>OX465396.1:6693343-9193343 GCA_950005105.1 Lycophotia porphyrea
CCACCTCTCCACCATATAGTGCTGATTGTGATAAATCTACAATGTTTAGGATATTAAATTGATACTTTTAGGTAATAGCAAATGACATTGAGCCCATAAGATAGGTACTTACGACGCGGGGCTAGACAAGCAGTGACCAGCAGTAAGTATGAATCTTTCACTGATGACAGAGCCCCCGCACAGCCAGTCAGCTGTTCGGACATCGTCACCATACCCCAGTAAAGCCTGAGAAAATAAATATTTTTGTATTCATGCTTTCTTTACACACAATAAAAACCGTCCAAGTGCGAGTTGGACTCGCGAATGAATGGTACCACCGTAGTAGGGAAGTCCCCTTTAATTTTTATAATTTTTTGTTATAGTGGCAACAAAAATACACATTCTGTGAAAGTTCCAAGTGTCTACCTATACGGATCATGAGATACAGCCGACAGACAGACGGAGGCTTATCCCGTTGGTAGGTAGATTTTTGTTGTTTGAAAAAAATTTTGTACTTAGTACATCAGCTATCACTGCGCGTTTGTTTCGATTTTTCTTTTTTTTGGCTGCCTAACTGGTCGCACCTCGTCATGTATCACTCAAAAGTTGGGTAAAATTTCCTACATGAAACTTTTTATCCCGGTAGTATGTTTTCGAGGGGTTTTTTAATGTGTTTAAGCGTTCAATGTGTATATATAATATCAATTTTCTCACCATGTGTGGAAATTCATCTCTTTGAGCGTCTCTGCCTCCAACTCCGCCCGCACCCCCAGATTGCTCAACATTTATTTTTACTTCATGACAGTTTGTTTCCGGTTTGTATACTCGCGTCATTGTAGCATTATATCTAAATTTACAAGGGTAATCTAATCTGTGTATGTAGTCAATGCATTCTGTAAAGAATAAAATAAAACAGCATCATTCTCTTGCCCTTATCCCAATTTATTTGGTGTCGGTGCAGCATATCTTCTTCTTCTTCCATACTTCTCTATTACTCGTCATCTCAGCAGTGACCTCTTTTCTAGCCATTTCATCCTTTACAGTTCACGCAGTCCATCCATAGTTTCTTTGGTCTTAAATAAAGTAAAACATTTTGCCAAATTGTTTCTTTTTTAAGTGAATTGGCAAAATACCACGCGTACTTTATTGAATCATATTGATTTCTGCCTACCTTCAGGGCAAAAGGCATAAGCTTATGTATGCATGTGAATAGCCTGTGATGGCGAATACTTCCAATAACTACATTATTTAGTACTCAGAAGATGAAGAAAATAACGTATATTTAAATTTGGACAGCCAAAATTGCATACAAGTACAGTAATCTACTAAACATACATAATCTACTCACTGTCTTGAGCTTTATTTCCAGTTTTGTGAATAATACCCACATTTGGATTTATTACTATGTTCCTGTTAACAAAAAACAATAATAAATAATAGTACATTATGATATAAGTGCGGAAAATTACAGCTGAGGCAAAATTGCTAGCCCGAGCCGTAGGCGAGGGCTACAAGAAAGCAGAGGCTGTAATTATCAAAGCGCACGTATGTCATACGACGTTTTATAACATATTTGCGAGGAAATAAATAAAACTCATATTTTCTTAAACGAAATTTTGATACGCTTGTAAGTATCTATCGGTCGATTTTTCAGACAAGAGGCTTAGAGTAGCCTTTTTTTCTGCCTCTGAGACTTCAGGCGGTGTCGAATCAATAAATTCATCATTACTTGACGACATTTTTTAATAAAAACAATACAGTGAAAAGAAAAAGCGCTCGGAATAATTTTTACTTGTTCACAAATTAGTGAGGCGCGAGCATTAGCGCTTTTTTTAAGGCAAAGGCACAAAAACAGCCAGTATTACTAATACAGTAAATTAATGTTTTTATTACAGATAAATGGTTGTAATTTATTGTCAAAATTAATTAAATTAAAGAATTTAATGTTTATTTATTATATTTCATCTCTCAAAGTTAATTTTATTCATAAAATGTTGACCACTTGTCTGACATAAAAACTCTTTGCTAAGAGTTAAAAAAGTACCGTTCGTTTTTGACGGAGCATCTTGAAGCCGTGCGTTTTACTTTACATTACCACACAAGTACGTAATGAGGTACCATACGATATTGAAATTAGTGAAATAAGAGCCCCTCTACGAGCAAATGTGTTATAAATATAATTACAATATTAAATGTGAATTTTGCGGGCTACCCTGGCGCTTTCAACTTAATGTTAAAAAAAATATGTTAACCCTACCATACCCTCTTGTTAGCAGAAGATCCCAAGGGTTAAGAACGCCTGGTCATCATGACCTTGCGACTGATTTTATGACCCAAGTATCATCATCAGGTTAGGTAGGTTACATTACATTAATAATTAGTCTGTAATGTTCCTATAGCTACTTAGGATACAAAGCTCGTTTCAGAAAGAGGGAAGCCCACATTTATCTACATGACATTGGTTCAAGCAAGATTAATCTGTTACAAATGCCTCTCTGTTCGTACCTTGTATCATAAAAGGTGCAGTCTGTGCAGCAAAGAATTGGCTCTTTTCCTCGAATTGAACATATCTGCAAATGAAATAACAATGGTGCCGATTCCCTTGTTCACAAACTAAACTAAATTTAAGTTGAGTGCATCTTTTTCGTTCTATTTCATTATGAAAAGGACAGAAGATAAATATTAGTTTAGTCCTGTCAAATTAGTCAGCATCTGAAGTAATCTGATGTAATTTTAGTAGTCAACTTTTTAATCACGTCTAAACTTGTGTCAGGCGCTGGTTAATTTGACAGGACTAAAATAAAATTTATCTTCTGTCCTTTTCATAATGAAATAGAAAAAAAAAGATGCACTCAACTTAAATTTAGTTTGTGAACAAGGAAATCGGCACCATTAACAAATTTATTTCCATGTTTTAACGGAACAATAGTTTATTACAATTTTGTTACTGTAAATACACACACGAATACACAACAAACAAACAAATACAATTATGTTGTTGTTGTTGTGTATTATTTTCATTGGAATCTTCACAGTGCAGCGGTTGCCCAGTGAGCAGTAGCCCAGTGAGTAGCGGCAGCGGTGGCCCAGTAGTGGCGGCCGCGACTTACGCACAGTAAATCGTGGGTTCGAACCCAGGCAGACGCAATACTTTGTGCATTTTACTTCATCACCACTGCTCTCAAAACGGTGAACGAAAAACATCATAAGGAAACCGGCATGTCCTAGAACCAAAAACTCGAAGACATGACTGTGACATCTACCAACCCGCACGGGGCCCGCGTGGTTTATTATAACCCATTCCGTCTCTAGAGAGGAGACCGTGTGTCTCAGCAGTGGGATCATTATATGCTGATTATGCTATGCTTATGCTTCACAGACACAAACATATAATTATATCGATTATATTGAATCAATCAAACAAAACTCTCCGACTTCTGAAGCTAGAGCAATTTTTCACTTTTTGGTGTCCTTGAAGTCGGTTTTATATTTTGCAATTTTTTTTTTAATCACCATAAATGATTTCGAAGATTACTTTCTATACCCAAAATTACAAACTTAACCTTTTTATAATATGAGTATATATAAAATTACTGGTGGCTCAGTGGTAGCGACCCCGACTTACGAACAGTAAGTCGTGGTCAGGCAGGCGCATTACTTTGTGTAATTTATTTCATCACCACTGCTCTCAAAAATGGTGAAGGAAAACATCATGAGGAAACCGGCATGTCCTAGATCTAAAAAAATTCGAAGACATGTGACTTCTACCAATCCTGGGCCCGCGTGGTGGATATAGCCCATTCCCTCTCATAGAGAGGAGGCCTGTGTCCCAGCATT
The DNA here is from genome assembly GCA_950005105.1 of Lycophotia porphyrea. Lineage (NCBI taxonomy): Eukaryota > Metazoa > Arthropoda > Insecta > Lepidoptera > Noctuidae > Lycophotia > Lycophotia porphyrea. The sequence goes on from OX465396.1 coordinate 6,697,160, forward strand.
GGATGATATATAAAATTACTGCATGTTATCTTTGGAACCTCACCGGTGCATTGTTCCTGCTTGTTTCGTCAATATAACTGCTTAAACAATTATATATGCTCATGCACTTTCCGGAGACATACTTGTTCATGCATGGTGACCCTGTAAATAATATTATAGACCATTGAATTTGTCTGCAAAGAATTAGAAGTCGTGAGGGCTGTCATGTACCTGCCAGGGCTGCGGGCTGTTCGAAAGAGATACTGCGGCCCTGGAACACAAAGGGCAAGGAAGGAACATGGATGGGTTTTAGTCAGTACAAGTCTGACACTCCCTTCCGCTCTGCCCAGAGCGGGAGAAGGCATTTGATGATTTCCCATCCGTAAGAAAAAACAAAAGGGCTGTCGTGTACCAAGACCCTAGCACAAACGTAAAATCGAACGGTTTTTTGATCGAACATATAGTCACAAGCAATAAAATGAATATATAAGGTGTAAACAGACTCTTCACGAAGTCGTCAACCAAGCATTCTGTATATTCAGCTGATTAACTAATAAAATATTGCTAGGAAACGAATTAAAAAAAAAAAAAACGCGTTTTACGGTAGGACTTCATGTAACGCACTAAAAACATTGTAATGATGGATGAATAGAATAGTACGAGGGTCATGGAGGTGTTAAAGTAAAAATCTCACATTAAAAACATGTATAAAAAAACTAAACGTAAAAAAGTTGAAACTTTGACCGTAACCAAAAGGTTCCCAGGTATGGTCCAGAACAAAAAATGATCGCAATGACGGGGAGAACAAGTGCATTTTGGCTTTGTTAAGAGTCTTTTTACACCCTTTATACACTTAGCAGAATTCAAGAGTGATTTTCTCGGAGAATTATGATTCCATCTCTATAAGATAAGCTCCATATCATATTATACTGCCACTGTTTACCTGCATCATCCCACTGCAAAGGCAAAAGGCCTGTCCTCATGACTTCCAGTAGTTTCGATCCATATTATAAGGGTTCCAAAATTCTTTGTTTGTAACAACATAAATTAACAATAAATCAAAACAAGAAAGAGAAAATAAAAAAAAGTATAATGTATACATTCATGTTAGTGCTCGTTACTGTACAACTATCTAAAAGTATTCTTTGTTTTTTTTCAAGATTACAAAATTATTTTTAATAATAAAATCGTTCGGATATACGTTACGTTTTTTGTGCTAGGCTGGCAGACGTCGATGTTTGCTAGATAGTAGCTATTTTTTATACCCCAGGCATAGTAATAAACACTAAGATTCTTGATAACCAAGATAATCAGTATAATGACACACCTTCAGGCAAGTTCAACACCTCAATTGTCACACAAGAGCTACTAAAGAACATAAACACAAGTAAATGACGTAACATCATGCTAAAACTAGATAAAAATATAATAACACGAGCGTCTCACATAACCTTCGAGAGTTAACTAAATAAATAATTATTTATAACGTCTTCTGTTTACGTAAAAAAAGGTTGCGTTTTCAAACAGGTTTAAATCATTATAGATAGTATAGAATCTAATCATGTTTCTATGAGTGACGTATCTCGTATTAATTTTTATTTTGGTTGTTTTTTTGCGCTCATGCGCATGGTGTAAACGTATAGAGTATACGAGCGATTTTAAAATTAAAAATACCTCCTGTTACATATAGGGTACCATTAAAATATAGTTAATATAGCCGCATCTGGAATATCTGATCCAAGTACGGGGACAAGCTGCAAAAACTAATCAACAGCACCTACAACGAACACAAAATAAAATTATCAAAGTCCTCTTCAACTATAATTACTCTATTCCTACAGAATTACTCTACAAAAAAACAAAATTATTTAACCTACAACAATTGTATACATACCATACATGCATGACTACCCGAAAGATCCTTAAGACCAACATACACACAAATATTTCCTTCACACAAAAGACTCATAGATATAATACACGTAATCAAGACGACCTAGAAGTACCAAGAGTGAGAACCCTGCATGGCAGGAAAACTATACAGTATGATGGGGTTCGCCTGTACAATAAATTACCTAAAAAAGTCAGAGAGTGTACAAGCATACCTACGTTTAAAAAAGGCATAATTAATTATATATTAGATGCTTAAGTTTAGTTTAGTTTGTTATTAACTATATACATTGATAATTATTTTATTTTATTTAGAACATAATTATGTTTAGCGTGAACTACTTTGTATTTTAAGTATACCTAACTAATTGCTATTTTAGAAAAGTTCATACGGTGTTTCAGTTTCTTGGATGGCTTGAACGTCGTAATGAAAACTACAACCTATTGTTAATTTAGTTAAGTTTCTCTATAAGTGAACTGTAATTTGTTCTTTGAGAAATAAATGTCTTTAAACCGAATATTGTATCTGCCAGCAAACTCCTTTACAGTTTGGCAGAAGTAACATTTTTGTAAACCTTGATATGTTACCACGAGTAAACGTCACATCATTTTAAGAGTAGTGGTGATGAAATAAATTACAGAAAGTAATGCGCCTGGGTTCGAACCTACGACTTACTACTCGTAAGTCGGGGCCGCCACCAATGGGCCACCGTTACTGCCACCACAGGGCCACCCCTGATCTTTAATACTATGTATATAGTAAGTATGCTAAAATATTCCAAGGCAGTACAGGTCCTTCTAGAAATATAGTATAAATTGACACATCACATCACATACAATTTTATACTCATAATATAATTACATGTCTCGTCATGCTCTCTCACTTTAACGATTCCATGTTTATTTGCTCACAATTTCTGGCAGGAAACTCCAAAGGAAGTTATTTGAGTAACAGATGTGCCAATTAACAAATCCCATGTTTTCCCATCGGAAATGTGGCACACACATGACTCAAAACGATATACAAAATGTCTCCATAATTTTTTATTTTGTTGGGTTACTTTTTACATGGAATTAAATGACTGCCACGTTGGTCTTGTAGTCGCGAGTGCTGGACAGGTTCTGGGCTCGATTTCCAGGTTAGTCAAAATGTTTTTTTGTTTATTCCGTCTGGAATTTGACAGTAGCAGCCACAGAGTCTGGATTTATGGCAATAGGTTCGCCCCCTATTACATTATCATCATCATCATCATCTGCCTAGCCTTTTCCCAACTATTTAGGGCTTCCAGGCTAACCGGATGCAGCCAAATACCAGTATTTTACATGGACCGACTGCCTGTCTGACCTCCACAACCCAGCCAGTACTGGGTAATACGGTACCCCTTGGTAAGACTGGTTGTCAGACTTTTTGGGCCACTGACTATGTAACTACTGTCAAAGATCTACAAATGACAGCCGGGACCAACGGCTTAGCATGCTTTCCGTCGCACGGAGGAAACTCGGTACGAAATGGGTGGTCACCCATTCACAGACCAATCTAAGCAATCGACCCAAGCGGCTGTTATTATTTATTACATGGGACTTAAAACATAACTGCCGAAATGTGGGTGTTCTATTAGGTACACCGCTGCCTAACCCTTCGGGGATTACTGGCGTGATTTCATGTATGTGAAATGTGCAAAGTACACACGGGTATGGGTACTAAATTCAAAAGTCCATTTTGTGTGCAAATGACCCAAATATGAGTATAACTGACGGACAAATAAAAGGTAAATACAACAGATGTGATGGTCAGGAAACCGGATGACGGCTGGAATTCAGCGAACGGACCACAGACATAGATATACAAACTAGATAACGCAAGTATTTGTACTGTATGGTGTCGGACGTAAGGAATAGCACCATCCCATATCTTCCCGTGTGTGTCGTAAGAGGCGACTAAGAGACTTACCAGAGAAAGGACAGCAGCGTTCTCTGTGCCTTTGTAACACCGTACTGCGATCGCCAACCCGCCTGCCATGCGTGGCGATTATGGTAAAAGCCCCCTTTGGGGGAGGCCTATGTCCAGCAGTGGACGTCTTTCGGTTGAAATGATGATGATGAACGCAAGTATTACGATCCGTATGAATAAAAGCATGCCATTTTATGACAACCTCCTATGACATGACGTCATAAGCACTATTTAGTTACTACTAGCTGATGCCCGCGGCGTCGCCCGCGTGGATGTCAGTTATCGCGACCGAAACTAAGCATGAAAATTTGATCCCGTTCCCGCAGCAAACACTTGACAAATTATACCTATACTAAAACCTTCCTCGAGAACCACTCTATCCATTGGTGAAAACAGCATAAAATAGGCAGCATACAGTAGGTCTTGAGTTTATCGACAGTCGACAGACAGACAGACGCGGCGGAGGACTTTGCTTTACAACATGTGGTGATGATAGTGATAGTGATAGTGATGATAGTGATACAAACAAGTTACGTAAGTTACTATACAAAATTGCCCACGTTTTTGTGCTTTAAATATCTAGAATTAATTTCTTAAGTTGTAACGTTGGTATTTTAAACAATTTAGCTTGTTGCAACAGTAGACACGTTAAGTATAAAATGCTTAAACCGGGACTCGAAGTAGGTGTTCTTGCAATATCCAGGTATGTCTATATCTGTGGGACAGACCCTTTTACAAACAATGAGTTTGGGTTGATTTGAATACGATATCTGAGTTTGGGTAGACTTTAATGTTGTATACCGTATGCCGTTGGTATATTTTAAAAGGACTTTACTTTTTATTGAATGTGTTTTATTTTCTGGTTTTAACAAAAAAAAACAAAAAAAAATATTGCCGGAGACGTTAGTTAACATAATTTTAGCTTGAGCCAGCAACCTATAGTATTGAGATTCAACTGTAGTTCTTTCGATTGTCTCAATATCAATATTTTCACACACCCGCTTCTATTGATATTATTATAGGAGCAGACGTATTTTGGAGTTTATTAGGATTTAATAAGATTTTACTGGGTGATGGGAAACCAACACTTTATCAAACTAGACTTGGTTGGCTAGTTTGCGGCCCGATTTACGGCGGCTATAGCAACAATTCACCTCAATTTTCAACAATTAAATGTAATTTTACAAATATTAACGATCATTGTGAAAGTTCTTCCACTTCGAGTGAGTTAGATGTCATCCGAAACCAACTGACGCGTTTCTGGCAGCTCGAGAAAGTTTGCCATGAGTCATCGACGTATTCAGCCGAGGAGAAGATGTGTGAAGAACACTTTATAAAAAACACAACGCGCTTAGAAGATGGCCGTTTTAGTGTTAAACTACCGTTAAAGGAATCTTCAAATAGTTTAGGCGATTCATATCATCGTGCAAAACGATGTTTTCTGTCACTGGAGCGCAGAAATCTCAGCCAACCCTCACTCGATAAAATGTACAGAGATTTTATGACTGAGTACATTTCTTTAGGCCATATGTCAGAGTGTAATGTTGATGAACAGCTGTTATACTTTATTCCTCATCACGGAGTGCTGCGCGAGTGTAGTAGTACAACCAAATTACGGGTAGTTTTTAATGCTAGTGCACCCACTACCTCTGGTATTTCTTTGAATACAATACAGATTGTGGGGCCTACCGTCCAGGACGATCTGACTACAATTATTCTTAGATTTAGAATGCATAAGTACGTCATCTCTGCTGAAGTAGAGAAAATGTACAGGCATGTGTCTGTACATTCATCCGATAGGCACCTGCTGCAAATTATTTGGCGTGATGATGATTCTAGTCCTCTTAAAGTTTACCAATTGCACACAGTAACTTACGGTACGGCTAGTGCACCGTTTCTCGCTACTAGGTGCCTCAAACAGGTCGGTCTTGAATGTCAGGATCAAAAGGTTGCAGAAGTTATGATTTTTACGTGGATGACCTTTTGACTGGTGCAGACGTGTTTGAGGAGGCTCAAATGTTGCGTCATAAGGTGACGAATACTCTGGCTTCTGCTTGTATGGCTTTAAGGATCATCAATTTCAGAATCATCTGGCGAGTCTTATTTATAAGGAAAGCGATGTCGTCGATAAGACACTTGGTCTTAGTTGGGGAACTGACACAGATGATCTGTGTTTTCCTATAAAATTTCCAGAATGCATAGAAAATACTAAGCGTGGCATGTTAGCAGTAATCGCGGGAATATTTGATCCTTTAGGATTGTTAGCACCATGTGTCGTGAGCATGAAGATGTTGCTTCAGAAGCTTTGGCTGGACAGCATAAAGTGGGATGACTAGCTATCACCTGAGGTTGGAACAACATGGGCGAATATAGTTAAAGCCTTGCCATGCCTTCATAATTTACGTGTTTCACGTCGTGTGGTCTGTGACGCATACAAACATGTTGAATTTCATATTTTTACTGACGCTTCGGAGCGAGCTTACGGCGCTTGTTTGTATATTCGCAGTATCAATGAGCAGGGTGACGTCGACGTGCGATTATTAATCGCTAAAAGTCGCGTGACTCCTATTAAACCATTGACAATACCGAGACTTGAGCTCTGTGCTACTGTGCTAGGTGCACGGTTACATCAGAAGGTTGCTAATTCCCTGCGCATTACACCAGTTAGTGTGGTTTTTTGGACTGACTCCATGATAGTGCTGAGTTGGTTAAAAATGTTACCTATTAAATTAAATACTTTTGTTCGCAACCGTGTTGCTGAAGTATTGGAACTATCCGGTGCAAGCACTTGGAGACATGTGTCGACACACGACAATTCAGCTGATTTAATAACCCGCGGAGCGGAACCTACTGCTATGCAATCACTGGATTTGTGGTGGTTCGGTCCATGCTTCTTAAAGTGTAACAGTAATACATGGCCACCTTCTGCTATAAATCCAGGAATCATACCAGAGATTAAATCTAGTATTTTAGTTAATTTAGCTCAAGATCATCATGCTAACGAGCATTTATTTAAAGGACTCATCGAATTTAATCGTTTTTCCAATCTTGTTAGATTACAGCGTTCTGTTTGTTACGTTCTTCGTTTTATTAATGCATGTAAAAGGCGTTCATCAAATACATCTTATTTAAACTCTCAAGAATTACAAAATTCATTAAACTTTATTATTATTCAGTCGCAAATGGAGTCCTTTCCTGAATATAACTTACTAAAAAATTACCACATAAAAAAAAAATATTAAGCTTAAACATGTTTCTAGATGAAAATAAAACCATTCGTGTAGGTGGTAGATTGAATAACTCCGACTATTCGTTTGAAAAGAAACACCCAATATTATTACAGTCAAACTTTTATTTAGATTTGAGCATATCAGGTTAATTCACGCAGGTCCTCAGTTATTATTAAGTACAATTAGAGAAACTTACTGGCCACTTGCTGGCCGCAATTTAGCCAGAGCCTGTTTTCGACAATGCGTTCGATGTCAGCGACTAAAGCCACAGGCAGTTGTCCCTCAGATGGGTAATCTTCAATTAAGCAGACTATCACCAGCCGACTTCCCTTTTCAAAACGTAGGAGTTGACTACGCAGGCCCTATAATCTCGTCTAGTCGTCAAGGTCGTGGATGTAGATTAGTTAAGGTATACATCGTTATTTTCGTATGCTTCAAAGGCCATACATTTGGAGTAGGTGGGTGACTTGACGAGCAGTAATTACTTACAGGCTTTACGTCGGTTCATGTCTCGAAGAGGAAAACCTCTCAACCTTTATTCTGACAACGGAACATCGTTTGTGAAACGCAATTGTGACTATCTGATAGTGCGGCTCAAGAGGGAATTAAATTTCATGTTATTCCTGCTTACGCTCCACATTTTGGCGGTCTTTGGGAGGCGGGTGTCAAATCGACCAAATTTCATTTGTTCCGAGTGTTGGGCAATTGTCATCTTACATACGAGGAGCTTAACTCCGTTTTGATTCAAATTGAAGGTATTTTAAATTCTCGGCCGCTCACACCGTTATCGTCGAATCCAGAAGACCTGTTGCCTCTCACTCCAGGTCACTTTTTAATTGGACGACCTCTCACGTCTCTGCCTGTAAAGGACATCCGGGACCACTCCACTCATCATTTGACGCGCCATCAACGCATTGAACAGCTACGGCAGCATTTCTGGTCGAGATGGAGCAAGGAGTATGTCTCCGAACTTCAGCAGCGTGTAAAGTGGCGTACGGGCAATGACAGCCTGAACCTGGACTCCCTCGTTGTTATCAAGGAGGATAACCAGCCGCCGTTAAAGTGGAGGTTGGGCCGCGTTATTGGTCTTCATCCTGGCACAGATGGCATAAGCAGAGTTGCCGACATCAGGACCTCAACTGGGACTATCAGGAGGGCAACCCCAAGATTTGCCCGTTATTGGAAGAACTGTTGAAAGGCGAGCTTCCAACGGCCGGGGGCATGTTAAAGCATCAGTCCCACCGTTGACTCCAGTTAATTCGGCGCATTTCGTAGATAATAAGATTTTAGCTATAAGTATTTTATCAGGCGTTTACCTTACTGTCCTTACTTTCTTTTCAATGTCATTATAATAAAATCAAAGTTGGCTCACTGCGTGCTACATCCTGAGTTTTTTAATTCCCTAAATTCCTGCGAAGTTCCTTAAGTTTTATACATTATGTTAAAGGCCAGTAACCCTTATCTAAGGGGTTTTTTTTTTGTTTTTGGTTTTTTGTATTGTATTATTTGAGATGACGATAGAGATGTATATGATATATATATATATATATATATATAGATGATAGAGAAGTATGGAAGAAGACATGCTGGGCCGACCCCAAATAATAGAATGATGATGAATGATGACCAGCTGAGTATGAGTATTATCTAACATTGTGTAAATTGCGTATTGTATGAAGAGGGTTACAAATTGTTTTAATCTGTCTAATTCTTTAAACGAGCAATTCTTGTTTATATAAAGGGTGTAAACAGACTCTTAACGAAGCCGAAAGGCACTTGTTCTCCCCGTCATTGCGATATTTTTTTTGTTCTAGACCATACCTGGGAACCTTCTAGTTACGGAGATATTGGGGGTCAAAGTTCAAACTTTTTCACAAGTTTTTTTTTAAATACATGTTTTTAATGTACGATTTTTACTTTAAATACCTCCAGGACCCCCTTACTATTCAATCCATTCATCAGCACAATGTGTTGAGTGCGTTTCATTGAGTCGTACTGTAAAACGTGATTTTCCAGCCGAAAAAAAAAGTCGTTTCCTAACACTAATTTTTGCGTAAAGTTACTTAGTTTGATGTACATAATGCTTGGTTGAGGGCTTCGTGAAGAGTCTGTTTACAGCCTGTATAATCTGAATCTCGGTAACGGCGCCAACGATTTCATTAAATTTAGTATGTAGAGGGTTTCTGGGGCGATAAATCAATCTAGCTAGGTTATTAGAAAACGTCAAAAAAAACCGATCGGTCATCCAGGAACTGAAGTTATAAATAGCTAAAAATAAATTACAGTCAGCAAAAGCCGCCCGATACGCCCCCTCCAAAATCTCCAAAATTCGCCGACCTAGGCTCACCCTCTTCGAACCCGACGACCCCATCACCCTCCTTCAGGAAAGCAGTAGGGAAACCAGTACAATTCGCAAAAACAAATACAGACCGCGACTCCGACCCCGGCCCCGCCGACGAGGCCCACCGCGACCCCCTTGTAACATCACAGTCCGACCCTTGCTTGACGAGCCAGCCCGCGACGCTGAGCAAATAGCTACAAATTCCCCTTTAAATAATATAGACCCAGCCAACCCTTGCTGCCCTCCCCTCAATGACGCACTAAGCCTAGGCCCGAACCCCGCAGGGGGTGCCCTTAGTGACCGTTCATTTAATTTACATCCTTAGTTTGTAAGCCCTGGCTGGGGGCCTTTAAGTAATTTTTGGCCACCACAGGATTGTCCGGTTAAGCAGATGACAGCCTCTCTAGGCTGAACTGCGAGTGGTCATATCAAAAAAAAAAAAATACAGTCAGCAAACTTGATTTAAATAGATATTTCTAACATTAAATCGACTTCTCATGCATTATGTATTTGCCTCGAGATGGGTAGATGTACAGCCGTGGTTGTAGGAGTTTCTGTGAGAGTATGAACGAAAAATGAGCTATCTTGTTATTTTAAGTACCTATTTTATTTAATGTTGTTGTTGTTTTGTGCAGTCACGGAGTCTGGATTTGTGCCCGGTTGATGGCAATAAGCTCGCCCCCTATTATGGGACTTAAACATAACTGGCGAAAGATGGGAGTAATATTAGGTACACCTCTGCCTAACCCTACAGGGATTACAGGCGTGATGTTATGTTATTTAATGTTTTTATCATTCCTTATTGTAAATATGTTTATTTTAACTGTGCAATAGCTTGGATTTGTCTGTTATGCTGTACATGTTTTTTTTCTTTTTCAAATAAATTACCTATCCCATTTGTCTGTATTTTATCTTTGTACCTGACAACCCTCCTAAATGTTTCTATTTTATTACCTGGGAATCTAAAAAACGTAGGACCTACCTAGTGAACGAAGGATTTATAGCTTAAAAAGAAGTTTGTCTCAATTTATTTGCTGAATGTCAATTGGTTTTCACATCACGTTTCATTGAGCTCTACAATAAATGGTCCGAATACATTGCCTAGACATAATAAGATTTGTTAAAACGTGAAAAGGTCTATATTTCTATACTCTTAACATTTATCATTTTAGTCGATTTATATACCTACAGAAGGAATTGTGATCGACTGACTATTGCATTTTTTGATTTCCTTTATTCATTACATTTTTAAATATTTTACAAATATTTAACAAAAATATTAAGTTAAACTAACTATATACATTGATAATTAAAAACTATTAAACTAAAATAGATAAACTAACAACAAACTATAAAAGGGCATCGAAAAACTCCTCCTCAACGCTGTCAGATGGTAATGTGCCCAAGAGACTGGCGGCGTTGCCACGTTGTATGGCAACACTTAGCCTCTGGCCAAAGTAAAAGCCAGCCCTTGGGTCACGGGAAGCGTCAACTAGGCGTTTCGAAATTTCCTTAAATAAGCTATGAGCACTCGGACCCCACGGCCCTAGAGTTTCAACCCCAAACGGCTCGAAAATATAGTTACCACACAGGTTTCCATATTTACGCCGCTTGAGGTTCTCTGCAGCCGCAGCGGCAGCACCAGCACAGCACGATGAGCTTGGAAGATGGGATGGCGCAAGAGTATCGACGCATGTTGCGTCCCACACTAAAGGCCTACCCATCTTCCAAGGAAACAAAGACATGCCGTCCGGTCTCTTGCCATCGTCGCGTGCCAAGCCATTGGGTTCTAAAACAGCTGGGACGCCGACGGTGACAAGAGCTCGTCGGATAATGTCGTTTATATTTGCGTGCCGTGCAAAACGGCCCGCACTTCGGCTGCATGACAGGCCGTGGTGACCGAGGTTGTTGACAGCTTCACCGCAGTGACAGCGATGAGGAGAACAGCAAGCGGCACCAAGGCGTAAAGAAACAGCGAGGCGGAAGGTTGTGTCGTCGAACAATGTGCCTATGCTCGACGACGGTAGTGCGTGAAGCCAAAGACCCGACTCCCACTCACCCACAGCCCGCAGGCGCGCACGCTCTGCAGTAGTAGCAGATGTGTTCAGCAGATTGCTCTGAACTACTCTGCAGAGCGGCTCGTCCCACCGTCTCTGGGAAAATGGATGGTCGGGTTCTTCAGTATTCGGGCAAGCGAGTTTCTAAGCATCGATAGCCTCGGGCATGCACGGCTCATCAAAATCAATCAGTGTTGAAGACAGGATATTCCTGATTAATTTCTTAGTGCCGTGGACCGAGGATATAAAAGCCGGTAAACTAATACTGGAAATTTTGCGGACGCCGAGTCCTCCCATGCGAATAGGAAGAGTAGCTTGTGCCCAAGCTCGGTCGTCCAAAGCCACATTTAAAATTGACGTTAGAGTATGTCTGATAATTTCATCAATTTTGTCCAAAAGGGAAGTGTGCTTCCATAAAGGGGAAGCACGAAGGAAATACGTTAATTTTGGACTGAAACAGCAGTAACGAATTATTGTGATGGCCGAATGTATGTTAATTTCGAGCAATCTTTCCGAAACATCATTGAAATTTTGAATTTTTTCCTCGATAAAATCGGGAAAAGAATTTTCAAAGATGGGAGACCCAAGGGGACGAAGAGAGCTTTTTTCTGTAATTTTGATGCCGGGGGCTATGGCGTTAAATTTTGATAGAGTCTGTTGTCTGTCGGTACTGTCCACTACATAAATTTCACATTTTGAAAGGTTGAGGTCGAGGCCAATGGAATGAAGTTCATTTTTTAGGAAATTTAGATCTTTTAAAACAGAATCTACATCGCCCCCCAAGGTTCCATCATCTAGATACCAAACGTTAAATTTGGAATTTAGCTGACGAACAATTGGGTGAATAGCTAAACTAAAAATCACTGGCCCGAGGGGGTCACCTTGTTGACAGCCAACAGCAGATTCCAAAAGGTTGTCCCGATACAGTAATTTATTCATTTATATACATATATTTTATTTTTTTTCCTATAAAATAATAAAAAAATTAAAAATATAAAAAAAATTGTAGCCCACCAGCATTGGGAACAGGGTCCGAGCTACCGGTGGTCAGGGCTCTTGAGAGAGGAACCTTCTGACAATACGCGCCGTGTCCAGAAGTACTGCTTTCTGAATGAAGCCCTTGATCCAGCTGCCAAGCGAGAGCCTCCTCAGACGTTGGTCGAGGCTATTGGTTATTAAGCCATTGGCTGACATGACTATCGGCACAATTACTGCTGTACTCACATCCCACATGTCGACAACCTCGCAAGCCAGATCTAGATACTTGAACTGTTTATCTTTTTCTGCTTTCACGAAGTTCGCGTCATGCGGGACTGTTATATCAACAATCATTGCCAGCGCTCCAATTGATCTATCACCACAATCTCAGGTTTATTGGCAACAAAAGTCCTATCAGTGGTGTCAATAAAATCAGTTACCTATGTAACTGATTTTATTGTTATGAATTCCAAATGCCAATTACGTATCGGTAAGCAGTAGATACCTAAGTAAAAAAGATAACGACAATACGCCAAATCAAAAAAATCCTACTTTTTTTGCGTTTTTCTTGTTATTAAGAAAGAACTCTTAACAAACTTGTTCCTTTATTATGAAAGAAAACGGCTCAAGTTTTCATGGAAATAACAGGTTTTTGCTGCAGTCTAGGTCTTAAAATATTCAAATCCTCCTCTTTCATATGTATGAGATAATTTTAAATAAACACACGTTCAGAATCATCGAACCTAGAATCCGAGTTGCTCATGCTTACAAATAGACTTCACAAACGCGTGCAGACTATTAACACAAGAGTAACAGAGAAAGAGATTTGAAACGAGTAAACGTAAGAGTGCTATTGGCTTTTTCCATCAGGAATTTCTCAATAGCAGCTACGGAGTCAGGATTTGTGCCCGGTTGATGGCAATAGGCTGGCCGCCTATTACATGGGACTTAAATACATAACTGGCGAAATATGGGTGTACTATTTGGAACACTTCTGCCTAAACTTTTGGGGATTACAGGCGTGATGTTATGTTATGTTATATAACTGTAGATGTATTTATAATTTATAAAAGTTGATAGTCTAATTTCAGTCTTAATCTTTAAAAAATAACTATAATTTTCACACAAACATACAATTTTTGACGAGTTTTTGACATTCATTGTTGCTGAAATGAGATTGTAACTAGATTTTTTACGTAATTATTCACGGAAAAGGTTTGTAAAGGTGCTCTCTCACCGGGAGCACTCACATGTAATATAACGAAATCCAAGATTCAATTTGCCGACTTGGTAATCTCTGAATAGACTCCGAACCCAAGTCAGCCGTAGCAAAGACAATCTCTTTAGATGGGGGTTCATGGATGGCTCATCTCAAATGTGTATGCGGTGTGTCTCCACAGACAATGGCACATTTTCCATCTTGCGCTGCATGCCCTGCATCAGCTAGCGGAGATTGCGTATCTGAATTTTGGGTCAAACATATTTAATAAAAAATTGCCATCGACACGCTAAGAAGACGTAGGTGAATGCTCACGGTGAGGGAGTGCCGAAAGGATCGCAGCAGGCCTTCTGTAGTTTCTGGTTATAACCGACCTTCAGTTCCATTGCGAATCCAGGCGACAGTCAATAGTTGCACCACGCCTGGTACTTTATATAACCTTCACTTTTAGGTAACCAGCAAAATATTCTTCGTCATCATCATCCTTGGCAGCCTTGTTTACCCTACTGTTGAATATAGGCCTGCCCTTTCGTTCATTCCTACCGTTTCGTCATTCATCCCTGGTCTATACGAGAATCGAGACAGACTGGTTAACAAGGTGTTTTATGGCTATACAGAATGAAATACTGGAACACGAGGAATAACAACAACAACAACATACATTTATTATCAGGCTACTTTGGCCCATAGATATATACCTTACAGACTAACATACATAAGATATAATACAAATTGTATTAGTAAATAAAACGTTAAAACTATGTTAGTAACACTTCACTTCTGCACTATGTCACTGCGCGTTCATGTGGCACTTGCCCGTGGAAGCGACGGAACACCACTCCCTGCGGCCAAAAGTCCTCTACTAAGACGAGGTGCAGATAGCACGTTGGTATTCGCACCACGAACGCCTTAAAGTTGACGTTGCGGCGCGACTCAAGCAGCTGCATTCGCGCCACGTACTTGGTCTTCTGACGCACGTACTCTACGATGTCCTTCGCCGTAGTGGTGTAGTGTAGGCGGGAGATATACACCGGAGTGTTCGGCTTGGCGGTACGAATAGGCACATTGGGCGCCGATGGAGCCGTACCGCAGCGGTTCTTGTTGGTACGTTGACGGCGCTTCCTCCTCAACACCGTCACAAAACCTTCATCAGCCCGAGACGGCGCCTTTTCAGGCGCGGGCTTAAAAACAAATAATAATAAAACTCGTAAAAGAGACTCAGCTCCGATTTTGATGAAAAGAGTATTTTTCGCTATTCCTCATAGTTTCGGATTTGCCGATGATCGACGCCCACTTTAAAAATTCACCCTATATAGTTGTCTTAAAAATCAGTGCAAAAAAAAGTTTAATATAATTGATTCAACCGCAATGCAGTATAATTTGTTCAGATTCCAACACTGATATCATCGTTTGCAAGAGCTTCGTGACAAAACTCATAAATCGGTGGTCTCTTATAGTTTCAGACTTATATTACTAAAACGCGTTGTTACGGAACCATTAAGAGTAGTTTATAGACCGAACGCTTTCTTATAACGCTGTTAAAATAAATGTTACATACATTTTTTATTAGATAATTTGTTATATTTATACGTGATTGTTATGTGAGATTTAGGTAATTAATGATCGAGGGGCTGGTCAGTGGCATGGCTTTATGAGGTATATAAAATCGAATAACTTACAGCTTTGTCGGTAGTCAGGTATGACAATTTACCTAGACGTACCTGTAAAGTAGGTTGCTACTCTTAAAGGTGTACTCGTACTAAAGCCTCATCAACAGCCTTGGGCGATGCGACCTGTGTCAAAAGACACCTTTTCTCGTTGCGTTGCTCTGCAAGTCGCGCTTCGGGGGCTGGTGGTATGTGGCTTTTTTTTGGGCTCTTCTTTTATTCTGGGCAGGGCAGGGCAGGACAGAAGGTGAGCATCAAAATAATATATTTTTTAATAATAATTTCGAGCGAACGAAGGTGGCAGGCAACAGCTAGTATTAAAATAAAATACTCACTAACTTGTTTGACGACCTACTTACGTTACACCTTCATACGTTTATGAATTTTACGATATTCATCATTAAATCACTAAGAAGAACGATATCACATCATCATTCTCTTGCCCTTATCCCAATTCATTTGAGGTTGGCGCAGCATGTCTTCTACTTCCATACTTCTCTATTACTCGACAAACACCTCTTTTCTTGACATATCATTCTTTACACAGTTCATCCATCGTTTCTTTGACTGTAAGAACGATATACCCATCCATACGAAACAATTCAAGAAACTATCAAGTTTCTTCCATATCGAACTAAAACGCTTTCCATGTCGGCACCCTTTGCAAACCTGATAAATAAACAAAAGATAAGCATACAATGTAGGTACTTTACAACAGACTGTCATTCCGTTCAAGTTGTAGACTGGTATAAATAGGTTATTGTGTCACAGCTTACGCACGTTGCGGTATATATTGTCACTGAAGTACAATGCGACTCGTATATTTTTCCTATTATAGTAGGTATATCTAAAATGATATCAGATTTCAATGTATGGATAAATATAATAAGGATTAGGCTAAGGGCTTACAGAAAAAGTAACTAACGTCCCATGTAATAGGGGGCGAGTCAATTACCATCAACCAGGCACAAATTCAGCCTCCATGGATGCCACTGAGAAATTCCTGATGGAAAAACCCAATAAAACTTTGCCGGACCCGGGAATCGAACCCAGAACCGATTACAGATTACAGATCCGATCCATAATTAATATTGTCGCAAAACCTAAATATATTTCTAAAAATAATGAAACATATACACTGATCTCGTAATTTATTACAATCCACACTTCATAAGATCGATACTAATGAAGTATTTACGTGCTAATAAAACCTTCACGAAAATCGACTTCATCGAATATTGCTCAAACAAAAAATAGGAACTACTGAATGTTTTATTCTAGTAGGTTCAGGTAGCGACATGACCATTTCGAAATTGTATTATTTTAAAGGGTGTAAAAAGACTCTTACAGAAGCTGAAAAGCACTTGTTCTCCCCATCATTGCAATATTTTTTTTTTTGCTGTAAACCTTCTAGTTACGGATATATTGGGGGTCAAAGTCACAAGTTTTTAAATACATGTTTTTAATGTATTTTTTTTATTAAAGTTGCCTGAAGAAACTGTACAGCCATGAGACAAAACCTCCAAAAGTGGAGAAATTTGAAAGAAACTTTCACACATACACACACACATTACTCTTTTTTTCTTTCTTATAAGCAGAAGAAGAGTAACCCCACTTTTGTTGCCAAACTATACTCCATATTGGAACTATTTCTGAAAGTCAGTACCAATATTTTGCCTCATAAAGTACAACGCTATCGACAGTCCCTCATCAAACAATGTGTTACAATGTCATGTAAATAGGACAAGTCAATATGAATTTTACAAGCAACGCTGTGTAGAACAATGTTGTTGATTGGGTTGGAAATGTTGGCAATAGCGAAATTTTTAAGCTTATGTTATGGCTTCGTCTGCTTGGAGTTCGATAAATTGACCCATGCTATCGTTCTACAGGGATAAAAAAGTATCATAGATAAAATAACACATGCTTTTATAACAAAAAGCATGTGTTATTTGAGGTTATAAACTATGCTGCGGGAATGTTCGACAAGAGATACCGCGGCCCTGGAACACAAAGGGCAAGGAAGTAACATGGATGGGTTTTAGTCAGTACAAGTCTGACACTCTTTTCCGCTCTGCCCAGAGCGGGAGAAGTCATTTGATGACTTCCCATCCGAAAAAAAAGGTGATATACTTAATCCAAATCTGTTGATATAGATTTTGCGTAAAAAAACGACGCGACGATGCTTACTATTATTTCACAAACATTTACCTTTATTTATTTTGTAGTAAGAAGTTTTCCACCTTTCAATGATTCATAATTCGTTTATTTATTGTGTTAATGAAATGTTACAGCTACCTACAGACGTAGGTATGTCAGGAGTCAGGGAAGGAGAGAGCATGCCTCTCACTCTACCCGCATCAGAAGAGGCGTCGAAGGGTGCTTAACGATCTCAGCCACCGTAAAGAGGGGGCTGCGGGCAGCTAACTTGGGGCTGAGTCGTTGCCCGACCGGCCAGGCCCAAAGAGGTGGCGCGCAGTGGTTCTTGCGCTTTCATGGAGAACTTGCGGTCGCTGGATAGGCCGCACTTGGTGATGCAGCCCGCTGGATATGGCGGGCTGATACACACTAGCCTGTGCCGTAGCTCCGTTGACCCCACCGCCCGTGACCCCATTGGTGGGGCCAACAGGAATACAGCAGGGGTGCCCGCGCTAAGCAGACGTTAAAAGCAAATGCGGGTGGTCTTTTCTCTATACAAACGCTCTCGCCTGTTTACTTTCTAGTTTAAGAAATTAAAGCTATGTTTTCCTTTTTGATGATATTTAATCTGTATAAGCACTAGAACCTTTACAAAATTCTCTAAATTGCCTATTTAGATCGCCTGTCAACAGAGCCCTTTTTTTTACGGATGGGAAATCATCAAATGACTTCTCCCGCTCTGGGCAGAGCGGAAGCGAGTGTCAGACTTGTACTGACTAAAACCCATCCCTGTTCCTTCGTTGCCCTTTGTGTTCCAGGGCCGCGGTATCTCTTTCGAACAGCCTGCAGCCCTGGCAGTCAACAGAGCCCTAGTGTAAATTTGACAACTTTTAATGAAAAACGAAAAACATAGGGACACAGTATATATCCCTCATATTCAGTTTATGAAATATCTTTTAAATTTGTCAAATATTGGAAGAGGAAATATTCGAGAGCCAAACCTCGAATTATGACTTTTTACTATAGTTGTCCTTATCGCACCAATGTTGAAATCACGCTCGGAGAGCGACAGCGATAGTTTCTTCAAATACCTACCGTGTTTCCTCTTAATGGCCTTAATTTACCACATTTCTTCCTGCCTGTCGTCAGTATCTTTCTCGCCATGATCATCTTTAACACAAGTTCTCCATAGTTTCTATATAAATTAACCATTCACAATATTATTCTCAAATTAACACTTTACTAGGGATTATAAATGGTCCAATAAATAATTATTCAGTGTGGAAAAGACCACCCGTTTATAATTGAGCATTGTTTGAGCAATTGTGGTCAGATAAAATAGCAGTTTCTCGTGAAAATGTTGCCACCATTTTGTCGGATTAAAACGTGTTGCACAAAGATAAAATAAATGCAGGTGTTGCTAGTTTAAAAATTACCTTTAAAAACATTTAAGAGGTAAATTGAAAGGGTTGAATTTGTTTTTATTTTTACTTACGTTTTTATTTGCTTTAACGAAGTAGTAGGTACTACATAGTTTTTTATTGTTAGTGCTCTTGGTGTTTTATTTTTTATGGAAGAAGAATTAGAGTACCTAAACTACATGTTTTGCTGAAACCTAAGATTTATGTTCAATTTATCGTATTGTCTATATTTTTCAGCACCGGCAGAAGGAAAACGTATTACTAAAATTATCGTTGTAACAAGAATTAGTGTACCCTATATGCAATCATTTATATTCAGACTATTTTCTAAAACTATTGCTACCTAGTAGGCGAGATTGACATCAATGGCTTTTCAGGTCGTTAGAGTGATTAGGTTAATAAAACAAATAAAATAAGATTTTTAAAATTTTATTTCATCGTGATAGTAAATAGACGTAAGGATGTAAATAGTAATTGTACATTATAATACTTAATAGACCTTTCATAATGTACATTAAAATTATGAGCATTTATAATTATAACAATCGTGACCATTCAGAGATATGTACAAGTTTAATTAGTAAAACTCTATATTAAACGGTATGCATTCTAATATCATGTAAAAGCTACGCTAATATTTTAAATTACAAAATCATTTTAGTGGTGTAACATCTAAATCTTTAGCTTCATAATAAGTATCTTATAATTTTAGAACATCGTCGAATCGAGTAAATTAAAAGAAAATCGATTCAATTTTGGGTCCGATTACAAAATGTATCGATTTTGTTTTCTATTCTCAAATTCGGAATACAGAATCATAACATCTATAAACGGGCTCAAAATGAATTCGCAAAAGTTTTAATTTTAGCAAATATTCAAATGATTGTAGAAAGAAAATAAAAACAATAAAGGAATAGAGGAACATCGATAAAATATTGGCACAAGACAACTTCGATCATACACATATTTGATTGAAAACATCAGAAGAATCCTGTTTCTATAAACAAGTCAGAATTATGAAAACAATGTTTAACAGGTCTTAAAGTTTAATTTAATCTACACACCAGAATCAATTTGCGATATGACACTCTTTGGAATATGAAATCGATTGAAAAGATATACCGTCGGTGGATTTTTGAAATTCGAACCAGCACCGAAATTTGAAAATCCGTCAACACACTTGGGTGGGGACCTCGCGCACTTGCGGCTACGACCACGACTTTTGACCGCAGTAGCGCCTTTTGGTTGAACCTAGGAAGAAAGTTTGGTCGCACGACTGGGCGTCCGACGAGTTTTGTTCCAGATGGCGGCCAGTCATACGACAAGTCGTGGTCATAGCCCTGTAGTTCGCGAGGACCCTAAATGTTCTTATTTTAAATGTCCACCGTCGCCATCTTTCTTTAAAATATTTTAATTATCACTTTCTATGTAAAATTTATGCTGGTTTATGAACTACGAAATTTTTTATTCCTAAAATTTTTCATTTTTATATTTTTATGTTTTTTTTTTGCGAATACAAAATATGCTAGATTATACTCTTATGATACCTGCTACAGTTATTTTATTATTGACTAACGGAAACCAATAAAAATGAAGCTCTGTACATTAATGAGTACTTTATTCTACGTTATCTATCAGAAACTTTTATATTTTCGTGTAATTTCTACGATTTTGGGATTAAAATTGACGATTATGTAATTTAAATACGATTATTATTTTAACTATTTTTTTACGAATTGCAATACCAAGGCCCACTTGCACTAAAACTTACTGAATGACTTAAGTGCTAAACGTAATTAAATCACAATTTTCAAAAAACTTTTACTGTCAAAAAACTTTTGATTGAAGCGGAACTAGATTTGAATACGTTTAATACACGAGGTGCAAGCGGGTATTAAACATTTTGAAATAAAATCAGGTAAAAGAGTTGTGACAGCAACATGCATACTGTTTGGGTAGAAAGGATTTAAAATGGCGCTTCTACTTTTCATAATCGGTTGCAGTAGAGACGCAGTTCAGCTAACTTGAACAACCTCTGAAGAATTCCATAATTTTGAAACAATTACAACTCAAAGGTACATTTGTGCATGACACTACTATTAAAAAAAATGATGAAGGATAAAATCTATAAATAGTGGAGGGAATAATATAGTCTTAGCTTTGAAATAGGTATTATTATTTCAAAATTTTAATTTTAGGATTTGGAAAAACTCCGTGTTTGGATATAAGGCCTACTGTGACATATCTGTCCATCTGGTCCCCAATCACCAGTACAGATTCATACATATAGAAAACAAACAGTTATTTAAGTACAATATAGACTAAATTTATCGATTCTTTAATTAGTGCCTTCAATATTCCTAATTATTTACAAAAAATGAATTTAGGACATCTAACAAAATAGGAGTTCGTTTTGAAATTTAATTGACTTTTTAAAATAGTGATTTTGATTTGAGTCTGAAAATAAAAATATAGGTACAGGAGCTCAGAAAATAATAACTCTAGATTCGTTTTCAATTCTGTATCTCAGATTGGTATAACTTTTAGAAAAAATAAAACGTGGGCGGAGTCGAAGTATTAATACAAAAGACTAAACACTTGATATAATATTTTACACACATTTATACTAAGTAAGTATGATACAGAACTCTGCTATAGTAACTTCCTATCACACAGAATCCCCTTACCAATACAATCTTACTCTCTAACACACCATGTGCAGGTAATACATTTCATTGGACCAAAGTTCAACCTTCAAATCATTTCATAGATTCTACCGCTACATAATTATACTAGATACATGCAAAATGTTTTCATACCTACATGCAATACGAAATTTTATGCATTATAATTACACTCACAGTGAACTAGCAACTAAATTAAATGAAGAAGTCTAAGACACTGCAGATTAATATTTTATACATCATAATTTAGATTAAGACGATACTTACATCGAGATTGCTTATAATAATTATATAGACACTTCCAATAAAGTTAAAAGTGGCACTGTTATATTATTAGTAAAGTTATTGTGCAGTCCTTACACTATCAAGGTGAATTAAAAGTCTAATCGCGATCTTAACACTCAATAGACAAGGGAGATTAGTTACAAAAATATCAATGTTAGGATCAATAAAAACACACCACCCTAAGCTATGGTCCCTCAACAAGACACACATATAGAATTTCAGCGGAAAGTCTTTGAAATTCGTTGAGATGCCGAAGAGTCTGAACCATTCATTCAAAAACACACACTATCACAAAAGGAAAAAGTTTATAGTCCAGTGCAGTGCGATGCTAGTCTAGTCATCAGCTTAAGGACTTTGTGCAGGGCTGGGCCATGGTGGCCTAACCTTTTCCAGCACGTATTTCAGCTGGAAACTGGTGTGAAAATGCTACAGATACTCATCTATCTGGTCGTAGTCCTCGTCTGGGGGTGATGGGCCAGATACTGAGAGAATCGGTAGACCGAAGTGTTTGACAGTTTCAACACTGCCACTGATGCTGTCGTCTGATTTGGCTTCTTCATTGATGGTGTCCTCTCTGGGGTGTTTGCCCTTGCACAGCCGCTCTGATGAGTCGCTTAATGCTGTTAAGGGTATGTTGTCGGCTGATCTGTAAGTTGATATTTCGCTCAATACAATGTGCACCAACTTACTGCTACCAATTTAGTGGAATATTTTTACAGTAGAACATTGCTTGCCACAAGTACTTTCTATAAGAAACAAACTTGTGAAAACTGTCTACTTACCTGGCTTTGCGACAAAGTTTAGACTGAGAGCCGTGTCGCCTCAGAAATTCACTAGCATCAAAGCCTGGGAAGCCCCCAGCCGGCTCGGCTGACACGAAGATTGCTGAATTCACCCGAGGACGGCTACATCGGGCTAATAATCGCTCCTCACACTCCAAGCTCTGAGTATGCGTATGCGACCACCGCATATGCTGCAACAGAGAAAAATACATTCAGAATTTGTTGAAACTTCCCAAATTTCCTTTTCTACGGACAAAAAATCATCTCTGTGTTGTGATTGGTCCAACTCCGTGATCTATAATTTCTAAAACTAAGTATAAATAAAAAGTCAACAAGAAAAAGTGAAAAATTTTGAAATTCAGAAAATGTAGTGCTTCAAAGCATTCCAATAGTATAAAATAAAATACATTATCTGCTGTGAGTGACAGTTTAAAGTGTTGTGGGTATTTGAGTAATTTGCTGTACAAGTATTCATTTGGAAGTAAAATATTCAGAATTGCTGCCAATTTTGTACCACAAATTACATCGTTAAAGAGTTTATGAAACATCATCATGTTATTTTCAAGTGATTCACAGAAAAAGAACACTGTTTTAGATTCGTTCAGTGCTAATCGAATTCTATAATCTGTGGTGCAAGCAGGCCTTAATGAAATCTCTAATTCTTTAAGAAAAAAAATTAGTGGCAGATTCGAAGTTACTTTAACTCCACAAAATGATAAAACACAACATAAGATAGTTACAAAATTAACTTTTTAAGGTTCTTTGTACTGTATAGATCAGCAAATAAATGTACCGTAGATTTGAAGATTAAATCTACATTCAAAACGAAACGTGATGTAAATATGTAAGTTGTAGAAAATAGTACAAAAGTTAAAGTGAAGAATAACATAAAAAAACAGATGTGAAACATTGAAAAAGGATTGTACAAAACGCAAAAACAAACTTTCGTATTGGATAACAAGTTCTGAACAAGATCCTTTTACCTGTGCGGTATTACTTCACGAGGAAAGTTTGAAGTTGGCCCGCATAATACTCACCAAGATAAATTCAATCTCTGTATAGTAGTGCTATTCTCTAAACATCGCTTTGCAACTTAGAAGGTGATGTGCTGTGAATTCGCGATAACTTTACTATGGGTCGATTTTTTCGTTATTGACACTTAAAAAATTGATTTTATTGTGATGTTTTTCAGAAAGGTCAGGTACGCGTGTGTGATCAGATGCATGGCGTCGTCCATGCATATGAAGGTAACGCAGGTGGCATTCTAACTGCCAGGGCTGCGGGACTGTTCGAAAGAGATACCGCGGCCCTGGAACACAAAGGGCAAGGAAGGAACATGGATGGGTTTTAGTCAGTACAAGTCTGACACTCCCTTCCACTCTGCCCAGAGCGGGAGAAGTCATTTGATGATTTGAAGAATAAACCAAGATTCTAACGGGTATAGGAAGACGTGGGAAAAACAAATGACAAACACCACCGCCAAAGTATTGCGTTTTCAAAGATGCGTCTACAGATTCCAGTTTGTAATATTTCGTGTTAATTTTACTGGCCGAAATCATCATCAGCCTATAATGTTCCCACTGCTGGGACACAGGCCTCCTCTCTATGAGAGGGATTGCGCTATAATCCACTACGTGGGCCCAGTGCGGATTGGTAGATGTCACATGTCTTCGAATTTTTGGTTCCAGGACATGCCGGTTTCCTCACGATGTTTTCCTTCACCGTTTCACTGGCCGAAAAGTAAGCCGATATTCGATGTTCAATTTTGAATTTATTGTGTGAATTCACCTGAGTGAAGTTCAAAGCGACCTTCAGAGAATAGCATTGCAGTAATTCTTGTATCCGGTAGTTTAATTTATGAATTAGTAGTAGGAAGCAAAAAAAAAATATTAATTCAGTGTTAAATAATTTCATCATCATCTGCCCAGCCTTTTTAGGGTTTTGTACCCAAAGGGTAAAAACGGGACCCTGTTACTAAGACTCCACAGTCCGTCTGTCTGTCTGGCTGTCTGTCACCAGGCTGTATCTTATGAACCGTGATAGCTATACAGTTGAAATTTTCACAGATGATGTATTTCTCTTGCCGCTATAACAACAAATAATAAAAATATAAATTATTTAATAATTAAAGGGGGCTCCCATACAAGAAACGTGTTTTTTTCGGTTTATGGTACAGAACTCTTCGTGCGCGTGTTCGACTCGCACATGACCAGTTTTTTTTTTTCTTAGCACTTTTTACAAGTATGATGGGTTCGGCTTCCAATCTTACCTGATGTAGCTGTCCAGTCTAAGTGACTGCCTATCTGACTTCCAGAACCCAGTAAGTAATGGTGGTGAAATAAATGGTACTTGATCAAATTGAAAACCCTGTAAAGCAAGGTTTTAAAAACTGTTAGTTTCTATTCGAACGTTTTTATTACTTTTCAATTCTACATAAATTGTCTTGTAGTCTAGACTCCATAAATGTTGGAATACGTTTGGTTTTATGTCCAGGCAGACGATCGCATTCAGTTAAAAAAGTGAAATATCATCAATGGATCTTTCTGGACTATTGAATGCAATAAGCACCATTTTTATTAAAGATAATATTAGAACTGCCCTACGTTAACAGCTACTGGCGGCCATCTTCTAGATTTTTTTCAACTATTTATTTAATATGCAGGAAATATCTCTCAGTTTGACCCAAAGGATATGAATACCTGCTATTTTACGAAGAGCTGGGTCACAATATAGGTACCCCTTTATTAAGACTTGTTTGACTTGAGACGTTTTTACTCCAGTTAAAACAGTAATAACTGTATAGAATTAAAGATTTTGTTGAACTTAAAGTTTTTGCTAAAGCAAAAATCAACCATCTTGTATGGTTGAGCGTTTTTTTTCGCGTGACACCAGAACATCATCACAAAAACATGCTGTAGGTACTTGTGCCCTCAACAAACCCACGACATAAAGTGAAAACACACTCCGCATTCAAATAAATCAAAAACACTCATTTAATTATCCTTACCTTAAAGACATAAGGTTTAATTTTGCAAAGCAATATTCTTAAGCCTTGAGGCTACTTGTCTTTGTAAGACACGCGATTCAAGAGTTTTGGAAGATAAGGTTCTGTGTAATATTAATGTGTATTTGTCTACAGAAATGTATGGATTTAATTCGCAGCATAAAGGAAAATCATTTTGATGTTCTTCAGTGCGAGTATCAGTGATAAAACACAAGTAAGGAAAGATGAAAAAGCAACGTATAAAGGTGGTACTAGGCGTATCTTACGACTAATAAGCGGCAGCAGTAGAGTGCGAATTCGCTCTTTTTTATTGGTTTGTCAAATGGGGGCTATCGTTTTTGAGCTCACCAGATGGCGCCACTGTCGAGTAAGGTCATTTAGTTTATTCTATAATTGAAAGTACTAATAACTTCGTATTTTTTTAAATTTATTACGTATAACAACATAGTGCAAAACTTCAGATATATATTTACAATATTCCCCCTAAAATTAGCAAGCATGAAACATTTAAAATCATTTTTCCTCTAGGTATTACAAATTAGATCCTAACATGCTACTTAAAGTCTTCAAGTCATAATTAATCATGAATGAATGGCTTAATCTTGGCCACAATCGTGAATATTAGCAAAAATACGTGATAAAAAAGCACGCAACGCACGAAAACTCTATGACATCTGACATTTCGGAAGACCTTACTCAACACGAACGAACGCCTCTAGCGGCGAATTCATGCGCGATGGCTCCCTTGCGTCTATTCTATTCTATTTTAATGGCAAACTAAACACCTTGCGTCAATTTTTTGTATCATAACCATGTCATGCAACTGTCAAAGATGACAGTTGACACACAGATAGTTGTGATTTGAATGTATAGGACAGTAATGTGCTTATCAATTTTATTAATTTCCCTAGCTTTACAATTATTTGATAAACATGATGTTTCCAATTGATTACCTTATATACAATAACTTCTGTGCTACTAAACTTAGACAAGATATAATAAACAAGGTAAAAAGAGCACAAAAAACTAACTTTAATCCGATTACTATATAACGTTAAGTTCAGTCTGTAGATTAAAAATAAAAAAAATCACGATACGTTCAGACGAAACATCTTCTATTTTGTATGAACCTTAATAAAATTAAGTTCTTTTAACACAGAATACAACAATGTAAAATAAAAAAATAAAACAGTTTTCAGTAAAAAGTTTTAATAAAAAAGCTTTACAAGCCAACCGTAACATGTTAACATGAAAACTTTTCCACTTTCACTATTAAAAAGTAAAAAAAAAAAAACTACATTACCTAAACACGTCCTAAACGCTACAGGGTGTTTCAAACTTTTATTATTTGCCTATTACCGTCGCGTGCGGCGCTCGACAATGGAAATGTGGGCCATGGTTTTGTTTCAATTTTTTATTAAACACCCCTCACCTAGCATTAAGATAGCCAGTAAACTAACGCAAGATTGGCGCAGTAGCTGAGCGATTGCTTGCTGCGCTTCGTGTCGCGGGTTCGGTTCCCGCATGGAAAAAATATATGTATGACTTACAGATAGTTGTTCTGGGTTTAGCTGTTTGTGTATGTGAGTTCCCGTACCCACGATACATAAGAAATTGCCTCGTGTGGGGCAAGGTTTATAAAAAAAATAGGCTCTGATTGGTGTAGGATTATTTATGAATGGAATGTAAATTGTTTTAATTTAGATTATATTGCTCACGAAAAACCAGGGCCGCTTTTGCAGAAAAATAATAATTATGAATAAAGTTAAAATTTTTAAAATGATCACAAGCGCAGTTAATTCTGTATTGTCACTTTGTGACCATTTTACGAATAACAACGTAATACCTACATAATATTATTATCCTATTATGATACTGCTAAAGCAGCCATTTTAGCCCCCCTGTTACCTGTAGCATGCTTCGAATTCGTGAAAGCTCTTTGCATGGGGGTGTGAACTGATTTCGACCATTATTTGTTCCTAGTTGAAATACTGGTTGTTAATTCTACTGTGTCTGCTGTGACCTGGCTTTATTTACATTGAATGATGGTTGACCTGTGTTTACGGTTTGTTATTTCTGTCCTAAAAAAAGTAACCTTTACGCTTTTTAAAATAAGCGTGTGAAGTTTTATTAAAGTTCTATAAATGTTTTCTTTAGATTTATGGCGTGTGTATGCGTGTCTTGTGAATAAGAATTTATGTGTGAATAAAAAGCAGGTGTATGTTTAGTATGGAAATATATGAATGTATATTTTTATTTGGTTCAACTTTTTTGGTTTCAGCAAAACTTATGATTTGAAGTTTTTAGCCTCCCAATGTAAGGGTATTGTACAGTCGCAAACACATTAAGTTACAACAAACTGTCTTTCTTCAAATGATTTTAAACCCCAAAATGCTAATGGTTAATTTCAAAATCGAATGAAAAAATTTGACAATTTGTGGTTAGGTACTTGATGCGCTGGCGATTGTACAGAAGAAACTTGCATATTTTTTCTTACGGTTCATTCACAAAATAAATATAGGTACGTTTCTTGAAGCAAATAGTTTTTAATTGTAAAATTACGTATTTTCCTATGAAAATATTGCCTCTCTGCACATAAACATCCAACCATTCCATTACCATTATGATAAAATTGAAGGAAAAATATTGACGTTTATGTAAAAAATTGCGGCCAACGTTATATGAAACAATGCAGACGATTACTACAAATACTGGAATTAATCTGATAAAACTTCACAAATATAATTGTACATTGGAATGTCACATGTTTTAAATTGATGACTTTTTATAAAATTGTTTATCGCAATATGTTAGTAGCCTTCATTTACTTAAATTGGAATTAAACGAAACAGCAACGTATGTATGTCGCACGCAATTTGTATGATTCCACCGTTTACATACGGCGTTGTCAGTTTAAAAACGCTCGCAGGTATGTATTATGGCTAAGGCAAAATGATAACTTGTTAAATTGTTATAATTTCGACGTTGGTTGGAGTTTTAGGGTGACCAGGATATACGACTATGTAACACGCGCTCGCTACGCTCGCATTTTACATTACACACCCACTTTCTGTCACAAATGTCGTCGTCGCTACGCCGGCTTTCGGCCTACGCTCCTCACGCCAGCTAGCAAGACTTTTAGGAAAATTGCTGATTTCCCATGCGTTTTTGAACATTATGGTTACTTTTTGTGTCACAAAACCACTACGTAACGCCATTTTTCTTGTTTTGATCAACAGCGACGCGCGTGGCCAGAACTGGAACTAAATATTTCAATTTGCCGCGGCATTATGTAAGCGGCGTTTGAATTGTCGATGACATGTTGATCTATAAAGTGACGTGGCAATATACATTTTGCCTTCAGCATAATACATACATACCTGCGAGCGTTTTTAAACTGACGACGCCGTAAGTAAACGGCGGAATCATACAAATTGCCTACCACATGTATATTTAATATAAAATTGACCTTTGATTGAGGTTAGGTAAAAATAAATCGCCTTACACAGTTAAGGCAGTTAATTTTTTATTTTTACCAAACTTCACGCCTATTCTCTGAAGGGTTGGGTGTACCTGTTCATCCACATCTCGCTAGTTATTTTTAAGCCTCATATAGGGTCGAGCCTATTCCGGACATCAACCGCACAGAAATCCATTCTCTGGGTTGCTATTGAGAAATCCCTGATGGTCAAACTTAATAAGACTTTGCCCAACCTAGGAATCGAACCCAGGATCTTATGCTCAGCAGTCGCGCTTGCCACCATTAGACCAACGAGAATTTTACTAATTCTAACAACGTATACTCCGGCTCAATTCTGACCAACAAATCGTGCATTAATTTAAAACAAAGGGTTTAAGAATCACGAACAGAATTTTAAGTGAATATTAAAATTTAACAGACGATAAAGGACATTTGAAATGACTCATTAAAGTTATACTTCCGTCAATAAATTATTCAACAAATGGTCGGAAGCCGAGAATTTCAGAGAAAATATGTACTTTTATAAGTGTATTAAATAATGTAATTATGTATTCTTTATTAAGATTTCTCAGTAAATGATTTTACAGCGTATTTTGGCTGCAAACTTTTAGGAGTAATGGAACTAATTAATGGATTTTACGCTTAAGGAAATTGTCGTCATTGTTAATAATGGTAACGAAATAGCGTTTTGTCTTTAAAGATAGGTAGTTATTTATGTACGTTGCAATATAATATCAATCTCATAATCCACGAAGGATTCGGCAGAAGCGTAGTCATAGGACCTACACCCACATTTCGCCATTTATGTTTAAGTTCCATGTTATAGAGAGCGAGCCTATTGCCACCAACCGGGCACAAACCCAATCTCCGTAGTTCACTACTGAGAAATTCCTGATGAAAGACGAATAGTACTTGACCTGATCTGGGAATCGAACCCAGGAGTTCAACTGTAAATCGAATAATATTGGTAGCAAAATAGCTTTGGTCTTTAAAAAACTTTAATGTACGTATTTATCTACCAAAAGATAGCTACTTTTTACTCAGCACTCTGAATAATGTCTATGGAAGACACCGTTTCTATTTATTTACTTTAGTGTTGCCCAAAATCGGTCTTGGTGTTGGTCTTGCGAAAATGCAAGAACAAGACCTAGACTGCAAGACCAAGACAGATTTTGGGCTTTAAACTCGCTAAATCCTCACATTATGCTTTGTGTGCGCTTTTATATTTACAGAAGAAAGTAATTACTGACTGGCGGGAACTGTTAAAGGGAAAAATCGGTCTTGGTCTTGCAGTCTAGGTCTTGTTCTTGCATTTTCGCAAGACCAACACCAAGACCGATTTTGGGCAACACTAATTTACTTGAAACATACTTCTCTGTATTGTTTTTTATTCTAGCTTCTAACAGATAAATAATCACTTGTATTGGTCACTTGTGCTTAGATCCTATACTTTCAAAACCTTTTTAATTTTTGTTTACATGAATACGTTTCTTATCCTTCGATTCGTCTGTCTGTCTATTACTTATCACAACTGTACGTAATTGGACCTTTAAAGAATGGTCCAATCGCATACAATGTTTCTTTAAAAAGTAAAAAAAACGTAGTGTGGGACTAGGAATTTCTTCTGTATCGTGAGTGCAATCTCATACACAATCAGCCAGACCCGGAACAGCTACCTATAGGCCATACAAATATTTGTTCCGTACAGAAATCGAACCCGCGATATGCAGCGCAGTAGCCAATCACTCAGCAACTGCGCCAATCATGCTGTCAATGCTTTGTGAGGTGAATAGACCATGAGTTGGTTTAGGACATAGTACACCTTATCGCGCATGTACATTTTATTCTAGAAATACGTTCCTGTATTATAAATTTCTATTTTCCTAAATCTCATGATCTGGTTAACCTTCTCCCAACTATCTTTGGGACGGCATCCAGTCTAATCTATTGCAGCTGAATACCAGTATTTTACTTGGAGTGACTGCCTATCTGACCTCCACGATCCAGTTAATACTGGGTAATACCTTTTGGTAAGACTGGTTGTCAGACTTTTGAGCCACTGACTACCTGTAACGACTGGCAAAGATCTACCAATGATAGCCGGGACCAACGGCTTAACGTGCTTTCCGAGGCACGGAGGAATTTCGGTATGTAATGTATGGTAGGCCATCCACGGACCAACCTAGGCAAGCGCGGTTTAACCTAATGATCGAATGGGCGGCTGTTATTATTTAGCCACGACATCCTCAATTTCCTAAACCTAGATCAAGTATTACCCTCATTCCAATCTAACAAGGTTTATCATACATAAGACTAAAACAAGTTTCACAAAACTTAATTTACAACACCTAATCGAAAACAGATCTTAATTTACCCTTCATAAATTCATATACACCGCAACCATCTAACTTATTCTAAAATAGATGCAGCACGTTTATTAGCTCATTGTTTGGAGTTAGCAGGAAATTTAATTACTAACTTTAGGAGGTTCGGCATCAAGCTTTGGTCACAGTTGGAAGATGAAACAGTAGCTTAACTTGGCATTTTTTAGATCTACACTTCAACAAAGTGTAGAAGTTCCACAAGTTTGTGAAGGGTCCGTGAAAGTAGAAAAAGTTATTTGTAAAACTCGTAGATAACGGTGTTATACCTATCTTTGATGGAAAAAAGGACGAGTTTTTATAAAGGGTGTAAACAGACACTTAACGAAGCCGAAAAGCACTTGTCCTCCCCGTCATTGCAATCATTTTTTTGTCTAGACCAGACCTGGGAACCTTCTAGTTACGGAGATATTGGGGGTCAAAGTACCAACTTTTTCAAATACATGTTTTTAATGTAAGATTTTTACTTTCAACACCTCCAGGACCCTCTTACTATTCAATCCATCCATCAGCACAATATTTAGAGGGCGTTACATTGAGTCCTACTGTAAAACGTGATTTTGCAGCCCAAAAAAACAAGTCGTTGCCCAGCACTAATGTTTGCGTAAAGTTCCTTAGTTTGATGTACATAATGCTTGGTTGACGGCTTCGTGAAGAGTTCGTTTACACCCGGGTTGTAACATAGTTTTTGTTTGTACATTCGTATACAATAGGTGGGGATAACTACACAAAGCACAATCTCCTGCTTCTATGCTTCAGCTACCGACTAACTATCTGTGAACTAACTACTGACACTGAATAACTAGCTTATAAGATCGTGTAGCGGTGTTTGTGTGAGAGCCTCAATTTCAACAATTGTTCGTTGTTCCACTGTTTATAAATATGCTGTGCCTTCGTTGTGTAATGGGCACGTACAGTAAGGGCTGCAACTGACATGCATATTGCAAACTACGCGGACCGGTGTTATATAATTTGACAGGTGGATATTTGTCGGAATTGGGATATCAAACAGATGGTGAAGTTTAGGTTTATTTTGTTGGCTAAAGGATAATTTGTTTAGGGAATCATATCAAAAGGAGGAATTTTAACAAAAAATGATGCTAAACATCATACAGAATAGAAATACTGTGAAAAGTTTGATTTAATAAGGAACCATTCTTTTTATGTCGATTCCAGCTATATCGACTCGTGAAACATATTACTTCTGTTTTAAAAAGTTTACGCTTGACCTCAATGAGCAAGACTTTAGGTAAAGATTCAAATGAAGACAAGAGATTCAGGAAATAATCTCTCATTTCGAAATCTTCAAACCTGAAAATCAACAAAACGGAAAACCCACCCATGCGCTCCTTAAAGTACACAGCCTTTTAAACAAAGCAGCAGACGCTGGCAAAAAGCCAGAAAAACTTGAATGAAAACAAAGGAAGATTACAGAAACTTTACAAAACATTTCTTTTTGATCCATCACTCATTGCCGTCAATACGAAACGGTTTGCAATTTCGCTCTCCATTATGGACTTAGTCAGCTTCCAAGTAGATTTACGAACAAATTATTAAGACAAGTCGAGCGTCCAATGCAGGATACGATTATGCAAGTCAGCCACGTTAGCAGCTACGTTCATTTGTTAACCATCACGCATCCGTGTGTAGCGTGGCGTGCGAGGGTCGCAGTGGACCGCCTTGCGTATTTTCATACAAAACGAAGTTAAGAAAAGCTGTATTTTTTTTCTCCGTTTGCGTTTTTACGTGTAAGGGTAGCTGGAATAATGGGATAGGATGCTGTGTGAAAGTAACCAATAACTTTTCTTCCTTAGTTACAGGTAGATATGTGACTGGCTTGTTTTACGTACAGTCACAAGCACCAATATGTATACACTTAGCAAACTTCTAAAGCGATTATCGCACATCTCTGGTAGAAACACGCCCTAAAAGCGCGTAACTTTGTCATGAGCTACTGTGAAACGGTGCCTTTATGGCCACGAGAATCGATCACAAGCCCTTGAAAATTTACCACGGGAAATGAGTCAGGCTTGTTACGTTGGTAATATTTCCTTTGTCTGACAAATGCGACTGTTAAAGCACGGTTTAAAGCGGTTGAATGCAATTTAGGACGTTAGGCCGCATTGTAATGGTTCTGCTTATGTGTTTTTGGATAGTTAAGCGTCTGTTAGTTTTGGATCTTTTGTTTGGTTTCCATTTTCTATTCTGTTTCTATTTGGGTGACCTGGTTTCGAATATTTGTCATAAATATTGTCTGGCTACAGTTTTTTTATTGGAAAATTCCGGTATCATCCTTAGCTTCGGGAATCTATAAGGTATCTCAATCCCAATTTTGATCCACGGTCTTTGACGGTTGTTGTTGTGATTCGCCCTCTCAAACTGACTGATTAGTAACACTCAAAGATTGGGATCAACATTGTAGTTAAGATACTTTATTGCTTCCGAGTTCCTAACGCCTCAATAAATTATTCATGCTTATTTTCCTAAATTATATTGGAGATTCTGTTTCTACCACTCGTCCACCAAAGCCTAGTCTACAAAATTCAGCAGTTTCTTTTCGATCATGTTTTAGGTCTGTGTTATTTCGCATAAAATTAAACGACACAAACCTGAACGATAAGCCTCTGACCAAAAGAGGTTGATAACGTGATCGGTGGAGACATACCCTTAGACGTGACCCTAGAATAATGTCATTATAGCTCTAGTGGTGGGGAGCTTAACAAAAGCAAGTGGACACAAAAATC
Source organism: Lycophotia porphyrea (assembly GCA_950005105.1). NCBI lineage: Eukaryota > Metazoa > Arthropoda > Insecta > Lepidoptera > Noctuidae > Lycophotia > Lycophotia porphyrea. Next base: position 6,731,393 of record OX465396.1, read on the forward strand.
ACTTTACAAAACGGGAAAATGTGCAAAAGACTGCTGCAAAAATATTATAGAACATTTCGCAACATTTTAGCTGTTTAAATTGCTTTAGTGAAAAACGTGTTGGGACACCTAAAACACAGCAAGTGCGGTTGTGAATTATTTGTATAATAACATTATTTGTTCCTTCATGAAACACCGTTTTCGGAGCCAAAGGTAATGAAGATTAAAGACAGATCGATCAAAGTGACTTTAACACGCTTCTATACCTTTGACGCTAAACAATATTATTATTATACACTTCTATCTTCAAACGAACAACTCCAATGTGACCTCGTGACGACAACCCTTACAAGTGACGTGTCACCTAAAATGTGCTGAAAAATATTTGGATTTGGGTCCAAGGGTCATCAAACCTTTGCTGTATAAGTCTCGGTAGCAAATAGGGCCACCACATTTGTTTCGCTGGATGCCTCAGTGGGTCTCTGAGTAATTATGTCAGACGAAGTAGCAGCATCTTCCTGTGAAATAACATCATATCTGTGATTGACCTGTTTTGGTGATATGGAGCTACATTTGGAGGTGACGTCTGTAAGACGTATAGAAAATGAATGAAAAGACGTGAACCAGTGCAAGTGTTGACGTCGTGAGACCGTGAGTAGCGTGCTTAGCAGAAATATGTGTGAACTCAACGCGACTTTGTAACACACTAGTAAGCGTGCTACTGCTTACTTGGTGGTCGCAACCGGCACATCGGCACTGGCAGTGGGGGCATGCCCGCGATCTAGCGCGGGCAGGGCTCCGCTAGCTACCATGGTTTTGGTCGTCTGGCACGGCATGCAGCAATGCAAATTGACAGCCGCAGTCGCGGGCGCTCCGCCGCGGGTATTGGAAGCAACGGTCCAGGAGACAGCATACGTCCTGCGCACGACACGATTTAAGCAACACGCACATATAGCAACTATTCTATGCCCGCTACCAACGTTATAACATAAAGGGGACGTCATACATTCAATAGTGGGATGGGAATATATTTGACATGAATTATGTAAGGATCAGAATACTGGACGGTTAACCAGACACATCATCACCAAAAAAATCGATTTAAGTATTCTAAATCTTCCATAACACTTGCCAAAAAAGTAATTCTAAGCTTCATACAATAGCAATCTACGATGTACTATTTGTTCAGTAACTGTTATGTTAGTGATCTGTTTCCTCAGTATTGTTTAGTAAGCCATGGATTGATTGGGTTCTCGAGATAGATTAGAATAATTGAAATAACATTAACAGCTTAATACTGAGAAATGATGGCACAACAAATGTATTATTCATGCGGTAAAACATGATCAATTGTTTTAACCACATCACGTATTTTTATATATACTAAAATATTATATTATTGTTAATTTTATCTGTAGTTATTAACTATGGAAAATAGGATCATGGGTACACCGGATTCCCTGAGCACCATTTTCAAAATTAAATAACTTTTGTAGATTTAACAAATGATTGAGGTATCTGTAAACTTACTCATGGTAACATGGTATATGTTTGAATAGTGTGGCTCTAACAGAGAATCAGTTCTTATATTAAATTTATATAAAACTTATTGGATCCTAACACAATAGGAAACCAAAATACATTAGGTGATAACAAAAATAAAACCATAAAATTAAATAAATTTAACATTTTTAGTAGCTATTGTATTTATACAACCCTAGCTCCTGTTTTATTTATTTAACACTTCTAGTACAAAGTACAGAGGCGGACTTAATGGCGATGGCTCCCGGTTTACATGTTGATTGACATTTTAAATCGTATGAGCTTGTACGTGACACGTGGCTATGTATAATCCTGCTTACCAGTCCTTCGTAGTGGGCAAAAATAAGCAAATTATTATGTTAAAATTACATTGCATGCAAATGTTTGTGGCCCTTAAGCCCGTTATTACTTTTTTTTTTTAAAACGTTGCCCGACACTAGGAATTTCTCCTGTATCGTGGGTGCGTTCACAAACATTTAAACTCACATACACAAATAGCTAGACCCGGAACAACTATCTGTCGGCCATAAAAATATTTGTTCCGTGCGGGGATCGAACCCGCGACACGCAGCGCAGCAGTCAATCACTCAACCACTGCGCCAACCGTGCCGTCAATTTTGTACATCTTTTGCAAAACTCGTTAGCGTCTCTCTATTTTGTAAGAATTCTTAGTATCCTGGGACTCGCCGATGACTTAATGTTAATGTTGTAATGTCAGTAAGAGTAAACCATTAAGTTTTGTTTATATGCCAATTATTTATGTACGAGGAATTTATTTTCTTTGCTTTGCTATTTACGTAATTATTTTTTTGTGTACTGTTGATATTCAACTCGTAAACTCAAACACCTTACTTTCTAGTACATCATCATCTGCCTAGCCTTTTCCCAACTATGTTGGGGTCGGCTTCCAGTCTAACCGGATGCAGCTGAATATCAGTATTTTACATGGAGCGACTGCCTATCTGACCTCCACAACCCAGTTACTACTGGGAAATACGATACCCCTTGGTAAGACTGGTTGTCAGACTTTTTGGGTCACTGACTACTTTAACGACTGTCAAAGATCTTCAAATGACAGCCGGGACCAACGGCTTAACGTGCTTTCCGAGGCACGGAGGAAACTCGGTATGTAATGGGTGGTCACCCATCCACAGACCAACCTAGGCAAGCAGGCTTAACCTAAAGATCGACCCGAGCGGCTGTTATTGTTTAGCCACGAGCTCCTTACTTTCTAGTACAAAGCACTATATTTTTCAATGATAAAGTTTTTAACAACTTGAATAATATCAGATAATCTTCAAGAGGGTTCTGACTAGACTCGTTTCTTCCTACTGATTAAACATATCGTCCAAATGACGGAGATACGACTCACTTCATGACTTAAATGACGGTTACGGTATACGGTATATAATTCTTGGGGATAAAAAGAAACTTATGGATATACTTTTGCAAAAGACAGAGATAAAATAGAAGATAAGATAATGCAATATGCATATGGTAATGCTTTAGATTCATAATGTAATCATCATCGGGATCGGCTTCCAGTCTTAACGGATACAGTTAAATATGTACCAGTTTATGGGGAGACTGCCCTTTTTTTTTTCGGATGGGAAATCATCAAATGACTGCTCCCGCTCTGGGCAGAGCGGAAGGGAGTGTCAGACTTGCACTGACTAAAACCCATCCATGTTCCTTCCTTGCCCTTTGTGTTCCAGGGCCGCGGTATCTCTTTCGAACAGTCTCCCAGCCCTGACCATGTCAGCCTTACATAGACTTGAATAAACATGAAGACTGTACCGAACAACAGTATCTGTAGCAAAACCCTTACTCCAACTTCACAACATTACCGTCGTCGTATCAATAAGTAGACCTTCAGTCGAGTAAGTGTAGGTACTACAAAGGGTAATGCACTAAAATCCTATTGTAGTCGACGCCTTTGTCACATGTCGCCTTAATCTTGGAGATTTTCTTTAGAATTTCTATGAAGATCAAGCCTGTCCTTGTGTGTGGAGGCTCTTTGAATTTGTTTAAGCTTAGTGGATTAAAGTTGTACTGGAACAGGATTTGTATAGTAGGACTAACATTGAGTATTACGAAAATTTTGTGGTTTAAAACATTTGGTATTTCGATGATTTTATTCATTGTTTTTTCTTCCTTTCTTGATGGAGTTGAAATATGGTGTGTTTGTCTATACTAAATTATAAAGTGGTAGCATTGATTATTAGTTTGTATGTAAGGGAGTAATCTTCGGAATTACTGATCCAATTCCGAAAATTCTTTCATTAACGCGAAGCTAAATTATTTCCAAGTGTCATAAGCTATATTTAAAAAGTTCCCGTGGGTTCATTTCCGTACATACCGGGAGCGAAGCCGCGAGCAAAAACTAGTTAGTTTTTATAATTCATTTGGTCATTGTAACACGGTAATTTGAGACTAAACATCACTGACTAGGATATAATATCAATAATTTATCTCTGCTGCTGGCTTAAAAGATTTAAAGAAATGTAGCAAAAATATAAAACCAACTACAGGGTGTAAACAGACTCTTCACGAAGTCGTCAACCAAGCATTATATACATCAAACTAAGTAACTTTACACAATAATTAGTGCTGGGAAACGGCTTTTTTTTGGGCTGAAAAATCACGTTTTACGGTACGACTCAATGTAACGCACTCAAAACATTGTGCTGATGGATGGATTGAATAGTAAGGGGGTCCTGGAGGTGTTTAAAGTAAAAATCTTACATTAAAAACATGTACTTATTTAAAAAAAAAAAACTTGTGAAAAAGTTGGAACTTTGACCCCCAATATCTCCCTTACTAGAAGGTTCCCAGGTATGGTCTAGAACAAAAAGATGATCGCAATGATTGGGAAAACAAGTGCTTTTCGGTTTCGTTAAGAGTCGGTTTACACCCTTTATAGACACAAAAGCAAGTTGCCTAGGTGACGCTTCCCGTGAACCAAGGGGGCTGGCTTTTACCTTGGCCAGAGGTTAAGTGTTGCCATACAACGTGGCAACGCCGCCAGTCTCTTGGGCACATTACCAGCTGACAGCGTTGAGGAGTTTTTTAATGCCCTTTTATAGTTTGTTGTTAGTTTATTTAATAGTTTTTAATTATCAAGGTATATAATTGGTTTATCCATAATGAAATAAATCCTATTTATAAAGGCTTATTGATTCTGATTTTAATTAATGAACCTGCATTAATTAAAATCAGAATCAATAAGTCTGTCGTAACAAATCCGATGGTTATGTAGTAATTCATTTTCCGATTTCATTTCGATATATAACCTAAAACCGTCATTTAATTGTAAATTAGTAGCTGCACTGGCAGCGGCATTTTCGTTTTCGCTTTGATTAAAACATAACAAGCATTCAAATACTCTTTGAGATGATAAACCCGTCCTTTTTAATTAACAGAAATACACAGAGCTGTAATTAATTGAGATTGCACTCCTGCTTATTCGGATTCTTTTTAATTTTTCGTGTTACTTTATATATAAAATGCTTTGTCCTGAATGACTGACGGATCAACGCACAGCCTAAACCGCTGATTGTAGAGACCTGAAACTTGGAGGGTGTGTTCTTTGTATGTCGTTGGCATCTGATAAGAAATGATTTTCCGAAATTCTACCCCTAAAGAGGCGAAAAACGGGGGCGAAGTTTGTATGCGACCACGTGATTCCTTGGTCCAATCTACTTCAAATTTTGCATAAACATTCTTTAACAGAATTGATGGAAGACGTGTTTCGTATTTTATTGAAACTCATCGTCTAACGCGGTTAAAAAGAGGTAGAAAGTTATTTGGCGGGTGATTTGCATCAAAGTTGATATCAATACTCCTTAGTGCAAAATTCAATCCGATTTTATTCTAAAAACAATCTGTCAAATCTGTGACCCGAGTGTCAAATTGACAAGACATAATTATTTTTCCGATCCGAATTTTATTTTAATATATAGCAGTTTAATACCAGAAAATCAATTTGAAATACAATGAAAAGTACAGATACTCAGTTACCATAAAATACCCACATCGATTTTATTCAAAAAACGTTGAACTCGCATAAGAGCTTGGTGCAATGCAATTACACTTCTCTCCTGCCTGACGATGACCGAAGACATCTTGGTGGCATACACGAAGCTATCACAATCTATATATATAAAAGAAAGTCGTGTTAGTTACACCACTTGTAACTCCAGAACGGCTGAACCGATTTGGCTGAAAATTGGTGGGGAGGTATCTTAGAACCGGGAGACGGACATAGGATACTTTTTATCCCGACGAACGCGTTCACGCAAAAAAAATATGAATAAAAACGTTTTTAAATAAATTAGCGCAACTAGGGTAGGTAGATGTAGGGGAGGTAGGATAGGTAGGTACTAGGAATGTAGGTAGGCAGGGTAGGTAGGTAGGTACTGGGGAGGTAGGTAGGTAGCTAGGTACTAGGGAGGTAGGTAGGGTAGCTAGGTACTAGGGAGGTAGGTAGGGTAGGGTAGGTAGGGTAGGGTAGGGTAGGGTAGGGTAGGGTAGGGTAGGGTAGGGTAGGTAGGGTAGGTTGGGTAGGTAGGGTAGGTAGGGTAAGTAGGGTAGGTAGTTTTGGTAGTGTAAGTAGGGTAAGTAGGGTAAGTAGGGTAGTTAGGGTAGGGTAGGGTAGGTTGGATAGGTAGGGTAGGTAGGGTAGGTAGGGTAGGGTAGGGTAGGTAGGGTAGGGTAGGTAGGGTAGGATAGGGTAGGTAGGGTAGTCGAAATATTATTTAATTGCATTATGTGACGTAAACGAAGTTGCGCGGGTCAGCTAGTTATAAATAAAAGCGTTTTTAAATTAGCGCAATTGATAGCTCACGTCACGTAGGTAGGTAGGTACTACGGAGGTAGGTAAGGTAGGTAGGGTAGGTAGGTACTACGGAGGTAGGTAAGGTAGGTAGGGTAGGTAGGTACTAGGGTTGTAGGTAAGTAGGTAGGTACTAGGGTTGTAGGTAAGTAGGTAGGTACTAGGGTTGTAGGTAAGTAGGTAGGAACTAGGGAGGTGGGTAGGTACCAGGAAGGTAGATAGGTAGGTACTAGGTAGGTAGATAGGTTAGGTACTAGGTAGGTATGGTACATTCTCATCGCACCAGGAGCAGGCCAGTTGGTGCAGATCCCGAGAATTCCAATGATATCCACGGACCTGCGTAAGTATATCGTTTAAGCGACTCTACACATAACATAACATCACGCCTGTAATCCCTGAAGGGATAGGCAGGGGTGTACCTAATACTACTAATAGTTACGTTTATGTCCCATGTAATAGGGCGCAAGCCTATTGTTATCAACCGGGCACAAATCCAGACACCGTGGCTGCTACTGAGAAATTCTTGAAGGAAAAACCCAATAACACTTTGCTCGACCTGGGAATCGAACCCAGGACCTCATGCTCAGCAGTCGCGCTTGCGCCGCTTGACCAACGAGGCAGTCTCTAAGCGACTCCAGTTTCCCGTAAAAATATAATGACCCTTACTATTAACAAGTCCCAATGACAAACGTTCTCTTTGGTTGCCAAGGGCTGTATTTTCCACCCACGCGGACGAAGTCGCGGGCGAATTGCTAGTTTCTCATAAAATACATCATCATAATAAATAACACATATTTTGTGTAGTGTGTGAGATTTAACTACATTCCGATTGCGTCACTTACTCTTTTGATGACGTCTTATAAATCGATGAACGCCGGCTGCACGCACGAAAAAGTGTCACGTTCCGCCTGAGCCGAGTGTGCAAGCGAGAGCGCGGAACAAGCGATAGAGAGGCACGATCGACCTAAGCGTTTGGCTTTGTGACGCATCTATGTATTATACAAAATATGATAATTCAGTGATAATAATTCAATTCAATTCATAAAAGTAGGCAATTTTTTATCAATGTTTTCTTATTACTTAATCACGAAAATTATCGTCCGTAAATCGACTTTACAACCTTTTTTTTATCATAATTCGAAGAATTTTTAGGATATTCTCTATACATTGCTTTATAAGTTTGAAAAATTGGTCGGCTCGACAACGTTAATCATATAACGAGTGTTATAGAATTGTCAAAATAAATACCGTAGGAGTGTCAGTATATACCCTGCTGGCTACCTATGTCGTTTAATAAGATCCTGAGAATAGGGTCTGAACGAAGCTTCAGCATCAACCACCTTCGGCTTCGACCAAAATTGACGCGCGGGGAGCATTATACAAATTTTTGTTAAGTTGCATGGTCATTTCAATAATGATTGTACCAATTAAGTCGTACGTAAAAACTTTATTTGGATGTAAAAAAAAACATTATACATTTCACTTTACGCCATTCTTGAACTGAAGTTCTTAAAGTTATTAAACTTTCGGCTTTAGCTTGGGTAATGATCTGGCGATTGCTGGTTAGTCGGCTTCGGCTTTAGCCTGAACCCCTTCGTTAGAACACAGAACATGTTACAGACAAATTGACAGATGGACGGACATTTAGACGGCGCTAACAAGGTCCATTTTCACCCTTTAGGTACGGAACCCTAATAAGGATAGAAATGCATTGTCACCTTGTAACTTTTCGTTTAGTGTCCATTCGACACTGATAACAGATCAAAGTATGAATAATCATAGATGTAAAAATTGATAGGGCTTGATTAATTAATGGTTGGCGTGTGTTGAATGCACATGGGCTAATTATTTATTAAAATTAAACGTTTGCCTTGCAGTGATAATTGCTTTTGAAACCGAAATCTAAATAAAATTGAAATATAAATAAAATTATTTGAATGCATGTTTGTGATATTTTCTTCAAAGGAAACTGTGTTTTTCTTGTATTTTACTTTGCATCATCTTTAGTAGATACTTTCGGCTTTCCTTTTATTCGAACCAATAATTGTTTACTCAACGTAAAGAAAACAATAATAATGTAGAATAACATTGAAAATAGTAACTTAAAATCAAACAAATAATACGAAATAACAATCATAATTACGAGTTCGGAAACGATGGTTTTATATTTCTTTTTTTAATACCACAAACTCATTTTGTTTATGTCCATTTTTCTCAATCTTCCATGAAATTCTTTGAACGAAATGATGACTTCATACCGATTCGAATGAATCTTCCAATCCTTCGATTTTCAACTTCAATTTAGATTCAAAGTCTTTAATAAAAAATTGATTCATGAAAAGTGAAAGGGCGCTCCCCGTACTTAGTTTTAATGAAAAATTGCCCGTTTCATACTGCGTTGCGTCACTGTAATAAAAAGGCTTAATCAAGCGCTAGACAAATTAACTTAGGTACTTAAATGAGTAATTGGTATAAGTGGAATTTATGCTATGAAAGTATTAAGTTGTAAAGGTTATTGTAGTGCACTTACTCCACGTAATATCACGCCTGTAATCCCGGAGGGTAAGGCTGAGATAGTGGAGGTCGTTACGTTATATTGAAAAAGTACGCAACATCCACACAACAATAGCAATGTCCTGCTTCTGTGGTTGTTTGTGTGCATGCTGGTGCATTTTAAACTGTAGGTATTTTTTCATCATACTCTTGTCACTCAGTTAAAATGAACCCTAGAAATATCGTATGAATCATATATTACATAAGAATAAGTTAGGCAGAGGCACACCGTACAGTACACCTAATTTTTGCCAGTTATGTTTAAGTCCCATGTAATAGGGGGCGAACCTATTCCCTATAAGAATAATGTAGGTACTTGAAAAGAAACCCCGTAGAGCTCTTACGGGTTGACGGTGGATTGTATTCAATCATTTGACATTGAAGGGTTAAGAGGTTGAAGTAGGCCACTGCTAAAAACTTGGCAAATTAGTGGCTTATTGTTGTGTGCAACAGAAAAATAAAAACTACTTTTGAGAAATCTACCAATTAAAAAAAAAAAACCATTTACAAATTCATACCACTGCGCTGAAACTTTAATCACGTCTTGAATCAAAGAATGTAAATTCAAATTCAATCAAATGCCTTTACTCTGTAGCTTTACAAGTTCTATTTCCCTACAAGATCGTATTAATGCCTTCTTGCGAATTCAATAACAATGTTTTCTCAAACGATTTCTCCAACGAAAATTAAATTTTGAAACTAATCATTTGTGTTTGTTTCCTAATGAATACGTTGAACCTTGTGGAGGTCAGATAGGCAGTCGCTCTATCTAAAGTACTGATATTCAGCTGCATCCCGTTAGACTGGAAGTCGACCCCAACATAGTTAGGAAAAGATTTCGCTGAACCTTTTAAAATCTAAAATACACGAACTGCTGTATACCAATAATACCCGGAAACTGCCTGCCTCGTTGGTCTAGTGGCCGTAATCGCGACTTCTGAGCATGAGGTCCAGAGTTCGATTCCCGGGTCGAGCAAACTGTTATTGGGTCTTTCCATCACTCTATCAAGATTTCTCAGTAGCAGCCACGGAGTCTAGATTTGTGCCCGTTTGATGCCAATAGGGTCACCCTATATTACATGGGACTTCAAACATAACTGGCGTGCTATTAGGTAAACTAAAGTACTAGTAAACTTATTGAAATTATTTTTTATTTTTTTTTCCTTTTGACATTTGTAATTTTGTTTTTATTTTTTTTTAAGAAAATCAATGAATAGTTTATGCATTCCATTAATGTAACTATGCAATCAATTTTTTATCAATGAAATTTATGAGTATTTTGTACGCCTTCTGGCATAACATAGCGCACTTGTAATTTTCTTAACAACTATTTTTTTGTACCTATGTAAACAAATGAATAAATGACTTATGACTTATTACCTCTGCCTAACCATTCGGGGATTATGGGCGTATTATAATTACTTCACGGAACATAAGTCAATACTACCAATACGAGTAAAGAATCCTTGTTCATTTATAAACACAGCATGTTTATGTATATTGACGAAAAGTAATAAAACAAGCCATTTCCCGAAAAACAAGAACATCATACTAACTATAGAACAACGGCGTCTATCTCATACGATTTGAAAAGCCATAACTCTTCCCCAATGCATTCGTTGTTCTATTTCTGTCGTCCATAATCGTAATGTTTAACTGTTTGAAATAAAAGGAGACACTTTCGATTAAATGGGGTATTACAGTTAAATCTGACTCGGTTTGGATTTATTCCAACATTTGTGTGTGTGTTGTGTTCTATGAAAAGTACATGTGAATTTGAATGATGTTGCCTAGAGTTGAGTTAAAACTTTATGGGAGAAATGGGTGCAACTTTTTTATTAGATTTAGTCGAGCTAACCCTAACATGATTCAGCCATGATAGGTGCCAAACCGTGCGGAAGGTGGAGCACATGTCCAACTAGAGACTGCTGTGGTAGGCTGACATGAAATGCTGCACAATATTTCACCAATAATTTAAAAAAAAACATTTTGGCCGTGAAGGTATTTCAGTTTTGTAGGAAACAACTGTTTTTTTTTTAATAATCGACGTTCAATTCGTTCTGGCATCATCAGCTAGGTTACTATACATCATTCGAATCCATTGGGCCACCCAAGACAAGAAATGTTTTACAGTACCTTTTTGTAAGAGGTAAGCCGGAGTATATATCTTTAATGTGATTATATTATTTGTCTATAGAATACTCACTGTGCCATTTTTCAAAGGAATTGAGGAATCGAGTTCTATAGAACCTTCGCCACTGATGTCTTACACCCTAAAGTGACGTCGTTGTTGAGCAGAAAATTACTTATCTCAACTGCGAGGGACGAATAGGGATGATAAAGGAAAACTTGTGAAAGGACAACCACAACAGCGGGTCGCTGGTTAAGCAGAGGTTATTGTCCTGTACTGTTTGGTGTTGGTTTTAGATAAACGTTTTATTTTTAGTGATGGCAAAAATAATTAAGAAATGGCGATGGCAAATAAAGCTTTGCAAAATAATTTTAGAAATTGCGCCACAATTGTCTACAGAGTGTAAACGGACTCTTTACGAAGCCGTCAACCATGCATTCTGTACATCAAACTAAGTAACTTTACGCAAAAATTATTGCTGTACTCTATTCTGACTCAATGTAACGCTTTCAAAACATAGTGCTGATAGATGGATTGATTAGTAAGGGGGATGTGAAGGTGTCTTAAGTAAAAACATAGATTAAAAAAGTGTATTAAAAAAAAAAATGTAAAAAAATCTCCCAATATCTCCGTAACTAGAAGGTTCCCAGATATGGTGTAGAACAAAGAAAATATTGCAATGACGAGGAGAACAAGCGCCTTTCGGCTTTGTTAAGAGTCTTTTTACAACCTTTATTGTTATAGTCCAAGATCCCAGGGCCGCCAGACCTTACTTATTTTCTCAGAAACAGAATGTATAGCATCAAATAATGTTAGTATGTACTGTGAATGCATGCATACTTGCTAACTTGTGCCGACGGCCAATTTTTATATATTAGCTGCTAAAGTTGCCTAAAAATAATACTATTATTACTTAAAGCCCGAGTGAACGCTGATAAATTCATAATCTACCTGCAATAGCTAACTGGTTGTTGTCAGTACCAGTAACGTATCAAACTTACTAATTATTTTATTTTAACTAGTTATTTTATAATTTAATTTTAATTCATTTTAATTTAATTCATTTTAAATTGAAATTGTAATTAATGTATGTGAAATTTATCTTTCGTATGGGCATTTGCCTGAAATAAATGATTTTTTTAATTTGTTTTTATTATGTTATTTTGCAACATCTCTAAGAAAAATTTTATTGGCCTTTCTACTCGTACAATATTTTAAATCTGATTGACACACGAATTTAAGTAAATAGTTTGCCTAAACTTCGGACTAAAGAATCGAATAACATCACAGATATTTTTCCCGTATTCCGTTTTCAGTCTCTAAAGATCGCAAAGCTTGACATATAAAACTTTGTCCCCTGAAGCTAGGATTTAGCTACTAAATAATGACGGCACGATCCACGAACGCAGCATTTCGTTAGAATGCACAGAGTTGGTTGCAAGTCTAGCTATATCGAGCTTCAAAGACCAAATGCTACTGTCAAAGGGATTTGCATCTTCGTTATTCGTAAGATGTTGTATTGGATAAGCTTTGAGTTCTGAATCCTGAGCTGCAGGTTTTTTTTTATAATTGATCAGCTCCTAGTAGCTGAGGAGCTCATGGCTAAGTAATAACAGCCGGGGTCGATCTTTAGGTTAAGCCGTGCTTCCCTAGGTTGGTCTGTGGATTGGTGACCACCCATTACATACCGAGTTTCCTCCGTGCCTCGAAAAGCACGTTAAGCCGTTGGTCCCGGCTGTCATTTGTAGATCTTTGACACTCAGTACGTAGTCAGTGGCCCAAAAAGTCTGACAACCAGTCTTACCAAGGGGTATCGTATTACCCAGTACTAACTGGGTTGTGGAGGTCAGACAGGCAGTCTAGTATGGTATATGTAGCATACTGGTATTCAGTTGCATCCGGTGAGACTGGAAGCCGACCCCAACATAGTTGGGAAAAGGCTAGGCAGATGATGAGCTCCTAGTCCCAAGACTGGTATAGTCAATGATGCATTGACGTCGATATTGTGCTGGCAAACGAGAAGGCGTCCATGAAAAGCTTTTTGTTTAATGATGACAATGCAGGGCCAGTTCTCATGGGCTGCGGGACTGTTCGAAAAAGATACCGCGACCCTGGAACACAAAGGGCAAGAAAGGAACATGGACGGGTTTTAGTCAGTACAAGTCTGACACTCCCTTCCGCTCTGCCCAGAGCGGGAGAAGTCATTTGATGATTTCCCATCCGTCAAAGGTATGAGTATTGATCACCACGCTATATGGTTAAAATTCTACAAACCCGAAGAAATCAATGGCTCCATATTGCCTGTACAAACCGCCAGTCTGTGGAATTCACTGCCGGTTTCTCTGTTTCCCGATCATAATAATCTAGATTTCTTCACAATTCGAGTGAATCGGTTTCTTCTAGGCAAGCGTGCTCCACTTTAGACCGTGTCAAACTCAAGCGGCAACAGAAAAGCATCATCTGTGAAAATTTCAACTGTCTAACTATCACGGTTCATGAGATACAGCCTGGTGATAGAAAGACGGACGGACAGACAGCGAAGTCTTAGTAATATGGTCCCGTTTTTACTCACACGGAACCCATAAAAAAAGTACTTTCTTAAGGTGTCTTAGATTTCAGATTTAATAATGATGAATTATGAAGTTAATAGTCTACGCTACACGAAGCAAAAATAAACACAGAATTCATGAGTAGCAAAAATGTTTTGACAACTCAATAAACTTATCACTTCACAGACAAAAAGACGAAAGGGAACTGCAGAACAGTCACAAAATGAAATCTACAAACGGTAACAGATCGCCCTAAAATCAGTTCCACCGTAAACATGTCAGCATATTTATCAAAAGTCTTTAAGTAAACACCTTACCTATGTGTTGCCGACCACAATTATGACGCCATTGTTTCTTTTTTTATGTTTTATACTGCGCCCCCAGTCACTTTTTATTTTTAGGTCAAACGGTCTTTACGAGTCATTAGGTTGAAAATAATAGGTCTAGAATTCAAGCTGAATCGTAACGTGTTTAGTTATTTACACGAGTGGAAGCTAAGGCTGTAAACAGACATGCTAGATAATAAGGAATTCGTAAAATGATCTCAAAGTGACAATTGATAATATTAACTGCGTCTGTGACCATTTTAAGAGGAAATGGGGGTGGTCTTTTTTCCATACAAATTTCTTTCTGGTTTATGACTTTAAAGCTATGATCTTTAAAGTTAAGTAAATATCAACCTCTTCTATGTCCCTATGTTTTCCTTTTTGAAGATACATAATCTGTATAAGCCCTAGAACCTTTAAAACATGCTCAAAACTGCCTATTTAGACCGCCTGTCAACAGAGGCCTAGTGTACACATTTGACAACTGTTAATGAAAAACAAAAAACATAGAGGCACAGTATATATCCTTCTTATTCAGTGTATGAAATATCTTTTAAATTAGTCGAATATTGGAGGAGGAAATAGTTGAGAGCCAAACCTCGAATTATCTCATTTTACTATAGTTGTCTTTATCGCACCAATGTTAAAATCACGCTCGCAGAGAAACAGTGATAGTTTTTTCAAATACCCACCATGTTTGCTCTTAAGAATTAGGTCGTGCTTCATATTATTATCCTTTTTAGAGGCATAAAAATTATCAGCCAATTCCATGGATATTAAAATAATTCTTCAGTGTTTTATTTCGATTTAAAGTTCTCCGCCTCAAATAAAAACTACCCAAGTATGACAAAATAAGCTGAGAGTATTAAAGTTCTGACATTTTAATAGCGATTGATATAGCAATAAGCCTCTAATCCTTAAATGGTTACACAAAGGTTAGGCTTAGTTTACACGAGTAAGGGATTTAGGGCATTAAAAAAGATAAAATGAACACTGTGCAAGTATTTTCCAGACAACTAATTTCTTAAAAAAAAAACGTTACAATTGAAGTAGTGATATTGTATCTAGGTAGAGAATGAAAGCAGGCTTACACCTTTTTAACCGACTTCTAAAATAGGAGGAGGTATTTCGCCAGCCACTTTTATTTAACTAGCGACCCACCCCGGCTTTGCATGGGTGCAATGTAGGTATAACCATTCCTCCTGATTCAATCTATCTATTAAAAAAAGCCCGCATCAAAATCCGTTGCGAAGTTTTAAAGATCTAAGCATACATAGGGACAGACAGCGACAAGCGACTTTGTTTTACTATAGTGATAGTATTCAACATTTTAATAGTTCATCGGTTTCTCCGTTATTCCTTAGCCGATTTACGAAATTCGAATTAGTGAAATGTCAGAATACAGTTTGTTTAGTGTAAGGTTGAAGTACATTTATAGCATACAAATGTTGAGGTACCTGTAATGGGGTGGTTATCCAGCTAATCACTATGCATTCTTTCGATAAGCTTTGACATTAGGTGAGTAGGTAATGCACTTACTACTCTGTCAAGAAAGTACCGGGAAACGATGAATAATACACAAAATGTTAGTTGTTCATCCAAAGTTATTTTATCACCTTCAAAGTATGCTCCTTCAGAAACGATACATTTACGCCAACGAATAATCCATCATCAAAATATTTTTAAACGGTGTCTCCGGAATTGAATTCAGTTCTCGCCGCGAATTCTCCTTTACATGTCTTCTACCGAATAAAAACGGGTGCCACAAAGTAGTAATTAGAGTTTAGGAAAAAGAAAGAAGTCGGCTGGAGCCATATCTGTTGAATAATATATCACATGGTTGCTCGATGGTATTTGTTGAGTTTTTGGTCAAAAATTCATTCACTATGATGGCCTTAGTGCGAAGGCGCATTATGGTGGTACAAAATCCAAGAATTTTCTTTCCACAAATCTGGCCTATTTGTCGAATTTGCTTTCTTAAACGCCGCATAACGCTCAAATAATATTCTTTATTTACTGTTTGACCTTGCGAGAATTCTGAGTGCACAACACCGCGATAGTCAAAGAAAACGGTCAAACATTATTTTGACTTTTGATCGACTTTGGCGTGGTTTTTTCGATTTCGGTTCAGTTTGTTACTCATTGACGCCTAGATTAAAACAAAGGATAAAACCTAGATTAAAACAAAGGATACTTTAAGCCCCGTATGACAAACTCGAGGGACAATTACAGACGCGGGAATAAGCTAGCAGATACAAACGTTATAGTACTTTTGCCGAGCAAAGACTAGATCTTCTTTATTTCAATATATCAATACTCGTATTTCATAATCATTCTCTCGCCTTTATCCAAATTTTGGGGTCGGCGCAGCATGTCTTCTTCTTCCATTCTTCTCTATCACTCGTCATATCATCAGACATCTCCTTTCTTGCCATATCATCGTTTACACAGTCCATTCATCGTTTCTTTGGTCGCCCTTTACTCTTATACCAATCCACATTCATACTCAAAATTTACCTCACGACATTTTCCTCATTCTTGGATTTACCTATATTTATGTATCTCAATATCATTTTAAAATATAAAGATCCATTGTAAAATTGAGCTCTTTGCAAACTGCAGCCAATATCATAAAATTGTAAATGTCTGTGAACACTAGTCTACTTACTATCTTCTTACCTTTTCATATTAAAGTCTTAGCAAAATGAAACCCCTAAGCCAACTACGTTCTTTGTGCACTGGACGGACGGCTTAGAACCAAGGTTCACTTGCACTATATTACTATCATATGTAATAGAGGTCTTATTAGAAACTGTTGAATTTTATGTTCGTATACATTGCACTGAGAACAGTGAGATATGAGAATATTCTTGTGCCAACACGAAGGAGATTTGAAATGAAGGAATTTGAAATACTTTATATGCAATGATTTCATTGATTTTAAAATGCCCTTTGATTTTAAATTGCCCTTAGCCAGAATGGCTGACAAAAAATATCCAACAGAAGTTGGAAAACATCACAAAGAACTTTTCCAAACTTAAAACAGAAAATAACAACCAAAAACAATAATGTAATTAAATAAAAAAATGGGCAGATCAGCTTGTTTTATTATTAAAGGTCTTATTTTAAAATTCACCGTAATAGTGTTTTAGCATTAAACCTATTTAAATCATCTATCTGTCTCTATCATCTTCAAAAAATGATTGACAAAACGGTGTTTTTAGTGCTTAATGTTGAGAATAACAACACAAACAAAGACTAACATTTAAAAACACAACACTTCATGAAAACTAACAATTGTGAATACTTGAACAGGAAGTAAGAAAATATATGCACCGTGCTTTGTAACCGCGTCAAAAGACCTGCAATTTATGGAAACACACACAAAGGGTTGCGAATCTCCTTGATCTAAATATAAAGAAAATGCAGAATAAATTGACTTAAAGAGTTGTATAATAGTAGTCTTGTAGCACTTAATATAAGAAAAGGTAGACATTTTTTTTCGATTTTGTATTTTAACGAAAAAATATTATATCGCCTACTTTTTCCTATCCTCGATTTGATTTGACAACGAAGTACAGGTACTCTCCGTCGAGAAAATCAGACTGTTTGATCGATCGTCCAGTGTTGCCAGGGTATGGATAGATACTTAGGTATACATATTTGTTATCGACTACGAAAATTGGTGTCAATACTTAAAAAGTTGACAGGTTTTCTATATTGACACAATTTTTATCATAAAACATAACTAGAAAGAAAATGCACGTGAAAATGAAAAATACCTGAGTAGGAAGTTAGTTCTCAAATCATGAGTTCGCGGCATAATGTTAATTACCATTCGTGAAGCAAATCTTATATACCTAATAAGAAAAGTACGTGTAAAATTACAAGCACGTTTCTTCCTAGAACCTGTTTTCATAATTTTTAATTAAATCTAGCCTTGCTCCATATTTTATTTCAGTATGACGTAACTTGTTGCCGTGATTAAAGTTCTACAATTAAGTTCGCAAACTGCTTCAGCTTCCCAATTAAGATTTGCTACGCTTTGACTTATTAATTAAGGAAACTATACTTTGATGTCTGGAAAAACGATCTGAAACGCTAATAGTGGTTTCGCAGCATCATTATGAGGTTTGATTGGTTCATTAGCACAAAAGTAGGCTATAAAAAAAAGGATGGCCCTTGACTAGTTATTCGATTTCCAAAAAAAAAAACTATCTAGAGGTTGGGTTCTATGTACGTTATGGCATATTAGTCCTTAAAAAACTAGATTGGGTTGAATGTAAAAGCATTTGACTAAAAAGAAATCTTCTATCTTTTAGAGGTTACAGTTAAGTCTTCACAGGAAACCTCTCCTCCGATCATACCAAGGTTTTGCCTAGTGGGCCCATCGTAGATCGTATATGGTGTTGAAGATACCATCACCACCTCACATGCCACAATAAATCTCCTGACGTCACCGATACGAGAAACGATGTCATCAAAATAGTACCAACCCCTCACCGGGGTCAAAGGGTCAAGCGGGCACGTCCAGCGCTAAATTAATCGGGGCATGAATCACGTGATCTAAGCAAATAAAAGTTAGCCGAGTTAATAGCTGTCTTGAGAGACATCCCCCCGACTACATCCGATGAACAAAATGGGGTCAATAAAATTGTAGCACGCTGTAGGGACTCTTGTGAATGTGTGGATGAAGTTGTGAAATGAAAACCGGGTTATTCTTTGAGAGGGTTTGCTTGAGAGCGTGAGAGGGGTTTCGATTATTTTTAGTGTTTGAATATTATGACACGGTTTGATACTTTTATGTCATAGAATATGGTTTTTGTTTAAGAAAATCACAGATTTACATCAAGATTTCCACGGTTTTACATTGGTGGTTTTATGTTTTGAGATTATCTTAGTTCAGGACACGATACTAATCCATTTCTCGCGTTTTTATAGTACTCTTAGGATAAGTCAGGAAATCGATATTTGTAACTTAATTGTTTATTATTCCTGAATATTTCTGGTGAATATTATTCTGCATATTTTGTGAGTTGCCCTACTTAAACTTTGTATTGGATTCGAGGTACAATTTCGATAAATTACACTTAATTTTATTAGACTCCGTCACGCGAATTTAACATAATAAGCTTAGTTTGGTCTTTTACAATATTGGAAAATATGTAAAAACAATCTTTTGTTCCTTATTTTGCGTTATTTTCAGAAAACTGTAGAGATTGGTATTATTTTTTTATTTCTTTGGAATCGGAATCTTAAATAATAAAATATTATATTCCCTTTGCCGAACCCGTTTACATTATTTTATTCATAAGCGAACCCATTGTGCATTCAATAAAGTTTATTTTTTACCTTAAGTTTAAAGTTAATTATTTCATTCACTGTTTTATTCATAACTTTAGCAAGAGCAGAGTGAAGACATGAAGCAAAAAATAAACAACGATTTTATCTAGAGTTGGGTACGCTATTTTATTATTATTTCTACCTAACGTTTCAATATTTTCCACTTCAATTTTTACTCGAACATTCTTGTTCAATCTCGGTTCTCTGTAATAAAATCCACATTCACGAAGTCTAGTATCTCAATGTATATCGCAAAGTATCAATATAAATCAAAAGGTATCGACATTCAATCTCTTTATGAAGATAAAATCGTACTGATATAAATATCAAAATGTGAGTGGCCATCGAACACTTTCATTGCGTTGGTACTTACAAGGCTATTTGAACTCGGAATTAAAAAGTTTTTTAGGGTTCCATAAACAAACTATGCCAACGGGATCCTATTATTGGAATAAAGAAAGAAAGAAAAACATTTATTTGTCGCAGAGACATGACGTGCATACAAAATAAATAAAGAATATATGTATATTAAGGCTCTGCAGTCCGCATGCAAAATACGCGCATTGGACGTAGATTTGCTGACACCAGTCCGTTATATAATACAGGGCTTTGCAGTCCGTCAGTTTGTTTGTTCGTCTGTTTGTCAGACCGTCCGTTTATCCGTCCATCTGTCACATGGATGTATCTTTCGAACCGTACTATTACGGTTAAAAACAGGACACAGGTCGGTTATAATCTTTAAATTTTCACAGAGTGTGTATTACAAAGACCAATAATTAAAGTGAAAATGAAACTCATACAAAAAAAATAATCGGCGTTTTTTGCTCGATTATATCGTCGTATCGTACAGAACCCTATGTGTGCGAGTCTGTCACTCTAGGCCGGTTTTTTTTCGATAGTGCGAAAACTTTCAGCCTTCGAGATGTATTACTTCATTTGGAAAGGGTCGCAGTTTTATAGGTTCTAATATTTCTCCATTTTCGAACTGGAATTTAGGTTCGTGAGAAATGTGGCTGAATTTTTTTTCCTTGATTGGAATCTGTGATCTAAATTGCGAAGCTTGATGGATTTGTAGATTGAAAGTTTGTTGAGGAATAGATTTGGGTAATCCAATTAATTCCATCTTGTTTCCATAAAATATTTGTGATGTTTTATATTTTCATTTTTGTTATTTATTATGCACGCCATATCCCTTTTTTTACGGATGGGAAATCATCAAATGACTTCTCCCGCTCTGGGCAGAGCGGAACGGAGTGTCAGACTTGTACTGACTAAAACCCATCCATGTTCCTTCCTTGCCCTTTGTGTTCCAGGGCCGCGGCCCTGCGACAAAGATTTTTTTCTTTCTTTCTCTCTAATAAAAATTCGTCAAAACGAATTACCTAATTCCAACCATCCGTATCCTATTGCCATACAAAACTTCTCAACTTTCTCAATTCAGCAGAAAGCTCACAAAATAAACAGAATAACCCAAACAATTGCTCAGCTAAGCAAATAGAGATGGACAGTAGGCTGTTACTCTTGACAGATACCGATACCGGGTCCCTTGACCGGTGGTCTCGGGGGAGAACCTCTCTTCTATTCAGAAAGCCTATCGAACCGAGATGTAAGTGACGTGGGGTAAATAAAAATAATTTATTATTCTCTTAGGATTGTTGAGTTTTAGTGGGCTGGTGAATTTTGTTATTATTTAATACTAAAACGCTCGAGTCATTTTTGGGATACCCGTGTCAAAACGTCGGGGTTTTGTCCTGTATCTATTTAAAGGTATGTCAATGTTCTTGACATCTATGTAAATCTTTGGTAATTAATTTTCTAAATCATGATGGTGTTTAAACTGCATCATCATTTATAGACTAGTTTAGAACACCTATGTCAGACTGACAAAAACAAAACATGTGTGCAATTCACACATGGTAGAAGTGACACCTTCAAAAATTTTGGCTTCAAGAAAAACACTGTATAATGCTTCCTATCTCATTTTCTCTCACGTTAAATCTTATGAATTTATGTGTCTGTCTCTTTTTACTGTCGCTTTTTCGTTTCATCGACTTTCAAATCACAACGATGCTAAAGAAGTTTTCACTTCAAAATACTTTTTTTTTTGTACTCTGTATGTAGGTATACATTTTCAGTAGACGGAATGCATCGCTCTTTGTTTCTTTAAAAACATTGTAGACTTTTATAACGTGAAACTCAAAATAATAATTTCATCAAAAAGCTTTTTGCTTTATTTCATTCACTTACACGTGACCGTAAACCTTTTATCTGTGATCAACACGATGAGGGCGCAACGTTGATTGAAGTCTATTTTTAGATTCCAAACTAGACGTGAAATTCGATATCATCTTGAGACTCGAAGACTGTTAAGAACGGTCAAACTCCAATAATCGACTGCCTTTTACTTTATGTCCTTTCAATTCTAAGATACCAAATTAATCTCCAGTTATAAGCTCGTTAAAATAAATTATACCATTTCCAGAAAAACAAACTGAAAGATTCTCAAAAGTCGATTACATTGCAGATTTCTGTGGAAACTAATATTTTGATACTAGCTTTTGCCGCTCGCATTAATTTAGAATTTGACAATCAATTCGGGTTGTACTCAGCTTGTAGTAATATAATTCAATCATCCGCAAGACACGTGGCGCCATTTATTATCATAAGAACGTTATTGTTGTTTTCCTCGGGAACAGTACTTTTTTTCGGGATGAAAAGTTGCCTATGTCCGTTCTTGTACACCTGACAACGTATTATATGCAAACATTCTAGATTATCGGTTCTGTGGTTTAGGCGTGAAAAGGTAACAAACAAACTTAGTTCGTAATTATAATACTAGATAGATAGAAGATAGATAAGATTTAGGTTCTCGGAGAAATTGCATTATTCAATCAAGGAAACTAAACCCATTACGATCAATCTGTTTAGAGTGACACACTAATTTGTACATACGTTCGTGACTGACACTAATGGCGGTGAATACTAATGATTTCTCATTAGTTCAATATTATTGTGTGTTTGTTTGTAAGGGATATTATAGTGTGATCAGTGTTTTGAAAATACACAATATCGTATAATTGTAAGGCGGCCTGGGGTTGCGGGGATCCGCTGGATGCCAGTCGCACGGGACCGGTCAATGTCAAATGGCAACCCTTGGGGGAGGCCTATGTCCAGCAGTGGACGTCTTTCGGCTGAAATGATGATGATGATAATGCCTAAGCTTTTTTAAAAATAACTTATTCGTACTGTAAAAATGTAGGTACCAATCTTAGGTATACGTAATTAATATCCCGTAGTTATCTAACATTTTTGTACTGTATGGTGTCGGACGTAAAGAACAGCACCATCCCATTTATCTTCCCGTGGGTGTCGTAAGAGGCGACTAAGGGACTTACTAGAGAATGGGCAGCAGCGTTCTCTGTGCCCTTGTAACAACCGCACGCATGGCGATTATGGCAAAACCCCCCTTTAGGGAGGCCTATGTCCAGCAGTGGACGTCTTTCGACTGAAATGATGATCTAACATTTTATAACCAATTTATTGTTGTTGCAAAGAGTATTGTATCGTCCGGCTGGTATCCGCAACTCCACGTCCAAAGCGCGTATTTTGCGTTGTTACGGGACAACGGGTAATACTTTTTTTCTGTTGTTAAAAAGTATTAACTAGAAAACTACCTATACATATGTACCGACTTAACAATAGTATCACACACGGTTTGCAAAATTGAAAACCAATACAATACGGTGTTTGGAGTCTAACAAATTATGAAATTCAACGAGCGCAACTACAACGTTTCCACCGGGTTAACACGCTCCATTGACGCGCCCCACTTAAACCTTGTTTGAACTGTCAGTGTCATTATAAATATGAATGTACATGTCAATTTTAAAATTACGACATTAAAAAAGGAACTCGGCGCCTAGAGTACCCAATGGCGGTTAAGAGTTTTTTATTGCCGGGTCCCTCAGTACCCGCTGACGTTTTAGTGGTATATTTTATTTAATTATTTTCTGCAACTAAGAATGAAATAAAATTTTATGGCTAGATACGAAGATTTTCGCTAAGAATGTGCAGTCTACAAAACAATTCTGCAGACTGATGTGCTTAATTAAATCGCGCCATTTTCCAAGAACAGGAATCTCGACCGCCAGTTGCAAGTTTATGCAATTAACCTCTACACCTTGAGGAAAAAGGTATGCGAGCTACGAGCTTGATATTTTATAAGTCGTTTTAATTAGCATAAAAGGTTATATTTTTGGGTGTCCTGCTTGTACAAATTGACACTTTATTTATACTAAAATTATAGAGTGGTAAAATTTGTTTGTAAGTTTGTATGTAGGGGCTAATCTTCGGAACTACTGATCCGTTTCCAGAAAATCTTTAGCAAGTGCATTTGAAACATTAACGAGAGCGAAGCCGCAGCAAAAACTAGTTAGATAGATAGACAGATGATGTCTAGTTAGATATCATTTTTTGTAGTTATACTTCTTTTGGCGCGTTACGGAAAATGATGAGAGTAATTTTTTACAATGCGCGCGCACATGCACCGTCACGAAAAACCGACACCCTGAAGTTAGCTAGTCAACACACACCCTAAAGTTAGCTAGTCAACATTTTAGTTTTAGAGTCGTAGAAGACATAAAGGAGAATTCGCGGCGACAACTGAACTCAACTCCGGCAAAATCGATTAAAAAATCTTTTGATGATTGGATTATTCGTTGGCGTTAGTGTTTTACTGAAAAAGTATACTTTGAAGGCGATAAAATAACTTTGGATGAAGAACTAACATTTTGTGTATTATTGATCGTTTCCCGGTACTTTCTTGACAGAGTAGTAGGATAACACGCTGTTTATCAATTACATATTCATTTGTCATTCGAATTTAAAAATAGAATTGGGGATACTTTGCAATGACAATGTAATTAACGGAAATTCAGAAATATTTGCGTGATTAAAACGGTAAACAATAATGAGCATATTAATGAACCACTCATGCGATGACGTCCGTTGATAATGAAACCCAATACACGGAATATTGTTGGAATGATTGCTTTTTCATTGACCGAAAGACTTGTGAAATTAAAAATTTATAGAATAATCCTTTTTAATACGACTTATATTCTTGACGTGCTTATAAATTACATAAACTGTATTTGCGTCTTCATATTCGTGAAGACTTTATTCAGTTGTTGCACATCATCATATTCCTGCCCGCTTTTTAGGGTTCCGTACCCAAAGGGTAAAACTAAGACTCCGCTGTCTGTTCGTCTGACACCAGGCTGTATCTCATGAACCGTGATAGCTAGACAGTTGACATTTTTACAGATGATGTATTTCTGTTGGCGCTGTAACAAAAAATACTAAAAAAAGAGTAAAATAAATTTTTAAGGGCTCCCATACAAAAAACGTGTTTTTTTTGGGGTATTTTTGCTCGATATTAATAACGGCGATAGGTAGACGCTTGAAATATTCGCAGAATATTAAGTTGTATATTCACTTTAAAAATAAATAATCAGTCTAATTAAAATAAAATAAGTTTTTAAGGGGGGCTCCCATACAACAAACGTGATTTTTTTGCCGTTTTTGTCTAACGTTGTATAGATAATAGCACGGAACCCTTCGTGCGCGAGTCCGACTCGCACTTGGCCAGTTTTTCTTCCATTCTCCCTTGCCAACCGTCACGCTATTATTTGCTCCTTTTTAACCGACTTCAAAATAGAACGAGGTTCTCAGTTCGGGTGTTTTTTTTATAATGTATGTTCATCGATACTTCCGTCAACTAAAGCCCGATTTACGTAATGGTTTTTTTTATTTGGTAGAGGAGGCTTGCGTATTGATCCCATCTAAATTTTATTAACTTTGGTTGGGTAGTTTATAAATTAGTTTCTATAATAGGTATTTTTTGTTATTCGTCTATGGATGATCTAATATCTTCTAGTTACAATGTAAAATGAACACATGACAAGAATTGGTGTGGGATGCTTCAGATAAAACGGGAAAAAATAAAAACTTTATCTGTTTATTTACTATCAAGTACCTAAATTCTGAATTCTTGGTAATTTACTGCGAGTATGTTTTAACTTACTTTTAAATTGGAGGATTCTAAGAAAATACGGTAGAATTGAAACAAAAAACAATCTTTCGTTCGTTGTTTTTGCCAGAAAAGTAACTTAGACACTCGTAGCTCTTAAGTTTAGAAGGTAAAACAAAAGAGTCCAAGATAAAACGAGGTTTCGCGTCGAAGATATTATTAGTAGAAGTAATTAACGAGCTTGTAAAATTTGCAAGTAATATTATCAAGTGAACTGCTAGAGTAAGATTTTTTATTCATGTTTGAGTTAAATTAAAGTTTTGTGTTGTAGTGATCAATAGATTTATGAGGTAATAAACATGAGAATTATTACAGGACTTATTATAGGACTAAAAATTCGGGGTGGAAGGGAAACCGCCGCGAAAAGGATTAATACGTTTTCAGTACATCATTCTGAGCTTAATAACCGAGGAAAAATTTCTATGTAGGGGGAACTATGTAGAAATACTATATAGAAATTTTTCATCGGCTATTAAAAAACGACATTTTGACCGTGCAGGTTTTGCATTGTTGTAGGAAACGGGTGATTTTTCCCATATTACAACACTGTACTTTATTGTATGCCAAATGTGTACATGTATGTTAACAGGTGACGTTCTTTAGGTACTGCCGGACTTGGCAAATTCGTTGAAATTTTGTTATTTTAAGCACTTTTTCTAACTTTCATTAAAAAAAAAAAACTGTGAAGCGCTTTATGTACCACTATATTTTTTAGGCTCTCCAATTCTGCTTAAAATAGCCTTTTAAACTAGCATTCATTTGTTTTGGTGCATCGAGCGCCTTGATGTTATACGAAACAAAATAGCTTGTCCGCGAATCAGTCAAACTCATACGTCACCTGCGTGTTCAAACTTCTGTCTTCACCTCACGCGTGTCATATTGTAATACAAATATTTCTTTTGTTACCATTATTTTACGTAACTTTGTATGCGTTTTCTGTATTTTATTTAAAAAAAAATAATGCCTGGAAATCAGTGCGATTCTTGTAAAAAGTGGCTAAAAACCAAAAGTTACTATCGTGTTTTCTAATAAAAAAATACTATGTGTTTTTAGAAGACATAAAAACGATCTACAAAACAATATATAACATATGGATAAGAATAGGTATAGGTCATAATCAAAACATTGAATGTTACTGTCAGTGCAAAGTTGGTGCTAGAGTTGTAGGCTGATGTGCTCATGTTGCATCTGTACTTTGGTACTTGGGATACTGGCGCCATAATCAAACTCAGATAGAAACTACAAGTCTTGGGTATGCTGATACACTTCAAGACGCTGCTCCTGGATGGTCCAGTGACGATTCAGCTAGTGAAAACCAGAAGGAAACATAATCGAAGACGTTTGTTACAAATAGTTTAGTATAGTTAATTTTTTTCTCTGTTTTGTCTATTTAAAAAAAAATTTTTTGGAAAAACCTGGAAATTGCATTTCGACTGAGTACAGTATTAAAAGAAATACTCATAATATAAATTTACCAATGGGTGAGAAAAGCCCGATATTTACCCACCTCCTCTGTGTTTTCATCTAAAACAATAAATACCATGACCTTAAGAGGTTAAAACCTCCAGAAAAGATCCCTTCTTGGAAAACCCGCAGGTAAATTCTGTGCTACATTTTAGGGCCCTCACCGCTAAATGCCATTTGATCCACACACAATACCTTTCTACCTGAACCCCAACAAACAAAGTAGCTGCTTCAACTAATAATTATATCATGCCCCGAACAACGGTAACAACTGAAGTTCGAGAAAGTTCTAATTGATGCTATCATTACTAGCGAAACTTTGAGGTACATTTAACTTTTCACTCAATTATGGATAGCGTTACGTTACATATACCCGGAGAGGCCCTAAAATGGATCTTTTGATTTAAAATGTTTAAAAGGTAAAGTTACGTATGTTTTCTTATTTTGTTGAAGTTGATATCTCTGAATATATTATTTTATATATAATATTTTAGAAACAATTAAGTTAAAAAATGTCTTGTTTATTAACCATTAAGTGTTTTTGGGACGAATTAACCTAATAATATTTTTTTTTATTTTTTTTAATGAAAATGAAATTATAGTACGGAGGTGTTTCTTTATTCTAAACTCGCCAAACTTTTACGTTTGATGGCGAATACCTCACTTACGCTAACCCATGACGATAATGGTAACGCATTTATTTCGCGACGATGTTTACGATAATTATGAAGTACTAACTGTACTCAATCTGTCACATTGAGTATCGCTTGAGTTTAGAAATAAAACATAACATAACATCACTCCAGTAATCCCCGGAGGGTTATGCAGAGGTGTATTTTAACAGTTAACAGTACACCCACATTTTCCCAGTATATTTTATGTCGCATGTAATAGAGGAAGAGCCCATTGCCATCAGCTGGGCACAAATCCAGACTCCTTAGCAGCTATAGAGAAATCCCCAATGGAAAAACCCTATAACACTTTGCCCAACTCGAGAATCGAACCCAGGACCTCATACTCAGCAGTCGTACTTGCGTCCACTCGACCAACAAGGCAGTTGAGTTACTAATGAAAATGTTGTTCAAAAGACAACACAACACAACCAAGCATTATGTACATCAAACTAGGTAACTTTACGCAAAAATGATTGCTGGGAAACGCTGCTTTTTTGGGATGAAAAATCACGTTTTACGGTAGGACGCAATTTTACGCATTCAAAACCTGTGCTGATGGATGGATTGAATAGTATGGGGGTCGTGAAAGCGTCTTTAATAAAAAAATACATTAAAAACAAGTATTTAAAAAAAAACTTGGAACTTTGACCCCAAATATCTCCACTAACTAGAAGGTTCCCAGGTATGGTCTAGAACCAAAAAAATATTGCAATGACGGGGAAAACCAGTGCTTTTTGGTTTTGTTTAGAGTCTACACCCTTTAGATTAAACTAGTAAAATATAACTACCTCTTAAACTTGCCACCCACATCTTGCTACATCAGAGTACTAACAATGTAATCAAATGGCCCTATCAACACCAATTTTATGGCTCCCTAATAAAATAAAAACTGCAAATCACATCAGACTGAAGTAATGAAAAAAGACACATCTGCCAAGCTTGTTTTATTTGAAACGAGAAGCTTTGTGCAATATAATGCCGAATAAAACACGTTTTATAACTAAGTTTATCGTATTCCTAAGGGCTTTTGCAGATAGAGACGATTTAGCGTTTAGGAGAGGCCACAGAGGTCTGAGTGTATGACCTCAAGAAGTGATGTTGCTCTTGATCCTTCATATTTAAATGGTTATCCAGTTTGTTTACCTTGTATACATGATTTACTATCGGTTTTTGTAATTGTCTTGATTTGACTGAGAGTGTTTAAAAGCCACGAGTTTGAGCCCATAATTTTGGAGACAGAACTATCCTCTGTGTCTTCCGTTCACAAACAAGAATTTTGCGTTTTCATGTTTTGAAACTGCTATGTTTTGCAATTTTTAAGTGGTCAGACGATAGCATCTGACGCCCAAGACGATAAATAAAATCACTGACATTTTGTTATGTCAACTGCCTGATTATTAAAAAAAATATTAGATAATAACTTCATGACTTTTATGTAAGTAAAACCTAGTGTTGTAAGAAACTCGAGTCTTTTCGTTTTCATTTCGAGACTTGAGTAGATTTTCAAGACAAGGACTCGTTAGTCACATGAGACCGAGGCCTTTGAGTCTTCTGAGTCCTTTCGAGTCTTTTAAGTTCTTTGAGCTAGACTGAGTCATGAACTTGAGTTGGTGTATTATAATAGGTTATACTGGGTGATTTTATATCTTCATCCATATCTATTTACCGATTGAAAATAAATTGCACAATAAAAAATTGTAACAATTTAATTGCATTAAATGCAAATAACCTTATCAAAAGTATCCACTTGAAGACTGACGATTTGCTGAATCGAAATGCGAGTTAAAACGTCTAAATAAAATAATAAACACACACTTTCATTGCTATTTTATTTACTTCAAACTACAGCTATGGATTTAGAGGACTCAGTCATAAGTTCTTTTAAAAAGACTCAGTCTTTGAGTTCTTTTAGACAGGGCTCAAGTCTTTTTACAAAAGACTCCAAATTCTGAAGGACTTGAGCTCTAAGTTTTATTTATAAGACTCGAGTCTTCAAAAATAGCTTAAGTTTTAGTAAATAAAACTCCAAGACTCGAGTTTCTTACAACACTAGTAAAACCACACGACTTAATATTCCATTATAACATTTTGCTTTCTGGTAATATCTCCCTTGAAACGTGAACGAACGCAAGTCGCACCAAAGAAAATCGCTCGTAAACTTTCCTATCTGGACGAACCCTAAAGTGGTAAAGATGGGACTAGGACAGGGTGATTGTAAAGACCTATCATGTTTTGCTTACGACCACAAAAGTACTTAGGCTAACTTCCGTCTCCGCTAAAAGGAATTGTAATAAGAATTATGTTTTATTCGCCATTTTACGTACCGGATGGAAACGACAGATTTTAGTGGCTATTATTGATTCAACGACTTTATTCGTAAGTATTTATTTATGTTGGTCGGGTGAACTGCCGAATAGCTGTTGGTATCGTGCGATGCATTTGGTTTATTTGAATGTGATTGGCGCAAAATCTTTTATTATTTTCTTATTTGATAATTATTTTGGCATTATACAAAGTGTAAACAGACCCTTCAAGATGCCGTTAACTAACCTTATCCTCCAATATCTCGGAAAGTAAAAAGGTCCCAGGTCTGGTCTAGTACAAAAAAAAAATGATCGCAATTACGGGATGGACAAGCCCTTTGGCTCCGTTAAAGGTCTTTTTACACCCATTAAATGGAGGTCATTACACGTGTATTCGTTCTGTAATGAACTAGTTACTTATTTGAAACTAAGTAAAAATATCTACCCTGTGATAGACGGTTTTGGCCTAGTAATATGAATTCTAAGAAACAAGTGAATAAATTTAAAGTGAACTAAGATCGTCTTGCTCACATTTATGCACTGATCTACACGAACTTATTTCTAATTCAACAACCTTATACAGGGTGTAAAAGGACTCTTCACGAAGTCATCAACCAAGCATTATGCACATCATCTGAGTAACTTTACGCAAAAATATTGTTGGGAAACGACTTTTTTTTTGGGGTGAACAATCACGTTTCACGGTAGGACTCAATGTAACGCACTCAAAACATTGTGCTGATGGATGGATTCAGTACGGGTGTCGTAGAGGTTTTAAAAGTAAAAATCTTACATTAAAAACACGTATTAAAAAAAAAAAACTTGAGGAAATGTTGGTACTCAAAGTACCACCACAATATCTCCGTAACTAGAAGATTTTCAGGCATGGTCTACAACAAAAAAAATATCGCAATGATGGGGAAAACAAGTGCCTTTCGACTTCGTTAAGAGTCTCTTTACAACCTTTATTTTGGTAAGTACTTCCCAGTTCACTGATGGTAGACCACTTTTCACTCTAATGCCCTATGTGATAAGGTAGAAAACTAAAAATCCCAAACGATATGATTTCCATGGAGTATTGACGTACCGATCAAGGAAAACACTTTCTCACGTTTTCTATCGAAGTTTATAAAGATATTGGCGTTCGAGTTCGTAACAGCTCTAAAGAGGTGGAAGCCATGTCGGATCGACTTCTTTACCGTCGGCGTCACTCAATAAAACAAATAAGATCACTTTGAGGAGTTTCAGACGGTGAAGTTATGTGTTTTGATGTACTGTTTTTTTATCTTTAAGGAAAGCTTCTAACTCCGTTAATTTGTCCGTAAAAAATATACCTTTTTGGTCAATAATACATTAGATAGCGCAGGCATTTTCTAACTGACTGATCCCTGAAAAGAGATGCCGAAACGAACTCAAAGGTCATAGTCTCTTTTGTAGTCCTAACCAGCTTAATCACTCATTAGTTATTAAAGTATTTCCTAAAAAATAATTAACAAAAAAATAATCAATCAATCTCACCCTTATCTTGAGGCAGGCAACGCTTAAAAACAATGAGCCCTATAGAGCTACACATACGTTTCAATTTTTCAAGCTGCAGGATTGGCTTTGACCTTCAGCAAAGTAATGCTGCATTGCGGTTAGAAATCACGCTATTTCGTTTTGCTGCAAGCCATGTAATTTACTAACCTTGGCAGCCAATGATAGAATTAAGATAGTGGGCGTATCTGATTCAAACTTCGTATTATTTTAATTTGTTTTTTTTTCCGCAGTCGTGTTTGTTAGTCCGAATTTTAGATTGATCTTTCTGCTTTCGATACTAATACGCCTTTTTATTTCATTGACCCATACTATCCCGCTTCTGAAAAGGCCTCTTCCAAGGTATCATATAAGTCTTTCGTCGCGCAACCAAGACTTCCCAGGGGCTTTTTTCCCGTGCTTCCCTAAATTAGTGCTAACATTTAAACTTTTCAGGAGTTTCGTTGAAGTTATGTTACTTATATGATACCTAGCACGAGTTTTGACGTTTTTCGTAACTTAAATACGTTAATTTTTAAATCGAAAATATAATTTTTCCACTAAATAAATTAATCAATATTAAACTATATACATTGATAATTAAAAACTATTAAATTACAATAGATAAACTAACAACAAACTATAAAAGGGCATCGAAAAACTCCTCCTCAACGCTGTCAGATGGTAATGTGCCCAAGAGACTGGCGGCGTTGCCACGTTGTATGGCAACACTTAGCCTCTGGCCAAAGTAAAAGCCAGCCCTTGGGTCACGGGAAGCGTCAACTAGGCGTTTCGAAATTTCCTTAAATAGGCTATGAGCACTCGGACCCCACGGCCCTAGAGTTTCAACCCCAAACGGCTCGAAAATATAGTTACCACACAGGTTTCTATATTTACGCCGCTTGAGGTTCTCTGCAGCCGCAGCGGCAGCACCAGCACAGCACGATGAGCTTGGAAGATAGGATGGCGCAAGAGTATCGACGCATGTTGCGTCCCACACTAAAGGCCTACCCATCTTCCAAGGCTTAATCAACTAAAATATTGTAAAATATAATTATTTTACAATATTTTAGTTACATTTTATGCAAAAAGCGCAATCAGTATCATCCATAAATATGAATATATTCTTAAAACTGAGAAAATATTATTTGTTGTTTTTTTTATTATTAGTTTTTTTGTGTTGTATTATTTGTTTTATGTACATAGGTAATAATACTCGACGGCTAGCTAGAGCCTCATGTCTTGTAGTATAACCAGATTATTCACAACATTACAGGTTGGTGTAAAATGATTTGAGGATAACCACATAGCACCCAGTAAAAAGCAAAATATTGTCTCGGCTGAATTAACACTATTGTCATTTCCATTATTTGTTAACGATATTATCAACTCTATTATTATAACAATAATATAATTTATTTATTCATTACTTTAGGTCAGGGTCATCCCTTACCTTACCTAACGACTGTAGAATTTCTAGAATTGTAGTTCTGCGCGCAGAAGCTTTAGCCTAGATTATAGTATTATAGTTTTAATGAGAAAAAGTAGGGATAGTATTACCTAGTCGTCATCGTGACATTTCCTATTACCAACCACAAAAACCACTTAACATTTAGTGCTTAATAAAAGTTTCCTAGAACGATTATTTGTAATAGTTTGAGGTAGGTCCAGGCTGGACACACGGTGGTAAAGTGTAAAATTAGCGTGGGTTTTGACATTTATTTAACGTCTACAATAACTAAAATGTCTGATGTAGATACTACCGCAGTTATTAAAGTCAAATTACGTAGTAAATTGAGTTTAGTATGTTTATTTGTTTGTGGGCGAGAAGCCAATTATAATTAGACAATTGTGTCTTCTTATGCCATTTGCTAAAATGTTCCGACCCACATAAATCTTACTTTTCCCGAATAGTTGTAATGATTTTTGATTTTTGCAGATAAATTCTGTTTATTAAAGTTCTTTGCTCAAATGAGTTTTTATTAGAATATACCACAAAGGAATATTAGATTCGTCTAATGGTAGAACCTTGAGATTCTTTTAAACTAATAAAGTTGTTTGTGGTTTATAATGTTTTGGTAAAATTTCTTCTATATCCAAGCTCTACTAATTGCAATTTAAGGTATAAAACGTCGAAACTAGCTGGAGATTTAGGCAATTAGGCTGTATATTAAAAAAAAAAACTAATTTTCCATAAAGAAAAGATAAAAGTACCGACAATGTACAAAGCCTTGAAAGATGGAGAAATGTGATATTACTTGAAGTACCTTGACGTTGTATCAGATCAATATTTTTATGTAGGTAAATATTTTATTTTAATTGTGTTTTATTAGAACAAGAATGCATGTTCGTGTACATTAATTTGAACCATTAAGTGAATGTCTGGTATATGCATTATTTTGTCTAACATTAATCTGATGAAAAGTAAAAATATAGTTATTCTTGAAAATACAAATGTCATCAAATATAATGTAAAAGACATTTTCAAATGATATAACCTCTTGAAACGCAAATTTTTGCTTAGTAGGTCTGATAAATCTGACTATAATATAAACTATTCCAGTTTGCAATTAAATTCCAAGTGTTAAAACCAAAATACCTAAATTGGATTACAATAAATTTAAATAAGTTAAAATTAGTATAGTAAGTTCTGTACAATTTAAATGTGATGTACAAAAAAGGAATGATGTAAGTTTAGATGAGAGAAGTATTTGGAAAGAGCTTAGCTTTGAAAATTTAAAATTACTTCAAAACTACAAGTTTTATAAGAGATTTTGCAATCAATTTTGAGGAGACAACAAATTCAATGTTAAAGATTTGAAGGAATTCGAACTCAATATTGATTGCAAAAATAAAATATCTACAAATATACAGAAAAATGAATTTACATTTACCGAACACGCCGATGGCGCGGAATGAGCTCCACAAGTACCCCCCGCCGCTGCAGCTGCTAATGCGCTGCTTCCAGGAACCTGACAAGCGAAAAAGCTTTTTAATCACTCAGTCCTATAATCTATTTCAGAGTTACCCCGAAAGTTCCATGATTGTCTTTAGGAGACTTAGATGATGAGGTAATAAACATTCCATAAGAATGTATTTGAAATTATCAACAATCATGTTTGTTATTTCATAGCCCTTGAAGTCCTGTATAATCTGGCATGGTTTTCTAATTTCAAAATGTCTAGCAAGTAAAATAATACTTAAATTCTGTTTGTAGTTACAAAAGTCTTTGGCAAAACGATTTAAAGTCTAAATGAAATGCATACGTTTGAAATTGGCAATACCAAATAAGCTAAACGTTCAATTAAATGTAGTATCATTCCTATGAACACAAAAGAGGATAGTTTGCTTACTGCAAGCAAAGCTGAATGGAAATTTAGACTAGAAGTACCTAGCTACAATAATAATAATTCAATGTCCAACTTTCTCAATAAGGGTATAAAGCTATATTATTACTTAGTAGATCTTTTACATGGAAAAAAAAGGCAAAAGAAAACATATCAAAATAGATTTCAAAAAAGATATAAGTTGGGTAATAATTGAACAATTCACGGCGATTATTTCTAAATACTTTGTCATAATAACTACGGTAGAGGAATCTAATCTTACTGGGAATATTAATAGAGTAGCAATTTCGTGGGCTATGAACAAACCATATTTAATTCCTATAGCGACGTTGGTACATGAGAAGTACACTGATCCACCTGTAGAAATTATATTTGCTTGTACGATTTTTAAATATAAAAAAGTCTAGAAAGTAAAATACATAACATCTACAGCGCCAATAATAAATAAAACGAATAACTCTCTAAGTCTATTCAATTATAATTCCTAGTTTCAATTATTAAACTTAATTATGATAACAAATAATAAAATGTATCTGGACTTATCTTATGTAATTTAATTTTTAACTTCTAGAATGTCTAACATGGAACGGTATACAGATAATACAAAAGTATTCTTTAAATAACTTTGATCCAACTGAAGTGTAATTTCCTTAAAATTTTTATTAGAGAAGTCTGTATCGACTTTATCACTTACATCTACTACTAGTTTTCAATCAGTATCTACACCTACGAATTCTGTATCATTATCATGAATGACTATTCACTCATTATCTATCTCAATTTTTGTATCAGTATCAACAAAATGATTATTATCACCTTCAGCTGCTCCTGTTTGTAGTCAGGCTGGTACGGCAGCAGCATCCTGATCTTCCCCCATCTGTTGAAGAACAGTGCTATCGCCCCGATCCATACGATTAGCACCAAAACTACTATGCCGATCTCCACGCCCCGTATCTGTTTTAAACATATTAATTTGTATATCATTTTTTTAATTAAGATGGCCTACTTTTTCTTCTTCATCCAGATAAAGAAAATCATGTGTAATAACAGTTAATTTACACTCAAAATAAAAGGAGACAGCAAAAATAAGTTAGTAAAAAACAAAATTGCCTCAGAGAAATGGAAGCCTTTTAGGGAAAATTGCAAATTACGGTAGTTAGATTGCGCACATCAATGAAAAGACTCTTGATTCTACTGAACCGGAGATTGGATTTGTCAATTCCTTTAAATAATTATGGATGTTCGTACTTCATCATTTTAATAGAGGTCGGGTTTTAGATTAAGTGGGAGATCTTTGAAAGAAATAAATCAACTACTTGCCATCTTTCAAAGTCATCTTTAATTACTGACAATATCGTTTTAATAGGTTATTTCAGCTACAAAAATATTTATTATATTTAAACAGTTTGATCAACTATAGCAAGTCGTTCATCTACCTCTGTACTCGTAAGCAGGCAAAATTCTACACATCCATCAAAATTGCGCAAAAACAAAACATGGCAAAAAGAAAATCGTGCTCTTCAGATAAACAAGGTTTGATTGGTTCTATCAAGCTCCTGGTAACTCTGATAAATTCTAACAATGCAGACAATCCTCCGTAACATAATAATCTGAATTGCTAATTTTCGTTATGAATACAGTCAGATTCGTCACCATTGTCAAAGTTAATCAAAATTTATTGACCGTTCTTATTAGGCTTAGTTCACACAATCAGCTCTTGAAATATTACTGAGAAGGGTGTGGCTTTACTTTTGACACGTCGAAAGAATGGGATTTTAGGAATAGATTCGTTGCTAGGTACAGAACGTTAATGACTTGTCATTTGACCACTGAATTAAGTAGAGTGTTCTAAACTCAAGATTTATCGATGCTTGACTTTAACACTATTTTCATTTCAGGTAATTCGAAAAGACAAGTCAAATAAGTCACGTTTAAAACCATATTAAGTACTATGTTTGATTGCATAGTGTAAGTATCTAATTAAAACGAACTGGAGGAGTTCAAACCCGTGTCACAGGTCACCTAGACCACCTGTTAAATCTGGCTTCTTATGTGAGTCACAGTACGTCAATCTTAATAATAATTAAAATCTCATTACTCCAAACAATAGAATCAGTGTGATATAGCAAAGGTGACGTCACACATGTACACTATACAGACGAGAGCACATCAACTACGTACTAACATATAAGTAAAAACAACTAGAGCAATACACTTTTGCACCAATAGCTTTAACTAACTCTCAGAGTTAATTATGTATCTCAATCTTGATCCGCGGTCTTTGACGGTTGCTTGTGATTCGCTCTTTCAAAGACTGGCAAACTCGGCCGTTGATTGAATACAAAGATAGGGATCAATATTGCAATTGCGATATATTATTAATTTTCATCCATAAGTGTTTCGAAAATGTCGCCTTCAACAAACCGTTCAAAATCACAGCATTTCTAAGCATTCTTACCATAGAACATAACATTACCGTTGGAAACGTCGGCGAAGGATCGGGCGGCGAGACGGACGACCGGGGCGTAGCCCCAACCAGCCCTCCGTCCTGTTGGGGCGAAGTCCTCGGGGGCTCTGCACAAACATGATACCGGCATTAGTTTGATAATAGCTATTGTTTTACACTTAAGCTAAAGGTCAACGTACAGTTATAAGCACGGCACGTCGTCAGCATCGCCGACCTGACTCAACCCGGGATTGCTTTTTGCTATCAGAATACTAGCGCTGTAACTTTTTTTTAATGTTATAACACTATGCTCAGATAGGTAGGTTTTTGTTGGGCTCGTACAGGACTAATTTCATTTGTTTTATTTTTTTCTCATGTTTTAATGACAATTTTTTCTTTCTTATGTGAAACTAAATTACAACGCACACTTATGAACAACGCAGTTGTTCGACATCAGCTAGTAAACAACAGTCATCAACTTGCTGTTAGCCGTCACCTCACTGACGTAGGGTCGTGATCGTCACCTCCAATCAGCCGCAAATGGGTAGTCAAATTGGCCGGAAGTAATCAGAAGGATCACTATGACGTCTTAAAGCAGTATTGTTATTTATGTCACTCCAGTGTGGGAAAGAGACGGACCTATAGAGGACGTCTAGCGCCATCTCTGTCCCATTAAAACAAAATTACTTTAAGACGTCATGGTAGGCCACCAGGACCTAACCGCAAGCACAATATAATCCACCCGGTAATGCTGAGCCGATACGGTTACGTGCTAGCGTTTGGTGCAAGCCCGGGTTGCTTGCGTTGTGTTAGTGTACGTTGGCCTTTAGAAGTGTGTTTGGGTACAAAGATAGTGTTAAATGTGTAGATGGAATTAATATTTGCTTGGATGAATTCAGAAATGAAATGGGTGGCAAGATGAAATTGGTTTCGGTTTAGAGCTTTGACGGTTAAACAAACAATTTATATGAAGTAATTACTCGCAACATAAAGAATTAACTTAATAAAAAAAGGCATCCTTGTATCTTTTATTATTTGCCATATAGTTTCAGCTTCGGATCCAAATATTTTTGGAATCAGGTGGGTAATTGAACTAACAAAAAGCAAATAATCACTTTTGTATAAAAAATCAGCATGTATACAATACCCAGTCTAAGACAAGATAAATCTTCCTAACTGTTCCCAAGTGAAATCACTACCGTTTCATACTTTAAAACTATAAACAAACAACTTTTTAAACCAACTTAAAATGTGCTAACAAAACTTCAATTCTCCCAGCTGTTACTTCTGCGTTAATTATAGACAATCTCGGTAAATTGCCCCGCTCTATAGAGCACTCGAACAAATCTCAACTAAATACCACTTGCAATAACAAACTCCAAGTTTGTAATCTTGCATAAAGGTGACATTCAGGGAGACTGAACAAACAGATTATTATTATTCATCTTGAATGTTTATATACATATTCTCTTAGTGGATTAACACATAACATAACGCCTGTAATCCTCGCAGGGTTAGGCAGAGGTATACCTAATTATAGTTCACCCACATTTCGCCAGTTTTGTTTTAAGTCTCATGTATTGGAGGCGAGCCTATTGCCATCAGCCGGGCAGAAATACAGGCTCTGTGGCTGCTACTAAGAAATTCCTGCTGGAAACATCCAATAACAGTGAAAAAACAGTTGTTTCATGATTATTATTGATTAACTAGTGACCCGCTCCTGCTTTGCACGTATGCAATGTTGACTTGACAAAAATAATTACCTTTTTGTTCTATACCTAAAAAAATGAATTATAAGTACATAATAATTATTAAAAACCTTTAGGAAAAATTGTCTAACCCAAGGTGAAAGCTGCATCAAAATCCATTGTGTATATAAGAGGATCTAAGTGGTCGCAAAGACAATCTCACCTAAATGTAAAAAAATAATAATCATTGTAATTTAACATTATTATGAAAAGTATTTTAATATCATTCGTTCATAATCTGCAAAAGTACCCCTTACTAATTTTAACAAAAGGGTCTAAAAAAATACTGGATGTGAAAAGTCATTACTTAGTACGTTATTGTAAAAGAAAAATAATACAATGGATACCCTACTGAAAATACAATGATATGTAGAGTGTATTCGAACCTACCTTTTCAATGCGTATCGTTTGATTGTATAGGAATCAAAAGTAAATCACGAAGTATAATATTCTATTTATATTAAAAGCATTGTGCTATATTTTTAGGGCACTTTACAAAAATAGTACCTATTTTTGTAATCCTGACAGAAATATACCTTTACTATTCGTAAGTATTATAATATTAGAGGCAATTTCATTCTATTTTAATCCAGATAATATACGGAACGGATACGGAATCACGGTTCACGGTATACGGAATTACAGGTCCATTCATGTTCAAAAAACATATGAAAACCAGTACATGAAACAACATGAAAGTTTTATATGGCAGTAGTCACTGTGGATAGTTGAGGAGCTCGTGGCTAAATAATAACAGCCGCTCGGGTCGATCTTTAGGTTAAGCCGTGCTTACCTAGGTTGGTCTGTGGATGGGTGGCCACCCATTACATACCGAGTTTCCTCCGTGCCTTGGAAAGCACGTTAAGCTGTTGGTCCCGGCTGTCATTTGAAGATCTTTGACAGTCGTTAGGTAGTCAGTGGCCCAAAAAAGTCTGACAACCAGTCTTACCAAGGGGTATCGTATTACCCAGTACTAACTGGGTTGTGGAGGTCAGATAGGCAGTCGCTCCATGTAAAATACTGGTATTCAGCTGCATCCGGTTAGACTGGAAGCCGACCCCAATATAGTTGGGAAAAAGCTAGGCAGATGATGAGTCACCGTGGATAGTTGAGGAGCTCGTGGCTAAGTAATACCTAACAGCCGCTCGGGTCGATCTTTAAGTTAAGCCGTGCTTGCCTAGGTTAGTCTGTGGATGGGTGACCACCCATTACATACCGAGTTTTCTCCGTGCCTCGGAAAGCACGTTAAGCCGTTGGTCCCTGCTGTCATTTGTAGATCTGTGACAATGTGTTAAT
Organism: Lycophotia porphyrea; assembly: GCA_950005105.1. Classification (NCBI taxonomy): domain Eukaryota; kingdom Metazoa; phylum Arthropoda; class Insecta; order Lepidoptera; family Noctuidae; genus Lycophotia; species Lycophotia porphyrea. Next base: position 6,771,534 of record OX465396.1, read on the forward strand.
TTTTTTCCGGCCGATAATATGATTGTCTCGAATCAACTTACAACTAAATAGTCTGTTTTATAACGGCTCGACTGTCTCATTGGTCGAGTGGTTGCAAGCGCGACTGCTGAGCATGAGGTCCTAGGTTCGATTCCCGGGTCGGGCAGGTGTATTGGATTTTTTCATCAAGAATTTCTCAGTAACAGCCACAGAGTCTGGATTTGTGCCTGGTTGATGGCAATAGGCTCGCCCCCTATTACATGAGACTTAAACATGACTGGCGAAATGTGGGTTTAGGTACACCTCTGCCTTACCCTTCGGGAATTATAAGCGTGATGCTATGTTACGTTACTAGAATACAGAATTTCATATCCATTTATTATACATAAAGCATAGGCAGATCCTGTATATCATGGAAGTTGTCTATGGTGATAGTCATCGTAGATATATCCGTACAATTTTTTTCATCAGATTTATAAGGTCCCATTAAAATTGATGGACAAATTTTAACACAGCTTTCAGTACGTCCAACCAAAGATATCCAAGCAAAAAAAAACACTAATTAAAAGTGATTTTATTTTTACCTAAACTAATAAATTTAAAAATGCCGGCAATTTCTTATTTTTCTTATTTTTTTTACCATTGTCCTTATTTTAGTGGTCTGAATTATTTCTAAAAGTTTGTCCATCTATTTTAATGTGACCTTATGAGGCCTACCTCAAATGAACTCATAACTAGTCTGCTTAATAATAGACCACGAACGTAAGTGTAGTTACTATATAAGCTTTTCAAGCCTTAAAGCAATTCAATAATCTCGAAATTTATTTACACCAATAGTTTACCTAAAATGCCCGTCTTGTCAAAGAAAAACCGATCTCCGTACTCTCGTTGATACGCAACAGTACTGCAGTAAAACCTAGCAAACTAAATGCCGAATCCAATTTTAGAAATCGGTCAGAGCACTCTCCTGTGTACTTTGTACTCAACAGGAGTATTCTGTTACTCGTAAAGTGGACTAGAAATTAACTTTGACAAGTTCTGTGAAAGCAATCGTACAAGAAACGTGTTTGCTTTTGAGTATAGGTAGGTATTTTGGGTACGAAATCTAGGGCAAACGGCTTAGAAGATTTATAGGACCAAAATGTTTATTGCGATACGCAATTTTAATTAATATTTATATTAGTGACACGACGGCACGGCAGTTTGATATTACAAATACAGGGTGTAAATTCACCCTGTATTTGACTCTTCACAGCCGTCAACCAAGCATTAAGTACATCAAACATAGTAACTTTACGCAAAAATTTGTGCTGAGAAACGATGTTTTTTTTTGGGCTGTAATATCACGTTGAGTCCTACGGTAAGTAGGACTCAATGTAACGCACTCAAAACATTGTGCTGTGTGTGATTGTGCTGATGGATGGATTGAATAGTAAGAGGGTCCTGGAGATGGTTAAAGTAAAAGTCTTACAAAAACTTGGAACTTTGACCCCCAATATCTCCGTAACTAGAAAGTTCCCAGGTAGGTCTAGGACAACCAGTACCTTTCGGCTTCGTTAAGAGTCTGTTTACACCCTTTCTAAAGTCTCACACTAGCGTCCATCAATGCCTTTCTGTTCACTTCGCATCACTGTCTACAGGTAACATGACGAAAACAGCATTGCCACGTTGAATATCAGTGCTTGCAAATGTCCTGATAAAGGTAAGCAAAACTCGTCGGGGAAAAACTGTTACAAATTGAACCTTAACAACAAACAAAGCACAAAGAACAAAGTAAGTAACAAAAAGAACAAAGTAAGTAACAAAAAGGACATCAATATTTATCGAACCTAAAACCTGAATCTGATTCATAGGTCCCACCGCAGCTAAAGTGTTAAAATGTTCCCAAATTGGCGAGAAATGTAAAAACTTGAAACCGCGAAGTAATCCGCAAATCGGAGTTTAATCGTGAGATTAAAAACGGTCCGAACATTTAAAACGTTTTCGACGTTAACTATCCAATCCCTGGAGTATTTGGGGTATTGAAATTCAATAAGTCTCGATATAAAATTCAGGGCCCAAAATTTTCTTTTAAATAAATATTTGTTCCGAGTTTGTCACAGACTGGAAACATAGAATAGAATAGAATAGAATAGAATATATTTATTTGTAAAACATGAGTATACAACAAATAATATGTGCAAGGTCTTAAATAACAAGTAGATCTGCATGTTTTGCCAGTTATGGCGTACAAAACAACTTATTTTGGCTTAGAATAAAACCTTATAAAAAATTGAGTCTATACAGCAAAAAAGGAAATTTATCAACTTAATCCTAATTTAAAATAAAGTACTTATTGTTTTTACAGATACGGGGGTCAAATTAGGAAATCGTATTTGTATCTATTAAATGGAATATCTATTAGTGGAATCTAATGGAGTATCTATTAGTGGAATCTATATATATATATTAGTGGTATCTATATGATTAGCAGTTCACGCCGTGGGATCAGAGAAGCAATTTAGTTTAAAACATAATTTTCCAATCTTCCGTTTTAAACGTTAGAATTTGACAGTGACAGATCGATGTTTGAAATAAGTTAAGGTCCAAATGCGTTTAGTGATAATTATGTGATGCAAAAGGGCCTGAATGAAACATCATCTTCATCATCAGCCTAAAATGTTCCCACTGCTGGGACATAGGCCTCCTCTCTATGAGAGAGAATGGGCTATAATCTACCACGCGGGCCCAGTGCGGATTGGTAGATGACACATGTCTTCGAATTTTTGGTTCCTTTATCGTTTTTGAGAGCACCGTTTTTGAATGAAACAATATTAATATTCTAAACGTTTAATAAATCATCAGAATAACACTTCACATTATACACAGATATACTCGCACAGCGATGCATCCGGAAGATCAGCTGTAGGGTAAATGAACCGGTTGGAGTCTTGGAGTCGTGCCAAAACGCACTGAGCAATGAGCAAGTACAAAACGTAAGCGAAACAACAAAGAGCAGGCCTTAGACGGAAACTCACTGATCTGGATCAAGTTGTTTTTTTTGTTAAGAACTAGACATTTTGTATAAGGAGTTACTTAACTAATTCTCTTGATTTCTCAGTATTTGCAAAGATAATTTCATGTAGTTTCTATTAAAAAACCGTTTATACCCAAAATAAATCGGGTGAAATTGGCACTAGGACTATTTCCAATTCTCCAAGGTATGATGGTTCCAAGGTGGCTGGACGAACTAAACAGGTATCCTTCAGAAAGAAGACGCGCGGATTCGTGAGAAATGGAAGGAGCGCAATTGTCTAGGAGTGGGACCGATCAGCCGGTCCACCTATTGCGGCCGCTCACTAGGTGGACCGATGACCTGGTGAAGGTTGCGGGGATCCGCTAAATGCGAGTCGCACGGGACCGGTCTATGTGGCGACACTTGGGAGAGGCCTATGTCCAGCAGTGGACATCTTTCGTCTGAAATGATGATGATGATGGGACCGAGCAGGCAGGAGAAAAAATGTATTTTCCATGCTAAAAACTACCTCCTACTACCTACTTTCTGTCTAAAGAGCAAAGAGGTAGATCAGTACAGATCGCGGCACGTAAGTTAAACCAAAATGGCGGTCGTCCGCGCAGGTACAATTATGGATTGAGACCCAAAACCCTTTTTTTGAATTTGTATCTTTTTTTCGTGCTTAATGTATTGACGCTTATAAAATCTTATTCTTTCTTTCTTTCAAATATCAGTACTTCAAAATAGGAAATCAGTGCATAAATATGTAGCTACATCTCTCACATTAATATGGTTAACGATGTTCTAAAGCTAAGCAATAAGATCCGTGAGTGTTTATCGGGTGGAAACAATATTACGTAACCACATCAAACCCGTATGAAATTGCCCTTTGTTACTAACCCTATGGACTCCGGTCTGAAATAAAAATATTCTATTCTATTCTATTTTATTCTAAAATGTACCCTGTGATTTGCAAAAACTGATATATTTTTAGAAATTAATATCAACGTTATTAACTAGGTTACTGAAACCCTTACTTAACCCTATTATAAAGTTTTTTGTAGTATTAAGACCAAAGTAATTGTACTTCACTTTAATGTCTTATAAATTACTTTGTAATGTACTGAAGGAGTTCGAAGAAGAGGTTTTACACCTTGTTTATTTAGACTATTATTTACAAATACTTTCTTTCTTTGAAACTGCAAAAAATAATGTTCTATGGGCTTTTAAAATAATGTAAATATCGGATTTTATTAAGCTTGATAATGTTTAAAGATGTCGTCTGTGAATTATTATTATACACTACTATGTATAAAGGGTGTGACTCTTAACGAAGCCGAAAGGCACTTATTTTCCCCGTCACACAGTGGAACGAATGTATGGGAGCGGTTGGACGTAGACATGTCCGAAAAAAAAGAGTAAAATTATGCCAAACTAATGATGCCATCTTATTCGATTACTTAATGCCTTCATAACTTGTGGTGATGAATTTCTTCATAACTCCCATATTTCGGGAGTAATTTGAGAAAATGTGAAATTTTACTATGAAAATGAGTGTATCGAGCTCTCTCCCTCCTGATTCCGGGCTTGTTTCAAGTAGCGGTCTCTAATATCATAATGCTAATACTAAGAGCTATATTTAATACTAAGACACATAGTGCGCCAAATGTGCACTTTCTGGGATAAAGAGTGATGTTTATTTTATAACACAATTTTTTTATTTTTTGTTTATTTTGTTGATTAAAACCGTTTTTCTAAAGGTTTACCTTATTACAATAACATTTCTGAGCAGCCAATTAGAGAAGATATAAACTAATTAGGATATATAATTAGGGACTTAAGGTTTACATATAAAACTGATGCACTAATGATTATTGATAAGAACATTGCTATTATTTAATTACTAAATGGCTCTTAATACACTAATTTAGCATGCATCATTTACTAATTATCACAATAACTAATTACCTTGCAATATTTAACAAAGGATACCTGGGATACCTGGATTTTATATAAATAGGTCACTATTAGTAACTTTAAAATCAGTGTTGATTTACACCTCGTTGTATCCAAGCTAATCTCGCAATGTATTTTCCAAATTTTAATACAAATCTTGATATTCACGTTGCTTTATGCGCACGCGCACATAAAGATTTACGCGACTTTAACTATTTGTTCAGTGTTTTAAAAGATAACAGTTGTGTTCAGTTATGTGAAAGTGCTGAAACAAGTTTAAAAGACTGGTGTCGTCGATTTTGCTACCGCATTTATGCAAAATGGACACAGTCTGGAAGAAGCACAGATAAGTTTCGGAAGAAACATGAGATTTGGCTACAGGCTGCAATTCAATGGCCGGAATTACAGAATGAAAATATGGAACCTTCTACAGAAAATATAAGTGACGTCATCGAGCCCATAATTTCTCCTGCTAAATCTGATGCTTCAACTTGTACACATCCTAGTCCTCGTAAATCTTTTGAGGACCTTAGTAACCGGCAAAAAAGAAGACGCACTGAAGATAGTCTTTCATGCAGCAGTAGCAGCGCTGAAATTATGTTTTCGGCCGAAAGGGCGCTTCAAAAGGCAGGACAAAGCGATACAGCTTATGTTATGAAATACTTGACGGAGAATCCAGAAGAGGCCTCAAAAATCAAAGCCTTCATTGAAGGTAAATCAATTCAGGTACGGGAAATATCCCCTTTGAAGGCATTGGCTCTTTATGTATCGATGAACTTATCGAAATGGCGCTATAACACTCTTCGGGATTTCAACACTCAAGAAGGAGCTCTTCAATACCCGAGTTACTACATGTTGGTTAAAGAAAAAATTAAGTGCTATCCGGCCAAAGAAGATCTCACAGTTACAGAGAGCTCTGCAAAAATCAAATTACAAGCCTTGATGGATTTAACCTCAAGAAGACTTATTAGGTCGTTAGAAACCCCTGTTGATCCCAATCAACAGCTCGTATTGACCAGCAAATGGGGTTTTGACGGATCATCTCATCATCATCAGCCTTTTAATGTTCCCACTGCTGGGACACAGGCCTCCTCTCTATGAGAGGGAATATGACGGATCATCTAGCCAAAGCATTTATCATCAAAGGACGAGTGAAGATGAGCAAATCGATCTTGCTAGTAATTTTATGATTAGTCTTGTACCACTGCGGCTCGTCTCAAAAGGTGTAACAATTTGGGAAAACGAGCGACCATCTTCCACTTCATTTTGCCGGCCAATATTGTTTAAGTTTATAAAGGAAACCAAAGAAAATGTGCAGAGAGAGATGGCTGAAATCGAAGCAGAGATTGAAGCCTTAACTCCATCCACCATCACTGATGGAATTAGTGTCAAACACCAACTGCTGTTGACAATGATTGATGGTAAAATTCATTCCATTATATCCGATACAGCAGCTTCAGTGTGTGACATATGCAAGGCTTGTCCTAAAGAAATGAATAATTTAGAGTTAATCAAAGATAAACACGCAAACGAGGACATGTATAAATATAGCTTAAGCACCCTTCACGCTTGGATTCGCTCAATGGAATGCTTATTACACATTTCCTACAAATTAGACATAAAATCATGGCAAGTAAGGGGTGATATAGCAAAAAGGCAAGTTGATGACAGGAAGAAAAGAGTTCAAGAGGCTGTAAGAAGAGAAACGGGCTTACTTCTCGATGTTGTGAAACAAGGCAGTGGATCCACCAACAATGGCAACTCGGCAAGGAGATTTTTTGAAAACTACACTAAATCTGCTGAACTGACCGGAATAGATGCTATGCTTTTAAGAAAAATCTGTGTGATCTTGCAGTGTATTTCACCAGGAGAGAAGATCAACGTAACTAAATTCCGAGAGTTCTGCTTTGATACTGCTAAGCTTTACGTGGAGTTATACCCATGGTATTATATGCCTTCTTCACTTCACAAAATTTTAATGCATGGGCCAGACATAGTTCAGAACATGTCAATTGTGCCCATTGGTTTTCTATCCGAAGAGGCATCTGAGGCTAGAAATAAAGATTTTAGAAAATATAGAGAGGGGCATTCTCGAAAGCATAGCAGTATCTCATGCAATGAAGATATTATGCACAATCTTTTACTGTCTTCTGATCCACTTGTTACAAGTATCCGTCCAAAAGGAAATAAGTTTGTAAAAAAATCTTCTTTTAAGGAATTTTATGAGCTTACGGATTCTGAGAAAAGTGATATCGAATTTGTTAACATAAATGATTTAGCGGACATCGATTCTGAATTTGAATTAATTGATGATGATGATGATGACGAAGATAATTAAATGATGTTATTGTTTTAAAATGTGTAACTTAGTAAATTAGAGCTTACATCTTAATTATTTATTGTACTTTTAATGAAACTAGGTAATTTATTATCAACTTACTTAAAAGTCATACTCTCATCAGTTCTTGTGAATATTTTTGTTAATATATATTTCTGTATATATATAATATATTTATAGACCTCTTAATAAGTCTGTCTGCGGTTTAAAGTAAATACAAATGGGGAAAAAACGTTTTTTTTTTTAGATTTTCATTTCCTTTTATCCCAGAAAGTGCACATTTGGCGCACTATGTGTCTTAGTATTAAATATAGCTCTTAGTAATAGCATTACGATATTAGAGACCGGTACTTGAAACAAGCCCGGAATCAGGAGGGAGAGAGCTCGATACAGAGTCGGGGGAGGGTTTGCATTTGTGCTTTTGCGGTTGCACAACGACACGCTTTGCTTCTGCTTTGCTTGGTAGTATAGATGCAGGCCTACCTTACTGCTTCCCTCAGAGGCGGTAAGGTGGCGGGGCTTTGAGGGGGAGCGCTACAGTCGTGTAGATCCTCAAGGCAAGTCTGGTGGTTCCTCCTTCACGTGGTTGCCGCCCTGTTCTTGGTCTAATTCCCTAAGAAATAGACGAAACAAAAACCGCCAGGCGCCCTTTTTCCTCATACTCCCGAAAGCCAACTCCCAGGCCTAGGGAAACCTTAACCCCACTCCCATGATCCCATGCCCAATACCTTCCCTCCTTTTCCCTTTTCTCCCTTCGGTCCATGAGGAGGGGTAACCTCAACTCCATAAAAAAGCCCACAAACCCTTCATGTCGCAGAAAGTGAAAAATATTCCCCAGGTGGGTCCCGGCAATGCCGGGGAATCCCACACCGACTCGTCGGTCAGCCTCCACCGTAATCTGGGGGGGGGCAACAATCTGCCACTTAGTGCCGCGCCTTCTGCGCGGCAGGCTGCTTTAGCGCCAACAACAACACTGGCTGCGGCTCACGCGCCACCCAACCCTACCCTGGCTGCGACCTCTGCGCCACCTGACACGATGGCTGCGAACCCTGCGCCAACCGACACGACGGCTGCGACTTCCGCGCCTACTACCCTGACACGCGTTTTACCTTCCACGAGGGCCTGGCAACAGAGCATCGTTCGGAACAGTAAAACGAACAACCCTGACAACGACACCGACAATGCACGACTCTCCAGTCTTGACGACGAACTCCGCATGCTGGCGCTCCAGCGCGAGAGGATCGAAGCAAGGCTGAGGGAAATTGACTCTGGACGCCACGGAATGGGAAAGGAAGTGGAATCCAGTGGTTCCGACTTTGTCTCTGTGGACGAAGTACGCACGCTTAAACGCAAGTGCGGAAAAATCCGGAGCAGAGAGAAGGTCCTCAGCAGCCGTTTGTGCAAAATCCGCGAAGGCACTAGCCAGCGCGATGCGCAGACGGCCGCTGGAAGGGAGGTACGCGACCAGCCGCGAGTACGCGAAGGGGAAACCCAGCGCGAAAAGCAGCCGGACGCGGAAACCCGCGGGCAAGGGCCAGTACGCGAAGGGGAAACCCAGCGCGAAAAGCCACTGCCTGCACCAGGACCATCCGGAGGACGCGACCAGCACCACACCGAGTCGACCATAGACCGACACCGACCCAGACAAAGGCGAGGCAAGCGATCTGGATTGACACGCAGGGTATCCCTGGCACAAAACCCCGTGCCACGCTCCTCGGAGCCGCAACCAGGACCAAGTGGTCTGGGTAAGGCGAAGAGGGTGCGCCCGGACGACACGGCTTCGCCGAGCACGCTCCAGGGGGACGCCAAGCGGGTCAAAATCCAGACCGCTCAAGGGGAGCAGAGAACCTACGCACGGGCCTCAAAGGACATTCCCGCGCGGCTCGCCGTAGCAATCTGCCTCTCGCCTCCATCCCGCGACATGACCCCTGACGAGGCGGAGCATATCAAGCTCAGCCTCGAAGACCTCGTCATGGACACCGACCCCTCCAAGCCGCTCCCGGCCTTCCGCGGTTACCCACGGGTAGCGGACGGCACGGTTCAGATGTGGTGCGAAGACGACGGCGCCCTGACCTGGCTTACTGAGAATGTCCCGAAAATTAGACTGCCCAACACAGACGCGACCCTGAACGTAATGAAACAGTCCGACGTACCGACCCGTGTCCGAGCTGCGCTTTTCGTGCCCAGATATAATGGGGACATAGCGCGGCTCCAGAGTATTCTGATTCGTCAGAATACTTGGTACGACATAGGGAGGTGGTCACTATACAGGGCGACTTCAGTCGGTGGAGATAAGCATGGGACTTTTTTGACCCTGGGTATCCCACCGGAGGAGGTCGTAAAGGTCTTGGGGAGGGAGCGGCGGGTATCGTACCTACTTGGGTCGATATACGTGCGCTTTTTCCCCAACACCCAACCCTCTGACACCCAGACCGAGACCACAGACCTTGCACAGACGCGACCGGGACCGACGGTAGATCTGACCATGACCGGACTGGAGGAGGAGATGGCCAGAGCGGCGATGGCTGATGCCGACGCCGTGAGCATGCCTACCTCACCACCAGGGTGGACAGAGCACCCGTTCGCCTCCTCACCAACACTGAGTGACGGCCGGCACGGGCTGGAGGACGGGGGGGACCTATCCGATGGATCCGTCTCCTCATAACTCCACTCCACCGCCGCCGACGCCCACATCCGCTCCCCTAAACATCATCCAGATAAACCTCCAGCACAGCCAGACTGCCACGGCTTGCCTACGCAGGGCGCTGGAGATGAAACCCCGAACCATCGCACTGATCCAAGAGCCATGGATCCGAAATAACAGGATATGTGGCCTTGGAAACATTGGAGGTAAGCTGATCCTCGACACACAGGGCACAGATAAACCGCGAACCTGCGCCTATATACCTAAAGATGTACCTACCACAACACTAACACAATTATGTTCCAGAGACCTGACGGCCGTCAGGCTCAAAACTGACGGCGACGCACCCGACATCGTCCTAGCCTCGGTCTATATGCCAGGCGAAGATGTAGACTGCCCACCAAAAGAGATGGCCGACCTGGTAAGGTACTGTGAGGACGCCAACCTGGACCTGGTCATCTGCACAGACTCGAACGCCCACCACCCGCTTTGGGGTTGCAACAAAGCCAACACTAGAGGTGAGGTATTATGCACATACTTATTCTCCACTAACCTTAACATCGTAAACCGCGGCTCGGAACCCACTTGGGTCACAGCTCGCGGACAAACGATAATTGATCTAACGCTGGCTTCAGAAAGCGCGGCAAAACTTATATCCAACTGGCACGTATCCAACGAGCCTTCCTGCTCTGACCATAGAAGGATTCGTTTCTCACTAGAAGCTAACACAAAAAAACCAAAACCTAGACGTAATCCGCGCCGCACCAACGTGCCCGGCTACAGGCGGCTTCTGGCCACACTGCTAACACGGCACCAAACACCCCTAGTTTTAACGGACCCCAAACAACTTGAAGACACTGTAACAAAACTCTCAGAATGCATAATAGAAGCCTATCATGCCTGCTGCAAGCTACCAGAGCCAAACACCAAAAGTAAGGGGAACTCTTGGTGGAATGCAGAACTCAGCAAGCTCAGGCAAGTGATGCGCAAACAATTCAACAGAGCTAAAAACTCCAGGCTCCCAGAGGACTGGGAACTATACAAAAAGACACAGTACTCCTTCAAGAAACAAGTCAGGACCGCCAGCAGGGCGGCCTGGCGGAAATTCTGTGAGGACATCGAATCTAACAGCGAAGCCGCGCGAGTAAGGAAGATCCTATCTACCGATCAGGATCGCACCCTCGGGTCGCTGAAAAACCCAGACAACACCTACACAAAATCAGACTACGAAACTAGCAAAGTCCTCCTGGAAACCCACTTCCCAGGCTGCAATCTCTCCGAAGATACAGCATGGACAAGTGAGCCAACGCACATCCCAAATGACCAGGACTGGTCCAGAGCCCGCACGGTAGTAACCGCAGAAGGAATAAAATGGGCAATCAAAACCTTCAAACCATACAAATCCGCAGGCTTGGACGACATTTTCCCGGCCTTGCTGCAATGGGGTGTAGACGCCCTTGCGCCATGGCTGGCTGTCACTTTCCAGGCCTGCTTAGCACATAACTATGTACCACTCCAATGGCGAGAGGTGAAAGTCATTTTCATCCCCAAACCAGGCAAATCCGACTATACACAACCTAAAGCGTACCGACCAATAAGCCTGACATCCTTCCTACTGAAAACCCTCGAGAGACTCTGTGACCGACACATTCGGGACGGACCTCTCCGAGAGCTACCACTCCACAGGCAACAACACGCCTACTCCACAGGTAAATCAACAGAATCCGCACTACACAGTGTGATCTCAAAGATTGAATGTGCAGTAGACTCCAAAGGATCCTCACTAGCTGTTTTTATTGACATAGAAGGAGCTTTTGACAAAACCAATTTCCACAGCATCAACGCAGCCCTCGAGGAACACGGCGTGGACTCGACCCTGCGAGGATGGATAACAAACATGCTCAGACTGAGAGCCGTACAGGTTACGGTAAACGACACCACCAGAGCCATCGTGGCGAAGGGTTGCCCCCAAGGGGGCGTCCTCTCGCCACTGCTATGGAACCTCGTGGTGGACACCCTTATTAGGCGTCTAAACGACAAAGGTTACTTCACGGTGGGCTACGCCGATGATATAACCATAATAATAAACGGCATACACGAAAATACACTGTGTAATCTTATGCGCCAAGCCTTGAAGATAGTAGAGGACTGGTGCAAGGAATATAAACTAGCAGTGAATCCTACCAAGACAGAACTTGTCCTCTTCACAAAAAAAAGGAAGCTGGCAACCCTACAGTTGCCACGTTTCTTTGGGACCACCCTAAGCCTGTCAACTGAAGCCAAATACCTGGGCATCTATTTGGACAAACAGCTGAACTGGGCAAAGCACACCGATTACATCACCACAAGGGCCAGCATAGCCCTATGGCAATGTAAAAGACTGCTCGGTAGAAATTGGGGCCTAAGCCCCAAAATCACCTACTGGCTTTATACTACAGTCATCCGACCAATCATCACATACGGCTCTTTAGTTTGGTGGCCCAGGACCAACCTGAGCACCGCCCAGAAAGAACTCGAGAAGCTACAGAGATATGCATGTGTAGCAATCACTGGAAGCATGAGGACATCACCTACTGCCGCTCTACAGGTGATGCTGGGACTGCCACCTCTACACCTCGTCGTAAGAGAGGAAGCAACCCTAGGGATCTTCAGGCTTGAAGTATCCGGCACCCTAAGTAACGACTCCAGAATAAAACATACACGCATAAAGGATGATGCAATCAAACAACAGCCTATGATGGCATCACCCAATGACAGAACCCTGAAGGCCCACTATTTTCAAAAACACTATAATATTGAGCTCACAGCGGAAATGTGTGACTACTCAGGTCCACACGAGCTGAGGATCTACACGGATGGATCAAAGACTGACGATGGGACAGGTGTCGGAGTTTTCTCTGACGACCTAAACATCAAAATATCCAGACCCCTGGGAATGCTCAACTCTGTGTATCAAGCAGAGTGTGTAGGCATTATCCAAGCGGCACACGCCATAGAAGCCAGGGGAGTTACGGATACCCATATTCGTATACTTTCAGACAGTGCCTCAGTTCTACAATCCTTAAAGAGAAACCAAATCACATCAAAATTAATACTAGAATGTCACAATGCCCTAGAACGTGTTACGGTGCTAAACCGCAACACTGTGACACTGCAATGGATCAAAGGACACAGTGGATCACTCGGAAACGATGCGGCTGATGAGCTTGCCAGAAGGGGATCCAGCACAAAGGCCATCGGACCCGAACCCATTGTGCCCTTTCCGTTTAAGCAGCTAAGGGGCTGGCTAAAGGAGCACACTAAGACACAAGCGGAAAAATGGTGGACCTCGACACCAGGGTGCAGGCAATCCAAGGAAGCTATGCCATCCCTGGATGCAAAGCTGACCAAGCGCCTTCTGCGCCTGGATAGAGATAGCCTGCGACTGGTGTCGGGGACCATCACTGGACACTGCTCACTGAATAAACACTTCCACACCCTAGGAATCACGGATAGCCCTCTGTGCAGAGCGTGCATGGAGGCGGAGGAAACGGTGGCGCATGTGCTCCTCGAGTGCACTGGTGTCACCCAGATCCGCGAGGAGACTCTTGGTACACCAAGATCCCTCGCGGATGCCCTGAGAAGACCACGAAATATAATCTGCTTCTGGAGGGAGGTGGGCTGGTTGGAGTAACGGCCACCATGGCTCACGCACAATGGTCCACCTTTAGGGACTAAGTGCGGAAACCAAACCCTTTAGATAGATAGAATAGATAGAGCTCGATACACTCATTTTCATAGTAAAATTTCACATTTTCTCAAATTACTCCCGAAATATGGGAGTTATGAAGAAATTCATCACCACAAGTTATGAAGGCATTAAGTAATCGAATAAGATGGCATCATTAGTTTGGCATAATTTTACTCTTTTTTTTCGGACATGTCTACGTCCAACCGCTCCCATACATTCGTTCCACTGTGCGTCATTGCGATCATTTTTTTGTTCTAGACCATACCTTCTAGTTACGGAGATATTGGGGGTCTAAATTCCAACATTTACCCTATTTTTTTTTTTAATAATTACATGTTTTTAATGTAAGATTTTTACTTTAAACACTTCTAAGACCCCCTTACTATTCGATCCATCCATCAGCACAATGTTTTGAGTGCGTTACATTGAGTCCTACTGTAAAACGTGATTTTTCAGCCCCAAAAAAATAGTCTTTTCCCAGCACTATTTTTTGCGTTAAGTTACTGAATTAGTTTGATGTACAGAATGCTTGGTTGACGGCTTCGTGAAGAGTCTGTTTACACCCTGTATTCCCCTGCGTTAGATGCTAAAAGATTAGGTACATGAAGTTAAAGGCGATTAAGCTAATCAGTGCCACCTCCCAATGTCATATTATTGGCCAACTAGCAAAGGTTCTCCTTTCAAAGATCTGTCCATTGGTACAATATCGTATGGCAATTGGGCCCACAGTTCATTTCACATTTTTATTTTTATACAGGTTCCTAACTTTGCATAACATCATCCTTGTAATCCAGAAAGGGTTAGCCTGAGGTGTACTTACTTGTACACCCACATTTCGCCAGTTATGTTTAAGTCGCATGTAATCCGGGCACAAATCCAGACTTAGTGGATGTTACTGAGAAATTCCTGATGGAAAAACCCAATATCACTTTGCCCAATCTGGGAATCAAACCCAGGACCTCATGCATAACAGTCGCCACGTTCATAATTACAACTGAATTGTAATTTACAGCAGAATCAAATGTTATTCGTAATTCATACTTGAATTTAAGCCTATTATTTTCGTGTACACGTGGCTTGTTCATAATATTTCATCAGTTATCCCATCCTTTCTTCAACGAAAATCATTCCTACGTTAATTCATTCAGCAATACTTGGGAATACACTCACTCGCAAACTCTCGAATTACGTAGGCTTAGCATGAACGCTCGTATTAAACGTAACGAAGGTACGTAATATTCGTCCTTTATAATTTAAATTACTCGTTTCGTCAACCTACCCGAAACTATCAGATTTTCCCAACCAACCTTGAACCTTGCTTTAGAGATAAAGTTGAAAATCTATTAAACAAGGACAGATTGTAGTAGTTTGATATGCTGGCGTCTGTACATTTCATGCTATGGGTGATCCTAAATGTGCTTATCGCAAGAAAAACCATTACCAATAAGCCCGGGGGGTTATTTTTGATTTAAAATCGTACGAATAATATCCGTAACGTTTATGTAGCTCGTTCGTGCTAGAATATCTCAATCGAGTTTTATTCGAATTAGTGTCAATTTAGTTAGTACTGAATTGAATCGACGTAGACCTAGAATATTGGAGAATATGCCAGTTCACAGCTAGTTTAAATCAATGGCTTTGTTTCTGTCGTGATTGCCACATAAAACTACTAGTTCACAAGTTTACGTATTAATATCTTAAAGCAATTAAAAGAAATATTTAAAATTCTGTATACTTCATTAACTTTGAATGTTTCTAAATCATCATCTGCCTAGCCTTTTCCCAACTGTGTTGGGATCGGCTTCCAGGCTAACCGGATGCAGCTGCATACCTGTATTTTACATGCGACGACTGCCTATCTGACCTCCATAACCCAGTTAGTACTGGGTAATAGATACCCCTTAGATAAGACTGGTCGTCCGACTTTCGGGCCACTGACTGCATTACTACTGTCAAAAACATACAATTTATTGAAAGCCGGGACCAACGGCTTAACTTGCTTTCCAAGACACGTAGGAAACGTGAAATGTTATGGATGGTCACCTATCCACAGGTCAACCTAGGCAAGCACGGCTTAGCCACAAGATCTCCTCTGAAAGTTTCGAAATATTTCTTCAAAACTATTCAAAGGTAATTGAACTTCTAAACAATTTCAAAGCGCGGTCGTTGAACTTTAGAAAATGTTTCTACGAGGCACCCAGCTACCTACCTACTTTAGTGAAATTATTCATGTAACGAATTGTTTTGCTAGCTTTTAATACCTAAGTACCCATTATTATTAATTACACTATTAAAATTTTAGCTTTAGAATTAGTTTCGGAAAATAACGTAATATTTTATAAAGGTATTCATAATCCTTCTTAAAAATAAGGAAGTATTTAAGTTAATGAGTTTCTTTAAAGTTTTTTAACCGTTAGGGTATTTGTCAAATGCCTGCCAGGGCTGCGGGACTGTTCGAAAGAGATACCGCGGCCATGGAACACAAAGGGCAAGGAAGGAACATGGATGGGTTTAAGTCAGTACAAGTCTGACACTGCCTTCCGCTCTCCCTCTGGGAGAAGTCAATTGATGATTCCCCAACCGAAAAAAAAAATTGGGTATTTGTCAAACAAAGATTCGAATTTAAATGCCTTCACGCATGACAACTACCTTCTTTTTTATGTCACCTGTGACCTTTCTCACGTGACAAAACGAAAACTGAAACAATTTTAAAGACAACAGCGAACAAAACATGACTAAAGTCCCTTATAACACAAAAAACAAAACTACCCTCCTTTCAAAGGAATCCTCGGGGAACGTACACACGCACGCGGCGCACGCAACAAGTCACTTTATTTACATCAACAACTTTAGTTGTGTACACCCGTGTACAGTCACGAGCCAAAAACGTCTACACTTGTTAACTTTTAAAAGTATTTTTCTCCTACTATTTTGATTGTAATTTTATGGTGTTATGAACTTATTATGGTGAAATCCCTATTAATAAGGAGTAGATTTTTTAGTCCCTACCTAAAAAATCTACTCCTTATTAATAGGGATTTCACCATAATACCCCAACCACACTATTTCCAACCACTGCAACTCTTGAAAGCCAGAATCAGCAGTGGCGACCACCAGAACCAACAACAAACAAAAGGGCAATGGAGAGAGCTATGCTCGTAGTTTCCTTGCGTGATCGATTCAGAAGTGAGGACATCCGCAAGAGAACCAAGGTCACTGACGTAGCCCGAAAAATTGCCAAACTTAAGTGGCCGTGGGCAGGGCACATTGCTCGCAGAACAGATGGCCGATGGTACCGTAAAGTTCTGGAGCGGCGACCGCGAACCGAAAGACGTTACGTTGGAAGGCCTCCCACTAGGTGGACCGATGACCTGGTTAAGGTTGCGGGGATCCGCTGGATGCGAGTCGCACGGGACCGGTCAATGTGGCGACACTTGGGGGAGGCCTATGTCCAGCAATGGACGTCTTTCGGCTGAAATGATGATGATGATTATGACCACCAGAAAAACACTTAAACTCGACGAGTTCCAGAGAAACAATTCAACAGTCTGCAACGAAATTAAACAGGGAAAAAAAAGTGGAAGATAAATCGCATTTGAATGTTGCTTTTTACATATTTGTGCTCGTAACTGTACACCCGCCATTTTGTTGCTCACACTGTTCGTTTGATCTTCGAGTTGCGTCGGATTTTGTTTTTTACCGTTCGAGGAAGTCGGGAGAAAATAGTCTTATTTGTATCTTTGTTTTTCCAGGGTGTAGTTGTGATATTTTTTCTATTTGGAACTAATCATGAAAATTATCATCACTATTTTTCGATCATTTATCTATGATTATTGTGAGTGTTCTTCTTTACCATAGGTACTTCTTTATTAAATGGTCATTTCATTCTCAACAATAAGTAGTTACACAGATAATATCTCCTAGTTTTTACAACATCTATCTTGCTCTGCATTAAAGTAACACCACTTGCCAAAAGCACGCGCAATTTGAATACAATCTGGGTTTCAATTACAAGATAATAAATACTTATTCAATTTAATCCTACAAACAATATTGAGAAAAAATAAAAACCCGTTTTACTCGAAAATAACAAGGTTCCAATAAATTTCAACGCAACAGGTCACTTATTTACATCGACAATTCTGCCAATGTTGATCTCTGTTTCTCGTTTACCTCGGTCCGTTTTTTCCGCTTACTTCGGTCCGTTTTTCCGTTTGGCCGTGTCTGTGTAATCTAGATTTGTGTACGATCGCATTAGGGACGTGCTCTGGTCCGCAGGTCGGGGATTTGCGAGTAAATCTAGTATTTAATAAAATCCTAGGTGTGTTTGTGACGGATTTAATATGAATTTGTTGTCGCTATGTACTTTTTTTAATGAAGGCTAAGCTAGATAGATGTTTTGAATATTTTAAAGACGAACAACAGGATTGGATATAGATTATTTTGATTTGAAAGTGTTCACGGTGTTTCTTGCCCGTTCTTTTCTATAGGAACTTACTACAGATTTGGGATAAGTGACTCCTTGACAGTTAAAAAGTGCCTTTTTATTTTTTTTTCGGATGGGAAATCATCAAATGACTTCTCCTGCTCTGGGCAGAGCGGAACGAAGTGTCAGACTTGTATTGACTAAAACCCATCCATGTTCCTTTCTTGCCTTTTGTGCTCCAGGGCCGCGGTATCTCTTTCGAACAGTCCCGCAGCCTTCGCAGGTATCGGCCCAAACGGGCCCCTCCCTGTTTGCTGGCATCTCTTTGAGGCGCGCGTGGTACACGAACGCGCTGTCTACACGGCCTGTCGTCAAAAGACGGACGAACGGCGAGCTGGCCCATTACTCACCGTCCACAGGACCGCATCTACGGTGGCCGGAAGCCACTACGTGACCCCCGACGCCCGGGGCGTCTCCCGCGGCGGCTGGGACAAGAGGTTCTCTCCCTCATTCAAAAGTGCCTTTAAATGGTTTATTTGAAAAAATCTTGTAAGTTTGAGTTTGACTAAAACGGCACAAATAACTAGTTTTTGTCTATTGATAATCTTCAAAAATAGATGATATGATATAGGCAGTGTTTTCACTTAACTATCCCGTTGGTCTAGTGGTCGCAAGAACGAACTGCTCAGCGGAGGTCCTAGCTTCAATTCCCGGGTCGGGCCAAGAGATATTGGGTTTTTCCATCAGGAATTTCTTAGTAGCAGCCACGGAATCTGTAATTGCGCCAGGTTCATGGCAATAGGCTCGTCCCCTATTACATGGGACTTAAATATAAATGGCGAAATGTCGGTGTACTATTAGGAACACCTCTGCCTAACTGCGCAACACCCGGAAATCACCCATCCTTTCATACTATAAATTTTTGCCAAATTCTTACCCAAATTATTTAACATTTACCTAACTTTGACATAACCTCCCTAAGTACCGACATTTAAATACCACGGCTCGAGTAATTCCATCAAAAGCCGTTACACAAAAACATTTAGATATTACATCGCCCACAGTTTGAGGTAATTTAACATAATGGGGGAGTCAGTGACCCATTATTTGTGTGTTTTTGGGACAGTCTCACGCGACTGGATCACGCAACAGGTGCACTTACCTTACTGTGAACATCGTTGACATTAAGAAAAGTGGTTGAAACTAGTTCAATAATTAAACATTTTTGACGTGACAACGTCTAATAAATCGATGAACGCCGCTGCATGCATGAAAAAGTGCCCTGTTACGCTCATTGTACGCTTGCGCTGCATCTATCTCTCTTCTACTCGATTTTATTACGTTGTCACGTAAAACTATCGTCCGTAAACCAACTTTACAGACAACCAATTTTTCTAGCAGAAAATGAGTCCCATTTTCAGCTAGAAAAATCTTATAATCAATGCAATGTTCTAATTTTCATCTTAGATAGTGGAAAGATGGTAATAAAAGCAAAGCCTGAATAAACGATATTATTATAGAAGCCGGAGCATCTACTGACCAGATTAGATTCAGCAGCAGAGACAGAGCGGAGCATCTAATGGCCAGACTAGATTCCAAAATAATGTTTTTAATACGATTAAAACTTACAGTAGCTTTCTACGAGATTGTTACAATTTAAATCAAATGGATTAGAGAAAATTATGCAGGCAATAACATAAACGAATTGGTGGAGCAAAACTTCATATTACAAAAAAATAGGAGCTACCAGAAGATTATCATCATAAACTATGTTAGTTTGGGTCGGGCTCCTCGTCGGGATCCAGCTGTATGCCAATTTTTTTTAAGGACCTCGGTTACCAACTACCCGTGACAGCTATCACCAATTCTATGAATGACAGTCATGACGTTTAACCTGTAGATTTAGCAGGCAGTTTAACTCGATTTCAACAATTATGTTCATATCAGTATGATTACCAGACTGCCACGTGTCTGCTTCTGTGAGAGGTCGCAATTGTAACTGCTGAGCATGAAGTCTTTAGTTTGATTCCCGGGTTGGGCAAATTGTCATGGATTTTCTCAGTAGCAGTCACGGAGTCTGTATTTGTGAACGGTTGATGGCAATAAGCTCGCTCCCTATTACATAGGACTTACACCGACCTGGCGAAATGTGGGTCTTAAGTACTCCTCTGATTAATTACACATACATGTTATGTTATCCAACACCTAAAATTTTCCACCAAAAACTCACTTGTTAATAAAAAGCAGAAATCATAGATACCTAATCGAGTCCGACCTCATCCTACTAATGCTAATGTTCTGCTTGCATGTTTCAGCCACCATATTAATAGTTGACACGCGAAACATCGGACAAGAGGGTGACTACCGAAAGTTCGTTCACACGTTACAAGCACATGTAGGTAATTTTCATTAAAAAGGTGAGTGTGTGGAGTGAATGCGTGGAGGGCGTAAATGTCATGGAGGTTTTATGTAACAAAGTTAATATCAGAATAATTTTGGATAAAGAAAAAGTTTTCTAATTTTGAAATATCAACTGTCAAGTTAGACATTTAAGAAAACTGTCAACTGTCACGTAGCCACAAACTGAGAAAAGAAATAGAATATTTCGTACCACCAGAAGAAGAAAAACAACACATAATGGTAAGAATTGGTAGGTCTCCCACAAGGTGGAACGTAGATCTAGTGAAAGTCGTGAGAATCCGATGCATGACAGGACCGGTCGATGAACCGACGCTTGTGGGAGGCTATGCTATGTCCAGATGATGATACATAGAAATTTAGAAATTCCCGAGGAACAGCCTGTACTTAAAACCCTACATAGGTGGCAGTGTTCTGGTAAAAGCCTTTTTAACAGTATCATCTACACGACCGCCCTGTGGGGAGGCAGTGTCCAACAGTGGACGTCTTTCGGCTGAAATGATGATGATGATCTACACAACGAAGAATAATAAGAAGAAGAACTTGGCAAAATGAGACTTACCCAGCGTGCGGAAGACAATAGGCCTACTCCTGTACTTATGCCCGCCCCAGAGCGCGGCGACAGTCACTTGGTACTGCGTGTCTGCTTCCAATCCGCTCAGAATTACAGCATCCGAGTTGCCAGCCACCTCCAGCACGACTCTGTAACTAATAGACGATGAGTCAATTTCGTTGTATTCTAGTGAAAAGCTGTATACGGTGAGGCCACATTTAGAATTTTCAGAAGTAAGTTTTTGATCATGAATCTAATGTGAATAAAAGGGTTTCAACTTTTTGCCGTGTAAGTCGCCGCCATTTTGATTTTCACCAGAATGGTGTTAGGCCAGCCTACATTGCTTCTGTTCTGAGTCCTTTCCGATAAAACATCATTTTAACTTTAAGTTACTAATAAAGAATTTGGATGATTCAACTCATGGGTTGGTCTGTAAAGATAAAAAAATTGGCATCTTATATTTTTATTTGCATTTAATTCGTTAGTGAGTAACACTGCAAGCGGTTGGATTAGTAACACAACATGCCACGAACTAACAGTGCATATTTAACTTACAGAGATATTGTACATTAAAGCCCATTTGCACCAACAATCACAAAACACATTAGACACATCAGTCTGTTTCTGTCAACCGTTAGCAGATTACAGAAACGGAATGATTTTTACAACGTTTAGCGTTAAATGTAATCAGCGATTAATGGCCTATGGATAAGGCCTGTGTAATTTAAAGTAGGTACATCACATTAAACACAAATAACAAACAATACCAAGAGTATCATCAGTTTCGTATCTTGTACATTTATAGAAAAAAACTCCGCATTCAGTATTACCCCGCATCAACAGTGACTGATTGAGGTCAAAGAATTACGTTCCACGCTTCACTGCTAACAAGTTGGACGGACTTTTGTATGTATGAAACGCTGAATAAAATAACAACTGAAAGACTATTCTTCCCGATTTTTATTGAAAAAATACAAATGAGTTTCGAGTATTTTTCTTAGCGTGTCCAAAAAGTTAAAATATGTTAGGCCCAAAAATACAACCTAGCGAACTCCACTCACTGGCAAATAACACAGTCATAGAGTAAGATGTTTTGAAGTATGAATTGTCATGTGGCCCCACCGTCAGGAAGGAAGAAGAAAGAAATAATTTGAAATAAATGGGACAGAATAAACTACTTCTTATGCAAATAATAAATTGACTTAACCAGTAAATAATATAGCGTCTTCTACACCAGCATTTTCACTCTTACCCAAATGTTTTCACAAAAGAGAACCCTGAAAAAAACCCCAATAATGTTTTTATACATGTATTGAGTAATGTTATTTTATCAATTCCGCTTTGTTTATTGTCTAAATTGCTTCGTAAATTGAGCTTTTAAGAAAAGACGGACGAATTTTCCTAGAAATATTGGTAGTCCTGAATGCCTTGTGAAATTGTTAACAGAGTGATAAATTGACAGTTGTATTGTCTTACATTATTGAGATATTCCATCTATATTAACTGTCAACGTTACTTTTTTGACGCGTGATAATTGTGCCTCTGTCAGTGTGAAACATCTGCTTCCTGATACACACCCGCGAAATAATCTAGTTGAATCGGTGGTTTTGATTTTCCTGTCGATGTTTAATAGCACTTACATCCCTTTTGACATGATACCAATTAAAGTACAAGTAATGCACAGGCAGTATGTGCGTATGCTGGTAGGGATGTTTGAAATACCAGAGAGATTCAACTTGTATATCTTACTGACTGCCTCGAGTGCCTTGTTGGTCACAGGTGCGACTGCTGAGTACGACGTCCTGGGTTCGATTTCAAGGTCGGGCAAAGTGTTGTTGGGTTTTTCCATTAGATATTTCTCAGTAGCAGGCACGGAGTCTGAATTTGTGTCTGGCTGATGGCAATAGGCTCACCCTGTATTACATGGGATTAACAACATAATTAGCGAAATGTAGGTGTACTATTAGGTGTTGGTTGTTTAATGTTTATGTTATGTTGTATATCTATAAACTGTTTTTCAATCAGCTACTAATAAATGGAAGAAAGAAACGAAAATCGTTCTTAACAAAAATCCCATCTTCGTGATAACTATCCATTACCTCTAACACAAGTCTACAATCAATAGTATTGTGAGAAACTCCATCGTAACAAATTAGGGTTACGCGGACCACAAAAGCGACCGCGTTTTCGCCAGGAAATTTATCGGTAATAAGACTTCCGCCTGCCACCCCTACCCATTCCGTTCGCAATTTGCGGTAGATTCTTTGGTTTTTTGTACTCTATTGTGTGATTTTTATTATGATAGCGGAGAATTTCGTATGGTTTTGTTGAATGAATAACGTTTTATTATGTGGTCAGGTTTGAAATAACATTATTTGGTGGACTTGCTCTGTTTCTATTTTTATTATTATTATTCTAATACCCAATTTCAGGAACGGAAGTCATTAACACATCATCATCTGCCTAGCCTTTTCCCAACTATGTTGGGGTCGGCTTCCAGTCTAACCGGATGCAGCAGAATACCAGTATTTTACATGGAGCGACTGCCTATCTGACCTCCACAACCCAGTTACTACTGGGAAATACGATACCCCTTGGTAAGACTGGTTGTCAGACTTTTTGGGCCACTGACTACTTTAACGACTGTCAAAGATCTTCAAATGACAGCCGGGACCAACGGCTTAACGTGCTTTCCGAGGCACGGAGGAAACTCGGTATGTAATGGGTGGTCACCCATCCACAGACCAACCTAGGCAAGCACGGCTTAACCTAAAGATCGACCCGAGCGGCTGTTATTGTTTAGCCACGAGCTCCTCCAGTCATTAACACATCAATACTAAATTAATGCAAGTCAAGTGATGCGATTTTTTTTTCACTACTCTTTTGACCAATAACAGAAGTCTTGAAAATTTGTTAGCTAAGTTACAATAATTATGATGAATTAGTTCCGAAAACCGGGTGTAAAAGTCATAAAAATCTTTGAAATGACTTGGTATTACATTATGGATAAGTACCTATGCAATAAACAAATGACCTTCTACAGAGTAGTACGAAAGTGTATGATTTAAAATCAAAGTAAGTAAATTCTTATTTTATGCTAGCCAAGTTTTTGTCTGAACGTTTTCCGCGGGGATTTGGGAGATTTCAACAAATCCTTTCGTACCTGCATCTAAAATATATTCACTTCGCCTGTTTCGTCGATTTTTATCTTGGTAAACGGATAGTCCTTTTGGTCCTATAAAATGATAATGTTTCTAGAGAAAAGTTTAGGATGTTTTAAAATATTACGATTTGGTATTATACAAACTTTGCATACATACATAAAACTATTTTTTTTCTGTTAATAGGTCAGAGAAATTGCTGATATCGATAATTTTTTTTTAAAGTTAGATTGTTATTAATTGTTGAAAGGAGTCATTAATTCCTTTCCATTATTCCAAAAAAAAAAAACACGAAACCAACTCAGTGAACTTAAATTGAAATTAAATACCGATTTGAAAACTAAAAATACAGTTTACCTACCATTCATACAAAATCCTCATAGTGAATAATATAATACAGTAATACCAGTAGTTATACTTGGTCGATGAAAACTCAACCCTAGTTGTATTATTAGAACGATCATTTTAATAATGTAATCGCCAAGACGGGGCAAGGAAATCATGTCATCTTTCTACTTCAAGAAACAAATGAAAGCTAGAAATAACACGCGCTATAGACATGTTCGTGTTGGTATGACATTAAAAAAAAAACTCTTGACCGTGTTTAGATGAATTTGCCACACAGATAGTTTATAACCTAGATTAACACATAGGATACTTTTTATCCCGGTAGTACGGTCCAGTGGGACATTACCGAACTCCAAACAGGCAAAGCCGCGGGCATAAGTTAGTAATATTATAAATCCGAAAGTTTGTGAGGATGGATGGATGTTTGTTACTCTTTCACGCAAAAATACTGAATGGATTTGGAAGAAATTTAGCACACATACGTTATAACCGGATTTAACATATATAATACTTTTTATCCGGCTATAGTACGATTCCGTGGGACAATAAGCGAATTCCACGGTGCTATAAACTAGTCTAATATAAGAATAATTATATTGGGAAAAACTGTTCGGCATAGTTTTAATTCTGCCCAGCCGTCCCGAATATTATTCGAGGATGGTAGTTCTCAGATCTGCTCGGCCTAATGTCAGCTGAAATGTAGAAATTGCTCCGTATCATCTTTGCTGCATAACCGAATCAAATAAGCTCACCAGAACAAGTGCAAAACATCTCTAGCATACATCAACAAGATAAAACCCGTATCATATCCCAAACTCCATAAATTCCAAAAGCGAATAGTTCCAAACTCTAAGAGGTCGTTTACACAAAACTTTTGTCGGTAACCCACAGAGGTATAATAACGGAGGTGATAACATAACTTAGGGTAAATGAATTCATAATCGGCAGTTAAAAGTTTGGTAGACAATCCTGATCCCATTTGATGAAATAATGCAAAGAGTAGAAGCTGACGTACGTTGAGACGTTAGCGTGACACTTGACCTATAAGTCCTTGTTCACAGTACATTAGCTTTCGCGATTATAGGGTATAGACAATTATTTAATCTTATCGACGATTATATTAATGTCCTTCTCACCGCTCTGGTTTTCTTCCTTTTGAATGCGCTCCCTCAGAGTATAAAGACGGTGATCAGTCGGTTCACTTTCAAAGTGAAAGCTCAAGATAATATTCATAAGAAGTTCGCAGATTTGTCTCAGAATTAAGTTGTTGTAGTTTTTCTCCTATCTTAACTTGATATATTTTGTTATATGTATGTATATAATAATATGTAGGTATTTATTCTTATATGTTTATAAATATTTTCTAGGCTCTGCTTTCTGTTTTTGCACCTACTGTGTATTGTCTCTGCATCACCTACTGTGTATGTAGACTGGTAGAAATTACCCAAGGCGTTATGTCCGCCTTTGTATAGTTTTACTTTACCGAAGGTTTTAATAAATAAATAATTATAGAATTATCAAAAATTTATAAGACGGACATAAAGTAAAAAAACTGCTGTTTTAAAAACTATTGCTTTAATACGACCTCGCTGCAAGCGCTGTAAAGGCATGTAGGTGGCCACAAGGTAAATCAAAACATGGTCACTCACTAGCTAAGCTTGAAGACCGATGGTATAGCCACAACGAGTGCATAGAATAGTTTGAAAACTACGAGTAAGCTCGCAACCTGCTGGCCTAACATAAGTGGGAAAGAGATAGCGTTATCTATAGCTCCGTCTCTTTCCCACACTGGACATTAAAACAATACTGCTTTAAGACGTTATTGTAACCCGTTCAGATCAGTGACGTTAGACGTCTACCATAATAACTGCACTATGGATTCCAACAGCGATTTTAATGTTCACGCTCACTTTATCACCCGCGCCAGCTTTACACTCTGGTCGAAGCTTTATACCTAGTTTAAGAAGCACTAAGTCTCCACTGATGTCACTAGTCTCGACAGAGACGCTGAAAGACGTTAAGTGAGTGAAGCTGGTACACTTACCGACGTAATGGAGAGGAACTCGAACAACGTATCATTATGCCTGTTTTTCGTGAAGAGGTTGTCAGATGTCGATTCTGTTTAATAGGAGGCGAGCTGCGAGCCTAATTCCAACTAGGACGGACCTACTGTTTTGCACTCTTTCTTCATTTTTCTCACGGAAAAATTTGAAACGTTCGAGTCCGTTTGACTCACCATACGAGTACCTCGTTAAAAAATTATCAAGTTTTTGTTTCGATCATAAATATCGGTTTACCGTTACATGACAGCACATTTAATGTTTCGAATATATGATGGAAAGCGAATCATCATCATCTGCCTAGCCTTTTCCCAACTATGTTGGGGTCGGCTTCCAGCCCAACCGGATGCAGCTGATTACCAGTATTTTACATGGAGCGACTGCCTGTCTGACCTCCACAACCCAATTAGTATTGGGTAATACAATACCCCTTGGTAAGACTGGTTGTCAGACTTTTTTGGGCCACTGACAACCTAACAACTGTCAAAGATGACAGCCGGGACCAACGGCTTAACGTGCTTTCCGAGGCACGGAGGAAACTCGGTATGTAATGGGTGGTCACTCATCCACAGACCAACCTAGACAAGCACGGCTTAACTTAAAGATCGTCCCGAGCGGCTGTTATTATTTAGCCACGAGCTCCAGGAAAATGGAATGCGAATAATTTGTCTGAATTCCAAAAAAAATGAAGATTAAAAATGTATAACAAAGATTAGATTATGGCCTCGCAGTTGAGACATAATACAGGTGTGGTGGGTACGTTGTAGATTACATACATACATAGGTAGCTAGCTCTCTGAGAAACACTAGTACCTTTTACCATACCCATTCAGTGCACCCTAGGGATATTATTAATTTCATAATACTTACGCCTTGCTATGTAGAACTAGAATATACTTGATACTCTGACTTTCATAATAATATTAGAAAATAGGAGTAGGTAATATAGAAACCGCAAGATGTTTAAGTGGAAACGATGTAAAGTTAGATTTTCCACGAATATTTTCTGTAGAAAAGCAAGTAAAAAGGTAGTGAGTAAATTACCTGGAGACTAAAAACAGTTATTATTTTTAAGACGATTGTGGGAAAATTATTAACTTAACGAGACTGAATTCAAATGATGTCAGTATTTTATTTAAACCCCAAACGGCTCAAACACATAACTACTCAATTTTTTTTTAAGAATTTCATTTTATATTAGGGATAAAATTATGTATACAGGGTGTATAGAACAGCCAACTACAAACTGATACGGTGCATTCAGCTCTTTATTTGAATCATAGATATTTGAATATATATTTGAATTATAAGACACTCCGACTCGAACAGATTAGATTCAGAGGAGTATCCTCCGAGGTCCGAGGGTAGTCCCGTCGTGCTAGGTTACTTATAACCCTAAAACCAGGAAAAGGAGCTCCGCGCAGCGGGGCTAAATCGAATACACCAGTAACCTGTTTTGGCCTAAGAAAAATTAGTGTGGCTTGAAATCGGGTTTGGCTGGTAACATATATATTTTTTTGAGTAAACTTTCTGCACGGTAACCTATAAGTAATACTATCTAAATCACAGAATTTACTTGTCGATTTCTAAATCAACAAAGTGCTTAAGGATAGATTACCTAGGCTAAATAATAAATGAGAATCGTATTCAAGACCATCTTGTGTAAAGTGAGGTCGAAACCGATCTAGTGTCAAATGCTTGTTAGGAATACCTAACTTTGCTTAAATTGAATATTCAGGTCGACACTTTCGAGTCTAGCCGTTTTTGGGATGACTGCTCAAATATTGATAGACTCAGAGCCAACTAACGTCATGAACTGAAAGTTCAATTTTCTGTCTCAGAATTTGTGTGTATTCTCGAAGATTAATGCTGACAGCTGCGTCTTTCGAAGTTTCTTATATTATGAGTTTTGAAGAAGAAAAAAAACGAATAGAACTTCAACAAATAAGAATATTACTAAAGTATTATAATATCATAGCGTCTGAACTCATATGTCACCTACTTGAATAGCTTTTTGCATGAACACCAATTTTGGAAAAAGAAGTCAGTGAAATAAGAAAACAATGCCGTTTCTGAGGTCAAACTCAAACTCAAAAGCATTTATTTTAATTAGACCATTACAGGCACTTCTGAATGTCAGAAAAACAAAGAAGGCTAAGCTACAGTCACAGACACAAGGCATAATAACTTGTGAAAGTACTGTAGTTGCCCATTCCAAAGCGTAGATCTCTATGGAGAAGAATGGGCAAGAAACTCCATGGACACTCTTTTCAATCAAAATATTATTACAAAATCTTGGTTACATCATTCATGTTGAGATTATACATGTATGTGAGAACGATGTAAAGAGGCGTGCGAATTAAGAGCGTCCAGAGTAAAAGAATAAATCAACAATAATTTAAAAATAAAGTACTTAATTAAAATAAACCGTGACAGCTAAGAGATGACCAGTCCCAACTGACAGCGCCCGTTCACGAACATAACGCATGGATCAGCCCCATTCGGCTCAACCATATTGAATCCCTTCAATATGGTTGAGCCGAATGGGGCTGATCCATAAATGCTAAATGACCCGACACACCCGCCACCATCAGCGAGACATTTGAGTGAGCATGACATTCTCTCAGCCACCAGGGTAAATTCAAGTCAATGAAAGATAACTAAATGTAAATGGTAGATTTACAGTACATAGTACACACATGTGCTATGCAATTATATAATACTAAAAGATTGAATCTATACAATGCAAAGATATTATTACAATCTTCTGCAGTTTCTACAATATTGTAATATTGTAATGCCCGATTTGTTAACCAATAATAAAAAAATAAAAAAAAATATTGAACCTCAAAAGACATTCTAATTTAGAACAAGTCAAAACATTTTTCTTCGTCGTCTCAATAAAACTACTTTCAGCATTAAACGTCCTTTGCATGATGTGTGCTCGCACACATCACTTTGAAGAACCACTTACAAGAAAGAACATAAACATAAAAACATTCATTACACCCCGGAGATGGGATTTTTTCTCTAGAGACACACTTCACAACTACTAAGAACTCAGATCATAAACTACGCCTAAGGATCTTTGTCCACGGCGATTTTTGTAGCGATTTTGAACGCGTGTCATAAATGTTTCTGGATCACAGCTAATGTGCCTTTTAAACTCTATTGTCACATATACGTGACAAGCAAGCGCGTGCCCTGTACGCCCAACGCCATAAATATGTGACAAAATCGTAAGTGAAATTGCGGCTGGCGCGGGCGTGAAGGGCATGCGCATGCGTTTATGCTTAGGTTAGTCAAATTTGAAACGCGCATCAGTATCTCTACAGTATGGATACAAACGTACGACATTTTCTAACAACATCAGGGGAACGAACAGGCATTTCTGCATTGATGCTGAATCACGTTTGTGTAGCATCGCAACTGAAGCGCGACAGTATCGCAATAGTAGCGATACCGAATCGTGGGTACATGGGGGAAGATACACACAGCCAGCATACCTTCACGGCCGTTTTGCGATTGTATCGCTGCTAAAAGTCTCGGTGGACGCAGGCCCTAAAACTTAATAGATAAGAGAAGAATATCGCCTATAAAATATTATCGTCTCATCCGACAATATTTTCCAGAACATCTGCTAACAGAGCAAAGGAATATTACACATAAAATTTAGCTCTACAAGTTGTGACAGATTGCGTCTTCTTCGAAAAAAGTTTTATATAAGAATTGAATGTAGTAATAATATTATATGAAGATATGTATTGAGAACCATGACTAGTATTGAGATGAAGGATAGAGGAGCTCGTGGCTAAATAATAACTGCCGCTCGGGTCGATCTTTAGGTTAAGCCGTGCTTGTCTAGGTTGGTCTGTGGATGGGTGACCACCCATTACATACCGAGTTTCCTACGTGCCTCAAAAAGCACGCTAAGCCGTTGGTCCCGGCTGTCATCTTTGACAGTCGTTAGGTAGTCAGTTGCCCAAAAAGTCTGACAACCAGTCTTACCAAGGGGTATCGTATTACCCAGTACTAACTAGGTTGTGGAGGTCAGTTGAGCAGTCGCTCCATTTGAAATACATGTATTCAACTGCATTCGGATAGACTGGAGGCCGACCCAAACAATATAGTTGGGAAAAGGCTAGGCAGATGATGACCAGTATTGAGATGATCAAATTCTCAAACGATAATTCGCACTAAGACGTTCCTATATATCATAATCATAAAATGCCATGCCTTTGCGTCATCCAGTTAGGCTTCCTTCTACGCTGAATACCAATACCTAACCTAATATGGCTATATAATAATGGGTGTAACCAGACCCTTAACGAAGCCGAAAGGCACTTTTCTCCCCGTCATAGTGATATTTTTTTTTGGTTTTGTCCATATTGGGAATCTTCTAGTTACGGAGATATTGGAGGGCAAAGTTCCAACATTTTCCCAATTTTTAGGTCTTCTTGTGACAAAGACAAAGCTTTCTAAGCTGCCGAAAAACGTATGTTCAGTTTGAAAATTCATGCAAAAGTCCATTTATTTCAACATTTTGAAAAGAATGAGGTCCTGGGTTTGACTCCAGGTTGGGCAAAGTGTTGCTGGGTTTTCTCAGTAGCAGCCACGGAGTCTAGATTTCTGCCCGGTTGATGGCATTAATGGTTTCCCTCTCATAGAGAGGAGGCCTGTGTCCCAGCAGTGGGATTATTATAGGCTGATGATGATGACGATGGCAATATGCTCGCCCCCTATTACATGGGACTTAAACATAACTTGCGAAATGTGGGTGTACTATCAGGTACACCTCTGCCTAAGCCTTCGGGGAGTACAGGCCTGATGTTATGTTATGCCTGCCAGGGCAGCGGGACTGTTCAAAAGAGATACCGCGGCCCTGGAACACAAAGGGCAAGGAAGGAACTTCGATGGGTTTTAGTCAGTACAAGTCTGACACTCCTTTCCGCTCTGCCCAGAGCGGGAGAAGTCATTTGATGATTTCCCATACGTAAAAAAAAAAAAAAAATTTTGTTATGTTTGTAAAGCACTATAGCTTTCGGACGTTAACCTTTCCTTCTACAACACTACCTTAGCGTGTTGATTTTTCAAGTTCAAAAACAATGTCGTGTTCAATATAGTAACGTACATAATCACAATCGGAATCACAGTTCGCTCCGTCGACGTTAATTCCATTATGGTATGTTTAATCAATACACGCGACCCGCCTGCCAACGTATCAGCGAACGCATTTTCCTTACCAGCCTCTATACAATATATATTGTACTACCTATATCTGCTTCTATTGGAGATTGCATGTCATGATACTTATTGAAATGATTGTGGAGGACGGTATTCAATGGAATTATGTTATAGGTACATTGTTTGGCAGTTTAAAGATCATTATATCGTATGCTTATTGTAAGTTTTGTTTTGGCTTAACCATAACAGTCGGACAGGTCGATCTCTAAAGTTAAGCAGCACTTGCCAAGGTCTCTGGATGGGTGACCGTCCATTACATACGGATTTCCCTGCGTGCCTTGGAAAGCACGGCGGCCATTTGTAGTTCTTTGACAGTCGTTACAGTTAGTCAGTGGACCGAAAGTCTGACTACCAGTCTTACAAGGGGTGTCATAATTATTATCCAGTACTAACTGGTTTATGCAGGTCAGAAAGCAGTCGCTCTATGTAAATAAAATATTGGTATTCAGCTGCATCTGGTATGACTGGAAGCCGATCCCATCCTCTTGTCTATGATCGGGAAGTTTCCTAGCAGTAAATAAATTTTACACCGGTTAATATATCTATATATATAGATAACATATACATATATATAACATATATATAACCAATGTTTTGAAGTTTCGAAATAAGGAAATTTGTTGTAAACGTAAAGTTAGTAAAGTATAACATTTAGACTCCATTAATCATACTTGATCAATGAAGTAATATTAACTTTATTTTAAATATTCAATTACACTAATGAACATTACTTTCGTAAACATGTTTACATAATTAGTTCGAAGGCTATTTCTTTTAGTAGAACAGGTACCAAGGATAGTAGAGAAGCCATATTTTATCCAATAACAGCTACAAAGGGAATTTAAAATTGCTATCATACAGAAATTCAATTTATTTGCGTAAGTAAATAAATATATAGGATGCTCGCTTTGTTCGGCAAATATTAAATGTGTTCAAACATAAAAATCGATTTTCCGTGCAAAGAATAATAATGTTTCCATATTTTATGTAATGAAAAATAAAGCGCACCTTATTTGGATGTAGAGATCAGTTGGCAGCTGTTTCGTAGTCAATACAAGGGTTGTCTGAACATAATTATTCTGATGGAAAAATAAATCGGACTAGTCACTGAAAGTGAATCGAATGGAGAAGTGGAAAGCTACTTTAGCTACGTACTGAGCTACAATAATTATCATGGACGTCTAAACCTATACGTATTAATATCTCGTGTCACGTGTCACAGTGTTTGTAGTCGCACTCCTCCGAAACGGATCGAACGATTTTTATGTTTTTTTTTTTATGTGTATTTAGTAGTTATGAGAATACGTTGTAAAGTATACTGCCATCACAAGGAAAAAGGGCACAACTAACATTTTTTTTTCGATAACTAAGGACCTATCCCAGCTTTGCACGGTTGCAATTCACTAATGAAGAAAATGAGAAGTGCCGCTAAAAAAAGAAATGTTTTTTATACAAACCTGTACTGACAACCAAGAACATCACAAAAAAAAATCTCCCGGTTCGGTCGAGCCGTTCTAGTGATGGTCAGTCATACATGACAATTCATTTTTACAGAAGCGAAAAACGAAAACATATTTCACATCATAATTATATGGCAGAACAACAAAACTATTAGTACAAATATTAGTTAGTTATTTAACCTTCACAGCTCTAATGAAAGTTGACTTCAACAGAATGGCACATACAGTTAAAACCGTAACAAAATCAAACATCTTGTACAATTTTGAGTACCCAAATATTGTACTTTACCAAGTTTATGTTTACTACAAACTTCCCTGTTCTCAAAGTTTTGAGCAGTGCAGTGAAAGGTTACGCCGTTTGAGGCTCACATTGAGTGAAATAATATTGTTCGTACAATTTCTTTTTGAAACACACGGAGGAAGTTTGAGAGTGCTTTGTTGTTTTAAGTTATTTCTCGTTTAAAACAGAAGTTTTGTTTATTACAGTGAAAAATAATGTTTATTTTGCGTTTGTTGCTTCATTATCTGTTCAGTCAACCATTCTACGTACCTATGCATTAATTTGAACAAGCAAGATAGAAGAAAAATAATTGTGTATTTACTCCCGTTCTTACAGTTTATTCTATTATCTATAAAATGTAAACATACCCTTCACAAAGCCGTCGACCAAGCATTTTGTACATACATAAAACTAAGTAACCCTACGCAAAAATTATTGTTGGGAAACGACTTTTACGTTTTTCGGTAAAACTCAATGTAATGCTCTCAAAACATTTTGGAGATAGATTCATTGAATAATAATCGGCTCATGGAGGTATTAAAAGTAAAGTGACAACATTAAAAACTTATATTTAAAAAAAAAAGTTGGAAATTTAACCCCCAATATCTCCGTTACTAAAAGGTTCCCAGGTATGGTCCAAAACAAAAAAAAATGTTGCAATGACGGGAAAAACCAGTGCTTTTTGGCACTGAAAAAATAAACATTATTTTTCACTGTAATTAAACAAAACTGAGAAGAACACAACCGGGAAGTGTGGCAGGAAAAAGGGGAGGCCTATACCCAGCAGTGGGTGATTCCGGGCTGATATGATGATGATGATGATGAAACAAAACTTCTGTTTTAAACGAGAAATAACTTAAAACAACAAAGCACTCTCAAACTTCCTCCGTGTGTTTCAAAAAGAAATTGTACGAACAATATTATTTCACTCAATGTGAGCCTCAAACGGCGTAACCTTTCACTGCACTGCTCTAAACTTTGAGAACAGGGAAGTTTGTAGTAAACATAAACTTGGTAAAGTACAATATTTGGGTACTCAAAATAGTTATGAATACACCTCACCCGTCTGCTCTAGATTAAGATAAGTACGTCTCCATTCCAGCAACGAGTTATCGTTGCAAGCTCAGCGGTATATGCCCACCGGACGAGCCCTGTATGTCTTTTAATTAGAATAAATCTGGCCTCCAAATCGGCAGTACGTGTTCTCATTTTTATCCTCAGTAAAATCCTGAATAGTTACGTTTAGTGTTAGAAAGGTTTCTCACGCTCCGAAACCAAAAGTGGCGCAGCCGGTAGGATTTCCTCCTAGAAATCCGTAGTTTCGCGTTTTTCGGTCGTCCAAATTCGATCAGAGAAAAGTTACGCGTAAATCTACGAAAACAGAGGAAATCCTTCGAACCAAATAAATATTCTTTTGAATCACGTGAGTGCAGAAATCACCGAGTATGGGAGTCGTGGGCGGTTGGTGAGTAAAACTTTTCGCCAATCCTATGTTCCCCTATTCCTCCTATATTTTTCATAAGTTATGTTATTTTCGAGATCAAAACTTGCTCATTATAACATTGTTTAGTCTTTAGTTGATATCTCTGTATGAAATTATATGGTCTTATCTCTGTTCTATTCTAAGAACATAAAACATAGAGTAGTGTCAATGTTAGAGAGTTCACATTTTTTTAGTAGTATCATATTCTAATTTTGATTAATTGATTAAAATAAACTGTTATAACTGTAAATTTAATTAAAAGTAGTAATCTAAAGTAACTTTTAAGAAAAAACTATTTTTATAAAAAACTTCATTATTATAATAGAAGTTTAATACATTTTATTTTCCAATTGTATCCGGTTTTCCCGGTGATAATAGTGCTTAATTGTTTATTTTTTGTATTTTAAGTGTGTGTGCAAATTTTAATAGGATAAGTTTAAAGCGAGCTGCAGCCTCTGAACGGTTAATTAGTCTATAATCATGACGACCTCGACGCCCACAGTTGTTGCAGTTGAACCAATACCAACTGAAATTATAAATTTAATCCCATTGTATAACGGTGATAAAAGACAGTTAAACCTTTATTTACGAAAATGTCAGTACATAGTTGATCGATTCAAGGGCGGTGTAGAACAAAATCTTTATGTTTTTAATGTTTTAACGAGTAGATTGAGAGAGGATGCAGCTGCGCTCTTATCGGAACGTGAAGATATTGTTACATGGTCGGCATTTAAAGAATTGCTGATTCAACATTTTGGAGACCCTCGTAGTGAAGCGTGTATTAATATTGAATTAGAATCTTTAAAAATTAATTCTGGTGAAAGCTTTTTAGACTTTTGTAATAGAATCCAAAATGTCCGCTCGTTATTAATGTCGAAAGTGAATACAATGGATGATTTGGAATTAAGACGTGCTAAGTTAGTTATCTACAACAATACAGCTCTAAATGTATTTTTGTACAACCTTCCTGAAAATATGGTGCGTATCGTTAGGCTTAAGTCGCCTTCAACCTTAGAAGCAGCTTTGAGTATCGTACTTGAAGAAGTCAATTTCTTAGATCAATATAATATGCGTAACCGCATTCATGGTAGTAGTCAAATTCAGTCAAGGTCATCGACAACCCAACTAGAAGGGAACAAACCCACCTTACCTTTTCAGTCTAAATTTAATTTGAATAATCCCCAAAATACACAAATTAAGATGCCCCAAACTATGGGTCAAGGTCAATCATTCAAGCCAATATTACAACAATTTGGTTATAGACCATCACAACCTTTTGGCTACAAGCCACCTCTACCGTTCGGTTATACACCACCGCAACAGTTTGGGTATAGGCCACCTCAACCGTTTGGCTATAGGCCACCTCAACCGTTTGGCTATAGGCCACCTCAACCGTTTGGCTATAGGCCACCTCAACCGTTTGGCTATAGGTCACCTCAACCGTTTGGCTATCGACCACCCGTACAGTTAGGTTACAAACCACCGCAACAGATTGGATCGAATCTACCCCAGGTATTAAAACCCCAAAATCAAGACAGTGACGTGTCTATGAGAACAGCCCAACCTAAGCAGCAACAAGGGTTTAATTTAAATGAACTTACTATGAACGATTACGTATACGAATGCGATCCCTATTATGACGAATTTTACTATAACAACCTAACAAATGACTATGGCTACTTAAATTATTATAACTATTACTATGGTAATGAAAATTGCACAGACGAATCTAAAGTACCTGATGACAAATTAGAACCAACAAGTGACAGTCATAAAATGGATTTTCAGGAAATTGCCTCGTTGAAGGACAAGAAGTCTTAGAACTAAATTGCGATCCAAATTTAAAGCTTCCCTACATTTACTTAGAAGAAATAGACGCAAGAATGATGATTGACACTGGTAGCATGAGATCATTCATTAGTCCTCAAAAGGCTTATGAATTTTTCAGTGAATACATTAGGAAAGAACAATTTCAAGTGGTAAGCACCCATGCTTCTAGTAGACACGATGAAGTAATGGAAATTCCTCCTTTACCAACCTTTGTAACTAACGCTTGGCACAAATTTTATTTGTATGACGTTGACGCACGATATGACGGACTAATTGGTAATGACCTTTTATTACAATTAAACGCAGTAATTGATTTAAAAAATCAAGTATTAACAACTAACACTACTTGTATTCCAATAATTAATAATAACTTAAATTATATAATTGATATACCGTCACGAACAGAACAGCGAGTTAAGTTACCTGTCAATCAATATTCAAGCGAAGCTATTCTAGATTTTCAAGAATTTGAGAATGGTCTACGTATGCCTAGCGCTATAGTAAATTGCGTTAATGGATACGTATATACAGTCATCCAAAATACTTCGGATAGTCCAAAACGACTAAATATAAAACAACCCTTTACAGTGACTAAATATGAAAATAATAAATGCAATATAAATTTTACAAAAAACAATACTGACATAGAAATAGACAAGTTACTTGAAGACAATTTAAGGAAACTCAGACTAGATCATACCAACGAGGAAGAACATGAAAAAATTTATAGGCTTTGTGAGGAGTTCAAAGACATATTTTACTGTGACCAAATTCCCTTGACGTTCACTAATTCAGTAAAACATCACATAAGGACTAAAAATGAAGACCCCATATATGTAAAACCGTATAGACAGGCTCCGTTTGTTCAAAACGAAATTAACAGACAAATTGACCAATTAATGAAAGACAATGTTATACAAGAGTCCCATTCTCCTTGGAATGCTCCTGTCCATCTGGTGCCTAAGAAGATGGACGCATCTGGTGAAATTAAATACAGGATGGTCATTGACTTTAGAAGACTTAACGAAATTACTATTGATGACAGATACCCCCTACCGAACATTCATGACCTTTTTGACAAGTTAGGAAAGAGTACTTATTACACTACGCTTGATTTAGCCAGTGGATACCATCAGATAGAGTTAGACGAAAGGGACAGGCAAAAGACAGCTTTTTCTACTCAAAACGGTCATTTTGAGTTCCTCAGAATGCCCTTTGGTCTCAAAACCGCCCCAGCTACATTTCAGAGGACAATGGATAACGTTTTACGTGGATTGCAAGGATTACACTGTATGGTATACTTAGATGACATTATAGTCTATGGAAATAGCCTTGATAATATGATACAGAATTTACGGACTGTTTTTGACAGAATCAGGGCCACTAATATGAAAATTCAACTAGACAAATCAGAATTTCTACGCAAAGAAGTACTGTACCTTGGACACACAATTACAAAAGAAGGACTAAAACCCAATGACGACAAAATTACAGCTGTACTTAACTACCCCCTACCAAAAACCACGACTGAGATTAAAAGTTTTCTTGGACTAGTAGGATACTACCGACGTTTCATCAAGGACTTCGCAAAAATTACCCAACCATTGACATCTTGTTTGAAAAAGCGAAATAAAATTATAATCGACCAGAGATACATTGATGCATTTACTAAATGTAAAGAACTCTTGACACACGCCCCTCTTTTACAATACCCCGACTATGACAAACCCTTCATTCTTACGACTGATGCGTCAAACATAGCTCTGGGTGCAGTTTTGTCACAAGGACAAATTGGCAGTGACAAACCTATTGCTTACGCTAGTCGCACTCTTAGCGATACCAAATCACATTATAGTACAATCGAGCGGGAGTTACTCGCTATAGTTTGGGCAGTAAAACATTTCAGACCATACTTATATGGTCGAAAGTTTTATATATACACTGACCACCGTCCTTTAGTGTGGCTCCGATCTCTGAAAGATCCAAGTAGTAAACTTACACGTTGGGGACTCCGTTTGCAAGACTATGACTTTGAATTGATTTACAAAAATGGCAAACAAAATACCATTGCCGACGCCTTTTCTAGAATTAAAATTAATGCTTTAGACTCTGACGATGATAACGAATCACTTGCAGTCAACGTTGATGAAGAAGGTACAGAACGCCTAGAGACAGTAGATAAAAAGAAAAGAGAACGCAGCAATTCGTCAACTATAACAATATCCGACACAAGTAGAACAGCGACTGCTAGTTCTATAGAGCTTACCGAGGAAAACATTCGTGACAATCATGTTCCATTAGGCGTTAGTAAATCGGATACAATTCATTCAGCTTTAAACGACTCCACTGGAATACCAATTTTACACGAAGCTATAGACACCAAACCAAATCAAATTTTAGTGTTCTCATGGCTCAAAAACGAATTGCAAGTGAAGGATCTCTCGCGTGCTAAACAGAAAGTACTAGAAGTTTTCTTACCAATAGATAATCCAGAATTGATAAAAGAATTCTTGAAACAATACATTAAACCAAAATTTAAGTACTACATTTATTTTGAAGAAAATGAACATCGCAAATTATTCGGTAATATAATAATTCAGCTTTTTAGGAAAGATTTGATTAATTTTTATGAATGCACAGAAAGAGTAATTTGTGTAGAAGATGAAGAAGAACAGAGAATCATAATAGTTAAACATCATGAAGGACACACATGCCATCGCGGCATCAAAGAGACATTAGTTAGGCTTCGTAGGAATTATTATTGGGATAGAATGCAGGAGACAGTAGCGGCAGTTATAAATACTTGCGAGGCTTGCCAGAAAATGAAATATGATAGAAAACCCATTAAGCCCATCCTACAACTGACACAAACACAGAATGCTCCGTTTCAGGAATTATTTATAGATCTTTTTAGTATTGAAGGTAAAAGTTATCTAACCCTTATAGATGCCTTTAGTAAGCTAGGTCAGGCTATCGAAATTCAGAACAAATCTACTCCAGAAGTAGTCCGTGCTCTAATGAAGTATTTTTCATACTACGGCGTTCCTAAAAAGATAAGTTCCGACCCAGGGTCTGAGTTCAATAACGAGTTGATGAAGGAATTTTTAAGCTTACATAAAGTCGAACTGCACATTGGGACACCCAATAATCCCAATTCAATGGGATTGATAGAACGATTTCACTCCACTATAATTGAAATTTACAGATTGGCTAAGTACGAAAAACGTTGTACCGATGCGGTATCAGTAATGACGTATTCGGTTATGGCATATAATCATTCCATTCACTCTGTTACCGAACTCACTCCATTCGAAGTTGTTTTCGGACATACTGATACAAATAACCCGTTCAGCATAGAGTTAGAAAAACAATATTTTCAAAAAAATGGTCAAGGATCATGCAAAACGAACCAGAGTCATGTATACATATTTGACAGATAAAATGGTAGCAATCAAAGAAAAGCGTAGAGAGAGAAAGAGTGATGAAGCTGATATTGAGTTTAAAGAAGGTGAAATTATTTTTGCGAAAGACGTGAATAAGCGTAAAAGTAAAGACAAACCAAGATACGTAAAAGCAAAGGTCATAGGTCAGGCTGAAAGAAATATTTTACCAATTCAAATAGGCGAAAGAATTACTAGAACCCCTATTAAAAATGTAAAACGCCCTCCGCAGGTGGTGCGGCATCCTGTTGGTAGTGATGCCCTCGCAGGCCCTTCATCTGCAAAATCTTGAAGGAAACCCAGGAATATTCCCAGTAAAAGAAGGTCTGGCACATATTCAAACTGATCACTGGACTATAATCAAGCTCATTAGTTTAGAAAAGATTTATAATGATTTAAGTTACATGTCCAGCAACTACCAACAAATGTGTAAACTCATCGATTGGAACGCGTCATATTCTCAAGAATTCACAAGTATGAAAATACATACAGAGTTTATTCGCGATATAACTATAGAAAAATATCGACAACTAGTTCCGCAGAAACGTTCCAAAAGAGGACTTATAAATCCATTGGGTTCTATTATAAAATTAATAACTGGTAACCTAGATCATGATGACGCCGTTAGATACGAAGAACTTATTTCCAAATTAAATCATAATGATATCATTGCTTCAAAAAAATTAACAATTGTCTCCAAGATGTTTGACAGTTTCATTAATGTAACTGAAACAATAAATCAGAACACTGCGCACTTTCATAATCGCCTAACAAAGATTGAACTGCTTCTGAAAGATTTATCTGCTAAGCAAAACAATTGGATTTTCTTAACTTACCTTACGGGATTATTTTCTGTATTCACGAGTAGTTTTCGTACTATCTTTGCTAGGCTAAGTGAAGTTGAAACAGCATTAGCGTTAAGCAAGTTATCTGTACTACATCAATCGATTGTGAACTCTACAGAATTATTGTATCATTTAGAACTGATTTCTTATTCTGAAAACTTAGTGTATCCTCCACTAGGAATAAATTTATTGAAAATAGAAGAGACCATTTGTGTAAAGTCATTTATTAAAGATAATCAGATTACATTTATAATGGAAATTCCACTTACGGATAACTCATCATATAATTATTTTAAGATATATTCCTTACCAATCTTTCATGAATCCGAAAATAGAACCTTAGCTATTATTCCCAAATATCCTTACCTTCTGGCGAAAGGAATGAAATACTTACCGCTAGTAAAACCATGCCGACCACTCTCTGCTGGCGATCAGTTTTTATGCACTACGGATAATCAAGCTTTATACTATGAACTTACCTGTGCAGAACAGTTGATGAAATTTGAAGATGACCATACTCACTGTAAACAACGAGAAATACAAATTGAGAAAGTCAGGGTCCAGCAAGTCAATGCAGCTAATTGGCTCCTATATAGTAGATTGAGAACAACACTGACTAAGCAATGCGGCGAAGAGATCAGTAACCAACTTGTATTTGGCACTTACCTGGTGACGATTGAAGAGCCTTGTGACCTGCATATCTATGGAATTCACATTCACCGTCGTAGTTCTATTGAGTTGGAAGTTGTGGAGAAGATTCCAACTGTCACACTACCAGAGTTGCACGTGAATGCCACTCTCTCCAAATCAAGTGCAGTTAATATGGAAGGAATCAGTTTAGACGAAGTGAAATATATGGCCTTTTCGTTAAAGCATAGTGAAGTGATCGAAAGTGTTTTGAATAGAAAGAAAGACTTTAACTTCAGTGAAAATTTAGGATACGTCACCTTAGGTTTAGTTATTTTTAGTTCTCTTACCTTTATAGTTTATATAACCTGGCTAAAATCGCCGAAATGTTTATTGTTTTGGCAAAATTATCGGAATGACTCTCAAATCGAACCTTCCGATAATTTCGCTCTTAGGGTTGGAGGAGTTATGAAAACACCTCACCCGTCTGCTCTAGATTAAGATAAGTACGTCTCCATTCCAGCAACGAGTTATCGTTGCAAGCTCAGCGGTATATGCCCACCGGACGAGCCCTGTATGTCTTTTAATTAGAATAAATCTGGCCTCCAAATCGGCAGTACGTGTTCTCATTTTTATCCTCAGTAAAATCCTGAATAGTTACGTTTAGTGTTAGAAAGGTTTCTCACGCTCCGAAACCAAAAGTAAATTGTAAAAGATGTTTGATTTTGTCACGGTTTTAACTGTATGTGCCATTCTGTTGAAGTCAACTTTCATTAGAGCTGTGAAGGTTAAATAACTAACTAATATTTGTAGATTATTATATATTATTAGCTAACCATTATATACATAGCTGTTCTGCCATATAATTATGGTGTGAAATATGTTTTCGTTTTTCGCTTCTGTAAAAATGAATTGTCATGTATGACTGACCATCACTAGAACGGCTCGACCGAATCGGGAGATTTTTTTTTGTGATGTTCTTGGTCGTCAGTACAGGTTTGTATAAAAAACATTTTTTTTTTTTAGCGGCACTTCTCATTTTCTTCATTAGTGAATTGCAACCGTACAAAGCCGGGATGGGTCCTTAGTTCATAATAAAATTCGTCCACACCGGCCGGGTCCAGCAGACAATTAAGTCACCATACATTAATAACCATGTCATCCCTTTTTTGTGGACACAAATTCTACAACAGCCTGTGCATAATTGAGTAAGTTTCGCAGCACAATAGCTCTCACCAATAATTTAGTTATGGACTTCTAAAAGCAATAAATGGGTATATTTATTGACTTATCTGGATATATGTATAAAGATCTTAGGTACTTCGATATTGCGGTTGGGGACAATTGGTTCGGATGAGTTTGCAAGGGTTAGACACGTTATATCTGAGAGATAATTGCTTTTTGTTGCTTATTGGAATGAAGTTGGCCATGAATTGAATGGCGTGGAAACAGGTCTGACAAGTCCAGAGAAGTTTAACAATTTAACTACAGTTTTGAGCCGTTTGGGGTCGAAACGCTCGGGTCATGGGGCCCGAGGGCGCGTCTCCTTTTTAAGGAAATAAAATATCTTGCCGACTGGACGACACTTCGCGTGTCCGGAGGGCTGGCTCTTTCTTAGGCCAAAGAATTAGCATTGCCATTCAACGTGGCAATGCTGCCAGTCTTCTGGGCACATTGCCGGATGACAGCGATGCGGAGGAGTACTTTGACGCCTAAGTGTCCTATTGTTGTTGTTCTCACATATATGTATAATCTCAACATGAATGATGTAACCAAGAGTTTCTTGCCCATTCTTCTCCATAGAGATCTACGCTTTGGAACGGGCACC
This sequence comes from Lycophotia porphyrea, assembly GCA_950005105.1. Taxonomy (NCBI): domain Eukaryota; kingdom Metazoa; phylum Arthropoda; class Insecta; order Lepidoptera; family Noctuidae; genus Lycophotia; species Lycophotia porphyrea. Next base: position 6,815,179 of record OX465396.1, read on the forward strand.
TACAGTACTTTCACAAGTTATCATGCCTTGTGTTTGTGACTGTAGCTTGGCCTTCTTTGTTTTTCTGACATTCAAAAGTGCCTTTAATGGTATAAATGAAATAAATGCTTTTGAGTTTGAGTTGTCGTTGTAATTAAGTAGGTACTTACTTTTAGTCTTCTTTTTTTTTGCATTATTTTTGTTCTATTTGTAGTCTGTATATAATGTACATACTACATAGCATTGAGTTGTTTTTAAATAAAGTTAGTATTTCAGTAACATCTGTATGGTATCTCTATTATATTGTACAGGTATACGCAGTTTAATTTATTGTTGTATTGTCGTCGTCACATTGCAATGTGTACCGATAACTGACCGATATGTCACTGTCTAATGATAATTAAAATGGTACAGGCCATAATTCTTAAACTATCACACTGATTTAGTATTTAACTGGGTAATAAGCAGCATTAGAAATCATAATATTATTCTGGAAGTCTTTACAAGTTACTTTGCAAAATTATACTTATATATTTGTAACTACTCAGAATTGTGTGTTGCGCCTTTGAGACAACAATTATCATTTGTCTCTTGCCCTTATCCCAACTAATTTGCGGTCGACGCTTCATGTCTTCTTCTTCCAAACTTCTCTATTACTCGTCATCTCATCAGACACCTCCTTTCTTGTCATATCATCCTTCACACAGTCCATCCATCGTTTCTTTGGTCTTCCTCTACTCTTATACTCATCCACATTCACACTCAAAACTTTAGAACAACAAACTCAACCTCAAAAGCATTTATTTCAATTAGAACATTACACGCACTTTTGAATGTCAGAAAAACAAAGTAGGCTAAGCTACAGTCACAGACACAAGGCATAATAACTTGTGAAAGTACTGTAGTTGCCCATTCGAAAGCGTAGATCTGTATGGAGAAGAATGGGCAAGAAACTCGATGGACACTCTTTTCAATCAAAATATTGTTACAAAATCTTGGTTACATCATTCATGATGAGATTATAGATATATGTGAGAACGATGTAGAAATAGAGCGTAAAGAGCGTACAATATGATAAAGTTTTCTTAAAAACAATAGCAAAACTATCTGCTAAAGAAAAGCCCTTAACCGTTTAATGTCACAACGGTGTCAAGATCTGATCCAGCATAGTCAGGAAACCGATCTGATTTACATTAATTATCATATTCACTTTCAACTTTTAGCTCTGCACTATCGACTAGCAACTACTGAATATTTAGCAGTTTGCGGTGTTCCCGTTTTAATATTGAATATCTTAAACGGACGCTGATTCTGTAAATATAATATCTAGGAAATATTGAAATCGGATTTTCTTAATCATAGTTTGCTTTGTTTTGCTCGGCAGTGTTTAACTTAAGAAAAAATTGCGCTTTGTGTCAATAAATGGCTTGGTTGTGGTAGTTTCTAGTAGTGTTTATTTTTTGTAATTTTTTTATGATGCACGTCACGTTCCTGCGACAAATAAATATTTTTTGGGTTTCCACCCGAAAAACGTGTGAAAAAAACCATTAGTGCATCAGCGTCGGCGTCACGGAAGTGACGCCGACGCTGATGCACAAATGGTTTCCACGAATTCCGTAGGTACCATTAGGTACACCTCTGTGTAACCCTTCGGGGATTATAGGCGTGATTTTTTGTACATGAAATACCCACTTCCCTTGCACTGCAATTACCTCAGCATAAAACCCCTTCCTATGATCCATCTGTCTACGGAAAGCAAACCATAAGCTTAATATATTCAATTAATTTACATAAATATGGCTTATATTTGAACAGTCCTAACAAAGCGGTGCCCAAATAGTAATAAGTTACTACAAAAACAATATTTTATCTATATCCACTATTCCCACATGTTGGACTAGGTGATTATTCAAATTCCGCTATGAAAGCTTTGTGTGTATAGACCCTATTATTGCTGCTAAAATGTTGTTTTAAATCGATGCCTTCTCTCTAACAACGAAATTTCATGAGAATAACTCATATCTCTCTGAAAATATAAGTCAGACTGCGAGAGTGGTCTTAGAATAACCCTGGGCTGTCTGTGTAAACTTCATATCTAAACACGCTACATAATTTTCAGATCAGGAAAATGTAAAAAACGGGTCAGCGGTTTCAGATGCTTTGCAACCAATTTTGTCGTGCAACAGCTATTATAACTTTGAAATAAAACCCCATTCATAATAGCAGATATGATTACAAATTACCGTATTCGGAACAACATAATATTAAATTAAAAACTGTAGCAGAAAGTCACTCTTGAAAGTTTATAATTGCCTGCATATTTCTGCTTGTGACTGTAACGAACCATTATGTAAGAAGAGTAATATAATATTAGGCATATTTGCCTACCTACAACATTATACAGGATGTAAACAGACTCTTCACGAAGCCGTCAACCAAGCATTATGTACATACTAAGTAACTTTACGCAAACATTAGTGCTGACAAACGACATTTTTTTTTTGGCTGAAAAATCACGTTTTACATTAGGACTCAATGTAACGCACTCAAAACATTGTGCTAATGAATGGATCGAATAGTAAGGGGGTCCTGGAGGTGTTTAAAGTAAAAATCTTACTTTAAAAACATGTATTTAAAAAAAAACTTGTGAATAAGTTGGAACTTTGACCCGCAATATCTCCGTAACTAGAAGGTTCTCAGGTATGGTCTTGAACAAAAAAATGATCGCAGTGACGGAGAGAACAAGTGCCTTTTGGCTTCGTTAAGAGTTTGTTTACACCCTTTATTGAGTTGTATCAAACCAGTATGACTTAATAATAAAGCAAAGGGTAGTAAAAGAGTTAGAGAGATTGGAAAAATAAATGAATTGGAAAAAAAAATGAAGTATTCTGTGAATAACGCTGCTTTATTCTGTGAATAACGCTGCTTTATTCTGTGAATAACGCTGCTGATTACATAATTGTTAATTTTAAGTATTATGTTTTTATGCTTTATTATGTAATTGTTTGTTGTTCCAAACAAAAAAAAAAAAATGAATCCCGAACAAATTCGATTGTGACACACGAATACTACCTAATAAGCGGGCGTGTTTGACTAGACAGACAGATTTGTTACTACGTAGAATTACAAGTATTGGATTACGATTTTCTTCGTCTTGTCCTGTCTATCACTCGTAAATATTTGAATGCCTTTGTATTAAACTGATCACTTACAGAACCATAAGCCATCGTAACGTGTATATCAGTTGAACATTATGGCACAGTTCTATGAAATCATTGTAACGAGGTTATCAGTTATTACCGACTGGCGGGAACTGCTAAAGGGAAAAACCTTGGTCTTGGTCATGTTCTTGCATTTTCGCAAGACCAAGACCAAGACCGATTTTGGGCAACACTAATTATTTTGTAGCCCCGATTTTGAAGTGAAATTCAATTATATGTACACACAAAATACTTAACAGGAAATGACATTAAGATAGAAGAGCCCATTATGCAAATATAATTTGGTTGATTGGTTGTTATTGTGCTATTGCAATTGATTAATTGAGAGCAGCGGTGGCCCAGTGGTAGTGACCCCGACTTACGAACAGTAAGTCGTGGGTTTGAACCCAGGCAGGCGCATTACTTTGTGTAATTTATTCCATCACCACTGCTCTCAAAAAACGGTGAAGGAAAACATCGTGAGGAAACCGGCATGTCCTTGAACCAAAAATTCGAAGACATGTGACATCTACCAATCCGCACTGGGCCCGCGTGTTGGATTATAGCCCATTCCCTCTCATAGAGAGGAGGCCTGTGTCCCAGCAGTGGGAACATTAAAAGGCTGATGATGATGATGATAATGAATTGATTAATCGAAATAGATGAATCAATTATAACAGCCAACTTTCGAATTAACAGAAATTCATCATCGAATTACGTCATTTTGATTTGACTTTTTACTCTGCGTCCTAATTCGAAGCAATCACCACGCTAATATGCTAACGTCATTAGTACATAAAACCAGAAGGCACGTCCTGTTGACTTGGCAATAGCCAGTGACTATGCACCCCGAACAATGTGACCGCCGCGTAATCACGCGAAGATCGCTTTGGTTACGGCGCGGCGCGGGAACAAATGAATTGTTGCAAGAATATAGTAATGACTTGGCTGATACGACTATCGCCACAATTATCGCTGAGTCCACAACCTCGCGAGCCAAGTTACTTGATGTTTCTAAAGTTAAAGGGAACAATCACTCTTTTTATGGGACCACTGAAAAAATCCTAACTGGGAAACTTATAGGTACAATGTCACACTGCTTGATCTAAATCTAACCCTCACGCTCAGGCGACCCCTGAGCGTTTGAGACCACTACCCAGACCAATTAAGCAGTCCCATATTATTATAATAAACAGCTTCAGGGTTAGCTTCAGGGTCACAGCATACAGTGTATTAAATTCACAATGCTGAAACAACAATACTCGTACTCGTATATATCCCAGGTGCGTTTAAATATCAAGTATAATTTACATTCACGCCTCAGGCTGAATTCAACGTAAAATCTATTCAAAGACTTGTTTTCAATTGATGTTATTGCCGCTAAAACAAATCTGAACTCTGTATGGGAGTAAACGAAAAAGTGAGTATTAAGTTTCTTTTAGAATGTCTTATACTATGGAAAAATTGCTAAACTGAACCTTTCGAGTAGGCTTCCAAATACACATAATATTCTTTAACATTTTTGGAAACTAAATTTTGAAGTCAGAATACGTTGAACATTTTGTCAGCAATTAGAGCCAAAATATTGCTGGGATTTTACAATTTAAATCTGTGTAAATGTTCCTTATGTTGTAAAGTGTAGTAATTAATTTGATAAAGAGGTTGGCTCATGTCGAGATCGCGTCTGTTTAAATTACGTGGGTGAAATGTTTTGTTGTTAATTTTGTTGTGTCAACATGAAGAACGGTACCTATATACATCTTCTTAGCTGTAGAATTTACACAATAACTTACATTTTGGGTGGCGTGGATGATTGTAAAACGAGAATAATAAGAAAACAATGTGTTATGGGTCTAGTAGTCATTAAAGATAAATAAATGGTGTAAACAGACTGCTAACGACACGACTGTTCGTAAATTTTTTGCCCTAGCTGGAAGCCTTACAATCATCAGTGCATCCATAGAATAGACCGGTTAAGCAGACAACAACCTCTCTAGGTTGGACTGCGAGATGCCAGTCAAAAAAAAAAAACGCGTCGCAACGCAACAGACGTTTTTCTGCTGTAAATGATTCTACACCAACTGCAGTGGCGTAGTTACCGGAGGGCTAGACGGGGCAGTGCTCCAGGGTCCCTAAGCTCAGGGGGCCCCTCGGACTCTGACTTACAAACTTTCGGAATATAAATAAACCAGATTCAGTAAGAATAAGGTAGTACTTTCTATTTCCATGCATTTAGTTTCTGTCTGTCTGTTTAGTGTCTGCCTCTGAATTGGCACTCCTGCTGGATTTTCGCATGATCGACTGGTATAGACAGAGGCTGAAATAAATTAAGAGCCCCTTGTCCCGAGGTCTTGATTCGCAATTATAGCATACATACACAAGGTTGCAGAAATTGGAGAATGTGGATATTTTGATCTCAAATTACATAATTATCTGAATTTATTCCAGCTAATGATGTAAAAATTTTCGAGCTCGCATCGCTCGCTTTTGCAGACTAGTCTCTCTTGAATTTTAACTTTCTCTATAAGTCGCCCACATAACTCCAGTAGGTCGAAACAATTCTAGCCTGTCCAAGGTACAGACGCCAGCAGGTCAAGCTACCCGAAACTGTCAGATTTTCCCAATCAACCTTCGACCTAAAGCTTTGACATTAAAGTCGAAAATCTATTAAAGAAATCTGACAGATTGTAGTAGCTTGATGTGCTGGCGTCTGTACATAGATATTTTAAAATTTTCAGACTACTTTCTTTCTCTAAAAGTCGACCAAGTAACTTCTGTATGAAGGACCAAAACAATCCTAACCTGTCCAAGGCAAGGGGTCATAAAAATTTCGAGCTCGCTTCGCTCGCTCTTGCAATCTATTTCCTCTTGGATGCTTATTTCGTCTGTAATTCGATCAAGTAACTCCTGTATGAACAAAAGGTTGAAACAATTCTAACCTGTCCAAGATATGGTGTTCAAATTTTCGAGCTCGCTTCGCTCGCTTTTGAAGCCTTGTTTCATTTCGTTCTTAAAACTGTCGCCCTAATTCGATTAAGTAACATCTATTTCTGAATGAAAGTACTAAAGAAAAGCTAACTTGTCTGGAGAGGAGAGCTTAAATTTTCTTACAGTCCCTAGATTTTTCAAGTAATAACTCTGCAACCACCTAAATTGACCTCGACACGAACTGTTCACCAATTATGTAAGAAAATTATAACTAAATATGCAATGCTAGAATGCGGCATTACGAAAATGTTAACCGCAATTTTATTAATCTATGATGATGAAGTAGTTATGCATGCTTAAAGTGTTTAAGCAGTTTAGTTTAAATAGGGCCCCAATTTCATTTTTGCCCCGGGACCCTTGGTTACCTAGCTACGCCACTGACCTTCTGTTATTTCGATAAAACGAATACTAGATTCTGCTTAGATTATTGGACTTGAGATTTTCCAGAACGTATTTTTGGAAATTAATATACCTTATACGTAAAGAAGCATTTCATTGATGAACGCTTCTGAAATTAGGTGAGCCCCAAAATACTAATCTTCTTTTTTTACGAATAGCGGATTTTTGTTTACCTACATAGAAAATTTGGATTTTGACGATTTTAGGAAATAATGACGAATATTGGACTAAGTTTAGCCAAGGGCCAAGCTTATGTCGCTCTTAGTCGCCTGAGACAGCTAGCAGGCTTGCCAATTGGTGTTTTAGATCCTCGAAAGCTTATCAACGAGCCCCATGACAAAAACTCTCTGCAAGAACTAAATCGCCTCAGAGATCTTATTAATAATCAGTAAATCATAAGAAAAATAATTTCATGTTATCTTTTGCGTGTTATTGATTTCCTAAAAAATCAAAGTTTTCGTGATACATTGTGCGTTTGCGAAAATATAGTTTTATCACAAAAAGGTATAAAATAAAAAAAAACAAATAAATACAAAAATTAAAAAACACGCCTGCCATATTAAAAAGTGAATTAAAAAGTGAACTAAAAAATTGAAAACAAGCTTTTCAACACTAAAATCATGTAGCTTGTTTTCAATTTTTTAATTCACTTTATGATATGGCAGGCGTGTTTTTTTAATTTTTGTAATTATTGGTTTTTTATTACATTTCTTTCTTTTTTTTGGATAAACAAAAAGACTCATCATGCAAGCTGTCAACTTTTTTGTTCCGTTCAGCTGTATTTATAAATATTTGTTGTGCGTTGTTAGTATATTGCTGATTTTTAATGTCATTTTGTATGCACGTCATGTCCCTACGAGAAATACATATCTTTTCTTTGTTTCTTCTTTTCTTTCATGGTCCCATGACCACGAAAGAAAAGAAGAAACAAAGAAATACCATTATTTCATCTGGATTCTTCTATTCAAACTCAAACCCATTTGCTTGATAACTAAAACATAATGAATGGAGTACTTTACTAGATAAACTCTATCAAAAGACGCGCTATTCACAAAAATTCAAGTATCGTTTGAGAAATAATTATGGTTACACAAAGGTACTTATGAAAGCAATCATCCACAAATCTGGCAATTCATTAGCCGTTTAGTTTTGATTCAAAACAAAACCTACGAATTTTCTATTAATATTATAAAATTATTACCTTTCATTTCAATTCTAAAATGTTTAATAACTTTAATCATATCAGAAGATAAACGAGGGAAACATTACATTTATTGAAAATGGTTTATTGAACTTTTAATTAAAATTTTGAAAAGAGTTTGACTGGCATAAATGAGCATGTTTATTTATTGAACATGCTCAATTACAACAGTGAATTGGAACATCGTTGAAGTTCCGGTAAAATTATGGGAATTTATATCAAACCACTTTGGAACGTAATAAAGTAAAACAGTTTTTATTATTTTTGTTTGTGAATGGCATAACGCAGAAACCTAGGACGTTGTCGTCTGCTATGGGTGCCTTGAGTGTAAGGCACCCAGCCAGGGGAAAAAAACTTACATTACTCAAGGTCATCTTTATTCAAAGAGCTGTTAATTATTATGAGAATTTAATGCACAATTCATCGTTTTCTTTTTTTATAAAATGCTATCGTAATACTTTCAAGTGGGTGCCTTGATGTCGGTTAAATTAAATTTCTGAATGAAGCTTTTGACAAAAAAAACCAAGTGTATTTTTAACAGTATACCAAACGTCTTGCCTGGCTGCTTCATTGGTCGCTAGTATACTGTTGGGCTCAGCCTTGGCTTACCTTCGATTACCAAGTCTGATAAAGTGTTATAGGGTTTTGCCTGAGGAATTTCTCAGTTGTAGCTCGGTGTCTAGATTTGTGATCGATTGATGGTAATAGGCCATGAAAAAAATAAACGTAACTGGCGAAATATAGGTGTGTAGCGGCACTACAAAAAGTACTACAGAAACATAGAACAAAAAGTACTTCAGCGCCATCTATAACACAGCAGATTAACTGAACATCAAATCCTAAATCGCGCAAGCAAAGTTATCTTTGACTTAAGACTATATAGAAGAACCCGACAACAACTGTCGGGCAGTAGCCCACCAGACACAACACCCGTCTGGTCGGAGGATCCTCGCTTTTCTATGGGGGATAAAGAACTTTACACCTTGTTCTTTATACCCCCAAAGGTGGGCTATTAGTTCACGTCTGCTTAGTACCTAATAAGCGTGATGTAATGCTTTGTTACTTTCTTCATTTTGTTTTTTATCGTAATTTATTCATGGTTTATTCTATCACGCTAATGATTATAATAAGTGGTGTGTGCTAAGGTGTGTGTCAATTATAAATAATGTGTGTTGTAGACACGTTCATCGATTTTATTCAGTTGCCCTTTGTTAGATAGGTGTCGAGAATTTTGGAGTCATTAGAATAACCCACTTTATGTATTGGGTTATTTGATGCATGTCCCAAAAGCTTCTAAAATTTAGCAGGTTATAATTATTTTGCATTTATGAAGCTTCGTAATGAATATTTTTAAAGGAATAATTCCGAAGGCAACCATATACACACATCAAAACTGTCGAGGGATCATACACATTTATTAGCATAACTTTAAAAGTAATGGACGTTTTTAAACGATTTAAACGCGAATTTGTTCGTGGTACATTTATCTTCCATATAAAAATAAAATATTACAAACATAATTCAGATCTGGCAAAATTCAGTATACTTCTAAACAATCATAATTTTCTTACTTACGTGTGTTAGAGATTTTACTGTTTTTTTTTTTTAAACAAAGATTACATTTTTGACTTAAATCAATACTGCTGAGTTTATCTACCATGGAACATCGAAATTAAACTAGGTAAGAGATGTTGAGAGCAATAGGCTTGATAGAACCAGGCACGCGTCAGTGCAATATTGCCATACCATTGGCACCAGTTAAAGGGTCATATCCAGTTTGTGGTCTCGCTATCGGGATACTGGTGTGTCGGCTGAGCGGAAACCTGGTAATATTCGGTAAGCCACCACCAGAAAAGACCGATTTTTACAAATTACGGTGAGAAGACAACCGTACGCTACGACTTGGCAATTGGTTTTAAAGGTACAGTCACAACACCTGATCTTCGTTAGTGACCAAACTGACAGGAAGAGACCACAAGCAGCCAATCTTCATGCTAGTACACCATTTTCGCTTCCAGCACTACGACGAAGCAATCGGGCAAAGTTTATAATAAGCAAACGAACATTTGGCTTGGTTTGATAGCCAATGGTCTAGATGTTACTCTCAGATGAGTCCCGGTTCGGCATCCTTCCAGATACACGAAGAATACGTGTTTGGCGAACACCTGGACGTAAGACTAGCTTGCGAAATCCTTAGAAAGTCTATCCATATCAAAATGAAACAATTATGATATGGGCGAGATTACGTCTAGGCGGGAGAACTGACCGTTATTAGATAAAATGCAATTTAACGGCTGTAAAATACCGTTATAACATGCTGGCACTTATATTCCAACCACACCGGATGGAAATGGGACTAGATTGTATGCGTATGCATGATAAGGCCCGCCAAACTGCGACCCCAGCGGTAACTCAGCGGCTACAGCAACATAATGAAGAGGCTATGGACTGGCCCACGCAATCCCCAGATTTAAATCCTGTAAAGCACGCCTGGAATATGCTGCAACGAAAGTCTCTACGAATTTTCCCGAGAATCTGCTACCGAACAGTACACTTTTCATGCATTTTCGTTGGACCTGGTACCTTACACCACAAGTCGAACTTCACAACATTGTTTTGAGTTTGAAAAACTTTTGCAGACGTGTTATAAACGTTCGAGGTGCTCCTACAGTTTATTAATTTTTATTTTATACTACATGTATTATTTCATATAATTTTGTTTCCTGCTTTAATCACCAAAAACAGTAAGTCTAATTTTAACTTTTTCATTTTTGCCTAAAAAAACCCTCATAAAATAAAAAAGTTATAAAGTAAAAATTTTCTATGAATATTCTGTAAGAGTATAAAATTCCGCACACTTTGATATAAGGATGCTTTAAGAAATTCTTTATAGTTTTGTTTAAATACGTGAATAACAAAATATCCCTAGACACTTTTGATGTGTGTACTTCAGCGTCAAACCCACCCATATCAATACCATTACCATACCATTGATACCATTGATTGACATTTCAGACATGGACACCTGTTACCGTTTTCACAGACAAATAACCAGTCATGTCTGTGTACAGTCACGAGTAATGAAATGTATCACTTAAAAATTCTTCAGATTTTGAACTTGGTTAAGTTCAAAATCTGAAGAATTCTTCAGATTTTGAACTTAACCATCAACAATCAACATGTTCTAGTTTAAAATCGTTTGGAGAATTTTGACAGTTTGTGGTAACTTGATGTACTGGCGACAATAGTACGTGTTACGTGAAAAACGTGAAATTGTTTAACGTTTTTTTTTGTAGGAGAAAATCAATTTTAAATTGCTCGTGACTTCAAATTTAGAATAAATTGCGATAAAAGTATAAATTTCATCATCATCATCAGCCTTTTAATGTTGGGACACAGGCCTCCTCTCTATGAGAGGGAATGGGCTATAATCCACCACGCGGGCCCAGTGCGGATTGGTAGATGTCACATGTCTTCGAATTTTTGGTACTAGGACATGCCGGTTTCCTCACGATGTTTTCCTTCACCCTGTTGAGAGCAGTGGTGATGAAATAAATTACACAAAGTAATGCGCCTGCTTGGGTTCGAACCCACGACTTACTGTTCGTAAGTCGGGGTCGATACCACTGGGCCACCGCTGCTCTCCAAATTTACACTCATAAATATATTATGCCTTCAATTAATATGCCTCGCGAAATAATTATACGTTTAACTCTCAGATCCTCTTGAACCTGTACCTAACGTATCACAGAAAAATGAAACTTGTGATACGCTCACAAGTTTAATTTTTCTGTGAAACTTTTAAGTGCTTTGAAAAACCTTTGATTAAACCTAACATCGAAATTGGATTGCATTCGTTCTACGATTCGCAGAATCCTCAGAGTTTGATTATGTTTTCCATGAATTTTGAGCAAGCAAAAAGTTGATTTGGACTGCATTTCAGATTGGAGTTTGGAACACCAAATAATGTGCCGTGAAAATTAGAAGTAGATAAATAAAAGCTTTATACATTGCTCAATGTAAGCCTTTAATTGGTAATACTACAAGAGCCAGTGCGTAATTTTCCAATTCATTTTATACCAAAAATGGCAGCGCCTTGCGGTTTTACCCGCGTAAGTATCGATCTCTTTTTTTTTTTAATAAATTATAGCCTATGTTACTTCGTGATAGTTTAGCTTTCTATTGGTGAAAAAATAATTATAATCGGTCCAGTAGTTTTGAAGGTTATTCGGTACAAACAAACAAAAAATCTTTCCTCTTAATAATATTAGTATTGACAAAATATACTAGTAATTGTTCAATAATCATCTAGATGACCGTCAACTGCACCCATGGGAAAACTTAAAGTTACTGCATATCAAATTCTTAAAAACACCGGCCAAGTGCGAGTTGGACTCGCGCATGAACGGTTCCGTACCATCGTAGTTGGGGAGCCCCCTTTAATTTTTTATTTATCTTTATTATTTGTTGTTATAGCGGCAACAGAAATGCATATTCTGTGAAAATTTCAACTGTCTAGCTATTACGGATCATGAGATACAGCCCGCTGATAGAAAGACGGACGGACAGCGGAGGCTTAGTAATAGGGTCCTGTTGGCTACCCTTTGGGTACGGAACCCTAAAATGTACCGAAATATACGATTTTTAGTGTGAGTGACCGCAATAACAATCTAATATGAAACAGGAACGTGACGCCATGTGGGACGAATCTACAAAATTTAAATCTTTAGATGAAGACAATAGAAAGTCGTTCATATTATGGATAACTCTTTAACCTTTGAGATTTACATACACGCCCTCCCAGTATCGTTTGCTTAACTAACTAAACAAACTGATTTCTAATTTAGTAGAGGACTGATACTGAAGCCTGGTTTTCCAGCTGCGTGTACATGTTTAACATCGAGTGAAGTGATGTTTGCACTGGAAACGTTAACAAGGAACCACGTGCTGCTAACTATATGTTCACACAAGTATAGTGTATATAGGTAAGTAAGTACGTAATGGGTGTAAAAGTTCCCTTAACGCAGCCAAAATGCACTTGTTCTGATATCATAGCGATATTTTTTTTTTGTTCTAGACTGGTATAGTCGCTATTCCACATAGTTTCGGAATTGGCCATCCACGCCCATTAGAAAAATTCAACCTGTATATAACCCTGACAAAAAACCCAAAGCCCTGACAGAGTGCCTCCTGTACTACTGTATGGCACACCTTTACAGAGAGTCCACAGTTTTAAATACCTTGGTCTCTCTTGGTCTTGGTCCTTGGTCGCTCTTTCGAGCGTACTGTATTTCTTTTTACACGTGCAGCCTGTGGGCTAGATGTACGCAAAGATCGTACAATGCTCTCCGAGTTCAGTTTAATAACGCGTTTCGGATGCTGGTGGGGCTGCCCCGCTTCTGTAGTGCGTCGGGGATGTTTGCAGATGCGCATGTGGATTGTTTTTACGCAACAATGCGTAAAAGGTGCGCTTCCTTGGTGCGCAGGGTGTGGGGCAGCACCAACAGTATCCTAAGCATGATTGCTAGTCGCCTTGACTGTGTTTACTGTGTTTTTTTATGTGGGTCGCTGTTGTGCAATTACTCATGGGTTGTCACAGCAGTGACCCAACGTGTTGTGTTGTTTGTAATGTCAGTGCTTACTAACATAGTTTTAAGTTTTACTAACAGTTTTTGAGTCTTGGATACTCGAATAAAGAAATTTTCTATTCTTTCTATTCTATATATTTTTTGGACCATACTTTGGGAACCTTCTAGTTTCGGAGATATTGGGGGTCAAAGTTTCAACTTTTCACAATTTTTTTTTTTAAATACCAGTTTTTAATCATATAACTTTACTTTAAATACCTCCACGACTCCCGTACTATTCAATATATCCATGTTTTAAGTGCATTTCCGAAAAAAACGTTCAATTCCCAGCAACAATTTTTGTGTAGAGTTACTTAGTTTGATGTATGCATGCTTGTTGGAAATCTATTGGGGAGGCCTATGTTCAGCAGTGGACAGCAACGGGCTGAAATTATGATGATGATGATGCTTGTTTGAATGCATGGCTGTTGGTTTCGTGAAGAGTCCGTTTAAACCTTGTATTTAAGATCAACAAAATGAAGAAGTAACCGTGGTGTCAGATTTAATTGCAGTTTTTTTAGAAACTGTTTTACGTCTTCAAATGAAATTTAATAAAATTAATAAATTGTTTACTTCTATTATCTTAATTTCATTCCATTCGAAAACATCCATCGGTTTCTAAGAAAACTTCAAATATATCTTTCGACTCTGGTTACTTATTTTGTTTATTGACTGTACATACGTAAGACCCGTTTACTGCCTCAGGCGATGCATCTTACGGCGCGATTCAAATGACGTCGCACGTCTTTTGTTTCTTTTGAGTGAATACCAGCAGTAGCATGTACGCACGACAACTGATCAAAATAAGCATAATCAAATTAAGCTGATCTCTTATTGTACGGGAATTTCTTACAAAGCGAGGTAAGGTTATACTGGCTATGTAAGGTTGAAGACTCGCCGTGCGTGGCATGCTTTAGGCGACTTCTTTTATTTGTTTTCTCCACAGTCGTTGTTCGCAAATCGGGTGTATGAAGATTCGTATATATCCGTAATGGGTAACTCTATACACGTACTACAAAGTCTATGTCTAAAACAAAAGAAAAATGGACAGATAGACAGACAGACAAGAAAGAATACAACAGAGAACACACAACTCGAGGAATTTCGCAGACTTAAAGTAACAATTAAAGCCAATTGTAATAATTTGTTTAAAGAGGCCATTGAATGTAACGGGATATCTTCACAGCTGAAACCACTGAATACACGTAGTATGTCAGAATACCGAGTTTAACACTAGGTCTCTATAGCCTTGGAGTTATATGAGGTGTCTTTTACATCGTGACACCAGTGATTCAGAGTATTAGCATCCATTCTCCAAGCTTTCAATGCCAATTTGTCATGGAGTCATGTAGATATATCCCCGATAAAGTTTATGTCACAATGTGTACACCTCCTATTCACACAATTTGTTAACATGCATTACATAAAAGCTCTATACAGAAAACATTTTACTAAGTTTTTTCTTAGGGTACATACCCCAGTCTGCGAAACCCTCAGTCGCGTACAATGCCAGATCTTACCTCGCGTCGGAAGGCTTGTATGTGACGTCATATTTCTCCACCAGGTCCGCCGTGGTGGACCAGGAGACCCGCACCGTGGTGGGGTTCAGGAACGTCACGGTAATGTTCTCGGGTACTCCGGGGCCCATTGAGCCTAGAACATGGGGGAAGGGTTAAACTTTGACGGATTTGTTTGGTTACCAGTGCCGAAATCAGACGCGTCGCTAAACTGCTTCGCTTAACATTTTCTGTTTATTCGGTATCTTGAACTCAAAATAATAACACTTATCACAAAATAAATCAAGAGGAAACAAAAATAAATATTCTTTAAAATAAAGCGTCTGACATTCAGTTCTGCATCCGGTTAGATTAAAAGCAAAACCCAAACAAAAAAAAAAGAGTAAGTTCCATTTGTTAACAACCTACATATTTGTTATTCATTGCTATTTTTTTTTATTTTTGGGAAATCTGGGTGACGACCCAGCTTATTGAAAGTTCCTGCCTGCGATATATAACACAATACCAAAGAGATTGTTCGTTATCATCATTTTTATTTTTGGTGTGACGTCCGCCGCAACCTGACAGTCTACACATAGCAGTGATAGCCTAGGGGTGTGACCGTTGGATTGCCAAGTCATAGGTCTCGAGTTCATACCCAAGGCACACACCTCTCCTTCCAGGGTTGCGGGACTGTTCGAAAGAGATACCGCGGCCCTGGAACACAAAGGGCAAGGAAGGAACATAGATGGGTTTTAGTCACTACAAGTCTAACACCCTTCCGCTCTGCCCAGAGCGGGAGAAGTCATTTGATGATTCCTATCCGAAAAAAAAAGAAAGGAAACCAAACATGCCTGAGAGAATTTTCTCGACGGCATGTTAAACCAAGTCAGAGACCCATGGGCGGCATAAAAAATCTGACACTAGGTTAGGCACTATAACCACACGAAAAAAGGAGAAAGAATACCTAAAACATAGAAACTTTTATTAAGTAGTTCTTTTATGGAAAGCGCAAAAGGAGCTCATAATCCTATTATAACTAGCAGTCTGCAGATATCTAGGTAGGTACGATGCCGCGATGACTTACAACAATTTCGGTTACTTTGAGGTGAGCAAATCGTTTAAATAACTTTTTTATAATAAAAGTTTTAAAAAATTGAGTTGTTTACAAATCGTGCTGCGTTCTAACTAAAAATAGAATAATACAGTTACAAAAATAGAACCACACAGCAGGGATGACTCCCATGAGATCTCATCATCATCTGCCTAGCCTTTTCCCATTTACGTTGGGGTCGGCTTCCAGTGTAACCGGATGCAGCTGAATACCAGTATTTTACATGGAGCGACTGCCTATCTGACCTCCACAACCCAGTTAATACTGGGTAATATGATACCTCTTGGTAAGACTGGTTGTCAGAATTTTTGGGCCACTGACTACCTGTAACGACTATCAAAGATGTGCAAATGAGAGCCGGGACCAACGGTTTAACGTGTTTTCCGAGGCACGGAGGAAACTCGGTATGTAATGGGTGGTCACCCATCTACAGACCAACCTAGGCAAGCACGGCTTAATCTAAAGATCGACCCGAGCGGCTGGTATTATTTTCCCATGAGATCTATTAATATATTAACAGGTCGATTCAAGTTCAGTATGACAGTTTAGTAGGTCAGGTACAGGTCGAGGGTACCGCCTCCCTGGAAGGGACTTTAAAACGATATAATTAAGTGATAGTTAGTAGAGCACCCCAACGCTTGTCTTGTTTGTTTATGAGTTAATTAGGGCAGGTTACTAAGGTTATTAAGGGCACCCTGTGTGCCCCGAATACTTTGACAGATTTCCTAAAAAAAAATACCGTGTGATAAGATATAAGTATGTATGTACATACAGAGATTATTGCGACCACAATCAAGCAAGCGGACTGGGTGGGTGCGACACGACAACTTTTTTTTTTTGCGGATGGGATATCATCAAATGACTTCTCCCGCTGGGCAGAGCGGAAAGGAGTGTCAGACTTGTACTGACTAAAACCCATCCATGTTCCTTCCTTGCCCTTTGTGTTCCAGGGCCGCGGTATCTCTTTCGAACAGCCCGCAGCCCTGGGCGACACGACACCTAATTGAAGCAAATAAATACAACTAAAAAGAATCTATATTTTGGATCAGTAGAAATTGCCACCGCCACCGGTTGGTTGTAAAGCACACTTTCAGCACACAATACATAGTAGCACAAGTTTTCAGCTTTTACGGGGACATTATACATACCCGAAACCAATCCCTTACCTACAATCCTTTTTAACTAAACATAATTCACTACATTTCATATGTCACTGTAACTTAAAGTATGTATAAAGCTGGGTACTGACCGGCGTTCACTAAGCGCAAAAGCAAAGAGAGCGCGAGTGCGACGGCGGCGGGTTGCGCGGGCGGCGCGCGCCGCATGTCGCGCCCACCGCACCGCTCATGCCATGCCGCTTCTGCAACAACAAAAAGAAGAATTTGTTAACAAAACCTTTGAAACTACATATTCACGCACCAACCTGCACTGGGTATGCGTGGTGGATAACGACTGTGTACCAGTGACAAAGAGGGGGGGGCTTGTATCACCTGTGTAGTAAAATTATAAGCTGATTATGCAGATAGATGGCAAACACAACTGGATGCTCATGATGTGGCAAGTTGACAATACAGCCTATTTACATAAATGCGAATCTTTTAACATACTTGCTCAATCCTGAAAACATTGAGAAGACACATTTTTCTCAAGCCATTAGGAAGATTAGGTGTGCAAGAATTTCTATCTTCAGCGTTTGGCTTAAATAAACAATCATTTCTCGTAGTATAAAGTAGGTACTAATGTGGCTTCTAGTAACTACGGATTAAGTACTCAATTCAAATCAACAAAATTAATTATAATAACACATAAAATCAATTACGCTAAAACCTATTGTTGTCCCGGAAAATCATAGCAATTACAAAATGCCACCCGCTTTCTTGTTCAAACGGCATTAGCTAATTAATTTATCGTTCGAATCACTTCTCTAATCCTTACAATTAAACTGGTTTCAACTTGTTGCTGATTGGTTGAGTGATAATTCTCGGCTTAAAGCGACTTTGCACTAATTAGTTGGTTGCGCTTTCTATCCGCGCGTGTGAACTACGCTTTAGATCTATCGTTTGATTGTTTGAACTTCAATTAATTCGAACAGTTTGAATTTTCGTTCATTTGAGTTTTGCAGGTTTACAATTGATTTTCTTTATTGTGAACTTTAAAATTATTAATGAGTTTAGTACCTACTTAGGAGGCACGCGTTGCAATTGCAGTTGATGTGCTTATTGTGCAAGACATGTATAGCCAGATGCAAAAACCGTAGGCCGAATTGAACTAACTTTAAGGATTGTACGTTTATACAATCAATTACCATTGAGTTATAATTTGTCAACAAATAAATAATAATTAAATCAAAAACCTAAAACCATTCTTAATGCATGTTCGGTTAACCAGCCTTTCAGTTTACCTTTCAAAGCTTTGTCAGACGTCGCGCTTAAAATATACATACTAGGTAAATGCTCGATTTGCTAGTAAATAATGACAAAGCCTAACGTCAATACAGCCTAGAACCAGACGTGTCACTTTGTTTACCGAAGCCGACAGGTCACTAGGTTAGTTTCAAAATAGATGCAAAATTACTTTCTAACCCAAGCTGGTAAACACATACTAAACTGTAAACTGTCTGTTTTTGCAAGAAAGTAATCTATTTCTAATTTATATTCAACAAACATCGAGTAAGCGTAAATTCATAATAGGGGCCTCCCCCTATGAACCTAGTATCAAAATCATAATCATCATTTTATTTTCTCGCGAGACGTTGTTCCCACTCCTGTAAATGGTGAATAATTCTGATTACCTCTCCAAGGTTTGCGGACCTAAGTTTATTTATACGTACTTGACAAACTTAGGTACTAATGTTTGTTGAGTATATATATTATGTAGTATGTAGGATAGGTAGGTGGTATAAAATAATAATTACTCTTATGCGAAAACATTAATTAACTAATTCATAATTATGCAAAACAAAATTAAGGAATTTTAAGCAGTGATGCTTATAACGATACATTATAAATACACTACGGAATATAACCACTACACTTACATCTATAAAATAGATAACACTTTGGAATAATTCAATAAAGTACCCGGGTTTGAGGTCTTCGGTATTAGAAATCGCGTTATGGAACTCAAATGGAGTTCGGCAGGACACCTAGTAAGACGCGGTGATGGCAGGTGGAGTAAAGCTGTGACCGAGTGGCGGGCAAGGAATGGAAAGAGGAGTGTTGGCCGTCCGGCGGCGAGAAGGGCAGACGACATTGTTGCCATTGCGGGAATATACTGGATGAGGTTGGCACAAGAACGTAGAGCTTGGCACAAGCAAAGACAGGCCTATACCCAGCAGTGGGTGAAGTCGGGCTGTGGACCCGAGTTCAAACATTTTTTTTAATTAATTAGATAAACTTATATTTTAAATAACGCTACATTTTTGTACTAAAACGGTCAAAATGACGAGTCCGCTAGGTCTATGTCTAAAGGTCATTGGCAAATAAATACTGAATTGTTAATAAAATTATATTAACCATTCTGATTATTAAACGTGAAATTAAGGTCAAGTGTTAGTGCTCCACTTTAACGCCTTTTACTGCCACACTCAGAGACGTAATAGTCAAATAAGTAATAGTCAAAACAGTAATAGTCACCTATTCCATTTCAAATTCGTCATTTTTAAAATTGTTGAATAAAGCTACTTTGAAAAAGGACTGGTGTGAATGTGGAAGGTGGTCCTGAAGCCTTTCTCTAGCAGTCGAATCTTTTAGGCTTTTAAACTGACATAATGACTAACCATATCATTAACACTTAAAATGTGATATTTGCCATATTTATTATTTGTATTGAGTTCCCGATATTTCGGCTGTTTATCCGTGATACTAACCATGTAAATGTCAGACTGTCAGTATTTTAAGCTGTAATGAATATTATGATAAACTTCAATTCACCAACATACCCTCAAACATGAAAAAAACACTCACACACATGCCTTATTATTATTTGGCTCAACTTTTAAGCGAAAAAAATTAGCGATCAATTAATATAAAGTGACGATTCTGAGTGCGGCACTTAGACACCCTGAAAAGAGCTTCCGTTCTAATGTGTTTAGGGTAGGTAATAAAAAGCTAAACATAGAGCTAAAAGTTTTAGCGTCAGTATCTAATCGTAAATCCTACCTTTATGGTACGGTCGTATTTCATAGGTAAATTAAATGTGGTTCTTGTTCAAAGGAATTTGCGGTTTTGCATCAAATGGTTTTCCAACCGCATACACATCAAGCTATGCGTAACTCATATTCTGTGGCTGACTGTTTGAATTAATTGCCATTTTGATAAACGCCAAATCACATTATATTATATATTCTAACAGAAAACTACAAAATTAATATATATTTTAATATTATAAATTTATGCGAAATTAAGTTGGTTTGTTTACGCCTAAACCACTGAACTGATCATCCTGAAATTTTGCATATACGTTGACAGATGTACAGAAACGGACATGGAATACCTTTCATTCCGAAAAAAAGTTCTGTTCCCGAGGAAAAGAACAATAACGTTATAATTTTCCTAGATGGCGCCACGTGTCTTTCGAATCAGGATTGAATTACAAACAGAGTACGACCCGATTGATTGTCATATTCTAAATTAACGCGAGCGAAGCCGCGGGTAAAAGCAGTGACAGTTTACATGACTTAAGAAGCGAAACCAAGACACCATGCTCAGTTGTGGCGCTAGCGATGACTTGACTAACTAAGAAAATAGTTTTGCAAAGAGTGAGTAAACATTATAATTAAAATTGAAAAAAAATCCTGTCAAAATGCAGACAAACATATTGCAAGAATATAATTTTAATTAACACAGACAAACAGTCGCCCACACACCAATAGATTAAACTGCAAACTGGTATTTCTCTAACCTTGTTCCCACTTTAACACTACATACCTACATGAAAAAATAATCAATCGAACAAACTACTATTTGATGACGTCACGAAGGATGTTAACACATTAGTTTACAGAATAAACTAGCAATATTGAACCACTACAATTACATAGAGTGCGTGCAAAGGACGTCAGAACGCGAAATGTTACAGAAAACTAGGCTTTACAAACTTGCGAACACATATATAACGCTACAGAACGTGCGGAAACCAGGACATATCATATTAACACAAGGTGTAAACGGAACCTTCTCGAAGACATCAACCAAGCATTTTGTAGATTACACTATGATGTAACTCTACGCAAAAATTAATGATGGAAACCACTTTTTTTGGGGTGAAATATCCTAATCCTTTGGGGATTACAGGCGTGATCACAGATATAGATCGATGTCATAACATTAAAAGTTGGAAGTTAGAAGTTTGACCTCCAATATCTCCGTAACAAGAAGGTTCCCAGGTGTGGTTCAGAACACAAAAAATATTGCAATGACGGGTAGAACAAGTGTTTTTCGGCTTCGTTAAGGGTCTTTTTACACCCATAATAAATCGGAAATCGCACATCCCTATTTTGCAATTATGATGATCACTGGATGAGCGACCATTCCTGCCTTCTATGTATAAGAAGAGGCCTTCACCCTGCACTATAATAGACTGGTATTATTTACTTCCCATAAGAGTAGGTAGATTTGTATAAAACACATATTTTGGCATCACATAATATACCCGACTGCCTGACTGCTGAGCATGAGGTCCTGTGTTCGATTTCCAGGTCGGGCAGAGTGCTATTGGGTTTTTCTATCAGGAATTTCTCAGTAGCAGCCACGGAGTGCCGTGTAGACGGCGCGTTCTTGTTCCACGCGCGCCTCAAAGAGATATCAGCAAACAGGGAGGGGCCCGCAAGGGCCGATTCCTGCCAGGGCTGCGGGCTGTTCGAAAGAGATACCGCGGCCATGGAACACAAAGGGCAAGGAAGGAACATGGATGGGTTTTAGTCAGTACAAGTCTGACACTCCCTTCCGCTCTGCCCAGAGCGGGAGAAGTCATTTGATGATTTCCCATCTGTAAAAAAAAAAAAAGCCACGGAGTCTGGATTTGTGCCCGGTCGATGGCAATAGGCTCGCCCCCTATTTCATGGGACTTAAACATAACTGGTGAAATGTGGGTGTACTATTAGGTTCACCTTTGCCTTACCCAACGAGGATTACAGGCGTGATGTTATAATATACCCCTATTACACTAACCTTGACATCAGCCAAGAACACCGCCCGAACTGATAATCGATCCCAGGACCCTACGTTTAGCAGTCACCCTTACCAACAAGACAGTCATTATGTATTCTGTGAGTAATTTCCAAAGAGTTTAGTAAGAAACTTCGAACGATGTCATTTGACTAAATAGCTTGAGGCGTTCCCCATTAAAATTCTATCACCTCAGACAGGGCACTGTGAAAATGGTCGCTGTGTCTAGTTGGTCGTTAAAGAAAGATACAGGTTGAAGGAAAAAAGCGAAGAGCGAAACCAGTAACAATCTTGGTAGTGAAAATGTAGGAATAAAAAAAAAACTCATAATACGAGTAAATGGGTTTGATTTTACTGATGATGATGTATGGCTAAGTGAAAGATTCCTTGGATTTAATTTTTACTTTAATATTAAAAATAATTACAAAACGCCTGTAATACCCGAAGGGTTAATCAGAGGTGAATCTAATTATACACAGCCATACATTTCGCCAGTTATGTTTAAGGCCGCTGCCTTGAATTTTGCGGGCAGCGGAGCGGCGGCGGACGCGGCGCGGGCGGTCGCCGCTTGACTGGAGTGCACCGCTCGTTGCCCGCTCCCGTGCCGCTGTTTTCGAGATTCGAGGCAGCGGCCTTAGTCCGATGTAATATGGAGCGGGCCTATTGTTATAAACCGTTCACAAAACCAAACTCCGTGGCTGTTACCGAGAAGCTGCCGATTGAAAAAACCCAATAACACCACATGCGATTCGTCCCTCCTCATCACATGTCCATACCAAGACAGACCAACTTTTCTGAAAATGGCGCAGCTTCGAAACTACCTCTAATACGGGGTGTAAACGGACTCTTCACGAAGCCGTCAACCAAGCATTATATACATCAAACTAAGTAACTTTACGCAAAAAATTGTGCTGGGAAACGACTTTTTTTGGGGTGAAAAACCACGTTTTACGGTAGGACTCAATGTAATGCATTCAAAACATTGTGCTGATGGATGGATTGAATAGTAAGGGGGCGTGAAGGTGTCTTAAGAAAAAAAAATACATTAAAAACATGTATTAAAAAAAAAACTTGTGAAAAAGATGGAACTTTGACCCCCAATATCTCCGTAACTAGGAACCTTCTATGTATGGTCTAGAACAAAAAAAAATATCGCAATGACGGGGAGAACAAGCGCCTTTCGGCTTCGTTAAGAGTCTTTTTACACCCTTTATACTCATTTCTTACTTTATCCATTCTTGTCCCACCACCCACACATCTACTTCAACATTCTCATCTCCGCTACATACAATCTTTTTTCATCCAACTTCTTCACAACCCACTAGTGTTATTTGTAGTAGTCCGGTGTCCGGAGCCATGTCCGCAATTTATCCGTATCGATATGACCGATTCTTAAAACTAGTGACAACATGACATCTGATTATGAAACCTACTTTAATAAAGCTTACCTTGGCCAAGGCTCGAAGTATCCCGTCGACTTTGGGGGACATTCGGGGTCATTATCGCTGGTTATTAATTTATGCGTTTCATCTACCACCACAACTAACCCCTTAATTACCGGCTGAGGTTGAACGCAACCCTCTGAAGGGGTAGCCTTGGTTTTAGTACTTACATTGCTTAATTTAGTTTAGTAGAGAAATGGTCTGAGAAGATTTTTGCGCTAAAATTATTTGCTATCCTCTGCTAGTATCACGTGATAATAAGTCAGAGATTTGTCATTCACTGAAAATGTACCTACATTTTATTTATACACCTTCGTTAGGCAGAAAATGTTCCCAAAACATGTTGATATTTATTTTGTACGATACCGCGTGACTTAGCCATGCACTGTTGAATATTTCAATAAGTTTTCTTTTAAATTATTTTATAATAACCCATTTCTATACTTATTTTAACAATCACATATTTAAAACAAACTCAAGCATACGCAATTTTACTTAATAAATAAAACCCTGGTTTCAAAACCAAACCAACACCCTGTTTAAGGAAAACGTTCTGTCAAACGCACAGTTTGTATGCGTGATCCAACACGATTAGCAATGCTCGGCCGGGCGCGCTTTGTGAGAGGCAATCTAAATTGACATATCAATAACTATGCACTACGGGACCGAAACAATAAAAACCAGTTATTTTACCTAGTGTAGCTGTATGCGGATGAGATTCGTTTTATCCAGACTTAACGAACACAAAAAATCTCAATTTTCAGGCATGCATCTAACATAGGGTCCTGGTAACCACCTCTAGGTCAGGCACCTTGATGTTTGGGTAGATTAAAAAAAATACAACAGAAACAGCTTTAATTAAACAGAACAACGTACATCAATCAGGTGCGCAGTACTCGCAACCGGCGGCGTGCGTCTATGACCATATGTATGAACGTGGATGAGGCAAAAAGCGTATGTAAGGATCGTAGCAGGTGGCGTTCTGCGGTTTATGACTACCCCCGTGGGAAAAAGGCGTGTGTTTCTGTAACAACGTACATTTCAATGAGCCTAAGTTTATAATATTTAAAAAAAATAACTTCCTAACAATATGAATTACTGATTTCATTAGAATTCTAATTCACAGTCAAACACATACAACAAAATTCAACAACATTTACTCAACACGTAGCCGTCGTGTCTACGGCGTAGCAATTTCGTCAGCTACGCCGTAGCAATATTGCCGTCACACAAACGTGTAGCCTGGAGAGTAGAGGTCTCAATCGTTTTATAATAATTTAGGTACTCTAATTACGTTACTTTGTGAGTTCAAGTAATAAGTGTTTCCAACTGGAAAGAGTCCGATTTATGTTTTTATTATACCTATGGAATCAAAAGAAATCATTAACATGTTTTTTTTTATTAATTATACGCTTTGATTGACCTTCATTTTTTTTTACACCCACTTTAAGGAAATTAACATTATTTCCATTTACAATAAAAAAATCGTTCATAATTTGTTCATTAAAAATGTCCCCAAAAAAGTTCTAAACGATATATTAAATTACAAAATCTGCCCTCTAGTTACAAAATAAGCTTTCGTCCCCGGTTTTATTTACGTTACCCGAACCATTTGTGAAGTTAAAACTATTTGACGAGCTGTATACAAACTACGTTAATAACTACAAACTACTCGCAGTTAGTGATAATGTGATCGGCTAATGATAGAAATTATAGTGTTATTAGTAAAAAAAATCTTTTGTGCTTTCGCAAAAATATTGAGCTAGTAGCCGCGCCTTATTATTTGTTTGGACGTTTATCAGAGTAAAGATGTTGGCACAAATGTGAGTTTCTATACTTATATGCTAGTAAGTTAGACCATTTTTTTTAAGGATGGGAAATCCTCAAATGACTTCTCCCGCTCTGGGCAGAGCGGAAGGGAGTGTCAGACTTGTACTGACTATAACCTATCCATGTTCCTTCCTTGCCCTTTGTGTTCCAGGGCTGCGATATCTCTTTCGAACAGCCCACAGCCCTGGGACAGCCCGCAGCCCTGGCGTAAGTTAGACCTGCGGCGGCGCACTTGTGGTTGAGTAATTTCTCGACCATTGAAGCCCAAAGAGGTGGCGACCTAACAACAAGCCTGTCTTGCGTACTGTAGTGTGTACGAAGTCTACACTACCAAATTATACGCCTTTGAACTTGAACTCTCTATATTTATACTTTTAAATCAGTTAATAAATGTTTTTTACATTCATAAAGTTTGTAAACAGACTCTTAATGAAGCCGAAAGGCACTTGTTCTCCCCGTCATTACAATCATTTTTTGTTCTAGACCATACCTGCGAACCTTCTCGTTACGGAGATATTGGGGGTCAAAGTTCCAAGTTTTTCACAAGTTTTTCGTTTTAAGTACATGTTTTTAATGTAAGATTTTTATTTTATCACCTCCAGGACCCCCTTACTATTCAATTCATCCATTAACACAATGTTTTGAGTGCTTACTGTAAAACGGGACTTTTCAGCCCAAAAAAAAAGTTGTTTCCCAGCACAAATTTTTGCGTAAGTTATAACCTAAAGCAACCACGAATAATTTAACTTTCTGCCAGTGAAAGATTTTTTACAATTGGATCATTAGTTCCGGAGATAATCCCTTATATACAAAAAAAATTTTACGTCTTCATAATTTTACTTCTATTTTTTTGTTTCAAAAACAATAATGGTATCTGTCGAAAACATTTCAAAACAATGACTCCACTGTTCCATTTCGTGATAAATCGAAATAGTTTCCGCCTAATAAATGAAATTGATCTACGATATTGAATTTCGGCATCCGATCACATTACCGTCGTTTCACTGTCAAACTCCCATAATTAATCACTGGTACACACAACCGTTTCGGTGTGTCTTATCAACAACTTTGCTAATCAAAGTTCAGTCATTAGTTGTTTTCCAGCTAGTGACACCGTGTCACTGACAACGTAATTGAAAGTTGACGACAGGCTTGTGTTATGGGTATATACGGCAATATATATTGTAGGTCTAATAACAATACCTTTACGTGATAATAATGCAAAGGCTAAGCTTAGATTTTGAGTTAAGAACTATACGAGCCATCCACAAACGTTACGTTTTTCGCAACTAGTTTTCATTCACGCAGAATCTTTGAATTGCATGCTTATTTTTGTTTTTCGGATGGGAAATCATCAAATTACTTCTCCCGCTCTGGGAAGAGCGGAAGGGAGTGTGAGACTTGTGCTGACTAAAACCCATCCATGTTCCTTCCTTGCCCTTTGGGTTCCAGGGCCGCGGTATCTCTTTCGAACAGTCCCCAGCCCTGGCAGGCATCGGCCCATGCGGGCCCCTCCCTTTTAATTGTATACTAAAAGT
The DNA here is from genome assembly GCA_950005105.1 of Lycophotia porphyrea. Classification (NCBI taxonomy): domain Eukaryota; kingdom Metazoa; phylum Arthropoda; class Insecta; order Lepidoptera; family Noctuidae; genus Lycophotia; species Lycophotia porphyrea. The sequence goes on from OX465396.1 coordinate 6,842,160, forward strand.
AAGTTTCACACTACTTAACACCTAAGGTATTGACTGCGTCATTGGTCGAGTAGTCGTAAGCGTGACTGCTGAGCATGTAATCCAGGGTTCGATTCCCTAGTCGGGAAAAGTATGTATTATTGGGCTTTTCCATCAGGAATTTCTTAGTAGCAGCCAAGGAGTCTGGATTTGTGCCCGGACTTTAGACTCGTCGCCTATTACATGGGACTTAAACATAACTGGTGAAATGTGGGTGTACTATTAGGTATATCTCTGCTTAACCCTGCGGGGATTACAGGCGCAATTATATTATACCTAACACCTAAATAACTGACTAAATAAAAGGACGCTGCTCAATTTTTAACGCTCGCTTGACGCTGAAAATTTTCCTATACGACAGTGATATTAATCTTTTATTAAGATTTCACTTAATGTTTGTGAAAACAGTCATTAGAAGTATACTAGTTAGGTACATTTTACATTAACAGAGAATCTTAATGACAAATACTAGCAAAGACAGTTCCATTGCAGTTCTCTTTTCACATAAAAGATAACTTCAAAGAAAAGATTCTTTGTTACCTATAATGAGTTCCGATATTCAAAAGTTTTTGGTTGCAAATGACATGGTCGCGTGTTGGCTAGAAAATACGAGAAGAAAATGTAAACTTACGATTTGGTTTTGGTCTACAAAATAACATAAAATGATATTGTATCTATAGATTTTTTAAATAGCTTGTGGGTATAGGTAGTGCAAACTGTACATAGGCATAAAATTGGTTGGTAAATAAATTGATTAAGTACAGGCCAAGGCGCAGGACGTGGTGTTCCGTCGCTTCCGCGGACAAGTTCTACTAAACAGCCAGCGCAACTGAAGTGTGAACAAGTGAAGTGCCACTAACAAAGTTTTAAATCTTATTTATGAACACTGTTTTTGTATTTACTTTATATATGTTAGTTTTTGAGGACTCTGGGAGGATGAGAAGAGTCCGCAATGAGGCGAGCGAGGGAAAGGTGGAAGCGTACCTGAGGTAGTACCAGTTTAGCATGAGGCAGCAGCAGCATCAATTAGGGTATATATGCATGGGCCATTGATGATTGACACAATGATGATTATGTTTATTAACCGCGAAAGTTTAAAAGAGAGAGTTTAGTTCATATTCAATCGTTTTTTTTAAGGCTGTAATTTATAGAGTGGCACAAAATCTTTTGGTGAATGCCTTTGAAAATAGGACCCTGTTTGTGAATATTTGTGAAATTTATCGAAAAAATAAGAAGACGGTGTAGTTCTGATTTTACCCACACGCCGAATGATCCTTGTTCAACTGTAGACATTACATTAAAAAATTTAGAACAGTTTTTAATAAAAACTCCACACAGTCTGTCATAAGTTAGCGAAACGTCACATAAAACTTCAACATTGTTGGATACTTGATCCTCAAGGGAAATTAGTCAGATGGCATTTAATATTTTTTCCGCCCACAACACTCTAAGCTTTGTTTACCCATTAGAGATACAAGCGTGATGGACGGCCTCGATTGCGTCGCCATGTTCCGTTTACTGCGACCACGGAGAAGGGGGATTCAGAAGGTTCATTCCTAAAAACACTTGAAAAAGCTACTACTATAACCACTATAAACGTCATTTTACTAGGTTTTGCAGGTGGCTTCACCCACGAGGTTGTCGGGAATTATCTCATAGGGATACTTTTTATACCGGTAAATGGTACCGGTATAAAAAGTATCCCGCTTCCTATCCAGGTCTATCCTTGTGCCTTTCATCTATGGGTGCCTGCTTGCGCCGTTTTGTCAAATAAAACTCGGGTTCAAGTTGTATGATAATTTTTATTCTTCTTCACACGTTTGCGCGCATTATACTCTTTTTATTAGCTATACAATATATCAGTCGAAAGGAACCATCCATATATCCATACTAATATTATAAATACGAAAGTAAGTATGTTTGTTTGTATATTACCTTTTCACACCACCATCTAAACCACTGAACCTATCATCTTGAAATTTTGCATATACAGAAACGGACATAGGGTACCTTCCATCCCGAAACAATGAACTGTTCCCGAGGAAAACAATAATAACTTTTTTAAGATTATAGATGGGATTATATTATTAAAAGTAGAGTACAACCCGAATTGACTGTCAAATTCTAAATTACCGCGAGCGAAACCGCGGGCGAAAGCAAGTAGGTAACAAATATAAAAGTAATTTTGGTTCGCCACACATCCAAGTCCGCTGTGTTGGTAAGCCATGAAAAGTTAAAAGGGAGACACCACAGACAGAGTTATTTTCAAATTTATAATATAAGTATAGATTGTTAAAAAGGCATAAAAACTTTTCCATTTTCCTATAAAAAAAAGGCAATAATACTTAGTTTGCACATTATAGAAGTGCTAACAGATTATCAAGATTATTCATTATCGTTATTGTCGCTCAATATGCTATTTATTGACACTAACATAATAAGATCTGTTCTTACACAGATTTGAAACCAAAAATACGATGTCAATTTATCCGATACCTACAGTTTTCTTTATTCAAATGCGCCTGTCTCTTAAAAAAATCTTACCTAAGTAATTCACTTAAGTGCCATGTTACGTTGAATTAAATTTTGAAGGACGTATTCAGGATGTCGGCCTAAGTACTTCGATAGCCTTGAACCCAAAGACTCTATGAGAGCTACTGTCGCCTATTCTGAAAAGTTTTTTCATGTACTGTGAAATATAACCCTTATAATTCCAATGCACCTTAATAGATTACCAGTATAATTTAAATTATTTTAGTGGTTTCTATTTTATTCTAAAACGACCAGTTTATGACGTCACTCCATCTTTTCGCCAATTCACGGTTCACTGAATTCCACTGGACGCAGTCCATTGAGTACGACCATAAAACACTTGACACTCACTTCGAGAACCATCAAGGCTTCGTTATTTTACAAAAAACACCCTTATTACTACGACAAAACAGTTGCTTTCTGCTTCAAAATTGATGCGACAGTGATGTGTGAAAATGTGTGGTTAGATGTATACGTAAACTGCTACGGACATTGATTTTCTTGTTGTCGGCTCTCGTTACGAGACTTTAATTAAAGGTGGAGTGGCAGGTACTGAAATTTATAAGCGTTGGCACCGCTTTAGAGTGGTTACTGCGTCAATCTCGGTAGGGTGTGGCTGCAATGTTATTGATACTTTATACAGGGTGTCCAGTAATAGTAGGTAATAGTTCAGGAGGTGATAGCTTTGGTCAATACCTATCAAAACAACACAACACAATTATGTGTTTTGAAAAATGTTACGGATTTACAGTTATACAAAGTTTTCCAAAACTTCGAAGAATCCTTGAATCAGACTTGAATAAGCCTCTCGTATTGACAAATTATGTTTCTAGTTTTTTCTGCAACAAATTATTTGTGAATAGTTACTCTACTCATTGATAATTTTCTTTTTTTTTCTGTCAAAAATAAGAATGTGTTCAAGAAATACATTTTTTTTTATATTTTTCAATGAACGATTTTCGTATCGCTTATCTTTAACCTTTTGACCACCATTGTCACATACACGTGACAAGCAAGCGCGTACGCCAAATGACACAAATAATTGACAAAATGGTAGGTGAAACTGCCTCTTCACCAGCCTTGTAAAGTACAAGTAATTCAAAAAGCCTTTATTACTAAACTTACACAGTTGTCACTTAAGCCGATAAGTTTAATTCAACATGTATTCATGAGAAAGTTTCTTAAGCAGCAACTGTCATGTAAATATTTTATTGCTATAAAGTCATTTATGGCATTGAAATGACATGCTATTATGTAGCACGACTATTATTCATTACATATTCATGTCGCCACGTCTTGTCAACGGCAAAAAGCCCATATTATGTGGATGAAGCAGTAATAAATACCCACTTAATAACGTATAATGGTGTTTAAAAATTAATGTTCTTAAGCATTTTGATTTGCTCAGTGGAATTAACTCAATATGAACATGCTTTCTAAAGTGAGTCTATAAATTATAATTAGGTAGGTATTATAATTACAGTGGAATTATAAAAAATCTAAGAGAAAGTTAATAAAGATAAAAACTCAAATATCAAAGCAAAATCATGTCTGTCTAGATTTCAAGTACATATATAAATAAATCAGATGATATTGTGCAAATATTTGATTTTACTAAAAGTTTTCAGAAAATGTCTGAGCTTCAAGGTTAACTTCATTGATGAAGGGACAAACTGTCTTAGCAATAAAGACAAATTAAATTGCAAAATTATCTGGAATATTGAATATAACGTAACTTACTACTTATGATAAAGGAAGAAGATAGAAGAAGAAGGAAGAAGATATCATTTAACTGAATGCCTGCACGGGGTTTTTACCCATGTAAAAAGTTGCTTAACTAGTTTTTGCCCGTGGCTTCGCTCGCGTTAATTTAGAATTTGGCAATCAATTCGGGTTGTATTCTGCTTGTAATAATATATTTCAATCATGATTCAAAAGATGTGGCGCCATCTATAATCAAAAGAGCGTTATTGTTGTTTCCTCAGGAACAGTACTTTTTTTCGGGATAAAAAGTACCCTATGTCCGTTTCTGTACAGCTAACAACGGATATGCAAAATTTCAGGATGATCGGTTCGCATGAAAAGATAACAAACAAACAAACAAACTTACTTTCGCAGTTATAATATTAAGTAAAGATTAGGATAGTTAGGATTACATATGGTTCAATGTTAAGAGGGTTAGAGGGTGCATTCTGAAGGACAGCAACATCGCAAAATAACTGTCAAATATTCTTCTGTTCATAAAAATCTTGCTAAGTTGTAGAAAAGATTGATAATTGATTCGATACTCAATAATTGACGCTTTCTAACTAACCAGAAATAAATATAATACATAATAAGTAATAATATGAAATACGTTACAATACGTAAAATGGTCACAAAATGAGAATTATGAATAGTCACTTTTTAACCTTTTGACGTTTTTATATCAGTAGCGTCTATCCTATTATGAAAAATTTGGTAAAACGGCCATTTTAGCCCCTCAGAAAACAAAAGCTCTTAACGAATATAAATTGTGAATTTATGTGTTATACTTACCCTAATCCCTATACCTCAATACCTCTTTTTCGTGATCAAACCGCACAGAGAGCAAGTATTTTTAAACTCAACGAACACCTAAAAAGAGCTTGTTGGTGACGTCAGCACAGAATCCTATACTAAAGTAAACCACGTGTAAGGTTACACGCGCGTCTCCATTTATTTGCACTGTTACTATCTATAAAACGACAAACGACTGTGATTCTTGTTACAGTTGGGCTAAAATGAATGTTGAGATTTCGTATAAAGGGTTGAAATTGGAGTGTGTTTTGTTGTTTGTCGTTCTGTTTTTATGTGATGAAGCGTCACAGACCGTGGCACCATCACATTAATCTAGGACTTGGACATTGAAAGATAAACATCACATAACATAACATATCTGTCAGACATCAATGTTCATCTTTCTAGTTTCCAGTTTTTATAACCATTTGTTTAGCAGCAGCGGTGAGCAGCGGAGAGCAGCGGTGGCCCAGTGGTAGCGACCCCGACTTACGAACAGTAAGTCGTGGGTTCGAACCCAGGCAGGCGCATTACTTTGTGTAATTTATTTCATCACCACTGCTCTCAAAAACGGTGAAGGAAAAACATCGTGAGGAAACCGGCATGTCCTAGAACCAAAAATTCGAAGACATGTGACATCTACCAATCCGCACTGGGCCCGCGTGGTGGATTATAGCCCATTCCCTCTCATAGAGAGGAGGCCTGTGTCCCAGCAGTGGGAACATTTATAGGCTGATGATGATGATGATGATGTTTAGCAGCACATATTTACACCAGCCGCTTTTAAATTATAATTACGATTCTTGCGCTTCCACATTTGTTACTCAGTGAAAATTCAATTAGGAACTTCATAAAATATCGGTTTTCTCAAATTGGATAGCGGAAGCTGTAAAGCACAAAGAGGATACTGCCATTTAATTACCATAATGCGTTTAATTTTTCCAACATCCCCTGTAAAATGAATATGGGTAGGTAAATAGATCTTTTTGCTTACGTAAACCATACTATGTAATTCAGGGGTTAGGTAGCGGTGTACCCACACCAAACATATCATACACCCACATTTTGCCAGATATGATTTAAGATCATGTAAAAGAGGGAGAGCCTTTTGCCACGACCATCCGGGAATCGAACCCAGTAAATCATGCTCAGCAGTAGCGCTTCCGACCGCTAGCCGTGCGAGGCAGTACTGTATATACTATACAGTCTATTTTGGTAACATAAATACACTAATAAACAGCTGAAAAGTAGATGATTTCAGATTTATATTGAGCTGAGTACCTACATAGGTAATTGCATCATAAATCAATAATGTCATTCACACATTACATGGTCACAATTACGCAAAATAAATTAAAAAAAGAACTAGCTTCGCCCGCGTAATATTTATTTGTATGTTAATTTGTACAATCTCAATATCAATTTGTTAATTTGTTTGTATGTTGTTTTGTTTTATAATCTTCGCTCAAGTGCAAGCCATAAGCTGACAAAGATTGATCGCTATCGGATGAACGGTATGGCAGCGCATAAAATTAGATCAAACAAAAATTTGTGTAGGTGGGTTCGATTCCCAGGTTGGGGAAAGTTATTGGGTTATTGTGTTTTTCCATGAGGAATTTCTCAGTAGCAGCCTCAAAGTCTTGATTTGTGCCCGGTTTATGGCAATAGGCTCGTCCCCTATTACATGGTACTTAAACATAACTGGCGAAATGTGTGTGTACTATCAGGTACACCTCTGCCTAACCCTAACGGGATTGCAGGCGTGATGATATATTGTTATGTATAAGATAGAAAGCGAATAAATCTGTAGTACTACTTAAAACCAACCCATATACCTATGCAAACTTACCTATTTCGTAATTGATTAATCAAATAATAAACATCAATGTTCGCTGTTCAGTGAGCGCTACGGCCAGAATATTTGTACCACAAAGTTATGTTCGCTAAAATTATTTATCCAATATGCATTCATTTAAATATTGAATATTATATTCATCCGTTTAGCATAAGGGGTACCTGCTGTTCGCTACTGAAAGTGAAAATGTTGGAATATTATCCAGGCATATAATATACTCGTAATAAAATATATCCTGGTTGGTTTTGGTGTAGGTTTGATACCGAGTTGGGTGTAATGTTTTTGGGTTTTTGCATCAGGAATGTCTCAGTATTAGCAAAAGATTTTTTTAAGACACTTATTACCTATACGACTGGTAAAATGGCATATCAAAACAAACCACCCCGCGTTCGCGTTATTTTGGCGACCAAACGCTTGATAAAAGAGTACCTTACCTTCTCAACCATTAGCCTGCTGATGCAATAAGAACTCAGACAAGAAAAGGCGCCAAATTATTTAACAGTTCTTTTTCAAAAGTTTGTGAACTATGTTCTAAGGAATGTGTTTCACAGATTGTTGAGGGAGAGCAAATAGGTAGTTGGGTAGGAGTCATTTGATTTAAGATATTTCCTTTAATTACTGTCCATACCTAGATAATATTTATATACAGATATTATTGTTAGTTACTTACTATAGATTTCAAATAGGTAAATTGAAATTAAGTGTTAAGTGTTTTTGTATTACTGTGTGCACACACTGTGTCCCACAGACAATCCGAGAAAACGGTTTTGTGGGGCTTTGTTCATAAGTAAGATTTTTTATAAACTTTCTTTTAATAAATAAAATAAAATATAAATATATAAATCATCATCTGTCTAGACTTGTCTCACCAGATACAGTGGAATACTACTATTTTATATGAACCAACTGGTTCTCTGAACCCCACAACCCGGTTGCTAGGTACTACAATACCTCTTGTTGAGCTCTGATTAAACTCAAACTCAAAAGCATTTATTTCAATTAGACCATTACAGGCACTTTTGAATGTCAGAAAAACAAAGAAGGCTAAGCTACAGTCACAGACACGAGGCATAATAACTTGTGAAAGTACTGTAGTTGCCCATTCCAAAGCGTAGATCTCTATGGAGAAGAATGGGCAAGAAACTCCATGGACACTCTTTTCAATCAAAATATTGTTTAAAAATCATGGTTAGATCATTCATGTTTAGATTATACATAATGTATTATATGTGAGAACGATGAAGAAAGACGTGCACGTTAAGAGCGTCCAGAGTAAAAGATTATACATCAAAAATTTAAAACCAATGTAAGTAGTTAAAATAAACCGTGGCAGCTTAGAGATGACCAGTCCCAACAGACAGCACCCGTTCACGAACATGATGCATGGATTACGCATTATTAGTAACGACAGGCTGAACCCACGGCTTAACGTGCTTTTCGAGGCCTGAAGGAGCTGGATATGTGATGGATAGTCACCTATCCACGGGCCGATCTCGTCGACCAGAGCGTCCTTAGCTAGCCACGCGCTCCCACTAAGCTAGCTGGGTAGAAAGCACCTCTACCTGCCCCTTCAGGGAATTCGAGCGTAATTATTTTGTTTATGTTTTATTAAATTGTTCCGCTTGAAAGATTTCCCTTTGACTGTTATTTATCTAATTCGATTTCACTGTTGACTGATTAAAGACATCAATGTAAAGTTTCAGCTGAAATCCGAGAATTCGAATAACTTAAGAAATTCTGTTGACATTGTTTTTATGTGTTTTACTTAAATAATATTGATGTACTCTTACTTTTATAATGAATAGGTATGATTATAATATTGGCATTATATAAGGTGACTGGTAATTAGTGACCGATACCTAAACACGTCATTGTACTCAAGATAACAAACAACTTTTACTATGGGACCAAACATGAAATCGCGAAAAAAAAAACTGTTGTTCAGTACATTTTGACCAGTGAGGCGAACATAAATTACTGAACAGCAGATTTGTTTTCGCGATTTCAGGTTTGGTCCTATAGTAAAAGTTGTTTGTTATCATGAGTACAATCATGTTTAAGTATCGGTCACTAATTACCTGTCACCATCTGTTCGTTTTCAAAATCGGTCCAGCCATTTCAGAGATTAGCCGGAACAAAAATACAGACAAAAATTGTAAAAAATGTTGTTTTGGTATATGTACCGTGTATAAATCCATAAGTATGCACTTAGTAAAAAGCGGTTATTTTAATATCACAAACAGAAACTCCAATTTTATTTATCTTTATAGATGTATAGAAGATGTATAGATGACCGTTTCATTAAGGCTTATACAGGGTGTAAATAGACCCTTGACGAAGCAGTCCACCAACCATTATGTACCATCAAACTAAGTCACTTTACGCAACAATTATTGCTGGGAAACGACTTTTTTTTGGGGTGAAAAATCACGTTTCAGGGACTCAATGTAGCGCACTCGAAAAATTGTGCTTATGGATGGATTGAATAGTACGTGGAAGTGTTTAAAGTAAAGTTCTTACATTGAAAACATGTATTTATAGCCTTTTATATACACCCTTTATATCACATAGATTTAATGACGAAGATGGTGCAACCGTGTCATTTTACCAACAAAATGAATGGATCGTTTTTATGCAAACAAGACACTAGCATAGCCATTCACAAACGCTTCGATTCGATTTCGATACGGAAAGTCGTATGACTATCTCGCGCGCTTTCGTAATGCCAAAAAAAGATAGACATACGACTTGTCGAATCGAAATCGAATGTAAATGTATGTGTATGTAGCTATGCAGGTGGCTCTCCATACAGCTTAACATTTCGTTTGGTAGTGCGACTTGTATCCTAGTGAGATATAAGCCGAACACTACATGATACCTAAACAAACACCTAAATATCATTGCATTGCACAGCGCGCTCCCGTGTTATCTTTCATCCCTATATTGCCTGAGATTGCTCAATTGAACTATACCGAAACGTCTTCAAGGCAGTGCCCCAGGCGAATTGTACTGACACATATCTAACACGATATAGGTACTGGTTCAAGCCTAATTTAGTTTAGACCTAGGAAACAGTCTAGAGGGACTCTGCACGGTGTTGCAGGTGCGGTACTGCCTTTCATAAAACTATTACGTACATAACATTACGCCTGTAATCCCCGAAAGATTAGGTGTACTTCGCTAAACAATAATTGACTTATGTAAATCGAGCTGAAAGAAATAAGGCGTCAAAAGCCGCATCGCCTGGAGACGTATACACTGAACAGAGCCATAGTGTCCCTATGTCATGCCTAATGCTCTAACTTATGACCTAGGACCTAAGTAGGTAATATCATTGTACGGAGAAAGTGATTTTTCACAAAATAATCCCAAGTGATGAATAAAAGTCTGGTGACAAAGTACTGTTTCGTTGAAGTAATATATTTTCTTTTTTTTTTTCGTTTAGGCGTAATATTTTTTCTTCGCAATAAAAGTGAAAGTACTTTGTATGGCTTTAAGGGATTTAGAGTTCCTAGTCTTGCGTTAATTTTTAATGTTTATTCGGTTGTCAAGTTTGTGGAGGATCGTCGAAAAAAAACGTAATCTTCTTTAACTAACGCAAACGTTTGTAAAACGTCAAGATAAATGTTTGAGTTCTGGCAAAATGATGAAACTAGTAAAAAGTTGAATTACGAGAATATTAAAAAGTCAAACAAATATACAATCCTATAGGTACTACTAAAATATGAATATAGGTACTCAATATCGTAGTGAGGATTGATATAGTTTGAAGTACTTCTTACTATTTTTATATGATAATATGATGCTTCCTGTTTACTGTTAAAAAATCATAAACATATCTAAGACCAATTCTCGCAGAGTCTAGTCGCAATCTCATCTCAGCGACATCGTCATCTGCCTAGCCGTTTCCCAACTATGTTAGGTCGGCTTCCAGTCTAACCGGATGAAGCTTAATACCAGATTTTCACATAGAGTGAAGCCTTTTTTTTTTTTTTTTTTTTTTACGGATGGGAAATCATCAAATGACTTCTCCCGCTCTGGGCAGAGCGGAAGGGAGTGTCAGACTTGTACTGACTAAAACCCATCCATGTTCCTTCCTTGCCCTTTGTGTTCCAGGGCCGCGGTATCTCTTTCGAACAGCCTGCAGCCCTGGCAGGCATCGGCCCTTGCGGGCATAGAGTGAAGCCTAACCTAACCTTACCTTAGTAAAACTGGCTGTCAGACTTTCAGGCTACTGAATACAATGACTGTCAAAGTTCTACAAACGACAGCCGTCATGCCTTCCAAGGCAACGAGGAAACCCGGTAAGTAATGGGTAGTCACCCATCCACGAACCAACCTAGGCAAGTGCGGCTTAACCTGAAGATGGAACCGAGTGGCTGTTATTTATTAGCCACGAGCTCCTCTCCTCTTTATCTCAGCGACAATCAATGTCAGAAACTTGTAGGGAAATTAGACCGATTTTTGACAAATCGAGACCAAGATTTTAATGCGAGTCATTAAAATACGAGAACCTCTGGCGTTTATCCAATTAATCAAATCGGATCTTATAAAACGAGAAACAAAGTCGCAAATGTCTTTTCAGTGTGATCCGTAAACGAACTAAGTCAGTGGAAAATGAGCAATGATAGCCTAGTGATGTGACCGACGGCCTGCCAAGTTATAGGTCTCGGGTTCGAACCCAAGACAACGCAACTCTGATCTTTCGGATTAATGTGCGTAGTACGTATAGTAAAATTATCACTTGCTTCGATCAAGGAAAACATCGTGAGGAAGCCTGAGAGATGAATTCTCAACGGCATGTAAACCCAAGTCAGAGGCCCATAAAAACTCTGACACCAGATTAAACACTAACCACACAATAAACAAAGCGAATTGAAATCTTCAACCAAGTAACACAAAACTCGTCACTAACTCAACCAGATTCTATCCCCCATTTCACTCAAAGGTGTTCACCATAACTTTCCCATTACAGACGAAAGCTCCTAGCGGTTACATTATATCGCGAATGTACCCTTTGTAACCGCACAAAGCAATTCCGCGTCAGTCCTGTGAATACCACAACAATGCAAAAGTAACATGTGTTAGTTATAAGGTGACCTCAGCTATGTTCAGTATATTTGGAAGGATTCTTGGGTTTACTTATAATATTTTTATTTGAGAAAGAAATATATTTTTATTTGAGACAGTAATACGGAAGAGCTAAGAGAAAACGAAATTTACAGACCAGCAAAGTTAAAATCCCGCGTCATATCACCTTAACGAAGCCGAAAGCCACTTGTTTTCCCGGTCATTACGATATTTTTTTTGTTCTACACCATACCTGGGAACCTTCTAGTTACGGAGATATGGATCAAAGTTGGAACTTTGACCCCAAAAAAAAACAGGTATAAGAGTTTGCTATTGCGTAGGTACACCACTGCAATAGCACACCCACGCTAGTAGAGTAGTCAACGAAAGTTAAAAGGCAGACTGATAGACTTATAATATTGCATGACATATATTTGCATTATAATATTAGTAGACAAATAAAGATTTTTCAAAAAAGTGCGTAGTAGTCGCAACTGGCGAGCGTGTATGACCAGATGTATGAACGTGGACGAGGCAAAAGGAGTATGTAAGGATCGTAGCAGGTGGCGTTCTGTGGTTTCTGCCTACCCCCATGGGAAAAAGGAGTGAGTTTATGTATGTATGTATAAATAATACGTAAAAGCTGATGAATCATTTCATACAAAGCGGAGACATTAACTCAATAATGTACCTACTAGTACTACATTAAGTTGCGAAGCTAAATCTTTGTTAACCTCACTGCGAGTTGTAAGGTAAACTCAACATCGTCATTAATTACCTGAATTAAGTCTTTCTCCATCACAAGCTTCATAATACTTTCGCAAACGTAATCTTTCGAAATACGTCAGGAATTAATTTTATGATTTTCCGTTTCAATATGATTATGTACGGAGTTGTCTTCAGGATATACTAGGGATTCATGAAATATTAATATTAGACGTCTTTAGACGCTCGAAGTTTATAAGAAAATTAGTTCGTAACTACATGTAGGATAACTTCGGATAAGGTGAAAAAGTCAAGTTTGTGTCTAGGAAGTTATTCGTTGTACATTTTATAATTGTATAGTTTTGCAGGTAAGCTTCTCATTGAATATGAAACCCTGGTAGAATATGAAACCCTGGTACTATCTTGGAAAATAAATATTTAATGGTTTTTTTTTGGGACGCCGTTTTCAAGGGTAAATTGAGTCCTATAAATGATAATAGACTTACATAATAATTAGAAACTACAAAATAAAAATGAAAAAAGTAACCTACTTTTGAAAAGAAGTACACTGAAAGTCTCTTTTTAAAAACATAATAAAACAATTCATAGTAAACAAATCTCACCGAGTAACAATGTTTCACCTTGTTTTCAAACTTTAATTAACACAACAGTTCGTCCTACAATTTAATTATTACTGCGTATTTTAAGCCCAGCTAGAAAAAGGTTTGTGGTTAATGAGAAATTTTCGGTTTCACAACAGATACCTAACGAAATTCTTTAACCTGGAAAATAATTTTCAGTAGGCGACAAACATGAAGGCACAATTTTGAAAGCAACCGCAGTTCGTAAACCGACTTGTGTGCCAATGTAACTCTGTGAAAATGCTTCCAGTCTAACAGTACGAAGTCAGTCGTGTCTGTGCCGTTTGCTGTTGCGGTCGGTAGCTGAGAAGAACCTTAAGATGCACGGTACTCTCATCAGACCAGGGCTGACAGTGCGCATTAGGATGTAAAAAAATATATTTTTAAAGGCAATATTAATTGAATATCAAAACGCATTATATTAATTGATTGGCCTGTTGGTCTAGTGGTTAGTGACCCTGACTGCTAGGACGGAGGTCGTAGGTTCGATTCCCACACAGGACAAATCTTTGTGCGATGAGTACGATTATTTGTTCTGTATCTGGGTGTAAATTATCTATAATATGTATGTATTTAGAAATATATAAGTATGTTTATCAGTTGTCTGGTTGCCATAGTACAGGCTCTGCCTAGTTTGGGATCAGATGGCGGTGTGTTGGTTGTCCCAAGATATTATTATTATTATATTTATCAATATTAATTGAATATCAAAACGCATTTTATTTACTACGTTCTTTATTATAGTACCTATCATGCTTTTATTTCCATGAACAAAAACTTGTACCCAACTACAATAAAGCATTATTCGAGAAGAACAATGCCCTGCACTTCCTTCAAATTTAAATTCATTTTCGGAAGCCGCGAAGATCTTACAATAGATCGCTCCGAGCAGGCAGAAAGCTTTTCGAAACATCGTCATTTCACTAGCCGTTTTAAAGAGAACAAATCTTTTATTTTTCAAGAGAAAATTGGAACAAAAAGCCTTGAAAGGAAGATATCAGAACTTTGTACAAAAACCATGTTTAAAGTTGAGTAATTACTTTGTTTGGGATATAATACTATTTGGGCTATAATCTCAGATTACATCTTTCCCTTCTGTAATTTTCAAATTGTTGAAGTATTTGAAGGTAAAACTGATTACATTTAGACAGGGGATGATTGATATGGGTTTGCTGTTAAAGTTTGTGATTACCTACTTGTTGACGCAAAACCTAAGGTCTACATTGCGATTAACAATAGGATAACTATGTTTATAGTAGACATTCAATCGATCAATCACTTACATCTATACAGGACCTGTTGGCTTAGACAAAGTGATAACAATGACGGAGAAATCAAAAATGTATGGACAAAAGCTACAGAAACTCTTATAATGTGTCAATCATTCTAAAAATCTTTGTTGAAATAAGAAACACTTTTAAAGCAATTACTTCATATATTATATAAGCCATCAGTTACCTGTCTACAGCACAAAAAAAGTTTTGCCGAAACTTTTAATAGAGTTTTTTTCAGACGAATTACCAATAAAACTAAACACGATAGATAGCCCAGCAGACTGCCGGGCAACTGGTTTTCAACTAATCCTGAGACTTTCTGGTGAAATCCACTCTTAAGGTGTTCGACAACCATATTCCCGGCTTCAATAATTATGCCTATTTCAATGAATTTGTACCTAATTGAATAGTCTGTTGTGATTTTAAGTAACCAATCACAGCTCGCATGAGATATGACAGCAGATTTACAAATCTGTAACAGGCTTTTAGGAATTGACAGTTACAGCAACTCAGTTAGTAACGTGAGCCGAATAAACACTAGTGGGAATTTCAGGAAACATAAAGTTTTCTGACTTTAAATTTGTAATTAAATTATCCGATAGATTTATACTGAACAGCTATTATATATTAACTTAGCGATACAAAAAGACCAATGAAAAATCCCCAAATAATTCCAAACTATAAACAATAATGTAACAATTGTTACACCAATTCAAAGCCGTCAATAATAAATATGTTCCATAATTTAACAACTTTAAGTAAGCCAAGTGTTTCAAAGCAAACATAATACATTCATAAGTGTCTAACACGAGCTTACCATTAAAATTTAAATCAAAGCAAAACAGTTCAAACACTTGCATTAATAGTTAAGACTTTTTTCCAGCAGTTTGTAAAATTGAGGAACGAAAAGATTAGGCAGCTTTACGCTAAATTATTTTATCTTTCAGTGAGCGCATCGTCATCGTTTTGAACTGTAATTTATATTCAAAATTTTGTAATCATGAAATCTCAAGCATTGGGTAAACTTTCCATTCTTCGGCGGTACGTACCTTACCAATAAAATTCAAAGCTAAATAGTTCAAACATAACTATGAATGCATAGTTAAGACATCGATTATTGCATCCGTTTTTACACTCAAGAAACAAAAATATCAACCTTGTTTGACATGACAACGTCTAATAAATCGGTAAACGCGGGCTGTATGCACGAAAAAGTGTCCCGTTACGCTCATTGTCTCGTTACGCTCATTGTCTCGTTACGCTCATTGTACGCTTGTGCCGCATCTATCTCTCTTCCACTCGATTTTATGACGTTGTCATGTTAAACTATCCTCTGTAAACCAACTTTACAGACAGCCAATTTTTTCGTAATACATTCCTTTGCCGTATACAAACACATTCTCACAATTTCGCACTGTCATTTACATTCAACATTTTGACAGTCTGAAAAACAAGAACGTGCCTAACTTTTTAATTTCTCAAGTGTACGTAGTTACCACCGAGTTCACTGACTTTTGACCACTTTTCGACCTTATTACTAGGTGAAAAGTGGCAGATCAGAATTTTCTACAGGTTTTTACCCTGAAGCGCGCTTACATCATAATCCGCTGTTAATCCTACTATTTCTTGATGTTACTATGTTAAGTGGTGAAACCAAGTAACGTACAAAGAATTATAAATCGCAGCTAATGTTAATCGCGTTAAACGTCTACAGAAAAAAAAAACAGTG
This sequence comes from Lycophotia porphyrea, assembly GCA_950005105.1. Taxonomy (NCBI): domain Eukaryota; kingdom Metazoa; phylum Arthropoda; class Insecta; order Lepidoptera; family Noctuidae; genus Lycophotia; species Lycophotia porphyrea. Next base: position 6,858,522 of record OX465396.1, read on the forward strand.
TCATGTTTTTTTCTGTAACATGAAGTTTCGCCTGTTCATTGCCAGTTATTGGTGTTGTTTATTAAATGAAGCTATCATCATCACGCCTGTAATCCCCGAAGAGTAAGGCAGAGGAGTACCTAATAGTACACCCACATTTCGCTAGTTATGTTTAAGTCCCATGTATGTTCATAGGGTGCGAGCCTAGTGCCATCAACCGGGCACAAATCCATAATTCCCCTGGCTGAGAAATTCCTTATGGAAAAACCCAAAATCACTTTGCCAAACCCGCCAATCAAACCCAGGACCTCATACTCAGCAGTTGCGCTTGCGACCACTACACCAACAAGGTAAGTCTAAGGAAGCTATACTGGAGTGATGTAATTTCTTTTTAACATCCTTTACTGTCCCACTGCTGGGCAAAGGCCTCCCCCAATTCCTTTCACGTGCTCTTTTCACGTGCCTCCTCGAACCAGCACTCGCAGTACGCGTCCAGATCCTCTCGCTACCTTTTTCTGGGCCGGCCTCGGTAATGATGATGTCATTTACAGACAGTTATTTTTACTCAACCTGCATCTTAAGTAAACTATCCGAGACCACTGTTTACGTTATCGAGGTGGCAGAGTTCTGGTCGAAGCTCATTTAATTTTATAGGAATCTACGTCACAACGCGTCGTGACGGCGCGACGACGAAGAAGATGTGTACCTAAATCCAAGCTTTCATTAAAATAGAAAAATAAGGAAGAGTAATAATGATGAAAAGAAATTGTTGACACAGCGGTCCCGCATGACGAGAACTTTGTGAAAGCCAAGAAAGATAAACAATCAAGTATCTTGACTTGGCCCGCAATGTCGACATGTGGGATGTAAGCTCAGCGATCATTGTGCCGATAGTCGTTTTAGCCAATGGATTAATAGCCAGTTGCTTCGACTAACATCTAAGGAGGGACTCGCTTGGCAGCTGGATCAAGGGCTTGATTCAGAAAGCAGTACTTCTGGACACGGCGCGTATTGTCAGGAGGTTCCTCTCTCAGGAGCCCTGACCACTGGTAGCTCGGACCCTGTTTTCCTGTTTATTTTTTATATTTTCAAATGTTTTTTTTTTATTATATTGTTTTATATTTGAATATTTAAAAATGTATTTAATACGTGTTAAAATATATAAAGAAAATAAAAAGAAAACATTTTCATAACTTTCCTAAATAACAGAAAACCATAATAATAATCATATATGACCCTGTCAGCTCTGTCATATTTTACCAGCACAATTTATATCTGTCATATTTTTTTTCTTTTATGGCGCCGGGCAAAGATAATATCCTATCCGTCTTGCATTCTTTGCCAGAAATGTCACCCACTATCATAAAACTGACGACTATTTTCAAATCTTTTACGGATGAGTTATACGATCGTGTCCGAGGTCCTTTCCTGATTAGATCCCGGGAAAATCCCGGAAAAATTGTGGAAAGTTACTGGTTATGATTTTTGCTATTGCGTTTGAGGGTTTTTGACGTTGACCGTCTGTCGTTGTACCGTCTGTGTTGACCGTCTATGTATTCCCACTGGATTGTGACGACAGAAAATAATAAGAAATATAAAAATAATTCTTTAAAAGTATTGAAACTTACATAAATGTACAGACGCCAGCATATCAAGCCACTACAACCTGTCAAATTTATTTAATAGATTTTCAACTTAAACAGATTTTCAACTCTAAAGCATTCAGTTCAAGGTTGGTTGGAAAAATCTGACAATTTCGGGTAGCTTGACCTGCTGGAGTCTGTAAATTAAAAAACTGAAAGGATAATATAAGGCATGAGTATATTAGAGGAAGTCTGAAAATTGCGCCAATTACAGAAAAGTTGAAAGGGAATCGACTGTCTAGGTATGGGCATGTCATGAGGAGGGACGAATCACATGTGACTAAAAAGAGTCATTAGTATAAATGTTTATTAATGGAGAGGAAGAGGAAGACCAAGGAAATGATGGATGGATGGTGTAAGGAATGATGAAAAAAAAAGTAATTATGACCTTGTGACGGTGAACAGAGGAGAATGGAAGAAAAACAACGTGTTGCGCCGACCCCAAGTAATATGAGACGTGGACAGGAAAATGATGATGACAGAAAAGAAAAGAAGAACAATGCTATCTGGCACAGTCGAAAGAAATGCATAATAAAAACCACAGTACAATATAAGATCAGGTATGTCGACGCGCCAGAACCTCTCTGGCGGTTTTAAAAATACAATTATGCTCATACAGATGTCTTCCGACTCTGATTTGTAATGAATTATGAAATGTATTAAACTGAAATGATCTATTTCAAAATGTTTACCAGTCAACGGTACGCATTTGTCGTTTCAACATAGCCAAGTAATATATAACCATTGGCTATCATTAAATAATATCTTGTCTAAGAAACAATCATGTCTCATCTATAAATGTCTCATCCATCACAAAACAATATTACTTTGTAGACAAAACAAAATTAATATTTATAATAACAAAAAACCAATCAAACAATCACTTTGAACTCCATCAAATTCTTCTTCTTAAGAACTTCGTCAGAAACCGTCCTTCAATTGAAATAAAAAAACAATTGAACAGGCGAAGCGAAATAAAGCCTAGTTCAGAGTAAAACAGCGCAAATCCAGACCCGTTATCAGGCAAATCTCTGAGCTTATCGATGCTCGTTTACGTTTAGCCGAGTCAATAACAAGTACATTACGTTTTTAAGTAGTCTTTAATGAGATTTTTAGTACTTGCGTTCGAGTAGGTACTGAAAACCTACGAGAAATTAAATGTACTATAGTTACACCTCTGGAAAATGCACACGTGATGTTACGTGTTATGAAAAATGTAAATTTAAGTGTAATAACAAACATTACATATTGTGTCTAATTCATTACCCTGTGTCTGCTCATAAATATTTATTTAACGAAAGAATTATGTCAAATAGGAAATCAAATTTGAATGCATCAGGTTCTCTCTTTAAGCGTCATAACAAAAATTACCGAAAATATAGGTACCGATATCCATTAAAAACACCCGATCGTAAAAATCGCAAACCAAATTGGACCAAAGACCCACACTCAAAAACTAAGTACGAACAAATAGACGGAGAGTGTATGTAGGATACCTAAACTGATAACTACTAATGTCAAACAAGGTTAAGCTAGGCCGGCTTAGCAATATGATTTTCCGTAATAGGTTTTGCATTACTCACCTTCTTACTCTATTAGTGTAAACGTAGCATAGTTTTACAAGAGATTCTTACGATACTTTTATAGTTAATGCGTTTTTCAGAACATATCCTAAGTAATATTATAAATGCGAAAGTAAGTTTGTTTATTTGTTGGTCACCTTTTCACGCCTAAACCACTGAACCGTTGATCGGTTCCTGAAGTTTTGCATAAACGATGTCAGGTATACAGAAACGCACATAGGGTACTTTTCATACCGAAAACAGGTACTGTTCCCGAGGAAAACAACAATAACGCTCTAATGATAGTTGATGGCGCCACGTGTCCTTCGAATTATGATTGAATTATATTATTACAAGCAGAGTACAACCCGAATTTATTGTTAAATTCTAAATTATCGCGAGCGAAGCCGTGGGTAAAAGCTAGTCATATATAAACATACGTCTAGACTCGTAAACGGTAGAAGGCTAATAAAATGAGGATAAAACATAAAGCTAGTGGTTTATGATGCATCTGTGGCTGGTGAGCATTATGATGTGGCAGTCAATATTGGCTTTTATATATTGGTGTATTTTGGTGTATTTTGCTCAAGGAGTGTGAGCAAAATACACCCACGTCCGCCACGGCTTAGACTCTCTTTCTCTATTTATTAACTGGAACCCTGGGACAGAATTTGGCAAGATGCGCTTTGGCACAGAGACACATGGCTGTGATACCTTCCAAACAAAAGTAGTCTAAGCCGTAGCGGACCATATATTATGGGGCCATACATTTTTGTCCACTATCCTTTGTTGGTAAGTAGTCCCGAAGATATTATAAAATGTGTCATTCTAAACAAATGTGTTATGCAGTTAGTCATTGTGTCGTGACGACTGACGGTTGTCTCAATACCACTTCATTGATATGAATAACTGTCGCTCACAGTTGTGACAACAACAGCATTTGGCCAAAACCTACCGAGATTTGTCCAAAGGGCACAAATCATAATTGAAAGAGGCGTGCAACTGTAAACATTGTCATGTTCAATTACTAGTACCTATTATAATTTTAAGTGGAGATAATTTTTACTTATTTTATATTGTATGTTTTTCTATTTTGTTTGTATATACCGTATGTTTTTTTTTTAAATTGTTGTTTGTCTTTTTTATAGCATCGTATTGGGCGTGTCTGCAATGGCGTTATAATTGGTGGTAAATAAATAAATAATAATAAATAAATAATTCATAGGTCATAGTCGTAAGTGGTGGGTAGGTTGCGGGGATCCGCTGGATGCGAGTCGCACGGGACCGGTCAATGTGGCGACACTTCGGTAAGGCCTATGTCCAGCAGTGGATGTCTTTCGGCTAAAATGATGATGATGAAGTCATAGGTCTCGAGTTCGAACTCAAGACACCTCTGATTTTTCGGATTCATATGCATATTGTATAATTATCACTTGCTTTGGTGAAGGAAAACATCGTGAGAGAATCAAACCAACATGCCCGAGAGATATTTTTCGACGGCATGTAATGCCAAGTTAGAGGCCCATGGGCGGCATTAAACTCTGACACCAGGTTAGGCATTAACTACACGAAAATGATAGAAGACTGCCGTTCACGACAATTTGATAGCAACAGCGTGATTCTGGCAAGAAACAGTACTAATGATAATACGGCTAAGATAAAAAAAATAAAATGCGAATATATATATATAAAAAAAAAACAATCTATTTATTTCCAAAAAACTTTCACATTAATTATTACATAAATAAGAATAACGCTCAATCTTTTTGAGGCAAGGTTATGTGCGCTATCGATTAAGTTTTTTTTTTTAAGTTACCCGCTCACATTTCTTTGTCTGATAGTGGACCCACACGTACGCCCCTCCGAGTATTCAGCCGTAAAATAGGTTTTCAGGATATATGAGCTATCTCCTGTCTAGTCAAGTGACTATAACATTCTGCCTACAAAAACAACGGCAAGCATATTTTTTATAACACTATTTTCTTCTCTCTTCACTATTTTCATAAAAACGATAGTGATGGTCTAAAGCAGCTGGTGCATTGCGGCGATAAAAAAGTCTATATAAAAACTGTTACCCCATGACCCTACCCCACGGCAAAAGAGAAGGGTCAAATTAATGGCTGCTAAGAAATATCACCACTCCTATAAAAATGCCAAAAACAATGGTTGTGTGGGTTTTTTGTTCATAAACTCTAATAAAATTCAAGTTTGTTATGCAAGTTTGAAATTGGTGTTGAAAATATGTTAGGTATTAAACAGGGTCCCCGCTGCCGGTGGAAATGTGTCGCACATACGATGGACTCAGTCCATTAGTGAAAATGTCATGCGCGCATATTATGGGGCTACTGAGGGGTGAAGCAACTTGACTGGGTACCGTGGTCGGATGCTCTCTCTGTTTCAGGTGCATACGTCGTTGATCTCAATTTTATTAAACATGCGCATAAACATGATCAGCCCATAACGTGGCCACTACTGGGACCATAGAGTATAATCATTATATAGACCATAGATTGGGTAGCTGGGACACAAACCTCTGTGAGAGAGAATGAGTCGTAATCCAATAAATGAATGGATTGACATGTCTTTGATGTTTTGGTTCTATGAAATATCGACTCACGACATTTTCCTTTATCGTTTTGGGAGCAGTAATCAAGAAATAAATTACACAACTAAAGTGCACACCTAAACAAAGAAAAATATATCTACACCATCATCATCTGCCTAGCCTTTTCCCAACTATGTTGGGGTCGGCTTCCAGTCTAATCGGAAGCAGCTGAATACCAGTATTTTACATGAAGCGACTGCCTATCTGACCTTCACAACACAGAATAAAAATATATATCTACACTATGCTGAAATTGATTACGAATTGGTTATTACTTAGTACACATGGCGTCACATCAAACTATATACATTACCCGTATTTCATGGCTTCGTTATGTATACATTTCCTGTAATATTAGTTTACCATACAGCTTGATTGGCCGCCGTGCGTACCTAATCAGATAATCGTTACTTAAGATCAGGTCCATCAATTACACTTAAGGGAAGCTCCGGAACTCTAATAAAACGATCGAAGAAAAATTGGCACCATGCCACAAGAACCTTCAGGAAAACTTCTCCCTCAGCTATTTGTTATCATGATCACACTCGCTATGAGAACATAATGTTTAGTTCTTTTCTCATTTGTGGCATTATTGGAGTGTGGATAAAATATATTTATTTATTTATTTAAACTTCATGTACAAGAGTGGTACATAGGCGGACTTAATGCCACAAGGCATTCTCTACCAGTCAACCTTTGGGTCAAATAGGACAGCATTGTGGTAGAGTACAAAAACAACAAATAAACAAAAAACCATTTTGCAAATAGTAGTGATACACATAAACGGATACTTACTAATACATATATATAAAGATATATGGTATTGCTATTGACCTGTTGCTTGGATTATGGTGGCTTAGATTTTGTGTATGTATAAATATTAAGATAAAGTTAAGATAAGTTAATCAATTTGGTTTTTCCATCAGGAATTTCTCAAAAGCAGCTACAAAGTCTGGATTTGTGCCCGGTTGATGGTAATAGGCTCGCACTATATTACATGGGACTTAGAAACATAACTGGCGAAATGTGGGTGTACTACACTTCTGCCTAACCCTTCGGGGATTACAGGCGTGATGTTATGTTAATTAAGTTCATATTCCGTTTTCAGTGTTAACTTGTCCGTCCATGTGGCTCAAAAAGCTTGGCGCGCTTCAACATGTACATGGTATGGCTTGAGGATGGATAATGATAAGGATTCTTGGGTAATATTGTTTGGAGCAAAACAACTACTTCTGTTGCTATCAACCACACACAAATCCAGACTTAGGGTTTCATCATTAGCCTATTATGTTCCCTCTGCTGGGACACAGGCCTCCTCTCTATGAGAGGGATTGGGCTATAATCCACCACGCGAGCTCAGTGCGGATTGGTAGATGTCACATGTCTACGAATTTTTGGTTCTAGGACATGCCGGTTTCCTCACGATGTTTTCCTTCACCGTTTTTGAGAGCAGTGGTGATGAAATAAATTACACAAAGTAATGCGCCTGCCTGGGTTCGAACCTACGACTTACTGTTCGTAAGTCGGGGTCACTACCACTGGGCCACCGCTGTTCTCACTTCGGGTTTGCTACTGGTAAATTCGTGATGGAAGGACCCAAATTGACTTAGACCGACCTGGAAATAGTACTCAATATCTCATGATCAGCAGCAACTATAGCTCTTGCGGCCTCTAGACCAACAAGGCAGTCATGTCAGTCCTTGTGTTACATGGGACTTACTAATACAGGGTGTAAACGGACTCTTCACGAAACCGTCAACCAAGTATTATGTATGTATGTACAGTCTTATTCCGCCTGATCATTAAAAAAAAATTCGCTTGAATCATGCGGAGGCGCCCCGCCCGGTTAGAGAGCGCTTCAAGTTGTAAGTGCAAGCAAAAATGAGCTTAGTTGTGATTAGGCGGGAGTGTCCTCGATTATACATCAAACTAAGTAACTTTACGCAAAAAATAAGGGTGGGAAACGACTTTTTATTTTGGGGTGAAAAATCACGTTTTACCGTAAGACTCAATATAAGTAACGCATTCAAAACATTGTGCTGATGGATTGAATACTAAGGGGGTCGTGAAGGTGTCTTAAGTAAAAAAAAATACATTAAAAACATGTCTGACGGGCTTATTTGATTTTTTTGGTATTTAATACAAAATTTGTGAAAAAGTTGGAACTTAAACCCCCAATATCTCCGTATCTAGAAAATTCCCAGGTATGGTCTAGAACAAAAAAATGATCGCAATGACGGGGAGAATAATTGCTTTTCGGCTTCGTTAAGAGTTTTTTTTCTGTTGGTCGATTAGTAAGGGTTTGGGGGACGTTTTGACGCATCTATATGTTCAGAAACCAGAAAATATCACGTTTTCATCAGTCCTTCAGCTGTCCAATAACAACACTTATTCCAACAAAATTAAGTCCATAAACACAAAAACAGCACCTAATAGTTCAACAAAACCCGACTTAACATAAAATAAATACTAAACAAATTATCTTTCACGTCGAGGCCCCGACTTTCTCCCAACAAAAGAAATAAGCCCGGTACCCTAATACTGTGAACGAAAACAGGTCCCAAATGTAAATTGAAAACGGCACAAAATAACACCTAACAAAAAACTTTAGGAAATGTAAGAGCGAAATAGAAGCGCTTAATTTTTGTTTTCCCTTCATATTATCGCGATTAACGGGCTTACGAGAAGCAATAGGGATGTTTCTTGAATAAAAAAATATGAGTCCGTCAGTTAGATTGAAGAAAATATTGGATACCTATTTTTGTTTTATCAAATCAATAAAAACTGACCAAAATAAAACGCATCAAAGATGGGGGCTTGTGACGTCACTTTGTCAGTAAAAGTGTACTGACTTTATGACATCACACGAGTTTTCGACGCACTGTATCGTTTTCATTGTGTTTACGTGAAAAAAGAAAAAAATACGTGTCCAGTATTTTTTGGAAATCTATCTGACTGACTTATCTGATTTTTTTGGTAAACTACCCGGTTGGTATAAGTAAGGCAGGGTTAGGCAGAGGGGTACTTAATAATACACCCACATATCGCCAGTTATATTTAAGTCCCATGTAGTAGTTGGCGAGCCTATTGCCACTAACCGGGCGCAAATCCTGACTCCGTGGCTGCTACTAAGAAGTTCCTGATAGAAAAACGCAATAACACTTTGCCCGACCTGGAAATCGAACCCAGGACCTCATGCTCAGCAGACCAACGAGGCAGCCAATCTTATTTATTTCTGTAAATTGGTTTAAGAAAACACTTTTACACATCGCATCATATTATGTTTTAAAACTAGATGGGGCCGGTGTTTCGTACCTGACTACCCTGAGAAGAGACAGCCGAAACAAACTCAGAGATCACTGTCTTTTTTAAAGTCCAGTCTTTTGAAGAATGAACCACACAGATTTGAGATAACCTGTTCAATCAGATTGTATCATTCCACTACTGGGGCACAGGACAGGCTTCCTCGCTGGCTAGCCTTTTCCCAACTATATTATGGTCTGCTTCCAGTCTGACCTAGTGCAGCTAAATACCAATATTTTACATGCAGCGACTGCCTATCTGACCTCCACAAACCAGTTAGCACTGAGTAATACGAAACTCCTTACAAATGTTCGTTCTATGAGTCAGCAATTTAATGATTGTTAGTCGTTTCCCGTAATTTGAGATTTTACCTTTATTTAATTGAATACGGTACCTGACCACTGAGTATTCTGGAAATTAATTCCGTATGGGGTTTTGCTTGCAAATTATTGTATCCTTCCTGTAAAATATTAAAAGGATTATGCTGATTTTACATTACCGGGAACCATTTATTCGTTTAAATTTAAAATTAAGGAGGGTGGTTGAATAATTTGAGTAAGTGAAGAACAAAATCACTCGTATTTCTTTGTCATACGGACCATATTATAAAACAAGGAAAAGTAATTTATAAAAAATTCAAGCTTTCATTTATGGGCTGCGGGACTGTTCGAAAGAGATACCGCGGCCCTGGTAAACAAAGGTCAAGGAAGGAACATGGATGGGTTTTAGTTAGTATAAGTCTGACACTTCCTTCCACTCTGCCCGGAGCAGGAGAAGTCATTTGACGATTTCCCATCCGAAAAAAAGTAAAAAATAAATAAAAGCTTTCATTTATAAATGCCTTAAGTAAAGTCAATTGCTTAGGTTTTTGTATTGTACCCACGGCAACCTAAACTTTAGATATACAAGTTTTTTTTTTTAAAATGGTTTAGTTACAAACAGGTAAACGTAAAATAAACGCTATAAACCGAATAAATAGAATAATTTAGGATTACAACGTTGAAAGGTTTTTTCACCTCACTTCTTAATTGATTACTTTACCCAAATGTTTTTCTAAAATACACTTATTTTACAAGCTTTTAATGTATCAGAACCAGGTACCTAAGTACTTTCCCAAATCAATTTCCAGCCTCTTTCACAGAAATCACTTAATTAAAGGGCCGTAAGAATCATTTGGACTTCGCTATCTAAATGCGTACCAAAATCCGAAAAGAAAGTAATTAATTTTCAATCTGTCGAAGCTTGAAAACTTTGAAATTAGATTTATTATTTTGTACCAAATAATTTCACTACCGATTCCAATTAACTTTTTATGTAATTACTTCTAATTGTTAAAATGTCAATGCAAATCAATTACAAATGTTAATCCCAATGACGAATATTATTCTAAATTAAATAATAAGGCTAAGGCATAAGGCTACGCTGAAATGGGATTGGTGGGTCACTTCTGCGTCATGCACCATGACCGCTATCCGTATACCGCAAAACTCTCTACACAATGGGTACCAGGAGATGGACTGCGCCGCCCAGGCCGTTCCAGAAAGAGGTGGAAAGACGACCTAGATGCACTCCACGGAAGTTGGTTCAAAGAGGTGCAAGAAAAAAGCTTGTGGGTGAGCAATTGGGAGAGGCCTTTACCCGGCAGTAGAGAGTATAAACTAACAAAAATATATATTAAAATCATCCTTTAATGTAATCATTAGTCGTTACAAGCCTATATTGCCCCACAGCTGGTACACAGTCCTCTCTGTAAGAGGGATTGGGAAATAAAAATGAATAACATGACCGTGTCATTTTTGCGAACCCTCATCATTATAATCTGTTAAATAAATATAAATAATTTAAATACCGAAAAGGCATGAGTTGCGCGAGAGAAACACTTTAGGGTTAACACGGATAGATGATGCTATGTTTGAAAGCAGTCGTTATGCTGCTAAGCCAACCGCATTTTTGGTTATATTTAAGGCTGCCATTTCTGGGAAGTACTTCTACAGATTGTTTATCAACCATACTGTGTATCTCCTAGTACCATTAAGTACATACGAAGTATTGAATTCGCTGGTACATATTGCGGATGGGAAATGTTGTAAATAACTTTGATATAATTTATCTTTGCGATATCCTTATTTTTTCTAAATTAGAGCTTTCATTGTCATGCACTTGTAGGGCTGAAAGTAAGTTTTTCTTGAAATAAATAAGTCAAAACCGTACCAAAACCACAAGTAAATGTAATTTTAGCTTTCCAGGGCGACAACCCTAACTATGACGAATAAATAATGTAGGTTTGTTTAATAAATCATAAGAATTTACGGACGATTTTTTACAACGTGCTTTGATTTGTAATAATAATATTTTTTCGCCTTTTTGGCGGTGGTTTTTACAACTCTGTAATGAATATTTCAAGTATTTTATCTGTCCTTATTGTTAGTATAATGTTATATCAAAATAAAGTTAATTATCTTGGTTACACCTCTGCTTAAAATGACTACTAACGCCATCTAGTAAGACTGAAACGAAACTATGAATGTACGATGATGTTTGACGTATAATAAAAGTTACAGTGTTGCGAATACCCAACGAGTTTTAATACTTATTAAAGATTAAGATGGGGTATCGTATTATTCCGGGCTTACTGGGTTATACAGGTCAGACAGGCAGTCGCCCCAAAATAAAAAGTCGCCGGTAAAATACTGGTATTCAGCTGCATCCGGTTAGACTGGAAGCCGACCCTAATATAGTTAGAAAAAGGCTAGGCAGATGATAATTAAAAATTAAGATGGATATGGTTTACGAGTTTACTTGAACAATGGATTACTCCGGAATTCCATTGTTATATTCTAACGTCTAAATAAAATGTAATTTAGCATTCATAAGATGTAAATGGGGACGCCAAAAATGGCGTGTTTAATACGACAAAGTCAAAAATGAAGAACATGTTCATATGTTGATTCTACATAGTTAAAACATTGTGATCAGGGAATGGAATTCGTTTCCTGAAAGTGACACAAAAAAATTCGTTGCTGAAAGCGGAAACAGTTATTTTTTAACAAAATTCTCTTTTTATGAATGAATAATTCGGCATTCCAACATGCCACAGTTTTGATTAATTCACCTATAGTTTTTACAAATTATTTGTTTTTTTTTTGTTAATAAAACGTGGGGCAACGTTTTATTAACAAAAAAATAACAAATAATTTTAATACACTAGGAATTTCTCCTGTATCGAGGGTGTGTTCAAAAACATTTAAACTCACATACACAAACAGCCAGACCCGGAACAGCTATCTGTAGGTCATACAAATATTTGTTTAGTGCGGGGATCGAACCCGCGACACGCAGCGCACCAGGCAATCGCTCAGCCACTGCGCCAACCGTGCCGCCAAACTAAATGTAAATTGTTATTTTAAAAAAGCTCGTTCAAATAACTCTGGTAATTTATATTATCATTATCAGGTACATGATTACTGTAAGAGATTTAAGATTTTTTTATATCTTTTTGTATTAAAATATACTGTCAAATAAATCAAAATTCGACAACACAGTCATCATCATCTGCCTAGCCTTTTCCCAACTATGTTGGCGTTGGCTTCCAGTCTAACCAGATGTAGCTGAAATACCAGTATTTTACATGGAGCGACTGCCTATCTGACCTTCACAACCCAGTTAATACTGGGTAATACGATACCTCTTGGTAAGACTCTTTTTGGGCCACTGACTACCTGTAACGACTGTCAAAGATGTACAAATGACAGCCGGGACCAACGGCTTAACGTGCTTTCCGAGGCACGGAGAAAACTCGGTATGTAATGGGTGGTCACCCATCCACAGACCAACCTCGGCAAGCACGGCTTAACCTAAAGATCGACTCGAGCGGCTGTCATTATTGTGCCACGAGCTCCTCTTACAACTTAACACTTAAAAGTCAATAATTGAAAATAAGAAAAAGACACGATTCCCAAGATATTCAATTATCTAATACTTTTCAATGAAATTGCAGACTTTCGAGGAATAATTAAATCTTTTCAGAAACAGTTTTCTTTACGGGGAAATCTTTACTTGCTTTTCGTTCTCATTTTTGCCCAGGCCAATTTATTATTCATGAAACCGCTTCAACGTTTAGTCAAGCGTGAGCTGCGCACTTACGAACCGTTCTTCACTTTATAACGTCACTAGCAAAAACTGGCGACTTCGCCCGCGTAGCAACGTTGTTGACACTTTTTCTGCATAACTTCTGAAGTTCGGAGTAAGCGTCAAAGTTGCATTTTATTCGAAGGAAAAGTTGAGGGTTATTTTTCACAAATTTTTTGAATGAATTTCAAGAGTAATGAGTTTCTTTAAAAAAGTCTTCAGTAAAAAATATACTTAAGTACCTAAATATTGATTTATAAAAATTACGTTTTGTGATTTTGACGAAACTGAAAAGTGGTATTTCGTTTTTTACAACAAATTTCATCACGCGTCACACAAGCTTTTGGTGGTTTGTGTTAATCACATTGGTACTTCTTTTGACTTCTCTATAATCAATAACACTGATAAAATATCACTTTGTCTAGGCCCTAAGCATGAGCCTAATTAGCGTATAATGTTCCCACTGCTGGGACACAGGCCTCCTCTCTATGAGAGGCAATGGGCTGTAATAATCCACAACGCGGACTCAGTGAGGATTGATAGATGTCACATGTCATCGAATTGTTGGTGTAGGCCCTAAATAAAATAAAAATCAGTAAGCCCATACATATACAAGAACTGTCGAAAATGATAAGAAAGCGATAATTTGTTTCACCAATTCCCATTGGTTGACCTTTCAAATGATTCAAAGAAGTTTCTATCAATAATTTGTAGACATTTCCACTATTTCTTGTCGCTGCACGTTTTTATTGACTACACGTGTCTCCACGTAAGGCAGGTTAGACGTCTTAATAAATAAACATTGTAAGTGGAAATGAGGAAGGGGTCACGTTGCTGGTATACTGACCTTTTATGTTTTTCAAGATGGCGGTGTGTATACGCGGGTATTGTATGGCAAAGGTGTAATTGAACTAAAAGAAGTATTTTCTAAGGTGCACGTGATGTTTTCTAGTTTTTTCTAAACATTGTGAAGAAAGTGGAGGTATTTACAAAAGGAAAACATATGTAAAAAGAAAATGAGTTTTCTTTTACCTTTTACACACAAACCTGTTACAAACTCAAGAAAATATAAAAACTACGAGTAAGGAATTCTCATTTCTTTTATTTATTGAAGTAATTTCATGTAGAAATATGCCGCCGTGCTTTTAAGTATGTAGATTTCTCTGCGATGCAAACATAAGAAGATTTTTGCATCTATGTTTGTGCTCATGCTCGCTTTGTGTGCAGTAATCAGCTAGTTTGCTTTTTAATATATGAAGTGAGCAGTCTCAGTGCACAATTTTCATATTTGAAAGATACGGTTGCATAATTTTTGATATCTATACAGATCGCTATCCTTTTTCGACTGTTTGGTAGACGACATAGTATTCGTATAATCTTTCTTATTTTTCTTTTATTAGTGGTGATATTTTAACTACACAGCACGGAGCAGCCACGGAGGCTGGATTTGCCCGGTTGATGGCTATAGGCTCGTCCCTAAGCTATTAGTTATTACATGGGACTGTTTACATACATAACTGGCGAGATATGGGTGTACAGGTACACCTCTGCCTAACCCTTTGCGGATTATTGGCGTCATGTTATGGTATGTGTGTTATGTGACATTTTAACTAGTTTTAATTTGAAAAAAAAAAAATGTAAAAACGCCAACAAGACTATTTAATACCGAGTCCACAGTCCACATGGAGTTGACGTAAGTTGTATGTCTCATGTTTAAAATGCCGACAAATCACTGAATTTTTCATCTCATCCATGTCATCATTTTCATAACTTACTCAACGAGTAACCACAAGCAAACCCCCAAAAACTGCTACCCTTACAGAGCTTTATTAAACATGTCAACACAATCAAACAGGGATCCTTTCCATCTTTCACCCTTCATTTCCCGAATTCGGCCCAAGAACTTGGCCCTTTCTTAACTAAAAGGTAGTACAGGCTTTTCAATACCCCCCTATTTGAGCCCAGTGGACAAATTGAGTTGTTAGCCAGCCCAAGGCGACAATTGGAATACTTATTGCTCAATCAGGACGACCTCCATCGTAATCAGCCGAAATAGCCCGAATTAACCCGAAGTTGAACGACTGCGAAAATTGTAGGGTCGGTCTATGTTCTTAGGTGCAAAGGTGCTATATGTTTGGTTAACCTCAGAGTTTGGAACTGTTTGGATTTGAGTTCTGTGTTAAAGTTAATTAAGGTTGGGACTGTTAAACTAATATGTGCAAGATATTATCGCACGGTGAAAATTTAATTTGCAAAACCCGTCGCAGTTGCTGGCATTACCAACATTTTGTCAAATCTGTCTCGTCATTAAAGACTCTCTTGAATTTACTCTCTATAACGAAAACTCGTGTTTTCGTCACAAGCCCTCTCCCTCAATTCACCAGTCCCACAGCTGTATACAAATTCACACAGCAGTCGATTATTATAAATAATCACTTGAGCAAAAGGTTGCCATTTTAAGTGAGAAAATATTGATGTGTACTGTACTGCGACTAAGGGACTTACCAGAGAATGGGCAGCAGGAGCAGCGTTCTCTGTGCCTTTGTAACAACCGTACTGCGATCGCCAACCCGCCTGCCAAGCGTGGCGATTATGGCAACACCGCCATTTTGGGGGAGGCCTATATCCAGCTGTGAACGACTTTCGACTGAAATGATGATGATAAAATATTGATGTGCGTAATTGAAAACGTTCTTGCCTTTATTTGCAAAGAAACGATGGTATATAGAAATCTAGTATCTTGACAGTTCGTTAAAAATAATTAAGTATTTTTTATAGTAGTTTAAATGCGAGAAGACTCTTTTAACTGAAAACACAATTACTTCGGTAACTAAAAGATTTAAAACTCCGAAAAATCTAGAAAACTGTCTCATTCAAACAATTCGGCAGGCGAACTTACTAGTTATAACATTCAAAGTTTCTCGTAAGTCGGTCTTTAAAAGTCGTTGTTGAGCGTTCGTGCATACAACAGAGGTCTTGTGAAGGAGCAAGACATCCTTTCACTAGAAAAAGAGACGCAAGATGAAAAACATGACGTCTTAATATAATGTAAGAGGGAGAACGGTGTAAATTGCGAGAGTGTCAACAAGCACGTTCTCGACTTGATGAGAATTATTTTTAGAAAGAAGAACTTGGGACTTCATAAGGTTTTATTTAAAACGCTGAGAGTCACTAGTTTTTCCGTTTTTACGATCATTTGTTTAGGTGCGGACAAACCGAGCGGACTGGAGAGCGTACCGGACTAAGAACATCCTACTTGGACAGATAATCTACTGAAATATCTCTCAAAGACCTGTGTCCGTAGCGAGTCTACTTGGCTTGACCGCACCTTTTAAAAGGAGCTGGATATTACTTTAACTGGATAAACCTTCGAGTTACGGAGTTATTGAAGGTCAAAGTTCCAACAATTTGTACAACAATTTTAAAATTGTATTATTAAACTTTATAAATACTCCCACACCACAGTATCCCAGCGGTCTTATTATTACATTTATGTCTGTAAAAAATATTAATTTACCAAAATACTATCATTAAAATCATCAACGTGCATAACTTCTTCTTCATCTTCTTCTTCTTCAGCCTTTTCAAGGTTCCCACTGCTGGGACACAGGCCTCCTCTCTATGAGAAGGAATGGGCTATAAACCACCACGCGGGCCCAGTGCGGATTGGTACATGTCACATGTCTTCAAATTTTTAGTTCTAGGACATGCCGGTTTCCTCACGATGTTTTCCTTCACCGTTTTTGAGGGCAGTGGTGATGAAATAAATTACATAAAGTAATGCGCCTGCCTGGGTTCGAACCCACGACTTACTACTGTTCGTAAGTCGGGGTCGCTACCACTGGGCCACCGCTGCTCTCCCATAATATCTAACTTATCATAACTTAATTATACTATATTATGACTATTTCATTAAATCATATTATTTGAGGTCCTAACTTAAAAATTTGTGTAAATGATTCTGATAAATTGTTTAAATTTAAACTGGCTTGGCACGCGTCGATGGGAAGAGACCAGATGGTATGACCATAATACCATGGAAGTTGGGTAGGCCTTTGGTGTGGGAAGCAACTTGCGTCGACACCCTTGCGCCATCCCATCTTCCTAGCAGAGTGGGCTGCGCTGGGGCGGCTGCTGCAGGTGCTGAAAACTTCAAACGGCGCAAATACAATCATTTAATTATTAGTTATGTGTTTGAGCCGTTTGGGGTTGAAACTAAGGCTATGGGGTCCGATTGCCCACTTAGTATTTCGGGAAATCGCCAAGCGGCCGGCTCTACACGTGACCAGAAGGCGGGCCTATTTTTTGGCCAAAGAATCCACATTGCCATCCAACGTGGATATGCTGCCAGCCTTCTGGGCACTTTTCCTGTTGACAGTGATGTGGACGAATTTTTTGACGCCCTGTAACCCATTTGATACTTGTACATATTTTTATAACTATTATAGATTTGTAGCTTGTAAAAAATGTACATGGAATTATAATTTATTTATTAAAACATTGTTTAAATTGAATTCTGTAAATACATATTTTTTACGTTCGTGAATCATATTTCGATGAAAACGCCGAGCAACGTACCATCATATTACATTATATAACAATAAACAGACGGACATTTGAATTTCACCGTCCCCTCAAACTCAAAGTGTCGTTTTAGAACTGAACCATGCTTTGCTGAGATGAATGAAAAATACCAAGTGCTTTGAACTCCTCAAGAACAGCTCATTACATACAATGTTTCTGTAAGGATCACTTAGATGAGAAGCGTCCTTCTTAAATACATACTTGTGAAAATTGGTTTTAGAATTTATAATGAGTGCGCGACTCTTTCCTTTTGTAACGCGAAACCTAGCGATAGATATGAAAGCTTGAATAAAAGAATGCATATCTCGACTAGGAAAAAAAGAAAACAGTAATGGCAGGTTGTCTGTTCATTAGGTATTTGAGAGTTGGATGTTGGCTTCTACAAAGGTGAGGTCATACGGCGAGCATTTGAAAGCGAGCGATGTAAAGATTGCAATGCGAACTAATTATAGCAATGACCGATGGAACATCGTGTGAGTTTTGTAATGCTGGGTTCAACGTACGCATTAACCAAATGTTAATTACGCGTGAATAAATGTACGCTGTGCGTGAACGCCCTTTAAGATTTTGTGTCTTTGTTTTTTAGATTTTCCATCATTTTAAAATATTTTTAATAACTATTTTAAAATAATGTAATAATTATTTTTTTATTGTGCTACTGGGTTTTCCATCAGGAATTTCTCGGTAGTAGCCACGGAGTCTAATATTGTGCCTGTTTGATGGCAATAGACTCGCCCCCTTTTACATGGGACTTAAACCATAACTGGTGAAATGTGAGTGTACTATTAGGTACACACTGCCTAATCCTTCGGGGATAACAGTTGTGATGCCGTGCATGTTATGTATATTAATATAATGTTATAGAGTAAATTTTGTGAGAAGTTTGTTGTAAAATCAGGGTTTGCGTCCTGTGGCAGATTTGCCTATACATCAAAAATAAAATCTTTAGTTTGTATTGCATCACCGTTAACCGAATTTATCCCCAAAAGCTAATATAATCACAAGCCAAGATGGTAACACGTGCTTCAACTAAATTTGTTCTTAAAAGTATATTTTTAATATCTTTTATGAACCGCGCTCATGCATTGGCTTTAATAATATTTCCTTCCCAGTCTTTATGTCACAGACTCCCTCGTTCCACAGAGGTTTCTTCCTCAATTCTCCAAGTTTTTTAATTTAATTTCACAGAAGAATGCTTTTTGTACTGTCGAGTGCTGACGGGGAGTGAATTACAAAAACAATGCTGTACAAATGCACGGGAAGTGGTTGATTTAGAGCTGTGTCGCGCAATTTTAATTAAGTTTAATAATATTCACTATTCAGTGATTGATAATTAAAAATGAAAGTAGGTACTATTGTCATCGTCGTATTACGTAAGTACTTACTTTTGGTCTTAATTTTTGAAGTTATACTGGCGTGAAAAATTATGAGAGTAAATTTGTACGATGCGCGCCCACAACGTCACGAAAAACCGACACCCTGAAGTTAGCTAGTCAACATACACCCTGAAGTTAGCTAGTCAACATACACCCTGAAGTTAGCCAGTCAGCATTTTAGTTTTATACGCCAAAGAAGTATAACTTTTTTTTTATTATTATTTTAGATCTATTTGTAGTTTGTATATAACGCAGTTTAGTTTATGAATCGTTTTTAAGTACTATCTGTCGGGAATTTCAGGTTATATTCCGCTAGGCTCGAGCATTATATGGGCAGACGATGGGTTTCGTGCTATGAAAACACACTGTGTGCAATACACTGTTTCTAGCAAAACTAACAAATTACTTGAGATTACAACTCAACACACGGGACACAATGAATGGAGTACAGTTCCAATAGGTCTCAACTCGTTCTCGACTGTCGTTCTCGCCACGAGCTGTGGTCATCAGGGCTCTGCAGAAGCACGCTGTGATGTTAGTAAACTTGTAACTAAGTTGCGTGATTTCCTACCATAGGCGCGCTTACGATTCATTTTATGTCCGTACTAACGACCTGATCCGACATATATATATTTAAATTAAATATTTTATGATTTTAGCTATATTGCTATGTTGTGCTCGTGGCTAAACAAAAACAAGGGATGACTGTATTTGGCTTTTTCTACATGAATTTTTCAATAGTAGCTAGGATTTTTTCCCGGTTGAAGGCAATAAGTTCACCCCCTTTTGCCTATAAGGGACTTCAACATAACTGGTGGAGATAAGGGTGTAAACATTAACTATGTATAGTCTGTGCACCTGTCTTATTTTTCGGGAATCAAAAACATGTTGTGGTAATCTAGATTGAATAGTTAAAAAAAGTATTCTTGTTCTTTATTGCACACAAAAAAAGAGAAATACATACAAAATTATAACAAGTAGCAAAACGAAAAAAAAAAATAGTATCTATAAAAAAAACCGTTATCCGTTATTTATGAAATAGTATCTTTGCGAAACCAAAAAAATATATATACCTAGTTAAATGACACATTCTTTATGGTATTATTACTTGTAAAGAACTTGTCGATATATCGGGAGCTCAAAATAAATAATAATCACGGAAGATATCAAGTAAGTGACAATATACTTAAGATTAACGTGGAATTTTGCATTGATAGATAGTGAGCCATAATATTACAAACCGTCCCTATTATTATATTATCTTTTTCCACTATTCGCACCTAGTTTCAGGCCCCAAAGCATCTTAAAGACAGACGCAGCGAACATTTTCATTTAAAACTTCGTGCTTTATTCTATTTAATCGGTTTTTCAATTCATTTCTCCACCGACAAATCAAAGTTTATTGCTGCATCGTTGCCACAAAGGTTATCCCGCTCTTTGTTTATTTACCGATTGGCTATCCTGTAGACTTTGTGTTACTAGCCAACTAACAAAGATTTGTTAACTAAAGCTTCGATTTTTTTGTTTGCTTCGCTTTCATCTATGGCCCAAAGGTTCCGAAATATAGGCAACGTTGAGACTTGCAACAAAACGACCGAGCCACTTGTTTTTGGTGCATAGAAAGGCGGCGTTTGACTGGTTGCATTTAGGAGTAATGTAACGAATACGTTTGAGCGGTACTTTACAAATCAGTACAGCTAAACGCATCGGTGCGATCGCACATAATGTTTTACTCTGAAAAATCTACAGTTATTAATGAAGCACACAAAACCTCTACGTCCCCCATTCAGACCAAGAATGGACCAACCTTAAGCCGAGGGCTCAAGCGAGTTCACCGTGTTTCTATATTGTAACAAGAACACCTCGAATGATACATTACAGACAACACTGACTTGCTACAATTGTCTGTAATTTATCATTCGAGGTGCCGCCGCCTAATGACTCAACGCAAGAACGTAGCAAAATCGTAGCCTGTGACAATGTGGAAATTTACAAGCTCCCTACCTATGCACGACCTCAGATGATACGACTAACTACGGCGACTTCCATCAAGCGACGCGCGTTCATCATTTGTTTCCTTCGCGTGAGAACCATCGCTTAATTTATAGAATCACGGTCACTCATATATGGCATGCCCACTATCATTTGTTTTATCCGCAGTCATTGTCACAACACGCGTCTCTCTGGAACGTGTAAGTCGTAGCCAACCATTAAGTTCTACGCAAACTTATCGACAAACTTTGGCACGTGCGTAATAAGCTTGTCACGTGTGCTGGGCCATTTCAGTGTAATTGCTTTTTCATTTAGACTGCAATTTCAACCCCATTGCAAATTCACTAAGGTTGAAACTACTTGTGACTATCATTAAGGAAAATAGCTGGTCGTTTTGAGGATTACAGGCGTGATGTTATGTTATGTTATGTTTAAGTGCTGATTTCCAAGACCCGATTTTATTATTAATTTTACTAATTGATGAATGGCTGAATTGTGAGGTGAATGTATGCGCAACACTACTGAATGGATTTGGATGAAACTTGGTACACAGATAGTTCATAAACTGGATTAACGTATAGATTTTCATCCTGGTAGTAAGATCCTGTGGGACAGTTATCAAACTCAAGTAAATTATATAAATTATTAATTTTATAAATAAAATAATAAGACTATATCTTGATTAAAACTAACCCTAACTTTAATCAACCTAATATTAACCTTAATCAACTTTTTGATTGTTGACTTGGTGAAACCCTGACCTTTGTCTAATATATATTCAATGAATAAATAAAACGTGACACCCAAACAACTGTAATTTAATAGTTTAACCTGAACTGTACATTCGAAGCTATTCGCTGAGTCATCGTTTGGAAGACTTTTAGTTTCAATATTACCCTATCGTTTTAAATAGGTTACTATTATTTGATCTTTACTACATTGTTGGTCTAGAGGTCGCAATTGCGACTGCTAAGCATGAGGTCCTAGGTTTGATTCCCGAGTCGGGCAAATTGTTATTAAGTTTTTCCATCAGGAATTTCTCAGTAGCAGCCAGGGAATCTGGATTTGTGCCCGGTTGACAATAGGCTCGCCCGTTATTACATGGGATTGAAATATAACTGGTGAAAATTAGGTGTACTGTAAGGAACTTCTCTGCCTAACCCTGCGGGGGTTACAAGCGTGATGCTATGGGTACGATACTGCGAGACAAACACTGTTGAATTTAAAGTGATTATTGTAAGATATTTATCTCAGTAATACTTTACGTTTAAATGTACAGTGGCGGACATAATCCTAAAGCTTTTTCTACCAGTCTTTTGGTCGCGATTGTACTAATGTAGATGGTTCGAAAGTAAGTTGTTGCATGAGCAATGATTAAGCCACGCCCTCTCCTTCTATTGGTTTATCGAACTATGTCAAGTTCCCTTTCGTCATTTCAGGGTTAGAAATTCAAGCGAACAATTAGGGTTAGGTTAGAAAATCGTAATTATTTCGTTTTTTTTGACGGGTTATAAGGCCCTAAATCGTTGAAGGGTTTGACAGTGATTTTACCGCGTAGGAGGTATTCCCATATTTCGGTAAATTAGTTTTATTGTTTATTGGGGCATTTTACTTATTTATTTAACACTTCAAGCACAATGTACAAAGGCGGACTTAATGCAATAGACATTTTCTACCAGTCAACCTTTGGGTGCTGGAGAGACAAACAGTGGTAGGTGTATAAATCTGCAAATACATTTTAATTTAATATTAACTACAAGGATATATAAAATACTATAAATATATATTAAAATAAAAGTATATGTATATAATTATACTCGTATATATATTATGTAAATGGACATTTACAGGGATAAACTACAATGAAAAGAAAAACAATGGAGAAAACACCACGTTGAGACGAAACTGCCAGCTTCTTTTGAATGTTCTCGCGAACTTTGACTTACTGTTTATTATCTGAAAAATGTACCGTGAATTAAACTAATGATTAATTATACAAAATTCCTTTTTGATCGCCTTGGTAACTGTTTACTTTAATTAACTAGCTACAAACAACATTCATAATTAAAAAAAAACAAGGTGATAAATCATTTATGCCTTTTAGTTCCTATAAAATTAATCTGTAAGGAAGTTTTATTAAAAACTTGCGTGTGGCACGAAATACAAAGCGTAGCCTAGTTCGGCCTATCACAAACACTGGGCGAAATCTTAAATTAAATACATATACCTACTTTACTTACATATACACTAATATATATTAATACTAGTATAATATGTATTATAAATGCAAAAGTAAGTTTGTTTGTTACCTCTTCACGCCTCAACCACTGAACCGATCATCCTGAAATTTTGAATATATGTCTGTTGTACAGAAACGAACAACGGAAAAAAATTACTGTTCCCGAGGAAAATGTAGATTGTAGATGATGCCACGTGTCTTTCGAATCATGATTGAATTATATTATTACAAGCAGAGAATAACCCAAATTGATTGCCAAATTCAAAATTAACACGAGCAAAGCCGCGGGTAAAAGTAAATTGCTAAATAAAAGTGGGTCTTTAAGTCCAGCGCAGAGAGTTGAAAATCCAACATCACGTTTTATTTGGGTATTGAAAGGTCAGGTGCGTAATACTCGCAATTGACATGGTGCGTGTATCTACATAGACAAGGCGAAAGGAATATGTAAGGACCGTAGCATATGGCGTTCTGTACTTTCGAGGCACGTTTGACCAACTCAGGCAGGCCCGGTTTAACTTAAAGATCGACCCGAGCGGCTGTTATTATTTAATCACGAGCTCCTCTTTCTGCCTACCCCCATAAGAATCATAATTTCATGTGAAGGACGCATTTAGGGCACGCCACAATATTGGCGATAAATCCGCTCTTTGAGGAGTGGCTGGAGAGGCGCCACGGCACCCTCACCTTCCGCCTGACGCAGGTCCTCACTGGACACGGTTGTTTCGGGAGGTTCCTGCACCGAATCGGGCGGGAGGAAACGCCCGGGTGTTACCACTGCGTGGATCGCCCAGAGGACACGGTGGAGCACACGGTGGAGGTCTGCCCCGCTTGGGCGGAGCACGGCCGTGTCCTCGTAGCGGCAATCGGCGGCGGCGACCTATCGCGTCCGGCCCTGGTCCAAGCCATGGTCCGGAGCGAGTGGGAATGGGACGCCGTCACCTCCTTCTGCGAAGCAGTCACGCTAGCGCAGGAGGTGGCGGAGCGTGAGAGGGAGAGAACCTCTCGTCCCAGCCGCCGCGGGAGACGCCTCGGGCGTCGGGGGTCACGTGGTGGCTTCCGGCCACCGTAGACGCGGACCTGTGGACGGTGAGTAATGGGCTAGCTCGCCGTCTGTCCATCTTTTGACGACAGGCCGTGTAGACGGCGCGTTCGTGTTTCACGCGCGCCTCAAAGAGATGTCAGTAAACAGGGAAGGGCCCGCAAGGGCCAATGCCTGCCAGGGCTGCGGGCTGTTCGAAAGAGATACCGCGGAACACAAAGGGCCAGGAAGGAACATGGATGGGTTTTAGTCAGTACAAGTCTGACACTCCCTTCCGCTCTCCCAAGAGCGGGAGAAGTCATTTGATGATTTCCCATCCGTAAAAAAAGGCCGCATTAGAACATAACATCACG
Organism: Lycophotia porphyrea; assembly: GCA_950005105.1. Taxonomy (NCBI): domain Eukaryota; kingdom Metazoa; phylum Arthropoda; class Insecta; order Lepidoptera; family Noctuidae; genus Lycophotia; species Lycophotia porphyrea. The sequence goes on from OX465396.1 coordinate 6,883,325, forward strand.
ATAACTTAACATCATAAGAAGAAGAGGAATAGGAGCAAGCCTTAAGGTTTAGTCAAATCCAGATTCCTTGGATGCTACTCAGAAATTCCTAATGGAAAAACCCAATAACCTTTTACCCAACCTGGGAATCGAACCCAGGACCTCAACTAGACCAACGACGCAGCACACACAAATACTGATTTTACTATACCAGAGTAAAAGCGAAAAACTCCACTTTAAGAAGAGTAAAAACTACCCTTGCAAACTACCCTTATGGTTGTTTTCAATGGAATATTCAAACAGCCCTCGCTACAAATAGTAGGCGGAGGGGCCTTAGTAATTTATGTCTCCGGCTGTCAAACACTTATGTCCTTCAAAGATTAAGCAAAAATAATCTGTAACAGCTTGAGTTATTATCTAAAATCGATTGGAGAGTTGGTGGGTTTTAAAGGAATTTCAGTGCCGTTGTATGACAAGAACAATGTTGTTTGCATAATTCAGAACACATCACATAGTACAGCGTGCTTAGTATTTGCAGTGAATAGCTAACGTGATAAAGAGGTTTTTAAATTAATTAATTACTAAATATAACACCTCACTTTATGACTGCCTCGTTGGTCGAGTGGTCGTTAGTGCGACTGCTTAACATGAGGTCCTGGTTTCGATTTCCAGGTCGGACAAAGTGCTATTGGGTTTTTCCATCAGGAATTTCTCAGTAGCAGCCACGGAGTCTGGATTTCTGCGCGGTTGATGGCGATAGGTTCACCCACTATTACATAGGACTTAAACATAACTGGCGAAATGTGGGGGTACTATTAGGTACACCTCTGCCTAACCCTACGGGGATTACAGGCGTGATGTTATGTAAATATAGCACGCCTGTCAATTATCTTGAAGGGTTGGACAAAGTTGAACTAAATAGCCGGGTTCGAAGTGATAATTATACCTTGATGATAATAAAAATCATTATCAATGTCACTTCAAGTTTATTCGAACGCGATTTGCCGCTTCCACGTGTATCCAAACGAGTTAGAGTCAAATTAAAAAAAACGAATGTTTAATCCAATTTTTTTTGTTAGGTTTGTTTTTTGCTATGCCAGGATAGGACCAAAATGATAGTTTCAATATACCGAAAAAAAACACCCTGAGTGGACTGAGTCACTTAAAACAAAATAATAATCAAGTTATGAATCAGCATGATATTTATCTGATTATCATTTGATATTATCGAATCATTTCGAACCCTGCTAAATAGTACACCACATTTTGCCAATTAGGTTATTGTTCCATGTAATAGTGGGCGAGCCTATTGCAATGAACAAGGCACACATCCAGACTTAGACACACATCAGAAATTCCAAATAGAAAGCCCCAACAACACTTTTATCTGAACCTAAGACCTCATCATAGCAGTAAGCACTTGCAACCACTAGACCTACAGCAGTTAATACAATGTGTATAGAAAAAAAATATTTTCTTCAGAATCTCTACTTTATAAAGGGATTTAGTTCCACGCCACCGTATATCAATGTCAGGTCAAAGTCTACGTGAATGAGACGCGATGTATGGGACGTGAAAAGTGGGGGACAAACTGAAAAGAGCCGAGGCACTTTTTATCCAATTGTGGTGAAGCGACTTAGAGTTGAGTATGTTTTTCACAGACATTCAAAAAGATTTGTACAATGATCGGCACTCCTCAACAAAAATATAAAAAATAAAGATGCTCGCCATTTTTACTTTCCGAAACTCTTTTAACTACATAACCACAGATCGTTAGCGAATCTAAGGACAAAATATTTATGAATGTGCTCGCAAACAGATGTTTGTTTTGGGTATGCATTTTCGCCGTGTAACTTTTTACCAAGCAAATTCGTATTTAACCAGTCTAGAGGAAATGCGATAGGTATTTGAAGAAACTATTGCTGTCGCTCTGCGAGCGCGATTTTGACGTAAAAAGTCATAATTCGAGGTATGGCTCTCGACTATTTCCTCCTCCAATATTCGACCAATTAAAAAGGTATTTCCTAAACTGAATAAGAAGGATACATACTGTGACACTATGTTTTTCGTTTTCATGAATAGTTGTCAAATTTGTACACTGAGCCTCTGTTGACAGGCGATCTAAAAAGGCAATTTTAAGCATTTCAGGTTCTAGTGTTTATACAGATTATGTACCATCAAAAATAAAACATCGGGACATAGAAGACGTTGATATTTATTTAACTGTAAAAAATCATAGCTTTAACGCCATAAACCAGAAAGAAAACTGGCGAGAGCGTTTGTATGGAGAAAAGACGACCTGCATTTCCTCTTAACCTATTTGAATATTATCATCGTTTCATAATTTCAACCAAAAGACGTCCACTGCTTGACATAGGCCTCCCGCAAGTGTCGCCACATTGACCGGTGGATCTGATTTGATCACGCAAGGAAACTCCGAGCATATAACCCTCTCCATTTACAGATTTTAAGCCTTCTGAGCCCATTGTGATCGACCACGTTTCAGTCCCGTATGGAGTCGCTGGCAACACACATAGGTGGTCTTAGGCTTTCGTCTTGAGACACTGCGGTGAGTTGGACGAGAAGATACCACGTATTTTCACGAAACCTGCCCAGTCGAGTCGGATTCAACGATTGACCTCTATTTGAATATAAATAGTCCTTAATAAGGTCATGTAGGTATACGAGGAGAAGCCTTTACCCAGCAGTGGGTTGACACAGGTTAACAGTATCAGTAGGTATAGTTGTTTACCTAGATTATGTTTTATTTGTTTGAAGCCCCTGTCGGGTACCCACATTGTTAGAACTTTAAGTACACACCTAATTACCTTCAATTTTTAATCACGCTTAAGTATTTATGAGCAGACTGGGCCTGACCTACACTCAGAATAAATGTTGACCTATTTTTCACCTTGAAGACAATGGTGCCGATTCCCTTGTTCACATACTAAACTAAATTTAAGTTGAGTGCATCATTTTCTCACTATTTCATTATGAAAAGGACAGAAGATAAATATTAGTTTAGTGCTGTCAAATTAGTCAGCACCTGACGTAATTTGATGTAATTTTAGTTGTCAACTTTTTAATCGCGTCTAAACTTGTGTCAGGCGACGGTTAATTTGACAGGACTAAACTAAAATTTATCTTTTGTCCTTTTCTTTATGAAATAGAAAGAAAAAGATGCAGTGAACTTAAATTTGGTTTAGTTTGTAAACAAGGGAATCGGCACCATTGTGTGTTTTACTTAGAGAAGGTAAAACCCCGTCATAGTCGTTCATTATAATTATGATTTAGATTTTTGAGAAAATATACAATAACAATCCAAAGAAGAAATTAACAAAGCTGTTTTAATTTTTCCACGAAACGAATATTATAGCAGCGAGTAATACTTTTGTGCTCTTCTATGTTATTATATTACCCTGCTCAGTATTTAGTATGCACATAAATATTAAATAAATATAAAAGTAATAGTTTTAATCTAAGGTCGATTTAATGGCCAAGTATAATAACCTATTTTGTACTCCAATCACATTTTTTTTTTACAAAAAAAATGAATTCCCGCTATCACGAAACAACAGAATCGACGGGGTATTCCTCAAAGCGCAACTATTTTTGAGCGCAACCCACTAAGCGCAAATAATTTATTCCTCGAAGCGCAACCATTAGTTGTGCTCACAAATTCAAATTGTTCAAATGGTTGCGCTTTGAGGAATACCCCCAAACGACTAAACAACTTTTAAACTTTTTACGAATTAATATGAACAGATACAATTCTTTAAACCTATTTCGTTCCACTCTCATTTCACAAATAAAAATAATGCCTACATCCATAAAATGTGAAACGGGACATGCCCTACTTGAAATAGGTGGCTATTTCAGACCCTTTAGTATTATCTGGTTCACACATACACCGTATCCTACTTAAGCCCGCGCTTGATATGTCTAAAACGAGACAATTCAACTTAGTTTTGTGTTCCAAATACTGTGGAGATAGATGAGATAATAAACGAATTGTATTTTTATTAATAGTGTTTTTTAAAGGTTTTTAGTGATATTAGTATGAAAACCAAACCTAAATAAAATTACTAACGAATCGTTATTTCGCACGTCCGAATTTCATTTCCTCTAAAATAATAAAATATGAAGCACCAAATATTCATAAAGTCAGTAAAAATGTAGTTACAAAAAACTGATAATTCAACGGTTAAGTTAATTATTTCCTGTAAGTACCTAACATCATTGAGCAAAACTTTTTATTTATTAACTTGAGTACTAAAAATAGCTCCCCAATGAATTACCCATTAAAAAATTACCACGAACAAAAATAAAAAATAAACACACCTTGAAAATAGATCCAATTACTCAAAAGACCGGCGACACAATTTAATCATAAGTTAAAACCACGAAAATTAGGTCACTATCTGTGTGACTATTTTCGAACGAATCAATAAACCCGACCTCTTTTACTAAATACGGGGTAACTTTTATAAGGTGGCCTAAAAATAATAAAACATTTTAAGGCACTGGTCGAGTGGCCGTGCATCAAAGATGCATAAGCAATGATCACGTGACCCACTAAACGAAGGATACATACGGAAAGAAAAAAAAACTATGAGTATTTTTCTCAGAACCAAAACAGTCGATAACACGATGTAATTATCAAACCACTATGTATGAATGTAGGATGTATTGATTACGTTTTCATTTGAAACATTTCTTTAGAAGTCGACTTTCTATGGAATGTTGGTTAGTCATGAATTTTATTTGTAGTTTAGTAATAAAGGTCAGATTTATGAGTTGATTTAGAAGTTGTGGTGGTCGTAAAAAAGCAATTAAATTACCTACAACATAATATTTTATGGCCTCTTATGGGTTTAGTAGTGACAAATAAACGTTATTAATTAAACTAGGTAAGTTAGACATTAATTAAGCTACCATCTAAACCTTAGATAATGTGAGGTTCTTATTACTTACCGTAGAATCGTAATTTCGCTTCAAGATCAACAACGTAGAAGTCCACTTGCAAAACAATGGTTACTTCTTATTTAACCCCACGATAAAGAATACAATAGTGTACCTGAAAACAAAAACAGAAAAACATCAGAACACGTCTTGAAAAATTACACTTTTTAGGTCCTAAGGATACCGGTACTAACTGGTTATCTGGTTTAGGGACCAGTTACCAAGTAACTAAGTACTTACCAATAATACTGATATTTAATTTAAAACATTAATAACAGGTACAATAATGACGTTATAGCTGTAAAGCCATCTTTGTATCAGTGATAAATGGATTTTTATATGATATTTAGTAAAAAAACTTGCTTGCTAACAAAACACCGAGTCACCTACCAAACCGAGGTCTTTTTCGCTATAACGTCATATGAAGTAGGCCCAAGAGACCTCATAGGTTATGCTAACCGTTGATTACCCTAGCCTTACGTGCCAGCGGTCCTGATGGTTGCCCTATGCAAATACACGACGACGCATGTCTGATGGTCTGATAGCGGGAAGGTTATGATGTTTAATTACATTGAAATGGTCATAGTATTTGCCATAAATGTGTGACAACGCTGTTATAATGCCTAAAGGGTATAGTTATGGCGAGTAGTCATAAAACCTTGGGGTTAAAAATTTATGGTATCAGTAGTAACATGTTTTTAATTGATTCCCGCAAAGTCACGGCTGATTCTATAACTTGTAGGTATTATGTTATCAGTCTAAAATGGATCGTTTGACTGTTAAATGCACCCAAATCTTACTCGGAATGATCCTAGATTCGCCAAAATTCAAATTCATAAAGGGAACTTGCAATTATAATTATGGACGCTGTTGTCAAGGCCACACTCGTAGCTGCTCCGAGTTTCCGAGCTAACACAGTCAAAATGATATTGATCATTTGATCAAAGTTGCTATCTTTGTGACAGTCACTTGAATAATCTCTGACTTAACGATGTAATCTTAATCTTGTGAATTATTGAGACTAAAGTTTCCAAAAGTAAAGAATAATGAAGATCGATCTCTTGACATGACAGCGGTTTATTTGTGGGCTTGTGATTCGAGTTAAAGGAAGATTTATTGAAAAAAAAACAGGCTCTGTTTTTTATCTATCTCGCAAAGAAAATAAGCTCTGCTTTTTATCCATCCACACTCTTTTCGAATCCGAAACTTGAAAATCACCTTTTTAAGGTAAAGCGACGTGACCAGACTCCGAACTGGCTGCGGACAACCAACTCAGCCAGATACTTCAGTACCACATTATTTGTCAAAATTCGGTGTAAGCGTCCGCATTCCCAGGGAGGGGCCCGCAAGGGCCAATGCCTGCCAGGGCTGCGGGACTGTTCGAAAGAGATACCGCCCTGAAACACAAAGGGCAAGGAAGGAACATGGATGGATTTAGTCAGTAAAAGTCTGACACTCCCTTCCACTCCGCCCAGAGTGGGAGGAGTCATTTGATGATTTCCCATCAGAAAAAAAAATGGTCCGCATTCCGGTCCGGAAGTTTGACCCCATTTTTATTGATAAACATTTGTTTACACTTTTTATAATCATATTAATATTTGTGATTTCTGAATGAGTACTATTGCGTTCAATTTCCTTGAACTTCACTATCGAACACATTTATGAAGAAAACTTGTAATTCGAATAAAGTAAATCATCGTTCACATTTCAACACTGTTCGGGTTTCAAGGCATTTTTAGAGAACAATATTAGTTACATTTAATACTGTATTATTCAGTAAACATATTTAGCTAGGTACTACCGAGTCTTTGACGGTTTTATTACTTAAGGAATAAGGTTGAAAAGTGACACTCAGTATTACATATTCATACCCACCTACAGTTGCATCTAAGCACTCTAAGCCCCTGGTTTACACATGTCATGAGCGCTAACACCACTGCCTCAAGTACATAGGTACATTAAAGTTATGTATATCAACTTAGAACTTGCGTGGCACTTTATGCTAATAAAGTAACTTGAGTTACACGCGTGTCAGTTTATACAGTATGTCACCTTTTTATTGTAAGTCTTGTACGTAGAGGTAGGCTAGGGGCTTTCAAGGGCTGATTTCGAAATAGACTTGTTTGTGAAACCTGTCAACTGGTACTTGCCGTTCCAAGTCTCGACCGCGGTCTTTTCTACAACTAAGTTTTCATGTTTCTCATTCTTGCGGTAATCTTTCAAAAATATAACAATTTTATACTTTCATTCATCCCCAAAAGAGTTGACGGATTAGTATCTATCAAACGTTTCGTATAATCAAAAGTTGTCTGTTATTTTCATTACGCAATGATTCTATTGATTTTAGACTTCTACACTACGAAGACTATTAAGTCTATTTCATGCATAAATTCAAAGCTGTTTCCAAAAAATCGGCATGTTATTGTATTATGGCGGAATGTGTCTGTTCTCAGTAACAACACCCTGATATTTATTACATTATATGCAAATAAAGATACATACTTACTATAAATAAAGCATCGTGCATAGTATCGCGTAAAATATCCCATTGTTATTACGCTATAGTGACCTAACAAATACATCGATTTGGAAAAGATTCCATTACACACCTGAAACTTATATCACCAAAAACCTAGCAAGAAAATACATATTATGCCAAAAACCTCGTCAATATCTATAACATTCAATAAATCGCTATCAGAGTCATAAAACTCTTTCATGTTAAAACATAATCGAGTTCAAAGCGTTTGCACATTTTCGATATTACTTAATAATCTTCATATTTTATGCTTTTTCAGCATTCTGAAGCTTACCGAGAAAAGGTGGTCGTACAAAAATCTGTTCGCTGAGAGCGACTCGTTGGAATATTAATCTGAAAAGTGTGTTTATTTTTTACTTATTTATTCAGCCATTTATAAAATGTAAAAGTGTTGGTTCTGCTAAGATACACGAACATTTTTTCTGGTTTACTTTTAGAATATTAAATGTTTTGGTAGCTGTGCAGAAGGAATTATTTATGAATGAAATGCAGGGTAGGTCTTTGTGGCTTTATGATGAAATTGATAGATTCCTTCGGTGTAGATAATCGACACATTAATAGATTCATTCCTACGTTTAATCCAAGTTCATATTGTATTAAAGTTTATAGTTTTCCCACAATTTTAAATACTTTTAAAGGGGTATAAGGAACAGGGTATAAAGTTTTTCAATACTCCATGGATAAGGGAGGATCCTCCGACCACTGCCCGACAGTTGTTGTCGGTTTTTTTCTATAAACTCGTTAACTTTAATAGCACGATTCAGAATGGTGATGATAGTCCTTCATTTGTTTCATAGATGGCGCTGTAGTACTCTTTGTACTATGTTGCTGTAGTACTTTTTTGTAGTACCGCTACACTTAGAAATCTTCGATTAGGTTAGGTACCCAATGCATCATCTTATAAGCTAAACCTATAGTACCTACATAAAGCTTCAATTAACACTCTGAGTAGGCAAAGTATCTTAATAAATAATAATAATTTGTCAACGTTTAACAGCTGGTGTTCTCGGTTCTTAATGACATTATTTATCAAGCAATTTGTCCATCAGAGAGTTTTAGGAAATGACTTAAGTAAACCCAAATAGAACTTCTCATAAAATAAATTAACATTCTGTTCGCATATTCCAAATACATGTTGATGTTTTAATATAGGTAGATGATAATTGGATTGGACGTAGCTCATTTTTTTACTTTTTTTTTTAAGTGAAAACTGTACACTTTTTGGGATGGGTAAAAACTGTTAAACTCGCGGTAGATAGTCAGATCGTCAGATTGAATCGGCGGCGTAGGGCGCTTGCGCGAGTGTGCGTGTAGTTTAAGCTAGATGGCGTTGTTTCAACGACAGCTCTCCTCTCTCCTCTATATTGTAATATTCTTGATAATATATATACAGGTATATACAGTAATACTAGTATTTATTTTGTATATGTGTATATATTTGTGTATGTTTATTTTATAAAGCTAAATTTTTATTTTAACTTCTAATTGCAATTTTTCTGTTTTATCTTTTCTACACACTGTGTCTACATTTCTAATCTAACTTTCCTCTCGCAGGTCTGCTGGAAGAAATTTCTAATGAAATAAGTAGTACCTTTGTGCTCTTCTGGTAACTATCCTATTAAGTATTTAGTGTGTAAATAAATACATAAATAAATCTTTCGTTCTTGCAGAAAGCTATTGAAATTTCTGATATTTAAGCAAGATGGCGTTGTTTCAAGTATTCACTTCTGCCGGCGCTCCCGGAGTGCAACCCGTTGTTTTTTTTTAAATAGAATAACTTTGCCCAACACTACAAATTTCTCCTGTATCGTGGGTGCATTTATAAACATTTAAACTCCCATAAACAAAAACCCAGACACGCAGCGCAGCAGTCAAACGCTCAACCACTGCACCAACCGTGCCGTCAATTCATTTGTCGTTCATTTGTTTAGGCATATTATTATCTGTTCGAGAAATTCTATATTGACATTCTTTTAATACAACTTGACAAGCGTATAAAACAAATGAATGTTCTATGTTTATTTTTCTATTGTTATAATTTTACTGATTGTTCGGTGTTTAAAATATCGGATGTCATGGTATGAGCATGTGATGCGGAGGAATGAGGAAAATTTTGTGAAGAAAGTTCTGAGCATGAATTAGGATGGCTATAGGAGTAGAGGAAGACCAAAATAAGATGGATAGCTAGAAAGGGGTTGACATATGATAATAATGGAAGAAGAAGACATGCTGCGGCTGCGCCGATAAAAAACTATCAGCATTGGTAGTCCAATGAATAATTTTTAAATTAATTGTACCACAAAATCGAAAGTCTTGTTGTTCCTTTTTAGGGTATTTGTTTTCAGAAAGTCCAAGAATGTAACATCTTAGGTTTACCTACTAGCCCTAATTACAGTTTAACCAAAGTTACAATAGGCACTTTATTAGACATATACCTAAAAGAAGTGACTTTTAAAAGAAGGTTGGCTTTCGTAACGATGTAGCCTACAAAACTTTGCTAATTCTGAGCTTCTGTAGGTACTGTTAAAATAAACATCAAGTATAAGAGAAACGTTTTCGTTAGAGATAACAAACTCAGCAGTGGCAAAGGAACCTTTGCCACTGCTGAGTCCAAAACTCCAGATCGATCCAGAACTCGATTCCTACCGGCTTCCCTTTGAAAAATGGCCCAGTGAGTATTCTTTAGACAAATAATATAATCACATTAAAGATATATCCGGCTTACCTCTTACAAAAATTGACCCTTCGCTACTGAAACTCAGGTATTAAAAGAACTACCTACTCGACTTTTAGGCCTCTTTACTATTAACTTCCTCATTGGTCTGGTAGTCGCAAGTGCAACTACTGAGCATGAGGTCTTGGTTTCGATTCCCGGGTCGGGCAAATTCCCATTAGGTTTTTCCATCAGGAATTTCTCAGTAGCAGCCGTAGAGTCTGGATTTGTGGCAGCAATCTCGTCCACTATTACATTGGACCTACAACATAACTGGCGAAATGTGGGTGTACTATTAGGTAGTACAGCCTAACCCTTCGGGGACTACAGGTGTGATGCGTATTATCAGCGTATCAAAAGCCACATTACTCACATGCTTAACAGCTACTATAGAGAAGAAACATATATTCACTTTCTATTCGGTTGGCACAATTGCTGAACATGATTAGCGATCAACTGCCCCACTTCCGCCACTTAAATATCAATATTAATTAATTTCCTAGGGAGCCGGTATCTATAGACCTTATCGTGAACATTATTAATCAAATACAAAAATTCTGCTTGTCGCACTCACGACGCGCAACATGAAAGCTGTCAAGTATTTGGTTCCATCTTTCTGTATTTATATATATCTTAGGTATGATGTTTTTTGTGTTGTCATTGTGTATGCACGTCATGTCACTCGGACCAATAAATATTTTTTAGGGTTCCATAGGGTTTTTAGGGTTTCCTTGCGTGATCAAATCAGAAATGAGGACACCCGCGAGAGAAGCAAGGTTACCCACGTAGCCCGAAGAATTGGCAAACTTAGGTGGCAATGATCAGGGCACATTGCTCGAAGAACGGATGGCCGATGGGGCCGAAAAGTTCTGACTGCGAACCGGAAGACGTTGCGTTGCAAGACCTCCCACTAGGTGGACCGATGACCTGGTGAAGGTTGCGGGGATCCGCTGGATGCGAGTCCCATGGGACCGGCCAATGTGGCGACACTTGCAGGGGGAGGCCTATGTCCGGCAGTGGACGTCTTTCGGCTGAAAAGATGATGATGAAGGTTCCATACTGGAAGGGTAACCAACGGAACCCTATTACAAAGCCTCGCTGTCTATCCGTCCGTCTGTCAGCGGGCTGTATCTCATGATCTGTAATAGGTAGATAATTGAAGTTTTCACAGAATGTGTATTTCTGTTGCCGCTATGAAAATAAATAATAAATATACTCGTAAATTAAAGTGGGCTACCCTACTAAGATGGTACGGAACCCTTCATGAGCGAGTCCAATTCGCACTTGGCCGGTTTCTTTTTATCAAATAAAAACAAGTCAAAATGTTAGATGATGTGTGGGTTAATAAATCATAGCTCAACTGTTTCTAAATATAGCTCACGGCAATGTTTCATCGATTTCAAAACGTTAGAACTTAGTTTTGAATGACAGAGCGTTTTACCGTGATTTATTATGTATCCGTTTTTTGTATTTTTGAAGTTTGTAGGTTGAAATAATAAAAAAGGAAACATAATACATTTTAAAATGAAGAATCAGAAAAGCGACATGACGTCTTGAAATAAAAAAAAAAAGTTGGGATCGGCTTCCAGTCTTACTAGATGCAGCAGAATACCAGTATTTTAGATAGAGCGACTGCCTGTCTAGCCCTTACAGATTCCGAATAGTACGCCTTGATAAGGTTGGTTGTCAGATTTTCAGGCCACATACTACCTTTTATTTTAGATGAAAGCAGAAGAAAAACGGAGAACTTGATATAATTTTGATAAGTTCAAGAGAAAGTTTGACAAAATTACAGCATACCTTGACCTAACCGAAACTAGAGATTAAACTAAAAAATAACTTTTTTTCTTTAACAGGTTAAATTTCCCAAGTATTTTGTTACTTTATAAAACTACACATAATTATGTTTGTTCTTGCCTGCTTTAAGTTACTTTTATAAGACTTAAGAACACTCGCAGTTGAGTACCGGCCTAATTAATTTTGTTGACAAGCTTTGGGCGAATTAAGCTTGCGTAGCGGTTCGTCTACTCAAGTTCAGCTTTAAGGTAAACTTTCTTATTAAAAATTAAAATATTAAGGTGAGAGCACATAAAATATCAATCATGTCAGCTATACCTTATTTTGCGTTAAAAAGTGAGGTTACTGCCTTGAGCTCTCTTATCAGTTCGTGAACTCTCAGATTTATATTTTAATGAGAAAGTTTTTATGTGCTTTAAAAATCCTTTTAGGTATTCGATTAGGCGGGTAATGGAGCTGAAATGAGCAATTAACTTTGATAATCGCTCTCTCTAAGGTTTAATGACCTGCTGTTTTTGTTGTGAAAAGATGGCTTTAGTCAGGCGATTAATCTTTGTTAGATTTCATTCGATTAGTCGGACGAAATTGCTTATGTTTGCTTCACTGTATTGATTTAACTAAACAACTAAACGCCTTGTTTGTATTAAGAAAGATCACGCTGTCAATTTCCGGAGTTTTTGCTTACATATAAGTAGGTACATACCCATGAGACACTCAGGTTCATTAGTATACATTTATTTATTACATTTATTATAGATCTTCCCCATGTATATGTGCCATATTTCTTTTATGATTGAATTAGGGCAAAATCTATCAGTGTCATTGTTATGGAAACGGTTCTTGAACACGGTTTTGAAGTTCGCGTTAAGTGTGTGCGGTGAAACTCACCTTTAAAAAGATTACATTAACGTGGAAGCGTCAGGGTAGCCCGCGAAATTACATGAAATTTAACCCTATTGAATGACTTTTTCATAAAATATTCATTGAATAGGGTTACATGAACTTAGAGGGTTGTGTTGATGATTTTCATGATTGTAATTCTGTGACTACATACGTGTTACTGGCGCGACTCATTTTTTAGCAACGTACAACCTGACACTGGCCTGCAAAATACAAAAAACGTAAGAAAATTTGAATTTCGCGGGCTAGCCTGACGCTTCCACCTTAATCGGGGCTCTTTTAATTACGCAATGCACAAATTCCTTAATACTTCATAGTATAACACAACGAAAGATTAGGCGACGATCGGGATCTTTGCACTCGAAATATTTGAAACAGTTGTATCTTTTGTTTTTCGATGACGAGTACCTCTATCTACCTACCCATATACCTATCTACATGCTTGAAGACGTGACCTAAAAGCTATGCAGCTACGTATCTTTCTTCCTCGTTGATATTACTTGGAAACTAGCCAAACCACAAAGATAAAAAAATATGTGTCAAAGAATGAAAACATACGTTACGCCCTTTAAATCAGTTTTATTTTAAGAAAAATGCGGAAAACTGGACGGCGTATTATTTTAATATTTGAAAGTTTATTTTCGACTATAAGCCTTCGATCACGACCTCATGCAATGCCACCTACGAAGACGCACGCTCTTGCGTCATTCGTTTTCTTCACGTGAGTACTCTCGCGTGTCGTTTGAACTAGAACGTAGGTAACAGATTTTAATTAACACAACTTTTGCTCGGAGCACTGAAATTCATGTTGCTCGTCCGTGGGGACTAGAATCCATGCACGAATAAAAAATATTCGGTATGTTGGAACGTAAATCCAATTTCGGGTAAAAAAAATACGAATTTTTCGGCTATATTCATTTCTGTGTCATGTGACACCGACGAAAAACCGGATTGTTCAACATCAAATAGCAAATTGCATTCCTACTACTGCTGTTCCAAAACAAAAATTAAAGACAAAACGCATGTCGCATTTAAAAATAATTCTGATTTGCCTATGTGCTGGTTTTCAGGGCTTAAAAAATATTGAAGCCATCATTTGATCTATATTTTTGAAGCATGGATTAATAATAAAAGTTTTTCCGGGTCAATATTACGAATTTTTCAACGACCTAGATTTTAGAGATGTTTGTGAAATCGTTACAAAAACTAGATTGTTTTCACATTCCAAATACAATTCAAAACCGAAATAAAAAGAATGCCGCGTCAAAAACAAATTCTGATTCGTCAATAATTTGTTTGGAAAAAAACGAAATACCAAAACAAAATGTCAGGTCAAATACAAATTCTGATTCACAAGTAATTTGCCTGAAAACCAATCGTTGGTTTCCGTTTGTAACGTCGAAGTGGCTAACATAAATACCTTTAAGATAGCTATCGCAACTCAAACACGTTTATTCGAAGTATGAAGGCAAATCGTACAAACGATTTGTAATTTTGCACTAGTGATGCACGATCCAATCCGATACTTTACTGTATCGATAAAAACGAATAGGATGCAATGCTTGAATCGATGCAACAGTATCGGTATTGAAATTGAATTGATCGTACCGAACCATATTTTCATAAATAGCATTATCCTTTTTTCGTCAATGAAAAAGGAGGACACAAAGGAAATGAGGCATATAAGAATTCCTGGATATTTCAACCAAATGATTAATAAATGCGATACGACACTTAGGTACATTTGTATAGGTTTAAGTTAAATATCAAGCAACTCAGAGGACGATACAATACGATATTTCAAGAATCGGATTGAAACCATTCAATACGTTTCTAGAATCGTATCCTATAGTTGCGATCGAATCGATCGAATGTATCGAAGCAAATGCAAATATTGTGCATTCCTATTTCGTACCGATGTTTACACTGCTGAAGAAATCACAACCATACGATTTAAAACGTAAAGGTCAACTTGCCATTTCATGATCGTCATTTGTGGATAATAGTGATAATAGCGGTGCAGCATTTTATATTCGTCGAACAGAATTCCGTGTTCCCTTTTGTTCTTTAAATGAGGATGGATTTAAATCTCGGTTTAAAGACTTGAATGGAAAATGAAACACATTAACGTTCATCGCATATTTATCACAGTGCTTAAAAGTATGCGTTGGAAGGAGCTCGTGGTTAAATAGGTTAGGTTGGTCCGTGGATGGGTGACCACCCATTACATACCGAGTCTCCTCCGTGCCTCGGAAAGCATTACGAATGACAACCGTTGGTCCCGGCTGTCATTCGTAGATCTTTGGCAGTCGTTACAGGTAGTCAGTGGCCCGGAAGTCTGACAACCAGTCTTACCAAGGGGTATCGTATTATCCAATCCATATAAAATTCTGATATTCAGCTGCATCCGGTTAGACTGAAAGCCGACCGCAACATAGTTGGAAAAAGGTTAGGCACATTATAAGTGTGTGTTGAGTTTATAAGTGCTTGTCTACATCTTAATATTACGTGCGGATTAAAGCTATATATTAATTAGATCTCCAACGGTATACTCTCAATAATATAATGATGAATGTGTCATCATTGCTATGGAATGCCACTGACATCGCTTGATCGCAGTTTAGACGTACTGATCGCGTTCAGTTTTATTGGTGAAATTAGCTCTAATAATTATTAGGATCCGCTGACATAAGAACCTGTACGGTGTATATTTAAACTTATGTTGTCCTTTTACCTACCTTAGAATAATTGAGTAAATAATGGTGATAACATTTACTGCTTAAACGTAATATATAAATTAACTAAGCCGTACGTTGTCGTCTGTCCAAAAACCCAAACTAATGTACACGTATCTCTTAATCATGTCACAATAGAGTAATTTAGTACTCAAAACAAAGGATTTTCAGAGCAGTTAATTAATTAATAATCCATCTTAGAACATGTCCAACTAAAAATATTATTAAGAACAATATTCTATTCTTTAGACAAAGGTATTTTAATATTTAAATAAGTTAGCGAGAGCGAGTAATTTAAACCCCGTCAGTTTTAAATTTCAATACAACGCCTACGTCGTATCAAAGTTAGAAAACTACAAGAATGGTTTTGGTAAATATTAAAATTTAAGATACACGCATAACTAAATTCATAAATTTTAAAGGAAGAACTTACAAGAGAAGAGAACGTAATTTTTTTTCAGTTGCCCTGAATGTTCCATGTTCTTTATTATTTAAAAAAATATAATTATAAAAAAAGAAAACATTTAAACAGTCAAGCATAACACACCCACAAGCGTAGCATGGGGGCATCACCAAGTTTTGGGAGAAGAAATGGTAGAACCAACTCCTCAGCAACACGCCTATCTGTAGTTAGAAAAACTCAATATGTAAGAATAGACGTAGAACGTAGAGGTCTGTCAGCATGCAATGAATTTAAAACAGATGTCAAGATGAATATAAATGAGAAAAGAAAGGACTACTGACATCATGCGGAATTAATAGTCACAAAGAGATAAACCAGAAACAACAGCAATATAAACGTGGACAAAACGCTACGATTCCAAGCAGATGTAAACAAACCAGTTAGGAACGGAACGGAAACTGACCGAATTATGAACTGCAGTAAACACGTTGTTAATAGAAACAGAATCTGTTAGCACCCAATTCTTTGACGATTGTAAACGTGTTGTGACGTCAGTCAACGTAGCTGTGTGTCGACGATGAAACAATTATAGATTCCATTCAGAGGATACTGGTGTTACAAACACACGCATTGTGATTTTCTGGATTAATGATTAGAATTGTTTTAACAATAACTGCAAATAAGATGTCTATGAAGTTTCACCGTTACTTTCGCTATAGTACTTTTAGATATAGTCCAGTACATGTGATGAGGAGGGACGAATCGCATGTTACTAAAAGAGTGATGATTATAAATGTTGATGGATGGAGAGGTAGAGGAAGACCTAGGAAACGATGGATGGATTCTGTGAGTAATGATATTAAGGAAAAAGGAGTACATAACAGCGTGACGGTGAAGAGGAGAATGGAAGAAAAACACGTGTTTCACTGACCCCAAGTAACATTGGGCAAGGGTAAGAACACGACCATGGCTGCGGGACTCCAGGGCTGCGGGACTGTTCGAAAGAGATACCGCGGCCCTGGAACACAAAGGGCATGGAAGGAACATGGATGGGTTTTAGTCAGTACAAGTCTGACACTCCCTTCCGCTCTGCCCAGAGCGGGAGAAGTCATTTGATGATTTCCCATCCGTTAAAAAAAACAAACACGATGACTTTCACAATTTGTTATTATGCCTATTGAATGGGACTGTAGCTTCATTCTTTTGTTTTTGACATTCAAGAGTACCCGTGATGGTCTAATTGTAACGAATGCTTTGATTTTGAGTTAAAAACGAGCAATAACTGTGGTGCATAAGCAATGCGGGAAGAAAAGACATTGTAATTTGCAAATGACCATAATGAACTCAAAAATTGAGCACAGGATTGTCTACTGGCACTATCAGGGCTATATATTGTAAGCACAAGGTAATCATAGCCTGTATGAACATAATGCAATCAATAAATAAATACTAGACAAACGTGCTAAGTATGATTTGTGAAGTAGTTGAATGATAATGATACAATAATGATTTACGTATTCAGAACTAAAATGGAGGTGAATGAACTCAATTTACGATTATGATCATTTGCCTTTTATCCCAATTTAAAGTTTGCGGGCCGTTTTGCACGGCACGCAAATATAAACGACATTATCCGACGAGCTCTTGTCACCGTCGGCGTCCCAGCTGTTTTAGAACCCAATGGCTTGGCACGCGACGATGGCAAGAGACCGGACGGCATGTCTTTGTTTCCTTGGAAGATGGGTAGGCCTTTAGTGTGGGACGCAACATGCGTCGATACTCTTGCACCATCCCATCTTCCAAGCTCATCGTGCTGTGCTGGTGCTGCCGCTGTGGCTGCAGAGAACCTCAAGCGGCGTAAATATAGAAACCTGTGTGGTAACTATATTTTCCAGCCGTTTGGGGTTGAAACTCTAGGGTCGTGGGGTCCGAGTGCTCATAGCTTATTTAAGGAAATTTCGAAACGCCTAGTTGACGCTTCCCGTGACCCAAGGGCTGGCTTTTACTTTGGCCAGAGGCTAATTGTTGCCATACAACGTGGCAACGCCGCCAGTCTCGTGGGCACATTACCATCTGACAGCGTTGAGGAGGAGTTTTTCGATGCCCTTTTATAGTTTGTTGTTAGTTTATCTATTTTAGTTTAATAGTTTTTAATTATCAATGTATATAGTTAGTTTAACCTAATAAAGATTACCTACTAGTTTATTTAAAGTCGTAATATTAATAACACTACATATTATAAAACAAAGCCCTCCGCCGCGTCTGTCTTTCTGTCTGTTCGCAATAAACTCAAAATTGCTGCACCGATATTTATGCTGTTTTCACAAATGGTAGTGGTTCTCGAGGAAAGTTTTAATATATAATTTGTCAAGTTTTTGTATACATGAGCTAAAATAAAATGATATTTGTTGGACGTGTCGGAAAAAATAAGCCGTCTAGGAGCTTTCAACGAAAACGCTGCCTAGACCCTTTGAGATATAACAAAATGATGTATGGTGAAATCCCTGGAATAGGTTCCCATGGGTTGCGGGAACGGGATTAAAATTTCATGATTGCTTTTGGTCGCGATGACCGACATTCACGCGGGGGAAGCCGTGGGCATCAGCTAGTAATTTCATAAAGCACCTTTACAATCTAAAACAAACCTACCATGAACAAAAAACATTCAATACTGCCTAGTCCTTTCAATTCAAATGGAATTTAATCAACTGGTTAATTTTGTGAAATGCATTCAACGGAATTCGCAATACTATGAAATGGTTATATCGTATTCCCCGCGGCATGAATATTGATGCATTTCAATGTAATGTTACACAGAACTGGGTATTTAATCAAAGGCATGATTATTTTTATTGCATGTTAGGAATATTCAGATACTAATATGGAACATACTGGGGAAGTGGTTCTGTCCGTCTGTAAGCATATTATATTATCTGTTACTATGAAATTAGACACCCGTGTAGACGATAACATGGGTTTGGTTAAGATAACTGGGATCATTTTTATCCTGGTATTACGTTCACATGGGATTACTTCCGACCTACACCCTGGCAGAAGCTAATCATAGATCACTATCACTACATATTATAAAACAAAGTTCTCCGCCGCGTTTGTTCGCGATCTCGATAAACTCAAAAACTACTGCACCGATTTCTATACTGTTTTCGCCAATGGATAGAGTGGTTCTCGAGAAAGGCTTTAATAGATAATTTGTCAAGTTTTTGTTGCGGGATCGGGATCAAAATTTCTTTATTACGCGGGTGAAACCGCGGGCATCAGCTAGTAATTTATAAGAGCGGGGTTGGTTCATTAACACGAGTAACTGCTCGTGTGAAATGACTTTAGTACAGTCACGAGTACCAGTACGTTAACACTTAACAACTTTCAAAAGAGTTTTTCTCCTGCTGTTCTGATTAAAATTTCATGTTGTTACGAACATAATATGTTAGCACTCATATTTTTATGAAAAACATTCTATCTCCAAGTTACAGTCTCTATTTCTCGTGAAAATTACTTTTAAATTTAAGAAAGTGTATAAATATTGGTGCCCGTTCATGTCCGAAAGGAAACATGTTTCGTGGTGATAACTAAATTACTAACTGTTACTTTGAAAGACTACCTTCACAATAATTATTTCCTGTTACCCCGATTTTTCTTTCATCCAAGGCTCAACCGAGCAACAAGTAAAGATAAAAAAAAATCTTTAACTGCCTTGTTTTCAACTGTTAATAAATTATTGCAGTGCTTTTTAACGATCGAGTAATTGTTCTATTATGTCTGTTAAGCTTCCATTTTGTTTCTCCATTTCTTTTCTCCGTTCACAGATTGTCACAGAGAAAAAAGAAAGAGGTGGCTTTGTAATTGTCTCTGGGTTTTGTTCCCTATCTTTGACTGTTAAATCTTTAATGGTAACTGTTTTGTCGTCGACTTCAATGGCCTCGTGGTTCTTTAGATCTGGTTTAAATTTTACACTTCAAATGTTTTATTGTAGACTGTAATTGAAACTGGAAATAAATTTTGTGAATTTCCTTTGACTTTGGTTTACTTGTTTGGAACCTTTGTCTTGAATGTCCCTGCTAATATATTGGTACGGAACACAATACATCGATCTCAATCAATTAATCATAAGCGTTTAATTCCGTTGTTGTATTGTGTGGTTCTGTATGGTGTCGGATGTAAAGAATAGCACTATCCCATATCTTCCCGTGGGTGTCGTAAAAGGCGACTAAGGGACTTACCAGAGAATGGGCAGCAGCGTTCTCTGTGCTTTTGTAACAACCGTACTGCGATCGCCAACCCGCCTGCCAAGCGTGGCGATTATGGCAAAACTCCGCCTTTCGGGGAGGTGTATGTCCAGCAGTGTACGTCTTTAGGCTGAACTACTGGTTGCGCTTCGAGGAATAATTTAGTTGCGCTTAGTTGGTTGCGCTCAAAAATAGTTGCGCTTTGAGGAATACCCCGTTCTTACTACTATTAAGCTGACGAGACTTATCTTCATTAGGAAAAAACTAAAAAAAAAATCGCAATGTGCACAAAAAAAACTTGATGGTGCAGAACTACGAAATACTTTTTGAAATAGAATGACGTTTTCCATTAACCCTCAGTAAATTCATTAATAAGAACCCGGAAACAGACACGTGATGTCGCGATGTCGCCTTTATATCCGGTACACAACAATTCAAGGTCACATTTTATTATTTCCTTTGTCATTTACTTTTATGTAGTGCAACTGAAACAAGGTTAAGGCACAGCGTTTTTTTTTCTGCAAAAATCTTGCCATAATGTCTTCTTAAAAATAATATTAAAAATTCCTTCTTTTCTGTGGACGTTTTCCTTTATTTAATTTTCTAAAGAGTCAAGTAGCAGAACAGAAAAAAAAATCTGTTAAAAATTCAACAAATTGAAATTGCCTTCATCATTTTATTTTATGTGAAGCATAAAACAGGAACATCCACCTCAGAAATTGCTCTCCTCTGAACCATTAAAACTTTTTTTAAATACACGTTAGGAAAAAAGTTAGCAAATTGCTCAGACACATTGAAACGTTATAGTGCATCGGGGTCGAAATACGGTACCTAATAGCTTTCAAATGGGTTTAATTGAAACGGGCTGTATTGGGCAATACAGCCCGTTTCAATGTCCGTACTGCACCCTAAGGGTATATCGGCCTACCAAACAAAAGTCGTTCAATATGATGACTATTACAAAACGACGCCAAAAATACCTTCCCTATATAAGTATTTGAGTATAACATTAATAAAGAATTTTCCATAATGTAAAGGTACGAGTATCTTCGATTGTCAAAAATAAGCCCCGGGTTGTTTCTAAGCCGAAAATAAACAGTTTAACGAAATTGGTATCGAAAGTATTGGAAACATTTGTAATGGTAGGAATATTAAATGAGGAAATATTCTTCTTCTTATCAAAAGGGGATCACCCTTTTGATAAGAAGAACAGACTTCTTAAATTCAGACTTCTTAAATATCTGTCGAAATATTACGTTATTAAATTATTAAATGGATGTTCTTCTTTCGTGTGGTTAATACCTAGCCTGGTGTAAGAGTTTTTATGCCGCCCATGGGCTCATGGCAATGGCCATAAGCTCTGACTTGGCTTATCTATGGGTGTGAACTGCAGCAATTAAGTTGAACTGGTAGTTTCTGAACTGGTAGTTATTACTGAAGATAAAGTCGGAGAAGGGAGAATAACTTTTTAGCTGAGTAATAAAATTGGCACGGCCTTTTCACAATAAGGGATCAAATTCCATCATTACCTCATTAGCGATGAGACCGCCGCTGTACAGATGCCAGCACAAGCTCAAGCTACTACAATCTGTTAAATTTCTTTAATAAATTTTCAACTTTATTCCTAAAGGATAAAGTTGAGCATTAGGTTCAAGGTTGGTTGGGAAAATTTGGCAGTTTCGGGTAGCTTGATTAGCTGGCGTCTGTATCCTGAATGCCTGCCAGGGTTGCGGGACTGTTCGAAAAAGGAAGGAACATGGATGGGTTTAAGTCAGTTCAAGTCTGACACTCCCTTCCGCTTCGCCCAGAGCTCTCTTAGCTCCAAACCAGGTGTCGCTGAAAAAAATTGTATGAATTTCTTTTTCAGCTTCCACAGCCCAACTTGCAGCAAAAACAACTATCTACATGCTGTGCGACTCGTACATATGTTTTATTGCATATGGGTCATCCCGTGGTAATAGCCGACATGTGGCTCTAATTGAAACCGGCGTGGTTTGGCCTCACCGGGCCTTTTGAGGTTAATCTCACTAGCGAAGAGAATTGTATGGACATATGATTTTTGTAAGATCTCTTCTATTTAATTCTTTGTTTTCTGAGAGTTTATGAGTGGCTTGGGTTTTGATGGGAATTTCTAGTGTATTTGCTTTTGGTTTTCAGGATATTAACGTTAGAACTTTACCATCTGAAAGTTTATGTTTTTGAGCTGATAAAGGAAGATTTAGTGTAAAATTTGGTGGGTTGACCAGTATTACAATTAGATCATTATTATTGATACCACTGTACTCTAGGTTAAATGACAAGGCAATTTTGCTTAGCATATAATTTTAAACGGCCTATTATGTTCTCACTGCTAGGAAACGGGACTAATGAGTGATTGTATATCGAAGAAAACATTGACAGTTGATATTAGAAAGGTAGGAAATAAGATCAGACTGTCAGCTGCAAACAGTTAATGCTGAGGAGTCAATATTAGATACTAGAATCAAATAAGTTTAGTCAATCTAGGTGAAACTAACAACGCAACAAAGAGATTTTAAAATCAATTTCCAACAAAATTTTAATCTGATATGAAAGGGTAATCGAAAATAAAGTACATTAAACTCTTGAATTTGAATAAAATGGTATTATTTTACTGAGATTTTCGCCAATATTTTGCACACGATTCTTTTTACTTTACACAGCTGTCGATAACTCATGACGTTCTGAAAATTGAAAAAATCAGAGACTGACGTTTTTGTCTGTTTTTAAAAACGTTGGCAAAAAAGGTACGATGCACTAAACAATTAATGCTGATTCGAATCAACAATTGGTACCTAATCGAAGTATGGATCATCCTCATTAATCAGTTCATCAACCAGACACACTTTGTTAAAAATATGCCCAATAGTTCAGTTCGCGGCACGTAAGTTGAACCAAAATGGTGGTCGTCCGCATAATTATGGATTGAGACCAATTGAGACCCGAAAATGAGTGTGAGTGTTACAAGCTCACGGCACCTAAGCTAAATTGGCAGTTACACATTTTCGGGTTTCAATCGTTCTCAATCCATAATTTTGTACCTGCGCGGACGACCGCCATTTCGGTTCAACTTACGTGCCGCGCACTATACTGGTACCAAAATTCAAACAACTACGAAATAAAGTCTTTGTCAAAGTCAAATTGTTACTATGGAAGAACGGTTTTGACTGTAATATTACACTGATGACTTTGCATGATGTTCATAATAATCATACGAAACCGGTAGATATAATCATGGTCAAAGCCGATGTACCCACAAAAATACACAACATTCATACACGTCTCATTAAAAACATGACCGCTATAAAGAAAGTTGGTAAGAGTTATAGTTTATTTTGACATGCTTTTGGCATCTAACACTATTCATTCTCTTACTGACGTAAATTGTTGTATTATATTATAAAATAACTATTTTTACATGACTTTTATTTCATATATTTGGGATTCAACTGTGCCTTGTATTTTTGGCAGCCGTCATTTTAGGAAATTAACTCTATGTAATAATAATGTAAATCCATAACACGTTCTAGAAGATATTTTAAATCAGTCTTCTGAATTCTTAAGAATACACCAACACTTACTTGAACAATCATGCTAATGCAAATATCCTAAACTTAATATTATAAATGCGAAAGTATATTTGTTTGTTATTGTTACCTTTTCACGCCTAAACCACTCAACCGGTCATCCTGAAATTTTGCATTAACACTGTGTACAGAAACGGACATAGGGGTTTCATCCTGAAAAAGTACGATTCCTCTGAAAAACAACAAGAATGTTCTTATGATAACAGAGGCGCCACGTGTCTTTTGTTTGAATCATGATTGTAGAAATGAAAGTATTTTGAATTTATTGTCAAATTTTAAATTTACGCGACCGAAGCCACGGCCAAAACCTAGCATCTAATATGAATACAAATGTCTGTTAATCCGAAAAGCCAAATGTTTTGTATAATAAAAAAATATCACCTTACTAAGCTGTTTTGACTGAGATACATTTTAAATCTGTTGGTCGATGTAAGGGTTGGGAGAACGTTTTGACGCATCGTCCTTTTACTAAATAAACTAAAGAAAGTGGACATAATGTTAATCTTTGATCTTCTTACGTTTGATCGTCTGGACAATATTAAACCTGAAAATGTTCAACTTCAAACACCTTCTTATCGTGTTTATGGTAATTTAAATTGAACCAGAATTTGGCTACGAACAAAATAAAGAATTACGTCATCTAGATATACACAGTACTATTACTAAACTCGAATGCCTTGCCTTAATAAATACGGACGACGATATAATCCAATTTTTCCGAGTCAATTTTACCTGCTAACATAAATGGTTTACATCAATTGACTTTGTTTATTCATCCAAGAACATTACACACATGAGTGAACCATGGCGACAGGGCAATACCCCGGGCCTATATCCAAGTTCATTTATCATTTAAAGCAGCTCCAAAAAACATATTTACTTACAATGAATTTTAAATAGCTGGACAAGAGCTTCCCACAATTGAAGGAAAGCGGTAGAAATCATAACATGACATCACGTCTGTAATCCCGGAAGGGTTAGGCAGAAGTGTACCTAATAATACGTCCACATTTCGTCAGTCATGTTTAAGTTCTATGTTATAGGGGGCGAGCCTATTGCCGTCAATTGGGCGCAAATCCAGACTTCGTGGCTGCTACTGACACATTCCTGATGGAAAAACTCAATGACACCTTACCCGACCTGGGAATTGCACCCAGGAGGACTGCTTTTTTGGTCTAGTAGTCGCAAGCACGGCTGCTGAGCGGTAGAAATCGTATCGTAATATTTTGAAAATTTCCTCAAACAAACTCAAAATAAAAAAGAAAGAAAAAAACATTCATTTGTCGCAGAGACCTGACGTGCATACAAAATTAGAATTTAAAAAAAATACACATACATAACAAAACATTTAAAATACAACAGAACGGTACAATAAAAAAAAAAGAAAACTGGACAGCTTGCACGTCGTGAGTGCGACAAACCGAAAAAAAAACTCTTCCTAATCTGAAATTACGTGTTTTTTCCAACAAAATGAACTCTTAAGGGCTATAAGTCTTGTCAAGCGCCATGTTTGTGTAATGAAAACCACTC
This sequence comes from Lycophotia porphyrea, assembly GCA_950005105.1. Taxonomy (NCBI): domain Eukaryota; kingdom Metazoa; phylum Arthropoda; class Insecta; order Lepidoptera; family Noctuidae; genus Lycophotia; species Lycophotia porphyrea. The sequence continues at coordinate 6,908,732 of OX465396.1, forward strand.
GATGTCGGGTGATTAGGGGCTTAAATCCGATTAACTTTGGTAGTGAGGACGCTGAAGTAATTTTGTTGCGCTGTGGCGCTTATTATAATAGGTTTGGGGTTGTGAATAGGGGCGACAAAAGAACACACTGTGATTTAATGGAGCTGTTAGAAAGTGCCTGATACAGTAATATGATTCGTGTTTTTAAGTCGCAATTTCTGGCCAGAGGCTGAGCGTTGCCATACAACGTGCAACGCCGCAAGTCTCTTGGGGACATTACTAGTTGACAGCGTTGAGGAAGAATTTTCTGACGCCATTTTCTAGTTTATTTTTAAGTTGATTACTTAACGTTACTTTGTTTTATAAATGTGTATAATATTCTAAAAATGAAACTGAATTTTTAAAAGAAACATTGTTTTCTTTTTCTGGCATATTAAGATTTAAAAGAGTTGGAAAAATGTTTGAGAGTTGAAACTAAACTTTAGGAAGACATTTTAGAGAACACACCATGTCATGGAATATAACCGTTTCTGTTTCTTTTTTCTGTATTTATCTAAAGAAGTTAGATTAGGTTAGCAAGAAAAATATTTTGAAAAAATTGTATAAATCGATGTAAATTACATTTTGTTTGTTGATTTTGTATGCAGTTTCATAAGATAAGCACCTGCAATGAACGGATGCTCTTTTATTTTATGAATAGAGCTTTAGATATGTATTCGTTTCAGAGCCATAAAGTCCAACATAAAAGCTAAATCTGTCTAAATCGTTTAAGATACGATTTCAATGCATATTCAGTTTACTTTTCTTTCATAGATTTTGCGGTCATAATGTTTTTTTATGCGTAGTTTTGGCAAGCCATCAAAACAAGTAAAAATGTGGATTTATTTGCACTAGCGAGGTACAATTTATAAATAAAACTTCCACATATAATAAGACCAAAAATATAAACAGTTTCAGAATGTAGGAAGAAAATGAGTAAACAGAATATATTTATGATGATTATGTTGTTCTAAAAGTGGGTTTATAGTTTGATTTGAAGTAACACGCTCTTGATCGCCAGTCTAATCATCAGTGATCGGAGTAGGTAGGTTGATTTTTGGTACTCGTATCATAAATGTTCACAGAAAAAAGAACATGGATAAGTCATTTTCCCGGAAAGTAATTCCGGTATTTCCGGATCCAATTAAATATTGTTAATGTTGGTAGTGATATTATTACTACTCAATTTATTTAAAAGAAGGTACCACCGGTTAGTGCACAACCCATGATCCTTTGCTCTGATTGGTCGTTGGGTTGTGTCAAATCGTGACTGGGTAACGTTAAAAAAAATTATGAACAATAAAATATTGCTCATTTTAATACAATTCCTACAGTTTTTTTAATAATCAACCAATTCCGAAAATCCGGAGGAATGTCCATATTAATATATACGTTTCGGATCAATGACCCCAATTCAATCTACCTACTCCGATCTATGCTAATCATAGAGGGTTAGTAAAGACAGCTGAGTAGTTACAACAGCGGACACTCTCGCCTGATCCCCACTAAGCTCATCTTTGCTTCCACTCACAACATGAAGCGCTCTCGAAACGGTCGGGGCATCTCCGCATGATTCAAGCGAAAAAAAATGTAACTGACCAGGCTGAAAAGGCCGCGACTGTACACACTCTGAAATCAACCAGACCATCACTTACATAAAATATCTGATTTGATTAGCTTGCAGAATTTGAGGGCAATACCAAGGAAAGATTTCCTAAAAAATAGACTTATACTTTTGCGTTGAAGTGTACCTCGCTGTGTAGTACCCTAATGGAAATCGGCTCCGATTTGAGCTTACTTATTTAAACATTTTTCAAGCAATTTAAAACTGCAAAACTTTTCGATTAAATTCATGTTTTACATGATTGTTATAGAATTTAAATTACATTACGTTGAAGTTCAATAATCCGTTTCAGACGATGCCGTCAGAGACATTTTGGCTTCGGCGTTGTCGAGCTAATGTATTCAAATAGCTTTCACGATAATATGGTTTTGTGAGGTAGAGCAGAGTGCTATAGACAAAGCAATGACGACATAGCAAAACTAATCTGGCTTAGTTATCTTTTGTAATTTGAAGTTTATTGGTGTGTTAAACCTGAAATATCAAGCATTTTTGAAGTTGTCTGGAATTTCATGAAACTGGTCGGTGGATAATTTTGTACTATAGAGATTTAAAATACTTTAGAGAGACTAGTCATAAGAAAAATGCCATTGAAAAACCAGCCAAGAGCGAGTCGGACTCGCGTACGAAGGGTTCCGATTAATTAATTTTATATTTACTTTTATTATTTGCTGTTACAGCCCGCTGACAAACAGACGGACGAACGGATAGCGGAAGCTTAGTAATAGGGTCTCGTTGGTTACACTTCGGGTACGGAACCCTAAAAACTGTGATCCCATGTCTTAGTAAGGCCATAAACCGAAATGACTTAACTGCCATTGTCCGTAGTTGCAGAAAAACAATCTACTGTTCCGTACAAAATATCAATACCTACGACCAAAATGTATGGGACAGCTGTTCCCATGGAGAAAATATTTACAGATTTATACACCTACCACTGTTTGTCTCTCCATCACCCAAAGGTTGACTGGTAGAAAATGCCTCTGTACTTTGTGCTTGAAGTGTTAAATAAATAAATAAATATAATGTCTACCATATTCTTAAATAATATAATCACACTGCTGCTGCATATCATCATTTTAAAACACATCCATTTCACACGTCTAATCTACTTCAATGGATTGTGTAACAGCCAATGCGTAATGGATTTATTGCATTTAAAAATACCCGGGCAACCGGTACGGGAATCAGCCAATTGTAATTGGGCCGGGCGAATCTAATCTCGGCCTCAAAGAGATATATTCAAATTACTATATTTTCAATTATTGTTCAGGTAAGCCTCTGAGGTATTATGGGATACTGGTGCAGGAATTTTTATTGTGGTAAGGAAAAGGGCTTGGTTAGTTTTATATTCAAAGATTTTAGACTTAGGGTTTTTGACTGCCTGAAAGCGTGACTGCAGAGCATGAGGTCCTGGGTTCGATTCCCGGGTCGGGTAAAGTGTTATTGGGGTTTTCCATCAAGAATTTATCTGTAGAAGCCTCGGAGTCTAGATTTGTGCCCGGTTGATGGTAATAGGCTCGCCCCCTATTGCATGGAACTTAAACATAACTGGCGAAATGTGGGTGTACTATTAGGTATACCTCTGCCCCTTTTGGGATTACAAGAGTGATGTTATGTTATGTAAAGGTTTTTTTTGTCACTTAGTATGTGCTCAATGATTTGCAAACTCTCAGGTAGTTAAGTAGACGCAAAAACATAAATTAAGTCAAGTAAAGTCAGAAACAAAAATACTCCTTGCACTAACAAGTAGTACGGATAATAGGTAATAACATTTTTTTTTTTTTTTTTTTATGACCCTGTTGTGTCCCACTGCAGGGCAAAGGCCTCCTTTCCTTTTTTCCATTTTTCTCTGTCTAGAGCTATTTCAGCCCAATCGCCGATTCCTGTTGTTCGGAACCCAATCTGTGGCTATTTTCGCCCAATTCTGATGCGACATGCAGCGTATATGGCCTGCCCAGTTCCATTTTAGTTTAGCGGCTGTGTTGCCTACGTCTGCAATTTGTGTTTTGGAACGAAGTATACTGTTCCTTATACGGTCAGTAATATAACATTTTTAATAACAGTAATTACTAGACAAAATACTACCTCTTGTATTACTATTATACAAACATCGCCATTGACCCAGACCTTCCACCGTAAATTAATGAAACATAACTTGATGAAAAACGATACTGATTTGTCGACACTCACTGGGTGACTTGGTCGGGTATTATTTGAGTCCATCGACACGCAAAGAAGAAGACGACACTAGTTCATTACACTATCCATTTAACACTTACCATTCACACACACACAGACACACACAATCATTCACACACACACACATTTAATTTCATTTCACACTTTCCATTTTTTTCCATTTGTTATATATTCTAGTGTAGAATACTTTTTAGTAAAAGATAATATTCTTAGTAATTTTCTGCATCGTGCAGTTTCTAATAATATATCGTTTTAAAATAAATCGAAAAATTAATGTGTCCTTTTCCTTCACTGGCAGAAATGGAATTTCCATGATATAATTTCTTAAAGAAAATAAATGAGGATTCGTCGCCATTTCATTCCATACGGCACATCGTAATAGAAGTGTTTTGTCTTCAACCTCTCTATCGAGTTAAATGTGTTCTTAAGAAACGCTTAATGCAACTTGGGAAGTGCGTATATTTAAAAAGATGGTTACTTTATAAAAAAATATATGAATATTTTAATGTGAATGACAGATACGGTATGAGTGTTTGTTACCCTGTTAAACATCATGAGATACAGCCCGCTGAAAGATAGACGGACAGTCCGTCTGTCCGTCTATCTTTCAGCGGGCTGGATGGACGGACAGCGGAGGCATATTAATAAAGTCCCGTTGGTTACCCTTCGGGTACGGAACCCTAACAAGACATTTCCTTAATCCAAGATTATTCAATAAGTCTATACTATAATATAATAAAAAGGAAAGGTTTGTATTTTTGTATGTAACGAATAAACTTAAAAACTACTGGACCGATTTGAAAAATTCTTTCAGCAATGGATAGCTCCATCATCAGCAAGTAACAAGGGCTATATTTTATCCCCGTAATCCCACGGGAACGGGAACTAGATTGAAACCGCGTGACGTCCGCTAGTATCTATTAAAGCCTTTAATAAATACTCCCCAAAATTCAAGTTACTAAGATTTTTTTTGTTTTATTTACATAATTTCATATTATTTCAGACGCTATCAATAAATTAGATGTAGTCATTAATTAAGTATTTATTTTCTCAGTACAAACTGATTTAGGATCTCAGCTAAATACAAAGCGTCTCTAAAATATACACTAACAAAACTCGAATGCCAAAGTTCAGCAAAAAGGTGGTAGGTAACAGAAAGAAGTTCAAAGTGGGACAAATTGGGCAGAAACCCAATAAAGAATTCAAAGCAAAGAGTATTGATTAAAACCAAATATTGTTTTATCGAAAATATTCGTCCGAAACTTGCTATTAGAGGAAAACGCTTTCTAGAGCTTTTAGCCAAGGCTTGATTATTGAATTACCCACGTAATTCGTTACGTCTTAGGTAGTATAAGGGTTGAACCTCATCTGGCATCACGGGATTTCACTTTTTCACGCTCCTATCCTTTCTGGGCCCTATCAGAATACCAGCACGGCCAGCACTTTGATATTTTTTTTTAAATTTTACAACACCATGTTGTTATAGAAACCTTTTGGCCTCGTAGTGGTCCAATTTCGTTTACATAATGTTTTTTTTATTATTATTTATATTTTAAATTATTTGTATGTCCTATTTTTTTTTACTTTTTATATATTTTTTTCGTTTTGTCCTTTCTTTATCCTTTTCTAGAACGAGAAACAGACGGCAGCATCGACGATGCGGTCGGCAGCATGCTCTGACAATTTTTCTCAACCTGAGACAACCTGACCTGACCTGAGAAAAAAATCCCGCATATATTAAATCCCGCTTGCATTATGTGCGTTTAGCGCTAAACGTATAACCATCGTTCTGTTTCTGCCATTCGTTTGAATATGACAGAGATAGATGACGTTGATATGTTTAGCAAAAAACGCAATGAGCCTTAGTACTGGAGGCGGAATTTGAAGAATGTTGACGACGACAAAATGTAGTACGTAGTGTGTGTATGCATGTAGTATACAATTTTAAACTGATATAGCCAATAGCACTATTATTTACACTGAAAACGGAATATTTACCATGTTAAAATGAAATATCGGGAACTCAAAACATATAGTAAACATAATAAATATCCTGTGCATTTAATCTAATATCCTGTTCATCTTGTATATCTAATACCTTTAAACGAGCAATATATATATATATATATATATATAATATATATATATATATATATATATATAATATATATATATATATATATATATGTATAATTTGAATCTGAGAAACAGCTGCAACGATTTTCATGGAATTTAGTATGCACCCTGCATTGGGGGCGATAAATCGATCTAGCTAGATTTCATTTTTAGAAACCGTCGTTTTTTCCGTGTTACCGAGCAAAGTTCGGTCACCCAGATACTGAGTGTTAATGTAGGCATTCATTAAATGATTTTATTTCCAGTTTTTACACATGCGAAAAGAGTGTGAGATTATAATTATGTATAAATAGGCTAGAACACCATTACTTACTACTACGTAATGGTGTTCTCGCGTTTAACAATGTAAGTAGAATTATCCAAAAAAAGAAACATCCTGAAAGCTAAACTACACAAAAAACTGTGTTATTCTTGTAAAGAATCCGCGCGTAACAAATGAATGCCTAAATAATGAAATGTTGGTATAATATGTTTAGTCTGACATTACGTTAGTAGGCCGGTCGCCGTACGTCAGCTCACACTACAGGCGTCATAACCACCTATATAAGCTGAAGAAATAAAAATAAATATATATTTTTAGAATCATGAAGTTACTAGGTCAAGTAATTACGTCCAATAGTTCAGCGTTTGTCTAGTCGCTGGTACTGGGTTTGATTCTCCGGTCGTGTTATTTTTTATTGGAGATTTCCACCAGGTTGTTTTCAGTAGCAGCCTAGAGTCTGAAATTGCGCCCGATTGATGACTATATGCTCGCTCCTGTTACATAGGACATCAACATATGTAACTAGTGAAATGGGTGTAATTTTTTTTTTTAAACCTTTTCCCACACTAGGAATTTATCCTGTATCGTGGGTGCGTTAACAGAAATTTAAACTCACATACACAGACAACCAGACCCGGAACAATTATCTGTAGGCCACACAAATATTTGTTCCATGCGGGGATCGAACCCGCGACACGCAGCGCATCAGTCGCTCAGCCATTGTAGAGAAAACTACTACAGGGCCACACTTCTGCTTAACCTTTCCTGAATTACAGGCTAGATGCTATCTGTTATGTGCCTCCGATTTAAAACGCGTCTGACAATGCGTCTACCACTGCGTGTCTTTAATGATAAATGATGTTTATTATGGAAATAGGTTTTTACAAACACGTTTAAACGTCTTTTTTTTTTATAAACTAGATGGGGCCGGTGATTCATACCTGACTACTCTGTGAATACTCACAGAGTAGTCAGGTACGACAATACTACTTGATAGACAGCATTACGCTTCAAAACAGTAAGTTACACCTCTGCCATACTCCTCGGAGAAAACAGACGTTAAGTCATATTTAGAATCGTGAAGTCACCACGTCAAATAATTAAATAACCATTATACGAAATTATATCAACGGTAAAGGTTGTAATAGCGAAGACGTTGAACATCTTAAGGGATTGTTGAGGTACGGTTACACGATTAGATTAACGGCCCGTTACATAAAACGGCAATTAATTTTGGAACATGACAAGCTTTAGGAGGTGCTTAAAGCCCTAACAGATTAGTATCGATCAAGATAAACCGTTTAAAGGAAATTGTTTGGTGGAGTTATAATTTTACAATGGCTCGCAACCGAGATAAATAAGATGAGGGTTGCATAATCATCATCTGCCTACCTTTTCACAACTATGTTGATGTCGGCTTTCAGTGTAACCGAATGCAGCTGGATACCAGTATTTTACATAGAGCGACTGCCTATCAGACCTCCATAACCCAGTTAATACTGGTACTGATAATACGATTCCCTTGGGTAAGGCTGGTTGTCAAACTTTAAAATCACTGTCTACCTGTAACAAAGATCTACAATAGCCAGCCAAGACCAACGGCTTAACGTGCTTTCCGAGGCACGCAGGAAACTTAGTGTGTACAGGGTGGTCACCCATCCACGGACCAACCCCAACAAGCGTGGCTTAACCTGAAGATCGACCCGAGCGGCTGTTATTATTTAGCCATGCATTAGTTGAAGGTTGACTTCTATATAATTCTATGAAAACGGTTCCTTAGGTTACCGCCTGACACCAATTTCATAAAGTTACATTATATGGTTTATTTGTAACTAACGTTGTGTCATTGTGATCTGTCACTGTGTGATTTGGCGACGCAAGACTTGGCAACTGCAGGTTGCGATCGACTTCGGAAAAGCACCTTTCGAATAAAGTTTCGGTTTCCTATAATGTTGTGGCAAGTAAAAAATAAGCCTAAGGGCCTGTTACACGATGTCCCAATACTTACCGAATAAATTCAAAAATGGAACAGAATTTGTATGAAAGTATCTGCCAAGTAAATTAACGGGAACTTTTTCATAAGTGGTGAAACAGGCCTTTAAAATAAAGGCAATAATAATATGCCTATGTAAAACTGGCTATCAAAAGAATAAAATATGTTAAAAATAAAGTACAATACAAGGCTATGTATCAATCACGATTTTACAAACTTAATATTATAAAATAAATGAGTTGCATTTTTCCGAGAGTTGGGAAGCGTAGGTTTCAATCTAGGGCGATAAAATGACCTACTTTTTATACTAGCTATAAATAAAAACAGTTATATAGAGGCACCATTGACCTCGTAAGGGAGAATTATATTTGCCTGCCAGGGCTGCGGGCTGTTCGAAAGAGATACCGCGGCCCTGGAACGCAAAGGGCAAGGAAGGAACATGCATGGGTTTTAGTCAGTACAAGTCTGACACTCCCTTCCAAAAAAACAGGCGATGTCCAATTATGAAACGTTATTGGATATTTACTCAATTTGTCGAAAGCTTTGTTCGTACGAGTCGAAATAAAATTGAAAATACGTGCTTCATAAAGTCTTTACAATAAGCAAAAAAAAAAAAAGAAATAATCGAAGAATTCTGGAACGAATTTGTTTTTTATTGGCTTAAAACGTGTGTTTGAGTCTCTTTTCAGGCAAGATTTGTTATTCTGATTAAAAGCTTTACAATCAGTAACAGCATTATAAAGGTATGCTTACATTATCAACGGTCGGTTAGTAAAAGGAGTGCACCTCAGGAGAAGGAATGAGGAAAATTGTGCCTTACCCGATGATCATATTTAGATAGTAAAAGACTCCCATCAATATGGTTGAGCTGAATGGGTCTGATCCATGCGTCATGTTCGTGAACGGGCGTTGTCAGTTGGGACTGGTCATTTCTAGGCTGCCATGGCTTATTTTAACTACTTACTTTGTTTTTAAATTGTTGATATAATCTTTTACTCTGGACGCTCTTAACGTGCACGTATTTCTATTTCTATAATCTCAACATGAATGATGAACCAAGATTTTGTACAATATTTTAATTGAAAAGAGTGTCCATGGAGTTTCTTGCCCATTCTTCTCCATAGACATCTACGCTTTGGAATGGGCAACTACAGTACTTTCACAAGTTATTATGCCTTGTGTCTGTGACTGTAGCTTAGCCTTATTTGTTTTTCTGACATTCAAAATTGCCTGTAATGGTCTAATTGAAATAAATGCTTTTGAGTTTTACTTATTTTCTTTTTTACACGGAGCGGGCAGTTCTGGTAATTTTTCTGATCTTTTATGCAGCTTCAAGTTGTTTTTTTTTTTTTAATAATTCGTTATTTGTCCAATTTCCAATCAGCTTTCAATCAGCCCTTTTGTGGGACTGGTTTTCAAGAAATATCTATGTATAGCCAATTCAGAGTGAAAGCTATACAGGTTTCAAAGTACACCGATGTAAAAACGGGTATATCTCGGTTATTATCTCTTTTTATCCCGGTAGCATGATCCCGTGAGACAATTACCGAACTCCACGCGGGCAAAGACGCGGGCATAAGCTAATTCCAAATTATAATTTGGAATAACTCCAAATTCTGCGCCGTTCCAAATAATTTGGGGTGGCGCAAAATTTCCAGAAAGGAGAGAATGATGATATTTAAGGCTACCTATAAGATATAGCTGTATCTGTATATTTCGTGGCTATAGAAATAAAGTTTAGATTGTTCGGCATTTTGTTTCTTCCACTTCAAACAAATAACGACGGTTCTTTGAAAGCTCTCCGCCCATTTGAAGATTATAATTAAAATTATGCTTTGTCACGATTTTATTGAAGTGCTTCATCTAAAATAGGTCACACTGAATATAATAGGTGTTAAAGTGCCCCTAATGAAGCCGAAAGACATTTGTTTTCCCCGTCATTGCGCCTTTTTTTTGTTCTAGACCGTACTTGTGAACCATCTTGTTACAGAAATATTGGGGATCAAAGTTCCAACTTTTCACAAGTTTTTTTTTTAGTTTTTAATGTTATTACTTTACTGCAAAGTAACGATGGCCCAATGGTGGCCCAGGCAGACGCATTACTTTGTGTAATTTATTTCATCACCACTGCTCTCAAAACGGTGAAGGAACACATCGTGAGGAAACCGGCATTTCCTTGAATCAAAAATTCGAAGACATGACTGTGGCATCTAGCAAAGAGCACTGGGCCCGCGTAGTGGATTATGGCCCATTCCCTCTAATAGAGAGGAGGCCTGTGTCCCAACAGTGGGAAAATTATACACTGGTAATTATGATGAATGCTTTACTGTAAATACCTCCACGACACCCGTACTATTTAATTCATCCATCAGCACAATGTTTTGAGTACATACATTGAGTCCTAATGTAAAACGTGATTTTTTACCCAAAACAAAAATGTTTCTCAGCAACAATTTTTGCGTACAGTTACTCAAACGCAAAGCATTTGTTTAAATTAGACCATTACAAGCACTTTTGAATGTCAGAAAACTGGGGTTTCAGAATGATATACTGAATAAGTTTTAGCATCGGTGTCCTTTCCACCTTTTTTTTTTAGTTAGCCTGAACTGTCCCACTCCTGGGCAAAGGCCTCCCCCCATTCCTTCCACTTACAAAAAAATAAAATAGTACTACCTTGATGGATTGTGGAGCACCGTTCCATAATATGTACAGAAAGGTATAACTTAGTAAAACAGTCCTTAACTGTATTATACAGTGTGTAAAAAGACTCTTAACGAAGCCCTCAACCAAGCATTCTGTACATCAATATAAGTAACTTTACGTTTTAACTTTAGTTTAGTTTTTAGTTATTCAAAACATTGTGCTGATGGATGGATTGAATAGTACAGGAGTCGTGAAGGTGTCTTACGTAAAAAAAAATACATTGAAAAAATTGGAACTTTGACCCCCAATATCTCCGTAACTAGAAGGTTCCCAGGTATGGTCTAGACTGGAACAAAAAAATGTTCGCAATGTCGAGGAGAACAGGTGCCTTTTGGCTTCGTTAAAAGTTTTTTTACACCCTTTTAAAGGTCTATCTATTCATTTACGAAATCTCTTTAGGGATCATTGTACGCACAACTTTCACTATGGGACCAAACCCGACATCGCAAAAAAATCAGCTGTTGCCTACATTTATGTTTGCATAACTCGTTAAAATGTAGGCTGCAACAGCTAGTTTTTTTTTGGGATTTCAGGTTTTGTCCCATAGTGAAAGTGGTTCGTTATGATGAATACAATGATCCCTTAAAAGATTTCGTAAATGAATAGATAGACCTTTAAAAGGGTGTAAAAAAACTTTTAACGAAGCCAAAAGGCACCTGTTCTCCTCGACATTGCGAACATTTTTTTGTTCCAGTCTAGACCATACCTGGGAACCTTCTAGTTACGGAGATATTGGGGGTCAAAGTTCCAATTTTTTCAATGTATTTTTTTTTACGTAAGACACCTTCACGACTCCTGTACTATTCAATCCATCCATCAGCACAATGTTTTGAATAACTAAAAACTAAACTAAAGTTAAAACGTAAAGTTACTTATATTGATGTACAGAATGCTTGGTTGAGGGCTTCGTTAAGAGTCTTTTTACACACTGTATAATACAGTTAAGGACTGTTTTACTAAGTTATACCTTTCTGTACATATTATGGAACGGTGCTCCACAATCCATCAAGGTAGTACTATTTTATTTTTTTGTAAGTGGAAGGAATGGGGGGAGGCCTTTGCCCAGGAGTGGGACAGTTCAGGCTAACTAAAAAAAAAAGGTGGAAAGGACACCGATGCTAAAACTTATTCAGTATATCATTCTGAAACCCCAGTTTTCTGACATTCAAAAGTGCTTGTAATGGTCTAATTTAAACAAATGCTTTGCGTTTGAGTAACTGTACGCAAAAATTGTTGCTGAGAAACATTTTTGTTTTGGGTAAAAAATCACGTTTTACATTAGGACTCAATGTATGTACTCAAAACATTGTGCTGATGGATGAATTAAATAGTACGGATGTCGTGGAGGTATTTACAGTAAAGTATTCATCATAATTACCAGTGTATAATTTTCCCACTGCTGGGACACAGGCCTCCTCTCTATTAGAGGGAATGGGCCATAATCCACTACGCGGGCCCAGTGCTCTTTGCTAGATGCCACAATCATGTCTTCGAATTTTTGATTCTAGGAAATGCCGGTTTCCTCACGATGTGTTCCTTCACCGTTTTGAGAGCAGTGGTGATGAAATAAATTACACAAAGTAATGCGTCTGCCTGGGCCACCACTGGGACATCGTTACTTTACAGTAAAGTTTAACATTAAAAACAAAAAAAAAAACTTGTGAAAAAATTGGAACTTTGACCCCCAATATCTCCGTAACTAGAAGGTTCCCAGGTATGGTCTAGACTGGAACAAAAAAATGTTCGCAATGTCGAGGAGAACAGGTGCCTTTTGGCTTCGTTAAAAGTTTTTTTACACCCTTTTAAAGGTCTATCTATTCATTTACGAAATCTCTTTAGGGATCATTGTACGCACAACTTTCACTATGGGACCAAACCCGACATCGCAAAAAAATCAGCTGTTGCCTACATTTATGTTTGCATAACTCGTTAAAATGTAGGCTGCAACAGCTACTTTTTTTTTGGGATTTCAGGTTTTGTCCCATAGTGAAAGTGGTTTGTTATGATGAATACAATGATCCCTTAAAAGATTTCGTGTATGAATAGATATACCTACCTTATATATATCAACACGGAAAATCACATTCCCTTGTTTTTGTTTAGAAATCTCAATTATTTATTAAATCCCTCTTCTAAACTAAGCGCTAAATTTTTAATGAATCCCGGGTTCCAAGAGGAAATGGTCTATAGCAGTTGATTTTGATTTAAGGAAATTCATTTAGGAGATAAAATTACCCAATTTATTATGTACCTTTTTCTGAATTTTGAACTGTTCTTTAATTTCTGATGTTGTCTCTTAAGGCACTTTTTTTCTTCCTCGTAAACAAAATGTCTTTTGCTTACAGATTTTAATCCCTGAAGGCATAGTTGTGTCGATAGTACACCCACATTTTACTAGTTATGTTTAAGACTCATATGATAGGGGCGAGCTTATTTATTGCTATCAATTGATGATAGCAATCCGGTATGGATTGCTATCATCTATCTATATATATCATCATTAAGGCAAAACCCAATAACACTCTGCTCGACCTGGGAATTGAACCAAAAACATCATGCTTATCTCTAGCACTAACACCACTGCACAAACGATACGTATTTTTGCAACCAAACTATGCTTTAGTACATTCCTCTGCTTTGAAAAATACATTTTTTTTCTGCAAACAAACGCAGTACAAAGACAAAAAACATTTCATTTATTCCTCAATACGAACTACATTCAATGCCAAAATAGCCTTTTCCCAACTATGTTGGGGTCGACTTCAGTCTAACCGGATACAGCTGAATACCAGTATTTATATGAAGCGACTGCCTATCTGACCTCCACAACCCAGTTAGTACTGGGTAGTCAGACTTTTTGGGCCACTGACTACCTAACGACTGTCAAAATCTACAAATGACAGCCAAGACCAATCAAATAAACAAAAAACAGTCGCCATATTTGTTGATCCACATGCCAGTACGACCCTTCGAAATTCAAACAAAATATACGCGAACATTCTAATTTCTAAATCAAAGAATGGATGTTGAGGAAGCATATTTACAGAGTACACTTGGCGTCGCGTTCAAGCTTCAATGTCAAGAGCCTGAGGGAAAATTTTAACAATGGCCGACGAAAAAGAGGTATGTATATGAGTGTGCGGTGAAGTGTATCTTAGGAAATCAGTGGACAGTTCAATGACCTGAAATAATTCGTACGTGTCTGTAGATTTAGCTATTGAGGGAAAAATCTTCGTTTACTTACCTTTATCTACATAAACTCAAACTCAAACTCAAAAGCATTTATTTCAATTAGACCATTACAGGCACTTTTGAATTTCAGAAAAACAAATAAGGCTAAGCTACAGTCACAGACACAAGGCATAATAACTTGTGAAAGTACTGTAGTTGCCCATTCCAAAGCGTAGATCTCTATGGAGAAGAATGGGCAAGAAACTCCATGGACACTCTTTTCAATCAAAATGTTGTTACAAAATCTTGGTTACATCATTCATATTGAGATTATACATATATGTGAGAACGATGTAGAAATACGTGCACGTTAAGAGCGTCCAGAGTAAAATATTATATCAACAATTTAAAAACAAAGTAAGTAGTTAAAATAAACCGTGGCAGCTTAGAGATGACCAGTCCCAACCGACAGCGCCCGTTCACGAGCATGACACATGGATCAGCCCCATTCAGCTCAACCATATTGCAGGAAGCAAAATGACCCGACACACCCGCCACCATCAGCGAGACATTTTAGTGAACATGACATTCTCTCACCCACCAGGGTAAATTCAAGTCAATGAAAGATAACCAAATGTAAATGGTAGCTTTACAGTACATAGTACTCACACATATGCTATGCAATTATATAATACTAAGATATTGAGTCTATACAATGCAAAGATATTATTACAATCTTCTGCAGCTTCCACAATAACTTCACATGGTAATCAATTAGTTTGCCCCTATGGTTGTGGAGCAGGACCAGCACTGAGCCAAGCATTTTTATCATCAATGTAATCCCCCAACTTATAATATGCTAGCCTACATAGTGTGCGTTTTATACAAGATTTAAATTTCGTCTCATTTAGTTTTAGAATGTTGGGAGGTATTTTATTGTAACATTTTAAACAGTACCCCATGAAAGATGAGTCTACTTTAGCTAGCCTAAAACCTGGCTGTACTAGTTGGTCCCTGTTTCTAGTACTATAATGGTGCCTGTCACCTCTTTTACTAAATAAATGCAGATTTTTCCTAACGTACATGATGTTTTCATAGATGTGTTGACAAGGTACTGTCATGATGTTGATTTCTTTGAACAGTTCTCTTAGAGAATCACGCCTACGTAGATGATATAAGGCTCTGATAGCTCTTTTCTGCAGAATAAATATAGACTCGATGTCTGCAGCCCGTCCCCATAGTAAAATACCGTATGACATAATACTATGAAAATAACTAAAATAGACTAGCCTCGCGGTATCTACATCAGTAAATTGACGAATTTTTCTAACAGCATATGCTGCTGAACTCAGCCGTCCTGCAAGAGATGTTATATGCGGACCCCATTGCAGCCTTGAGTCGAGCGTGATCCCCAGAAAAACAGTATCTTCGACGAATTCTAGTTTCTCTTGATTCAATACTATGTCACTAACAATACTTTTGACATTCGGTAGAGCAAATCTTATGCATTTCGTTTTTTTTCACAACATTTATTTAGAGACGATTTTTCTGCATATCAACGCCGCAGTAGTCACCTCTTTCTAGACATATCATCTTTCCTACAGTTCATCCTTCGATTGTTTGTGCTTCCCCTAATATCATAGTCACATTCATACACATTTTCACGCCATTTTTCTTCATGTTTTCCATGAAATTATTTCAGGGAGAGTATCATAATCTTTAAAGAAAACTATTATTAAATCATTATTATTCTCCTGCCCATATACCAATTTGTTTGGAACCATGGGTCCTTCTTCCATACTTCCTATTAAGTACGTCATCTCAGCAGCTTCTTTCTAGCCATATCATCCTTCAGTCAGTCCACCCATCGTTTCTTTGGCCTTCCTGTACTCTTATTACTATCCACATAATTTATATTTTCAAGTATAGTTTGTATAAATAACTCCCTCAGCACGTGTCAGTCACTAATTTTGAACAAACAAGATTGTATGGATTCTTTAATTTACTAGCCCTGGTATGGCCTAGTTTTCAATAGTTTGTTAATGCAATATTAATTAACAGTGTTCAAAATATTCGCAAAGCATTCATTAAAATATACATTAGCAACCTAGGTCCCCGTTCCTAGAAAAAGCTCAAAAGTTACTCCTAAAAATTAACCTGATATATTAGAAATTCACTCCGTCCAAATACAGTGTGCATTTAATTATTCAAAACTGAAACAAGTCTAAGCTTCACCATTTTAGTACCAAACATTGTGTATTCATACACAACACAATCGTCCCCGCACAATAAAGTTTTTAAAACAAATTAAAATAAAACAGCTGGAACATAAAACAATAACGTCAGAAATTAAACAAATAGGAGGTTCTGTGTAAACAAATATAGTCAATGATAATGTTTTGTTTGCGTCTGTTTTCAGAGGAGAGCTGATGAAAATATTGTTGCCTAACAACAATGCGTTAGTCCATGTTCACAAGAGCGATTTTTTAACGCGGCGTATTTGAGTTCTGGATATACAACACGAAAGTGTAACGCTACGCTTTCTATTTAAGAGAAAATGTGGGTGGTCTTTTTTCCATACAAACGCTCTCGCCTGTTTGCTTTCTGGTTTATGAGTTTAAAGATATGATTTTTTAAAGTTAAATCAATATTAACATCTCCTATGTCCCTATGTTTTCCTTTTTGAAGATACATAATCTGTATAAGCACTAGAACCTTTACAAAATGCTTAAAATTGCCTATTTAGATCACCTGTCAACAAAGGCCTAGTGTACAAATTTGACAACTATTAAAAAAAACATTAGGGACACAGTATATATATCTTATTCAGTTTGTGAAATATCTTTAAAAATGGTCGAATATTGGAGGAGGAAATAGTCGAGAGCCAAACCTCGAATTTGGCATTTTATTACTATAGTTGTCTTTATCGCACCAATGTCGAAATCACGCTCGGAGAGAGACAGCGATAGGTTTTTCAAATACCTACCATGTTTCCTCTTAAGGAGATTTTTGGAGAGTAGAAAACCCAAGAGCGTTTTCACAAAAGCTTATTTTATTGTCTTGTTATAAAAGCGCTTGTGCGAACATAGCCTTTGTGTCTGAATAATTCGGTAAGCATTTGAATTAGTATTGCCTAGTATTTTGGCAACGAGGGCAATTGACACAAACTAATGGTCTCGTTTTCATTGGATATAAATTGGTAACATTTCTGCTCAAAAAGTTTATTGAGTTTTCGCATCAATAATGGCACAGACAGACAGAGACAGACAGAGACAGACAGAGTTGACCGAGGTTCATTTACCAAACATATTTTTGTTTTTATATTTTTTTCAATTAGTTTGATGTATTCCGCTCTGCAGTATTTTGAATATTCTGGTTTGTATTACAAGTTTATCAAATATTATTCCTCTCTTCAACTTGAAAATATACAAGTAAAGCAGCTAGCTTTTGATATTTTTTTTTATTCACGTGCTATTTTAGGTAACGAGCCAAGCTACTGTCATCTTTAACCCCTTCATGGATTAAATTTAGGCAAGTTGGTGACCAAATACGACAGCCAGTCTTACCAAAGGGTATCGTATTAGTCAGTAACTGGTCTGTGGCTGTCAAATCGACATTCGATTCGCCGGTACGGTTGGCGCTGTGGTTAACCGATTAGCTGATGCGCTTCTTATCGCGGGTTCGATTTCCGCATGGAACAAAATATATTTGTATGGTAGTTGTGCCGGGTCTGGAACAATTCCTAGTGTGGGGCAACGTTTTTATTTACAGAAAAAAAGAAAGTAAAGATCAGTCGCTCCATGTAACAAATTGATATTCCACTACAACACATTATATTGAAGGTTATGCTGATGATGATGCTGATGAGTCGCCAAACACGACCCAAGACAAAAAACTTCCTTACAATGAACTAACTGCAAACCTATGGAACTTTAACATTGTACCATACCCATAGAACGGCTTGATATTTATGACCTAACTACGTTCAGAGATGAGCTGCGGTCATCACTTTGAGCGCGGTCGGGCGCCTTTTGAGCGAATTGTGTGAACTGTGCGAGCTGTGTGTGAACTGTGTTAACTGTGTGGTGCACACAGTAGTAGGGTGTGAGGCGCTTGTCCTTTGTTTTTTGAAGCGTGCATTACTTTCATGCAGTGCTGGAAGCCACGAAGTGGTTATGGCTGTGTTTTAAATTAGTGGCACTACGTAATCTTTGAATATGGTATGGTCTAATGGGTAGGTTATACTACATGGGGTGTAAGGGATATGCGAAAACTGTTATCTTGAATTCGGTACATGATTCTACCAGCGGGAGTTTCAATTTTTCGTTGATTTTTGTGTGTGTGCAGTGCCAACGTCACTTCTGAGTGAAGTGAATTTCATGTTACAGGGTTTTTTTTTTCGGATGGGAAATCATCAAATGACTCCTCCCACTCTAGGCGGAGTGGAGGGGAGTGTCAGACTTGTACTGACTTTAAAGCCTGGTCCGTTGTGTTCCAGGGCCGCGGTATCTCTTTCGAACAGTCCCGCAGCTTACAGGGTAAGCATAATATAAGTTATCTTTATACTTTATCGCTTTATTTCAACACTATAGATAGATCCAATTTTGCAGTTACAATATATTGAACATAGTTTATTTGTATAGTTAGAATACAAGCCGCCGCCGGCACTGCATAGACCTTTAAATTTCTATTTAATTTAATTTTATTTTTTTAGAAAAACGTTGCCCCTCACTAGGAATTTCTCCTAACATTTAAACTCACATACACAAACAGCCAGACCCGGAACTACTATCTGTGAGCTATACAAATATTTGTTCCGCGCGGGGATCGAACCAGCGACAAGCAGCGCAGCAGTCAATCGCTCAGCCACTGCGCCAACCGTGCCGTTAAATGACTACTTGTAGACTTGGTTTCAAATAATAATTTGCTCGCGTATCGTTGGAAACTTAATATATATATATAGAATAAAAGCCACAATGAATAGAACTGCCTGTTGAATCATACCTATAGGAAAGTTTGGTTCGACAAATAGCACTTGAAAATTGCACAACAATATTTTCTATTATACAATACTAGCGCACCTATTCCTTCAAAATTAGGTCACATGAAAAATTCACGTCACCGTGACACAAACGATTATGAAAAAAATCGCTCTCACGCAGTTCAATGTCTTCGTAATTTACTTACACGCTAGCTACGTACTAAAATGTATCGATTTTACGTGGTTGACCCGTCCCTGAGCGGTGGATAGTCCAATAGTATTGTATTTAGACGTATAAACAAGTCACCTCGGACGATCAATAGTAATCAGTTACAAGTCACACGATGTAGACTATGAAGCGAGTTGGTATCGAGAATTTTGCGATCATTCGAGTCTATCGAGCTATAATAATAGTATGCGAGTGGGAAAAACTGTTTTTGGTGACTATGAAATTAAGGTTTTTCATATCAAGATTCTTAGAGGTCTTACTTTCAACTATTCGGACTAACACCGGACACCAGATACTAAACTGAAATGTCTGTCCATGTCTTGTGTCCGTAGCTTTAATACGTTTCCAGCGTATCATCTTTTTACAAGATTTTATTTAACCTGCAATGTTTTTGTGTTTTTTTAGGTCAAATTTAGCAACTAAATTTTAAAACAGTTATCCCCAAGCGATTGAACTGCATTTGCATACGCATTCAGTTAGGATGACAATGCATGGTTAGCTAAGTGTCGTGACACCTATATTTAAAATCTTGTTCTAAAACATAAAATTTTGTAAAAAAAAAATACCTATTAAATATTTTATATTAAAAAAAATCCTTTTCAACGACGGCGATGGTAAAGACTATCTTGGACAAAAACTATTAAATAAAGGTCAACGGCAAAGAGAAAGTAGGCCGATAAACTTACGTCATTTCGATTAAATCAACACTTGGTCATAAATAAAATTCCACTTCATGAAGTTTTTTTGCTATCAAGAGTGAATGAAAGGGTAGTAACATAACGTCATCATCTGCTTAGCCGTTTTACAATTATGTTGGGGTCAAACTAACTGGATGCAACTGAATACCAGTTTTTTACAGAGCGACTGCCTATCTGACCTCCACAACCCACTTAATTCTGGGTAATACGATACCCCTTGGTAAGACTGATTGTCAGACTTCCGGGCCACTGACTAGCTGTAATGATCATCAAAGATCTACAAATAACAGCCGGGGCCAACGGCTTAACGTGCTTTCCATCCACGGACCTACCTAGATAAGCGCGACTTAACCTGGAAGAGAGGCGGATGTTATTATTTAGACACGAGCTCCTCATACAAAAATACACCCTTCTGTAGTTAAGAAGAAAATATACTGATGTGGTACAGAAGGGAATTTTGCAATGAGGTGCGACCCGCCCAAATCAACACCAGCCTTGAGTAGACTCTTGAGTACTCTGAACTCAATATAACAATGAATTTCCAAGATTTCCTTGGAGATCTCATTTTTCGACTTTCCATTATTCTTATGAAAGAGATTTAAAAAACTTATGAACCAGAAATTGGGAATATTTTCATACATAAGTGTTGATCCTGAACATTTTAGATTTTGACATAGACGGATGCTACCCGACAGGCGGGCGTGTGACACAAGATGGACCGACTTGTTACAAAGTAGTCACAAGTATTGGACTAAAATTTTCTTTGTCTTGTCCCGCCTATGGCTTGTCAATATTTGAATGTCTTTGATTTTTTTTTAATTCCAGTCACAGGTATGTTGTCAGAACTTTTTTCGCAACGTGACTCTCATTCCTGCGTGCCACGTGTTCAGTTTATGTCCAACTATTACAATTCTGTAGTAGAAATAACTTTGTCAATTAGTGTTTTCTAAAAATAGGGGCCAACCCACCACAGATTTTTACTTCGGCCACCAACCAACATAGATTTCCACTTCGGCCAGTGATAGACAGTGTCCAAGGATACCAAGAAGCTCCATGACAGTTTTCGGTGTAAAACTTTTTTCTTCTGAAGTTTATATTTAAGTCCTATGTAGTAGGTGAATGATAGATTGTAGTCTTACTCTGAGAAACGGGACTTGTCCTTACTTAGTCATTTATTCCGAAGAACTACTAAATAACGTACCATTTAGCCGTTCTTTGTAACTTGTGTAGGTAGGTCGTATACAACTAGATTTCGATGACAAGAAAAAATGTCCTGAGGTAAGTAATTCTCTTTTGTAGACGACAAAATATTGAAAACAGTGAGTTCAGGGGGCCTGAAATGGCCGCTTTAACAGAATCATAATGGAATAATAATATGAATTACGTTAAAATTCTTAAAATGGTCACAGGCGCAGTTAATGTTATGAATTGTCACTTTATGAACATTTTCCGTAACGCATCGTTATCGGCCATTTCAGACCCACAATTCATAATTACAGCACGTATGCCACGGGCGCTGCTGGAGGCTACTTTATCAAAACTACCCATACAAATCAAGCGTGTTACTGAGTACTCGAACTACCAGATAAATGACGAATAGAAACTGACAGCTTTCAATGGTCCATCCATGACAGAAGTCGTGCACTTACATTCGGATGATTCGGATACATTAGTTATCTTCTAAGCACCTACTACACAAGTACGCACAAACCACGCATGTATAGATAATCTGTTATCGAAACAAACGGTAGATATAGATTATTGCTAAGGTTGATTCAATCGACAGCCATAATTATTAATTCAGCGAATCGATTCGTTAAATTGTACTTCGTTCTAGTTTGTTTTTTTGGTAACGTACGCGTACGACTTATCGATCGGTAATAGTTTGAGTATCGGAAACGTTGGGGTCGAACACGTGGCTCTCGGAAAAAAAGGTAAATGTTTCTGTTAGTTTTGGCTGTTGAAATATATTTGAATCTTGACTAAAATCTAATACATTACTGATTTGATGAATTCTGTATGAACCGACGAAATGAAAATTATACTTGAAATTACAATAAACATTGTTAAAACCGAACTTTGGACTGGTGGTTAAAACCTTCGACAGATGTAATTACGAGAATTGCATACTGTACACACGGCGGCACCTGAAGCTGTACATTTCCAGTATAACTTGGCCTCGCTCTGTATAGATTTTCTATACAATGAGAAATCAGCATAAACTGGTTTTGTTCAGCATGATTGGCCGTCGTGCGTACACATTGACCACCCCATACAAAATCTCATGGGGTAATCGCAGACACGCTTAAAATGGCAATGCCGTTCCTTTTTTACAACTTTCATTGTGGTAAGTATTATGTTGAGCAAACGAAATTTTCAATCATAGGTACTCGTATAAGTAACTTATGCCCGGTTCGGCACTGTCCCGATTTGTCAAAAACAAAAGATCACGATTCCTAACCGATTCAGAATTTCCTTCAAAATCCTTCTGATTGTAATGGAAAGTGTGTTATGTGATTGAGGCGTAGCAGCAGGGCAGGGTATCTTGTATTAAGTAAACAGGTGCCGCATGCAAAATACGCGCTTGGACGTGGAGTTGCGGACACCAGCCCGTTATACAATACAAGTAAACAGGTGAGGTTAACGTTTGACTAGCTTACATAGTGAAGCTCAAGAGATAGCTCGAAATAAATTCGCCCTCTTGTGTTAACACGAAACAGAGTCAAATAAAGAGCAACAACTTTCACTTGATCCACATTGTACAGATGCCAAGCACATCAAGCTACTACAATCTTTCAAATTTCTTTAATAGATATTCAACTTTATCGCTAAAGTATTAGGTTCCTTCATGATTTCGGCCCCCTGGTAGTCTGTGAGACTATTATCGTAGTTTCTCATCTCCTAATAAGTTGTCCTTGCTATATTCCTTATTCGTAATCTTCTTCTTTCATTAAAGGCGTATGGCAGTGGGGACAGCGGGAATAAAATTGCAGACTTCCCGTTGACCCCACCAGTGGGGCGAAGCAGTGGGACCAGCGGGAACAAAATTGCAAACTTCCCGTTGACCCCACCAGTAGGGTAGGGTAGTGGGGTCAACGAAACGACGGTTTTGATGTTTCCCGCTGACCCCACCAGTGGAGCCATGCCAGTGGGGTCAACGGGTATACACTGGTTCTAGGTTGTTTAGGAAAATTGGACAGTCTCGGGTACTTTGATGTGCTGGCGTCTGTACAATACATAGGTACTTAAAGTGCTTTACACCTACCACACCGTCATGCGACATGCCAACTGCCGTAATAGACACATAGCGGTCAAAGTTACGTCGGCATTTTGGACAGCAATCGACGAAATTGCGTTACAGACATAAATTGCAGCACTCAAGGACGACACGGCCACATTTACATGAAGTACCATAAAGTATTCAATTCACTTACGACACAGAAGTATATTACACACGAAAACAATTTATTTACCTTTTAAAAACTTTGTAAGTTGAAATGCAAATATCAGCAATAAAACGAGTCGACGCTTTATAAGCGGAGCATTATCTTCACTGGACACGGAGCGTATTGTACAAATAATGATATGCATTGTAGGGCTGCTATCCCAAAGAGATTTTATATTTTCGAGGATAACCTCAAGACTATTTCATCGCTCTTTGACATAAGTACCAGTAAACATTTACCAAACTTTAATAACAGTAAACAACAAACTTTTATAACAGTAAACCATTATCAAACTTGAAATTATCTGTTAGGATCTAATTAACTCTATCGTTTTATGAGAAGCAAGTGGAAGCAAGTTAACCTTAGGTTGGTAAAGCAATAGCGAGTTCCAGTAAAATCCATTTGTAAAATCCTACCAATAAATAAGAAAGTTGAGTATCTGGTAAGCCTAGAAAACTATTTTAATGATGAGTAAAAAGTTCCTGTCGAAACTAAATATAATACAAGAAGTGTAAGAGAGAAAAGACTAGTTAAACCGAAAATAACAAATTATTATGGGGAAAGAACTTCAAGAAATATCTTGAAGTTCTATCCCCGGTAACGAGGACTTAGCTGGTTACCGAGAAATAAATTCACATCTTATAGTTTAACTGTTATTTATTGAATAAATAAATATATATATTATAAATATAAATAAATATAAAATAAATATATAAATAAATATATTATAAATATATTTAATAAAATAAAAACATTTGTAATTAACAACAAGCGCTTCTCGCCATCAAACTTAATAGTTTGGCGAGTAAATTGTGTAAGAATAAAAAATATGTATGTTTTTGTGAACAATAAATAAAAAAATCAAAAAGAACCATTGAACCTAGCCAGTAACATTATTTTTTTTTCGTGTTGTTAGTGCCTAAACTGATGTCAGTTTTTTATGCCTCTGACTTGGCTTTATATGACGTAGAGAAATATCAGGCACGCTGGTTTGGTTTCCTTACGATGTTTTCTTTCATCGAAGCCATTATTGATAGTCATACAATACGCACATGAATCCGAGAAAAGCGTGTCTTGGGTTCGAACTCCAGACCTATGACTTGGCAGTCCGACGACCGCACCACTAGATTATCACTGCTTATTCAGAAACATATATACCTACATAATTCACGCTCTTTTTTCCATTGGGGGTAGGCTTAATTATTATACTCCTGTATCCGTCAATGAACCCGCCAATGAAAGCAACATTTTCAGATTAAAACAATTTTCATCTTCCAGAATTCTGCCAGGCAAAGCCACAAATCATAGAAAACACAATACACAAACAATCCCTCACTCGTATCCAAAATAAGGATACACAAGAGAAACATTACATATTCGTAGGAATACGGAGATAGATAGATTACATATTCGGAGGTAACATGTAGTAACCTTATTGTGCCAATAAGCTGAAAAACAGTTATAGCCAACCCTACCTGCACCGTATAAATGTAGTTACATATTGACAAATACAACCAGTACTCGCATCACAGAACAAGAGGGAAGAGAAAAATTTGCATTTTTATTTTCCATTCAAACATTTTTATATTTCAGCAGAGCTTTATATAAATAACAGGAACAATAATACTGAAGTGTGTTTTTTTTATTTGTCTTTTTGGTAAATAACTGCTGTACTAAGATTTGGATTTTGGAGTAAATTGCGAAAACATGCTTTGATGATTTATTTAAACTTTTTTTGGTGTGATTCATAATTATAACCCTGTAAGTGTTTATTGCAAAAAAATAACAGGGTTATAATATTATGAATCATCTACATCTATCATCATATACAAAGAAATTAAATTGAAGTCTCTTCGTAATTTCAAAATAACAGCTTTTTACAGAATGCTTATGAGAGTTTATTATGGTAACAAAAAAATGTTGTAAAGAGTAACTTAGTCTACTTTTATACGAGATATAATCATACTTTATTTACTTACCATATAAGTAAGAAAAAGCATACTGTAAGATTTTAATCTATTCTATTTCGAATAGCAAAAATTTCACTATTCACATTTGTAACGATTTCCATTTTTTTACCGTGAAAAACTAAAGGTATTCGAATCTGTAATGAAATGTTGACCCCATGGGGGATAGAAGGCAATGATCCTGAATAACACTTTAGAGACCGGACACGAACCGACTTAAGTGAATGGACATTATACCTATTCCTGTCATATAAAATGTAATGGGAATAGGTCAGTCCTTTTATCACAACTAGGTACTTCAAAAAAGGTTCTCTTGATACCCTTATTATGTATAGGATAAGTGCCGTATTCGTCTAAAACTTCCGAAGGGTTTTGAATTAGTAATTTTGTTTGACAATTTTTGGAATTGGTCGGCTGGAAATTACGCAGTGGAACTGAAATTCAGTCACACGTTGCTACTGAAAGCTGACCCTAGCATGGTTGAGCGAATTCTAGACCAATGTCAGTTGTGATTTGAATAATAAGTGTCTCAAAACGTTGAAGGAAATCATCGCGAGGAAATGAAATGTCCTAGGCCACTAAATTCAAAGACACGAGCGTGACGTTTACCAACTCCCACTGGACCCATTTTCTCATAAGCTGACTATGATATGTTTATGCTACTGTTAAGTATGTCCCACAGGTTTCCATAAAGTTTTGGCCACCACTTGATAAGTGAGTAAACTTAAGTTGGTCCAGCTTTGCCTCAGTAAGAATCGACGCTACAAGACGATTCTCACCGTTCGCGGTACTCACGTCGCATTGGCTTGTATAAAATCCGATAATACCTAACATAAGCACACAGCACGACCGCGCGACGCACCGCCTATACATTTTTCGCCGCCTCCGCCCGACCGCGCGGAGGAGCGGTATTATATGACAATCGCCTAAAACTTCCAAAGGAATCTCAAATAAAACCAGCTTTTTACACCATCTAAAATCCCTCACACATCATCATCTGCCTAGCCTTTTCTGAACTATGTTGGGGTCGGCTTCCAGTCTAACCGCATGCATCGCGACTGTCCATCTGACCTCCATAACCCAGTTAG
This sequence comes from Lycophotia porphyrea, assembly GCA_950005105.1. NCBI lineage: Eukaryota > Metazoa > Arthropoda > Insecta > Lepidoptera > Noctuidae > Lycophotia > Lycophotia porphyrea. The sequence continues at coordinate 6,935,247 of OX465396.1, forward strand.
CATACGGGTAATACGATACCCCTTGGTAAGACTGGTTGTCAGACATTCGGGCCACTGACCTGTAACGACTGTCAAAGATCTATAAATAACAGCCGGGACCAACGGCTTAACATGCTTTCCGAGGCACAGAGGAAACTCGGTATGTAATGGGTCACCTATCCACAGACCAACCTAGGCAAGCGCGGCTTAACCTTAAGATTGATCCGAGCGGCTGTTATTGTATAGCCACGAACTCCCCACCGACAGCCCCACACCCCATGTTCTATAAAACGACAAGTTCTACAGAACGCGCACAATAGGCTACCTCCGCACATCCCAAAACATCGCCGTGTCTAAACTAGGAAATCCTTTCAGGTGGCCTAACGATCTCCTAGCAAAGGAAACCACTAACACTGACGTGAGATGTCAAGTATTCCTGGAAGTAGGTGGAGATATGACAGTTGTAAATCGGTCACACGGCCATTGGACTGAGTTGTGGGAGGGTTCGTTTTTGGTTGATTTATAGGGTGCTTTTGTAGACTGTTATTTTACAATTTTACACTGGTGATGATGATGATGATGCCATTTAGCCGATTTCGGCTACAGCGACTGCATTCAATGGCTTTCTAAGGTGGATGTCGAGAGCTTTGGTGTGCTCCTGTTTCATGTGCTCTCAAGTGGCTATAGCATATCCAACTTTGGCCGAAAAACTCCGAAGAAAAGACGGACATGTCAGGACAACATTGTAGGGTATAGATGGTGTACGTGGCCTAGCTTTAAGGTCACACTGTTAATATAAGTAGTAGAATAGTAAGTAGAACGTATCACGGTGTGTTCTGGTGTTCCCGAGTACATATTATGACCCTAATCTATTTAAGTCGTGAATTAATAGGTCTCTTTTGGGTTGGCTCGTCGACTTCATCTTTGTTCTCAGAACAAGATTGGGGTCTAGAGTAGGCCCATCCTATCTTATCTTATACCTTTAAACGAGCAATTCTTGTATGTACCTATACAGGGTGTAAACAGACTCTTCAAGTAGCCGTCAACCAAGCATTATGTACATCAAACTAAGTAACTTTACGCAAAAATAATTGCTGGGAAACAACTTTTTTTTTGAGCTGAAAAATCACGTTTTGCAGTTGGATTCAATGTAACGTAATCAAAACATTGTGCTGATGGATGGATTGAATAGTAAGGGGGTCCTGAAGGTGTTTAAAGTAAAAATCTTACATTAAAAACATGTAGGTATTTAAAAAAAAAACTTGCGAAAAAGTTTGAACTTTAACCCCCAATATCTCCGTAACTAGAAGTTTCCCAGATATGGTCTAGAACAAAAAAATGATCGCAATGTCGGGGAGAATAAGTGCCTTTCGGCTTCGTCAAGAGTCTGTTTACACCCTTTATGAACTTTAGTATGCAGGGAGGGGGTTTCGGGGGCGATAAATCGATCTAGCTAGGTTTCATTTTTAGGAAACGTCAAAAAAGCAACGAGATTGGCTCGGTCATCCAGGTACTTATAATAAAATGCGAAAGTTTGTGAGGAAGGCTGGATGTTTGTTTCACCTTCACGCAAAAACTGTGGAACAGATTTGGATTAAATTAGCATACGTATAGTTTATAACCTGGATTAACACATAGGATTATTTTTATTCCGGTAATATGATCCCTGGGACAAGTATCGAACTCCTTGGAAGCCTTGGGCATGAGCAAGTTTAATATAAAAAAAAAACATCCACGTCTAATTTTATCAGAATCTTCTAGAAACGGCAAAGAAAAGACACTTAACTTCAAAATTTGGTTGTATATGAGTCTTCATTGACCTGATTGATTGATTCTTCTTTCTTTGGGTCCTTAAGTCTTTGAGGACCCAAACCCAATGATAAGGTAATGGTATGGTGGAAAAGCCAGAAATGAAATCCATTGAAAAGCTTTGTTTTGCTGTCAGTTTTACGTAAAACGTATAATTATGGTAAATTCTTTCTGGAACGTCAAAATTCAAAGAAGGGTTTTTCTAAATTATTACAATTCAATTCCTCAAATAGAAGTTTATTAAACAACACAAGGTAACTTAATTAAGTAAGGTATACACAAAATATTTACATCAGTAACTGCTCCAAAAACACAAACAATACGGCCTTGTCTTACAATCTAATTAGTTATTCCAAACTTCAGTCGTTAGGATCCTATTCAGTGTTATTTAATCCAAAACTCCGAATTCATTTCATTTTTAATTAAAAACTAATCTTTGAGTTGTACTGAACTTTCTGAAACTTTATCCAAAAAGCTCACATTTCGTCAAAATCTTAAATTCACTGCCAGAGAACACGAAACCTAAATGGCTGGGTCTAGAAGCATGAAACTTTACGCGAGAGCTCCTTGTACTACTAAAGGATTTTCAAAATTGATAACGTCACAACATCACGCCTGTTATCCACGAAGAGCTAGGCAGAAGTGTACATAATAGTACACCCACATAGTTAGTTATGTTTAAGTGCCATGTAATAGGAGGCGAACCTATTACCATCAACCGGACACAAATTTAGGCACAATGGATGCTACTGAAATTCCTGATGGAAAAACCCATTACCACTTTGCCCGACCTGGGAATCGAACCCAGGACCTCATGTTCAGCAGTCGCGCTTGCGATGACTAGACCAACGATGTAGTTAGTTTTGAAAATCCATCCCCTTAAAAGACCCTCATTAGGGTATGAAAATAATCATTACAACATGTTCGATGCAGAAACACGAGTTAGATTAACGATAAGTAATTTATCTCCAAGTTGTAAGTCAGACTTAGATGCGAATAAGTTTAAGATGTAACGCACTTTCGTCCAAGCAACTGCCTTTATAGTCCCAGCGGGGAGATACAGAGTTTTCTTGCCATATAAGTACATATGCAAGTTGTTCGCACAAAATGCCTATCGGCCGAGCTTGCGACGAGGGAGCTGTAGGAAAAATTGTATTATCATGTAATCATGGCCGTGATTCTTTGGATGTATTTTTTAGATGTCTAGGTTTTCTTATGCTTTCCTCACTTTGGGCTTACTTTGGACTGGGTTTTAAGAAAATTGAAAATGTATGCGAGGATTCAGCGCTGTCGTGAACTTAAAATGAGGCTCATTAGATTGCCGTGTTGACGGCGTGTTTGTGTTCCACGCACGCCTCAAAGAGATGTCAGCAAACAGGGAGGGGCCTGTAAGGGCCGATGCCTGCTAGGGCTGCGGGACTGTTCGAAAGAGATACCGCAGCCCTGGAACACAAAGGGCAAGAATGGAACATGGATGGGTTTTAGTCAGTACAATGTGAGTTTAAATATTTATAAACGCACCCACGATACAGAAGAAATTCCTAGTGTGGGGCAACACTTTTCTAAAAAAATAAATATAAAATAAATAAAAATTTAAAGGTCTATGCAGTGCCTGCTGCTTGTAATCAAACTATACAAATAAATTGTGTTCAATATATTTTAACTGCAAAATTGTATCTGTCTATAATGTTGAAATACCAAAGCGATAAAGTATAAAGATAACTTACCATGTAAGCTGTGGGACTGTTCGAAAGAGATACCGCGGCCCTGGAACACAAAGAGCAAGGAACGAACATGGATGGGTTTTAGTCAGTACCTGTAATTTGATGATTTCCCATTCGAAAAAAAAGGCTCATTCGATTGGATCAAATATGTAACACCTCATTTTAAGGTTACTGACTCTGTGTCTAATTTAAGCCAATGTGATGGCTGTCAGAATTACGTGTTAGTGCACTTTGTGCACCTGAATTTATTTATACGATGATTCAAAGAGATGTGTTTACACACTTATCTCCTGCAAAGGGGGTAGTAGACACTGGCTACCGTGACCGAGATTGGGATACTGTTTATCATCGTGTGCACAAAGCCACTCTTCAAACTCTAAGACGACCGAATAAAAAAACATAAAATAATTCCAACAATAAGTTTTTATCCAAGAAATGGCTTGCTTACTCATAAATATTAACTTTCAATAAACACGGGAGCAGTGCAAAAGCCCTTGAAACAAGTTTGTTACAGCTTAAGCTAACAATAAATATCTCAATGGGGCAACTTAATACCTTTACCGTATTTGTGTCTAACTTTGAAACAAGAAGTAATTGTTACTTAGAGTTCCTTTATCATTGCAGAGGAAAATGTTGAAAGAATTTATTATTATTTTTATTTATAAAGGCATTAAATCCCAATATAAATACATAATATACTTTATAATTAAAACATTACAAAATTACATAGGAAATAAGTCATAAAATATAAAAAAAACGATATAAAAATAAAATAAACCACTTTAAAAATAAAATAAAAACAACAAAACAATTAAATATAAACTTTACCTTTTATTTATGGGCAAAGAAAAGATAAAAACGAATAATTGAGCAATAAGGAGTAAGTCCCAAAAAATTACTTGTCTTTGAAATCTGAGAAAGCTATCGATTGAAGGAGGTATGATGATTAATAAAAAAAAAAACATTAACAGCGACCGAAGAATGTTATTAAAGGCTGCCAGCATCCAATTTGCTTTCATCGAAATATACCTATGAAGCCAGGGGTGGTTGAGTGGCAACGAAAATATAACCTCGTCAGAAAAATCCATGGCACAATTAAGTACTACACTTTTCACACAGAAATTGCTAGTTCCACCCAAGAGAATAACAACTTTATACTAACGTTCGATACGAAAGGAGTGGATCATTCGGTCTGACGCTTGACCGTCGCTCAAAATTGTATTACCTACTGGATATCCTTTGGCGGTACTAGTTGGAACAAGTCTATTAAGCTCCAGGCTTACGAATTTAGCTAGAATTTCTATCATAGGTCTGTCTAATAGAAAGTTAAAGGTTGTTTATTAAAACTAGATAGAGAACCAACACTTTTTCAATGTCAGAAGTTACGCCAAACAATTCCTTATTTATTCACCTCTTCTTAATGTTTAGTCTTCTTATTTAAGTTATATTAAGAACTTGAACATTGACTATCAAATTACATAACATACACCACAACGAACTACTACCGAATTACTACCGAACTACTACCGAACCACTACTACTTTACTATCGAATTATGGTACTTATATGAGCCAGTATTTTAAATCCATTTATTTTAGTAAGGTTTATTCTTAAAGGTTGAGTGTTAAAAGCTAAAACCTTCTTTTTGGAGTTTCATACCATAAACATGCATTGATTTGAGAGTAGCTGACCCAAATTACTTTTTCTGGCCTGGTGAAACACTAGACTCTGTTTTAGTATTTAGATGGCTAATTTTATTCAACGTAAAATATGTGTTAGAATTGTTATCTAGTTAAAAATGTTATTAAGTACTACACAATTTTTTGTTTCGTATTGTTTGAAGATTTAAAGGCGTTTTTAGGAGATTGTCCGGAGAAAATACGAAACACAAAGGAAATAATTTTAGGTTATATGGGGGAGACCTTAGCCAGCAGTCAAAGAACATGTTAGCAAAAAAAAAACCAAACACTCCGGGAGTGCCGACAGAAGTGAAAACCTTTTTTTTTTAAGATTCTGGATTATTTTTAGAAAATATTTTTGCATAAGTCTTTTACTTATACATTGACTATACGCTGTATTTTTTTTGGACTTGTAATATGTACCAATACGGCAACTCTGCAACGAAAAAGACGTCGTTTAACGGTGTCGCGAGTTCAATTCTTTTTTCCCCATATTAAAAATGCCCAACGCGCTTAAGTAAGTATTCACTTCAAAAACTGTGTTTCACTAAGTAAAGTTACTTTTTACTGCACTTACTTATATTCAAGTGTAGGTACTGTTTGTGAAAATAACCTATCAATAATCCTATTAATTATCTCCTTCAGATTTTATCCTATAAGACGCGAGACGCTTAACTAACAAACCGTATAATCTCGTTACAAGGAACAACATTTTCATTATTATTTTCCTACTATCCCATTAATTTCGCGTCTACCTATATCTTTCTGACCAAAATATCTACCTTAATATTTTACCTTAGACCATTCTCGGGGACTCAATAATTTGAGATAGAACTTGTCGACCTAATACATTGTCTATGTAGTATTAATAACCTTAATGGAATAGGAATAACCATAGATTACCATTGTAATTCCAAGATGTTAAATATAAGAGTATTTAAAAATAAATTGCATGAATCGTATAGATACAGCTTTTATAATATCAAAGACTTCTTTGACAATAAATGCAAAATATGTTTTTGAAAATTTTGTACACTGTTAAGCAAAAACATGTACGCTCTTGATATTTTTTTGGTATTAAACCATCTTTTTATACCATGTTTTGAAGCTAATAAAAATATTATTATATTCTATTCTAGATTCTAGATGCACGCCCGCCAATTTGACGTGTTATATTCTAAGCGTCAAACTAACCGACCATGTACGCCACACCACACTGCGCTCCAAAACACAAATGACTGACGTTGCTCAAAATGCCGCTAAGCTGAAGTGGGACTGGACTGGCCACGTCTGCCGCATGCCGAATGAACTGTGGGCCAAAATGACCACTTTCTGGTGCCCTGACACAGCCAGAAGGCGTCGCGGTAGACCTCGTAGAAGATGGCGGGACGAGCTGGATAAAACCAACGACCAGTGGCCCACATTAGCCCTGGATTGAAACAACTGGAAGTCATGGGGAGAGTATCAGTAGCAGGCTAACAGTATCATATCAGTATCTATTTTAAACTTTATCGCATGCGTACATTATGATTTTGTTCATAAACAAAACCTGAATTAGGAAACTTGTACGTCGATGCATCAATTAAATCAACTCAGTTTCAAGTTCCGCGCGCTTGATGCTACCAACCACAAGGCTAGTTTTCCCAACTCTATACTACAACTTTGTAACGTTTACGAAAATACAGTCATGAAAATAAATTTACTAAAACAACATGCTATAGGCACGCCCGCCAATTTGACGTGTTTATAACCATTTCATTTTGTTTTGAAGTGAAAACTTATTTAGCATCGTTGTGATTTGAATTCGATGAAACGAAAAAGCGACAGTAAAATGAGACTGACACAAAAATTCATAAGATTTAACGTGGGAGAAAATTAGATAGGAAGCATTATACAGTGTTTGTCTTGAAGCCAAATTTTTTTAAGGTTTCACTTCTACTACGTGTGAATTACACACATTATTTTTACGCGCGATACTCGCTGCCTTTGGCCGCAACTCGCCTACTTTCAAGCGACGATGCAGCTTAGGGTGGACCACGCTTACGTCGAAGTAAGCGAGTCACTCGGACTTTGAATAGATCCAAATTATGACCGGGGGAACAGTGAAAAGAATAGGTAATAACAGTTGTACTTTGAATACACGGATAATAATAATTAAGTCCGCATTAAGTCCGCCTTTGTACAGTTTTTTTTTTTTTACTTGTGCATAAAGTTTTAAATAAATAAATAAATAATACAAATAATTACAAGAAAATAAATACAATTAATTTCTCTCATTTGATATAACTAGAACAGTTCATATTTGATAAATTATACGAACAGGGATTATTAATATCTCAGGGTAAAATATTTAATTAAATACTAGTAGAAGTAATTTGGAGAGAAACATATTACTCAAATGAGAAAGTATCCAACGTAATCTCTACTTACTTATTTATGAAAAAAATACAGGTGCGACAGGCTCTGCCTAGTTTAGGATCAGATGGCAGTGCGTTGTTTGTCCCAAGATATTATTATTATTATATTTTGTTACAATGGATGTAAAACACCCTTGAGGAAGACGAGAGGCACGTGTTTTTCATGTCAGTACGATCCATTTATTGTACTGGACTACACCTGGGAACCTTCTAGACACGAAGATATTTTGGTCAAAGTTCAACTTTTTCACACGTGTTTTGTTTTAAAACATAAGTAAATAAATGTAACTTTATACACCTTACCTTCACGAGCCCTGTAATATTGAATGCATCCATTCAATACGTTATATTGAGCGCTACCGTAAACTGTGATTTTCTACACCAAAAGAGAGAGAAGAAGAAAGAAAGAAGAAGTGAGAAGGTGAAGAAGAGAGAGAAGAAGAAGAGCGGAGAAGTCGAATATAGTGTGACTCAAATTATTTTACCAGTTAGTATGTACCTATATTCTAGCAAATAAATTAATTTCATTTCATTTAAAAAAAAAAGCCAACAATATTTTTTGCGCAGTGTTACCTAGTTTGATATTCAGAATGCTTGGTTGTCGACATTATGATAGGTTCTTTCCCACCATGTATGTTTATAATTAAACTTTTACGAAAGATTTATCCTGAAATCTGCCGGTCATTAGGGTAACTGATAAGCCTGCCAGATTTCTTCAGTGTAGAACAGAAAAATCGGCTCAACTCCTCAAGGAAAACAGACATGTCAACGCCTTCACATACCCAAACTTTCCCCGTCCTTTTTCCCAGCAAACTCAACCATATTATTCATGTAAGCATGTAAGAAATTCCTTGAGGATCCCACGATAAGCCGTCGCATCTTGTTGTGGCAATAAAAGGAACGCCTGAAAGATAAAAGAAAATATTCTGAATTTTCCAAAACTACAGCGTTGGAATAACTGTGGTACCGCCGCGAGGATACAAAGTGAATTATCTGCCTACATAAGTTCACATCGAGTGTATTATGTTTGGCATAATAAGTTTAGGATATTTTTAGAAGATAGAAAAGACATATTTTTGTAAAGGCTTCGTCTTACGGATGAAATTGTATGACCTTATAGGAGTAGTCATAAAGTGCAACCTCCACTTCCTCCATCTTCCTCCATCTTTGTATAAAAAAAATACTTTTGTTTGTTTACCTAACTCGTTTTTTTTTGCTGCTGGTTTAGTCTGGATTACTCTTTAAGATTTTCACTAGTAAGTATATTCTTCAAATGCCTCCTTGGTCAAGCTGCTGCTCATAAGATCCTGGGTTCAACTCCTGGGTCGGGCAAAATGTTATTAGGATTTTTTTCATCAGGAATTTCTCAGTGGCAGCCACGGAGTATGGATTTGTGCCCGGTTGATGGCAATAGGCTCGACTTCTAGCATGAGTTGATTTCCATAAACAACAAAATTATATTACAATTGTTAAACAAAGTTGCATTTTTCTACCTCATTATGTTTTTGATAAATTTCAAATTATTTGCCAAAACCACCTCCGGCTCCACCTAAGACCAATAGTGCTCTATGTATTGATAAATCTCTGAAAAACATTATTTTAAAAGACACATAGCAGCACTAACTAAATAAAATACGGCAAAGCAGCGAAATTCATTCGACATCCTTTTGACACAAACCAACGAAAAAATATGAACGGAACATTTTATTTTATCTTCATTACAACATGGCCTGATGTAAATTAGTACTGCGAACGTAACATAAAACGCGTGATGAAATATTTCACTCGTTTATATGGAGGTATTACATTTATATACCGAAGTGGTTTATGAAGCTGAGAATGTTTTCACACACCGATACCTCACGCGGTGGCAAACACGCAACTTTGATTGCAAAAGGTATATAAAGGAAGGCTTTTGAAGGAACTAACTAGTTGGTTTTGTCAGACGCGAAGCTACGTCTGCACATCTCTGCAACTGGTTAACGACCGTGATGCACACTATCTTACTATAAATGCGGGAGTAATGATGGATAGATGGGTATATGGATAGATGGATTGATGGATGGATGTTACTTACTCTTTGAAGCAAAAACTTCTGAACGAATTTGTATCAATTATGGCACACAGTTAGTTTATAACCTGACTCATAGAATACTTTTTATCCCGGAGGACCCAATGGACAGTTACCGAACTCAACGTGGGCGAAGCCGCAGACACAAACCAGTTATCTATACTTAACTCGTGAGTAGAGGTCATTACACAGGCCGTCACTTTTCCGACCAGTGAAAATTAATCTTTGGTGTTTACAAAAGATTAATTTTCCGACTTCTGGATCTAAGCTTCAACGAGTATGCATAAAACTCAAAAGCAAAACTCAAAAGCGTTTATTTCAATTAGACCATTATAGGCACTTTTGAATGTCAGAAAAACAAAGAAAGCTAAGCTACAGTCACAGACACAGGGCATAATAACTTGTGAAAGTACTGTAGGTGCCATTCCAAAGCATAGTTCTCTATGGAGAAGAATGGACAAGAAACACAATGGACACTCTTTTCAATCAAAGTATTGTTACAAAATCTTGGTTTCATTATTCATGTTGAGATTATACATACGTATATGTGAGAACGATGTAGAAATACGTGCACGTTAAGAGGGTATAATATGGATTAACACAACTTATTATTAATTTTAACACCAACACACTCAACTAAGTTTCCTAAGATAAATCTACTGCATAGCATGTGCGATGTAGCACATTATCTCTATCCTGGTTGAATTTCCCTCGAGCGTAAGATAGGCGGCCGTACACGGAAAAATAATAATTTTACAATCTCCTTCTTTATCGTGTGGTTAGTGCCTAACCTGGTGTCAGAGTTTTTATGCCGCCCATGGGCTTCTGACTTAGCTTGACATGCCGACGAGAAATATCTCTCAGCAAGCATTAGGTATATTAGCTTAGGGCACGCCACAATAGTGGCGATAAGTCCCCTCTTTGAGGAGTGGCTGGAGAGGCGCCACGGCACCCTCACCTTCCGCCTGACGCAGGTCCTCACCGGACACGGTTGTTTCGGGAGGTTCCTGCACCGAATCGGGCGGGAGGAAACGCCCGGGTGTTATCACTGCGTGGATCGCCCAGAGGACACGGTGAAGCACACGGTGGAGGTCTGCCCCGCTTGGGCGGAGCACCGCCGTGTCCTCGTAGCGGCAATCGGCGGCAGCGATCTATCACGTCCGGCCCTGGTCCAAGCCATGGTCCGGAGCGAGAGGGAATGGGACGCCGTCACCTCCTTCTGCGAAGCAGTCATGCTAGCGAAGGAGGTGGCGGAGCGTGAGAGGGAGAGAACCTCTCGTCCCAGCCGCCGCGGGAGACGCCTCGGGCGTCGGGGGTCACGTGGTGGCTTCCGGCCACCGTAAACGCGGACCTGTGGACGTTGAGTAATGGGCTAGCTCGCCGTCCGTCCGTCTTTTGACGACAGGCCGTATAGACGGTGCGTTCGTGTTCCACGCGCGCCTCAAAGAGATTTCAGTAAACAGGGAGGGGCCCGCAAGGGTCGATGCCTGCCAGGGCTGCGGGCTGTTCGAAAGATATACCGCGGCTCTGGAACACAAAGGGCAAGGAAGGAACATGGATGGTTTTTGTCAGTACAAGTCTGAAACTCCCTTCCACTCTGCCCAGAGCGGGAGAAGTCATTTGATGATTTCCCATCAGTAAAAAAAAAAAAAACATGCTGGTTTGCTCACGATTTTTTCCTTCTCCGAAGCAAGTGACAATACGCACGCAACAGGAAGGAACACAATACAGGAAGGAACATGGATGGGTTTTAGTCAGTACAAGTCTGACACTCCCTTCCGCTCTGCCCAAAGCGGGAGAAGTCATGGGCAAAGCTCGGTTATCCAGGTACTATTTTTTAATGCGTTCCGGTGAATCAATCTGTTTCGTTGTGAATAGTACACTGAATCTCTCGTCTCGATCAATGATACTGAAAATTGCTTTTATCTTTCATGCTGTTTGCTCAGTCACTACTGAATCTGTGCACTGAGAAGTGTATGGTACATACGGCGCCACCCTAAGCTATAGCTTTGTATAGATTTCCTGTACAATGAGAGATCCCCATAAATCCTTTTGGATAGCTTGATTGGTCGTAGTGCGTATTTTACGATTTTCACTTCACGCGATTTAAAAGCGGTGAGCATAAACCTTACGTTATAAACATTTTTTTCGGTTTTTCGATGTTAAAATATATATGTTGTGCATAGAACTCAATTTTATCCGAAAATGGAATCATTTTTGTCCGGAGTTTAAGGTTTTTTTTATACGTAGTTTCAGGTTTAATTTATGTTGTTCCGAATTTTGTCGTTTCAGCATTTTGTAATTTTATTCATAACATGTGTTAAGATTGCTAAAAAAGTGTGTGTGTGTACTTATGTACGGTTGTATAGGTAATTACCTATACAACCTAACCTCCTAGCTCCAGCGGTAGATTAAAAATAATAACCTAGGTTTGTCAATATCTGACACTAAGCTAACTTCAGAGTGTATGTTGACTAGCTAACTTCATGATGTAGGTTTTTGGTGTCGGTGTGCGCGCGCATCCTAAAAAATTACTCTCATCATTTTTCCCTAACGCGCCAAAAGAAGTATAACTTCAAAAATATTTTTCATTGGTGTCCTCATGAGTGACCTCGGCTTTAGGCGGGATCTTAGACTAATAGTTTTACCGCCTCCCCTTTGTGGTTATTTACAGTCGCCTTTGGTAGTTTACCTTAATTTTACTTAAAACATGTACTCTTCTTGCTCAACCGAAAAAAACGCGCGTACTAAAAATGTATCGATCACCAAATAGTGACGTCACCTTTCAGCCTTATAACCTTCAGCTGTCCACCCACTCACTATTACACGAAGATAATTTAAAACAATTATATTAGTGCGTAAGAGTTATTAGACGTAATTAGATTAATATAAAGCCCATGTACCAGTATATAAGTTATTTTTTAAAAGCGGCAAGTAAATATAGTGGTGGTCACGCGACTTTGTATCACGCGAGAATGTGAAGTATATAATGAAAATAATTATTTTTTATGCGTTTTTTTTTTAGATAAGGTTTGCCAACGTGCTATGAAGCACAGCATTCTAAAGCTAACCGGCCATATATACGCAACACCGCACTTCGCTAAAAACACAAATTACTGACGTTGCTCAAAAAAACCGTTCCGCTGAAGTTGAACTGGGCTGGCCTCGTCTGCAGCATGCCCAGTGAGCTGTGGACCAAAATGACACAGCCAGAAGGCGCCAACCTAGTAGAAAATGGCCGAGCTGGACAAAACGACCAGTGGACCATATTAGTTCTGGATCGAAAAAAGTCATGAGGAGACCCCAGTAGTGGGATGAATGACGCAGGGTAACAGTAGTATCAGCATCAGAGATAAGGCGTACAAAGTATAGTTCTCGGCAAAGCGGGCTCCTTTGATGCTGTCCAACCCAGAAACCTGATATTATTTATTATAAGGTTTTTCGTAGATGTCAAGAAAGGTCACCGTTATTAGCAATATATTGGAGACGGGGAAGTTTAGAAGCATAAAAGTGGGAACTTTATTTGTATAAGGATCATTCAGATAAGGACCATGCCCATTAAAATTCTAGTCTCATCGTATTTATGCTACCATACAACAAGTTTCTGAACAATCCCTCATTAAATATTTCCAAAACCAGGCAAGCTAAATATTTGAAAATTTGCTCCAAAGGCTCGAAAAATTTCTCCTGGTACCAATAAAAAGATTTACAACCACAATAAACAATTTCATACAATTGACTTTTACGGCTTCGCGAAATACCCAGTTACCAGCTACCCTTATACATTTTTATTAATTCCACCATCGTTACAAAACAATGGCATTCATCAAGGAAATGGCGGGAAACGAAACCCAAAATGAAAATATAGGACTGGAGCTCAAAGGATCAACGCGGGAAATATGAGCGTAGCGTTTTCAACAGTTCATCGTCATTCGTGTGGGTAATTTTTATTCCTTTTTTTCGCCGTAATTGGACTCTTAACAAATTGCCCTCTAAATAACTGGAATAGCCGCGGATATGTTAGGGTTTGTGTACATTGGCGGACGAGCGGACCTTTGTGAAAGCAAACTTTGTCATACGCCATTGATCTCGGCTGTCATTAGTAGACCTTTGACAGTCGTTACGGGTAGTCAGTAGCCCGAAATTCTAAGAACCAGCCGAGAGTATTTTGTATGTTATGTTATGTAAATGTTTTATAATGTTTATGAAACATTTACATAACATAACATATGTTTTTGTAATGTTGTAATCATAAAGCGTGTAAACAGACTCTTAACGAAGCCGAAAGGCACTTGTTCTCCCCATTATTGCGATCATTTTTTTGTTCTAGACCATACCTGGGAACCTTCTAGTTACGGAGATTATGGGGGGTCAAAGTTCCAACTTTTTCATAACGTTTTTTTGAAATACATGTTTTTAATGTATTTTTTTTACTTAAGACACCATCACGGGCCCCGTACTATTCAGTCGATCCATCAGCACAATGTTTGAATGCGTTACATTGGAGTAATAACGTAAAACGTGATTTTTCACCTCAAAAAAAAATGTCGTTTCCCAGCAATATTTTTTGTGTAAAGTTACTTAGTTTGATGTACAGAATGCTTGGTTGACGGCTTCGTGAAGAGTTTGTTTACACCCTGTATGTTTTTGTAATGTTTTATTGTAGCTGTTTGCTATTCCTCTAAAATCTCACAGTAAGTGGGCTGTGGAGGTCAAAAAGGTATGTAAAATACTGTCATTCAGCTGCATTAGGTTAGACTGGAAGCCGACTCCAACATTATTGGGAAAAGGCTAGACAGATGATTATGATGGTGACTAGACAATATTACCTTCTCCCATTATTACAAATACTATGCGTAAAAAAACTTATACTGGAAAAGGTACTAGGTTGCACTACGGTTGTTGTACTAGGACTAGGTTGCAAAGCGAACAACTAGACGACGAGGAGAAGCTAGGTAACTTGGGCAGTCAAGATGCTAAAAATAGATAGTAAAGTTTCGATCTAACAAAAACTACTGGTTTTGTAGGTTTTGTAAGAAAGAGTAGAAGTAGAGGAAGATTAAAGAAACGATGGATTCACTGTGTGAAGGATGATATGGCTAGAAAGGCAGTGTCTGATGTAGAGAAGTATGGAGGGAGAAGACATGCTGCGCCGACCCCAAATAAATTGGTATAAGGCCAGGAGAATGATGGTGGTAGGCTTAGCAAAAAGGCAACCATTGTATACCAAAACATTTAGTCTCATGATTTATTTTAGAAACATTTTGCGAATACGCGACAGCGCTCATGTGAATACAGCCTAATAGCCATCACCGGAATTAAAACGTACAAATGCAAAAATATGTTGTTAGCGGAAATTATTGTGTTCCGTTGTTTGGTTGTTACAAGTCGATTCAAATAGCTGACATTATGAGGACGCTTTGTAATTTAGATTATGTGGGGGACGTTATTTCCGTTATTAAGGGTTATTTTTTTGTGACTTTAGTACTGGCCACTTGGCCAACACTTGTTTCTTTGGTTTTTCTTTTTTTTAACGCTATGGCTTTTTTTGGTCGTATTCTAAAATGTTTCCATAAGGTGGAAAGGTACGGGTAGCCCGCGAAATTAAAATGTTCTTACGTTCTTTGTAATTTGCAGGTCAGTGTCAGGTTGTATGTTGATGAAAAATGTGTCGCGCCTGTAATACTTGTGTACTTACAGAATTGCAACCATGAAAATCATCAATACGGGTTGTATTGATGATCTTCATGATTCTAAGTTCATTTAACCCCATTGAATGACTTTTTCATTAAATATTCATTGAATAGGGTTGCATGAATCAATTCCTTTAATTGATACCCATATCATGGGGATGGCATCAAAAATAACTAGTCCGCTATCTTTGGGAGTCCAACACAATGGATTTAGAAGGTTGTCACTTAGCTAACCATGCATTGTTATCCAAACTAAACGTGTATGCAAAATTGCAGCATTGAGCTGCGGTTTAGTTCGGGATAACTGTTTGAAAATTCAGTTGCAAGAAAAAAATATTTTGAAATTGAGGTGACGTGTCCCGCTCCGTTGCATTACTCATATGTGAACTATGAGCTTAAATCTATAACCATAAATTAACCAAAACTATCCAAAATAACCACAGTGAGAAACAATTTGTCATAATCTTGTCACTAATTTCCTTACTTGGGCTATTAGCCTTGAGAAAACTTAAACTTCTAATAGGAGTTAGAAAGCCTCGAAAAGCCTTGTTAATAATTTATTACCACATGTGAAACATAGGCTAATATTATTGATACTGTACTTACTGAATAGTTCTTCGTATTTTATAATTACTATTCTTATGTTTTTTCAGAGTTCGTTGTTTCGTTTGGAAGATTTGTATCTGGATTTTAATAATTTATTTGAAATAACTACTTAGAATTTTTTAATATCTGTATTACGCTTTAGTGCTTATTTTCGTGAATTTAGCTAGCGAGCGAGTGAGCGGGCCGGGCGAGGCATTGTTGGCGGTGTGCCCTGCGCTTAATGCCATTCTGGAATTCCTTATTAACAGAATTGTACATTTTTTTCATGTCGAACGTCGTATCAAACGACGTCGTCAAACTTCGTCGACTTCGAACGTCGTATCATACGACGTTCGAAGTTTAAATTATATGTATTAAAATACGGCTAAACCAACCAAAATCTGTACGAAGCAGACACTCTAATTAATTTTGCATAAACATATATGCGAAATGCAAGATGTTTTGAAGGCATGACATTTGAAATGAATTAAACTACCATGACCTGTTCAGTATGAAACCTCATTCATACAATACGGAAATACGCAAGTTGTTACTAACATGTCAAACGGGACCCCGATCGAACAATCAAACTTGAGCAATATGTTCCGAATTACAACCGCGTGTCTCGCTTCCAGAACGGGCTTCCAGTAACTTTGAATGCATTGTGGATATTTCATTAGTTGACATAGCACTCCCTCGGTTCATTAGCACTACATTGGATTGGCACAAAGTGAACATTTGACTTTTTAACATAACGGTTCTCTAAGGGCCTGAATCTTCGAAGTAAAACGGAAAATTCAGGATGAAGATTGAATAAATACATGGTTTTTGTTTGAGTGGAATATCTGGAAATTTGTGTGCCATTCCTTCATGTATGTCCTGCTGAAAGAGTAGCAAATTGGCTAGGATATTCACGGTTTTCACCGTGAATATCCTAGCTAATTTGCTAGCGGTTATTTTAATATTACAAACACACACCAATTTTATTTATCTGTACTGTATGTAGGTATTGATGTATAGTTCATACGTGCGGCTCGCGACATAGGGGCAAACTTGAAAGGTTAGTTCTAGGCACAGTATCCGCGCGCCGCGTTAGTATTTGTGTAAAACTAACCAATCACAAAGCTAGAATACCTCAGGCTGTGAAAAAGAAGCGATATTATTGTTAAGTTTCACACACATCCCTCGCTACGCATCCTTGCTCATCTCTGATGGAAACGCAGCCTCAAAGTTCGAAAGAAGTTTTTGCAGGAAATTATTGCAAGAAAGTTGCATGAAAACTCTCTATGTTACTTATTGGTTGAGGCAAAGCGATGTTTGCCATAGGAAATGGTGGAAGTTTCAATTTCAACAGTTCTTAAGAAACTTAATTTCGGAATAGTACCTTTTTTCAAATATTTATTTCTCAATTCCTTGAGAGTTTTAAAATTATTGCCTTCTACATTTGAATTCGAAAGCATCTTATTAAGAGCGCTCGTTTTTGACCTCTGCCTTGCTCGCGTTTATGTCAGAAGTTAACTCACGGGAATTGCACTACAAAGATAAGTCCTGAAAATAAGATAAGATTTTTTTCTGTCTTTTTTCGGATGAGAAATCATCAAATGATCCCTCCCGCTCTGGGCGGAGCGGATGGGAGGGTCAGACTTGTACTGACTTAAACCAATCCATGATCCTTCCTGGCTCTTTGTGTTCCGGGGCCGTCGTATATCTTTCGAACAGTCCCGCAGCCCTGGCAGGCATCGGCCCTTGCAGACCCCTCCTTGTTTGCTGACATCTCTTTGAGGCGCATGTGGAACACGAACGGCCTGTCGTCATGACCAGCCAGCCCATTACTCACCGTCCACAGGTTCGAGAGAATAAGATCTAAAATCCTATTTCCTGATCCAAATCATGGCCTAACTGTGTGCAGAATAATTCAACCCATATATATAACTAACCGTTAAGTCGTGAAAATATAATAGACAGGCTGTCAGATTGACTCGCATTTATAAAATTAGTAACACTCGTATCAATAAACAAGTCAAAGTGATTACTTGAATAAAAGTCATTATTTAAGATACGATTTTTATTCTGTACTTACTAAAGTTCAAAATAAAAATCATCAAGCAATTACTAAATTACTTGAAGTCAGAACTGTCAAAATTTAAAATTCTTAGCGTTGCTTTCTTTGATGGTTCTTAATTCGTTAAAATTCTTGTCTATTGCATATTTTTTTTTGCATAAATAATTAAACTCAAGTAATTACTTCAACTTTACTAGATACGGGTGTAAGTATTGATTTTCACATTCTAAATGATTTAGAGGAAACTATGTTGAAATCGGAACACAGTATCTCAAATTCTTAGCACACTTGAATATTTACTAGCTTGCTAACTGGTCACTACGCTACGTTCACTCGGATTTCATTCTCGAGCTTTGCATACGTCAATAGCTTGGCTCAAAGGATTTCTGAGAATTAATTCCTCACCAATTTATTGAAGGCAAACCTTAGCCGAATCCAGAGTTGAAAAGACGATATTTTCATTACAAACACACGAATAGCTGTATTGAACGATGAAAAGAATTTCCTAATCAAAAACTGAATCTTGAAATCAAGTAAATACTTGCTTAATAAATACGGCATAAAACGGCCAAACCCGATTTCCGGTTAATCTAGCTAGGGCTCAGCACAAGGCGATCATGGAGCACCGGTTAGTATCACGAGACACCAATAAACCTTTGTGGTTTGGCCTACGACAAACTAGCTTGGTCTAAAATCGAGTTTGGCTGGTAACATATACATTAGTGTTCTAATAGAATCGGACTTCAAAGTTCGATCACGACCTAACGGATATTGCAATCTATAAAAAGCACCAATACCGTACCTTCATCCTTTTTTTTGACATTCTAAAGTGCCTTTCATGGTCTAATTGAAATAAATGCTTTGAGTTTAAGTGGCATTGATTTCGCAAAAATTTGTTATTTTTAATCTTTATTGAAAAGGAGGATTTGATCATGCATGATCATGTCATCCCCATAGTACATACCATACCTATTAACTTAAATATTCACAACTTATTAATCTTATCTAGCAAGAAAAGTATTGCATACACCGGTGTCGTGTAAGCGAATGCCGTAAGCAAGCCCAAAAGATATCCTCTCAGCCTCGTTCCGAACATATTCCACTAAAATATGAAAAACATTTTCAATAAAATCGCTGTCAGTACAGTTCTTGGAAGTGACTTTGCCCATTAGGTACGCAAAACTATTCAATGGAAAAATGCGTTATTAAGTGCTCAACGCGGTGCTTGATTTACGTGAACACAAATATAATTACAGGGCGGCTAATTATTTTTTCCAAAAGTAAAAAGTGACTAAGCTTATACTAATACAGTAAAAAAATATAACGTGTTTTGATTCCTACTCTGGTGGAAATTAAGGAGCTTTTTATCTAAGCTAAGAGTAGCCACTATTGGCTCGGGAAAGACTAATCAGATTATCTTCAAGATTTGACAGCAGATTGTTTGATCAGAGACCCGAGTTACTAGCTCTCGACGTCGAGTCTTAAATGTAATCCAATTAGTATCGAATTTTTACACTTATTCCAAATACGTAACTGTCAAATTAACAGTTCGAATCAGATTCTATTCTCGTCGCAATTTAATGATTTAGACAGCAAACCTTTTCTTAACATAAAGGTTGTTCTTTTCGTAAGTGAAAGGAAGACACATACCTAGCCAGTATCTACTATAGTATGACCACTTCAAGTGTGCAGTTCAAGGTAGCGTTGCTTATCAAGTAAAAATCTATCGATATGTCAAACTAGATACATTTATTCTGGTTCTGTGTTTTCCCGCCCGCAAGAATAAGCTGGTTGAAGTGTACCTACATACAATTTTACGTATTTCATGTCAAAAATAACTTCACATATGATTTTAAGAAAAGGTCTTGAGACCGTTTAACTCGACTTGAGACCGCTTTTTGAAACCGGATGGGGATGCAATTCACCCATTCTTTTTGGGACAACTGACAATCCAGGGACCACTTGAATCATACATTTCCGGTATAATCATCATCATCATCATCATTTCAGCCGAAAGACGTCCACTGCTGGACATAGGCCTCCCCCAAGTGTCGCCACATTGACCGGTCCCGTGCGACTCACATCAAGCGGATCCCCGCAACATTCACCAAGTCATCGGTCCACCTAGTGGGAGGCCTTCCAACGCAACGTCTTCCGGTTCGTGGTTTTCGGTATGATACATAATTCAAATCTAATCCTACCCTCTTATGTAAAGTTAATTCTTTCAAAATTAGATTTAGAACCTCCGACGAAAGTTCTCTTGGAAACGGATCCCGGATTAAGCTACACGAAACAGAATTAATTACTAGAAGGTAGAACGTATAAGCTAATTACGTATGAGGTAGTAAACAATGGTTCCTATGCAAGATGGCGGAGTATAATGTTGCTAATTGCTTCCTCCTTCGTTTTTATTTTTAGTTCCCTTGCAGAGATCAACGTAAAAAACGTAGTATTTTTTTTCGAAATTAAAGTTCTACGTAATTTTTATGTATATCTGACATTAAAGTAAAAAAAAAATGTGTACAATTCACACGTGGTAGAAGATTTGTGAGATTCGGGATTGAAACCTTCAAAAATTTTGACTTCAAGATAAACACTGTATAATGCTTCCTATCTCATTAAATCTTATGAATTTATATGTCTGTCTCTTTTTACTGTCACTCGTTCGTTTCATCTACTTTCAAATCACAACGATGCTAAAGAAGTTTTCACTTCAAAAATACATTTAATTAAAGCTAAGAATCAAGACCCATTTAGCGAACATTACCTGGTCGTGCAACTTGGCAAATTAAGGGATAATATACCCGTCAGATACATACGATGTGAGTATATATATGTGTGTGTGTGTGTGTTTGTGTGTGTATATTCAGAACATGACCCACATTACATACTTTATATTAGTTGATGATGTTGCCCGAACTATCCCAACACCTTACTTTTGGAGGTCTAATAAACGCCACTGACGTTGCTAGTAGCGTGAACACCCACTGGGCCCAACTATTTTAAAGACAACTCGAATAGTAGAGAAGCTAGTAGTTCAACTTTAAACTCTTACTTGTTTTCAAATGGAAAGAATAGCTGAGACATTTTTGCAGCATCATAGACATTTAATAAATCACCTCATTTGACAGAATAATTGGTGCTTTAAATCTGATATATAGCGCTACATTAATACGCTGATGTCCATCCTATTGACGTAGGAAATCTCGAACACATGTTACTTTTTGCATGATTAAAAGATAACAGACCTTTTGTGAATCGAACGTTTTGCGAATTGGAATTTCCGCTTCCAGACCTTGACGGGTTGTTTCTGATAACCAAGGACGGTCAATTATAATATTTAACTACCTCAAAAAACAACAATTACTTTCCGTACCTACGTTTTACTTTCATTTTTAATATCTGTTCGTGCACATAATCTTAATATTGTACAAAAGCACGAGAAATGACTTTCAAAATGAATTGAAAATTGTGGTAACATCGCGAATAAACGCTAATAACGGAGGAAAGCGCTTTATTACCATCCTTAACGAAAGCTGTTAGCGCTAAAGCCGCTGAAGCGTATACAACGCTCAAACGGTTTTCATCGCACTGATATTTCGTAGAGGAAAATTATTTCGGTCCGATGATCGGTTTGGGATTCATGTTATGATGGTTAATCTGATTGGTATTCTCATGTGATTTAGTTTGTCAGGGATAATTTGAAACGAACCACATCTCAAAATGCATTATTTACCTCATTCAAAACGTCATGCAAATATCGAATTTAACATTACCGACTCTATCCTATAATATTTGAATAAACGGTAGTCATACTTGCTCCACAAATTTTATGGAAACCATATCATGTTCATTGCAAGATCTCATTCAAAACAATATTTTTATCTATGGTTTTTTTCATCGGTTTTTACAACAAGCTAACTGATGGTCGTGACTTCACCTGCGTGTACTTTTTATTTCACTATAAATATCCAGGACGATATCCAGGAAGAAAAGTAGCCTTTTTTTGGTAGCGTGTCCATCTCCAAATCTCGGGCTACCTATTTTTCAAATTTCATAACTATCTGGTGGCCTACCATGACGTCTGAAAGCAGTATTGTTTTAATCGTATTTTAGAGTGAGAAAGAGATGGCGCT
The DNA here is from genome assembly GCA_950005105.1 of Lycophotia porphyrea. NCBI lineage: Eukaryota > Metazoa > Arthropoda > Insecta > Lepidoptera > Noctuidae > Lycophotia > Lycophotia porphyrea. Next base: position 6,957,402 of record OX465396.1, read on the forward strand.
AGACGTCCTGCATAGCCTTGTCTCTTTCCCACACTGGAGTGACATTAAAACAATACTGCTCTAAAACGTCATGGAAACCCTCCTGATCAGTTGTTTGAGCGCAAAAAGAGAAAAAGCATTAAAAACTCGTCAAGCAATTAAATTCATAATAGGACCATCCAACCACAATCAAGCAATCTGACAGACAGATCGCGATATCGAACACCCCAGGGGTGACAGTACCAACATAACAAAAATCACTACCAGACAAAATGAGGTTCCAATTCCAAAAAGGCCGACAAAATTCAATTCGGAAACGGGACAATATAAAAGGTGGATATTATTCCGGATTTCCAGTAACCTCTACCCCTGTGGCCTGTCACCTGTCAAGTGCAGTTACATGTTTTCACGCTTACACGTTTATTTTATATCAAATATAAGAGAAAATAACTGTGATTTGTCTCTGAACACTTAGTGTTTATTACTTTTAAAGTGGTGTTTTAAAACGCATGTCATATTTTATAAGAATAAGTCGAACTCGTTTGCGGGGCGAATATAGCCAGATATTGCACAGGATAGAGAGATTTGGAAGGAGAAAAGGGAGGCCTTTGCCCAGCAGTGGGACTCCAATAGTCTGCTTAATCTAATATAAGGTACTGTTTCTAGAGACCTTAGGAATTAACTCTGGCACGTTGTCAAGAAAAAGGAAATAAACAATAAGATTAAAAATAGAACGAGGAAATGTTTAAACAGCTGAGACATACGTCAAAATTGTATGATGGTAAAAATATGATTCTTTATAGTCTAAGATCCCGATATAAAACGACCTTCACCGAGATGCTTATTTAATGAAACGTATTTTATATTTAATTTAATATGTCAATAAATATAATGTATATGGGTTGCCTAGCAAATTTCAGTCCAGAGTATGTTTAATTAATAATTAAAAAAACTTATTTTTTTAAACATTTCACCGGTATCATTATTAGATAAATTCTATACCAATCGAAAGTATAAAGCCCATAGAATATGCAAACGTTAGGTTGCCTATTCTTTTCCGGTCACAACTACCGGGTTGCCAGGTATAAACAGGTAAATCTGTACTAGCATTTTGCAACGGTCTGTTTATTGAATGAAATTTAAATGAAATTAAAGATTATTTTATTCTGAACACGGTGGTATAGGGTTGCTTGCGAAAAATCAGTCCAGAATTGCGGTTGTCGAATTTTAAAAAGTAAAATATTGTTCCAAAAAAAAAAATTTTTGCAAAGCCTTAAAAATTATCGCTTTAAAGAGGCTCTGGTGCTGTTTCTGGCTGATTATTGGGAAAATGACCATTTGGTATCAATAATCCAAAACAAAAAAATCTTTTTAACCGTCGACCATCACTGCTACTCTTATCAAGTTCAGGAAAATTCCGTAAAAAAAACTGAAGAAACTAATTATGAATGTCATCACGAAGAGGCAGATACAAGGATTATTTTTCATGCTTCTAAAGCGGAACCAGGCTCAAGGATTTTAATTAAAGCCTCTGATACTGACGTTTTGATAATTTTGTTAGGAAATATGCACAAACTTATCGAATCAGAAATTTGGCTTGCCTGTTCAGCAACTAGAAAGACTAATAATCAAACTGTTGATTGCATTAATTGCACCGATTTAGCGTTGAAGTTGGGAATTAAATTATGCCAAAGTCTTCCCGCCTTCCATGCATTTACAGGTTGCGATTACACGGCAGCCTTTTACAACAAAGGGAAAGTGAAACCTTTTCAGCAATTTTCGAAAAATGAAAAATATCAAACAGTTTTTGCATCATTAACAGATGCTGCTGATATTTTCATTGATGAAAAAATGAAGACCGTTCAAGAATTTACGGCTAGTATGTATGGTATCCAGAACTGCACCAGTGTGAATGATGCGAGACATCGTATTTTTATGAAAAATTACTCTGCAAAAGAAGACAGCGAGCACTTTTAAAAAAAAATAAAAGGCTTCGACTCCAACTCCATACCACCATGCTGGATATCATTAACTCAGAAAATTTTACGAACTATTTTCGTAAATTCCATGTGGCTTAATGCAACGGATCCAATATGCGTGAAACTTGAGCCTGAGAACTGCGGATGGTTCTTAGATGAATATTTAAAACCAGTAGGATTCATTGGGGATCATACACCTTTAAAGATAGAAAACATTGTCGAAAAAAGTGAAACAGATAGTGATGACGAAGAAGATTCAGAAGTTGAAGATCGTAGTTTTATGTCCGATGACTCGGATTCTGAATAATTTAAAAAAATGTTTGTATTTTTAATTTTTTACAATAAATAGAAGTAATTTTTTAATTGTTGTTTTTTTATTTTGTCTTCTTATAATAAAAATAAAATTTGCAAGATTACCCTGATTAAAAAAATTCACTGAATTGAATTTTTTCCAATAGTTTTCAATTTCTCTGTTTACATTTATAGATTTATAATTTGCATGTAGTAAATTTTTTAAATATTTTTCAATCAATATTTTTAATCAGGGTAGTATTATATATGTATCACTATATCCTTCTTTTTTACTAAAGATGTATATATACTTTAGTGTCACATAAAAAATATACACATAAATAATTAATTGATTAAAAAAAAAAATTAAATAACTATTTCTCTATTTAAATAATAAACTACTCCAAAATGATGCATAGTATATACGAGTCTATCGCTATCCTTTTCTTTTCCAAGCCCAAATAGCATGCGCACTCTCTTTCTTTAAATGGGCGGACTTTAAACAGCTGCTATGCTGTGTCCTCTTCTATCGCATGGGATGGTCGGTTGGGACCTCTCAGTCGCACACATTCACTCGGAACAATATTTTACTTTTTAAAATTCGACAACCGCAATTCTGGACTGATTTTTCGCAAGCAACCCTATACCACCGTGTTCAGAATAAAATAATCTTTAATTTCATTTAAATTTCATTCAATAAACAGACCGTTGCAAAATGCTAGTACAGATTTACCTGTTTATACCTGGCAACCCGGTAGTTGTGACCGGAAAAGAATAGGCAACCTAACGTTTGCATATTCTATGGGCTTTATACTTTCGATTGGTATAGAATTTATCTAATAATGATACCGGTGAAATGTTTAAAAAAATAAGTTTTTTTAATTATTAATTAAACATACTCTGGACTGAAATTTGCTAGGCAACCCATATACATTATATTTATTGACATATTAAATTAAATATAAAATACGTTTCATTAAATAAGCATCTCGGTGAAGGTCGTTTTATATCGGGATCTTATACTATTACAATAATCATTCAATTCTTATAGAACTAATTAAACAGATTGAGGCAAATGAATGATTTAAGAACACAGAGTATCATACCCATGACTTTGGCCCTATTGTATCTATATTACAGAAACTGAGACCAATACAATTATAAACGTCGATTAGCATGTACTTTAGCTCCGACATATCCCTGTCTCCGTCTTGCACAAGTAGTTTGACAGTTGTGTGACAGTGACTGAAATCTAAAGGCTGTTAGGCTGAGCATCATTCCTATCATTGTGACACAATTACTGTCAAGCGGTATTGTGTAAGCGGGAACTATAATAAATGCACCAAGTTTGACATATCGATGCAAATTTTCTTAGCAAGAACGCCACCTTGAACTACACTTAAGGTGGTCGTACTAAATGTTGATTATAAGTTTTCATCCACAAGAGAACCAAGGTTACCGACGCGACGTAGGCCAAAGAGTTGCCAAACTTAAGTGGCAGTGGGCAGGGCAAATTGCTCGCAGAAGGGATGGCCGATGGAGCTGAAAAGTTCTGGAGTGGCGACCGCGAACCGGAAGACGTTGCGTTGGAAGGTCTCCCACTAGGTGAACCAATGACCTGGTGAAGGTTGCGGGGATCCGCTGGATGCAAGTTGCACGGGACCGGTCAATGCGGCGACACTTGGGGGAGGCCAGTGGGCGCCTTTCGTGGCGGCGGCGACCTATTGCGTTCGGCCCTGGTTCAATCCATGGTCCGGAGCGAGAGGGAATGGGACGTCGTCACCACCTTATACGAAGCAGTCATGCTGGCGAAGGAGGTGGCGGAGCGTGAGAGAGAGAGAACCTCTCGTCCCAGCCGCCGCGGGAGAAGCCCCAGGCGTTGGGGGTCACGTGGTGGCTTCTGGCCACCGTAGTCGCGGACCTGTGCACGGTGAGTAATGGGCTAGCTCGCCGTCCATCCGTCTTTTAACGACAGGCCGTGTTGGCGGCGCGTTTGTGTTCCACGCGCGCCTCAAAGAGATGTCAGCAAACAGGAAGAGGCCCGCAAGGGCCGATGCCTGCCAGGGCTGCGGGTCTCTTCGAAAGAGATACCGCGGCCCTGGAACACAAAGGGCAAGGAAGGAACGTGGATGGGTTTTAGTCAGTACAAGACTGACACTCCTCTCCGCTCTGCCCAGAGCGGGAGAAGTCATTTGATGATTTCCCATCCGAAAAAGAAAAAAAGGAATATAGGCACCATTGACTATATTCTTTTATACCTGCCAAAGTTACTGTGAGTTTTATCCTCATTGCAATAAGGCTGCTATTGTTGCTACCACTAACACGTCTGTCAAAATCACTGTGAACAAAGTGTCATATGAGACCATCCCACAAGAGAATTACCAAGGCTCAAAAAGTTCATAGCCTACCTTAATATGTTATTCCACGTGTATTCCATTACACATGACCTACAGTGAGTCAAAGCTAGTAGTTAATATGTCACGTCTCTCATATCTAGAGTTGAAACGTTCTCCTTTTGTGGGATTACGTGGGGTCTGTCTTTCTGACTTCCAGACATGCTTATAATAGAGAATATGGAATAGGAGACAAGTGTGGAGGCACCTACTGGCTTAAAAGTAAAAAGCAGGATTACAAACACACTGACTGGCCAGATTTGTTTCAAGAAACAACTGTTTAGGAAAATGTTGATAACATAACGGGTTAGTTAGAAAGGGTTAGTCAGTGGTATGTAAAAGGGGGCTAGCCTATTGCCATCAACTGGGCAGAGATTCTAAAACGAAAAGTTGTTGAGCAATTGATGACAGAAAAACTCAAAACTACTGAAACTGATCCTTGGTCTAAAACACTTTTTTATTGTTTCAAACATAGTAATAATGCAGCTTTTAGTAGCTTATTTTTTTGTCTTTTAGTTATCTAAGTCAAGTAGTTATCTATGTATTGGATAATTATCAAAATATCGGAAGCCGTGAGCTAAAATAAACCATAGAACAATCCAGAAATCTCCAAACATTAGGTAAAATATAAAAGCGTGCCGTAAGCATATATCCTTCAAAAATATTTGACGAAGGTTGATGCCATAATCAAAACAAATTAAAACCATTACTTACTACGGCGAATAAAATTCAATTAATTTAGCTTGCCACAGAACCTATAATTTACCAAGAACTATTAGGCTTCGCTAAAGTCCAATTTCCTAATTCACTGTTTCTTTATCGATAAATTTGTATCAAGACACGTCTCGTTGAAGTAATTTTTAGGTTCCTTGACCGATCAATCATTGGTCGGGTTCAAGATATACATGTATACCTAGGTACTTACTTAACGACTAGTAAATATTTGCTCGCTTCTGAAAAAGCGTAACTACTTTGACCGTGGCTCCCAGGGCGATTTTAATTAACAAATTTAAAAAAAAAGAAAATATATATTTTTTCAGACAGCAGTTCATAGTTTTGTTAGTATTTTAGTGTTGGTGACAATAGACAATGGTGCTTATGTAATTAGGTTAGTATTTTTAGTATTTACAACTGTATAGTACGTACTTTTTTTCATATGTTTCGCGGGAGGTTCCCCAGAAACACCATACCGCAAAATGTACCTACTAGTGTTTATTTGTTCTTCAAAAATACGAAGATCCTTTATACCTACAGGGTGTAAAAAGACTCTTAACTAAGCTGTCAACCAAGCATTCTGTACATCAAACTAAGTAACGTAAATGACTTTTTTTTGGGGTGACAAATCACGTTTTACGGTAGGACTCAATGCAACAAAAATTTTTGCTGATGGATGGATTGAATAGTACGAGGGCCGTGAAGGTGTTTAAAGTAATAATATAACATTTAAAACATGTATTAAAAAAAAACTATTGAAAAAGATGGAACTTTGACCTTAATATCTCCGTAACTAGAAGGTTCCCAGGTATGGTAAAGAACAAAACGGTTTCGTTAAGAGTTTTTTTACACCCTTTATATCATAAGTTTAGCAGTTTCGACATGAAATGTAACATACAGACTAACACACTTTTATAATAATGATTTTATTTAGCACTAGCTGTTGCCCGCGACCTTCGTTTGCGTGAAATTATTATTAAAAAATCCCCATTATTATAAGCACTTCCCTATTTGAATCGAATTTTGTTACCAATTTCAAGGGTTTTGTTTTTTTTGGTGGCGGAATCTTAATTATTTATCTAAATAAAATTAGCCTAAATTACTTCTTGTTACATCAGTTATCTGCCAGTGTAAGTCCCGTCAAAATTGGTCCGGGCATTACAGAGATTAGCCAGAACAAACAGACAGACAGACAAAAATTGTAAAAAACGTTGTTTTGTTATGTGTACCGTATATCGTATGTGCACTTAATAAATAAAATTTTAATATTACAAACAGACACTCCAATTTTATTTATCTGTATAGATAGATGTATAGATGTAAAGATATCCTTATGGAATTATACTTTTACCAAAATAACGTTTTAAACCAACAAAGAAGATAAAAAGCAATGTGCTAAAATATGTAACAGAAACGGATATTACTGAAAACGTATTAACAATGTATATTAATTTATAATGCGTTAAAATTACCCGCGTTAGGTTATTATTTTGAAAGCAATGAGATTATTTATGCCAGCTTTACGAATTTCAAGAAACTCTGTTTATGTTAATAAAATAATGTGAAATATGTTTTGTTTATAAAGCCAGTATTTTAGGCTGTTAACGACTTTGATTGTATTGGAATCCGGCTTTATACTGTGTCTGTAAAGTTCAGTGTACCTATATAAACTCGAACGATTTTTAAATTGAAAATGCTCGTTTCACATAGAATGCCACTACAGTAAAAAAAAATATAATAAAAGACAAAATGGCGCACGAAAAGAGTATCTCGAAAGATACGGTGGAGGCTCAGTAGTGGAACATTAACGGCAAATAAAAAAACAAAATATAATGATAGATTACCTACGTATGACCCTCAACTTCCTCAGCGTTTATGAAAAAACCCTCAAGTCATAAAATTAATTAAATAAGCGATTAAGCAAAACGAGGAAAAGAGTATTTCGTTACTTTTATATTCCGTGTTTATCTTAGAGCCTCGGGCGTCTTTATAATAGCTAGCTGAAACAATTAAAGGTGCTATAGATCCTGGCGATAGTGAATGCGGCAAGTAACCATAACCTACAGATATAATACCAAAATTAAATAAATAACGTTTTTTTTAATACTACAAAAAATATAAAAAAGAAAAAACTAGGAAAAAAATATAGGCGAAATATAGGAGGAATATAAGAGCAAAATTTTTTTTCAACGATAGATGAATATATTTTTTAGCGTTAACAAACGGTTAAATATTTTCAATGTTATAGTAACTTTTGACATGTGAATGATAAGTCAAGTATACAATTTCATAACTGTACATAATTGAGAGTAAAAAAATACAATACAGACTAAAAGGGTTCCATTTTTAGCTTCGACTGAACCCAACACGTGTATTTACAGACATTAAAAATTTAAAACAAAATGGAGAGTGCTGGCCGAATAAATATACCTATGGGAAAGTGACAGGTGTCACAAAATTTGTATTGTTCATTTGTCTCATTATTTCGTATAGTCCAACTCTGTGGTCATACTCGTATCAATTATAGGGTAATGATCTGTAAGATACTATGGCGTGCTATAATGATTTATTTATTTATTGTAGCCTTGGAGTTTACAATTTAAGAAAAACTTGGCTATGCTAGTTAAAAAAATTATGAAACTTTAAAAGCGATGAGATTAAATATTTTTTTTAAGATTAAATTAAATAATGAAGTTTTTGTAGATGCTCGATAACTCTCATCCAGCTAAAGGAGATTAAAAGCTTTGGAAACGGTTCGGTTCAGGAAAAGCTAAGATTCAGGTCTAATGAGTAATTTTGTTGAGATCAAGACGATAAATTAAGCTTTCATTTCAATAGTTATCATTCATTTCAATAGTTACACGTATGTATAATATTCTTGCTTAATATTAATGATATAAACTTTAAGGTTTTAATAAGCGGATTGGTTAGAGTATTGCTACGCGGGTCAATTAACCAAAGGATATAATAATATGTAATTTATATAGAGATAGTTCAATATGAGAATAAAAAGAAGTCGCTATTAAGGGGAAGTAAAATTTAGACAAGTTAATCACCTCCTAAAATAACAGCCAAAATCACTTTTCCCTGTCAAAACTTACGTTAGCATGTCAAATATTACTTTTTAAAAATATGTGCTTATCCTAACCAAATATATGTATGTAAAAGACAGTTAAATTATGTAGTTACCAAATACCAATAAAAAAATTATTTACGCACTTGTATCGATATGTATTTGTTTTATTTTGTTCAAACAATCGGAATTATGAGTAAGAGTATAATTATACAGCGTGTATATAAACAACGTGTCGTTAAAGACCTCAAAAAAATAAAACAAACAAAAATAAAGCACTTACCTCTCGAAATAATTTTCAGGACGACCGCCCGTACGTCCCTACACGCGTTCACTTCAAAAAACTTATTCAACACAGCCAAACCAAAAAATCTTAACAAAATGTTCACATTTGTGTATATCATCCATTTATTTTACCACATCACTACACGAATGTATAGAAAAAAACTCAAATTGAAAGAAGTTTCGGTCTCTTACGCCTTCGTTTTTATTCGGGAATTAAAAATTTACGCCGTGTTCGGGAGACGCGGGAACACAGACGACCGGTCAGGTGGGAGTCGCCGAGTGAACTGAAATACGTACTACTGAAATGAGGGAACGGAGCGTACCAAGGGCGGTTTCAAACGTACGACGTACGGTAAGTACACTTCGTAGTTGACTTTAAAGTGCAAACATTCTTTTATTGAATGGAATTGTGATGGATATTGTTTTATGATGTGGTAAGGGTTCCACTCTTTGTACTGTGGTATTTGTAGTATTTTCTTTTATTGAATATGAGGCGGTGTGAAGCGGTTATTTAGCTCTTAATCCCGATATTTCGACTACACTATATTAAAAACTCTGACACCAAGTTAGGCATTAACCACACGATAAAGAAGAAGACTATACTATTGTTTTGTTCTGATCTGTTTATGTTTGTCACCTAATAATACACGTATGTTCAGGAACATTCCTCGCTGACGTTTTTAGGTATTTTTGAAGAACCGTTTTTGTGCTAATTTCCCACATTTGAGTCTCCTTAAGATGATGTTTGATGTTTTACATCAAACATTAATTTTATCCGAAATAAAATGTCATTCACGCACAACTTTCCGTGCGTCTACGATTTTGCCGCGCAGACGCGTAATTTTAGCATCGTAGATTAGTATTTGTAAGTAAGCACTCGAAGTTCACTCACCTTGATATATAACTATACACCGAATTGTCACCACACAATAGTCTCTTTTAGAACGTTTGTCATTGTTCATTTGTGGTCGTTTGCGTTCTCCCGTATTGATTGACGTTTGACACTACTTAGCTAAGCCAATTAAGTTCTCACTGCTTACCTGAACAGTTCAATCTATTGAAAATTATTTACTAGATATAAAAACATGGTCATATTTTATCGTTCGAAGTATCAAACGAAATTGAAATAATATGTCTGATAAAAAGTGGTTTCGTTATGAAGCTTCTCGATAGATAAACTTTATTCTTTATATTTCCTAACAAAATTCATCAACATAAATAACATCACGCCTGTAATCCCCGAAGGGTTGGGCAGAGGTGTTCTTAATATTACACCCACAATTCGCAAGTTATGTTTAAGTCCCGTGTTATAGGGGACGAGCCTATTACCATCAACCGTGCACGAATTTAGACACCGTAGCTGCTACTGAGAAATTCCTGATGGAAAAACCCAATAACAAATTGCCCGACCCAGGAATCGAACCAAGGACCTCATGCTCAGCAGTCGCAATTGCAACCACTTGACCAACGAGTCAGTCAAAATGGGTTAAATCAAAGCAAAAGAGACTTTTTACATCAGTTTTTTTTTTTAAATTAATTGTGAGGCATAATAAAAACATCAAATTCAAATCGTTTATTTCTATATACATAATGTACACTTACAGGTGGTCAATAAAAAAAAATAGAAACAATTATGGACCCTGTCGGGCACAGCAAATAAGTAGAGAGAGAAAGAGCGCTTTGTTACTTTTCCTTGTTGCAAAGTTTGAATGGTATTATATCCATCCTTATACATCATACATTCATCTGACCTATGTATCTAGAGCTAGGTATGTATACCCCGTATACTTATGGCGTGTCCATAATAATACGCCCTTCAGGCATTTCCCGTGCAAATTACACTAAGTTCCAAGTAACACAAACATTGAGTGTTGATTTACAAACATCCGCTTATTTGCTTGTTGTTCTGCTTTGCTAACGTAATGTTGGTTGCGAGAATTTTAGCAGCATAAGGAATATGGTGTATATTAATGACTTGGTTTTAACCTTTGCGGGTACTGGTTTAGCTTACCGGTAAATAACTACAGGTAATGAATGTAATTTAGGCAGATAGTGCCTATCTGGAGACTGTGTCTGAAACGAATGATAGTTTCTTTAATAACGAAACTCTCTCGCACTTGTATTTTGGGGTATTCCTCAAAGCGTAACTGTTTTTGAGCGCAACCAACTAAGCGCAGCTAAATTATTTCTCGAAGCGCAACCATTAGTTGCACTCATAAATTCAAATGGTTCAAATGGTTGCGCTTTGAGGAATAATTTAGTTGCGCTCAAAAAAAGTTGCGCTTTGAGGAATACCCCAGGGTTTTCTCTTGTATCGTGAGTGCGTTTAGAAACATTTAAACTCAAAAACAGCCAGACCCGGAACAACTATCTGTAGGCCATACAAATATTTGTTCCGTGCGGGAATCGAACCCGCGACACGCAGTTCACCAATCGCTCAGCTACTGCGCCAACCGTGCTGGCCAAAGACTGACTCTCCAAAAAAACAGTTGTGTATAGAGACTGTTACAAATTCGTAGTTTTTATTTAATTGGTCTATGTTGTAAACGACTGATACATAAGATCTTTTTCTCAGTACCTTCCTAACCTTTCTCGTAATCTGTTACTTTTTAATGGTCATGTCACTCTCAATTAAGGACTCATCCAGCTCCAACGATCGACCATCGGTTACTAACAGGACCCGAGAGCTAAGACTATTGGCAACCGCTTTCGAAACTTTCGGTTCGTATTCTACAATGACATTCAATAGAATTGAAATAAACTTTTATAGATACTGCCATAGCTTATGTTGTTATGTTGCTACGGAGTCTGGATTTGTACCCGGTTGATGGCAATAGGCTCGCCCTCTATTACATGGGACTTAGAAACATAACTGGCGAAATGTGGGTGTATTACTAGTTACACCTCTGCCTAACCCTACGGGGACTACAAGCGTGCTGATGTTTTGTTATGCTATGTGTTAGCTCATGTACGCACGATGGCTGATGAAGCTATACAAAACTAGTTTATGCGGATCTCTCATTTTACAGAAAATATATACAAAGCGATTCCTCGTTGTACTGGAAATGTAAAGCTTGATGTGCCGCCGTGTGTACTACAGCATTCGCAAGGTGACAAGTAACAACAGCAGTTTGAAAGTAATCCCTGCCAGACCGCCTCTTCCAGAAACACTGGGTGAGGGGTGGGGTGGGGGGGGAGTCATATCTGAATAAATAATTCAGTTAGTGTAAATGTGGTGCTGTTCCACAAACGATGGGGCACTTAATAATGTGTCCTGCGTGTCCTGGTGTTTGTTCATTACAGGAACTGATGGACGCTACTGAAGGCGCTAAACTAGTGGCTCATTTTTGGGCCGACACAATTTAGATTGCCATCGACACGCTAAGGAAAAGACGATTAATTAAATTGTAATTACTAACGATGCTAACTTATGCACCATTGTTACCAACACGTAAATACAAGCAAGACTTATGAACTGTAGTAAACTGAAATAGGGTTTAATTTTCTTCTTCTTTTAGTGCACCGCAAACACATTTTTTCGAAGGTATTTTAGTTAGGCTGATCCGTCACGCTCTGAGGTGAAAGGCTCGATCGGGTGAAATCGGGACCGCCAGCGAGAAAGATACAAACAGCTGTTTTTACTTCTGCCGTGCGGTCTTAAGCACAACTCTATTTTTATATCATCATTATCGCGCGAACAAAGCGTTAGATGCCCCTCTTCTAGATGAACCCAAGACCATAAAAAGGTGGCCAGGTCAAACTGAATTCGATAGGCAGGGAGCATAATAATTGTCGCCCAAGTTGGGAGAGGCCCATGTGCTGCTGTGGAGTGCAATAGTTTTTTAATTCATTTGATTTATTGGTGTTAGAATGTCGTTCTATCCAGGCTTTTTGGGTTTTCCAAAAACTACAGTCTTTCAAATGCAATCTACGTCAAGCCCTTTAACTCATTATCTAATCAAGCTTGCGGTATCTAATCAGCATTGTCTAAATCCGGGCCGAGGCCGGCCACAAACGCCTCACTGAAACGCGGTCGGCTCCCGTGGTCAATTAATAATTCTACAGCACTCATAATTGATTGTTTTACATCCCAAATAGCCGCAAATGGACCGCACATTGGCAATGCAGATGGATTGCAATGTAACTAAGTTTATTACGGGCTTTACCAGCATAACAACTTTTAATATTGAATAGATATCGCCAAATACAGGGTGTAATATCTATAACCTAGCCGTTACCATGCATTCTGTATATGTATGTACATTCTGTAAATATATTGCAAAACAAAAACCTTTTACTTAAAAAAAAAAAGTTTGTGCCTAACCTGGTGTCAGAGTTTTTATGCCGCCCATCGGTCTCTGACTTGGCTTAACATGCCGTCGACAAATATCTCTCTGGCAAGAATTTTTTTTTTTCTTTATTTGATGTTAAATCAAAAATCCTGAGCAAAAAAAAAATATCACAGTAATTTGGAGACCAATTGACTTTCATCTTGGTTAATCGTCTTTTATTATCGCTAAACTCTCTCACTCCACGATCTTATCTTTATTTTCACAACACACGTCTTCACATTTTTATTCATCGCTTCGTTCTCCTTCTTAGCGTGTCGATTACAATTAAAATTGAGTCGGCTCAGAACTAAGCCACGAGTTTGGCGCCTTCAGTAACGTCCGTCAATTCCTGTAATGAAAAAACAACAGGACACGCAGGAAAAGATGTTAAGAGTCCCATCATTTGCGGAAAAGCACCACATTTACACTCTAATTGACGACGGTGGCGCAGTGGCTGGGCGATTGACTACTGCGCTGCGTGTCGCGGGTTCGATCCCCGCACGGAACAAATTTTTGTATGGCCTACAGATAGTTGTTCCGGGTCTGGCCGTTTGTGTATGTGAGTTTCAATGTTTGTAAACGCACCCACGATACAGGAGAATGCAAGCCTAGTGTGGGGCAAACTTTTATTTAAAAAGAAAAAGAAGAAAGAAAGAATTTTATTATTTATTCAGACCTATGACTGAATAAATAATTTGCAATTTCAATAGCGTCTATCAGCTCACGTGATGTGCAAACAACAGGACAGGCAGGACACGATATCAAGTATCCCATCGTTTTTTGGGCAGCACTACATTTACACTTCAGAGCAGAGTCATCTATGAATCTTCACCTGAACAGGTTTTCCTTGCTTCAGCCAACCTGTATCGCTTTTATCTTAAATGCTTCATTCACCGCAGGTACCGTGTCTTCTTATGCTACTGATTTGCTGTCGATGCAAGTAGAACTTGGTTATCTGCGTCCAGAAAGTATTCGATAGGCAACTCATTAATCCTTAATCCGCACAATCTCTTTCAACTCGCCCAGACTCTTTCAAATCCATTTATGAATAACTTGAATCATTATGACATAGACTAGCTATACATGCTTGGTCAACCTACCAGGTTAACATAAAATAACCGGATAAATGTAGAATGATTTTTGTATTTTGAACCCGCAACGATAAAACAAAGCAACTAATGACGGTTATTTCCACAATCACCTAAGAAGCTTTATTTATGCTAATTATCCTAATAGTCTGATATTTAAGAACTCTACGGCCTAGGAAATAGGGTTCAATATCGCGCTGTACGGAATTAATGTAAAAGCGGATGACATTCTGATTTTTGCATCGGATCATTGGTTTAACCCTTTCAGCGGTGCGTGAAGATGTGTGTGGGCGTATTTTGATGTTTGATACCCGGGTCCTTTGCCCGGGTATCTGTTGTGTTTTAATACATTTTATAGACGCGGTTTTATATACAACGTGTAACGTTAAATGCGCAAAACCTGAAAATAAATGAAACTATTTTCAGGTTTTGCGCATTTAACGAGCAGAATCAATTGAACCACTTTTTAATATCGGTCACATTTTTCAAAAAATCTTCATTAAAAATATTGCCCTGTCTATTTATTAATAGGGTGCAGCGGCCCAGTGATTTACCTATCTACCGACTCTTCCCTCGACAGAGCGTTGTCGATAACGCAAGAAACTATCAGAATTGCCAGTAAAACACATAAAACCTCAATTTTATTTTTATTTTTTTTTCTCTCAGAATTAGGTCAATTGAATTAAAAATCAGAATATATGTATGTGTATACCTTCTTTAACAATTTGAATAGCAGAAGAGCTCTTTTTGATAGGAGTTTATTTTCGTTGTAGGATAACTTCTATTACCTACCATATCATCTATTTCGCTGCCTAAAAGCTGTTCCGTGTTCTGGTTTGGATGGAATGCATGAATGGAATAATTAGGTTAATGAGATATACAGGAGATAGATCAATAATACACCTGCTACATATAACACCTGTTACGGCTAACTCTATGTAGTGGTGCCAGGATTAATTACAAAATTATAGCAGGTTCGGTTTTACTAATGGGTACCTTTAAAGAAGCCGAAAGGTTGTTTACCCCGTCAATTACGATTTTGTTTTGTTCTAGACCATACCTGGGACCCTTCTTGTTACAGAGATATTGGGGGTTAAAGTTCCTACTTTTTCAAAAGTATTTTTTATAATACTGGTTTTTAGTGTTGCAACTTTAGTTTAAATACCTCCACGATCCCTGTAATATTCAATGTATTCATCAGGGCAATTTTTTCAGTGCCTTATATTGAGTCCTACCGTAAAATATGATTAGTCACGCCAAAAAAAAACATTTTTCAGCAATATTTTTGCGTAAAGTTACTTAGTTTGATGTTTGGTTGACGGCTTCGTGAAGAGTCCTTTAACCAGCAGGCTGTTAACCAGCTTGTATGGTTTCGTCCACAGGCGGACCTACAATAGTATATGATGGTGTGTTGGCCGCCTGCTTATCTGCCTCAGTTTTTTTTTTAAATAAGCTTTTTAATTTTATAAAAAAATATTGAAAAATCTGTAAATTACCCCAAGTAAAGTAAATCATTATGTCGCTTTTAATCATAGTTATTTACATTTAAAAAAGCTGGTGTTGCTCCACAAATGCAACGCATCAATAAGCCACTCCCTCCAGTGACCCAGTCACAGTAAATATCACTACTCTGGACGGCAAACTGTAAAATGTGCAGAAACAGCTCAGATTAATGAAGAGAAATAAGTTTTCCAGCTAACAATTCCAGCTGACTTGAGTGGCAAACAATATTAGTGGAGGAACATTTTCTTCTCGACTAACTCGAGACAGAACTTAAGTTTATTATTTTTATGAAGCTTAGATAAATGGGCTACTTCTTTAACAATAAATTTAATTAACAAAAACTTTGATGACTGTCTAGTCCTGTTGTTCGAGTGGTCGAGAGTTCGACTTTTGCTGCGAGCATGGGCCACCCCATGCTCGCAGCAAAAGTCGAACTCCCCATCACTCAATCGGACAGTGTTATTGGGGTGTTTCATGTGACTGTACCATAAGAATATCTACCAAGGTAGTATTATGTAGTATAGTAGTATTTTTTGAATTCGGTTGTTCGATTGTCAATATCCTCGCTCCAATGGTTCTTATTTCAGGCCAAAGATGGATGACCAATTTGCTTCTACGGCACTGTTATATAACCTTGAAACTTCAAAAATTGCGTGATTCATTGAACAAATACACAAGTAGGTATTGCTGCCCTGGTACCTTGATAAATCTTCCTTCGTTTTGTCACAATATAATAAATTTCTTCCCAATCCATAGAGAGTAGGCCTGTGTCCCAGCAGTGGGAACATTATAGGCTGATGATGATGATGATGATGAATCAATTTCTTTATTGCCATCACTATCACTACATAGTATAAAACAAAGTCGCTGCCCGCTATCTGTCCCTATGTATGCTTAGATCTTTAAAACTATGCAACGGATTTTCTGATGCGGGTTTTTAATAGATAGAGTGATTCAAGAGGAAGGTTTATATTTATATTACACCCGTGCGAAGCCGGGGCGGGTCGCTAGTAAATAATAAAAATATAATGACAGAAAGAGAGGATTGCACAATGCCTAGATTTATCTAGGCATTGTGTACTAGCTGAATAAGTAAATTAGGCCAACGGTATAGAGACATTCGGCCAGAATGCCACTGAAGTATCTGATTGTCTTAGTCAGTTATTAGCAATCACACGATGTGCACATTATAATCGATATCATAAAGGTGAAAACACAGCCATTCAAAACAGCAACAAATAAAACTTTGATACAACAAGTAGTCGATATAATGACATTGCCTGGAACATAACATCACGCCTGTGATCCCCGAAGGGTTAGGCAGAGGTGTACCTAATAGTACACCCACATTTCGCCAGTTATGTTTAAGTCCCATGTAATAGGGGGCGAGCCTATTGTCATTAACCGGGCACAAATCCAGATTCCATGGCTGTCACAGAGAAATTCCTGATGCTAAAACCCAATAACACTTTGCCCGACCTGGGAATCGAACCCAGGTCTTCATGCTTAGCAGTCACGCTTGCTACCACTAGACCAAGGAGGCAGTCATTGCCTTGCAGTATTGGTGAAATCAATACGGTAGTAATTAATTTGTTCTAAGAAAAAGCCAATGCTTTAGCCGAGTCGACCAAGGTTTATTAGAAGTAATGGCAATATCACATTTGCAGCAGTGATTGCCTATTATTGATGTCGGACTGCCAAGATATAGGTCACGAGTTCGAACCCAAAACACCTCTGATTTTTCAGATTCATGTGCGTATTGTATAATTATCACTTAATCAGTGAAGGAAAACATCGTGAGGAAATCAAAACAGCCTTGAGAGATATTTCTTGAGACCCATGGGCGGCATAAAACTGAGACCAGCGCGCTTACTCTTGATTTTAATTCCGATCGATCGACATTGAAATTTTGACGTTTCGTACTCTTGAGTTCGATGCTAGCGCCACGTTGATATAAAATTGCGTGTCTATTTTGGGGAACTAAGTGGGATCGGAATCGGGCTTGGCGTGCCGTAAACGGTACTCTTGAGTTTATTTTGACGGCAGTATATTACGACAGAATTGCGGTGGACTTGTTTCTTGATTGTGATATTCCAATAACAAAAGTGTAACTTTTTTGAAATTGTTTTGCGTTTTAAATGGTTTTGAGTAAGTAAAAAGTATATAATATGGCACGATTACCAATAATATACAGTATTTTATGTAGTTCTCATAAAAAATAACAATTAAAACAAAGACGAGATGAGCGTCGGATGATGCGTTATACAGACCAAGCGGTTTCAATGAATGAAGACGAATTTAAAGCAAATTATAAAGTGAGCAAGGGTGATGGTCATGGTCCAAGAAAAAAACTGCATGGACAAAACAAAAATATAAATATTACTTAACTGTTGGTATGATTGTTTATTTACCAGTTAATACTTGTATAACACTTTAATAACTTATAACTTAACTGACAATAACGCATAATATCATAAGTGAATGATAGAAACAAACTAATTTGCATTTCGAATACACTTCTAAAACCACTTCGACTTAAATTATGAAATTGGAGAACTTTGACGCCATCTTTTTTTTGTTTGTAGTGTAGGCAACGATCCTACCGCATGGAGCCAAGGTCATGGTTAACTTTATGATTTAAATCTTTTTCTCATCCAAAAATGAATTTAATACATTACAATTAATTCAGTAAACCACTACTTGTATCATATTTATTTATTAACCTTGTTTTTTAAAGGATAAAGCATTTTAAAGCCCTATTACCAGTTTATCGTAATGAGTTGATCCACACTATTGCACCCCGTAACACAGCTAACTTCACGCGTAACAAAATAATCGCGGGGCAATTCCAATTTCAATCCAATGTTGACAATATTGTTTTCAAGAGTACCGTCACGTGACTGCAAAATTGACATTGGAATCGTATTGGAATTAAAATTAGTTTGAAGACTAAGCCTGCAGGTTAGGCACTAACCACACGAAAAATAAGAAGAAACGTTAGCAGAATCAAACATTCGAAAACCTCCAATCAAATTGATGAATTGATTGGAGGTTTTCGAATCAATTCAGCAATAATACACCGAGCTCTTGGCTAACTTTTAATTGCACTGTATCCGAGAATGAAAGTACTCACATTTATTTGTAAAATACATTCGCTAGTGGCTAAGTAATAATAACCACATGGGCAAGAGGAGCTGGTCGCTAAGTATGGCCACACGGATCGATTACAGGTTAAGCTACACCTGCCGAGGTCGGCGCAGGTTAAGCTACCCGGCCGTGGATGGGCGATACATACCGTGACTCCTTCATGGACAAAAGCAGTGTACTGACATTACGTACATATAAGCCCGAAAGTATGTCCGATTAGACTTAAAACCGACCCCAACATTGTTGGAAAAATTCTATGCACATGGTGATGTAGGGACTAAAATACCCATGAATATAAACAACTTTTATATGAGGGGTCCCTAATCTAATTAATGTAGTTTTTCCTTTATTAAAAGTAGTTTATTATAATGAAAACCTGCATTAGCATTTACTTTCGGCCCCTGAAAGATAGTTAGGGCCATTTTCACCACCTACAATAAAATTAAGTGCCCGTTAATTTACTTGTCAGGTAATTTGGTACAAATTCTGTTCCATTTTTGAATTTACTCGGTGAATAGTGGCTATTCGGGCATCGTGAAACGGGCCCTTAATGTTATTAAAGTCAGTCTATAAAATATAAATTGGTATTTAAACCGTACAAAACCTTTAACAAGTTTTTACTTAGAGAAGAGTGAATTTGCATCTGAAGATTTAAATCTTTGATATTATATTAACTAGGATAGAATAATATAAACTAACGGATTGATTTGATTGATTTTTGATTTTGATCGGTCGGAGAAGATAAAACACAGGGAGGAGAAAGGAATGGGGGAGGCTTTTGCGCTGCAAAGAAACAGCCAAGGCTAATAAAAAAGGCTTTGGCTTACCTACTTTAGTTTCAACGATGTCTACCTATTTCCTGACCTCATACATCCTTACATGAAGAGGGGTTACGAGAGTGAGGTGGAAGTTGTCCCTTACACAAGATTATTCAAATCATCTGCAGATTAACATCTATTTGAGTTCCTAAGAAAATGATGGAAATATATCAGTGCAGGCTGGAATTTCTTTTTCCTCTTGACTTAATTCTTTCAATCTCAATAAATACGAGTATACCACTGTTTTGTTTGTGTCCTGAATCTCGAATATACTATGCAAACTATGAAAACACACGAAGCTTTTCCACTTGACATAATAGTATTATAGGTATAAATAATAACATAACATCACGCCTGTAATCCCCGAAGGGTTAGGCAGAGGTGTTCCTAATAGTACACCCACATTTCGCCAGTCATGTTTAAATCCCATGTAATAGGGGGTGATACTGTTGCCATCAACTGGGCACAAATCCAGACTCCGAGGCTGTTGCTGTGAAATTCCTGATGGAAAAACCCAATAAACATTTCCCGACCCGGGAATCGAACCCGGGACATCATGCTCAGCAGCCGCGATTGTGACCACTAGACCAACGTAGCAGTAGGTATAAATCCTTACTTAACAAATACCATAATTCAATTAATATGCCAATATATCAACGCCGTCGCGTCTAAAACGAGGCCAAGAAACCCTGGCGTAACGATCTGGACTCATTCTTAAAGGATTGGACGGAAAAGGCATATTATAAACAGGACTGGAAAGCCTTGGGTCCTAGAACAGCCTGACATAAAAAAAAATTAAAACATCTAAAAACATGCAAATCAAAACTGCACCCGACTAATCCTACAAACGTGAAACGTCTCCCAAAATCAACAAATTCGAGTCATGTCGTACACGCCACGGACATTCAACAAACAATCGTTCGTTTTACAACTTGTACACGTTTCAGCCGATCTCCCTTGGTGGTCTCTCAAGTGTCCAAATGTCCGGGACGTTAGAACAAAACTTATTTTGTGGGTATAACTTTGCTGAAACTTGCAGTAGCAAGTTTCAGATAAGCTTGTGCGACCGATGTCTTAAGTTTTTGTTGCGGGTTTGAAGTTTATTTTTCTCGTGTTTAAGTGTAGATTGTTACAATTCTTTTAACACTGAAGTTGGGCTAATTTGAAGAAAAAAAAAAAAAAAAAAACTGAATTTCAATAAGCATACGGAAGCAAGAGAGAGAGTGCTCGCCGTCCGTCCGTCTTTTGACGACAGGCCGTGTTGACGGCGCGTTCGTGTTCCACGCGCGCCTCAAAGAGATGTCAGCAAATAGGGAGGGGCCCGCAAGGGCCGATGCCTGCCTGGGCTGCGGGCTGTTCGAAAGAGATACCGCGGCCCTGGAACGCAAAGGGGAAGGAAGGAACATGGATGGGTTTTAGTCAGTACAAGTCTGACACTCCCTTCCGCTCTGCCCAGAGCGGGAGAAGTCGATTG
Source organism: Lycophotia porphyrea (assembly GCA_950005105.1). Lineage (NCBI taxonomy): Eukaryota > Metazoa > Arthropoda > Insecta > Lepidoptera > Noctuidae > Lycophotia > Lycophotia porphyrea. The sequence goes on from OX465396.1 coordinate 6,978,477, forward strand.
ATGATTTCGTAAAAAAAAAAAAAAAAAAAAGAGAGAGCGTTGGAGAACCGCAGAAACATCTGCCACTTCATACAAACAGAAATCATTATATTGACGGTATAAAAAAGAAGTTGATATCCTTAAAATATTCGTTAATTGAGATAGTTTCCAACTTCGACTCTAGTGAAGAAAGTTTAGCAGAAAAATCTATTGCTAGAAGAAAATCATGTCCAAAAGATTCAGCGAACGTTCCCGTCGAAGTAACAATCCCTCCTATTATAAATTTTTGTTGATATCAGTGTAGGTTGTTACCATTTAGAATAGATATTTTGATATTCCAAGATTGCGGTAGATAATGTTAGGGACATTATCTACCTAAAGCTCCAGAGACAATACTGTCCGGATAAACCTAAACACCTACAACCTATACTGAAACTTCGTTAAAGTTTTTGCCAACATCTGGCGGATAATCGCTTGAATGTTGTGTGTATACAGCGTGTAAAAAAAAGTTGTTGTCCTATTTCAGGTTGTGATTCAGACCATCAAACTGAATAAGTTTCTATATGGGACCACCACCAAAATCGCGAAAAAAAATCATCCAACCCATGGTTTTGGGACGGGTGGTATTGAAGTTTTGTACAGGGGGGTTACTATGACATCTTAAAGCAGTTGTAGTTCCAGTGTGGGGAAGAGACAGAGCTTTACGGGTCGTCTAGCGCCATCCCTTTCCCACCCTAGGGTAACGCATCGGTTAAAGCATTTATCATTCTAGAATGATAAAAAATTACCAATTTGTCAAACTCATAGCTGTGGCGCTGAACAATAATAACGTGACACGGCTCCCGTGCCTAACGCCACATGCAAAAAAGAATGATGGCACGGGAGACGTGCCATCCGCAACGAATCGGTAAAAACGGTTAAAACGTCATGGTAGGCCACCTGGACAGTTGTTTTCTTTTTCGCGATTTATATGGTGGTCCCATGGAGAAAGTTCTTCAGTTTGATGGATTGAATTATAACCTGAAATATCACTACATCTTTCTGGTACACAATGTATTATGAGAAATCTCTTGCCCTTTTCACAGACAGATTTCCTTCAAGTATAATTATTTCGCACTAAAACTTTCAGGACATGGTTTAATTTAGGATCTAGGTTTCTCATTAACAGTGATCGGAATAGGCTGATTATATTTACCTCAACTTCGGAGAACAGAAACAGAATGTGGGAGAATCGGCACCAATGTGTAACACCTAAGTAAAACTAATTTCTAATTGCATAAAAGCAACTTCTTTATGTATTTTACGTGAAAATTCCGAAAATTTGGGAATTGCAAGTTTAGTTAAAAATAGCCTTTACACATCTTAAATAAAGCTTATTTTAAACTTATTTAATTTATTTATTTATTTAAACTTCATGTACAAGAGTGGTACATAGGCGGACTTAATGCCACAAGGCATTCTCTACCAGTCAACCTTTGGGTCAAATAGGACAGCATTGTGGTAGAGTACAAAAACAACAAATAAACAAAAACCATTTTGCAAATAGTAGTGATACACATAAACGGATACTTACTAATACATATATATAAAGATATAATAAACTAATCCCGAATCCCGGGAAAAAAAATGTCGTCGTAAGGAAGTCTCCACTTTTTGTCTCTGTTCTCCAAAGTTTAGGTAAAATATAGTCAGCCTATTCCGACCACTGCTCATTAACGAAGGTGTAAGCACATACTGTTGGCAATTATTATTTTATAATGAGGGAAACGAAGCGGAAAATAATAATGCCAACAAACAAAACATAATAAAAACCGGAAGACGTGTTTGGAAATTGTATGATTGCTGATTTAATTTTCGTCATAGTTAGTAATCGATAAAAACAAAAATAGGATTCGAACATTTTTGTAAATGACCTAACAATCCATAGCCATTTTGACTTTTCTGTAAAGTGACGTACACAGATAAAACTGTAATAATAATACCTTTATGGGGAGAGACACTTGAACACATACATACAAAAGACAATGGTGCCTTCAATTATCACGTAGTTGCGATATTATCTTATCTTAATATATATAAATTACGCGTCGCGTTGTTGGTCCACGGTGGACTCCAGTGCACACCGTGCACACCGTGAGTAGTTTGAGCCAACTTGAAAGATAGGATAGCTTACATCTCAATTTATAGTCGCAATATTATTTAATTGCATTACCTATGTGACGCAGACGAAGTTGCGCGGGTCAGCTATTCTATACTAATAAGATAAACAGGTATTTGATTATAAGTTTTTATCTAGGGGGTAATCTTTGGAAGTACTGGTCCGATTCCGAAAATTCTATTATTCTATCACTAACAGGCTACATGTCCCAAAGTGCTATAGGCTACATTTAAAATGTTCCCGTGGGTTAATTACTGTACATAACGGGAGCAAAGCCGCGAGCAAAAGCTAGTTTGGAGATAAAGATGTTTAGACAGTGATCTCATACTACACGGATTTTTAAAGGTTCCGTAATCTTTCTGACTGCGGAGAAACCAGGAAGAACTTGTTTAGAATTGAGGGGTTACTATGACGTCTAAAAGCTAACTGCTTTTAGACGTCATAGTAACCCCCCAATTCTTCATTCATTACAATGTGGGAAAGAGACAGAGCTATACCAGTTGTCTAGCGCCATCTCTTTTCCACACTGTAATGAAAACTGCTTTAAGACGTCATGGTAAGCCACCAGGCCAAAGAAAAGATGTATGGATTGTGTGAAGACTGATATGAAAGAGAAAGGAGTTAATGATGCCGAGACGTCTGACAGGGGAGAATGAAAGAAGAAAACGTGTTGCGCCGACTCCAAACAGAATGGGATAAGGGCAGGAAGATGATGTTGATGATGGTAGGCCACTAGGCCACAAATCACCCTGTCACCCCGATGCGAGTAGTGAGCCGACGATGGTTGGGAGCGTATTACTCGCACAAACCACAGATGCAGTCCAGCGGTGATTCTGATCCTGCTCTACTTCATACCTACTGCATCAATCATCATCATCATCAGCCTATAATGTTCCCACTGCTGGGACACAGGCCTCCTCTATATGAGAGGGAACTGCATCAATGCTACTCTTCATATCATCTAGTAATTTCCCAACTATGATGGGGTCGGCTTCCAGTCTAACCGGATGCAACTGAATACCAGTCTTTTTCATACAGCGATTGCCTATCTGACCTCCTTAACCCAGTTAGTACTTTATAAAATGATAACCCTTGGTACCGGCGAACCGGAAGACGTTGCGTTGGAAGGCCTCCCACTAGGTGGACCGATGACCTGATGAAGGTTGCAGGGATCCGCTGGATGCGAGTAGCACGGGACCGATCAATGTGGCGACACTTGGGGGAGGCCTATGTCCAGCAGTGGACGTCTTTTGGCTGAAATGATGATGATGATGATGATGAACCCTTGGTAAAATTGATTGTCAGGTTTTCGGGAGAGCCGGGACTAACGGATTAATGTGCTTGCCGAGGCACGGAAGTAACTCTGTATGTAATGAATGGTCATCCATCCACGGACTGACCTTGGCAAACGGTGCTCAACCTTGAATATCAACCCGTGTAGCTGTTATTATGCATCAATGCTACTCAAACTACGTATAAAAATTTCTAGCAGAATTGCCAAACTTAAGTGGCAGTGGGCAGGGCACATTGCTCGCAGAACGGATGGCCGATGGGGCCGTAAAGTTCTGGAGTGGCGACCGCGAACCGGAAGGTGTCCCACTAGGTGGGGGGGTGACCTGGTGAAGGTTGCGGATGCGAGTCGCACGGGACCCATCAATGTGGCGACACTTGGGGGAGGCCTATGTCCAGCAGTGGACGTCTATCGGCTAAAATGAGGATGATGATTTTTAGCAGCATAAAATATTTCCATTGCCTACTCAATATTGTTTTTAGCAAGCTGTCAGTATGTTTGTGATAATAACCGATTTACAACCCGACCAACGCCTTGTTTATACGGGTAATGCAGACTTCGTAGGTGGTGGTTGACTTCAGAGTGATTTATCAGCTAAACCAATTCGATTTTCGGCTTTCACCGTACGTATTGTGTGCAATAATGTTCTAAAAATACTGATTTTGTATATTTTTGGATCCTTAGATCTGGTTTTGGATTAGTATGATGAATGAGTATTGTTTTGACCTAGTGAGTGATTTAAAACAGGACCGTTCTAGACGAGAGCTGTGTCGTGATGAAAGGTGAGTCAGTTAACAAGTGTGGTATTCAACTCTATGTTAGTGTGAATAAAGTTGCTCTTAGAATGATTGAAGTTGGGTAGATTTGGTGAATTCGCAGAGCAAACTGAACCCTATGTAGATGAAGGTATTCTTTTTTTTCCAAAATTCATAACTTCATAATATATTTATAATATTGTTAGAGTTTGGAAATGTAACTAAAAATGCAAAATAGATACAAGTTATTATATACCGTCTCCTACTATCATCACCAACTTAAATTGCTATTTAAAAAAAAACATGAAACTCTTGTCAGTCCCTTAAAAATATCATAGGAATATTGAAATACAAACATATTGTTTTAATTTTAGGTTTTTTATTACTTAAAAACTATGGACTTATAAATAAAAAGATCACAGATCAAGACAGCGTAGATTTAATAATAAAATCTATCGTTCAGTGCAGGCAGTTATGACTCGATCCGGAAAGGTTTTCACAATCTCGACTGAAACAAAAGAAAAAAAATATAGGTATAAAAAATAGACAAACAAATAAGTTTCAGACATTGCTGAGTGAGTGAATGGTATTCTGGTTCATCATTGCCAACCATATACCGAAGCTACATCGAGAGAATCTGTTTAATATTTATATTTTTTTATATAATATATATATATTTTTTTTTTACTTTAATTTCAACTTCACTTTAAGAATCTTTGATCGGAACTTCAACTTTAATGTTGAAATGTTTGCCTTTGACAAAGAGTTTTAACTCCAAACTCAAATAACTTGGATTTCAAGACACTATTAGGGTATAATGCCAGTATTTGACATTGGCTCCCCGTGGGTTTTAAACATAGCTGGAATAACTTGGATGTACTAAAGGCACGTTAATTATGCTATGTGTTACAGCTCGCCATATAATTCTCAAGTAACTCACTTCAGTTCCAGCGTGGATGGCCAAAACCATGTCGAACTCGTTGGCTCCAAGCTGGATGCTGGCGCGTCCATCGTTGCCGACAGTGACGCGCTTGCCAGTGCAAGTGCTGCCGCTCTTCTCACCGGAGATGACGTCACAGTATGTACCGGCGGGCAGGCAGGTCTGTAAGTGAATGTGGAAATGTTAGTTCTTGATTCACTTGACTGGTATTGTAATGTATGGAGAATTTATTAACCGTAACCAGTTTTTTAAAAAACAAATGAAGTCCAGTTTGATGCTAACTATGGAATTAACCTACTTTCCCGAAGACATCAATTATATGAAACATTTTCACCTCTGCCATAGTAAAAAATCGATCACTCAATTATGGGATCATTTCATATGCCGTTTGTTAGAAAAATCTTAATCAATAAAATGGTATCAAAAATACCATAAAAACATTTCAAATTCGACATATCGACGACTTTGAATGATGAACGATTGACATTGAAACGTTTGACTTGGCGCTGAAACTTGAAAATCCAACAACACATGCAGACGAAAATATCTTTAAATAATTATTTCATAACTAACCTGAAGAGTCTGGTTCAGGTCCCAGTAGTCATTGTTGAAAGCAACGAAGCCCTGGTTTCCTCTGCAGAAAGCGATCTGGTTGCTGCCATTGTCCCACCAGTTAGACATAGCTGTGTTGCCGGCGCGGTTTCTGAAGGCAACCATGCTGTAGATTTGACGCCAACGGTGCTCGCAGATCCAGCCGTTACCGCAAGAATTGTCCTGAAAGAAGAATGAGAGAATGAAGACATCGTCAGTACAATTTCGACTACTTAAGTCGAAATTGTACTGACGATGTTTCTAGCTTGGTGTTAAATGCACAATCGAAAGCCAAGATTGAATAGATTCTAGTGGATAGGATTAAAAAATATCTAAGCATTAGGCTCTTTAAACATATAAACTCTTAGAGATCTTAAATTATAAATTAACCATTTTTACTGTAAATTGGTGTAGACCAGCGGTGGCCCAGTGGTGGTGGCTCCTACTTACAAGCAGTAAGTCGTGGGTTCGAACCCAGACAGGCGCATTACTTTGTGTAATTTATTTCATCACCACTGCTCTCAAAACGGTGAAGGAAAATATCGTGAAACATCGGGAAATCGACATGTCCTAGAACCAAAAATTCGAAGACATGTGACATCTACCAACCCGCACTGGACCTTCGTGGTGGATTATTGCCCATTACCTCTCATAGAGAGCAGGCCTGTGTCTCAGCAGTGGCAACATTATAGGTTGATTATACTATTATAAAATGTAAAAGTTATACTTACAGAGTTGATGGAAGCAGAGATGATATTGCCACTGTTGTCCATTGGGGGACCAGCCTCAGTGTTGGTGAAATCGAAACTGCTCATCAGCTGAGGCCAACCGTAGGGATGGGCCAACATGAACGCAATAGCACCCTTGTACTGCTTAGCCTGCTTGTAAGTCAGAATATTTCCACCAGCACCGTGGCCTCTTTGGTTATCGTGGTTATCAATGAAGGTGAGAGAATCGCCTGAAGCGAGTAGACCCCAGGCAGGTCCCCAGTTGACGAGCCATCTGAGTTGGTTCTGGCGGTTGAAGGCACGGCTAAGTTCCAATCCGAATCTGAACTCTGTGACCGCAGCAAGAGGAGTGTATTCGTCACGGCTGATGGCCTCGCCTCCGAGATCAATAACTTCCTGGTAGATGTAGGGACGGGCGCCAGAAGGGAAACCGTGGGCGGTGTTGAGGTTGTGCAGACGGTCGAAGATGACGCGCAAGTCTCCGGGCCACATGTGTTTGGCGGCGTCGATTCTGTAGGAAAATTGGTGTTTCGGAATATGACTTTTTAAATACATCTAACCCAAGTGCGTTTATTAGCTTCGATGTTCAGAAGTAGGAAAGACTTTACTGAGAAAACTACTGCCGAAAAAACAACTATCGACTTAGACGAAAGGAGGCTTGAAATTAAATAAACTGATGAAGCCAATAAAGTACCTCTAGTTGATAAAATCAATATCTTACCTGAAACCAGCGACACCCAGGCCGATGAGATGGTTCATGTAGTTCACGATCATTTGACGCACGTATTCTGTGCCTTGGTTCAAGTCTTTGAGACCGGAAAGCTCGCAGTTACGTACCTGATATACCAAGACAGAGTTATAGAATAAATTTTAAAAGTATATAAAAATATTGACTCCAGAAGTAGGTGCCGTACAGGAACTGAAAGAGCTGTTAGGCTATTACAAAAGGAACGATTAGAGGAAAATCGTGACTGTCGAAGGATACAGTTAAGTGTAGAAAAGGACAGATTAATTTACGCAAATCAATGTACCGTTTGCTGTAAAAACAGTTATTGATGTCATTAAAATTTATCTGGTTTCATAAAAAAAAAAAAGCAAAGACTAATCAAATGCAAGAATCAAAATGGAATTGTTGTATTTTTTTTTTTTTTGGAAATATATATTGGAATTTCTCAATCGCTACCTTAGATGGGGATAAGGGTGATGTGGCCAATTGAAGGCAAAGTTTTAACTCCTGTAATATGGTAGGTACTCAAACATAACTAGCAAAATATGGGTGTCCTATCAGGAGTGATGTTATGTTATGGATATAAGACTCACCCTATCAGCGCAGCAGCCATAGTCATTGCCAGAGATGACGCAATGAGGCCAGTTGAAGTCATTTCTGCCGTAAGGAACGGAGGGGTAGTCCCAGTTACCGAAGTTAGCGGTGCTGCCTCCAGTACCGGTATTCTCATTCCATGTGCCTGTCATGTGGTTGATGATCGCGTCAACGTAGATTCTGTCAAAGAGAAGAAAGAATACCATGACGTCTAAAGTTAGAGAAGGAATTGGTAAGTTTGTTTGTTTTGGTATATTTTGTGTGCAGTTGTGGTATGAGGGGCTCGTGGCTAAATAATAACAGCCGCTCGTGTTGATCTTCAGTTTATTCCGCGCTTGCCTAACTTGGTCCATTGACCGTCCATTACATTCCGAGTTTCCTCCGTGCCTCGGAAAGCACGTTAAGCCGTTGGTCCAGGCTGTCATTTGTAGATCTCTGACAGTCGTTACAATTAGTCAAGGGCCCGAAAGTCTGACAACCAGTCTTACCAAGGGGTATATGGTTTACCCAGTACTAACTGGGTTGTGGAGGTCAGATAGGCAGTCGCTTCATGCGATGATATACTGTCCCTACATAGTTGGAAACAGGTAGGCAGATGACGCGTGGTATATGCCAAATAATCGTATTTTCTTACTTTCTATAAAAAAAAATCTGACTCACCTCACACCAGCAGTGTTACACCTGCGGACCATGTTAGTGAACTGCTGTTCATTACCGGAGCGAGTAACCAGGCGGTATGAGATGGGCTGGTAGCGTTCCCACCATGGCCGGTTAGCCGACCAGATGATCAAATTTTCATTGGGCGGGGAGATCTGTAAAAAAAGAACCTTTTGAGATCGGTCAAGTTCCAAGAGTCACGAATGCATTATAAATACTATAATTATATATATGCATATCTGAAAGTAGCATGAAATAAATTCTGTAAATATCTTATATTCTGAAACTATATTTGCCGTCGTAGTGAAATGAATAGCCAATCCTGACACTTGCACACTTGATGATTCTATGATTGGATCAGACAGCGGAATTCACATAGTTGAATTTTGGGCCAAATATAAGTAACAAAATTTTGCCATGATCACGCTAAGAAGAAGAAGAATTTATTCTGAAAAGATTATGAATGTTTTTTTTTTTTAATTTTGCTCTATTGTCAAATCGTAAAACCGTGCGAAGCAAAGGCTAGTAACTGATAAATTAATTGTGTCTCATTAGTTTAGGCTAGAACTATCAAAGTAAGTAACAAATTGCAAAGGTGATGATTTCTAGATGCATATGATGCCAAATATAAATTAAAAGTTTCTTATCGTAATCGTTTCAATTATCCGGTGGGTAGCTAAATCAAAATGTTATAGTGATAATCTTTAAATTCATTAATACGTGTCAAGTGTAACTAACTCATTGAAGATATGCACGATAATTATCACTTGTTAATCGGACCGATAATTAGGAGACGCAATTAATTAAAAAGTTTAGGTATCATTAATTTTACATGTCACTGTTGTTGTTGTTACACAATAAATATTTTCTTTTGTTTTAATTTATGAATACATGGTATAAGGCATCGGGACACCTGCCAAGGCTGCGGGACTGTTCGAAAGAGATACCGCGGCCCTGGAACACAAAGGGCAAGGAAGGAACAAGGATGGGTTTTAGTCAGTACAAGTCTGATACTCGCTTCCGCTCTGCCCAGAGCGGGAGAAGTCATTTGATGATTTCCCATCCACAAAAAAATCAGGCACCGGGACCCAGTTTTTCGATAAATTTTGACCGTATAGGCACTTTTGAATGCTCATAGCAACAGCTGATAATATTAACTGTGTATTTGTTTCATCATTATCTAAGATGATAAATGATACATGATGTTTATTTTGCAAATAGGTTTTTACAAACACTTTACATGTCATGTTTTTTAAAACTAGATGGGGCCGGTGATTCATACCTGACTACTCTGAGAAGAAACAGCCGAAACCAATTCAGAGGTCACTCTCTCTTTTAAAGTACAGACATTGGATTTAACCAATGTCTGTACTTTATACGTTATATGAGGACCATGCAGATTAATGTACAATGATGGACCGATCTTTATGTAAAATGAAACAGTTATTTAATACTCTATCGATGTCTTACCTGGATACCACCATATCCTCTGGGTCCAAGGAACCTCTCACACTCAAGCGCGATGTCATCCCACTTCCATTCAAACAGATGGACCATGGTGGTACGGCCCGAAGCATAGTGTGGGTTCTTGTAGGCCAGGGCCACGGTCAGAGCCGCAAGGCAGAGGATGAGCCGGAACATCCTGAAACACAGAGGCTAGATTAGAAGGACACGTTAAAAGAATTGAAGGTGTTGATCGATGACAATTTGTAGTTGATTTTAGAAGAGACACCAGATCCCTAAATCTCTTCAACAAGAGAACTTTTAAAGTTAATATACCTGTCTTCAAAGATGAATTTGATGAATAAGTCGAATTAAATCAACACTCACTAACACGAATTACCTCTAACAATAGAAATTGTTTTGTGGTTTCCAATAGTAGCAACAACATCAACAGTAGTATGCTAAGTAACTCGTTGCTAATTCGGAAAAATAATGAATCGAAATAATGGGACTATCAATTTGGTGAACCAAAAGGCAGAACTTAAGCAGGTAACTGTGGGGGTCTAATTTCCGCAAGACCTGTTTGCAAGAAAAACTATTTCTAACCTTGTCAACATTATAGATACAGTACTCATAACAATTTTCTTATGCAAAGAGACAACACGATATCTTTGTCAAGAGACTACAGTATTATTTTGTTGACTAGTACTAGATGACTTTAATAGATGAAAAGACTATTATCAACGGGTTTACAATATAAACTGTAGGAACCATGACGAGTATGTTCTCGATCAGTATATAACAACTTAAACGATGTTATTATCTTTCCATATTGGCGTGACATTGACGCTACAAAAAAAAATATGTAAGTATTGTTACAATGTATTGTTTCTCTTACCTGATACTATATAATCTAATTTGCTTTTAATTTGTCAACTATACATTTGTTTTGTAAGCCGCAACACAACACTTTTAATTCTAATTATGACCCAACAAAGTTAAAGTATATTTTTTTCATTTTGGAATTATTATTAGAATTTTGAATGACATTATAAACTTTAGCTAGCAATTGTTTAAAAAAAAAACAAAAATATACTATGACTATTGATAACCAGTTTCTTGACTATTTATAAAGCTACACTATATTAACAAAGCAAATCACACTATTGCAGTTAGATATTTTACTTCTTCTTACTTTAACAAACCCAGTCTTACTATAAGATACTTAGTTTGCCAAACACTGCCAATCATTGCCAATGAATCCCTCATAAAACAAGCTTCATTGCCAATGAATCCCCTCATAAAACAAGCTTCATTTGTTTCTGCTAACAAAGCAACTAACATAAGTACAAAGTGCAATGTATTAATAGACATTCAACTCGATCATTTATATAGGCACATTCGAAATAAATATCCATATTTGTGGAAGGGACTTGACTCATCGGATCCTACCTATTTCTATTATTAGCGAACTAGGCAGTCACTCCATGTACAGTACTGATGTTTATTAGACTGGAAGCCGAGCTCAAAATAGTTGAAAAAAGGCTAAGCAGATGATGATGATTAGGGACCTAGGTATAGTTCTGTTTAAACTTTATGGCGGCTCAGAAGTTAGCTGCGAGTGCTCAGAAGTTAGCTGCAGGTAGAACGGTTAAAATTGTATAGGGGAACATCTAACGTAAAGCTGCGCAGAACACAATTTTAGGAATCAGCGAGGCGCATAGGACGCATCGTTTTGACTGAATAATGCGCCGTCACTCGCAGCTAACTTCCGAGCCGCCATAAAGTTTGAATAGAACTATACTAGGTTATAATAAACACGAAAGATGCAGTTGAAAATTCTCGAAAGTTCTCTCACCTTGTAATTCACCGCTTGGTGCACTACGACTGAAGATCAATGTATCTACATTGGCCCTCCTACTGCGACAATACTTTTTATACCATGAGATAAAAATTCCAATCAAAGGTTCAATATAAAATATTATCTTTTTAATTATTATAATCTTTGATAAAAAGGTCCGAAAACAATAATAATCTCAAGATGTTGCGGAACGATAATTCTTTAGGTAATTATCATTGACGACATTATATAATTTTGTAGTAGAAAGTTCTAAAATCCATTTTATATGATCATTGTTTGTGATTTCATTGCAAAATTCTAAATGGTTTAAATGATAAGGCTGCAATAATAAAATTATTATTATATGAATTCCTACTTTTTACTTGTTGTATTTTCCTGTTTCATCTTCCATCTCCACTAGTCACCCTTCTAGCCATGTCAGCTTTAACACATTACATCCATGGTTTCTTTGCTCTTCTTCTACTCCTATAGCCACACATTATCATCATCATATCTGCCCGGAATCACCCACTGCTGGGTATAGCCCTCCCAAACTTTAGCCACCACTTGGTCAAAGCCTTGCTCCATCGTCCATCTCCGCTACTAGCCAGATGTCCTACTACCCAAACCCACTTGCGACACACCGCCCGGTCCCCGACGTCGTAGATTTTTTCCATCCGACGCGACGGCGGATTTCGGTGTTACGCACTCGATCTAAGAGTCCACACATGATCAAAACTGTCCTGACGACATTACTGCATTAAACTACTAACTCACTAGGCTTCCGCCTACGTTCTGACCCTATTGCACTGACCTGCACGCATGTTGATAATTTCTCCCCACCTCCACTTAATTTTTTTCAAATTTTCATAGCAAATCATCAAAATTAATTGTTTTTCAAAATGTTGTTACAAAAAAAAAACGTTAGATAGTTTTGATAGTACTCACCCTTGATCCCTATCTCTATGTTCTGATCCACGCTCCGTGAGCCGGCGCGCGGGTTGCAGGTTGAAAACCAATTTTTTTTGTGTCAAAAACTGGTTTTTTGACAAAAAGTCTAAAATTTTGTTCGGCACCTACCCGGTTTTATTTTATAGATCGCTAGCCCCCGCGTAGACCCGTCTCTAGACACCATACACGCGCGTCTAGCTCAAATAAAAATACTCTGCCACTACTCAATTAAAAATAGTATATACCGAATTTTTCGAGAGAAAATATTGTCTGTACTTGCTCAAGGTATCTTCTTTTCTTTTTATTAAATAAAGCCCTGCTGGACGATCTAGAACTAGCTAGGAACTTAATTTTGTAAAACGAGCTTAGTCATTTTAGTGCATGTTAACAAAAAGTAAAGGGTACGTATTTGAATATCGAAGATTAAAATACCAACGCTTAAAATACCAATGTTCAAAATATCGATTATATCAAAATGTCGAAAATTGTTATACCTACGCTTAAAACGTCGAAGATTGAAATCCCGAGTGATTAAAATTTCGAATGATTCCAAATATCGAATGACATGCCTAATTTCAAAATATCAACATTTAATACATCTAAGTTCACAATATCTACGTTACAGTTGCCAAGAAAGAATAAAAGTTCCTTTTTCACAACTGGTTGTGAAACTCAGTTGCCATGGCGGCAAGGAAAAATACCTACTAGTTAAAATACCGGAAAATAAATTATATAGGCAGTATGAGTGTATTCATAAATGTAGGTAGAAAACAAGCATGCAGCAAACATGCAACATGCAAGCAAGCATGGTTTCTGTCACGGCTCCGGCGCTGCAGGGCTCCGGCAGTCCCACGCGAGCTTAACGTCGCAGATGGTCTAAACGCTCACGGGTGTTAAAACCACCTGCTCCTCAGATCGCGGGCTGCCTCGCCCCTTCGCGCCTACGCGATTCTAAATTACACTCTAGGGGTAGGGCAGACAAGACTACGTGGAGTAGGTTTTGCAGCGATACGTTTCTGTCACTAACTTTAGTAGCACAACATATTGACTTTCAAGAAAATTAATTTTAAGACCTAAATAATACCCTCACGATTGACTTATGCTTGTACACTGGACACTGATACTCATGGATAAAATAGGTCGAAATTGTTCCAAAACCGAATTTGGGCACCCCGAATTTACGTAGTCTTTTGGCTGTTACCCGTAGAGTGTTTATAAAAATCCGGAGGCGCGAAGGGAGGGCAACCCCCGCCCGCTATCCAACTCCGCAGTTTCGGCTGGCTGGTCGCCGGGCGGCGACCAGCCTCAGCCGCTACGGCTCCCACGGTGCCTATTCTTTGTTACGCAAGGCCGAAGGGGTTGCACTTCCCGTAGCGCCGGAGACGTTGCAGAAGCAACATTTTTCCAATCATACTTATATCAAAATTTGTTCGATATTTTAACTTGTCCGTATTTTTAGGGTGAAGTAGTAATGTTGAAAATTAACCCATTTTTACACGTAGGTATATTAATTCAAATAATATATGTACCCAACGACATTTAGGACGTTCGATAGTTTGTACTTCGATATTTAGGAAATTTGATAATCTGTATTTCGATATTTGGATCTTTCGATGTAACTTTTGTAGATATTTAGATTTTAGATAAATTGGACGTAGGATATTCAACCATTCGATATTATAAACTTTCGTTGTTTTAATTTTTGGTTTTATGGTCGTTCGATATTTCCATTTTCGATGTTTTGAACATCGATATTTTAACAGTAGGTATTTTAATCTTCGATAATCAAATACGTACCCAAAGTAAAACAACCAAAGGTAAAATAACACATTTTAGTAATATTAGGTATATTGTTATTAGAAAAAAATACAATAACTCACAAAAAAGGAAAAAATAAAATAAGGATATGAAGAACTGCGCTATTTTCTTCATCATCCCAGGTCATCTATGCTCCTTATCGCGAAGTCGGAAGAGCCGACTGAAAAGAGTAACACATTAATCAAAATATTATCAAAGACGTCAATGGTCAAGATAGCAACCACAAACCGATAAGATCATATCAATGACTATGAAAATGTAAGTGAATGACTAATTAGTATCAGAATAATCCATCAATGACATGGTAACTGCATTAGCGGGTTAATTGATAAAGGACCACGAAAAACATAAATTGTCTCATAGTTGGTAAACCGACGTAGGTCAAAAATTAAAAGATAATTTTATTGAGAAAATTGATTTCTGACTAAAAAGAGAAGCTGAAGCATGCAATCAATATTTCATGCATGATTGCCTATTTCGGTTTAATGTTGTTTAAGGCATTTGACATTGGGCTGCGGGACTGTTCGAAAGAGATACGGCCCTGGAACACAATGACTTCTTCCGCTCTGCCCAGAGCGGGAGATGTCATTTGATGATTACCCATCCGAAAAAAAAAGTTATTTGACATTGACAGGGACAGTTCAAACACATGTGGATAAATGAGTGATGAACATAAACGTTCTTCTTCTTAGCGTATCGATGGCAAAAGGATCAAATGTATTTAGCCCAAAATTCAGCCACATGAACCCCGCTCACTGATGGAATAAATAGATCATCACATGTGCAGATGATATGCGGTGCAAGATGGAAGGTGGGCCATTGTCTATGGGAACATGCCATATATGCCCTGAGGTATGAGTCATCCATGAAACCACATTTGCAGGGATTGTCTTTGCTCCGGCCGCTTTGGGTTCGAAGTCTATTTAGAGATTTCCAAGTTGGCTATAGCAACGGGTGCCCAGATGGCAAATATAACTTAACCGTTGATAGGGTAAATAAAATGGAAACCAAAGATAAGATGGATGGAAATGATATGGATAAAAATGGAATGAATGATAACGTTTCAGATAACAAAGAAGAATGGAAACAATATTTTGCATTAATCACAAGTAAAAATGGGATTTGCACAGAAAAAGAAGCTTATAATGGCTATCAAATTGCTCGACATGAAAGGATATAGAATTCAGTGATTCCATTTCTTTACATACATCTGCTCCAGCATGAATGGCAAGATACAGGTCTTCTCCAACTCCAGATATCGTAATTAGTGCTTGACCCGTGTTTGACACAGTCACCGTCTTTCCTGTGCACCCATTTCCTTGCACTTGTCCTGATCTTATGTCACAGTAGGTTCCAGTAGGCAGTGCAGTCTGTAATTTTGATTTTAATACGCGTATTTTATATAGTATTTTATTCTTTTACATCAGTTTAAGAAGTAGAATTTCGAGTTGTATTCATTTTCTGTAACTCTGTGTTGTGTGTTCTGTGTTTGTTGTGTGTGTTGTGTCTGTAGTTGTGTTTATGTAATTTGTGTGTTCTGTTGTTCTGTTCTGTATGTGTATTTTAAATTTTGTAGTATCTTACTTACCTGTAACGTTGTGTTCAAGGCAGTTCCTTCTGTATTAAATGCAACAAAGCCTTTATTTCCCAAACCAAATGCAATTTGGTTGTTGCCATTGTCCCACCAATTTATAACTACAGTTTTATGGATTTCATTCCTAAATGCGACCATTCTGCTCACGGTGTTCCAGCGATGTTCACATACCCAACCACTATCAGTTGTACACTGTTCGGACTAAAATACATTACAATAAGCTATTAGTTTTGTTAACTATGATGACTGAAATCATGTGGGATATAATAATGAAACAATTTAACACTTGCATCATCGAAAACCGGTCCTTGAATATTCTCAGAAACATCAGCAGGCGGACCTTGGTCCCGATTAGTAAAATAATAACTGCTTGTAATCCGAGCTTGTCCATATGGATGGGCTAGAAGAAATGCTAGAGCTGCCTGTAGAAAAATAATTATAATTATTCTAAAATGTTAATGACTGCTGACGCGGTTTTTATCATTCGAGAAATCACCCCGAAAAGTTTATGTGTTTATTTAATACATTAATTTTAAACTTGTACACATTATAAAGAAAGAAGAAAAATTTTTAAAGAAATCTCCACGTATAATCAAGTCGTAAAAATTGTGACAACCTGGGGGAGGGTCGCTAATCTTACCATAGTGTTCGTGAATGACATAACATAAAATAACATCACCCCTGTAATCCCCGAAGGGTTAGGCAGAGGTGTACGTATTAGTACACCCACATTTCGTCAGTCAGGCGAGTCTATTGCCATCAATCGGGCACAAATCCAGACTCAGTGGCTGCCAATGAGAAATTCCTGATGGAAAAACCCAATAACATTTTGGCCGACCCGGGTAGCGAACCCAGGCACAGTAGTCGCGCTTGCGACCACTCGACCAATGAGGCAGTCTTCATGAATGTTATAATACTAAAATCCCAAAGATTAATTATATTCCAATATTTGTTGAAAACATGAATTTATGTAGTTTCAATCTATATTTATGATGAAACACGATTTAATTTACCTTATAGAGTGTAGCATTTTTATACGTCAATATTTCAGTAGGTACACGTTGCGTGTCATGATTGTCGACGAAAACTACAGCGTTCTCACTGGGCATCATATCCAGTCCTGTAGTTCCATATGAGCTTAAATTTCTCAAAGGTTTTTCACCAGTGAATATTGGCGCTAGTTCTGCTCCTGCCTGGAAAATTAAATAAGTTTTTGTGTACCTACTAAAGTTTGACTGAATCATTTCATATTTAGTAGGCTCATTAAACCAGGATCAAAACTCGTGGGACAAAACGTACTGTAATTTATAGTTCAGAATAAGGTAATTGAGATCAGCTACGATAAATTGTTTTTCCAAGTTAAACGCGCGGTAATGCTGGAAGCATTACCGCGCGTTTAACTTGGAAAATAGCTTGGAAATAGCTGTTAATGAAAACTAATTTGTTCATGATTATATATATTTTATATTTAGTATATCCTGTGAGGCAGACATACTTTTAAGACTAACCCCTTCGTGATTTCTTCTGATTCAGCGAAAATCTTAACAATGACAGTGACAATGTTATATTGCAAGAATTGTAGTCGAATTGATGTTATAATAAATCTTAAGATTTTTCGGGTTTCGGAATTATCCAATATCAACAAATATAAATAAACTGATGTTAGAGATATATTGCAGTACCTCCCCTAAATGTAAACGTGCCAACAAACTACCGTAAATCCAAGAAATACCAACGATTATTCACCCATCCACAGACCAACCTAGGCAAGCACGGCTTAATCTAAAGATCGCCCCGAGCGGCTGTTATTATTTAGCCACGAGCTCCTCACATAACAAAAATTATTAATAAAATTCAGTGCTTATAAAAAGCAACTATGACTTACCGTAAACTCCGTGATATCTCCCATAGCATTGTAGTCCTTATAAGTAACCTTATAAGTAGTTGGTAAATGTAAGGTCTTGAGTTCTTGCGGAATCCATGATTTGTGTTCAAGTTGTTGAGGTACTTGTAAATTTCGTTGAGATCTTCTGGCCACATGTGCTTTGCTGCGTCCACTCTGGATAGATAATAATTAAGATAGGACTTTTCATACAATTTTTCGAAAGGCCTGATCCATTCCATAGAGCCTTTCTGAAGATGCGATGAGGTACGGGTACGGACAAATTGCTAGCCGGCTTCGACACATAATGTACTGAAGTATACAGCATATAAACTGACCCTTCACGAAGTCGTCAACCAAGCATTCTCTAAATCAAACTAAGTCGCCATAAGCAAAAAATATTACTGGGAATCGACTTTTTATGGGGTGAAAAATCACGTTTTACAGCAGGACACAATGTAACGCACTCAAAGCATTGTACTGATAAATGTATTGAATATTACAAGGGTTATGGAGATATTATATTAAAGTTATATTATAAAACCTTGTGAAAAAGTTGGAACTTTGTCCTCCAATATCTCCGTAACTAGAAGGTTTCTAAGTAGGTATGATCCATACCAAAAAAAATTAATCGCAATGACGGGGAGAACAAGTGCCTTTCGGCTTCATTAAGGTTTTACACCCATTTTATCAAAGTCCGCTGTCCGCAGCTAGCCGTCTGGTCAGTTTGAACGAACCGTAATATTAGATGAAACATAACAACACCAACAACAAATTCAAATCTTACCTGAAACCAGCAACACCAAGATCAATAAGTTTATTTAAGTATTCGATAATCTTTTGACGTACATATGGCTTTGTTTGGTTTAAGTCCTGTAGTCCACCCAACTGACATACACGTATCTAAATAAAAAAAAACAAACAAACATTAATTTGTAAAAAAATTGTGCTCATGGTTAAATAATAACAGCAATTAGGGACGGGTTAAGCCGCGCCTGCCTAGGTCGGTGGATTGGTGACCACAGTCATATTACATAGGTACCGTGTTTCAACTGGCCTCAGAAAGCACGCCGATGCCGATGGTCCCGGCTGTCATTTTTAGATCTTTGACAGTCATTACAGCCAGTCAGTACACAGTGGCCCGAAAGTCTGACAAACAGTCTTACCAAGGGGGTATTACCCAATACAAACTGGTTTGTGGAGGTTAGATAGGCCGGCGCTCCATGTAAAATACAAGTATTCAGCTGGGTCCGGTTGGATTGGAAGCCGGCCCCAATATAGTTGAGAAAAAGGCAGATGTTGAATTTGTAAAGATTTGTAGTAAGGAGCTACGTGATCAAATGGATACACCTAATAAGAATAGCGGCAGTAAGACAGAACCCAATGAATGATTGTACAGTGATGCACGGATTTTTTGGTACTTAAATGACGTTGCCAGGAGGACGCTGTTGGTAACCATTTGTGAAATCATCATCATCAGCACCTTACGCTTGCCGATTCGCGGTCTCCACTCAAAAACCCGTCTACCCCAACGGTCATTCGTTCTATAATAGGGAAATCTGTGGAAATTGTTTTGAAAAAACAAGATGGCGGCGTTAGCTCCAATTGTGACCAAGCGCCAAAAGATCCATCTACTATTTTACAACTAATATTACACTATTGAAAAATAAAAATATAAGACAAATTAACAATTAAAACCAACCTCAGTAGCGTTGTCATAATTTTCAACTTGACACACTGGAAAATTGAAATGCTCTGCTGTATAAGGAACCGCTGGATAAGTATAATTCAGGGGGAAGGCAATACTGCCAGCAGTCCCTACTAATGCACTTGATGTGTTCTGGGGTATCACCATATGGTTGAATACGACGTCCACGTAAATTCTGAGAAAAAAGTGCATTTCTGTAACACTTGAATCGGAAAAAGTTAATTAACGTAAAGGCAGGATATTAGTAATTGTCAGCAAACAGGGAGGGGCCCACAAGTGCCGATGCCTGCCAGGACTGCGGGATTGTTCGAAAGAGATAACGCGGCCCTGGAACACAAAGGGCAAGGAAGGAACATGGATGGGTTTTAGTCAGTACAAGTCTGACACTCCCTTCCGCTCTGCCCAGAACGGGAGAAGTCATTTGATGATTTCCGATCCGAAAAAAAAAAGGATTTTAGTAATGAATGATCCATTGTATTGACTTGCCAAAACGATGTAGAACTTTGTGGTTTTTGTAGACATTTTTTTTCTAATTTAGTCTTGCGATCAGTCTTTCAGACTATGAGCAGGTGAGATAGTTCGAATAGCGTTTTGGGCGCTACTTATATATTTTTGTTTTGTTCATTAATTATGTTGGAAGCACTGGCTGATCCTCAAAGTTGGAAGCCATATGTCCAGATTGGCTTTAGACTAGTCTTTGTAGACAATAACGATTTCATAAGATGCAAATTTTCAGAAAGATTTCACCAACCTGACGCCAACTTTGTTACACCTGGTAGTCATGTTCAAGAAGGCTGCTTCGTCTCCCGAGTGAGTGGTCAACTGATACGACATGACTTGGTAACGCTCATACCAAGGTCTTACACCGCCTTCTAGGGTTAAAACCAAATTCTCCGATGCCGGGGAAGTCTGTTGATTAAGAAATAAAAATTGGAGCGCGGCGTTACAATAAAAAAAATAAAATCAGTACGATACATATATGTATTTGCGACCTAAGATGTTTTAATGACTAGCCTGTAATGCTTTGCCAGTGGTTTGTACGGAGCAACCAGGGGAGCATAGCTTACTTGCACTGCTCCATACTTCTTGGGCCCAAGATACCGTTCGCATTCGTCTGCTATGTCCAACCATTTCCATTCAAACATTTGTACGATGACGGAACGGTCGGACCATTGGTTGGTCTTTATGTAGGCCGCGCAGGAAACTGCCGCGCCGAATAATGAGCAGAAAGAAAGCCACACCAGGAGCAACATAGTCTGGAAAATTTAACAGATTGATAGATATTGTTATGTCTAGACAAGAGGTCAACACTACGATGACAGCTAGTTTCGAAGAAAAAGACGTATTATGTACTTACTCTCAAAAAAAAAAAATAGAAATGATAGATAGATAAAACATTTATTCAGTGCACACAAAAGACAGCACAACACACAGATGCACAATTAAAGTTAAATGATACAAATTACATGAGTATAAAAACAAGGTGAAAATGTACAAAAACATATTTACGAAAGAAGTATAGTAACACCATAATTTAAATAAAATAACGAGTATACAAGGTGTGCGTCTCAAGGTTGCACCAAATGGGAGTCCAACTTAACATGTCAACCGCGTGCAGGGCCACCTGGCAAAGGAACCTCGAGCGTTTTGGGAGTATATTAGGTCTAGGAAAGGCGATTCGAATCAGCGGAAGTTAATGAAAGACGGACGGGTACTATCGGAATCTGAATGTGCCATTGAGTTCACCCGGTTTGTTCAGTCGGTATACAATCCGGAACCTCCTGAGCTGAGTGTGGCGGCGGCGACTGCGGGGTAGGCGACGCCGACGGGTGGGGTGTCTGGCGCGCGGGTCCACATAGCGAGTGTGGGCCCCGAGGACGTAAGGGGCGCGCTCGCACGCTTGCCGCCTAAGCGCTCAGCCGGGCCGGATGGTATTCCGGCGTATATTTTTAGGGATTGCCGTGCGGTGTTGGTTAAGCCGTTGCTACATTTGTTCAACGCCTGTATCAAGACCGCAACTTTTCCTGAGCGCTGGAAACTTAACCGGGTTGTACCCGCGCCTAAAGGTGGTGGAGGTTCAGCACCCTGCGATTATAGACCTGTAGCGGTATTATGCACTCCAGCTAGTGTTCGAGTCAACCATTCACAGTAGCACAGTAGTAAAATACACAACCCAGGCGTTTTAAGCACGGTTGGGTTGTGTGTACCTGATGGGTACGTGGGGCGACGGAGGCGGCCGCCGCTGCTGTGGGTGCCGCCCGCTTGCACCAACCTGCTGCAGCTGACGCGCGCGCTGCGTACACTCAATATGGTGTCACAACAGATTGACTGCTTCAATTGTACACTGAGTGAATTCACACGGGCCGCATTTTGCAAAATTACTCATGGTTGCCAAAATAATTGATAAATTAGTGTAACTTTTAATATAATATATTATATTGTATTAGGTACCTAAGCCTGTGATAATAGCTGTATGTGTGGTTTAAATAAATAAATAAATAAATGTCAGGCATGCACCTGACGCGGATATTCTACTAGATCCTTGTAGTGACAACTGAAGAGTTGTGTGACCCCCTTTCGGCTTAGTATACCCTTTCCGTTACACGTTGTATAATGGACGTGTTCCAAACAGTCATACCCAGTTTTTTCTGCGATTCAACAAGAAACTGCCGCAGTCGAATTCTGAAGGTACCAAGACATTTAAGATTTCTTATCGGCGGGGGAATATTATTCCAGCATTTGGATGCGGCGTATCGAAAACCCCTGAAAGCAGCTGTCATGTGTGATTGATTGGAGAGTTGCTGCGAGCACTGCCTACTTGCGCATCCTCTTTTGCTAGCGATCCAGCTCAGTTTATTGTACAATTAGGACGGCTGCATATACTTTATAACTCCAAAAAGTATGCATGCCAAGTGCAACTTACGCCGCGACTTTCATCCTGAAGATAGAGTGCTTATTTAAGAATGGCGTTACGTGACTTCTTGGCGGGATTGAGAAACAGAATCGAGCGCAGGCATTTTGCACCCTCTGGATCAGTCGCTCAGTTCTTGCAGGTATCCGAGGGCCAATAACTGTATATGCGTGGTTTAGGTTGGATAGTACGAGTGACTCAACCAGCGGCCTTATTTTATAAAGGACCATAAGCTGGTAGAAACAAGTGCGCAATGACACTGCCATGTGCGCTTCGTATCTCAACCCGACGTCCATGTTCAGACCCAGATAACGTGCCTCACTGACTCGACTGACTGACTCACCCAGCAGGGTAACATTGAGTGATGCTGGCACTGCGCTGATTTGGTCATTGGTCCCAAACAGCATGTATTTGGTTTTAGTGGGGTTAAGTACTAAACCGTTATTTTCAACTGTACATGCTATCCTGTCAAGTTCATCGTTACGATCCTTTAACGCGACGTCATAGTCATTTGGCTTATAGGATATAGACTTGTGTCATCAGCATAAATATGGTACCTACATATCTTCAGTAAACTTATGATATCCGCACAGTACAAAATAAAGATAATAGGGCCCAGTATTGTGCCTCGCGGGACTCCCCTGTAAACAAAACTGAGTGACGAAACAAGAGATGAGCCACTGCTTACCATAGCTGCTATAAAGTCATCGTGGTTGGTCCCAAGTATAAACAATAGTTATAACTTTGCAAGTAATGTAAAAGTCCTATTCGACATTATCATCGAGATGTGTGTATGAATACATGTATTAAAAGTGTATATATTATCAGTAATGTGTTTTTAAATAAATTCTGCATAATAATGAGTTTTAAAATTCAAGTAAACTGAGCATAAAAACATTTCTTACTTACTGTAAGCTGCCAGTAGTTGATAACATATCATAAATGTCCACAATTTACCAAAATAATCAATATTCTAAGAATAAATCTTGGGTAGTGTCTTTGAGAAAAAAATAGATTCCAACCTGGTACCGCAGGAGACACACACACACACACCGTCTTGCGACCTCACTTATTAATATGAAGAGCAAAATATACAAAAATCTTTTACGTGCAAAACAACAAACAATAATAAAGAGGTCAAAATGACAACAACAGAGACAACAGGTATACGAAACAAGTTTAAAGAACGCGTTCGGGTGTCGTACAAACCGATCATTACCCAAAAATCCTACAAATATCGTCTTTAAACCTAATTCGTTCGGCTTTTCGGCCATCTTCTCTGCGAGCTAAGATTCTCCCTTCCCTTGTCCATACGTACTTCCATTTGTTTTGGCTCCCTGTCTGACGAGCGTGATAAATTACTGGCGGTTTGTTCGAGTTAGACGTTCGTTAACGTAAACTCGGTGCGGCAGCCTAATGATATCAAGGTCACCTGCACTCAAACCGCGGCGAAACCGATTTCTGATCAATACTTTGGATGGATATTCCAGTTAAAACGCCTCAGAAGCATTAGTAATTTAGATATCTACCTACATATTTATGGGTATGATTTTATCAATAACCTAATACTTAAATGCATTTTCAGTGACCTAATAAATAGTATTAGTTCCTTAAATAGTAGATCTATCACAATTAAATCAGTAAATAATATCAAAAGGCTCACATATATGTCGGATCTGGTCATTGGTATCGACATAAAATGAATCGCAAGCGCGTCGGAGTGGTGACATCACACCACTTACTTACAAGTCAACCAACACCACAGCGTGCTTCTACAGAGCCCTGATGTTCACAGCTCTAGGCAAGGACGACATTCAAAGTCTGATCTTAACGTCCTGGAACTGTATCCGATTCATTGTGCCCCATGTTTTAGCGTAATTTCAAGTAATTTCTTAGTTTATTATACCTAAACAGTGTATGGCACCCAGTGTATTTTCATTGCACGAAATCCATCGTCTGCCCACACGATGTACGAGCTTAACGGTCTAAATCCTGACAATCCGACAAATATATTAATTAAGAATTATTTGTAAATAATATTAATGATCAAATAATTGTATAGGGTTTCAAAATAATAGAAGTGTCACCAAAATTGAATCACCAAACAATGTAATGTTTACCTAAAAAATAATGTTGTCAGCTCCGACGACTGCCATGACGCGCGCTCGCTACGCTCGCATTTTAAATTACAGACCTACTTTCTCTCACAAATGTCGTCGTCGCTTCGTCGGCTTACGGCCTACGCTCCTCATGCCAGCTGGCAAGACTTTTAGGACAATTTGACTCCGCCTCTAATAGGTATATTTTAATAGAATTAAGGAACGGATCTATTAATTAAGTGACAGATCTATCATATCGATGCAAATATCTGTATACCGGAGGTATACTATCCTAAGTCCATTTTTTTCGACATTCACTTTGTAATGTCCTTGAAACAAACATTTATAGATCTACTTAGTGGTATACTATTTTAAGTCCAATAAAAAAAAATACAAACTTTCGAATTCGGTATTATGCTTTAAGTCCAGATCACTTCAAAGGTATACTTGAGACTTAAAACATGTGCACTGAATAATTAGCTTAATGTGACTTATGATTGTTTGCTTCCGGTATACAGATATATTATTTCTGCCCGTGACTTACTTTTTTGAGGACAGACCAGACAATAAAAAAAGTAATCAAGCTAAAATTTAAGATACATATTTACATTAATTTGATGATGCTCACTTAGAGACCGTTTTGATTAATATGATAACTAATATATTTCTTGGCAATAATAATTATATATACATAAATAATGAGGGTATCGAAGATTAGTGACAAATCTAAACTTAGGTGACAGAAAATATTGTTCCCCATATTTATTTACACAATACAAAATAAATCAAACTAAATACTTGAACATTTACTAACATCCCTATTGTGTTAACACATCTGTTCACCAGGAGGACTTAAAAATAACAATGCCCTTTCAAATCAAAACACTTAACATAATAGCAAACAACTAATGCAATTTGAAAATATAGCACTTCAAACGTTAGAGCTCCTTAGGTAAAGTTTCAGTACAGTTAGCAAAACAATTGGATATGCTACATGATTATTTGATTTATTTATTTTATTGTATTTGGGTGGCTAACAGATGACAGTACAAAAATTTAGTGAGACAATCAACGACAAGCGAGCTCGCTTCGCTTGCTCTTTGATAAATTTTGTAACTTTTATACATGAATTGACAATGTTACTTTTATATCTGCTTGAACGGTGAAAAGAAACCTAATGTCTAACGTTCTAACCAATCCGAAGCGAGTTGCTAAAATTTTAGAGCTAGCTTTGCTCGGTGGCTCTGACTCATTTCGTTTCATTGTTATTTTAAGTTTTCATTTTATGTTTCTTATACCAGAAATTGTTAATGTGAGGATTCCTATTGTTATACTATGTACTGTAACAGTTATGTACCAACTATCTACCCATATTATGCGAATAAATTATTTGATTTTTATTGATTTTATTTTTGATTTGACTGTGCTTTCGCCGACTGAGGAACTATTTCGCGTGATTTGCGGATTTTGTTAGTTGATTATAATTATTTTGATATAAAACAATGAAAAACTTTTTCTTTTTGATTTGGGTTTAATAAAGTCCTGACTCGGAAGTCGGGTTCTCTACCGTCCTCTACCCAATACCTACAAAGGAAAGACTAACTTATTGCACACATATTTTTATTAGAATCGTTAGCAAAAGGTACCTATCACATTTCAATGCTATACAAATTGAAGTGCGGATTAGTGCAAGAATGCAAGTGAAGTAATAATGATAAGCAGATAAAATATGGGAAAAGTGTTTAGGCGTCAGTAATTATCGATAACAATTACCTTTTACATTAGAAAAGCAACTGCTTAGGTACTTCTGTATACAGTTCGACCTCTCATAGATAAGTAGGTAGGTACCCACCGACATGATAACATTGCATGTCTTGAAACTGCATCCACGGATAACTGCAGTCCGATAAAAAATGAATATTAATGCGGGATTCATCCTCATTCTATTGGATGCTTTAAAGACAATCAAGAAATCCAACGCCTATTCTATGTACCTACTTAGCATAAGGGGAGTGACCTGATGGGAAGTGGTTACCGTTGGCTACGCAGACAAAAGGTATCATCGTTGTTTTAATGTCATCTAAGAGACACAGCTGAAAGAAGCCAGAAAGTCTGACAACTAGTCTTAAGAAGAGATTTCGTGTTCCCCAGAAACTGATGGGTTGTGGAGGTGTGATCCATATGTTAAATACTAGTATTCAGCTGCATCTGTTTACACTGGAAGTATACCCTTACATAGTGAAATATGAAAAGGAGGCAGATGACTTTTAATGCAAAATAGAAGGCAACAGACTATGATAAACGGTAGTCAAACTTTTGTCAAAGTAGACATGCCGAGGTGAACATTGCACTTGTGAGTACCAAGATTATGTCTGGACTTTAAAAGAGACTATGACCTCTACGTTTGTTTTGGCTGTTTCTTCTCAGAGTAGTCAGGTAAGTACACAACACCGGCGCTATCTAGTTACTGAAAAAGTTTTTGTAAAAACCTATTTGTGTAATAAACAACATCATTTAAAATTCATCACTCCACTACTTAAGGCCACGAACTTAAAAGTAAGTACCTATCCATTATCCACAAAGCAGATTTAAATGTTCGGTTGTGAGGAACCTATATTATAGAGCAGGACCATTGATTTCTTCCCTCACCGTGACACCTTCCTATGATGAGAATACTTAGTTCAAGCCGTGATAAGTGTGATAACAAAATATAAGCCAGTACAGTTAGCGGTAGCGGGGTAGAAGCCGAAGCTACGCAGGATGAGTAGGTACTATAATAGGTGTAAAAAGACCCTTATCGAAACCGCATGGCATTTACCCTTCGTGTCATTGCGATAAAAAAAATGTGGACCATAACGTGTAACCTTCTAATTACGAGGATATTGGAGGTCAGAGTTCTTACCTTTCCCCAAGTTAAATAAAAGGTTCAAGTTTTTAATGTTATAACCTTACTTACACACCTCAATGATCCTCGTACTACTCAATACATCCATCAGCACAATGCGTTAGTGCGTTACATTGAGTCCTACCATAAATCGTGATTTTTTACACGAAAAAAAAATCGTTTCCTAGGAATAATTTTTTGCGCAGTATTACATAGTTTGATGTACAGATTGTTTGGTTGACGGCTTCGTGACAGTTACGTTTACATGCTGTGTCTAAACCGAAACGCTGAGAAGCCATTTTAATGATCATTGGACTATAACACCCGCAGTGTAAATAAAGTAATTTTATCTTCAGATACCTACCGACCAAAATGATCAGATCTTGTCAGATATAAGTTTAATGTAAATATTAAATTTGCAGATAAGCATATAACGATTGTTATTTTAAAAGTGTGGCGCGTGGATAAACTTTAACGGTAGGTAGGTAGGTATGGGTTTTCATATTCTTATCATATCTTCTGTTTTAGGTGCAGATACCAACTGGCTACTTAGGTGACCACCTGTGAGTTTTCTTCCGCAGAAAAATGATATTGGTATCTGAGATTATGAACGGGCTGGACTATTTGCGTTAAATAAAGAAAAATAAGAATAATTGGTTAAGCGAAATGTACGAATGCATAACTCTGCCTCCCCTGCGGAATTAAGATGTCGTGTAATATTGTTTTATTTTTTATCAATATGTATTACCCCACAGGTGGGCAAGGTCCTATAGCATTTCCCAGCTCTCTGTAAAAATATGTCTTCTCTTGGAAATCTCCTATAATTGTCCCCGAGTCACCCCACCAGTTTTTCTTGTGGCCTACAATGATTTCAGCTGGTTGGTAGGCCGCACTCGTGACGTCACCAATCTGACAGCACCCACTGCGCGATTACCTAAGCGTGGCGTTATGATATTTTCATTTAGGCTTCGTATACACCGGAAACAACGTTGTGCATATTGTTTCAGGAACATGTTAATGTGTTAAGGAAAACAACGTTGGTCGCCATATTAAATGTTGCAGTATTACTGGCAAGATGCCAATGTTCCGTATACAAGTAAATAAACAAAAGAACATATTATCACATAACATTTATATCTATTGACGGGAGATAATGTTGCTCAACATTGTTTCCGGTGTACCTATATTGGGATATTTACTTATTTTTGAAGAAATCCTCTTGAATACCCTCCTTTTGGAGAGAAAGAAGGGTTATGTCGGACTGGTACCGACTAATACCTAAATTTCTCCGACTACTACTATGACCCAGGAAATTTCATACACTGACTGCGTCGTCGTTCAAACAGGCATGCCCAAAGAAGTCACACCTTTATACGAGAAAGTGCGATCGATCGTACTTGTTGGCCGGAGGGCCGGCATGGCCGGAGGAGACCAGGAGCGGTGCGCTCGAATGTAACGAATTAAATATTGCATTAATAAAGGTAAAAAATCTTCAAGCAACAGTAACAATAATAACTACTAAGAATTCTAATTTTTGTTCTAGTTTAAATTACTGATTGACTGAGCTACATCATAGCTTCACACAGGAAAGAAAAACAGGTAATCTAACGGTAATAAAATATCTAAAATACTACCAAGAAAGGAAGGGTGTGTTTATAAGGAAACAATTAACTATATTACAGTGATACTATAATTGAAAGAAAATGATCTAGATAGCGTAGAACATAAAACAGAAAGAATCACAAGCCTTTTTTAGATTTGAAGAACTCCACACAAAATATAGATCCCAGGTCACTAAAACTTCTTACGTGAAGTATAAAGAGCCGACTGAAAAGAAAAATTATAATTATAGCACAGTTATAAATTCATCGCGGTTTTTCCCACGGAGGTAGGAAAAACAATAGAACGCCAGCTGTAGGCTACGATTCTTACATACTCCTTTTGCTTCGTGCACGTAGTCTTACACGCACGCCGGTTGCGAGAAATACACACCAGATATTTCTGAAGAACATCAGCATTAGGTAAGTGACCTTTTGGTGCGTCCCGGTGTTTTCACTCACATCTGCTTTGTAAATACCTTTATTTTGAAGAGAAAGTTTGAGGCACCGTTTTGTTCGTATATTTAAATTAGATTGAGGATTTGGAGGTACTAGTTTAATAAAGAATTGTTATAGAACTATTTGATACTATATATTTGCTTTATACTATGTATAGTAATAGATAAATCATGGTGGTTGCGCTGGGAGGGATACTCTGCAGCGCAACCACTTTAAATTAAAGTTTACGTCGAAACTAGAGATATAGACTTTTTTTTAATAGGACTAAAATTTTATAAACATTCCATAGTTTTCTTTTATGTAACATTATACTTGTTTAATCCAAGGTGGTTCCGCCAGAAAGCATGACACTTTATAAGTCGTCTTTTAATCGTCCTCTCTGCATGAGCAAATTATCTGAGCATACTCTTTTCTAATGTGTACGCAACGCCTTTTGAACCGGATCGTTGCATATTAATTTATTCCCAATCCATCATTCAATACCTACTTACATTCTTGTTTTGTATCAAACATCTGCACAATGACTTCTGATTCCGCTAGCTGATAAGATAACCTTGTGTGCGGTACACAAGGTTATCTTATCAGTGTCAAGACACTTGATTTGATTACTTTTCAGCTTTCAGATAACATCTGCCACTGTGATGTGTCCTAATAGATCAATCGCGATTAGTAATTGCAATCAAGTACTGTTTTCAATTCAGCTGAATGTTTGTTGGATTGAATTATATCTAGGGGAATCAAGGCGGATCCCGCAGTTATATTTTTTATCAAATAAAAAAAACTAACTTTACTTTTAAATAAATATTTGATTATTGTGGATTCGTAACGCGGAACCGCATTTGATGAAGGTTGCTTGATTATTGCGGATCCGTAATGCGATCCGTCAGGATGGTGCGAGTTCTGCAGGGCGTAGAATTATGCTGAATCCAGCTAAACTGCGCGATCCTATTTCACTGGTTTGCAATCCCTTAACATCACCATCCACCCAAGAAGACCCCAAAATAATTTGCAGAAGGGCTTCTGCAAATTATTTTGGGGTCTTCTTCCACAAATCACTATTAAAAGTCATCTCAGTAGTCACCCCTCTCTAGCCATGTCATGATTCACACAATCGATCCACCATTTCTTGCATATACTTTTTACTTTTTCTAACTAGTTCTATACGCACCTCTGTTCCAACATGTATGGCAAGATACAGATCTTCTCCATCTCCAGATATCGTGATTAGTGCTTGACCGGTGTTTGACACAGTCACCTTCTTTCCTGTGCACGCATATCCTTGAACCTGTCCTGATCGAATGTCACAGTAGGTTCCAGTTGGAAGTCTGGTCTGCAATTTTTGATTTTATATAGGTCTTTCTCCGATAAGGCTATTTGCTACAGGCCCACCGTATAACTTAAACGGTGCTTGAAGCTGCTGTGCGGTGCGGGAGAAGTTCCTGAATAACTGAGCCATAGTATGAAGAAAAACCAGTAGACCAACTACCCCCTTTTCGTGAAATCAAACGCGAGTAGGGTTGTCAATGTCAGCTAAACTTTTTGTTTTGATGTTGTGTAGTGCACCGATTAAAATGTAACCTAATGTTACGACTTACTCACTAGTAATCTGTAACCTGAGCCATGCTCCGACCATTTCTGTCTTTTTTAATACTGGATGTTAATACTCCTCTAATGTCAACCGTGACAGCTGAGTGACAAGTCAAGACGCAATTCCATAACACGCAGCCCCCTCAGGCGTACCGTCACAGTTAAGCGGTAAGCCTGTAGTTCTATCAATCCCATCATGTCCCTTAGCACTTACCTGTAACGTTATGTTCATAGGAGTTCCTTCTAAATTGAATGCAATGAATCCTTTGTTCCCCAAACTGAATGCAATTTGGTTGTTACCATTGTCCCACCAGTTTGAAACTGCAGTTTTATGGACTTCATTTCTAAATGTAACCATTTTGTGAACAGTATTCCAGCGATGTTCACATACCCAACCACTGTCAGCTGTGCACTGTCCGTTCTGTTAAATACAAAGATATGACAAAACAATACACTATCAATTCTTGTAACATCGTTTCAAAAAACAAAGTAATTTAGGAGTTACCGTATCAAAAGCCGGTTCCTTAATACTTTCATCAGTATTAGCGGGAGGGCCTTGTTCAAAATTAGTGAAATAATAACTGCTTGTTATTCGAGCTTGTCCATATGGATGTGCTAAAAGAAATGCTAGAGCAGCCTGTAGAAAAAAAAAAAAATCTTTAATAACTTCAAATACACATCTGTAGGATATTATGCGCTCTTCCTCGCACGGTTAGGTTACGATAGCCAAAATTAAAACACACACGCAGACTTCAGCGTGAAAGTGAAGAAAGTGCTCCCGCGAGAACTTGAGTGTATGTCAACTTTTTTATCATGGTAGCCGGGCCTTACAATTTCATTTTCCAGAAGAAAGTCCAGTTTAGTCTAACCTCATTCACAAGCTGTCTAAAATAATTCTAATTTACCTAAAATCATCCCTGCGATGAGATTGTGACTAGATTTTGAAGGTAAGAATAATGTTGAGCATCGCCATAATATGCAAGGCTTATTAAGTATTTTCGAACTCCTAGTAATTCAGATGTAGGTAATGTTTACAAAGAAGAATCAGGATTACCTACCTTATAGATTGTAGAATTCTTATACGTCAATATACCATCAACACGTTGTGTGTCATGATTGTCAACGAAAACTACGGCGTTCTCACTGGGCATCATATCCAGTCCTGTAGTTCCATAAGAGTATAGACTTTTCAAATACTTTTGACCAGAGAAAGCTTCTGCTAATTCTGACCCTGCCTGGAAGATTAAATACTTTTCAATTTGAATTAATTAGCTACATAGAAAACTGTTAACACTTAAATCTGATAGCAATGTGTTTTCTCATCACCGCACTCAATACGAGAGGAGAGACTTAGTAAAAAATGTATAAACAAATACTTTTTTTGTCTACATTCAACTCAATCAAGTTTTTTTGTTGAAGGTCCAGGAGGAAGATACCCAATAAAGATCAAGTAAAAGAGCTATGGAAGCTTCTGTATGACAGTAAATTCCATAATATAACCCATGTCCCATTACTTATAAGCTCCATGCTTATGAAAAGCAACTATGGCTTACCGTAAACTCCGTGATGTCTCCCATAGCATTGTAGTCCTTGTAAGTGACCACACCACCCTTTGAAACTTCTTGGTAAATATAAGGTCTTGAGTTCTTGCGGAATCCATGATTTGTGTTTAAGTTGTGAAGGTTTTTGTAAATTTCATTAAGGTCTTCTGGCCACATGTGCTTTGCAGCATCCACTCTGGATGTAAAATAATAAAATTAAGTCTTCTTATTTAATTCTGGTACGGTTTAGATGATTCTGAAAAGTGCTACATATGCATATGTTCGGGCACAATTCGGCACGCTTCGGCCGCCAATTATTATGTAAAAGATAAGTTCCGGAAAAAAACGCCCCGAATTGTGCCGAGCCGATCCGAACATAATACAACAATGGTAGATGCCCAACAAAGTTTGCAGATTAACACGATCCGAAAGAAAGCCGATCATGAATATGTAAGAATTACCTCGGGTCAACGTTATTATTCCACAAATACTGTCGAACCAAATTGCCGATTTGAATGTGTGTAGCACTTTTTAGGGAGCATATCAAATTCGAATCTTACCTGATACCAGCTGCACCAAGATCTATGAGGTTATTCAAGAAATCGATAATCTTCTGGCGAACGTACGGTATTGTTTGATTTAAGTCATGAAGTCCAGACAACTGACAAACTCGAACCTGAATAATGAGAAGTTTAGGTAGCAGAGTATAATCAGAGTATATTGTTACCACTGCAGGCCCAGACCTCGTTTCTGTGTTAGAGAGTGGTGGTTACCCACGGTGAATGAATGACAAAATTCTATGAATTATTGCTTGTAGACCATGCTAATGGTATGCGAGTAATGATGCTGACGACATATTGCAATTGCACAAAGATCACCATTCATGGGCCTGAGTTCGAACACACGAGAAATAGATAGAACAAGAAGTAATTATTGCTGCAACACCCAATGAAAGGTTGAAGATAAAATTTAATACTCTTTATGGGACACTGGAAAGATAAATCTTACTACTTCTTAATCGTGAAGGTTTATGAGGATGGATGCTTGCTACTGTTTCACGCTGACAGCCGTGGGCGGACAGGAGCGTGCTGTCCATAAAGGCAATTAGGCCTAGCCTACCCTACCAACAACGCCAAATGCATTTATTATAACTACTTAATAAAATAACACAAAATATTAAAAAATAAGTTAAAACTCCTGTTAAATACTTATAGCAACCTGTCGAGCCCGTGTGAACTCACAATATACGTTACTACACCGCTCCGTTTGGATTTTTAGGCTCGTAAATTGAGGACCTACCTTTGCATTCATAAGTTTACGCACACTGATGCATATTTTCGTGTATATGAACGGCACACATGCATAGATTATGGGCGTCGTCTCCTGCGACAGGAGCTGTGTTGTTATTGGGCTTGGCTAGCTAGATTGTGAATGACTCAGGGTTCCCAATTTGTGGAGATTTCCCCAAATTACGGGGAATTCGAGAAACAGACTACACACAAACACGATAGTTTCCTTAATTACTAATAGAGACAATAAAAAAACAGGGTGGTATTGTCGAATATACCTACCAAAAATTGATAAATTGTAAAGAACAGCAAAAGCCCTTTTAAAAACAGAAACTACAATCATGAATTTTATTTTCCGCTTTGTTTTTTGGGGAGTTAGGAAAATAAATATTGGCAACCCTGTGCTGTGCCTGACACTTTTATTGACAAATTAGAAATTAAACTTTGAGAAGGTTTCATGTGACAAACAATCTATTGGTTTGGATTTTTATATCTTACTAAGTTATAACAATGGCAATGTCTGATGTGTGTGAACAGATATTAATGATCTTTTGATCAACCGATTTGTTGTGTTATTTGCTTATTTACTTAAAAATGTGTTTGTAAGAAGTTAAAAGCAGTAAGTTTACGTAATTATCATATGAATGATAAGATTATCTAAGCAAGTTGTGTTTAAAGGTAGATGTGTACCCAAACTATGAGAATTAACCTAAAAATATGTATACCCATTTTTTTTTTGGGTATCAGTATGCATGGCCTACCCTACGTGGAGAACCACTGCACGCCACTGTGGGCGGAATCTAGTTGCAAAGAGGTGCTAGTAGTCACAAGTTAAGTTTAAAAAACCAACCTCAGAAGCGTTATTCACATCTGAGAAATCACATACGGGGTGATGGAAATGCTGGTCTGTGTACGGAACTCCTGGAAACGAATTATTTTGTGTTGTGGCAGTACTGCCTGCGGTCCCTACACTGCTGTCGTGGTCTCCCGTCATATGGTTGAATACGACGTCTACGTAAACTCTGTAAATAAAGTTGATTTTCTAACAATTTGGCTTTTGTTGATGTTCGTTTTCGAACTGCTCAAAGGGACACATGCATTACACCTAAGTATAATTATTATAAGGTATAAAGATCGTTCAAGCTACACTTGAGTATACGTCCTTCTGTGAGCACACATTTCAACTTACCATCATTGGTTCCTTAGATACCAGCAAATACAGTAAGTTTTATCAGAACGGTTTAGTTACCTTTTTTTTTTCGCGATCGCAATGTCGGTCCCATGAAGAAAGTTATTCAGTTTGATGGTTTTTGCCATACCCTTAGATATTTTATTTTTATTTTATACTATTCGGGAAACTTACAGCTAATATAAACAATGTTCTTAAACAATACGAATTTGAACGCCATTTACAAGTTTCCACAGATAAAATATATGACCACACCTTTCTCATACATGCTGTACGTGGAACATTTATGAAATTAAGTGGATAGGTACGCAATTTTACTTTAGACGGTCTCTAGCTCAGGGCTGCGGGACTGTTCGAAAGAGATACCGCGGCCCTGGAACACAAAGGGCAAGGAAGGAACATGGATGGGTTTTAGTCAGTACAAGTCTGACACTCCCTTCCGCTCTGCCCGGAGCGGGAGAAGTCATTTGATGATTTCCCATCCGAAAAAAAAAACGGTCTCTAGCTGCTTGGAGGCATTATATAGCGAGTCGTGCATACTTTAGAAGACCGCATAACTTGGAGACGTATCGTATACATGTAATTGCCCCTCCTCAGCACTGAGGAAACGACGCCGAAGAAGAAACTATAATGTAATCAGTATCACGCTATCAATTAATGGTAGATTCGTTATTAGGTACCTACCGCTTGTAGCACTTCTTTCAAACCTCAGGACCTACTTATCATTTCGCCCAATGAGTCTGAGAGTATCAAAGTGCCAGTAAAATAGCATTCAATAATACGTGACGTTTTGATTTTAATCGTAATCAATCAACATTATGTGCGATTGAGGCGAACTACCTAGCAACTGAGACCGATGCAAGATAACAGTATTCATCAGTAATTAAGAAATTACCTACTTTTTGCTATGTTGTATTATGAGGACAAACTAATCAAAATTATAGAACCTTTTTAAGTGAACTCCAAATAAACGCATTTTTATATTTGGAATCTTGCCTGCCTGTTCATGTGTTCATGCAAAAGTAGTAGGGGTTCCAATGTTCCAATAGTAGTAGGAGTTGATTGATAAAGCTGGAGATTTCAGTGTGATACTTCAACAAAATATTAATGTTATTTTCATAATTTTTGCCCGGAATCACCCATTGCTAGACATTTAGACTCTATTGATAGGCCTCTTCCATCTTCTCTGTTTTGTGCGTCCCTTTTAACAAATTTTATCAATGCTACTTTAAATATTGATAAAGGGAAACGACAGGCCAGGGCTGCAGGACTGTTCGAAAGAGATATCGCGGCCCTGGAACACAAAGGGCAAGGAAGGAACATGGATGGGTTTTAGTCAGTACAAGTCTGTCAGTCCATTCCGCTCTACCCAAAGCGGGAGAAGTCATTTGATGATTTCCATCCGAAAAAAAAAAGGCGAAACGGCAGGAATTATCGACCAATAACCATCAACAATCTGCCATTGCATTGAGAACTATTCATACCTTGGGAGACAGTCTCAAATTGAAATTTTTGAACAAGTATCATAAAACGTTTACCTGACTCCAACTTTGTTGCACCTGGTAGTCATGTTCAAGAATGCCGCTTGGTCTCCTGACCGAGTGGTCAGCTGGTATGACATAGGTTGGTATCGCTCATACCAAGGTCTTATATTGCCATCCAGGTGTAAAACCAAATTCTCTGATGCCGGTGAAGTCTGTTAATAAAAAAGGACTTTTTA
This sequence comes from Lycophotia porphyrea, assembly GCA_950005105.1. Taxonomy (NCBI): domain Eukaryota; kingdom Metazoa; phylum Arthropoda; class Insecta; order Lepidoptera; family Noctuidae; genus Lycophotia; species Lycophotia porphyrea. Next base: position 7,015,410 of record OX465396.1, read on the forward strand.
TATGGAGTTAAAATAATTTTATTCACCTACTTTTATCCCAATTTATTTAAAGTCGAGGCAGCATGTCCACCCATTCCATACTCTATTACTCGTAATCTCAATTGTCATTTTTTTATCTCTTATATATAAAATTCTCGTGTCACAATGTTTGTTCCCATACTCCTCCGAAACGGCTTGACCGATTCTCATGAAATTTTGTGAGCATATTGAGTAGGTCTGAGAATCGGCCAACATCTATTTTTCATAATAAAAAAAAAATTAGGCGGTACGAAGTTCGCGGGCACAGCTAGTAGTCATATATATCTTTGATTCGTCGTCTCTTTGGTCTTTCTCTGCCTGCTCATAGTCATCCACATTAATCCCAAAACTTTGTCACATCTTCCTCATGGATGGTTTTCCTCATCACATGGTCATGACACGGTACGACGAACGATTACCACCATGGAGTAAAACTAATTCTACTCTTCTTTTTTTTAGCGTGTCGATGGCAATCTATATTGTGTCGGCCCAGAACTGAGCTACTAGTTTGGCGCTTTCGGTAGCATCCATCAGTTCCTGTAGTGAACAAGTAACAGGACACGCAGGACACGATATTAAGTGCCTCATCGTTTGTGGAACAGCACCACATTTACACTCCAGGTCAGAGTCATCAATGAATCTCCACCTGAGCAGGTTTTCCCTGCTGCGTCCAACCTGGGTCCGGAGTCTGTTTAAAGACTTCCAGGTCAGCCATGGCAACTCATGTCCAGATGGGAGATTTTCAGTTGGAGGAACGAATGGGTTAGGTAAGGATGCAATAATTCTACTATTAAGGGCAACATTTACCTGTACCGCTCCATAATTCTTGGGCCCAAGAAACCGTTCACATTCGTCTGCAATGTCCAACCATTTCCATTCAAACATTTGAACGATGACAGAACGGTCGGACCATTGGTTGGTTTTTATGTAGGCCTCGCAGGAAAATGCCGCGCCGAATAATGAGCAGAAAAATACCCACACTAGAAGAGACATTGTCTGAAAAAACAGATTATTAGGAAGTTAGTAGCTACACGTTGGTCATAGTTGAGATGGCAAGAGTTCAAGAGATAAAGTAATAGGCACCTAGTAAGTAAGGTTTAACTCTTTCAGGCTTGGTGGTTAGTTTTCTAACCCTTTATTCTCGGTTGTTTAAAAATATTTCCACGTCATCGATCGACGATGCGCTGGACTTTTATGCTTTTTAAAGTCATTGTTGACCGTGTGTTGCGAAAACCGCCAAGGTGGTTAGTAAACTAACCCCCTGATTCCTCAAAAGCCAAAATTTGTATTTTCGTAAAATATTTTTTTTCGTTATATATAATTATTAAGAAAAAAAAATATTTTACGAAAATACAAATTTAACTAACTAAACAAAACATCCAATTGTTTCATTGTTATATGTAGTAAAAGTGTGTCTGAAAGAGTTAATCTTCTATGCGTCGCGCAAACTAATAATGCTCAAGATATATAAGTATCCCCAATTCCTTCCACGAGCTTTTTCCCGTGCCCCCTCGAACCAGCCCTCGCGGTACGCGTCCAGATCCTCTCGCTACCTTTTTCTGGGCCGGCCTCGGCGGCGCCATCCGTCTTCCGACAACCATTGTGTGGAGACTTTTGCCCAGCTGTCATCGTGCATGCTGGTGACGTGACCCCCCAATCCCATTTTAGCCTAGCGGCCTTCTTGCCAACGTCCACTATGCCCGTTTTGGAACGCGGCGTGGTTTTTTTATTACCTATCTACTACTTATTTTTGTTGTTTCCTTTTATGCGTAATTTTGCGTGAGTAACAGACTGTGAGAGACTTGTGCCAGGCATAAGGAAAACTGACAATTGTAGTTCTAAATTGATAAATGCGGCTCCTGCACACTAAGTACTCAAAACATATAGGTAGATAGACCAGTCCAAAAGCAAGGACAGTGAATAAATGATATATATATAATAGAATAATTCTGTCCACCATATTAGTACGGTATCTAGAAATTACACAAAAATAAATATTTAAAAATGCTCCAACATTTACTTACCTACGTATAGTGGTCCTAAAGTACTTACCTATACGGCTGTTCAACTGGAAGGCTTAAACACTACAATGACCATTTGAATCAAAACACTTCACATAATAACAAATATCCTCAACTATTATAATAAATGTAACACTTTGCACGTCATGAGTATAAGACAAGAACAGTTAACAAAAGAGTTACAACAGAGAAATACCTAAAGTAGTGCGCATTCCTATGTAGTTTCAACAGTTTCCAAATGGTTCTGCGTATCGTTGACCGAACTACATGTGTTACAAGAGAAGTAGTGATTCATAGACTGGTGGATGATTAAGAGACTTGACTGTGTCTGTTCAATACCCGGTTTAACCCCAAGATTAAGGTACTGACAGACGTGCTCAAAAAAAGCATGCGCATAAGCTTGCTTAAAAATAGCATGCTCTGCAACTGTTCATATTTGCCAACAATAAGCATGCTTGTTTTAAGCATATTCATAAGTAAGCATGCTCAAAGCAAACCACGGACAGACGTGCTATTTGGCACCAGGCTCTCGGCCAAAATGGATGTACAAAGATATAGTGACAGTGCTATCCGTACAGAACTCAATAAAATAATCATATTGCTTGCAACGGAATTATGTAAGAACATTTTGGTGAAAATAAAAACAAAAAAAGGAGGATTTGGGTTTGTAATTGGATAAACAGAAGAGATATATGACACAAAAAGCAAAGCTTTTTCTTCTCCCCAACGCGACATATAGAGTTTATTTCGTTTTTATTTTAAATTGACGCAGTAACTGTCGCGGATCGATATTGAATAGATAATAGCATGCTCCTAAGCAAACCTGTTCAGACGCACTCGCAGCACGCCCCCTTTTACCCGCGCCTCAGGTAGCATGCTCGAAAATTAAACGTCGGTTGATTTTTTTGCACGCTCTAAATAAGCATGCTCATTACTAGCAATGTTGTTACACACGTGCTACTAATGAGCACTTGCTCAATAAAAGCATGCTTTCGTGCTAGTAATGAGCACGTCTGTCCGTACCTTAAAGCCCAAGACTAAAATTGGTGCACAATAGGAGTTTAAAAATAAAACAAAGATAAACTAAAGTTGTCATGTTAATAACCTACCCTACTTACCTACCTACCTACCTACCCTACCCTACCCTACATAGCCTACACTACCTACCCTACCCTACACTACTTACCCTACATACCCTACACTACCTACCTACAAACCTACCTACCTATTTTTTTTTTGTTTTTAAACCTTCCTTGTATTCGGACGAATAAAACAAAAAAAGAATTATTCAAATCGGTTCAGCCGTTCTCGAGTTTTAGCCAGACTAACGAACAGCAATTCATTTTTATTTATATAGATAGATAGATAGAACTATGAATTAACAGATTCAGTCTTAATTACTTTTAAAAAATCCTGAGTTACTTACTTCCCCTCCAGTGCTCGCTTCAACTTGCAACCCAGTATATCTTCTTTACTTTCTACACAAGCCAACTGATACCGTATTGCATAAAAGTACTCTGTGCGTATTGTCCTTCTGTTAAATTAAGTTATAAGTCATTACGGAGACGTCACTAAGTATTGTTATCAGTATATACTCATTATTATTGAGAAGTGGTACTGCATTTCCTTATCCCTTTGAGTAGTATATATTATTGCAATTCAATGAAGATGTTTGTTGACATAACATTAGTCACTGTTATCTAAGACATTACAAGTCACGAGTGTGATGGAATCCTTACTTAATTATTTATATTATATATATATATATATATATACAAACTAACTTTCGCATTTATAATATTAAATATATAATATTTATATTATTATAAATGCGAAAGTTAGTTTGTTTGTTACCTTTTCACGCCTAAACCACTGAACCGATCCTCCTGAAATCTTACAAATACGTTGTCAGGTGTACAGAAACGGACATAGGGTACCTTTCACCCCGAAAAAAGAGGAAGAGGAAAACTAATAACGTTCTTATGACAACAGATGACGCCGTGTCTTTCGAATCATGATTGAATTCTATTATTATAAGCAGAGTGCAACTCGAATTGATTGTCAAATTCTAAATTAACACGAGCGAAGTCGTGGGCAAAAGCTAGTTCAACATAAATCATTTCATGCCTATTATGTACTAATACAGTCCATGGTGATGTCAGTAATAGGCACACAACCATAGATATATTAAATAATTTAATTTTTATATTTTTATGCACATAACACAATAACTACACAACACTTGAACTAAGTACTTCATCCCTTTTAACAGGGATCGAAAAGGTTTACCCGTATATTGGTTATAATCGAGTTATTTTTTGGGTTTAGGTAAAAACCCCTAAAGTTTAATCCATGTTAGAGTGTTAATCAGCCTATAATAACCAGTTTAAGCACAAATTCAGTTTTGTACATTAAAATATGCATGAAAGTGACGGAGTTACCCCGCGCTCAGTGCTGTTCCTTTTATTCTAGGTAATCAGCAATAATTAAATGGTTAACTCATATATCAGAAGGGTTAACTCGTTTAATAGTTAGTCAATCATATGGGTTATAGGTATAACCGGTTAACCTTTTAACCCATCGCAATGACAGGCCGTGAGACACGCGGGGTCTAACTCGACGAAAACAGTGGTGTAAACATCAATTAATAAAAGGTCAAAAAGAATAAAAAGAAACCAGTATTACATTTATATTTTTTTATTTAGAAAAACATTTAGGTATCTATTACATTCCATTAAATCTATTACAATCTTAGCATCTATGACTGAAATGTTGGACTTGTGACATTGCACTGACTCCCTTCAAAGATATAATTAGGTGAGAATTCAGAAAGAGCAGCGCGTTCGAACCTTTAATATACGATGACAGATAATCAAAAAAAGTTTTAAACTTTTAAAAGTTTCATGCCAACTGCGCAAAATATTGGAAAGATAAAATTCTACTGTAAACATAGCTGTATAAATCTTTAAATCAAAATGTAGTGTGTTTAAGAAAATTTAATTATCACCTTAGTTCAGTTATTGTAACCTCTCTTCGAATTTGAAAGGTTTTAAAACGAGTAAAGGCTACGTAGGCACTGACAAAACACCGGCTTAGCGCGAAGTGCCTATCGAAAGCGAAACGAACGTTCCAGAATTTTCGCTAGCAAGTAATCAATTGTAAAGGGGGAAACACAAAGAGTAGCCCGCGAAATTCAAATTTTCTTAGGGTTTTTATAATTCGCAACCCTCTAAGTTCATATAATCCCACTGATTGACTTTTTCATAAAATAGTTATTAAATGAACTTACGAGAGTGCTATTTTTGATTTTAATTATTAAAATTCTGTAACTACATACGTGTTACGGTCGTAAATTGTATTTTAATCAACATCCAACCAAACACACACAAATTGCAAAAAAAAAACCTAAGAAAATTTGAATTTCCCCGGGTACCCTAGGCTCTAGGCGCTGAGCAAGCCACCTGCCAGTTCGCGTACGTAACCTTTAAAAAAATTGCTGCTCCTCCAAGTCCATGGTCTTTGAAAATAATAATACTTAAATATATTAAGGTAAGTCTCAATTATCTTAGTCATATATTACTCTTACCGAGCTATAAATATCGCAAAAATATCAATATATCATTTTGATGTAAATATTTCCAAAATAGCAAGGAAATATTATGCCAAGACCACAACTTATGCACCCAGCACTATAATCCTTATAATATGCCAGTTTCATGTTGTTAATGCCAATAAATTCACCGCAGTAGCGGCACAGGTCACGGTCACAAACCGTGAGAGTGGGACGAAAAACAAAAGTAGATTAATGAAACTAATAGTTTCTGGCCATGGTTTCCGACTGCATGGACTGTGATGTAAAGTAGCCTAGCTCATTTTTAATTGACATTTTAAATCTTAATACCGTTCATACAATAATTATATTAGAATAATATTTCACGTATGTAAACAAAAGCTGTATTATTCTATTAAGTTAAAGTTAAAGTTAAAGTTTGGATATTTGTTACTAAATATCCAAACTTTCACAGTTATAACATTAGTGTGAAGTTATGTTTGTGCTGTCTCGCTCTCACGTTTCATGACCGCGTCCGCAACGAATTTTAACTGTTATAGTATAGTAATACTAATGTTTAAACAGCTGTAGATACAGGCTTACCGTCTAATAGAGACAATGACTGAGGTACTTGCGTAGTGCGGGAGGGGTGTGAACGCCCGTCAGATATAGATTTGCCAATAAGCTCTCGCAAAGTCAACATAGTTTTAAAGTTTTCTTTACTAACACAATTTGTATTATATTATACATGTGTTAGTCTGTAAGGTATATCTATGGGCCAAAGTAGCCTGAAAATAAATGTATGTTGTTACCCAGCCGTACCGCGCAGTTACCTCAGACGCCGTTTCAGTTAAGAGGTAGGCCTAACTAGTATAAATTGACGAAAAATAGTAATTGTGGCATTTACGTATACGTATGGCAACAAGCAATTTTACTCAATATCGATGTCTTTTTTATATGTATGCGTTAAATAATTATACAAGCTGCAGTTTTGCAACCTCGTCAAAATTCAGGTTGTCACAAAAGACATAAATAATCAATTTAAATTACAGTACCTGGTCAATAATATTATCAAAGCTGTTTGTTTAACTGTTTCAATTTGACAGTATTTCAGAATATCTCGAAAAGTAATTTCAAGAAAATAAACAGAATCACCCGTAGTGCTTTATCGCGCGACATGTCGCTGTGTGCGTGAGTGTCGACGGTGTGCGAGGCACCGCCACGGTGGTTCACACTTACCGATTTCCGAAAATAAGAAAAATAAAATCCAACAGATTTTATTATTGCTTAGGTTAGAGAATCATTAGCTTAGTTACCTCCTTGAATTTGACGAGAATGCAAAACTACAGCCTATATCTTACAAACATGTATTCATTTGAATGTATTCTGAACGTTTGTTACATATATAAACTCTCGCCATTTTCCCAAGGGGGTAGGCAGAAACTACAGAACGCCATCTGCTACGATCCTTACATACTCCTTTTTCCTCATCCACGTTCATACATCTGGTACTACGCACCTGACCTTTCTTGAAGAAACGTCACCAATGAGGCCAGAGTACGTTAATTAATATATTTATAGCAATAAACACCTAAATCGTTACTTAAGACTTAGTATTTAGCTTTTTGCCAAATCTACGGTACCTAAATTAAATAGCATCTACCAAACTACAAAGTACTTCTTCAATACATAGACAATTCCTTATATTAACATACATAGACAAGTAGACACAACTTAAATGTTTCATAAGATAAAAACAAAATAATTATTTGAGCAAAATAATATAGCAAAATATACTTTAAAACACGTAATTATTTAAGTTTACAAGCAGCAAAATAATTAACAGAAATTTAAAGAAAATATATCCAATGTTAACTCTGCAATAAAGCCCAAATTCACTATTCTTTCAATTGCTTTCTATAATCTCCAAATTGTCTGCTTTCGAATAAGTATAGCAAGTTCGAAACACACAATGTGGAATAATGAATATGAGCCTTAGTGTCTTAAGTTTAAAGAACATACTATTTTCCTTCTCTGAAGACCATATTACATTATCATATTCATAGTAGCTATTTTTGCCGTCAATGGTAAAAATAGTACAAAAAGCTGACACACATAAAATTTGCCAAAAAATTCTCACAAAATAGTTATAAATGTCAAGAGGAATTGTTTTTTTATTTTTTATTTAGTCAGTCTTTGTATATTTATATGGTTGTTTAAAGCCAAATATTAATAGATCACACTTTTACAGTCAGTTCATTTTTTGTTCATCACATATTTAGTTAGTATCAAACGGTATCGTTTTTTAATCAAGGCGGATGATGCACTATAAATATATACAAGGTGTAATATAACAAACGCAAGACCTCTTGCGTGGTGTCTCGGACCATAATACTGGACAACTATTGTTCTACGAGGTACAGAAAATCGCAAAAGGAATGGACTTTCTATAAGAATTGACGCGATCAGATGAGCAACATGTATAGAAAAGCATGGTTTGAGAGATCTTACGTTTATTATGTTACACCCTGTATGGTATAAGACATGAAGAAACAGTTAATGCAAAGTTTTTGAAATAATGGTCTATACACGGTGTATGGAACATCGGGACTTGCCCTTCAAAATCATCTATACCATACATTTTGAACATGCCTAAAATCATTTACCCACTGAATCAATGGTAAAAAATTTTAAAAAAAAATTAAATAAAATAATATTTATCTTTTCATCGGTTTACATAACGTTACATCACGCTTGTAATCCCGGAAGGGTTAGGCAGAGGTGTACTTAATAGTATTCCCACATTTCGCCAGTTAAAAAAAGTAAAAATCCCATGAAATAGGGGGCCGAGCCAATTGCCATCAACCGGGCACATATCCAGACTCCGTGGTACTACTGAGAAATTTCTGATGGCAAAACCCAATAAGGCTTTGCCCGACCCGAGAATCGAACCCAGAACTTCCTGTGCAGCAGTCGCGCTTGCAACCTCTAGAACAACAAGGCAGTCACATACAACGAATGCTATCGAGTAAAAGCGAGCGCCCACTAATGTGACAATGGACAGGGCCGCGATCGGGCTGGTTTTAAATGTTTGGTCAAACCAGTAAGTACAATTTGAACCTCCAAAGAAACGTTTACAGATCTCGGCTTAAGGAGGATACGCTAATACTAGACTATTTCATGTAGAAGTCATTCAATGGGATTAAATGAATTTAGTGGGTTGTATTGACGATTTTAATTATTATAACACTGTAAATACATACGTGTTACGGTTGCAAATCATATTTCGTTCAACATACAGCCTAACCTGCAAATTGTAAGAAAGTAAGAAAATTTGAATTTCGCGGGCTACCCTAGCGCTACCCCCATAAGTACGCTTTATAAATCCCAGCCTTGGTTAATATTAATTTAACAAACCTACATTAAAGAAGCAAAGCTGCATTCAGTTAATAAAATGACAGATGGAATAAATTATTATTAATAGGGTATGTGACAGGAAGTCAAAATAGTTACTTTTTTATGAACTGTCAAAACGCAAAATGTGTACGTGATTTGTATGAAATAGCACGTTGTGACGTCATACTTATTTGGGATCAAATGTAATACTTATTATCACTATATCCAATTTTGCAATTATATTGTCCCCCAATACTTAATTTCTGTACGGTGATGGTAGTTTTTAAGATGAGTGGCCTTATTTCTACGTATTTTTATATTTTATTTTTGACCCTGTCAACTAGCCTATTATTCGGCATTTTTTTTCTCACTACTGGAAACAAGTTTTGTGTTAATTATGTCATTTTAAACAAATCATAGACAAAGTACATATGGGTAAAATTTCAGTAACACAAAATCTATACGGATCACTGGATATTCGAATATAATAATTTTTATTGAAGTTATACTTCATTTAGCGCGTTAGGGAAAAATAATGAGGGTAAATTTTTACGATGCGCGCGCACACCGTCAAGAAAAACCGACACTCTTTTTTTACGGATGGGAAATCATCAAATGAGTTCTCCCGCTCTGGACAGAGCACCCGCAGCCCTGGCAGGCATAGGCCCTTGCGGGCCCCTCCCTGTTTGCTGACATCTCATTGAGGCGCGCGTGGAACACGAACGCGCCGAACATACACCCTGACGTTAACTCAACATTTTAGTTTTATACGCCAAAGAAGTATAACTTCTCACGTGCGTAATAAGTACACACACACACTTTTTAATGTTTTTTGTTATACCAAAAATCTTTAGTTACATATTCTCTGAAAACTAGTTTCTTCGATCAGTATGCTTATATACTGATCATCTGGTTTACAAAAACTTGCTTTTTAAATACTCTTCTCTTTTGACAAACAATCTTCTACCGACTTAACATAGCACAAATATAAGTATTATCGAAAATTCTAAAATAAACGAATAACAAAAATGTCTTTTGAATCGAGTTAAGGCTCGTTTATATTGAGCAATAAACTAGTAACACATTTAGATGGCACATTTTGGTTATGACAAAAAATTAACTTTCTTAGAAATCATTTTCTCTTCTATTCTCTTACAAGGACTAATTTTTCAAGTCAGATAAAATTTACCTGAAGGATATATAAGTATGTTCGACATCAATTTTCTTTGCAAAACCTGCATAGGTATAGCATACCTAAAGTAAGTCTACTACAATACAGGGTGTAAACAGACTCTTCACGAAGCCGTCAACCAAGCATTATGGACATCAAACTAAGTAACTTTACGCAAAAATTATTGCTGGGAAACGACTTTTTTTTTTGGACTGAAAAATCACGTTTTACAGTAGGACTCAATATAACGCACTCAAATCATTGTGCTGATGGTTGAATTGTATAGCAAGGGGGTCCTGGAGGTGTTTAAAGTAAAAAAATTACATTAAAAACATGTATTAAAAAAAAAACTTGTGTAAAAGTTGGAACTTTGACCCCCAATATCTCTGTAACTAGAAGTTTCCCAGGTATAGTCTAGAGCAAAAAACTGATCTCAATGACGGGGAGAACAAGTGCCTTTCGGCTTCGTTAAGAGTCTGTTTACACCCTTTATATTATTTCAGGTTAAAGTCTGACAATTGAAAAATCAGCCTTTAATGATTCAAGTTATTAGTCACATTACTCAACATAAGTAATCTAAAACGATCTGTTTTGCACTACAGATAAATTGAACAGTTGGTACCGTATGAATTTATTCTTAAAACCCCTAGATGTTAACCAGAACTTAAAATTATGGTGATTTCACGTCGAAGATACTTTTTATTGAACAACATCACATGAAGTAACTTTTACAGGTTTTGCTTTAACTGTATGTCTGTTTTTATGTCCACAATTGCTAGTTTCTCCAGAAAAAATACCTTCAGTGTGGATGCACCTTAAGGTTCGTGAAACAGGACTTTAATTTAACTTGTTACTCCAAACTCGGTGCCAGGAACAGTGGGTTCGGTGCAGTGTTCAAGTTAGCCGATTGGAAGGAACGCTTTATACTTACATGAGGATACTGCTCACGCCATTCTAATACCTGAAATCAATGGTTTGTAAAATATTTAAGAATTAATGGGGACCCTTTTTTTTCGGATGTTAAATCATCAAATGACTTATCCCGCTCTGGGCAGAGCGGAAGGGAGTGTCAGACTTGTACTGACTAAAACCCATCCATGTTCCTTCCTTGCCCTTTGTGTTCCAGGGCCGCGGTATTTTGTCCGAATAGTCCCGCTGCCCAGGCAGGATTTTAATACACCTAATAGGGACTATAAATCTCAGTATCTGGTATAAAAAAACAACTTGCAAGTGGACCTTGCAAGTTGTTTTTTTTTTTTCCTTCCTCACGAATACTGAATGCGCGCGAGTTGAATGCAGTCGGGACTGTAGGTGACGGGGGCGGCGGTGTGCTCGCTCTGGGACTGCAAGCTATAATTATTTAGTTCCGTCCAAAGGTACCTATAGAAAAGGGATGGAAGCTTAGCCGCGCGCGCCTGCACGCTACACAGAGACCACGACTCAATCTCATCTCGTCGAGAGTGACTGAAGCGCCTAAGATAGCATATGTTTCTTGTTTAATTTTATGAACGATATGTTAATGTGATAAAAGAGTTTTACATAAACCTCACGCCTGTAATCCCAAAAGGGTTAGACAGAGGTGTAAGTAGTAACAACTGGGCACAGATCCAGACTCCATGGCTGCTACTGAGAAATTGCTGATGGAAAATCCCAATAACATTTTGCCTGATCTGGGAATCGAACCCAGGACCTCGATCGCTTGCGACTACTAGACCAACGAAGCAATCAGAAAATGAAAACTTAAAAAAAAAATGTTTAATTTAATAGTTAAACATTATATGAGAAATTACACCTGTTATACCCAGAAAAAGTAGGTAAAGTAGTACAAATTTCTAATTATTTATGTATAACTCATGATCACGCTTATAATTTTGCAGCGATATCACTTCGATATCAGGATCAAGTCCCTTCGCTTAGCTCATTGTTCATTTGCATATCCTATAACGTCAATAGAGTTCATTACAGCTTACATTGTAATTCTTTTGTTTTTATAAAAGAATGTGACGTGAAAAACACGTGTCTAATTTGGGAATGTCTCAACAAGTAGATTGTGTGATCAATGCATTGCCTTGATGACAAGTTTTATTGTGTGTTTATTTGTGACATCAGAACTTAGCTGCTTATACAGAGAAGTCTAAGCGTGCGTATATTTTTATGGAAATTGTATTACACGTATTATGTAAATTGTATACACGTATATTTTTATGGAAATTGTATTACAGGTATTATGTAAATTGTATACACGTATATATTTATGGAAATTGTATTACAAGTCATACAAAAAATATATACCTGAGATTCTTGAATTTGATCGCAGAAACTGACGTCTAGGAGCCTCAGATCTCTGCACTCCGCTAGTATCCTAAAAAGTTATTAAAATAAATACGTTAGAAAGGTGTTTATTGTGCCATTAGTACAATAGTTAGTAAAACTTTAATTTAGGCGTGAAAAGAAACCGACAAAAATACACTAAAAACATGTATTTAAAAAAAAACTGGTGAAAATGTTAGAACTTTGACCCCCCCATATCTCCGTAACTAGAAGGTTCCCAGGTATGGCCTAGAAAAAAAAAATGATCGCAATGACGGGAAGAACAAGTGCCTTTCAGCTTCTTTAAGAGTCTTTTTACACCCTTTGTATCAATACAATACGAGTAAATGATGCCGTAACGTCTGACAGGGGAGAATGGAAGAAGAAAACGTGTTGCGCCGACTCCAAATAGAATGAGCCAAGCGCAGGAAGATGATGATAAAATAAAATAACTCACGCATCACAAATATCAGGCGTGACAGCCCTTACTCCTAACAAATCCAACTGCGCCAATTTCGGAGCCCTAGGCAGCAGGGCTCTCAGATCACGGTCACAAACACCGCGTAGGGCTCCCAGGAACAGCTTGCGAAGCTCCCCGCCTGCCAGCCACGCCAGCCACTCGCCGGAACCACCCGCTTGCAGGCTGTCGAATAAATACATGCTTGTGTTTGCTTGTTAGTGATTAAGTTTAGGTGAAGATTAGGAACAGATAAATGAAGTCAGAAGAAAAAATATAGGCAGAGAATTGGAGAGAAAACTGTCCAATTTGTTCCGCAAAGATGGCGCTAACACTTGTATCTATAGTCAAGTTAAAGTAATTACTTAAGGTGGTTGCATTAGGGTAGCCCACGAAATTCAAATTATCTTACGTTTTTTTTTGTAATTTGCAGTTCAGTGTCAGGTTTTACGTTGATGAAAAATGAGTCGCGCCAGTAACACGTATGACAGAATAACAATAATGAAAATCATCAGTACAACCCTCTAAGTTCATCATCTGCCTAGCCTTTTCCGAACTATGTTGGGGTCGGCTTCCAGTCTAACCGGATGCAGCTGAATACCAGTATTTTACATGGAGCGACTGCCTATCTGACCTCCACAACCCAGTTACTACTGGGAAATACGATACCCCTTGAGCTCCTCATGTAACCTTATTCAATGAATATTTCATAATGGCGCTTTTCCGATACGAGGAGTTACTCGGAGAATTTCCAGATAATATTAGATAAGTACAGAGAATCCAACTTCAATTGCAGGATAAAAATATCTGCCTAAAAGGACAGTTAAGGGAAAACTTACGCTAATCGAAATTCTTATTTTTTTTAAGGAAACTTACACTGTCACTTAAGTGCCCCCCCGCCCCCTCGCCCGCACTGTCACTTATCGGGTATTATATAAGTTTAGTTGAAAATCCATTGAAACCGTAAAATCAATATCTGTGCTGTGTCGAATCGCGTCCAATGAGATCTGAGTAGCAGACATAAAGAAGTCTGCTTTATATAAAAACGCAAAAAAATGACTTACCACCAGCCAACATCCAACTCTTGCAGGTTCTTACAGTTGCCGAGCGCTCTGATGCCGTTCGGAGTCAAGGAGTAAGACTTCCAGAAGTCCACAGATATCAGGTTGGGGCAGTTACCGCCGAGGGCGATGGCTACTTCGTCCATTGAGGATATCATTTTGCACGATCCTGTAGAAAACACATTGGTTGTGGTTACATATATAAGGTCCGATTAAAATAGATGGACAAACTTTTAGACATCATTCAGACCACCAAAGTAAGGACAATGGTAAGAAAAATAATAAGAAAATGACGATGGCAGGAGACGGCATGTCTTTGTTTCCTTTCCAAAAAAAAAAAAAACACTTTAAGTAGATAACTTACAGGAATTGGCTAAATGCACAAACCGTGCGAAGCCAGAAAAAAAAAAACTTACAGGAAAAAAAAATCAGCTAACGAAATACACTAAAAATGCCGGCAATTTATTATTTTAGGTCAAAATAATAAATTGAAAATAATTAATAATTTAAACTTTAATCAGTGTTTTTTTTTGCTTGGCTATCTTTGGTTAGACATTCTGAACGCTGTGTTAAAATTTGTCGATCTAATTTAATGGGACCTTATATACTATAATTATATAATATAATTGTTGGGAACCTATAAAGGGTGTAAACAGACTCTTAACGAAGCCGAAAGGCACTTGTTCTCCTCGTCATTGCGATATTTTTTTTGTTCTAGACCAGACCATACCAGTTCCAACTTTCTCAGAAGTTTTTTTTTTTTTAAAACAAGTATTTAATGTTGTGACATCTACCAATCCGCACTGGGCCCGGGTGGTGGATTATAGCCCATTCCCTCTCATAGAGAGGAGGCCTGTGTCCCAGCAGTGGGAACATTTATAGGCTGACGATGATGATGTTGATGTTACTTTAAATACCTCCACGACCCCCGTACTATTTAATGCATCCATGTGCACAATGTTTTGAGTGCGTTACATTGAGTCCTACCGTAAAACGTGATTTTTCACCCCAACAAAAAATCGTTCCCCAGCAATAATTTTTGCGTAAAGTTACTTAGTTTGATGTACATAATGCTTGGTTGACGGATTCGTGACGAGTCGTTTAAACCCTTTATGTGACGTAGAACCAAAAATAAATTAAAGACAAATTGTGGCATCCATCTCGCATTGAGCTCGCGAGGTGGATAACGGAAATATTTGAGTATATATATGTCATTGACATATCGACTCAAATAACAAAAGTAGATGCTTACCGACATTAAGATGGCGTAGTGCAGGGTTGGATCTGATGATGGCGACGGCAGCCGACGTGGTGATATCAGTTCTATATAAGTCCAGACGTTTTAGCTTCTTTAGCGCGGAGAGGCATATCCAGTCAGAACATCCGACCACTGATCGGAGGCATAGCTCTGAAAATTACAATTGATAATTATTTATTTGCAGACAACCAACCAAAAATTGGTTGTCTGTAAACTTGGTTACGGACGATAGTCTAATGTGACAACGTCATAAAATCGAGTGGAAGAGAGATAGATGCGTTGTATGCGTACAATGAGCGTAACGGGACAATGGCCGTAACGGGACATTTTGTCGTGCACGCAGCCGGCGTTCATCGATTTATTAGACGTTGTCACGTTAAAAAATCTAGTCAAAATTAAAGACTCAACATAGCACAATATCACGTCTGTAATACCCAAAGGGTTAGGCAGAGGTATACACAGTAGTTTAGTACACTCAGATTTCACCATTTATGTTTAAGTCCCATGTAATAAGGGGTGATCCTATTCCCATCAACCAGATGAATCGAAAATCCTGATGGAAATACCCAATAACAATTTTCCGAACCATGTCTGCTACTTTGGCAATCGAACCCAGGACCGGATTCTTATCAGTAGCGCTTGCGAATTTAACACCAACGAGACAGTCATGAGCTCAAACTATAATAGAACTCAAAGGGTCTAGCCTATACCCGTATAGCGTAACATACATAAGATAACGCCTGTAATCCCAGAAGGGTGCAGAGGTGTACCTAATAGTACACCCACATTTCATCATGTAGGGGGCGAGCCTATTGCCATCAACCGGACAAAGATCCAGACTCCCGTGTCTACTAATGAGAAATTCGTGATGGAGAAACCCTATAGCACTATACCCGACCTCGGGAATCGAACCCAGGACCTAATGTTCAGCAGTCGTGCTACCGACCTCTAGACCAACGATCAGTCGAGGGTAACATTCAAATAATCAGCATAGTAACAAAGGTACCTTGTAAACAAGTTGAAGTTTCTACGATAGTTCTAAGCACGGAGTTGTCAACAAATTTGCAGCAATTCATGCGCAGATGTGTTAATTCGGCGCCGCTGTCTTTGAGGAAACTGTAAATGAAACCTTGAGTTTAATAATAATAATAATAGTTTTTTTATGTCGTTTTATATTTAAATATTTAAAAATGTAAAAAAAATATATATAAATAAATAAAGGAGATAATAATAATATCTTGGGACAACCAACACACTGCCATCTGATCCCAAACTAGGCAGAGCCTGTACTATGGCAACCAGACAACTGATAAACATACTTATATATTTCTAAATACAAACATATTATAGATAAATTATACATACACCCAGATACAGAACAAACAATCATACTCATCACACAAAGATTTGTCCTGTGTGGGAATCGAACCCACGACCTCCGTCCTAGCAGTCAGGGTCACTAACCACTAGACCAACAGATCATTCAAAGTTCATTTAAGGTTCATTTCATTAACCTTCAGTTGTTATGTGACGCCTGTAATCGCCGTAGTATCCCGTACTAGTACACCCACATTTCACCAGTTATGTTTTAGTCCCATGTATGTGTCCCATGTGTGTGTCCCATACATGTACTATTTATTACTAAATCAAGTTCTAGTGGCTCAGAAGTAGTATGTTCTAAGCCATAATAGAATTAGAATGACCGTGATAAATACAACAAACTATTCTTAATAACATCACGCCTATAATCCCCGTAGGGTTAGGCAGATGTGTACCTAATAGTACACCCACATTTCGCCAGTAATGTTTAAGTCCCATGTAAAATGGGCGAGCCTATTGCCATCAACCAGGCACAGATACAGACTCCGTGGCTGCTACCGATAATTCTTAATCGAAATAGCCAATAACAATTTGGCCGCCCCGGGAATCGAACCCAGGACCTCATGCTCAGCAGTTGATTGCGACCACTAGACCTACGAGGCAGTCTTGAATGTTTGTGATAAGCTTACCATGAATAGCTGTCTAAATATAAAGTTAAAACAAATCAACAAACAGCCTTTTTTTTATTCCGATCGGAAATCATCAAATGACTTCTCCCGCTCTGGGCAGAGCGGAAGGGAGTGGTGCCGATTCCCTTGTTTACAAACTAAACCAAATTTAAGTTCAGTGCATTTTTTTCTTTCTATTTCATAAAGAAAAGGACAGAAGATAAATTTTAGTTTAGTCCTGTCAAATTAACCGTCGCCTGACACAAGTTTTGATACGATTAAAAAGTTGACTACTAAAATTACATCGAATTACGTCAGGTACTGACTAATTTGACAGCACTAAACTAATATTTATCTTTTGTCCTTTTCATAATGAAATAGAAAGAAAATGATGCACTCAACTTAAATTTAGTTTAGTTTGTGAACAAGGGAATCGGCACCAGTGTCAGACTTGTACTGACTAAAACCCATCCATGTTCCTTCCTTGCCCTTTGTGTTCCCGGGCCGCAGTATCTCTTTCGAACAATCCCGCAGAACCAACGAACAGCCTTACTCTTGCGTCAATCAATCTCAGTGTTCAAGTTCACATAGGTATTGCGTTACAGCAGTAATTATAACAAGGCATTAGTTACTTACTTCACAACATAATTGGTTTGTATCATGCGATGACTGCCGCACCATGACAGGTCCAGTTTCTGCAGGAACTTGCAGCGCATTGAGAGGGTTATGAGGACCTAGAAATAAGATCGCAATTTTATGTAACGACTAGATTTTGTCTGTGGCTTTGCCCGCATGTAATTCGGGAGTTAAACCACGGTATCGTTGACTACCTTGTTGGTCTAGTCATCGCAAGCGCGACTGCTGAGCATGAGGTCCTATTTGGCGTTCGATTCCCAGGTCGGGCAAAGTGGTAATGGGTTTTTCCATCAGCAATTTCTCAGTAGCAGCCACGGAGTCTGGATTTGTGCCCGGTTGATGGCAATAGGCTCGCCCCTTATTACATGGGACTTAAACATAACCGGCGAAATGTGGGTATACTATTAGGTACACCTCTGCCTAACCCTACGGGTATTACAGTCGTGATGTTGTGCTATGTTAATTATCCTATATGTTAATTTTCTACGTGCGAAACTCGTCAGAATCTGTACAGTCGTTAAAGTCTGAATTTGAATAGCATGTTTTTTTTTAAAGTTAGTTTTTGTCCCACTTCAAACCGGATCTTAGTCATCATCATCTGCGTAGGTAGCCTTTTCTCAACTATGTTGGGGTCGGCTACCAGTCTAACCGGATGAAAACCGCTATAAACACACAGACAGATAAAAATACTTGATTTCTATTCAATTAATATTCCGATCATCAGTATATTTACAAACAAAATCTAAATTCGTCTTCGAAACACCAAATATGGTAAATACCTAAACAGAATCATAAAAATTTTATTAATAGAGAAACGTGACCAGTACATTGAAAACACATTTTATCTATACATCTATTTATACGGATAAATAAAATTGGAGTGTCTGTTTGTAATATTATAATAACCGCTTTTTACTAAGTGCATATGGATGTATACACGGTACATATACCAAAACACATTTTTTACAATGTTTAACTGTTTGTCTGTTTGTTCCGGCTAATCTCTGAAATGGCAGTACCGATTTTGACGGGACTATCACTGGC
This sequence comes from Lycophotia porphyrea, assembly GCA_950005105.1. Taxonomy (NCBI): domain Eukaryota; kingdom Metazoa; phylum Arthropoda; class Insecta; order Lepidoptera; family Noctuidae; genus Lycophotia; species Lycophotia porphyrea. The sequence goes on from OX465396.1 coordinate 7,034,320, forward strand.
AGATAGCTGATGTAACGAGGAGTAACTTAGGCTACTTTTATTTTAGATAAATAGTTAGGGTTCTGTGCAAAAAAAACCTTGAAATTGGTAAAAAATTCGATTCAAATACGATTACGATACGATTCGAGTGCTTGTAATAATGGGGATTTTTTAATAATAAACCAATTCATAGAGTTTAACGAAAGACTTGAACTTAAAATGTGATGTGACACGTGACTACAAACAATACGCCGCCGGCCCCCGCATTGTTAGGACTTGTTTACCATAGAGAAAACGATTTCGTAATACTTATCAAGTTTGTTTTTCCCAAAGGAGATGGCAGAAGTGTATAGAACAAGCAAGCGTACACTGTATTCAGACTTTAGAATTCGTTCTTATTCACATTAGTGCTAAACCATTGAAATTCGCCCAGTCTTGCGTCAGTTCCACATTAGCACCGATGGCCCAATAGCGGCGGCTGAGGGTACGGATTTAAAATTAGAAAAGGATGAACGTGAATTTTTCAATTCAAATACACTTTCTAAGTCTATCACTGAAACCAGTAAAGGAAAATATCGTAAGGGAAACCTGGACTTTTAATTAAATTAAGTCTAAAAACGCACATACGCCTTGAGCAAGTGTGGTAATTTATGCTAGTACCTTATTTGAGGAGCTCGTGGCTAAACAATAATAGCCGCTCGGGTCGATCTTTAGGTTAAGCCGTGCTTGCCTAGGTTGGTCTGTGGATGGGTGACCACCCATTACATACCGAGTTTCCTCCGTGCCTCGGAAAGCACGTTAAGCCGTTGGTCCCGGCTGTCATTTTGAAGATCTTTGACAGTCGTTAAAGTATTCAGTGGCCCAAAAAGTCTAACAACCAGTCTTACCAAGGGGTATCGTATTTCCCAGTAGTAACTTGGTTGTGGAGGTCAGATAGGCAGTCGCTCCATGTAATATACGGGTATTCAGCTGCATCCGGTTAGACTGGAAGCCGACCCCAACATAGTTGGGAAAAGGCTAGGCAGATGATGACCTTATTTGTATGAGTAGAAGCCTTTGCCACGTAGTGGAACAGTAACATGTTGGTATTATTATTATAATCGTTTTCATTAAACTTTTTATCTGCTACATTAGATATATGTCGACGCGTCAAATTAATTATAGTTAATAATTACTTACTAATTCAATAATTCAGCTTAATCAACCAATTTTAAAATCGTATAATCGCTTAGTGGCTTTTCTAACCATTATTGTCAATTTATTTGATGTTGTAATTTTAATTAAGATGTTTTAGATGGTCATTATACCTTGGTATAATGACCAAACAAACTTGTTTAAAAACTGCAAGTTATGATGTGAGTTACATAAAACGATTTATTACCTAAACCATATTGTTAATTCATATTATGATTTGTAAACATCAATCGGTGTGTTTTTATCTAACTGAAGTAACATTTGATTAAAATAACATTGAAACTAAAATGGCAACCATATTGCTTTTGATACCTTTGATAAAAACACATCCGATTTAAAATAAGAAAAGCTAAAATTCATTTTCAGGTTTTAAAATTACTAATAAATTGATTTAATAATTGTCGATTTATAATAACGATTACATTCTTCACCTATTGTTTTGTTTAAAATGTTAAACATTTATGCAAGTTCCGTTGGCGCGATCGGCCATGTTGTTTTCTTTGTTTGAGTTCAGTTAGATCGTTAAAAAGTGTTTGATGGCCATTCTGCTGCTGGAAATTGTGGAGAGTAGAAGACTCGAGAGATCCTGTGAGTAAATAGTTTTTTTATAGTTTGAAATTGCTTATATGCTGTAACATGATAATATTGTAATACCAAATGATTTGAAAAGAGTAACCATGGAGTTTCTTGCCGGTTCTTCTCCATAGGAAACAACCAACCGAACCGTGCACCTTTTTGTCGTTTTATAAGTGCTAATTTAATTAAGTGCATACTTTAGAGTGTACTAAATTATAAAGTGTTATTCTATTGTCTGGTGTTTTCATTAACCTGCAATGTCTGAGAATCATAGCGAGAGTAGTGACGTCAGCAATGCTGACGTCACTCTTTCTAAAAATTTAAGTGGGAACACTCCGCCGTTATCAGAAGTGGGATTTCTACCCCCTTCTGCCGGACATTCTGTTGCAAACAATAAAAATTTTTCTGCTTCTGCTATCGGCGTACCCACCGAGTTTTTCTCACGGATGTTGCGGGTGATGAAGGGCCTGACCGATCGTATTAATTCATAAGCAATCTGTGAAAGTTTAAATTAATGACGTATTTTTACCGTCGTACGATCGGGATGCCAGAATATAGGAATACGTGAGTGGTGGCAACACGTGATTACAGCTATGGAAACCTACAACCTGACCGATTACGATGTTAGAATGAAAGTTGGAAGTCTACTTAAAGGTCGTGCCAGGTTGTGGGTGGACAATTGGTTAGTTTCCACATCCACCTGGCAGGAATTGCGTAATTTATTAATAACCTCATTCGAACCTGAAAATAGGTACTCTCGAGACATTCTTCGATTCAGAGAGCATACTTACGACAATGCTAAGGATATTGCGCAATTTCTGTCTCAAGCTTGGGTACTTAGGCGCCGGATCACAAAAGATAAATTATCTAATGAGGACGCGGTTTAGGGGGTTATCGTCTGTATTGGGGATGACTGACTGAGGATCGAATTATTGAATGCACGTGCGGTATCGGTTCCTGAACTTATTTCTGTGGCATCATTTATTCGCCATATTGAAAGACCAAACCCAAATTCATCAAAACTCAGTTGGTTATCAACAAGCGACCACAATTTTCTGTAAAGCAATAATGTTGCTAAGTAAGTAAAAAGTCAGCCCATGAAACACGGGACTGTCGTTTTAATAAAAAACCTGATATCATCCAACCACGTCCTCACGAAAACAAATTGGTTTCTTGGCCATTTAGTGCCAAGACAGACAAGCCAACGTGTACATTTTGTTCAAAGATAGGCCATACACATATCTAAAATCGACAATACAACATTGGGGTCTTAGTGACGTCACGGGGAGCTAAACTATTTCATCAACCGATAGTAAATCACATACGATCTGATGATAATAAATTCAATAATTAAGACTGATTTAACTAATGACGATCAAGTAGCTGAATTGAAAATATTGCTTAACAAATATGAACATGTACTTATTTATTCGCGGGTTCCCAAAGACCAGGGTGAACACCGATGAATTAGAAATCCGACTACAAGAACCCAATAAGCTAGTGAAACGTCGACCAAAAAAAAAAAAAAAATGGTCAGGATCATATGTGTGTAGACTTCAGAGAACTAAACAGAAATACCCTTAGAGACCATTACTCTTTACCAATAATCTCGGACCAAATAGACCAACTGGCTGGTGGTCATTTCTTCTCTAGTTTTGATATGGCGGCTAGATTGGTCACGGAAAGGACTGCATTGGTCACGCCCGATATGCTTAATACAATAGATAGCCAAATAGGTACCTACATGATGCCCATGTGTGATGAGTAGCATGTATCCATTTTCATTATTTTTGTTATTATAATTCTGCCAGTCGTAAGCAACTACTAAGAATAATAATAACAAAGTATTAATACTCTTAAACAAAAACCAAAAGTAAAAAATAATAATACAACAAGCTATTGTTATCTGTGGAGGAAACTACTAGCTCGATGAGTAATATTTACAATAAATCACACAAATACTATTAGTTGCAGCCTGAAGGTAACTGATAAAGAACATAACAAATGATCCTATCAGCAGCCGTGGAGGGTACTGATAATGATAATAACAAACTATTAGCGGCCGTGGAGGCATCTAATAAACAATACTCTCAAGTTATCCTGCTGGGTCCACGGCGGACGAACCGCCCAGAGCCTGGTTCCTTATATCCTGTCAAATCAAAGACTTTGTGCCTGTCACAGAGCAATGGTCCTAAACTCCTTAACCTTTAATCCTGTCAAATCAAAGACTTTGTGTCTATCACAGAGCGGTGTTCCTGATCCTATCCTTTTATCCTGTCAAATCCAAGACTTTGTGTCTATCACAGAGCATTACCTTCCCGTGAGAATGAACAAATAAAAACATGCTATTTACACTACACTTACCATTATTTAGTAGATAGATCTATTTACAAGGTTCCAAAGTCAACTAAAAATCTTACTCATACTAAGCCTAACAATTTAATAAACATGTTGAATAGTTCAAGCGACAATATTATTTTTAGCAAACAGCTGACCATTCAACATAAATAAACTGAAATACAAGTTCCAAAACTGCTTGCAAGCTAACTAACACTAAACACAACAATTCAACGAGTATTGTTGGATAATTGAGGCAAAATTATTCTTTTCAGCTAGAAACTGATCATACCATATCATTAAACGCAATTCAATTTATGTTGTTGGATAATCTTGCCAACAATATTCTATTCAGCTAGTAACTGATCATACAATGTCCATAGACTCAATAAAACTAATGTTGTTAGATAATTTTAGCAACATTGTTCTATTCAGCTAATAGCTGATCTTGCAATGTCAATTAACTCAATATAATTAATGTTGTAGGATAATTTTGACAACAATATTCTATTCGGCTAGTAGTTGATCAAACAATATCAATAAACTTAATTCAATTAATGTTATTGGATAATTCAAGCATCAATATTTTATTCAGGTAACGGCTTATTATGCAATAACCATACTCTTCAATAAAAATTGCAAGTAGCTGTAAGTCGGTAACTGTACATATGTGTCTAGTATCTAGGAGACACAAAAATGCATTAAATTTTTGACTATGAGGAAATTGAATAGACGTCAGATCTATTACAAGCTTTATATGCTGACTGAAACCCTGTTATCAAATCCTACAATTCAATGTACATTGTAGGATAATAAAAGCAATAATAATCTGCCGAAAATTTATCTCCACTATTTCAGAAAACGACCACGGGTTGGTATTGATATCCATTCAATAGCGCCAGGAGTTAGCCGAGCGAACGGACAGATGGAACGTGTGGTGGAATGTTGGACAACGACCGCGTAAGGTGGCTCACGATCAACTACGTAGAGCTCCTCAGCCAGGCAACCAGGCAACCGTGTCGACGGAATCTGAAGAGAATAATGAGCGACAACCTGGAACATCGCAGCTGACAACTCCAACACCTGAGCATCGTTCATTGCAAGTGCCTACATCAAGCCCATCATTACCATCTACAACTCCAGGAGACTGTCCTGTGGATGCCTAATAAGTTCGGTGAGTTCTATCCGTTAATAGAAAACCTAGTTTTAACTAATAACATTACAACCTACTTGACTGCCTCGTTGGTCTAGCGGTCGTAAGCGCGACTGCTGAGCATGAGGTCCTGGGTTCGATGCCCAGGTCGGGCAAAGTGTTATTGGGTTTTTCCATCAGGAATTTCTCAATAGCAGTCACGGAGTCTGGATTTGTGCCCGGTTGATGGCAATAGGCTCGCCACCTATTACATGGGACTTAAACATAACCTGCGAAATGTGGGTGTACTATTAGGTACACCTCTGCATAACCCTTCGGGGATTACAGGGGTGATGTTATGTCATGTTATTACAACTTATTGGATGTGGCAAATTGTTTGCCATACCTATCACATTTCTAAAAGTTTATTGGACCTGCTCACCATGACCAACCATGTTCGCAAAATGTTGGCGAGTTCGGTTATTTCTCATATTTATAACGAGTTATGGCCCAAGTTTATATAAGAGAAAAGCAGAAAATATGAAAGGCGAATTTGTTTTATAAAAATCTGAGTTTCTAACCAATATGTAATTTTCATAAGATTAAGCCTACATGTGATGAAGTCCACATACGATACGAGATCTATTTCATGTTTCCTTAATAACCCGTGTTGACCACGATCATATTAAATGATCCAGACAACACCATCGGACCTAGACCCATTTCCTTTAGGGCCTCTGTGGACCACGGCGTTCAGTACCGCCCAGACCACAGCATCATCATCTTACTCCCGTGTGGACCACGATCATTCTAAATGATCCAGACCACACCGTCGTCCTAGACCGCTTCCTTTAGAGCCTCTGTGGACCACGGCGTTCAGTACCGCCCAGACCACAGCATCATCATCTTATTCCCGTGTGGACCACGATCATTCTAAATGATCCAGACCACACCATCGACCTAGACCCATATTCCTTAGGGCCTCTGTGGACCACGGCGCTCATATAGCCCAGACCACAGCATCATCCCTTATCTACGACAATATAAGCAATGCAATGTTACGTGGAGTAACTGTATTGAAACAAAATTATAATTATGTAGTGACATGATGCTTTTGCATAGTCACATAAAAGTGCAATGCAGCTTTACGTGGAGTAACTGTATTAAAACAAAATCATTATTATGTAGTGGCGTGATGCGGTTGCATCGTCACGTATTTCATTCTATCTTCTATTCTGTGCTAATATGTTGAGAATGTTTAATTGCACTATAATTATTGCTCCATGCAGCTGATGACTTGGTGAAGTTGTTTAGCTATCCTACTTCAAAATAAAATTAAAATTGGCAATAAAATGCTTGAGTAAAAAAAAAAAAAAAAAAAACTTTACCCACCCAAATTATCGGCTAGCGAGCCTGTGTAGAGGCGCTTGACTACTGCCTAACATTTTACATTTCAGAATGATTACCTCGGGCTGGTGCAGAGCGCGCACCACCTCGCAGAATGGCCGTGTCGACGCGTCAAATTAATTATAGTTAATAATTACTTACTAATTCAATAATTCAGCTTAATCAACCAATTTTAAAATCGTATAATCGCTTAGTGGCTTTTCTAACCATTATTGTCAATTTATTTGATGTTGTAATTTTAATTAAGATGTTTTAGATGGTCATTATACCTTGGTATAATGACCAAACAAACTTGTTTAAAAACTGCAAGTTATGATGTGAGTTACATAAAACGATTTATTACCTAAACCATATTGTTAATTCATATTATGATTTGTAAACATCAATCGGTGTGTTTTTATCTAACTGAAGTAACATTTGATTAAAATAACATTGAAACTAAAATGGCAACCATATTGCTTTTGATACCTTTGATAAAAACACATCCGATTTAAAATAAGAAAAGCTAAAATTCATTTTCAGGTTTTAAAATTACTAATAAATTGATTTAATAATTGTCGATTTATAATAACGATTACATTCTTCACCTATTGTTTTGTTTAAAATGTTAAACATTTATGCAAGTTCCGTTGGCGCGATCGGCCATGTTGTTTTCTTTGTTTGAGTTCAGTTAGATCGTTAAAAAGTGTTTGATGGCCATTCTGCTGCTGGAAATTGTGGAGAGTAGAAGACTCGAGAGATCCTGTGAGTAAATAGTTTTTTTATAGTTTGAAATTGCTTATATGCTGTAACATGATAATATTGTAATACCAAATGATTTGAAAAGAGTAACCATGGAGTTTCTTGCCGGTTCTTCTCCATAGGAAACAACCAACCGAACCGTGCACCTTTTTGTCGTTTTATAAGTGCTAATTTAATTAAGTGCATACTTTAGAGTGTACTAAATTATAAAGTGTTATTCTATTGTCTGGTGTTTTCATTAACCTGCAATGTCTGAGAATCATAGCGAGAGTAGTGACGTCAGCAATGCTGACGTCACTCTTTCTAAAAATTTAAGTGGGAACACTCCGCCGTTATATATATATAGATAGACATAATATAGTAATTGATCAGGTTTCCCAAAACCGGTGTCAAATGCCACAAGCGGTTCGATGACTTAATAAAGGTCGCGGGAATCTACTATACGCAAGAAGAGAACAGGACTGGTCGATGAGTCGATGGCCAAGGAACTGACCCCAAGGCAGTGAATATTACGGCAAGTCAGACCAGACAGTACGGACCAGATATTTATTTTATTTAATTATTTTATTTATTATTTACTAGCTGTTGCCCGCGACCTTCGTTCGCGTGAAATTATTATTAAAAAGTCCCCTTTATTATAAGCACTGCCCTATTTGAATTTACCACTTTCAAGGGTTTTTTTTCTTTGCACGGAACCCTAATTATTTAACTAAAATAAAAGTAGCCTAAATTACTCCTTGTTACTTCAGCTATCTGCCAGTGAAAGTCCCGTCAAAATCAGTCCAGCCATTTCAGAGATTAGCCGGAACAAACAGACAGACAGACAAAAATTGAAAAAAATATTGTTTTGATATATGTACCGTGTATACATCCATATGCACTTAGTAAAAAGTTATTTTAATATTACAAACAGACATTCCAATTTTATTTATATGTACAGAGTAAAGATGTACAGATATACAGATGTAGACTGGTAGAAAATGCCCAAGGCATTAAGTCCGCCTTTGTACATTAAGTGCATAAAATTTTAATACTTAAACAAATAAATATTTCATAATTTTAGTATCAAGGTTATTAGGGTGTTTGGGCAAAGTGTTTGGGCATGTTTGAGTCCCACCACTGTCTGTTCCAAGCAGTGATGGTTTGGCTTAATGACCAGGATTACATTCAATAATGAAATGGTTGTAAGAAAACAAAATTTCAATGGACATTACCTGTGACTGCACACAATGCCAGTAAGGTCTAAGGTCAATACTTCTATAAAGTATGGCGTCTGAAGCAAGTCTGTAGAAATGTCTGTTCACTTGAGCGCAACGGCAGAGCGACTGGATATCCAGATACTTCATCACGCAAAGTATGGTTTCGTCCTGAAAGAAAAAAGAATGTTAAACAGAAACGAAATGTCTGTTAGGCTTACTCACACTAAATACGTTTAGCGCTAAACATAAATAATAATAGTAGTAATTTTTGTAGTAGGCATATTGTTGGTGCTTGATTGACGCCTGTAAAATTATTATATATCAAATTATTAGTTGGAAATCTATTGGGGAGGCCTATGTTCAGCAGTGGACAGCAACGGGCTGAAATGATGATGAAATTATTTTATTGTTATATGGGTCAATGACCTGAAATAAATGAATGTTATTTGTTTTATAAATAGATTGCTTCGATAAAGGGTGGAAGGGACATCGATGTCTCCAGAAGCAATCTATATTATATTGTCAAAAGCAAAGGGATTAAGATGGAGAATTAAGTAACAGTACTTACTTAAAATACTGTAATTAGTACAATTTATTATGATATAACCAAAACATTTCCAGGCAGTTTGAAATATTCTGACGGTTAGAAAGCGTAGATCTCTACGGAGAAGAACGGGCAAGACTTTATAGGACACTCTTTTAAATCAAGTTAGGTATTACAAAATTTTGGATACAATCATTAATACTTCTGCTTCAACCATTTTATGGCATTTATTAACGTTATCAATCAAACTAATTCTTTCAAAAATATGCGCTTTGGATGTGTAGTTCCGGTCACCAGCCCGATATACAATACAGTACGGTAGGTAACGTTAATTTCAAGAAGTCTTTTTATACTGGCTGAAAATCATAACAAATGATAGTTTAACCATAGCACAGGCAGCAGGTCTGTGCGTCAGCTACTCCAGAAATAAGGGAATCAAAAGTTACATCAATTCGTTGTAAAAAAAAATATATTTAAAAAAGCATTTTCATACCGCGTCGAAACCTTATGGGATGGTCTGGTCACCTTAAACCTACAATATTCAGCTGCATTTAAGTGAGGGGAATATACGTCAGCTGCGTAAGGGAACATAGACTTTCCGATGACACATTCGGCTAAATTCGAATCTATAGGTACACTAGGTCAAAGCAGTCAAAGCAACCATGTCTTAGATTTTAAAAATGTAATCTACACTTTCTTTTACAACTTTGACATGTAGTAACTTTCGTTTCCCCCGTGCGTGCGGCAGTTGACTTTCATTTGAATGATCAGTGCATATTAAACAATACTAGAAATTAATTTCATTTGGTATAAAATTGTGCGCTGCCTCCCCTGATACAACGCGAGGTTACGCGAATATAATTTTGAGGGCAATGCATTGTGGTTAATTCATAATATGTATTCCTTTACATGCAGCCATTGCGGGAATATCCTGGATGAGAATGGCACAAGAACGTTGAGCTTGGCATAAGCAAAGAGGGGCCTATACCCAGCAGTGGGTAAAGTCGGGCTGTGGATGATGATGATGATGATTCCTTTACATGATGGACATGTATATTCGTCAAGCTCAGTAAGGATTTGCCCAGCATTATTTCTTAAAAGATAAGGCATAACCCCATGGACTTTTCCATCAACAAAATTGTCGAATTCGCACACAAAATTTCATCTTCTATTGAACCGCCTTAGGGGTTGAATTTTCAAGTATTGGTTGGTGCTCACTTTTAGTTTAAACTCTTGTGGGTAATCTAATACTCCTGCAACCCGGCGGTTTGGGCTATGCGATTATCTATCAGTGACTGCAGGAACTATAGATTTTTATTAAGTAGATATTGAGTATTTAAGACATTTTATATACCTGGAAATATCACTCGAACAAGTTCAATGACGCGGTAGTGTTAAATAGATTTATATCTACATGCAGGAATAAATAAAATAAATTATATTCTAAATGGGTCTCTCTCACGCCAAGTAATAAAATTAAATTAATTAGCACAGTTTTTATTCCTAGTAGTCCGACAAACACGCAAATAAAATAAATAGTTTTTTTTTTTGTATACAGGTCAACCAAGCATTATTTACATCAAACTAAGTAACTTTACGCAAAAATATTGCTGGGAAACGACTTTTTTTTTTGGGGTGAAAAATCACGTTTTACGGTAGGACTCAATGTGACTCAAAACTTTGTGCTGATGAATGGATTGTATAGTACGGGGGTCATAAAGGAGTCTAAAGTAAAAAACAATACATTAAAAACATGTATTTATAAAAAAACTTGTGAAAACGTTGAAACTTTGACCCCTAACAACTCCGTAACTAGAAGGTTCCCAGGTATGGTCTAGAACAAAAAATGATCGCAATGACGGGGAGAACAAGTGCCTTTAGGCTTCGTTAAGAGTCTTTTTACACCCTTTATAGCTTGATAACTGTCTGTCACTGTGAGTCATTTTCTTGAAATTTCAACTCATTTACGAATCTTCATTTGAATCGTAACTTCATTAATTCACTGACATATAAATGATAGTCGCGTGTTAGTCCATTGTGTTTCTATGTGTTGTGCTGTCATTAGTGTGCACTGAATAAATAATTTAATCGTCTATCTATCTATCAGTGGCACTAACAGCATGACATTTTAGAGAAAAGAGCTCCTTATATGACGTAGGTGAGCAAGATTATTTTAAATCAACCCCTAAAGGGGTTACATAGGGGATGAAAGTCTGTATGGAAGTCAGTAATTTTTGCCGATGCGAACCCTATCAGACACATGACTTGTACCGTACTGTTATACGTTATAGTACTGTTATAATCTTTTACAGATTTTCCCAATTTCAAAATGTGTTAATTCTGATTGGAATTACTCAAAAAACTAGTGCCGTTTGCATGTAGCTACAACAGTTAAAGTAGCTGCCCTACTACCCTATCTCAAAATTCCACCCTGTATTCAAAATCCTTGTTTTCACATATTACATTTCCACGCAAAGAATTTGGTCTTAGCGGGAGTCAGGTCATGTATTCATCACGATAGCAACACAGACTATATATAATCATATGAAGAGCCACTTAAGAACTAGATTCTGACTAAATTTTTGGCTAGTCTCTAAAATAGCTAGACCGGTTTACATACTTATACCGTTTAAATTCACTATTTATAACAGTTCGAGAATCTAGTTTTAGAATGAATTTATTTAATTAATTGGTTGAAGTATCAAGAGCGGCCTTACTTTTAATTTTATCGCGTGATTTTATTGTCAACGATGATAATCATTTGATTTCAATCATAATCAAACAGTAACAGAACAAAAAAAAAACAACAGAATTAAAAATAATTATTTAATTTTTTTTTTTTTTTTGTTAATGCACATAAGTGAGGATACACTTATGTGCATTAACATTAAATTCTGTTGTCTTTTGCAAATCTTGCAATCAAAATTAGGTTTGCTGTAAGAAAACCTAATTCTGGGTTAAGCTCGCCATTGTACATAAGCTATACTATTGCAATTAGTATGTATATTTTTCATTTGTATGCAATAAAGAATAAGAATAGAATAATAGAATAAGAATGAATCATCAGATTACCATTAAAGATAAAAACAAAAAAGAATAAAAAGAAAGATATAAAGAAAGAAGAAGAAGAAAGAGATATGAAGATATTATTGAGAATGGACGGAGATGACGAATATAGAAGAAGACATGCTGTACCGACCCCAAATGAATTGGGATAAGGGCAAGAGAATAATGATGATCACGCCTGTCGTCCCCGAAGAGTTAGTTACAGGTGTACAAAATATTACACCCACATTTTGACAGTTGTGTTTAAATTCAACGTAATAGCTCGAGAGCGTATGCCATCAACCGGGCACGAATCCAAACTCCCGAGCTTCTTCTGAAACAATCTTGATAAAAACACCCAATACTGTTTTGCCCCATATAAGAATCAAACCAAGGATGAACCTACAAACATGTTTACCAAGGATGGATACACATACATATTTTTTGCAAAACAGTTTTTCTCTTATGTCGATACGTGTATTTAGTAAAATGTTAAGCCACTACTTAAGAAATTAAGTGGATAGGTACGCAATTTTACATTAGACGGTCTCTAGCTCAGGGCTGCGGGACTGTTCGAAAGAGATACCGCGGCCCTGGAACACAAAGGGCAAGGAAGGAACATGGATGGGTTTTAGTCAGTACAAAGTCTGACACTCCCTTCCGCTCTGCCCAGAGCGGGAGAAGTCATTTGATGCTTTCCCATCCGAAAAAAAAAAACAAAGAGGGAGAATATAAAATATAGTATTAAACAGTTATAACATTAAAAAACTCACAGGTAATCTGTCGAAGTCACCTAGTGGTGGTCCCGTATCAATTAGATTTTCTCTTCGAGGTGAAGGGATCTGTGGCACCAAGGTCTCATGAAGGTTCGAAGCTATTATCCTGTTCAATAATTGACCTGAAAATAATAATAGATTAGATATTGCAATCTTTGTAACGACGTTACTGTAAATGGTACTGCGATTCCGAACGCCCAGCGCAGCCGAACAGCTAGGTTCGGTAACGCAGAATCTAGTTAACCAAACCTTTCACCACAATTATAGTTCATCCAAAAACTGGTTAAAATAAAATAAAACCACCAACTTGCCTTTTTATACATATTCGAAAATACTACAGTAAAACGGTGTCTTTGATTTGATTTTTATTAATTTTATAATTACCAGAAACAATTATTACTATTCAAAACTTGTTTGAGGAAAAATAAAACTAGATACCGGTTCATATTAAATTAACAATTTAATTGTATTTTAGTTTTAATGTACTTGTGACATGACCCATAGGTAGGTAATGTAGGTATGAACTTTTTTAGTTTACAAACTATAACCTGCAATCGTTCACTACGTCCCTGAACAAAATTTTCCTCATCATCTGCCTAGCCTTTTCCCAACTAAGTTGAGGTCGGCTTCCAGTCTAACCGGATGCAGCTGAATGCCAGTATTTTACATGGAGCGACTGCCTATCTGACCTCCACAACCCAGTTAGTACTGCGTAATACGATACCCCTTGGTAAGACTGGTTGTCGACTTTTTGGGCCACTGACTACCTAACGACTGTCAAAGATTTTTAAATGACAGCCGGTACCGACGGCTTAACGTGCTTTCCGAGGCACGGAGGAAACTCGGTATGTAATAGGTGGTCCCATCCTCAGACCAACCTAGGCAAGCACGGCTTAACCTAAAAATCAACCCGAGCGGCTGTTATTATTTAGCCACGAACTCCTCCGAGTCAGATTATGTACCTACAGAGATTTATTAGGAGATAACTAGAAATACTCTGATGGCATCGAACTGTCATGAAACGTGACTACAAGAAATGTTATTTAATTGTAGATAGATAAAACGCATAAAATACGTTCTTACGTTTACACTGCACCCAACAGTTAAAAGTGCATTTTGGACCGTATGTCCTTCAAAATAACGAAGAAAATCGAACAACCAGGGACAAAGGAACGTAATCTTCAACCAATTGACAATAATACGATGTAGTTTGATGTTTAGGGCGTTCGGAATAAAGGTGACAATTGATAAATAAAGTCATGATGACCCTGACCATGGCTAACAATTTCAGTATTGCGTCTCATATAAGCACTTGAGAAATATTGCTTTAGAAATGTGAACCGCGCATAAAACCGATAGCCTTATCTTGGCTATTTTTAGATTAATAAGAAACTAATCAAACACCTAAGAAAAGGGGCACAGTTTATCAAACTTATCGACTAATACGAATAATGATGATGTTGAACGATTAATATAGTCTCACAAGTCACACCCGGCTAAATGGCTAATAAATGAATCATGTGATCGATTTTTCAGCCATTTCTCGTAATTCAATAAGGTTGTTTTTGGCACTGTGTTATGACAAAACAATTTTATAGCAATAGGAATTAGGAAAACAGTGAAGGACAACATCGTGGGGAAACTTTAGACCTATGCTTAATACATATAAGAATGAAATTGCCAATCTGCCTAGAGCAAGCGTGGTGGTCAGTGTTCGTATAATTCGTTCAAATTATTCCCAAAATTTATTTGGGGATCGACGTAGCATTTCTATTTCTTCTTCTTCCATACTTCTCTATTACTCGTCATCGCATTAGTAACCACCTTTCTAGCTAAATCATCTTTCACACAGTCTATTCATCGTTTCTTTGGTCTTCGTCTCCGTTCTCTCTCCGTTCATCCATCCATCTACACATTCACACTCAAAACTTTCTTCACAATTTTTCCTTGTCGTATGCCCATTTAATGATAACCGATATCCACACAATGAGGCCAAAGACCATTAAAAATACAAAATCGACAAAAGAACTTACCTTTCTCAACAACCGGCTGCGTTTTTTTATAGAACAGAGAAGAATAAGAGAAGTTGTTCCTCAAATTCTTCACCAAATTCGGTGGTTGTTTGCCACGAAGCAACACGGCGTCCAACTCAGTATAGTAAGGAAGTAGCTTGTGGTTGAACTCCAGTCTTAGCATTCTGGTTAAAGAAAAGGTTTATCAAGCAAAAGCAGCGGCAAGATAAATGCAGATCTGAAGGTTATAGGTATTTCTATTTACTGAAACTCCTGGAGCACCAGACCGAAAATAGAACTGGGCGAATCAGACGAGACGAAGGATGTAATGTGTATTTTGTTTGTTATTGATCGACGATTCTTGTATCGAAGAAACCAATGTCGTGTTGATGATGGATCCCGATGGTTTTAATGGGTATGAGTTCGGCAAACCAATTGATATAAATGAAGAATCACTCACAAAAAAGCGTCCGCAGGTGCAAAGCGCACTACACAATCTCTGAAAGTTTTTAGATGGATCGATGGCTAATGATTAATGAACGTTATCTCCAAGAGTGATCTTCTCTACTTATCTACTAAGTAATTTGGTAAACAACTTTCATTTGTTTTAACCAAGTTGTGAACCCAAAACAAAATCGTTACCTACGTAATATCAACTCATAGAATATTGCAAAAACGTGACTTCCTCCCCATAGTATCGGAAAGTTTTCACTAAGGAAAACCGTAGCCATGAAGTTTAACAAACAAAATTCTTCTGGGCTTTCTCTTACAAACTGTGTGCTTTTGTTTAAAACAAAAGCACGCAATAGAATCACGTGTTCCCAATATTTGGAAACCACTTAAGGGGTCTAAATGTTCCAGCTGTTTTGAACAGACTTCACTTTGGTTGTATTTAATTTTGGTAGGTGACTTGACGGCTTATATATACATTATTTAAACTAAGCGCGACAAGGGTCGAATAGAAGTTGTTAGATGTGAAAAATAAAAATAAATATTCATTACAATAGCTGAAATATACCTTATTATGAAACACCTCATTCGTACAATAACTTGATAAACTTGAGAGATTTATGCAGAAAATTATGAATGCAAAGTTAACTCACCGTGTTGGTACATTTAGCTGGCGTATCGGTGGGCTGAAGATCCTGGGGGTGTCTCCAACATACTCTGGTTCCCCTTCCCACAACAACATCCATGCTGTGGGGCCTAAAGCCCACATGCGGACCAGCGCTCCAGGATTGTAAGTCTCGAAGATCGACACTTCAAGTGGGTAGACTGCTTTCTCGAAGGACACTTCTGCCGAAAGTCATATTGTTTGCAACGAGATCTTGGATACAATGTTCAAAAACCTCGTCAATAATAAAAAAGTATAAGTCCGTTTAAGTTTTAGTACGTGCAAACATTTTATAAGTAAGGTGCCTTGCGGAAGTCGTAGACCACGTTCTACGGGCTCAGAGTTCGAAATGATAGCATCATCTTCATCATCATCATATCAGCCCGGAATCACCTACTGCTGGGTATAGGCCTCCCTTTTTTTCTGCCACACTCTCCCTTTCTGTGCGTCTCTCATCCAGGTGTTTCCCGCGACTTTGACGATGTCTTCAACCCAACAAGCTTTAGGACGGACCTGGTTACTATGACCTAACCTTGGCCACCATTCGGTCAAAGCCTTGCTTCATCGGCCATCTTCGCGTCCATCCAAGTGTCCTGCCCAAGCCCATTTGAGGCGCACCGCCCGGTCCCCGACGCCGTAGACTTTTGTCCGACGGCGGATTTCAGTATGGACCGAAAAATATGTTTGTTTGCAATGCCATGATAGCATGCTTTTTATTGTTATCACCGTATAGTATAGGCCAAACAACTGCTGGAAACAGGCCCCTCTTAAGCGTCACCCCGTCGCCCGGTTCCCGGATTTCTGCGGTCTTCACGTCATTGTGCAAAGTGCTTGCATTTATTATGTGTGAACTTGTTCAGTTGTTGTGGCAGTTGCCCCTAAGGTAAACCCAAAGCCAAACCCAAACTCACCCAAGCTAAACCGTAAGGTTTCGGACCGTCTGCTCAGTGTTTGAGAACACGCTCTGACATACTGAAACACTGATCCTTAACGACCAGGGACGGAACCAGTAAGATCTAAAACCCGAAAATCACGTGCATAGAGCTTCAATAATATGGGGGATCACCGGAATAATCAGACAAAACCATGTCCACGACCACCACAATGATTCATCTCACCCTCACCTTTGCCTAACCCTTCAGCGATTACAGCAGTGTGATTATGTTACGGAGATTGAAAAAGTATCAAATCGCAAGTTGCGTGCAGTTAATTCCCTTGGTCATAAGCATGTCATTTTTCTTTTCAATGGCAGCTAAAACGTTATAATTAATAGTGAATGGCATAAATGGCCATTGGCGAAGATACTTATTAAGTAAAAAGCTAGTATTTGTAAGACTAGCTTAGAATAATTACCAGTTCAATTATTATCAGATTAAGACTAGATCTTAGCCTGCAGAGTTTAATTAGAATCTATGTTTCATAAAGTGTTATGAGGTAAAAACTGGCAGCGAGTCGGACTCGCGCACGAAGGGTTCCGTACCATTATCTATACAACATTAAACAAAAACGGCAAAAAAATCAAGTTTGTATTATATGGGGGCCACCGTTAAATATTTATTTTATTCTGTTTTTAGTATTTGTTTGTATTTGCAGAAATACACCATCTGTGAAAATTTCAACTGTCTAACTAGGTATCACGGTTCATGAGATACAGCCTGGTGACAGACAGACAGCAGAGTCTTAGTAATAGGGTCCCGTTTTACCCTACCTAAAATATTAGTCGCAAATAGAAATAAAACATTGAACCACCCGCGCCGAGGCAGTAAGGTGAATTTCGACCCCCTAACAGAGAAGAAGGCTGTACCCCAGCATTGATAATATTAGTTGAATATTATACTATTATTACTAAGCTACCTAAAGTGAGTTGCTACCAAAATACCAAAATTAAAACCAAATAAAATATGTTAGTCATCAACATAATTTATCAGTTCATAACACTTACCTACAAAATCCTGACTTGTGATGGCACTGGCATTTTGTGGCATGTAGTCTTGCTGCGCTGATGGAGCATCCTCCCACCAAGTCCCATAGGTTCTCTAAACATAAACATTAATGTTAAAAATTGGGTCACAGATGTTAGAAAATGAGATAAGGACTGGTCTAGGCCTGTGAAGCCTGTGCCCAAGGCCAACATTTTTGTTTGGTCATCATTGGAGATGTGGCCTACATTATATTTTTAGCAGATTCAGACCTGTATTTCCTATCATACTATTCATATCATTATCAAAATAGTTGTATTCTATGTACTTCATTTTGCAGTGAAACAGGTTTTGAAATAACTTTTTTTTTTATGTTAAGTACTGATACTTTAATTTCCTGGTACAACAATAAATAATTTAATAAAAATTGTTTAATTTTTTTTCCTTAAAATTGACAAGCAGTTAAACAAAAAAAAAGAAATAAAAATCATAAAAAACAGCCAGTGACATTTATAATTTCAAGGCTTAAAAAGGCCTTGAATAATGTATTATTTACTTTTCAAAACACACAAACTTGTCTTCCCTTCACATGTGAAAGAAAATGGTTAGTTTCAAGTGGTTTATTAATAGAATGCCCTTGATTTTTATTTGCACAAGGAAGTTTGCTGTAGTGCCTTTTTCCGATACTCGCTGATAAAAAATGACACACCCACTTTCTTACAAAACATGATAGTATTTTTAGGGGACAAATTGAGGGTTTTACAGAATTTCTTAATAGTAGCCATGGAGCCTGGATTTGTGCCTGTTTATGGCAATGAGCTAACCTCTGACTGATTACATGGGACTTATCATAACTTTCAAAATGTAGGTACTATTAGGAACACCCCTGCCTAACCTTATAGGGAGTACAAGCATGATGTGTGTGAATGCAATTGAGGGTTGTTTGACATATTTGAAGTACTAATCCAATTTACAAAAAGGCTTAACGCTAATATATTTTTATGTGAATATGTTTTTCATTCTGACAAAGAAATTGCAGACCCTAGTTTTTTCTACTTCTTGTTATTACTGAGACTGTGTTTTTTCACTGAGTAGAAGCTAGTTTAAGTAGACATAAAAAGGGCAAAAATTAAAAAAAAAAATGTTTTCTTTTCTTTTATATTTTACCCATAGAACAAAATCAGTTACATTATAATTGCAACATTCAGGTAAATAATTATTCTTAAATTAGGGGTTCCATTAGATAATAATTTATAAGTTATCAACCAAATTGATGTCCAGTTATTTAGTTTAGCTTGCAATTAAAGTTATTGTATAAATAAATTTAAATTCTGAGCCTAGAAATTATTACCATAAATAAAATTAAGAATATCATTAGGTACTGTATTTCAGAAGCCATTTGATGTCGAATTCCGCGACAAAAACATAATACTATTCGAAATTCGAAAGCAACATAAAAATATAGGTTTAGCTATAGGAAGGAAGGGAAAACAATCAAAATATAGCTACATTTACCATTACGAAGGATTGTGGATAGTCGCCGTAATCAGGGAAGTTAGATGGTGGTCCACGAAGATTGAATGCAGTATACGAAACACTGATTTCACTGCCATACTGAGAACTAAAATCTTCAACATTGTGAACAAATTGCTCTAATATTTGCGGTTCTTTTTCTTCGTCCACATCACTTTCATTTTTGAACCAAAATAAGGAAGATATAACATCAGAACTCTGCATTTTTAACTAATTTAGATAACAGACTCCAGAATTTTAAGTAGAAAAATTCAGGCGAACGAAGTTAACAAAGATACGCGCTCGAATGGATCTAAGAAATGAAATGAAATGTTTTTTTTATTGACAGCTGACAAACACAACACAACTGAAACTGAACACAAACAACAAAGTCACATTCTGCAAAATGTTGACATAATGTTTAAACTCAGAAAATCGACTTTATTACGAAATCATTTTGCGTTCGCACCAGAATACAATGGATCTAAGCAAGTAGGTGTTTCGGAACTTATCATAATAATTATGAAAAAAATCTCATTTACTTACCTTTGTCGATTTTACATTCACTCTATCAAGAAGCAGAATTATTTCGTAACAGTGCGATTGAGGGTTAGCGCTGTAGTTTTTATCCTAGCACACGCAACTTGTTTCGTGCTTGTATTGATTGCGCATATCGTTTTCAAAAAAAAAAGTAAACATTGAAACATGTTATGGGTTGCGTTGCCTGCTTAATAGCCTCGTAAGATTCTTACAGAAACATCTTACTATGAAGTTCATTTGTCGAACACGTAATTTTAACAATCTTAACAAATGATTGACAGACTAATTCAAGTCAAAATGTTTCAGATCAACAAGCTATGAGACATTAGGAATGCATGTTGATACATTGACGGTGAAACGTTTTTAATAGGAATGAATAACATATCAAAATATTGCAGAATGAAAACTTTTTAATAACCATAAACTAAATATTGTTAGCACCGTAGACTAAATAGTAATAATTGAGGTAGATGAGAATTTCACTACCAATTGATACTATTTTTAGCCTGTGTTCGGTCACTTCATTCAATTATCTGTCACGATTGATGCTTGTCAATAAAAATGGCAGCGGGACCAATTGCCGAACGAAATCAAGGTATTTATTGATACTATTACTAATTCGAACCATACCGATAACTCATCATACTATACGTATTATTGCTCTCGTAATAAAATATCAAATATATTTTCTTTTCTAAGTAAATTACATGGGTAAACTATTTGAGGTTAAGTATCGTTTTGAAGTTTCCGTTTACTTTCCAAAATTGCATCTATGTGGCTGTTTTGGTTGTATTAAAATGATTAACTTTACTTGTTGTCATTCACTTGATGTAATTTTTTATTTGAGTATGTTTCGTTCGATTTTACCCGAAATTTGTAACACTTTCAGATGCTACGATTTACGTCGGTGGTTTGGATGATCGAGTCACCGAAAGCTTGTTATGGGAGCTGTTTGTACAAGCTGGACCCGTGGGTTTGTATTAAAATTGACGTAACAGCAGCAGCTCTGCCTAAAACAACTTTGACTGTATTTACAACTTGTATGATTAACTTAATAAGGTAACCAATATGACTCCATCACCAAACTTTTCTAGTTCAATGTAACTATAAACAATATGTACGCAAACTAGCCCAAATGTAAAATTAAGAACAACTTAATTTAAAACTCAAATATGTTGGTCACAATACAAGTAACATAACTAACTGCTTTAAGATTTTCAATTGTTGCAAACAGGCTTTTTATATGAATTGTGATGTTTTTGCTAAATCTTTTTCATTTCAGTGAATGTCCACATGCCAAAAGACAGAGTGACTCAAACTCATCAAGGATATGGATTTGTTGAGTTTATGGGCGAGGAGGATGCTGATTATGCCATAAAAGTATGTACTAATGATTAATTGATAAGCAGTTTATGGGCTATGTAGAGCAGATTAACTGTCTAGAAAGAAAGAAAAGTATTTATTTGACTCTACCAGGACAAAACAATAGAAACAATAAAAAAATAGGACACATTAAACTAAATAACTGGCCCTGTATGATGCCAAGAGACTGTAATATTAAAATAGGATAGATAGGTCAGATACAAAAAATTAAATAAATAAAATAATGTGTGGAAATAAATATAAGGTTCCATTAAAATTGATGGACAACCTTTATTCATATAACCATAATAAGGACAAATGTAAAAAAAAAAAATTGAAAAACGCATTAGATACAAGAAAAAAAATCAGCTAACAAAAATACACTAAAAATGCCGGGAATTTAGGTCAAAATAAAATCATTTTAATTGTGTTTTTTTTCTGCTTGGATATCTTTGATAAGACATACTGAATGCTGTGTTAAAATGCTGTGTTAATGGGACCTTATATAAACTAAATGAATAATAGAGGCATCAATATTTAATACTTCACTAGAATACTAGTGCCTTATTACAACATAGTTCCAGTTATCTTATAAAACAGGTAATTTAAAAAAAATCGGTTGCACTTTAATCTAATACAGTGCCTCTTGGCAATTGCAAAGCAGTCCTTAAAATATATCATGAAACCTGTCTGTTTTTCCAGGTGATGAATATGATAAAGCTATATGGTAAACCAGTAAGGGTGAACAAGGCATCAGCCCATCAGAAGAACTTGGATGTAGGAGCGAATGTGTTCATAGGAAACTTGGACCCCGAGGTGGATGAAAAGCTTTTGTATGATACTTTCTCTGCATTTGGTGTTATATTGCAGACTCCTAAGGTAATGATAAAAAAGCATTTTATATCTGTCTGTTGTAAATTATTTTGCTTCCTTTTTTTAATGTATTTTAAGTAAACAAGGAATAACTGGGCAAAAAATTTGCAAAAGTTTTACAAACAGAAAAAAAATGTAAGCAAACAAATACGAAAGAGTATCCAAGAAGTTTCCTGCCCATTCTTCTGCATGATCATCTATGATTTTGGAATGGGCAACTACAGTCCATTCAAAGTAATTGTGCCTGTGGCTCACAGTGGAACGAATGTATGGGAGCGGTTGGACGTAGACATGTCCGAAAAATAAGAGTAAAATTATGACAAACTAATGATGCCATCTTATTCGATTACTTAATGCCTTCATAAATTGTGGTGATGAATTTCTTCATAACTCCCATATTTCGGGAGTAATTTGAGAAAATGTGAAATTTTACTATGAAAATGAGTGTATCGAGCTCTCTCCCTCCTGATTCCGGGCTTGTTTCAAGTACCGGTCTCTAATATCGTAATGCTATTACTAAGAGCTATATTTAATACTAAGACACATAGTGCGCCAAATGTGCACTTTCTGGGATAAAAGGAAATGAAAATTTAAAAAAAAAAACGTTTTTTCCCCATTTGTATTTACTTTAAACCGCAGACAGACTTATTAAGAGGTCTATAAATATATTATATATATACAGAAATATATATTAACAAAAATATTCACAAGAACTGATGAGAGTATGACTTTTAAGTAAGTTGATAATAAATTACCTAGTTTCATTAAAAGTACAATAAATAATTAAGATGTAAGCTCTAATTTACTAAGTTACACATTTTAAAACAATAACATCATTTAATTATCTTCGTCATCATCATCATCATCAATTAATTCAAATTCAGAATCGATGTCCGCTAAATCATTTATGTTAACAAATTCGATATCACTTTTCTCAGAATCCGTAAGCTCATAAAATTCCTTAAAAGAAGATTTTTTTACAAACTTATTTCCTTTTGGACGGATACTTGTAACAAGTGGATCAGAAGACAGTAAAAGATTGTGCATAATATCTTCATTGCATGAGATACTGCTATGCTTTCGAGAATGCCCCTCTCTATATTTTCTAAAATCTTTATTTCTAGCCTCAGATGCCTCTTCGGATAGAAAACCAATGGGCACAATTGACATGTTCTGAACTATGTCTGGCCCATGCATTAAAATTTTATGAAGTGAAGAAGGCATATAATACCATGGGTATAACTCCACGTAAAGCTTAGCAGTATCAAAGCAGAACTCTCGGAATTTAGTTACGTTGATCTTCTCTCCTGATGAAATACACTGCAAGATCACACAGATTTTTCTTAAAAGCATAGCATCTATTCCGGTCAGTTCAGCAGATTTAGTGTAGTTTTCAAAAAATCTCCTTGCCGAGTTGCCATTGTTGGTGGATCCACTGTCTTGTTTCACAACATCGAGAAGTAAGCCCGTTTCTCTTCTTACAGCCTCTTGAACTCTTTTCTTCCTGTCATCAACTTGCCTTTTTGCTATATCACCCCTTACTTGCCATGATTTTATGTCTAATTTGTAGGAAATGTGTAATAAGCATTCCATTGAGCGAATCCAAGCGTGAAGGGTGCTTAAGCTATATTTATACATGTCCTCGTTTGCGTGTTTATCTTTGATTAACTCTAAATTATTCATTTCTTTAGGACAAGCCTTGCATATGTCACACACTGAAGCTGCTGTATCGGATATAATGGAATGAATTTTACCATCAATCATTGTCAAAAGCAGTTGGTGTTTGACACTAATTCCATCAGTGATGGTGGATGGAGTTAAGGCTTCAATCTCTGCTTCGATTTCAGCCATCTCTCTCTGCACATTTTCTTTGGTTTCCTTTATAAACTTAAACAATATTGGCCGGCAAAATGAAGTGGAAGATGGTCGCTCGTTTTCCCAAATTGTTACACCTTTTGAGACGAACCGCAGTGGTACAAGACTAATCATAAAATTACTAGCAAGATCGATTTGCTCATCTTCACTCGTCCTTTGATGATAAATGCTTTGGCTAGATGATCCGTCAAAACCCCATTTGCTGGTCAATACGAGCTGTTGATTGGGATCAACAGGGGTTTCTAACGACCTAATAAGTCTTCTTGAGGTTAAATCCATCAAGGCTTGTAATTTGATTTTTGCAGAGCTCTCTGTAACTGTGAGATCTTCTTTGGCCGGATAGCACTTAATTTTTTCTTTAACCAACATGTAGTAACTCGGGTATTGAAGAGCTCCTTCTTGAGTGTTGAAATCCCGAAGAGTGTTATAGCGCCATTTCGATAAGTTCATCGATACATAAAGAGCCAATGCCTTCAAAGGGGATATTTCCCGTACCTGAATTGATTTACCTTCAATGAAGGCTTTGATTTTTGAGGCCTCTTCTGGATTCTCCGTCAAGTATTTCATAACATAAGCTGTATCGCTTTGTCCTGCCTTTTGAAGCGCCCTTTCGGCCGAAAACATAATTTCAGCGCTGCTACTGCTGCATGAAAGACTATCTTCAGTGCGTCTTCTTTTTTGCCGGTTACTAAGGTCCTCAAAAGATTTACGAGGACTAGGATGTGTACAAGTTGAAGCATCAGATTTAGCAGGAGAAATTATGGGCTCGATGACGTCACTTATATTTTCTGTAGAAGGTTCCATATTTTCATTCTGTAATTCCGGCCATTGAATTGCAGCCTGTAGCCAAATCTCATGTTTCTTCCGAAACTTATCTGTGCTTCTTCCAGACTGTGTCCATTTTGCATAAATGCGGTAGCAAAATCGACGACACCAGTCTTTTAAACTTGTTTCAGCACTTTCACATAACTGAACACAACTGTTATCTTTTAAAACACTGAACAAATAGTTAAAGTCGCGTAAATCTTTATGTGCGCGTGCGCATAAAGCAACGTGAATATCAAGATTTGTATTAAAATTTGGAAAATACATTGCGAGATTAGCTTGGATACAACGAGGTGTAAATCAACACTGATTTTAAAGTTACTAATAGTGACCTATTTATATAAAATCCAGGTATCCCAGGTATCCTTTGTTAAATATTGCAAGGTAATTAGTTATTGTGATAATTAGTAAATGATGCATGCTAAATTAGTGTATTAAGAGCCATTTAGTAATTAAATAATAGCAATGTTCTTATCAGTAATCATTAGTGCATCAGTTTTATATGTAAACCTTAAGTCCCTAATTATATATCCTAATTAGCTTATATCTTCTCTAATTGGCTGCTCAGAAATGTTATTGTAATAAGGTAAACCTTTAGAAAAACGGTTTTAATCAACAAAATAAACAAAAAATAAAAAAATTGTGTTATAAAATAAACATCACTCTTTATCCCAGAAAGTGCACATTTGACGCACTATGTGTCTTAGTATTAAATATAGCTCTTAGTATTAGCATTATGATATTAGAGACCGCTACTTGAAACAAGCCCGGAATCAGGAGGGAGAGAGCTCGATACACTCATTTTCATAGTAAAATTTCACATTTTCTCAAATTACTCCCGAAATATGGGAGTTATGAAGAAATTCATCACCACAAGTTATGAAGGCATTAAGTAATCGAATAAGATGGCATCATTAGTTTGGCATAATTTTACTCTTTTTTTTCGGACATGTCTACGTCCAACCGCTCCCATACATTCGTTCCACTGTGTGGCTGGACTGTTGGTAGCTTATTTTATTTTGCAAAAGTCCCTCTCACAAGTCTATTTGAAATAAATGCATTGAGTTCAGTTCTTTATAGATTTGCGAGATGCAAATTATTTACATAGAAACAAAAATAGCCCTAGCCGCTTTGAGTCTGAGTGATTATTGTCTAATTGTGGCATTATTGAACACCAGTAGCATCATTTAAAGCCTCTTTTGATAACGCTGTTCTTATTCATCAATTTGAAAGTTCAAGCACTTCCATCCTGATGCCCCAAATTCTCAATAGCCATGCCATATTTTAACACTGACATAATATCTTCCAGGTAATGAGAGACCCCGAGACAGGCAACTCAAAGGCGTTTGCGTTCATAAACTTCGCATCATTTGAGGCGTCTGATGCGGCAATAGAAGCTATGAACAACCAGTACCTTTGTAACAGACCTATATCTGTGTCGTATGCATTCAAGAAAGATGTCAAGGGGGAGAGACACGGATCTGCGGCTGAAAGGTTTGTAGATATTTTATACTTGGTTTGGGTGATCAGCTTGCTTGAAAAGACCAATGCTTATCACTTTCTCAACACAACTAGTCAACTTACTTTAATTCTAATCCCTTGCCAAACACAATACAGAGATGTTTTTTCGACTAACATAACATAACATCACACCTGTAATCCCCGAAGGGTTAGGCAGAGGTGAACCTAATAGTACACCCAAATTTCCTAGCCTATTGCCATCAACCGGGCACAAATCCAGACTCCGTGGCTGCAACTGAGAAAGTCCTGATGGAAAAACCCAATAACACTTTGCCCGACCCGGGAATTGAACCCAGGACCTCATGCTCAGCAGTCGCGCTTGCGACCACTAGACCAACGAGGCAGTCGAGTTCGACTAAAATTATGATTATTTAAGTTATTGAAAAAATTTGAATCTAAATAAACTGGCTCACTGTGAGCATCAAATAAGCCACCCAGCTTTATTCACTGGTTTTCGACTCAATTCTTGTGAAGATAATGTTGATATTTGTTTGGCAGCCAAAACAGCCCTGCATTGTTTTGCTAGGCTTGCACCATAAATAAAGTAATACTATGTATCCTGCTTCAATCCAAACTTATGATTGATAGAAGTGTGACTCAGACTAGGCTCTTCTAATCTTCCAAGCTTTTGAGTTAATTTTTCTTTTCTTCCACAGGTTACTGGCTGCCCAAAACCCTCTATCCCACGCGGACCGTCCTCACCAGCTCTTCGCAGACGCCCCGCCAACCATGATGGGTCCCGTACTGATGGCGCCGCCGCCGCCGCCGGCACCATCTCCTATGCCTCCGCAAGGACCTCCGATGAACGCGCGTCCACCTCCACCACTACCGATGTCCGCACCCCCACCACCCCCAAGCTCCATGCCACCACCTGGACCTCCACCCCCGCCTGGACCCCCACCTCCACCCCCACCATTTCACCACTTTCCACCACCACCATTCGGACCTCCGGGTTTCGGACCCCCGCCACCGCCAGGCTCAAGACCTCCGCCCCCATGGAGACCCCCGCCTCCATCGTTCAGACCGCAGTTCCCACCCCGAGGACCACCTCCGTTTGGACACCCCCCGTTCCCGCCACACCCGCCTGAACCAAATTATAATTATTAAGTGTAATTAAATAGTGTAATTTCCAATGACTGTTTTATATTTCTTCCTTTTTGGAATGAAAGATAAAGTTTATTTTACAATAAAATTAATGTACTGAAATAACTATTTCTGATTATCAAAAGTTACCAATTTATGTTCGCTGTTATATTAACATCTGGTTATAAATACCCCATTGTGGATTTCAATACACACCCTTTCGCATAGTGATCCAACAGTGTGTGCCAGCCAACAGAGAGCATGATATAAGGGCTGATTATGTCCCATGCAATAATTAATTCTCCCATACAAACTAGCCGATCGTATCCAAGAATATAACAGTGCAAAAGTGCACTAATAAAAGGAAAGATATATATCCTGGGTTCGATTCCTACTATCTACATCAGTTTTGTAACCGACTTTAGAACAAGGAGGAGGTTATGTGTTTGGGAGTAGGTTCTTGGATCTTTTTGCCATGCATGAATATGGTACCCCGACTTATTCAGAAGCATGTGTTTAGTTGTCCGTTTTGAAGTTATGTGATCCAAAACACCCGAATTAGGCTGCACCTACAGATATAACTTAACCTACTTAATTACTGGTAGTTGCGTATTATTGCAGTTAGGTTCTTACTTCGTACTACGAACGTGTATTATTCAAGTATACAGGTAGAGTTTTTTTGATGCATATAACTGCGCAGCCAAGAATTTCTTAATTTTACCGTGTCATTATTTCCCAGAATAGGCTAGTTGACAAGGTTATAATAAAATATAAAAATACGTAGAAATAAGGCCACTTATCTTAAAAACTACCATCACCGTACAGAAATTAAATATTGGGGGACAATGTAATTGTAAAATTGGATTTACTGATAATAAGTATTACATTTGATCCCAAATAAGTATGACGTCACAACGTGCTATTTCATACAAATCACGTAGGTACACATTTTGCGTTTTGACAGTTCATAAAAAAGTAACTATTTTGACTTCCTGTCACATACTCTATTTGATTCTTGATAGCGACACTATTCCATCCATGTAGTTCAGATTTGGCCATCAACTTGAAACATCACGCTGTATACCTACTTAAATCTGCGGTATGATCAGTCGGTGAAAAATTGTTTGATTGCGTTACCTACTTGTGTGCACGGTCCAGAGCAGAAAAAAAACCTCAATTAACGTCTAAAACCTACTGTTTTGGTCTTTCCGTTCAGTGCGGAATCGAACCCTTTACCAACCTGCCTATGTAGGTACCTAACCTATAAGTCAACAAAATCCGTATAAGTAACTAAGTACCTAAAATAAAAACATTTTGCCTATTCAAATAGGCAATTTAATTGAAAACCCATTCAAGCAAAAACAAAATTCACACACGTGAACCAAATATCATTTTACTCAACTCACTGGGCCGTATACTAAAGAAAGAAAACTGTCGTATTATATTCACTGAATAGGTACCTACCTAAGTACATTATTTATTCTGCTGAACAAATTCATTTGCCGAAGGAAATATCGAGGAGACGGCAGGCTAGGTCCGGTAATAGCGATATTTCTGTAGCACAGTAGCACTGCATATGCGAGAAAAGACTACGGGAGCCATGCATGTGATTCTGACATATTCTTATTGGATGCCCGGTCCGCACAAACTGGACGCTCGTTGAAACTCGACCGTTATAAAAATATTATTGCATTTGCATTTTTGTACTATCTAGCTCTGAGAAAGTCTGTCTAGTCCTGGAAAGGAGCAATTATTTGAAGTTGCGTTTGAACTTACCTACGAGTTCTTGTCATCGAGTTTTTGTTTGTTCAAGGGATTCTGTGAAAATTTAATTTAGTTATGTACCTACTTAAGTTTTAATGAAGCGTCTAATTTCAAAATAGTTAAAATACAATGAATCCTTATTGGCAGTGAAATGCATAGGTAGTACCTATGGGTAAGTTAGTTAGGGGTAGCTAGGTAACCACTAAGGCACCTACGTATAGGTATTTTCGTACTTATATTTGATGCCTAGATGGCTCCTCAAACTTCAGTGTTTTGACCTATTTAGGTACCTTTATTGGTACGGCTTGCTATAGGTGCGTCAGCTCTATTCGCGCAATATTTCGATGTCTCTACATTGATTAACAACACACCTACCTATAACATCAACAAAAAGATGACCTATGGTAGTTGCCATCAAATTGCGAGTTTAATCTGGCGATAATGGTCCGGCCTCCAACAAAAACACAGAGTAGCTAGCAAAAAGAGTGCCGTTATAATGATCAGCTTTAGAGACGCGTCTTGATCACTGTTTATACGTTCTGATTATGTATTTAAACTCAACCTTTTTTCCAATGGGCGAAGACAAAAACTACAAAACGTTAACTGCTCAAAGATCCTTACATATTCCTTTTGTTTCTACCAAGTTCTTACAGTTAATCACGCATGTTCGTTTCAAGAATGTACCTACCAACTACGCACGGCGCACCCGAACTTTCTGAAGAACATCAGAAATAATGTCAGTATGTCTTCTTCTTGGGCGTCCGGACCCCTCCCGGAGTTTAAATGACAGCTGTACTTTAAACCTACCCGCCTAGCAATTGTTAGTCGAAAAGTCGCCAAATATTAGTCGAGCTGTAAAAGTTCAGCCCGCCGCCGACCCTCTGTACAATGTTCAGAATTCTGTAGTTATAGGTATACGAATATAGATGCACAAACTGTCGATATTATCTACTTGAACCAACTCAACCAGACGCAGTCTACTACCGCACGTAGGGCCTCTTCAGAACTGTGCAACAACACCCGTTTCCCGCGCTTCGATACAGAACCTAAACTACTTACAAAACTAATCTTGGCCCTAATACAAAGTAAAAAAGATAGTTACCGAAAACTCATCTCGATATTTAAAGAGCTGAGATATGTTGTACCAAGTAGAATAAATGTAAATAAAAATAATGACAATCAAAGAAATCTACTAAATGAAATTTATGTAGGTATCTTTGGTCCAGTCTGTTTTAGTATATTGCATAGCTGTATGGGGTGGAGCAACGAAATCTAGTTTTCCAGAGTTAGAACGCGCTCAAAGAGCGATAATTAAGGTCATGTACTTCAAAAAAAGATGATTATGTAACCTGCTGTCAGTGAGAAAACTACATCCTTCATATCATCCTCAAAACACACCAAGAGATACCATATGACCCTAAAATATTAGAAAAGAGAAACAAACACTATATAGTAAACGTTCCCACAGCCAAAACAGAATTTGCCACTAGATAATATAAAAAAACGCTCAGCTTTTTTATACAATAAAATTAATATATATTTATGATAAAAAAAAGTATAACACAGTTTAAATTATGATGATACCGAGTTACTTTTGCAACGTGTGATCTAACAATGATAAATATAAAGTGATGTTACTCCCTTATTTAGTTACATGTACACTCAAAATTTGCCTCTCAATCTTTTACACACACACGCGCGCACTAATACACAGTTATATAATTGATCGTATTTTAATTTTATTTCTTCTCTCTTTTTGTTATTTAACTATTTTGTAAGTTTATAATGTAAGGGAAGAGCGGAGCCTTCAACAGGTATTTTCTATGCCTAAATGGAGACTCCTCGACATGCATTGTAAACCAAAAACGTATTGAAATAAACTTAAACTTAAACATTTATTATATTTTGTTTATGTTTACTCACTCATTAGCATTTCAAATACATGTTATTTCGATCCACACATTAGAGCTCCATTTGGCCATGCTCCATGGACGCAAAGGATTAAAAACATCGTTAAGTCCGAAAATGAAACACAAATATTTGCATCATTCGTTACATGTGTGTTTCAAAAGGATTACCTACCCATAGTTGGAATTAATAAGCTATCCCTGTTATTTTAGGTTGAACTACTTAAAATTATTAATGTTATAGCAAATTCCTGTGAAAGTTTTGTTTATATCTGTGTGATTGGTGTGGTTTAATATCTACGAGCTTATTGGCAATAATGTTGGTAGTTGTTAATTAGTTTAATCTATTTTTGTAAAGTTTAAAACAGTTTTTATCAATAAGGTTCTGGCCGGGGTTGTACCCTAGTTGGGAACGTGGGTCCTTTCAAGGGGGATACCCACATCTTGAAGCTGACTGTACCTACATACGCCATAAGTCCTCCAGACACAGTTCAGATCGAACACCGACCGGCTGAGAAGGAAATAGTACGTAGGTATTATGACCTATTATAGTGTACAAACGGCTGCGTATGCAATCACCTAGATGCCGTCACTCTAATAATTTAATCCGATGGGCCGGAAATCCAACACGACGGACGGATCAGGCAAAGACCAACGGTTTAATGTGTTTTCAGAGGCCTTACACACCCTCAACTTCCATAATTCCAGACTGCTACCAAGAAATTCCCATTCACAAGCCGGGCGAAGTGTTTTTAGAAAAACACTTCGCCCGGTTTGTGAATCAAACTCAAGACTCCACGCCACGCTCAGTAGTTGCGCTACCCACCATGAGACCAACGGGCAGTCAATGACAAATTCCTAAGTTCTGAATATTGAGATGCTTATACATACCTACCTATACTGTAAATCGACTGATCCTAATGACCATTTTTTATCAAAAGACATTAATTCCAATTCGTGCCAGATTTTGACCAACAACCAACCTCCTAAATTCTAAATATCGGGTCGTTTTTCCTTGTTAGTGTGACGATTCATCGCGACAGTATCGCAACCTTTCATAGTTGTTATCTTTAACAACGATACGACCATAACCAGACACCAGATTTTGGGAATCAGTATTCAAGCATGAAAAAAATTGGGGCAGTCTGTTTGTCGGCACCAATTTTGATCAGACTGCACAGCACAGGGTACATATAAACAGTTAATAGCTTCATAAGGGCTTGATAGTAGGGTCAAGAAAAACATCGAGAAGAAAATTCCGGAAAACAGCAACGCACATCCCAGGAAATATGGTGATTACTGAGGTAATGCCTCGTTACTTTTTTGTATGAATAAAGGGCTGTTTCGCTCTCAGGCTGATAGTTTAGTCACGCTAATAGGCACGTTGGAACTTTCATAATACCTACTTAGAAGATAAAGGGTGTAAAAAGACTCTTAACGAAGCTGAAAGGCACTTGTTTTCCCCGTTATTGCGATAATTTTTTAGTTCTAGACCATACCTGGGAACCTTCTAGTTACCGAGATATTTGGGGTCAAAGTTCCAACTTTCTTACAAGTTCTTTTTTTAAATACATGTTTTTAATGTACTTTTTTACATAAGACACCTTCACGACCCCCCCCCCCCCCGTACTATTCAATCCATCCATCAGCACAATGTTTTGAATTTGTTACATTGAACCTACCGTAAAAAGTGATTTTTCACCCCAAAAAAAATGTCGTAAATATTTCAGCCCAAAAAATAAAGTTGTTTCCCGGCACTAATTTTTGCGTAAAGTTACTTAGTTTGATGTACATAATGCTTGGTTAACGGCTTCGTGAAGAGTCTGTTTACACCCCGTATACCTACTTGCGGAGCCTGCCATTACACCTAATCGATTCTATTTACAGTTTCCCTCAACATAAAGAATACCCCTCCAATATTTTCTGTCCATATCCATTAGCTGGACAAGTTCGTTCCCAATATCTTTTTACTCTACAACAAATATATACGTAGGTTAAAAGATATACGTTTAGTACAGAACCGTTTTTCCTTTGTGAATCTCACAATGACGATATCAGATCGGATCTCTTACTCAAATGGAGGATTACTTACATGTAAGTAACATTTTCGATTCGCATAAAATATTACTTTCAGTATTACCGATGTGTCGGTAGTAGGTAAGGATAGGTTCTTAGAATATCAATCTTGTAAGTAGGTGTGTAAGAAAGTAGACAGACTAGAAAGATGAATACAAAAGGGGGCTTGATAAATTAATATGATTTATAATAGAGGAGGTACTTTCCTAATGGTGATTTTTAGGATTCCGTACCCAAAGGGTAAAAGGGGACCCTATTACTAAGACTGCGCTGTCTGTCCCTCTGTCTGTGTGTCTTTCTGTCCGTCTATATCTCATGAACCGTGATAGCTAGACAGTTGAAATTTTCACAGTTGATGTATTTCTGTTGCCGCTATAAAAACAAATACTAAAAACAGAATAAAATTAATATTTAAGGGGGGGCTCCCATACAAACGTGATTTTTTGTCGTTTTTTTTGCTCGATATTAATAACGGCGATAGGTAGACGCTTGAAATATTCATAGAATATTTCGTTGTAAGTATATTCACTTTAAAAATTAATAATTAAATTAAAATTAAATAAATATTTAACCCCGATACAACAAGCGTGATTTTTTTGCCTTTTGTGTCTAATGTTGTATAGATACGGAACCCTTCGTGCGCAAGTCCGACTCGCACTTTTCTTAAAGCCAGTTTTTTCAAAGTTGTGCCTGAAAAATCCGTATTAATAACCCTGGTCCCAGCTCTGTACTGTTTTTGATCAAAGCTAGCCATTGACAAGGAAGATATTCGGTAAAGCACACATGCACATGTGTATGCACAAAAACAGTACACTTACTCGTCCGAAGTGTATTCAAGCGCAGGACAGTTCTTTCTGTGGCACGGGGTTATCATATCGATATTACTGCCGTCAAACAAACTCCAGACTGTTTAAGGCGGTTGCGTCAGGGTAGCCCGCGAAGTTCAAATTTTCTTACGTTTTTAGCAATTTGCAGGTGTGTCAGTGTCAGGTTGTACGTTGATGAAAAATGAGTCGCGCCAGTAACGCGTATGTAGTTACAGAATTACAATCGTGAAAATCATCAATACAACCCTCTAAGTCCATGTAACCCTATTCAATGAATATTTCATACAAAAGTCATTCAATAGGATTATATGGTCTTACAGGGTTATATTGATGATTTTCATGATTGTAATTCTGTAACTACATATAAGTTACTGTCGCGACTCATTTTTTATCAAGATACAACCTGACAATGACCTGCAAATTACAAAAAACGTAAGAAATTTGAATTTCGCGGGCTACCCTGACACAACCACCTTAAGAACTCTCTAATAGAATGCCTCATTAACACTTTATCCGAAACCCAGGATACCACGCTCAGCACTCGCGTTTGTTTATGTACAGACGCCAGCAGGTCAACCTACCCGAAACTGTTAGATTTTCCCAACCAACCTAGAACCTAATACTTCAGAGATAAAGTTGAAAATCTATTAAAGAAAGACAGATTGTAGTAGCTTGATGTGCACCACGTCTGTACCTACTTAATTTTGTGTAGCAGTGATAGCCTACTGGTTTTTTTTTCTCTTTATTTGTTTTGAGGTTTTTATCTAAACAGACATGTCTAGCCTACTGGTGTGACCGTCGAACTGCTAACTCATAGGTCTTAAGTTCGAACCCAAGACACGCACCTCTGATTTTTCGGATCCATGTGCGTATTGTACCTATAAAATATTATTACTTGCTTCAGTGAAGGAAAACATCGTTAGAGAAATTTCTCGACGGCATGTAAAGCAAAATCAAAGGCCTATCGGCGGCATAAAAACTCTCCAGGTTAGGCACTAACCACACGAGAAAGAAAAATTGTGTACTTTCGTCCATCTCCGACGAAAACACACCCAATGTTTTTACGTTCCAAGTAATTTAGCAATGTAACACCGAAGATAAGTATGTGCAGGTAATAGTGAAAGAAAATGTACGGTCAGAGATATTTCATTTTTCCAGTCGATTGATTCAAGTTCTCGAGATTCTGTCAAACTATGTTACTGAATAGGGCTCAGATATTCAATAGCTTAGTTCGTAGTTAAGTGTGAAACCTGAATAAGTGCTATTGAAAATATTGGGATAATGTTAGGACTTCAGATTCGATAAAAGTGATTGGAGGTTAATGTAAGCGACATCTTAGAGCAGACTGTAAGTAAATGTTTAAGGTGGTTGCGTCCGAGTAGCCCGCGAAATTCAAATTTTCTTACGTTTTTTGTAATTTGCAGGTCAGTGTCAGGTTGTACGTTGATGAAAAATGAGTCACGCCAGTAACACGTACCTACGTAGTTACAGAATTACAATCATGAAAATGATCAATACCACCCTCTATGATCATGTAACCCTATTCAAGGAATATTTCATGAAAAAGTCATTAAATAGGGTTAAATACACTTACAGGATTATTTTGATGATTTTCATGATTGTGATTCTATAACTACGTAAAACGTAAGAAAATTTTCATTTGGCGGGCTATCCTGACGCAACCAACCACCCAACTTTTAAAGGCTTTTGAATAAATTGACTTGCAATCGTCCTTAACACCTCGTTGCCCGAGTAGTCGCAAGCGCGACGGTCCTGGATTCGATTCCAGGGTCGGGCAAAGTGTTATTATTATTTTGGGTTTTTCCATCAGGAATTTCTCTGTGGCAGCCATGGTGATTGTCACAATTTGTGCCCGGTTGATTGCAATAAGCTCGCCTCCTATTTCATGGGACTTAAATATAACTGGCGGAATGTACTGGTGTACTTTAAGCCACATTTGTGCTAACCTTTCCAGGAAATACAGGCGTGCTGACCTATATTTATAGTTTGTGCAGTTATGAACTCGTAAGCAAACCAGCTCAAGAGAAAAGATAAGATAAAACTGAGGAATCTTTCATCCTTGACGCAAATTCAAAATATTACACAACCTAGTTCTTAAACATACAAGTAATATATGTAGCACTGCCTTTCAAACGTTTGTTTTGTGAGCTGGCAATACCGCCCACGACGCGTCTATAAGTTTGATATATTTTTAACTATGTAACATGCGTGAACTCATTCAATAGCCCAAATAACGAAACCCCTGCAAAAACTCTCCTTACACATAGTATTAAAATTCAACTAACAGAAATCTTCGACAGCTATAACAGCGGGTCCAAACCTAGGTATCTTCAAACACTACATAGAGATAATAAGAAAATTAACATGATTTTGGTATAAAATCTCCTTCACTTCTAATAACAAAACATTCTCAATACAAGCACTCCGCCATGACCTTTGAAATCAAACATAATTCGTCAAACACCACTAGATGCTTCAGTCACGCGATATTTTCTAAATATAAATTCCAATTAAAATACCTATTCATCGCTCTTGAGTTTGTTTTGATGAAACTCAAGTCTCGCTGAATAATTCACGTCTTGACGAAGGTAAATAAAATGAAGTTTTTAATAAAACATCGAGTGTCTATGGTACGCACAAAGACATCAAGTAAGGAGTCTTTTTTGTTAATTGGGAGGTTTTTTTTCTGGGAAGGAAACGTTATTATTAAGGAAAACTGTAAATTTAATAACTTGAATCGTTACCCAGAATGATGTTTAATAAAATAAATGATGTCGTTTCCTGAAAAAACTAACAATGTGATTTTGGTGTAATGACAAGACGAAAGACGTCTTCTATCTATCTAGGTATTTATAGAAATAAAAATCAATTGCTGGATCACTTGCCCCGACTGTTTTTTTCGTTGTTTTCGTAGTTATCAGGGGGTATTCCTCAAAGCGCAACTATTTTAGAGCGCCACTAACTAAGCGTAACTAAATTGTTCCTCAAAGCGCAACCATTAGTTACCCTCACTAATTTAAATTGTTCGAATGGTTGCGCTTCGAGGAATAATTTAGTTGCGCTTTGAGGAATACCCCGTTACCAGGACTTGGTTTGTATGACAAAAATTTTCGGAAAATCTTCTGGGGACGTTTGGACGTAGAAATTTGGACCCGTGCGAAGCGAAAATTATATTAGGGAGGTATAGATATCTATGAGAAGCCGAAAACTTTTATAACTTTCATTTTTCGTATGTAAAACCGAATCTTCTATCATTTTTAAAGTCAAGTAAAGCTAAAAGTGCCGCCATTAAACCTAGTACACACAAAACATAAAACTATAAATCTTAAGCTAGGTCTCACCAAAGTCGAATGAAGGCACCAATGAGAGACCATAACTCTATCGTTTGGTACTTTACGATCGTTGTACAGTCACGTACTAAATGTTAGATAGATTAAAAAAAGTAGGTACTTAAAAGACATTATACAGAGTGTAACAAGACTGTTAACGAAGCTGTCAACCAAGCATTATGTACATCCAACTAAGTAACTTGGCGCAATAATAACTGCTGGGTCGCGTTTTACTGTAGGACTCAATGAAACGCACTGAAAACATTGTGCTGATGGATGGATTGAATAGTAGTGGGGTCGTGGAGCTGTTTAGAGTAAAAATCTTACATTCGGCATCGGTTTTCCCGTCATTGCGATAACGCCCTTTGTACACAAATGTAGGATTCGTCTGATGATCAAGAAATAGTTTTTAAATTGGCTATGATCGTTGCAATTTGAGGACAAAAGAGGTGCCCCTTATTTCTCCAATATCATGATTCTATCACATTTATTAGTATTATGTGTACAGTGAGTGATAAGAATGGTCAAATAAATGAAACATAAGAGAATTACAAAATTCTGTCGACTCGTATTCTAAAAAATCTCAACCGTTTATTCAAAAGTGGGTCAACTAATAGCTATCACTTACTGTACTAGCTTTTGATCATGGCTTAAAGTGGAAGCGTACGAGTAGCCCGCGAATTTCAAATTTTCTTACGTTTTTTGCGATTTGCAGGTCAGTGTCATGTTGATGAAAAATGTGTCGCGCCAGTAACACTTGTGTAGTTACAGAATTACAATCATGAAAATCATCAATACAACCCTATACGTTCATGTAACCCTATACGTACAATGCTGTCCTATTTGACCCAAAGGTTGACTGGTAGAGAATGCCTTGTGGCATTAAGTCCGCCTATGTACCACTCTTGTACATGAAGTTTAAATAAACAAATATAAGTTCCTTTAA
This sequence comes from Lycophotia porphyrea, assembly GCA_950005105.1. Classification (NCBI taxonomy): domain Eukaryota; kingdom Metazoa; phylum Arthropoda; class Insecta; order Lepidoptera; family Noctuidae; genus Lycophotia; species Lycophotia porphyrea. The sequence goes on from OX465396.1 coordinate 7,072,756, forward strand.
CCCCATTGAATGACTTTTTCAAGAAATATTCATTGAATAGGGTTACATGAACTTGAATAATAAAGTGATGAGATCTTTCTGCACGTGTCTGTACAGCAGATATCGAGAATATCGGCGAATGCACACTTCAACTATATCATATTTGGACGTTAAAACTTTTTCATTGGCCTCGGAGATGAGATATTGCTTCGCCAGTTTTAGTTCGGAGAGATTCAGGCAATATTTCCAGTAGTTATGGATAATATTTTATTGCTATATGTTGAGTATGCGATTCTGTATCTTCTGTTTTTAAGTTTATTGAATGTGGCAGTGATGAAATCTATAATCTGTAAAAGACTCTTAATAAATCCGAAAGGCATTTGTTCTCCCCGTCATTGCAATCATTTTTTTGTTCTAAACCATACCTGCGAACCTTCTAGTTACGGAGATATTGGGGGTCAAAATTTCAGTTCTTTCAGAAGTTTTTTTTTAAATACATGTTTTTAATGTAAGAGTTTTACGTTTAACACTTCCACGACCCTCTTATTTTTTTTTTTTTTTTATTTTTTTTTTATTATTCAATCCGTCACGTTACATTGAGTCGTACCGTGAAACGTGATTTTTCAGCCCAAAAAAAAGTCGTTTCCCATTTGCGTAAAGTTACTTAGTTTGATGTACATAATGCTTGGTTGACTGCTTTGTGAAGTCTGTTTACACCCTGTATGTATACGTTTTCCTATTCACTCGTTGGAGGGCAGCACTAACATGTGCGGCACATACAATAACATCCTAATTTTCCGGAGTAGTGTTTGCGCCTCTAACTTGTAGGAAAGAAAGAGAGAGAGTGAGTAAGAGAGACAATAATATATGATGTAATTAGCCCCGAACTAGGCCTTGAGGTCGTGTCGTGGTTTTTAATTAGGTGCGTCACTTACTATGGTAATAAGTTGACGCCTACGGTAAGTGGGAATAGTTGTTGTACGTTAATTAGTATTTATTTCTGAGAAAAATATGGAATGTAGCTGGCTTCTGCGTGCTACTTCACTTGTGTGGAGTCGGATATTATCCCAAGGGCACTATGGTGATAAAAGGCACCTTATGTGTTTTTTACGGGAAAGTAATGGTTTACGTCTGAATATAGTTTTAAGCTTTTGTTTTTTTTCCCAAATGTTTAGCTTGTTGTTTTTGTTTTAATTCTCTCTAATCTATGTTATAGTATTTTGTACCAACCCTTTGTTTTGTTGTCTTTTTTGTTTCGCATGTTTATCTCTGGAAACTTGTAATTGGCCTTCAAATTCATATTGTTTGAGAACATTGTTTATGTTAGCTGTAAGTATCCCGAATAAAATAAAATAAGTGCAAGTCATAGTCTACCCATGTGCCCAATTTCACTCTAATCTTTTCTCCAACTAAGGCGAGAAAAGGTACCAGACAGACAGACAGACGGACATAGTTACATAAATAAAATTAGTAAGTACATTCATAAGAATTTCTGACTTCTCAAGTCCTAACCAAATTATACATTTCGTAGGCCTTACGCCTACGCCGCTACGAGATCATCGCTCTACGCCTGCTACGACGTAGCAAACCGCCTATTCGTCAATTAGTAGGTAATTTTCTCATTAAAGGACCTACGGGTGCTAAATAAGATTTAATATTCTAGTAGACTCTAGTACATGTGATTACATTCTAATAGTAAGGTACTAGACTAATCGTAGACCGTGTTCTTGTATTTATTTGAAGAAATAATTATGTGCTTTTGTGAGCGACTGAAGTCGTTTTTTTTTTTGTTTTACGTTTATAAAGACGGTTTAATCAAAAGAACTCACAAATGTTACATATATAAATTATGAGCGTCTTATTATCGTCTGTCCTTTTAGGTAATTTAAGATGATAACCGTGCTTGTTAGTTTTCTTATTTGAAGATAAAAACTTTAAACAAAACCCAAAAGAAAAAAACGTTTTTTTTTTTGGAATTGTTTTTGTAAATTATTAAAAGTACTGACACAAGGAATAATCTTTAATTTTAACGGTTTTCTATACAATAACTAGACGTCAATTTTGTTTACAAAGTTGAGGAAAATCAGTCCTCAGCACATAATGAGCCCTCTTCGCTAAAACTTCATTATACTTAACAAAGAGACTTCTTCTTAGAGTTACACTTCCTTAAATTTGATGAAAAAGTCATTAAATAGGATTAAATGAACTCAAGAAGGTTGTATTCATGATTTAAATGTTTATAATTCTGCAAATTTGTGTTAAGTGTTAAGGCCGCGGACTTAATCACATTCTGTTCAACATACAACATGACACTGTCCAGTAAATTTCAAAAAACGTAAGTAAGTAAGTAATATTTGTTGTTTTATTTTTTTTGTTTGTTTGTTTATTTTGTTGTTTATTTTTGTTGTATTTGTACAAGCACAATGTAGCACAAGTATGCAGAATAAGTTTAGTATTATTTTATTAATTAAGGCATTTCTTGGTCTATTTTTGTTAGAATTTAACTTTCTGGGTTAGTAGAAAAAATGTATTTAATTAGAAATTAAAGAAATAAAGAAAGTAAGTATATTCGGCACACGCCAGAACAACTTCAATATAAGTTAGATTATGTATTGGCTTAACATATAAGTACACGAAACGACAGAAGATAAAAATTGTTTTGCAAAAAATATGTATGTATATGTTTTGTAACCGACTTCAAAAAAGAATCAATAAATAGTGGAAAATTATTTTCGGACAAAAAAAAAAAATTCCCAAATTCATTTTGTATAAGGTAACAAACATAAAAAGAAACAACTGAACTGAGAACCCCCCTTTTTGAAGTCAGTTAAAAAATAACATTGAATGGCTTAAAGGTCTTGAACACAAAGACTCTGTCTTTGACACACAAAGTCGCAAGTAAAAAAAAAAAACAAATCGACCTTTGATAGCCACAGGATTACTTTCCAATTTGTAGAACGACAACCTATACATAGTTACAAGCAAGCCAATCACAACTAATCACTGGAACCACTAATAGCTCCAGATAGCGAGTTAGGACCGTATTACGAACATTATTAGCGTTACAATGACAACAATAGGGACCTTCATTTACGAGGCTTCTATGTCTCATGATTGGAAACCTAATTCCCTGGAGTTGGATATAAATAGACTGGAAATGTCTGACCTTTTGTGACTGAAAATCTGAGTGTTATTGTGTGTACAAGATGGTTATTATTTTAGCAAAATGTTCTCGGAATTCTACTATTTGAATTTTTGAAGTGAAAACTTCTTTTATAACACATTTGCTCGTAAAGGGGCTCTTATTTCACTAATTTCAATATCGTATGGTACCTCATTACGTACTTGTGCGGTATTGTAAAGTAAAACGCACGGCTTCAAGATGCTCCGTCAAAAACGAACGGAACTTTTTTAAATCTTAGCAAAGAGTTTTTATGTCAGAAAAGTGGTCAACATTTTATGAATAAAATTAACTTTGGGAGATAAATATAATCAATAAACATTAAATTCTTTAATTTAATTAATTTTGACAATAGATTACAACCATTTATCTGTAACAAAAACATTAATTTACTGTTTTAGTAATACTGGCTGTTTTTGTGCCTTTGCCTTAAAAAAAAGCGCTAATGCGCGCGCCTCACTAATTTGTGAACAAGTAAAAATTATTCCGCGCGCTTTTTCTTTTCACTGTTTTGTTTTTATTGAAAATTGTCGTCAAGTAATGATGAATTTATTAATTCGACACCGCCTGAAGTCTCAGAGGCAGTAAAAAAGGCTACTCTAACCCTCTTGTCGGAAAAATCGACCGATAGATACTTGGAAGCGTATCAAAATTTCGTTTAAAAAAGTCCGAGTTTTATTTATTTCCTCGCAAATATGTTATAAAACGTCGTATGACATACGTGCGCTTTGATAATTACAGCCTCTGCTTTCTTGTAGCCCTCGCCTACGGCTCGGGCTAGCAATTTCGCCTCGGCTGTAATTTTCAACTTACCGCACTTATATCATAATGTACTATTGGCGCACCGCACACACATTTTGTCGTAGGTAGTAAGTTAGGCTGATCCGTCACGCTCTGAGGTGAAAGGCTCCAACGGTTGAACTAGGGACCGCCGAGTGTACCCGAGCGAGAAAGATACAGAGAGCTGTTTTCACTTCTACCGTGCGGTTATAAAAACGGTACACAACAACGGCGGGTTTCCAGGCGAAACGTGTAGTAAGTATCATAATCTGCTTTGCCTTTTCCCAACTATGTTGGAGTCAACTTCCAGTCTTACCGGATGCAGCTGAATACCAGTATTTTACATGGAGCGACTGCTGACCTCCACAACCCAGTTAGTACTTGGTAATAAGATACCCCTTGGTAAGAATGGTTGTCAGTTTTTTTGCGCCACTGACTACCTGTAACGACTGTCAAAGATCTCCAAATGACAGCCGGTACCAACTGCTTAACGTACTTTCCGCGGCACGGAAGAAACTCGGTATGTAAGAGTGGTCACCCATCCACAGACCAACCTAGGCAAGCACGGCTTAATCTAAAGATCGACCCGAGCGGCTGTTATTATTTAACCGTAAGTATGTAAGGATAATATTATGTACTTTCTGCCTACCCCTGTGGGTAGAAGGTGTACATATACCTTTTTTTTTTTGTTGTCGGGGGAAACCTTCAAAAGGCGGCCGGTCTTTGTGGAAAAGACCGGGGAGTGTGGGATTTTTACCGCACTAAAACCACCCCGGTGGTCACCATCCGCACATGAGAGGGGGCACCGTTTCCTCTTAAAAGACCTGTCCGGAGCCCCCTCTGTGCAACGCCTGTTAAGGCACATCCCTGGGGCGACTATACAGAGGTCTCCCCTGAGCCTTGCTATACAAATGTGCACGGCAGCACGTGACAGGTGTACATATACCTGTGCATGTATTGGCTCTTCCAGCATACATGTCTTGAATGCAGTTAAAGTTCCTTGTTTGGCAGCTAATGAGATGCTATTATGCTGGTAAAAGCATATTTACTGAAAGAAAGGTTCCTTCAAAAACTTCTTCCAAGACTTGAATATCGTGTGTCTAATCACAGCGCAAAATCTTCACAGTAGGTATCGATAATTTCTAGGAAAACCGTGCTTATTTCAAATCTATCCACTAATTAGACAAAAATCAAATACATCAAAGAAAGAATTTGTTTTTTATTTATTTAACGTCTGTTCCTTGGAAAAATCTTAAATAAGGCCGAGCTGTACCTAATATTACACCCACATTTCGCCAGATATAGTAAAGTCCCATGTAATATTCTATTGCAATCAATCAAACTGGCACAAATCCAGACTCCGTGGCTGCTACTGAGAAATTCCTAATGTAAAAACCCAATAACACTTGGCCCGACCTGGAACCGAACCCAGGGACCTCATGCTCAGCAGTCGCGCTTGCGACCACTAGACCAAGGAGGCAGTCTTAAAAGGAAAAGGCCTTTAATTTGGCAATTTATTATGTAGTATGTAGATACTACTAGTTACTTCTTTATCCATTCGACTATTATATTATAATCGGCGAAACACCGTCATTTATTTTTCTAATTCGTTCACTAATTAGCCAAGATTGGAATTGGTAGAGTTTATTTGCCAAAACTTCAAGGAAGTATACATGTGCATAATATCTTCTTATTTTACAGCAAAATAAAGTGTTAAATAAAACAACCGATCTCTACTAATTTTAACTTACTTCTTACTATATTACAAATGCGAATGTTTGTGAGGATGAAGGAATGGATGGATGATTGTTTGTTACTCTTTCACGCAAAAACTACTGCACGGATTTGGATGAAATTAAGCACATAGATAGTTTAAAACCACGAAAAGTTTAACACAGAATTTATACTTTTTATACGAGTAATATGATCCCGTGGGACAATTATCGAACTCCACGCGGGCGAAACCGCGGGCATAAGCTAGTTAGACAAAAACAAAACATACCAAAAAATAAGAATTTTTGTTTCTTATTTATTTTACGTCGGTTTTCTTTAAAATACGGTACGAATTAAAACATATATTTACCTTCACGATTTTCCGTTTGTTTGTGAACAGAAACTATTAGCCGACGGTCCATTAGCTTGTGTTAATTGCACCATTTCTCTCATAAAACGCGTGGATACTTTTCCGTTTAGACGTTATTCAGTGGCGTTTTAGGGAAGAGCTAATGTTTTGCTGGATTTAAGTTACTGGGGTTATTATTTTTTGTTAAATATTTTGTTTGTTTGTAGTAATGGGGAGAGGCTGAGTTTTAATGAGTTTGGCTTAGGTTTCTGGCGTTTTGATTATCTACCTATAGGGTTGGTATAAAACCGTTTTTTTTTTCGGAAATGTCCGGAATTCCAGCTCAATGAAACTCAGAATGTATTTGGGGATCTCCAATAAGAGAAACTTAAAACAGTCTATGATAAAATAAAATAACGTAACATGACACTTTAATCCCAGAAGGCTTAGGCAGAGGTCTACCTAATAGTACACACACATTTCACCAGTTTAAATTTAATATATTTAAAGAAATCTTTATAGGAATATGAATTAAAAAAATAATGGAAGGAATATATAGGAGTATCATTTATATAGATGCTGCTATTGCTGGGTTCAATCGTATCTACGATTGAGCCCAGCAATTTTCTGCAGCAAATCTTTCTCAATTAATATAATATTTAAAAAAAGCGAAATAAAATCATACTTCATAATTCAATGGACAGAAAAATCCGGATTTATTATTCAAATATCCGGAATTTTCTCCAGGAAACTTTTAGATCTGGGAACCCTATCTGCGAAGGTAAGATGAGTAAATAAATTGCTTGAGCTCAGTAAGCCCAAGCAATTTATTTAATGATGATGAACTATTAGATTTCAGCAGTAGGTCTGATAGAATAACAATTGTCCTAATTTAATTACATACCTAATTCTATGAAATAAAAGAAATAACATAAACCAAAAAAAACGTGTGAAATTCACACGTAGTAAAAGTGAAACCTTCAAAAATTTTGGCTTCAAGATAAACACTGTATAATGCTTCCTATCTCATTTTCTCCCACCTTAAATCTTATGAATGTATGTGTCCGTCTCTTTTTATTGCCGCTTTTTCGTTTCATCGACTTTTAAACCACAACGATGCTAAAGAAGTTTTCACTTAAAAAAATGCAACGTGCAGTGGAAGTAATTAAAATAATTTAAAACCTAGAAGCGTGAACTCCTTATTGATACACTGTGTTCTCAGTTCTAGAATCATGTACGGGGTCCATGGTAAAATATTGTGTTAGAACACTGTCGCGATGTCTCGTACACTGTCTATACTTTTGTAGGGCATCAGTTTGAGCCCTATCAGAATACCAGCGCTATGACATTTTTGATGTGATAACGTCTTATAAATCGAAGAACGCCGGCTGCACGCACGAAAAAGTGTCACGTTCCGCCTGAGCCGAGTGTTTAAGCGAGAGCGCGAATTTACAGACAACCGTTTTAAGACCGTTTTTAACCGTGTTAAGATCCTTTTTGCCTAGTACTGGACCAATGCCGTCTACTGTATGCCTTATTTTTTTTTCTTGCGTTTACTTTTAATATAATTGTATTGTCCCGTGCGAGACAAATGAATACTTTTTCTTTCTTTCTGAGGTTTCCAGATTTATATCAATACACACTCTGGGTCATTAACTTCCTGGTTTATATCGCCATAAGAGGTAGGTACAGTCAACAAAACAGATAGGTATGCAGGGTCGTAAGATATAATTGATTTTTTCTTAAAAACCGATCGATGTTTTCGAATGAAATTAAAATTAAATGAAGAAAAATAATCAATTGGTTAAATTAATTCAAACTTCATTTGAAGATGTGCATCAGTTTCTAAAAAAACTAAAACTATATCTTTCGACCCTGCATACCTATCTGTTTTGTTGATTGTACATTACGGATCGGATCATAAAAATCAGCACATCTGGCCAACTTCAATACACTACAACAGATCAAAGACACCATAATATAGAGACATAATTGAATTATAACAAATAAAACTACAACATAAATAGGAATTATATTTATTTTATTGCGAAAGCCGTAAACATTAAGTTGGGGGAATGCGTTACTATAGGAATGAGGAAATTGAGGAAAATGATTGACCAGCTAATAAATCTTAATCTTTTAAACGAAGCTACTAATTTAGTAAATGGGTTCAAGAGGTGAGGCACGTGGATGAGATAACTTAACACAACACCAGTTATTCTAGAAGGGTTAGGTAGAAGTTTACAAAGAAAATCGGCATTAAGGATCGGCCTCTTTATTTCAGAAGCGTTCATCAATGATAGTATGTACATTATATAATGCATTTATGGGGCTTTTCTTTCCATGTCATATCTTTATTTTATTAAGCTGCACAAAGTAAAAAAAGAAGAAACAAATATTTTACTATTATTATTCCGTTTATTCATTTTAGTACATATTTTTATATATCTTAAAATAAACAATATAAAAAGCATTGTTTTGCGCCGGTGTCGAGAGCAGAGTCCACAGCAGCTACCGGTGGTTAGGGCTCCAGAGACAGGAACCTCCTCACAATGCGAGCCGTATCGAGGAGTACCGCCTTCTGAATCAGGCCCTTGGTCCAAACGCCTAAGGAGAGCCTAGATGGTTGTCGAGGCTCTTAGCTATAAGGCCATGGGCCGTTACCTATTATTATTATTATTTTGCAATTACGTGCAATATCCAAACGTAGAAATAGTGACGGAAGCATATTCAGCAGCATATGGAATTTGGATTTTTAACAAAATACTAATTAGCCGGTTTTTTATGGTAGTAATAGTTAGTAGCTTATTAGTTTTGTCCCATCAAATCTAAACCATCTTTAAATCAACAATCAATCAATCAATCTTTAATCTTTAATCTTTTTTTCAATCTATCTTTATTTATTATTATTATTTTTATTTTTTTTGGGTGAGGCTCCTCCTATCTTTGGAAACACAAGAGTTTTTTGCTGCGGCCTCTAAATCGATTCGCAAGATATTTAATTATCTTTAAAATCAGCCTAGAACTTTACTACTGTTAGGACTTAGGCCTCTTCTTTGTGAAACTGAATGGGCCTTCATTCATCACGTGGGCCCAGTGTGTATTCTTGGTTGTTCTTCGATTTTTTTGGTTCTAGGCTCCTTTCTCCACGATGTTAGCAATTGTATAAGCGTAATCAGCAGAAGCGAAGGTCAGTTTTTGTAAGAGGTTAGCCAGAGTACATGCCTTTCATGTAATTATATTATTTGTCTATAGAATACTGACTGTGCCATTGCGAAGGGAAGCCGGTAAGAAACGAGTTGAATGGAACCTTCGCCAGTGGCAATACGCCGATGATATTCCCACTGTTGGGATACAGGCCTCCTCTCTATGAGAGGGAATAGGCTGTAATCCACCACGCGGGTCCAGTGCGAGTTGGTATCTTACATCTTAGAAGTTTTTAGGTTCTAGGACATACTGGTTTCGTCACGTATGTGTTTCTTCACCGTTTCGAGATCGGTGGTGATGAAATATTTTAAACAAAGCAAAGATAACAACACTGAGTTTAGTGACACCATTACAGCGATATTCCTGACTCAAACCAAATCCAATTACACAATTCCCACTTCTTTATACCACCATATAAATTACATTGTTACTGTGATACTATCAAATCTAATACAATTGTATCAAAGTCGAAAGTAACTTTGTCCGTCTGTTACTTTTTACAATTTTAATTGAATGAATTTCTTCATTGTTCTGGTAGATTACTGAGTATGAGGTCCTGGGTTCGATTCCCAGGTCGGTCAAATTGGGTTTATCCATCAAAAGTATCTCAATAGCAGTCACGGTGGCTGTATTTGTGCCTGATTGATGGCAATAGGCTTGCCCTCTATTTCATGGGAAAATGTGGGTGGACTATTAAATACACTTCTGTCGAAACCTTCGGAGATTACAGCCGCGCTGTAATTTTCAACCTTTATGCAGGAAAAGTCGCGGGGCAAAGTTAGAACAACCATATCCTAACAAAGTCACTGTGGGACTGTCAAATATTTCCTAAGTTACAACCACTTACGTTTCATTTCGTCTTCATGGTGCCATCGAGGAGTGTGGAGGTGCATATATCTAAGTAAATGTTGGGTCATTCTCGGGTCAATCTCCCTTAGGGCATCGCACTCAAAATAACAGTCTTGTTCTGATATAAGGTGGGGGTTGTACTAGGTTTGTTTCTGATTTTTGGGAATTGGTGACGGAACGGTTCGAAACCGAATAAAAATCATAAATATCATTATTCTGAGATTTGTTCACTATTTGCCAAAAGTACTTATTTAAAGGCGAGTTTCACCATTGAACCTGACTGATCGCGATTAGCAGATCTGTAGGTAAACTACGTCCACAAGCTGCCAGTGTGATCGTTGGTATGGATTACTGACACCGACAGCTCTTAAACCGGGTTCACATAAAGGGTGTAAAAAGACTCTTAACGAAGCTGGAAGGCACTTATTCTCCCCGTCATTGCGATCATTTTTTTATTTTAGACCATACCTGTGAACCTTCTAGTTAAGGAGATATTGGGGGTCAAAGTTCCAACTTCGTCACAAGTTTTTTTTAAATACGTTATGTTTATGTATTATATAGTATATGTTTTCATGTATTTTTTTTTTAACTAAAGACTCCTTCACGACCCCCGTACTATTCAATCAATTCATCAGAACAATATTTTGAATGCGTTACATTGAGTCCTACGATAAAACGTGATTTTTCACCCCAAAATCATTATCCAGCAATAATTTTGCGTAAAGTTACTTAGTTTGATGTACAGAATGCTTGGTTGACGACTTCGTGAAGAGTCTGTTTACACCCCGTATGTGCTGAAACTTGTTTAGTTTCATAATGAAATTCAACGTTAGTCTATTTAAAAAAAATACCAGTAACTCCCATAGCACTCCCTGCCTTACCTATCTGCCATCGGATACTATCACGTCGCCGTAGTTCACGTCGAGTGATATTGGGCGAAGCGGAATTATGTGCATTCCGACGCGAAGGGCCGCTGCAATAGAACCTCTTTCCGAATTTCCCACTCAAATCGTATTGTACAAAGGATGGGTGACAGTTTGGGGCGGTATAAACGGAATATTTTTGGACAATTGCTGTGTGAAGGATCCTGATTAAATCATGGCCTGTTCCTACTCTTTAAGTGCGTAACTCGTATCATTATTGAGTAATACTCACACCCGTATCTGAGGTTTAGTTATAGTAATTACTTAAGTTTAAGTCATTACTTAATTTATTTATTTTTTTATACAATAGACCAGCATTTAAATGAAGTAAGGGGGTATCAAAGCGCACCTATTTTTAAGCGCATTTAAATTATTCCTCGAAGCACAACCATTAGCTGCGGTCACAAATTCAAATCAAAAATATTAAGTTTATTCCTCAAAGCAAAACCATGATGAAAAATAGAGAGGGGTATGTATGATGGATTCACTAATGATATTGATAGAGTTTTAAATCAACTGTCCTCATTATTTATTTATTAAAACGGACTACCAGGCAAACAGAAATTAACTGCTTAGTTCCAGTTAATTTCTGTTTGCCTGGTAGTCCGTTAAGGTAACTTTTGGTCATTATTGTTAAAAATATATACCGGTTCATTAAATTGAATTATAACAGTTGTTTTGAAAAGTACCAGGGACACAGAAATAAACAGAAAATAGACGCCTGTTTCGTTGGTCTACTGATCGCAAACGCGAATGCTGAGCATGAGTTCCTGGGTTGGATTTAAGGTGGGGCATAGAGTTTTTTCACGAGGAATTTCTCAGTACCATTGTCTTTGCTCGGCCCCTATTACACGCCACTTAAATATAACTGACGAAGTGTAGGTGTACTATTAGGTACACCTCTGCCTAACCCAGGCATTACAGGCGTGATGTTATGTTATGTTAAATCATGATCGTTTTCACAGGTCCAAACAGCTGCAATAAATGAAAAGTAACAAGAACGATTACGTCACAATCCGACTACATTCAATGCTTCAAAAACCATACAAAGGTTACACCCACTTCAGTATCACGAAACACAAACAAGATACACAGACGGAATCCATTGCGAACTGTCTGACGCAACAAAGCGAACTATAGTTCCCCGAGGCACTGAAACTATTATACAATTTACTAAGAACTCGAAGATTGTTTGATTATTATGCCAAACTGGTTTTTAGCGGAACTAATTTGGACAGAATGCAATGTGGAATTTACCAAAACCCTCAAGAAAATAAAAGCTCTTCAAAAAGGTCTTCATTTGTAAATAAAGACCTTTTTTACAAATGAAGACTCATTTGTAAATTTCTCCGTTTTAGAGAGGTTCTTCTTAGTGGAATTAAAACAGTTGCAATTTTAAACTTATAACAAACTTTAAATGTATTCTGGAAAATTCATGGTGATGTGGATTGGTACATTTAGGCAAAACTAAGTCCAATTGTAAATTAAAACTCATCATCATCATCATCATCATCATCAGCCTTTTAATGTTCCCACTGCTGGGACACAGGCCTCCTCTCTATGAGAGGGAATGGGCTATAATCCACCACGCGGGCCCAGTGCGGATTGGTAGATGTCACATGTCTTCGAATTTTTGGTTCTAGGACATGCCGGTTTCCTCACGATGTTTTCCTTCACCGTTGTTGAGAGCAGTGGTGATGAAATAAATTACACAAAGTAATGCGCCTGCTTGGGTTCGAACCCACGACTTACTGTTCGTAAGTCGGGGTCGCTACCTCTGGGCCACCAATTAAAACTCATTTATTAAAAACTAGACTGAACACACACACACACACACTGACTGACTCATTTTTAGAACGTCAATAAAATTGCAGAAGTCTCCTAAAACGCCCACGCTACGCCAGTAACATCCCTTAAAAAACGGTGTAAATGGACCCACTCGAAGCCGTCAATTAGGCTTTCTGACGCAAAAATTATTATCCAAAAAAATTTCACCTCACCTCATTGGTCAATAACTTAACGAAGAATAGCAAGACGAAAATGAAGCCAATGGGCAATGGGCATGCTACATTTACGTTGTGTGGTATAGCGTGTTGCAAGTCGGTTTTCGGCTTCAGGGGTATCCGTTACTAGTAAGGAAGGAAATGGTTATTCGGGAGGTTTCGGAATATCGTGTACACTATCTAAGAGTAGCCAGTATCTGATGTCTGTATATTTTGTAAGACAACGGAGCGAATAAGTTCAACGACCGTTATATGTACTTTAATACTTGGTATAAATAAAAAGGTGTTAAGATATTCAATCGTGATAATTATTTCTAAAAGAAACTGTTTATTGATCTCTTAATATGCCAATGTCAGCCGGATTTAATCTCTTTTTTACCCGACTACGGCGAAGCAAAAAGGAAGGTTATGATTTTGATCGGTATGTGTGTATCTTACTCAAAAATTCAATTCATTCTAACAGCAGCAACGGATCATAAACTTTATGGCAAAGTGGCCACGGTTATCCCTTTGAACCACATTATAAATATTTATTAAATACATTAAAATATATAAGATGTAATTTGTTTATTTAATAGACGATAAATATTGAATGGGTTTTAGGTACTTAACAACTTCAGACGAGGATATTTTCTTGTTTCACACTTTTTTAGAGTGCGATTTTTTAGTAGTCGGGTTTTAGTTTTTGAACTTATTTTTTACTATCCTTTCTAAACACGGAGTTACTATTTATCTACAAAATAAAAACATCTAGTAACTTAATGAATAGCCATTGAGATTAAATCCACTGTAATATTCTCCTATGGATTTCAAACTGGGTCTTTCATTTGTTTTGATGACTAAAAGCTATTCAAGTTTCAACTCGTGTTTATAAATGGCTACTACTTGTATGATCATTTTCTTTTCAAAGTCTCCCAACTCTATTCGCCTTTACCAACCCTCTACAAAAACTTTACTCCCCTTCAAGAAATCAATCTTGCACCATCGAATGTCAAAAAAACCCCATTCATCATTTTCTAGTGGTCGAACTAACCCGGTCAACGCACCCATTTGGAAACATCCATACTTGTGAACTGAGAGCGGTTTCCTTGATAACGGTGGACAAATCGGTTTACCTCTACAACTTGGAAAACTGATTTTTATTGAATCGTTTCCAGATAAGAATGGGTCTTTGGAAGTAGAAGGCGCCAGGAACATCGTCTGACGTCAAACTTTGGTCGTCAATATTTTACAAAAGGATCGCGTTGAGTTGTTCGAGTACAGTGATTTTTCTAGAGTGTCTAACATCATAATGCATCATCTGCCTAACCTTTTATTATTCTAATTGTCTATTATGTAAATCTAATTATATGTTATTATTCTTCACATAATTCTACACCAGCACTCTACACTTCCCTATGGTGTGCACAAAGCCGCAAACTAGACATGCATTTACAAATCGATTTTATGTGTTTTTAGGACCTTTTTTGTATAATAGACTCAACAAGATATGGCATTTCTATAGTATAAGTTTTTGAAAATATAGTTTTGTAACGTCGGATTATTTAGCCATACTCAATTACACAGACACAGAAAAACTTCTAGAAGTTGTGGTTTGAATATGAAACTCGGTATGTAATGGGTGGTCACCCATCTACCTGAAGGTCGCCCTGAGCGGCTGTTATTATTTAGCCACGAGCTCCTCTATTAGAGTGTCCAACGTGGCCAAAGATGCACGAAATTTTAAAGATTTTCCATCGATCACACACAGCACAGGTGCTCTTTCTAAAAGCCTTTTACTCCATGCATTTACAAAAAAAAAAATCACAATATTTAAATTTCAAATTTCATGCTTGATTATTCTATCCTTGGAAATATTGAAGAATATAAAATTAAAAATATAAAAAAAGATTTTTATACATGCTAATAGAAAAAAAATGGAATAATCAATTATATCATAATGTAGGTAATCATCAATCATAATGTAGGTAATAATATTCAGGTTACTATTTTAATTTTTGCATGCATGGACCCCTCTCAGGTGAAGGCCTCCTCCAAATATTTCCATTTGTCTCTGTCTCTGGCGTCATAAATCCAGTGCGGTCCAGCGACTTTTCTAATGTCATCCTCCTAAAGACCACTTTAAGAAATATAAATTCTTTGCGTATTGTAAAAACACGTCATACAGCATGAATTAACTTAAAACTGATACGAATTACCCGTTTCATTTTCTTAATAATATTTCAGTCCGTCATATTTGTTTACTAAAGAGAAAAAATTATAGCATGGTGTATTGCTACAACCCAGTTCTCATTTAAGTTATAGTTCTACTAGTTGTCTGTATTGCGAAACTTTAGCGAGATTAATAAACATCTGGTCTAACATACTTACTTACATACATGCGTTTGTGGAAAGTTCATATGCAACATGCACATGCGATTTTATTACCAATGCGACGCGTAAGTTTATTTCCATCGTTTATAAGAATTTGAGTTTATCTTCACATATTATTAGATTTGCGCCAATGGTCGCAACTGATACTTCTGAGCATGAGGTCCAGCGTCCATGCTCGATGTCCAGGTAAGGCTGCGACATTGGATTTTTCTACAAGGATTTTTTCAGTAGCAGCCTTGAGAATGGGTTTGTGCTCGATGATGGCAAAAGGCTTGCCCCCTAGTACATAGGACTTAAATATAACTTGGGAAATGCGGTAAACGTTCACTTCTGTTACAAAGGCGTTCTGATATAAAGGCGTGCCATTTTATATGCAAGTGGCTCAAGATAATATAAAAACGTCGACATTCTGCGCTCTTTGACATCCTGGCTAGCCAAACCAATTTCCGGCAATCCCTATTTCTTATTCTAAGAAAATAAGAACATCTAGTAAGATTAAATCTTCAGTCAATGTCCACAGCACATACACTTACGACTTAATTTAAAGTATTTGCAAAAGAAACCAGGGTTTACATAAATTGTATCTCTGATTCTGTTACTACTACAAAGTACTGTCACCAGCACCAATATGTATCATCATTATTCTCCTGCCTACCTACCACAATTAATTTGGGGTCAGCGCAGCACCAATTTGTATGCACTTATCTAAATTCAAAAGCAATTTTTTCGTGAAATAAAGATTACAACTTTAAATCAAGACCTATTGCATCATAAATTTAGTTCTAAAATACCATATTTGTTAAAAAATTAAACGGCCAGTATGTGAAAATCACTTTTAAAAGTTGCTATAAAGGGTGTAAACAGACTCATAACGAAGCCGAAAGGCACTTGTTCTCCCCGTTATTGCGATCACTTTTTTGTTCTAGACCATACCTGGGAACCTTCTAGTTACGGAGATATTGGGGGTGAAAGTTCCAACTTTCTCAAAGGGTTTTTTTTTAAATACATGTTTTTGATGTAATTTTTTTACTTAAGACACCTCCAGGACCCCCTTACTATTCAATCCATCCATCAGCACAATGTTTTGAGTGCGTTACATTGAGTCCTACTGTAAAACGTGACCTTTCAGCCCAAAAAAAAATCGTTTCCCAGCACTGATTTTTGCGTAAAGTTACTTAGTTTGATGTACATAATGCTTGGTTGACAGCTTCGTGAAGAGTCTGTTTACACCCTGTATAATGGTGTTAGCCACTGTACTATCTTCGTGCCATCTTAAATCTCAAAGACGGGTTCCTTTTACATGAGTGTGTAGTAAATAAAATCTTCGCTTTGACTCGATTTTCTTCGTCTCGATATGAAAATATTATGATTAAACCTAGTGGATTTAAGTATTTCCATGTATATCGGGCACTGGGTGAGGTAAGTATTTTTGCAAGGATTATGTCAGCTGTTTTTAAAATGTCTTACTATGCTTTTAGTGGATGTAAGTAGACTAAGATTTGCTACATATTTAATTTCAATGTAGCAGGTTTAGTTTATTTCATATTTCGAGTTCTTAACTAGTTCGTATTTGTTGATGAGATCGCAATGAAGTGGAGCTTGAATGTAATTAGACGTGGCAGGATCGCTTATCATTTGGGAAAATATACTTCAAAATGATTCCATTGATACACTGAAAAGAAGTGCTCACAAAATAAACAAATTTATCATCATCATCTTCCTGTACTTTTCCAATATACTTAAGGTCGGCGCAACAGGATTTCTTCTTCCATTCTCCCTTGTCGGACGGCATTATTTACTCCTTTCTCTTTCATATAATGCCTCGCTCAATTTATCTACCTTTTCTTTGGCCTAAAATAAACAAATCAAATTAAACATATTGCTGCTGCAAGTGCTGAAAACCTCAAACGGCGCAAATACAATGATTTAATAGGTAGTTATGTGTTTGAGCCGTTTGGGGTTGAAACACTAGGGCCATGGGGTCCGAGTACCCACGTAGTGTTTCGGGAAATTACCACGCGGTTGGTCGACTCTTCACGTGACCAGAGAGCGGGTCTATTTTTTGGCCAAAAAATCAGCATTGCCATCCAACGTGGCATGCTACCTGGGCTTTCTGGGCACGTTTTCTGTTGACAGCGATGTGGACGAATGTTTTGACGCCCCGTAACCTTTTTCGCTTGTACATATTTTTTTACTATTATAGATTTGTAGTTTGTAAATAATGTAACTAAACATATTTCTTCAAATGATTTTCAACGACTGTTGTTGTCTTAAAAAAAACTTCTGTTTTCTACAAAAGGGCAATATCTACACGTCAAAAAGAATGGAACAACAGTTCTTTTTTTAAATAACCGATGAAAAATATTTATCTGAAGGGGTTCAGAATGATGTACTGTATGTAACCATTTTATGTATCGGTGTCCCTTCCACAATGTATACTGTCCATAGATCTCTTCGCAAATCACATTGCAAACTACCAAACCAATTCCAACATGAAAATCCATCCTAAAATTAGCCGCCTTTTGACTACTTCCCGAATCGATCCTCAGTTCATAAATACCATATTTTCCGCGCACTAAAACCAAGTTTTCTTCTATCCATTGACTAGGCGGTAGTCCATAGAGAAAGCCACGCGTAATGACTCCAGCTGTCATTAGCTTCCCTCTCGCCGCAGATTGAAAATTTAACGAGCGCCATCCCTGATACAGGGATGAACGTTGCATCTTAATACCGTTCTGTATACTGTGTTTGTTTTTTAAATCTGTGTGTGAAAGAGGGTTGGGTGTAGAGGTTTTAATAATGTTGGGTTAGATAATGTCGAGAATTAAATTGTAGTTTTTAACAAAAACACCATGGCTCTGATAAATGCAGTGGGAATTTTTTAGGATTCAGAATTAAAAGAAAAATGATGAAGAGTCTTCGTGCAATTTATCTATTTACGTTTTGATAGATGCTTACTTAATGGCTCATTTTAGGATTCCCTTTGGTTCCATAGAGAGCAGCGGTGGCCCTGTGGTGGTGGCCCTGACATACTACTACATATAGCTGTAAGTCGTGAGTTCGAACCCAGGCAGGTGCATTACTTTGTGTAATTTATTACATCACCACTGCTCTCAAAACGGTGAAGGAAAACATCGTGAGGAAACCGGCATGTCCTAGGACCAAAAATTCAAAGACGTGTGACATCTACCAACCGCACTGGGCCTGCGTGGTGGAGGCCTGTGTCCCAGCAGTGGGAACATTATAGGCTGATAATGCTTATGCTTGATTCCATAGTTCACGGTTCGCATCCAGTCTATTAAAATAGTATTCTTCATATTAATAAAACCAGTGTTGGTAAGAAATATTACAGAGTCTATTTATATATAAAAATTATTTGCACCTAAAGCAGGGGTGTTTAAACACATTTTCCCAGAAAACTTCACCTACGCACTACACTCGTTGCATCAAACATTTTGGCGCTTCCGATACATCAAGAGGCTTCTTAGTAAAAGGATATTTGGAATGAAGCGCTGCATAATTTTTACATCCAAATGAAGTGGTCGGTCACAGTCGCACAGAATTCCATTAGGAAGTTTTGGACTTAAGCCAGAATATTCGTGTTAATCGGAAGACTTTTTGATTTTTCGCAGACGTGGACGTAGGTAGAATGTGTAAGGTGGCTTTTTGTAGTAACAACAACAACAATTCTTTGGTAGTACAGTAAGTGAAACCAAGTGAACGCTGTAAACACAATTTGGGCAAAATCGGGAATTAAAGACGCCAAAGACGCCGCGATTAACGTGGCCACATACTAACGTGCTGGTCGGAAATTATCCTATAGGAACGTAATATCGAGATAAAAATTATCCTCTATCCTAACCCAGGTCATGGGTCTATTTTCCAAATTCCATCGAAATCCATTCAGCCATTAAAGCCGTGAAAAGGTAACAAACAGACAGACAGAGTTACTTTCTCATAGCTTAGGTTTATATGTATAACAGTCTTGCATTCTGAACCTTAATTTTCCATATTTCACGCAAATAAAGATTATTCTATTCTAAGTATTTCTATTCGCGAAATTAATTAGATCGTCAGACGTAGAGGTCAGGTGCGTAGTACTCGTAACCGGCGTGCGTGTATGACCAGATGTATGAACGTGGACGAGGCAAAAGGAGTATGCAAGGACCGTAGCAGGTGGCGCTCTGTGGTTTCTGCATGGGAAAAGGGCGTGAATTTATGTATGTATGTAACTAGAACGTAACGTGTGTACTGTGTATAGTAACTATAACCACGGCACAGTTGGAGCAGAAATACTTAAAATTAATAGCAAACACTTCCTTTCAGCTCCTTTCTTCGCTTTATTTACTCCACGTTTATTCATCCATACACATTCACCTTTTCCTTGTAGCTTTTCAAATCCTGTGAACCAATACCTCGCGTACATAAATCCCACATATAATATTCACCAGAACATTACGTTAGAAAGATAACTTCCTCATGCAAAAATAAGTTCAGTTCACTTACCTTCGTGGGAAAAGCAGTGATCTATAAATACGTACATAGATCAATAAGTAGTTCCGAAGTTTTGGCGCCATTATGATTTATACCTATTTAGGGATGCACCATACTTGCTTTTATATGGATGCGGATCGCAACTGAGTGATACGTACCTGCTTATTAATTCGCTCGAAGACACATAATACATAAACTCACTCTTTTTCCCATGGGGGTAGGCTCAGAACAACACCACAGAACACCACCTGCTACGATCTTTACATTCTCTTTTTGCCTCGGCCACGTTCTTCCACTCGAAGAATCTATTATTTTGGAAATTCTTATGTATGTACCCCCTTTATTTTTTATTTTGAAGTAAAACTTCTTTAGGCGCGACTAGGGAGTAACTCAGATTTTTTTTCTGACGGAAGTAACGCTTTCTATAGTCTGTGTAGTTTCCGCCATTTGAAATTAATAATTCTGATTGGTCGTAAGTATATGTCATATACTCCACGCTTCTTGACTTATACGCCAGCTAGTGGCAAATATCATAATCAATTAGGATTATTTATTTCCAAATTTTCAAACGGATCAATTGTGAATAGCAAAGTGAATGAAAAATTCAACAGTTTTAAAAACATTATTTTAAATTGTAAATTTTTTTGAAAATATCTAAATATACTTGTTTATTTATTATTTTTTAAAAAATGTTGCCACACTAGGAATTTCTCCTGTATCGTGGGTGCGTTCACAAACATTTAAACTCACATAGACAAACAGCCAGACCCGGGGCAACTATCTGTACATCATACAAATATTTGTTCCGTGCGGGGATCGAACCCGCGACACGCAGCGCAGCAGTCAATTGTTCAGCCACTGCGCCAACCGTGTCGTCATTATTTTAAATTGACTTATCCTGCAATTTATTACAATTTAGTTCGATGCGATCCTTTCATTTCTATACTGATACTTTTATATCAATCCAAGGATTAAAACGTGTTCTTTGTATAGATAAAAAATACCTGAGGATCGGATCATGCATCATTATACCTATTCGACCCTCTGATTTGTTCGCATTTGAAACTCATTGGTCGGCCCTTACTGGTTGCGGAGACCACGAATTAAAATGTACTGTCCACTTCATTCGACAAGAGCGGGCTGCAAATAATTAGAAAACTCGAAATGCCCTTTGAGTATTTAAAAAAAGAAGGCATGACATCGTTGACGCACTTCACACTCGGTTTGCTTCGAATGTGTTTTATCCTTTTTAGAGGCAACTTTACGCATGGAATTTTCTGAAAAGAAAAAATCGAAACTACATGAAATATTTCTGTTAGACGTTTTACTTTTTTACGGGTATATTTCGTAGTTATTTGACTGGAAGAATCTTTTTAGATACGGACTATTTTGCGTGCACATATTTAAAAATTCTTGCATTATTTAAATGTCAGAAGTGGTGATTCATGAGCTCTTTACATTAAAGTTGGTAATAACTGAGATGTTCGCGTATGATTTATGCGTTATGCATTTGAATTTATTACATTGTCGTTGCTTATTGGATTGGAAGAGTATAAAGTGAATTAGTTAGTGATGCGCTACTTGGCATCGATATTCTTTTTTATTTCGGCGACTTCAAAATGTTAGATTTGAGTTAATAGAAGGTTCATCGAAACGTGTTTATTTAATGACTTATGCCTCAGACAGACAACTGATCATTTTCAGTACTAAATATTGATGTTATATAAAGTCACACCTGTAATCTCTGACGGGCTTGGCAGAGATGTACTTATAAGTAATAGACCGACCTTTGACCAGTTATGTTTTAAACCTTAGATAAATGTTTTCTTTGTACATATCGTTGATCACGATAAACATCAACACTCTCAACTTTCTGTGTACATTCCTTCCCATGTTAGATACATAGAGGAAAGATTGGAACAACGATAAAAAACTTTGCACTCACAACCATTTGCGAGAACTCTATAGAAATCTATCAAAACATGCTTGATACATTGGATCATCAGTAATCGATAGGAAAACAGTTCCCATACCACATCGAAAGGACGAACTATCAGATATTCATCCAAATGGAATCGTTTCACCGTAAAATATTCATTTATTCGCTACAATCTTTCATAGAATGCAACAGCAATGCATTATGTTCGAACTCTTGCGCTCACGATTCAAACTCGCGTGTGAATTATACATGAGGTGATATTCTCAATCTGTCCTACGTCGTTACCAGTTAACCTGAGCTTCCCTGCTTGTCTTTTGTTTCGGTGATTTTGAAGTTTCCGGGGTAGAGCGAGGTGAAATGAGGAGTCAAGTTATAATGGTTATGTATTACGCTTATGTTTTCGTTCTCGGCGAAAGTTTGACAAATAGCTCGCAGTGCAGTTCCAGTTTCGATAAGCTGATAGTACCCTTCGGTGTGTGAGCGTTTCCCCAAGTATCAGTTTCGAGTTTGTCCGTCGGCGGTGATTTATGTTATCGCTTTCTTTTTGTCGCAAATATTTTTGTTTGTGTAAGTAGTTTATATGTGAAACTGCGTGAAATATACGAAGTGGGATTGTATCTCGAAGTTAAGTTGGTCGGGTTGGGAAAACGATTTGTTTGTGGAATATTTTTACTTATGAGGGTTTTTGTTTAGAGCTGTTTTATGATACTACTGAATGTATAAGTGAATACTACAATAGAATACTTAATTTAACGATTGTTGTTGTTCAGAATTTGTATTCACGAGTTTTTTATTTGATATGAAATATGGAATCCGTAACGTATTACGGTCTGTTAATAATAATACATTTTTACTATGGACGCCAGTGAATTCATGAAAAGCTATCAGGCTGAGAAACATTCCGAGATTAGCTCGTGCATAACTGCATATTATGTGGTTCGCTTTACCCTGAACATTATATTCTTTAGAAAATATCTGTCAAAAATCCACCCAAAGTCGAAATTCCTCACGACGTTTTCACTGTTTAAAGAGTACCGTTCGTGTACTTCTGTAGAGAGAAAACGTCGTAAAGAAACCGGCCAAGAGCCGAAAATTAAAAGACCTTTGAACATCTACCGGTTGGCCCACTGTCAAAGAGAGGAGGCTTATGTTCCAGCAGTGGGAACGTTATACGCGGATTATTTATAAACATAAAATCACGCTTGTAATCACCGAAGGGTTAGGCAGAAGTTTACCTACCTATTAGTACACTCATATTTCGCCAGTTATGTTTAGGTCCCATGTAATAGAGGGTGAGCCTATTGCCATGAATCTGGCACATATTCAGACTCCGTAGCTGCTACTGTGAAATTTCTTATAGAAAAACTCAATAACACTTTGCCCGACCCGTGAATCGAACCCAGGACTACATGCTCAGCAATCGCGCTTGCGAATCGACCAACGAAGCAGTAAAATTATAATTTTAACCTATAATTTTATGTCAAAACATTTGGATAAATAAATGTTAGTAGGTTAAAAGTTTTATTCATAGTCTGAATAAATAGCTTTTGAATTTGAATTTTAATTATACATCCATTTCGATGAAAAACTAAACTGCTCATCCAAAATCAACACCAACATAAACTATTGAAAACACCTGAAAATGTTCACCCCAGCTAGTTAGCTAGTATAAAAGCTGAATTCAGGCCAACTTCTGTAGGCGTCCCGTAATGGGTAAACTTAGGGGCACTGCGCTTTGTAGTCTAACATACAACTTAATTATCAGGCCCGGGATAATTACGTCACAGGCTGATCGACAAAGGACAGTTTGGGCTTTAGAATAATGGGTTTTAGAATTCAATGTTGCGTTTACGAATGTTTTTTTTTTATGAAACAGTTCATTGAACGGTGGGTTAAAGTATACGAAAAAAATACATACTACCATGAATAGCGTACCACCGCTGGTTTAGCGTTTAAAATAATTTCGGTTTCAATTTTTTTTTTTATTAAACGGTTACCTCTACAAAAAAGGTATCATATTGCCACCAAAGAAAATCATCTACAAAGATCATGTTACGCAGATTTGAAAATATGGCTTGTTTCAGCAGTTCTGGAAACTATTTCGAAATACATTTTCTCCGAAATGCAAGTAGGGATACTTGCATTTCGGAAATTAGGTACTAATGGTAAAGTATTACCGATTTAAAAAGTACCCTAGGTTCTAATCTAGTACCTACATATGTTTACCTGTGTTCCAATCACGGCTGTTTTTTCATCAAAATCCGTTCCGGTGTTAAGGCGTGAAAACGTAACAAACAGACAGAGTCATTTTCACAATGATAACTATGGAATTTGTGGCTTCGATACAGGAGAATGAATTCACTTCATGCCATGTTGAGGGACTTTTGGCCTCGTACAGGACTTTGTTTTTTCCTTTTTATTTAATGTTGTATTATTATTATTCCTGTGCGCGTAAAATAAATACTTTTTATTTCTTTCTTTCATTTTTATTCTTAAAAAAACTCAACTAATGTTATGAGAAGTGTAATTCATTTTCCGAATAAAAAACTAATATAATTCATGCACAAAATATACGAATGTGTAATGCAGAGAAGCTAAACCTAAAGTCCACCGTAATTACGTGATACCAACATGAAAAAGGACAGTTTCAACTGAGGTAGGATATTCAGCGCTTTGCAGTTAGTTTCAAATACAATGTTTTTTGTAGGAAGCTCGGTAACTGTTTTCCAACGTTACAGGGATATTATTCAGTAAAAGTTAAGTCAATATTTCTCGGACTGTAAGTGTGATAGTCAATAAGTTTTGTGTTGAATAAACAGAGACCAGGGTTCCACTAAATGACATTGCATCAGCGATAACGAAGAAAAAGATAACAATACTCTGAAGGATGCAGCAAAAAAGTCTATAGCCTTTTTTTTGTGTGTATGGTAAATGACTCCTCCCGCTCTGGGTGGAGCGGAAAGGAGTGTCAGACTTGTGCTGACTAAAACCTATCCATTTTCCTTCCTTGCCCTTTGTGTTCCAGGGCCGCGGGATCTCTTTTGAACAATCCCGCAGCCTTGGCAGACTAAAAAGTCACAAAAAGGTCTATTGCCTTGTTCTACAAAAAAGTTTAAATAATACTTTTAACTTCATCTCCCTACTGCAACCCACAAAGCCTTTCCGAACCCACTGATACACATCCAGACACTCCATTTCAAGCTCTGTTTGATTTCAATCTGTGCTAGTGATGTGACCCAATTAGTGGTTCGTCGCAAGTGATACTCGACGTGTGAACACTTCTCTGTCTATGGTAGGTACTTCATGTTGAAACGCAAGTGAACTGGCAGGTGATAGACGGGCATGTCTGTGGAGTCTGGAACAATAAGATTGGTTTTGAATTTGGAATGGTGGGCCAAGTATGAACACGTGGAGTAAATATTATGTAAATTTGAAGGTTTTTAAAATTGAAAATACTCATTTCGCACCTAATATAATTATGTAGTTTTAAGACTGTATTCATATTTATGGTTGACTAGCTATTGCCCGCGGTTTCGCACGCGATGAGTTAGAATTAGACAATCAATTCGGGTTGTACACGTGGCGCCATCTATTACCATAAGAACGTTATTGTTGTTTTCCTCGGGAAAGGTACTTTTTTCGGGATGAAAGGTACCCTATGTCCGCTTCTGTACACCTAACAATGTATATGTAAAATTTCAGGATGATCGGTTCAGTGGTCTAGGCGTGAAAAGGTAACAATCAAATAAACAAACTTACTTTCGTATTTATAATTATATTAGTAAGGAAGTAAGGATTAGTAATATGTAATGTACTTTTCGTAAAAAATAATCCAAAATGACATAGGAAAGATGGTCCACCTTTAAGGACTAAGTGCGGAAACCAAACCCTTAATAGACATAGGAAAGTTTATATTTTTTAAAAAATAGTTCGAATTTAGTTACGTTTAATAAGTCGTGTGTTGGTGCTAGGGCTTGGTTCAGTTTAAATCACAACAAAGGAGCACAATATAACTAAACTGAAGGTAGATTGATGCCTGTAATTCCTGAAGGGTTAGGCAGAGGCCTTGTAAGTAGTACACGAACATTTCGCCAGTTATGTTTTAAGTCCCATGTAATAGGGGGCGACTCTACTGCCATCAACCGGACACAAATCCAAACACCGTGGCTGCTACTGAAAAATTCCCGATGGAAAAACCCAATAACAATTTACCCGACCCGGGAATCGAACCCAGGGCCTCATACTCCGCAGTCGCGCTTGCGATTATTCGACCAACTAGGCAGTCACTAATTTATATTATTCCAATACATATTTTTTTTAATTTTTCGTCATCAGTATGGCTGATAAAATGTCACTTTGTCAAAGTGTTCTGAGTGCATAGCATTGTCAATATTAACGAGTTACCATCGCGTATTTTTTCTCATTTTTCTCATAATCCTGTCTTCACGTTCCATGTTTGAATCGCAATAGAATATGGGTATGGAGATTTCTTTGTATACCAACCTCATCGCGTCATATGGAAACCCAACATTTACCATATGTCATCATATTTAACGACGCAAAACATGGACAGTACAAAAAGGCAGCCCGTCAACTTCGCCGAGCGGAGCCGCGGGCTAAAGCTTGTTAACGGTAAATGTGAATGTAACTCCATGTCTGCATATTTGAGGCGAGGCGACAGGACGGGCATGTGTAATGTGTATCGTGTTCCTTCAATGTTTATGTTGATAAAAGTGCATATAACGGGGTAAGTTGTATGAAGAACAGGGTGTAAAGTATTTCATCTCTCTTCGAAAAAGATCCTCCGACCAAACGGGTTTTGTGACTGCTGAGCTGCTGCCCGACAGTTCTAGTCAGGTTTTCTGAAGGGCGTAAACATATTCTTAACGAAGCCGAAAGGCACTTATGCTTCCCGTCATTGCGATCATTTTTTTGTTAAAGACCATACCTGGGAACTTTCTAGTTACGAAGATATTGGGAGTCAAAGTTCCAACTATTTCACAATTTTTTTTTAAATACATGTTTTTAATGTAAGATTTTTACTTTAAACACCTCCAGGGCCCCCTTACTATTCAATCCATCCATCAGCACAATGTTTCGAGTGCGGTACATTGAGTCCTACTGTAAAACGTGATTTTACAGCCCAAAAAAAAAGTCGTTTCCCAGCACTCATTTTTGCGTAAAGTTACTGAGTTTGATGTACATATGCTCATAACTCGCGGATAACTTTAATATCGCGATTCAGAATTTTGATTTTAGTTCTTTATTTGCGACATAGCTGTCACTAGTTAGTGTTCTTTTTGTCACCTTGATAAATGTCCGCTACAACATGCCAATGTTATATCAACTTTGAAAGATTTCGTAGAGCGTCGATTCCATCAGTCATTCGGTCATACCTGATAGACAGTTTCTTTTTAAAAATCGAGGTGTTTTTTTGTTGGTTATTGTGTTAGTGATCGTGAATGTTGAACATGGGGTCCTGGGTTTAGTTGCAAATTAGACAAAATATTATTGAAATTCTTTAAGGTGCTTGCGTCAGGGTAGACCGCGAAATTCAAATTTTCTTACGTTTTTTGCAATTTGCAGGTCATTATCAGGTTGTATGTTGATGAAAAATGAGAATTACAATCATGAAAATCATCAATATAACCCTGTAAGTTCATTTAACCCTATTGAATAACTTTTTCATGAAATATTCATTGAATAGTAATCAATCATGACAATTTCATGATTGTATTTCTGTAACTACATACGTTTTACTGGCGCGACTCATTTTTCATCAACGTACAACCTGACATTTTGGTGGAGTACTCACCAATTATATTTGTGTTCGGGTGATTACGGTGAGAAAGAATAAACCAGTTCTTGTTACTCACATTTATTATAATATTGTCCACAACACAGATACAGTCACAGAAGGAAGAAAGACACAGTACAGTTTATTATTATTTATTCATCATCAAGTTACACGACTCATTATTTGGCACAAAATTTCAACACAAAACATATAATACATATAATTAAAATTATACTAATTCTAAAAAAAGTTTAGTAAAAAAACGTTTAGCAATTGCACACACAACAAGTAGGTAACACAGCACAGAGTGAAACAGTTCAATTGTTATTATTAACAGTCTAATAGTTCGTACACGATAAGAAGAACGTTACGACGCTAATTATTAGCTGATAATACTGATATAATATCAAGCAAAATGTAAGCGAGTTACATAGGCTTCGCGTCGCGATGGCGAGATCTTGACTGAAAGTCATGTAAGGTGAATGGCCGGGCGCTCCGGTCGATACCCACTCGCGCGACTCCTATGACGTGCGCATACGTCACGCGCTACGTAGGTCGGTCACCGCGCGCTTCCACTGTCTCATATTTATAACGTTACGATTTTACTGTGAATGTTGTATTGCCGAATAAGTTAATGTAATTATGTAAATATTATTTAAGTTAGTTTTAGTATTAGATTAAGTTTAGATTTAAGTGTAAATATGTATGTATGTTGTCAGTGGACTTTGTTATTATGAGGTAGGACATTTTAACGGTTAGTAAAGTAGGGAAAAGTGATAAGGAGTGCCACAACATCATCATATCAGCCCGTTGCTGTCCACGGCCTCCCCAATCGATTTCCAGCGTGTCCGGTCCAATGCCACCTGCATCCAGCGACTTCCTGCAGTTTTGACAAGGTCGTCGGTCCATCTGGCAGGTGGCCGTCCCACGCTGCGCTTTCCAATGCGTGGTTTCCACTCCAGTATCTGTTTGCCCCATCGGTCGTCCGATCTTCGCGCTATGCGGCCTGCCCATTGCCACTTCAGCTTGCTAACCCGCAACCTGACACTGACCTGCAAATTACAAAAAACGTAAGAAAATTTGAATTTAGCGGGCTACCCTGACGGAATTTAACCACCTTAAGCAGACCGTCAAGACTCTTTACCGGGACTTAAAACGTATCGTGAGAATTGTAAGTATTTACCTACTATTCAAATCTGGTCTACCTTTACTATTCTTGGCGTCTATTATAAATGTTCGTGATTTTGAAAAGCAGTCTTTAACCGAAGAATTCCTAAAACCACTACGCCAACCCTTTTCCAAACACTTAAGGACAAGCAGTAAAACGCATGGCAACGCCTAAATACTTTATTTCTCCATTATTCTTAGGTAAACCTAATTTTCTAGAACCTTCGGCACTTGATTTGCGGCCTTGCCTTTGCGTAAGTAAGTACAGCCGGCTTTAAAATGAAATGCTTTTATTATCTGCTACATTTTGAAATTTTTCATGAAATAAGGTTAAAGTGGTGTAAATTGTTTTTAAAAGTCGTTCCTCATCGTCATCTAGCGTTTCCCCTACTTGGTCAAAGTCGGTTTTCAGTTTTGGATATAGCTGAATAACAGTATTATAGAATAGAATAATTTTATTTGCGTAAAAACATGGTACATTTAGATCTTATGAATGGGGATCGAACTTAGAAGTTTCGTCATAGAATGGCATACAAATATTAGTACATATTAAACATTGTTTTTTCATAATATGTCTATTTAATAACAATATCATTTAAAATTCAGGATTCGTACCTTTTCGAAATCAATAATAGATGCTTATAATTGAAGAGAAAAATAAAAAACACATCAAGTTAAAACCCCTTCTCAGTAGCCATATCTATCGGATACTTTTTTTTCTAGAAAAGAATTTCTAACAAAAAAATAATAAAAAATAATAATAATAATAATAATTGTTTTTATAGTGTTAAAGAATTAACACTATAAAAACAATTATTATTATCAATAAGCCATTTATGTAGTTTGGATTTAAAATATTTTAATGGTAGTTCTCTTAATTCTTTTGGTATGTTGTTAAAAAAAAATATTGCAGTGATTAAGCTATTTTTTTGGCATAATGTTCTTTGATGTGAAGGTATTCTTAATCTTGTATTAAACATGGAGCGACGACTTAACTGTCCTCGAAAACAGTTAAACACTACTCGTTAGACAAGTAGTTAAGACTGTCAGAGTTTCGTTCTTCTAATCACCTGTAACCTGTAACGATTGACAAAGATATACAGCTTTAGCCTGCAACAGACAGTTTGTAGCAACGGCTAAATGTGTTTTCCGAGGCGTCAGAAGAGACGTCTCACTTTCAGTATGTAAGAGATCACTTAAGCTTTACTTAGCCTCGATAATCGACACAACTACAACAACAACAACACAATTAGCTGTAATTGTTTAGCCACGAGCCCTTCCGTTGTTTACTCATTATGGTTCAATAGGGTACCAAATTAGAGTGCATTTTCTTTTTCTATCTTGCTTTGACACACTACCGTACACACAGCGGCACATCAAGCTTTACATTTCCAGTATAACGTGGCCTCACTTTGTATATATTTTCTGTACAATAAGAGATACCCGTACACTGGTTTTGTATAGCTTGATTAACGGTTGTGCGTACGTCTAGCGTCAAGGCTAGACTATCAAATAATAAGGAAAAATAATAAGCGCAGGGAAAAAATCCCATGATTATGTTAATTTAGTTGTGTAGCAGACTGTATGTACCTAAAATATGTATGTAAATGACGTACTTCTTACCACACGTAACATCAAAGCAAATCCTGAACCATTTATTCCAAGAATAAGCTTTATATTGTCTAACAACTGTTCTTGCTAATATTTCTCCAAAAATATAGATTCTTTCTTTCTCTACGCCCGAAAATTCCATCTATCTAGATTTCTGCCATATCGTTTTTCCAGGCCATTAATTTTTGTGCCTACGTTAGTGTCTGACTTTGACATTGTTGTGTCTTACCTGCCTTTTTATATCTAGATAGGTGTTTATCTAAATGTCTAGACATTCTCACGAAGCCATCTTTTTTTTTGTAATTTTCTGGTAGAAAAGGTGTCTTTTATAATGGTAATAGTCTTTTTATAAAACCAATGTTGGTCCATTGAAGTCAGGCAGGATTAAAGTTTAGCACAATAGTGCTACAAACAGAATATATCAAGGATTCATGATCAAGCATATTGGGAATTGATTTCGAAACTTAATAAAATAAAGAGGTTCTCGGTTCGATTCCCGGGTCGGGCAAAGTGTTATTGGGTCTTCCATTATGAATGTTCTTCTTATTTTCTTTTGTGATTTTCAGTAGCTGCCACGGAGTCTGGATCTTGCCCGGTTGATGGCAATAGGCTCGCCCCCTATTACATGGAACTTTAATATAATTTGTGAAATGTGGGTGTACTATTAAGTACAACTCTGCCCTGCCCGTCGGGGATAACAGGCATGGTATTATAAAATAAAATAAAAACTATAGATATTTTAAATACACCACCAAGGATTATATATTCTTTGCTTTAGCTAATTTAATATTACCCTGTAAAATATAAATTAAACCTACATTTGTTCAAAATATTATCAATTAAAATTAGAATCCTAATCCAACACAAACAAACAAAAATTATAGACAAACAAATGAGAATATAATCCCGCGCCTCGCAGCTTAGCTGACACCGACAGAGCTGCGTGACTCCACACCCTCCCAAGGCATTAGTTCAACACTTAATATTAATACTATGCAGTCTTAACAAACTCGTTGACAACCATATTATATAGCTGAACTAAGTTGTTGTCGCTCCTGCCTAGTTCGCAAATGAACTTTAAACCTCCTTTGACTACATCAGGGAAGTAGTTTTAAATTGCAACAAATTCTAAACAAAAGATGAGGATAAGAGAAGAAGAGAGGATACCTGATACCGTGTTCTGCCTGCCCTGAAGAAAACATACGCGCCACAGGAATTGATGGACGCTAGTGATAGTGACACGTTCCGAAGAAGTGTACCTCTGTTATATAATTCTTGGGCGAAGGATCGTTTTTTTTTTTAATTGTGCCCCACACTAGAAATTTGTCCTGTATCGTAGGTGCGTTTTACAAACATTACCCGAAACAACTACCTGTAGGCCATTCAAATATTTGTTCCATGGGGGGATCGAACCCGCGACACGCAGCGCAGCAGCCAATCGCTGAGCCTATGCTGCGCCTTGCCGTGCGACCGTGTGCGATTTTCTCTCCTGGATTCGATTCACAGATCGGAAAATCCCTATTATCCTGTTCGTATTTTTCCTAAATTACATAGACAGCACCATGACTAGCGTGTGCACTTTAAACCTCTGTCTTCCTTTTGTAGCAGTACAGGCTTATTATGCTTTCACATTTACTGTATGAACCACCAGCCTGTGGAATTGACTGCCGTCTTCTCTTTTCCCGATCATTATAATCTGGATCTCTTCAAAGTCGGCTTCTTCTAGGCAAGCGTGCTCCGCCTTAGGCTTAGGCAAGTTGCGACCAAACGCAAGCCTATGCAGTATAAAAAAAAAACTTCTACGTCTTTTAGGGGCATGTCCATTCTGAATTAAATATGTCTCCCTCTCAAGTGGTTTAACTTCAGTAAGTCACGGAACCACCGACTTTATATGACAAAGACCGAGATGAGTAATTAAACTATTACCAAAGAAAGCTAGCGACTTGAGCAAGTTAATTTTTAATTAAAACGCGCCAGAGTGTACGAATACTTTCGAGCTCACGTTAGTGAAATTAATATGAAATATTCTGTTGTTATTTATGCTTCAACGTCTCTCTTTAGCGTTCATAATGTTATGAGCTTATATAGCCTTACCTGTGTCTCAATGTTGTTTATTTTTAATTGAGTTTTGTTTTATGTGGTTATTCGTTGTCCTTTTTATAATATAATGTTGCCACATCAAAAAAAAAAACTCTTTTTATGTATGTATTTAATGCTTCAAGCACACATTTATTTATTAAGGATACTGGACGCATATACAGGACTGAAGAGACACCGAAAAAAAATCTATTGTTTCCTAAAAAGTGCAATACTTACTACACGGTCAAAAATTGTGGAACGTCTGATTTAAAAAAGCCCCCCCACATATGGGTATTTTTTTTTTTAAGAATGATGTACTGAATATGGTTTGTGCGTCGGAGTTCCATCTACCTTGTATAAAGCATACTATATTGTCTTATGAAAAACCACATAACATCAAGAACAGTTAACATAGTCCGACCCTTCTAACCCTAATACCCTATTATATCCAAACCGAGCACTCGAAACCAATAAAACTGCTCCTAAACTCTTAAACATCGACCGAATACAATTCCTTCGCCGTATTACCTATAAAATTGTTGGTTATTAAAAGTTTCACCCTAAATTGCGTATCCTTAGCCGAAATCCTTATTACTGTTATGGCTGATCAAGTCCCTGTAACTCTGCCTAAAGGTATGTTCACAACACCCTATTGTGATTTAAAGACTTTTTGATGCGAACCTTTTTCTGATTTAACTTTTTTTATTTGAGTGAGTGCTGGCTGTATTGTATGTTTGTTTATTTTATTGGAATTTAAAATCGTGAAATGAACAAAGTGGATGGCAGTAAAATCTCTGACATAATAATAGAAGAAAGATTCAGGAAGAAAGCATTTAGTGAACTTAGAAGATGAGGTCATTTATATCTTTCTTCTTTTTTATGTGAAAAGATAGTTCATGTAGTGGATTCAGATTCTACCCAGCCAGCAAACTTGACTGATAAGAAAAGAATGATGGCTGAAGTTAGTTAACAAATAAAATTGAGGGAACTACCTAGTTCTGTAGACAGACAATTGCACATATATGACTTTAATCAGATAAATAAACTAACTATATACATTAATAATTAAAAACGATTAAACTAATTTAAATAAACTAACAACAAACTATAAAAGGGCATCGAAAAACTCCTCCTCAACGCTGTCAGCTGATTATGTGCCCAAGAGACTGCCGGCGTTGCCACGTTGTATGGCAACACTTAGCCTCTGGCCAAGGTAAAAGCCAGCCCTTGGGTAACAGGAAGCGTCAACTAGGCGTTTCGAAATTACCTTAAATAGGCTATGAGCACTCGGACCCCACGGTCCCAGAGTCTCAACCCCAAACGGCTCGAAAATATAGTTACCACAAAGGTTTCTTTTCTTCGCCGCTTGAGGTTCTGTGCAGCCGCAGCGGCAGCGGCAGCACAGCACGATGAGCTTAGAAGATGGTAAAAATATTATACAAAATTAATATATTTAACAAAAATTAATATAAAACAAAGATTGCAGACACAGAAACACAATTTGGAAAAACAAAAAAAAAACACAAGGCGTTGTCGGGTTGAGGGTTCAGGGCGGGCCGCCAATGAAAACATTGCAGCACAGCCCCTGCAACGGCTGCAGGTGAACAGGAGCCAAGCGTCGCGCGTCGTGTGCTCAACGTGGAACTTCAAACACACCGGCAGTCCACTGACATGTAAACCAGAATAAAATATTAATAATACATAAAAATTCGATAAGATACAAATACGTGCTGTCAGTTTGACACTTTTTCTTTTTTTTTCACCTAGTTCTGTTATATATTGATATAGTATCAGCATATAGGTAAAATTATAATTTGTTATGATGAATTCACAAATCAATGATCACTGTATAACAAATGGATGTTCAATGTAGAGGTCAGGCTTTATAATATTCTATTGGAGCGTCACTCTAGCAATTGCCAACAAAATATTAATTCGTATTTCAAATTAATGAATATTGAAATCAGGATTCATGATATAAACTAATGCTAGGTGGGGGTGAAATTAGACCTTCATCGTAGGTAATGAATTGGATGCTGAACACGTTTTCAGTTTGTCAATTAGAAAAATTAAGTAATTGCCAATAAAATAATTATTAATAATGGCACCATTATCCCACTAAAAAATAGCAAAGACTGATACGTTCATGTATCTATGGTAAACCAACCCTAAAGGTCACTAAGCCCTATTTACGTCGGTCCCTATTATCCCTTCAGAACATATTGCCGTTATTGGGACGACCTTTAATGGGGAATCACCTTCATAGTTGTAGGACGATAGACATAAGTTATTACTATTAATATGGCAAGGGTGGGAAGAGTCTGTCTTTTTTATTGCGTAATCTGATTTATTTCGGTGGCAGATATTGATATGGACCTGCCAGGGCTGCGGGGCTGTTCGAAAGAGATACTGCGGCCCTGGAACACAAAGGGCAAGGAAGGAACATGGATGGGTTTTAGTCAGAACAAGTCTGACACTACCTTCCGCTCTGCCCAGAGCGGGAGAAGCCATTTAATGTTTTCCCATCAGAAAAAAAAATGGATATTGGTATGGAGCTTGTGGCTAAGTAATAACAGCCCCACGGGTCGATCTTCCAAAGTTAAAGCCGCGCTTGCCAAAGTTGGTCTGTGGATGGGTGACCATCCATTACATACCAAGTGTCCTCCGTGTCTCAGAAACCATGTTAAGCCGTTGGGCTTGGATGTCATATGTAGATCTAAGACAGTAGTTACAGGTAATCTGTGACTTGAAGGTACGAAAACCAGTCTTATCAGGGGGTATCGTGATCCCCATACCCAGTACTAAATTGGTTATGGAGGTCAGATTGGCAATCGCTCCGTGTAAAATACTGGTATTCAGCTGCATCCGGTTTGACTGGAAGCCGAACCCAACATAGTTGGGAAAAGGCTAGGCAGATGATGATATTGATTTGGCCTATAATTTAGGTGAAGGAGGACCTAGGAGCGTGGGTGAACTAATATAAGTACCTAATTTATTGGTTTCAGCTTTCATCTATTCGAGTAAATAGAATACTTATTACTTAGGACTCAATACATTTTGGGCTTTGATCTAGGAAATTACATCAAACCATTATTGTTATTCTGAATTTACGTCATTTGAGTAGGCGTAGTGATTGCCTCGTTGGTATATTGGTCGCAAGCGTGACTGCCGAGCAAAAGGTCCTAGATTCGATGCCCGGGTCGGGCAATGTTATTGGGTTTTTCCAGCAGGAATTTCCCGGTAGCAGCCAAGGAGCCTGGATCTGTGCCCGGTTGATGGCAATAGGCTCGCCCCCTATTACATGGGACTTTAACATAGCTGGCAAAATGTGGGTGTAATATTAGGTACACCTCTAGCCTCTACCTAACCTTTCCGGGATTACAGGCTTGATAATGCTATGAGTAGGGAATAAAGGAAAATGCCAGTACAGTATTATGCTTAATAGACTTTATTTTCCTAATTAACGTGTCACTAATCCATTCATATTACGTCACCTTGAATTACTGCAGTAATTGATTGTGATTATTTACTAAATTAAACATTAAAATTGTTCGTTAAATCTGATTTACGTTTATTGACAGGAAAGTTAATTTAATTAATTCCTTTCTTTGATCTCTGCCCGGGGCTTAGAATAATTTGCCCAGAAATTAGATTCGATTTAGTCACGTTGAAATCTGAAACACGGGGATCGTAAATGAATTGAGTAGTATTTAGTTCTTTCTTCGGAAATGGGTATGATTTTAATCCTTATCTAGATTTGTTTACATTTCTTACATAACCGATTCATTGTCGTCATCATTCTCCTGCTCTTATCCCAATTTATTTGGGCGCAGCATGACTCTTTCTTCTATGGAAGAAGGAGTCTCAATTACTCGTCATCTCATCAGACACCTCCTTTCTTTCCATAATTATCATCGTTGACATAGTACATTCATCTTTTGTTTCGTCTTCCTCTACTCTTAAAGCCATTCACATTCATACTCAAAACTTTCCTCACAACATTTTCCTCATTCCTCCGCATCTCATTCCCGTACCACGACCACCGACAACAATATTAGATGATGAATCGATTAATACGCAAAATTTTTCTGTTGTGCGCGCGTTTTTCAGAAAAGTTGTGGTAATCGATTCATCATCTAATAAAATGTAAGGCGATAGTTTATCATTATCAGCCTATAAATGTTCCCACTGCTGGGACATAGGCCTCCTCTCTATGAGAGGGGTTGGGCTATAATCCACCACGCGGGCCCAGTGGGGATTGGTAGATGTCACATGTCTTCGAATTTTTTGTTTCTAGGACATGCCGGTTTCCTCACGATGTTTTCCTTCACCGTTTTTGAGAGCAGTGGTGATGAAATAAATTATACAAAGTAATGCGTCTGCCTGGGTTCGAACCCACGACCTACTGTTTGTAAGTCGGGGTCGCTACCACTGCGCCACCGCTGCTCTCGATAGATTATACCATGTATGAAACATATTATAATGTTTATTTGTAAACTGTATACATAACTAGCTTATATCATAATTAAAATTTCTTCGAAAAATCGTCTTTAATATGCATATCTACTTGCGCCAGCCATAAGCTTCGGTTCATTCACAGTAAAACTTTATATTCCAGTAAACGACGCAGGTGAAGTAAATTTAATTTCTAAATAAAAAATCTGTCACGTAAAATGTTACATAAATATGAATAACCCTTTAATATTATATTCCCACGGGGCGCCCTTGCCCTTAAAAACGGTACTGTGTAGGTACCCGTTCCATATTTCTTTCCTTTATAAGAGTTAACGTTATAAACACAGGCTTTTTGTTTCTTTTACAGCTTACATTAATTTTATAACAAAACTTGTGTGCGCTAATAATGATGTATGCTTATGTGCGATATAAGTTTTGTTTTTATATACCAGGCCACATAATTTATGCAGTTATTTAGCGAGAGCCTACTTTCAACTACACATTTTTTTTAAATTATAAACCTAAATGAGATCGAATAAACTAGAACATTGATCATACCTTTTATTTTATGGAAAATGACACTTGTGAGCAATTACACAATAGACATCCCCGTTATTTTATATTTTTTATATTGGCAACTGGCAGTTCATTAAACAAACCTATAATTATACGTTATCTTGACATTGTACTTTATTTACCTTTTAGGCTCGCGGAAAAGAAGAGTTTAGCCTTTTGTTGTTGGGGTCAGCTTCAAGCCTAACCGAATGCAGCTAAAAGCCAGTTTACATATAGCCTACCGCTGCGCTGATCCGACCTGCATAACCCAGTTCTTGAGTAACACGATACCCCTTGGTAAGACTAGTCGTCAGACTTTCGGAGCGAAACATGGCTTTAAGTATAACTGCTTTATATTTCTGCCTAGAAGGCTTACGAAACTAGGAATATAAGTCTTAATAATAGCCAAAATAAGTTCGTTATCAATATCAATTAATTATAGCTACTATCTGATGGTTGGTCTGATACACAATTATTCCCCTGGTCTGCTACTTGGGTAGACATTAGTGACAATCCCACTTAAGTTTAATGAACAACTTCATTAATTTTATTCCCCTGTTGCCATGTCACAACCTTTCGTAGGTACTGTAAAGATTTTTGGTAGTAAGTTTACTTTGTTTCGTTTCTCAAATAAATACCGATATGAATAGCGCCATATCAGCGTTTTAGTAGGACAGTATGTATTAGAAATTAGTAGTAGATAGACCTTCTTAGAAAAACTATTTTTTTTTAAGTTAATTTAAAAAAAACCAATCACTTAGGCCCACTATCACTTTAGGAGAGGACTTGAGTGTCTGTACATGGAAATTTTCTCTGTGTATGTAAGAATAGTAGATGCTTAGACATATAAATCTTTTAACTTAGCATCCCCAACTGTATTGGGGTCGGCGTCCAGTCTAACCGGATGCAGCTGAATACCAGTACAGCCAGTACTTTACATGGAGCGACTGCCTATTTGACGTCCACAACCCAGTTAGTTTTGGGTAATACGATGCCTATTGGTAAGGCTGGTTGTCAGACTTTAGGGCCACTGACTACATACCGACTGTCAAAGATCTCCGAATGAGAGCCAAGGTGTAAGGGGGGCTTAACGTGCTTCCGAGGCACGGAGAAAACTCAGTAATGGGCGGCCACCCATCCACGGACCAACTAAGCTAAGCAACCGCGGCTTAATCTGAAGATCGTCCCGAGTGGCTATGCAAAAATAAAAACCTTAATTTTCTGATTTCCCTTCAATGCAAAGACTACAAAGGGAAGCCCCAATACAAACTTCTGTTGGCGATTAACGGAAGACTCCCGAACGAGATTAAATTTCTTTATTTTTCACAGCCCCATTCTTTTATTTTAGACGACTCTAATTTATTTGACTTACTTTTATATTTGACGGCTATTTTTAATGTTTTTTTTAAAGACTGAATATTACGTCTTTTGTTTGTTAATAACTGAATAATAAAAGGTAATTTGGAGATTTTTTTTGCTGCAAAGAGATAGAACATTTTTACCTTTTTTTTCATTATTATTAAAAATTGTTGACTTTTGCTTAAACAAAGTTACCTCAACCATTAAAAAAACACCACGTTAAACATCAACTAGGAATACGCCAACAAGCTGGTCTAGACTATTCTGGAACGTTCAAAACTAAGGCCATATTCATTCACAGGCTGTTGTTATGATGTCATAAATATTCATAACACAAAAACACTATTTCACTTTAACTTTATAACACACATTTCATATAAACTACATGTATAAAATTCGCTGCGAAAAATTCGAATAAGCAATGAAACGCAAACAGGAGCTATGTAAATGCATTTTTACTCGGAAAGCGATGGAAATGTACACTCTATTTTCTATGTAAGCACAAAGCTTAAGAGGGAGTCACCGAAAAGCCGCAGGTTTAAACAGGGAGCGTTTCAAAAGCAGAGATTATAATAAAATTTAAATATAGTAAGCTGTTTAAACGGACGTGGTCGAATGATTTATAATTACAGCGCGGATTTCGTATTGTTCGGTACTGCTGTGCGTGAGCTGAAAGGATGGTAAGTAGCTAAACGAAACTTTTGATTCATCATGTAACACAGTTGAGAGTGAGATTTTGTAAGGAATCCGGCGATATCAAATCTTATAGTCCTAGAGAACCCGAAATAAAAGATAGAGTATAGTAGAAAGGAAAGTAAAGATTAGTGACCTCATGGATATTATGTTTTATAAATTCAGAAATATTTGAATGACTACGCGTTTTTTATAACTACGCACTTACCCACCTTTTACCCGACAGCCTACACCGAGTGTATGGACCATGGTTTATCAGCGAAGCTTCCCTGGATTCTGTGCAGTGCGTAATTATTTTTACGGTGCATATGCCCAGAGGATGAAGCGAAATCTCTGAGGGCTATTTGGGCGTGTAGGGTTTTAATAATGTCGTGTTTATTGCCGTGAGATTACCGTTGTAAATAGAAGGGTGTAAGGGGTTAGATTATTTTTTTATAAGGATCATTTTACATACATTAGGGCCAAGTTGGTTATGAAAAAAAAAAGTACTTTATTGTCAATTATTAGAGTGTGTGTATTAGTATGTGATTCTTTACATACTAATAGTAATGGACAATAAAGTACTTTTTTTAAGCAACTGTAACCTGTTGAATAGCCAACTTTTGGGTTTCTTCTTTAATTTTTTTTTAGCCAATTGAGCAATTTTTGATTGATAGATTGAATTGAGTTGTGAAGTAAGTTTACATACGAATAGTATGTAAAGAATGGTGTGTATTAATATATAATTCTTTACATACTAATAGTAATAATGAACGATAGAGTACTTCTTTTTTCAACCACTGTAACCTGTTGAACCTGTTTTTAGCCAATTGTGTAATTTTTGTTTGATAGATTGAATTGAATTGTGGAGTTAGTTTAAGGCTGCACTCAGTTTTCATTTAAATGACATTGACAATGTCAAATTAATAGCTTCAAATTGACGAGCAGTGGCAACAAAAAGAATATTATAAAGATATTTTGGTGTTTGAAGTAGTTTTCTGTCATAGGCAGATAATGATTTTGATTCGGTTGCTGATAGATTTTAGATACATAGTCGACCAACTTCCTCATCTTTGTAGCAGCTTCTACCCAGCGAAGATATCGATATCATCTTAGACAGACAGCAGACAGTGTCCATATTTTTGTTTCATTTCCGTCACGAAAATTCCTCTATGAAAAATATCACATATATTCAGTTATCTAGAAGTACAAACGTATTCAATAAGAAAAGCCGATAGGAATATCAACAGACTTCCTACTATCACGTTCGGATAATTTATAACCTTATAGGCGGTGTTTCGAATGCCAAAGTTCAATATACATAGTTGAGATTCAGAAGCTGTGCCTATCTAGTCAATAACAAATGGTAGAGGGAGTAAGGAAGGAGAAGATAGTGACTCAGTAATGTATCGTGTCATGTAATTGTATAGAAGGCACAAAAAAAAACCGGTGAAAAAAAAAAGAAAGAAAAAATATTTATTTATCGCAGGAACATGACGTACATACAAAATGACAAAACAATAAAATGAACATACAACGTATAACAAATATTTAGAATTCAAGAGGACGGAACAAAAAAAAAAGTTGTTTTCTGTGGTCACCTGTGAAAAAACGCATGAAAACCAAACTAACTAATAATTATGAATAAAAAAAAACGGTATTTCGATTATAACACTTACTTGATGACTTCTATCTGAATATAATTATTGTGGTACACTATCCTTCTTAGAAGTACTACGCAAATGATGTTCAGGTCAGTTTGATTCGGAAAAATCCGCTCAGATCAGCTCGGATTGTCCCGAACAAACCTGAACATAATAAAGCGAGGGTAGAATCCAGATAAAGTTTGATAGCCGAATGGTGCAAAAATACCCTTAACGGAGCCGAAAGGTAGTTGTTCACATCATTGTGATATTTTAATTGTTCTGGACTATACTTCGGAGTCTTTAGTTACGCAGATATTGAAGGTCTAGCCGGTACTCCCAACTGTCATTAGTAGATCTTTAACAGTAATTACAGGCAGTCAATGGCCTGAAAGTCTGACAACCAGTCTTACCTAGGGGTATCATATTACCCAGTACTAGCTGGGTTGTGGAGGTCAGATATGCAATCGCCCCATGTAAAATACTAGTACTCAGCTGAATCCGACCACGACTGGAAGCCGACCCCAACATAGTTGGGAAAAGGCTAGGTAAATGATGATGTAACAGAAAACAATCAATACAAACAGCAGCTTTAAGCTTTAGAAATAATCCCGTTTTAATATTATATTTGCACAAATGCCAGATACATTTACTAACATGAATTTCAATGTTTGAAAGCATAATTTGTTTT
The DNA here is from genome assembly GCA_950005105.1 of Lycophotia porphyrea. Classification (NCBI taxonomy): domain Eukaryota; kingdom Metazoa; phylum Arthropoda; class Insecta; order Lepidoptera; family Noctuidae; genus Lycophotia; species Lycophotia porphyrea. The sequence continues at coordinate 7,114,575 of OX465396.1, forward strand.
TATTGTTTACCTAAAACCAAAGAGAGCTTAGCAATTCATTTACAAACAGTTGATATCCCGTGCCTGCTCTATTGAATATAATATCAATTGAATAGTCACTCTGCTAATTATAATTATGAAATGTTCTCTGAAATGCGAATGGAATATTGTTTATAATTGCATGGTATTATGGTTGTGGTTTAGGCATTATAGGATATGTTTGGTTCATGGGTAACTGTGCTATGATTATGATGAAAAAAAACTTTCTGCGAAAAAATACCGACTTCCAAAAAACACTAAAAAAAAACTAAAATAACTTTTTTTAAATTTCTTTCGGAAGTCGGTGACAAAAAATTACAATGAAACAAACAAAGTCACCGACTTCCGAAAGAAATTTAAAAAAAGTTATTTTAGTTTTTTTTTGTGTTTTTTTGGAAGTCGGTATTTTTTCGCAGAAAGTTTTTTATTTTACCCTTTTTAGTTGTAGACTTTTTAGCATACCACACAAATTCTAATCATGAATTAATTTTTATATTGTAACCAGAACTTTAAGGAAGTACTCGTCAAGACGAATCAAACGAGTCCAAACTCGATGGGGTTGTCGTTTTATAGCGGAGTTCTTAAGGCGACCTTACAGCTCCATCATCAGACCCTGGATACCATCTATAGACAAACTACTCATTTAGACGAATCAAACGAGCCCAAACTTGATGCGGTTACGTCGTTTTATCATGGAGATCCTATGGCCACCTTCCAGCTTCATCATCAGATCCTGGATATCATCTAGAGACAAAGTACTCGTCATGACAAATCATACGAGCCCAAACTCGATGGGGTTATGTCGTTTCATAACGGAGTTCCTAAGGCCGCCGTCCAGGTCCATCATCAGATCAGCTCCATGTCATCGATATATTGTACTATCACGCGATATACATAAGCGTGCAAATTTTTAATTCAATCGGAAATCAGGAAGTGTGTCAAATTAAACACGCAAAACTTCAGGCGTCGTCGCGTGATATAGCAATTAACGTGAAAACATACCAAATTACCGAACCGATTTTGATGAAATTTCTATGGGACCAATCGGGAAGTATATCCTTTCACATAAAAGAAGAATTTTTGAAATCGGTTAAGAAATCGGTTGAGAACCTCCTCCTTTTTGAAGAAAGTCGGTTAAAAATATAAAGCCAGTCAAAACCAAGGTCATTCTGAATTTTGTTCCCATCGTTATAGTGCATAACTAGTGAGTGAGCAAACATGGTGTTAGCAAAAAAGGATTTCCAATCCAAAAAAAAAAAAGGCTGCTGCCAAATTCTTACCACAAAACTCAACAACGCATCGCTGGACATGGAAATCAAGCCAGGATCCTACGGACAGGAGTCGTGTTTGCGACCACGAGATCAATGGGGAAGTAGAATGACGTAACAGGAAATTATATGTTTGTAATGTCTGCCTGACTGAATTTCACTAAACAACGTATCTACTATCAGCCCTACTGACAACATCCACAATCTTCCCACTATGATAATATTTCTATATTGAGGGCCCAACACAATTTTCCGTCGGAAATTTCATTATCCGTAGCTTAATCAAATAGCCCGCGTAATGGCTGGCGAGCTTTTTCCCTCACCATTGCATTTTCATACCCTGCACTACTAACGGTTTATACTACACACTCACGATACGCAGGGAGGTAGGTAGGAGCGTAGGTATGTAGCTTAATTATAGTGCGGTCCCGTTTTTATGGAAATGAATGTATTTTTCGTTTTTATTCGTTGTGTGGAGGACATATTCTTGGTTAATATAGTGCTCTTCGTGGCTTTACGTGAATTTCAATAGTACTTAGTAGTATTAGAACTTTAAACGTGGCTGGCGAAATGTATATATGAGGTTATACTAGGCCTTCTAACCCTTCGGGGATTACAGGTGTGATGTTATGTTAATTGTTTTGCCATTGCGTATTTTTTTTATTTGGTTAAACAAAATCTGAACATGAAACATCTTTTGAATTTGCATTCTTACTGGCAATGCCCAACACTATCTGGCATAGAAATTCGTTTTTTTCAATAACACTGGCCGGTTAGGTTATGCAAAGGTCTATCCACGATCGCCATTTGCCCGATTTCAATTTCAACAAAATATCCCATTATTACCTGTATTTGAATTTCGAATATGAAACGAAAGTAGTGATGACATTTATTATTTACTTTATGAGCGAAAATGTGGGTCATTTGTGGGCTTTTCCATAACTTACGGTCAATTATATTTCGCGTCCATATAGGTAAAGTTGGATTAATATTCCATGTTAAATGCGGAATATTCCGCCTTGATTATCAATATAAAATTATACGCTGGGGTGAATTTATCTGGGGTGAAAAGCGAAGTGAAAGCGTTGAGCGAAACTAATAAGTACTTTAAACTAATTTGGTCTATCTAGATTTAGTATTTTATAGCAAAGAGGTACAAGGGTGTAGTGAATTACAACTTCAAAATATAGGTAATAGAAACCTTCAGAACCTAGATATATAATACTTTGCCTTGTGATAATGCTTTTTTCCATAATCGTCGTTGAAGTTCTAACACCACGAAAATTTTGGCGGTTTTGACATTTTCATTTTTGAGGCCGTTTGCTAGAGAATCAGAAGACGCGTTGTCGTCTTCTGATTCTCTAGCAAACGGCCTCAAAAATGAAAATCTCAGCCAATCACAGAAACAAGCAACGTCTCTATCTAATTTGAAGTGAACACAGATTATAAAATGGTATTTTATCATTACATGGTATAATTATGCAATTTTTTCAATCTCTGTAAAGTTGCTACTTCTGACTTACGTAGTGGAACTTATATGCAATGCTTACCTAATGGGTTTACCCATGCAATGCTTACCTAATGGGTTTACCCATTAGGTAAGCATTGCATATAAGTTCCACTACCGAGTCCCAAAAAATACTTAAATAGACAAGTTATTCAGGCATCGTTTTTTTTCAATCAAGAAAAAAACAACCCCAAACATTATCTGGCAAGAATCTCGCAAATTGTAGACGTCAGCTAGGAAAATAGTTTAGCTCTGCTTGTAAGCAATGGCTAGCTACTACTCACTAGTAATCAAATGTTTTAATCTTTCTCCACAAGCTCGCAGTCAGTGGTAACACAACCAGTACAAACTGACCTCTTATTCTATCGAAACTACATACTATGCTAGGCCAGCTTAAGGTTACCACTGACGGGCGGCCTAGTACAGACACATCAAACTATACATTTCCAGTATAACCTAATCTCATTTTGTATGAGCTTCCCCTACAATGAGAGATCAGCTTAATTTGGTTTTGCATAACTTGATGGGTCACTGTGTGTTCTACAAGCTTTGAGCGGTACTGTCACTTGCTGGCACTTACTACTATAAAGGGTGACTGGTAATTAGTTTCTTTGAACAAAATATTTGTTATCATGGGGACAATCACGTGTATAAGTATCGGTCACTAATTACCAGTCACCCTGTATGCTGACGGTTGCTGGTTCGGAGAATTTTGCGGTTTGCTTGCTGGTCTCTATCGATTAGTCGATATTGGATGGTGTATACGGGATTTTGGTATTTCCATGTAATGTGTAGGCTTCTTATTGTTTAGTACCTTCGGTGTACTCAACTAAGAGTAAGAAGCAAGTACGTACTAAGCAAGAGATAGAATCTTTATTTTTGTAACAGTGCCCATATATATATTTGGATCTAAATATCTGTCTATTAGATACAGTTTACTTCTAAATTCACCAGCGCGTTCGGAAAGAGTACCTTAATAAGCCGTGTCAGATTACGGGTTATTTTTACCAACTTTCAGTACGATTTGTGGTGGTAAGCTGGTAAGAATTGCTTAAGAAAACTCCAATCTAAACACAAAAAATAACACTTTCGCACCTTCCACAAAGAAAGTCCTATAAACAATTCGATGCATGCCTACAGGTCGTAACAATTGTAAATAATAGGGTAGGGCTACACTGTGGGGCGTCACAGCGAACTATTACTAAGCTTAGGTCGGAAAATTGAAAAGTTAACGAGCCTATTTCACGATGCTCGCGTTTCTACCGACCACCTTTGTTTTTAACGCCCGTCGGAACTCGGGCTTATTAACGGGAAATTGCTTGGAGTAACATGAAAGGTGTGTGTCGATGACCTAATTTTAAGTTTAAATTTTGTAGGAGTAATGAGTTTCTTAATAGGGCCTGGGGGCAACAGAAATACGAGGAAATAATTAAATTTGTTCTACCAAGAGCCAGTGCGCCGATTTTTTTCTTCAACGGCACTAATCTGCTAAAAATACAAATTCGCTGACAGACAAAGCCAGCCTGAACAGGTAGGTCAAGAAGTGTTAAAGTTCAAGAGTTCCTTGTATCATTATGATGCACTAAAGAAGGATGTTTGCGGGTTAGACAACCCCGGGGTTGGGAAAATAGGAGATATATTTTTATGGAAGTACAGTCGCGGCCTTTTCCGCCTGATCATTAAAAAAAAAATCGCATGCATCATGCGGAAGCACCCGCCCGGCTAGAGAGCGCTTCATGTTGTGAGTGCAAGCAAAAATTAGCTTAGTGGTGATCAGGCGGGAGTGTCCTCGATTATACATCATGTTTACCGATGGAAATTCCCATCGGACATGTGGCAAAGTAAAACAAATTCAAATAAAAGTGCTCAAAACTCTACTCAAAAACTCAACTCATACTCTAAAACACATTTATTTTCACTAGGCACTTTCGAATAGTAAAAGAAAAAAGATAAAGATACAGTGAATAAGGTTTTTATCCCACATTGACAAACACTGGCCTGATATAAATTTATAAATAAAAAAAAAAACACGCGACATAATTCTTTTTAAAATCTTCCCACAGAGTAAAAAATAAACAGAGTGGAAACACTAAAAACAAGTGAGCGTTGACTAGCAGTAGCTCAACGGTACTTAACCCTTAACGAGGCTACGTGACATTCTCAGAATTAAAACAAACAACTTCGCACAAGTCGAAATTCCTACTTATTCAACAGGACATTAATTATACTTCCAACGTCTTTTGTGGAGCTCTAAATGTCTTTTCAGTTTTTTTTATTGTTAAAGAAGACAATAAGAAAAATATGAATATTTATTTTCGGATGTGCCTTTGTGAATGTTTTATTTTGGCGTTTTTAGGTAGCGGAAACACCTTAATTTTATTCTAAGTCAGATTAAGTACCTACTATTTTTTACAATTTATTTTTACGCAGAGTCTCTCTTTGTTGTTGCTCTGCTTCAGATGTCAAAACTACTTTTTTAAAATCAACAAAATTATAAAAAAATGCTGTGACCACTTCATTAATTTCAAGACCCTATTTAACCGGGTTATAAGTCAGTAAAAAAGAAAATGTTTTTACAGTCACATTAAAACTGGAGAGGCCTTAAAGCTAATGTTTGAGTCCATTATGTCTGCCGAATGGCCTCGTTTGACGGTCTGATCGCAGTTCGGTTAAGCGGATATTAAAATTTCCACGACTTGAATTATACTTTCCAGTGAATTGATATCTTGAGGGGAAAATTGAAATGTTTTCGCGAACGAATTGTTCAGGGATTTTGTGTGAGTAACAATTTTGCGATCACTTCAGTCAGATAAATGAGATGATATTACAGATTATTGGGAACATGATTGGGCTATATTTGTTATAAGGTTTATTTCGTGGTACTTACATGGGTAATGAAGCAGATTATTGAAGAAAAACTGTTTGTTTTGTTCTGCTAGTAGCTTGAGACATTGCCAATATATGTATTCATTTATGGTCTGAATATTGTGTTGGATGACGTGCAATTGGATGTCTTTGTTACTATATATAGTCAGTGGATTACTATATTATAAAGGGTGTAAACAGACTCTTAACGAAGCCGAAAGGCACTTGTTCTCCCCGTCATTGCGATCATTTTTTTTGTTCTAGACCATACCGGGAACCTTCTAGTTACGGAGATATTGGGGGTCAAAGTTCCAAGTTTTCATAAGTTTTTTTTTTAAATACCTACATGATTATTTAATGTAAGAAAGCCAGCCCAAAAAAAAGTCGTTTCCCAGCACTAATTTTTGCGTAAAGTTACTTAGTTTGATGTACATAATGGTTGATTGACGGCTTCGTAAAGAGTCTGTTTACAGCCTGTATTGACTGATATTCACACCTCTGCCTAACCCTTCGGGGATCAAAGGCGTGATGCGACACGAAAAAGAATATCATTAACATAATGAACGAATTTCGTGTCGTAATACTGCCATGCCTGGGCATTTTTTAAATAATGTTAGGCCTAAATTTCGACCCAGGGCTGCGGGCTGTTCCAGGGCTGCGGGCTGTTCGAAAGAGATACCGCGGCCCTGGAACGCAAAGGGCAAGGAAGGAACATGGATGGGTTTTAGTCAGTACAAGTCTGACACTCCCTTCCGCTCTGCCCAGAGCGGGAGAAGTCATTTGATGATTTCCCATCCGTAAAAAAAAAAAAAACAAAAAAAAAGGCCTAAATTTCGATGGCTGATAGTGATATTGTGTCTATTATGTTCTTAAAATAGTTTATTCAGTGAAATTGGGAGGGTTAGGGGTATTATATTATTACACGCCGACTGACTTTCCCTTGACTGTTAAGTGTGATTCCTGGAAGAGAACAAGTTGCAACTTTGAAAGATGTTTTTTAGGTTTCACTTGCAAATGGACACATGATTAATTTATTTATTAGATAGTTCCAAATGATGTATTGAATACGTGGTAACCGTTTCAACGTCGGTGCCTGTATATATTATATAAGGTACCCATTAGTACCCAGAGGTAGGTAATATATAAAAAATTGCGGAATAAACAATTTTCATGTAACTAAGCGTTTATGTTTTGCAGGTTTGTCAAGTTCTTTTGATGAATTGAAGACACAATTAGTATTTATTTTGTAAATAAATACTACATTATTCATGCTTGAGTTTTAACTGGAATAATTAAAACAAAAGAAATGTTTGAGCAAATTTCGTCAAGTTACGTACAATCTTGCGTTATTAAATTGACTTTTCCTGCAGAAACCAAAGAAATAGTAAAATAATGGCTTTGAAAAGCATAAAAAAAACTTCGCAATAAGGGAAGGGTTAAATATTGATATTTTTTCAGAATACTTTCAAGGTCTTCTTCATAGAAATGTTGGTTGGGTAACATTTGCTCGCCCCCATTTCGTTTTCAACTTCAATGAAGTTTATAGGACTTCGCTTTCGCAAAACGATATTATTTCTTGGTCGGGAAAACAGTGTACCTCAAACTAAGTCTCCATTTCTTATTGTGTTCCAAAATTAAAAAAAAAAAACTTATTAAAATATTAAATGATCTACATATATAAACGTTCCTGTAGTCCCCGAAAGATTAGGCAGAGGTGTACCTTTCGCCAGTTATATCTTTAAGTGCCATGTAATAGGGGGCGAACCTATTGCCATTAACCGGGCACAAAACCAGACTCTGTGGCTGCTACTGAGAAATTCAAAATGGAAAAACTCAATAACACTTTGCCCGACCCGAGAGTCAAACCCCCATGACAAGACCTCAGCAGTCACGTTCTCATTCCTTATTGTAATCTAAAACTGAAAAAATAATAAGTAATGGATGATATTTAAAACCAGAAAATATATGTACAGTTTTTTAATGTTATATGAAAAATGATTCCACATTATTCCGGAGCAGACAAAACAAATAGTACCAAAGTATTAATATATGTTTTATCCTAAATTTCAACCAAACAACTAGAGTACAGTCAAACACAGACTGTATAGAATGTCAATAATTAAAATACCGTTTGTTTTACTCGCAGACCTTCATTTAATGAAAATCCATCATCATTTTAAAGCAAAATACCTATCATGGTTTAGTACTGTCCATCGAATTGTGTATCTGGCAGCTATGCGAAGGAAATTCTGCCTGAATTTCATCAAGCAATTTTTGGTGCCGGCCTAATTGGATATAGGGATAAATAAATCAATTAAATTGTTCCGCTGACTGAGCCTTCTAATGGCGTTGGAGGTTGGTGCGTAAAAACCAATCCAGGATGACCTACCCCACCCCTTTTCCTCATATTAATTATTGGATATGAGCAGCGGAAATTATATGAGAGACAGGGGTCGTGACAAATTGGCGGTTATGTTGACAATGATTGTTATGATTTTTAATGTACGAGTTTTTGCACTTCGCGTTTAAAGAGTTTTGAAGAATGATTTCCGCACGATAACCCACAATATTTTCCCTTTAATTTTTAAACATAAACGTTCCTAAATTATACTTAAAAGGTAAATAAAAGGTATTATGTTCATATAGTTTCTTTCAAACATTATTTTTGAGTCGAAAGCCTATCATTGTGCTGGCTTACTTGATGTTTCGTACGGATGTCAATTTTCGGTAGTCGTTAGTTAGTCGGCAGGTATTTTAAATTTCATAAGAACTATAATGAAAACCACTCGACGAAACTATGGTAAATTTTTATGGGACCAAATGGCAACTATTCCGCATCAAAATAAAGAAGAATCACGTAAGATGATCATAAATCTCAGCGTAATCGGCCAACCAGTCGAATTGAGAATCTAATCATATTTGAAATCGGTCAAAATACCAGGACACAAAGAGAGTTTTAATCTATTACTTATAAAAGGATGACTCAGAACAACTGGTGGCCGTGAACGAGACTCAAGTTTATGTCGAGTTCATAGAAAAAACTGCAAAATAGTTTAATTTTTAGCTTTTCGCCGCTTTTGTTCACGACCTAAGGTAACTTGTTCCTTCGCGCGAATCCGATAGCGTCGCAAGTCGTTTGGCGGTGATCCGTGGCATGACAATTTCCTTTTATTTCTCCGTATCGATGGTGTAGTGGTCGCAAGCGCGACCACTACACCATCGTGCTGAGCATGAGGTCCTGGGTTCAATTCCCAGGTCAGGCAAAGTGTTATTGGGTTTTTCCATTAAAAATCTCAGTAGCAGCCACGGAGTCTGGATTTGCACTCGATTTATGGCAATATTCTCACCCTATTACAATAACTGGAGAAATGTGAGAATAATATTAGATTCACCTCTGCCTAACCCTTTGGGGATTACAGCCGTGATGTTATACTATGTTCTTCTCCGTAGTCGCTGTAGCAACATGCGCGTTCCGTATGCGTAAAGCAGAACGCATGGCCGATGGGGCCGAATAGTTCTGGAGTAGCGACCGCGAACTGGAAGACGTTGCGTTGGAAGATCCCCCACTAGGTGGACCTTCCAACGCAACGGAAGGTCGCCCGCAACCTTCGCCAACCTGGCGAAGGTTGCGGGCATCCGCTGGATGCGAGTCGCACGTGACTGGTCAATGGTCAAACGTCTTTCGGCTGAAATGATGATGACAGCCCGTGGACAAGCGTTTAGTGTGTATTGGAGCTTCAACTTCATAGAACATCCTAATTTCAAAAACGAGGATAAATACCTCAAGAACAAGGCCCATGAGCGATTAATAGATTCAATTTAACAATAATTTACTCATAACCTTATAAGTAAGGGTTAGTCTTGACAATGTGAGGTTAAGCATAGACCCTCATCTACGTTGTATTAAGATATGTGAGCTTGATATTAGTAGACCCCTAAACTTCGGGTGATCAAGGGTTAAGAAAAAGCAGATTAGCGTAGCCTTTTCCCAACTATGTTGGGGTCGCCTTCCAGTCTTACCGGATGCAGCTGAATACCTGTATTATACGTGGCGCGACTGCCTATCTGACCAACACAACCCAGTTAGTACTGGGTAATACATACGATACCGGTATATACGGTAATGTGGTTATAAAGAAATAAAATTAAACAGCAATTACTTTTATATTCCACGAAACAGTTGCCAAATGACTGTGACATTATACGACTGGGTCGAACCGGGTTATCTGATTTGTATTCGAGCATCAGGCGTCTAGTGCGAGAATTAACAATGACAGTATGACTGTCTGAAGTCTGACATTTGCCTGAGTAGCATTCGGTTTACACGATTCAATTTATTACCGGATGACCTAGAATTGTGGCTATCGCTTTCAGAGGGTTCCATATTTATTAAACAAGGGCTTGAACCGTATGATCACTTTAAGTATGCAGTTGAAAGTGGCTTATCAAAAAACAATGCGTCCGTATGTCGCATTACATTGGTGAATTTATTTTAGTTCTGTTTTTTCCCGCCTGTACAGTCAACAGCAAAAGTAGATGATCAAAATCAGAAATGCAATACTAATGAACGGAGTTCGCGTCAGAACTGTGTGGCGTCGAAGTGATTCAAAAGTATGTGATTGTAAATTATACCAAATATTTACTACTAGTACAGCTGCCATATATTCGTGATCAGTTTTGACTCCTTGCTGTTGACTGTACAAATAAGAAGACTGAAGTGTAACCGAGTTTTCGTAAGTTTTTCAGTAGTTTATGTCAATTTAAAACAGAGATTCCCAAAAACTGATACCTCAGACATACCCATAGCCAAATAACTCTAGTTTTTTTTCTAGTGATACAAAATACCAATTTAAAAACTTCGCGGTTGGTGGGCGTTATTTTGTCTAGGCTCCCAAATTTATCAATTCATAAAACACATGATGCTGTTTATTTCTTTCATTATGATAAGGATTTAATAAAATAACCTAGTTATACCAATAAAATTTATATAAGAAATACATAGTAAATTAAAAGTATTGAAAAACATAGGAAGGTAGTGATGAAAACATTTTAAAAGGAGTGTTAATTGTAAGTTTTTCTTCAAAACTCATTTTTTGTAGATAATTCCATGACACGTATTAAAAATAATTCCACTGCGCGCAATTAAATTAGGTTGTATTGAGTACCTATACGTCGTATTTAGCGGGCCCTTGACAAGCCTGAATGGCATATGAAGGTTGAAGAAAAGCGATTTATTTTCGCCTGACCATTAATATAAAAAATCATATCTACGTCAGGGACAGACATTGCATTGTCTATCAATAATCATGGCTCATCCACACTCGCTCGCTGCTCAATGCTAACCCGATAATGATAATGCGCGGTATTGTCGGCTGCGCAGCTTAAAACCCTGAACATGTCATGGACTAGAGCTGGCTGGAGAGTCGTTTATCAAAGGCCGGTCGAGTAGCGCGCGTAATTAAACCTTACATACTGGTGATAAGGATGTCAGACTTTGCGGTTTTGAGAACAGTCCTTTCAGGTATTACCCTCCGCTCTTGCCTCGCTGTCAGAATCACAACTGTGGTCTTTTTGCTCTTGATAATAAGGTTGCTATCGAAGACGGTTTATGGTCTTTTTCAAAATAAATTTTATTTTGGCACTACTAGAGGAAAATAAAAGAAAATGGCAAGGCTGTTTTCTTGTAGGTTTTAATTAGCCGCTTGGCAATTTTTGAGATGATGGCTGCAATTTAACCTAATTAATCATTATTTTATATTATCTATTCGGCAAAAGCCATCCAATATTGACAACACGGTTGGCGCAGTGGCTGAGCGATTGGCTGCAGCGCTACGTGTCGCGGGTTCGATCCCCGTACGGAACAAATATTTGTATAACCTACAGGTAGTTGTTCCGGGTCTGGCTGTTTGTGTATGTGAGTTTAAATGTTTGTAAACGCACCCACGATACAGGAGAAATTCCCAGAGTGGCGCAACGTGTTTTCTTAAAAAAAAAACCGTCCGCAGCCCTAATAATGTATTTTTTTTAATGCAACTCATTATTTCTACCTGTTTTTGCAATTTAAAACCACCTAAAACCAGAAATTGCAATGAAAATCCTTAACATTTAAAAAGCTCACCAAACTCCAACCCCGTATATCACACCATTCACAACCAATAAACAAACAGGCGTCCCAGACAAGTGAAATGAAATGGATAGGAACGAAGTCGCATGAGATGTCGCTTCGAGTGCGCCCGTCGCCGCGTCACTCCGCGATTATTCTCCATACTACGGACCGGCTGCAATCAAAGCGGAGATGAGCGGAGCGGAGACATATGCGGGATTTGACCAGTCACCTAACATAACATAACATCACCCCTATAATCTCCGAAGGTTTAGACAAATATACATATACCTGAAAGGACACCCACATTTCGCCAGTTATGGTTAAGTCTCACGTAAGGAGGCGGAGGAGCCCATTACCATCAACCGGGCACAAAGCAGACTCCGTGGCTGTTACTGAAAAAGTCCTGATTAATGACACCACCATGAATCGAACCAGGACCTCATGGTCAGCGGTTACGCTTGCGACCACTAGATCAACGAAGCATTGAACTACATATTAGAACGGATAACCATGAAGGCACGCTTGTTCAAACTTTCTATGATAAAGCAGGACCCGATTTATCTACAGAAAGTTCTTGAAAAGCCGCTAATGACATACACAAATCAGAAAATTAAAAATAAACACAGACTTGACTCCTAGAGACTAACATATGGGTCAAATAAGTTTATTTTCTAAATTCTAGTCGTTTAACGTAGGCAGGCAACAACGCGTCTCTCGTCTCTCTCTTGATCAGTTATATCTTCTATACCTCCTCCCCGCTTCGCTCGTCTACGCTTCAATGGTAACCGGGCTTTCCCGTCCGTGTGTCACGGCCTACGAGTTCATAGCGAGTGATTAGATATCCAGTTGATGTTGATTCTTCAATTTGTTGATTGCGTTAAAAGTTTTCTTTTGGATTCTCGTTAGTTATGAAATTGTGGCTTTATGAGTGGGCTTTGGCGTTTTGTCCTTTGAGTTTAGTTATATTTTGAGAAAATAATTTAATACGAATATTTTCTTCATTTTAATAATTGTTTTAACGATATTAAAAGAAAGACAGATAAAGTATTTATTAGACTCGCACAAGAAAAAATCATAAAACAAATTTTAATAAAGAGAGAACAACAAGAAATTGTTAAAAAAAAAAAATTAAGACAATATTTTAAGGACTACTTTTAAGTTGCAACTGTAAAAATATTATAGGCAACAGAGGTGTCTTTTACTTAGCCAGTACATAATTAAATCCTTTTTTTTCCGAATTGTACTCTTGTTCTATATTTGAAAACTACGATTTTTTTTCTGTCAAGAAGACTTTAACGGACGGATGGTTGTGGACGTTGGAATCGTATCGACTGAAACCATAGATAACCAGCCTTTACACAGAACAGTTCTATAACTATCTAAGTTCTTAACTGCCAGAGCTAATTTTCAAACATTGCCCCTAAAGTATTCAACATTTCCATTATAACTTTTTCCACGTTCCTAAAACGATTACGCTTATTAGACATTTCCAATAACAGGATTATTATAATGATCAAATGCTTTGATTACCAAGCTCCCGTCGACAAAGTTTATAATTTAATAAGTCCTATGAACAACAAAATTGTCTTACATAAACTATGTTATATTGGGAAAGGAGGCTTTCTTCATTTTGATACGCTTGTTCTGTTTCTACTTATAGAAGGTTCGAGACGAGTTAGTTACAGGAGAATTTTATTTCACTTTTCGGCTATAAATAGACTTGTGAAGTCTATTTTTGTGTCAACATAGGATCAATGGGGAAGACCGTTGAAAGCTGATTGTAGATGGCGCGACCATAGCTAGGCGTCAATCCGACCAATAAGGTCAACCTATTTTGAAATATAAAATGGTATTACCAGATTTTAACCAATGACGATGCTTGGACTTGGAACCAGCTATGATAGCGCCATTAGTTTCATGGTTGCCTTTCCCCTTGTTACATTTTTATATTGTTACTAGTGTTTGCCCGCGGCTTCGCTTGCGTTACGGTCGGACGTTATTTTCACCCACGTTTTAAATAGATTTAGATAGGTATGTTATAATTAGATGTCCGGATGGACTAGGCCCGCTTACACCATTAATCACTAAAGCGTTTAGCGTTAAATATATTGAAATATAATTATATTGGGACAGTATGGGCTAACTAAAAAAAAAAAAAAAAAATATTTTAATTTTTAATCGATTGACAGAAACAGTAATGTGTTAAATGTGTCAAGCGTTAAAAATGTTTTTCAAACTCAGTTCCATTTTCATGTTGTTTTTCTGTGGTGCCTCATAAAAATTTTATTTCAAATTTGTTTTTTTTTTTTGTAAACACTCACTTATCATGGTCTGCCTAACCTTATTCCCAACTATGTTGGGTCGGCTTTTATTCTAACTGGTAAATCGGATGCAGCTGAATACCAGTATTTTACGTGGAGCGCCTGCCTAGGTAATACGATACCCCTTGGTAAGACTGTTCGTCAGACTTTTGGGCCACTGACTACTTGTAACGACTGTCAAACATCTATAAATGACAGCGGGGACCAACGGCTTAACGTACTTTCTGGGGCACGGAAGAAACTTAGTATGTGATAGTTGGTCATCCATCTACGGAACGACCTTGGCAAGCGCGGCTTATACTGAATACCGACCCGTGCTGCTGTTATTAGCCAAGAGTACTTTAACTAATTAACACCGACTTATAATTTTATAAATTTCTAAATATTTTACATAGTACAAGGATATTTCACACTAAGCACTGCTAGTATGAAATATGTGTACAATGGGTGGTTTACATATAAAGCATGTATGCCAACTGTCTATTTTCCTAAGTGCCCTGTAGAGAGCTATTTAGCGTCATATATATCCAGTTCAGGCTTACTGAATTGTCTAGACTAGACTTTAGCTAGACGTCTGCAGAATGCCCTAAAGACGTTTTTCACACAACATTAGAAGTAATGTGTTAGATGCATTGGATTATGTGGGTAAATACTTAGTTATATTAAAAAAGGTTATTCGATTTCGTAATTGGTGCTGATTACTTTTTTGTAACAATTAAGTTGCAAAAAATACATAAAATAACAGGAATACCTTATAGACGTTGAAAAGTATGAAGTAAGAATGCATCCTTTTAACCATCACAAATATGTATTTGCAGTTTGTTGAATTATAGTTTAGATAATTGCGTGGACACCAAAAAATAAAAGATTTTATTTTTATTGTCGGTCCTGTCAAGTACGTTTAAGTAACCCCCCTTTTCACTTTATCTCAAGTTCACAGTAATATAAAGTTATATTTTAGCAAAAATAATTGTAATTATATTATAATCGTGTTATGTGGTCTGAAAATAAATGATTTAATAATATTAATTATTCTGTTTTTTTAGTGCTTGGTGTTTTTGAAAACGCTCATTTTCTCGTCTTAACATTAAGGCTTTCTTTTGTTAGCCAAAACTGTCCCTCTCTGGGGCAAAGGCCTCCCCCATTTCTTCCACTTCTATTGATGTTGTACTTCTTTTCGCCAACTTGTGAAGAAACCATCCAAAGCGTCTTGCCATCTTCTCCTCGGTCTACCGCGACCCCGTCTAGCTGTTTAAAGGCTCCAGTCTTGTGATATACGGGCCAAGGCTCATTAATTAAATAGAAACACTAATGAAATCAGTTTATCTCGAAACAATGAGGGAAACACGCGTACAATGTATTGTTTGTAGATCCCGACCGTCACAGCGTAATATAATGACATTGTGACGGTTAAATTAACGTTTCAATTAATTATTCTCTTAGAAAAGTCCACATTTACGCTCCGTCATTGTTACTAATTCGTCCATTGTGTTATTTCTTTTCAAGTTGCCTATCTTTGTTTCCAATGATTCCTTCTTTTATCAATTCGCTTCAGGATCCTGTCTTTCTTGTTTTATTTCTGGCTGATTTTTAATTAAACTAATTTGCGTGTTATCTTCGGTTTGAGTTCTTTTAAGGTAGTACTTATCTACTAAATGAAGTAAGTGGATCAGTGGTAACCAACCTATTTAGATGATTATTATTTATTTTAAAGGACCTAACGTAACTAATAGATTAAAAAACTTAACTTTTGAAGTTGGCTTTAGAAAATCACAAAATATTATATTTATTTCGCACATACCACAATTATACATCAAATCCAAGGCCCATTTCAGCGAAATGTCCACATTAATGTCACTTTAATTATTTAAAAAACGGCAGGCTCCATGTATACATCTCACTGTGATCACAAATCTGCTTGACAAGCGTGAGAATTTATTATAGCAATATGCTTCCGTGATTATTCATTGTAGCTGTCTAGTTGCCTGTTCACTAGAACTAGGGTATTTCGATAATATCAAAAACCAGTTTACGTTAATTCTAAATGTATTACCTACTAATGCCTACTTGAAAATTGGCTGTAGCCTGACATTACGACAAATGATCACGACGGTGTACTGAAATCTGGTTAACCAAATAACATACGAATGTTTCACGCAAAAACTTACAAAACTTACACTTTTTCTTCATTCATATTCATGGATACGGTGGCGCTCTTAGGTCTGTGGTCGCTAATGCACCCAGGAAGGTGAAAGTATCTTCTCGTCCAACTTACCGCAGGGTCTCAAGACGAAAGTCTATGACCAGTGTGTGTTGCCAATGATTACATACGGGACCGAAACGTGGTCGCTCACAATGTTATGGGCCTCATCAGAAGGCTTAAAGTCACCCAAAGGTCAATGGAGAGGGCTTCCTTGCGTTATCGAATCAGACATGAGAACATCCGCAAGAGAACCAAGGTTACCGACGTAGCCCGAAGAATTGCCAAACTTAAGTGGCAGTGGGCAGGGCACATTGCTTGCAGAACGGATGGCCGATGGGGCCGTAAAATTCTGGAGCGGCAACCGCGAACCGGAAGACGTTGCGTTGGAAGGCCTCCTACTAGGTGGACATATGACCTGGTGAAGGTTGCGAGGATCCGCTGGATGCGAGTCGCACGGGACCGGTCAATGTGGCGACATTTGGGGGAGGCCTACGTCCAGCAGTGGACGTCTTTTGGCTCAAATGATAAAGGTGAAAATGGGTGATATGAAACATTTATTTTCTTAGTATGTTCTCTTTCTCTCAAACTGACAAAAAAGGTATTGTGCCACTTATTAGTGTCCAGTAAGAAATACCAAAATAAACTTTTTAGGGTTCCATACCCCAAGGGTAGAAACGGGACCCTATTACTAAGACTCCCCTGTCTGTCTGTCTGTCTGGCTGTCTGTCAACAGGCTGTATCTCATGAACCGTGATAGCTAGACAGTTGAAATTTTTACAGATAATGTATTTTTGTTGCCGCTATAACAACAAATAATAAACATAACATAACATCACACCTGTAATCCCTGTAGGGTTGGGCAGAGGTGTACCTGATAGTACACCCACATTTCGCCAGTTATGTTTAAGTTATGTTTATCAACCGGGCACAAATTCAGACTCTGTGGAAAATATAAATTATGTAATAATTAAAGGGATTGGGAAGGGATAGGAATTAAATAATTAAAAACCGAAAAAAAACTCGTTTCTTGTATGGGAGCCCATACAAGAAACGAGTTTTTTTTCGGTTTTTGGTACGGAATCCTTTGTGCGTGACTTTTATTTTGAGAAAGAATTATTGTTCCAAACTGGCTGAAAGCATTATCTAACCAGCAGCAGGGCCCTAAAAGGAGAACCCTTTCATACTTTCCCCTTTTCCCGACCTAACCGCCCAGTACCCTATTGTCTCGTGAAGTTTCACCCAGAAAATATCCGCTAATTTCGCCCAGTGGTTCCGCGGCGCACTGCAGTGTATAGATAAGGATGTGATGCATAAGAGGCGCGGTGTAGCACAAAGTAAACAGTTGCCCGCTATCACTGCTCCGCCCACCACTGCCCGACTGCAGGCGAGATGGTTATGGGGAGTTACGATGACGGAATTTTAAGAAAAAAGTTGTATCTATGCAATATAGGGCTGTTTCAACAACAGGGTGCTGGTGATTGCATTTTAGATTGTCATGTATTTACGAAGTATTGGTCACAGGGTATAAACAGACTCTTCACGAAGCCGTCAATCAAGCATTATGTACATCAAACTAAGTAAGTAACTTTACGCAAAAATTAGTGCTCTTTTTTTTTGGGCTGAAAAATCACGTTTTACATAGGACTCAATGAAACGCACTCAAAACATTGTGCTGATGAATGGATTGAATAGTATGTAAAAAAAAACTTGTGAAAAAGTCGGAACTTTGACCCCCAATATCTCCGTAACTAGAAGTGATCGCAATGACGGGGAGTACATATGCCTTTCGGTTTCGTTAAGAGTCTGTTTACAATCATCAAAAAATAATTCAGACTATATGTCTAGAGAAGATGAGAAATATGATTTACAGACTTGTAGGAATTTTATTATCAGCCATTTGTGGCCCACTGCAGGGCAAGGGCTCCTATCCCTCCCTCCACCTACCCCTATCCTGTATATAATTTCATTTATATCCATATAATTTCATTTAGTTTAGACTAAATTAAATTCGAATATTTTTCACTTATAAGACTAATCAGTAAAAAGTCTTACAAAATACATGAAGCAGACACAACAAGTTAACTCAAACAAAACACGACTTCAAAAACAGTATCGTTTTACTCTCGCGCCTCAGAATAAAGCGTCCATATTTCGTCTACAATCCGTCTAGACTACGTTCCGTTTTGCCAATGATCGCGACGGAATGCCAGCTTTGTTTGAACATTGATTCATTCCATTTTACGTACCGTTCTTTGAGCATGTTTCACTGTTTAATAAGTGGTTTGTTTTGTTTTTGTTTGTTTTTCAATGAGCGCTTGAATATTTTGGGTGAGAGGCTTGTGAAAACGAGTTGTTTTGTTTACGGTTGGTTTTTATGTATTTATTTTTGGTATTTAGCGCACAAGCGATCCTATCGGGCCGTTCGGTAGCGACACCGACGACTCTCACATATTTTCTATGTCGATCATCATAATTTCTGGGGTTGAGGAACAGTGTGATAGGTACCTTATTGTTTTAATACGAAATGCAGCGAGTCGTTTTTGATAAAATAATTGATATTATGTAACAATCAATTGTCAAATAGGGACAACATAGTTTTATTTTTTAAAGTTAATTAATCCAACTACTAACCACATAATTATGCTCCCGAATCGAACGATCGATGAAAAACTATAAAAACATTTTTTTTTTCAAACAAAAAAGGAGTTCTTGTTTCCATCCAGCCCATCCTCGAAATACGAAAACAGAAACTTTTTAAACTTCTTTTTTTCTAACCGCTCATAAAAAAACCTAACAACACACTTCCACACCACTTAACCCTGCTTGCGTGTTCCTATGTTCGTGTAATACGACACTTTAGCCCCAGGCTAACTAGTTTAAGTGAAAGAAGGACTTGCACACCAGCATAAAGTAATCTTTGGCATCGATCATTCACAAAGCGAACGGTGCCGGTGTGACAGTTTACAGTGGCGAAGCTGCTCTTTATGTCACTTCGGTGTACATTCCCTGTTGATGTTAAAGAACCATGGAAGTGGTGTGATGACATTTTAGTTGCAAAGTGGAACTTTAAATATTTTTTTAAATACATGCATTAACGCCACCTGGTTTTCTGTTGATATTTTTAATAGAAATGAGTACCTAAAGTCGTTGTTGTGAAACTTTGAATTCAGCTTTTTAATGAAAAAGGTGCAGCGTTCTTGTTGTGATTGAATTATTGACTTTATTTCAATGAAGAAATAGAAGAAAAGGCATGGATTATTCACAAAGGAAAAGGTGCCGTGACAGTGTATGGTTGCGAAGCTGCTCTTTAAGTCGGTGTTGATGGTACAGGACCATGGAATGGACGGGACGTAATTTCCGTTATAACGTAGAACTTTAAGTATATTTTTAATTTTTGTTTGTTTTTACAAACATGGTAAGTACATAACTACTCACGCATTTTCCCGTGTCGGTAGGCTGGAAATACAGAACGCCACCGGGTACAATCCTTACAAAAAACAAAATAAAATAGAAGTCTATTTTTATTCTTGAATAGAAATTAGTAAACTCATAGTAGATAAATATTTAATTTATGAGACATCCGAACGCTGTAAGCTTAACGCACTTATAAAAAATAGTTAGAATTACAAAAGCAACATTTTTTTTTAATGATATGGTCCATAACGTATTTACACTAATTACGTTTACGTTGTTGTTGTGTTGTCGTTATCTTGTTACTATTCCAGTAAATTGTAACAGCAAAGGTTTTTTTATCATCTTAATTCAATATAATAAGAAAAACAAGCTCTGCCTTTCATTTTCATTATTATTTTTAGTTATGGCGCGATTGTCCAGCTCCAAAGTTCAACAACCTCAAAGAAATCCAATCCAACATTTCATCAACAACTCCAATTTAATCAACAAACAAAAGACTGTCTTTTTACTTTCCAACTTTCAATTTAATCAAATAGTTCACATCACAGACATTGCTGTTTTTAGTACGAAATGTTCTAGAATATAATTGACAGATATAAATCTGTCCTTTTTATTTTTCAGGTATAATTTGTTTGACTTGAAACATTAGGCTCAATTTACATTGCCGCGGAATGCAATGGAAGCGAGTTTTTGAAATGTAATCGTACAAACTTTATGTCAATTTAATTGAGTAATGTATATAAGAGTAGTTAGTAGATAAGAGCAGTAATAGCCAAGTGGTTTGACCGTGGGATTGCCAAGTCATAGGTCTCACGTTCGAACCCAAGACACGCCGGTTTGATTTTTCGGATTCTTGTGAGTAGGTATTGTATAAATATTTCTTATCACTTCGTTGAAGAAACATCGAGAGGAAACCAGCATACCTGCGAGATATTTCTCGACGGCATGTAAAGCCAAGTGGCCCACTAACCACACGAATACACGATACAGACAGAAAAAAGAACTTCGGGAATTCTCTAGAATGCGCAAGAATTCTCCGGAAGACGTTCGACCAGTTTTTCTGGCTCGTGTGTGACGTACAGACATTACAGAATTAGCGTAAAGTTCGTTAAGCTTTGTAAGATTTTGGTGCAAAATTATATTCTGCGGCATTGTAAATTGAGCCTTATTCCTACATAGGACTGAAAATAGAAAATCGAGTCAAGAATTCAACATGTTTGTTGAACCGACATGCGACATTCTCAGACGCCTTAATCTGTCCCGTTTCTAACGAGGGTAGGTTCACACGATACCTGTTTGTCGTGAATTAAGAGGTGCAAACTGAGGAACGAAATACTCTGGGCATAATTATTTGTACAAAACGTCGCCTAATTGCATGCTCTGTTGGCGACACTTCCGAGGGTACGTGACGGGCCCATAAGGAGCGGGATATGGTGGGTATAGCGGATGACGTGAATAGAGATTTTGGGCTTGTTTATTGTGCTATGAGGTGGTTTTACTTGCAATGGGATGATTACGATGAATATTACGGATAAATTAGTAAAATGAATTGACTTAATTTGCTTGAAATATACTTAAGGTTTTTTTATTTATTTACTAACTTATGCCCACGTGGAGTTCGATAATTGTCCCACGGGATCATACTACTAGGGTGAAAAGTATAGTATGGGTTAATCCTGGTTATAAACTATCTGTGTGCTAAATTTCATCCAAAGTTCAGTAGTTTTTGCGTGAAAGAGTAACAAACATCCATATATCCAGACATCCTCACAAACTGTCGCATTTATAATAGTAAGTAGGATTAGCGAAATGAATGAAAAGTACATTTTGAAATTCGCATTTTTTATAAGTACTTTAGAAGACTACGAGGCAGTGGCTTTTGTTAAAGGAGACATTGCTCGGATGGCACAGTGGCGAAGGTAATGTTATGATCAGGGGGGTTCACAAACCTCACTATTGTGTGCGATTACTGTCCGTGCCTATTAACTACATTCTGGTGGCCTACCATGACGTCTTAAAGCAGGAGTAATTCTTGTGTGAGTAAGAGATGGCGCTAGACGACCTGTACCTATCGCACTGTCTCTTTCCACACTGAAATTACTTCTGCTTTAAGACATCATAGTAACCCCTTTTTTTAGGTTGAGAAATCATCAAATGACCCATCCAGCTCTGGGCGGAGTGGAAGGGAGTGTCAGACAATATATAAAACCCATCCATGTTCCTTGCTTGCCCTTTGTGTTCCAGGGCCATACTATCTCTTTCGAACAGTCCTGCAGCCCTGGCAGGGGCTGATCCCTGCGGGCCTCTCCCTGTTGCTGACATCTCTCTGAGGCGCGCGTGGAACACGAACGCACCGAACACGGCTAGTCGTCAAAAGACGGATGGACGGCGAGCCCATTACTCACCGTCCACAGATCCGAGTCTACGGTTGCCGGAAGCCACAACGTGGCCCCCGACGCCCGGGGCGCCTCCCGCGGCGGCTGGGACGAGAGGTTCTCTCCCTCTCAAGCTCCGCCACCTCCTTCGCTAGCATGACTGCTTCGCAGAAGGAGGTGACGCCGTCCCATTCCCTCTCACTCCGGACCCAGGATTGAACCAGCCCGAGTGTCACTGTTCCCTAAAATTTTAATTTTTCCCTAATGATATTAATATTATCTAGTATTAAGGTTGTTTCCCCCGAAGTAGACAGGAGGTTTTTGGGGATGAAAATAGACGGTTTTTCGAGATGAAAAAAGCGTGAAGTGAGTCTGAGAGCGATTCCAAACTCGCTTTTCTCATGCCTACATAGACTCTACCTAACTTTTACGTTCAAGTTTATGGGACGTTATGAAACACCGCTCCGCCAGGACAATGTAGCAAAACAATTTGGCGCGATAGTTTTGACACTTTCATACTTTGTTAACAAGTATAACGTTACCTGTGTCGCGAATTATGTGAGAAGTTTCATGTTTTATATGGTGTAATTGCGGTAATATTAGTTGGAGTATTCTAGTTGTGGAGTGACTAAGTTTAGTTATTAAGTTTTTATGACCAAGATTCTCTATCTCTCGATTCTTATCTTTATGATCAAGATCACTGCTTTGAGTGCCACATGAAACATTTATTCTATCCCTGTAGCAGGTATAGGATCTACAAATACACGATGTAAGGGTCATCTATGATCTGTTGGGCTGCGGGACTGTTTGAAACACATACCGCGGCCCTGGAACACAAAGGGTAAGGAAGGAACACGGATGGGTTTTAGTCAGTACAAGTTTGACACTCCCTTCCGCTTTGCCCAGAGCGGGAGAAGTCATTTGATGATTTCCCATCCGAAAAAAAAAGAAGTGCCTCATGAAACAGTTATTTCTGGGATCTGCAAATACACGACGTAAGGGTCATCTATGATCTGATGGGCTGCGGGACTGTTTGAAAGACATACCGCGGCCCTGGAACACAAAGGGCAAGGAAGGAACATGGATGGGTTTTAGTCAGAACAAGTGTGACACTCCCTTCCGCTCTGCCCAGAGCGGGAGAAGATATTTGATGATTTCCCATCCGAAAAAAAAAGAAGTGCCTCATGAAACAGTTATTTCTGGGATCTGCAAATACACGATGTAAGGGTCATCTATGATCTGTTGGGCTGCGGGACTGTTTGAAAGACATACCGCGGCCCTGGAACACAAAGGGCAAGGAAGGAACAGGGATGGGTTTTAGTCAGTACAAGTGTGACACTCCCTTCCGCTCTGCCCAGAGCGGGAGAAGTCATTTGATGATTTCCCATCCTAAAAAAAAAAGGGTCATCTACGAGAAAACTGTTGCTATGAATGTATGACTTGGGGTCTAGAATCATGATCTGAAATCATAGGCAGAGGTGTAGCTAGTAGTACACCCACATTTCGCCAGTAATGTTTAAGTCCCATGTACTGTAACGTTTAACCATGTAATGTTTAAGCCGAACAAGTACAATTAAATCTTCGATGTATTTGAATAATGTCTAGCATTGGGAATATTTCCTTTTTTTTTCAAATAGATGTTTAGAAGCTACTTACTTATTAAAGTTTTTACTTTCGGGGCATAATGTCACATAAATCGTCCTTATACATGAGAGAAAATGTCACATATGTGTAACATGGCACCCCTAGGCAGGAAAGCAAACAATTTTTCACACATTCCTCTTAAATTCCCTGTACTAAAGCTTTGAAAGATTTATAGTTATAAGACTTGACGGTGTGTCATTGAGCCAAAGAGAAATAAATGTGAGAGCATTGGGATATCACTTTGTTTAAAAGATTGAAGGTTCAATAGGTTGGTTTCTTTTTATGTTAGACTACTTATCTTAGTTATAAGCTAGCAATAGACAAATAAAATCAACTCAAGATGACCAGCGGTGTAAATACGTGTTAGAAGTGTTTTTTGAACCCAAAAAAGGTTTCACTGACTCAATGTGTTTTTTTTGTTAGTTTTCCGTCCCATTCATAGGCAACCTCATCACATTCCTTCCACTTTCCTCGCTGTTGTGTTTTTTCTTGCAAATTAATGAGGAAGCTATCCAAGACGAATATTAAAAAAAAATTGCTAGTGAATGCGTTTAGTGTTGAACTACTTAGTAACATTTTCCATGCCTATCAAATTAAAATCAATCTCTTCAATTCGTCACTTACCCTTGTAAGTAAATAAAACAACTTTTGACAAGATAATTTACAATATATTATGTAACATATCTCTGTCCACATAAAAAGTGATATAAATACATCAAACTTATTCACGGTCTATAACAGAATAACGTCAACAATATATTTTTATCCATACATATATCAAAAAAAGTCCAGACATCATTAATCTAGTTACAAAAAAACAAATAAACAATAATAAAACCACAAACTGTAGAATGTAGACATAATATTATTTATTTCGTCCTACAGATAGATATTCACGATACTCGTATAAAGGGTGAAGTAGTCATGTATCTGAATTATAAGCCCCAGATAGCCGTGATCATTATCACATTGATTGGCCTGTTGGTCTAGTGGTTAGTGACCCTGACTGCTAGGACGGAGGTCGTGGCTTCGATTCCCACACAGGACAAATCTTTGTGCGATGAGTACGATTATTTGTTCTGTATCTGGGTGTATAATTTATCTATAATATGTATGTATTTAGAAATATATAAGTATGTTTATTAGTTCTCTGGTTGCCATAGTACAGGCTCTGCCTAGTTTGGGATCAGATGGCGGTGTGTTGGTTGTCCCAAGATATTATTATTCTTATTATTCTTCTTCTCATCTTCCCTCTTTGTGGTCAGCGCTCCATGTCTACTTCTTCCATACTTCTCTATACTCGTCATCTCAGCAGTCATCTCCTTTCTGGTCATATTATACTTCACACAGTCTATCCATAGTTTTTTTGATCTTCTACTACTTTTAGAGTCATCTACATTCACACTCAGAACTTTCTGCACCCCATTTACCTGTACCTTGATTTGAGAGACAAGTAGTGCCCTAGAGGTTAGGAAATTTTTTCGTAATGTGCTGTGTCATCCTGGTTACTGAAAATTATGCTGTCAAAGCTTCCAAGTGTTAATTTTACTGTTGAATTTTGATATATTACAATCAACTGTACTTAGTTTTAAAATCAGCCTGTATATCTGAGAAATGTATATATTTTACTAATATTGTGCTGACACTAGATATCATTTATTCATTTTGGGTTTGATCTTACTTTATCACAGGGAAGTAATATAAATTGCTTGTTTTTTCCACAATATAAGAAAGTATATTTTTTGCCAGTCTTGAAATAATACTAGACTTAATTTATTAAAGGCATATTTCACCAGTTTACGTTTCTATGACGTAATTTTCACGCATTGCACACTCAAAAACCAAAAAAATCAAAACATGGCATAACCTTCCTAGGTTATGCCAACTAATCGTTGTCCAATTAAGGTTTATACACTTTAATAGTTCACCGTTTATAAAACTATTATAACTTTAAATGTAAATCAAAAGTTAAATCTACATAATAAAATAACCCTTGAGAGACTGTCCTCATACTATTAGCAACTTTATTTACGAAAGTTAAACAAAAAGAAACAAACAAATTTATTTTGCTATACATAGAAGCGGGTTTGGTCAAATAAAATATAAATAAAAAACACAGAGGCCTTATATTCAGGTACAAAAGAAACTCTCCGTCTAAGATACTGGAAAAGATTTTAAACCTCCTTAGGAAGGCCTAGGGCAAACACAAAGGCAATAAAAAGTTAACAAGTAAAATACGAAGTAAATAAAAAAGATCTCCACAAGAAAACGCTACAAGAATATAAATTTTACGTGGCATTTTCTTATGAAGCGTTTAATTTTATCAAAAGAAAAAATAAAAGATAAAAGTTATCCAACCAGCCTTCGTGAATTGAATCGCGATAAGTTAAGCCCGATTGCCATGGACTAAGACTTAATTTAAATTTTTAGAAACAAATTGTTTTGTCACTAAATTAAATTAAAATCTGCTTGGCTGATGCGGCCTTGTCAACTACGAACTGTAATAAAAAAAAATGTTTTGCGAAAACAATGACAGAATTATAATGAACTTAGCGGCTACGTAAGATATCCCACTGGTTAGTAAAAATGACATCGCCATATAAAAGGCGATGGCTTGATGTTAGAAACTAAATTAAACTATTCAAAGAAATAACTATCGCTTGGGCAGTTAGTAATCAGTACCAGACCTTACCAATCCTTAATGACCGGTGACCGGAAAACCCAGAATTCGATAGAAATGGTCTCCAAGACCCCACAAGATAAAACCTCATTACACTAAATGAGACATTTACTCCATCTTCTGGGCCATTACAGCTGAATGTAACGTGATATCCAATACAAGTTGGCACGTGGGTTTGGGGTGCCCATGCTTACGGCATTATTCGTCTTGTGTGCGTCTTCACACGGAAGTGACAACACCAGAAAAACGTTATTATAATATAGATACACATGTCTTTAAACAGATTGCATGTGAGGGGTCCAGGCAAGCAGCGGGACTGTTCGAAAGAGATACCGCGGCCCTGGAACACAAAGGGCAAGGAAGGAACATGGATGGGTTTCAGTACAAGTCTGACACTCCCTTCCGCTCTGTCCAGAGCATTTGATGATTTCCCATCCGAAAAATAAAAGGGGTCCAGACAAAGATTTTTTGTCATTTATAGTATATTGAATGCATGAGTGGGTATACATATTATTTTTGAAGACGCGATTAAACGTTCAAAAGTAAAATTAGAATCTCTCGACGTTCTCAACGTTAGCAATAAATAATCTTCTTCGTTTACTCTCTGTAAAAGATCTGTGCTACAATTTTGGTATTAATTATAGTACTGGAGAGGTTCTATGATGATAAATCTTTCTGGCAGCTGGTTGGTACTGGCAGCTTAATAAAGTAAATATACATTATTTGAATGGAAAGAGATTAAAAATGGCAGATTGCCAGAAGGACAGACTAGAAATATCTATGAAGATGAAAATATGTATTAATTGATTTTAAGATAGCAAATATAAATAAAAAAGAGAGTAAATATCAATTAAAAAAGAGTACAATTTAATAGTGTAGAACCCCGTACACTCCAAAGTACCATAATTATAATATTTAATAACTTAGAGTATTCAGATTTCTCTACCGAGAGTAAATTTTTTGAGCTCCTGGGTTCCACCTTGTAAAATAGCTATATTTCCTCCCCATCCTTTAATAGCGTCATGAAGCCTACAATTTGCCGTATCTTTGTCATCCGTTTATTTTTATTTATTTATAGGCATCCAAGTAACCCCAGTCTCCATATAATTAGATTGGCTGTTTGTTTGTCTGCACAGACCACAGACGCACAACTTTTGTCCCGTTTTGCGTCCCGATCGCAACTTGTTTCTTTCCGTAAACAACGTTACGTCGCAGTGTTCCGTTTTGTACTGTCTAACTTTTTTGTTTTGTTTAAGATTTTGTTGTCATTTCAATTGGGGTTATGAATTTGGTCACTAAGGCCAGAATTCGAGACGAGAGGAGAACTACTAATAGAATTGTGGTGTGAACCACCAATAGAATTTCCTTATTTATACTTCTGGTCTCCACTTAGCTTTAGTTGAGCAGAGAGGAGAGGAGATTTTTAATATCACTCGGCAGCAGCGCACTGAGGAGACGAGCGGCATACGGTGAGCGGTGAGCGGTGTGCGGTGGTCGCTAAACTGGGTGTGAGTAGCCTGTACGCACGACGGCTGATCAAACTATACAAAACCAGTTTATGCGGATCTCTCATTGTACAGAAAATATTTATACAAAATGAGGTCACGTTATAATGGAAATGTAAAGCTTGACGTGCTACCGTGTGTACACTGTTGATGTCGGCCTCCCGCGAGTTTAAATAGCAGAAATCGTATGAATCACGGCACATGAAATTTAAGCGTGGGTCCGCTGGCAATTTCACCTCGCCTTGGGCTTGCCAACCGAAATACAGAGTGGTGCCGCGCAGGGCAGGCACCTTTGTGTCAGTAAAAGGCCGCCACATTTGCTCGTCACACCAGGACCGGACGCGCCGGCAAACAGTTGCAAAAAATATTCATGGCGCGCCGACTGTGACATTTCCTGCGCTGCTACTGACCTGCGTTATGGTTTGTATAAGCCTTTCTAGCCATTTTAACTAACACTAGCACATTACCTAAATAAAAGCCAAAATAAAATCACAATGATGTTGAAATGTCTGGTGCTGAGCTGAGCGTAGAATATCTAGGTACTCATCCATATAGCTAAGTGTCAAATATTTTTACCTTGAACATGAACTATTTTTAAACACATTCTTGCCGCTACGAGAATACTACCTGCCATTACAAAAGCACCAAACTAAACTAACTCCGACACAAGTAACTCCGATACAAGTAGCCCCAATATGAGCGGTTCGTCGCGTGGGTCCCGCGATCGTATATAACGGGTAGGACGTCGTAACTCTTTGTGATGGATTAGTGCTTTTCCGGCTTTTCAACGGACCCCCAAATGGACGGACCCTTGAGGGAGAAGCATCTGTTTACCCATTACTATATGAACAGTTTTGGTTAGTGTAAAATGTTTGCTTAATATCAGTTTTGGTCAGAGGCTTCGGGTAATGCGAGGAAAATTTTTGATGATTTAAATCAAATTAAACTTCAACCCATTTACACCGCAAATTGATAAGTTACTCAAGCATGAGAAAAATATGATTTACTATAACAGAATGACGTGTTGTCTTAAGGAATTGAAACAGAATGAAAACAATGAAAATAATAACTTAATTAAGTATCGTCAAATAATTTTTCTAACTTGACAGTTAGATGTACCGCTATGGAGCTGGTTCCTGTACTAGGAAGTGGTAAAAGGCGGGCGTTTCTAGATGGATTGTCCTATGTTGACGTCCAAAAGAAGGATACAGAAAACAACTTGAAATAAATTCTTCTTAGATAATACATTTTCGGGAAGTTTGAATATTTAAAACATAATCTTATAAAGGAAACCTTATTTAATTGCTTAAATCTTCCAAAGCTGAGAATTTTTCAAAAGCACATCCATCTCAGCTCAAGATATACAAAATGATAGAATCGCATTTCCCCTGAACGCTTGCAATGAAACTTCCCTCAACGTCTATAAATTAAAGATATTGTTAAAAATTTAATCAGACTCGCGGAAGTTAAAGTTTTAAACGGCGTAAATGAAATTACGTACCGCCTTATCTTCTAGAAAGTTCTTTTGGATGGAATTTAATATAACCTTGGAAGTTGTTATCTGTGCCTCGATGGGGTTAGGTGTGAATTAATTTTATGAGTACATTCGAATTATTCTGGTATCTTGTGTTATGATTTTACTTTCAGGGAATTTTCAAGGGGTTGTGGGTACAGTTGATATGTGTGCGTCATTGTAAGCTTATGCACTGAGATGAAGTGATATTAAAACTGAAGTTGTATGTTTTGATTGATGTGATTACTACTTACTACACAGGATGTCCCTGAAGCACGGAAAAAAATTGGTTGTCTGTAAAGTTGGTTTAGGGACGATAGTTTAACGTGGCAACGTCGTAAAATTGAGTGGAAGAGAGATAGATGCGGCGCAAGCGTACAATGAGCGTAACGGGACACTTTTTCATGCATGCAGCCGGCGTTCATCGATTTATAAGACGTTGTCACGTCAAAAAAATTGGTCATAACGTTTGAACCGTAAAAAATTGCATCGACATTCTCAGAGTTAAAAGTTTGGAAATGACTTTACCCATTTATTTGATCTATACTTCCAGGGAAACCCTGAATAAAATTCGTAGAATTTTGATACGAAGACATTTTTGTAGTCATAAGCCTGCTAAGCGTGGCGATTATGACAAAACCCCCCTTTGAGGGAGGCCCAGCAGCGGACGTCTTTCGGCTGAAATAATGAAACCTATCCTACTTTGAAAAACAAATCCTCAAAGTATCAATAAAAACGATGTCGACAAATTGTGATCACGTCTCAGGACACGAACCAATGTACCTTTAAGTATCAGAACATCAGCAGCCGGTCTGCAATTTGTCTGTACGAGTATGATCGATCCTCAAATCGCTACTATAGGTTCAGTAGGCGGACATGAATGACCTTGATAATATACAATCTGTTATTACAAAGCTAAAAATAAAACCAAATACAATCTCTACGATGAAACAACTGAAACAGTAAACACGTAATTAAGTCCAAGAACAAGAGGTATATAAATTCCTCTACAAGCGAAGCTAGACGGTCATATCGTCCACGTAATGTATTTGAGTGTTCCGGCAACTTACTGTGTCCAGGGTTCCGGACTACATGATTAGAGCTCAGTAGTTACTACCATAGAGTATGAAATTTTACAGACCTATCATGACTCACCAGACCTACTAAGAATCAGAGTTCTCAAGTCGATGATCGGGAGCAGCTTATCGTCTTCATTTGCCTAATATTTCTTTAACAATTTTGGGGTCGGCTTCCAGTCTTATCGGATGCAGCTGGGGAGCAGATATGACATGTATTTAGCTAGCATTCAATATCAATATCATCATCAGCGTCCGATAGAAAACCCACTGCTAGATAAATACCGAGCCAACTAGCATAGAGCGTTTCCATAACCTTTCTCAAAATAAGGATAGCTTCCAGTCTTATCAGATAAATAATTGGGTGAAGTTGCGGAGTGCAAAAGCAATGTGCTCAGCATTCGTCTTTAGGCTAGACTATAGAAGCGCATTGTCCGACAATAATTTGTCTAAGTCAAGGCATTAAAATCGATGCTCATTTGTTCTCATCTAGTTGAAGAAGAGCACTTCTTCTCCAGCGATCATCAGTTCTACGGCTAATGTCATTAGCAAGTGTCGCAACAATCCTGACTTAGTTGAATGTTTCTTACACAATAGGTACTATAGGCATTTATATTGCGCTTGGAGCGGCAATTTCGCTTCTGTCATTCTAACTCTATGTTCCTACTTCCTATTATAGTTAGCACTAGGAATGTTTCACTCGTTACGTTTGTTTCAATTTATTTGTTCGTACTTTGGTAGCTATACTGTTTAATGTGGCGAGGAATTTTTGAGCTTAATTGAGAGCGCATTGTAGACTTACTGTATACTTGGTTCCATTTCTGTGTGTTCTTTATGTAATACATGTCTTTTGTGGGAAATATTTCGAGGGTCTTCTTCATTTTACGTTATTTTGACATGCTCCTGTTTCTTCACCAGTGGAATCTACGGTGTTCGATGGTTCTTGTTTTTGTTAAAATCCGGTATCTCATAACCGGTATCCGGTATTAAGTATACCTTTTGCCCGTGGCCTTGCTTGCATTCAGTTTCGTTCATCATCATTAACGTTATTGTTTCAACTTTGCCCTTTGAAATCATGTGACAGGATATGCTCTTTTTCCGTATACCACGCTTAAAGGTGGTCACGCAGTTTTACACGACGCATTTCGTCCGATCTGCAGGACTATTAGGACTTTTATTGAACACAGCTTCAAAAATCCACGGGTTCTCTTCCGATGTAATTTTTGATTTCCGCTGGGAACTAAACAGTTATTAATTTTACAGTTTGTCCTCGTCCATTTAAATAGACCGTACATATTCAAATATAAAGTTTAATTAACTTCTGGAAATTGTATGGTTTTCATATTGTTTTAGTTCAATGTTTTGATTGGTTACTAGCTGGATAGATTGGCTCCTTAGACTTTTACTTTGGTAGGTGGTACTTTTTAAGCTACCATGTTCAAATAGTCTGTGAAAGTATAACTTCCTAGGAAATTTCCACTAATTTGATAAGGAGAATGGGCGCTTTTGTATAGGGTCCGACCCAAGAGCTGTATCAAATTGTAGCATGGGCCATTTGAAAGGTCATGATAATAGCTTTATTTTATTGCAAAACACCAATAGGCAAGCAATGTGTGAAGAGAAAGAACTATGACTTATATTGTTTTGGTTTACCACCTTTCAAATACCACAAACACAACTTGATACAGCTCTAGGAACAAAACTCCCATTTTCCTTTGGTGTTTAAGTCAATCACCTAAAGTCACCAATTTTATTCGCATATTATATGCTTAAAGCTTATTCTATTACAACGTTATGTTGCATGTTGTCACCATGAATCCATGCCAACTTTGGTAAAAAAATATCACAGCCATGATCAGAACATTATTAAAAGTTATGGGAAATCATAAAGAGTTTCGAACATTCTAACCTAAGCAACAGACACAAATACTTACTTATAATTAGTAAGTCATGTTGTAGAATCAAAATAAATTGCCCGACCTCACATTATTTGGTAAAACTTATTATAAAATCTTAATGAGTCAACACGAAGTGGAAAACAGCAATCATGGAGGGAAATGAACCGTACTAATGATGTTGTTTTTGAGTCATTGCGCACATTAAGGGCCGGCGAATTATTTTCGTGTGTACTTGTACATCATTGTATAGTAAATAATCGTGACATCACTTCTGAATTCCCCGGTTAGGCAGACATGTTGCCAGTTATTTTGATAATGGGGCGAGCCTTTTGGCATCAATAAATCTAAACTTCGGGCTTCTACAAAAAAAATCTCAAAGAAAAACCCAAAAACACTTAGCCTAACCTGGAAATCGAGACAGTCGGTTTATTTTCAAAGTGAAAAGGATACACAGGGCAAATGATATCGTGTAGGTTGAAGAAAAGAACAATGGCAAATAATGTAACAAGAGAAGATCGATAAAATCCAATAATTACAAATACCATTACGCGTCCCGAAAACCAATCTAAGGACTAGCACAAAGGAACTATTGGAGCCCTAAGCAAGAATGAAAGCGACGGTACTCCGCCCAGAGATTTAATATATTCACCCCTGGCCCCAAGTCTTCACAGTACCTTCAACAATAACAAACATGTGTGAACCCCAAGTGTCAAAGACTAAGGATGCAAAGTTACCGAATACCAAAGTGATTAATATCGAATCCTCGATATCTAAGATGGTTGATTAAATTCCAGGGAGTTACCCATTTTGGTACGGAGTAAACTTCACATCGATTAGAGTCAATAATTTCATTTCAACTTTGGTACTTGGGACGTAAAGGGACGATTTAATGTCTCACCTCACATAGTTTTAGGCGAAATATATTGATCTTCAGGCCTTATTGGATTAATCAAGTTGGGTGGAACAGGTACGTACCTATAAGATTGTGTGAATTGCCTGTCAAAGTATTAAGACGAGAATTTATGGAGCCGAGTAACGTTTGAGAAGACAGATCGATCTAATAACACGGCGATTACTGAGAAGATTGCTCGCAATGATATATTTTGATCAATTCTTTGATTAGAAACCGTAATCCTTAAAGTGACTTTTAGATTTAATCAATTTAATAATAGTTTATTCACGTTTTAAACTATTAAAGACATTAAATACGTCTTTTTTTGATTTCATAACATAACATCACGCCTGTAATCCCCGAAGGGTTACAAAGAGGTGTACCCAATAGTTCACCTACATTTTGCCATTTATGACTTAAGTCCCATGTAATAGGGAGCGAGGCTACTGGCTGCTACTAAGAAATTCCTGATGGAAAAACCCAAATAAAACTTTGCACGACCTGGGAATCGAGCCAAGGACTTCATGCTCAGCAGTTGCGCTTGCGACCACTCGACCAACAAAGCACTCGAGGCAGCGAAAGTTTATGAGTTCATACGTAAACCACAGAACACCGCACTACACACCTACTACGATCCTTACATACGCCTTTCGCCTTGTCCACGTTCATACATCTAATCCAACACACACACATAGGTACAGCTATTTTGAAAATAGACACAAATTCTAGTTACAAATTCAACATCCAATCTATTCCCAAAAGTGTTTTTGTCACGTATTCTAAAAGCAAACATGGATCCAAATCTCTGATAATAACACAGAATAAAAAATTCTAACTTCCATTTTATAAAATGATGAATCATTTTTATTTGGGACAGGTTTTGTCAAAAAGCGCGGGAATCGTGTTAGCTTCAAAAATTAAACAATCACGAACAACATTTTTTACAGTTCCCGAAGGAATTGTTGGACAATATTGTTATTATGTACGTCCATTTTTCTCTTACGAGCCTAACATTCTAAATGGACGTACGAGAAGTGTGGCTGGAACGTTGGAACACTTAATAATACCACTGGGTTACATACTCGTAGTGTTGTAATGGAACAGGGAGACCAGTGACATGCTGATCCAAGTTTAAGTGAGTATTAACTTCCATAAGTGATTTTCAAATAGTAGATAAAGTCGAAATATATATTATTATTATTATTATGTAAGTACCATTTTTCTTGCGATCAGCTCATCTAAAAGGACACTGACAGCTCTTGAACGTATTTTATATGGGCTGATCGCGATCAGTTTCATTAGTAAAATTAGCCATTACTTGTTTTTGTATTTAGGTCTTGTTTTTGTTTTTTAGGGTTAATGATATCCGCTGGATACGAGACGCAAGGGACCGGTCAATGTGGCGACACTTCATATCGAGGGAAGGCATAGGTTCAGTAGTGAACGTCTTTCGGCTGAAATGATGGTGTCAACATACCTAAGTTTGTCTAAATTATCATTTGATACAAAGTATTATTATAATTTCAGCAAGATAAATTAGAAATTAAGGAGCCAAGAATATCTCACTTTAATTTTTACGCGAAAATGAATATCCGTTGCTAATTATAATTTCATTGTAACATTTCTGAACCAAAAGTTTTCCAAGAATAATTAATTAGTTATACTCGATTTTCTAGAGTTCCCTTGGCAAACACTTATTTATATAATTGACGAAAACGAATATAATCATGGAACGTTTAATCACTGGTTCTTGGAAAACTAATATTTGTTTCAACAGTTGCGCAATCACAGTTAACGAGTATTCGATTCTTTGGTCCCTTTTCCCCTCCCTACTAGCTCCCGAAACAATATGGCGCAACAAAATATTTTATCGGTACAAAATCATTTTTCAGATTCATTGCAAATGATTTTTTTAAAAACGAAGCCATTTTTAAATGGGGACTAACAAATGCAGTTGAAATAGAGAAAAAAACTTTTGATAAATTGATTTTGAAAAGTTTGCGCGAATGAAACTAATTTGTAAAATGGGTACGAATCATGGGTATTTGATACAATGTTTTTTCCATAAACAAAATTGTTGTTTATTTGATATCCGTACTGTTTTTCTAGTGATATTTTGATAGTGATTTGATAGGGATGGTTTTACGTGATTCTAACATTGATACGGATTGCAAGCGTTATGTAAGCTCCACAATATTGCTATAAAAGTTAATGTAGGTATTGCTTTGTTATAGATACTTAAATTAAGTTGAAGACACACCAAACGGTCCACAGATTACGACATTTATTTTATTACGTTAAAAATCAAAAGCTCCGTTAAAAAAAACAATGATTGTTTTCACTAAAGGAATACAATCAACACCAATTTACAGGCTTGTGCTTAAAATATTTAACAGAAAAAAAAACAATAATTTCGATAAAATGTTTGCCGAAATAACAGGAAGAGCGTTGAAATGTTTTCTTTCATTTTGTTTATCAGAGCCATTTCAATAATTTTTTCGTTGACTTTCCCTAACCAAATAACTACCTTATAGATAAGAATTCGGACAATAGACTGAGTTTCTTTGTTCCAAAAATACACAAAGCAAGTAACGATACATGTAACAAATTGTTAGGGTCTGAAGTCCCTTGGCATCTACTGTGTTACTCGCAGCACAATCACTGTCCTTCTGATTTTAACATCCATTGCTGGCTTACATCAGTCGTGTGTCTAAAACAAGATGATGCTGCCATACTGAAAGTGCAATGGATAACGTTAATAGCAGAAGTGTCGAGTTTTCTATAGACATGGTGCACATGAAGTCCAGCGTACAACACAGACAATTTATTTCAAAAGGGGCCCGTTTTTGCCGTTAACCTAATGTGTAAATAAATGTGTGCAATAATTAAACACAAAACAGAATGACGTGAAACTAATTGCCTTAAAACCCTACTCTCATGTTTTGGTAATGAAACTCATTTTGATTTTATATTTAATCGTTTCACTGGGTCGTGATGAACCGACATTGAGTTAATTCGTTTTTTAATCGTTTTAACACAAAAGGTTGTTTGTAATAATGTTTTCAGGAATGTAGCTGATTTTTTTGTTTCGCTACAACCTGTAGTACTCATTAGAATTGAGAGAGACGTTTCGTTTTAAGTATGGATTCTGAAAGGATGAGTTTTTTTCTACAGCAACTGAAACATAGTTTAATTTTTCAACAAAAAGGTACCTTCTGGACGTCATTATCATTCCCCTGCCTATATCCCAATTTATTTAGGGTCGGCGCAATATGTCTCCTGCAATCATGTCCTATCTATCTAGCCATATCATCCTTCACACAATCCATCACTAGTTTTTGGAATGTATTTTTTAAATAAAGAACATCAATCGTTCATCAAAAATTATTACTCCTTTAAAAAAAGCATATTTCAAAATGACACTACATATAAAACAAATGACAGCTTCCTCTTGAAAGATGCTTCGCTACATTTGCCTAATTATTAGGGGAGATCAGAATATATGACAGTAATCTTTCCTCGTCCCTCGCATATCTGTCCCTGCCCTAAAATAAGTTAGTTATCATTATTTGTTGTCAAAATGATATAGGGTGAATATCATGGAGTGTATTTTTTATTATTATTATTAAGATTTACTGTGTTTAGTCCGGAAATAATATTCCGGATTTGTATGGATAAAATCGTCTCTTTAAAAAATGGAGCCGCTCTAAAATATTCCTTGTAAGTAAGCACTTTAGCTGCATATTTATAGAACTACTGACACAATCACCCAACAACACACCGATGCAGGCAGGGGATTCTAAAAAAATAATAATAATATAATATCTTGGGACAACTAACACACTGTCATCTGGTCCCAAACTAGGCAGAGCCAGTACTATGGCAACCAGACAATTGATAAACATACTTATATATTTCTAAATAATTACATATTATAGATAAATTACACACCCAGAAACAGAACAAATGATCGTACTCATCGCACAAAGATTTGTCCTGTGTGGGAATCGAAAATAATCCAGAATCTTAAAAAAAAAACAGTTTTCACTTCTGTCGACAGTAGTAATTACTCTGTGTAGGACGGTTGCTACAGCCAAAGCAAAACAAACATGCCATGACATTCTATCAGCGATAGCGATGATCGAGCAGACAAAAGTGTATGGGATTGAAATATACCACAAAGGGAAGTTGATATCAATCCTGTTCAAAGTCGTTGTAGGAATACGAACGACTTTGATATCGATTCCCACTATTCTGGGCTTTCTTGATGCGAACAGTATATCTCCGCTTAAAAAATATTACATACCTAACTTCTTTATAATTTTAAATCCATGAAAAACTGAATAAATCTTTTGAAATTTTACCCCAAAACTAGCAGACCGTTTCCATACTAAATGATTGTTTTTATTTCCTTACCTAAACGAACATCCCCAATGTAGTGCGTTGTCAAATATTTACGCCCAATGCTCGCATTTGACAAGGGGCAAACAATTTAACGCTATCTCTTCAAACAGACGTTTTATGTATGTAAAGGCAATAAATATTGAAAATATATGCTGTCATTCAGGGAAGATAATTTTTATATAAGGTAGTATTTATGAAAAAAAGAGTATGGTAGAGATAAGAGGAGATAAGTAAACTGAAGTTAAAGTAGAAAATTCAGCTATGAAATTGAATAGTGAGAAGGATGTGAGAAAGTGGATGTTCATTTCTATTCTCTTCAATTTGAAGGCTTTGTTTGCCATATGGTGTAGGAGCTCGCTGCTAAATAATAATAGTCGATCGGGTCGATCTCTTGCTTAGTTTGGTCCGTGGATGAGTAACCACGCATTACACACCGAGTTCCCTTCGTGCCTCGGAAAGCACGTTTAGCTAATATGTAGATCTTTGGCATTCATTGCAGGTAGTCAGTGGCTCGAAAGTCTGATAACCAGTCTTACCAAGGCCCAATGGTATCGTATTTCCCAGTACCAAACGAGTTGTGGAGGTCAAATAGGCAGTCGTTCTATGTAAAATACTGGTATTCAATTGCATTCGGTTAGACTGGAAGCCGACCCCAACATAGTTGGGAATAGCCTTGGCAGATGATGTTGGTCCGGGAGACGATGTTGGCCTCAAGCATGATCATGAAATCCTGGGGTCAAGAATTTTTCAGTAACATTTCAGAGACTAAATTTCTACCCAGTTAATGGCTATAATATGGTCTTCTCTTAAAATATAATATGGACAACATAACTCTTGTTTTGCATAAGTAGAGATGTACCTCACATTTTGCCATTTATGCTCTGCCTACGCACCTTGAATTACAAGCGCGATATTACGTTACATCAGAAAACTTGTTTTAACAATAATTTATCCATGACCTTATACACTTTTTCCTTACAAAATAAAAGCCAAAACAGTCCTCATTTTTACATTATGTACTATGTACACACGTCAAACAAACATGTCAAACAGCCTACTTACAAAACACACAAGTACAGAACATCCATCTACTTAACACATTAACCCTTTCACGGCGACCTCCATTGTAACAAGAATAACCCTGCGAGTACTCGAGAAAAACATTCCCAGTCTTATTACTCAAAAAAGCAAAACATTCTCGCTTTTGAGGACTGCTTGACATCCCTTCCTCTCTAATAGAGGATCGTTACTACAAGGTAAGAGGGTAGGAGGGTACTCCACGCACGGCTCCATAGAAATATTGCGTGCCCTAGTTCTACCTTCCATTCACACTATTGTAAAAACGTCTGGCTAAAGTAGTTTACTGGGTTCAAGCTTTACGCTAACGATGTCAGATCTTGATTTCTGTTTTTTTTCATTCGATCTCCGTGGGGTGAGAAATGGAGCAGTTGTTTGCAGTAATAGTTGGGTTTTTGGTTTTTTTTATTCGGCGAGTTGGTTTTTGCGTAAACACTGCAGTTTAATAAACAGAGCATGAAGGTTTCTTTGAAATAAAAATCGTGTCAATTGTTTTATTCGCGGCTTAAGAATCATGATCATAAATTCTAAATGCTATGGCTGAATGTTATTCGACTATGACATAGGAGGTTTATTTATAAACGCTGCATTAGTTAAGTAGTGATGGATCTTGCTTAATCATACACTTTTTTTATGTTTAACCGTCTTTTTAGTTTGAGCTGCGTTGATACTAGTTTTTTTACGAGTTTTTTGCGTTGATACTAGTTTTTTTACGAGTTTTTTGCGTTGCTACTAGTTTTTTTGCGTTGATACTAGCTTTTGCCCGCGGCTTCGCTCGCGTTAATTTAGAATTTGACAATGAAGTAGGTTGGTTGTAGTCTGCTTGTAATAATATAATTCAATCATGATTCGAAACACATGTGGCGCCATCTATAATAATAAGAACGTTATTGTTCTTTTTCTGTATGAAAGATACTCTATGTCTGTTTGTGTTCTCCTGACAACGTATATGCCAAATTTCAGGATGATCGGTTCAGTGGTTTAGTCGTGAAAATGTAACAAACAAACAAACTTACTTTCGCATTTATAATATTAATATAAAATAAATAAGTAAGATAATAAAGTAAGGATTTCTGACAAACACAGAATTGCAATGGGCGTCTTTTTCTCAACTTTTTGCCATGAATGTGTACTCGTACATAGAAACGTAGGTACTCTTAAAAAAAAGAGCAAGCAATGCCTCTCAATCCGAGCAAGCATATTGCAGTTCCCCACCTGTGACATCACACGGCATGAAATAAATCAAACATACAATACTGCAGGACGGAGGGTAAATGCGCCAATTGTACAAAGCATAAATTAAAACGTTATCGCGCTGAGAACTTTAATGTGTGCAGAACTGCGGCTCTCAATCGGTGCTCCCACCTGGAGTTACGTGTGGAAATTGCGAAGCTACTCATTAAAGTAGGTTAAGTCGATGCAGTCGAGTTACTGGACGACTGCCCACAACTTATTGTTAACTTCTATTTTCCTGGTATGGTGCAGAGCTGGAATAAACTTTTCACTTTGAGGTCTAATCATACCTAAGTGTGGAAAACTTTGCTAAGGTGAAAAAAAAATACTTTACGTAGTCACTGCCCACATCATGAAAAATCTGTAGGGCTTATTTACATTATATAGGTACCGAAGCATACTCCAAAGTATAGTTCCAAAGCTGGACATTTGGCTCTCGGAAAGTGGGCATTGTCTGTAGTTTTAATAGGATAGTGATCGTAAAACTAAACTTCTAGTACTATTGACCCGTTCGGTGCAATCTGGTACTTGCTGCTAGCTCTACTTAGTCTAGCTATTACCAAAACCGGATCAGCTCTGCAGTTGTGTCACACTTTTGATAACAATCCATTAGGTTTTTTGAAATTGCTTCAAATGTTTAAAAAATTCGTCAGCTCGAAAACGTAAATTAAAAATTTAATTTAATTCATTCACTGATTGCACAACTCGTGTCTAAAAGCATGAAAGTTTGTAGAAGAGTTCCACTAATGAAGGATTTTTGAAGATTTTTTCAATAGGCGATGTTATACGAAAGTAATTAAACTTAATTTTTACTTATAAGCAACTCCATCGGTCTGGGCCTAAAGCCTGTTCGTCCTGTTCCGCAAATAATATTTTTGACTTGCCAAAATAAATACCGAGCATTGGAATTGTGAATATGTTACGCAATTACCCCAACGATTTCCAGTACTTATCCCTGATTCAACAAACGGACCACAACTCTAGCAAGACTTATGCAGCAAGCTTAACCCGAAAGGTGAAATATGGGAATGAGACAGTCAAGAATTAGGTTAATTGCATTCGAGGATCGCATTATGTCACATTACATATCCGAAGGTGTCCAGGCAGCACCGTCATGCATTTTAAATAGTTTTGTGCATAATTTAAGAGACTGTCCAGATGGGCAACTACTGTAGTGGCTAAATTGTTGCCGTTGTGAATGAACTTCAAGATTCTGCAGTG
Source organism: Lycophotia porphyrea (assembly GCA_950005105.1). NCBI lineage: Eukaryota > Metazoa > Arthropoda > Insecta > Lepidoptera > Noctuidae > Lycophotia > Lycophotia porphyrea. The sequence goes on from OX465396.1 coordinate 7,155,795, forward strand.
ACAGTGTTGATGTTTTTTTAAGAAGAATAACTTTGGAGTTGAAGACGGCTGTCGTCACCGAGGCAGGCCAAAGAAATGCTGGTGTGACGATCTGGACTCATTCTTAACGGATCGGTCGGAGAAGGCCAATGATAAACAAAATTGGTAAGACATAAGAGAGATATTTGCCCAGCAGCGCGACAGAATAAATTGATGTAAAAAAAAAGAAAAAAACTGTGGAGTTTTTTTGGAGTTCCATAGGAAGCGATCATTTCGAAACGTGTACCTAGGCCTGCTTCAGACGTTTAATAAGTTTCCATGTAGATTTTGTATAATACCTAAAGTAATTTTGAAGTAAGTAGCTGGAAGTGTGATGCGTGTTCTTGTAGTTGTGGCAAACATGTTGAGGTCGTCGTCCGTGGCCGTGGCCATATTGATAACAAGGTTGTAACAAACACGACAGCAAATGGGTTCTTTGTGCAAATAGAAGTACACATTTTGGCCTGAAGACCTAGAAAAGTGGTAATCTCTTTTAAAACGTTCCGTATTTCTACAGGGACTTGACCTTAAAAATTGTTGAGGCTATGTCAATTAAGTACTTTGTTGATTTTTCGATCTTCGGTATCGATTGAGGTTTATCTAGGATTTTTCGTGACAGCAATGTGTAGTTGTGGCGCGCCTGAACAGACTCTTGGTGTCACAAATCCGCGTCACATTCACCGTGCAGATATTTTATTTCACGGAAATTAACTTTAATGAACTTGGCTATGTTTAAATTTGCATTTTTGCAACACTATTTTTGCTTTTTTGTTCAGTTCAGTTTTTCAATTTAAGGTTTATAAAATGGAGTTAGTGTGGTATCCTGCCGGAGTTTGTTTGGCTGTTTTTGAAGGTGATTTACTAGTTTCAGTGATTTCGTAAAGCTGTTATTTAATTCAGTAAATTAAACTTTCTTTAGTAGCTCAGTATTTTAGTATTGGGATTAAATTTTATGTATACGTAGGTATTGTTTTGCATTTGCTTTTATACAACATCCAATGTGTACGATAGTGTTTTGTTTTTTTTTGACGTAATAACGTCTTATAAATCGATAAACACCGGCTGCACACACGATAAAGTGTCATGTTTCGCCTGAGCCGAGCGTGCAAGCGAGAGTGCGGAACAAGCGATAGAGAGGCACGATCGGCTTAAGCGTTCGGCTTGTGATGCATCTATGTATCATACAAAATAATGATAATTCAGTAATAATAATTCAATTCAATTCATAAAAGTATGCAATTTTTCATCAATGTTTTCTTATGACGTTATTACGTAAAATTCTCGTCCGTAAATCGAATTTACAGAAAACATTTTATGTTTCTTTCTTCGGTAAGAACCTCTATGAACTTGATGACAGAGCTGATTGCCTACAGAGAGTCAGACGTATTGTAATCCTTTGCATTACATCATATTTCTACGGAAGGCAGAAAAAATCCTTTTAACTAGTCTTTCTTAAAAACAGAAATACTAGCCTTCCTTAGTAATATAGACCAGTTAAACAGTTGATAAAACGTCGCAAAATACTAAAAGAGTACTAAAAGTGGTCATTGCACCGTTTTCCACGACTTTGTCAGTGTTATGGGTAATATCTTCTTTATCCCATGCCTATTCTGTTTACTTTCTTAAGCTCTGAATTGTGTCGTCAGGTAGATATATACTAGTACTTTATAGCAGTAATTTTCTGTTATATCGGATTTAATATATGGGCCGTTTAGAGTCTTAAGCCAATGACATAACGTTATTATTGATTTATCACTTTAAGCACAGACATTACATAACATCTCGCATGTTATCCCAGAAGGATCAGGCAGAAGTGTACCTAATATGTAGTTCACCCACGTTTTTCCACTTATATTTAAGTCCCATGCAATAACGGGCGAGCCTATTGCCGTCAACTGGGCACAAATCCAGACTCCGTGACTGAGAAACTCCTGATGAAAAAATTTAATAACACTTTACCCGACCCGGGAACCGAACACAGGACCTCATCCTCAGCAATCGGGCTTGCGACCACTTGACCAACGAGGCAGTTTGGTGACATCTTAGTATTCTATAACAGTACCAACATAATAATACCATGAATACCATTGTCACCACTCAAACGGAACATAAAGCAAGAACTCAACAGCCATTAGACAACCCGTCCATTTTCCAATGAATAATAATTGATAATAACTATTGGTTCCAATTGTACATTCATGAACAGTGGTGCAGTATAAATTATTTCCTGTCAATGTGACAACCTATTGTTGGGCTACAATAGTGCTATGATAATGCAAGGCTATTAATTATTTTAATTTTCCCAAATTTTGTCGGGGACGGTAACAAAGGATTATGATGTAACTGGCTTTATCCCGCGGCTTCGCTTGCGTGGTGGTCGAGAATTGTCATACGGGAATGTCCTTTTATAGCTAGCTCCATTTTTTCTATTGGTACCGGTTCTACGCGAATTCTTGCCAATTCTTAAGGGGAAAACTTACCTACCGGAAAAAAATCTTCATAGGTTCTATATACGGGTCATGTACATATTTCAAATGTCATCGAAATTCAAACAGATTTTGATGCCGTTAAGTTGTGACGAACAAACAACTCACTTTCTCATTGTTATTATTAGTTATAATCAAACTGTGGAAAAACGTCAGGTAATAATCATTTAAGTATAAAATAATAGTGGAGAGTATAATGTTTTAGTTATTTTTTCAATACGGGAGTTTTGTTTTAATTGTTTTTTTGAGGATTAAATTTTGAAGTACAATGGTATGGTCTGTAATAGAAGGTAAGTTGCGTTGACGACGGTGAGTGATGACTTTTTTTTATCGGATTAGTTAATCGTTCATTAATTATTTTTTTATTGAGGAACTTGATGAGCATTGTTAATTATTTTTCAAACAAAGCAATATTTGCGTGAGTAGTTGTTAAGTAGTTACTGTACAGACGAGACTAGAGACATAGTCTAGGTGTTTATTTTGACGTTAGGAGCCTCTTTCATAATATTTTTTCAATCAATGAATCTTTCAACCAAAATTCAATTGATTTAAAAAAAAAAACATGCGTAGTTAAACATTTTACAAGACAGGCAACCAAAACAGGAAACAAAATTCTGTCATCCCCATTCCAGTATATAAATTGGCTTTTAAAAACCAATTAAAAAAAAACAAACGAGCCACTATGGAATATATTAAAATTCTCCATCAGTACCCAGTACAATTTAATGTTCGAAAACAAGCGAAAAACTTATGAATAGAAAAGCCACAGCAATGTGTCAGTAACAGAAAAAAACCGGACAAGTGCGAGTCTGTCGCGTGTTCCGAGGTTTACGTACAAACTTGTATGTTGATGGTTTGTCCATCCAAGAAATCTACAAAAATTGTAGTTCATAAGCTTTAGAAAAGATAAGTCGGATTTTAAAACCAAATCTAAACGCAGTTGAAATAATACTTTCCCATATTGATATACTTACGTCACGTTCAATTTTCCAACTGCAAATATAAATGTATTAAAAAAAAGTTGTTGATATAATTACAATTCATTAATAGATTTCGATTTTTTTTCCTTTACTTGTGTTGTAAAACCTAGCTTCTTACCAATTTTTTTACCTAGGTCAACGGGAAGTACCCTGTAGGTTTTGGTTTACTTACGTTACGAATGAATTGGTCTTGACAGATAGAAATGGAACACTTCGTTTTATTCGTCTGTCTGTCGACAGATGAATAACGAAGTGTTCCGTTTTTCCTTTTGAGTAACGGAACCCTAAAATACGCAACATGGAAAGTTATTTCATAGTGAGGTTAAAACCAATTCGAATATTCGATAGACGTGACACAAAACCAATTTGGAGGCGAAACCGATCTCGGCAAACCTTGTCTATTGTCAGTGGGACTGTGACATACTATTTTTGGGAATCGCGAGAAAAGGTTTTTATGTTTGAAAGTTTGAGTGGCAGTTTGTATACAGAATATTCCAGAAAAAACTCAATATTCATATCTTTATTCTTAATATATATAAATTACGCGTCACGTTGTTTGTCCGCGGTGGACTCCTAAACTACTTAATCCGATTTTAATCAAATTTGCACACCGTGTGTAGTTTGATCCAACTTGAAAGATAGGATAGCTTACATCTCAATTTATAGTCGCAATATTATTTAATTGCATTATGTGACGCAGACAAAGTTGCGCGGGTCAGCTAGTATATATATATATATATCGCTCTTACATGGTAATAAAGTTCATCAAACTAGACCACTTTCTTAAGGAATATAAGCCGAAAGTAAACAAACAATCGTATTTATTATGAACAGTCCATGTTTCCTTTTCGACCTATGTTCCATTGGGAAAGTTGTCCAGTTTGGTGGACTGATTTACCACTAAGGATATGTTGCATTTCACCTATTACCTACACCTGCAGTATTGGCCTACCGTGTTAATGGTATATGGTAGGCCATATAAAATCTACCTAAATGCTTTTAACTAAAGCTATGTCAAGTTTATATCACACCATTTAAATAGATAGTATACTTTATTATACACCAAAATTCACAGCTCTTTTAGAATGTATGGCTTTACTGAATAAGAATTTTTTTTCAATGTTTCTAAGTTTTATACAAGGGTTAACGTGTAATTTTTGACTGTAAGTTAAAGACTATGGATGTTTATTTTACGACACGGTTGGCGCAGTGGCTAAGCGATTGACTGCTGCGCTGCGTGTCGCGGGTTCGATCCCCGCACGGAAAAAATATTTGTATGGCCTACAGATAGTTGTTCCGGGTCTGGTTGTTTGTGTATGTGAGTTTAAAATTTGTGAACGCACCCACGATACAGGAGAAATTCCTAGAGTGGGGCAACGTTTTTTTTTAAAATAAAAATTTGAAAAGTTGAACTCTCGCTGCAAGCGTGAAAACTTTCTTATTTTTCGGAATGAAAATAATATTTTCTCCTTGTTCTTGTAACCTCTTTTAACCGGCTTCAAACTTAGCGCTTAGGTTATTTTATAATAGGTTCACCCAACAAAGCAAACAAACAGATAGACTAGAACAGGCATCGTTCTGATTCTGAGTACTATAAGGTTTCCTTTATTGATATTGTTTCTGTTGTTGAATACTTCGTTGGTCTATAAACTGTTTGTTACTGTATAAAGGGTTTAAAAATACTCTTAACGAAACCGATAGGCACTTGTTCTCCCCGTGATTGCGATCATTTTTTTTGTTCTAGACCATACCTGGGAACCTTCTAGTTACGGAAATATTGGGGTTCAAAGTTCCAACTTTTTCACAAGTTTTTTTTAAATACATGTTTTAAATTTTTTACTTTAAACACCTCCAGGACCCCCTTACTATTTAATCCATCCATCAGCACAATATTTTGAATGCGTTACATTGAGTCCTACTGTAAAAAGTGATTTTTCAGCTCAAAAAGAAATCGTTTTCCAGCACAAATTTTTGCGTGAAGTTACTTAGTTTGATGTACATAATGCTTGGTTGGCGGCTTCGTGAAGAGTCTGTTTACACCCTGTATACTATTTGCTAATACACAGCATGAGGTCTTAGGTTGGATTACCAGGTCAGGCAAGGTGAGTGTTGTGTTTGTGAAAACTAGTTTATTAAATAATTTGTTCAGGTAACGGAACACAGCTACCACCTGACTTTGAATGTTTGTGAGGTTAGATTTGTTGCTGCGCCCTCTTACTAGGAACTTGAGAAAAACGTCACTCACTACAAATCCCAAGAGCAAAGTGTTAATTAATAAGCTTATTGTATTTCGAGATAACATACAGTCCGGAGTTTCAAAGGTGATATTGGGTTTTTCATTGTTTATACCGAATTGGTATAGTTCAACAAAATACCACAACAAAAAAAAAAGTTTATATCACCCAAAATTCTCATATACGCTCCTTTCAATAACGACCGCTAAACCATATCGGCACCACTTTCAGCGTTTGACTATTTAGCTAGTTATTAAGCCCGACCTGGCCTGTCGCCAAATATTCAAATTAAACTGGAAATTGCCGTGTTAGAACATGTATTTAGATGCTATCCGCTCAAATAGGGCCCATGAATAACTTGGAGTAATGTCTAAGAGAAAATGTTGAAGCCCTAAATCTTCTTAGTGTAGGATTTGGCAAAGGAGCTCCTCAATTTAGTCTTGGCAAAGTATTCGATTAGTCTACACTTTTGTAAGTCCTAAAGCGTTTAAAGCGGTGTAACAGATTGTAGAATGTTGTTGGTTGTAAAATCTGCTAAATAGGAGTCTGCAGAAGCTGAGCCAATTCAATAAAAAAGTGACTGTTGGATTAGATATAAAAGAGGAACATTTGTAGTAAACATTTCCTGAAACACTGAAAAAAATGCACTCCAATCAAGTGACTTTTTAGCTTGATTGACGATATCTTGTTTAGATTAATCAAAATGGCAACTACTTTTTTTTCAGTGAAGGAATGAAGATGGAAAGAATCCATACTAATGTTGTAAATATGAAAGTAACTCTGTTTGTCTTCTATCGGATTTAGATAGGGTTAACCCTAACTTGGTCGTTTCTAAAAAGTTTCGTAAACGATCGCATGTAGTGCGTCACCCACACGCCAAACATATAAATAAAATACCAAATACATGCAAAATTGCGATTATGCTAGATACTTGATCATAAAGGACACGTCTTTTAGTCAAACTAGCGGGAACTTCAGAACGCAACATTCAGAATTTTAAAAGTTCTAAACCTTCAAAGATGCGCTGGGGTCTGTAACACCCGTACAGCCCCGGTACTATGTTGCCTGTAATCATTTCCAACTTGCGCGCGTGCGAAATCAAGGGAAAGATCAAAGTAATAAAACGGGAATAGAATTAATTTATCACTACAATAACACAATCTACAAAGAGAATCTTCCACTAGATATAGCGATGGAGAATTATTCTCCTTATTTGGATGGGCGCAAAATGGTGCTACCAAAGATATTATTTCAAAGTACAATAGCCGTTGTTCGAATCCAGAACCGAGCCGAAGGAAGCCGCAATTTAAACAGCCTAATAGACGGGCTTCCTTTAACGGGTAGAGCACAAAGCAACACCGAAATATGATTAATGTTCCAACAATACCTGTTATCGTGAATAACAGTACAGATTGCCAGTCTATCGTTCATTTGGTTAAAAGCTTGAATTTTGATATGCTGAAGGTTTAACCTTACAAATGTCGTATGATAGTGCATAACACATAAATTCGGATACGACCGAGATTTATGAATATATCAAAAGCAATAACAAAAAGAAGAGTGACCGAAGTGACAGAAGAATGACACCTGTCATTCGATGAATTACAATACTAAAAAAAAAAAGTGGGTGGGCCATATATAGGCGGAGGAATGTGGGAAGACAACCGACTAGTTGGACAGACGATTCCATTAAAGTGGCCGGAAGAAACTGGATAGCCATGACACAAAACCGTCAAAAGTAGAGAGATTTGGAAGAGACTTACACTCAGCATTGAGTGGCCGAGGTTGAAGAAGAGAAAGAGAGAAGAGAGAAGAGAGAAGAATAAGAAGAATGGGTTCGATAGCATTAGGTATAATTTTTCTCGGTTCTACGTTTTCTTACTATAACTTCCGAAAACCGCGCGAACAAAATATGATTTTTTTTTTAAGTGAAAACTACTTTAGGCACGTTGGGCATTTTTGAGATGGGGAAAAACAATTGAACTCGCGATACCGTTAGAGTTAGTCGTATTGTTTCATATTAAAAGTCTTAAAAAAAACAGTGTATAGTTAAATGTATAAGTAAAAGGCTTATGCAAAAATATTTTCTAAAAATAACCCAGAAACTTGAAAAAAAAAACACTCATGCACTCCCGGAGTGGTACCGTTTTTTTTTATACAGGGTGTAACAGAATAAACGCAGGACCTCCCGTGTGGTGACTCTGATCATGAAACTGAAACACTTTTGTTTAACGACTTCTGGAAATTCACTATTGCTTTTTAGCTTTCCCATACATATTGATCAGCTGATTCCGTCAATTCCTATAGTAAATCCATTTTTTGCGAATTTATTTAAATCGTATTAAAATAGTTGGTTAGTTTCATGGGTCGAAACTAGGGCTTTCAAATACCGGATACTTTTAATACCGGTATTAATACCGGTATTGGAAGTCAATACCGTGATCACGGTATTAATACCGGTATTGAACGCAAGTTCAATTAGGACATTAATAAAACCATTAAAACACGAGCTTTTATTTTCAAATCAGTATTTTTGTTCTTATTTACGCGTGGTACATAATGTAGATTTTTTTTTTTCAATATCATCAATATACAGACATCGGCCTATTACAATTTTATTATTATTTTAGTTATCTTTTGTACATAGCTCTCTTATTTAACTATCTGGTACTGATTGATTATTTATTTAGGTAGGACTAGGAATTAGGAACGTAATCAAAACTTAAACACAATGCGCTTTTTTTTGCAATCACACTTTCAAAATAAAAACAATGCAAATAATAATAATGTTGAATTAAACAGCGCAATTCTCAGCATGTTACATAAATAGCCTTCTGAAGAAAATGCACGCTCTGCCTCAACACTTGTAAGTATCACAGACAGTAAACATCTGTAAGCTGCCGATACATCTATTTGTACCATATTCTAACAAATAAACAATTTTGATTTGATTTGATAGAAATATCTCTCGATCACCCCCGCAGTTTCGAAGACACACATCCTACTCTTATTAAAGATATTTAAAATCGGTGCTCGTAGCTGAGGTAGCACTCTTAGTTTTAGGCAATATGGATATCTCCTTCTCTAATTTAACTCGTATGGCACGTCCATACGAGTTCTACGTTTTCACTGCTTGTATTCAATGAAGTAGAAGGTTCTCCTATCGTCATATCATGTTGATGATCAGTCATTGTTGTAATACCGTGATCACGGTATTGGGGCGTCAATACCGGTATTGAAAGCCCTAGTCGAAACATCACGCGAGAGGTCTTGTGTTATGTTACACCTTGTTATATCAAAAAATAAGTTTAGATTCAAATTATTTTAAGAAATCCTAACTGCTGACATCTCTTTGAGGCGCGCGTGGAACACGAACGCGCCATCTACACGGCCTGTCGTCAAAAGACGGCCGGACAGCGAGCTAGCCCATTACTCACCGTCCACAGGTCCGCGTCTACGGTGGCCGAAAGTCACCACGTGACCCCAGACGTCTGGGGCGTCTCCCGCGGTGGCTGGGACGAGAGGTTCTCTCCCTCTCACGCTCCGCCACCTCCTTCGCTAGCATGACTGCTTCGCAGAAGGAGGTGACGGCGTCCCATTCCCTCATCAAACCAAACCTGACTAGTAACGAAAACAAAAATACATTAAGTAAAGATATCTACAACATTTTTTTCTAACACCATTCCATTTTTATATTTCCCCTCGGCGTTAACGCATGAATTCTTATGAAAGGCGCGAGCTGTGAAAGAAATACGCACGGCCTCTGTTCGAATGAACTACTGACCGAGCTTAGTTTAAAAGGACTGGCCGTATTTTATTACACATTGATTTATGTTGACTTCAGGCCTGAGGTCACGGTAATGAAAACTGCGTTGTTAGGTACATTCAGTATAATAGATGGTTCTTAAGGTTGGTTTTGAATCTAAAGGAGGGCTCCTTTACATACAAAACCAACCTTACCAACCTTCTCAAAACGGCCACAACCGCTCACTGTAAATGATATGTTCATAGCTAAGTCCCAATCTGACCAATGAGTTCACGCTAGCTACACAAATAAATAAAATAGAAGTTTTTGTTTGTAATTTGAAAATAGAAGCGTTAAACTGAATGCTTATGAAAGTATATTCGGTACTTATAACAAAAAAGCATTTTTTTTAATGTTTGATAGTCTATTTGCTCTGGCTGATCTCCGAAACGGCTGGATCAATTTTGGCGGGACTTTTACTGGCAGATAGCTGATGTTATACGGAGTAACTAAGGCTACTTTTGTTCTAGAACAAGGATTAGAGCTTTGCGGAAACTGTTACTGTACTGAAAATTGTTAACAAAATCCGATTCAAATAGGAAAGTAATATTTTTATAATAATTTCACGCGAACGAAGGTCGTGGGCAACAGCTACTTTTCAAATACAAATTGGCATTTATAGATTTTTAACCAATAACGATGCCGAACCAGCTATGCTAGCGCCAATAGTTTGACAGTTGCCATCCCCATTGTCCCCCACTTGCAATGGCAGATGATAGCAGCGACACGACTGGCTTCTTTATACGAAAATGCTTTCGTGATTTTCGCGAAACTGAAGAAAAATGTATACCGCTGCCGCCGAAGTTGTAGAAATGGAATTTAAATCGTATCAGCGTGTCGCGATTGGGAGTCCCTCTATGTGGCCTTTTGCATAATATGACGGTATTCAAAATCTCTTAGTATAATATGCAGTAATTGCTAAATACAGTCAGTTCAATTAAGTTTTATTAAAAGAGGTTTTGTAAACCGGAAGCCAAAACATAACGGAGTAATAATAAAGCAATGAATTGCGTATAAAAATTTAAAAGTTTTTATGAAAATTAAATGGATCAGCACCATGATAATGTACTTTTTAACAATAGGATTCACCCGGTTTTTCGTGGTAGGTAACTGAAGCAAATATACGGAGAGTATTCCGTATTATTTTAACCGATTCAATTGCATTTACATTTTTTATTTGGATCACAATAATTTCCAAAAATGTTCGGCATTTTATAAAAATGGATATTATTCGACCTTACTCTGTTTTCACAATATGGATGACCAGAATCATTCAGTCATTGGGTATCGCGAACCTCCTGCCAGGTTTTCACGTCGTAGACGTGGACCTGTGGACGGTGAGTAATGGGCTAGCTCGCCGTCCGTCCGTCTTTTGACGACAAGCCGTGTTGACGTCGCGTTCCTGTTCCACGCGAGCCTCAAAGAAATGTCACAAACAGGGAGGGGCCCGCAAGGGCAGATGCCTGCCAGGGCTGCGGGACTGTTCGAAAGAGACACCGCGGCCCTGGAACACAAATGGCAAGGAAGGAACATGGATGGGTTTTAGTCAGTACAAGTCTGACACTCTCTTCCGCTCTGCCCAGAGCCTGCGGGAGAAGTCATTTGATGATATCCCAACCGAAAAAAAATAAAAAAAGGGTTTCGCGTTGTAAGATCTTTTAACACGTCTAGTTATTGGCACCTCCTAATAATTCTATACACCCCAAAATTATATTTTTCATTTTAGTGATACGCATAAATCCGCATTTCATTTGCCAATATATAACCAAACTGTATTTTAATGGCTGTCAATCATAGATCGTAGACCCAGATCGCATTAAAATCATTTCCGCCACCAGCAAAAGTGTTAGTAACAATGAAATTATTGACTTTGTTGTGCGCCCTGGGATTAATTTCGGTAATGTAATATTATAAATAGCAATATTTGACATCCTGATTCGATGAGCCATATTTTAAACAACAAACCAACTAAGGGGTCCTTTTTTATACAAAAACTGGGTTGTGGAGGTCGGAATGGCTATTGATTCATACAAAATACCGGTATGCAGCTGCACCTGAAAGCCCAGATATACTGACATTCTATCGGGTATCCCAAAATGTTCGCAAGATTTGAATTTCTCGCCTTTGGTGCAGTAAAAAGTTCACATCACCTCCCTAGCCTTTTCCCAACTATGTTAGGGTTGGCTTGCTGTCTAACCAGTATTTTGATATGGAGCGACTGCTTATCTAACCTCCACAACCCAGTTGGTACTGGATAATCCCCTTGGTGAGACTGGTTGTCACACTTTCGGGGCACTGACTGTAACGACTGTCAAAGATCTACAAATGACAGCCGGGATTAAAGGCAACCTCGGTATGTAACAAAGGGTTGCAAACCTAAAAAAATACAGTTTGACAGTTGACACTTTAGGGTTAGTAAAAATGGACCACAACGCCATACAGCCCGTGTAACAAATCAATAAGAGCATGAAACATTTTTGTCGTGTACTCTCTCGTTTAGGTTATCAGAATTTGTACCCTAGATCATGTGATTAAACATCACTAGGTTTCTTTTTATGGTGCTATTTGAAATCAAAAGCCTATGCCAATAATCCCAAAACCACCTGCAGTAAAGCAGGACAGTCAACACTGTAGTATCCATAAAACGTATGAAATATAACCTTAAAACTATGTTAGTAACAATTCACTTGTGCACTATGTCACGTGTGTTTTCATGTGGCACTTGCCCATTGCTTAACAACATACCCTAAAGTGTACCTGACCTACTTCAACTCATAACTCCAGTTTTATAAACTAAAGTGCGAATAATCCATCACTTGGATACTCATAACATGGTTTTAAGATTATCAACTTACTTCAAAACAAATTACTTTACTTTTTTACTAGGTTCATGATCGGTTGAGTGAGATTTGATGTACAGAAGTAAAAATGACGTGAACTTTATTACATTTTCATGAAAAACATGTAATTTTCAGGCTATGCAGATAGTCCCCGAGAGGCATGAAATCGAGTATATCAACCATAAATATCTCAACAATTTGTCGATATCGTTTAGGAAGCTCAGTCGTAACAGTCCACATTATGTCAACATGGAAATAGATTCGAGCGTAGGAGTCGGCAATAACCTGACGGTAAGTTTTCTTGACTTTAACTGACTGCTGACAAAACAACAGAAACAATCGCAGACTGCAGTGACATTTTTTTTTTTTTTAAGAAAATGTTGCCCCACACTAGGAATTTCTCCTGTATCGTGGGTGCGTTCACAGACATTTAAACTCACATACACAAACAGCCAGACTCGGAACAACTATCTGTAGGCCATACAAATATTTGTTCCGCGGGAATCGAACCCGTGACACGCAGCGCAGCAGTCAATCGCTCAGCCTCTGCGCCAACCGTGTCGTCTATATATTGGTTTCCAGCTAGTGACAGGCAACAATCGCCAATGTCGCCACCTACGAAAGCGTTTTTATCATGTCTGTCTCCCAGTCATGTCAATGAAGATCGTAGAGGAATATTAAAAAAAAAACGCGTACAAATCTGTTCACCCGTTTAGGAGCTACGGTGCCACAGATAGACACACACAAATAGCGGTGCCTGGCGAACGCGATGTACGTAATTCATCATAGACCTGTTAGTTGCCTGTAGGTAAAGTGGCGGTAAAGGAAAACATTGTTAGCAAACCAGAATGCCTTAGAACCAAAACTTTCCAAGCCATGGGACTTCTACTCCCATCTCAGAGTGGAGAGTTGGAGATCTGCTTTCTAACAGATAGTACATTTTAGGTCGAAAATGCTATAACTAAGTGTTATATCTTGTAACGCCAACCAAAGAAAACAAGCTGATATTTGTAGGAACAGACTCTTCATTCATAAATCTTGTCCTATTGTTCCTAAAATAGCACTAACTGTAATAAATAACGCAGGTTTTTGGAGTAAAAGGGTGCGTGCTAATGACGTCATTGCTGAAAATAGGCGTAGGTACATGCTACAAAACATAGTACCTAATTATAGCTACATATATGTATATGGTTACAATATTATGATTATGGTTACAATATTATTTTTTCGATTCAGTTGACATTATTTACTTTTTCAAGTATGGTATTATTATTTTGTATTTTTTTTTACCTTATTTTTTATTTGACATTATTTAATTTTTATGTCGTATTATTTTATTACTGTAAACATGAGGATTATGTGGGTCATATATTTATTTTTTTAATACGATTTAGTTTAGTTTCACTATTGTCTGGCAGTTTGAGTACTTTATGCGTCCTACCCAAATGTCCTTTCTTTAGTATTGATCGTCGTGTCGTTGAGCTTCTTGGGTTACGTGTCTACGACTAATGCTTGCACTGACTGGACAGGTCGACTCAAATCTGTGTGGTTATTTCTTCAAAAGACCATCTCAGACATTAATCTGCATGGTCCTCATATGATTTAACCAAAGTCTGGACTTCAAAAGAGACCGTGACCTCTGAGTTTGTTTCGGCTGTCTCTTCTCAGAGTAGTCAGGTACGAAACACCGGCCCTATCTAGTTTTAAAATAACATGACGTGTAAAAGTGTTTGAAAAACCTATTTGCAAAATAAACATCATTTATCAGTTATGGAACACAAATGGTATATGATCAAATTAATTCTTGTCGATGTTTACAGACCTTGATACACTCAAACCTTGTGGAATACATTCTTATGGTTTCCCAAATTGCCAATAACTGTTTGTGAAGCAGTATTTGGTATTGTGATACGTAATATGAAACCGTGTTATTTAATCACGGTGTGGGATTTGTTTGTAAAAACGCTACTTTTCGAACGACAAGTTTGGGGTATTCAAAGCTGCTAGACTGCTAGATTCTTTCCTAAGCAGTAGCAGTACAAAAGTGTATGCAGGAAGTGGCAGGAACAGCAAGGAGTCGAAAAAAATAAATAAAAAGTCATTGATTTTCCAGTTATTTTTTTAGAGTGAACTTTCTACAACCTCTTCAGGAAGACCATTGCATTTTCGATGCGGTTTGTTTTCGTCTTGTTTCATTTTTTCATGTGGATTTTTGATGTGACTAAAAGAGTGATAGACATCAATTTTGATGGATACGGAGAGGTAGGCCAAAAAAAAGACAGATGGATTTTGTGAAGTATGATATGAAATAAAAATGAGTAAAGGATAGCGTGACCGTTGACAGGGGAGAATGGAAGACAAAACATATTGCGCAAACGCCAAGTAATATGAAACAAGGGCAGGAAGATGAAGAGATGATTTTTAGATTAAACTCCTCTACAACCTCTTCAGAAAGACCATTGCATTTTTAATACTGTTTTTTTTTGTCTCGTTTCTTATTTTTTTCGTTCTCTGTGCTTTTGTAACAACCGTACTGCGATCGCCAACCCACCTGCCAAGCGTGGCTATTATGGCAAAACCCCCCTTTTGGGGGAGGCATATGTCCAGCAGTGGACGTGTTTCGGCTGAGATGATGATGATGAGGATTTTTATTTTTGATGTGTATTTTTGATGAAGTCTGTCATTCTCTTTTCAGATCAATATGGCATTATTTGAATTCCTGGGAGGCCATTACATACCAACAGGTGTCGTGGGATCATACAAGCTGTGTGACTTTCTATACAAAGAGCCCTTTTTCGGGAAAATGTATGCCAGACAGTTCCCTGGAAATTGGACATGTCCGTTCCCTCCTGTAAGTTCCTTGTAGTTGTGTATGTTGAATGCTTTAAATCAAGTATTTGACTCAAACTAAAAATAAATACTTGATTTTAAATTTCCAATTTACATAGTTATGTATAACGAAGCTTAAAATAAAAATAAAAATATGTGCATATAGGAAAGAAGAAAAGCATTAAAGAGCGTCAAAAATTCGTACATTTCGTTGTCGACAGAAATAGTGTATAGAAGGCAGCATTGCCAAGTTGCATGACAATGCTGATTTTTTGACCAAAAAATAGGTCAGAACGAGCAGAGTCGATCTTGGCGAAAATAATATAATTTCTGAAAATCAAAAAAGTATGTTAACCTGTAGGAAATAGAATCTCATAATTCTAATAGAAATATACAACTGTTACTTTAACCTGTTTCATCCCACTGCTGGGAAAAGGCCTCCCCATGACCTCGAAATCTTTCGATCCAGGGCCGATGTGGACCAGTGGTCGTAAAAAATAAAACATACTAAAAAGATTAAAATATTCCCTGTTACGTTTCAGGGCCAATATCACTTCCTGAACTTGACAATTCACTTGGAGAACTTCCCTTACAACATACCTTTCACATACTCGTCAATGATCGTGAGGACTCGAGCCGATGTCCAGGGCATCTTTACAACAGCCAACGAAGAAGTCTTTCGGTGGAAAACCTTTATTAAGATCACGCAGAAAATGAAAGATGCCAAAAAGAAGACCAGGCTTATGCAGAATATCAATAAAGCTTTAGAAGTTAATGATTTTGGAAATTAAATACTTGTTGTTAAAATTAATCATGGCTGTTTTAATTGAAATCGGATTTAGCGAAGTCAATTAGTCGGTGGAAGGGGTGAACACCCATTACATACGGAATTTTCTCTGTGCCTCGGAAAACTCGCTTAGCCGTTGGTCCCAGCTGCCAATTAAAAATCTTTGACAGTCGGTAAGTAGTCAGTGGCCCGAAAGTCTGACAACCAGTCTTACCAAGGGATACCGTATTACCTAGTACTAACTTGGTTCTGGAGGCCAGATAAGCGGTCGCTTCATGTAAAATACTGGTATTCAGCTGCATCTGGTTAAAAGGCTAGGCAGATGATGATTAAGCGAAATTTTAGACAACCCACGAAATGTGTAAAAGCTTACCTGCCTACAAAATACTAACTATAAAAATGTCAGTGCAATGTAAAGTTTGATGATTGTACCAGATCGTGGTTACAGATAAAATGAAATAGGTACTTTTGGATGGTACCTGTGCCACTTGGAATTTAAATGCAGATTAAATAGGAGAGAAGAAAGTAAGCGTTCCCAATTATGGCACTTGAGTTTAAATTTTTGTAAACGCACCCACGATACAGGAGAAATCTCTAGTGTTGTCCAACGTTTTATATTCAAAAATATTTTTTCAGGGCTCCAGCCCTCTGAATAGTCAGTGTCCATTATCTGACCCCTCCTACTCTCTTTTCTAGTTATGAGATGGTGCAAGTACTAAAGCACTAAACTATTGCCGCAGTTTAGGGCAAAACCAAAAATCGAAATCCAGAATGTTCCAACGAAATGAGTAATTAATTTGTAATCTAATATAATATTATAAAGCTGAAGAGTCTAAGAGTCTAAGAACTACTGGTACGAATTGAGAAATTCTTTTAGTATTGGATAGCCCATTCATCTGGGAAGGCTATAGGCTATATATTATCACGCTAATAAATTACGAGGGTGAGCAAAATGGCATTATGACCGTATTCCTCAACTGTTTGATAACTGCCTACTGTCAACATACATGATGACATGCTTAGAATAGAACAGCTATTTTAAACGAGTTGTCACCGACGTAAATAGCCTGGCGGGTCAGTGGTCGCCCTGTGAATAGTGGTTTGCAAGTTCGAGCCTCAGTCAAAATATTTACTTTTTGTATTTATTTAGATTATTTTAATGCTATAAAATTTCCAAAAATAAAAACCATGGTTCGTTAGTTCGATCCCCAACCAGTTTTCACTTTTTGTAACTAAGTATGTTCATATTTTTTTAAAGCTGTAAGATTTCTAAATAATTAATGAAATACCAAATAGTTGTATAGCTGCGGCGGATACTAAAAAAGTTGTTAGGTTAGGTTAGGTTTGTTTGACTTGAAATAAATAGAGAACCCTGGGACAGAATTTGATGCGCTTTGGCACAGTGACACATGTCTGTGATACCTTCCAAACCAGAGTAGTCTAAGCTGTGGCTTAGGTTAGGTTAGGTTACCCCAAATTTATAGTTTTCTCTGGCAATGTTACAGACACCCATCTAAATTACTGTATCGGGACAACCTTTTGGAATCTGCTGTTGGCTGTCAACAAGGTGACCCCCTCGGGCCAGTGATTTTTAGTTTAGCTATTCACCCAATTGTTCGACAGCTAAATTCCAAATTTAACGTTTGGTATCTAGATGATGGAACCTTGGGAGGCGATGTAGATTCTGTTCTAAAAGATCTAAATTTCCTAAAAAATGAACTTTATTCCATTGGCCTCGACCTCAACCTTTCAAAATGTGAAATTTATGTAGCGGACAGTACCGACAGACAACTGACTCTATCAAAGTTAACGCAATAGCCCCCTGGCATCAAAATTACAGAAAAAAACTCTCTTCGTCTCCTTGGGTCTCCCATCTTTGAAAATTCTTTTCCCGATTTTATCGAGGAAAAAATTCAAAATTTCAATGATGTTTCGAAAAGATTGCTCGAAATTAACATACATTCGGCCATCACAATAATTCGTTACTGCTGTTTCAGTCCAAAATTAACGTATTTCCTTCGTGCTTCCCCTTTATGGAAGCACACTCCCCTTTTGGACAAAATGGATGAAATTATCAGACATACTCTAACGTCAATTTTAAATGTGGCTTTGGACGACCGAGCTTGGGCACAAGCTACTCTTCCTATTCGCATGGGAGGACTCGGCGTCCGCAAAATTTCCAGTATAAGTTTACCAGCTTTTTATATCCTCGGTCCACGGCACTAAGAAATTAATCAGGCATATCCTGTCTTCCACACTGATTGATTTTGATGTGCCGTGCATGTCCGAGGCTATCGATGCTTGGAAACTCGCTTGCCCGAATACTGAAGAACCCGACCATCCATTTTCCCAGAGACGGTGGGACGAACCGCTCTGCAGAGTAGTTCAGAACAATCTGCTGAACACGTCTGCTACTACTGCTGAGCGTGCGCGCCTACTGGCCGTGGGTGAGTGGGAGTCGGGTCTTTGGCTTCACGCACTGCCGTCGTCGAGCTTAGGCACATTGTTCGACGACACAACCTTCCGCCTCGCTGTTTCTTTACGCCTTGGAGCCGCCTGCTGTTCTCCTCATCGCTGTCACTGCGGTAAAACTGTCAACAACCTCGGTCACCACGGCCTGTCATGCAGCCGAAGTGCGGGCCGTTTTGCACGGCACGCTAATATAAACGACATCATCCGACGAGCTCTTGTCACCGTTCGCGTCCCAGCTGCTTTAGAACCCAATGGCTTGGCACGCGACGATGGCAGGAGACCAGACGGCATGTCTTTGTTTCCTTGGAAGATGGGTAGGCCTTTAGTGTGGGACGCAACATGCGCCATCCCATCTTCCAAGCTCATCGTGCTGTGCTGGTGCTGCCGCTGCGGCTGCAGAGAACCTCAAGCGGCGTAAATATAGAAACCTTTATGGTAACTATATTTTCGAGCCGTTTGGGGTTGAAACTCTGGGGCCGTGGGGTCCGAGTGCTCATAGCCTATTTAAGGAAATTTCGAAACGCCTAGTTGACGCTTCCCGTGACCCAAGGACTGGCTTTTACCTTGGCCAGAGGCTAAGTGTTGCCATACAAAGTGGCAACGCCGCCAGTCTCTTGAGAACATTACCAGCTGACAGCGTTGAGGAGGAGTTTTTCGATGCCCTTTTATAGTTTGTAGTTAGTTTATTTATTTCAGTTTAATAGTTTTTAATTATTAATGTATATAGTTAGTTTAACCTAATAAATGTCACTGGTTAGGTTAGGTTAGGTTAGTTAGGTTTGTTTCACATGATGTTCAGTAAGTAGATCTATTCGATTTGAAATAAATAGAGAACCCGGGTACAGAATTTGATGCGCTTTGGCTCAGAGACACATGGCTGCGATACCTTTCAAACAAAAGTAGTCTAAGCTGTAGTGGACAAAAAAAAAGTTGTTAGGTTAGGCTTAGGTTAGATTAGGTTTGTTTCACATAATGTTCAGTAAGTAGACATATTCGACTTCAAATAAATAGAGAACCCTGGGCCAGAATTTGATTCGCTTTGGCACAGAAATACAAAAAATGGAGTTTCCTACTGACCAAAATAAAACTCATTTTAAGCAAATTGCGAACCTAACGCGTACGAAGTCGCGGGCAACAGCTAGTTAAAATATAATATTGTCATCAGTTCAGATTCAGAAGAATTGTATCTTCTGAATACGAACTGATGACAATATTGCATTATCCATTTATTTTCATTATTTAATCATCATTAATCATTACATATTTATCTAATGCATGAAAGTAGAATTAATGCTGTGGAAATGCGTTCCTTGTGAAGCATGTGTGGTGTAATTCTGAATAATAAAGTGAGGAATGAGGTTATACGAAAACGTTGCGGCTTAAAAGAAGAGGTAGTGACAAAAATTGATAAGAGTATGCTTAGGTCATGGAGACGATGAGTGAAAGGCGACTAATCAAAGGTTAGGTTAGGTTATTTACAAGGCAGATGTGAGTGGCAACGCCGGGAGGGGACGCCCTTGAAGAACATACGCTGACCTCATTGGTGAGGTTCTTCAGAAAGGTCAGGTGCGTAGTACTCGCAACCGGCGTGCGTGTATGACCAGATGTATGAACGTGGACGAGGCAAAAGAAGTATGTAAGGATCGTAAAAGGTGGCGTTCTGTGGTTTCTGCCCATGGGAAAAAGGCGTGAGTTTATGTATGTATGTATATTTATTTAATTAAAATTCAATATTGCATGTTAATTACAAATTAATTACTCATTTTGTTGGAACATTCTGGATTTCTTATTTATTTTTGAATTTACTTTTATTTTCAACGGAAAAACTGTTTACGCCATGGCACGATAAGTCTAAGAAGCATTAAATACCACGTATTTCCCATATTTCGCTATAGCAACGTCATGAAGAAGAATGAACTTGAGCAACAGTGCCATATTTGCATAAACAATTATGCACTGAAGCTTCCTGGGAGAGAGTGGGTTAGTATCCACTAGCGGACCTAATGAAATGTTGAACGATTAATGTTCAGTCATAAAATTGTGCCAGTGTGGACCCAAAATTTATTATAAAGATATTAAGCAACACATATCCGGGTTGGTTAATCTGTAAAAAATTGCAGTCCTTTTTGTTACCTTTAAATAAATATCATTAAATTAAATGGTACGTGTCATCAATGTGGCTACAGCAGAATGTTTTCCGTTGTCATTCAAATAGAGTTTTATTTTTTGGTGTTACTTTGTTTCATTACACTGTGTTTGAGTGATTTGGAGGGTCCTAAAATGATGAAGTTACTTTTTTTTAGGTTTCGACCTAAATGGGAAAATCGATATCTTTATAATGGCATTGCCTTGTTTATAATGTTAACTTTCCCATTTATTTCAGTAAGTTTTTAAGTTTCATCGTTTTTACCGATCACAATTCGACATTTTTTCATTCTTCTTTGATAACTAGTGTGGCAGAAGTAAAACACAATGACATGAAACATAATAAATCATCATCATTCTGTTGCCCTTATTCTTTTTTTTTTGGGGTCGGTGCAGCATGTTTTCTTCTTCTATACTTCTCTATTACTCTTCATCTCATCAGACACCTCCTTTTTTTCGTGTATTCCCGTTGTCCCCGTAATCTGTGTCCCCGTCACAGGGACATCAGAACTTCATAAGATTCCTTACCGTTGTCCCCGTTATGTACATATGGGCTACGGGGACAACGGACAGTTAAGATTTTACGTATCGTTGTCCACTTTAAATTTTTATTAATTTTTTAAACGTGGGTTATTTAGCGCAGCAAGCCTAAAACTAAAATGAAATATATTTTGTACATAATAGAATTTAATTCAAAATATAGGAACAAAAAAGAGATGTTTACACACAAAACAACTAGATTTTTAAATCGAAATTAACAAAAGTTAAGTCATTTTTTTTATTTAGTTCACACAAATAATAGCAGCTACCCATAAAGTAATTAAAGAAATTGTTTGTTTGTGGTTGGTATGTTGAAATGATTCAAATTATTTATTTATAGCACACAATAGAACAACAAATGAGATTAACTAAATACCTTATATATTTTGATTTAGTTTTAAATGAAAGGGTGGAATGAAACACAATTTATTTAAATGTTATACTTACAAAAACATACCACATTAATATACCTATTTAACTATAACGTCACAGAATTAACATAGTATAAAAACAATTTAGATAAACGTGATAAATTGTGTGTGTTTTATAATATTATTTTTAATTGACATTTATCGGAAATATTGTAATTTTAATTCGTAATTTATTATCAGCTGAATGACTACTTGAATAATAATTTGAAATCCTCTGAATTGTAATAATTTATATTTTGACATCTATTCTTACTCTTTGACATCCTCGATAAATTATGTGTGTTTTATGATTTTATTTTTAACTGACACATCTGAAATACTGTTATGTTAATTTAATATCTAGTCTTTTATTATCTGTTTGTACCTAAAATTAAAATTTGCACGCCACAATTGTCAGAATGTGATGATACCATTTACTAATCTTAAGACCATTATGTACCATATTCTGACAAATAAATGATTATGATTATGACCAAGTGATCCTAAAAGGGTTCCGTTTTTTCAAAAAGGTAAACCGTCATCGTGTGATGATATTGTGGCTTATATTTAATGATATTTTTTTAGAAAGTGGAACTAATGAGAATGATGTTAATATACTTTAGTTTCACTTGTTCCACTAAGAAGAATCATGGAATTAATGAGAAAAAAAAAGTCTCACTAGTTCCATGGTACAACTACGGTGGAACTGGTGAGACGAGTTCGATTAAGTTTAGTTTCATTTGTTCCATTATCAAAGTCCATGGAACTACTTAGAAAAAAAATCTCACTAGTTCCATGGAACTAATTGCTGATGGAACTAGTGAGAATGATCCATAATAGCTGCTTCAGCTGTTTCATACAAAAGTGCAATACATAAACGGTCAAGATGTATGGAACAACTGCTTTTCTTTTTAGTTTAGTAAACCAGCGTCGGACACTAGTTGCCCGGCTTTCACAGCCGTGAGGCACACAGTGTTACATTTCTTGTTTAGTTTTAAATTATTTTTATTTATATTTTTTTTTGTTATTTTTTCCACTTGTGGCATGTGCCAACAAATGTATTTATTTCTTTCTTTCTAGTAAGGGCCGAAAGCAATGTTTGCTGATTCTGATTTCATGTGAATGACCGTTACACCCTGCATTTTTTATCATTTCAGACCACCGAATTATTTCCAGAGAGAGTAGAGACAGAAAATGGCGACACCTGCTTACATAAGCTTCTCTTCACATTCAGGAAACGAAGCCGAAACAGTCCGTATTATATAGATTTAGATTTCAACGCAACTTGTGGATACGGTAATAACTTGACGGTAGGTATACTTGGCACATCTTGATCACCATATTCCTCAGTGTATGCTTATGCTAAGGCTTATGCCTTACATCATCATCACAAAGTGTCTAGCATTTTCCCGTTTATGTTGGGGCCAGCTTCAGTCTAACATCATAGCATCACGCCTGTAATCCCCGAAGGGTTAGGCAGTGGTGTACCTAGTAGTACACCTACATTTCACCAGTTATGTTTTTAGTTCCACGTAATAGAGGGCGAGCCTATTGCTATCAACCGGGCATAATTCTAGATTCCGTGGCTGCTACTGAAAAATTCCTTATGGAACAACCCAATAACACTTACGACCCGGGAATCGAACCAAGACCTATAGTAGGATTGATTATAATAGAATGAAGTCCTGTGCTGTACGTGTATTTTACTTGTGTGGGTAGTTCATTGACACGACAATTTCCTTGACGTATATTTTTTGCCCTTTGCTTTCAGATCAAATGGAAGTTGAGTGAATACATAAGCGGGCGCTATGTTTACATACCGGTACAATTTGAGTATAAACTGTGCGACTTTTTGTATAAGGACCAGTATCTTGGTAAGATGTACGCAAAGCAACTTCGTGGAAATTGGAGTTGCCCTTTCCCTCCAGTGAGTAATGCATTTACTATCTTCTTATTGGTTCTCTAGCCTATAATTATTGTCCCACTGCTGGGCAAAAGCCCCACCAATCTCTCACAAACGCCTCTAAGTCGTCACGCCAGCATTTTCTAGGCCTCCCTCAACGGTGCCCGTCTTCTGGCACCCACTACGTGACTGCTGGGTTGAAGTGAGATTGATCGGGCCATGTCTGTAGAATGCATCAGGGCCGATGAGCCAGAGTCCTCACGCAGTGGGGTGCCTTACTATCTATTTATTTAACAAATTATATACGCACTTATACAGAAAAGAAGATCAATCTAGCTTGTACAGTCCCAGGGCTGAGAAAAGGCCTTAATCTCCCTTTTCCACACAAGTCTTTTAATAGTGCAGACCATTTTACCTCATGACTTTTTATTTCTTCTGGTGCCCTGGCACCCAGCTACTCGGGCTGGTGCAATATGATTTTATGTTTTTCTCTTGTCAACCATCACCGCATCATTCACTTACACCCTGATAGCATACCATAGTATAATCAGCAGTGATCGGAATAGGCTGGCTATACTTACCTAAATTTCGGAGAACAGAGACAGAAAGTGGAGACTTCCTTACGACGATATTTTTTTTTCCCGGAATTCGGGATAGCTTAAAATAAGTTGAAAATAAGCTTTATTTAAGATGCGTAAAGGCTATTTTTAACTAAACTTGCATTTAACAAATCTTAGGAATTTTCACTTAAACTAATCTAACTTAAATCATGTATTAGAATTATCCTTAAACTGCATCAAATCTTTCAATACAAAACATTTGAATTAAAGGCCTATTGTTAACGTTAATTAAAAAAAAATGTCGTAAGGAAGTGTCCTCTTTCTGTCTCTGTTCTCCGAAGTTTAGGTAAATATAGTCAGCCTATTCCGATCACTGATAATCAGCCTATAATTTTCCCTTTGCCGGGACACAGGCTAGCTCTCTATGAGAGGGAATGGGCTAATAAGCCACCACACGGGCCCAGTGCAGATTGGTAGATACGAGTATGTCACGTTTTTTTCAATTTTTTGGTTGTAGGACATGCCATGGTGACATGTTTTCTCACGATGTTCCTTCACAGTTTTGAGTTTTTGAGAGGAGTGATGATGAAATACGACTAATACATTATTATTAGTCGTGGACTGGACTGGCCACGTCTGCCGTATGCCCAATGAGCTGTGGGCCAAAATAACTACTTTCTGGAGCCCGGACACAGCCAGAAGGCGTCGCGGCAGACCTCGCAGAAGATGGCGGGACGAGTTGGATAAAACCAACGACCAGTGGGCCACATTAGCCCTGGATCGAAACCACTGGAAGTCATCGGGAGAGGCCTTTAACCAGCAGTGGGATGACTCAGGCTAACAGTATCAATATATTAGTCGTAGGTTCACCCACGACTTTCTGCTCATAAGTTGGTCTCCACTAGGCCCCCGCTGCTCTCGTCCTGAGAGACTAGAATCTAAATCACTTACTTATTTTTTTTCTTTTTTTAGGGAAGAAGCATCTTTAAGAACTTAATTACAGACGTCGACAACATTCCTATAATACCGTTCACATATTCGTCAGTGATAGTGA
The DNA here is from genome assembly GCA_950005105.1 of Lycophotia porphyrea. Classification (NCBI taxonomy): domain Eukaryota; kingdom Metazoa; phylum Arthropoda; class Insecta; order Lepidoptera; family Noctuidae; genus Lycophotia; species Lycophotia porphyrea. The sequence continues at coordinate 7,180,858 of OX465396.1, forward strand.
GGGTTCGTATTGATCTCATATTCTATATTGGATCACGTAATGATGTGGTAGCAGTTTTGAAAGTATATATGACTGTTCGGCAGAAGATACAGACGTCCAAGACGAAAAATTGAAAACTGCGAACCCATTGTTTCCGAAGAAAAACCGATTATTGCTGGCGTGACTGCTAACCATATTATTTCAAAATCAAAATCAAAATATTATATTTCACATGGGCCCAGATGGGCACTTATAAAACGTCGACAAAAAGGTGCACGGTTCGGGTTGGACGTTTCCTATGGAGAAGAACCGGCAAGAAACTCTATGGTTACTCTTTTCAAATCATTTGGTATTCAATGTTACAGCATTAGTACTTAAGTAAAAAAAGTTTTGGTAGAAGTATTCGAGGAAGGTTTTCATGATTGTTGAAAGGACACTGTTATTGTTAACCTGGCCGTTTCCAGAAACCCGGCCGCTGTAAAAAGTTTCAGCACAACCACATTCGTTTGTTTTCATGTTCCGCCTTTTGTGTCAGCTTCAAATTCCTAGAAAGAATGTACAATATTCGTAATTCAATTTGATCCTCTGTATTTGTTTGGCTTATTTCAGTGAATGTGAGTTTTTGATAAAAAAAGAGTCGACGTGTGTGCACTGCTTAGTTGATAAGATTTTCGCATAAGTCTCTTCATGATATTTTCGTGTTAACTGTTTGAGTTATAAATAAATTATTCACACACACACACACACACACACACACAAACACGCATGCACAGAATAAGTTTAAGAAATCACATTTCTTTTTGCCAGCTTTGCTTTTGGGCTGGGTTGTGTTATTCCCACTCACACGCGCACACACACACACAAACACGCATGCATAGAATAAGTTCATAGAACACATATTTTTTACCAGCTTTGCGTCTTGGCTGGGTTTTGTTTTATTTAATTTTTTTTTTTGTATTCTTTTCTAATAATTTAGAATTAATAAGGGAAGTAGTGAGACAACCCCAACACAAGTATTTTTAATTACTTACTGGGGCTGTCTCATCTCATATATAGCATGTAACTTTTGAGACACAATAAACATTTATTATTCATATTATTATTGCAGCTTTTGTTTTATTTTTGATAATTCGTCCATGTAGATTTACCCATCAGTAAGTAAAAACGATTTGGTTTAACCCTAAATCATTCCCGTCTAGCTCAAAAAGTAGGGGATCATAATTACTTCAAATAAACAATCATCTGATAAGATCTAAGGAGTTTACAAAGATGTTCCACGTCTAATTCCCGAAAAATAATTTTGTTTTAAATAAATACTAAGTAGCTATGACAACGCTGGCGCACACAGCTCAGGATCAGCGCTGCCCTAACTTATAAAGCCGTTTTGGATTCTTTCTATAAAATTCCATCATCATCACGTGGTTCCATCCACTGTTGTGTGCCTCCTCGCTTTTGTGGCAATGTTCCTGGTCTCATGCTTCATCCATAATGTATCGCAAACAGCCTTCGTTTTGGCCATGACCTCGGTTCGGGATGAGCTAGTAAATAGCTGTAACCTTTTCACCAAGCTTATGGTAGGCCAACCAGGGTGTTTGCGACGAGCCGTCACCTCGCTGACGTAGGGTTGCTACCACATTAATCCAGTCCTAAGCGGTTTGTCTGCTTGCGGTAATATGGATGACGTCGCAGCATCGCTTCGGAGGTGCTGAGCCGATCCGGTAACACTCTTAACTTTTGTGGACGCCTGGTTGACATCGCGCCAAAGAGGTGAGGTAATACTGCCTGTGGCATTAAGTCCGCCCCTGTTGTACTTGGTGCTTGAAATGTTAAATAAATAAATACCGAACCCAGGCAGTGCAATACATGTCCTTTAACTTTAGTCAACGATGTGAATTGTATACCACTTACTTTTAGGAACAATAAGCTATTACGTTTCGTTTATTACGTTTTGAAGAAAACGTTACCAATCGCTTCTTAAAGAATACGACCTGCTTACATTACAGTCTAGACGCGTCCTCCTTGATAAAATGACGTTATTCAGTGTATGCCGAAACAAGTTTGGTTGCCCTGACTTGGTGACTGGTTTGTGTTACCTGGTTCCTCGAACAGTACATGGTAGGGAGGTACGCACTAGGCGACTGTTCGCTACCAGCTTTTGTAGATCCTTCCTGGTGTGCACTCACCGCTATACCGCTTAGTCGACACATACAATACGCGTTTTGGTGCAATAGACCTATTATTCCCAAGCAGATATAAATTTAAAAATGAATTAATTAAAATTTTAAAGGATATTTTCTAGTCTTTTTTTTCTCTTATTGCACCTCCTGTGTATTGTCTCTGCATCACCCTAAGGTAGACTGGTAAAAAATGCCGGAGCCATTAAGTATTATACTTGTGCATAAAGTTTTAATAAATAAATATACCTCACCAAAGTGAAAAAGTCACCGGGTCATTGAGGTTGATGGTAATAAAGGTAAACGCATCATAAAGTTTGATGTAATGATGATTACTAAATAAATTGCAGTACTAATGGATGGTCCATGTGTCACTAACAATTTCATTACAGAAAATATCAAATTGTCTCGTCGGTTTAATGCTACTAGCATTAGACCGACGATGGATGGTCCATGTGTCACTAACAATTTCATTACAGAAAATATCAAATTGACTCGTCGGTTTAATGCTACTAGCATTAGACCGACGATGGATGGTCCATGAGTCACTAACAATTTCATTACAGAAAATATCAAAGTGTCTCGTCGGCCTAATGCTAGTATCGTAAGCACTACTGTTCAGCATGTTCAGCATAATTGAGGTTATAGGTTTCAAGGTCGGGCAAAGTGGAGTTGGGTTATTTCTTCTGGAAGCTCTTCGTTGAACCTGGATTTTAGTCCGGTTGATGCCATTAGACTCACCTCTATTAAATGAGTATGCCAATTGTAATGTGGGTATGCCATAGTTAGACCTTTAGCTAAGCCTTCGGGGATTCAAAGCGTGATTTTAGTAAAATATAAAACTAGGGAAATAATTGCCATCGATAAAATGTAGTATTGTTAGGTGGAGGTAGCTGAAGAGGCCAGATAGGCATGCGTTTTATAGGCATCCGATAAGACTGGAACAACATAATTTGTGAAAAGGCTAGACAGCTGATAAAGGTTCTATAACATAACATAATATTCATTTATTTTCAGGCCACTTTGGCCCATAGATAAATGTAAAAAAACATAGATGTGTAAAAACCTTACAGACTAAAATAATAGAAAATTAAGTTAGTAGCACTTCACTGCACTATGACACTGTGCGCTCATCTGGCACTTGCCCGAGGAAGCGTCGGAACACCACACCCTGCGGCCAAAATCCTCTTTCAAGACGTGGTGCAGATAACACGTTGGTCCACAAACGGCTTAAAGTTGACGTTGCGGCGTGATTCCAGCAACTGCACCCTCGCTACGTACTTGGTCTTCTGACGCACGTACTATGTTTAGGTTTGACGCGCTTTTGATTTGCTGATCGCCTTCAGTGTCATCGGTGAAATTTGCCCTTAGCGTGAGTTTGGGCATATTCCATTGGGTCATTACCTGTTTCATCGGTTTTTGCAGCATTACCGCCCATTGAATATTAATTTGTTCTAGATTTCCTATTGATAGGATGTAAAAAAATGCATTCAGCCTTTTGTTATGGTCATTTAAATGTTTAATAATAGTGAATTGCAGTTACCATGAGTATGATGACTTCATGTATTAGCTGTCATTAAAATTGCTTTCATATTGCTTTTCATCATCAGTATATCTGTTGCATTGCTTTTCGGTGACTTGACTGGCTCAAATATGATAAAGTTTTTATTTTTGATGTTTTGCACTATCCAATTTATTTCGGTAAGTCTTCTGAAAATTTAGGAATAAGAAACATTTTGCGCATATTCATTATTATTCATGCATCGAAATCGCCTAAAGAGGTCTTCAACCAGTGCGCTGAAGTGGCAATGGGTCGGTCATATTAGCCATAGAACCGATGACCGTTGGAGTAGACGTGTTCTTGAGTGGAGAGTGCGAATCAGCAAACCTAAGGTAGGTAAGGGACCCAGTGGAGCGATGACCTTCGCAGGGTGGCTGATGGCAACTGAATGTGATTTGTTGAGAATTGAGATGAGTGGCGTGCAATTGAGTAGGCCTATGTCCAGCAGTGGACTGCTGTAAGCTGATGATGACGATGATGCATCGAACAGTTTTGAGTCTAAATGTATTCACATGATAAGAGTAGGGTAAGATCAATTTGTTCAATCAGTTTAATCTGAAAGATGAAGTGGCTCCACAAAGCGGATGACGAGTAAGATGATGAATAATAGAAAAGATTTGAATAAGACACTATGCTTACCTAACTACAAATAAAGACCAGCTAGACTGGGCGAGGACCTAGTTGGGAAAAGGCTAGACCTATAATGATGAGTGAAAAGTCCGTACTCGGGGTTGTCAGCGAGTTAAGAAGCGTAGTATCCTTGGAATTAAACTTACTGATCGTATAAGGAACTCGATAATGTGCTCCAAAACTCAAGTGGCTGATGTAGGTCACACGGCTGCCACGCTCATATGGAACTGAGCTGGTCACATCTGTCGCATGCCAGAAGAGCTACGGGCTAAAGTAATCACACAATGGGTCCCAAACAGCAGCAAACGGCAACGCGGCAGTACCAGAAGGGGATGACGGGACGAACTCGAATCTTAAGGATTGGCAAGTAACAGCACTGGGTAGGAATAAGTGGAAAGAGGGAAGGGAGGCCTTTGCAATGCAGTGAGACACAAATGGCTGATAATAATAATAAATAATATCGAATCGATCCGACACATTATTTCTGGGTTTGGGTTTCTAGTCTAGCTAACGGAGAGTACTTGCATAGACACAACCTCGTTGCCAGGATTATCCACCAGCAACTTGCTTTGAAGTACAACCTTGTGGAATCAGAAGTGCCATACTATAAGTATGCGCCCGACCCAGTTCTTGATAATGGTAATATCACGTTGTATTTGGATCGATCTATCATCACTGACAGGACTATTGTTGCTAATAAGCCTGACATTGTAGTGATAGATCGATTGGAGCGTCGCGCAATGATTGTTGATATAACAGTCCGTCATGACGAGAACCTCGTGAAAGCAGAAAGATAAACAGTTCAAGTATCTAGATCTGGCTCGCGAGGTTGTGGACATGAAGGATGTGAGTACAGCAGTCATTGTGCCGATAGTCGTGTCGGCCAATGGCTTAATAGCCAAGAGCCTCGACCTAAGATGTTCTTAGTAGGCTCTCGATTGGCAGCTGGGTCAAGGGCTTGATTCAGAAAGCAGTACTTCTGGACACGGCACGTATTGTCAGGAGGTTCCTCTCTCAACAGCCCTGACCACCGGTAGCTCGGACCCTGTTCCCAATGCTGGTGGGCTACTTTTTTTATATTTTTAAATGTCTTTTTTTACGTTGTTTTATATATAATATACTAAATTATTTAAAAATGTAACAAACATGTATAAAAATGAATAAAGGGAATATTAATGATAATGACGAAATTTTAGTCCACAGAAATATATCCTGAGAAACTGGAGACGATAATCAAGAGCACTAAACATATCCAAAACATCAAGTTCACATTCAGAAGGCATACTCGTAATAGTCCTTATTACATAGATTTCGATTACATTGCAACCTCTGGATACGGAAATAACTTGACGGTATACTTCATAATATCTTTTATTGATTGTAAGAACTGTTGCTAATCGCAAGCGCAACTGCTAAGCTGGGTTTGATTCCCGGGTGGGGCAAAGTGTTATTGAGTTCTTCCATCAGCAATATCTCACGTAGGAGCCACGGAGTCTGGATAAAATTTATGGCCGGTCGAATGCAAGCCCATTGACTTTTTTCGGGCATTAATATTATATTTAGCATATTAAAATATGCTAAAGATAATACCATCTAGGTCTAGTGGTCGCAAGCGCGGCAGCTGAGCATGAGGAGACAGTGGGTCCCGGGTTCCATTCCCAGGTTGGGCAAAGTGTTATTGGATTTTCCCATCAGGAATTTCTCAGTAGCCACAGAGTCTGGATTTGTGCCCGGTCGATGGCAATAAGCTCGCCTCCTATAATATAACTGGTGCATTGTACTGTTTTATTAGGTACACCTTTGCCCAACCCTTCGGGGATTACAGACATGATGTTATGTTATGTATGTACTTACTCTTTCTTTATTTTACGACTTTTTCTTCTAGCTCAAATGGCAGTTACATGAATACATAAGTGGACGCTATGTACTAGTGCCGGTGCAGTTTGAGTATAAGTTGTGTGACTTTTTGTACAAAGATCCATTCTTCGGTCAGATGTACGCGAAGCAACTGGCAGGGAATTGGTCTTGTCCATTCCCTCCTGTAAGTGTATACAGGTTTTTATATTGTTATTTATTTATTAGGATTGCCAACAAACGATACACACAAAACATTATAATTATTATAGATAATGGAAAATACGAAGTAATTTTATACCCGCGGCTTCACTCGCGTTAATTTAGAATTTGATAATCAATTCGGGTTGTACTCTGCCTGTAATAATATAATTCAATCATGATTCGAAAGACACTTGGCGTTATTTATTTATTAAACTTTTATGCACAAGCTAAAACTGTACAAAGGCGGACTTAATGCCTTGGGCATTTTCTACCAGTCTATCTTAGGGCGTCATTTATTTAGGAACGTTATTATTGTTTTCTTGGATAACAGTACTTTTTTTCGGGATGAAAGGTATATGTCCATTTCTGTAGGTACTGGTGTACAGAAACGGACATATACAGGGTGTAAGTGTAAACACTGTTATCCTTGAAATCACTGGTTTGGTTTTATTAATAGAACGTAAAATCAATGAAAAAAACTTTTTTTTTTTTAAGAAAATCTCCTATTTCCCACAAGATCGTTTCACCCTAATGCGCGCATGCAACAGCTGACGGGGGCACTCGCGGTCATACCTACACTACGCCGCACGCGCAACGAACGAGTATGAGTCATGACCTCAGTCAATCCGCTGTCGCGTTAGCGAGCACACGTACGTAACTTTTAGCGCCGCGCGCAGCCGTTCCGCTTGTGTCTCGCGCGTAAATTTAGTGTACTGAGATGTCTTACACAAACGAACAGTGGACCGAAATGGTTCGGCTTTACGCCATCGCGGGTGATAATCTCAACGAGGCTCGTAGTATGTATTCAAAATTGTTCCCTGGGCAGCCTGTGCCCAATCGTGAAACGATGTTGGCGGCATCACAAAGGCTACGTACCTACGGCCAGTTCACCGTGCCGGCCCATGCTCAGGGTCGTGGCAACCAACAGTTGCCAGTTGAACTTCAAGAACGTATCTTGAATTTCTTCGCGGAGCACCCAGAGGAGAGTACCAGGAGGGCGGCCTGTATTTTTAGGCTGAGGCATGTGTGGTCGTAAGTGGATCTCATTTAGAACAGTTGTTATGATTAATGTAGGTATTAGTAGTGTAGTTAGTGTAGATATGCAATGACGCAATCAGTGTTTTAATCGGTGATTTTTAACTGTAGGTACTTACATAAAATTGTAATAGACTTTTTAAATGCGCCAAAAATACCTAACCAAGGGTTTGGAATTAGTTTTCTTTGTTGTCAAATCAAATTTACATTTAGACTCGTCACGCAACACCTAAGGAAGGTATTTTTGCCTGTCCTAAGCTAGGAAAAGTATAAACGAAAAGTTTGCATCACAGGTTATGTTTCGAGTATTTTGTAGGTAGATAGGACGGGCGGCGATTACTTTCGTGCAATTTTCACATTTTGTTATAGTTATTCAATCCAAGTAAAATACTGGAATACAGCTACATCCGGTTAGACTGGAAGCCGACCCCAACATAGTTTGGAAGAGAGGGAAAATTAATTTCCCCGTGTGACCCACTCATGTTTCTCCAACAAGTCTCTTTCTATGGAACATAATTACCACGCTTATGTTTCCATGTATTGTGATTGAACTTGTCCGCGTTATGATTTAATGGCTAAGGGGAAAATTCATCAATGAAACTGAACGAGATTAACAAATCTAAACTACGTTCAATAACTGTCACAGTCATCATTGTTATGGAATATTGATATTTATATCTCTTGAACGCGAATAGGTTAACCGATTGCATTAGCTTCTCCTAATTCACCCCATTCCTCATCATTATCTGCCTATGCCTATTTCCCACCTATGTTGGGGTTGGCTTTCAGACTAAACGGATGCAGCTGAATACATGAAGCGACTGCCTATCTGACCTCCACGACCCAATTAGTACTGAATAATACGATACCGCTTGGTAAGACTGGTTATCAGATTTTCGGGCCATTGACCACCTATAAAGACTGTCAAAGATCTACAAATGACAGCCGGAACCAATGGCTTACCGTGCTTTCTGAGGCACGGAGGAAACTCAGTAAGTAATGAGTGGTCACTCATCCACAGACCAACCTAGGCAAGCGCGGCTTAACCCGAAGATTGATCTGAGTGGCTGTTATTATTTAGCCTCGAATTCTTCTTTTCATCCCATTCCTATTGTGGTAAAATTTGCTTTTCTTTTAGGGAAGAAGTCCCTTCAGAAACCTAGTAATGCATATGGAGAACATGCCCCGGGTACCTTTCACATACTCTTCACTGATAGTAAGGACCCGTGCTGATCTCATCATTTCTATGGACCCACCTGTTGAAGAGGTCGCTGTGGTGAAGATATACTTGACACTTAGGCAAAACTTGAAGAAGATTGATATGAAAACATGGAACGGGACGATATTGGCTAATCATACTTTTGCTTAAAATTATAGTGACGATAGTTGGCTAGCCGGTATTAATATGGCTGTTATGTTTTATTTTTGTTTTTGGGTAAATTGGATGGCAATAAATAATTTTGGAAATATTAGCATTTTATTAACAACACCACACTTGGCCAGTATGTTATGACCAACAATTACTGCGTTACTGTGCTTCGGGTGACATATTTCAGGAATAAGCAGAAGTCCAGGGATGTATGGGCAAACACGATGTAAGACTTTAACGCGATCCTGCCAGGGCTGCGGGACGGTTTGAAAGAAATACCGCGGCCCTGTAAGACAAATTGCAAGAAAGGAACATGGATGGGTTTTAGTCAGTACAAGTCAGACACTCCCTTCCGCTCTGCCCAGAGCGGGAGAAGTCATTTGATGATTTCCAATCCGAAAAAAAAGGCTTTAACGCGATGACTCTCTTTGACGCAACGGACGTCGCGATAAGAAAGAATTTACCATTTTTTTGAACCCTTCGTTGTTCATCGTGAATGGTTGATCGACTAGCCATATACATATCTTAGCCATTGACACGCTAAGAAAGATGATTCAAGAAAAACTACCTACTTCTCTAGAGAGTTCTTTTATTTAGCATTTTCAATTATTTAAAAGTAATTTTCTAATTCAATTATGAGTAGACACACACTTTTCCTTATAAGTAAAACTTCTAAAACACATAGGTACGGAATAATAATTAGCATACGAAAACATTAAGTCTACACCACACACATAGGCTTAATTTATATTCAATACTGCAAACCAGACAAGATACGGCAAGTATCTTACGTTCACAAGCAGTTCATTAGTTTGAATGGTCAGTCAGATTCTGCCAAATTCCACGGGGCAGTTGCCAACATCGCTGCGAACATTCTAGAACAGAAACAAAGAGGCTCTTATTACGAGGCTAGTGTTTGTAAATGCCAACATTGCTCTGTTTAGATGGCTTCGTACTAAAGTAGCAAAACTAGACTAGACATTGTTATACATTATTTTACATTGCTAAATAGGTTTACTCTCAAAACATCAATATAAGGCCTCAATTTTAGTCATTGTTAAGCTGAAACTTATAATAACAATTGACGGATGGTCAGGATTTATTCCGTTACACTCGGACATAATGTAGGCCGAAGATGTATTTCGTGCAATGAAAACAAGAAACACTGCTTTTATCAAAACTAACAAATTACAAGAAATTACAGCATCACGCCTGTAATCCCCGAAGGGTTAGGCAGAAGTGTACCTAATACTACACCCACATTTCGCCAGTTGTTTTTTAAGTCCCATGTAATAGGGGGCGAGCTTATAGCCATCAACTGGGCACAAATCTAGACTCCGAAGCTGCGATTCAGTAATTTCTGATGAAAAAACCCAGTAGCACTTTGCCCGACGCGGGAATCGGACCCAGGACCTCATGCTCAGCAGTCGCGCTTGCGACCACTAGACCAACGAGACAGTCAACAATAAAAAAATAACAAAAATAAAAAACATTACAATTGGGAAAAAAACAAGTGGGAAATTAATATTAAACACACACTAGGTACACTAGGCACAATGAATCGGGTACAGTTCCTGGATGTTTTACCTCCGCTGCGACCAGATATTACATATCATCCTTGCTGCGAACCCAAAACATCACAACTCTGTAGCTAAACCACTTAAACAAACGTTTAATTCATCCTTAATTAAGAAGCGACCGCCAATGCATTAAATAAAAATGATAAACATCTGTCCGAAAAGCCAGTAATGAAAAGATAGAACTATATATATATTTTTATGAAGCCATTGCGAGCACTATCAGGCGTTCCGGTTCAACGGCCCGAGACGATTTGAGTTTATCGTGCTGCCGTACCGCGGTTACTTTGTCACATATTTTATACAGCCCTTAAAAATCTTTGTGGTTCATCACTACCTTGAGTGACGGTAGGGCAGACACACCTTGGATCTTAAAAAAAAATGGTCGTTTAAAATTTTTATTCCTCTGCAATTGTGGAAGATTTTATTTCAAAGTGTAGGTTTTGTTTACAGTTTTAGCTAACTGCTGTAAAAAAGTTTATTGAGTCTTTTATGTTGGTGTTTTTACCATGTTTTTCGCACTGACACTTGCGAGACATAATAAACGAAGCAGAAAGACGAATTTCTCATGAAAACGTTTAGGTAAATGGCAACGTTGCAGCCCGTTGCTGTTTGTCATACAGAAGTCAGCTATGTCGCTCTGGTCTGTCATTTTGATTCGGCTTTGCTGCTACTGTTTGCAGTTGCGGTTATGTTTTTAAATTATAGGTACTGTAGCGGCACTACAAAAACTACTAAGTATCATAGAACAAAAAGTACTACAGCGTCACCTATGACGGAGTGGACGAACTAATCAACGAAATCCTACATCGCGCAATTAAAGTTATCCGCGGCTTAAGAATATATATTATACAAGAGCCCGACAACAACTGCCCATCAGACACAACACCCGTCTGTTCGGAGGATCCTCCATTTTCTATGGGGGATGAAGAGTCTTACACCCTGTTCTACACACCCCCAAAGTACTAATGTGTTAACCAAATATTAAAAGATCTTTACAAATAAAAAAATAAAATAAAAACATAAAATAAAAACAAAAGGTGCTATAAAAATATCTGCCACGGCTATAATGGGAGGTAGTATTGTGTTTTTAGATTACAATAGTGAAGAACTTTGTTTTTATCTACGCTTACTGGCAGATAACATTGTCTAAGAATATTTATGTTTTCTCTGTAAGTGAATTTGTAATTCTGTTGAGAAATAAATATGTTTAACCGTAAATATAACATAACACGACGCCTGTAATCCCCGAAGGGTTAGGCAGAGGTTAGGTCCACCATTATTATAGTACACTCTCATTTCGCCAGTTATGTTAAAGTCCCATGTAATAGGAGGCGCGCAAGCCTATTGCTATCAACCGGGCGCAAATCCAGAATTCATGACTGTTACTGAAAATCCTGATGGAAAAACCAATAACAATTTTCCCAATAAGCTAAATAACATAACATCACGCCTGTAATCCCCGTAGGGTTAGGCATAGGTGTACCTAATAGTACACCCACATTTTGCCAGTTATGTTGAAGTCCCATGTAATAGGAGGCGAGCCTATTGTCATCAACCGCAAATCCAGAATTCTTCATGGCTGCTGCTGAAAATCCTGATGGAAAAACCCATTAACAATGTGCCCAATAAGCAAAATATTTGTCTTAATATTGATAGAGGTAGAAAAAAAATGTAAGGAGTAAGTTCGAGTGAATCGGTTTCTTCTAGGCAAGCGCACTCCACCCTTGGCCGCATCATTGCTTTTCATCAGGCAAGTTGCTGCCAAACGCAAGCCAAGTTAAAAAAAAATATATAATAGCTATTTTTATCCTTCCGAAGAATGAACTTCAAAAGCCGATACTAGCCAAATTTTACCCCTGAAAAAAGTTAATATACTACCAATAAATAATATAGAGCTTAAAATATGGAATGTCCAGTCTCAGGGCAAGATTCCAACGAAAAATAACAACTTCATATCATTTGAATACGATGAAAAGCCAAACGGTATGCATTATTCATTTGAGCAGAGTTGGGTGCTCGCATATGATAAAATTTATTATAAGTGCACGCAATATTATGACGTGGTCATGTAGAGATGAATGGTCCTATGAAGGGTTTTTCCTGTAAACTGTTTTCCAGAAAGCTTCGCGTTCCTGAATGTTGTTTTGGAGTAATGTTCCTGAAAACATTGACACTACACTTTTTAGGTTTCCGTGGTCAACAAGGAACCCTTTTAGTTTCGGCATGTCCGTCCGTCTTTCTGTCTCGCAGCAAAGCTCAAAGACTCTTAGTACTAGAAAACTGTAATTTGGCATGAATATACAGATTAGTTACGTCGACTAAGTGGTAAAATAAAATCTCGAAAAGTATTTTATTAGGGGGATATTTTTTTTTTCTCGCGAGCCCCCTAGTGTGGGATGTCGTTTGATCGGTCTCTAAAAAATATTGCGAGTTTGTTCAAATAATGTTCAATGTTTTCACCAACACTAAGTGTAACCTAATTATATCCCTAATGCCCGTTTTCACCAACACTAAGTGACACCTAACTCAATGCCGAGTGCCCGTTTACACCAATACTAAGAGACACGACGATAGAGCATCGTAGAATATCTACATCTCTAACTCCTTCCTTGTTGATAGGGAAATAATTTCTATGTCTACGCCTTGTAAAAACTCGGGTCTACAGGTCGCCCCATGCTCGGGCAGAAGACATGTTGAGTTGTATAGAAAACGCTTTGACTATTCTTGGCAGAATAGAGATGCAATTTTACACATTCTGTTCATTAGGACAGTCACATCAAAACTGTGTTAAATTTTTTTGTCTTGTTTCAACATACAATCTGCTTGGCCGAATCGTTTGAACTCTAGTTTTATTTTATTCACTACCGGTTTTTCGTGTAGCAACCAAACACAACAAACAACAACAACAACAAGCAACAGCAACATTCTAAAAATAAAACTCATAATCAAAATTATCCCTCGGTAAATTAATATTAAAAAGCTCAAACGGTCATTATTCCATCTTTAGCTCAACGATTCATCATAACATAGGCGCGACAAAAATAAATTAGCTAAGCCACAACACAGTGACACTTCAAACAATTTGTCTCGTCTATCATTTGTCTGGCGATTTGCTTAAACCTCATCTGCTTTGGACAGAAGGGGGAACAAAAACATCGAGGGAACTTATCCAGTTTGCTCCCCTAAGAAGTCTTCTCCGTTTACACTTACACCGTTATCATTAACTCAACTGAGAGTTACTCACACAGGGATAGAGGCGAATGTGTTTTTTTCTTATGTTTTTTGCAATTTGCAGGTCAGCATCAGGTCAGTATCAGGTTGATGTTTGCTTGATTAGCGACCGTAGTAAATATGTTTTTTTTATTAAATTATAGTCTTTAGAAAGATCAGAAAAACTCCTCAAATTCTTATCAACCTAAATAATGACCAATCTAATCTAAATTATGAAAAATCATGACATTTACGGTCAACAATAACATAAAGAATTCTATTGATTTTAAATGATAAATATTTTTATGTTACAGTCTTGCGACTGTAACTCAATCAATGAATTATCAAAATACAACTTGATACCCACTGCTTGCAAATTGCAAAAAAATTAATGAACATTAAATTTCGCGAGCTTTCCTTGCGTTTTAAACGTGCAAAGAAAACACTCGTCCTTTTAAAATGACGCCACTTTGCGCGTAACCAATCATAGTACGTATATCAATGTGTGCGTTCCACCACTGTTGTAAAGTACGCAGTAAGTCAAGTCTGCATTATCTGTGAACAGACACTTAGTTGTCGGCGGATGATTGATTGCACCAGTGTCGCTGACTCCGCCAAACTTAGCTACGGATCACTGGCAGATGGGGTGAAATCCCACAATTTACTCACGGTTGTGACAAATAGAATTGGCGTGGTTTTTTTTGACATTTATTGTTTTTTTTTTGGATTGGGTGCAACTGGCAAAGTAAAGAAAAAAATGGAAAGACGAAACGGTACAGACCTAGGTATGCCCCCTGAAGTGACACAACAGGCCCATAATATAGGTAAGATAATATTTTTTGAAGAAAATTAATAAGATATTTTCATATCATGAACTAATTTCAAATACGTTATGTACCTAACGAACAACATTGCCTACACGCGTCTATAAAATACGAATAGATATGTTAAAAATTTCAGAATATCATAAAAACCCATTTGCACTGGTTTAGTTAACAATATCTCTCAGAATACGAGAGTCAGATTGATGAAGAAAATCAACATCAATTTCTGCAGTAGGCCCATATCTGCAGTAAGTATCTGCTATTTCAAGTTGTGCTTTTCAAACAACTACTTAACTATTCATTTCAAAGTTGACGAAAACCGCAAGCGTCAGCATCGATGCTGTTGACAATTACCGCAACTACTACAACACTGCGTCGCCGTGGTTATAATTATTCCGAACACAGCGTCACAAGTGTACCTTAGTCATCATTTCAGCCGAAAGTTGCCACAGCTGGACATATACCTCCCCCAAGTGGCGCCACATTGACCGGTCCCGTGCGACTTGCATCCAGCGATTCCCCACAACTTTTACCAGGTCATCGGTCCACCTAGTAGGAGGCCTTCCAACGCGTCTTCCAGTTCGCGTATACCTTACTACTTATTAGTATTATTGAAAAAGCTTAACAACCTATTGTTTTTACAAGTGATTGATACCTATGATGTAATTTAATCTACTACTATTCATTGCACTTTCATAAATGATTCTTCAAATATCTTGATCTTGGACTATACATACATTATGGTCACAACCACACAAACTAAGTAGGACCTATTTTTTAAGTCATACAGAATCACGGCATTGTTTCCGAATTGCAGGTGCAGCTCAATACAAATATACATAGTACACCAAAATTAATTAAATTAAATAATTGAATCTGTATAATATTAATTACACAAACTAATTAAACCAAAGCCATTGAACTCTGTTGGCGTCAAACACACGCTTCCAATTTACTTGGTGATCAGGAGGTTCTGATAAACACACTATACTGAAATCGTTCAATAAGTTTTGGTAAAGGTTCATCCTCATTGAGTTTTGAGAATTGATGGAGGTTCTGCTATGAAAGTGTAATTGTATTTCCTAGAGTTAGGATTTTAGTAGTGTTGTGAACTTGTGACGGAACCTCGGCTCCGCCTCCACAAGTGCGGAACTCCCGCAAGAAATCCTACCTCCGCCCACACTTCCGCTTCCGTAAGTTGTTGCGGAGTTATAACGGAGGTTGCCTGTTCTTAATTTTGATTACCATTAAAGTCTACTATGTTAATAATACATAAACTTAACTGGTAATGTACTATGATGTACATATTTTGAATAAAGACTTTTTGAATATGATAAAATGTACCTAGATTTCACTCTCGGGTTATAAATGATTATTGATCACACATCACACCACACACATCACATCTTTTTCATCCTTTTCACTTCCGCTTTTACCTACACATCATCGGAGGCTAAACTCTTTACCTCTACATCCGCCTCTGCTTCCGCTAAAAAGACCTCCGTTACAACTCTAATTATAAGGCATGTTGAAAGAACAGTCATTTCATTTATTTTGCCGTAAAAAATTAGAAAGTAGGTAATGTTATAAGTTTTGTGAATACTTCACAAAATCTTCGTAGTGAAAGTAGAATTTAAGCCAAAACTAAAAACTTGAAAACCTTTTATAATTTTAAAAGACGTTACAAAACCCGCAACGCAAAATTGTGGCAATAAAAGTATTTAACCATCGTCTTGTTTTCAAACTAAGTTCTTCGCGGAGTTAAGCAGAACTTTTTATAATGGCCGTATCATTTTATTTAGTTAAGAACCTGAGTTGGTAAATGTTTTATCTACATTTGAGTGTTGGTTGCCCGGAGGCCATGTTGCCCATTAAAGCGTGCTCAAAAGAGTCGAAACTAAAAAAAAGAAAAGAGCTTATCGCATTCCCCAGCTGGACAAGTGCCCCTTCCAAGCTGTGCCTCAACATCCTGTTTGCTGGCTGCCCTTTTCCGTTTTTTTGGCTGGGTAATAATATAGTTAAATATAATATATTATTTAAGTAACCTATTTAACCTGCCAAACTACATAGTTAAACATTTTTAGGGCTCCGTACCCAAAGGGTAAAAGGGGACCCTACTAAGACTCCGCTGTCCGTCTGTCTTTCCGTCTGTCACCAGGCTGTATCTTATACGTATGTATCGACGTATATATCGTATTATACGACTGTATCTTATACGTCGGCTGTATGTTAACCGTGATAGCTAGGCAGTTGAAATTTTCACAGATGATGTATTTCTATTGCCGCTATAACAACAAATAATAAAAATATAAATTATTTAATTAAAGGGGGCTCCTATACAAGAAACGTGTTTTGTTCGGTTTATGGTACGGATCCCTTGGTGCGCGAATCCGACTCGCACTTGGCCAGTTTTTGTATACAGCTGTGATAGAGACGAGTTGAAAAATATACATGTACTAACAAAAACTTTTATATAAAATCTGTGTTAAAAACTTACCCTTCAAAGTCCACAAGCCTATTAAAGCCTTAGGCCCAAGTTGATTTTATTGAATGGGCTCCCATTTATTTAGTGCCGATACGGAACACTAAAAGTAAATAGAGTGAAACCAATTGTTCGAAGTTCTTGACTTAAAGTTTTACCGTTTTACTTTCTTTTGGAAAAGTGTAGAGGTGTTAATACACTAATAAGATTTAGTCGTTATGACTTCGATTGGAGCAGGTCGTTTCTTTTTTCTTTCGCTCGGGTCGATCTTCAAGTTAAGCCGGGCTTGCCTAGGTTGGTCCTCGGGTGGGTGACCACTCATTACTTACCGAGTTTCCTCCGTGCCTCAAAAAGCACGTTAAGCAATAGGTCCCGGCTGTCATTTATAGATCTTTAACAGTGGTTACGGGTAGTCAGTGGCCTGAAAATCGACAACCCAGTCTTACCAAGGGGTATCGTATTCATCATCTGCCTAGCCTTTTCCCAACTATGTTGGGGTCGGCTTCCAGTCTAACCGGATGCAGCTGAATACCAGTATTTTCTTACCAAGGGGTATCGTATTACCCAGCACTAACTGGGTTGTGGAGGTCATCTGATAGGCAGTCGCTTCATGTAAAATTCCAGTATTTTATGAATTCGATTGGCAGTAAGTAATGTTGTGTGCTAAGTCTGAAATAAAAAAAATTGTATTTCAATTTCAATGTAAAGTGGAATTAAGGCCAAAGAATCTTAGTTTGTTACTTAGATAATATTAAGAACTGCTATGTTGGTCTAGTGACGTATGTCGAGCACGAGGGCCTGGGTTCGACTTCCAGGTCAGGCAAATTGTTATCGGGTTTTCCATCAGGAATTTCTCAGTAGCACCCACGGAGTCGGGATTTGTGTCCGGTTGATGAGAATAGGCTTGCCCCCTATTACACGGTACTTAAACAAAACAAGCGAAATGTGGGTGTATTAATAGTTAGACCCTGCAGAGATTGCCGACGTGATGTTATATCATATAATATTAAGAAAAAACTAGTTTTGTATACGAATATGAAAGACTTCGATAAACTTTTGGTATTCCTCATACAATCTTGGCAAAACATCAACAGTTTTGTATTCACGCGCCGCTTTTATATAAAACTCCGCAAGAAATTTCACTAATCTTTCCCAGTAGTTTCGCTGAGCCATATGGGCCCACTTTTGAACACGCAGCCTAATATACACCAGTTGTACTATGTTGTACGATGGGAATTGAAAAATAAAATTGGCAATGCCCCAATTTTTCGCTTCAATAAATGCAGTTCAGTACAATTGTGTGCAGTACAAGGTGGTACTTTTGTTTCCCTGAAACTTGCTCTGAGGAAGTATGCCAATTGAAGTTGTTGTTTATTTTCTTTTTTAAGAGGCCTGGAGTTTTTTGTTCGATGGAGTGCGGCCAATTGAGATTCCTTCTTGGGCTCAATTGTTTCGATTTGGTATTCAGATTTTGTTACGTTGTTTCTTATGTTAATTTGGCAAATATTTTGATAAACACACCTCTTCGAATCATATGAGCGCCTAGTACTTTTTACCCAACTGCGCGGCAATACTTATTCCGTAGATTGTATGCTGGGCATTTTGCGAATTGGACTGATGATTTATCATCGTAACTGTACTTTGGGGGTCGAGAGGAAACTAAGACTTGGCTAGAAAATAAAATCCGATCTTGACCCTCAAAGGTCGAGAATAAACTATAGTTAGGGGTCCAGTGGATACATTATTTTTTGGGGGTCAGCCGCCGTTTAGTCCAATTTGGGACCCTTTTTTAAAAAAAAAAACTTAACTTTACTTATTTCCAATTGGACAGCCCAACATCGACAGTCTCAAACCAGTGATATCCTAGGAAGGTAGTCCAAGTTGTCAGTTAAGTTACGGATAGTTCCTGCAAACACTTAGGTGACCTATACGGATAACGTTGTAGTCTAAAACTTGGGTGAAAGTGCAGGTTTTGGTGCGTCGTATAAACTGGGATGTAACGTTAAGATAATAAAACATCACGCCTGTTATTGCCAAAGGGTTAGGCAGTGGTGTACCTAATAGTACATGGTATTTATTATACCTGCAACTTAAGCAAATTTTACTTTACATTTCATTCCAGTTATGTTTAAAGTCCCAAGTAAAATGGTATGAGCCTATTGTCATCAACCGGGCACAAATCCAAACTTCGTTGTAGCTATTGAGAATTTCCTGATTTAAAAACACAAAAACACTTTGCCTGACCAAGGAATCGTACCCATGTCTTCATGCTCTGCGGTTGCGCATGCGACACAGTGTTAGAACAGAACATAGTTTTCTTGTTCTATATGATTCTTTAAATGTACCTTATTAATCGAATTATTTAATAATATCAATATATCAATCAGGAGAGCAGCGGTGGCCCAGTGATAGCGACCCCGACTTACGAACAGTAAGTCGTGGGTTCGAACCCAAGCAGGCGCATTACTTTGTGTAATTTATTTTATCACCACTGCTCTCAACAACGGTGAAGGAAAACATCGTGAGGAAACCGGCATGTCCTAGAACCAAAAATTCGAAGACATGTGACATCTACCAATCCGCACTGGGCCCGCGTGGTAGATTATAGCCCATTCCCTCTCATAGAGAGGAGGCCTGTGTCCCAGCAGTGGAAACATTAAAAGGCTGATGATGATGATGAATATATCAATTATTTATTCGGTTTATTTAAACTATAGGAAAGAGGCTAAATTGGATTCCCATTTCGACATCAACTCCCCTTTTCTTAAGTTGGACTCGGCTTCCAATCTAACTAGATGCAGTGGAATACCAGTAGGTATTTTACGTGGAGCGAGAGCCTATCTGACCTCGAAAGCTCGTTACTGGCTTATGGTGGTATTGACTTTCTGATTTCCATTTTAATATTCCGATTCAATACAGCATAAGAATAGTGGTTTTGAGGGAAAGAAAAACTAGAAAGCTACACGAATTGATAACTATAAAAACAAGATGTTACCTGCGACCTTGTTCATTAGATCTAACGATATTTCCCATCCCATTTTGTTTTGGCAGAATTTCGAATTTCTTTTTAGCAGATGGTACATCCATGACCATCTGCAAAATGGAAAAGTAAGTAAGGAACGGCTTTGTCAAATAACTTTTATACCGCTTTTCAGTAACAACAGTTCGCTGTTGGATTTTAAAATCTAATTTTAAAACATTGACGACAAACAATAAACGATTTCTTATTTCAAAAAATATTACTAAAGGTAACACAAACTCAAAACTGATATTTCATAGAAGCTTTATATTAAAATAATTGCTCTTAATAACGGGTTTTTATTTATGGGACAGGGGCTACAGCACAGAAGTTATATTAGTATTAACATACAGTATATCAACAAGGAACAAATCGTTGGTATCGGCTCGGATTAGATTGTCACATCGGGGCAAATCAACTGCCTAACCTTTTCCCAACAATGTTGAGGTCGACTTCCAGTCTAACTGGATGCAGCTAAATACGAATATTTAACATGAGCTCCACAAGGCACTGGGTAATACGATACCCCTTGGTAAGATTGGTTATCAGAATTTCGGGCTCCTGATTATCATACGAAGCGGACGAACTAGATGTCTTCCTTGAGAATTGGAAAGAAATAGCACAGAATCGTGACCGTTGGAAGGTATGGAAGAAGGCCTTTGCCCGGCTGTGGGACAATATGGGCCAGCTATAATATAATAATAATAACGAGATTATCGAGATAAGTGGTTCTGTTTTAAGTGTGTATTGCAAACCAACATAAAGTTTAGTTGACAACCCTAATATCCGCGTCTGATTTCAGAAACAGCCATACCTGGTCTACTGGTCACTGTATACTATGGCTATAGGAAGTAGCGAACAATTATGGTGTATTAACTGTAATTGGTCAATGAATTCTCCATAATGGACATGGGTAAAGTGAAAAGTTACTGGACACTTATATAATGATTATTACGGAAATCAATCTATCTATTCGATTATTAAATGTCGAACTGAATTGAACGACACGTCAGTTTTTAGGTTTCTTTTTTTGCTGCTAGTTCAATTTCTATGCATATATCATTTAATAGTGATGGATGTAATAGTTTAAAGTGTAGGTGGTCCGAATTTTATGTAACCTATCGCAGTTTATTGGCCACTCTTACTTTTGCCGGCGGCTTCGCTCGCCTTGTGGTCGACTATCATCACACGGCACGGGAACATCGTAAATACTCGTAGGTATAGTAAGTAGTCTATGACACTCGAGGATAATGCAACTTCCCATTAAATTCGGCAACGATCAGTCATAAAAAAGTTTTCCTTAAATCCAAACTTACTAACTTTGTCTGTTTATAATATTAATAATATTGATGGAAAAAAACTGCGCTCACTGACGGTCGACCACTTTTTAGTCTTATGCACTGGGCAATAAGGTTGGTTGGCAGTGAGTGCGGTAGTATGTTATTTTTCATTATCATTACTTTTGGATCACACTACGTATAAGTATGTCTATCATGCTCTGCAAAAAATATGCGTTGCCGTCCTGTGTTGAAAACCAGACTCGTATTAATGTAATATTTTCAAGTATATCTCTAAATAGTTAATTGTGGAGCCCCTCTATAATATATAATAATAATGACTCTATAATATATACAATTATATGTGATAATTACTTTATTAAATGTCCATCACCGCGAAAAGTAAACAGTGGAAAACTAGTAACGTTTGAATTGTCAATCATCATCATCATCTGCCTAGCCTTTTCCCAACTATCTAAGAGTCGGCTTGCAGTCTAACCAAATGCAGCTGAATACCAGTATTTTACATAGAGTGACTCCATAACCCAGTTAGTACTGGGTAATACAATATCTCTTGGGAAGACTGATGGTTGTCAGGTATCGCCACTGACTACCTATAACGACGGATCTAGAAATGAGGGCCGGGACAACAATTAAACGTGCTTTTCGAGGCACGGAGGAAACTCGATATGTAATGGGTGGTCACCCATACACAGACCAACCTAGGCAAACGTGGTTTAACCTAAAGATTGATCCGAGCGGCTGCTATAATTTAGTCACGAGCGTTTGAACATCAATATAGCAATTACATTGTTTTATACCAAATGTTTTTTGAAGTTATACTTCTTTTGGCGCGATAGGGAAAAATGATGAGAGTAAATTTTTACGATGCGCGCACACACCGTCACGAAAAACCCTGAAGTTAGCTAGTCAACATTTTAGTTTGTGCGTAATAAGTACACATACACTTTTTTATGTACCTATCTAAACACTCACGCTTAACGAAGCGTGAGTGAATAACGATTCATAAAAAAAAACATTTAAAGCTGTAAACCAACAAAGAACGTAAACAAAATGCATTCGATATAAAAACGTTTCAAAATTTAGATTGCCATATTCAAAGTGTTGAATGTACACGCATACTGATTGAAGCTTTGCAGAGAAGATACGCTTGTTTGTATTCATAACAATGTACTGGATACAGTTCGTACATTTTATGCTAACAAAGGGACGATTGCAGGCTTTTAGGGAGAAAAATATTTTGGTAAAGATAGATTTAGTTTATTTTTCCATTGCCACGTGGTAAAAACGGAACCCTTAAACATTCATTCTATCCGTCTGTGTCTGTCCAACCGTATATCACAGCCATTTTACTCTGAGACTGTTGACACCACATGGTTGAACGTACTTGGCCGTTTATTAGCTAGCGACCAGCCAGCTCTTCACACAGTTTCGACGACAAGACAAAACATCGAGAGATCTGTCAATTTAATTTGAATATTAATGCAAATGCTTTGCGGAATAAATCCCCTAATTTCGTTGCGCGGTTCAGAAGAACGTGGTCACACACGGAATAAACTTTAATTTATAGTAACAGGTAGATATAGTTAATGGATTAACAAGCTTATTGAAAGGTTTCCACTGACGGATCGTTGTATTTGTCACGCCAATTGATTTCTTTCAAATGCACTACCCCAATTCGATCCTCTCCTGCTTTTTATAACACCCATGAGGTGTTATAAAAAGCAATGAAGGTAAACCAATTGTCAAGAAGGCAGTGATATTCTTCTTTAGACTGAGCTGAATAGGTCCCATACAGTTTTGTCAATTCTTTTTGATACTTAAAAATTGAAATTTTCATGCAAAAACTACATCAGTCATAATGGTGAATAGACAATATAATGGTGAATCCTAAGACATTCTAATTCTATCAAAAGAATGTCCCAATCAAAACCTAAGCCACATAATAATTCCAAAGGAGGCCAAACACAATAAATATACGATTACCAAGCCCCCTTTCTACCTGTCAGGGCTGCGGGACTGTTCGAAAGAGATACCGTGGCTCTGGAACACAAAGGGCAAGGAAGAAACATGGATGGGTTTTAGTCAGTACAAGTCTGACACTACCTTCCGCTCCGCCCAGAGCGGGAGGAGTCATTTGATGATTTTCCATCCGAAAAAAAATTAAAGGCCCCCTTTCTACAGTATAATATATATATTATATATATCGTCCCACTGCAAGACAAAGGCCTCCCTTCCCTCCTTCCACTTTTCGCGATCAAATGCGATTGTAGGCCAATCCTTCAAGAAAGAGTCCAGCTCATTCCGCCATATCCTCTTAGCCTTCAAATAGGCAACGCTAAGCCAAAGTCAATCGCGTCGACGATAAGTAATATCGATGAAAGAATAAAAAACGATGTAAAGAAGGTAATGAAAAGACTCAAAAACATTAATTTTATTGAAGGTGAAAGCAAAATCAAGAAATGTGCTTTTCAAAAGACATCCAAATTTTGACAAAGCAGTTCTGATTTCGCCAAACCGAAAAGAAGAAGCGATGCGGCGGTGACTATTTAGTCCTAGAAGAGGTTTTGGCTCTAAAGTAAATCTAGATGGTCATCTTTAATGATGGTAGTGGTGACCAAACCATACGAAAACCACGGTGAGGACATTTTTTAATCGCCAAGTAACCATTACTGCTTCTTTGTAGGAAAAGAGACCAATATCCGGCCATTGGACAGTAACATTATTAATAATGTACTAGCTGATGCCCGCGGCTTTGCCCGCGTGGATGTCCGCTCCCAGACAGCTTATTTCTTTCCGACATCTACAACAAATATCATTATATTTTAGCCAATGTAGACAAAAACTTGACTAATTATATACTTAAGCCTTCCTCGAGAACCACTCTATCCATTTGTGAAAATAGCATGAAAATCGGTGCAGTAGTTTTTGATTTTATCGCGAACAGACAGACAGACGCGGCGGAGGACTTTGTTTTATAATATGTAGTGATTGTAATGTAATCAACAACCACCATAAACAACCATGGCAACAAATGCCTCTTTCTTCTCTCTACAAACAGAAGTCCCTATTTACCCAACACTATGACAATCACAGACTACTACTAAGCGACTAGTCCTAAGTGACATTAAACCAAAGCCAATTCTGTCGATATGTAATATGTACGTCCGTATAGGATAAGTTTTAGATATCCCATTACGAGGCCCGACATGGAAGGGGCGTGTGTTTGGTAGACTCCAGAGGGTCATTACGACCAATATTCTTTGTATTTAATTTCATGTCGCTTAGGTTGTGTTGAAAGGAATAGTTATTGGGTGTAGGTAGGTGGGTTAGGGATAGAATTTCTATGTTGTGAGTAGTTATGTCGTTTGAAAAGTTTTGATTTTAATACTGCGTGATTTCTCGCTAAAAAATAATAAAATTGGTTTTAAAACTGTGTTGTTAAATTGGATGGAGTGACACATTCACTATGCATTTTATAGGTTATTTGTTGTTTAGGACCAAAATAGCTCTAGAATAAAAAGGTGTAATATTATTTACTGTTGTTACAGGTAGTTTACAAATATAGTTATTAACAAGGCAAGTTAAATAAGAGGTTATAAAATTAGATTTTATTTTTTATCGTTTATTTCTGTTGTCCGAGGAGCTCGTGGCTTAATAAGAGCCGCTCGCCGCTAAGCCGTGCTTGCCTAGGTTGGTCTGTGGATGGGTGACCACCCATCCACAGACCAAGTACCAAACCAAGTTACATACCAAGCCAAACCAAACCAAGTACCATACCAAGTTTCTTCCGAGCCTCGGAAAGCACATTAAGCCGATGGTCCTGGCTGTCAGTTGTAGATCTTTGACAGTCGTTAGGTAGTCAGTGGCGCAAAAAGTCTGACAACCAGTCTTACCAAGGAGTATCGTATTACCCAGTACTAACTGGGTTGTGGAGGTTAGATAGGCAGTCTTTCCATGTAAAATACTGGTATTCAGCTGCATCGGCTAGTCTGGGCTAGGCAGATGATGAGTCCTTTTATCCACTTAGGTATCACTTAACATAAATAAGATCCACTTAAGTATCACTTAACATAATTAGCTTTCTACAGTTTTCATTTACACATCCAAGAATTCGGAACATTCATCGCCGTACTTAAGCATCTAAAAACGGCTTATTCTGGACTTAAACATCTCCCAAACAGTCATAATTATCTACATAATAAATACACAAACACTTACAAAGAACGAAAATAAGAAGTTCTTTTTTTCGAGTTTGTTTCAGAGTCATTTTTAGGCAGGGAACTCTAATGTCATAAGTAAGTGACAGATGGACAGACAGACGCGTTTTCTACTCCAACGAAGAGTGCTTTTACTTTTCCCAATTCAATGAATTATTCACTCGTTCGAGTTTTTTCGCTCCCGCCTAAATTCATATTCGCATTAGGGCGTGCGTTCATTGGTCGAGCAAACATCATTTAAATATTTGATCACTGGGCAAAAAGGGGTATGATCATGATACCGTATGGGGGAAAACATTTGCTAAGGTACACCGTTTAACCTTTTTGTGAAAAAGAAATTGACTGTATTTCGTAGATAATTATGCCATCAGATATGAAGTATCCGCCGCTATTCTGTGTTTTTATTATTTCATAATAACAGCTTTTATTTGAATGTATATGAATGTATATACTTATAATTTTTTGGTCTGTCACACGTCCTCCTCAGTATTCTCATCTTAGCCACATGCAATTCGTCCATTACAAAATAATCATTAGCTTTAATTAAATTAAAAAAAAAACATTATAAGAAAGGTTTACGTTCCAAATAATTAAACTAATCACAATCCCAACAATTTTTTAAAAATAATCAAATTGCTTATGCAATCATGATAATTGATAACAAATGCGCAACTAATACTTGTAAATAAATAAATATTAGCAATTTTCACTCCGAAACCTCGTACAGTAATCTTTTTTAGAGTAAAGTATAAAATAACAATAAAAATTATTAAAATTTAGCAATTTTACTTCAAATTTTAAATTCTCGTAAATTCTCCGTCAAAAAGAACATTGCAGAATATTCTCGATCGGAGAACATTCTCCGTATGAGGATATTT
This sequence comes from Lycophotia porphyrea, assembly GCA_950005105.1. Taxonomy (NCBI): domain Eukaryota; kingdom Metazoa; phylum Arthropoda; class Insecta; order Lepidoptera; family Noctuidae; genus Lycophotia; species Lycophotia porphyrea. The sequence continues at coordinate 7,207,175 of OX465396.1, forward strand.
CCCCGACCCATCACTACTTAGCACACGTCTCCTGCGCCATTATGACACACGTCTTACTCAAAACAGATGCTTCCTTCAAATTGATGTCGACAACTTTGGAATATTTCAAATTGGTCTTTGAAATATTTATACCATATATACCATATTAAACCATAACTTCTAGAAAAGACTTTAGAAGAATAGTCGTTTAGATGTCAAGCAAAGTAGCCGAAAGAGACAAGTTGGCTTTTAATATCTGAATATTTATTCAAAGTTATATAGTCCTCTTCAGTACCTAGTTGAATAATTTTAGACCTATTAGGAAACTGTTTGGGAACTGTCATTAAGACTTAATTTTAAATACTTAGACAGACTTAATAATTTGTTCTGACAACTTTTTACATAACGCTACTAAGTCTTTTACAGAGGTTTCATAATTTATTAAGTAACAAGCTTTTACCCGCGGCTTCACTCGCGTTAATTTAGAATTTGACAATCAATTTGGGTTGTACTCTGCTTGTAATTCAATCATGATTCGAAAGACACGTAGCGCCATCAATGAGCTTAATAACGTTATTGTTGTTTTCCTCGGGAACATTACTTTTTTCGGGATGAAAAGTATCCTATGTCCGTTTCTGTACATCTGACAACGTATATAAAAAAACAGATAATCGGTACAGTGGTTTAGTAAGGATAATGATACATTATAAGTAATACAGTACCTTGTAATAAATTGTATTATGCCTTCTTTCGAAAATCAAACTAGTGCGATCAAAGTAACAAAATTGTTATTTCAGCTCCGAATCATTTCATTCAACATTTCTCATCAGCTAAGAAGCTGATTTTAAAGTTACCCAGTCTTCTTATTGTTGTTACCTAAAAACAGTTGAATACGCAGTTGTTCTCTTTTTAAACAGTCGGCGTTTTCTGATTACGTTCCCATCCTTCAGCAAACAATAAAATGTTTCGAAAACTTTTAATGGCGATCAAACAATCGTTCCGTTTCGTTTTTGCGAGAGGCGGCGTGTGCCTCGGACGGGTTGTGAAAATTTTATTTTTATTTTATTTTTTTCCTATAAAACACTCCATTTGCTTAATGCTGCCAGTTGTCGCGTTTTTGAGTAGCTTTAATGGAACCTTTGTTGACGCCGATGTTATTAAAAATGTATCTACATAACGTCTTTTCGTGTTTCTGTTATGAAAAATTGAAAAATCTCGACTGTACCTAATTTTTGATTTAGGTGATATTAAATATACTTTTTTAGTAGGCAATGTGAATAAGTCATCATTTACCGACGCCGAAGGACGGAAAGTTTTTATGAGTCTGCTCCAAAAAACACAATACCGTTTCATTCTCCGCCATCATTCTCACATTAAAAATGTAGACAGATAAAAACACACTTTTTACCTTGTAAAATGATTTCATCACCATATCTAATAATACGTACATACATAAAACAAATTCAAAAGAAACGCTTTAATATTAATACCACTCAGTTTTATAGGCTAATATAAATGTTAGGGTTTTTTTTACGGCATGTCCTCTCTTGATGTCGTCGCACCCTTATTAATCTTTCTTGATCGGATACTAATATCATATAAGGTTTCACCGTAGTTTATGACTCTTCACAGACTTTATTCTAGGTTAAAGATGGCTATAAAATATTACTTATACCTGAACAGGGCTCTTTGGCTGGAACGAACGCCGCCATCTTGTTTTTCAATACAATTTCCACATAGACAGTTACACATTTTTTTTACCAACAATAGCAAAGTAGTAATAGCAGTGATAGTCTAAAGGTGTGACTGGACTGCCAAGTCATTGCTTTCAAGTTCTGTTCGAACCCACGACAAGAACATCGTGAGGAAACCTAAGAGACATTTCTCGACGGCTTGTAAAGCCAAGTCAGAGGCCCATTGGCGGCTTATTAACTCTGACACCAGGTTAGGCCCTAACCACACGATAAAGAAGAAAGAAAGAAGAGCGGCTTCCTGTCAATGTACAGACGCCAGCAGGTCCAGCTACCCGAAACTGCCAGATTTTCCCAACCAACCTTGAACCTAATGCTTCAGAGATAAAGTTGAAAATCTTTTAAAGAAATTGGACAGATTGTATAACTTGATGTGCTGGTGTCTGTACTTCATGCGCCAAAAGAACTGTACTGGCTGTGCCTACTTGTTCTTAGTTATTTTACTCGTATTTTAAAGGATCTTTTCACAAAGACTTCAAAGTTTGATTGTACCGTCTGTGTTTAAAGTGGTTATACATTTTGAAGATATTTTGTTCAACGGTTTTAGTTTTCTAATTAAGCTATACTGGTTTTATTGTTATTTATTTGAGAATATTGAGAGAGATTTATTGAAGACAGCTTTTATGTCATCGGTTCTTTAATGAAGTGACTGACACTTTGGCAAGTGGCGAATCAAATATGTAGTAAGTGTCCTAAATTTGTATGCCTATTAGGTTAAACATAGCTATCCTGACATTCAAATTAGATCTTATTATGTTTTACCTTTGTTTCACAAATAAATCATTTCAATTTGATTTATAGACAACATGTTTTTTTTTCGGATGGGAAATCATCAGATGACTCCTTCTGGTTTGGGCGGAGTGGAGTGGAGTATCAGACTTGTACTGACTAAAACCCATCCATGTTCCTTCTTTGCCCTTTGTGTTCCAGGGCCGCGGTATCTCTTTCGAACAGTCCCGCAGCCCATAGACAGCATTCATTAGAATCGCGTCTACGAGACACCTTATGCGACTTAGAAAATTGATAAAATAATTAATTTCAAAGTTTAACCGAATACGAATATTGTAGAAGTCATACACATTGAAAGCAATTTTCAATACCTAGGTACCTAGAAATTTAATATTAGAAAATCCAAAGCCAGACATTTAGGCAGCCAAAACAGAGCTTTGCGCAAAATCATAAAGCTTCGTCTCAGCACGGATTAATGTTGACAATAAGCATTGAAAGGTACCATTCAACTGAAAACATGGACAAAAAGATCCCCGAAGAAAATCCCAATGTAAAGCAAATTACTTTTCTGAATGTACAAAAGAAATTGTAAAGGTACCTCCGTTCTTTTGGGGTGGACAATAAACTGCACGCGCGATTCCAAGGGCCCTTTGGCAAGGAGGAGTAAATTTTATTAAAACGCCACAAAAATATTCTGTGAGCTGACTCTGACAGTCTGTGGCAATATATTGGTTGGTATAGATAAACGATGGTAATGAAATTGCTGGGGTGAAAAATTTACCCTTGGTTAGTGAGTCTTCGGTATCTGATTATTGAATTGTAAGTGGCTTTTTTATAGTAAAGATAGCGTTTTTCGTTGACTTGTGATCAGAGGCTTTAGACAAAGTGAGATTCTACCTAAAGTAATGATGTTGGAAGAGCCAAAAATTTATTGCATCGATATAAGTTACCCAAAAGCTTACGTCGCATAAACATAACGTCATGCTTGTCATCTCCGAAGGGTTAGGCAGAGGTGTACCCAATTATACTACACCCACATTTCGTATGTGTAAGCTCCATGTAATAGCTTAGGGAGCAGCTTTTTGCCATCAACGGGGCGCAAAATCAAACTCGGTGGCTGCTATTGAGAAAATTCCCAATGGAGAAACCTGATAACACTTTGACCAACCCGGTAATTGAATCCAGGACCTCACGCTCAGCACGCACTTGCAAACACTAAACTAACGGAGCAGTCTCGCTTACTTCCCGTAGAAACCAGAGAAACAAGCAACCGATAGTCACTTGTTTAGGCCTTCTTCAAGGTAACCAAAGAACCAAGGATGCCACGCAACAGTTATGCTTGCGACTACAAAAAGCAATTAAGAGAGACATAACAGGGGCCAACTGGCACCCTTTGACAACATAATAAAAAAAAGTGTGTGTGTACTTATTACGCATGTAAGAAGTTATACTTCTTTGGCGTATACAATGAAAAGTTTGACTAGCTAACTTCAGGGTGTATGTTGACTAGCTAACTTCAGGGTGTCGGTTTTTCGTGACGGTATGCGCGCGCATCGTAAAAATTTAATCTCATTATTTTTCCCTAACGAGCCAAAAAAAGTATAACTCAAAAAAATGTTTCACTGAAGCATGCCTCAACGCACCTGTGTATTTCGAGCAAAATTTATATTTACTACGTCTCGTTTTTAGGTTTAGATTTATGATGCTTTTATCTAGTTTATATTGTAGTTTGAAAGCCTAATGATGTTATAACTTTCGGTTGGTGGGTCTTTTCGAGCCGATTTAGAGACTGGCTTTAGCCTTTATTTGGAACACCCGTTTGGAGAATTTTTATAACCTTTTAGCTCGCCAATATGTGTCGCGGTTTAACAGTCTACTGTCTGTTTTAAGCTTATGTTACGAAATCTAGTTTATTGGTAGTTTAATAATTAACCTAACTTAAATGGTGTGTCCTCTTACTGTATTGGCATCAAATTACTTGGATATAATATTTACTTATGATTAAAGTCTACTCTACTTTACAGCAAAAACATGTTTATTTGAACACAAACACTATACTACAATTATTAAACTTTTACTTTTGTTGCGGTAAGTAGTAGAAAATATATTTTGTAATTACGAGTATTTAATCCCGGAGCTCGTGGCTACATACTAACAGCCGCTTGGATCAATCTTCAGTCTAAGACGCGCTTGCTTAGAGTGATCTGTGAATGGGTGGCCACCCACTACATACAGTGTTTATTCCATGCCTCGGAACGCACGTTAAATTGTGGTCCCGGCCATCATTCGTAGATCCGTTGTTGTAAGTAGTCAGTGGCGATAGCTGACAACCATCAGTTTTCCCAAGGGATATCGTATTACCCAGTACTAATCCCATTACGGATTATGGAGTTCAGATAAGCAGTCACTCCATGTAAAAAACTGGTATTCAGTTGCATCTGGTTAGACTGCAAGCAGACCCTTAGATAGTTAGGAAAAGGCTAAGCAGATGATGATGATGATTAACTATTCAAACGTTACTAGTTTTCCACTGTCTACTTTCCGTGGTGATGGACATTTAATAGCGTAATTATCATATATAATTTTATATATTATAGAGTAATTATTATATATTATAGAAGGGCTCCACTATTTAACATTATTCAACGCTCCACCATTAACTATTTAGAGATCTACTTGAAAATATTACATTAATACGAGTCTGGTTTTCAACACAGGACGGCAACGCAGGTTTTTTGCAGAGCATGATACACGTCAGTCGGTCACGGCTGTTATTTGTAGATTGTTGACAGCCGTTACAGGCCTGAAAGTCTGAAAACCAGTCTTACCAAGGGGTATCGTATTACGCAGTACTAAGTGGGTTGTGGAGGTCAGATAGACAGTCGCTTGAAGTAAAATACTGGTATTCAGCAGCATCCGGTTAGACTGGAACTCCTTCCAGTCTAACCGGATGGACTTCTACATAGTTGGGAAAAGGCTACGTAGGTGATTTATTTAATCCCGAATCAATTACAGGAACAAAATTAGCTCATTTAAATAAAAACACAATGCACACAACTGCAAAAATAAATTAAAGAACATTATTGACAGCTAGATAGACAACGGGCTCTTTAAACTTTTTACCCTGTATTTTGCCGCCCTGAATAATTCATTTAAAAGAGGGTGCGTGAGCAAATTCACCGGAACTTTCTAATGTAACGAGGAATAAAAGTTCGTCTCTGCCTTTTAATTTCAATGTCGTTACAAGCTTGTACTTTAAATCTTTGTTCTTTTTTCAAATAGGTATGCTAGTTGTTCTTTTATTTGTAAATAGTGAGTTTCGTTTCTTTCTTGCTTTTATTTTGCCTGAGATTGAAAATTTTTAGGCAACAATAAAATATTGTTGCCTAAAAATTCTCAATCATCATCCTTTTCCCAACTATGTTGCTTCCAATCTAGCCAGATGCAGCTGAATACCAGTATTTTACATAGAGCGACTACCTATCTGACCTCCACAACCCAGTTAGTACTGGGTAATACGATATCCCTTGGTAAGACGGGTTGTCAGACTTTTTGGGCAACTGACTACCTGTGACGACTGTCAAAGATCTACAAATGACAGCCGGGACCAACGGCTTAACGTGGTTTCCGAGGTACGGAGGAAAATCGGTATGTAGTGGGCGGTCACCCATCGACAGACCAACCTAGGCAAGCACGGCTTAGCCTAAAAATCGATCCGTGCGGCTGTTATTACTTTAGCCACGAGCTCCTCCACTATTTTATTGAGAATTTTTGTTTCCCGTGAATTCTCCACGGCTCATTCTTAAACTTACAATGTCACTTAGAGGATACGAGTACCTTCTGTAATTTTAAATAATTGTGAGCTCCCAATATTCCGACGCTTTTGCAAGGTTATCGCGGGGTGACTGGCAAATTCGGGTGGATGGTAAATAAATTATTAGGTGCAGACAAATCTGTCTACCTCTTTAAGTCTTTTGCTACACGCACTACTGAAACTCGATATAAAGTCAGTAAAACACACTTACGGTATAACTAGGTTTGTTAAGTCCTTATCATACAAGGTGTACACGAACCCTTGACGAAGCCGCCAACCAAGCATTATGTATATCAAACTAAGTACTTTACGCCAAATTATTGCTGGGAAACTGACTATTTTTGAGGTGACAAATCACGTTTAACGGTTGGACTTATATGTGTCCGCACAGCATTGAATGGGGCGCTGTGATTGGTTAACGTTGTGAAGCGACTTCACTCGGGTTGACTGACTGACATATCTGTGAGTTCATTATAATGAGCGCATATTGTCGTTCGTCCCTCAAGTATTGTTTATGAATAGGTTTTTGGGACACTGTGCGTCCGCGCGCACTGAGTAACGTTCATGAATACCGGTGTAAAATGTAACGCACTTAAAACTGTTGATGGTTAATAGTATAGGGGTCGTGGAGGTGTTTAAAATAAAAATCATACATTAAAAACATGTTTCATATATTTAAAAAATATGTGGATAAGTGGAAAAAGGGAAGGGAGGACTTTGCCCTGCAGTGTGACACAAATAGCTGATAAAAATAATAGTAAAAAAAAAAACTTGTGTAAAAGTAGGAACTTTGACCCCCAATATCTCCGTAACTAGTTCCCAGTTATGGCCTAGAACCAAAAAATTATCGCTATGACGGGGAGAACAAGTGCCTTTCGGCTTTGTTAAGGGTCTTGTTACACCCTTTATATCCCGTAAGTGACAGTGTAAGTTTAAAGTATTAAATATTTATCATATGCTATAATTTTAAACAGCCACTTACTTACTATCGAGCAAATGATTGACGTTCAATTAAAACTGTTCCAAATTTTACCCCATAATTATATTTCGTTATCTTTAACTACAACTACCTTTAACCCCCAACTACCCGAAGACTCAATTAAAACCCGATATATTGAACTTAGTTTGCTGCCAAACAAAACTAGGAAAATCAAAACCGACCAATAAGGGACGAAGCCCGAAGGTGTTTGAGTAGGTATTCCCGCTGCGTCACTGCACTTCCACTTTTAATAAGTATACAACCCTCCTTTAATATAGAGAGCCCCTAGGGGTCCACGGTTGAACCCCACGTACAAGGGGGGTCGTAAATTTCTTCGCAGCACTTGTGACTGTGATTTTTCCCGTCCGAGAATTTAATAATTGCATTTCTATTGTTTATTTGGCCGTTTTACGATACTTAATTACGTTGTAATTTGGGGGTTAAAAATGTGGATGCTTGGGATGTAATTAATTAGAAGAGGGGTCGTTTTGTAAATTAAAAATGGTCGACTTTGTGTTAATGATTTGAGTTTTATGTTTGCAGACACATTTGATCTATGTAGACAGTGTATTAAGTTATAGGTACACACTTTATACGTAGATTGAGGTTTAGAGGAACACTCTAATCAACCGTTTCTGCTGCAGTAAAATTTCTGAAAACCTACGTGTTTTTTGGAAAAATATCTTTACAGTGCGCTACAACATAAAACTTTTAAAGTAGGATTAGTTCAAAATGGAAATCAATGTTATGAACCCTGGTATAAAGTTGATTCTTATTTATTTGGAAATAACTTCAGTTTGAAACATAGACGGATATTATGAAATAGGTACCTACATACTACACGTTAGATGCCACTGTGACACTTTCCCTTGAGGGGGTTGCCAGCAGGTGGTGTTCGTAAATAAAAAAAACGTCGGCAGAAAATATTATTTATTTATTTGCCTAAAAATTTCAAGGAGCTGTCTACAACACGTTTCGTAGGTTCGAAGTCACATTGTCCCATTTAAAAGGTAAACAGCAAAAACTAGTTCATAGATGTTCAAGGAATACCTTACAATTAGCACTTCTAATAAAATACTTGGAAACTTAGAGAAATTGGCGAAAAGTCAGATTTAATAAAACCGTTTAAATATTAAATAATGTTACTTCTGGAATTCTAAGAACCCTGAATCAAATCCACTACCAGAACCTATCTATTACTTTGGATCACTATCTTTCACACCTCGAACATTCCCGATTCATTAAACGTCTCCAAAACTAAAAGCCTATTTCCTTCGAAATCAGAACCACGAGTCACTGTAATATCATTCAGTCTGTTTCCAAGCTTAAATAAATTCGGGTCTAGCTTCAGTAAAATATTAAATTCCGCTCCCAGTATCCGTCACAATCGTGGACCCTTTGTGCCACGATATTATTGGATTTGGTAACCGCGCCTTATTTTATTATTTGCTCACTTTAAGCGCAAACACACAAAGGAGAATACACAAAATGAAATCGATATTTTTATTTGAAAGCGATTGTGGAGATGGGACGCTTCCAGAATAACTATGACCGTTGATGTTTTTATAGTTTGTCGTACGGATTTGTGCGCAGTTTTGATGGCGGCTAATAAAATAGAGCTTGTCAGCAATATTTTTAAGGTTCTATGGAGTGGAAAGTTTATGGTCTCTCGTCTGCCAGACGCAGAAGTGGGGCTAGTTTATTCTCTATGGTTTCAGTTTAATGAATGATGCATTTCAACAGCAAGTTGATTAATGTAGGCAGAAAAAGGGGCGTTACTGTCACACATGTGTGATATACGCACACAAAAAAAAAACAGAAATAAGTTTTATCCAGCCTATTATTTGGCTTAAGGTCAATTAAATATTTAAATATAGGTATGACATTGTATGGTTTTTTTTTTTTAGATTTCGTTTTCTCTAATAATACACTACGGACTCCTTAGAATAAAGTTCTCTCTGTGACAATGTTTTAAGTATTAATGCTATTTCCGTATACCTGGGAATAGCCAGGTGAACAAAACTAAACTATGAGCTGTGATTTATTCAAAACAAATAGGCAGTATTTGTGTTTAATTAATCATACCTCACAGTTAATTTCCTACATTGATGGTATTACTAAATATATTACTAAAAACATTTTAAAGTGAAATATTGAACGAAAAAAAAAATTTTAGGAACGGCACTGAATAAATAAATGAGAAATAATTTAGCTAAATAAACAAAAAATACACACCTGAGGGCTTAGACAAGATCCTGCCAGGGCTGCGGGCTGTTCGAAAGAGATACCGCGGCCTTGGAACACAAAGTGTAAGGAAGGAACACGGATGGGTTTTAGTCAATAGAAGTCTGACACTCCCTTCTGCTCTGCCGAGAGCGGAAGAAGTCATTTGATGATTTCCCATCGAAAAAAATAAAAAAAGGGCTTAGATAAGATGAAAATCGTCTTCAAACCATTTTAAGGTTCCGTACCCAAAGGGTAAAAACGGGACCCTATTACTAAGACTCCGCTGTCACTCTGTCTGGCTGTCTGTCACAGTTGAAATTTTCACAGATGATGTATTTCTGTTGCCAAGAAACGTGTTTTTTTCGGTTTATGGTACGGGTTTCTTGTATGGGAGATCCCTTCTATTTATTTAAGGATCTCAAACAAAAGAATACACAAAGCATTGTTATATAATGGAAAACAAGGTATTAGGTAGGTGTACCTACTCCTTCACTTATACGAGGCCACAGCATGCACAATAATGTTAACAAATTAAGCCCCTAATAATTAAATAAATTATGGTAGTTTAAGAATGAATAAAACACATACAAATAATTACAGTAGGACATTGAAGAATAAATTAAGATGATTGTCACTGACCTAAATTCTAATGAAACAAAATTGAAAAATAATCCTTATTAAAACATAATATAAATTTTAAATATGCAATTCCTAACATTAACATAAATTTTGCGAGTAATATGGTGTGATGAGTTTACAGGATAAAAAATTATAATTAAAAATGAATTAAAAATTAAAATTTAAAATGAATAAAAAAAATAAAAATGTTTCCTTTCATTATTAAATAATTTATATTTTTATGATTTGTTGCTATAGTGGCAGCTGAATAATTACATATATCAACGAAATACAGTTTTGACTATTGCATCATTGTATCACTAAATAATGTCACTTTGTTTAGGCTCTCTGTGCTTCTTGTCAATACATTCTGTTGATACATCGTTTATCGATCGATCGCTACTACCAAACGATACTGTCAAACGAGATACCAACGTTTTATGTACGTTTAAATAAAAAATATACCTTCCTATCACAATTTCGCTACTGCCAGCAATTACCAATTCATAAAACAACCACAGCCAGCTTCCGCAAAAAATAAAGGTAAACATCAAACATCAGCCATATCACTGAAAACTTTACCTCCCCGAGCCCGTCGCCTCCCCTATCGAAGAAACGCCTCCAATTCAAAGTTTTAATGAGTTAATAACGAGTCGTGTTTCCGAGGACTGCTCACTTCACAGCACTACGTCCGAGAGACGTATTTTGAATATTTTCTTCTTATAATAAAGTTTTTGAAGTAATTATGGATGCCATCAATCTGTACGAATCATGTTTTGATCTTGTAAGCCTGTTTGTGTTTGGGAGGTAAAAAGATTTGCGGAATTTGTTGGATCGGAATTTCGGCACGTGTTCAATTTTCTTCGTTATTAAATGAACAGCTTAACAGCTTATTAGATGTCTGTTGATCAACCAAGGGCCTTTGGTGACTTGACTTGGTACCTCTGCAATTTACGTTTGTTTTTTAAGTAAGCAGAGACCGAAGTTTTTATTTGTATCGATTTATATCGATAGGGGTCTATATAAAGGAAATCGTTTTGAGAGCGCTTCGTCTTTCTAAAACGATTTTAAACGAAGATTGTACTCAATACTTTGACTTTGTTGTATGATACGACTCGCCTCGTTGGTTTAGTGGTCGCAATCGCGACTGCTGAGCAGCGGTCCTGAGTTTTCTTTCTTCGTCTTCAATTCTCGGATTGGGCAAATTGATATTGGGGTTTTCGATCAGAAATTTCCCCAGTTGATGGCAATAGTTTCGTCCCCTACTACATAGGACGTAAACATAACAGGCGAAATGTTCGTGTACTCTTAAGAAGGTACACCTCTGCCTAACTCTTCAAGGATTACATGCAGGCGAGATGTCATGTTATGATACATTAAGCTCTTTAATAACTTCTGTCAATCATCCATTTTTGATTTTTCCGTCATCAGCTGATGTAATGCCTCTTCCTTCGTTTCGTCCCTTTATAAATTGTTTAAGGAAGTTCAATTCCCTAAATTGTTGTAGCAATCGGCAGCAATACGATAGAATATTCTTTATTATGAACACCACACAAATTACATTTAGAACTTGGCAAAGCTATGTGAGTAACGTTTAAAAAAAAACTTATAAATAGGGTAACACAATGGCAGTCTTACACACGATTTTATCTAAGCAAACAAAACACGTCTTTAAGATTATTCCCAGTAGCACACTACTGGTCAAGTTCTAAATAATACGTGACAAAGTAATAGAGATTACATGAAGTATTTGAGCAAAGACCTCCTGCAGATACGAGTAAGTTGGAACAGGCTTCGCATGCGGATTCTGAAACTAGCCAAGTTTCCGCCAAGCTGCAAAATATAGTCTTTCCTTTTGTGTTTATTGTCCAGATTTCACACGGAACTTTAAGATTTTTACTTAAAAACATAACTTTTATGTATTTTTTGTTCTGCTTTTGTACATCTGCCGGCGCGTTGCGGCTGAAATATGAACGGTTGTCTTTTGTTATGTAAAATAAGTGTATTTCTTTGTACATTTACAGATTAAAGATAGCTAGCTTTTGCCCGCAACTTAGCTCGTGCGTTCTTATTTCCGTCCTAGTAGACGGAATGTATCCCACGAGAACGCACAACCAGGATAAGATTGTCTATCTAAGTAGGTACGTGAAATCTCATTGAAATCTGTTCGGCCGTTAACGCCTACAGGTTTAAAGGTTACAGACAACGCTTCCTTACACTATCTACAGTAGCTACAGAAGAAACTTTTATTGTTCTTGGCAATTTTATTTACCAAAAATACATTTTTTTTCTAATTCGAATATCTATTCAAGACCAAAACCAATCTTCAGAACAAAACAACTAAAGAGGGAAAATAGATAGTTTTGTACTAATTACATCTGCGACCATTCATCCAGTCTCTAACAATATATTTGGGCGTAGATGAGGAGGCAAGTTCGGGTTAATTAATTACTGTTGCGAGCAGAACGTCTCCAAGATGGATGGTGGCGACAACTCAAAACAAAATGTCTGTTCGACCGATGTGCGCCGAACATTAATCACATTGATGACATTTTTTTTTTCGAGAGTATTTGGAGGTTGAACCTGTGGGTGACAGTGACGTTTGAAGTTTAGTGCACTTTGGTATCTGGTCTACAGACTGTTAGTTTTTGGGTTTGTTGATTAAAAAAAGAGTTCATAGAGTTTCTTGCCTGTTCTTGTCTGATCTACGCTTTGGAATGGGCAACTACAGTACTTTCGCAAGTTATTATGCCTTGAGACTGGAATTGTGGCTTCATCCTTTTGTTTTTGACATTCCAAAGTGCCTGTAATTGTCTAACTGAAATAAATTGTGACTTTATACTTTTGTTTTTGACGACATTCCAAAGTGCCTGTGCTGGTCTAATTTGAATAAATCCTTTGAGTTTGAATTGACTTCCAAAAAGCAAGATGTTGAGTGCTATGATATAAAACTAACAAAATGTACCAGAGCGCACTGAACTAGGTGACATTGTGACTTTTGTGAACTAAATGTAAAAGTGTAGGTAAGTCGATGTTTCTGAAACTAAAATAAATAATGTGTTGATTACAAACAACCTCTTGTTATATACATATTGTTAGCTTCGGTGAACTTGGTTTGGCACGTTAACAAATTTTGTAACTGTTGACAGCGAACTCATAAATGTAAATGTTGGATGTTATGGGCGCTTTATGTTCCTAGTTATGTATATGCTAGTTTACAATAAACCATACAACACATTACATCATAAAAAAAGTAATAAGAGTGGCTAGTTACACTAAACATCTGATTGTACTCGTACAGTAAGTTTTTTGAAGTGAGAACTTCTTTAGCGGCGTTGTGCGCTTTGTGGGATGGATAAAAACTGTTAAACTCGCGTCAGATCGTCAGATCGAATCGGTGGCGCAGGGCGCTTGCTTGTAGTTTAAGCTAGATGGCGTTGTTTCAAATTGTTTTCTACGGCAGCGACATTTTTCGTTCTTGCAGAAAGCTATTGAAATTTTTGATATTTAAGCTAGATGGCGTTGTTTCAAGTTTTCACTTCCGCCGGCACTCTCGGAGTGCAACCCGTTTTTTTTAATACTAAATAGGCTTGCGTTTGGCTGCAACTGGCCTGATGTGAACCGATGATACAGCCTAATGTGGAGCACGCTTGCCTAGAAGAAACCGATTCACTCGAACTTTGAATAGATCCAGATTATGATGATTATAACAGAGAAGCTTGAACCTTAACTCAACTCTTGAACCTTATAAATATTGTTTATTATTTGTTTATTGTTTTCCCAGTTGGGAAATAAATAAATAGTTATATCGGGGATGACTTACAGACTAGCCGGATGCAGCTGAACACTTGCACGGAGCAACTGCCTATCTGACCGCCACAACTCATTACTTGACAAGACAATACGTATTGACAAGTGGTCACCTTCTGACGAACCGTAACAACTGTCAAACAAGTTGGAATGACAGTCAGAATCAACCGAGGTGTGTCTGTATATAGGGTGACTGGTGATTAGTGACCGATACTTATACACATGATTGTACTCATGATAATAAACAACTTTCCCAAAGAAACATTTTTTTTTATTGTCTTTCTCTTTTATTACAATAACATAACAGCCGTATGAAATTCGCGCGCACTCGCCTCGCCTGTGACCTATCAGTTGTTAGCCGCGTTACGCTGTTGTCTCATTACTATCGTACCGTGCAACTGGTAGGCAGAGCACCCGCGCGGCTCGCAAGCCCGCTCCGTAAGCGGTTGTTGTGTTATTGTGATAAACAGGAATCAGTTTACAAAAATATTTATTTGGGAAAATTGTTTGTTAGTATGCAATCACGTGTTTAAGTATCGGTCACTAATTACCTGTCACCCTAAATTATACAGAGTGCTTTCTGTATGTACAGATAGTAACCCATCCACGAACTGGCCTCGGCTTGCGTAGCTTAACCTGTTTGATCAACCAATTCACATATTAATCAAATGTAAAGTAGTAAGTAGTGTAGTAGTACTTATCATAAATAGACGATAAAATAACCACACATCCCTCGACCATGGCATGCAAATTCAAGAATCCAAACCTGTTAAAACCAATTAACATCCGATAAATACGGCCCAGAATCTTTAATGTGCACCAAATGATCCGTGCAGAGCTAAATATTTACAAGGCCACGTTTGCTCGATGCGACTATGAATACTGCATTATGTGTGACAGGAGGTCCTTCCACGAACGCGCGGCGTATCGGTCGATCGGAAATACTAAAGGATAGCCCATGGATAGCATTATGGTTCAATCTTTTGAAATAAGTAAATAGATATGAATAAAATCTTAAAAATGTATTATAATTATACTAGCTTAGTATTTCAATAATGGTCCCACGGCATCGTACAACCAGAATAAAAGGTACAACATCAGTTAATTCAAAAGTGAATATGAGCTAATCCATTTAAAAAAACCTACATTTCGCATACAAATCCGTTCAGTAGTTGCTACGTGAATAAGTAATAATCCCTACAAACTTTCTCATTTATACGTGTAGTTAATCGAAACTGTACTTTAGCATTTTGTTTAATTTTTTTGCGCCAAGCAAAATTACAATTACAGATATGAATAAATTCTTAACATTAAATTAATTTATATATACGTAGAACACGTATAAAGGGTGTAAAAAGATGGGCTGCGGGCTGTTCGAAAGAGATACCGCGGCCCTGTGAACACAAAGGCAAGGAAGGAACATGAATGGGTTTTAGTCAGTACAAGTCTGACACTCCCTTCCACTCTGCCCGGAGCGGGAGAAGTCATTTGATGATTTCCCATCCGTAAAAAAAAAAAAAAAGGGTGTTAAAAGATTCTTAACGAAGCCGAAAGGCACTTGTTCTCCCTGTCACTGGGATAACTTTTTTGTTCTAGACCATACCTGGGAACCTTCTAGTTACGGAGATATTGGGGGTCAAAGTTCCAACTTTTTCACAAGTTTTTTTTTAAATACTTGTTTTTAATGTATTTTTTTTACTTAAGACACCTTCACGACCCCCGTACTATTCAATCCATCCATCAGCACAATGTTTTGAATGCGTTATATTGAGTCCTACCGTAAAACGTGATTTTTCACCCCAAAAAAAAAAGTCGTTTCCCAGCAATAATTTTTGCGGAAAGTTACTTAATTTGATGTACAGAATGCTTGGTTAACGGCTTCTTGAAGAGTCTGTTTACACCCCGTATATTATTAATCAAATGTTCCTTTACGTGTCGATGAAACTCAATTGCTGTTCGACCAGTATGAACAGCTCTAAAATTTGCTTCAAAATTTTAAAAATAACATACTGTGAAAAGAGTATTGTCAATGTTAAAATCGGTTGTACTTACGTTACGTTTACATCGCACGTTCGTGCTAGTTCTAAGGGCCAATACACACCCAATTTGAATCAATAGCGGGATGCAGCGACACTTTAGCTGCATTCATAATTTAGAAGTGTCTGTCTGGTTGTCTACATGTCTTTTGTATGAATGTTTGGTTCTCTTATAAAGATTTGTAGGTAAAGTCCTACTTATGTATGAGGATGGTGGAGTGTCTTGCCGATTTTTCTGCATAAAAAAAGAAAAATGGGATTCTTGCACATTCTTATGTCATCAAATGAAATTTATGTGAATAATTGTTTATTTGCCTCGTTGGTCTAATGGTCTCAAGCCGGACTGCTGAGCTGGTCCTGGGTTTGATTCCCGGGTTGGACAAATAGTTGTTATTGGGCTTTTCCATCAAGAATTTCTTAGTAGCGGTTGATGGCAATACGTTCACTATTACGAGAAACTTAAACATAACATAAGAAAACATCGTGAGGAAACCGGCATGTCCAGGAACCAAAAACTCGAAGACATGTGACATCTACCAATCCGCACTGGGCCCGCGTGGTGGATTATAGCCCATTCCCTCTCATAGAGAGGAGGCCTGTGTCCCAGCCGTGGTAACATTATAGGCTGATGATAATGAAAACATAACTGGTGAAATGTCGGTGTACTGTAGGCTCACCTCTGCCTAACCCTTCAGGGATTACTGGCGTGATGTTATGTTTATGTAACGTATTTTTTTTTATATTGGAGATTTAGAATAATAATTTTAAAAGAAATTTGATATTTCGTCGGCTTACTGCAAGAACTCATTAAGTGACGTAAGCAAAACTTTGAGAAATCATTTAATTACTCCAACATCCAATGAAATCAAAAGTTCCAGGTTTCATACAATAAATAGTTCACTCCTTCATAATAAAATACAAAACCAAGCTACGAACAAGAGCTCTCACGAGTCAGAAATTAAACACAGAAAATTATTGAACTTTTAATGAATAGAGAAACTTATGAATTCACACTTCAAACTAGACAAACAAAACAAAGTTTATAATTATTATATTAAACCTGCCCTACTTTCTGTTTCTTTAAAAACCTAGTAGTTGGCACTTCACAACAGTACGTACCTACTAATTAATACTTTCTGCAAGCACAAAGATCAGCCAACAATTTCATTCCCAGTTCACAGTGTTCCACCGCAGCAAACGAAACAAAAACGGTTAATAAAAAGTAGGTTACAGTTATTTTTACACTTTTTTTCCAGCCAGGTTAGATATCCGCACGGTTCCACCTCTAATTCCGCTAGTGTTGGGCCATCGATCAGTTAGAGGGACGGCCACCTTTCCGCGAAATACGGGGCGGACCGCGGTGTTTACGGTTTTTGCTCCCGCAGTCTTTCAGGTTGAGCAAACACGACACTATTCGCTTGCTGATAGCTGTTTTACATTGAATTTGGGGTATGAGACATTATTTAGGGGTTTATTTGTAAACGGTGTCTTGTTTTACTGCTGTTTGATAGCTGTTTTGAATTAATTGACGTGTTTATTTGTGTAAATTGCTTTTGTTAACTAAAATGAGCAATAAAACAAATAACTTTGTTAATAACGCTTTGCATAATAAGCCATGTTCCCACTGCTGAGACACTCTTTGAGAGGGAATGGGTTAGAATCCACCACGCGGCGCCAGTGCGGGTTAGTAGATGTCACATGTCTTCGATTTTTTTGGTTCTAGGACATGCCGGTTTCCTCACGATGTTTTCCTTCACCATTTTTGAGAGTAGTGGTGATGAAATAAATTACACGAAGTAATGCGCCTGCCTGGGTTCGAACCCACGAGTTACTGTTCGTAAGTCGTATTACCGCCACCACTGGGCCACCGCTGTTCTCAATTAATAATGCTTTAATTAATATGAAATCCGAATATAACAGTTTCAATTTGTACGTATTGTGCTTTTGAACGATATAAAGCTCACCACATAACATTGCGGGCTATCTTTTCGTGGAACAGACCAAAAATGTAACTAATTGCAGTCGATAATCGACTAGTGAACCACAGATTGCACTTGCAAAACTTATGAGTGACCCTACAGAATTGCACGGATAACTCGTTCAAACGAATATTTATTTAAACTACATGTACAAGAGTGGTACATAGGCGGACTTTGCCACAAGGCATTCTCTACCAATCTACCTTTGGGTCAAATAGGACAGCATTGTGGTAGAGTACAAAAACAATAAATAAGAAAATTAGCATTTTGTTAACTTATAATGATACACATAAATGGGTACATAGTAACACATATTTATAATGTAATTTAGTCAGACTTTAAATAGAACTTCCGAACTGCTCTTTTGAAAGTCATTTTGCTTTTAGCTTTTTTAATGTCAAAGGTTAGCGCGTTCCACAGCTTAATTGTTGAGATAGCGTAAGAAGATGACATGAAACCAGTACGGTGAGAGGGAATTTGAAGGAGTAGGTTTTTGGAAGCTCGAACGTCACGACTGTGAGAACTGCCCAACACTTTGTAATATTTTTTAGGTACTTGGGGGCACATGGATCGTTCATAATAGTGAAGATCGATATATTCAGATATCATTAAAAAAACCTCTTAATTGTAAGTATTATTATGTGAAAGTTTGTGAGGATGGATGAATGGATGTTTGTTACTCTTTCACGCCAAAACTACTGAACAGATTTGGATGAAATTAGCACACAGATAGTTTATAACTCCACGCGGGCGAAGCCTCGGGCATAAGCTAGTATTTTATAATAATAATATGTGTTCCTAACTACTACTATGTTCGAAACAATATGAAATGTAATCAATACACTTGAATAGTTGCTGAGCATATTGCAACCGGCATTACTTGTATGACCAGATGTATAAACGTGGACGAGGAGATAGGCATGCTCCTGTTAAGCACGCTAAGGATCGTTGCAGGTAGCGTTCTGTTGTTTCTGCCTACCCCCATTTGAAAAAGGCGTGAGTTTATGTATGTATATTATGTTTACATATCGGTGTTCAAAACTGTACTTACTGAGTACTGAGTACACGTGGAAGCTGTTAAGACCTTCCACGTGTGCTCAGTAATATTTAATACAGCTAACTGTATTAAATATTACTTTTCTAAAAGGTTTTTTTTGGTAAGGTTTTGGTGTGTATTCCTTGGAATGATTGAAAAGAGTGGTTTTTTTTTTATTAATAGCTCTTTCCATCGTTTTCCCTAAAATTAAGTGACACTTTAGTGAATGCCTGAACGAATGCGCACTATTGGGTATTCAAAACTTGGCTTGCGACTTCACGAGCCTTTCAACAGTGTATTTTTAATTCAGGCATTAACTTAGACGTTGCTTGTTAGTCGGGCTTACTACTAAAAATACACATTTTCAAACCCCATATTATATTACTGTACTGTTGATTGCTCAAAAATAAACTTTTGTTTTTAATAGGAATGTTTAAGGCATTCATGGGTCAACGAAATTAAGTTAGTTTTGTGATGTCTATATACATCCCATGCATCGAAATTAACATAACATCAGGCCGCGAATCCTCGAAGAGGAGGACCTAATAGTCACCACCCACATTTCGCCAGTTATATTTAAATCCCATGTAATACGGGACGAGCCTATTGCCATCAATCGGGCACAAGTCCAGACTCCGTGGCTGCCACTGAAAAAATTTTGATGCAAAAATCCAATATCACATTGCCCGAGGTCATGGTCATGATTTCTTACTTATCATTTATATATGACTATATCAACATTAAAAAGAAACAATAATATTATTACCTATATGTATTATTCGCCTCCCCAAAACGCACGTCACCAAAAACAAGCCCTCTAACTTAACTAACAAAGCACTTAAATGTTTATAAGGTCATAAAAAATCTATTTCTGGCGACCATTGCAGTACAATATTGAACAATATAGTTTTATTTGTGCGACGAGACATTCTGACCCGGGTCTCATGCATATTTTAAATGAAATAGCCAAACGGACCGCGATCTTTTTGTGTACTGCTGGAAATCTATTCGATTTAGTGATGTCCTTTTGTGGAAATCTATTCGAGTTAGACGAACTATGTATAATGTGGATTCGGATTTTTATTCGAAATTATTTTGGTCAAAGTGTTTTATTATACGTTTTTGTGTAAAACTTTTAAATCAGTTTTATTTTAATAGCTTCAATTTTTCAATATTAGTTTTTAGTTTCAATATTTTTAACTTATTGATCGGAAAAATATTACTTTTTTAATGAGAAATAAAATGTTTTGTAACTATGTCTTTGTTTACTATTATCCTTCTTAAGAATAAAATAACTCTTCCATAACATTTTGTAACCGATAAATAATAACATTGAATCCGGTGAATAAAACCGGTAAAAACTTCGTCATCAATTTTTCCTCGTAGATACACGTCTGCCCTTACAGACTTGATGAAGTATCGCCATCCATTGCTGTTCTAGGATATTAGGAACACGGGATTTGGACTTTATATTAATTAGTAACTTTATAACCACAGGCTTATGTTTTGTTTTATAGTTAAAAAAATAGTAAATTATCATACTCGTACTAACATATTTACCTTATTATCAACTAACTCAAGCTCGCGGCTTCGCCCGCGTGTAGTTCAGTAACTTCGGTTCGGTGTGCCACGGGATCGTACTACTCGGATAAAAAAGTACCATAAGTGTTAATCCAAGTTATTAACTATAAAAGCTAAGATTAATTTGATTCTCATTGTATTATTTACTACTTAAAATTATATAAACCCAACCATAATCGCATGTGCAACAACGCCCTTTTTTTCTAGAATTAAAAAAAAGTTATAAACTACATGTGTTCAGAGTTCAGAGTTAATTTATTTGTTAGAAACATGAGTATACACAAAGCATGCAAGATGTAAAGTACATTGCAGAAAGAATCAGTCATGTTTTACCTTTACGGCGTACAAATATGTGTGCCAAATTTCATCCAAAGCGTCACATCACTAATTCTCGTTATTGTATCGGTATCCTTTGAATATAAGAAGATTTTCATAAATAGTCTATTGTATAAATACTAAGATCTCCATGTTCGATTTTGTTCCATATTATTATGATTCAGAAAATGTTTATTATTTTTAAGTAGGCAATAGTTGTTTTACATGGAATAACTAATTTAGTCTAGGATATACTGGTTTGTTAAACCTTGAAATTGGACTGACAAGTCATTGCGAATTACGGGATTCTTTGGCGTAGGTATTGAGTGATCAGCATATATAATTTGAAATGACTTGTCGTTATTTCAAATTACCCACTATCCAGCAGTTCATGAAGCGCCTCGCCAAGCGCTTCTTCGGTTGTGCTGTTAGACACCGTAACCCCCTAATCGCATCGGCCGCCCGATACGACCCCTCGCGTATTAGTCAGATCCGCCGCCCGAGGCACACTCTCGTTGACCCCAACGACGACATCACCCTCCTCCAGGAGAACAGTACGGAAACCAGCACTCTCACAAAACACAGACGCCGTTATCCGTCATTCCGTCCTCGCCGACGAGGCCCGTCGCGAAACCCCGGTACACGCCCTCCCCGACCCATGCTCGAGCCAGCCCGCGCAGCTGAGCCTGTAGCTTTAAAGTCCCTTTGCTGTCCTCTCCCAGCGACGCCCTAAGCCGTGGTCCGTACCCCACAGGGGGTGTCCTTAGTGCGTAGTCGCTTTGTTTGTAGTTTAGTTTGTAAGTGGCTCTGGCTGGAGGCCTTAATTTCGAGGCATCCACAGAAAAGCCTGGTTAAGCAGTCGACAACCTCCCTAGGTTGAACTGCGAGATGCCATTCACAAAACAAAAAAATATCGTTGTTTCAAATCTTAAAACACTATTTATTTTGATAATAATTACCTAAGGCTTACTTTAATGATTATTTTTTATTCCAAGGTGTAGAATTTCAAACCTTTAAATCAATTATGACTGGCAGGTTGGTAGGTATAACAAAATCATGAACAAAACTTTGAAAAAAGGTTTTTTTTAATGCTTATAATAACGCAATCAATCACAGATAACCGTATTTATACTAAACTATACACGCATTTTGATAAATCTCACGTGAGAATAAGAGGGGAGTGAGGGGGTCAAGTCAAATCTCATCAAGGGGCAATTGGTTAGTAAACAACTGTCACTCCAAACAGATCTACATAGGTATAAGCTGCAGGTAAGAAAAAGCCATACAACTTATAAGAAAAGTCCTTCACTTAAACTCCTTTCTCGTTCCTGTCTAGACATCCCGTAGACTGGCGTCTACCGATAAGACGGCAACATTGAACACTACCTGACAAACCATAATAATGTGCTATGCCCTTTTGACGCTCTCACTCAAGATTGTAGACTGGGATTTTATTACGTCGCGAATTTCAAAGGCATTGCTTTCTGTGATTGTGGAGGGGTTATCAAAGTCTTTTTGGTGTCTTCTAAATTGAGAAACTCCGTTGTCTTCGGTTTTTCTAGCTGCTTGGTTTTCTCTAATTAATATGTACTAGAAGCAAACTTGTTAATAGTTTACTTCTGACTAAATTGAATCTGAATTGAACCTGAACTGATCCGGGGATCTAAAATGGCCACTTTTAGCATTTCGTCTAAAAGTAATTCATTTTCTGAATTCCCAGCTGATCATTAGCAATTCTGCTAATTTTCGTAAAATGGTGACACATGGTAGCTGAATCATACTCAATTTATTTCATCTGCAGAATCATATTTGTTGTAAATGTTGCCACGTGAAAAATAAAAGACCGTATTTTTACCGGTTATTTTTTCTCTTCAGATTTTATTAATTATATTCATTTTATTGGAAGCATTCTAGTGATTTAACCACTATTTCAATAAAAGACAAATATGGCACAGTTAAAAGACTGCAAATAAGGTCTTAGAAAGGGAATTTGAAATGAAAAAGATTGACTTTTTAGCCTGGCAACATGCGCATAGGTGATCCTTGATGGAGATGTCAAGACATCAAGTCTACTGTCAATGGGTCTTGTCTATTTGTTGTTATTGGAAACCAATAATTTTGTTGTATTTTTGTTTTCAATGGTATTTTCTCAAGCAGTATTTATTGATAACTAGGCGTACAGTACCTCTGCTAACCTATTTCTGGCTTAAGCTGCGACCCCACCGGATATACTTCTACATTCACGTATATGTAGCTACTAAATGATGACCCGTAGGGTCGTTGTGTTTTAAGAGATGGCTGAAATTCATAAAGGAGCTGCTTGAACAATTCTCTTATTATTCAGTCAGGATATATTATTATTTTTATTATTTTTAACATTGAAATTAGTCATCATCTCCCTAGTCTTTTCCCAACTATGTTGGGGTAGACATAGTTGGGAAATGACTAAAAAAATCAGAAATTATCTAATTTTTAAGTCTATGTACTGTTTAAAAGTAAATGTATAAAACATGTAATGAAAGTCATATGTACTTAAGTATCTTTATTTGCATAAAATGTGAAGGAAAATGATGTTACAGTTATTCCAGTGCAGAACACATTCCGTCATACTCATCAATCTCTTCTCAATGGCATGAAAATTACAAATTACAATACATCATATATTATAACTACATAGGTACAAAAAAAATATATAGGATAGGTTACTACTTTCATTATAATATGGTACTCCTAAATATTAAAATTCTGTGTACGGGTAATTCTACGAGTGACACATGTTTAAGTTATTTCTATTTTGAAAGAGTTTCATTTTACACATAACAGGTTTGGCTAATTCATAAATGTAATCCTCTTGTATTCCTTTTAGTTACAAGGTTCTGTGATTTGAAGACAGGTTGACAAGATTCGAACCTTTGTATATTGAATATTTTGGAATTTTAACACACAAGCATTTCTTTTGTGCCATTTAAGCTCGTAATAGCTCTGCTGTGTAGGTATCCCCTTCGATTATAAAATGGTAATATCGAATATTGGAACACAACAAATACACGCATTGGTATTGAAAAATTCTGACCAATATTACACACACTACACTATTTCACTCGGTTTGATTTTCTGCTTGTTCTTCGTCATTCCTTAGTCCCAGCCCGTATGAGGTCTTCTGTGGTGTGAACAGTTCGCTACATGCTGCCTTCAATAGCTTTGGTATGGTTCGACACGTCACACGAAATCAGCGTGAAAATGAAAAATCCCTTGAATTTGCTTATTTCTATATCCTGACGGAATAACAAGAGAATTGTTCAAGCAGCTCCTTTATGAATTTCAGCCATCTCTTCAAACACAACGACCCTACGGGCTTTTTGTCGAATTCCAGTATCATTTAGTAGCTACATATACGTGAATGTTGATGAATGATTGATTGGCCTGTTGGTCTAGTGGTTAGTGAACCTGACTGCTAGGACGGAGGTCGTGGGTTCGATTCCCACACAGGACAAATCTTTGTGCGATGAGTACGATTATTTGTTCTGTATCTGGGTGTAAATTTATCTATAATATGTATGTATTTAGAGATATATAAGTATGTTTATCAGTTGTCTGGTTGCCATAGTACAGGCTCTGCCTAGTTTGGGATCAGATGGCGGTGTGTTGGTTGTCCCAAGATATTATTATTATTTTTGGGATGTGCTTTTGCTTCTCAGCTAACTGGTACTTCCAACTACATTTACGGGCCGTAACCAAAGTAAATGCAGCGTGTGATGTGTTATGTTGAGGGTGTGTTTATTATTATTATTATATTATTATTATTAATGTAGAAGTATGTCCGGTGGGGTCGCAGCTTTAACCAGAAAATAATAGGTTAGCAGAGGTACTGTACGCCTAGTTATCAATAAATACTTCTTGAGAAAATACCATTGAAAACAAAAATACAACAAAATTATTGGTTTCCAATAACAACAAATAGACAAGACCAATTGACGGTTGACTTGACGTCTTGACATCTCCATCAAGGATAGACATCTATGCGCATGTTGCCAGGCTAAAAAGTCAATCTTTATCATTTCAAATTTCCTTTTTAAGACCTTATTTGCAGTCTTTTAACTGTGCCATATTTGTCTTTTATTGAAATAATGGTTTAATCACTAGAATGCTTCCAATAAAATGAATATAATTAATAAAATCTGAAGAGAAAAAATAACCGGTAAAAATACGGTCTTTCATTTTTAAGTGGCAACATTTACAACAAATATGATTCTGGATATGAAATGAATTGAGTATGATTCAGCTACCATGTGTCACCATTTTACGAAAATTAGCAGAACTGCTAATGATCTGCTGGGAATTCAGAAAATGAATTACTTTTCGAGGAATTGCTAAAAGTGGCCATTTTAGATCCCCTGAATGGATAAAATAAAAAAATGAGTATAAGAAGTAGTCTGAAAGTGGTGCACAAAAGTAAGTAATGCCTACATGTTTCGAAATTCCATGATATTATGAAAGAAAAAAACGTGGAGATATTTTTTCCGCAACTTTTATTCAAGATGGAAGCTTTTTGCTGTTTCCAAGGTCGAAAGCCTGAATTTTTCATTTTGTTTTGAACTTAGCGGCCTCGTTTTTTTTTGCTAAGATTATCTACTTGGTGAACAACATGCAACTTTTCATGAGTACCAGGGATTTTTTATAGTTACATATAATTACCCCATTGGTAATGTTTTTCAGAGAGGTCAGGTGCGCAATACTCGCAATCGGCGTGCATGTAATGAACGTGGACGAAGCAAATATGCATAGCAGGTTCTTTTCAAAAGACATCTTTGAAGGAGACAACCCCAATTAAGGATGGGATAATGTCAGAAGAAAAAGAAGAAGATCGCAGCAAGTGGCATTATGTAGTATAAAGTACAGAATGGCTACATCCCTGAGCGTGTGGTGGATAGGATATAATTAAACCTTTTTTTTGGGTGGGAAATCATCAAATGACTTCTTCCATGTTCCTTCCTTGCCCTTTTGTGTTCCAGGGTTGCGGTATCTCTTTCGAACAGTCCCGCAGCCCTGGCAAATACGATTAAACCTTACCTAGTAGTACAGTACGAGGTTGCCAGTCTCGCGTTAGCCCATTAGATCAGCGGTATGATTCCCTTTGCCCGCTTTGTGCTTTACCTCAGAAATCAGCATAGAAATAGTAATGCTAATAACCCGATCTCCTTCTCAAAATTAGCCTTCAATGTTATCTACATATGGCACTTTAGAAAACAGTCGGGGGTTATTATTGAAAACGCATTTATTACACGAGTGCTGAGGTTTCATCGAGATGCCATTGTTAGTTTTCAATAGGTCTCGTTAAGGTTCTGAAATGGCCCTCAACTGAGTAACTCGGCCTATCCCTTTTGTTAGTAAACGAGCCCTTGATCGATCTCACAACAATGGACCAATTTCAATGCTAGTTCGGTGGGCTTATTTCCGAACTATGTTTGCGTGTTTGGCGCAAGTTAAATGCTCTAGTTCCTCTAGGGTTACGAGGCATTGTTAGGCGTGTACGGTTGCTGCACTAGATTTTTAATAGTGTTCCAACAAACTACTGCTGGAATTTGGTAGCGTTTGTAAACATTTCTGACCTAGTCAGCGAAAACATGACGTATTGTGTACACTGGTACATATCGTCGTATCCTACGAATAGGGGCGTAACTGCATAATAGCTACTTTTCGGGAGACACATTTTTATGTTTAATTAATTCAAATTTAAACATATATGTATTGTTGGTTTCAAATAATGTGTATTGGTATATTTTGGTTCGGCTAGGATTATTTTCAATAAATTATCTTTATATTTTATACGCATTTTGTCCCTTAAATCCTTATTCTTTGTTGTATTAAGGCGAATTAGGGCTGGACTTAAGCAATAAGTTACATTACGCTTTTTATCTCCGGAAATGTTGAGGCCACAATGGCGATTGTGGACGAATAAAAGACAAAAACATAATTTGAACGTAGAAGAAAGACACAAACGTAATTAGGACTTCGTCTCTTCTATACATACGCAATTTAGCCATTCCATAGAACACGGCCACAATCACTATGAGGGTTTTTTTCTATGTACCCAACATTAAAATACCCCCACTACTCGCGAAAAATCGTCGTCCATCGGCGTCCTGATGGCGATGGTGGCTTTATTCTTCGTTGAAAACGTAGTGCTTACAATTGTGGCTTTTTAGAAACGTTATTAATTGATAACCTGTACCGTTTTAAGTTGTTTTGTTGGACTGGTTATATGTGGTCTGATGAGCGGAATTGAATTATGCAATAATAAAAAAAAGCCCCTATGTTCGTTAGGGCATTATTCGTAGGATACGACGATATTGTCTGACAACCAGTCTTACCAAGGGGTATTGTATTACCCAGTGAGAACTGGGTTGTGGAGGTTTGATAGGCATAACTTGTACATGGTATGAGATATTCTTTAAAGCTTTCTGACATCTTAATGAAATATTACTTCAACGTGTTTAAAAGGAAAGCCAAGTCATGGGCGGCATAAAAAATCTGACACCAGGTTAGGCACTAACTACACGATAAAGAAAGAATGTATGTATGAGAGATTTTAATCGTGTATAATGTCGGAGCTTTAGGCACCAATAGCCTAAATAGGTCTCAGGCCTAAATGATGATTTCTAGGAGTATTCCCATTTGAGCACCGATTTCAAGAGCACCATAGATATTCCCTTTAGAGCAAAGGGAATATCTTTGGTGCTCTAAGCATTGGTGCTCTTGGAATTGGTGCTCAAATGGGAATACTCCGATTTCTACACACTTCCAAAGAAAGAACAAAAAAGTTCTAAAACACATACTTTTCTGAACTTTATTTCTAAATATTGTTTAAAATTAATCGCTATTGCTTATGATTCTAATATCCAATCTGATCCTAGATAGGTCTAAGAAGATCCATGTATTTGCTGAGCTTAACGTATTACACAGTTTAATCATCTGTCTGTACATTTTCTTATCCGAACTTGAGTTACATACGACGTCATGAAAACAAGTATATTAAGTTTCTTTGGGGCTATATTTTAGGTTAAGATACTTGTAACCATTTGCAGGTTTTACGGAAATAGCTGGTGTTGTGTTTAAAGCAATGGTGCCATGGTGCAATACTTACTTTTTTATGGGGTGATAATATGTGAACTGATTTACGTATGGTTTCCCACTCGGTACCCTTGCCTTGAAGATTATGCCGTCATTTTGATGTCTTGTCCCGGGTAGACGCCAGGCATATCAGTTCTGTTTCACATTCTTTAGGTTTCCAGAAAAGCTAGCAACGAGTACTTGAGGATTGGCTCCGTCTACCGTTTCGACTACCAAGGGGTTGACAAATCAACCCCTTGGTATTCCCCTTAATCTTTTTTTATTGATTCTCTCCAAACTGTCAGTTTGTCTCTTTGTATGTGTATAAATAAAAAGGTGAAAATTAAAGTAGGTAGGTATGCTTTTGTAAAGTGCATTATTCCAGAAGTTTTTGAAGTTATACTTCTTTTGGCGCGTTATGGAAAAATTATGAGAGTAAATTTTTATGATGCGCGCGCACACCGTCACGAAAAATCGACACCCTGAAGTTAGCTAGTCAACGTTTTAGTTTTTTACGCCAAAGAAGTATAACTTCTTACTTGCGTACATAACACACACACTTTTTTTTAAAACAGCAGTCAACTTATCCAGATTTAATCGAGAACCATAAAGTAATACACCATGTAAATGCGTAGATTTAGGGAAAATTTGATAGCATAGGAAAGTAAAGCATTACATAATTGCGTCCCATATAATATTCAAACACCTCCTCCTGTCTTACGAACTTCAATCAAATCAATTACACGAAAATCCATAAATAACAGTCCAAATAAAAAACAAAGTACAAAACCTACTATATAAGAGCATCATATTATCACAATTATTACTGTTCACAGTTATTAAGTTTAAATTGGATAACAATTATCCGAATGAAACGCCAATCAAGCCACAGACAGACTGTAATTAAGCGGTGGGCTAGTTAGCATGACAAACGAGTCGGCTCCCGCGCTATGTTATTAAGCTTAATAGTGAGGAGAGCTAGGCCTCGGCCTGCCTCGGTGACTGTGCTCTATTCACGTTTGAATCAATTTAAAAATGAATTATTCATTAATATTCGATCACGTTCGAACGCTCAAACTTGTAAATATCGGTAATATTTGGATTACTCGTACGAGTACAATCATGAGGATGATTTTTTTTCAATAAAGCCACAGATGGCTTGTAATTAAACGGTGGGCTAGTTAGCTTGACAAACGAGTCGGCTACTGCGCTGTGTTTTTATACTTAGTGAGGTGACTAACCTATAGTCTATTCATATTTAAATGAATTAACAATGATAGAAAACTATTGAAAACCTTTTTTATGATTTGTTTCTATTGTATTTTGTTTAGCTGGAGCAGTGGCGAAGGTTCTATACAACTCGATACCTATTCCTACCGGCTTCCCTTTGAAAAATGGCACAGTCAGTATTCTATAGACACATATTATAATCACATTATAGATATGTATTCCAGCTTACCTCTTACAAAAATTGACCCTTCGCTACTGAGCTGGAGCACTCATACTCGTGAATGAAACAGTAGATAATTAGGTTAGACTAGATATTTAGCAGTCTTCATTGTCTACATTTGTGCATTTTTTTCATCACCTTAGCTGAAATAGCAGCAGATATCGTCTTCACTAAAGCAAACAGAATGTTTTGATTAAGATATTATATCAATAATCGAAACAGCAGATCTAGGCCGCATTACAGACTAATTATCTACTAATTGGTGGAAGTTCAGGTGGCAAGTGTTAATTACAGTGGAACCTAACCGCAACATTGCCTGATAACCTAATTATTACTAATGATGACTACATACTCCATCATGTGTATGTAATAATGGAAATAAGATAGGTATTATCTATATGTATACGGTGTAAAAAAACCCATCACAAAGCCGTCAACAAAGCATTCTGAACATCAATCTAAGTAACACTTAAATGCTATCAGTTGGGACTGGTCATCTCTAGGCTGCCACGGTTTATTGTAACTACGTACTTTGTTTTTAAATTGTTGATATAATCTTTTACTCTGGACGCTCTTAACGTGCACATATTTCCACATCGTTCTCACATATATTATGTATAATCTCAACATGAATGATGTAACCAAGATTATGTAACAAATATTTGATTGAAAAGAGTTCATGGAGTTTCTTGCCCATTCTTCTCCATAGAGATCTACGATTTGGAATGGGCAACTACAGTACTTTCACAAGTTATTATGCCTTGTGTCTGTGACTGTAGCTTAGCCTTCTTTGTTTTTCTGACATTCAAAAGTGCCTGTAATGGTCTAATTGAAATAAATGCTTTTGAGTTTTTTTGACTTCGCAAATAGTATTGCTAAGAAACTAAGAAACGTCTTTTTTTTTGGTGTAAAAAAAATAAGATTTACGATAGCGCTCAATGTCACGCACTCAAAATATTGTGCATTGAATAGTACAGGAGTAAGGGAAATATTTCAAGTTAAGTTACAGCATTTAAAAGCTCAATTTAAAGAAGAACAAGTACCTCTCAGCTTCTTTAAGAGTGTCCTTTTATGAATTGGTCGAATTATTATTCGACTAAGCCGCTTTTTACAACTGTTATTTATAATAGGTTATTTTACCAAAAAAAAACGAATTAGTTCGTCAGATAGATTTTCAAAAATATTGGACTCGATTTTTTTCTTTTTTCACATAAACAAAAAATTAAGACGATACAGAGCGTCGAAAACTCCTGTGACGTAACTATGTCAGTACACTTTTACCGGCAAAGTGACATCACAAGCCCCCACTCATGATCTTTGATGCGTTTTATCTTCGTCGGTTTTTATTGATTTGATAGAACAAAAAATACATATCCAATATTTTTCGATTATCTAACTAACGGACTAAATATTAGAATTATACTTTTTCTTACTCAGGAAACATCCCTATTGTCAAATATAGTAGATAATATAAAGGTAAAGACTCAAGTGAGAGTGGCAAGAATGAATAATGAATAATTATTCATTTCTATACTCGTCGTATCCCATCACTAGTTCCTCATATGTGTACTTACCAGTTACCTCCCGCGACCGGTTTTCCGGGATATACGGTCTTAAATACTATTATTTATGAGTAGTTAACGCCTCGTTGGAAACATAGTGAGCATAAGTGGCATGGCTGGCATTTTAAGGGACCGCAAAGTATTGAATCATAGTACAGTTACTTGTACGATAGATTGCTTTCTTGATTGATGTGGGAATTGAAAAAAGGTGTGGGTAGACCGGTAGCTATTTTGATTTAGCACTATTCAATATTCATTGGAAAACAGGATACACGAAGATTTATGATATGGTTTTTTTATAAACATACTCTATTTACAAATATGTAGATCTTAGAGAAGTGGCGGGTTTATATGTACCTACTAGTTTCCATCGACAAACACTTTTTAGGGTTCTGTATCCGTAGGATAACCTACGGGACTCTATGACTAAGCCTCCGCTGTCCGTCCATCCGTCTGTCTGTCAGCGGGTTGGATCTCATCATGATCCGTAATAGGTACATACATAGTTGAAATTTTCACAGAATGTGTATTTCTGTTGCTGCTAAAAAAAGGATAAATTGAAAATTGAGCCCCCTTTAATTTTATAGCACTAGCACACTACTACGATGGTAACGAACCCTTCTTGCGCGAGTCCAACTCGCTCTTGGCCGGTTTTTATTACTTTCTGGGTAAGAAAGGAGGGTATTGGGATGAATAATTGAGATAGTGAGCGAATACACTAATCACAAATATAGGCAATTGTGCTTTGTTTTATTCGCAAACAAGATGGCACAGCTACCGAATTTATTGACACTTTATTTTCCTGAGATTGGATCACTATTGGTAAACCGACGAGCTATTTCAGAAGAGAGCCATATTCAACGCGGTCGTGGAGACCAACCCTAGATTGGACTTGTTTGTTGATGAATGGAAGACTGTACTCTTAGAATGTTTGCGGTGCTGTGAGAAGACAAAGTGATAAAATTTACTTAATTTAGTATTACTAGCTGATGCCCGCGGCTTCAGCTGCGTGGATGTCGGTTGTCGCGGCCAAAAGTAATCATGCAATTTTGATCCTGTTCCCGCAACAAAAACCTGACAAATTATATATCAAAACCTTCCTCGAGAACCACTCTATCTATTGGTGAAATCAGCATAAAAATCAGTGCCATCGTTTTTGATTTTATCGTGAACAGACAAACAGATGACAGACTTTGTTTTATAAAATGCGGTGATAGTGATAGTGATTACTGTACATAAGGCGACACATCAAGCTATACAGTGTTCCCCGTACAATACTATGAGAGATAAACTGGTTTTTTATATATAAATGGTTTCCGTACGTACTAAGAAAATAATAAATAATTGCTGATCTAATGCCCCAAGGGCAGGTAGCAACAGTTTCCTCTTATCGTAATAAATAAAAGCTCTAACTTAATAAATCACCTCCGTACATCTGGAGGCCAAGGGCACGTCCGGAGAGAAAAACCCCTAACATAACATACTACAGAGAAACATTCATAAATAATATATTTCAGGGAAGGAAATATCTGGAGAGTAAGAGTAATAAAAGTCCTAACATTTCGTCTTTATTTCTCTATAGTTGTATCCAACTATAAGTAATCAAATCAGAAATGAGACCATCCGCAAGAGAACCAATGTTACCGACGTAGCCCGAAGAATTCCAGGGCTGCGGGACTATTCGAAAGAGATACCGCGGCCCTGGAACACAAAGGGCGAGGAAGGAACATGGAAGGATTGTAGTCTGTACAAGTCAGACACTCCCTTCCGCTCTGCCCAGAGCGGGAGAAGTCATTTGATGATTTCCCATCCGAAAAAAGCCCGAAGAATTGCCAAACTTAAGTGGCAGTGGGCAGGGCACATTGCTCACAGAACGGATGACCGATGAGGCCGAAAAGTTCTGGAGTGGCGACTGCGAACTGAAAGACTTTGCGCTGGAAGGCCTTCCACTAGGTGGACGGATTACCTGGTGAATGTTGCGGGGATCCGCTGGATGCGATTCGCACGGGACAAGTCAATGGCGACACTTGGGGGGAGGCCTATGTCCAGCAATGGACGTCTTTCGACTGAAATGACGATGATGTATCGCAGTAGCGAAGGGTCAATTTTTGTGAGAGGTAAGCCGGAGTACTCGTACATATCTTTAATGTGATAATAATATTTGTCTATAGAATACTGACTGTGCCTTTTAACAAAGGGAAGCCGGTAGGAATCGAGTTGTATGAAACCTTCGCCACTGATGTATCGAACTAAGAAATGTTACTGGCTTGAATTATTCTTCTCGGAATCGAGCAGATGAGTACAAAGCAAAGAATAAATACAGACAAATTGAAAGCCATAATTGATTAGATACCCATCTGTTATTATTTCTTGTCATAAAAGGATACATTGTTATTATTGGTTGACCTAGAAAAATACTCTGGGTCCAATAAGATTGGTTACCCTGGTAAGAGCAATAAGTTTAATGTTCGTAGTATCTATATAGATCCTTTTATAAGATAGAAAATACAGCCCGCTTTGGTCTAGTGGTCGCAATCGAGGTTGCTGATCATAAGGTCCTGGTTTTGATTCTCTGGTGAGGCAAAATGTTTTTCGGTTTTCCAATTTCTCGGAATTTCTCAGTCCATGTCTGATTTGAGTGAGTGAGTCTAGATTTTTTTCCCGAATGATGGCAATAGGCTCGCCAACAAAGATATCGGATTTCTTAATAACTGGTGAAATATGGGGTACTATTAGGTAGACATCTGCTTAAATCTTCAGAGATTACAGGCGTTATGTTATGTTAAAATTTTCATATGTATAAGTAAGTTTCATAAAATCTCTGACCCTTTATTTAGGTACAAACGCCAGCACATCAAGCTACTACAATATATCAAATTTCTTTAATAGATTTTCAATTTTATCTCTAAGGCTTTAGGGTCAAGGTTGGTTGGGAAAAACTGACAGTTTCGGATAGCTTGACCTGCTGGCGTCTGTACATTTGAATCTTCATTTGTGAGGTAGGTACTTACTCAAGGCAAAGTCGACCACATTTGACACAGTATTCCACTAAATGTGAACTCTCACTGAAGTGAGACAGTCAGGCTTCTTGTCTTGTTTTAAGCGAACTAATTACAACTTGCAAGATATTACAATTAGCAAAACTCAAGACGGTGTCGTATTCTTTCCTGAGAACTTGGTCTGCAAACTTTGTAGCGATGACCTGATTTATTTGGAGACTAACGGATGTCCCGCGGCTTTGCCCGCGTGGATGTCGGTTATCGCGACCAAAAGTAATCATGAAATTCAATCCCGTTCCCGGAACAAAAATTTGACAAATTATATACTAAAACCTTCCTCAAGAACCACTCTATCCATTAGTGAAAACAGCATGAAAATCAGTGCAGTTGTTTTTGAGTTTATCGCGAACAGACAGACAGTCGCGGCGGAGGGCTTTGTTTTATAGTATGTAGTGATAGTGATAATATACATCCTTACTTACATAATATCACGCCTATAATCCCAGAAGGTGTGCCTCAAAGAGTAGAATACTTATATCAAACGGAATGTGCCAGAACAAGCGAGAGACAAACTTGTCCCACGTACGCAACGCACGAGTGCGTCTGTAAGTCATGTTTTCTGATTCGGCTACGCGTAAGTTCTGGAAACATACTGGTCACACGCGTGGTATAGCGTACGATCATCCCCACCACCTTCCCATGCCGATCTGGATATCGCAGGTCGACGTTGCGTGGGAAGCGTGTGATTACGTTGCATATGATAAGTGTGTTTCTATTGCATACTTTTCCAAAACTTGATTATCAACTCAAAATCAAGAGTACAGATATCATAATGCGTTGCATACGTTGCGTACGTAGGGCCCAGTTTGCCTCTGGCTTTAACGTGCTTTCTGAGGCACGGAGGGAATTCGATATGTAATGGGTGGTCACCCATCCTTGGACCAACCTAGGGAAGCGCGACTTAACCTGAAGATCGACTCGAGTGGTTGTTATTATTAAGCCACGAGCTCCTGACAAAGAGCTCTATTAACATTAAAACTATGTACATACTTAGTACAAAACAAAATTTAAGACCTCCTAACCTAACCTTGAGAAGCCATTGATGCCTTAATCAGTAAAAGTAAATCGGAAATTCCGATTCCTTTTCCATGTCTTCTCACGGTTATAGCCGTATCTATAAATCTCCTGTGGGCCTCTAATTTGCAAGCGGTAGACGAATTAAACGCACCCACGCGTCGTGTGAGGACCGGAATCCCAATATTTTTGTTGATCAAAGACTTAGGAGTTTGATTGCTGTTTCTTAGGTAGGTATGTTATAAGTAGATCAAGTGTGTAGGTCGGCTGTTATGTAGATGTTTTTTTTTATCTATTAATAAAAAACAAACTTAGCTTCCGTTTCTTAAAAGCTAATTTCGGTAAGCCAATTACAGTTGTCACTAAGGATTAGACAGATAACTGAATTTATGAGTTTAACATTGTTCAAAACATATTACGATGATGGAGTCGTCTTCTTAACTATTTTTCACTTTTAGATAATTCATAGCAACGATCACTTGTTACTTAATTATTTCATCGCCACTGTTCTCAAAACGGTGAAGGAAAATATGGTCAGGAAACCGGCATGTCCTAGAACCAAAAATTCGAAGACACGTGACATCTACCAACCCGCACTGGGCTCGTGTGGTGGATTATATAGCCCATTTCCTCTCTTAGAGAGGAGGCCTGTGTCCCAGCAGTTGGAACATTATAGTCTGATAATGAACACTTAAAGCGCCTTTTTAACTTTATTTTTACTACCGAGTACCAATCCCAACGAATCCATAATTTTGAGAAATCAGATCCATAGAGCCTCCCTTATGCAACACGCATTTTAAACTCGTTCACAATCCCAACACGCACACAAAATAAAACAATTACATCTCCGGCTCACAGCCTACAGATACATTCTAATTGCGACTCAAATAACAGCACCAGAACACGTCCTCGATTAACAGCATTAAAGTATGTATCTCGTAATTAGAACATTACACGACGTAAGACGATGCTAGTAATTTTATGTAGATTACTCGATCTATTTTGGGTGTATTCGGAGAGTTACAAGTGGAACGACACAGTTATTTAGAACTTGAGTGTATTCTGAGATTTCAGTTTATTACTAAGACTAACTAGTAGGACGGCCCTAGGTATTGGGTAATAGCATTAAACACTTAGGAATACGCTGTCATCTGCCTTGCCTTTTCCCAAATGTGTTTGAGTTGCCTTCCAGTCCATCCGGATGCAGCTGAATACCAGAATTTTACTAGAAGCGACTGCTTATCTGACCTAAACCCTGGTTATCAAACTTTCGAGTTTCTGACGATAGTACCGACTGTCAAACTATCAATGATTTACAATTGATCGTGCTTTACGAAACACGGAAGGAATACGGCGTATAGTGATGGTCACGCATTCACGGCCCGACCTTGGCAAGCATTGACCTTCAACCCTCCAAGATCCTTCAACCTTCAAGATCGACCCAAGCCAGTTTTATTATTTAGCCATGAGTTTCTCCGCACTTAGGAATACGTAATGGAGATATAATCAGGTAGAAAGTGCTCTGGTTCTTTTTAATATAGGTAAACCTTATTTATTTATTTGTCTCATTACTCTACTTGGTTTTTACTACAATATTTGGTTTTGCGGTTTTTTGTTATTCTAGAAATCTCCCGCTCAAAATTGGGATCGAAAGTGTTGACTCTTCACTGAAGTATTCGTTGCTATCCGAACACACCTATTTATACTTAATGCTTTTTTTCTTAGCATTTTAATAGCAATATCAATCTTATCTGCTCTGAAATAAGGCACCTACAAAATAGTTCTAACATGAATGAACTCGTTTGATACATAATTCTACACTCAAGCAAAGTATTCGATAACTCAGTCCCTTTTCTTCTAAAAATAAACATAATGAGTCGTTTATTCAATAGGTAATTAATTAATGACCGACTACCTTTCCAAAGACTGATAAATCACCTTACACACAACTACGTATAAAATATTAATTATTAGCGAAAACAATGGTTTACGTTTGTGGAAATAATCGATTCTCTTTGTTGTCTAATAGCGTTGGTTTCAGTGCACTCAATACACAAAATATAACAAAAGGTTTGTTTCGTACAACGACCAAAAAACTGGCTAGTGTGAGTAGCTGCGAGTCGGACTCGCGCATGAAGGTTTCCGTACCATCTTAGTAGGGAGCCCCCTTTCATTTTTAATTTTCATATTTGTTGCCCCCTTTCATATTTGTTGTTATACATGGTGTAAACAGACTCTTCTCGAAGCCGTCAACCAAGCATTATGTACATCAAACTAAGTAACTTTACGCAAAAATTAGTGCTGGGGAACAACTTTTTTTTTGGGCTGTAAATCACGTTTTACAGTAGGACTCAATGTTACGCACTCAAAACATTGTGCTGATAGATTGATTGAATAGTAAGGGGTCCTGGAGGTGTTACAAGTAAAAATCTTACATTAAAAACATGTATTTAAAAAAAAACTTGTGAAATGTTGGAACTTTGACCCCCCATATCTCCGTAACTAGAAGGTTCCCAGGTATGGTCTAGAACAAAAAATTGATCGCAATGATGGGGAGAACAAGTGCCTTCCGGCTTCGTTAAGAGTCTGTTTACACCCTTTATAGCTGCAACAGAAATACACATTCTGTGAAAATTTCAACTGTCTACTTATTACAGAGCATGAGGTACACGCCCACCCGCTAACAGCGGAGGCTTAGTAATAGGGTCCCGTGGGTACTCTTCGAGTACGGAACCTTAAAAATGGGCTCAACACAGAATACGGAATTAAAGCGCCACCAGTGAGCCCTTTACTCAACATAATCGGGCTCGAAATTGGCGTCCTTCGCTGAGCGTTATTATAAATCTACAGTGAAAGTGGGTAGGAGCACAAAGCTTGTAGAACTGATGGCTGATGGAGCCGAAAGATTCTGAAGAGGTGGATCCTCTGGATGTCTGTGTTCATCACATCACCTTCTTAACCAGAACCGGTCGAAGTAACTACACTTGAGGAAGGCTTATATTAAAATATTGACAATATTGTCTCTAGAAGCACTATTTCTTCTAAGCGTGTAATTAGCAAACAACAGGACATGCAAGACCAGAGATTATGTGTCCAACATTTGTGGAACAGCACAACATTTACATTTTAAGGCGGAGTAATTTATGGGCCAAAGAAGTTTTTTCTTTCTTGGGCAAACCCGGATCTACAACCAAAGCACGGATTTTAACAATGATAGATGTGTGCACCTATTTTCCCACGATGTATGTAGCTGACCTTCTGTACTATCTATGTTATGTTCCATTGCACCCAAGAAGCGGTAATTAAAAGGCTTTTCATATAGTGAGCGTCGACAGTAGTATTATTTGAAATCGAATTCCTTCAGCTAAATGAACTTCCTTGAAAATATATTTTAATGGAATCAACTGTTCCTTTGATTACTTTCTTGGGAGAATTTAATGCTTTTAGTTTGTACAATGAGTGAAGTTTTCTAATTAGAAGTAATTGATGAAACAGAGGTATGTTCTATGTGGTGACAAGTGTAACTGTTATTAATATATTGACACACAAGTTTTTAAATATTTACTTTTTTGGACATGCTGGTTTCCTCACGTTTTTTGGATATGCTGGTTTCCTTCACCCTTTTAAGAGCAGTGGTGATGAAATAATCTACGATCATACCGCTGAGCCATCACTGCTCACAAAAATACCTACCTTATTACAAAAGTTGATGAATCTTTACTTATATAAGGTTAAAACTTTAACTGACCGCAGCCTGCGTCGACGATATTATTACTCTCACGAGGTGGTAAACGGTGTCATTTTGATATTATGTTA
This sequence comes from Lycophotia porphyrea, assembly GCA_950005105.1. Classification (NCBI taxonomy): domain Eukaryota; kingdom Metazoa; phylum Arthropoda; class Insecta; order Lepidoptera; family Noctuidae; genus Lycophotia; species Lycophotia porphyrea. The sequence continues at coordinate 7,246,039 of OX465396.1, forward strand.
AAGTCAATGCATAGTAGTTACAAAATATGGTTAACTTATTAATATCTCGTCATCTTCATCTACCGAGGCCTTCGATCAACTGTGCGGTTGTTATACAAGCACATACGAGTATTGTAATACATATCTGCGATGGTTTATCATCTGCCTAGCCTTTTCCCAACTATGTTGAGGTCAACTTCCAGTCTAACCGGATGCAGCTGAATATCTGCGATCATCTTTATTATTTAATGGAACTATGTACAGCCGACTCAATTGAAGCCGAATTTCCCCAAAAGAGAGAAAATAAAAATACAGACCCAAAATTGTAAAAACCCACATTGCGGAACAATCGAATCCAATTTATTACCTACGAAACATTTTAAAAATCGAATTGAAAATTGACATTCCTACGCTCTCTCAATTATGAAGAAAGTTGGATAACTACATTATTGCCCTTTTAGCGTTTCTTACCAACCAAAAAGGCCAACTTACAAAAAAAAAACTCATTACAAAATTAATGAAACCTTTCCGCTTAATTGGTATTGCGATACGCAATACGGAAGCGATAACAGTATTCTGAGTTCTCGGCGATATCTTTGGGTATTAATCTACACTTTTAAGGCAAAAAGTGAATTTGGATTGAGCAGGCTAAAGGCGAAAACTTTAACCGTATCGTAACCGTTGATTATGTAAATTGCTGGCATTAGCAAGAATTCAATTTCTGAAAATTATGACTTAATGCTATGGCTTGGTGATTGACCCCTAATGATATGGTGTAACATTCTTTGTGATTATTATGTTGAACACGTAAAGGTTGTGAGCTTCTGTTTTAGTGCTTGCTAGTTATTTAGGATTGTACAGTTGTGGAACGAAAAGGTAGGTCAGTTTACAAGTATACAGGGTGTAAACAGACTCTTCACGAAGCCCTCAACCAAACACTATGTACATCAAACTAAGTAACTTTACGTAAAAGTTATTGCTGGGAAACGACTTTTTCTTATGGGGTGAAAAATCACGTTTTATGGTAGGACTCTATAAAACGCATTCAAAACATTGTGCTGATGATGATGGATTGAATAGTACGAGGTTCGTGAAGGTGTCTTAAGTAAAAAAAAAATACATTAAAAACGAGTATTTAAAAAAAAAAAACTTGTGAAAAAGTTGGAACTTTAACCCCCCAATATCTCCGTAACTAGAAGGTTCCCAGGTACGCTCTACAACAAAAAAATTATCGCAATGACGGAGAACAAGTGCCTTTCGGCTTCGTTAATTGACTTTTTACCCGACTGCCAAGGAAGGATTATGTTTTTGGCGCGTATCTTGTATGTATGTATGCATGTAATATTCTTTATAACCTCATATCTTCCAAACTGGTGCACGGATTTATTTAATTAACATATCGTTAGATTTGTCTTGATAACCTAAGTGTTCTTAGACAGGTGACATGAAAAAAAAAACAACATGACGACTGTGAGACGCTATAGTTTAAAGTGCAAAAAAAATATTTTTTTGTTAGATACTGCTATATGGGTATCAAATTAAAGAGCTCATCATGAGGATTTTAAAATGGTATATCATCAACTGCAACAGTCGGGACCCATATTGGATAGAATGATTTTGGTCTAGATTTTTTAATGGGTCCTGACTGTTGCAGTTTAAATTGAATTCCAAGCCACGTGTACTTAACCAAATTTGTTTTTTCTTGATAATGAATAAGATTGAGGAAATTCACCGTATTTTCCTCAATTGTAAATAAGACGAATAATCATGATTATTACTAGATACAATTTTCTTGAGTTCATGTTTCGCCTTTTTGGTCTATATACTAACCGCAAGCGCGACTGCTGAGCTCGAGGTCTCGGGTTCGATTCCTAGGTCGGGAAAAGTGTCATTCGGTTTTTTTCTTCAAGATTTTTTCTGTAGCAGCCACGGAGTCTTGATTTGTGCCCTGTTGATGGCAATAGGCTCGCCCCCATACTTAAGGCTTTAAAAACATAACTGGCGAAATATGGGTGTACTTGTTAAGTACACCTCTGCCTAACCCTTCGGGATCACAAGGCGTGATGTTATGTTTTATGCAGAAAAATATATCTGCTAAGTTCTAGTATAAAAGGTTCAGTTTGCATCGTGAATGTCTGAGACACTAGACAACGGACAGCACTTGAATTCGGATTAAGATTTAACACTTCAAATGTTACCCGCGGCGCTTGCACAAAACATTTTGATCTACCCGCCTTCAATTGTTCTTAAGATAACGCCTTTGTATAGAAGAAACTTTAGTTTGCTTTGTTTTTATTTATAACGAGTTTCTGTTATTTAAAATTTAATAGAACGGGCTTAACTAATAATCAGCTTACATATTCTCATAATTGTTGTTTTCCTCTTTTATAGATGTCTCTTTATTGTAATTACTCGTTATTTGACTCAACTAAAACACGAAATCTCATTAATATAACTCAAACAACATCAAAAAAACATGTTATTAAAAACGTATCGTCATTTTCTATTTACGTTAGGCAATGAAAAGAAACGCCTACATTATTATTTGAAAAACTGAACCATATAATTTAAAAAGTCGTAATCACTAGTATTACTCGCTTTTTTAGTACTGAAAATTCTAAATGACTGGCATTACACGTAACGTTTCACCTTGAAAAAGCGAGAAATTTAAGATAGAACGGTATTACGGAGGCGCTCGAGAATTATACATTCGACTGATCTGCCCCACAAAGTTTAGGCCTGCGTCATTCCTAAGACTCAAGAGCTTAACCGTTCATTTCATTCAAATCCGTTCACTTCGAACAGACCGAACGTGTAATAGAGACGTTCTATTCAGAAAATTTGCTCATAAACTACGCTTTGTCGGTTAAGAGCCATTCAGGAATTCTCTTTGTTTATTCTGCCAGTAGCGAACAACTAGGAAGCTCAGTACTTTGGTGGGAAATTGATAAGAATAAGATGGTACTGCGGAAATCTTAACTACGGATCGTATTCATGAGCTTGTTGTGTTATAATATTGCAGTCTCAGAAATTTGCATTTTGGCTGCTTCTGTTGGCGTCCATTTCGATCAACTTCCAAGTATTTTTGCAAACGATTTTTTAGCTTTTTTGTTGATGTTAAGTATCGTCTCCGTTTCGGCGTTAAGAGGTGATATATTGTAAAAATATTGGTATTTGGCTCTCTTTTTCATGGTCACGGCTTGCAAAGGAATTCATTTTTTGGGGTTTCGCCATACAATTCCCTTATAGTCGAATCATTAGACAATATTTTTACCATATAGAATATGAAGTAAGAATAAAAATGATTCATCTAATAATATGGCTTACATCTGTTATCCCACGTACTAACCAAAGCAATCGGTCACGAAAACGCGAGAGCTGGTGGTTTATTAATTGAGAGTATCGAGAAACGCATAATTATGTCATCGGCACGATCACGTCGCATGTTGTCGGTCGCGTGTTGCGCCACGTTCGCTTTGGTTACAACGCGGCCTAGCGGTTAAAATATGCTAAAGTTCTTGACGATAAAGTTGGTAATAAAGCTTAAGATCCCATGTTTATTATTCATTTTCATACCGATTGGAACCGTTTCATTATAATGCCATTTTATAAGATAAGGGTGCGAGGGAAAACATTAAACGTGTTTACTGATTAACATACTCGCTAGAAATTAAATATTATATTTAAGTGCTTATTCAAGTACTTGGTAGGGCTTGTGTAAAGTAATACCGGTCGCACAGATCGATCAAAATATAAAAATAAGGGAAAATACTGGTATTCAGCTGTATTAAGTTAGACTGGAGGCTGATCCCCACTTAAGCGGCGACCGTGAATCGGCAGACGTTGCTTTGGAAGGCCTCCCACTAGGGGGACCGATGACCTGGTGAAGATTGCGGGGATCCAATGGATGCGACAGGCACGGGACCGGTCAATGTGGCGACACTTGGGGGAAGCCTGTGTCACCCAGTGGACGTATTTCGGCTGAAATTATTATAATTATGACATCAAAGAAAACTGCTTCTCAAAAGAAACTATTTTATAAATTCAAGTAGAGCACCCGAACAACACAAAGCTTGCACATAACATACATAAACTACTCACAGAACCACATAATGCAGTACCTTATTACCTAAAGCTAAAATCTCCCCTTACAATACCGTAACAAAAAACTCGAGCTTCAATTTAAGAGCATCGGATAAGACGGAGGCAATCTCATTCCCCATCGAAGTAAGCCTGGCATAAATCACTATATTCAATAGATTTTAATATAAGTTCGCAAATGAACATGAAAAGTGCTTTCTTGTAGCGGGTAACTTGATTAGATGCGGCTGTCTTGCATTCGAATAGTTCAGATTTGCATACAAGGATTGGAGGAATCTAGTTGCGGAAAATGTTTGATGTCAATTTTGTTCAGAGTAGTGAAACTGGTGGATAAGGTTTTTAATAACTAAATTGAAGAAGACGAAATCCGATTTGAAAGCTGTCCTGCTGATAAACTAATAATGGGAAAAAACTAATTATTATAAAATTACTTTGTAATAGTTGTAGATAAACATTTCACATACATTTATGGCAATAATATTGAAACACAAGATAGCGAAACACAATTTTCTCGATTGTAGATATTTATTGCTTAAATTATAATCGAACAGAGTTTCGGCTTAGGCTAGGTTCTAGATCAGAAATAATACATCAAAATGCGCTGCGCGACCTATTTATAAGTTTACCCCCACTCTAAATCGAGGAGGGGATCGCCGCTCGGTAACGCCCATCGCGTTAGGTTGACAAGCACACGTGACGTGCTAGTCAATTGACATTCTCTTTGCTGTGGCTGCCGTGGCGTACTTGATTGTCATGGCTATGGCTTTGGCTGAGGCTGTGGCTGTGGCTGCACCAAGACGACACGGCATGGCATGGCTTTGGCATGACTGGCAATCGGGTGACCGTTACAGTCGGCCATCCTGAAACAATTGCTCCCGCAATGGGAAAAGGGAACATAATTAGCTTTCCAGTAAATCAATTAGGTCCTCTGTCTCTAACTGCTCATCAGAGCTGCTGGCACTGTCAGATACATGAGCTACACTTTGATAGGGTCGCAAGGAGTCGGCAGATACTAAACCTACGAAGTTCTTATATCCTCTCAAACCTTTTATACTCCTGATCCTGTATCTGTCCTTACCAACAACTTTTGTGACAATATACGGCCCTGAATAGAGATCATCTAGTTTAGTACTGACTTTAGCCGCGCTACTCGTAGGAGCCTGTTTCCAAAGTACTAAATCACCTTTCTTATATATGTGACATGGCTTACGACGCTTATCAAAATGGTGTTTCATTTTAGCGCTAGCTTTTTCAATGCGCTGCCTAGCTGTGGTGCGTTTCACATGAGTCGATTCGACTACCCGCCCCGGAATAGAAACATCACATGCCGGCCTACTACTCCGTGAAAACATCAAGTCGTAAGGTTTATATCCGGTTGTGTCGTTTAAAGTATTGTTTATACCCCAGATTACGTCAGGTAAATTATTCGACCAATTGTTCGCGGCTTCACTAGGGTCGGTAGCTCGTAACGCGTTCAAAATGGTTCTGTTGGTACGTTCAACTTGGCCGTTAGCTCGAGGACAAGCTATAGCAGTTAAAGTATGCTTGAACTGTTTGTCTGTAGCAAACTTCTTAAAATATCTACTAGTAAAGGCTTTTCCGTGATCCGACACTACTCTATCCGGGTATCCAAACAAAGCGAAAATTCGTTTTAATGACCTGACCGTCTCGATTGAGTTTACAGTCCGAGTTGGTTCCGCAATTACAAACTTTGTAAATGCATCAGTTATCACTAGCATGTACACATAGCCTTTCTTCGTCTTACAGAACGGTCCTAAGTGGTCTACATGTACTGTTCTGAACGGTTCAGTTGGTTTGGGAATAGGATGCAACATACCCTCCTTTTTCCCGTGCTCTCCTTTTCCGTAAGCGCAATGTAAACACGCCGCAACATATTTCCGAATAAACCGCGTCATTCTCGGAAACCAGTAGTCATTTTTAATAAGCTCGATGCAGCGCTTGAACCCTACATGGCCTATTTCGTCATGGTGCATTTGAACAATTTTCCACCTAGCTGGTCCCGGCACTACAAGACGATTACCGCACAGAGTTTTCCGGTATAACCTATCATCTATCAGTACGAAATCCTTTGTTAAGTCGCGCTCTGCTGAACCAGATTTAAATCGATCAATTATGTTTTTGACTTTGTCATCTTGATACTGAACTGTAAAGAACCAATCAGATACTTCTAGGCGATTAACATTAAGCGCGTCAACAGGATTTCGACTAAGTGCATCGACATGTCTCATGCGCTCACCCGGCCGGTATTCTACACTTATATCGTAATCTTGAATCATCAACCACTATCTGGCTATCCGCGGAATAATGTCACGTTTTGTCAAAGTGGAACGCACCGCGGTACAATCCGTAACAATTTTTACATGTTTACCAATTATGTAAACACGGAATTTTTTTAAAGATTCTACTACCGCTAATGTTTCGAGTTCGTAGCTGTGATATACGCTTTCTTGTTTAGAAGTTACACGACTGAAATACATTACCGGTCTTAAAGTACCATCAATTTGTTTTTGAAATAATATACCCGCTATGCCTAACTTACAAGCGTCCGTATGTATTTCTATTTCTAGCTCGGGATTGTAAATCGCTAACACCGGTTTGGAGCACAAACACTTTTTTAATTCGTTAAAACTCTCCGATTGTTCACTACCCCAATCCCATGCAACGTTTTTCTTTGTTAAATTGGTCAAGGCACGAGCAATTTGAGCAAATCTATGAATAAACTTACGGAAATAGCTACATAACCCGATAAACTGTCGAACTTCGTGTACATTTTTGGGCACCGGAAACTGTGACACGGCGGTTAATTTCGACTCTGCCGGTTGCACACCACTTTCGGAAATTTCATGTCCTAAATACGTTACTCGAGTTTCTAAAAACGTACACTTTTTCATATTTAATTTCAGATTCTCGGTTTCGAATTTATTTAACACAACCTTTAACATGTCAAGACCAGATTTAACGTCGACTGACGGTACCAATATGTCATCTAGAAAAGCTAAAATCTCGCATGAATCGCTACTACCGCCATTTTGGGAAAAATTAATGGAGTTCACTATTTTGTTAATTAAACGCATGAAAACTGACGGAGAATTAGCTAAACCGAATGGAACACGAACATATTCAAATTGACCGGCCTGGCAAATAAATGCACTTTTATGAGTATCTTCGGGTTTTAGCGCCAATTGATGGTAGCCTTGAGACATATCTAAGCACGTAAAATATTTTTTACCGGCTAACTTAGAAATATGATCTTCAATATTAGGTAACGGATATCTGTCTTTAACGGTTATGGTGTTAAGTGCGCGATAATCTATGCACAGTCTGCTATCCCCGTTCTTTTTTTTTACTAATATCACTGGAGAAGCATAGTTGGACTCTGATTCTTTAATAATACCGGCTTCTAATAATTCAGAGACTTTAGATTTTACTATTTCTTGTTCACAGTGCGATAGTCTATATGGTTGTCGATAGACGGGCTTATCGGTAGTCAAAGTAATTGGCATTTGAATTAAATTTGTGCAACCAAGATCTTTAGTGCTGACTGCGAAACTTTGTTTGAATCTAATTAGCAATTTGATTAAATCTTTATGTTCCATTTGACTCAAATTGCCTATTTTTATGTCGTCTAACAAAACTCCCCCTATGCTCAGATTTGAATCTTTATCCACAGACAAAACAAAAGGCATATTTTCCGGCACAGTTAATTTAGGCAAATCACATGAAATAGGCAAATCAGAAGGCTTTAAAGGCAAATATGGCTTGGCTTGGCTAACCTGACTTATGGTGGGTGATGTGTCGCAGCTCTCGGCGCGTGTGAGGACCTGGCCAGCCTCCCACACGATGTCCTCAGCCCCGGTATTGATGACCTTGATGTGTCCGCTGTCGCCTCGAAGGAGAGTGGCGGGCAGAGAGTAGGAAACTCCTTGAAGCTCGTAGTGGCGTGCAGTGGTACAGATATCATTGTTCTGGCGGTTGCCCACTATCAGGACCTTGATGATGGAAGCTCCTGGTGGCAACGTTTCTTGCATAGTCGTTACAATCTTGAACTTGTGGAGCTCTTCAACCACATCTTCCTTTGGCATGGAGTCAGATTCGCGCATCAGTGTGGCTGTTCCGTTGCTTACGACGAGTGCAATGTCGCTGGCATTGATGACGGGTTGACCGATGAGTAAATGAATGTCACCCATCTCGATGTCTGTCAGATACGCATCGCAAGTAACTTCAATACCGTCTATTTCCAGATTAAATTTTACTTCTCCACGGGAAGTAATTAACCCGCCGGCAAAGCCTTTTAGGATCGTACTCGTAGGTATGACGTCGAGAGATAATAATTTGGAGATCCGACTGGTCATGACGTTCACCTGGCTTCCGGTATCGATGTAGGTCTTCACGTGGACTCCGTTGATCTTGGCTATTTTCTTGTAGGTGTCATTGTAATTTTGGATTATCTTAATGTCCTTGACGCTGTTGTTCACATCAAACGTAGATTTTTGAAGAGTGGTGGATGAATTATTGCAGCGGGTAGCGATGTGGCCTTGCTTACCACATTTAAAGCACACACGTTGATCGGGAAGCGTACAATTTCGCAACATGTGACCCGTCTTCTTACAGCGTGGGCACGGATCATTCTCCGTAAAAATCTTCTTTTCGGCAGGCATTGGGCGAGGATCCTTACTCGGTAGGCGAATTTCTGGAGCGGGGCCGCGGTAGTCGTCGAGGGCACAGAGAAATGCTTCATATAGTTCATCAGGGCGTTCACATTGGAAAGCACGAGCATTTGGTTGCAAAGATGAGGGTAGGCCTCGAATGATGCACGAGACACTGGCGCTGTCTGATAGCTTACAACGGAAGCACATGGATACTTTATCTTGATAGTACTTGGTCATTGTTTCATTAGACATCTTCCGTCTTTGCATCATCTCGTCTAACAATGCACTGTAGTCCCGATGTTTTGGAAAGGCACGCAGCAGCATCTGTTTCCACTCGTCCCACGAGTAATTATACTCGTCGAGTCGGTTGTACCATTTGCGAGCTTGTCCCCGTAGTTTGTCTTGCAGATGGAATGCCTTTATCTCAGCGCTCCAACGATGTATGTCGCCGAGTTGATCGATTTTTCTTAACCATACTGATACTGTGCAATCATCGCCATCCGGGTCGAATTCAGGAATGAGGGACGCAGCACGATGATTTTTGGATGTACCGATGTCTGAATCCAGTTCGCGGACGGCCTTGTCGACCTCATTTTTCAGAAGGTATTTCAGAATTTTTCTAGCGGGCGGTGGTGTAGAATCGCCGTCTTCATCTTGCTCGGTGTCGCTCGAGGGGTCCCATCCGGGTGGACGCACCCCACGTCCATGAAGTTCACGGCTTTCTTCACGGCGATTTCGCTTCATCACACTTCTGAGTGAAACACAAGATAGCGAAACACAATTTTCTCGATTGTAGATATTTATTGCTTAAATTATAATCGAACAGAGTTTCGGCTTAGGCTAGGTTCTAGATCAGAAATAATACATCAAAATGCGCTGCGCGACCTATTTATAAGTTTACCCCCACTCTAAATCGAGGAGGGGATCGCCGCTCGGTAACGCCCATCGCGTTAGGTTGACAAGCACACGTGACGTGCTAGTCAATTGACATTCTCTTTGCTGTGGCTGCCGTGGCGTACTTGATTGTCATGGCTATGGCTTTGGCTGAGGCTGTGGCTGTGGCTGCACCAAGACGACACGGCATGGCATGGCTTTGGCATGACTGGCAATCGGGTGACCGTTACAATATGGTATTGGTTTGCTTTGCTTTTATATGGTTTTGGTTTGCTTCATTCTAATTAAATAATAATGAGTGAGTGAGTCTCTCCTGGCTTTATGAAGATTATTTAATTTTTGTGTTACATTCATTGTTAAACCACTGTTCTACACAAATGCACATTTGTTGAGAATAAATAAATAAATAAATTCTGTCTGAGTCTATTTAGATACATATTTTTATTCACAGAACTTTTATAAACTCTGTAGAATTTCAGAAAACCATAACAAAAAAATAAAATAAACATATTTAGCTCTAGAAAGTACAATATAATGATCCAAGGGCACAAAATATAACATACACGTGCCGAAGAGATCACCAAACTATGTCAAAACTCATCCGTCTCTACACAATAATTCAACTAACAACAATAACAAAATATTTCACATACTTTATGAAAGGGTCCTAGAGCACGCTCCAAATAATTTGAAGAATAATAACATCGGAGCACCAAACACATGTCCATCCCAGGATAATAACGAAGTATTTACAAAAGCATATATTCAAACTATAGCTATCCCTTTCAAGCACACTGCTAGATATGAGAGGCACTATCCAGATAGCCGTATGTCCCATATTGGCGCGGGACAAAATGTGACCGTATTAACAAACTGGATTGTTCCGAACCAAGTTGGGAAAACCGTCGGGAGGAAATTCAATAGAACCCTAATTTTCCAGCCCCTACTGACGCACAATAGGCAACAATGTGGAGTACTTACAATGTAGAAACGCATATCGTCACATAACGGTAATGAATTGTTACTGTAGTAACGATTGAGAATGGACCGATATTCATTTTGAAGGAAATAATAATCCATACAATTATGAAGCTGATATTTATAAAGTTGATGCTAATAATGTTGAAGGTGATGCTATAATTAATAATAATAATAGCCAAATTAGTATCATCATTAGAGATAATGATGTAGTTACTGTGTTCGTGAATGGCCATTAAATTAAATGTATTGTAGTCTTTAAATTGGACTTGTCAGCAATATTTTACATTAATTAACAGGCTAATGCACCTGTGGCTTAAATTATAAAGCTGAATTATTTTTTGTTAAACCCTCAACTTATGAAGACAAATAATTCTCGGAATACTCTTATCGAGTGCCTGTATGACGAAACTTTTCAAACAATGGAAGAAGAGAACAACGTATTTTATCTGACAAAGAACGAACAACAATGAAGTATAACGATACGCTCTAGATCACACTTAAGAGCCAAAACCATAATTTCAAGCCAGCATCAAGCAAGTACTCCACAGTATCAACACCAAATAACTCCTAAAGTACACTTTGAGAAGCACAATTTTGCCCGAAAACGCCGCAATAACTACATGTACGGAAGCCGAGACGTGTCTTGCAAAATTTCCAGCGTCACGTGTTAGTGACTTGCTTTTTGTGAAGTTTCCTCCCAACACTGCGCTGGGCAAAAAACGTGAAATATTTTTTTCCTTTGGCACTTTGGTGTCACGTTCGTACGTCATATTATTCCCATGCTCCAATATTAGCTTGAAATATCGCCGTTTTATATCAGTTCATGAACTATGGCGCAGTCTTGATCTAATTCTTTCGAAATTGGCCGTTATTTTTGAGTTAGGGGCAATTTGAAATTGGAAATCTGGATAAATGGGGTTCCTTTTTACACAAACAAACAATTCTTACAAAACCGTATCTTTAAAGTTTAGGGTCAATTACACCGATGAAACAACGCATTCACACATCTTAATCGGGTTAAAGAACATGTCATATTATTGTTACGGAATTTTGAAGCTGACATAAATGCTATTTAGATCGCCGATCGTTCTATATGTAAAATTCGCCCATCTTCCAAATAAGGCTTTCTATTTTACCAGAGAAATATCCCTAACCTAGCATTTAATTTAAACCCATATACTTACTCCTATCGAAATTCATAACAATGCATGAACAATACTAACAAACCTTGATTGTTAGTATTCATCCTAGCTCAAACTGCATAGTCAGCCGTACACGGCTTATCTATGATCGTAACTATTTGTGACGATTTCGAAGTCGTTGACTCTACTAAGTCTAGTCTGGCTGAAATTCAATACTACGGAAGATATTATTATGTCAAGTTGTTGATTATAACATTTGTAAACTGAGAAATGTATTTAGTCAATTGAAAGCCATAGAAAAAATGTATCTCTTGTAAGTCTTTGATGACATTTTGCGAGAGGACCATACTGATCTTTTTATAAAAAAAAATGTTTTTTTTTTTCCTAATCGTAGTTTAAGTATGATGTAAAAAGTACAGCCAAAGTTACACAAAAAACCACAACAAACACCCTTACAAGCAACGAAAAAATAAATTAAAAAACCGTTGTATTCGGCTGTAAATTTACGAATTATTCCGCCATGTCGAATACGGCCGATGTGTCAACACTACGTGATGGTGATTTCAATCACTCCACCTCTTCTATTTTTATGTTGCGCTGCTCTCGACAAAATTCATTTAACCATTCAAAAGACAATGATTCTTCTTTAATTAAGAGAGAAACAATAACTATATACATTGATAATTAAAAACTATTAAACTAAAATAGATAAACTAACAACAAACTATAAAAGGGCATCGAAAAACTCCTCCTCAACGCTGTCAGATGGTAATGTGCCCAAGAGACTGGCGGCGTTGCCACGTTGTATGGCAACACTTAGCCTCTGGCCAAAGTAAAAGCCAGCCCTTGGGTCACGGGAAGCGTCAACTAGGCGTTTCGAAATTTCCTTAAATAGGCTATGAGCACTCGGACCCCACGGCCCTAGAGTTTCAACCCCAAACGGCTCGAAAATATAGTTACCACACAGGTTTCTATATTTACGCCGCTTGAGGTTCTCTGCAGCCGCAGCGGCAGCACCAGCACAGCACGATGAGCTTGGAAGATGGGATGGCGCAAGAGTATCGACGCATGTTGCGTCCCACACTAAAGGCCTACCCATCTTCCAAGGAAACAAAGACATGCCGTCCGGTCTCTTGCCATCGTCGCGTGCCAAGCCGTTGGGTTCTAAAACAGCTGGGACGCCGACGGTGACAAGAGCTCGTCGGATAATGTCGTTTATATTTGCGTGCCGTGCAAAACGGCCCGCACTTCGGCTGCATGACAGGCCGTGGTGACCGAGGTTGTTGACAGCTTCACCGCAGTGACAGCGATGAGGAGAACAGCAAGCGGCACCAAGGCGTAAAGAAACAGCGAGGCGGAAGGTTGTGTCGTCGAACAATGTGCCTATGCTCGACGACGGTAGTGCGTGAAGCCAAAGACCCGACTCCCACTCACCCACAGCCCGCAGGCGCGCACGCTCAGCAGTAGTAGCAGATGTGTTCAGCAGATTGCTCTGAACTACTCTGCAGAGCGGCTCGTCCCACCGTCTCTGGGAAAATGGATGGTCGGGTTCTTCAGTATTCGGGCAAGCGAGTTTCCAAGCATCGATAGCCTCGGGCATGCACGGCACATCAAAATCAATCAGTGTGGAAGACAGGATATTCCTGATTAATTTCTTAGTGCCGTGGACCGAGGATATAAAAGCCGGTAAACTAATACTGGAAATTTTGCGGACGCCGAGTCCTCCCATGCGAATAGGAAGAGTAGCTTGTGCCCAAGCTCGGTCGTCCAAAGCCACATTTAAAATTGACGTTAGAGTATGTCTGATAATTTCATCCATTTTGTCCAAAAGGGGAGTGTGCTTCCATAAAGGGGAAGCACACTTCATTTTAATCCGCGCAGTGCACTCTGCCCAATTGTTGGGCTATGGTAGACCTTATCAAAATCGGGGCCGTGTCCACATATTAATCAACGGGTTTTGTCGAGATTTTTGCCCGTATTGAACGCAGCGGGATTCTGCGGGATGTGTATGGAGTGAAATATGGATGTCAAAGCGTTTATTTTTGAGCTTTATTCTGTATTTTCCGGAGCGGTCGGGGTGTTTGGCTAAGGAAATACTTTTTCGATGGGTATGTCAAGGGTTTGCTAAGTTGAATAGATATGAAAGAAAGCTTTTCTTTCAATAAACATCGTCAGAAAATAATCGGTTTTCTTTTAAAAAAGTTCATTGTTAGAATTGGCGAACATTCAAATTCCTTTCATTTTTCCGCTGATAATGCAGGAGGCGTTGCTAATGAGCTTAATTAATAAAGCAACGCGTTGTAATGATAAGAATAACACAATAGTATTTAAATTTAAAATATTTCCCAAAAGCCAGCCAAATAACAGAAAGAATGTTAAACTCTCTCCACACAATATTTCAGCCGAAAATTCCTCCAAAGAGGATACTGTTTACAGAATATTTTATAGATCAGATATTCCTGATGACTGGTCAGTATCGACTGACATTCCGTAGCCCATGATTGATGAACTTACTCACAAATGACGTAACATGACCCTTGCACATTTCGATACTTTTGTAAAAGCTATTTTTTGTGGGATTTCCGGTAATCTATCATATGCTCGCTTTTGGATTTCTTTGCAGGAAGACGAAAATCACGATGAAAATCAATTTGAAATAAACTAAGATCATACCGCTAGATCACTAATTTTTTATTGAAAAAAAAAAAAATGTACTCTTACAGGATTTCATGACGGTTAGGTCAAATAAAGCAATTTTGAAAATAAAACGAGTATGTAACATACTTAGTTCTTTGAGGCGTTGATTAGCATAATCTTTTTTTTTTTCGAAACCAAAATAAGTATAAAAATAAGTTTCATTAAAATAATTGTTCCACAAAATCATCGTGTCCATCAAAACCATAAAATACCCATCCATATCTATTTCCGGGAAGGTCCGAAACAAAACCGAGCGATCATGAGTCTCACCACCTAAATTGGTTCCGGAGGTTTTAATTGACAGACGAACTGACATCACACCGATTGTCCGTTAGAATATTGTTTCTTTAATTTGACTCCGGAGGTCAACGTATTGATCGGTTTGTTTCACTATCTACTGGGAATAAAAGGTTAAGTTTAATAAAATGTTTCATCACTTATTTTTATCTTATCGTGTATTTGTATCTTATTGTGTTATCTTAACAAATGTCTAATAAGTAGGGGTTTTAATCAATAAAGCATTATGTTAAAGACGGCAAGCTGTAATTCCATCGATAGGATGATGAAATCATTCAAATCGTCAACTTAGAAACAGTTTTCTTTAAGAAGACAGAAAAGAATAAGGAGACACATTCACCAATAGAAATGATAGAATCAAAAAGTTAAGAAAGAGTTTTGTCTAGTTAGACTGACAAAACAAGAAGGTTGCTAGGCTAGACTGTATGTAGAAAGTAACAGAGCGACTTGACGGAACGAGAACGCTTTTCCGCAGGAGTAAAGCTAACTCTGGGACGGATATAATGTCACTCCTTTTTTTTTTTTTTACGGATTGGAAATCATCAAATGACTTCTCCCGCTCTGGGCAGAGCGGAAGGGAGTGTCAGACTTGTACTGACTAAAACCCATCCATGTTCCTTCCTTGCCCTTTGTGTTCCAGGGCCGCGGTATCTCTTTCGAACAGCCCGCAGCCCTGGCAGGCATCGGCCCTTGCGGGCCCCTCCCTATTTGCTGACATCTCTTTGAGGCGCGCGTGGAACACGAACGCGCCGTCAACACGGCCTGTCGTCAAAAGACGGACGGACGGCGAGCTAGCCCATTACTCTCCGTCCACAGGTCCGCGTCTACGGTGGCCGGAAGCCACCACGTGACCCCCGACGCCCGAGGCGTCTCCCGCGGCGGCTGGGACGAGAGGTTCTCTCTCTCTTACGCTCCGCCACCTCCTTCGCTAGCATGACTGCTTCGCAGAAGGAGGTGACGGCGTCCCATTCCCTTTCGCTCCGGACCATGGACTGGACCAGGGCCGGACGCGATAGGTCGCCGCCGCCGATCGCCGCTACGAGGACACGGCGGTGCTCCGCCCAAGCGGGGCAGACCTCTACCGTGTGCTCCACCGTATCCTCTGGGCGGCCCTCACAGTGGTAACACCCGGGCGTTTCCTCCCGCCCGATTCGGTGCAGAAACCTCCCGAAACAACCGTGTCCGGTGAGGACCTGCGTCAGGCGGAAGGTGAGGGTGCCGTGGCCCCTCTCCAGCCACTCCTCAAAGAGGGGACTTATCGCCACTATTGTGGCGTGCCCTGCACGGGGTTGCGATAGTCGCTCTCTCCATGTCGCCATGAGATCGCGCCGGAAGTCTGTCCGCAGTGCGACAATTTGCCGCGGCAGCGGAGTTTCCCCCCGGCGTAGTGCCTCTACGCGCCACTCATGTAGGCGCGCGAGGACTATCGCCTCCAGATCCCATGGCGATATAATGTCACTCCTGAGGTGAACATCAAAAAAGGTACACCAAATGGCACCAGACTTTATAATCAAATTTATAGTAAAACCACGGCCTTTGTAGTCACTATACCTTGTCAAGGCATCCCTCACTCGAAAACATAATTCAATTTACGAAAACCAAACAAAGATCAAAATATCTTTGACTCCGTAATAACATTCCTGATTGCCTTTGGTAACAATAACAAGGCAATTCATCAAGATGATAATAATGATAGAAAAGTTTAAACATTAATCCGATATACTGTAATTGATGGTTTTGAAGGGTCAACTTGAAACAATAATGATCAAAAGCCAATGTTTTATACAATTTCTTGGTCGTTTGTTTAATAATATTATTTTTGGTGGTAAGCAAGGAAAATTTTGAAATTTGCTTTGAATCAGCGGAAAGTTTTGGCGAAGATAACAATGAGTATGATTACAATAATACCTAAGTGCATTAAAAAGAGCGGCTCAGTGAATCAACTGACTGGAAATTGAGAACTCGTAGACAAAGAACAACATTTTTATTTCATTATCATTTATTTATTTGAACTTCATGTGCAATAGTGGAACATAGGCGGACTTATACCACAAGGCATTCTCTAACAGTCAACCTTTGGGTTCAAAAGTAAAACATTGTGATAGAGTACAATATCTAAAAATATAACTTCTGTTTTCGAAAATGTATATACATTATACATACTTATATTTATACTGATACACATATTATTTCATCATATTATGTTTGTTTACTTTTGAAAATAGTTAAGGCCTC
Organism: Lycophotia porphyrea; assembly: GCA_950005105.1. Lineage (NCBI taxonomy): Eukaryota > Metazoa > Arthropoda > Insecta > Lepidoptera > Noctuidae > Lycophotia > Lycophotia porphyrea. The sequence continues at coordinate 7,263,035 of OX465396.1, forward strand.
ACGACAAATATGAATACTAGCGTGTTAGGTAGTAACAAAAAACATAAAAACTCTTATTATATTTCAATAGAAAATCGTAATACCATAGGTAAGCTCAACCGCTCGTACGGTGGACTGTACTAGTTACACGAAAACTGAAAATAAAATAAAATTAGGGTTCACCCTAACATTGGTCTTACCACACAAACTCGCCTGCATTAACTAATACTAGAGCAAACAATTCACCCCAACGACTAGCAGTACATTAAGAACACCCCAACAATGCATTACTCTCACTCTCAATTACCTTTTGCTCCACAATTTACAGCACGGTACAGCATCCGACTGTAGACATAATAATGTAGGCATAGTATTAAAAGAAAACTACGTTTAGAGCGTTTTGTATTCGATTCCCTTGTTGGCAAAAATATTTCAGTAGTATCCAGAAGGCTATATAAATAAATGTAGTGTAGAAATACCTTTAACGAAACCGAGAGGTACTTGTTCGCTCCGTTATTACGATCTTTTTTTTATTCTGGACCATACCTGGGAACATACCTTCTAGTTACGGAGATAATTATTGGGGGTCAAAGTTCCAAATTTTTTACAAGTTTTTAAGGGGAAATGCGGGTGGTTTTTCTACATACAAACGCTCTCGCCTGTTTTCTTTCTAGTTTATGACTTAAAAGTTGTGATTTTTTACAGGTAAATAAATATCAACCTTTTCTATGTCCCTATGTTTTCCTTCTTGATGATACATAACCTGTATAAGCACTAGAACCTTTACGAAATGCTCAAAATTGCCTTTTTAGATTGCCTGTCAACAAGAGGCCTGGTGTACAAATTTGACAACTATTATTGAAAAACGAAAAACATATGGACACAGTATATATCCTTCTTATTCAGTTTATGAATTATCTTTTAAATTGGTCGAATATTGGAGGAGGAAATAGTCGAGAGCCAAACCTCGAATTATGACTTTTTACTGTAGTTGTCCTTATCGCACCAATGTCGAAATCGCGCTCGCAGAGCGACAGCGATAGTTTCTTCAAATACCTACCGCATTTCCTCTCTCTTTAAATACCTCCATGACCCTTGTACTTTTCGTGCATTAAATTGAATCTTACCGTAAAACGGGATTTTTCACCCAAAAAAAAAGTCGTTTCCCAGCAATAATTTTTAGTTTCTTATTTTGATGTACAGAATGCTTGGTTGATGACTTCCGTATAGGGTCCGTTTACACCTTGTATGTGGCCAGTTAATAGCAGCAGGATTGACTCTTATTACCTTCTTTGGACGACACTGTCGAAATGAGGGTGTACCTGCTATACAATACACCTCAGCTTACCCTTTTTCGGAATACAGACGTGCTTTATGTAAGTAAGATCTCATGTGAACCAACAAAATGAAATCACAGGACCCAGGACAATTGGATTAAGCGTGCTCATTGTAGCGAAGCGATAAATTTTTCTATTCTGTTCGGCTAAGCTGGAGTATCGCAATGTTTTACATCGTCGACCACTTTGTGGGGTTAACTCCTGCTCTCGTATTGTTTGGAGATCGCTCCTTCTTTTTTTTTCAACCCCACAACGTCCGCTGAAAAGGCTTGCGCTTACAAATTAATGCTGTTAAGTCTGACGCTCGGGGTTGAAGCAATAAAAGTTTTAGTTGCTTGTAGATTATTATTTTGTAGTGAAGAATATTTTTATAGAACTCTTTTGTTGAAAGAATAGGGTTAGCAGTTTTCAAAATCATATAAAGCACTTAACATGGGCTCATGACAAAACGTTATACGTCGCTTATTGAAAAGGCTGACACTATTTTCCCGCGCACATGCTAAAAAATATCTACCCATAGCTCTCTGGCAAAAAAGGACCATGGAAACCCAATTCGCTTTAACCTCTGTGTTCCTTTTGAAGCAACATCGTCATGGATATTGGATATTTCATTAATGCAACTACAAACACAAACAAATCAAATATCCCTCTAAATTTCAAACAGCGAATGATACGAGCTAATGAATTAAAAACACTACATCAGAATTAACCGATATAATACCTATATACCAAAGTCAATACAGACCAATTGATAGAATAACGACTATTATAACGTGCTCCCTACGATTTGAAACGTTATTCAAGTTTGGTTATGTCACTGAGGTCTTGATTAGTTGGTTGGTGATAGCGTGTTGTGAATAAACCATGAGTTGTTTTCAATTTAGCGTAAAAGCGTTCCGTCATAAAAGCCGGTCCGGTTTCATAATTAACATTTTATGTATGGTTGACAAATATATGTGGACAAGTGCATCGATGGTGCTCATGGCTATATAATAACATCCGCACGGGTCAATCTTCAAGGTCAAGCAGTGCTCACTGAAAGGCGTCCATAGATGGGTGTCCATTCATACATACCGTTCTTTTTGTGACTAGAAAAGCACGTTAAGATTTTGATCCCGGCTGTCATTTTTAGATCATTGTTAGTCTTTACGGGTAGTCTTCTGAACGAAAGTCTGACAACCAGTCTTCTTACCAAGGGGTAGGTCTAGAACTAGTATCTGGGTTGTGGACGTCAGATAGGCAGTCGCTCTGTGTAAAATACTGGTATTCATCGGCATACGGTTAGACTCGAAGCTCACCCAACATACTTGGAAAAAAGCAAGGCAGATGATAAGTGCCTTGAGGTATTTGAAGTCGCTTCATTCAATCTAAGGATGCATCGAGCAGACAATGCGTAATCCACTTAAGTTCTTTTCGAAATGTACCGCCACGTTTCGGTCGTATTTATGAATTGAAATCAGGGTCCTGACAATTACTGTGAGTGTTTTTAGGGTCAACGAAACTGTAATATCTTCTAGATCGTTTGGTACAGAGTGGGACTCAACCTGCCTAGGTTAGTGACAAGTTTAACAAGAGACAATTGGTTGAATTTTATAGACACCCGAAACCTACTATTGGGACCAGAAAAGGTCTAATATGGGCAACTTGGGAATTAAACTTTAAGTTTATGTCTTGTGTGCCCTGAAGCATGCATGGAATTGATAAACGTCGTGCTTGACTCGTAGATAGGTTCTTGACCGACTCAAAATAGATTATGATCAACAAGATAAGACTAACAATAAAAAATACAAAGATAAATAACACATTTGACTGCCTCTTTAGTCTAGTGGTCACAGACACGACTGCTGAGCATGAGGTCCTAGGTTCGATTCCCGGGTCGAGCAAAATTTTATAGGGTTTTTCCATCTAGAATTTCTCAAACCGACGTAGAAGCCACGGAGTCAGAATAGGCTCCCCCTATTACGTGGCACTTCAAAATAACTTGCGAAATGTAGGTGTACTATTAAATACACCTCTTTCTGGGTTAGTCAGGGATTACAGGTGTGATGTTATGTTATTACAACACAAAATTTTACTATTAATCTATATTCAAGCGAGTAGTCTAGTCAACGAGATTAGCTAGATTGTACCATCATGACTGGATAGTACCACCACAACGTTCGACATCATTGAAGCCACTTTTCATCAGAATCTCCAAAAGCTGTATCATTCTCAAACAGATCATTACCATCATCATTCATTTGCCCCTATCCCAATTTACTTCGAGTCGGCGCTGCATGTCTTCTTCTTCCATACAAATCTCTCTATCACTCGTCATCTCAGCAGTCATCTCCTTTCTAGCCATATCATCCTTCACACAGTCTATCCATCGTTTCTTTGGTCTTCCTCTACTCTTATAACCATCTACATTCATACCCAACATTTTACTCATTTCTCCGCATCACATGTCCATACTCCATTGGAAGGCCTCCCATTAGGTGGACCGATGACCTGGATGGTTGTGGAGATCCGCTGGATGCGAGTCGCAAGGGACTGGTCAATGTGGCAACACTTGGGGGTAGCCTATGTCCAGCAGTGGACGTCTTTCGGCTGGAATGATAATGATGACATGTCTATACCCCAACAACCGATTACCACACAACTTCTCAGTCACCGGCGTCGCTTTTAGATTTCCTCTTGTGTACCCATTCCTTATATTATCCATTCCATTGCTTATTTTATAAAACAGATCATTACCAAATAGATCTAAATAAATAGAGCATGAATTCTCCCAGAGACCTCACACAAGCGAAATACGTATTTCTATTCCCCGCACCATTAACGTGGTAAAAGCGACCACCAGAGCGTTCCACAAAATTTTAAAGCCCGATTTATATGTCGCACGAAACGTATGGCGACGATTAAACGTAGCAGTAGCGGGCGCGGACAAATGTTAAGTTATCACTTACCACGGTTCTGCGACTAAATCTTCATTGGAAGAGAAAGGTTTTCTGTAATGTCTTGATTTTACTGAGGGAAGAGATTTTCTTAAATGTTTTGGGTTCTTTTTTGTGTTGTCTTTCGCAAGAAGTTTGTGTATTTTTAAATTTGGGGTTGGTGTCTGGTTGCTTTATCTCTAAATTCAAATTAACAGGGTTGGATTTATGGTTTTTAATCATCAGCATCATTGGCATCGTTATTTCAGTCACCAGTAAGCTTCCCTTATTTGTGCCATGCTTTCCTGGTCTGTGCGAGTCTCATTCAAGTTTTTAGTTTACAACCCAACAATACTTAAAATCAAAATGATTCAAAATCAAAGCATTTATTTTAAGTAGGCCAGTTACAGGCACTTTTGAATTGTCGACAAGATAACAATGTAATGAATCAACACTCCCAGTCACAAGGCATAAAGACTCTGAAAGTACTGTAGTTGCCCATTATTATTCAACCTATTCCTCAACTTTTTATACCTCATGTTTTATTTCACGCTGTTCATAAACCATCATTATAGGTAAAAGTATAGCGCAGCTCTGGAATTATTTAAAAGCATAACGAATTATATATTTTAAAACTGAATAAATACAATGTTCACCTTCTACGCAGAATTTTATAACGCAAACTCGCATTAAAAACATAAAAGCAACTGCACTAAAAAGTAGAAAAACAAAAAACGGTAGTAATAAAATTGAGACCAAAAATACTAACCACCTTAACGACCACGACTTTTATTCTTGGAAACTGTCCATAGTTCGGGGAAGCACTAATAGAGAATTTTAAAGTTCCAATGTTAAAATCGAAGTCGGTTGACAGCAGTGGTCGCACATCCGCTGTCTTCCAAAACTTTAGGGTCGAAAACTTGCTTCTAACAGGAAACGTTACTTTGAAATTGTGGATTTGGGTTTTGGTCGGTAATTTTGGCCAAATATTTACGTGTAGTGGATGAAATTGAATAGGTTTTCGTATAATATTATGATTTTTATCGTGAAAGTAGCTTGAATCTTCGAAATACCTTTTTATTGAGTCGATGTTAACGAAAAATTGCTTTAATTCTTTAACATTTTTAGCTCTGGATCTTTGATAACTCCCAAGTAATATGGAATATGGGCGGAAAGATTTTGGTACATAATACTTTAACATTACTTTCCTCCGTGCCTCGGAAAGCACGATGAGCCGTTAGTCCCAGCTGCTATTTCTACGTCTTTGACAGTCGTTACAGGTAGTCAGTGGCTCAAAAAGTCTGACAACCAGTCTTACCAAGGGGTATCGTATTACCCAGCACTAACTGGGTTGTGGAGGTCAGATAGGCAGTCGCTCCATGTAAAATACTGGTATTCGCTGCATCTGGTTAGATTGGAAGCCGACCCCAATATAGTTGGGAAAAGGCTAGGCAGATGATGAATACTTTAACATACTTCCAAACAAATACTTATCGAAAAAAAATTTTTCATCAAATCCCCCTCCTCCTTAAATGTGTACAAAAAATGTCTAAGTACAAAAAATACTTTTCATTTGAACCAAATAAAAAATTCCAGAGTAGGTACATAAAGTGCACAAACCACAGCCAAGTTGTAAATAGAATGAACAATTTTAGGACTAAACCCAATCGGGGTGAAACTTGGGGTTTAGCAAGTTTGTGCCGATCTCCGGGTTCCGTTGCTAAATGGCAGCCACGATTCGGTCAGAGGTGAGAGTTGCAAACAATTTATAGCCTGAGCATACCCGGGATATATCGAGGAGTTGTAAGTAGCGCAACAATTACATTACCATCGGGTATGTCCGAAATCGGTACAGTTTCAAAAGTGGAGTATTTCGCGCAAATACACAAGTCCTACATGAGTAACAGATTCTAGTCATGAGAAACTGATAAAGCCTTTGAGATAATCAAATATTTTATTAAACTATAAAAACAAACTACCAGTCCGTGGAATTACTGCCGGCTTCTCTGTTCCCCGATCATTATAATCTGGACTATTCGAAGTTCGAATGAATCGGTTTCTGCTAGGCAAGCGTACTCGACCCTAAGCCGCATTATCGCTTTAGACCAGGCGAATTGCAGCCAAACCCAAACCTATTTTAGTATTAAAAAAAAAACAGTGCTTCGTTGGTCTAGTGGTCGCAAACACGATTGCTGGACATGAGGTTGTGAGTTCGATTCCCAGGTAGGGATTTTTTTTTTAAATCAGCTAGTCACTCCCCAATATTAATAATAATATAATAAAGTACTCGCCTTTTAAGTCAGCCGACCCATTTAGATAAAATATAGTTTCTTTATCCACAAAATTCCAGTAAAACTGGTAAGTAAATGTTTGCAGAGTAAAAGGTTTACCACAATAAAGTATTAAACACAAAGTTGAACAAAAATATTGGATAGACCCTTTTCAACTGAGATTAAAAGTGTTACCCAAACAGAAGTATGAAATTACACATTAATTTAATTACCTAAAACCTTCGCACAGATTTACTTAGGTATCGAGGATAAAATGTTAAAATAATTGTTTGGAATAAGAACAAACATTCTAAAACTGGATATATCCACGCAAGGATATGTGAAATACTGATCTTATTTGTCTTGTCCTTCAAAAAGCTCAGTTGCGTAGTACACGCAACCGGCGCGCGTGCTTGACCGATGTAGAAACGTTGATAAAGGATGATAGCAGAATTTACGGATCGTATAACTTAGTGGTTGTTATTTCTGATTGTTACTTAAAAAAAGTTGAGAGTTTATTCAAAAATATAATACCTAGTTTAATTTTAAACTGAGACGAAATAAAAAGTATTTAATGATGTCTGTTTGAGAAAGCGCTGGAGAAGTAAAGAAAGTTGCTTAAACTTATTCATAAAAGCGAATTGAAGTGACACCATATTTAAATGAAGATTTTAGTTAAAATTTTCTTCCAACGGCGATGACGGCTTTACGCCATTGTGAAGAAAATTTCTATACCTATCAGAAACAGCCTGACTGGTCCAAAAATACAAATAATATCTAAAGTTTCGTTTCAAGTCAAAGAATCAAGTTTTTCAAGTTCAAGTTTTGAATCAAATAAATTAATACTGAAACAACTATCCATAACACATTTAAATTAGAAAACCTAACCGGTCTAACAAGGGGATAAACCTAGGTATAGCGTCATGAAATTCATTATAACATTTGAAGAGCGATAATTATGATGGAAATGTCAAAAATGATGGTATTGGAGTACCATAAGGTAGCGAAAAGAATAATAATGCCAATCCCACTGAAAACCGAGTTACAACATGAAACGCTTGGAAACCCAAACTTTGGCGCAGTGGTTGAGCGATCGGCTGATGCGCTGCGTATTGCGGGTTCGATTCCCGCACGGAATAAATATTTGTATGGCCTACAGGTAGTTGTTCCGGGTGTACCTGTTTGTGTGTGTGAATTTAAATGCTTGAAAAGACGATACAAGAGAAATTGGTATTGCGGGGAAAAGTTTTATTAAAAAAAAAAAAAAACAAGAAAGCGATTACCACTTATTTTTAAAGATAAACTAGGTTAGGGCTAGTGTCATAACTTCAAAAGCCATTTATCATTTTCAAAAAGACACTTCCTGAAATCGTATTCGTTAAGTCTTGCCTGCCGATACAGTCACAACTATTCAAGTAACAAACACATAAACAGAGACGTATTTCACGTCCCGGATGTCCGTCTCACTCTGCGAATGGGCTGCATTCAATGTACGAGAATTTTTAACGTTGCCAGTTATAAAAAGTAAAACATAAAAAAAGTTGGAGTGAGATTCGAAGTTGTGCATTTTTGTTGGACGTTCGGTGTTGAAGTTAGTTTTACATCTGAAATTAAATAGTAAAGTTGCTTAAAAATATTAGGTTTTGTTTATTTCGAGTATAAGATATAATTCAGACTTAAAATTATTGAACAAAAGGAAATAATGGTAAAAAGGTCTCGGTTATCAATTAAATCAACTTTCATAATAATAATACATAAGAAGGCTTGGCAGCTGGATCAAGGGCTTCATTCAGAAAGCAGTACTTCTGGACACGGCGGGTATTGTCAGGAGGTTCCTCTCTCAGGAGACCACCGGTAGCTGGGACCCTGTTCCCAATGCTGGTGGGCTACTATTTTTTTATATTTTTAAATGTTTTTTTTATATGGTTTTAAATTTGAATAATTATAAAATTTTAAAAATATGTATATAATATGTAGATAAATAAAGGAAATACAAAAGAAAGCTTTTTCCAACTGAAAAAAAACATAACCGTCAATTAACCATAAAAACCTTCATCTTAAATCCCTAAAGAAAGAAGCACGTATACCTCTCAACCATCGAAAAAATCTTAAATAGGCACTCACGACTAAAAGGCGTCGTTATGAAAACTTGACGTCTTCATCGAGTGCCGACAACTCGATAGTCAATGAGCATTTATCGATTCTTATTAGATATTCATAAGAACTTCGTGATCGGAATATCCGATTCCTATAAAGGCTTGAGTAGACGAGGGAGTTTGCCGTTTCCGTTCTGTCCTCGGAGGACTAAAAATCCCGAAACTGAAAGTCGTTCGTCCGCATCATTTTTATCGTTCTCCGACCCTTATCCCAATTTTTATCGGCGCAGCATGTTTTCTTCTTTCATACTTATTCCAGTGGTGACTCCTCTTTTCCCGGATATCATCCTTCACACAGTCCATGCATCCTTTCTTTGGTCTTCCTCTACTCTTATACCCACCCACATTCATTCTCAAAACTTTCCTCACGACTATTCCTCATTCTCTATGGCATGAGGAATCGTGGAGAAAGTTTTGATAATCCCTCGTCTGTACAAGCCTTAAATGAGGGAAGTCTTTCCTTGAAGAAACGTTGCAATCAAGGCGGGGTTATGACATGCTAGAATTAATCTTTTATTATCCTTTCGATGTAACAGCTTTGAAAGGATGACAGCGGGTGGGAAATTTTATTGAGTAACCAAGTGGTCGAATTTTACTGCACTTGTTTCTGATTATTTTGTGGAGATGTAGTCACCGATTTTTTATTATGTTTCCAAGAATGTAATTTGTATTGATCGGTCCTGTGCGAATCGCATCCAACGGATCCCCGCAACCTTCACGAGGTCATCGGTCTACCTAGTGGGAGGCATTCCAATGCAACGTCTTCTGGTTCGGCGTCGCCACTCCAGAACTTTTTGGCCTCATCGGCCATCTGTTCTGCGAGCAATATGCCCTGCCCACTGCCATTTAAGTTTGGCAATTCATCGGGCAACGTCGGTAACTTTGGTTCTCTTGCGGATGTCTTCATTTCTGATTTGATCACGCAAGGAAACTCCGAACATAGCCCTCTCCATTGCCCTTTGGGTGTCTTTAAGCCTTCTGATGTGGCGACACTTGGGGGAGGACTATGTCCAGCAGTGGACGTTTTTCGGCTGAAATGATGATGAATATTGTATTTCTTGCTGTAACAAGAAACTTTATTTCAAAAAACTTAAAGGCAAGTTTTGCTTATGTCAAAATAACAGGGTAAGTAGCAGGTGGCAAAAATACCACCAAATATAAAACACCTTAAGAAAACCATATATTAATGAAAAAAAAAACGGTTTTCGGGCATTTTAAAACCTCTCAGTACTTCAACACATTTTCTTAGTTCTATTTCCAAAATTCATCATCAGCAACCTCATTTCCTAACAATATTTCCTCAACATCCATATTCACACCATGTTTTAAGCAATAAAACTGCGCCTACGGCTATCGTAAATATGACCTTTCTAACCCCAAATATGACCCTTATGACCCGAGGCCTTCACGTCGCTTCTTTTTATGCACGAACAGCGATTCGGGACCTCCCGATCCTTGGCCCCTGGAATCATACGTTCAATTTAATCGCGATAGGTCAGTATCTGTTTTCCTTGGAAAATGTTTTTTTTTTCTTTTTTCCCTGAAGGATCATTGTGAGATTGTTTTAGTTATAGATTTCAAATAGGAAATTGCTTTTTTTGGGTAATTTTGTTACAAGGATGTTTATGAGAATATAGTCTTTTTGTGTAGTTACTTCGTTTTCATAAAGTTAAGTACGAAACGGATTTATTATTTTGCTCATTATATTGCTGACTATTCATCATCATAATCAGCCTACAACTGTTCTCACTATTACATCATATTATCGATCCTCATATTATTTCATCATATAGTCATCGAACAAACATAAGCACTGCATGTGATCAGCAAGACACACTTATGAGCACCGTCAAACCATCGCCTCGAATCAAGATTATATTCGAGATGAAGTGACCACCAGTGCTTATAATTGTGCTCGCCTTGCTTAAAATATAATCATAGTACATAATGATATAAGTGCGGTAAGTTGAAAATTACAGCCGAGGCGATATTGCTAGCCCGAGCCGTAGGCGAGGGCTATAAGAAAGCAGAGGCTGTAATTATCAAAGCGCACATATATCATACGACGTTTTATAACATATTTGCGAGGAAATCAATAAAACTCAGACTCTCTTAAACGAAATTTTGATACGCTTGTAAGTATCAATCGGTCGATTTTTCGGGCAGTTTCTTAGAGTAGCCTTTTTCGCTGCCTCTAAGACTTGGGACAGGCGGTGTCGAATTAATAAATTAATCATTACTTGACGACATTTTTAAATAAAAACAAAACAGCGAAAAGAAAAAGGCCCCCTTTTACTTGTTCACAAATTAGTGAGCCGCGCGCATTAGCGCTTTTTTTTTTAAGGCAAAAGGCCATATTTGCGAGGAAATCAATCACTCAGACTTTCTTAAACGAAATTTTGATACGCTTGTAAGTATCAATCGGTCGATTTTTCGGGCAGATTCTTAGAGTAGCCTTTTTCGCTGCCTCTAAGACTTCAGGCGGTGTCGAATTAATAAATTCATCATTACTTGACGACATTTTCAAATAAAAACAATACAGCGAAAAGAAAAAGCGCGCGGAATAATTTTTACTTGTTCATAAATTAGCGAGGCGCACGGATCAGCCCTTTTTTTTAAGGCAAAGGCACAAAACAGCCAGTATTACTAATATAGTAAATTAATATTTTTGGGTTTTTGTTACAGATAAATGGTTATCTATTGTCAAAATTAATTAAATTAAAGAATTTAATGTTTATTTATTATATTTTATCTCCCAAAGTTAATTTTATTCATAAAATGTTGACCACTTTTCTGTCATAAAAACTCTTTGCTAAGATTTAAAAAAGTACCGTTCGTTTTGACGGAGCATCTTGAAACCGTGCGTTTTACTTTACATTACCGCACAAGTACGTAATGAGATACAATACGATATTGAAATTGGTGAAATTATGATATAAGTGCGGTAAGTTGAAAATTACAGCCGAGGCGAAATTGCTAGCCCGAGCCGTAGGAGAGGGCTACAAGAAAGCAGAGGCTGTAATTAGCAAAGCGCACGTATGTCATACGACGTTTTATAACATATTTGCAAGGAAATAAATAAAACTCGGACTTTCTTAAACGACATTTTGATACGCTTGTAACTATCTATCGGTCGATTTTTCAGACAAGAGGCTTAGAGTAGCCTTTTTCGCTGCCTCTGAGACTTCAGGCGGTGTCGAATTAATAAATTCATCATTACTTGACGACATTTTTCAATAAAACAATACAGCGAAAAGAAAAAGCGCGCGGAATAATTTTTACTTGTTCACAAATTAGTGAGGCGCGCGCATTAGCGCTTTTTTTTAAGGCAAGGCACAAAAACAGCCAGTATTACTAATACAGTAAATTAATGTTTTTGTGTTTTTGTTAAAGATAAATGGTTGTAATCTATTGTCAAAATTAATTAAATTAAAAAATTACTGTTTATTTTATCTCCCAAAGTTAATTTTATTCATAAAATGTTGACCACTTTTCCGACATAAAAACTCTTTGCTAAGATTTAAAAAAGTACCGTTCGTTTTTGACGGAGCATCTTGAAGCCGTGTGTTTTACTTTACATTACCGCACAAGTACGTAATGAGGTACCATACGATATTGAAATTGGTGAAATAAGAGCCCCTTTACGAGCAAATGTGTTATAAAACCATTTACAGCATATAAACCACAATTCCCCTTTCAGTAATAATAAATCTAGGACATTGTCGCTGCTATAATTACCCTTACTACGGTTACGCTTGCATAGTGCCTTCCATAGACAGACACAACCCAGCATGAATACACAGGCTAACTTGACACAGTAATAAGTACCCTCCACTGTGACCATGGAGTGAATAGCAAACGGAGTACTTATTTGCAAACGCGATCAATAATTGACACAAACACAGCGTAAATAGCTGACCTAATAAACAGTTGAACATCGTTATCGGGTAATAGAATGTGCATTATACGCAAGTGCCAATACTTCAATGTGCGTTGCATCCTACTGAGTAAACCGCCCGGCTTTGAACACACCGACCGAGAATATTTTACATAATATGGTGCAGTTAATATACAAGTGAAGAAGAATGCGATATAACATAGTTGCAAATACGACTCAAGGATTGAGCAAGAGTGCCTCAGAATTGTTAACGGCCAGGGCTGCGGGAGTGTTCGAAAGAGATACCGCGGCCCTGGAACACAAAGGGCAAGGAAGGAACATGAATGGGTTTTAGTCAGTTTAAATCTGTCACTCCCTTCCACTCTGCCCAGAGCGGGAGAAGTCATTTGATGATTTCCCATCCGAAAAAAAAATAAAAAGGATTGTCAGCGGCAATTTCTTGTTGCTAAAACAATAATAATATCTACAATAACTAGCACGCGTAGTGATAGCAACTTTACGATTCACCGATTATAGAGGGGCCAGTGTGTCCGTGTAAGTAATGCTTAGAAGATTTGTACTTTGCTTTTCAAACTTACAGCCAATTCTTCCATTTCCTCATTAGTCCATGATAGTCACTTGTCACCGACCTACTCAAGTATTCTGGTCCTGTCGGCCGAAGTTTTCCTTCAACTCGTTTTAATATGATACTAAAGTTGGATATAATCCGCACTTTAAGAGTTTATTCCATGATATTGCCGATAAAAAGTGAGAAAATGGCGGCGTAAAATTTTTGTTGGTACTCAGGCAATTTTGGTTATTGTTATATGAGTTTGAGAGGGTTTTTGTGGTTATTCATTGTTATAATGAAGAGATTTTATATATCTTTTTTAAGAGAAACATATACTTTTTCTTGTGTTTTAACCATTTAGTGATGCGCCCTTATGACATAGCTAATTATAGTACCTGTCACAAATTGAACAAAAACAATTAAACAAAACTCCATTAAAAACGGAAATTACCATTAGGATGGAACTAAAAATAACCGCCTCCGGCAAAAAAACTTCGAACTCAAACTTCAAACATAGTTACGTACAAAACCATACAATTTCCAGTGAAACTATATTCGTTACTTGTTTGTGCTTTTGAAAAGCTTCGAAAAATTGCTCGTACCTAGTTTTTTCGAGCTAAAATCGGACTCGGTCGGTTTTTGTATTCGCACATTTTTCACGGTACCCTGAACAATCAAAAGTTGCTTTTCATTTAACTTATCGGGTTCCAAACAATGCGGGTATCGGAAAACGCGGGAACGGTGAAATTGGTTTATACCTTTGTCTTGTTGCTTTAAATCTCGTGAAGAATCGGATTTTATTCAGGAGAATGAATATGTATGTGTGTTTTTGTGTGCGTGAGTTATTTATTGAGAGAAGATTAAATCGTTTGGAAGAATTGGAGAAAGAATTCAATTGAATTGGTTTGCAGACTCCATAGTATCTGAATTATAGACAAATTTTAGCACAAGTGGGTTCGACTCCAAAGTCAGGTAAAGTGTTATTGAGTTTTTCCTTTACAAATTTCACCGTAGCAGCCACGGAGTCTGGATTTGTGCCTGCTTGATGGCAATAGGCTCGCCCCTATTACATCAGACTTACACATAGCTGGTGAAATATGGGTGTACTATTAGGTACACCTCTGCCTAATCATCATAACAGGTGTGATATTATGTTATGTTATTACCACAAGTAATGAAAAACCTAATCACGAGATTATCTGCAATGTGGTATTAAGTCTAATCCCAGGAGAAATCAAGAAAGCCCTAAAAAACTAATTTAACTTTTAATTTAAACCCAAATAATCCGAAATGGAATCTTATTAAATCCGTTTAAAAGCCTTTTTGTCACGCTTCGGTCGGCTATAAAGACACCTAGACAAAATAAAAGAGAATTACTTTTTATTCAGCTAGACTCCATACCTACAGACGTTTTATAAAAGACAAGCTGGGCCTCAACATGCGTTGCAATGCCATTTTTTCAGTGGTTTTTTCAGAATCGTTCCCTGGCCTATGTAGACATATTTCATCAGAATCGGTTCAGTAGTTTAGGTATCGAACAGACGACGATTTAGACAGTAACGTAAAACATAAGGTATAAATTTTTTGTAGTAGATGGTTATGTCATGCATGACCCAGACAATTTGAAACGTTGAAAGTGAACAATCGATTTTCCATCTATTAGTTTTTCGTTTCCGAATTTCCTTTCTTAATTAACAATTTCACAACGAAATAATTATTATCATAAAATTAACTACTAAACCCAGACAAAGTAAGAATAATTTAAATCAAAAATTATTTTAGTTCATAAAACAGTGGTAATTAATTTAAAGGAAGTAATTCTGCCCATCCGGCCGAAGACCCCGCAATTTCCTGACGATTGTACCCAAGTCTTCAGCTGACAATGTCGTTATAAACTTAGATACCGTCGGAAATTAGTCGAAAAGTAATAATCGTAATTTTAATTACAATTACTAGAAGGAATATCAAAGAGGGTTAACGGAATTTGTTCTTTGTTCAAGACAAATTGAGGTCCGCAAGGGCTGATGCCTGCCAGGGCTGCGGGACTGTTCGAAAGAGATACTGCGGCCCTGGAACACAAAGGGCAAGGAAGGAACATGGATGGGTTTTAGTCAGTACCAGTCTGACACAAAAAAAAGAAGGTTCAGAAGAGAGGGAAAATTAACTGATAAGGAAAGGAATTTAATGACAGTTTTTTTTTCAGCAAAAGCGAGATTGTGGGCACATTAAATGAGAAACATTGAGGCACTATGGTTTAATAATTGTAACGAAAGAACATATCTTACGAAGTAGACAAAGATTTTTATCTGGTAAGATTAAGTCTTTGGATAAAAAAGCAGCGCCTACAATTATTTTAAATTAAACGCTTGTACCTTACAGGATGGAAGAGGCACCAAAGCACAGCGATAACCACGTACATCGTATCATCATTGTCGTATCATCATTCTGAACCCGAAGGAGGTTCAGACTGACGGGGGACACAGATAATTTTCATCGATAATTTAAAAAAAAAACTGCTTTTCTATACATTATGACCGTATAGGTTTGTGTAAAGTATAATTTTATTCCTTTAATTAAAGTAGTAAATCACCACAAAAAAGCGCCTTTTTAGTGTCATATCCTAGCCTTTCAGCGCCACCACAAAACCTACACCATTCATACATAATTCGGGCATCAAAGCAACCCTAAACTGCCGATATGGTCCATCCGCCGAGCAGTCGACTGTCAAAGGGCCTAGCAGGTGAATTGAATCAGGGTCTCTTTGCCCCAAAGGGTACCGACCACTTACAACTTTACCCAGAATAATGGATACGAAACCGCACGTTATGAACTTCCACTTGCTATTGCAAAATGGCGGACAGTTCCATTTACGAATTTCGAATTGAGAATGATTTTAGGCGATCGCTGATTAGAGGATGAGGAATTTGAATAGTTTTGATTGGTTCTGGTAAACAGAGTTTTGAGTACGTTAAAAAATGTGGGCATAATCGTAATTAAATGTCTGTAGGTACAGTCTAAACTTTGTAAAAAACCCTCGTCGATTAATGGTCCGGTCAAACTGCGGACATTATCTGTCAGCGGCAGGTGTGAGCCATGTCCGTAATTACGGCGGAAATCTTCAAGAGTCTATAGAAATTGTTTAAAAGATTTTAGACTCAGAAGAAAATTTAACATCATCATCATCAGCCTATAATGTTCCCACTGCTGCGACAGACTTCCTCTCATTTAGAGGAAATGAGCTATAATCAAAGATTGGTAGATGTCACATGTCTTCGAATTTTTGGTTCTAGGACATTTATCGCCGGTTTCCTCACGATGTTTTCCTTCACCGTTTTCGAGAGCAGTGGTGATTAAATAAATTACACAAAATAATGCGCCTGCCTGGGTTCGAACCCACGACTTACTGTTCGTAAGTCAGGGTCGCTACCACTGGACCACCACTGCTCCCTGCTACTACTCCACACTAAGAATTTCTCCTGTATCGTAGTTGTGGTTCCAAACATTTAAACTCACATACACAAACAGCCAGACCCGGAACAACTACCAGAACGTGATACAAATATTGGTTCCGAGCGGGGATCGAATCTGTGACACGCAGCGCAACAGCCAATCGCTCAGCCACTGCGCCAACCGTGCCGTCCTCCGTAATTAAACCTATGTATCTACGTACAATACAAACTACAGTAAATATTTAGCAAATTCAATACTAGGCTAGTATACAGTAACTCGGCACTTGTAAGGCAGTTAACACACAGTACCTAGCCACTATCACTCTGCATTCGCACGTTTCCCTGCCTTCGCCAGAATGACGTCTATCATACTATCATAAACCACTTCGATGGGTCTATTGTAAGTGGAGCGTTGGACGCAATTCTCCAGACGTTAGCCCGCATGAACCATGTATACAGGGCGTTATAATAGTGTTTGTGAGACATGACTGTAGGCTTTACACGTGATGATAGACGGAAGAAAGCGGCTGCCTCCCTTGACAAAGTCAACCAAACATTCTGTACAACAAACTAACTATTATATTTAAAAAAAAATGCTGGGTGATGACTTTTTTAACCCGGCTGCGTCAGAACTAGGGTAATGTTTTTCGACTGTATGTACGTATGTCCATTTCGTCGTCATGCCCTACAGCCCAAACGGCTGGAGGGTTTTTTTTTGGGGTGACACAAAATATTGTGCCGATGGATGCAATGAACAGTAGGGGTTTCTTTTTCGTATTAGAAATCATCAAATGACTTCTCCCGCTCTGGGCAGAGCGGAAGGGAGTGTCAGACTTGTACTGACTAAAACCCATCCATATTCCTTCCTTGCCCTTTGTGTTCCAGGGCCGCGGTATCTCTTTCGAACAGTCCCGCAGCCCACAGTAGGGGGGTCGTAGAGGTATTTAAAGTAATGCTATAACATTAAAAACTTTTATTAAAAAAAAAAAACCTTGGGAAAAAGTTGGAACTTTAACCCCTAATTTCTTCGTAACTGAAAGGTTCTCAGGTACAGTCTCGAATAAAATCGGGCAGAATAATTGTCTTTCAGGTTCAGTAAGGATACTTTTACACCAATTATTGTTGTTTCTCTAAAGTCCCTTCGAATCAAATACAACTTACAGCAATTTCGGCTTGCAATAGACTACCCTTAAACCTAAACTCACCGCAGATCCTGGCTATCCAATGCAACCTAACTTTTGTTGTGTATGTACTCTCGCAACCGCAGCACATGAACTAATGATGCGAGCTCAATGGAGTGTAAACAGAAACAATAATTAAACTTTCGATTCCACCAAACGGATGAGTGCAAACAAACGGTCTGCAACTCATACGGAACTATCCGATATCGCTTAACGTTCTCAAATGCTGGCTTTTGGGATTAAATACAAATCACCGATACGTAACCGAACGGATTCCTCTTGGAGCTTCCATTTGGATTGGAATAATAGATTGAAATGATAGCTACAGTACTGTTTTATGTGTTTTGGAGGATGTACTGTTTAAGTACTATAAGAATGAAAGGGACTTTGTAGTTCGCAAGTTTGTGATCGCAAGCGCGACTGCTGACCATAAGGGCCTGGTTTCGATTCGTGGGTGGGGCAAATTTTTGTTAGGTTTTTTCATCAGGAATTTCTCAGGAGCCGCCATGGACTCAGGATTTCCGTCCGGCAATAGGCTCGCTCCCTATTAAATGGGACTTAAATATAACTGACCGCATGTGGGTTTACTTATTAGGTAGGGACTGTAGAGTGTACGGGGTTCTACACTATTGAATTAAACTCCTTTTTAGTTTAATTCTTTATACTTGCAATACATATTTTCTAGTCTGTCCTGACAATCAATCATTTTAATCCTTTTACCATTCAAATATATCTACTTTATTAAGCTGCCAGTACTAATCAGCTGCCAAAACGATTTATCATCATAGAACCACACACTACACCTCTGCCTTACCCTCCGAGGATTACAGGCGTGCTGTCATACGACATGTTAATAAATGACGTCATACACCTATTAAACCCTAACCTGACCTTCGCCAGTAGTCACAGGTGCAGCCTAGGTAGTAAAATAGCACTTAAAACAGAAACGGAATCACGGTAATAATACAATGTGAGCTAGAGTCACGGTCTTTAAGTGGTCATGGTCTATGGACCGTCGTAAGTGGCGCCATCTTATGTAATTTTCTGCAATGACAGAGAATTGACAATACTGCAAAGGAAATGGCGGTGAATGTTAGTTGCATGTCAATTGTCGACAAACAATGGAGGACTATTTTGCTGCAGTGTTTTAATATCTGAAGAATAATAATGTTACTTTATTTCAATTTGAAGCGTAGTAATTTTATTATGATTGCTGTTTGAACACGAGCTCGTGACTTAGCATTAACAGCCACACAGGTCGATCTTCAACGTTAAGCAACGCTTATCAAGGTTAGTCCGTGGATGGGAAGCCGTTGTGATATTTGACAGCAGTTATGGCCTAAAAGTCTGACAACCAATCTTACCGAGGGTTATTGTGTTACCCAGCAATTAGGTTTTGAAGGTCAGATAGGTTGTTAAATGTAAAATACTGGTATTCAGCTGCATCTGGTTAGACTGGAAACCGACCCTAACATAGTTGCAAAGCCAAGCTGATGAGGCAATTTTTTTATGTTTTCACAACCGAATCTGTGCCAAAGGCTACATGTACACAACCGAACCAATCAAAACTTACTTTGTACGTTTTGAATTTGCACATCTATTGGACAACGTACACTACGGTAACAACGTGTAGAATGAGTGACAACAATGTTTTCAGTTTACAGAGTAGGGCAGACTACTCCCAGCCAATAAAAAACAAAGCAATCAGTACTTCTACTGAGTTTCGCAATGTTTGTGATACGTAACTGACCTATAGGGCTAAGACAAACTGACATTCTATCAGCGATGACGAGGATTCAAAAGTCAAAAATGTAATGGAGTGAAATATGTTACCGAAAATCTTATCTCAATGCTTATGAATGTTGTTGTAGCAATAAGAAATTCTTTGAAAGCGATTGCCGCATCATCGTTACAACCGAAAGACATCCACTGCTGGACAAAGGCCTCCCCCAAGTCTCACCACATTGATCGGTCCCGTGCGTCTCGCATCCAGCGGATCCCCGCACAATTTTTTTTTCAAAATAACATTTGATAATTAATAATATTAATTAATTTAATATATTATTATTTATTTTATTTATTTAATATATTATTAAATTAATTAATTCATTCAATATATATACATATATATATATTTATTTATTTATTAATTTTATTTAATTGTCAATCACAAAGTTTACGCTACAATCTCATCGCTTAACTGAGCTTTACAAAAAAACTCACACAGGTATACAAGGTGTAAACGGACTCCTCACGAAGCCGTCAACCAAGCATTCTGTACATAAAACTAAGTAACCCAACGCAAAAATTCTTGCTGGAAACGATGTTTTTTTGGGGTGGAATATCACGTTTTACGGTAAAAGTCAATGTAACACGCTCAAAACATTGTGCTGAGCGATGCATTGGATAGTACGGGGGTCGTTGAGGTATTTTAAGTAAAGTTATATCCTTAAAAACTAGTATTTTTAAAAACGACGACGTGATTGACGGCCGTAGTTTTATTTTTTACATATTTAAGGCACGTGCATTGTAGCATCTCGTAATAGGGTCGAGGATATTAGACTATCTACCGTAGAGGTACGAAAAAAGGGCCTTCAAAAAACACCTTAATAACCTAAAATTCTCCAACACCTTTTCAACGACCTCATCAATCATCTCTATTCCAAGCCTCATCAAAAGCAAGTCTTCCATACCAAAGTACACTAAGTACATTCGGGACTAAAGCCCGTTTCACATGCTAAGCTCGTCCCGATGTCCTAAGCGCACTACACGATTCTATGATATTAATATTTTCTAGCGAGTGCGTCATGCATCTCTGGCGGGAGCACTTCGGGTAATGGGAACTAGCATTATAAATTTTCAGCACTAAGAGCTTGTCAGGGGAAGACATTGATATTTATCCTTAGAATCAACTTTGAGTATCAGATAAAAGGTGGTCTAATGGGGTCATGTCAGATAGAGAGGTGTTTAGAGAGTTGTGTTGGACACTTTTGACGATGCGCTTTTGTTTTTAAATTTATGAAATTTTCTCATACAAGAGGTGCAAAGGTGAACTTAACATAAATGCGTAGGTTTTCTTTCTTGTTCTCATAATGTTTAAATAGGAGTAGATTTAAAACATAAATATATATATAAATATAAATTAGGTTGGTACCTAAATCTGCTTTTTCTATAATAATTCTCTCATTTTATTTTACCTAAAACGTACTCAGTATTATATCAAGCATATTTACTTAAATGCTTCGGCAAATATCATTTAAATAGCTTGGAATTTTATTAAAAGAAGCCTTGAATTTTATTCAGAACACTCGAGAACTTAGAACAAAGTCTCGTACCTGATCAGCGTTTTGTGACGAAATTCAGAACAAAATAATTGGGAGCCTAAAGGTTATAATATTTTTAGGTACTGAAGTTCTATGTAGGTATCTTTTGGATTGAAAAACTATGTTTTAAAACAGTCGATTTCCAACGATAATAGTCATTAGTCCTAAGTATGTTTTCAAGTCGCCTTGACTGTGTTCATGTGGGTCGCTGCTGTGCAATTCAAAACTCATGGGTTGTCACAGCAGTGATCCACCGTGTTTTATTGTTTTTTCTTTTTTTTTATCGTTCGTCACATAGTCTTAAGTTTTACTAAACATTTTTGAGTCATGGATACTCGAAAGAAAAACTACACCGTGACTTTTTAGTCTTCTGACAACGGCAGCCCACTTCATGTATCTAATGACTACTATACATTCACAAAAAAAAAATGGTATTTAAGAGACATAGAGGTAATGGTATTTTAGAGTCATATATATATATTCATTATTATGATGTATAACGTAGTTGAAACATTCTGTTGCGAGCGAAGATCTATCTACTCGACTCGTGCGATGGTTAGGTATGTTCTACTGTTTGATACGTAAACATTATTAACAGGATGTTCCATAATTCTAATGTATTATTTATTTTTCTTTGTACTCATTATCTTAATTAATGGTAAAAAAAAACACGCCTAGAGGTATTTTATGTCGGATACATTGAGTGGACCACCTTTGTCAGACGACTAAAAAATGACATGTACATCTGTACATATAAATAAAATTGGAGTGTCTGTTTGTAATATTAAAATAACCGCTTTTTACTAAGTGCATATGGATGTATACACGGTACATATACCAAAACAACATTTTTTTAAATTTTTGTCTGTCTGTTTGTTCCGGCTAATCTCTGAAATGGATTGACCGATTTTGACGGGACTTTCACTGGCAGATAGGTAAAGTAACAAGGAGTAACTTAGGCTACTTTTATTTTAGATAAATAATTTGAGTTCCGTGCAAAGAAAAAAAATCCCTTGAAATTGGTAACAATTAAAATTCGATTCAAATAGGGAAGTGCTTATAATAAAGGGGATTTTTTAATAATAATTTCACGCGAACGAAGGTCGCGGCCAAAAGCTTGTTAGTGATAAAACAGGCATAAAGGCAGGCATACATACAAAAAATATTGCAAAACTGGAAACAATTAGGTAGCTAAACAGAAGTTTCCCTACTAAAAAACCCACATAACGAGAAACATTGTATCATCCACCTGAGCTACGTCTATTTAGTTCAAAACAACTTAAGTTGAACAAATGTCTAAACTTTCTAAACCATAATAATGAACGATGTAGATATACTGCTACCTTATCCAAAACTTTTGTAAACTTTTTTACTTGTCTATGTTTGAATAATAATAAGAGGAGCTCGTGGCAAAATATTAACAGCCGTTCGGGTCGATCTTTAGGTTAAGCCGTGCTTGCCTAGGTTGGTCTGGGATGGGTGACCACCCATTACATACCGACTTTCCTCCGTGTCTCGGAAAGCACGCTAAGCCGTTGGTCTCGGCTGTCATTTGAACATGTTTGACAATCGTTACAGGTAGTCAGTGGCCCAAAAAGTCTGACAACCAGACTTACCAAGAGGTATCGTATTACCCAGTATTAACTGGATTGTGGACGTCAGATAGGCAGTTGCTCCATGTAAAATACTGGTATTCAGGTGCATCCGGTTAGACTGGAAGCCGACCCTAATATAGTTGGGAAAAGGCTAAGCAGTAATGTATGTACAATAATAAAAACTGCCAACCTTACCACAATGAAAAACATTGTACTTAAATATCATATAAAGAAACCACCATACCACACCACCATACCACCACACCACACCACATACCACACACCACCACCACCATACCACATACCATAGAAAGGAGTGGGTTGATATCCTCCAGGTGTTGTGAGGAAAACACGTTGTGACTTATCGTAGTGGACTGTATTGCAAGATTTAACAAGGAGAAAACAAACGGTTGGATAAATTCGAAAAGAGAAAGATATAGGTAAATAAGTTGTCAATCGCTCGGTGGACGATGACGCAGTGCCGTGCCGGTCGGTGCGCGCTCGCAGCTCGAGCACCCCCTCCGCGACCTTTACTGAAATACTGAAGTAAAAAACGAATAGTAGCTGGTAACAACTTTTCAATACGATAAAATAAATCAGAAATTATTGAGCACATCGACAGTCTTGTTCTTCACACTCGATATAACACCAACCATACCGAACTTTGGCCATTCCATATCGGCTAACTTAACGAAATATGTTTTTCTTACAGGAAAACATGTATTATTAAACTTTGAAACTGGAGAAAGTACGTTAACTTACAGAGTTTATCTATACGTGGTAAAATTATATTCGTTGTTCATTATTTCACATGCTTTTATAACAAAATTGAGATGACTGGTTTTTAAACTGCAAAGAGGTGATTCGTTCTTAAGTCCTCATCATCATGATCAGCAGTGACAGCCTAGTGAAGTGACCGTGATACCTGGAGTTCGAACCCAAAACACGCACCTCTGATTTTTCGGACTCATGTGCGTATTGTAATTATCACTTGCTTCGATGAGGAAAAACAACGTGAGGAAACTAAACCAGCATACCTGAGAGATATTAACGACGGCATTTAAATCACAGCATCATTCGCATCATCGGCATTTTAGTGTTACTAACATAGTTTTAAAGTTTTATTTACTAACACAATTTGTATTATATTATAAAGGGTGTAAACAGACTCTTAACAAAGCCGAAAGGCACTTGTTCTCCCCGTCATTGCGATCATTTTTTTGTTCTAGACCATACCTGGGAACCTTCTAGGTACGGAGATATTGGGGGTCAAAGTTACAACTTTATCACAAGTTTTTTTTTTTAAATACATGTTTTTAATGAAGATTTTTACTTTAAACACCTCCAGGACCCCCTTACTATTCAATCCATCCATCAGCACAATGTTTTGAGTGCGTTACATTGAGATCGACTGTAAAAGGTGATTTGCAGCCCAAAAAAAAAGTCGTTTCCCAGCGCTAATTTTTGCGTAAAGTTACTTAGTTTGATGTACATAATGCTTGGTTGACGGCTTCGTGAAGAGTCTGCTTACACCCCGTATGTATGTTAGTCTGTAAGGTATACATTATGGGCCTAAGTAGCCTGAAAATAAATGTATGTTTTTGTTGTTGTTGTAAATCCAAGTCAGACGCCCATGGGCGGCATAAAACCTCTGACACTAGGTTAGGCCTAACCACACGATAAAGAAAGATCATCATGATAGTAGTTGAAAGACGTCCTGTCTAGGTCTGTACCTTTCAAGCGGCGCCACGTTGTCCAGTCCCCTACTTCTAGTAGATAGTGGATTCTTGCTGCCTTCATTAGGTCATTAGTCTAAAATATTTCAAATTTCCGATAAAATGTCCAAATCCTCATATACCTATGCCAGTTTAATAACACCACAACTGGGAAGAAAAAACAAAATGGTGATGGGATATCACATGCTTGTTCTGTTAGTAACCTTTTTCGAAATTATTGGGTAAACCAGCACCTTTTTTAATTGCACGTGTAATCAACTTTTGAACAAAGAAAAACAAATGAATAAAACCTCTATTGTCGTGAGCAATCCTTTCATATTTCACAAAAGATATTTAGTCCGCCTTTGTACATTATGTGCATAAAGTTTTAATAAATACATAAATAAAAGAAAATTTTTAAATACAAGATAGCGCAACTAGTGCCTAGGTAGGTTAGGTATATCTAACTGATCTAACATCCAACTAACCCCAATGTGTTTCGCTACGGATAGTTTTGCTACGTATCAGTTCACTAGCGTCTGTTCACAACTTTGCACTGATGCATAACTTCGTACTCTTATGAATAGTATTCTCAATCTGTACTGAGATTTTGCTGTTAAAATACAGCATGACAAGTGAAGTTTATTTAATGGTTTAGCTCATTGTCTGTCCCTTGACTGACGTCAAAATAAACTTTTTACATTTACACCACCAGTTCACAGCTGGTGTGGAATTTTTTGCATATAAACCGAAATGTAAATGAGTTTAGTGTAGAAAATCAATAACTTCACATAGGGTTTCACGTTTTTCGGCTCGAGATGTATGACTTAGGTACTGCAACTAATGGGCACAGTAGCAGGGAAACTCTTAGCTCAGAAACATTCGCTGCTGAGCTATTCCACCTCTCAAAGGACAAAAAGAAATATTTGGAATTGATGGCTAACCAGAACAAGAAGAAGTTTTTTTGCTTTTATTTAGATATTTGGAAAGCAGCACTTCTTCATCTAATAATCACATTATCACGGTTTATCGATCACAAAAAATCCAATTCCATAACAAAAAAGTTTATAGTGCTGTATTGGTTTCCGTACGTTTTTGGGTTCCGTATCTCGAAAGGTAAAAAAAGAAACCCTTATAAGATCACTCTCTGGTCCGTCTGTCTGTCTGTGTGTCTGTCCGTGTGTCACCACCGATTTTCTCAGGAACGAGTGGACCTAGCAAGTTGAAATTTATATCAGATACTGAGGTCTATAGTCCCTATTAGGTGTAACAAGTTCAAAAGGTCAACACGAGAAAAAAAATTGGGCTAATTTAGATTTTCACGAAAACTTGTAAGTACCAAAAATTTACCTTAATTTTCAACTTCTTTTATTTTTCGGAATTTTTCCTTTACTTGTGCTGTAAGACCTTGCTTTTTACCAAAATTGACAATTCTAGGTAAACCGGTTTTGGGTCGACAACCTATATGGTAGTTCCCGTTGACCTAGAATCACGAAATTTGGCAAGAAGCAATGTCTTACAGCACATGTAAAGGAAAATATCTGAAAACTGCAAATATGTATGTATGTGTTGTGTCACCTGCTTGTCGCAGTCACGATGTGGAAGCTGACATTTTTTTTTATTTCATCCTGTTGTATTCTAAATACTTATTATGCGTTGTTATTGTTTATTTCCTTTATTTATTTTAACAAATATCAATTATATTTTTAAATATCCAAATATAAAACAATATAAAAAAAAACATTTAAAAATATAAAAAATAGTAGCCCACCAGCATTGGGAACAGGGTCCGAGCTACCGGTGGTCAGGGCTGTTGAGAGAGGAACCTCCTAACAATACGCGCCGGGTCCAGAAGTACTGCTTGTTTATTTTATTATTTGTCGTTTTTAATGCATGTCATGTCCCTGCGACAATTTTTTTTCTTTCTTTCAAAATTAGGCCCACCTGCCACACTGCAATAATTTGCTCTGTTCATTAAACTTTGTTTGCGCACACCGCATTGTTGGATTTTTCACATTGTTTATTATCATAATAATCCTTTTACCCTAATCCCTATTTGTATTAACGGGTCCTCATATACTTTTCATCCTTTGGCGGCTGTCCCCATTACCATTAGGGGAATTCTGTGATATCGAAGAAAGGTTTTTCAGCATATTGCAGCAGTAATTAATATTTTATGTGGCACTTTCGTCGGCCGAATGTGTTAATTTAAAATTGACTGAATTTAATCTCGTTGAGGATTAGATTGCTGATTGTCCTGTGGGCTTCGTTAGGAGCTGGGCAGAACTGTCTGAGTATCAGTCATCATCATCATCATCAGCCTTTTAATGTTCCCACTGCTGGGACACAGGCCTCCTCTCTATGAGAGGGAATGGGCTATAATCCACCACGCGGGCCCAGTGCGGATTGGTAGATGTCACATGTCTTCGAATTTTTGGTTCTAGGACATGCCGGTTTCCTCACGATGTTTTCCTTCACCGTTGTTGAGAGCAGTGGTGATGAAATAAATTACACAAAGTAATGCGCCTGCTTGGGTTCGAACCCACGACTTACTGTTCGTAAGTCGGGGTCGCTACCTCTGGGCCACCGCTGCTCTGAGTATCAGTGGTGTGGTAAGAATAGCTAGGTGCTTTACATCATTATCTGCCTAGCCTTTTCCCAATCACGTTGAGGTCGGCTTCCAGTCTAACTGGATGCAGCGGACTACCAGTATTTTACATCAAGCGGTTCCCAATCTGAACTCTACAAGCCAGTTAGTACTGAATAATATGAAAACTTTTGTAAGACTCGCTGCCTACCTACACGTCGGCCATAATTTCAGTGGTTTGTTGTATGAAAGAAGAACGGTCACGACCCATAGAAAATGTACCCAGGCCCGAAACAAAAGGAACGTATCTCAGTTATTTTGTAATATTAAATATAACAGAAATAAATTAACACTATTCTGAATATCAGTGGCTAACACCTCCAGTCCTCCATATTGCCGTTTGATTTTGTTCAGGTTAAATACTTTGAAATATATATTTTTTAATGAATACTAATTATATATATGTATTTAAAATGACGCCAATTTAGATAAAAACACAAAAATAGACAGTCATCAACCTTATAGGTCCATTTTAGTCAAAATATTTCTAGTGGAACACTATACATATACAGGTGGATTTATTAATTAACAAAAAAATACTCTGAACAAAACATAAGGCAAAATTTTGGTGTTAGCCATTAATTTTGAATATAAAAAATATATATTTTAGCTGTGTTTTAAATAACAAAAAAACTGAGATAGGTCTCTTTCGTGTCGGGCCTGGGTCACAAATGACCGTTCTCCTTTAAGAAAAATGTTTATTATATAAAATGGATTATATCTGCGAATATTCCAAAATGTTTGTACACTGGCAATATTTAAACTCTTTCGTAGAGATGAAAAGCATCTGATTACTTTTAAAAGGCTTTCTTTACAGTGGTGAAACGGTAGCTCCTTCAAAGCGATATCGACACAATATTAAAAAAAAAACAAATATTTCGGTCATCCTTTTTACCTATCACCCTTTTTTGGACGTGGTTGCCACTAGACTGAAATAATTACGGCCTAAGGCAACTTTTATTATTAACATCCCCCGGTTTAAAAACCGCTCGGACTACTTTTCAACCTTATTACTCAGGCCATACGGGTGGCAGACCGTCATTGAACTCGGTAGAACCTACAGCAGTATTTTTTTTTTAAATCAGTCGCTCGGTCTTTAACACAAGTTCGCCACTGTAAACGCACCTTTAAAACAGAACAACAAACAATTTTAATTTTCTGAAGTCACTTCTGTCGTTCATGCAATTTTCGTATTATGTAAATTGGGTTATTTACCTCTTAAGAAAATAACAAGTGCGAGTACGTTTAGTGTGGGTGAGTGGCGAAAACAAGTTAGTTTTGTTCCACTGAATGCATAAAAATATCGTAAAACTCTCAATGGATAGCGGTATTTTATCGAAGCAATATTGTACTGTAAGTGTTTGCTCAGTTTCCAGGAAGGTACCCTACTTCTGATTTTCACAGGCTTATTTAACTTGGAAGTCTTTAAAAACTTACCGGATGATTTTTCAGTCTCCTAAAATTAAAATAAAATCAAATTAGATCTTATACTATAACTGCCGCGTTGTTCTAGTGGGCGCAGCGCGACTGCTAGGCACCTGGTCCTGGGTTTGATTTCTGAGTCAGATAAAGTTTTGTTGGGTTTTGTCTCCACAAATTTCTACGTAGCAGCCACGGAGTCCTTTTACATGGGACTCTAACATAACTGGCGAAACGTAGGTGTACTATTAGGTACACGTCTGCTTTACCCTAACCAGGCGTGATTTTATGTTATATTGATACGTAAGTACGTATCACTCTAAGTAATTACCAATTCCATTCATTTCATCGCGCACAAAACATATAGAGAGGAAAATACACTAATATTTTATTTCCTTTCTATGATTTCTATTTGATAACTTCTCTCGGCGAAATTCACAAACCGGTTTCCAAATAAAGTATTCCATACGAATATCAAAATTCCTCGTAAAAGAATACACAAGACTTACACTTATTATAGCACTGTTAAATTTCTAAATCTAGGCCCGGACTCGAGTGTTAAAACATACAACAGGGGTTCCAAATAAAGTATTCCATCATCATCATCAGCCTTTTAATGTTCCCACGGCTGGGACACAGGCCTCCTCTCTATGAGAGGGAATGGGCTATAATCCACCACGCGGGCCCAGTGCAGATTGGTAGATGTCACATGTCTTCGAATTTTTGGTTCTAGGAAATGCCGGTTTCCTCACGATGTTTTCCTTCACCGTTGTTGAGAGCAGTGGTGATGAAATAAATTACACAAAGTAATGCGCCTGCTTGGGTTCGAACCCACGACTTACTGTTCGTAAGTCGGGGTCGCTACCACTGGGCCACCGCTGCTCTATTCCATACGAATGCTCTATCCCAGTATTCCATATGAATATCAAAAATTCCTCGTAACAGAATAATACCAGGCGATACCTAATGAATGCTTATGTAAAAGCAATCTGGGGGTCTAAAATGGCCGTTTTAGCAGAATCATTATAGGATTTCAATTCGTAAAATGGCCACATAGTGACAATTCATAATATCAACTGCATCAAAGACCATTTAAAAAAAAATAACATGATTCATGTTATTATTCTGCTAAGTGGCCATTTTAGACCCCCAGATTGCATTTACAAAAGCATTCAATTAAGTATCGCCTGGCATTATTCTGTTACAAGGAATTATGATATTCGTATGGAATACTTTATTTGGAACCCCTGTTGTGGATTTTAACACTCGAGTCCGGGCCTAGATTTGGAAATTCAACAGTGCTATAATAAGTGTAAGTGAAACTTCATATAAAAAGTAAAGTTAAATCAAAATCCTGTCTGCGAATATTGCCCTTAGATACCTATACCCACAGCAAAAAGAAGAGATTACGCAAATCTCTTTCCATTAGCAATTAATCCGTATAAGATGATACTTTCCGACTCGACGTTTTTATAACGCTTTTTATATTATTTTATCTCTTCCGAAGTCCATTTCGTTCCTAATTTTATAAATGCGAAAGTGAGTTTGTTTTATTGTTCAAGCATTGATATTTAAGCTGATTCGATTATGTAGATTAAGCGGCGGCTTTAATTTTATAATAAAAAAAAAACGAAAGACACAAAAATAACCTAACTTTAATTAGTTTTTAAACAATCAAATAAATAACACAAGAATAACAATAAAATAATAAGCAAATACAATTTACGACAGAGACGATGTGAGCTCGGCGAAATCCTCGAACAAAATGGACGATTGGTAGGGCGCGCACTGCTTATAAAGGCTAGCTGACGCGCGACGGTTGATTTTCAAAGGTGGTGGTGGTTTCTTCATAATACGGCCTCTCCTGACGTGTGGTCGTCCTCGACCTCACCCTGTGCGTGTAACTCAGCGCCCTCGCGACGCTCGGCAAGTGGACTCGCAAAGACTTCAGACTCGGTATTCGGTGGAACCCCATGGCTAACTTCAGCAGCTTCTTGGCAGGTACTTCTAGGTGTACTAGTAGAGGCACCAGCTTCCAGATAATCTTCATCTGAGAACGAGATAAAATATAACGAGAGTATCATTCTTATAAGTTGACCAACAGGATTTACACCATTCGTATGTCCGAAGACAAACTCAGGTTTATCTTATTTAATCGCAATGTTATTGCAATATCATTACCCCTTATCGTACATAAGTGGTACATAAATAGCACGTTTCAAGAATATCTCAAATAACGTGCATAGTTATAGACAGAGGCACCCAATTTGCTTGTCTCGGCAGAGTTACATATCAATCCCACACAAAAATCATTACATGGACAGAGGCACCCAGTTAGCATGTCCTGGCAGAGCTATGCTCAATGCCACACAGGTAATACAGACAGAGGCACCCAGTTAGCATGTCTTACATGGGCAGAGGCACCTAGTTAGCATGCCCCGGCAGAGACACATCTCAATGCCACACAAAATCATAACACGGACAGAGGCACCCAGTTAGCATGTCCCGGCAGAGACACATCTCAATGCCACTCAAAATCATAACACGGACAGAGGCACCCAGTTAGCATGTCCCGGCAGAGACACATCTCAATGCCACTCAAAATCATAACACGGACAGAGGCACCCAGTTAGCATGTCCCGGCAGAGACACATCTCAATGCCACTCAAAATCATAACACGGACAGAGGCACCCAGTTAGCATGTCCCGGCAGAGACACATCTCAATGCCACACAAGTAGAACAATACAGCGTTAAGCTATTACATAAAGTCTACTTACCATCGAAAAACATAGCACAGGACTCAGGGGTCCACTCTCCTCGCCATGCAACCATATGCTCGGCGGCAGCCTGAGTGACCTTACCATATGACCCGCTTAACAGCTGCAGCTCATATCGGCCGTGAGGCAAGACTTTTGTCACACGATACGGTCCTCGCATTCCCGAGTCCAGCTTGCCTGTAACTTGAGAGGTTTTTATCACAAACACATAATCATCATGTTTGAATGTACGAACGACCTTACGATTTTTGTTTACGTAATCGTCCTGCTTACGTCTATTTTGGTCTAGCAATTCGCTAGTGCGTTGCCTCTGCAACTCTCTCAAGCTCTCGCGATTAGGGTGAGTATTGTCCAGTGCGACATCGCGAACAAGTGATCTTATGACCGGGGTCACTGCCTCAATGCCAACCAGCAATTGTAGTGGCGAGATTTGAGTACTTTTTTGTTTAGTGCAGTTGATTACTAGCTGCATTTTCCACAGTGACTCGGACCACTTACTGTCGCGTTTATCGGCCTCTATGCGTAACATATTGAGTAAAGTACGACAGTAGCGCTCTACCTGACCGTTCTCACTATGCATTTCCGGAGTTACAAAATGAATTTTACTACCCAAATCAGAAACCCAACCCTGAAAACTCGCACTCTCGAACATACGTCCTCTATCACATACTATAAGCTTAGGGGTACCAAAAAGAGATATAGCGTTAGTTACTACTCGTTTCAGTTCCTCAGAATCTTGCCGTTTTAGGGCATAAAAAAGA
Source organism: Lycophotia porphyrea (assembly GCA_950005105.1). Taxonomy (NCBI): domain Eukaryota; kingdom Metazoa; phylum Arthropoda; class Insecta; order Lepidoptera; family Noctuidae; genus Lycophotia; species Lycophotia porphyrea. The sequence goes on from OX465396.1 coordinate 7,295,009, forward strand.
CAATACTTAGAGTAGGCATCCACGATAAGCAAAACATATTTATTATCGTTTGAGATAGGGAGTGGACCTAGTGCATCCATATGCACAGTACTAAATGGAGTATCAGGTTTGTGCCATGAGGAAATCGGATAGTGAGGAGCCCTTGGGGCTCTTTTGGATGAGAGGCATACTAAACAGTGCCCAATGTACTTTTTTACAAAGGTGGAAAGACCAGGGAACCAAAAATGGCGCTGAATGAGATCAATGGTTTTATCCGCGCATATATGTTCATGTTGGTCATGAAAAATGCGCAGAAGACTCAACCTGTGCCCCTTGGGGATAAAGCACAGTAGCCTTGGCTCCGCCCCGGTAGGGGTATATTTGTAATAAAGCAGTTCGTTACGAACAACATAGCGAGATGAGTCTAATTCATTATTGTTTACTTTGTCAATCAATTTACGAGTTTCCTCGTCCGCTGATTGAGCAATCTGAGCCCAGTTTCTTGGTCTGGTGATTTGGCGAACATCGACAGGATTTCTACTCAGATAGTCTGCGTGTTGCATCATTACGCCCTTTCTATATTCTATCGTAAAGTGAAAATCCTGCATGTAAATCCACCAACGCGCGACCCGTGGCAAAAGGTCTTTCTTTCGTTCTGTTAATTTACGTGCATTGCAGTCGGTCACAATTTTGAACGTGATGCCTAATAAATAATGCCTAAAATGTTGAAGGGCTTTAACGACTGCGAGCGTCTCGAGCTCGTACGAGTGGTATCGCGGTTCGGCGCCTTGGGTGGTTTTACTAAAATAGGCCACGACTCGCCTCAGACTGTTTTCATGCACTTGAATGAGTACTGCACCATAACCGATTGAGCTCGCGTCGGTATGCAACTCTGTTGGTAAGACTGGGTCAAAGATAGCAAGTACAGGTTCATTAGTTAGAGCGTCAATTAGGAACTTTCGAGCTTTTTCTTGTTCCGTACCCCAATGAAAGCTAACATTATTCCGCGTTAAGCTAGCTATTGGCGCAGTCTTAGAGGCATAACCGGGTATGTACCGACGGAAATATCCAGCTAGGCCAAGTAACTGTCGAACCTGTCTAACGTTTGTGGGCACAGGAGAGTCAATCAATACTTGAATTTTTTGTTGACTCGGTCTAACCTGACCTTCAGATATAGTACGACCCAAATATTCGACTTCTGTAGCCACAAACGTACTTTTCTTGAGGTTAATAGAGAACCCTGCTGACGTCAGCGTATGTAAGACTTCGCGTAGGTTTTGTATAGCCTCATCTATGGTTGATGCTAGTACTAAAACGTCATCGACGTATACTAGTGTCTTACCGGATTCAATTAACGATTTCAGAGTCTTAGTGATGATTCGTTGGTAAACTACCGGTGCGTTCGCTAGACCAAAGGGCATCTTAAGGTATTCAAAGTGACCTTCCGGTGTCACGAAGGCGGTCTTATGAACAGAATCGCTATCCAACTTCACCTGATGAAAGCCTGAAGCCATATCTATACAGCTGAAATACTTGCTTTTACCAAGCCGGTCGACATGGTCTTCTATCAGGGGCAATGGATAACGATCCTTAACAGTGATTGCATTTAACGCTCGATAGTCCACGCACATACGATCATTGCCGTCTTTTTTCTTGACAAGGATTATCGGACTAGCATATGGCGACTCAGATTCACGAATGATGCCTTTACTTAGTAGGTCTTTAACAATCTCACGAACTTTCAACTTTTCTTCAATTGAAAGCCTATAAGGTCTATAACAAACAGGCGTATCACTCGTCAACCGAATCTGCATACTACCGGTTGTAACCGTGGTTAAAGCAGTGCCAACTATAAAAAATTGCTTAAACTCATCAACAACAGATAATAATTTTTGACGATCAGTACCTGCCAACGGTGTGTTAATTAAAAACTGATCATTTGAGTTAACGAGAAATACATTATTATCACTGTTACTAGGATTCCGTATAATCCGTTGTTGATTATTAGCACGTATATACGTCACACCGTCCCGGTTTAACACATCGGTCCCTATGAGCACTGGTACACTCATGCATTTTTTTGGAACAACAAACAAATCGACTTCTAATGAAATATCACTAAATTCTATGACTAAAGTAACGCGGCTACTAGACTGAATGTTTTGATCACCTATACCACGTAATACTTGATATGTGGGTACTTGTGCACATTTAAAATGTTTCAACACAAGTTCGGATATTAGCGATACACGTGAGCCACTATCTATCAACACGTCTATGGGAATACCCTGTATAACCGCGGTTGTGACGTCACTGTCTGTTGAAGCGCCTTTTAGCTCGTGACAATAATTAACATTTTTCTTATTGTTCCCGTCAGAACGCTGTTTTGCAAAACAAGCTTTTTCATCATGACCCGGTTTTTTACAAAACGAACACGGTTCACTAGACTTCGAGTCGTTTGTTTTAGATTGCTTCGGGCAAAAACGTTGTATATGACCGGTGGACTGGCACGAATAACACTTAACATCACTTTTATTGTTAAAAGAACGCTTTCGTGAATTTTTGTCGAAGTGTTTAGTGTTACTTTGAGGTTTCACGGAACTAACACTTGATTTAGATTTCGGTTTTGTATAAATTGAAAAGAAATCGACAAGATCTTTAGGCAACAGCTTAGCATTGGTTGCAGCAGCACGCACCTGTGCGTCAGTTATTCCACGTATTACGATCGCGACTATCAACTCGTCACTTAAGCCCTTTACGATATTAAGACGCAAGACGGAGCGCCTGGCGTACTCGGCGTACGTAGAATAATTGTCGGAGTTGGTACTCATAACATCATAAAGAATATTAGCAATATCGATTCTTCGTGAACATAACGGTTTAAATTCCAATTTAAAATTTGTCCACGAACGGTCGTTAGTGACCCATTCACTGAGCCAAACGCGTGCATCCCCTTTTAAACAGTGAGCAATCCGAGCTAAACACTCATTATCATCCCAATCATTGATACTACGCGCCCGTTCTACCTCCTCACACCAAGAATCGATATCATGTAAACTAGGGTCGAAGTTGGAAATATAATAATGTTTAGATCTGACCTTAGACAACGCACTCAATGCTCCTATGAGGCGATCGGTGACATCCATCGTTGAATTACTCGCAAGCGACTCCCCAGTTGTACTGAGGTGTGATGCGGGTTCCGTTGGTGGTGATGACTGTGGTGGTGGCATAACAACTGTGCTAGGCACCACAATGGAATGCAGATCCGATGGTTCGGTGCTCGTTGAGGGTATGCAGCTATTCTCTAACGCATTAAGACGCGCAAGAATAGCTCCCAGTGTTTCTTGGAGCCCGCCATCCTCACTATTTTGATCACGCCTGTTCCTACCTCTACCGCGAGCCGACATTTTTTGTAAATACAAAAACTAGTCTGTTCGCTGATAACCAGAGCTAAGATAGACTATGGAGCCTATCCCACTTCTGAATTAAGCGGCGGCTTTAATTTTATAATAAAAAAAAAACGAAAGACACAAAAATAACCTAACTTTAATTAGTTTTTAAACAATCAAATAAATAACACAAGAATAACAATAAAATAATAAGCAAATACAATTTACGACAGAGACGATGTGAGCTCGGCGAAATCCTCGAACAAAATGGACGATTGGTAGGGCGCGCACTGCTTATAAAGGCTAGCTGACGCGCGACGGTTGATTTTCAAAGGTGGTGGTGGTTTCTTCATAATAGCAGTATAATTTTCTACGTAATTTTGTATTTTTCTTTCTTTATTTTTTTTCAAGAAAATCTGTAATGAGGGTTTACTACTCCTATTTCTATGAACCTTTGCAACTTAATGAAATTTTAGTTTTTGCTGTAACTTTTGCTATTGATCATCAGTACAAATAGTATTATAAGCTATTCCCAAGGTATAAAGCAGGGATGTTACGAATGCTCGCATTCGCATATGCGAATAATTCGCATAATTTAAAACACTCGCATTCGCATAAAACAATGCGAATGTTTAGCGAATGTATGCAGGTCGAGACAAGTAGGAGTGGGCGGAGCTTAGCGGGTCATCATGTTTGTTACTTTGAGTATGTTTCTAGTTGTCACCTGTCGATCATCAATAAATAAGCAGGTGTTGTGATTAAGTGATATAACACAGTAGTGCAGCTGGTATGTCCAGAAATCCTAACTTTACAGGAAACGAAAAAAAATTTTCATTTCGTCAATGTTTAAAATAGTTTTATGTGCTTTTGGCTCATGTTTAGAATGATAAAAAGGACTTACTTATTCATAACCTCCCTGGTATAAAGTTAGGTTAATCTGTCAACGTGACGTCATGATTGTCATCCACGGTGTCATCATCTGCCTAGCCTTTTCCCAACTATGTTGGGGTCGGCTTCCAGTCTAACCGGATGCAGCTGAATACCTGTATTTTACATGGAGCGACTGCCTATCTGACCTCCATAACCCAGTTACTACTGGGAAATACGAGACCCCTTGGTAAGACTGGTTGTCAGACTTTTTGGGCCACTGACTACTTTAACGACTGTCAAAGATCTTCAAATGACAGCCGGGACCAACGGCTTAACGTGCTTTCCGAGGCACGGAGGAAACTCGGTATGTAATGGGTGGTCACCCATCCACAGACCAACCTAGGCAAGCACGGCTTAACCTAAAGATCGACCCGAGCGGCTGTTATTGTTTAGCCACGAGCTCCTCATCATGTCATCCACGGTGTAAGGAACATCAATGTGCAAGCACAACCGGTTACACAAATTACACAGTATAATATGTTCTGGACTCGGACCCGCAGTCACCCGCAGAAATTCTACGCCAGTTATAAAAAACAAATGGTGTTCCAAACGTTTCGACTGCGTAGTATTGTATGAAACAACTGACTTTACATACATAGATGTCGGCGACTCATGGCCGTCGTCGTCAGAGTCACACAACATATTGGTTTGCACCAATATACAGGGTTTAAACAGGCTCTTCACGAAGCCGTCAACCAAGCATTATGTACATCAAACTAAGTAACTTTACGCAAAAATTAGTGCTGGGAAACGACTTTTTTTTCAACTGAAAAATCGCGTTTTACAGTACGACTCAATGAAACGCACTCAAAACAGTGTGCTGATGGATGGATTGAATAGTAAGGGGGTCCTGGAGGTATTTAAAGTAAAAATCTAACATTAAAAACATGTATTTCATAAAAAACTTGTGAAAAAGTTGGAACTTTGACCCCAATATCTCCGTAACTAGAAGGTTCCCAGGTATGGTCTAGAACAAAATAAATGATCGCAATGATGGGGAGAACCCTACACCCTTTATACACAGTTACACAATTACTCATCAAATAGGAAACAGCAGGAAATATCAGCACTAGTTTCAAGAAAATACCTTACTCCAGTTGAGGGTATTTAATCCATGATAAGCGAACTAAGAATCTCCTCTCTTTCACAATACAACGGCTTTTATAAACAAATTCAAACCGAACCTCGGTTTGAATTTGTTTATAAAAGCCGTTGCGTCAGCGAAAAGGTAGGATAAACATAACAATATTCATTTCACACTCACTAGTTGACGAATAACTTTATTTCAAATAAACCGGTGACAGGCACTTTTGCATTGTCAAAAATAAGCTACCTACAGTCCAGCCGTAGTCCAGCAACAGTGTAGTTACTAAAGTCCATTCACAACCTAGTTATCTAATCCAACTATGCTACTGATCCAACGCAGAACCTCCTTATTTTTAACTAACTTATACTACTACACTATTTCATTACATCTCAAACTAAACTTAACAGAAGTAAAGAGACGAGAGACGATTTATGAAAATCTAGATTGCCGCTATCCTCATGACACTGCTACCAGTTTAGCTCCATATCAGAATGCCATTATCGACATATGCACTTATTTCCTAGCATCCCAGCTCCGAACAGGGACGAATGGCTGGCTCGAATGATAATAGCCTGATTAAGAAAGGGCACGACTTTTCAGCCGTGTTTTGTATTTCTCTGAGCCAAAAAAATATAAAACAAACAAACGGAGGAAGTTCAGAGTAATTTGAGCTTGCGGAGCGAAGGACTAACTTATTGAAATAGATTTAACTGAAAATAATTAAAGTGCGTCTGATATATAACCATAGTTTTCTTAAAAATGTAAATCCGTTTGTGCAAATAGTGAAAATCAAAAGAAAGTAAAAAAAAACTGAGACATGGACTGAGAAAGTTCTTTTTTTTTAAACCTCCTTTGTTTCTAGTAGATATGCATACTACCGATATGCATATATTGAAATAAGGTTAATGAGTCTGCCAGAGGCCTCAAGTTGTTAACTTGTTATACCTTATATTGTTAAGTTACAAAAGGTATTCTTAAAAACTGAACGCTATCGACACATCTAAACCGCGTTCATGAAGTATTAGTGCTATCATCATCTGCCTTGCCTTATCCCAACTATGCTGGGGTCGGCTTCCAGTCTAACAGGATGCAGCTGAATAGTGAATACTAGTATTTTAAATGGATCGACTGCCTATCTGACCTCACAACCCAGTTAGTACTGGGTAATTCCATACCACGGTATGTCTGGTTGTCAGACTTTCGGGCCACTGACTACTCAACGACTGTCTAATATCCTCAATTGCCAGCCGCACAGTGGAACGAATGTATGGGAGCGGTTGGACGTAGACATGTCCGAAAAATAAGAGTAAAATTATGACAAACTAATGATGCCATCTTATTCGATTACTTAATGCCTTCATAAATTGTGGTGATGAATTTCTTCATAACTCCCATATTTCGGGAGTAATTTGAGAAAATGTGAAATTTTACTATGAAAATGAGTGTATCGAGCTCTCTCCCTCCTGATTCCGGGCTTGTTTCAAGTACCGGTCTCTAATATCGTAATGCTATTACTAAGAGCTATATTTAATACTAAGACACATAGTGCGCCAAATGTGCACTTTCTGGGATAAAAGGAAATGAAAATTTAAAAAAAAAAACGTTTTTTCCCCATTTGTATTTACTTTAAACCGCAGACAGACTTATTAAGAGGTCTATAAATATATTATATATATACAGAAATATATATTAACAAAAATATTCACAAGAACTGATGAGAGTATGACTTTTAAGTAAGTTGATAATAAATTACCTAGTTTCATTAAAAGTACAATAAATAATTAAGATGTAAGCTCTAATTTACTAAGTTACACATTTTAAAACAATAACATCATTTAATTATCTTCGTCATCATCATCATCATCAATTAATTCAAATTCAGAATCGATGTCCGCTAAATCATTTATGTTAACAAATTCGATATCACTTTTCTCAGAATCCGTAAGCTTATAAAATTCCTTAAAAGAAGATTTTTTTACAAACTTATTTCCTTTTGGACGGATACTTGTAACAAGTGGATCAGAAGACAGTAAAAGATTGTGCATAATATCTTCATTGCATGAGATACTGCTATGCTTTCGAGAATGCCCCTCTCTATATTTTCTAAAATCTTTATTTCTAGCCTCAGATGCCTCTTCGGATAGAAAACCAATGGGCACAATTGACATGTTCTGAACTATGTCTGGCCCATGCATTAAAATTTTATGAAGTGAAGAAGGCATATAATACCATGGGTATAACTCCACGTAAAGCTTAGCAGTATCAAAGCAGAACTCTCGGAATTTAGTTACGTTGATCTTCTCTCCTGATGAAATACACTGCAAGATCACACAGATTTTTCTTAAAAGCATAGCATCTATTCCGGTCAGTTCAGCAGATTTAGTGTAGTTTTCAAAAAATCTCCTTGCCGAGTTGCCATTGTTGGTGGATCCACTGCCTTGTTTCACAACATCGAGAAGTAAGCCCGTTTCTCTTCTTACAGCCTCTTGAACTCTTTTCTTCCTGTCATCAACTTGCCTTTTTGCTATATCACCCCTTACTTGCCATGATTTTATGTCTAATTTGTAGGAAATGTGTAATAAGCATTCCATTGAGCGAATCCAAGCGTGAAGGGTGCTTAAGCTATGTTTATACATGTCCTCGTTTGCGTGTTTATCTTTGATTAACTCTAAATTATTCATTTCTTTAGGACAAGCCTTGCATATGTCACACACTGAAGCTGCTGTATCGGATATAATGGAATGAATTTTACCATCAATCATTGTCAACAGCAGTTGGTGTTTGACACTAATTCCATCAGTGATGGTGGATGGAGTTAAGGCTTCAATCTCTGCTTCGATTTCAGCCATCTCTCTCTGCACATTTTCTTTGGTTTCCTTTATAAACTTAAACAATATTGGCCGGCAAAATGAAGTGGAAGATGGTCGCTCGTTTTCCCAAATTGTTACACCTTTTGAGACGAGCCGCAGTGGTACAAGACTAATCATAAAATTACTAGCAAGATCGATTTGCTCATCTTCACTCGTCCTTTGATGATAAATGCTTTGGCTAGATGATCCGTCAAAACCCCATTTGCTGGTCAATACGAGCTGTTGATTGGGATCAACAGGGGTTTCTAACGACCTAATAAGTCTTCTTGAGGTTAAATCCATCAAGGCTTGTAATTTGATTTTTGCAGAGCTCTCTGTAACTGTGAGATCTTCTTTGGCCGGATAGCACTTAATTTTTTCTTTAACCAACATGTAGTAACTCGGGTATTGAAGAGCTCCTTCTTGAGTGTTGAAATCCCGAAGAGTGTTATAGCGCCATTTCGATAAGTTCATCGATACATAAAGAGCCAATGCCTTCAAAGGGGATATTTCCCGTACCTGAATTGATTTACCTTCAATGAAGGCTTTGATTTTTGAGGCCTCTTCTGGATTCTCCGTCAAGTATTTCATAACATAAGCTGTATCGCTTTGTCCTGCCTTTTGAAGCGCCCTTTCGGCCGAAAACATAATTTCAGCGCTGCTACTGCTGCATGAAAGACTATCTTCAGTGCGTCTTCTTTTTTGCCGGTTACTAAGGTCCTCAAAAGATTTACGAGGACTAGGATGTGTACAAGTTGAAGCATCAGATTTAGCAGGAGAAATTATGGGCTCGATGACGTCACTGATATTTTCTGTAGAAGGTTCCATATTTTCATTCTGTAATTCCGGCCATTGAATTGCAGCCTGTAGCCAAATCTCATGTTTCTTCCGAAACTTATCTGTGCTTCTTCCAGACTGTGTCCATTTTGCATAAATGCGGTAGCAAAATCGACGACACCAGTCTTTTAAACTTGTTTCAGCACTTTCACATAACTGAACACAACTGTTATCTTTTAAAACACTGAACAAATAGTTAAAGTCGCGTAAATCTTTATGTGCGCGTGCGCATAAAGCAACGTGAATATCAAGATTTGTATTAAAATTTGGAAAATACATTGCGAGATTAGCTTGGATACAACGAGGTGTAAATCAACACTGATTTTAAAGTTACTAATAGTGACCTATTTATATAAAATCCAGGTATCCCAGGTATCCTTTGTTAAATATTGCAAGGTAATTAGTTATTGTGATAATTAGTAAATGATGCATGCTAAATTAGTGTATTAAGAGCCATTTAGTAATTAAATAATAGCAATGTTCTTATCAGTAATCATTAGTGCATCAGTTTTATATGTAAACCTTAAGTCCCTAATTATATATCCTAATTAGCTTATATCTTCTCTAATTGGCTGCTCAGAAATGTTATTGTAATAAGGTAAACCTTTAGAAAAACGGTTTTAATCAACAAAATAAACAAAAAATAAAAAAATTGTGTTATAAAATAAACATCACTCTTTATCCCAGAAAGTGCACATTTGGCGCACTATGTGTCTTAGTATTAAATATAGCTCTTAGTATTAGCATTATGATATTAGAGACCGCTACTTGAAACAAGCCCGGAATCAGGAGGGAGAGAGCTCGATACACTCATTTTCATAGTAAAATTTCACATTTTCTCAAATTACTCCCGAAATATGGGAGTTATGAAGAAATTCATCACCACAAGTTATGAAGGCATTAAGTAATCGAATAAGATGGCATCATTAGTTTGGCATAATTTTACTCTTTTTTTTCGGACATGTCTACGTCCAACCGCTCCCATACATTCGTTCCACTGTGAGCCGGTACCAACGGCTTAACGTGCTTTCCGAGGCACGGAGGAAACTCGGTATGTAATGGGCGCTCACCCATCCCCTCCTCACTCCACCCCTCCTCAGACCAACCTAGGCAAGCGCGGCTTAACCTGAAGATTATTTAGCTACGAGCTTCTTAAGCAGTATAATATATTGTTCTTGACCACGAATACAAACAGACGAAATCGTAGATCAAAACGGTTTAAAACAAAATGAGGCAACTAGGTCTACGAAGTCAGAATGGACATCCATCAATTTTAATACCAAGTGTCAAGAACGGGCCATACAGTCGTTCTTATTCACAAAGGCTTCTTCTGAATAGTAAATTTTTATTTAAGTTGCCTCTGTTTGGTATAAAGTTTGAGTTGCTTTTAAAAGTTGTGATAAATTCGTCTTAGAGAAAAGTGTGTCGCGTATTACTCAGCCTATTGTGAAAGTGTAAAAAAATATATTTCATTGAGAAGATGACTCATTTTTCATCAACATACAACCTGACACTGACCTGCAAATTGCAAAAAACGTGAGAAAATTTGAATTTTGCGGGCTGCCCTGACGCTTCCACCTTAAAGTATAATTTCTTACGTTTTTAGGGTTCCGTACCTCAAAAGGTAAAAATCGCGAGAACTTGTAAGTAGGTACCAACCTTAATTTTCATTTTTTTTTATTTTTCGGAATTTACTTTACTTGTGCTGTAAGACCTTGTTTTTAACCAAAATTGACGATTCTAGATTAACCGGAAGTAGCCTATAGGTTTTATATAGTAGTTCCCGTTGACCTAGAATCACGAAATTCGGCAAAAAGCAATGTCTTACATCACATGTAAAGGAAAAAAATAAATTGCAAGTATGTATCAGATTGTACGTTGACCAAAATATGATTCTTATGACCATTAAAAATGACTGCCTCATTGGTATAGTGGTCGCAAGCGCGACTGCTGAGCATGATTTCGATTCCCAGGTCGGGCAAAGTGTTATTGGGTTTTTCCATCAGGGTTTCTCAGTAGTAGCCAGATAGTTTGGAATTTTGCACGGTTGATGATGGTGATAGGCTCACCCACGGGCCTATAACATAGGTCTTAAACATAAATGGTGAAATGTGGGTGCAGTATTAGGTGTACCTATCCCAGGACACGGATTACAGGCGTGATGTTATGTAAAATTTTCAGTACAATTTTTTGGTCACGATTTTGTCCTGAATTAAAAGTATCAAGATGAACATAGATGGGCAGGATGTGTGTAACTCGATCGCAAAACACAAGTTATAATAAAGATACTTGTATACAATTAAATGATACGCATTGAATTAAACAAATGTTTAAATTATAACAATTTCATCGAATGGGATACTTACATATTCAAAACAAACATTAATTAATAAACAGCCAATGTAACAGTCTATATATTTGAAAGCGGATTAGGTATATAGTTACGTATATATGTGTATATGTATATGACGTCACCTATCAAATGTGGCGTGTTTTGAACCAGCGTGTATTTGATTCGAAATTAAATGCCAATCATACCCGTCCTTACCTGAAATCGTGTTTAGGGGGATAGCCCGCGAAATTCAAATTTTCTTACGTTTTTTTTTGTAATTTGACGGTCGGTGTCAGGTTGTATGTTGAACAAAATATGATTTGCGGTCGTAATACCGTTGCAGTAGAATAAGTAAGTAGTATTTACAGAATTATAATCATCAATACAACCCACTAAGTTCATTGAATGCCTATTTCATGAAAAAGTCTTGCAAATTGTAAGAAAAGTTGAATTTCGTGGTTCACAATCATCATAAAAATAAAACACGTGAAAAGATGATTTTCTAACTTAAATTTTTGAACGCAATTTTAGGGGGTTACTACTGACGTGTTAAAGCAGGAGTAATTCCAGTGTGAGAAAGAGATGGCGCTAGACAACCTATATAGCTCTGTCTCTTTCCCACACTGGAATTACGTCATGGTAGGCCACCAGTTAGCAATTCCACCCTATATTGTATTTGATTAGCAGTAGCTTTAGCAAACCTACATCAATTTGATTTAACTGTTGTCGAGATTTAGTTTCTCATGATTCATGCTCATCAACATTCACAGATTAAATAATTATGATTCTAGAATTCTTTTTATTTCATTTAAAATATGATATACCATTCCATACCATCCTTTAAATCTAATTCAAATATTAATTCAGATATCATTTTCCAATATTAAAATGGCACTCAAAAAGCAGATCTAGAAGTACAAGAAAGCCAAACTCTTCTATTTATTTTCTTAGGAACGAAAAGAATTATTTGAGACTGACTTTCTTTAAAGTAGGTTAAGGAATAGAGTGTTAAGCATCTGATCACTGGAGCTTTCAAAATATTAAAATGATTATAAAATATTTAAACGTTTGGTTATTAATTCCATATTTTCGTAAATTCTGTTAAACATTAATAAATCTTTAACGAACTGCCTACGGCTTACTTCTAGTCTTCATCAAACTACCGTAAATTATCCTTTAAAATTTAACTCCAATTAAAAACCAATTTTGCACGAACAGAAAAAAAAATGAAGCCCATTAATACACCATCATATCACCCTTGGGAACCTAAACTTCACAAAAAAACTACGTTCTTGCGGAATTTAATTACTAAAAATCTTTTAGCTAATACAATGGCGCACCCTAGCGGTATTTAATTATGACGTGGCATATTCTCGACACGTTATAGCGTTTCATTAGTAAGGCAAACAGTTTTAAACGGAGCAGTGTGGCCGCACCCTAACGATGGCGTAGATACAACTTCAGTATTTGTTTTGATGATTGTACTTTTTTACACGACTGTTTGCCTTCGGAATAAACAGCAGTGTAAGTATTTCAGTGTGGGATTAAAGCTCTTGGAGTTGGAAGAGGTCTTTGCTCAGCAGTGGTTGCCTTATTATTAAGATTTCTGTGAGTGGGACTGTAGCTAGACTAAAAAATAAAAAAAATCCCCACGCTATGATGATGAGGCCATCTTGCGGATTTCGATCATAGCGACTGCATTCGATGACTTTATGCGATTAAAATTTAAGGGAAATGGTATGTGTTTGAAAATTCTATGTTTCATTGGCTTTACGAGTCTAAGGCTATGTTTCGACCAGAGATGTGCGAGTATGAGCAGCGAGAGTATGCGTAAATCTAATCAAGCACATAGCTTGCTTAGCTCAAAATGTGAAAAAGAAGGTTTACTATTGGTTACTATGTGTGGAAACGCATTTCAAGGCAAGCAAAAACGTGCGTTTATTATCGATAAACATAAAAAAAAAACATTTTACCCTGTCATTTCCAAAAGATTGACAGAAATGGAATGGTGTTTAAAATACGTTCAGATCTAAACGCATTTGTGTGGCTGTGGTGCAAGTGGTCTTAAATCAAGGTTCGAAGAACTAATGAAATACAAGATGCTGAGATACGAATACGAGTACCTAGTACCGAGGTTCGATGTGGGGGCTCGAAAATCTAACTACCTACAAGACTAACCGCAGAATATTGGTATTCCAGTAAACGGATTGCAGAGGGCCGATGGCAGTCCGTCGGTAGAAAATACTGATACGATATATACCTCAATGTATCGTATCTCGAAGTTTACACTGCGTAGCGCGTAATTTTTTCTAAAGAGCCAGTGGCCTCTGTCCCAGCAGTGGTAACAGAATAGGTTGGTTGCTGTGAATATGCTTCATAAAAACATTCACACCTGACTGACCATTTTATTTACTGATGCTCAATCAAAAAATAAAATTCAAAGCAAGACTCTACGATCCCAATCAACCCAGCATCGCTCACACAATCTCGCTATAACCGCTATCACCTTGAAATTTAAGAGCAATTCTGCCTAACTTATTTATTGGCAAAGCATCCTACGCTCGAATATTAATGAAGACGCCCGCGCCGCCGGGGGGAGGCGGGTCGTGCATGTACCTATTGCAAATGATATCAGATAAATCAGGGAGAATCATATACAGTGCGACTGGGTAAACGATGGACTTATTCAGAACATCAGAATTCATCATCATCATCTGCCTACCCTTTTTCCAAGTATGTTGGGGTCGGCTTCCAGTCTGACAAGATGCAGCTGAATACATGTCAAAATCAATACGTTTATTGCGAACTAAGTGTACAATGTGGTGTTACGTTATTGTTGTTCAAGACTTAGCAGCCTTTTATAAGCATTGCAATAATTTATCATTCGCCTGCCATCATCTAAATTAGCATGCATAAAAATTGTTATTAACTATTATTTTCTTTTATATATTCATAATATACATCAATTGTAGCCTAACCCCGTTACTGCAACGCCTGAGGACCAGAGTCAATAGTGAAGACCACCAGAAAACCTCGACGAATCGTGGAGAAACTGAGAACTGAGTTAGTTTAAAATAAACAAGCAACAGAATTTACTAATGAAATCCGAACAGGATTGAAGAAAAACTGCAATTATTTATGCAGCAGAAGACATTGGTGCCGATTCCCTTGTTCACAAACTAAACTAAATTTTCTTTGTCTATTAGTCAGCACCTGACGGAATTTGATGTAATTTTAGTAGTCAACTTTTTAATCACATCTAAACTTGTGTCAGGCGCTGGTTAATTTGACAGGACTAAACAAAATTTTATCTTCTGTCCTTTTCTTAATGAATTAGAAAGAAAAAGATGCACTGAACTTAAATTTGGTTTAGTTTGTAAACAAGGGAATCGGCACCAGTGACTGCGGACACGTGCAATTTTTCAAGACCTAAGCTGGTGACGGGTACACGAATCATACCTTAGGGACTTCAAATTCAAATTCAAATTCAAAATATTTTATTGTATTATATATATATATATAATACAATAAAATATATTATTATATATATATATTATTATATTATTATTATATATTATATTATATTTTGTTGTTATATGTTAGTTACAGGTCTTGATAATAAATTAAAGTTTCAATATGTCCTGCCTAATAGGCATACAATAATTATGTAGTGGCAATAAGTACATTTAAAATTATTTTACATGTCAAAAAAAAGTTATTAAATGTCAAAATATCAATAAACAATAAAATTAATACATGGTCAACAATTTAATTAATGATTCAAGAAATCTTGGATCGTGTAGTATGCTTTCTCAGTTAAGAATTTATGTAGTTTATTTTTAAATATTGGAAGTTCCTTAGTGCTCAGAATGTCAATAGGTATTTTGTTGAATATTTTTGATGCCATGCCAAAGAAGCTTTTGTTAAATAGAGCCGTTTTATGTGGTACATTAGAAATTTTTAACATATATCTTCTCGATTTGAGTTTATCAAATAGATTTTCATTTGTCTTTACAAATACGGCTACTTCATAAATGTAAAGTGCAGGAAAGGTCAAAATTTTATATTCCTTGAAACATGGTTCACATGAATCAGGAACACGGATACCGGCAATCGCACGTATACACCTTTTTTGCGCTTTAAACACTAAATCTCTATTAGTGGCATTGCCCCAGTATAAGACTGCATATCTCAGTGTCGACGAAACATAAGCATGGTATGCGGTCAAAAGAACTGATTGATCAACAATTTTGGATAATTTATATAAAGCATATGAGTACTGATTAAGTTTATTGCATACTGTGTCAATGTGTGTTTGCCAAGACAAATCATTATCTATCCAAAGCCCTAGAAATTTAACACAGCTGACTTGTTCAATTTTCGTCCCATTATAATGAATACTGCTGTTGTTATTTTTATTGTTACGCCCGAAATTGACTAATTTAGTTTTTTCTAAATTGATAATTAAGTTATTGACCGTCAACCAGTTAATTATATTGCGAAGAGTGTTATTTATGTCACTTTTAAAAGTATCAATATTTTGACCTGTAAAAATGGCTGTGCTGTCATCGGCAAAAAGGATCATGGGATGCTGTGAAACTTTAGGCAGATCATTAATGTAGATCAAAAATAACGGTGGACCGCATCACAATATCTATTAAAGGCCAGAAGCTAAGCCGCCATTCCCTTGGGCACATTACCAGAAGACAGAGTTAATGTATGTAGTTGGTTGATTAAAGTTAAAAAAAAAAATAATGTTGAAAAATGTAATGTTGAAAATATCATGCCTTTGATTAGTTTGTGTATGTATGTCCCTCGTTTAATGAGTCAGTCTGTATAATCGGTGTATGTACGGACCTAATGAAAGGACCCATAGTTGTCTCAATATCGAGTATTTATTAATGTCGTTACATTGTCTCGGTTTGCATTGAGTGGGCATGAATTGTTATGATGATGTTCGTGTTTAAGACTTGTGTAACTGTTGTAGCTAACTATCTATCTGTTCAATTTAATGAATGCATTAACCTGAACCGCCACGGACGTCTATGGATGTCAAATTAAAAAGTGCTTACGACGCCACGGACGGCATGGCGCGTCGATAATAACACTTTTTTACAGTTGCTTGGCGTAGAGAACTCATCATTCATCATCATCATTTCAGCCAAAAGACGTCCACTGCTGGACATAGGCCTCCCCCAAGCGTCGCCACATTGACCGGTCCCGTGCGACTCGCATCCAGCGGATCCCCGCAACCTTCACCAGGTCATCGGTCCACCTAGTGGGAGGCCTTCCAACGCAACGTCTTCTCGTTCGCGGTCGCCACTCCAGAACTTTACGGCCCCATATGCCATCCGTTCTACGAGCAATGTGCCCTGCCCACTGCCACTTACATTTGGCAATTCTTCGGGCTACGTCGGTAACCTTGGTTCTCTTGCGGATGTCCACATTTCCGATTCGATCACGCAAGGAAACTCCGAGCATAGCCCTCTCCATTGCCCTTTGGGTGACTTTAAGCCTTCTGATGAGGCCTAGAGAACTCACATGTTCTTTATTGACGTGGTGGTCAAGGCGTGGAAAGGTACCTATGTAACTGACGGGCAGAGTTTGGCGACGTCTCCACGACAACGCTCGTCCGCGCGGACCGTCACGCGGAGGCAGCGCAGCGGATGTATGGACATTGAGCAGTGCACCGCGCGGAGAGGCGGTGCACGTGGGTTCGGTTAGGTTACGGGTTTCATACAAGCCAATGTGACGAGATATCCTCTACACCGCCCTGCCGCGCGGACGAGCGGTGAATAATGATAACCGGCTTACTTCCAGTCTTTAGGGTTCCGTACGCAAAGTGTAAACCGGGACCCTATTACTAAAACTCCGCTGTCCGTCCGTCCGTCTGTCACCAGGCTGTATCTCATGCACCGTGATAGCTAGACTGTTGAAATTTTCACAGATGATGTACTTCTGTTGCCGCTATAACAATAAATAGTAAACATATAAATTATTTAATAATTAAAAGGGGCTCCCATACAAGAAACGTGTTTTTTTCGGTTTATGGTACGGAACCCTTCGTGCGCGAGTCCGACTCGCACTTGGCCAGTTTTTTTACATAAGTATGGAGTAAGAATTGGAATAAATACACTTACTTACTACTTATCGAATATAGTTTCAGCATAATTAACATTCAACATGACCTCACTGATTTACAAAGATGCTGAAATATGGATTACAAACCGGATTCACTTTAATTCATCCTCATTAAATATATGAGCTGGCCTAGTGTTAGTACGGACTTTTAATAGTATAAGTTTAACCCTTTTTTTCGGATTCAACAAATGACTTCTCCCGCTCTGGGCGGAGCGGAAGGGAGTGTCAGACTTGTATAGATTAAAACCCATCCATGTTCCTTCCTTGCCTTTTGTGTTCCAGGGTCGCGGTACCTCTTTCGAACAGTTTCACAGCCCTGGCAAGCATCGGCCCCTGCGGGCCCCTCCCTGTTGCTGACATCTTCTTGAGGCGCGCGTGAAAGAAGGTGACGGCATCCTATTCCCTTTCCCTCCAGACCATGGATTGAACCAGGGCCGGACACAAGCAAAATAATTAACCAGAGTCGAAAGATATAAATAGTTGAAGTTTTCTTAGAAACCGATCGATGTTTTCGAATGAAACAAATTAAACGAATAAAAATAAACATTCTTTTTATTAACTTTTTCTGTATGATATTAAACTTCCTATAGTTTAAGATATAGCAAATGTAGTTTTATAACGTCGGATTATTTAGCGATACTTAATTACACAGACACAGAAAAACTTCTAGAAGTTGTGGTTTGACTATGTATTTACATAAGCTAGTTTTAGTGTTTTTTGTACCAATTTGATTATACTTATATAATTAATTTTATTTTATGATTTTACCTGTGTTAATGTAATTTGATTGTGCTATGTAAAGTCTGAAACACAGGTTCAAATACTTAAACCTAGATCGCGCAGGTCGCTAACAAACATTTGAATCGAACGTAATCATTACTTGCAATTGTTGAATATATTTTAGATATATAGTTTACTTATAAGTACTAATTAAACCATTGCTTGTTAATGTATGTACACTTTTTGTTGTAATATTTTTAAAATAAATATTCTATTATAATTAAATTTCATTTGATGAAGTTCAACAGTTTCTAACAAAATTGCAACTACATCTGACGACCATGGTTAAAGGGTGTAAACAGGCTCTTAACGAAGCCGAAAGGCACGTGTTGTCCCCGTCATTGCGAGCATTTTTTTGTTCTAGACCATACCTTCTAGTTACGGAGATATTGGGGGACAAAGTTCCAAGTTTTTTTTTAAATCCATGTTTTTAATGTAAGATTTTTACTTTAAACACCTCCAGGACCCCCTTACTATTCAATCCATTCATCAGGACAATGTTTTGTGTGCGTTACATTGAGTCCTACTGTAAAACGTGATTTTTCAGCCCAAAAAAAAAGTCGTTTCCCAGCACTAATTTTTGCTTAAAGTTACTCAGTTTGATGTACAGAATGCTTGGTTGACGGCTTCGTGAAGAGTCTGTTTACACCCTGTATTTTGTTGATCACACATACACTCTCAGAGTTCATGTCTCAATTGAGTTCTCAATTCCCGATCAAATGCTCAACCATCGATGTAGCTACAACGTTGACGTGTACCATCATTAGCCATGAGTTATGACGTCAGTCTGCGCTGAACACACGGCGTATTGTTCAAGGTAAGGGAGGATGACTTATTGGGTACGGTATGACGGTCAGTGTCGCTTCAGTGTTTTGTTACGGAGAGAAATATTCATTGAGTTGTGACGGCTGTGTGATTCCGATTTTGATATAGTGTGAAGACCAGGGATGTTATGGAGCTCCGTAACCGTAACTGAAACTATCGGGTATCCGAAATAAAAATATATCCGTAACCGTATCCGTTTCACGAGTTTCGGCTAGTTTCGTATAAGGGCGGAGTCTAAATAAAAACGACATGTTTGTTTCGACAGGTTTTTGTTTCACCGCTCATGCGCCACGCGAATCATGCAGTTTGTTTGTTATTTCTAGTCATAACATAACCCCTTTCATAACTAGTTAGTTTTTTATTATATCCGTAACCGTATCCGTAACCGTATCCGTAACCGTCTCCGTAACCGTATCCGTAACTATTAATGAATATATAATTTTATTCCTATATCCATATCCGTATCCAGACCCGAAATATCATATGCATAGCATCTCTGGTGAGGACTACACAAAGATTTCAGATAACTACTATCGAGACGAGTAATTTAATAGAGAAACAGTGATCTGATTCCATAGTGACGCCATATTGCAGATAGTTTATAACCTGGATATACACTTTTTATACCGTTAGTACGATCCCGTGGGATATTAACCAAACTGCGCTGTTGAACCCACGGGCATAAGCTATTAACCATACATTTAGATGGCTTTGGAACTAAACTTCGTTTTGCGATGTTGACACTTTCATCTCAGGACCTTAGTTAAATGGCAATTGGTTTAAAACCGTTTCGGATTTCCACAATGACTTTCCCCAAGATTGACAATGACATTAGCTTATCGATAGTTTATACTTCAATACTTTTTTTTTCATTATCCTCATCCTTATCACTAACAGTATGTTTCTTTATCTAGAGGAGTTTTTATTCTAAGAGTTTTTTTTTTATCGTTGATTCTATAGATTTTCACGGTTAGCATTTGAGAGCGATTTGATCCCACAATACGGATTACTGATTCTTTAACGAGTATACAGCTATGAGTTACAGATTTCAGTGTCTGGGTTTTTTTTGGCTTTCGCATCTGTGATTTGTATTCTTCAACACACGAAAATATAAGAGAAATTGCAAGTTTTATTCGAAATCACACGCTACGTGCAAGTTTCACTTCAACAAAAAAGACAACATCGATGCCGAATTTATCTTGACGAAAATCTTTAACTTTTTTGCTGGTTAAGAGTTCTTAATTCGGCCATCGTTCGCAATAAACTGCCCATCTAACCAATAAGGGATTGTTGCAGCGATCAATCAGACGTTTCTTATCATCGGTAATTACATTGAGCTGTTACAAGAACGCCGACCGGTCCGTAACAGTCTGTATCACAACAAAACTCCATTAGTGGGTCCCGCCAAACGAATTAATTAATTCAGACGATTCGCCCCTATCTACTATAAACGACCCAAGATGTACCCCTATTTTGGGATCAGCTATGGTCAATGATTCCTAATGTGATTTGATTAAACTTTGTTCTGGTTCGCGAAATTTCAGGATTTTGACAGACAAGGGTTTGAGTGTAAAAGGAACCACTCTAAAAGCGGTTGCATAAAACAATAATCATGTTCAATGAAGTTTTAGGTATACCTTAGTATAATTGTGCCAGCGTTTTTTTTTTCATTTAAATCCTTACTTCCTTACTAATATTATTAATGCGAAAGTAAGTTTGTTTGTTACCTTTTCATGCCTAAACCACTGAACCGATTATCCTGAAATTTTGCATATACATTGTCAGGTGTACAGAACATAGGGTACCTTTCATCCTGAAAAAAAGCACTGTTCCCAAGGAAAAGTACAATAACGTTTTTATGATAATAGATGGCGCTACGTGTCTTTCGAATCATCTAATTGATTGTCAAATTCTAAATTAACGCGAGCGAAGCCGCGGGCAAAAGTTTGTAAATATACACCGTGATTTTTTAGTCGTCTAACAAAGGTGGTTCACTCAATGTATCCGACATAAAATACCTCTAGGCGTGTTTTTTTTACCATTCATTAAGATAATAGGTTCAAAGAAAAATTAATAATAAATTAGAATTACGAAACATGTGTCGAGTAGATAGAGCTTCGCTCACAACAGAATGTTTCAACTACGTGATGCATCATAATAATCAATAATACTTTTTTTTTATTTCTCAAATACCATTTTTTTTGTTATGAATGTATAGTAGTCATTGGATACATGAAGTGGGCTGCCGTTGTCAGACGACTAAAAAGTCATGGTGTATAATTCATTAAAATGCCTTGAGTTTCTTCTCTAACTATTATTACTGCCACTTCCTCCATGAAAAGGATTGAAGTCTAACAGGTCAGAGGTTTGCAGGAGCTCCTAGGATGAAGAATATCGTCAAAGGTTGGCGCAAAACTCCGTCACTTCCACGGCGTCTCCAGTGGCAGAGCAGAAATCAACTTGATTGTATGTTTTGGGGCAGTGAGGGTACTTTAAGAAGAAAACACTAAGGTCTTCTCCTTCTTCAAGTACCCCAGTAGCAAGCAAATTATAAACATACTGTAGCAATGCAATGAAAACTAAAAACATTATTTTCTAATTTACAAACAATTTTGAAGCATATAGCTAGACGAAAATTACTAAATTAATTCTCAAAATGTAAATAACTTTTTGCGTGCATCATTGGAATTGAATGGACTTCACTTTAGTGGTTTTATTTCGACACACAACCCCACAACTTCACAAGAATTTTGCTGTATAAAAGCTGAAAGTATTTAATGCACGAGAATTTTGCATGCAACGTTGATGAAATTACCAGTAAATTTAATATGATGAACAGTTCGGCGGTCAATGTCCGTCTGTGACCTTTTTCATAAATTAAATTAAAGTAAGTAGATGCCTCTGCCTACGATAAATATTTTTGACACACGTGTTGTTTATGGTTTTTAATTAAGAAATAGGTAACAGCAGGCACTAGGCAGGCAATGGGTAGCTCGCTATAAATCACTGACACATGTTACCTGGGACAGCCTACTAAAGTACTAATAAATATATACATGGAAGTATAAAGTATGATGCCAGCTGCTATAGTCCCATGTAATAGAGTATGCCATCCACCGGGCACAAATCCAGACTCCGTGGCTGCTACTGAAAAAATCCTGATGGAAAAACCCAATAACACCTTGTCCGAGCCGTTAATTGAACCCAGGACCTCATGCTCAGCAGTCGCGCTTGCAACCACTCGACCAAAGAGGCGAGGTCGCTTGTCGAGTATGTATGATCTTTAAGTATAAATCAAATTAACCGCCGTTCAGTATATCCCCACATTCCATCCCATAAAATCATTAAGCTATCTCCTTTCAAAACGTCAATGAAGACTTTCTAACGGCTTCATAACACTTCGACCAGGTACGGTGCCATTGTGTCCTAAGTGGCGCTTCCATTGTCCGGGATACGGGACAATGAGCTTCCGGTGGCATTAAACATCGGACATCAAATGGCATGCAAACAATAACGCTGCAAATTAGCACCGTAACACCGAAGGTAGGGAACAGTTTGTGACTGACTTAGAATGTGGTGGTGAAGATTTAATGCGGTGTGAAAACAGTAGGGAAGGTTATGCGATAAATAGAGATATTAAGGTCAACGCACAATTAAAAGCACTGCTCTGCAATCCGAGCCATTCGGGAGTCCTTTCAATATAACTCTAAACTAAAAATGAGATGACAAGATTCCTGATTCAGTGCAATGTTTGTAAGTTTGCTACTAGAAAAGTTAATAAAAATTTAGGTTTAATTAATGGTTAAATGTCTTCTATATGATAGCACACTAGTCTTGGGACTCCTAGCTCTTCCAATTATCGATACAACATTGACATAAGCACCACGTTTGCTAAATGGATAAGAGAATTCCCTACTATAATACTCTGATTTTTTCCGAAGGTCACCATGATCCCGTCTTGAACTAGAATGAGGAACAATGTGTTAACATACCTACATACATTATAAAACATTTAAGTACGAGTATATTCACCATTCGTGGTAGTTAGTGGAAGTCATTTTAATACTACATAGTTATGTTAATTCAAACATTATCAACCTAATATACAAGTCTTTCAGTCCATTATTCCGCAATAAAGTGTAGTTTTACGGCGTTTTTACGGCACAATATCATGCAAATCCAAGCACTAAAGATAGACAAGGTCCACCTTCCTCGTAAAACTGCACACTGGTGCCGAAATAACATGGAACTACCAACAAGTCATTTTGGTATACGACTTCGCAAACTATTATTAGTTTTACTTTAGTACTTTTTGTATAACTTTTGTGGATAGCAAACGATACGGTAGCGATTCTGTTTTACTGGGACTTTTAATGAAATAAGGTGTATTTGCTAATTTTAGTATTGAAGAGGAGGTAGAATCGTTATGTTTTAATAACATTGAAGTCAGAAAACGAAAGACAAAAAAGTGTATGTGTGTTTGTGTAAAAATTGCCTATGTCATTAAGTCCGCCTTTGTACTTTGTGTTTGAAGTGTTAAATAAATAAGTCAAACTTTAGTTGCACAAAAACGTTCCATTTAAAAAGAAAATACTTTTACCCCACTCCAATCATAACGCAGCTGATACATTTTGTATGTCGAATCTCAACAGCTCGACTAACAATAAAATATACATGCTTATCGCAGTCTCGAGCCGGTCCCAACCTTAATGGGACTCTCCTATGCGATATCGAATTTCCCTATTGTCGACTTCGGAAGGGGGACTTGAAGTCGAACCTTTTTTAGAGCTCATTTAATACCAATTTGCAACAGCTATTTATAACAATTCGACGGAATAATACAGGGTGGAGTTATATTTATTTGCGCGAAAGCGTTTATTTTTTTTAAGTCCGTAGGTTTGTATGGGTTCTTTAATTTTTTCCTTACTAATGGAGCTTAAAAAACTGTGAGGGTAACGAAATACTAATGAACACGGTTCCCAAGATACCTAACACATTAAACGAAAATAACCCATGTGATAAAATATTAAGTGCCAGCCACCATATCATGACATCAAATATCCGTGGTGGATGATAATGAAACAAGTCAATTGGAGTCCAAAACAGCCGTCACAAACTTGTCTTATCTTCGGCGATGAGCTCTTGAATGCTGATTACCCGGCGACTCCCTCAAATGAACTAAAACGAGCCGGTGTGTGGAGTGGATCGGGGGCATTCGGGGGCTATCGGAGTTCGTCTCATCTCCGGAGTGTCATTAGTTAATGTTGCGGGCAGTTCCTACAGAGATTTAATCTGGCCACAGTCTGAGATCAGTCGATTCGCCCTCGCTTCCTCACCGAGCGATGTTATCGCGCCGTCATTACCGTTCCGTCGGCGATAACACGCCCTCCACGCGGTATATCGCCTCCGAGATTACAACAACTCTATTACTTCCAACTTTTATTGCGGCCGTCTCGATGTAAGTCGCCGAAATTCTAAATTCGGTAGCCGCACATTAATTGTGACCATTAAACCCGTTCCATGACATGGTCAAGCGAGAGCATATCAGTGTATCGCAACCGCAGCCGTGCGTATGCGAACGAAACAATTAACACATTCCGTCCACAAATCTGGCGGGAGAAACCGAGCGTGCGTTCATTTTGAACAAGGGAGCATGTTTTAAATTACGATTGCTGCATTAAGGCACGAGAGGAAAATATTTGGAAACAAGGAGGCGTGCCGCCTTGGGGTTGGATCCCCTCGGAATAGGAATAGTTTCCGGCCCTGTCGTGGAATTACGACCGGAGCCCGGGTCAACGGAATGAATTTTGATTTTGCTTTTTCTATCGAACCGAAGCCGGATTATTGTGCGTCGTGTCCGCACCCTTCGCAAGTTTACTTATGCAAACCTGCCTGCCCACCTGGCCCAGTGCTTGTACAAATTTGAATATTTATAAGCACCCCGTCGACCTCTAGAATTTTTATGACATTGCGAATTTGATACTACGTAAAAAATATTCTGGTAATTCTTTCCTCATTCTTCAATTATTTTTCCTTTGGAGTATTATCTTGAGCTTTTTACCTAATTTGTTTTTTATAAGTCATGCAAAAGGAAATTAAATATCACCCCATTGCTTTTTTCGTAACTTTTTGATGTTTGCTCAAACACGCGACCTAAAATTAAAATGCTTGTCTGAGTTATATCTACCCACGTCGCAAGCTCTGAGACTCTAAAATAATTATAAAATTCTGACGTCTGTTATTGCAATTCATCACTATGTACGGTTTCTTTAAAAAAAAAAAACAAGCTTTGCAGGTACTGCTTCTGCCAACTTCACTATATTCCCAATACGCCACTTGATATAACAACCTATACATATAATTAGAATAGAATATACTTTATTGTGTTTTGTGTGTAGCCTAGTGTTATGACCGTCGGACTGCCAAGTCATAGGTCTCAACTTCAAACCCAAGGCACATACCTTTGATTTTTCGGGATCATGTGCGTATCCCTTGCTTCGATGAGGGAAAACATTGTGAGAAAACCAGCATCTCTGAGAGATATTTCTCGACGGCATGTAAAGCCAAGTCAGAGACCCATCGACGGCATAAAAAAGCTCTGACACCAGGTTAGACACTAACCACACGATAAAGAAAAAAGTAGACTTTATTGTACACAAAAATTTAAACACAACTGTTCATCAACAACAACAGCGAATAATTTGCTAAAAACACACTGACACATGTACATCGCTTCAATTCTGATGTTTCCACATACAAAATCAGCGTAATACGATTACAAACAACAGAAATAAAACAAATCCATCCAACTCTTTATGACGCGGAAGTGTACAATAAAAACAAAAACATCGTTGTCCGCATTCGGTAAAGAGTTGGCTCGTAAACAGCCCATAAATGTCTCTAGTATTTCATTTTGGAAAGGGGACCTCTCTATCTCTAACAACAGTAAATTTGCTTGTAAAAATATCACAATGCTCGAAGGTTTATTGTTTTCCCTCGTTTCCTGCCTAATTGTCGGATTTTATGTGCGTTTGTTGAGCTGTAAATATAACCTGTGTTTCAGAAAATGGAAGTATATTTTACGACGTTCCTTCGTATAGGGGATAGTCGAATGTCACTTTTGGGTTTGCACCCTGATACAGTAGTAATACAGTTACCCCAGGCTAGCCGGAACTACCAAAAACGAACAGGCTCGAAATATCTGCTGACATTTTCGTCGAATATTGCCTTATTAACTTGGATGTTTATTCGTGGATCCTGCTGGTTTCTTGATTTTTGATAGAGATACTATTTTGATAAAAGTTATTCAAGATTGTTAGTACAAGACAAAGTCGCCAAAACATTTTCACTGATCAATGTAGTATCACTTTTCATACATTTCCACCTGTAACCCTTTTTCCTAATTCCAATATGGCACTCCCTAATACCCATAGTTTAACTACATCTCAACCCAATAAAACAGTCTGCTACAACCAAATATCCTTTTTCTATCTTTTTCATTTTAAAAGCATAGGTTTATGTAAAATATTTAAAATGTTATCATCCAAACACTCGAATATACTCTCACAAATCAAAACGTACGAATCAGTGACAGATTATTCGTCACCATGCGGGATCACACAAACCACAGAGGGGATGATCGTAAATTTTCTAACAATAAAACAATATTATGATGTCAACATAAAAATGTTTACGGCCGCAGCCATAAGGGAGATGAGACGAATTTGTTTAACAAACAACAAAGAGTTCGTACAATTGGACATGTATTCTCAAATCGCTCGATTTGGTTTGCAAATTTGAATCATTCTTTTGTTTATTGGCGATGATTTAAAGATTTAGATGTGTTGTGACAGCACGTTAATCATTTTTCCATAAACTTGGTATGCACGTATTTAAGTATGCAAATTCAAATGTATAAAAATGTTGCATTGCTTGTTGTGTTGCAAATAATCGGCTTTAAGGGGTGATATAATTATAACAGTAAATTAAAAAAAAAAAATGTTTTTTTAAATTACTCAAATTAATACAATCAATAACCATAACGTATCACCTGATACGTTATGGTTATTGAGCTGAGAAAGTAGTCTTTTCTGTTTTTAGACCGTGAAATTGATAGGGGTAAACTTAGAAGGGCGACTTCGCATCTCCTTTATGGACGATACATGCGAGTGAGCTACACATAGACAACACCACTGAAATGTCATTATCGACGAAAAAAACGCGTTCATCTTTGGACGCGGCAGGGCGAGACTATTGATTTAAATCTTTGGTTGTTGGTCACGGTACTGCCCTCGTCCTTTGAAGATTTGTTTATTTGTTTAAACTTGCTCTACCAACAGACCTCTTCAGCAATAGCTTTATTTGTTCTCAAATCTTGCCTTTACCTTCGACAAACGTTGACATCGTACCATCCCCACTTGATTAAATCAATACTTCAACCCCGGCGCTTTTCCTCAATCTTAATTAAGCGTATAGTTAAAGAGTAGGATTCTATATAAGCGTTACACTATCAACAATCCGCCAACTTGAAACCATAAACGTTACCAACATATTTTTGGTACACTCATTCCTTGATAGATGTAAAATGTGCTAGAACACAAGTATATAGGGCAACGTCCTTGAACGCAATCAGATTTAACCCCCACCATGTTGACTTAAACTTACTTGTGTGCTATCATAAGCAAACGCCCTAAGTATAGCACTAAGACAAACATTAGGTAACTACCAGTTCTCTAACCGCAAAATTACCCATATAGCACAGAATAATTCAAAATTTCTAACTAAACACAAATTTCGACTCAATAAACCTTCGACAAATACACTACGCGCATTATAATGACTACATCATGAGCCTACTAGTGTGTTATTTTGGAAATTCAAAATCCATTTACCGTTGAGTACAAATTGGTTAGGCTTAACGCAAACAAGTCTATCGATGTACACAGTATTACTAGTTACTATTTACAGATCGAGTGCTCTGCTGGAATTATTTGCTAGTTATGATTAGGAACTCATTCTGTTTTTAGGATTTATGTAATATCATGCTCATTTTCTCTGATGGTGTAGGCGGACATGTCGGTAGACGTATTTTCACCAGTTAGGCATTGACAGAAATCGAGACTCCGGGATGATATTGTTTCCAATTTAACATGCTATAAAAGACCAGTAAAAGTAATCAAAGAATCTACAGTGACATAACTATCGACCATTTAAATTCAACAAACAATTTAATTGAAGTAATCGAACACCAAACCAATTAGCTAATTTAATAGCTACGAAAGAAACAGGATCCCTCCAACTCCAAACAATATGCCCCGTAACTAGTTCAACATTACAGAGTTGCTCCGAAATAAACTCTAATTTGTAATTTAAACCTAACTTTGTTTCAGTTTCATCAAAAGTGAGAAGATTGCTTGGCTATTGAAGCGGAGCGAGTGAGCGGAGAAAAATGAAGTGGAAGCGGAGCGGAATATACTGGTTTGTCGTTATGCTTATGCATAATCAGCCTATAATGTTCCCACTGCTGGGACACAGGCCTCCTCTCTATGAGAGGGAATGTGCTATAATCCATTTTACTGACCTTTTTTCCTCTTAGCGCATCGATGACTATCAAAATTGATTCAACCCAAATTTTGGCGAGAAGCTTGGCATTTTCAGTAGCGTCCATCAGCTCTTCTAATGTGCAAACAGTAGGACAGGCAGGACACGTTATCAAGGTAGTGTCTTATCGATTGTAGAGCAACACTACATTTACACTCTAGGGCAGAGTCATCTATGAATCTCCACCTTATCAGGTTTTCCTTGCTTTGGCCAACCTGTACCCGGAGTATCTTTTTGTAAAATTAGAAGAAGATCAATTAATAAGTGATGTAGCGCAGCCATGGTACAAAAGAGGTGGCATACTTACATTACATGGTTATTTTTTTAAACTAATACTGTATCCTCTGTAGCCGTGGTGCCAAGGTTCAGTGTAGTCAAGGCTTTCACGAAAACACAGCTCTGAAGAAAATATCTTTACTCTTTAGCAATGTCTACTGGAACGAAGCGAGATGAAGACGGGAATTTTATTGTAGCTGGTACACAGCTCACTGTGTACCAGCTACAATAAAATTCCCGTCTCCGTTTCAGTCTACTGTACAGGCAGTCTAATAAATCTAAATGTCTGGATCGGTTTTGCGGAACAAAGTGAGCATGTTGGTGTAATGTCAAAGAGGATGTAGTGAGTTGTCAGCTGTTTGATTCCGGATGTGATCATTATTGTTCCAATTTGTTTTATGTGCAATTATGAATTTAGCACTAGTTTGACATAAAATTATATTGCTGAGGTTTTTTTTGTCACAGTTACAAATATGAAAAGGACATTCGAGTTTTAAGTGAATCAATTTTGAAAGTAATATTCGGTGAAGATAGTAAGTAGATTAAATAAATTTTGATCGGAATTTATGGTGTTGCTTTTGAAAGTAATTGTAACAAAATTAATAACTCCATAGTAATTCTGTAAAATATCCAAGTACAGGAAATGCTGTCAACTGGAAATACAGCCTTCTGCAAGCAAAACAGTAAAGATTTAGACATTAAGTATCACACTGCCTAGCCTTTTCCAAATTACGTTGGCGTCGGCTTCCAGCTTAACCGGACGCAGCTGAAGACCCGTATTTTATATGGTACGACTGCCTATCTGGCCTCAAAAACCCAGTTAGTAGTGGGTAGCTCGATACACCTTGGTAAGACTGGTAGTCAGACTTTCGGGCCACTGACTACCTGTAACGACTATCAAAGATCTACAATTGACAGCCGGAGCAAACGGTTTAACGTGCTTTCCGGAGGAAACTCGGTATGCAATGAGTGGTCACCCATCCTCGGATAAATCTAGGCAAGCGCGTTTTAACCTAAAGATCGACCTGAGCGGCTGTTATTATATTATATCCACGAGCTCCTCAGTAGAGTAAGTATCACAACGAATAAAATTAACCCTACCTGTGCTCATCTATCAAGATAATGTCGTCACGAAGATATTTACACGCTATCTCGGTTTGATAGAAAGAAAGGGATACTTAGCCCCCAGCCACGGCACGTTTATCTACGGGAGGAAAGTAAACATCCTGTTAACGCACCGCGCCCCTATGGCGAGTGATGTCGAAATAACTGCCGGGATACAGGTAGGGATTTGGGAGTCGGTTCGTGGTTAATTTTTATTTAGTAACTTGCTGTACCTGCGGCTTCGCTCACGTGACAGTGTACTCTATTGGAAAGTCATAGTACATTCGTAAAATTCTGTACAGCGATCGCTACATATTTGTTTAAAGAAAAATATATGAAGGATAGAAAAGAGTAGCAACTATTTATGATCTCGCATGGGCTTCTGTTCAAATAGACAGAAAACTGTGAAAGAAATTGTATTTCAGGTATAGGTATACCACAAAGGGCAAGGAAGGAACATGGATGGGTTTTAGTTAGTACAAATCTGACACTCCCTTCCGCTGTGCCCGGAGCGGGAGAAGTCATTTGATGATTTCCTATCCGAAAAAAAAAACAAAAAGGTATAGCTTACCCGTCACGCGACTGTTTACAGTCTGCGGTGTCCTCGTAAGAGTTCCACAGTTGTAACGTTTAATATTTATTACCGTTTCGAGTATTTTTGAAGTAAAACTTTTTTACGGACGCTTGACTTGGGGAGTAAGCTAGTGAATGCGTGACGAAAGCGTTACGGAAAGTGAGCGGGCGAGGCGAACGGAAGTTGAGAGGGAGATATAAGTTAGTGAAGATAGAAAGAGAAAGAGTTACGTTTTTGAATTTGACAGACGATTGTTCGGTATTTTTTTAGTTTTACTTCAGTCGTGTGGTCTAAAGCACACTGGTTTGTTTTTCTAAATATACCTACGTATCTATCTTTTGATTCATACGACGACTTTGTCGGGGTAATAATATGCTAACCAGAAATAAGTACCTATCTTTGTTGTGGTAGAAGTTCTTTAGCAATGTTTGATTTCCTATGATTGTTTTGCAGCTACAATCTATAGTCGTCATTACCTAGCCTTTTAAATATTCAGAAAAACCTGAAAATGAAAATTTTCGACGATATAGTATGGAAAAGTTTTGTTTAAGTAAGTATTCGTATTTCCACAAAAATATTAGCGAAACTGATATTTTTACGGCTCCTCATTTTTCTTATTATTCTAATATCAGTATTGTAAAGAACAATAGGAAGCCGAATGCAAATTTCCGAGTGAAACGGAATTCTTGCTTCATTAAACATTGAACATGAACAATGAACATAGAATATGATCCTTTGAAAAAATACCTTATGGTATTCATAACCTTTTTTACCGTATACCAGTGTAGGTGAAAAGTGCTCGATAGGTGCCGAGTTTACTGACGGTCTGCCACTGTTCAACCTTATGTTCTAATTAATAAGGTTGAAAAGTGGTCCACTGGTAAACTCGGTAGAATATATAGCAACTTTTCCATCGATAGATCATGATTATAGGGAACTTACTCAAGCAAACCAATTTTATAATCCGCTTGCATCCTCTCTCCAAAACGTCACATTAAAATGATAAATTCCAGAGATACGTAAGCAAATTCTTTAAAAACAAATCTAATCTAGGGGACCCTTGCAACCCGTCCCCCAAATCCGTGGCTCCGTATAGTTTTTATGTTTCCGCAGGCAGTCATATATCGTTCAAGTGTAAGGGATTTCTCATATTTTTATTATTACGAACAACGTAAAAGTCAGGATCGAAAGTGGATGGTAAGTCAGAGAGCGCCCTGGTTTAAGGTCCCACTGCGATGCTTATGAGGGGTGATCATTTGAAGAGGGCGTTTTATGTGAACCGATTGTATTACGTGTGAATGGAGCATTAACTGTTAAAAATCTTTTGATCGCCAACTTGTGAAATATAACTTTAACTGTAGGCTCGTAGGTCTAGTGGGTGCATGAGCTCCTGGGTTCGATTCCCGGGTGGGGCAAAGTGGAATTGGGTTTTTTCATCAGGAATTTCTCAGTAGCAGCCACGGAGTCTGGATCTGTGCCCAGTTATGGCAATAAGCTCGTCCCCTATAACATGGGAATTAAACATAACTGGCCAAATGTGGGTGTACTATTTGGTACATATCAGTCTGCCTAACCCTTCGAGGATTACAGGCGTTATGTTATTTTATGCAGTAGATAAATTTATAAAATATTCTTAGTACACTAGGTCACAACTATTAGAAGACAAAATCTACAAAAAATATGCAACTTTATTTATTTATATGTGAGTATCTTGATTCTTGAACAACCACTCGCATACTATATTATGTGTCGTAAGAAATCCAATTCCTGAACAACAGTTGAATGTATTATGAAGCTCATTATTTAATAACGAGACATCCCCCTTCTAGATAATAATATAATTCCTTAAGATAAGTTCATAGAAACAGCATCTTAAGAGATATTACAATCTAAGACGTAGCTACGGTATGCGGTACACAAGCGTACATAGCGGAAGTAAATACTGTCTTATGTGGGTAAATACATTTTGCATCGTATAATATAACAGAATTACTGCTATTATATCTTAGTGCAGATATATTTTGCCAGGGCTGCGGGTCTGTTCGAAAGAGATTTTAGTCAGTACAAGTCTGACACTCCCTTCCGCTCTGCCCAGGGCGGGGGAAGGGATGATTTCGCAACCGAAAAAATAAAATAAAAGTGCAGATATATTTATCTTGAGTTATACAAACTCAGGTACAAGTTTCGTCTTCTCTTTTAGTATAATTATAACATATAAGAAGATGATAGTAAAAAAAAATTAAACCAAGCTTTTAATACAGGTATGACGTTATTTTTTTTGTTTTCTTCTCAATAAACCCTTTTAATTCAAATCCATAGCATGTATGGGATGTATAAAAATTAAATAGTCCGCCATCTTCGGGAGTCCGCCATATTGGATCTAGAATGACTTCACTTAACTAACCGTGCATTATCATCCAAACTATATGTTGTAAGTTAAATAAAAGCAAGTAAAAAGGTTTAGAGCATCACCGCTTCACATTAGGCGAGTAACGGCCAAACGTCAAAGTCTGTTTATTATTTAAAAAAAATTCACACGTGCTAGAAGTGAAGCCTTCAAAAATTTTGGCTTCAAGATAAACACTGTATAATGCTTCCTATCTCATTTTCTCCCACGTTAAATCTTATGAACTTATGTGTCTGTTTCTTTTTACTGTCGCTTTTTCGTTTCATCGACTTTCAAATCACAACGATGCTAAAGAAGTTGTCACTTCAAAAAACTACCTACTAGATTTGCTTTAGGTTTAAACCATACAGCATACTTCAGTATGGGTTTTCAATATTACCAAACAGTTTTATACAAATATAACATAATATTACGCCTGTCATGAGCGCCGGCAGAACTATTTCCAGGGGGATGCATCTTCAGTGCCATGAAAACAGCTCGAAACTTTTTGCACTCCACCTCGGATATGTTAGATTTTCGTTTGTCAATTCAAACAAGGAGTAATTTTGTCGATTTATACAAAAAAGCCTATCAATCGAAAAAAAATAGGATGCAAGACTGAGCGTAGCAAGCTTGAAAATTGTAGCACCCACCTCAAACTTCATAGATTTTCTTTTGTCCTTTATCATCATTATTTTATAAAGAAAATCTTATGTACGCAAAGGACATAATATATAAGATATATCTGAACGAGGGTACAAGCTCGAATAATTTAGGATATTCTTGGATAAATTAGGTCTTTCTTGTTCCCAGAAACAAAAACGTGCGAGCTCGATTTGCTTTCCGCCTCGGACAGATTGGCTTCTCTATAGTTGCCCAAAATTTCGCACCCTCCCGTCCCTCCCCTTTGCCTACGGCCCTAACGATGGAAGACACGAGGCGTCAGCGACCTGTGCATGCTTGGTTCACAGAAAAAAAGCATAAAAGAACAATAAAATTGCTTGACAAGCTGATGAACACGACAGCAATCTAGATCCCTTAAGTTTTTATTAACATAGTATAAAAATCGAAATCTTTTCTATATATTTTCTTTCCCGCCAGGGGGGTGCAAGTGCACCCCCTTGCACCCTGCTGCCACGCCCATGACGCCTGTAATCACCGAAAAGTTAGGCAGCGGTGTACCCGCAATATTGGGCGAGCCTATTGCCAACCGGGTACAAATCCAGACTCCGTGGCTGCTGCTGAGGAATTCCTGATTGAAAAAACCAATAACACTGCCCGACCTAGGAATCGATCCCAGGACCTCTTGCTCAGCAGTCGCGCTTGCGACCACTAGACCAACGAGGCTCATTCATTTCATAGCTACACCACAAAATGAATAATACGCAATGAGTATTTGAGGTTTCTTTTTTCAGAGTTCCGTACCCGAAGGGTAAGCAACGGGACCCTATTACTAAGCCTCCGCTGCCCAGCCATCCGTTCGTCCATCTGTCTGTCAGCGGGCTGTATCTCATGATCAGTAATAGTTGAAAATTTTCACAGAATGTAAGTTTCTGCTGCCACTATAAATAGTACAAATAAATTAAACATTAAAGGGGGCCCCCATACTATGATGGTACGGAACCCTCTTTGCGCGAGTCCGACTAACACTGGACCGGTTTTTTTGACTGACTTTTCCATCGCTTTGTTATATTAATTTATTTAGATTACTTGTAAAGTGTCTACCTAAGGCATTAATACAAGTCCTGCCAGGGTTGCGGGGCGGTTTGAAAGAGATACTGCCCTGGAACACAAAGGGCAAGGAAGGAACATGGATGGGTTTTAGTCAGTACAAGTCTGACACTCCCTTCCGCTCCGCCTAGAGCGGGAGGAGTCATGTGATAATTTCCCATCCGAAAAAAAAATAAAAATAAGGCATTAATATAAGCACTTTTAAGCATACTTCTCCTTAATAATTCTTAAGTTACCAAAAGTTTTAAAGTATACTTATAACTAGCTGATGCCCGCGGCTTCGCCTGCGTGGATATCGGTTATCGCGACCAAAAGTAATCATGATGATCCCATTCCCTCAACTCATGGGAACCTAGTTTGCCCATTTTCAAACTATTAAAATGGATATAGTATATTATCCTTAAGAGATAGACATAAGCCATAGTGGATTTTTCTGTAGACCTATATAAGATATACAATTCTACCATTCATCATTTTGTTATATCTTAAAGGGCAGCGTTTTCGTTGAAAGCTCCCCCAGACGGCTTATTTTTTTCCAACACCTCCAACAAATATCATTATATTTTAGCCAATCTGTACAAAAACTTGACGAATTATATACTAAAAAATTCCTCGAGAACCACTCTATCTATTTAAGAAAACAACATGAAAATCAGTGCAGTAATTTTTGAGTTTATCGCGAACAGACAAATAGACGCGGCGGAGAACATTGTGTTATAATATGTAGTGGTATTGGGTTCGGCTTCCAGTACATCTGGATGCAGCTGAATTCCAGTATTTTACATGGAACGACTGTCTATCTGCCCTCCACAACCCAGTTAGTTCTGGGTAATACGATACCCTTTGGTAGAAATACAGTGAAATTAGTGATAGCTTTAATTTCCACATCTGGTGTTCCAGATCTTCAATTTTTATTCGTCAACAGAGAGTGCTCATCAGGCTGAACAACTTTTGCTAAGACGTCATTCCTATATATATTATAGTGTAACTGGGCTCTTGGAGCTCCACGACAGGTGTTCCACATCTTCAATCTTTATAAGTCAACAGAGAGTGCTTATCAGTCTGAACAACTCTTGCTAAGACGTCATTCCTATATATGTTATAGTGTGGCTGGGCTCTTGGAGTTCCACATCAGCTGTTCCAGATCTTCAATTTTTTTCTCTTAGCAGAAAATGCTCATTACGCGGAACAATTATGCTACGGTACCGTTTTTGTATCTCTTATAGTTTAGCTGGTCTGTTGCGGTTCTGCATCAGGTGTTCAAGTTTCCAAGATAAATTATAGCCTATGTTTTGCCCAGACTTAATACCTATACAACAAAAAAAAAATCATTCAAATCCGTCGAGTAGTTCCGAAGATTAGTGTGTACAGACAAACAGACAGAATATTTTTTTTGGATTCGTGCTCTATTACTGTTTCTAAGCACCCCCCAATTTTTGTTTTTAATATATTCAATGTACAGACACAGTTTTTTTACTGTCTTATTATATGTATAGATTGTTAATTTTATAAGAAAAAAAATATTCCCACAGCAACCGTCTGTTTTATATTATCTTCTTTATTCTTGTTTGTGACGTTTTCCTAACAAATATTTATAAAAGTAGAAAAACTTTTTTATTCCATCAGCTTTTTAGTCACTGGCCGGAAGTCTGTACGTGACCGGAAATGAATTTCCCGGACGTACTTGATACTTTCAGTAAACGACTCAAGATATTCAATATTCTTCGCGCCACTATTGGATGTGTAAATGACTTTTTAATAGAAGTTTTAATATCTTGAAAGGAAACGATCTATAAACTGACTTAATAATATGTGATAGTAACAATGACCTCATTGGTATGTTTTTGAGCCGTTTGAGGTTGAAACACTAGGGCCATGGGGTCCGAGTGCCCAGCTAGTCTTTCAAGATATCGCCAAGCGGTTGCTCGAGTCTTCCTGTGACCAAAGGACTGGAATATTTTTGGTCAAATAATCAGCATTCAACGTGGCAATGCTGCTAGCCTTCTGGGCACTATTCCTGTTGACAGCGATATGGACGAAATTTTTGACGCCATTTAATGCTATTCTTCTTTTCCATATCACACATGACATCATCGTCGTCGTATGTACACATGTACGGTGGGCTGCATCAATTGGGTAACCCCGTTGGGAACGTAGGTGCTTTCAAGAGGGGTACCCACATCGTGACGTTGACTGTACATATTTGTATAATAGTAGGTGTAAAAGAACGCGGAGGAGAGAACTACCACCATGGTTACTTATTTAGGCAGGCTTCCTACATGCGCGGTCCTAGCCTAAGTCTTTGGGGGGGGAGGGTCACACGTAGGCAAGAATGTGGTAGGGACAGAGAAGGAGTGTCAATTTGGTGTGTATGATTTTTGGATTTTGGGGGGGTCATGACCCCCTAGGACCGCGCCTGGCTTCCTAGTTGGTTTAGAAATCACAAGACCGCAAACTGAGCATAAGGTCAAAGGTTCGATTCCCGGATCGGGCTAGTGGTGCTTCCAACAGAAAAATCTAAACTAGTCAGCTAATATTATTGATGGCAATAGGCTCGTTCTCTATTACATGGTACTTTTACATAACTGGCGAGATGAGGTTGGACTACAGGCATCTCTGCCTAACCCTTCGAGACCTACCAGGCGAGATACTATGTACCTATGTACATAATAATTATGTTTCTACTCAAAGTATTACAAAGATATAAAGGGTGCAAACAGACTCTTAACGAAGCCGAAAGGTACTTGTTCTCCCCGTCATTGCGATCATTTTTTTGTTCTAGACCATACCTGGGAACCTTCTTTGAACTTAGAAGGGAATAAGAAATACTGGTACGGCAGGGAAGGCAATGTGATGTTTTCACAGCTTTATCTAGTCGAAGCCATCATCTTCAGTTGAAGTATAAGCGAGGGTCGTATTTTATTTTTATCTCTATTGCAGTATGTTTGTTGGTAATTTTCATTTGGTTTTTTATTCTCAAAGAAATATAGCCATTGATTCAACGAGATTTTTTATGA
Source organism: Lycophotia porphyrea (assembly GCA_950005105.1). Taxonomy (NCBI): domain Eukaryota; kingdom Metazoa; phylum Arthropoda; class Insecta; order Lepidoptera; family Noctuidae; genus Lycophotia; species Lycophotia porphyrea. Next base: position 7,332,846 of record OX465396.1, read on the forward strand.
ATACAAAATTGACACTGAAGAAATAATACACAATTTACATATACATAAACTCAAGCCTTTTCCCATGGGTGTAGGCAGAAACCACAAAATGCTTCTTGCTACGATCCTTAGACAAACCTAAAAATATATATTTTTTAATTTCTTTTGAATTTTATGAATTGATGCAGTACTAACGTACATTTAAGACTTTTGTAACTAATAATTATGGACAATTACTAGGTCTGAAATAAATGTATTTTATTTATTTATATATTTTTTTATATTTATTTATAAACAGTAACTGTAACTGGTAACAAAAGGGAATAATAATTACAGGGCGTCAAAATAATCACCATAAAGTGCCCAGAAGGCGGGTAGCATTTCCACGATGGATGGCAATTATGATTATTTGGCCAAATAAAAGGCCAGCCAGCCCTTTGGTCACCTAAAGAGTCGACCAACCGCCTGGTGATACCCCGGAAGATAAGGTGGGCACTCGAACCCTGGTTCTAGTGTTTAAACCCCAAACGGCTCAAATACATAACTACCAATTAAATTATTGTATTTGTGCCGTTTGAGGTTTTCAGCACCTGCAGCAGCCGCCCCCGCCCAGCACCTATGAAGATGGGATGGCGCAAGGGTGTTGACGCAAGTTGCATCCCACACCAACGGCTTACTCATCTTCAAAGGCATTAGGGTCATACCGTTTGGTCTTTAACCATCGTCGTGTGCCAAGGTATTAGGTTCTACAACAGCTGCATGTCGCATGCCACGCTATCCAACCACTCTTCCTGTACCAAAGGCCATGGTGTCCGAGGCAGTCGATTGCTTTACCACATTGACAGCGATGTGAAGCCCCGCAAGGAGCTCCCGAAAAGAGACAAGCAGCGAGGTACTTGTAAATGTAATTTTAGTAACGTGAAGAAATAATGCTTACTTCTTGACTTTACTAAAATTACATTTCGTATACATAAGATTTTTCGAATCCCTACAGACGGTTGCCGTGAAAGACTAAATCCCAGTTTTTAACCTCATTTAAGTAGAAACTGATTTCTCTTGAGAATTTAATTTAATGCGATTAGAGAGTTTGAAAGAAACGTTATGAAACGAAACGTCGTTTATACTTTCTATGGGTTTTTATTTACTTACTAGAAAAAAAAAATTGAATGGTAGTATTTTAGGTATCTTTATGCCTAAGTGAGTAAGCTAAACATAACTGGTGAAAATTGTGGGTATACAGGGTGTAAACAGACTCTTCACGAAGCCGTCAACCAAGCATTATGTACATCAAAATAAGTAACTTTACGCAAAAATTAGTGCTGGGAAACGATTTTATTTTTTAGGCTGAAAAATCCCGTTTTGCTGTAGGACTCAATGTAACGCACTCAAAACATTGTGCTGATGGATGGATTGAATATTAAGAGGGTCTTGGAGGTGTTTAAAGTAAAAATCATACATTAACAACATGTATTTAAAAAAAAACTTGTGAAAAAGTTGGAACTTTGACCCCCAATATGTCCGTAACTAGAAGGTTCCCAGGTATGGCCTAGTACAAAAATATGATCGCAATGACGAGGAGAACAAGTACCTTTCGGCTTCTTTAAGAGTCTGTTTAAACCCTTTATACAAACAGCCAGACCCGGAACAACTATACCTGTAGCTAGATCATACAAATAAAAAACACTACACACGCAGCCACGTAGTGTTTTTTTTAAATACATTAAGTAAACCACGACAAAAGAGGGCAGAAAAGAAAAAAAAATAAGAAAGAACGAGAATCCAATATCTATTCTCCCAAAATAATGTTAAACCATTACAATTTTAAACCAGGAACTCATAACCCAATTACCTTAAGACCATTCGCACCAAACCTTCCACCGATATCATAACATAAAATCCGATATTTCTCGCTAGAATAAATAACGATTATTCGAATCGAACGTTGCCACGGTAACCGCTTTAACGATACGAGTAACGATAACACCTGCGGTTTCGACGATAACCCGCCGATTCATTTGTATGCCGCTTCGGTATCAAAGTTAGTGGTGTACTAACACTTTACTGAGCCACGTAATTAGCATGGTTCGGGTGTGTTATGTTTGCGAAATGTGAGCTTTATGAAGCTGAGGAGTTCACTAAAAATGGGTGAAGATTTGGGTGGGTTGTGAGTGTTTGAATTTTGAGAAGCTACTCAAGGGGCCCGCTCTTCCTTAACAGATTTTACATAAACTTTGTACCGTGACGGCACAAAACATGGCGACTTTGTTTATGAAATTACTAGTAGCACCCTGCGGTTTCACCCGCGTAGTTCTCGTTCCCGGGAGAATACGGTGATAAAATATAGCTTATGATTGTTATTTGCTGATAATGTAGCTTTCCATTAGTGAAAGAATTTTTGGAATTGGTCTAGTAGTTTTTGAGTTAAATCGTAACAAACAAACAAACAAAAAATCAAATCTTTCCCCTTTATAATATTATAGTTGACATTGCATGGCTCTGTACTAAAAGGATAAAAAAAAATCTTATGCTATAAATAAAGTGCCTCAGGTTAAGGTAGTAAAGAAACTCAGGTCTACCTAAGTGGCCAATTGCATCAAAATCCGTTCAGACGTTAAGGCTTGAAAAGGTTCATCATCATCATCGTCATCATTTCAGCCGAAAGACGTCCACTGCTGGACATAGGCCTCCCCCCAGTGTCAATGCGTCTCGCATCCATTGGATCCCCGTAACCTTCACCAGGAAAAGATATTAGACAGAGAAATAGATAAATAGAGCTACTTAAGCATTTAAAATTAGTCTGGATATACTATGGAATTAATCATTGGACTCACGCTTCTCTACATTGATAAAAAAAAAACAATCAAACAGCACCAGACTCATGAAAAAATCTCACCAATGCGCTTAATACCCACTAACAGGTGACAGGTGACATGTGACAGTGACAGCTCAGACTGACTGCATTATCAATGAAATTGTATCACAACAGCTGTCCGTTACAGTTGACAAGAACCGATATCATGCTCCATGTATTATGCATGGCCTTTTGTTAATCACATTTATTAATTTGTAATTAATGTTTTATTTGTGGAAGATAATAAAATTGGTTTCACTCTATGGAACGTGATCTGGATATTCTATGAATTAGAAATAACAATGACTCTTTAAAATACAATTTTAATCGTATTTTTTAAGACTCGTTTTGTTTCAAAATTGCCTGTAGGTAAAACTGTTGTCGAAATCTATTTTATTGTTTAAGATCTAAAACAAACTAAAATATTGCCTGGAAAAACGAAACCCATGGTTTAGGCTAATTTGACTGAATTACTTTCTTCAGCTCTTGAATAATAATTCTTAGTATACCTGAAATACACCTGAATAATTATTTAAAAAAAAACTACTGATTATTTTGATAGCCAATAAGATCGATCTTTCAACAACAAACATGGACCTAGATGCCCATTCAAAAACGTAACGTTCCTCGTGTTGGGATCTTGCTGTGTGGACTGTATTTTTTGTAGGCTCGGGCTTTTTGGCGTTGTTGGAAAGGTGTGTGGTGACTGGGAATGCAAACTCGTAGTTTCAAATCAAAGTATTATAATTTATGCAGGACAAGCAACTCGCGTGTTCCATTTACAAAATTTTGACACAAGTGACTGATAGTTAGCAATGGTTGCCACTTTACTAAATATAAAATAAACTTTGTTGGTGTTACCAACATGCTGCGCAACCACAAAAGAAAATATTTTGTATCTGCTGAGAACGAAATAAGTAAAGAAGAAAACTACAAGTACTCTGTTTACATAAGAATAACCTACCCTACTTATCGTAAACAATGTTTCTAAATTGTCTTAGAAAATGTAACTAAATCTAGCATCTTAAAAATAAATTTTATGTCTGAAAACCTACAACAACTCTGTTTACATGAGAATAACCACAAGTTATCATAAACAATATTCTAAGTTATCTCAGAAATTGTAACTAAATTTAACATCTTAAAAATAAATCTTATGTCTAATTACACATTGGTTATAGCTATTACACTTAAACATTATTATCCTTTATGGGTAAAACACAAATACTTGACAAAGAACGAGTATAGACCTTACCATTTGGAACTTTAACTTTTACGACTCTGACTTTGCCGTCTTTACCAGGAAATATCTGTACTACTCTTGCCATTGGCCAGAACAAGCGAGGGGCGTTTGGCTCTCTTAAAATAACTAACATACCTTCAGTTATATTAGGCAAATCATCCCGCCACTTTGGTCTGCATTGCAAGGTATTTAAATAATATTTGTGCCATACATTCCAAAATTGTTGTGTTAATTTATTGCACATTTGCCAATACTTAAGTCCAACAATGGAAGCATCAGTAATATTAGGTTCTGGATAAGCAACTAGAGAATTTCCTATTAAAAAATGACCTGGAGTGAGATAACTAAAGTCTGCACTATCAGAAGACATAGGCATTAATGGCCTAGAGTTTAACACAGCTTCGATTTGTGTTAAAACAGTGTTTAATTGTTCGTAAGTTAATACTGCTTTTAAAACAATTCTTTTTAAATGAAATTTCATACTTTTTACGGCTGCTTCTGCAAGTCCAGCAAACACAGGCGAATAACTCGGCACAAAATGAAATTTTATGCCTTGTTGAGCCGCATAGTTTTGCACCAATGTTTGATGACTCGCAGAGGCGTTTAGCTTATACAATTCAGCTAACTGGTTACCTGCCCCTCTAAAACACCCGCCATTATCGCAAAAGACTTCGCTGGGCAGCCCTCGGCGAGAGATAAATCTTTTAAAGCAAGCTAAAAATGTGTCAGTTGTCAAGTCTGATGTAAGCTCTAAATGAATAGCCTTTGTAACAAAACAAACAAAAACACAAACGTAACCTTTAGAAACTATGGTTCGCCGTAATCTTGAATTTTTTACATCTACGGGGCCAGCAAAGTCTATGCCAATCTTTGCAAAGGGTCGGCTGGCAGTTATTCGTTGTCGGGGCAGGGAACCCATCAACTGCTTAGCGGTGCTGGCCTTCAATCTGAAACACGTTATACATTTATGTGTTATCTTCTTAATTTCTCTTACACCATTTACAATCCAATATTGTTGATTTAAATGAGCTAGCATCAATCTTGGTGCTGCATGTAATAGTCTTAAGTGTTCGTGGCGAATTATAAGTTCCGTTATATAAGACCTTTTAGGTAATATAATGGGATGCTTTTGAGCGTAAGAAAAATCTGTATTATGAAGTCGACCCCCTACTCTAACTAAACCCTGGCTATCTAAAAAGGGATGTAACGGTTTTAAAGGGCCGTTGACCTTTATACTACATTGTAATGCATTTATTTCCTCTTTGAAGTGAATAGCTTGTTCATTTTTAATAATTAACATTAATGCTTGTTTCAACTCAAAACTATATAGAAAAGTACCCTGAACTTTATTGTTGCTTGGTTTGACATTGCGTATGAACCTTAGCACGTACGCCATTATCCTGATAATTTTATTTAGATTAGAATTTTTACATAGAGCTTGGAAACAGTCAGGCTCTCTTTGAATGCTCAAAGAAACCGCTGCCTCAGAGGGAGGTAACCTCACTCTCAGCTCCGGCAAATCGGCAGGTAATTCAACATTCGCATCAGGCGCGAATGTGTACCTACTAGAATGTAAAAATGATGGGCCGCTCCACCATAAGGAACACGAGGACAGTTCACGTGCATCTACTCCTTTACTAATTAAATCAGCAGGGTTTTCTAGTGACTTAACATACTGCCATTTCCAATTTACTGTTCTTTCTTTGATTATTTTTACTCTGTTTGCAACATATGATAACAATCTAGTTAATTCAGTTTTAAGCCAAGCTAAAACGATCGTCGAATCTGAATATAATAAAATATCATCAATTTTAATTTTCTCCTTTAATGTATTAAAAACTCTTTCTATTAATAAGGAAAGTAAAAGAGCAGCATTTAGTTCTAGACGCGGTACGGTAAGTTTTTTATTTATAGGATTGATTCGCGACTTTGAGCAGATTAAAGAAACTGTAACTTTACCTGCTTCATCAACTACGCGTAGGTATATACAGCACCCATAGCCGACGGTGCTGGAGGCATCAGCGAAACCAATCAACTGCACTGCAATAGCAGACTCTGGAACTGGAATGTTTCTAGCCAATTCAATTGGATGCATTTTAGACACACCTTCAAGGAATTTAAGCCATTCAACCTTTATGCTTTCAGGTGCAGCGTCATGCCAGCCTAACTTTTTTGACCATAGCTGTTGCATAATTGCCTTAGCCTTAATTATTATAGGACTGATAAACCCCATGGGATCATAGAAACTTGCTATAAAACTTAAAATATCCCTTTTAGTTGGGCATTTATTACCAGAGTTATTAGGACATTTAATTATGAAGCAATCTTTTTCCATATTAATTGTTAACCCTAAAGCTTTCATGTTACACTCTTGATTTTGTAATTCAAGCTCAGCAAACTGTCTTTGAGACATTGGAATATCTTCTAATATTAAAGGTGAATTTGACGCCCATTTATGAGTCGTGAAGTTTCCCAAACTAAGCAACTGTTGTAACTGCTTTCTCGCACTTAGCATATTTTGTAAGCTAGAATCCGCATATAATACATCATCAACATAACAGTTATTATTTAATATAACAGCTCCTAGAGGGAACATGGTACCAAATTGCTGAGTAAGCTCATTCAGGCAACGAGTAGCTAGGTAAGCCGAACTTTTCAAGCCATATGTGACAGTCTTCAAGCGTAAGCATTTTATTTCTTCATTTGGGTCATTGCGGAAAAGAATATTTTGAAGCGGTGTAAACTGTGGGTTAACCCTTATACATCTATACATTTTTTGCAAATCGGTTGAAAATGTGTAATGACCAAACCGAAATAAAAGAACGACATCGAAAAGTTCTTTTTGAACCGGAGGACCATTTAACATCAAATCATTAAGTGAAATTTTATTTTTTGTTTTCATAGATGCATCAAATACTGCTCGAACCTTTGTGGTTTTACTATTTTCATTAATTACAGCATGATGTGGCAAAAAGTATACTGAATCTTTATTCAAATTGTAAGATTTGAGCTCTACATATTCAGCATGATCTAATGTAATAAACTCATTAATAAATCTTATATATTCACCCTGTAACTTAGGATTTTTCAGTAACTTTTTTTCTAAATTGAGAAATCTATGATATGCTGAATCAAAAGAGTTACCAAGGGTATTATTTACCTCTTCAATTGGCACCTTTAATGGTATGTCAACATAAAATGTATTGTTTACAATTTTAACAGACTTTTGAAAAATACTTTCAGCGAGCTCATGCTCAGTTAAGTTTTCATTAAATGTTTCCGGAACATGTTCAGCTTTCCAAAATCGTGTTAATGTTTCATTAACATTAGAATTACATGTTAAGCAAAGCAAAGAGGTAACCTTGTTTTTAAATGCAGGCTGTGTAGGCAATGTCCCGGCTATAATGTGTCCAAATCTTGTATTTATTATATGTGGTTGATAGCTGCTAGGCTCCTCAGGCGGCAGCAGGATCTGAAAGAATACATCCGCACCAATCAATACATCTATTTCAGATGGCGTATGGTACTGCTCATCTGCCAACACAATGTTTGGTGGTATTTTTATTTTAGATGTATCCACCTTAGTATGGGGGAGTTTACATGTTATTTGTTCCATAACCTGACAATTTATTGAGGTTTTATAATTTGATGTCAATGAATGAACATCCACAGGAACAGAAAAACTGGAAAAATGTTTAGAATTTGTGACCCCTATGATATTCAAATTATTCTGCACAGGTGCCATTTTTAATCGCTTGACAACCCTAGTTGTAATCATGGAGGTCTGTGATGCTGAATCCAGAATAGCCTTCACATGAACTTCAAGGTTGTCTTTCCCCACAAGTTTGACCCTTGCTGTGGGCAGTAAAACTTCATTTAAATTGTTGCCGGACATCAAAGTCACCGGCGATGGTAATGGCTCGTAGTGAATGAGTGAGTTATGTTGCTTTTTGCACTCATTGCACTTGAAATGGTATCGACATTTCTTTTCATGTTGATTTAAACATATTGGACATAATTTCTTTTCCTGAACAAACTCATAACGTTCTTTAGATGGCAAAAGTTTAAAAGTTTTACAATTATAAATCTTGTGCTCATTCGCTTTGCAATAAGTACATGCTTTATTACCTGATGACATGGATGCTACATTGACCACTGCCTTTTTTGCTGGAGCTGCAGGCTCAGAGCTTTCCAGAGCCAAAGCTCGCTTCTCGAGAAACTCCAAAAACTGCTGGACGGATGGATCTGTCTCGGCGCTTCGATCTAACTGGTAGGCCCGTGCAGTGTAGCTATCTAGTTTACGCAATAAAATACACAACACAATGTCATCCCAAGCATCAACTTTGGTACCTAAATTCTTTAATGCTGCTAGCCCTTGTTTTATTTTAGACACAAAATCACGAATGTTCTGTGGAGTTGATTTTGACAGAACACTGATATCTAACAAGGAATAAATATGATCACTAACTATTCTATATCTGTTATTGTAACGTTCGTCTAGTAGCCTTAATGCTTCTATGTAGCTGTCACTACTAAGTGGAAGATTCTTTATTAAATCCAAAGGTTCGTTCTTTAAAAATGTTCTCAAATAATATAATTTTGCAACGTTATCAAGATTGCTGTCCTTGTTTATTACAGACTTGAATAAATTTACAAAGGGTGTATATTCACTATACTTACCAGTAAAAGGCGGAATTTGTATGGCTGGTAAACGCATTTTAGAATTTGCAGGTTGAGTTTCAGCCTTCTCGGGCACATGAGCCTGAGTGGCACTAGACCTATCAATCTCCGCGTTAATTGAAGCGAGAGTACTGTAATATTTATCCTCTACGTCTCCATAATCCTCTTTATCTTGGGGATCCAACGCTAATATTGACATATTATAGGCTTCATAGTCTGCAAACGCTTTTACTAAGCGCTCCTTTTTGGTTAGCAGAGCTTGGTAGGTATCGTCCCTAAATCTTTGCACTGAAAGCCTAGTTATATTTCCTTTTACGTAACCTCTGGACGCTACCAAACTTTTGAGGTCTGCCATGTTGAACACTTAAACCTTTACACGCAATTATTATTAAATTTTAGGTAACACAATGTAGCACATAACAACTAGTTTAATTAATACTAATACAGTTAAATATGTCGGAATCGTGATGCTTGTTCACAGAACAACGCTTCGCTATAAAGTTGTCAACGAGTTACTACAAAAACAAAAAACGAACCAATCGAATCACGCGCACAATAAATGTCTCTGCTTCACAGTGCTGCCAACTTCCGAATCTTCTATAGAGGGTTTGTTCAAGTGCGAGTGAGATCGAAGATATTGCACTTCACTCGCGGTCGCGCTCGGCCACGCTCGGCGCTCGTTCGACTGCTTGTCTTGTGTGGTTAGGTTGTCAACAGTGGAATCCGCCGTCCTGCAGCTAGCTCCGCTCTGCTCTTTAGCCAATACGAAATTAGATAATTCTTGCAGCTAAAATGGCTCCAATGTCCAATGGCGGACGGAATTATGAACTTCCTGTCTTGATGACGACTCAAAACTCACGTGTAATGATGACTTGCGTGCTTTATTTTGCAGCTAGAACTTTAAACGCTTGCAAGTTGCAGCTGTCGCTGTATGTTGCTCGTAGTCCTTTCTTGGAATTCGCACACGTTGCTCACACACGCCTTGACGTAGGGGAGATACGGATAAGACGGGGACACGGGGTAAGATGGGGCCCCCCACACATAGACGAAACTAGACATCACACTAACGCATCGTAATGGCCAACGGGAAGCCACTCGCGAGCGGCCATTAGTCCGACGTCGGCAGCGAGTGAGAGCGCGTGCGTTTATTCAGTGCAGGTCAAAACTTTTTTACCGATTTCATCGATCTATGATTTAGATCCTGGTTAATTTGTCATTAAACCGTAAGTATTAGTGCCTGACTATCGTAGATTTTATAACGTATTTGTGATTGTATTAATTATCGTGTGGTGTAAGTCTAAATGCTTGAAGTTTGGTGTGTTTTTTTTTACAAATATTTTGGTTGAATTATGGAGGTGAAGGCAAGACGGGGCAAACTTTGCGAGGCATGATGGGGCATTACCCCATCTTGCCTCTTTCAACAGGCTTATGGTATTATGCATGTCGCGATATTGCAACCACTTTTTGTTTTTCAGGTAACAATGGTACGAAATTATAAATCAGTCTAATATCTTCACAAGATTACTGCATGCCTACCAAGCCTGCAACTCCTAGTTCTTCTATTACACCTCAAGCCCAGCCAATAACCCCACTTGCTGTTGAACCTGAAACTGAACCAGAGCCTGGACCTTCATTTTTACATGCAGTACAAACTAGATCTCCTGTTCGAGCAGTTTGCCGTGATCTCGCGTCTAGTTTTAATATTGCCTCTCCTAGCGATATCATAGCCATACCAGCAGTTCAGTCTCATGAAAAAAGAAAACAACACCGAAGGGGTAAAACCGCCATCATCACTTCCACTCCGTATAAAAAAGAAGTAGAAGAAAGAAAAAGACCTGCGAAACTAGCGGTTGATAATACCACAACTAAGAAGGCCAAAGGTAAAGGTAAAGGCAAAGGAAACAAGAAGGTAACAGGAAAAGAATCACAACAAGATGCAATTTGTTTATATTGCAATGATGAAAACAATTCTTATCTAAAATCGTCGGAAAACTGGGTAGGGTGTCAGCGGTGTCGACGATGGGCCCACACAGCTTGTGCTGGAGTCGACGACGAAGATATGGAGGATGTCTTGATATGTACTTTGTGTGAAGAAAATTAGTCCCCATCTTACCCTCTGTCCCTATCTTGCCCCTTTTTTAGTATCCCGTCTTACCTCATATGTGGGGTAAGATGGTGTATTTTCCATTTTTGATAATTATAATTTTCTAATTTTTGTATGATTAGTTACCAAGTCCAAAGCTGTGCCAAATAAAACGATAATAAGTAATTAATGTTTGATTAATAAATGACACTGATATTAGTTTAAATACCCTGTTTTTTACTACTTTACCTTAGCGTCCCCGTCTTACCCGCATTTCCCCTACTTTTTGCCAAACACGCCAATCCGGTGAGATGGACCAAATGTTGGGATCTTGCTGTGTGGACTGTATTTTTTGTAGGCTCGGGCTTTTTGGCGTTGTTGGAAAGGTGTGTGGTGACTGGGAATGCAAACTCGTAGTTTCAAATCAAAGTATTATAATTTATGCAGGACAAGCAACTCGCGTGTTCCATTTACAAAATTTTGACACAAGTGACTGATAGTTAGCAATGTTTGCCACTTTACTAAATATAAAATAAACACGTTCCTTATGTCTTACTTTTTTTTTTCTTTTTATTTCATTTTGTTTTATTGTTTTGTCCCGTGCGAGTCAAATAAATACTTTTCCTTCCTTTTCTCTTTATCAATCTCAGGAGGAAATCGGTCAAGAAAAGTCTTGTAAATCAAAATATTGTTGACAGGATGTACCTACATGCGCTTCCGCATGATTCAAGCGATTTTTTTTTAAATGATTAAGCGGAAATGGCCGCCACTGTACCTAATATGTACACCCACATTTCGCCAGTAATATTTAAGTCCCATGTATTAGAGTGCGAGCCTATTGCCATCAATCGGCCACAAATCCAGACTCCGTGGCTGCTACTGAGAAATTCCTGATGGTAAAACCCAATAACACTTTGCCCGACCCGGAAATCGAACCCAGGAACTCATGCTCAGCAGTCGTCATGATGCCGGGAGAGGTGTTCTGTCGTTCTGTACTTCAGGACCTTCCTACTTGAGACACCTTTTTCTATATAAGATTGTGCATATGTGAACCAGCGCCTGTAATTCCTGATGTCGAGATATATAACGATTTATGTTTATTATCATGAACCTAAAAATCGCCTGAAAGTTCAAACCTATCCACACAGGCATCGTTAAGCTCACGTGCTACAAACACACCTTTAATAGACAATTTGTAAGTGAGCGCAGTTCTTGAAGTATAAGTAAGTTACCGGGAACATTCTCTCGTTCTCACTTTCGCCGACAATCAGCGAGTAACGGGCCTTAACCGAGTTTCGCTAACGAACTCGACTTAACTAGATAGTAACGATGGTACAACTTCTTAATTAACACAAAACCGACGGTTGTTAACGAATTTTTTTTGGTAACTATGCAGTTTTGTTAGTGTTTTTGTGTGATTAATGTCAGCAATTACCTCGTTTTTTCGGAAACTTTTGGTTTCGCAGTAACTCTTTTTAATTGCTCTGGGAAACTATTTAAATGTTTCACTATGCATTTTTCGTGAAACATTCAAACGTTTCTTCCACAACCCAGTTAGTAATGAGTATTGCGATACCTCTTGGTAAGAATGATTTTCAGACTTTCGGGCCTTTGACTACCAGTAACGACTGTCAAAGATCTGCGAATGACCACGGGGATCAACGGCTAACGCGGTTTCCGAGGCACGGTGGAAACTAGGTATGTAATGGATGGTCACTCATTCACAGACAGACCTTGGCAAGTGCTGCTTAACCTTGAAGATCAACCCGTGGCTACGGATTTTTTTTGTTAGAGCTCTTCCTCGATACTGTAATTTTCTTAATAAGAGCGCTGTTTTATCTAACTCAGAAATAAAACACTGAAGCAAAATCAAAGGTCAATGCCCATTTTTCTAAGAAAATTCATGTACTCAGTGTCACTCACAACATCGACTTCAATCATATTCATAACAAAGTAACAACAAATCATCCAACTAACTCACCAGGTAACTAAACAAATAACAATAACAACCAATAAAGATAGAAAGAAAGAAAGAAAAATAAACATGGAAAACAAACGAAAGTTACTTTCTTTTTATAAAGGGGCCAATTACCGGGTTTTATCGAGAAACGGGACCTATCTCGGTGTCTGCCTATCGTACTGATTTGATGAATAATTTTCCAATCGAAGAGACATGAATGGCGGGAACGGTGAAATAAAAATGAAGGACTTAGGCAGAGATGGCGAACCTATGTCGAAAGAAAATACTACGGTCGAAGCTCGACGTTTATTGAAGTACGAAATAGAATGCACAATTAGGATACAATTTGCTGCATTGTTAATATAAATTGTTAAGCAGAGGTGAACTTAACAGTACACCCACATTTCGTTAGTTATGTTTAGGTTCCATGTATTATGGAGCAAGCCTATTGCCATTAACCGGGCACTCATCTCAGACTCTGTGGCTGAGAAATCCGTAGTGGAAAAACGAAACAACACTTTGCCCGACCCAAAAATCGAACCCAGGACCTCATACTTAGCAGTCGTGCTTACAACAACCAGATCAACGAGGGCCTGTTTGTGCATGTAACGATAAATCCTCTACCAGAACAAAATTGCTTAGATGTGTGCGTTATTTTGGCAGCGAGCGTAATAACGTTAGTCAGATTTGACATCCGAATAAAAATCCTTCATTTTTAAATATTCCTTGAAAAGGTCCAGAGAAAGGAACCTCCTAGTCCTAACATTACGAGCCGTCGAGGAGTACCATTTTCTGAATGGAGCTCTTGATCCGTCTGTCTAACAAGAGCCTCCTCAAGTATTGATCGAGGCTCTTACCAATTAAGCCATTGGCTGATACGACTATCGGCACAATAATCACGAAAAAAAAGTTTTATTAGCACGCAATATGCAAAAAGGTTCGCCATCCCTGTTATGAGCTTTCGTATGCTTGTAATATATCTACTCAACGTTGTCATACTAAGGAAACATTCCAGAATATTTCGTTGTTTTGTTTAGCTGGTTTATGTAAGGTTTGAGGACGAACTTTAGACGTAAAAGTAAGCGTACATTTTGTCGAAAATAACTTCTAAGTTATTTTTAGTTGTATCTTGGTTTTGCTGTCGGTTCCTTGTAGACTAATTAAGGTTTTTTGAGCCAAACACTTGTTTGGGTAAGGAAAGGGTTTAAGGAAATTCGAGAATATTATTGTGTGTCTGTAAGATAAAAGTTCTGCAAACTAAAGTAAGAAAACAATGGAAGGACCATAAAGTTTTCCCGTGGGTCGCTCATTGTTTTGCCTTTTTACAAAACGTTGTTTGAAAAACAGAATATTTACTTAAAACCTAAAAGTTTATGTGACCTTTTCTCTGAGTATTTCAAGTATGTTTATTCCAATGTATTTATTTTATCAACTTAACTCTGATTAGCTTAAAGCTTTTATGTAAATTTTATTATTTACTTTACTTGCGAAAATTACTTTTATAATTATATTTGCTTTTTAAAACCGCAAAAAAAGCAACCTCAATTCAATAAACAAAAAATCTACTCTCAAAAATTAAAAAGAGAACCATTTTATTAATAGCATTACACGATTATTTACTTAACACGAACATCGCTACGCTATAAAAAAGAAACATTTATGTAAAACAGGCCAAAAAGCGCTTAATCATTCATCTCTGAAGCGCTTTAAAGCATGGTATTAGTGATAAAAAAAAACACTGACCCCGTGGTCGGCCCCCACCTATTCACTGGCATTTTTTTCAGCGACAAAAGCATTAAGGCATCTCGCGGAAAATTAATGGCGTGCCCCATTAAGGTTAAGTGCCTATTTTAGTCTATGTGACTTGACGGAAAGTTTGGAAGTTCGCAATATGCGTACATTTTTGGTGGACGCCCGTCTGCCGTCCGATAGGCTCTTGTCACGCAATTGTTTCGATTAGGCTGAAGGCGGTTTTATACACTCATAAAATAGTTATAAAACGTCTAGTTTGACGCTAGCTTTATGTTACAAATTGGGCAAGAATATTATGTGAAAGCATGGAACGGTAATCTTCGAGTTACGGAGAACCGAGTTAAGTGACATGCGACTGAAGAGGTTATGTCCAGCAGTGGACTGCTGTAAGCTGATCCTAGTGATGATAATGTAAAAATAGTATAACGCGTTATAGAGCAGGCTATGGCCGAAGTTTCTTTCTTGATTCGAAATTAAATTATTCGGAAAATAACTGGAATTACCGATATGATTGCAGAGTAAAGTTACAAAGGACTGGCCATGTCTGGCGTAGGACCTTCGAGGGACCAAACGAGTCCTAAAGCGGAGATTGCATATCGGTAATTGCAACGTTGGACCCCCCGCTAACCGAACCGAAGAACTTAAAAACTTCGGGCGGATTGGACTTGATGCGAAGGTCAACGTGTTGAGGTGCAGCTTCAGCAGCTTATTGGGCTGCCTGAAGTCCAGCACTGGCTGAGTTGATTAATTTGAGAAGGCTATAATTAGTAACAAATCTCTCCACATACATATTATAAAGTCCTCGAAATTGGATCAGGAATATCCCCCATAACATCAGTAACAATATACCAGAACTTTGATCTCAAAATATCAAATTGCTAATATGTAATTCCGTACAGATCCTCCAGATTTAAATAAGCGTTGTTCATGGACGCTCAAAGTCGATGAGTAAGGGAATTAGTGCTATCTCTACACATTATCGTATCTTCACGTCTACTATGTACCTACACGCATAGGAAAGATTGACTGCGCAACGGAGGTATATGAGCGTGAACTTATACATGAAATCGTGTCTTAATTATACAGGATGAATATTTCAAAGGGGCGTGCATGGCCAAATCCGAAACTATGAGTTATAACGAAAAATACTTAAAGGAGACTCGAGCCCGATTTTGATGAAAAATTAAATCTACATCATTGGATTTTCGGAAGATCAATTTTCCTAGCCAGGAATGGAGCCCGTTCATTTTGGAAAAAATACACATTGTAATATACCATTCGACAATGTCGCTTATAAGGATTAAATTAGAGAAATTTGAAAAATTCACCCTGTATAAGAAACAGAAGTAGATGATGTTCTACCGGAATTACACGTTGAACTGTATATAGAATAGCAAGTTCAGTGCACTTGGATCTAAAAAAAAAACGAATTTTTCACTTGTTTTATTTTATACCTGTTTTTTCCAGTTTCAAAAACCGTGATGCCCAACTGTGTGAGGAAATCAGAATGTCCTCGAACCAAAAGTTTAAACCACTCACATAGGAGGTTTTATGTTTCAGCAGTGGTAACGTTGTAAGCTGATAATCAGCCTTAACATACTGTGATTAGGTATATTATCCAAATATCTATCCACTGTAATCACGACTGTACCAATTATCACTTTGTATTTGCAACAATTTGTGGTAGTTACAGCATTGTGTTTATGAGCTGTTGCTGTTAGGCGACTTAGACATTTTACTTAATTTCGTTCTGAATCCCAAGTTAATCAAACTCTATTAAATTAGACGCGCCTACTAACCGTAATAAAAACGAAAAGCAAAGAAATATTATTTACGCAAATTATAAATAAAAATCTAGCCTTGCGTTCAAGGTGAATCTTTTAACTAGTGTACAGTCAACAAAACAGATAGGTATGCAGGGTCGAAAGATATAATTGTTTTTTTCTTAAAAACCGATCGATGTTTTCGAATGAAATTAAAATTAAATGAAGAAAAATAATCAATTGGTTAAATTAATTCAAATTTCATTTGAAGATGTGCAACAGTTTCTAAAAAAACTAAAACTATATCTTTCGACCCTGCATACCTATCTGTTTTGTTGACTGTACATAAACCATTATTTTATAGATGAAAAAATAGGTGCCTAAATAAAATATTATGCTAGATGAAATCTTAGACTATATTTTACCTAATAAAGAATTTACTTACTTAGAAGAAAAGTAAGAAAACTCTTTACATTTTTCTTTGTTTCCCCACTTTTCTTCCACAATATTGTATTATTTTTCTCGTTCCTACTATTTTCTGAGCCTATTTTCCACACGACAATATAGGCCTTGACAGACGTCGAACTATCTTGTGATACTGAATATTTTAGCGGCTAAGCTTCGTGCGTGTCACGCTGGAAAAACTTGCGTGGGGAAACTGAAAGTAGGTAAACAGAAAATAAAATGCGACGTAGGGTCTTTTTCCGAGTCTTAAAGAAATACTATAGACATGATTATAAGTATTGTCACAAAAATAAGTCTCTTAAATGGTTGTGAATCATTGAAGTTGAATGATGCAATAAGTAAATTAATCATGTGTGTCGTTAACTTGAAAGTAATTTTCAAATGCATTGGATTTGCGTTTCATTTATTTTATCCTCTGCGTTGCAACAACTTGAAAGTTCGTAATAGCTGGGGCTATTACGAACTTTCAAGTTGTAAAATATACTTCCAATTGACGCCAAGTGGTTAATAATTAGTAACATATATTTTTCGTTTATTTCATTCGTATCTCGATGTCAAACAGAATAAGTCCGCCTTTCGAGTCCTCCTAAATTCGATAAAACCCAAAACAAACAGTAGTTCACATTTCCATAACAACTCAAACCCATTCCACATTAAAAAAACCTTATACCTTTAACGAATTAAAAAACGCGTTGTTAAAACATGAAACCCGTGAAAAAGGGCGCCATGTTAACTTGAACACAAAACCCTACAGGCATCAGACCATGCGCTTCGCAAATTGGCCCGCAGTACAAGTGTTAACCGCACGATGGTAACGAACCGCAACTTTTAATTACCAAACTTAAATCCGACCAGAGACACTCAGAGAACCACAGTTAAAAAAACTCCCAAGTTTTTCGCTTTTTATTAAGATAATAAAGCTCGGTATTCCTGCTCTCACCGTCTGAAACTTAGTCGGTCTTGCGGCCAATATAATTTCAATTAGTTTTTTTTCTTTTCTTGGGTGAAATCTGTGGGTAGGAAGTTGGAGGGAATGCTCGAGAAAGTTTATGAGGTTTTCTAGGCCTCGCCTACGCAGTAACATAACATAACATCACGTCTTGAAAACAGCCGAAGGGATAAACAGAGGTGCACTTAATAGTAAACCCACACTTTGCCAATTATGTTTAAGTCCCATGAAGTAAGGGGCGAGCTTATTGCTATCAACAGACTCCGTGGCTTTTACTGGGAAATTCCAGATGTAAAAACCCAATAACACTTAAGCCGACCTGGGAATCGTACCTACGACCTCATGGTCAGCAGTAGAGCATACAGAAACAGCTTATAATGTTCCCACGGTTGGGCTACAGACTTCCTCTCTGTGAGAGAGAGAGCGTGGGCCGTGATCCACATTGCGCAGGTCTAGTACGAATTGGTTGCCTCGAATGGGATGACTAACAAATTACATAATGAAATTTTTGTCGTACAGTGAATGTAATGAATCAACACTGTCGGTTTGAGAGTAATTGGTAGTTTCGTTGCAGAAGGAAATTAAATGTTGACTACTAACAGCTACCGTGAAGTTGTCTAGCTACGTACTGTAATGCAACTCAATTAGAAAATTGGTTAGCGGTAGATAGTAGCAGATAGATATTGTGAAAAACAATATTCCATTACATCTAGTTAAATACAAGGTGTTAAGGACCCTTGACGAATCCGTCTATTAAGCATTACAAGCTGTATATCAAACTAAGTAACTCTACGCAAAAATTATTACTGGGAAACGACTTTATTTTTGGTTGAAAAATCAATTTTCGGACGGAAGGGCTCATATCAATGTAACGCACTCAAAACATTGTCTTGATGGATGCATTGAATAGTATGGGTGTAATCATGAAGGTATCTAAAGTTACCTATAACATTAAAAACATGTATTGTAAAAGAAAAATGGGAAAATGGTGAAACTTTGTCCCTCAAAATCTCCGTAACTGGAAGGTTTCCATGTCTATAACAAAAAAAATATTGCAATTACGGGAATAAATACTCTTCGGCTTTATTAAGGGTACTTTTACACCCATTATAGGACAACCACATTAGAGTTTTTTCTGCACATTTTTGAAATGATGTTGTCAATGTGGTAATCTATTTCAATAATGTAATCAAAAATCTCTATAATTATCTCAAAGGCCTAAATATAAAACAAATCTACACACCACAATCACCATGTAAAAATTCAAAAACAGAAACGATCAACTCAAACAAAACTCAAGTATTTATGAAGCCCGAATTTCTGTCTAAAATAACACCATCATATTTTTAAAACAATATTCCTGTTCACACCACATTTTAGCGAAGTTTCGAAGCTAAGCAGTTAGCGGTAAACTTCTTTATACCTGAAACTTTCAGAAGCACGCATTAGACTGAAAATACTTTTACCGTATTGGGGTAAGCTGATGGTTTTCATAATGGATTTGTCCAAGTTTCTTTGCTTAAATTTTTTAAACGCCGTTTAACACGATAAGTTTGGTTTGGATTAACGCTTTTTGTGCAATATTATATCTTACTTAGCCAAAAGGCTGTACATTTGCAAAAAAAAAACAGACGATTAATTGCTTACAACACTTGCAATGGTAAATTGGCAACGTCATTAATTTTAACAATTCATTCATTGCGGTTTTTATACTCTGGCAGTCAGAGGATTTTTGTGAAACATAATAATATGAAATGAAAAAAGCAATGGATTAATAGTTTGCAGGTTGTGATAGAAACTATTACTTAATATTGTAGTTTACAACAAATAAAACGGTGATAGCTGCAAAAGCATAAACTGTAGCGCAGCTAACAACGCCCTTCTCCAGATTTATAATCTAAAGGGTGTAAACAGACTCTTAACGAAACTGAAAGGCACTTGTTCTACTTGACGGCTTCGTGAAGAGTCTGTTTACACCCTGTATGTAAGTTTAAATATTTGTAAAACGCACCCACACGGTACAGGAAGAGTTTCCAGTGGTGTGACGCAAATTAAAAAAAAAAGATATTCTCGAAAGGTTAGGTTAGATGTACTTACATACTATAATAGTAGGTATAAGACTCTTAACGAAGCCGAAAAGCACTTGTTCTCCCCGTTATTGCGATATTTTTTTTGTTCTAGACCATACCTGGGAACCTTCTAGTTACGGAGATATTGGGGGTCAAAGTTCCAACTTTTTCACATTTTTTTTTTAAATACATTTTTTTAATGTAAGATTTTTACTTCAAACATCTCCAGGACCCCCTTACTATTCAATCCCTCCATCAGCACAATGTTTTGAGCGCGTTACGTTGAGTCCTACTGTAAAACATGATTTTTCATCCCAAAAAAAAGTCGTTTCCCAGCACAAATTTTTGCGTAAAGTTACTTAGTTTGATGTACATAATGCTCGGTTGACGGCTTCGTGAAGAGTCAGTTTACACCCTGTATGTTGAGAGCAGACCTTTTTTTTAGTTAGCCCGTTTTGTTTCACTTCTGGGTAAAGGCCTCCACCATTCCTTCCACTTCTCTGTTATGAGGTACTTCTTCTCGCCAATTCGCTACGAAGCCATCCAAGACGTCCCGCCATCTTCTCCTCAGTCTGCCGCGGCCCCTCCTAGCTGTTTTAGGGCTCCAGTCTTCGTTTTAATTCCATGATGGTCTGCTGAACAAAATGTTGTTAATGTGTAATAATAGGACGTTATATTAATACGATCCTTTAAGCAACCGGCGTGTGTGTATGACCAGATGTATGAACGTGGACGAGGCAAAAGGAGTATTTAAGGATCGTAGCAGGTGGCGTTCTGTGGTTTCTGCCTACCCCCATGGGAAAAAGGCGTGAGTTTATGTATGTATGCATACAGAAAATATGTACTCTGTAAATAAGACTTGACTGAAATTGACAGTCGGAAGTATACACTAACAGTTTCTTGATTTTCGTAAGTAATGGTTTTTCGCATAAATATATCCTTCTCAGAAAAAGGTTAAGCCGGAGACCGTTACAACCTACATCAAATACATTTCTGATCAAGTCGTCAACATAATCATAATAATATAGCCCGAAGTGTTATCTTCTGCTAAACATGTGCTTTTGAATATGACTACTGGCAAAACCTTTCTTGGAATGTATGGTTCCACCATGTTTGTTTTGTCGGTTAAAGACTTACAGCTAAATACAATAGTGATAAATAACAGTATGATATTCTGACAGCCAATTACAAGTCTTCACGTCTAGAGCTATTCTGGTATAAATATACTGTGGAACAAAACACTCTGCCAAATAATTCCATTTTGTTTTGTATGAAGTCTGCCTAACTTCCACTATTTTATTTTATTTTCGCAGCTTTTTTTAGCAGCCACAAACAGTTTTGTATGATACGAAATCTTCTAAAGCGTCACGTGTTTGAGATTTTATCGATAAATCCCATGGGGTCGCTCGCTAAATGAACTGGTTTTTTTTCCAAATAAATATAATATACTTGTGCCCTGGCTTAATATAGAACACTTTAGGTACATAAAGTAGTTTCACAAGGAAGTGACGAACAAAAGTTAATGTAAAACGGAACGCAAAATAGAGTCATACCCATTCCATTTACGAACCCCGGAACCCATTCACACCGTAATACATCTTGTTTATAAATATTTCTGCACCCATCCATATGTGCTCGAAAAGTAATATTTCCGTTTGAACCAACGTCCATAAAATGTTTGTCTTTGTCGGGACGGGTACGGTGTGACAGATGACAAATGTTGTTTGTTGAAACTGAAATGGTCGAGGGTTCACGGTATTCACTATATTGTTTACTTTCAATAGGCGACTTTGATTAATAGCAACTATCTGGAGGATGGTTTGTTATCTTCGGACTAAGTTGTCTGGTGGGGTGAACAAGAGTTCTAGAGAAATTGAAGCCTTTTAAAGGATTAATTCGCCGAACGAAAGTGTCTGTAGTTGAAGTGGTGGGTTTGAAAGTAGCGGTGAAAGCTACTAAGAATAAATTAATTTCAAGTTTTGTAAATACAGGAGCAATTTTTAAGAACCTATTAATCAGACAGACTCGTTAGTCGAGTGGTCGCAAGCGCGACTGCTGAGCTTGAGGTCCTGGGTTCCATTCCCGCATTGGACAAAGTGTTATTGGGTTTTCCCATTAGGAATTTCTCGGTAGCAACCACGGAGTCTGGATTTGTGCCCGGTTGATAGCAATAGGCTCACCCCATTACATGGAGCCGAAACATAACTGGCGGGTGCACCTCTACCTAAGTCTTCGGGGGTTACAAGGCGTGAAGTAATGATCTAATAATCGACTAGCTTTTTACAAATAAGTAGAGGTCGGTTTTCATGCTATCGAACCTAACTGCCTCTCCATAGCCATTTGCATACTACAGCATGTTGGAATTTTAAAAGATCTGGTTACCATTTATCATCCACTGGTGCAATTACTAAAACGATATCGTTTTTCGCATATTTAACGATTATGACCTATTTCTATGATATCATACAGATGGGTCAATTAGCATGCTTTCATATTCGAAAATTTTGCATTGGTTGAATGTTTGAATTTCTGAAAAATAAAAATTCTAATACAAATAATTAAAAACGAGTGTGCTTTAGACCACACGACTGAAGTAAAACTTTTTCCGTTCGCCTC
Organism: Lycophotia porphyrea; assembly: GCA_950005105.1. Lineage (NCBI taxonomy): Eukaryota > Metazoa > Arthropoda > Insecta > Lepidoptera > Noctuidae > Lycophotia > Lycophotia porphyrea. The sequence goes on from OX465396.1 coordinate 7,355,256, forward strand.
GTAACGTAACTTTTCGTAACGCATTCACCAGCTTACTCCCCAAGTCAAGCGTTCGCCTCGCCCGAACGCGTCGTAACGCTTTCGTAACGCAGTCACCAGCTTACTCCCCAAGTCAAGCGTTCGCCTCGCCCGAACGCGTCGTAACGCTTTCGTAACGCATTCACCAGCTTACTCCCCAAGTCAAGCGTTCGCCTCGCCCGAACGCATCGTAACGCTTTTGTAACGCATTCACCAGCTTACTCCCCAAGTCAAGCGTTCGCCTCGCCCGAACGCATCGTAACGCTTTCGTAACGCATTCTCCAGCTTACTCCCCAAGTCAAGTGTTTGCCTCGCCTGAACGCATCATAACGCATTCATCAGCTCACTCCCCAAGTCAAGTGTGCGTAAAGAAGTTTCACTTCAAAAATGAGTTTAGGGGAGTATTACATATTGACTAATAGCTCGTCTCCTGACTTTCTGTATTCAGAATATGAATCCAGATTCCAGAGAGTTGTTCCAGCTGAATTGAGCAAGCTGTATGCTTTAATTATTTCAAATCATCATCATTCACAGCCTGAATTCACCCACTGCATACCCAGCTGTGGGTGAATTAGTGTGTCAGTATCGTATATAGGCCTCTTTTTTCTTGTATCGATCTCCATGTTCTTGTGCCAGCCCCATCCAGGTTTTTCCACCGATGGCAACTAAGTCGTCGACCCATCTCGCCGCCGTACGACCCACATTTCTTTTCTCAGTTCTCGGACGCCATTCGGTGACAGCCTTCCACCTGTCATCACTGCGCCTTGCTAGGTGTCCTGCCTAACTCTATTTGAGTTCCGAAATATAGTACCATTTAGACTTTATTCCCTAATTGATCGCCTATATGTCTCCTCGCAACAGGACGCCAAGCTGCACAGCATCTCCTCACATATCTACTTTTTCTAATCACCCAAAAGTTCCCAGTCCCAGCAAAAATAAATATTGTTATTGTTCCCTTAAAGAGGTGTGCGTTTCCCGGGGGCGTTCATCAATCATAATTTATTACCCTATTGTTGCTGCGGCCCTGAATAATCGCTCATATCCGATACACCTTCCTAGGGACGTGGCCACACTTGGGAGCAAGCCTCTAATAAATTGATGGTTACATGTTTTGTAACTCATTAAGGGTTAATGTTGCTTAATTTTAGGGATATTCGTATTATATGTTGTTATGTAGTAAAATTAATTTTACATTACTTTTTGGTAAATAAATAGAAGCGAAATAATGATGGAGATATATTTGTTAAATTTTTGATAATATTATCTGCTATGATTTACAGGGCAGCAACGTTTTCAAAGACACAAAAAAATGAAACAAAAACCGATTGACTCTTTTTACTGAACATTTTCAGGACATAGTAAGATTAATGTAAAAAAAGCAATATTTTAATCTTAGGTGTGACGCAGTGGCGAAGATTCCATAGAACTCGATTCCTACCAGTTTTCCTTTGAAAAATGGCACAGTGTGTAATTAAGTAGATATATACTCCGGCTTAACTCTTAAAAAATTGACCCTTCGCTATTGGTGTGACGTAATTTTTAGGGTTCCGTACCCAAATGTGTTTTTTTCGGTTTATGGTACGGGTTTCATGTATGGGAGGATTCGTGCGCGAGTCCGACTCACACTTGGCCAATTTTTTAATATTCTTTTCAGCAAATACTTTTAATTCAAACCCATGCATGGAGATGCAAAAAAAAAACGAATCCGCCATCTTTCGGAGTCCGCCATATTGGATTTAGAATAACGCCACTTAGTAAACCATGCATTGTCATCCAAACAAAACTGTGTACAAAATTACAGCTCAATCGGTTGGGAATAACTGTTTTAAAATTTAATTGCAAGATTTGACTTAAACAAACAAACATTTCAAGTTAAATAAAGGCTTTTAATAAAACTGTTTACTGTCAAAATGCGCGGCATCTTGACAGCCATCAACTAACGTCACAATTCATTTTTCAAGACACGACATTCTACAACTAGGTCTAACCAAAAATCTAGAGCCAAGACCAACTAACATTACCTTTTTAAGCCGTGAGCGACACACTTAAGTAAGAGCTCTTAACTTGATTAACTTAGTTATTGATGAGAGTGTCTGTCGGGTAATTCCCTTCGAGAAAACTTTATTAGATTTAAGTTCCTCAGATTTAGTTTCAGGCATTTTTCGATACAAACTTTAGTGAAATATTAATTGTATTTACATTATACTTGAAGTTAAAATAAAATTGTTAGATAAGAGAATGGTAAAACAGTGATTGTTGAAGTTCCTTTTTGAATTGTTAAAAGGCTTTATTAATGAGATTATTTTAGTAGAACTAATTAGTAGAAATTTATTTAAAAAAAACATGGCCATTAGTAGATAAGTAACAATGGTTTTCTAATATTTAATGTTCAACAGTTCAAAGCAGTTCAGTTCAGTTCATTTTAACATTTTCAGGGATCCTTTTGCTAATAAAGACTTAAAAAGTTATGTAAGTAAATATTGAACTTTTACTTAAATCTGGTAACGACCACTCTGATGAAAGGACTTCTCTTCAACTTCGAAGAGTTTTTATCTAAAAATACATTATTTTGCGTACCTACTACCCTACAGAAATCGGTTCCAAAACATTTAAAATAACAAATTAATCTGTCCTTCTCCCATTCAAAAGGAGCGTTTCTTTGAACGGGTTCTTTTAAGTGACATAATGTTAATAAACATTAAGAAGCGCCACGCAGCAAAAAAAGCAACAACAATGTTTTGTTTCACAAATACCGCAGTTATCTGATCTACAAGTCAAGTTCACGTGAGGCCACAATTTCCCCAAAAAGGCAAACACACCTCCACATAAACCATGAATATAGTCATAACAGTCTAGAGCCGTGCCCTACGACCCATATTACCTTCATTACTTTACCCAGATTTACATCCCGCTAGTGTGGCAGTATAACACGATATCATCGGCACAGTGTGAACGGAGGGCAAACCTCCTCCGTCCCTCCAGTATTGCAACCTAAGGAAATTGCTTTTTTCTTTATACACGGGTAAGTTGATATTACGTGAATTATGAAAATTGCCCAGCTAAATTGTTGATTTATTGCGTGCCATCTATTGGATTGGGTGCCAAGGAATTGTTTTACGGTTTTCTGGGGGTATTTAGGGTGATATGTTAAGGGGGTTTAAGTAACATGATAGGGATTGGTTAAAATATCGATTATGATGGAATTGCTGATTTCCTGTAGTACCTGTGTCAGACTGTTGCAGTATCCGAGTCTAGGGTTCTGAGTTTGATGATGGAGTCAGACAAAATGTTAGTTTTCTAGAAAGTAGTCATATAGTAAATAGTTTCTCTTCCAGAAAGAAAAATAGTATAAAAATCGGGCAAGTGCGAGTTGAACTCGCGCGTGAAGGGTACCGCACCATTGTAGGGGAGCCCCTTTTAATTTTGAATATATTTTTATTATTTGTTTTAATACCGGCAACAGAAATACACATTTTTTTTTAATGTCAACTGTTTACCTATTACGAACCATGAGGTACAGCCCGCTAACGGACAGTGGAGGCCATGTAATAGAGTCACCGTTGATTACCTTTCGGGTACGGAACCCTAAAAATGCCTCGCAAAATTCTACGAAACCATTTTGCAATAATAGTTCTAATCTCCCGAGATTTTGCAACAGTAAGTGTGTTACCACGTATGCAAATTCCCAAATGGCATTAGACATTAGAGTGAGCGACGGCTACATTAGAAACATTAGAGGGTACTGCTCACATACGAACATTGACATACACTCGAACTTGGGAGAATTTAATGTGTTTTTCACAAGTATTTCTTGTGAACTTTTAAGTACTATTATCTATTTTAAGAGAAAAAAGTGTAGTAGACAATGTGAAAGTTTTTTTTTTAAGATTCTAATTTTATCTTCGTAATACCAACCAACCAACATAAGTAACTCACATACAGTTCATATATTTTGGACAAATCTGCTATTCTTGAAGACTGTGCATTATTAAACTTGGCAAGATCAATAGAATGTTATCGCTATCATCTACGAGTACCTAGCCTTTTGAGCATTTTATTAAATGTTACAGCACCATATTGGGCCTTTTGGGATCGCGCAGGACTAATTTACTTTAAAACACATGTCTTATATTATTTATACTATTTTTTTGTTATGTTTGCTTTTTATTTAATTTTGTTTCAAGGCACATACCCACCGCGACGCACGGAGAGGCCACGCACGTGTTTTAAGCTTCGCTTTGTAAGAAAATTGATGTGATCGTGTCCACTGCAAACCACAGATACGCTATGCGTCAATTGACGTCATTAGTACATGCGTGGAATGTTCGATTAAGGCGACATACACTCAACGCTGTCAACGCCATCGACGCTGTGCATGCGGTACACACTATACACGAATATTAACCCACGACTATGCCGCGGTGGGCCCCGTACGCTACAGTTGTACATAGCTGTGAGTGTGTAGCGTGTACTGCAGTGGAAACGTAGACCCACGTTGTCAAACAAATGAATCCACGCAGCCAAAATGCCCAGCGTGGTCGTGCAGGCGTGTGCCGCGGTGGGTTTGCGCCTTTAATGTTAATCATTTTATTTTATCCTGCGCGTGTTAAATAAATACTTTTTCTTTATTTTCAGCTACCACTTTAATCGGACCAAGCTGAAATATAATTATTCTAAAAAGAATGACTGTGCCCCCACAAGCTAGTAACCAGTTAATACAATACCCTTTGGTAAGACTGGTTGACAAGCTTTCAGGCTGCTGACTATCTACCTTATACAAATATAAGTACCTACTCGAGAAAGTTATGCTCTATATTATATACTCGTATCAACGAAAACTTCCTATTAGGTGTATAAAACGATACATTCAATATCTTACTGAATGTACAGTGGGCTGCATCAATTGGGTACCCAAGTTGGGAACGTAGGTGATTTCAAAGGGGGTACCCACATCGTGAAGTTGACTCAACATCAAGTCGATAGTGTCGCTGAGACATCTCTAACAGGATTACCTTGTTATTTATTACCACTTAATTAGTTCGATTCACAGCCACACGTATTTCATTAGTACTTCATATTAAATCAGTGGCAAAGATAATGCCTATTAAGGCAGGTGTCGTGAAAACTACAGGATTTCCAACAGGAATAGCAACTTTTAATAGGTTATGTTTTAAACTTTTCGCTATTGCTGAAAGATTTTCACTTTATAGAGCCTCAGGCTCAAAAATATCAAGAAAAATTTAAGCAGTAATGAAAAAAAACAAACAAAAAAGTGTTTAGACAGTATTATTCCATAAATACAAATACTCTTAATCTATTTGATAGGTTTTCTTTATTTTTGTAGCCTATTATATCCCAATCCTGGGCAAAGGCCTCCCCCATATCCTTCCAGGTATTCTTCTCCTGCGCCATCTCAATCCAGCCTTCGTGATGTGCGTTCATCTTGCCACCACTTACTCGGCATCGGCAGCGACGTCCATCCGCAGGCACCTATCGTGTTTAGACCTCTGCCCAGCGATCGATATGCATGCGGTACACGTGACCTGTTCAATCACATTTGAGCCTGTTTGACATTTCTGTTTTAAAATTGGTAAAATCAATCCCTATAATTTAGAGCCAAGAACGTCAGGAAAATTAGTTACGCCTTCACAACAATATTTCAATAGATTTAGCTTTGCACGATATTTAATTTTGTAGAGCTCGTGGCTAAATAATAACAGCCGCTCGGGTAGATCTTAAGGTTAAGCCGTGCTTGCCTAGGTCGATTTGTGGATGGGTCACCATCATTACATATCGAGTTTCCTCAGTGCCTCGGATAGCACATAAGCCGTTAATCCTAGTTGCCATTTGTAGATCTTTGATAGTTGTTACTGGTAATCAGTGGCCCGAAAGTCTGACAACCAGTCTTACCAAGGGGTACCGTATTGCCCAGTAACAACTGGGTTGTGAAATCAACAAATCGGTATTTTGAAATTCGGCTTTGTGACTATCGGAATAAAGTTTTTCGTATTTATGTAGTGTACCTTGCACGATATTTCCTGTAACTACCTAGTTAAAGTCAAGTCCCTACAGGCCACTGAATTTCACATGGCAACACTCAATAAAACAATAGTACAGCTTGTTACCGACCTATCGCATTACATTTAGTTACGACCTTCTTACGATGCGGCGCTTCGTTAGTGCCTGCCAACGTGAAACGACTGGGATTTAGAAAAGAAAGAAAGAAAGAAAATAGACTTATTTGACCCATATGTTGGTATCTCAGAAGTAAGATCTGCCTTTTTTTATTTTTCTGATTTGGGTTTTTTTTTTGGACGGCTTTTCAAGAAAATTTTCAGTGGAGTGGGAGTCCTGTTCACAGAATATTTTACCAGAATTACCATCATTGGTGTCGGTTCTAAGTGAGTAATATGTTCAATGCCTATTCAAAAATAAAAGATCTGGAGTGGTGACCGCGAACCGAAAGACGTTGCGTTGGAAGGCCTCCCACTAGGTGGACCGATGACCTGGTGAAGGTTGCGGGGATCCGCTGGATGCGAGTCGCACGGGACTTTTTCGGGGAGTTTGCCATCAGGAATTTCTCAATAGCACCCACGGAGTCTGAATTGGTGCCCGGTTGATGGCAACAGGCTCGCCCCCTATTACGTGGGACTTAAACATAACTGGCGAAATGTGGGTGTACTATTAGGCACACCTCTGCCTAACCCTTCGGGGATTAGAGGCGTGATGATGTAACAGAACGAAAGCACGTGTTGCCCAAACCCTAAGTAACATGGGACAAAGTCAGTAAGGTGATAAATTTAAATTTATTGTTTTAAATTTTTCAAAATTGTGATCTAAATTTAACCTTATGTAATTATGTATTGTATTGCAATTTTATTTTGTTATTTAATTAGAACTGTCTGTAATTGGTCCGTTCGCATGTATGATACATACATCCCAGTTCAGGGAAACCTATAATTGGCCATAATAACTGTAACACGCAAATTTTGTAAAATATTTTATGTTGTATTTTTTGTTGGAAAATTAATGGAAAAAAAGAATTACTAAAAAATTTAATTAGCACAGAATAAGATACTAAAACAGAACAGAGTACATAAACAGAGACAACGAAACAAAGAAATAGAAAAACAGAGTATCTTATTCTGTGCTTTTTTGAAGTTATACTTGTTTTGGCGCGTTAGGGAAAAATGATGAGGGTAAAACGACACAAGCTAGTCAACATACACCCTGGAGTTAGCTAGTCAACATTTTAGTTTTATACGCCAAAGAAGTATAACTTCTTACGTGCGTAATAAGTACACACACACTTTTTTTTCTATGTTTTTTCCACCATTTAAAGAACCTCAAAGCTTATCCCCAAGATCTATTTAAGATACCTTCCTCGCGCTTTTAAATAGTCCTTGAACCTTTGACCTGATTAAAGTCCACCGATTTGTAATCAAGAACTTTTAAATTAGTTTCTTGAGCCAACTCTTTGGAGGCCACTTGGGAGCGTTAACCTCATCTACTGATTTAGTTTCACGTTTCAGTTACAGTCTGTTATTTCTTTGCTTCTGAAGTAAACCTTCCTTTTTCTTCAAAACTTTTTGTTGGCCTTAAACTAATTTTTTTTTTAAGTAATGTCAGCCATACTTTTTTGAACCTTCTTATTTCTATATTTACACCCAGAATAATTAATTGCTACGAGGTTTAGCTTACCAATACGCTCTTCAAAGTTGACCAAATTATTCGTATGACGACGTTAAACGAACTCATAAAAAAAAAAGAAGGCCGAAATTGACTTAACCCTGTAGATACATTTGCAAAATGATTTAATAGTGCCTCTTTTGAGAGGTATTCACTATTAAATCATTTTGGGCCTTCAATTTCGGCCTTCTTTTTGATTTTTTTTTTGTTATTTTTTTTTGCATACAATTAAACGATATCGCGGGAACCTAGGAAAAGCGCAAAAGTAAAAACTTTCCCACGTGTGCATTTTACAGAGCAGATCCAAATAGCAGCTATTACGGACTGTACGTAAAACCAGGAAACCACCCTTGTTAATTCCAATTAAATCTCAACGACCGTTTTCAATTTTACCCCTAACCAAAGCGCTTTGTTTCAATGCGTTCGGTCTAAAATTATACAATTTCTATGTATGTACCTATACCATGTAAGATATATGAACGATAAGCCGGAATATAGAACCAACCAACAAACTCCCCGTTTGCTATATGGCCTGTTCCATATAATGATCGTACGGAACTCGTGGATATACGAGCGGTAAGGGGTAGTTCATATTAACAAGCGGACGCGGTCACAAAATGGAAAATACTTTAACTAACATGTCAAACTTGCCCAAAAAGCACCTGCAATTTTATTAAACTGGTAATATGATACCAAATTTAGATTCTCTTTGAAGTTTTCTCTCCACGATTTGTCAAGCTAACTTCAGCTCATGGTGAGAGCCAATCAAAGTTTTGGAGATTTCATTTGATAGCAAGTCATAATATATGATACTTGATTTTGTGGATCGTCAGTGTCTTCAACAACTTTTGAACTAAGCCACTCGCTTGACAACTCTTTTGTGGTTCGTTCAAACCGGTACGGGCAATGAAAAACTTTAAGGTGTATTTAGACCGAGCGGACTGTACTCCGGACCGGACGGCGGATACCGGACTTTGACAGATAATGTACCGGGTAAAACGGGGTGAAAACTTTGACAGATGTTTCACACGTTTCTGTCAAAGGGGGTGAATAGGACTGCAGGGGTGAATAGAGACAAAACTTTGAAAGGGATTTTTACGTTGAATTGATATGATATGTTACCAACAAGGTCTCTAAATAATTAAGTGTAACTTAGCGAGTAAATAAAATAGACTACTTTTTGGTGTATCATATCAGTTCAACGTAAAAATCCCTTTCAAAGTTATGTCTCTATTCACCCCTGCAGTCCTATTCACCCCCTTTGACAGAAACGTGTGAAACATCTGTCAAAGTCGCCCGTCCGCTGTCCGTACGTCAATAGCTTCACTTATGCAATAAAGTTCATATTATATTCTGTCAATATCAATGCAAAATCAACAATCGTGCCCGCGCCGCTCGTCACCGTGCCCTTACCCGCAAGTTGTACGTGAACAAGCACTAAGATTGTGCTACAATTAAGTGATTCCACGAAATGCGGAATTGTTGTATTTAGATCCAGTAAACGGAAATTGGACTGGCGTGTATATCCTGAGCTTTTGAATATTTTGATTGTGGTATAAGATTTCAGGGATAATATGACTGTAGATTTGGTTCCGTTTTTTCCAAGAATCCCGTATTTAAAAAGGTATTTCATTTGTTTTCACGTTTCCACGAACGTTTTAAATTCCGTTAAAGGACTTCAGAGGCTGAGATAAAGTATTCCAAATGGTTGACATATTTTAATTGACAGGCAGCCGTTTTGAGGGCACTGAAATTTGGAACATGTACTTTTAAACTTTAAGTTGATTTCGTAGAATTAACATTAGGAGCAATATTTTCATTACACTGGGACACCATTGTGGCACAATCAGCGTGCCATGAGTAAAATATATCGAGTTTTATGACGGGGACCATACCATGGGTGTTTTGTTGTGCAACCAACCAGACATTCTTTGGCAGCAGATAGACATTTTTTTGTTTGATAATTGCGAATTTCATGAAAGGCCTACATTTAAACAAACATTTGTAAAACTGATTTTTGCATTAATCTCATCTTTTTTAAAAGATTGCAGTGAAAGTCCTGATTTTAACTAAACATGTATGCAAAATTCCAGCTTAATCGGACACCGGGAAGTGGGTCAAATAACCTTTAATTTTTGTTTACATAATTAGTGACTGGCTAGAAAAGAAGCTAATAAAACGTGTTAAAAAGCAATCGAGAAATTATTTTCACGACAGCTTCCAAACACGAATTTCAAACTGTATGTGAACTCATTTGCAAATTACACGTGACGTGACGTATGTAGTATTTAGCTGTTACGTACGTAGTTGCTGCAACCTAGTACCTAGTATTTGTCCCACTAGCTTGTAATCTACAAATCCAATACAATTATTGTAGTACGTGTTCGCAACCGTCTACATCACGAGTCGCTTTGCTTTATTTACTGGTAACTAAGCCCGTGGGTTTGTGTGTTTCATATTTTGCAAATGAAAATAATGTAAGTACTAACAGTAGCTGTGGGTTTTAGTTATTTTCGGTTCTAAATGTAATGAAACGGCTGCTCATAAAATTGCTTCTCTTATTACAATGTCATATTTTCGAGTAGCTATAATTGTCACAGATAATAATTAGATTAATATGAGGATATTTGTAATAATCGCTACATTTACCGATAATATTTCCCACATTTTACCATTGTTGTTATTTTTAGGACTCGTGTAATAGAGGAACTTATTGTCAGTTATGGGACTCCAAATTATACCTTGGACAGCTACTGAGAAATACATACATACATAAACTAACGACCTTTTTCCCATGATGGAGGTAGGCAAAAACCACAGACAGCCACCTGCACCGATCTTTTTTTTTTCGTTGGGTAATCATCAAATGACTTCTCCCGCTTTGGGCAGAGCGAAAAGGAGTGTCAGACTTGTACTGACTAAAACCCATCCATGTTACTTCCTTGCCCTTTGTGTTTCAGGGCCGCGGTATCTCTTTCGAACAGTCCCGCAGCCCTGGCAGGTATCGGCCCTTGCGGGCCCCACCCTGTTTGCTGGCATCTCTTTGAGGCGCGCGTGGAACACGAACGCGCCGTCAACACGGCCTGTCGTCAAAAGACGGACGGACGGCGAGCTAGCCCACTCACCGTCCACAGGTCCGCGTCTACAGTGGCCGGAAACCACCACGTGATGCCCGACGCTCGGGGTGTCTCCCTTTCACGCTCCGTCACGTCTTTCGCTAGCATGTCTGCTTCGCAGAAGACCTGCTCCGATCCTTAGATACTCCTTTTGCCTCGTCCACCTTCATAAAACTGGTCATACACACACGCCTGTTTTCTAAAAATTTCTAGTGAAAAAGTCTATTAACACTGCCTAACTAGAGAATGTACACACTTTACAACAACAACAACAACATCCATAAAGTTACAAACATAAAGCAATTATACTGGCTGCCACTACACCAAAGAGGTAACAAGTCTTTTTCAAAACTCAATTCTTTGACCTACATATTCCCACAGCAAAATTCAAAGACATAATCATCAAATGAGATCCTAGTTGGGAACTAAGAAAGCCTTGCAACTGAACTTTCGCATGTAGTTCAGACATTTTCATATGAAGCCTAACAAAGTTTTAATTTAGCGCTCATTACATACCATTCACAAAGCCGGTATACAAAGTGTTACCAGACTAAAATTTCTAATGTTTTTAGTTGGGAAATTCATTTTACTTAAATAACATTAGTTTGTGAGAAACTTTGATTGCATGTTTATTAGTTCGTGTGCATCTTCTTTGGTCTTAATATGTTTTGTTCGTCTGCTCCTTGACTAAATTTGATTAATTGTTTAATTGAATTTAAACAAGAAGTGCTGTATTCGTATATCATTCGTATATAATCGTGTTATTGATTTGTCTACCTATCTTAGAAAATCTAAGGGAAACCTTAACAGCCGTTTCCGCCAGCTTTTGAGGGTTTCGTACCCAAAGGGTAAAACGGGACCCTATTACTAAGACTTCGCTGTCCGTCTGTCTGTCCGTCTGTCACCAGGCTGTATGTCATGAACCGTGATAGCTAGACAGTTATAATTTTCACAGATGATGTATTTCTATTGCCGCTATAACAACAAATATTAAAAACTAAATAAACAAACGTGATTTTTTGCCGTTTTTTGTGCTCGATATTAATAACGGTGGCAGGTAGACGCTTGAAATATTCTCAGAATATTTAATTGTATATTGACTTTAAAACAAATAATTAAATTAAAATAAAAAAAAATACAAACTTTTAAATTTTTACAAATAACGTGCTTTTTTTGGTACGGAACCCTTCGTGCGCGAGTCTGGCTCGCACTTGACCAGGTTTTAACACACACGTTTTTTTCTTGCATTGATAGAATAACATAAATAGAGTTGACAGAGGACTGTCAACTCTAAACTCCTAGTGTTATAGTTAAAAATCTTTTGATATGACGCCAATAGTTTGAAGTCATAGAAGTTTCAAACCAAAGTTTATTGCAGGAATAAACACCGGTTCAAAACTTCTAGAACTTCAATATGCCAAAATCTTCGAAGTTAGTCAAACAAACATCTACCCACCTAGATCAAAACAAAGCAGTACTACCTACAGAGTCTTACATTTTGATTACCTAACCAACCTACACTAGACGCCTGACGCCCACGACCAAATAAATAATCAACTCAATTATTTTCCCCGAAACCATAGATTACTAAAACACCGTATAGATGTGAAACTTTCCGATGCTTAAGGTCATTGTCACCGAAATAATCACTTACACTAAATCTCCACGAGTTTAAGAAACTCAAAAAATGAGTATCAATTTTTTTGTAGATCAATGATGAATAGTGAAATTTATCATTGTTTGAAAGATAATAATTTTCGCATGGCTAGTGCACACCGGCGAGTGATGAGAGCAGCGGTGGCCCAGTGGTAGCGACCCTGACTTACAAGCAGTATGTCGTGGGTTCCAACCCAGGCAGGTGCATTAGTTTGTGTAATTTATTTCATCACCACTGCTCTCAAAAACGGTGAAGGGAAACATCGTGAGGAAACCAGCATGTCTTGGAACCAAAAATTCGAAGACATGTGACATCTACCAAACCGCACTGGGCCTGCGTGGTGGATTATAGCCCATTCCCTCTCATAGAGAGGAGGCCTGTGTCCCAGCAGTGGGAACATTATAGGCTGATGATGTTGTGCACACCGCACGAGATTACTGAAGAGAAATAACTGCTGGCACGCCAATCGTCAATTTCCAAACTAGATTGAGCTAGACCCTGCACGGAGTAACGTACGGTGAAATATCTTTGGCGTAACTTGCTCAAAAACTTTGACTACGTTGATCTGTCTAATATGCCCAAACCTGTAGGCATTTACACTGAAACTGGAGCGAAAGTTTCCCCTCTACACCCTTTTCATCTATGCTAAAACCCTGTTACGCACCGAATACGGTCGCACACAGGGGAGTAACGGTAACTTTAGACATAATTATTAACAAGACACTTAAAATTAGGGTAAAACTTAACACAACCCATGTCACAGTACTTGTTGGAGTTAGTTCGTGACGGTTCGGAAGGCCGAGTTTGCTCTGAACTATTGAGTATTCTGATGTGTTTGATACGCAGTTGTCTGTTATTCTGTTAGAAGTTACGCCTTCGGGTTCTGAGGCGTGTTGGTGTTTGACGAAATAACTTTAAGACATAGGTTTCCTGAGCCAATTGGTTATTTTGATTTCGCTGGCTTGTGCATGCATAAAAACCATACAAGGCAACGAATAATGTCACAAAATCTGTTAAAGTACTCTATAATCCAACTTTGGATTCAAAATGACTATGTTTATACGATTCAGTTTATAAAAAACTACCGGTTCCTTGAAGGGCAAGAAGCGTCAGGGTAGGTCTTTTACGTTTTTTTGCAATTTGCAGGTTAGTTTGGCGCTATCCCCTTAAGTTGTTACCGGAGGAACTTAAACCAGGACATGACCTACTCGTATGCCAAGTTGATCTAAATCTATTGAGTTTTTAAAACGCAATTCAATAGATAAAAAGCACTTGATACTTGCAAGTCTTACACTACTGGCTTCTGTACCCAAAGGGTAAAACAGGTCCCTATTACTAAGACTCCGCTGTCCGTCCGTCTGTCTGTCTGTTTGTCTGTCTGTCTGTCCGTCTGTCACCAGGCTGAACGTGATAGCTAGACAGTTGAAATTTTCACAGATGATGTATTTCTGTTGCCACTATAACAACAAATAATAAAAACTGAATAAAATAAATATTTTTAAGGGGGCTCTCATACGACAAATGTGATTTTGTGCCGTTTTTTTGCTCGACATCAATAACGGCGGCAATTAGACGCCTGAAATATTAAAAGAATATTTAATTGTATATTCACTTTAAAAATAAATAGTTAAATTAAAATAAAATTAATATTAAAGGTAAAAGCCGTTTTAGATAATGGTACGGAACCCTTCGTGCGCGAGTCCGACTCGCACTTGGCCAGTTTTTTACCAGTCAGGCTAATAAGCCAAACAACACCCCTGCTTTACCCGATATCCCCACACCTAGCTAAAGTTAGCTCCGCATCACCGCGCACCAAGTCATGTGAGTTCAACTTGCAGACAACTTCGCAATGTAAACACTGCTGGAATTCGTGTTATCACTCAAAAGCTAGGAGGTGTGAAATTTCACGCTATGCGGATTTAACTTTGACGGAATAGTTTCAAGTTTTAGAGATAATTGTCATTGTGGTTGAGGTGGTATAATATTATGATCTTCAAAGGCCTTGGAATATGCATGGGAATTAGCTGCTGTCTATCAAATTAGTTACTGGTAGACGTACACTAACTTCATCATTTAGATCAAACTAGATCGCTTTCAAATAATTGTTAAAAAATTATATTTAGTAAGTTTATTTATTCTTTTGTCCTGTGCGAGACAAATAAATAATACATTTTCTTTCTTTCTTTCTATTTTATAAAAATAAGACCTTTTTTTTAATATTTCATTTTAATTATTGTCTAAGTAGCTTTAATTCATGGATACATATCTTCATTAATTTTATTCTTATCGAATAAGATTACTTTTTGTAAGTAGAAAAAAAAACCAAAAAAAAAAACTTATCATTGTCCTAAAACACTATGCGGTGGAAAAAGAACCTAGTTGTACCAAAAATAAGTTGAAAATAAGTCTTCATGATTACTACTCGTGCGTGCCACAAATTCTCTTTGAATTTCTATTGTAAATCAACAGTGGGTTACTTGTATTGTCCAAACAAAAACAAACTTACCGTGAGCGAAAAGATAGTGAAAGAACCGACATGTTTTAGAACTAAAAAAATTAAGACATGTGACATCTGCTGGGCTTACACGATGGCTTATAGCCCAGTATGTCTACCTGTGTCCCAGCAGTGGGAATATTATTTATCTATTGCGCTTATGTAGTGGTGCAGCTATGGACAGGCCGATGACTAGCTGTGAACTCTAATAGGCTGAGTAGATTCATGTTTTTCATCATCTGCCTAGCCTTTTCCCAACTATGTTGAGGTCGGCTTCCAGTTTTACCGGATTCAGCTGAATGCCAGTATTTTAAATGAAGCGACTGCCTATCTGACCTCCACAACCCAGTTAGTACTGGGTAATACGATACCCCTTGATAAGATTGGTGGTCAGACTTTTTGGGCCACTGACTACCTGTAACGACTGTCAAACATCTACTAATGAGAGCCGTGACCAACGGCTTAACGTGCTTTCCGAGGCACGGAGAAAACTCGGTATGTAATGGGTGGTCACCCATCCACAAGCCAACCTAGGCAAGAACGGCTTAACCTAAAGATCGACCCGAGCGGCAGTTATAACTTAGCCACGAGCTTCTCCTCCTCCGAGTAGATTCATGTTTAGCTAGAACAAAAATTTAAAAATTCCCAAAGTATTAGGCAGAGGGGTTACCTAATAGTACACCCACATTTCGCCATTTATGTTTTAAGTCCCATGTATAAGGGGGTGAGCCTGCCATAAATCGGCCACAAATCCTGACTTCGTGGCTGCTACTGAGAATTTCCTGGTGAAAAAACCTAATAACACTTTGCCCGACCCGAGAATCGAACCCGGGAACACCTGCTCAATAGTCGAACTAACTTATTAATAATTCCATCCCTGTTTGTTTATAAGGAACTCTTCACCTGAAACTCTTAAAGAGCTGTTTCTTGCTATAATAATATGTTTCATATAAGCTCTAAAATAAAAGGAGTATTTTGTGCTACGCGAAACTGCTACACGATATAAGGTACAGAACTTGTAGAAGCTTGATTTTCGTAGCAGCTACGGCTTTATTTTTAAGCAAAAGGCAGTGACGAAGGTTCCATAGAACTCGATTCCTACCGGCTTCCCTTTGAAATATGGCACAGTCAGTATTCTATAGACAAATAATAATAATCACATTTAAGATATATACTCCGACTTACCTCTTACAAAAATTGACTCTTCGCTACTGGTAAAAGGTATACATTAGCAGATACAAGGCGGTAGTGCTTTATATTATCTTTTAAATCAACGGAAAATCTGTCTTCCTGGCTAACATTTACAAAAGAGTGACACAGAAAATCTTCTCGTCTTTTTTTGTTAACTAGTCTGCTCAGTCCCACTCCTGGGCAAAGGCCTCCCTCCACTCCTTCCATCTCTCGCAAACCTTCCTCCGTCTTCTTAATATTGTTTTAAATGCGAAAGTTTGTAATGATGGATGGATTGTTGATTGATGTAACACAGATAGTTTGTAACCCAGATTAACACATAGGAAACTTGTTATACCGGTAGTAAGATTCTGTGGGATAATAACTGAACGCGATAGTAACGAGTATACAAAAGCCGAGAATCATTTGTTATCTCCGTTATTGTGATATATTTTTTGTACTGGACCGTACTCTAGTAAGTATGGTTCAAGATTATGAACCTTCTGGTTAGGGAGATATTGAAGGTTTATAGTTCCTTATTTTTTTTACACACACACCGTTTTCTAACGTTATATTTTATATAACTTTACTTACTATATACATTGATAATTAAAAACTATTAAACTAAAATAGATAAACTAACAACAAACTATAAAAGGGCATCGAAAAACTCCTCCTCAACGCTGTCAGATGGTAATGTGCCCAAGAGACTGGCGGCGTTGCCACGTTGTATGGCAACACTTAGCCTCTGGCCAAAGTAAAAGCCAGCCCTTGGGTCACGGGAAGCGTCAACTAGGCGTTTCGAAATTTCCTTAAATAGGCTATGAGCACTCGGACCCCACGGCCCTAGAGTTTCAACCCCAAACGGCTCGAAAATATAGTTACCACACAGGATTCTATATTTACGCCGCTTGAGGTTCTCTGCAGCCGCAGCGGCAGCACCAGCACAGCACGATGAGCTTGGAAGATGGGATGGCGCAAGAGTATCGACGCATGTTGCGTCCCACACTAAAGGCCTTTACTTTAACATAACTATAACTCGTGTGCATTAATTAATAGACATTACTTTATAATTTTTATTTATATTAGTTAGTTAAATTATTTTTATGTAATTTTTCAAAATTTAATTCAAATTTATTTTTAATAATAGTATTGTTAGTAACATTATTTTTAAGTGTACCTACTAACAAAAATGGATCATTGTGTCTGATAATTAAATAAATTATTATTCCGTTTATTCATTTATATACACATGTTTTAACATTTTTAGATATTTCTTACAAAAATCCATATAAAAAACATTTAAAAATATAAAAAAATAGCGGTCCGCCGGTGTCGGGAACAGGGTCCAAGCTACCGGTGGTTAGGGCTCCAGAGACAGGAACCTCCTCACAATGCGAGCCGTATCGAGGAGTACTGCCTTCTGAATCAGGCCCTTGATCCAACCGCCTAAGGAGAGCTTCGAAAGATGGTCGTCGAGGCTCTTAGCCATAAGGCCATTGGCCGTTACGACAATCGGCACAATGACAGCCGAGTTCACATTCCACATGTCGACAACCTCGTGTGCCAAGTCGAGATATTTTATTTGTTTCTCTTTCTCAGCTTTCACGAGGTTCTCGTCATGCGGGATGGTGACATCGATTATCATTACGCGGCGCGCTGATCGGTCTATTACCACTATGTCAGGCTTATTGGCTACAATAGTCCTGTCAGTAATGATAGACCGATCCCAGTACAGCGTGACATGGTCTTTCTCGAGAACTGGGTCGGGCACATACTTGTAGTACGGTACCTCAGATTCCACAAGTTTATATTTCAATGCAAGTTGCTGGTGAATAATCCTGGCTACTTGGTTGTGCCTGTGCAAGTACTCGCCGTTAGCCAAACGAGAACAACCAGAAATAATATGTCTGATGGACTCACCCGGACGGTGGCATGCCCGACACAAATTATTATTATTATTATTAATTAAAATGCGCGCTGTCGTAAACAATGATTTCACACTTAGTATAAAGATTATTTCCATTTCTGATTAGCAATAATTTTAGCTTTTTTAGATATACTGAACGTAAGTGGTATAACGGCTAAATGATGTCTTTTGTCAATATACATCCTTTATTTACTATATATTACAAATATATATCATCAAAGGCAAAAAGTAAAAAAGCGTCTGGCATCCTCATGTCACTTACATTTGACGTATATTCTTTATTGCACACCTAACAAAGAACCCACCCCCTTTAACACATTACATAACTCAAATCCAATAACTGCCACTAACACTGTTAACAACGCAATACGTATCACAAAACGTTACGTTCTTGACAAAGTTGTTCTCTTGAAATCTCTCGATATTTCAGCCCTCGACTCAATCAGGAAGAGCTAAGGGTCTCTTAAGGAGATTGTTCAGACTCCCATCGCTTCTTGTTAGCTACAATACGTCGCTTATTTTCATTATTAAAGTTCAAATTAAATTGTATGGATTTTTATTTGAGATTTTTCTGCTTTTTATTTGTTTTGGTGCAGCGTTTCCTGATGAGTTTTGGAGTAAGCTGCGGGATGAAGGACTGAAATGAAAGTTTTTTTCTAGATCCATGTACTAAATTAAAAAAAAGAACTAATATGCAACATTGCATGTCAGTGCTTTTTTTTTCAGCGCAAAATAACTTGCTTTTATTATAAGCCCAGGCCTATAATGGAAGCAAGTTATTTTGCACTGAAGTTCCTTAAGAAAGTAAGCACTAACCCCACAAACGGGATAAATAAGGGATGAAAGTAATAATAAAGATCGTCATTTTTGTAGATGAAAAATCCCTTTGAGAAAATAGCTTATATTATTGTAAAGGTCACATAAGTAGGTAAATTATTAAGATATTTTAAATGTACATATATGTTTTACGTGTTCTTGAGTGGAGACCGCGAGTCGACAAGCGTAAGGCGGAACACCTTCAGTTTTGGTGAAGCGACAATCTCCGCGGGGCTGGTAGCAACTGGACGAGAGCTGCCAAGAACCGAGCCAAACGGTGCACAATTGAAAAGGTGGTCCAGCAGTGACCTGATGTAAAATGATAATGGGAAAGTAGTACTGCACTTACTGATGATGAACCCCATAATTTTAAGTCTATCTTAATTATTCTACCTTCCAAAAGACTGTCATGTGTAAGGCATAAAAACTCTTTGATTTATAAGATTGTTGCTACAAACTCGTAAGTTATTTCATCGCGACATTTTTTGCCAATATCCTTTTATGGGCGAACGATGTACCCTAAAGAAAAGTGATACATTGTCAAGCTTATTTCCCTAGCGGTATAGGAGATTAATTGGGTTCCGCGGAAAGAATGGAGCGCATTAATTTAATGTCAATAGTAGCTTATCCTCCATACATATTCAGGATTTTGTAATTATTTTTGTGTGCGTTCATATTAGATGTTGACACGACGTTGGTCGTTATTTTATGTACAATAAAAAAAAAATATGAAAAAAAAAAATAAAAAAAATAAAAAAAAAATAAAAAAAAAAAAAATGAATGAAATGAAATATGTATGAATCATTTAATATTTTCGGCTGGGAAAGTACTACTGCACTTATTGACGGTTGACCATTATTTTTGAAGTGAAAACTTCTTCAGGCGCGTTGGGCTTTTTTGAGATGGGGAAAAACAATTAAACTCGTGACACCGTTAAACGACCTCTTTTTTTGTTCTAGAGTTAGCCGTATTGCTACATATTACAAGCCCAAAAAAATACAGTGTATAGTCAAATGTAAAAAGACTTATGCAAAAATATTTTCTAAAAATAATCCAGAATCTTGAAAAAAAAAAGGTTTCTCTTCCGTCGGCACTCCCGGAGTGGTTGGTTTTTTTTATTTTTTCAACCTTATGCCCATTTTATTGGCTGGTCCATAAATTCAAGGTCACTCAGCGAGCTACGGAATGGGCTATGCTCGGAGTCTCTCTGAGGGATCGCATCCAAAACGAGGTGATCCGACAGAGAACCAGAGTTGTCGACATAGCTGAAGTGGCAATGGGCCGGTCATATCTATTAGCCGTAGAACCGATGACCGTTGGGATAGAGGTGTTCTTGATTCTTGTAGACCGCGATTGGCAAATGTAAGGTGGAACGCCCTCAGGCTCGGTGGAGTGACGGTCTCCGCAGGGTGGCTGGTAGCAACTGGATGAGAGTTGCTGAGAATCGAATTGAGTGGCGTGCGATTGAGCAGGCCTATGTCCAGTAGTGGACTGCTATAGGCTAATGATGATGCCCATTGTAAAAGGTTGAAGAGTGATCGACCGTCAGTGAGCGCAGCTAGTAGTACCTACCCTGCAGTGTAGTCTATTTTTACCCAACTACGGCAAAGCAAAAAGAGGGTTATGATTTGGACCAGTATGTATGTACGTGGGTATTTACCCAACTGCAGCTGGAGAGTTTTTCCTACCGGGCTGGCATGTCTATGGTAAGTTTTCAAAGCGCTTGCAATTGCTGCAGACACTTTTCAACTTTGTCTAATTATAACAGCAGGTAAGTATCTCGATTTCATTTTGTGGGGTCTTATATGCTGGCCAAGAAATTACATCAGAGATTTCAAAACACAAGGTTTCCCTTTAAACAATGTCTTAAATGTTAAATGCAGATAGATACATTCGCCAAAATACGTAATTATTTCTAATGTAAGAGCCTACTTGTGTTTATTAATTCTATTTTTTTTAACATCTATCTCTAACATTAATAATACGTATTCAATCCACCAGGCGGCGCCACTAACTACGTGTTCAAAACAGCGACGTACCTCCACATATTTTAATTAACAAAGAGGTTGCTATCAAAGCTTTACACGATACATTAATAGCGCCAGGTTATTATAAACTCCAGCTTGCAACAGATACCTTATTAACTGATAACAGAGCAAAGGATTTATTTAACCTGACTTTAGTTAGAGGGTCTGCGTGTGAAAGGCGATTTAATTAAATAAAATTATGAAAGAAAATGGAAAAGTATGGTTACTATCCGTTGGAATGCTGTTTGATGAGATGTATGTAACTTGGTAAAGTACACGAACTTTCCTAGAAAAGAAAAAAGAACTGCGAGAATATAAATTTCTTTTGAAATAAGCTGTGCCTTATTCTTTGTTATGTTATGATGTGTCCTTATGTTCTCTCTTATGTGATCATACATTTTCTTCAGTCACTGGAATTGTTCTATTTGTCAACTTTTCAGGTTATCTTTAAAACCCTCAGGGACCCTGTAAAATTCTATACAAAAATAGTCACGTCCAAAGGGTCCAAACTAAAGTTACACTCACAACAAAAGTGGTCATCATTTTCAAAACTGTTCGTTAACGTTGGCGTTCGTTTTTTGAAACAATAAAAAAAATCGTTTACAAAGCACTTCGTATTTCTAACAGTAGTATGTCAAGCTATTTTTTAATTTTTCCATCATTATTTTCTCTTCTAGAATATCAGTTTGTCTAAACCGGGAGTGCCGACAGAAGCGAAAACTTTTTTTTTCAAGATTCTGGATTATTTTTGAAAATATTTTTGCATAATTATATCGACTGCCTAGTTGGTCGAGTGGTCACAAGCGCGACTGCTAAGCATAAGGTCCTGGGTTCGATTCCCAGGTCGGGCAAAGTGATATTGGGTTTTTCCATCAGTAGCAGCCACGGAGTCTGGATTTGTGCCCGGTTGATGGCAATAGGCTCACCCCCTATTACATGGGACTTAAACATAACTGGCGAAATGTGGGTGTACTATTATAGGTACACCTCTGCCTATCCCTACGTGGACTACAGGCGTGATGTTATGTTATGTTAAGTCTTTTACATTACATACATTTGACTATACACTGTATTTTTTTGGGCTTGTAATATGTAGCAATACGGCTAACTACGAAAAAGAGTTCGTTTAACGGTTTCGCGAGTTCATTTGTTTTTCCCCTTCTCAAAAATGCCCAACGCGCGTATAGAAATTTTCACTTCAAAAAACTAGTTTTTAAAAGTATTCTAATAATCAAGCCAAATTATATCAATTTCATTTTCACAAATCATCGGTCAACAACCGACAGAACAAAGATAATAAGAGAATAGAATATATCAATGTCAGTAATACATTACGTTACTGGTTACCAAATGTGAAATTAATTCACTTTTAATAGCAAGCTCTGTGATGATTGCTTTCGTGATTGAGTCTTCCAAATTCTTTTTTTGTTAATATTATTGCAGGTTTTATAACAAAAGAGCATCGGATGTTCGGATGTTCCGTTCCTCGTAACTTGACCATAGTGAGAGATGTGGGGTTTATGATTGCAGCAACAAATTAAAATACATTGTAGCAGTAGTTTTTCATTATTATCTTTCCCGAACGATAGGTGCCTTTCGGCTCGGATAAAGCTATATACCTACCAGTATTAGAGCGACTACATAATATGATCTGAACTCCTCAACCCAGAGAGCTAGTTCACTAGTTGCGAAACATAATAATGGCATTAAGAAATATACGTAACAATAATTATGCTTATTTCATAAAAAACCATTTTAAAATTGATTTATATTATCGTAACAAAGCTTACTAAGAAGACGGAACATACTCCTTGTGTATTTACGTCCATGGAATCATTCACTCTGTAAGGCGATTACCGCTGTATCGATTCGCGAAACGAATGACATCTGTTTTAATAAGTTTACGCTTGACTTCGAGGTTGATCAAGTACACTTACAATAAAAAGTTAAACGCTTTTAGTTACAAATAAATTTCATATTACTTAACTTATTCTAACCAAGGAACAACAAGGCTATTCTCCAAAATATTGGCTGAAATCGTCTTTAGCACGTACCCATAGAAGCATATAACATTACACGCTTCGTCAATTATATACTTGTGCTTGGGTAGGCAGATACTTAGCCCAGTCAATCACTGTCAATCATATTGTGGGATGGTTGACATCCGATGTATCGATCCCCCTGTTCTTGGTCACGAACGAGGAATACGGTTACAGGAGTATAGCGGTAGTGAGGAAACAGTTTAGATACCTATAAGAACGGTAAAATGAGGAGCTCGTGGCTAAAACAATAACAGCCGCTCGGGTCGATCTTTAGGTCAAGCCGTGCTTACCTAGGTTGGTCTGTGGATGGGTGACCACCCATTACATACCGAGTTTCCTCCGTGCCTCGGAAAGCACGTTAAGCCGTTGGTCCCGGCTGTCATTTGAAGATCTTTGACAGTCGTTAAAGTAGTCAGTGGCCTAAAAAGTCTGACAACCAGTCTTACCAAGGGGTATCGTATTTCCCAGTAGTAACTGGGTTGTGGAGGTCAGATAGGCAGTCGCTCCATGTAAAATACTGGTATTCAGCTGCATCCGGTTAGACTGGTGGCCGACCCCAACATAGTTAGGAAAAGGCTAGGCAGATGATGAAGAACGGTAAAATGACTAGTATAAATGCGAAAATTTAGATGGTTGAATGTTTGATACTTAATCACGCAAGAACGGCTGAACGTATCTGGATGTTTGGTACACAGATAGATTATAGTCTGGAATAGCACATATGCTACTGGAAAAATAAGCATAAGCACAATCAGCATTCACGGATTTCTCAATAGAAACCCAGAGTCTGGATAGCAAAAGGCTAGCCAGTTCATGGCAATAGGCTCGTCGCCCATTCATAATCAGCCTATAATGTTCCCACTGCTGGGACACAGAACACCTTTCTGAGAGATGGAGTAGGCTATAGTCCACACGAGCCCAGTATGGGTTAGTAGATGTGTTGTTTTGATATTGGAGCAAGGCTTTGAGCAAGTGGTAGCCAAGGCTAGGCCAAAAACGACTTAGGGCCGTCCTAAAGCTCGTTGGGTCGACGATATTGTCAAAATCGCGGGAAACACCTGAATAAGGGTCGCACAGAACTAGGAAGTGTGGGATAAGAAAGGGGAGGCTATTCCCAGCAGTGGGTGTTTCCGAGCTGATAGTTTGATGATGATGTCGTCGAACCGATCATATTCTAGGACCAAAATGGTCCTAGAATATGCACGGTTTCCTCACGATGTTTTGCTTCATGCGCTTGAGAGTGATTGAAATAAAGTACACGAAGTTAAGCTCAAGATTGCTACAAATTGAAATGAGAAAAAAAAAATATGGCTTCTGTCTGAAAACTACGCACTGCCAAGGGCTATGCCCGAGAAATAATATTTTTTCCAATCGCATTTTCAAAATAAGTAGCTGCTGCACTACTACAAGTTAAAGAAAATATGAATTATAGAAAATAAAGACTGATCTGTGTTTATGAGAACCTCCTTTGATGCGTACGATATGATAAAATAAATAAATTAATACAGGATTAAACGATAGATAGGTAATGGTAAAAGATAATGACGACATGATCGGCAAAAGATAATAGATAAGCAAAGGAATGACCCATTTCACAACGATAAGACATCAGAAGCAGACAACACCCTTAAATTAAATCTAAGACCAGTCCACGAGAGATCCTTTTCAGACGAAGATAAGACAAGACAAGCTGAGCCTAAAAGATATCAACTCAGACTACTGATTAATCCGAAAATATCACACAACGCAAACCAATACACATGCCAGATCTTCACGCTTGTCAACTGTCATGGAATAGTCGGTGCGTCAAACGAGTGTACTGTCGGTTGAGAAAGTTGTTTATCACTTTTGCATTTTTTGTTATCCTTTCAAGTATCCCACTGCTGGGCAACGGCCTCCTCTTACTCCTTCCAAACCTCTTTATCTTGTGCGATCTATAGCCATGTTCGCTCCGCAAAAAGATCAGATCGTTACTACCTTCGCCGCGGCCACACTCTGACTGACGATCCGTGCCCACCTCTCCGGGTACATTCGCGCTACGTGGCTTATTCTTAACTTACGAAAATGTTGCAAAGCTCAAATATTCAAAAATAGGAACGTTTGACGTCGATAAAATATACCTTAAAGACTAAGAAGTATGAAATTGTGCTGGTCCTAAGGAGACACAACATAAAAAAGTCATTGCGTTTTAGTTTTTTTTCTAATAGTGAGACCACTTTTTAACCAACTGTACAAGGAAGACTTATGACAACCCTCGTCAAATAAGAGGGCAGTGCAGGCAGTTACACGAAAAACGTTTTACTTCAACCAGCATTTTATTGGTTTCAATTTCACCGTTGCGTTGTCCCATATAATACTGTAACGCTACAGTACGCCGGTACGTTTTTGGCTCGAATACGCGTTTTGGTCGGCTATTAGTGCAGTACGCTGCCGGATTTTCGTATGATGAGTCATGAGTTTATAATACGAGGATTGGGAGGGATTGTTTTGTAGTTTGTTTTTGTATTGTTCGTAAATGTTTTATGGAATTGTGTTGGTCTAGCGGAGAATTGAAGTGTACTGGATAAAGTACTCATTTGTTTTTGTTTTAATTCAGTATTTTGGAATATACAGAATGTTTTGAATTCATAGTTGTTGACCATACCTGTCTATTATACTAACCTTACCTTTTAAGAAATACAAGATGCTTCACATTTTTCAAACCTAAAACTCACTATTCAATAACCAAGTAATTTTCGAAATGAATAACATAACAAGTACTAACTTTGCCATAACTTCGTATGAGAGCGACAAATTAACATCATGTTTCCAAAACTACGCAATACATTTCCACCTTTATGCCTTATAGGATACTGGTTAAAATCCCGTGTGATTTGAGTATAAATAACACTGTCGCTAGTACATTAGTGGGGCAAAGTAGTGACAGCATGTTTACTCAGTGACAACAGTTAATTTAGTTCAACGCGTTTCGTTCGAAATATTATTAATTTTATCACAATCCCATTGTCACGTTCATTCGTTTCAATTTAATTAACTCCATTGTAATATAAATTATAATTAGCTTGAAGTATGTATTGAAAACAAACGCGTATTTGTAAAGGTATTATTTTAACACCGGATGGTATGAAGGGGGATAGTGTTTTTTAATTAAATAATGGTAATTGGTTAATCATACGAGGCATTTTGTGTTTTTTTTTTTAATGAAAAGATATGAGAAATGTTTAATGGTCCACCTTGTAATTTACCATATTATTTTGTTTTTCTTTTTCGAGAATAATTTTACCCTACTTAAAAAAGTATACACAGATAAAGCAAAAGACAAACAGACAAAGGCAAACCAGAAGAATAAGACAGACTTTTTTTACCTTTGATCATTTGGTAACCTATGAATGATCTTATTGGGAAGATCTCCTTACCCATATTCGAATTCAGACTGAAGGTTTCGTCAGAAAACCAGCAAAAGTGGAATTGACTTATCGATATTTAGCGCAGTGGTTAAGCGATTGGCTGCTGCGCTGCGTGTCTCAGTTTTGATTCCCGCACGGAAAAAAAATTTGTATGGCCTACACTTTCTAGTTCCAGGTCTGGCTTTTTGTAAGTTAAAAAATTGTAAGATATAGTGTTGTTGTAGTTGTATGTTTAAATGTTTGTAAACACACCAATGATACAGAAAAAATCCTAGTGCACCCGCACCCGCACTAGTGATCCCCATCAGTCACAAATTCCTAAAAGTATTGGAACTATTTTATATAATTATTTATTTTACATAATTATTTATATTTTATCCTTCCCTCTATCAAGTGGCCATCGATTTCAAACGTATTTCAATAACTACTTTTAAACTTTCAGTTTAGAAGCTTTCCAGTTTTCGGTTGAATATTCCGTCATCATTATCGCTAACAGATTGTCACTTTGAGTAATCCCCTGGAAAGAAGAGCAGCTGCAATCCAAAAACAAAACACTCTATAAAAATAACATCTGACCCGTAACGATCTTCAATAATACGTTAACTACGAATACTTTGAAAGGCGCCTTCACGAAGAATAGCAGAGCAAGGCAGCTAATTAAAATGTCCTCGGTATCAGTGTTGTCGCTAAGATAATAATCCAGGCCAATCTACCCTGTAGCTAACTTAAGCCATCAGCGGCTCGGAGTAACAAGAATCCACACAGTAAGAGACAGATCTTTTACATAGAATGAAAGTAAGCAGTAGATCAATAAAAAAAAGAATACGCCGAAAAAAATCCTGCCGTTCTTTTTGTGTAGTCTTCAGGAATAGTGAAGATAATTGTAGAACGATCAAAGAGAAAATTTTGAATACATAAATGACTTAACATCACGCCTGTAATCCCCGGAGTTAGGCAGAGGTGTACGTACCTAATAGTACACCCACATTTCGCCAGTTATGTTTAAGTCCCATGTAATATGGGACGAGCTTTTTGCCATCAACTGGGCACAGATCTAGACTCCGTGTCTGCTACTGACAAATTCCTGATGGAGAAACTCAATAACACTTTTCCCGACCTGGGAATCGAACTCAAGATCGTATGCCCAGCAATTGCGTTTGCGACCACCAGACCAACGAGGCAGTAAAAAACGTATGTGATTAAAACTCTAGAAAGATGGCCGATGACTTTTGTAGTTTCTTATAACAGCTCATCGTAAGCCATTGCTTAATAGAAAACTACCAGTTTTAACTTCTATGATTTTGTGGCCATGGCTTGAATGCCAAATAAGTGGTGGCTTCAGAGGCATGAAAATCAGAGGATCGATGCATGCTCATTTTAACATGAGTCCCTAGTTGATGATTAGGAAAAAAAACCGGGCAAGTGCGAGTTCGACTCGCGTGGAGAGGGTTCCGTACGTTAATCATCTAAATTCAGAAAGTTGTTTTAAATCTGACCCTTTTTATACCATAGATTTCTTATAGGTTTTCTTATAATTTATAGGCAAAGAACTACATTTTGTGTTTTTTTTTTGAAAATTTAAAAATGAGTTAAGGGGTGGGAGTAGTCAATTTTCGCCTATTTCTTAAATAACTTCAAAACTATTGATCTTAAAACTATAAAAAATATGTATTTGAGATGCTCACAATGAACCCTTTCATTTGATATATAACACGATATAGTTTTAAAAACTTTTTTTTTTCATATTCTGATTTACTCCCCAAAAATGGATGGGGCCATTTTTGCTTAAAATTCATACGGAACCCTAAAAGTTAGTATAAAGGGTGTAAGACCCTTAACGAAGCCTTAAGGCACTTGTGGTCCCTATTATTGCGATATTTTTTTGTTCTGGATCATTTCTGGGAACCTTTCAGTTACGGAGATATTGGACGTCAAAGTTTCAACTTTTTCACAAGTTTTAATTTAAAAATAGTTTTTTAAGGTTTATAAACTTTAAATATCTCCATGACCAGTTTACTATTCAATTCATCCATCAGCACAATGTTTTGAGTGCGTTACAATGAGTTTTACTTATAAACGTGACTTTTCACCCCAAAAAAATAGTTTCCCAACAATCATTTTTAAGTAAATGTTACTTAGTTTGATGTACATACAGAATACTTGGGCTTCTTGAAGGGCCCGTTTACACCTTGGATTCCTCGCTAGGAACAACAAGGACAAGAAAACTCGAGACCAAACTGCACTCAAATCAAAACCAACGCAGCGAAAGAAGATATTCAGTTCACGTAGAAGCTACATCACTAATTGACCTACTGTCTGTCCTACCCTGTGTGTTCGAAGTAAGTGAAACTATACTCACACCAGAAGTCTGCCAGAACATGTCACCAAGTTAGCCGTCCTTGTACAACTTTCGACATGCCTCGCCTTAACTTGTGACATCCATTTCAATTGTCAAGTTTTAACTGTTATTGATCAGTGTGTGATGTTTACACGGGGAGTATGATGATGATATTAATGACGAGCGGGTGTCTAGTGGTCTCTTTAGTAATTTAACTGTATCCATTGCGTTGTTCTGATAATCTGGAAGGAGTAACTCCTGAACTTATGGGGCAATGGATGCTGTTTCTTTTGTGTTGTAGTTTTTGGGAGATCGAATATTATGTTAGATTACCCAATACTTATGGGTACATTTGTCACATGAATTCGAATGCCTTACCGTGACATTCTACAATACGCAATTGATATTTCCGTTGTTCTCTGGTTATCTGTAAGAAGTTACTTCTAAAACAGTCAGTTGCTTCCGTGATAGAGTGACGGACATTTGTGTAATCCAGCCTTAATCCGCGGAAAATTGACGATCACGGTGTTGTGCACTCGGAATTCTTGCCGGAAGGTCAAACAGTAAATAAAGAATATTATCTAAACTTATGGGCCATTGTTCTAATACCACCCTTTTACTAAGTTTACAGTACACTAACAGATATAGGTAAATATAAATTTAAAAAGTCTGCCAGAACACGTCACCAAGTTTGGCTCGCCTTCACTTGTGACAGATCCATTTCAATTGTCAATTTTCAATTATAAAAATCACACACGGATATATATCAGAGTGCGATTTTCAAACGTGTACATGTAATAATTGCACTATGATATTTACCAGAGTGTGATTTATACACGTGTAA
Organism: Lycophotia porphyrea; assembly: GCA_950005105.1. Taxonomy (NCBI): domain Eukaryota; kingdom Metazoa; phylum Arthropoda; class Insecta; order Lepidoptera; family Noctuidae; genus Lycophotia; species Lycophotia porphyrea. Next base: position 7,384,804 of record OX465396.1, read on the forward strand.
TATAATAAGAAATGATAAGCATGTAAATTCGTAGTTTTAAACGTGTATTAAATTGTGTTTGTGCACTCAAGTTGCATAGCGGTCTTTTTAACATTACGACAACATTGAGTTGATCGAGTTAAGTACAGTCGCCAGCACGTCAAGATAAACCCTATACATATCTATAACTACAACAGCTACTGCTGTGTTAGAAAGAAAGTACACTCGGCGTGATTGGTGGAATTTTCAACGTTTCCAAAATTACCCAATAGTTGCGTATACTAACACTTAGGAGCCAATAATCATGTCTTACTTGTAATAGGCCACACCTCCTTGCTCCCGCGCCCTTCGTTTGTTTATCCTTTAAGTCAGTCAATAAAAATTCTTGGAGTAGGCCGGTTCGCGCAGTGTTATGTTCGTAGTTTTGTGTGTTGACAATATTTTTAAAACTATAGATATTAGGGCGCCGATAATAATAATATTATAGAGTGGGACTCGACTGAGTGGATGTGGTGATAGAAATTTGTCGGCAGAAATAACGGTGAGTAATATTTTTTTATGATTATAATTTTTAATTCAATACAAAGGCTAATATTGAAAAAATGTTGAAGCTTGTGAGTGTTTTCTTTAGATGGTTTTATGACTCTTGATGGCTAAATCCCTTACGTTCTTATTACCGTCTTTTCCCGATTTTTTATATGACGTAGGTATTATAACAATTTCTTCGTTATTTAGAGAATGAATCGAAAAATGATCTAAGATTTTCTAAGTATAATTATATTAATAATATTAGAAAAAAAAACAACGTTATTCGACAGTAAAGAAACTCAGAAATATCATGGAATATGCACGAAATACGAGAAACACCCATAAATGTCTTTGCCTCGCCATAACTACCTATTCGATAGGTATCTTTATTGTGTTCTTTCATAATGAGTTCCCGGTATTGTAAGTTCTTAAATCTGCGCGCTGTTCCAAGCGCCATTGTTTTTTTTAAGTCGGTACTGATTTTATTTTAAAGTCAATACCTACGCAATTACTCGACTTTCTTTGTGTCTGTTGATAAGGGATAATTGCAGGGATAAGGCATTTTTAGTGCTGTTTGTGTGTAAATATATATTTTCATAATAATAAGCTAGCAATTATTGTAGGGAATCATATTATAAGTTGCCTATTAAGTAATACTAATAATGTGCAAATAAACTATAGCTATTTGTTTTGTTCCAGAAAAAAATAGATGGGCGGCTCTATGCAAGAGCCACGATGGCCGAATAACCTCAGCTGCATACAATGTGAGTCTATGTATACCTTTTTATCACACTTAACACCCTAACTTATTCATATTTTTTTTATAGTCATAGGTAGTTTTACGCGCGCCGCGCCACGCGCCAGCTTATACTACATACTCAGTGAATGTTATTAGTATTATTACTATTAGATAAAGCTTCGTCTTTACCACCTACAATGACGGAAGTTTTCAATTCGACGGATTGTTTGTTTATACCTATTTTGAAGAATAATTTTTAACCATCCCATACTCATTTAGTTAAGTTGGCCGTACAATTTTTTTTTTAATTGACGGCGCGGTTGTCGCAGTCGCTGAACGATCGACTGCTGCGCTGCGTGTCGCGGGTTCGATTCCCACACGGAACAACAGGTAGTTGTTTCTGGTGTTGGTCTAGCTGTTTGTGTATGTGAGTTTAAATGTTTGTAAACGCACCCACGATACAGGAGTAATTCTTAGTGTGGGGAAACAATTAAAAAAAAAAAGAAATGTCATAATAAAGAATCAAGAAGCAAGTATTGAATTTTACTTGTTTGTTTTAGATTTCAATGGACGCCGTTAGGCCTTGACGAACACCGAGCCGGCCCCGCGCCCCGCACCGCGCGCTAAAGCGGCGGACTCCGCGGCCGCTACCGCCCCGCGCCCGCTGACTTCGTGTTCGTAGTCAGGAGGCGCTGGGAAGAAATATTGACTGTATCTTTAGATGACGAACTTCGATGGCAATAGTAAATAATGCACTTCATTCACCCGGGGTTCCGTAGAAAGCTATCTTATTTGTTAATTCCATGATCTATTTATGTGCCAAGTTTCACTAAAATCCGTTCAGCCATTAAGGCATGAAAAAGTAATAATTATCAATCCATTCTCACAAACTTTTAAATTAAATAGTAGCACAGTTTTATAAAAATTAAGTAGTATTTCAATATTGTTATTATTTTATTTATCAAAATAAAAGGTTTAGGTATTTCCAGCCACTTTCTCAAACGTTTATTTTTCCATTGCTCGATTGGGGAAAGAAGTATATTTCTTTAATATCGGCATTCAGCACGGGTTGACAAGGGATTTTAGTAAGCGCGAAAGATTTGCGATCTTATTTCATTATAAATAGCGTTCACATTTCGGGATGCTACGGCATGCCAGAACGTGCCGGAAGTGAACGTGCAGGCTGTGAGATTATAATGAGAAAACAAGTGAGTGTTAGCGGTGCTAAATAAGGTTCGAAATCATCTGAAGTATAACAAAAAAAACCCTTTTCATGCCGTGTCGCAGTGGGCGTCGGGCCTTATTATACATACAGCCCAGTCAAATTATACTAATTTGGTAAAATATAATATAATAGGTAAAAGCTTACTTTTTTTGGTGGCAGCATTTAATTCTGCTTGGCAGTCATTAGTAAAAAAAAGCTTGTTTCTAATCTATCGCATAGTTTAATTTTATATTTTCTGTGGTTTGTATAGTTTACTTATATTTTAATTTAGACTATTTGATTTAAGTTTTGAATTTTAAAAATATTAATGTTTAGTAATAAAATTATTAAGATTGTTATTCCGCATTTTATTTTGATATTATTCCTGCGGTTTCACACGCGTTCTCGTATGACCCTATCCTATGTCCTTTTCTGATACATTAAATTGATTATAAGCTTTCATAGGTATTTTAGCCATTGCGCCGACTACCTGTTTTTGATGAGAAACATATACATATAGTAAAACCAGCCTCACGAGAAATGACACACCACATCAAATCAACCTCTTCCCAAAAAAATAAAGTTATAATGTTAATTTTTGATCGTTTGTTGATCTGTTTCGTTTTTGAAAGTTACCACATAGGGTCAGTTCACACCGAGATCCAACGCGACGCGACGCTGCACGCACATCGAGGCAAAATAAACTTTATTTTCTACACGAAAAGATACACATTTCATTAGATGCGCTGCGCGCTGCCGCCGCGAGACGCGTCCGATGAAATGTGTATCTTTTCGTGTAGTAAATAAAGTTATATTTTGAGTGGAGCATGCGCGCAGAATCGTCGCGTCGCGTCGTGACTCGGTGTGAATTTTTCCAACAAAAACGACGCTATACGACATAACTATTAGGTTCATTTTTAGGTTTCTTTTATTATCCGCGTCCTTGCCACAATACATTTCTGTAGCCAATATGGAATCGATTTTTTACATAATTTGAATAATGGTTGAAACGTTAAATTGGCCAGTAAGTCATTTCGTGTGGAAGTAGCGAAATTTACTCGTCAATCGGTTCTAGTTAGATTTTTGGTTATGAAACTTCGTATTTTTTTTCTGCTCTAAAGTAAAATAAATCCTATCTTTAGAGGTAGGTATATTTTAAAATGTAGAATCTGTGCCTTATGCTAGTTGTAACTAAAATTAAAACGAGCAATGAAACGAATTGTTTATTTATAGTGCAATTTGTTCGTATTCCTTTCAAGCAAATAAGGAAATTCAGGCATGTTCATGCGCACGGTACGGTGATTACAATGTAAACATACTTCAGTTCAGTTACTTCAGTTATCATTTCATTTCTTCATTGTCCAATACATCTCGCTACTTACCAACAGCTACTATTACAGAAATCATAGAAGTTACGTCAAATAATATCTCTTTTTATTCATTACGAATTCAAATATTACATTAGTTTAGTTTAGTTTAGTTTATTTATTTAAATTTGTCAAAAATTACAGGTCAGGTTAAAAAAAAATGTAAAAACATTAAAAGCATATAATACAAAAATAATCATAATCAAAATTCCGAATATAGATATTTCAAATCTGCCGGGCGTCCCGTGACCGCTAACTTATTTTTACTACCATGCCATTATTTCGATTCCATTCAAGTATGCAACCTGCCAAACTAGTTTTTTGGCAAGTATATTTTATTCTACACTACGACGCGCATACGCACACATCCTCACGCACGCACTGCAGCACGAAACATTACAAGCAAGAACAGACAAAAAGATATTTATCTCTTTCGCACGATTCTCGCTGTTGTTGCTCATAACGCGCTCAAGGTCAAAGTGTGGTAGCTTGATGTGCTGGCGACTGTACCTACTTATGAAACGATTGATGCTGATGTTTTCGTAACTAAAGTTATTTTTTTCATCCTTTTATACAGACAGAATAACGCAAACCATTGTGTTTGTCTAACTCAGGAAGATATTCGACATAATTATATTACAAGCTCGAGTTCATTCCTTCGTGAAATTTTCGAGACGCTAATTTAATTCAAAAATGTCCGCCTCGAGGTCAGTTTCACAAATAAACAGAAACATCTAGAATGTTGGGTGAAACAATTTCAAGCCACATTTCTCCACCATCTTTATTTCTGTAGACATACGCCACGAGTTGGTAGTTTGGTGCCAAAGAACCAATATTGGCGCCAAAAGATCAAGAAGTTCGTCAAGTCGGATGAGTGGATGAGTTTTCTTGTATGAAAAACTTTAAATTGGAAAAATAAAAAATAAAACTGTTTGAGTAAATAGCTAACGCGCAAAATCTATGTGCAACATACATCATTTTATCATATGGTTTTCTAGGAGTTTGTTATTGCTTTAATGATAGGTAAAATATCTGATTGTTGCAAGGAGCAAGCATTTAGTCGCTTCTTGTAAAATATTGGTATTCAGCTGCATCTAGTTAGATTGGAAGCAGACTCCATATAGTTGGGAAAAGGATAGACAACTGATGATATTGATAGCATTTATAAATAACGGCTTTTGGACAAAGATTTAGGATAATCTTATACCATACCAGATACCTTTCCTAACCCTCAACATTTTAAAATATTCACAAAACATCAAACTAAACTATAACCTGTTCCGCAAAAAAAAAGCCACCACAAAAAACTTCCACCACTAAGGTCCAATATTGGCCTTACAAAGACATACTCTACAATGCTACTCTTGCTGAACAACCTTACTTACACCTCAAATGGAAATGAGGGGCCCAAAACAATGGCGTAGTTTGGGCAAATGAGCGCGAGAGGAAAATTTTGTAGAAGGCACGCACGACTCCTGAGATAAAGTTGGTTTAAAGTTTGGGTGAAAAGCCGGGCGGTGCATGAATGGCTTTATATGGAACATTCATGATGTATATTAGTGTGTGGTATAGTCAACCTCGTTAGTGCTTTATCACCCTGAGCTTGAATGTCAGTTGCACGTCAGTAGACGACTAGTTGCCGGTTTCTGAATTAAGTTTAAAATTTTGAATTTCGATTGAAGGAAATTAGCAGATAGCCTAGTGGGATGACCATCGAACTGTGAAGTCATAGGTCTCATGTTCAAACCCAAGACCTCTGATTTTTCGGATTCATTTGCGTATTGTACAATTATCACTTGCTTCGGTGAAAGAAATCATCATGCCTGTGGAATATTACTCGATGGTATGTAAAACCAAATCAGAGTCCCATGGGTGGCATAAAAACTCTGACATCAGGCGAGGCACTAACCACACGAAAAAGAAAGAAGATTGAAGAAAACACCTTAATATAAGAGTTTAAGCAGTTATTTAATCAAATAATCATATCAGAAACTGGGCAAAATGCTGCTTGTTTTTGTGACACTTAGAGTCTCATCTCATCTTCATCATTCACAGCCCGACTTGATCCACTGCTGGGCATAGACCTCTTTTTCCACGCTCCTTCTTTTTGAAACGGTGAAAAATGCTTACGCTTACCTCACCGTCCGGGTAGACGGCTTGGATTTGTGGGGCTTGCACCCACTAAAAAACACCGCCGTGAGCCTACTGTCGGTTTGGCGAATGAACCGCGAGAACTGCTACATATGCTCGCGACCCATTCAGTGCAGCCAGGCTGTGCAATGCGACGACGATAGACTGCCCGATCTATCGCGCGCTGGCACGGCATCAGGTCAATATGGCGCCTCATCAGCCGCCCTGTCCTCCTGCGACAAATAGCGTCAGCGAGGGAGTCCTCCTCCCTAACGCGCTCCGCTACCTCCACACTTCTGCCATGCTACTGCCTCCCATGCCTCTCTGCTGTCGACCATGGCCTTGGCCACGGCCGGCAAGGAGAGGAAGCTCCACGCTCCTGTGCCAGCCTCATCCAGGATATTCCCGCAATGGCAACAATGTCGTCTGCCTAATGTCGTTAGATTCTACCTTAGTCGAATTTAAATGCATTCCTACTGTTGTCAAAATGGTAAATCAATTACGAGTTTGACTATAAACTTACGATAGTGTGTGGCTGTGAAACATCCATGATAGTGATGTTAGTGTTAGTCAAGTTCGGATTAAAATGTGTTTATCTGTTTTTGAGATGCATGTTAGGGCAAAGTTGGTGAATGCATTATGGAAGACAGAATACATTTTATTCTGTTTTGGTTTGAAAAGTTGTGAGGGGATTTTTGGGGTGGAATATTTTCTTTAGAAATTTATGTAGTATTAAATAAAAATTCTCACAGAATTGACTCTACTCACTTAGACTGACTAACTTAGATCAGTGTTTGAATTTTGTCCAATTTTCTTTAACTTATTTAATTAGCTAATAGTAGTCCTTTTATGTACAGATGAAATAAATAAAAAGATAAATGATGTATTTTTATAGACTTTGGAGAGTGAACTTGTAAATAATATTTCAAGTAGTATTATTTATCAGTAGACACGTAGACAACATTAGAAAAACACTCCAACTATTTTTCCAAAATAAAATGTTCAATTCACTCTAAAAATTCTCAGACTAAAAGCATTTAGACAACTCACAACATCTGACTAACAACAGTGTCCATTCTATTTCAACTAACTCTATATTTAAATCTATACATAAGCATAAGAACCTGAAGTTGATTTCATGTCTGTCTGTGTGACGTGTTGTCCATCAAAATAAGACACCAAGCTTTCATGCGGTTTTCACCATAACTTAAATCAAATATTATAGTAAAAATCCCTTTCATTTGATACCCATATCATATACATATTTATTTAATTATTACAACGGATATGTTAATAACCAATTACAGTAACTTAAATTATAAAAAATAAAAAAGATAATTATAACACGTTAAAACATAAAAAATAACAAAGCAAAGCAAAATTTGACACTTTAAATCCTCTCACAGAACTTCTGGCATACCAAAAAAGTATTCGTCCATCCATCCGCAAACAGATCGTGAGAATGCATAAGTGTGAATGGTGTGTAATCAATTGGAAAGGTCTATGTCACGCAGCGGACTATTGTAGGCTGATAATGATGATCGTTCTGGAAGGTTTATATGAATACACCATTTACACACAAATATTTAACCTACGTATAATGATGGGGAGTCTTCGTTGGTCTAGTGTTCGCAAACGCGACTTCTATGCATGAGGTCCTGGGTTCGATTCCCAGGTCGGGCAAAATGTTTTTGAGTTTTCTCGTCAGGAATTTCTCAGTAGCAGCCGCGGATTTGTGCCCGGTTGATGGCAATAGGCTGGCCCCCTATTGCATGGCACTTAAATATAACTGGTGAAATGTGGGTATATTAATGAGTACACCTGTGCGTAACCCTTAGGAGATTACAGGCGTGATGTTATGTTAGTGACGAAATCTAATATATAAGTAGTAATAATAATAGTAATAATATATAAGTTTGACGAGTCGTAAAATTCGCGCAAAGTAGGGGCGGATCGCTAGTTCTAAATAAATAAATAAATCCGAGACACTTAAGAGAGAGCTCAGAGAAAACACATCTTAAGTCCTCTATTTAGAAAGAAGTAAATACTGAACGTTTTCAGCTACTAATGCTCCTTGGGTAGAGGGTGTAGATAAATTGTCCAAGCTGTAAATAAATAGCTACTTTAATGGACTGTTCGATAGCGAAATGAACAACATTTGGGATTAAAGATGGTTTGTTCAAACTGATGTGAAAGTAGAAAATTGCAATATATAACTTAAATAGTCTAGTGGGGGTGGTGGTGATGCAAAAGTTATTACTGCACATGAAACCCTTCGATTCCCGGGTTAGGTAAAGTGTTAATGGGTTTTTCAATTAGTAATGTCTCAGTAATAGCCCAGAGTTTGCATTTGTTCCTGGTTGACAGCTATAGGCTCGCCCGCTATTATATGGGACTGAACACATAACACGCACATGGCATTTAACACATTATATATATATATATATATACCTACATACACAAAATATACAAAGTAAAGAGAGATACATTTTGCGAATTGGACATTTTGCGAATAAGCCATTTTGCGAATTGGACATTCTGCGAACTGGACATTGTGCGTATTGGACATTTTCCATCGCTGGACATTTTGCGAATTGGACATTTTTCGCCTAAAGGATATTAAAATACATAGATGAGGAAAAACAGCAAATTAATTGTGAGAGTCTGCCAACTTTAAACAGTCTTCTTTCTTTTTCGAGTGGTAAGTGCCGAGCCTGGTGAAAAATCTCAGGCATGTTGGTATGGTTTTCTCACGATAGTGATAATTTTACACTACGCAATGCATGAATCCGAGAAAAACCCAACCACTCCGGGAGTGCCGACAAAAATAAAAACTTTTTTTTTCAAGATTCTGAATTATTTTTTGGAAATATTTTTGCATAGGTCCAGTGGGTACAGTGTATAGTCAAATATATAAGTAAAAATATACATTTGACTATAGACTGTATTATTTTGGGCTTGTAATATATAGCAATACGGCTAACTCTGCAACGAAAAAGATGGTGTCGCGAGTTCAATTGTTTTTTCCCATCTCAAAAATACCCAAGGCGCCTAAAACAGTTTTCACTTCAAAAATCTTGTCTTGCTTGTCGTGCTTGTCTTGGTCCGACCGTGACACTGCTAAAACAGCAGATTTACAGTGTGTCAGACTGTTCGAAGTAGGACAAAGAAAATATCATTTTAAGTAGACACACTGTTCAATTTAGTATCAGCTGATTTAATTTACTCACAGAACAGGCTTAAACACAATAAGGGATTTCAAACTTTGAAGCCCCACGCAAAAAAAATGCCACCCACGTACAATCTAGTTAGGATCATTCAGGCCGAGACGAATCAAAGTAGGCGGTCGTTAAACAAGGACCACTTGATACTAAAAAAGTAACAACATTCAGCGCACGCGCTTTCCTCGGAAACATTCCTGATTTTTACTAAGAGCCTTCGCATATTTATTTGGTGATCTACTTTTAAAGCTTATTGGACTTAACGTTCTTCAAGCTCAAAGTCTAATTAGGTTAGTATTACAATTGTGCGAGTTGCTGTTTAGGATTTTTTAACAGTTTTAATTTAACATAACGCCATCATGCCTGTAATCTCCGAAAGGCTAGACAGAATAGAATAGAATACCCACATTTCGCCAGTTATGTTTCACATGTAATAGGGGGTGAGCCTATTGCCATTAACCGGGCACAAACCCAGACTCCGTGGCTGCCGCTGAGATATTCCTGATGGAAAACCCAATAACACTTTGCTCGACAAGGAACCCTCATGCGCAGCAGTCGCGATAAAGACCACCAGACCAACGCAACGAGGCAGTTTAATTTTACTTTGATTGATTTAAGCTAATTTCAGTATTTTTACCCACCAGCTTTTTTGTATTATCTAGTTGAATGGCTAGATCATAATTAATTTTTAATTAAGTACAATAAGTCAATAACAAAACTTATCTTTACACTTCAGCTAAACAGACTACGGTTTAATTTATTATTGAAATAGTGTTCCCACAATTTTTTTTATTAATTTTGTTCTCCATTGAAAACTCGCTTTCATATCACTCTATCTGTCTAACCTTATCAAAAACAGATTTCTAACATAACTCTACCCTTTTTAAAACTCAGTTCAGAACAACCAATCACAAAGCAAGACCCGAACTCCGGTCCTTCTAAATTCAAAATTCACCAACCCACTTAACACGTAATCGATCCCTGCAACAAAAATCGAAAGCGATTATCGGACAATTAGTCGATAGTCGTCAATACCGGTAGGTACGTAATCCGACTCACGTACATACGAGTAGGACGGTGTTATGCCGCTCCACTACACTTGATCCGACTGGCGGCTCACAGGAACTTTTTAAATGGAAACTATGTTTGTTCAATGTGTTGAAGGCATTTCAAGGATACTTTAGAACGGAATTAGGGATGAGGTGAGGGTTAAAGGTAATTTTGAGTACTGATATTTGTAAGCGAGTTTGAGTTGAAAGATTTGTCATACAGTCATAACATAATATCACGCCTGTAAACCCTGAAGGGTAAGGCAGAGGTGTACCTAATAGTATACCCACATTTCGGCAGATATGTTTAAGTCCCATTTCTCCCCCCCCCCTTCCTCCCATTTTTTAAACAAAAATTAATAAGGGGTGCGTCTATTGCCATCAACAGGACCAAAATCCAGTCCAGTCTTGAAAGTATTGAGGATTGCAATATACAAATTTTTGGAAGTATCGTTACCATAATTATAGATCCTTTTTGTTTTTTGTTCCGGGGTGGACGATCCTCATGGATGTCCTCCACCCTGGGGCGGGCGGAGGGGTCTGAGATACTCGACTGACTAAAAATCCTTCCCTTCACACACTTGCACTAACCTGACTTTAAAACGACTCGACATCCTCTAGTCAACTTGGTTCAGACTTTTACAAGAAGTATTTTATGTTAGAGAGGAAGACTGCTTACTTCATCATGTCCCGAACCGGGGCCGATTTTGTTAAAAAAACGGGTTGCACTCCGGGAGTGCCGGCTAAAGTGAAAACTTGAAACAACGCCATCTAGCTTAAACTACACGCACACTCGCGCAAGCGCCTGCGCCGCCGATTCGATCTGACGATCTCACGCGAGTTTCACAGTTTTTACCCATCCAAAAAAGTGCAAAACGCCGCTAAAGAGATGTTCATTTAAAAAAAAAACGATAGAATTACAGATAAACAATAAATTTACGACGCAGTAACCAACTTACTTCGCGTCTAAGCAACTAGTTTGCGAGACAAGTCAATATTAGTTATTATCATGTAGTTGACTTGCAGGCTTTGGACATCACAAGCCACTGTGATGTCAAACAAGATAAGTTAGAGTTACTTGTATAAACTTTAGAATTAGTAGATATCATATTTTAACAAGAAAAGCAAGGCCTATATCCAGCATGGGGTGATGTCGGACTGTGGATGATGACGATGATATTTTTACACTTATTATCAAGGCAAGAAGGCTGATTTCTAGGAAATTGACACATTAAGGGTGTAAAAAGACTCTTAACGCACACAGATACTTGTTTTCTCTGTCCTTGCGATCATTCTTTAGTTCTAGACCATACCTGTGAACCTTCTAGTTATCGAGATATTGTGGGTCAAAGTTCCAAATTTTGCACAAGTTTTTTTTTTTTGAACACATGTTTTTAATGTATTTGTTTTTATTTAAGACACCTTCACGACCCCCGTATATGCAATTCACCCATCAGCACAATGTTTTGAATGCGTTACATTGAGTCCTCCCGTAACACGTGATTTTTCACCCCAACAAAAGAAGTCGATTCCCAGCGATAATTTTTGCGTAAAGTTACTTAGTTTGATGATACATAATGCTTGGTTGACGGCTTCGTGGAGAGTCCGTTTAAACCCTGTAAAAATTTGTCATCGTTGATCCTAAACTTGAAGTCTCTGTATTTATAAAAATATAAAGAATTTCAAATAAAAAAAATATGAATTATGTAGCAATTTTTTTTTTGTTAAAATTCTTTATATTTTTCCGAATCGTAAATATTTTCCAAAAACACTTTAAGGTCGCTACTGGCCATTTTACTGGCTACTAACACACAGTTTTTACTAAATCATATTTTTCCAAAGACAATATATTATGTCGGTTGTGCAATAATTACAGTCAAACACTGAAACCGAAGAACGGTCGAGTACTATAGTATAGTAGTAAGTATCAAAATATCTTCGACCCAATTTCCATCATGTTTAGTCTGAAATTGAAATAACCCATAATAGTTCGGGGTACAAAATTGAGGTAAATCCAACCTCAATTTCATGTTCAATGCTTTTACCGACCCGTGGTCATACGAAATGACGTTATTATTGTCTATCGCAAGGTTGATCGGAACATGTGGTCTATTGACCTAGTAATGTATCGAGGAATATTCAATGAATTGCCGTACGGGTGAAACAGAGAGGTGGAAAGTCATTTCATTAGGTTTATTTGCCTTTCAGTGCCGTCCATATTATGGACTACCCATATTATCGAGGAGCACGTAGCTAAATAATAACAGCCGCTCGGGTCGATTAAGGCCCGCTTCTGGTACTGCGGGACTGTTCGAAAGAGATACTGCGGCCCTGGAACACAAATGGCAAGGAAGGAACATGGATGGGTTTTAGTTAATACAAGTCTGACACTCCCTTCCGCTTTGCCCAGAGCGGGAGAAGTCATTCGATGATTTTTGCCTAAGTAGTTCCGTAGATGGGTGACCAGGTGACCACTCATTACATACCGAACTTCATTCGTGCCTCGGGAAGCATAATAAGCCGTTGGTCCCGGTTGTCATTAATAGATCCTTGATAGTCGTTACAGGTAGTGGACCAAAAGTCTGACACCAAGTTAGTGGTACCAAATTGTATCGTATAATTCAGTATTATCTGGGTTGTGGAGGTCAAACAGGTAGTCGCTCCATGTAACTTAATGGTATTTAGTTGAAACCAGTAATTACTTTTTTTTTTAATTTTAACCCCCCAGGGTTAAAATTCACGTTTTACGGTAGGACTCAATGTAACGCACTCAAAACATTGTGCTGATAGATGGATTGAATAGTACGGGGGTTGTGGAGCTGTCAAAAGTAAAAATATTACATTAAAAATATGTATTTGAAAAAAAAAACTTGTAAAAAAGTTGGAACTTTGACCCCCAATATCTCCACAACTAAAAGTTCCCAGGTATGGACTAGAACTAAAAAATGATCGCAATAACGAGGAAAACAAGTGCCTCTCGGCTTCGTTAAGAGCCTTTTTACACCCTTTATATACTTTTTAAACTTTGTGTGTAATAAAAATAAGCTTTATTCCAATTGCAACTCGGTCAGAACTCACGTAAATGAAAATTGTAACTAGATAGACCATCATCATCAATCTCCTGCCCCTATACCAATTTATTTGGGGTTCTCTATTGCCCGTCATCTCAGCAGTCACCTCCTTACTAGCCATACCATCCCTCAGACTTGGTAGAAGGTCCAGAACAGGGTCCTGTGGTACAGGAGAGGCTCATATGCTCTGCACTGAACTGTAATAAGCTAAGTTCATTAATTTGCTGAAATGGTTGCCAAAACCTTTCAACCTGTCTGAACATCGTTTCCTGAATATTATTACAACGAACTACATCTATTTCGTGAGGTGTACTAAGCAAACTATACACTAAAACAACATACTCTACCCTAAAATAATCCGGGAGCTTACCGCCACTTTCCTTTATAATTTTCATACGCAAATCTGGCGGTGGCCTAAAACCGGCTCAAACGTAAGCTGTCGTGTACACAGAGTAAGAAGCTCATGGAGTAATAATGTTGAGTATAACCAAAGGATTGTTTCACCCATAACATTTACCTAAAATGCAATAAAAATATTAATGAAAAAGTATTGTGTGATTTGTAAATGAGTTGCCAAACTGTATTTAGGGGATTTCATAAAAAAAAAACATTATTGTAGTTCTGATTTTGACATAGATCTACAATCAGAAGATGAATGATGACGAATGATTTGTAAACCTAGTTGAAAACGGCGTATTTGTCTGCAAAACACCGTAAATCTTCGTAGAAAAAATGTGTTAGCACTCCATTGCCTTAAAACTCTGTGTTGATAACTGAGGCGGTATTCCAAAATGGCATTAGCTCACTTGACATTCGAGTCGCACGTCAAGAGATGTCTCTCACATTTAAGGAACTTCCACTTTCCTTTTGTTGCAGTTTTTGTATGAATGGAAACTTCCGACATTTGAGAGGAAAGTTGAAGAAATTTTTAGTGTTATTTAAATCTCGCTGTGAAAGATTCGGAATTTTTTCTCTGATGGTTGAAGAATGCAAAAAGCTGGAATCTGGCCGAAACAATGTTGGGGTCGGCTTCCAGTCTAACCGGATGCAGCTGAATACCAGTATTTTACATGGAGCGACTTAGAAAACCCAGTTAGTACTGGGTAATACGATACCCTTTGGTAAGACTGGTTGTCAGACTTTTGGGCCACTGACTACGTAACGACTGTCAAAGATCTACAAATAATAATAATAATAATTTAATTTAATTCAGGTCCGAAACCCATATAAAACAATGTCACATAAAAATACAATCACAAAAATGTCAGAATTACACTAGAAAAAAAAAAAAAAAACCAAAAGTAAGCAAGTCAAAAGTAAATACACAATCAATTATGAATACAATAACAAACGTCAAAATAAATAATTAATACGTTAATTAAAAAAAACAACAAATGACAGCCGGGACCAACGGCTTAACGTGCTTTCTGCGGTACGGAGGAAACTCGGTATGTAATGGGTGGTCACCCATCCACAGACCAACCTAGGCAAGCACGGCTTTACCTAAAGATCGACCCGAGCGGCTGATATTATTTAGCCAAGAGCTCCTCCAACGAAACAAACAAACGAAAAAATGACGTTAACGATATAAAAATTCTATTCAGCGGCTAGAAAAACGCTGTGTTGAAATTCTTAAAATTCTGAATAACGTGAAGAAAGTTACATCCCAAAACTACTTTTTTTAGACAAAACTTAGAAGATTAAAGTTCCTTTTTAACCGACTTCAAAAAAGGAGGATGTGCTACTTCCCCTTCAGAATTTTCATAGTAGCAGCCACTGAGCCTGGATTTGTGCCCAGTTGATGGCAATAGGCTCGCCCCCTATTACACACAAGACTAGTTAAACGTTAGTGTACTATTAGGTACACCTTTGCCTAACTCTTCAGGGATTACAGGCGTGATGATATGTTGTTATGTGATTTACGAAACAGACTTAACTCTCAGTCAATATAAGCTACCTGTTAAGGTACTAGGTAGGTACCCGAGCTTACGTCCTATTTTCATGCTAATCCGAGTATAAAAGGGAAACATTGAAGGTATTAAACTGTTCGTAATTATGCTAGAGTTGTGAAAGTCAATTGAGAGGAAGGGGCTATGGTTCCGGAGGTGGTAATCGTATTTTAATGTATGCACAATTAAGGGCCAGACTTTTGCCTGCCAGGGCTGCGGGCGCCTGCCAGGGCTGCGGGTTGTTCGAAAGACATACCGCGGCCCTCAAAAACAAAGGGCAAGGAAGGAACATGGATGGGTTTTAGTCACTGCAAGTCTGACACTCCCTTCCGCTCTGCCCAGAGCGGGAGAAGTCATTTGATGATTTCCCATCCGTAAAAAAAAGGGCCAGCCTTTAGCTGGAAGTATTTTGGAGATATAGCGCTTTTTATTATTAAAACTCTTCCCTTTATTTTGTCTCTTTTGCACTCTTCATTTTAGCCGAAAGACGTCCACTGCTGGACATAGGCCTCCCCCAAGTGACCGGTTGGCCGGTCCCGTGCGACTCGCATCCAGCGGATCCCCGCAACCTTCACCAGGTCATCGGTCCACCTAGTGGGAGGCCTTCCAGTCCTTCGGTTCGCGGTCGCCACTTCAGAACTTTACGGCCCCATCGGCCATCCGTTCTGCGAGCAATGTGCCCTACCCAGTGGGGGGTTTTGCCATAATCGCCACGCTTGGCAGGCGGGTTGGGGATTGTAGTATGGTTGTTACAAAAGCACAAAGAACGCTGCTGCCCATTCTCTGGTAAGTCCCTTAATCGCCTCTTACGACACCCACGGGAAGATATGGGTTGATGCTAATCTTTACATCCGATACCATACAGTACACAGCACTCTTACAGGCAAGAACTCGAAAAATACTGATAAATAACGTTTGGTTCTTCAACTGCCATATTCACAAACATTATCATTAACACTAGAAACGGGATATTTACATGGTAAATATGATTTGGTTCTCCCAACTTTGTCGATGAAGGCTTCCCGTTTAACCGCATACAGCTGAATACTAGAAATTTACATTGTGCGACTAAGTACTGGTTTCTGACCTATACAGGGTCCACTTGGGGTCCACCCTGTATAATAGGAATACTCCTAGTCATTAATTATTGAATCAATGTACTATAAGATCATTCAGGTACCGATTAATTATAATACTTCAGAATTCGTTTTCCCATTTAAGATTTCAATTATTCTCTCAACGACCATGACAGAAAACATATATAAGCATCCTTTTACAAACAATCCACAATTTATTCATACATATTGTGTGTGTGTTTTTTTTATCAATGTTTATTATAGGATTGCCTGACAAAACCTAATTTGGAACTGTAGCAAACCAAATTATTTCAGGCGTTAAAATTTGGAAACACTAACAACAGTTTTGAAAGTCACCTTTATAGTTTAACTTAATTAGTACATTTAAACCTATTGTACCATTACCATATTACCACCCCTAGGTAAAACCAATGTATTATCGCGTGTCTGAATTGTGAAGGTCAGATAGAAAGTCGCTCAGTGTAAATAACTAATTCATTTGTATACCGAAATTTAGACTAGAAGTCGACGCTAACATAATAAACGCCAAAAAATTGCCAAGTGCGAGTCAGAGTCGCGCATGAAGGCTTCCTTCGTCCCGTTAACTTTTAATGTATTTTTATTATTTATTGTTATAGTGGTGGCAGGTGTGTCGGGTCATTTACCTCCCTTCAAAATGGTTGAGCTCAATGGGGCTGATCCATGCGTCATGTTCGTGGACGGGCGCTGTTAGTTGGGACTGGTCATCTCTAGGTTGCCACGGTTTATTTTAACTACTTACTTTGTTTTTAAATTGTTGATATAATCTTTTACTCTGGTCGCTCTTAACGTGCACATATTACTACATCGTTCTCACATAATAATATGTATAATCTCAATATGAATGATGTAACCAAGATTATGTAACAAATATTTGATTGAAAAGAGTGTCCATGGAGTTTCTTGCCTATTCTTTTCCATAGAGATCTACGCTTTGGAATGGGCAACTACAGTACTTTCACAAGTTATTATGCCTTGTGTCTGTGACTGTAGCTTAGCCTTCTTTGTTTTTGTGACATTCAAAAGTGCCTGTAATGGTCTAATTGAAATAAATGCTTTTCAGTTTTGAGTTTTAGTGCTTATAATATATCAACTGTCTATATACCTATTACGAAACATGAGATACAGCCCACTGATAGATAAACGGACGGACAGCGGAGGCTTAGTAATAGGGTTCCGTTGGTGTCGGCTACGGAACCCTATAAACGACATCAGAATATCCTTTACTAAATAAAATATTCACATAAAAACATAATACCCTGAAAGAAAATAGTTACATCAATCACTTGGGACTGGGACCTCCCATTCCGTAAAAAAAATACGTTTATATCATATATTAGGTATTTTATTTACCTACCTGAACATATTTTATGTTTCAAAGTGATCCATCTATGTCACGCATGTGAGTCTATGTATTTGTTGAATAATATAAAATAATACCTATGATATGTTCCAGAGTAATTTGTGGATATTGTAAACAAACCATGTGCGGGGAAAATTTTACGCAATCATTTATTAAAAGAATACTAGCTGACCCGCGCAATTTTGTCTGCGTCACATAATGCAATTAAATAATATTGCGACTTTAAATTAAATGTAAGCTACCTTTCAAGTTGGATCAAACTACACACGGTGTGCAAATTTGATTAAAATCGGTTAAGTAGTTTAGGAGTCCATCGCGGACCAACAACGTGACGCGTAATTTATATATATTAAGAAGAAGATGTAACACATTCATGTGCGTTCATAAGGTATCAACATTTTGTCTCGCTATTTTTCAAAAACTATTGTTTAAACATCATTAGTAAGTTGTTCATCATCATCTTCCTGCCCTTTTCTCATGTTATTTGGGGTGGGTGCAACACGTTTTTTTATATATATTTTTTTAAACGTTGCCCCACACTAGGAATTTCTCCTGTATCGTGGGTGCGTTCACAAACATTTAAACTGACATACACAAACAACCAGACCCGGAACAACTATCTATAGGCCATACAAATATTTGTTCCGTGCGGGGATCGAACCCGCGACACTCAGCGCAGCAGTCAATCGCTCAGCCACTGCGCCAACCGTGTCGTTAAAAATTAGTAAATTGTCATTGAGATTTACTTAATCGTCTGATGAAAAACATTTTTAGGTGATCTGTTCGGGCTTGAGTATGAAACCAATCAATTTGTAAGTGACCTGACAAATTGCGATTCATTTCATTCACATGTCATGTATATGCCCTGTGAATATTATTTTCATCAAATAAGTAATATTGGATTAGACTGCAATGTTCAAATTTGATGGTACATTATATAATTTCTTATTTCGTTTTTTGTAACGATGAAAGAATATGTAGAATTCGTAAAAGTAGAATACTGCAAAAGAACTTTTCAGGGAAATGTTTATTATTAATATGTTTATTTTATGTACATGTAATAATACATATAATGTTTTTCATATTTATGAAACTCAAATAGGTATCATAAATATTATGACAACCGAATAAATAAGTTTCAAAGGACCAAACGACAACGAAGACGACGGTAAGACGGCAGGTGATCAGATAAATAGATATAGATATTATATTACTAACTTTCAGTACTAACTGGGTTGTGGAGGTCAGATAGGCAGTCGCTCCATGTAAAATACTGGTATTCAGCTGCATCCGGTTAGACTGGAAGCCGACCCCAACTTAGTTGGGAAAAGGCTAGGTAGATGATGATGATGAAGATGTTACAAAAAACGAAATAAGAAAGTATATTTAATGTACCATCAAATTTGAACATTGCAGTCTGATCCAATATTACTTATTTGATGAAAATAATATTCACAGGGTATATACATGACATGTGAATGAAATGAATCGCAAATTATATTAATATACTGATATAAAGATAATCTGAGCACCTGATCCGGTTTGTTTAATATTCAAAGTAGCTGTTTCCAACTTGGATAATTCAACATAATTTATTGCAAATTGTAGAAAAACTCCAACAAACTCATTTCATTTAGCAGAAATTCAAGAAAAGAGTCGTGTTTTCCTATTTTATTTTAACACGCTTTTATTAACTTCCCCTGAGTGTGTGTTCTTCAACTGTGTAAAAAAATCTTAGAAGTTAAATTTGACCTACTTCCCGGTTTTCGATTGAGTTGAAATTTTGTATACATGTTTAGTTTGGATGACTATGTATGGCTAGCTAAGTTGAGTCTAAATCCAATATGGCGAACTCCCAAAGATGGCGGAAAAATTTCTTTTTTGCATTCCCATGATATTGGTACCAAATGAAAGTGTTTGTTGAGAAGATTACCAGAAATAAAATGACGTCACTACAAAGTGTGTTTTTAACTATGCAATTTTATTTATGTATAACATCTAAAGCTGAACATGATGAAGGAACTTAGTATAAATTTACGTAACACAATCAGCCTATAATATTCCCAATGCTGGGAACAGGTCTCCTCTATGTGGATTGTGGAAGCACTAATCCACGCAGACCCAGTGCGTGTTCGTGGTGGTCATGTGTCTTTTAAATGTTTGGCTCTTGGGACATTCCGCTTTCCTTACGATGTTTCCCTTTGCGGTTTTTGTAGTAGTGGTGATGAAACAATTTTCAAGTGAAATGTCTGTCTGGCTACAAACTTGCCACCTACAAATCGCCTACAAATCGCAATCCGTGGGCTTTTTATTGCGCCACCATTGCTCTATCACTTTTTAAAAAAAATATTATTCTGTTTAGGACAAACCTGCCACTCTATTCCCAAACCACTGCAACTCCTGACAACCAGAATCAACAGTGGCGACCACCAGAAAAGCGCCGGGACAATGAAGCTCGACGAAGTCCCAGAGAAACAATTGAAGTGTCTTGGATCCCGCAACGAAATTAATCAGAAAAAAGTAGGAAAAACATAATTTCAACTACAACATACAACATACTATTGTGTTTGAAGAACACTAATTATATTATTTAATCAAACTTCAAAGATTTACAATCATATAATTTAGCAGAATTAAAAACGTCAACAAATAATTTCCCTTACATCATTCCGGTTTCCAGTGACTGCTTTATAATCATATGGAGAGTGAAGTGTTTTTCGCAGCTTCCGGCACGGGCGCCCACGCCGGAAATTGACGTCAGCGCCCTCCCCCCGGAACAACATCCGGTACATAATCGCGAGCGACACTGGACGCATTCATTTTTTTTAATGACTTTGTGAAACGGACGAAAATGAAATAGATTGATGATTTTGCTGTTTTTGTTTTGAATGTGTGGTAGGTATGGTGAAGCTAGATCAATAAACTAGAGTTTAGGTTCGTCAAGACATACAGGTTATTGGCTAGACCTATCTAAGAGCATGGTAAAGAGCGTGGCAAATAATTCGGAACAGATCAAATTGTTTGGCTCTATAAATCTCAGCGTTGGCAGGAAATCGTAAATGGGCAATCCAAACTCTTAGGCTTCTATGAAAGTACCGCAACTATTAGATAGTCGACTACAATCAAAGGATCTACGATTTGAATGGCGAAAACCACGCTAACATATTTTTGATAACAGGAACTTGTATAAATTCTTTTTTTTTGTGTCGATGCCTTTAAAATTAAATCCGTCCACCACTGCTTGCATCAATATTGTTCAATTGACTGTACGTCCGTGGTAAGACATTTTGACCTTAAGCTGGCCTGGCGTACTATGGAGTTTCATTAGAATACGAGATCAGCTAATACTGGTTTGATTACTACTGGGGTGCCGCCGCCTGCACCAAAATCGAAAAAGGCAGTAAATGGCAATAACTTTAATTCTTTAAAAAAATATCACAGCTCCGCCCTGTAAAGATTCCTCGTGGAAGTTTCCAAGAACATAGTAAAAGTTGGCACTACAATCATGTTCCATTAGATTAACTGCTAATTACTTGAACTGATGACGTTCGATAGCAATCGTGGACGCGTTGCTATCGCGATCGAACTTAATGACTAATTTCACAAGCCTATTTGCATGATCACGTAATACGCCTGGAAAATCTGATTTTAGCGTCAATATTGTGTTGGACTTCATAGCTAGGGGGTGTTATGTTAGTAGATTAGTGTACAGTTATTGGCTTGAGTGGTTTACTGGGAAACTTGGTCACATAACGTAACTTAACGTATTGGGAGAAGCAAACGGATGAATAATAATTCTATAACATAACATCGCGTTTGTACTCCCCGAAGGGTTCGGCAGAGGTGTATCTAATAGTACACCTACAAATATCCGATATAAAAACAAAACAATCTATTTTTTCATATCGGAAAACCCTGCAGTTATTTTTATTCACATTAAACGGTTTATGTCGGGATTTTTTTTAAATAATCCGTGCAGAAATCGGGTGCCATTGGCCATCGGTTAAATTATCGTTGATTATACATTTGTTGATCCTGGGTGCAATGAAGTTACTGGTTCGTACATGTCGAGCTTAATCCCTTTGGCCCATTTACTGTACGTCACAAAATATGGACTAGAAAAACCTACTTTTTTAGGATTGGTAACAGGTTAAAATAACCTGTTACCGGCCAGGGATTTCGTGATACGCAGAAATAATGTATTGCAGAATGTTTCTTTTATTTGGGACGCGTACCTAGACGTCTTGACAAATTATTCAAATTATGTCTAGGAGGGATAAAGGTAAACTAAAACTGTTGTCCAAACGATATTTGGATTAAATTCACATTATCTACCGTAAGCTATCTTGTATAAGGTTGTTTATCTTGCGAGTAGACCTAATAATATTTGTGATGATCTAACATATCAAACCCCAGAACAATCACTGCTGTAAAGGATATAATGGTAAGTTTACCTTAGTTTTATACATACATAACATCACGCCTGTAATCCCCAAAGGGTTAGGCAAAGGTGTACCTAATAGTACACCCACATTTCGCCAGTTATGTTTAAGTCCCATGTTATAGGGGATGAGCCTATTGCCATATAATCGCGTTTTAATATTACACACAGTTAGTTTTTCTTGGCAGAATGGGACAAATCGATATTATATCAAACAACAAAAGAAATACCTTTTCAAACAAACAAAATTAAATATTCGTTTAGTTCCTACAAAAGGAAAAATTGCTGCTCTCTCTACTAATTCATAACTAAACAGAACAGAAACTACTCCTCTTCCTCAAAGTATATTTCCCAGTTCAACAAACACAGTAACAAAAAAACCCTGTAGAAATTTTGAATGCCGTAAAATTGACGACAGCTCCATACGGTTTCAAAAAACAATTTTCCCAGCTCCACTCCTTTTTATTCAGTGTAGCTCCATCCAATCAAAATCTAACTGTGTATCGGTACGGACGAGCTTCGAAGTGAAGTAAAAATGAGCAAGATGGATGGCGTGTCGCTGGAGATACTCAGGAACGGGACGGGCGTCGTTTTCCAGGAATTATTGCTGTTATTAAGGAATATGCGCGAGGCGCTCGTGGCTAAACAATAACAGCCGCTCGGGTCGATCTTTAGGTTAAGCCGTGCTTGCCTAGGTTGATCTGTGGATGGGTGACCACCCATTACATACCGAGTTTCCTCCGTGCCTCGGAAAGCACGTTAAGCCGTTGGTCCCGGCTGTCATTTGAAGATCTTTGACAGTCGTTAAAGTAGTCAGTGGCCCAACCAAGGGGTATCGTATTTCCAAGTAGTAACTGGGTTGTGGAGGTCAGATGGGCAGTCGCTCCATGTAAAATACTGGTATTCAGCTGCATCCGGTTAGACTGGAAGCCGACCCCAACAAAGTTGGGAAAAGGCTAGGCAGATGATGAAGGAATATGCGCGCTTGAAAGCTGGCATTATTTGCTTACCTGTTGATGTACTTTTGTTTTTTATGAAACTGTTAGAATATTGATCTTCTTCCTAGCGTATCGACGGGAACAAGTTCAAATGTTATGTTTAACCCAAAGCTCAGCCACGTGAACCGCGCTATAATACTCGTAATATAAGAGTAGAGGAAGATTATAGAAACGATGGATGGAATGTGTGAACGATGAAATGCTTAGAAAGGAGGTGACTGCTGAGATGACGAGTAAACGAGAAGTGTGGGAGACGAAGACATGCTACGCCGACCCCAAATAAAAGAGCCGGAGAATGATGATGATAATGGTTGAATATTGATTTTGATAGTACATACCTAGTTTGAATACAGATGGACTACAAATACCTACTATCTCTGTGGTAACAAAACGAATGCAAACTAGTCTCTGGTCTTTTGAAGTTTCGCACTACGTCCATGACCTCAAGGTCAAAGTCTTACCACAGTTGTGCAATCGACTGTAATTTAAAAGCTGGTATGTGAAGATGATCACTTTAAAAAAAAAACTGAAAAGCCTACAGACACTTTTCTATTGTATGTACAGACGCCAGCAGGTCAACCTACCTGTCAGGTTTTCCCAACCAACCTTGAACCTAATACTTCAGAGATAAAGTTGAAAATCTATTCAAGAAATTTGACAGATTGTTGTTGCTTGATGTGCTGGCGTCTGTACATGTAGATACATCTCAAAGTGTGTTACATTAAGTTTCCAAGCAGTACTAGAGGCTTTAAAGTTCTAACCTTAACACTTATTACAGGGCTTACTGAACCTACGTTTAGATCGCTGCAGCGCATCTTGGAGCGTAATACTATAATCCCATCACTAAAGCTGCTAGAGGAACACTGTGAACACTGTGAGGTCTATCTTATAAAATAGAGTAGGAAGTTTGATCGTTTAATCTTAAAAAAATCCTTGTAGAAATTGGAAATTATATTTTCATCATTGAATCAAAATAATTTGTGAGTTTCGAAAAAGAAAATAGCTAGTTAATGAACAATGTCTTGTTTTGTTACTAAGGATTTCCGTCAGTATCTCAAAAGGCTCTCTTTGGCTGGCTGTGACAAGGGTTTATGAGCTTGTAGAGAAATAGGGCGTTTTAAAATACTAAAATTAATATTTTAGTATTATTGTTACGTCACACAGGCACATCAAGCTTTACATTTCCAGTATAACGTGGCCTCGCTTTGTATATATTTTCTGTACAATGAGAGATCCACATAAACTGGTTTTGTATAGCTTGATCAGCCGTCGTGAGTACTGCCGATTTCAATGAGGGTCTACCACTTTTCACCCTTATGCCCTACGTAATAGGGTTGAAAAGTGGTCGACTGACAGTGAAGTACAGACGCCAGCACATCAGCCTATCCGAAACTGTCAAAGTTTTCCAATCAACCTTGAACCTAATGCTTTAGCGATGAAGTTGAAAATCTATTAAAGAAATGTGACAGATTGTAGTAGCTTGATGTGCTGGAGTCTGTACACTGCTGAACTATCTATGTACCATTGACACACATATGTATATACGGTAATTTAGTGCGTGTTTTAAACGATGTTATGATTTGTGCCCTTGACAGACTGTTATGTCATGTAACAATAATACATTTTCATTAACTTTCATTTAAAATAGATACTAGTCCATGTTCTAGCCATAATAAAGGTCAATATCCGACAAATGAACAGTCGGTCACAAATATTGAGTGTCATTCCTATGATTGGAATCATGTGCTCTATTAATGTTTCAATCAAATTGATTATTAGAATGGGCACTGCAAGTGATACATGAGTATCTCTTTAGTTTCGTAGGCTTCTATTGTGTTTTAGTACGTTCAAGTAATTGAAGCCGAGGTCTTCATTATCAAGTTGAAAGCACAACAATAACTAACAACAAAGACAAATGAATGTCAGGAATTTTGAGATGATTGAAACTACCTCGTTGGTCTAGTGTCGGATTCCCAGGTCGGGCAAAGTAATATTGGATTTTTCAGGGACTTCTAAGTAGCAGTTGTTTTCTGTAAAATATTACTAAGTTTTTAGAGAAATAAATAAAGGAAAAATAACGATTTTTCTTTAAACGATAACTTTACTGAAAGGGTCAAAAATGTATTACATTGACAAAATCAAGAGAGCAGCGGTGGCCCAGTGGTAGCGACCCCGACTTACGTATATCGTGGGTTCGAATCCAGGCAGGCGCATTACTTTGTGTAATTTATTTCATCTCCACTGCTCTCAAAAACGGTGAAGGAAAACAAAGTTTCGTGAGGAAACCGGCATCTCCTAGAACCAAAAATTCGAAGACATGTGACATCTACCAATCCGCACTGGGCCCGCGTGGTAGATTATAGCCCATTCCCTCTCATAGAGGAGGGGAAGAGGCCTGTGTCCCAGCAGTGGGAACATTATAGACTGATGATCATATATGTCAATGATGACAAAATCTATTGAAAAGATTAAACTGTTGATTGTATATAGGACTTGTTTGTGGAAATCGGACTTGGCAAATTCACTTTGCTTACCTGTTAACCACATAGGCTTCTATCTAATCTTAATTCGTTAAATAACGCAGTTTCCCTCTTAGAAAATGGTTGCAACATTCTTATCCAAGGGTCCGCTCCGGCTTTCCGACGAAGTCAATTATTTGCTTACTTTCCCCATTTACCGCACATTATACAGCGAAGTCAAACTAGTTTTATTTACATTTCCCGACGCTTCCAGACCAGACCAGGTGTTGAAACTCAACAACTCACTGATTTGAAGTTACCGCGAACTACCACTATGTTTATTAACTTTTACTTCTATTAGGTTTCTTCGATAGTTCTTCAAGTTGTTCACAAAGTAAGTACTGTTTTCTATCGTCGTCTTTGGAATAACTTATTTTTGGACTCAATTTCTTACAACTTTATTTTCATAACCAACATTTTCGTTTGTTACTTTACATGCAACCAGCACACTATCAACATCTTCGTGCCTTTTTCCCATTTTACATATTTGGGGTCGGCGCAACACCATTTCTTTTTCCATTCTCCCCTGTCAGACGTCACGGCATCATTTACTCCGTTCTCTTTCATATCATGCCTTACAAACTCCATCCGTCTTTTCTTTGACCTTCCTCTCCGTCTCCATCCATCAACATTCATGTCCATCACTCTTTTATCACACATGCGTTTCCTATCTATATCGCAATATAGATAGCCAGCATACTACCACTAATAATAGCCAGAACACTACCGTTGATCTCTTAAAAAGATAGTATTTTTTGTCTTCCCTATTTTCAAAAAGCGTACAAATATTTAAATAACATAAGTTTCTTCCACAACACAAGGCATGAGCTTACCTTTGTTAAGCTAACGAATGCCTCCTCGGCAACATAAGCTACTTACGAGTACAACTTACAAAGGTAAGTTAAGCGAGAATATTCCTTTCCCCGCTGCCGACTGCCCCGCGACGCTTCGCTGACGCAGATACTTCCCAGGTACCATGACTTACCCATAATCCAATAAAGACCCTTACTTCCTCAGATAAGCACAAACAAACCGACCTAAAGCCCCGTATATCAAGTACGAGAAGCTCTCGGATGCGATGTTTCGAAAGCGAATTTCTCGTGTGTTGCGTCGATCACGTTTTATGTAGCGAAGCGAGAGGAATCGATGCGAATGAGGGATGTTAGCGAAATACAGAGATAAGTCACGTTCGCTAAGGCCCCTACTAGTGATGGATTAACCGTTTACTGCTTTAACTCGATCGTATTAATCATAATTTGGGGAAAGTTTGAAGCGCGGATGATAATCGCTCGCTTCATTTTTCGGGGTGAGATTTATTGTTCGATGTGGTGTCAACGGAAGTAAAACTCCAGAAGGTGAGGATGGATATATATTACTGCATTAGTTTAAAGCTATATGTATAGACTGCTTCGTTGACGTAGTGGTCGCAATCGCGACTGCTTAAGGTTCTGGGTTCGATTCCCGGGTCAGACAAATTGTGATTGGGTTTCTCCGTAAGGATTTTTTCAGTAGCAGCCACGGAGTCTGGATTTGTACCTGGTTGATGGCAATAGACTCGCCCTCTATCACAAGGGGTTTAACATAACTGGCAAAATGTGGGTGTACTTTTAGGCATACCTCTGTTTAACCCTTCAGGGATTCCAAGCGTGATGTTTTGACATGACAATTCTACAGAATTATTAGAATTTGAAATAAACTTTAGATTTTTTTAAATTAAAGAACAAAAGGATTAAAAAAACATAAAAAATCTGTTAGGAAACTACATACCCTGTATCTGGCGTAAAGCAACAAAAAACTCTGTTTTCTTAAATCTTTTTACCACTTTTGATGTCCTACATAACTCTATCAAAAATCGCATCAAACTCATGGTAAGGCCATTAATCTTAACGACAGCTGCTTGCTTCCTACGCTAATGTAGTGAACGGGAACAAATCCGTGATGCTGAGCCATCTCGCCGCGGGCCCTCGACTGATTCAAATGATACACTCATCAATTTGTAGGTTCAGTGACAAGTGAGCTTGGGAATAGATAATTTTGCAAGCAAGTGTATGGGAATAGGCTGAGAATTCTTAATAGATGTTGAATACGTTTGTAAAAAATTTGGATTTGAATAATTTTTATTCATTCTCGGGAGAAGATTTGAACATTTTTAAAAGAATATTGGATTCAGTACATTTTTCATGTGTGAAGTGCATATTGTAAACTTGGACACTAGACTTTTGAAGATAACATAATATCGTCAGGCCTGTAATCCCCAAAGGGTTAGGCAGTACACCCACATTTCGCCAGTTATGTTTTAAGTCCCATGTAATAGGGGTGAGCCTATTGCCACAAAATGGCCACAAATCCAGACTCCATAACACTTCGCCCTACCCGGTAATCGAACCCAAGACCTCATACTCAGCAATTCCGCATGCGACCACTCCACCAACGAGGCAGAATCTTGAAGATGTTTGAGCAAATTGTAGAGATTGACAGCTCAGTTTACAGGGAGCAGAGCGAATTAAAGTGCTTATTAAAACAGTCAGCTTATATAATTAAGAGAACTTTAAAGAAAACACAATCATAGTTTTAAAACGTTTTAAAATAAACATAGTCTGTACTTTGTGCTTGAAGTGTTAAATAAATAAATAAATAGTCAGAAGTCATAGCTTTGCGTGAACAATTACAACTACAGCAAACGTTATTTATGGAATTAAACAGGAAAAAGCCACTCCTTATTTATTTAAAAAGCTTGTAAACCAATTGACCTACAACATGCAACCAGCAATTTAGGTAATAAAGCATATAATTCTTTCTAACCTTCAGACGTTTCCAGTAAAAAAAGTACCTAGACCATACGGCAAATATCAATAACCTTCGTGCACTTACGTAGGAGTATAAAAGCAGATTGCCAAGCCAATATCGCCTTATGTACACCCTTCACTATTTTTATTCCTTAATCTCCCAAATATGCATGGCCCATATTTCAAGGGTGTGCCACGATGGGCCACGTGCACCTGCAGATAAGAGTCCATCAATCACACTTGGCTATAAACAGAGCAACACCATTACCCTTCCAGGATGGAAAACCTTTGGGAAGCCATATTTCATGGCATGTTTATTATAGGATACAGTGGCTGATTCGTTTTATGTCTATAAAGAAATTGTGTGTGAAATTGGTCTTGGATGTTACATACAGGCTTTTGATTTTATGCAGATGTGGGCAGTTTGATAATATTTTAACAGATTTGTGAAACCAATTATTTTTGTTTGATTCAATTATTCCCGGGAATTATCGAAAATTAAATTTAGATGAACGGCCTACGCATGTTCTAAAATATAACAGTTGATTTTTAGCCAATAGGTACTACCAATAACGTATTGTCAACGTAACACTGTTTAATACGAGTATTTACTAACTATGTAATAGAAAAAGTTGGATGCACTACGATTTATGTTTACTCCTACCACCTAGCTTATAATATTCTTATTATATTCTTCAGCGAAGTGAATTCATGTCAATATGTAGTTCTTTGTTCCTTTCATATTACGGTGAGTTTAACAACACAACAACCCACTTACGTCAAAATGAGAAAATCCCTAAACTTCTCCATTTCCCAGCAATTTTAAATTCGTAAAACTTGACTTCAATATCAGAAAGCATAAAGTAGCAACGTAACATCTAAGTACAACGCATATTGCAAGATCTTTCGGTGTAGTGTTCCGAAACTGTCTCTCACATACCGGGGCCACAGAATAGATAGCTACAGAAGGCAAGGTACAAGGATACAAAGAACAAAAACACGCACACACATACCAGTTCATTGTGAAAGTGTTGATGAATTAAAAAAAGATTTAAGACAGTCGAACTGTCAAATAATTTCTCATGGACTCGTCGAGCTTCATTGCTCCAACACTTTTCTGGTGTTATAAGCCACTGATAATTATGGTTTTCAGGAGTTTCATTGGTTGGTAATAGTGTTTCGAGCTAATCCCAAAAAAAGAACGGCAGGAGATCTCAAACAAAAGCCAGTCGCGAGTGTTCGACCGCGCTGCACAAT
Organism: Lycophotia porphyrea; assembly: GCA_950005105.1. NCBI lineage: Eukaryota > Metazoa > Arthropoda > Insecta > Lepidoptera > Noctuidae > Lycophotia > Lycophotia porphyrea. The sequence goes on from OX465396.1 coordinate 7,414,520, forward strand.
GGCGTGAGTACGCATACATACGCGTGCTTTTTCGCCCATAGTAAGGGACAGACCTTCTGTTACCATTTATACTGTGCCGCACAGAAATTCTAGTGGCAATATCCTACTAGTGACGTAATATACGGGGAACATATAAATCTAGATATTGTTTGTGTCTGTGTTACAAAGGTTGTTACCTGTATAAATATGTATGTTAAACGTGGTGTCATATTGCTTCGTTTGAAGCTGCGGGATTTGAAATTTCGGGTAAGTTTTGCCGTATGAAAGCTTGACTGCTATAAAAGCTGTTTGTGAGGTAAAAATCCATATATAACTACAATGCTATTACGAAGATAAATGCTACAGATTACAGTAAAAACTGTAAACTGATCACCGTTGTTGTATTGTAAAAATAAACACAATGATCTGACGCCATTCCCTTTACTTCTTTCGATGGTGTGCTTCTACCCTTACATGCTCGCTTCGATATAATATTATTATGATCTTGTGACCCTGAAGTTCTGTGAACCTTCGAAAAGTGTATGAGGAGCCGAAGCCATGTTCCATGAGCCCGCGACACCAACTTCAGACGTTTTTTACTATTATTTTCATGGTACTCACGTTTTAATCCAGCCAGCAAGATACAAAATTCAGCAACAAAAACCCTAGACGTATTGGTAACATTTCAAACTTTACATCGGATGACTTTTCAACAATACCGCTCCACAAATCCAAGTCGATTTCGTAATGCGAAAAATAATTCTCGGCAATTCGAAACGGAATCGAGACGAGCGGATAGTGACGATGGATCTATCCGCATTTCCTCGGAATTCCGCAAGATTAACGTCTGGTGGAGGAAGCACAACGATCCCCCTTATTGGGCTCCCTCCCCTTTCCAGGGAGGGATTCCTCAGTCCCTTATTGTGGTCCGTTATTATTACAAATGCCAATTGAGACGACAGATCAAACAATAGACCCTAACTAATTGCGATGCAGAAATAATCCATACAAATAGTAAAGTTGTTCGTAATTGGCCAAGTTTGTTTAGGAGTTGTTTATGATATTTATAGGCGTATTATGCTTGAACTTTGGCCAGATTTATCGATGCTGAAAGCTTATTTGAATTTTAATCATGGGACGTAAATTTGTTCTAGAATCGCTATACCAAAGTAGGATCTTATGAATAAAAAACAATTCGATTTTATATAAAGCTTGTTTATTAACGTCATGTTTTGCAAAATAGACAAATATACACTTTTAAATTGTCATTTCACTTAAAAATTCTGCATCAACATTTAACAATTAATATAATACATAGTTACACACGCATACATGCTAACTTTAACGCATCAAACACATTTAGCATACGTCACAAGACGCTACGTCACTACACTACCTTATGAACTGGATTCTTTAAAATAAATCTTGTTGCCAACGTTTTTATCGTATAAAATGTACAATTAAGAACTCAGTTCACGGCTTCTTCTCCTTGTAACGTACATTAAACGTGTTTCAGCCTTTAAGATAAATACACTTTATACAAACTCATAACTATACATTAATTACATAATTTTATTCATTTACTGTTAATAAAGATTCAATATTTTATAATCGAACATAACAGATGGTGTATTATAAACAAATTAAAAAGTACTTAAAGTTACAACACTAATTATTGTCGTGGGTCCTTAAATTTTGATTAAATTTTTATTCCACACGAAAAATTTTGATTGGCCAAAGCAAAGCTAACAAAAGTTACACATGGTAAGAAGGGCTACATTTCGTATTCGGTAAAGGACAAATCGTTGCGTGTCATAATGTAGGTATTGTAGACTTTTTTCTAGTCGTTAATTTTTTACTTTAATTTATAAAACTTATAATAAATAGGTTTTTAAAAGACGGACTGTTGTACTAGCAAACAAATTGCTAGTACAAAAATTTCGTAAATATCTTAAGAGTAGGCTAACATATTCATTTTAGATTATAATTTAAAATCATACCTTATACAAGAAATGAAATAAAAAAATATTGGTGCCCATCTAAAAGCGCAACATCATGATGTTTTTGAAAAACATCCGTCACATAATGACGCGCAACATTTGCTCCCGACCGAGTACGATTTATATCTCTGTCTTCAACATCCCCCAAGCCTTACATTTACTTTTCCTTATCTCCACTTAATGGTATTTTAATAACTTTATTACGTATTCCCGTTTTATTATTCATACGACCAGTCTTATCCAGAATATTATAATTTAGTACCGATAACGTTTGCAAATTAGTTCCAAATCAATAAACAATTTCATGGGCAGAAAAGTTTATTCGATAAATTAATTTCGTCAGAATATACAGTCGAATTCCATTGGTGAGTCGAGTGTGAACATTCCTTTATTTTGCTGATTTCGAAATATTTGTTTTAGGAATTTCTGTTCTTCACTTCGTCGTGGTAGACCCTCAACTTTTTAGAAATGACATCAACTGATTCTAGATATTATATCTTTTAATTATATTTTTTTTCCTTATTTCTTGTTAAAGAAATTCGAAAGTTTTAAATCGATCAAATAAGACAGTCAAAACAATTTTGAGTTAGTTAAAAACGAGTTTATTTGAATGTTTTCCTCAATAAAAGACAGCTCTTGAATAGAAACATTTACTAAGGATGTTGTTCTTTTTACGCTAACTTGACCTGCATAAATATGCAAACTTCGGGTAATCCCTGAAGATGAATTCAAATACTGCGTCTGAGTACGCCAATGTTGAGTCAAATTAAGATACGTTCTGCGCATGCTAAGTCCGCAACATACAATTTTCCTGTCCCCATTCATAATGAATCATAATAATTGAACATTTAAAAATAAATTTGTTTCCAATTTCTAGAATGACATAGGGATATTTTTTGTTTTCGTTAATATGTATGTCACAATGTTTTTGGCCTTTTACTAGGTAATGTGAAGGATTTTAGGTTATTTTTCAATAGAAATGCGCGTGGTTTTTGCAGTAACCTTCGTTTTAATTTATAATTCTCAGAATTTTCGCGAGGCCTCTGTAGAAACTGTTACTAATACTACCACTTCTGCATATAAAACAGTTGATGTCATTTCTGAAACTTGTTACTCGTTCATGCTAACCGAATCCAAAAATTTGAATACCTACAAAACTGTACGTATCCAAAAGTGTCCACCTTACAATAAATACGAAAATAAATTAAATAACCTATTTGCTTATAACATTCATTAATTACACATTATGACTAGCTCTCGTTAAGGAAATAAAATGCACCACTTTTTTTAGTTCACTATTTTCTATCGTATGGCACTACACATTTTCGTCTATCAAGAATGTAGGTTCCGATGCTGAGGTCACATCAGCTAATGCTTAGATAAAATCATTAACTTGGTCGTGTACTTTATAAAAATATTTAATTTTCTTACACTAAGTATTAACAACAATCGTTTAACAAGCGATTAGGCTGGGATTAGACAGATCTTAGCCACAGCTGCCTTAAATAAACTCAAATAACTAATCAAAATAACACAATTGCATAAAAATACGTAACCTAAATGATAAAATAAGCCTTGTGTATCGTTGTATTAACTAGACCCAGCCTAAAGAACGGTAACTTAAACTCTTAAAGAATCTGTACACGTGTTCGTAGTATAACATTAAGCTAATTTAAATATAATCAAAAAATTCAAGCAAACAATAAGACAATAGAACTTCTGCAAAATAATATTATAAACAAGTTTTAAGGCGCTATCACAGGAATGAAATCATGAATGAAGTTCATACACCTTCCACAGTTACTCCGCAATGCTTTGAAGATTTTAATGTGAGTGGTTTGAAAGCAAATCCTAATCTCATTTTATGAAAAGTGCAGTTTCAATCACATTTTAGAGAAGATTCTAAAATGATGTGAACGGCTATCAATAAAGTGTAAAGCTTCTATACAAAATCAAACATTTCGTTGTGACTAACTCAGTGCCAAAATAAATTTCAAACAACAAGTATTACATAAATATTTACACCTAATTTAAATTCTAATAGACTCAAACATCCGCGCCGTATAAACTCATCGTTAGAAGAACTTAAATACTTATATTAATAAGCTGTTTTACATTTACGCGTTCAAATTCTTGTGGAGCACCACTCATCACTAAATCTTCAAAGACAATAATACTGTTACCATTATCAGTCTCGAGTGTATTACCTTGAATGTTGTCAAGTTTTTCACCAACTGAGTCTCGTTCAATGTCATTCACTTGATTATCGTCATTGTCATTCACTACACTTCACACATAGTCTCTTCTGCCGGCTCCTATGATGCTATTTCGTTCACTCACCACGGATACTTCTGAGCCGTCTTTTTTCCTTTTGCAGGATGAGAAGAAGTGTGAGGACTGTTGGGAAAATGCTCGGTTTAGGGAACATCTTTACTTTATTTTTTGTACAATTAAATGATTAAAATTGTGTATTTGTATGGGCAACTCTATCGTTATCATTCAGCTATTTACTATGGTTTTTTTCATGCACTTTAGTCTATTTAGAATTTTTATTGCAGTGTGCTTCATATAATATAGTAATGGTTATGTAAGTTGTGTAGGTACTTGTTCCACTTCAGTTAATTTTGAATTGTTTACAAAACTATCGTGAAAAATCTGATAAGTTAAACACAGTTACTCAAATTACATCATCTTTATTAAAATTGTAGATCACTTCAAAGAACCGTACCTTAACAAGAGAACGGACGGGCTGCTGCAGCACGAAGATAGCGAAGATGACGACTCCTTGCAGCGCATTGACGAGGTCGAACACCGACCACACGGACATGACGTCCGAGCCCGCTCCCGCCGCCCACGACACCACCTCCAGCACCCACGATAAGCCCATGATGAAGGACAGGAGACAGCACATACGGAACCTGGCGGTGAATATTAAATACTGAGTTCTGACTTTGGAGAGTGTTGTGTTGAGTATGTAGACTATTTAGATAAATCAATGATTCAGCAGTGAAACAATGGAGATTCTGAAGCCAAGCAATCTGTATACCCAGAGAGACCCTACCCTGTCCGGAATGGATGTCCGAACCCGGCACGATCATTTAGACTTACACAAACAGAATATTTGATAATCAGACGCTTATTAAAGTTACATCATCGGGAAGGTAACAATTAGATCCACTAATTTGCGGTCAAAGTGACTGCAGCGTAACTAGATCCAGTCATATTGACTTTACACAGAATTACTCTAATTGATCTTAGTAAGTTGATTGCAGTTAATTAATACGCTGGTGAATCTTGTGGTGTACATATTACCGGTTTAATTAGTCTTCCAGTAAACAAATATGACTTATCACACAAGTCAACACACACTAGGATTAACATGAAATGTCAATTATATATTTATTTAATAAACTGTGACGTCATAACATGTTGTGCTTTTACCTAAGCCAAACGGACGGTTATGTTTTTTTGAAGTTATACTTCTTTTGGCGCAAGGGAAAAATTATGAGAGTAAATTTTGACGATGCGCGCCCACACCGGCACGAAAAACCGAAACCCTGAAGTTAGCTAGTCAACATACACCCTGAAATTAGCTAGTCAACATTTATTTTTATACGCCAAAGAAGTATAACTTCTTACTTGCTTAAATAAGTAAACACATATTTTTTTTCATTTACAGGGACAGAACAGAACTGTCTGAATATACCTGTAATTACACCAGCACCCATCTCCATCAATCTGGAACCCAGCAACGCTGCTTGGCGACGGATATAGAGTACTTCTTCGGAAGAACTCCTTTAGTAAAAAATACCTTCTAAAATTCCTTCTGCAATGGCCTTGCTCTTATCTGGCCTGGTTGAAAGCGATAAATGAGATCGACGATGGAACGAGCGTACCTAGAAGAAGTCTGTCTACTTTTGTTTTGAAAAATACTTACAACTTCTTGTACTTCTTGAGTCTCTGGTTGAAGTTGGTGGGTGCTTCCGCGGGCGGCGAGGACGTGGGCTCGTGCACCGGTAGCGGCTGCCCCAGCACTGTGCCCAGGCGCACCCAGTCGTCTGACGTGCTGAAGTCTGAGTGCGTCAGGTCTAAGGCTGGTTGTGAAAAAAAAATGTTTTAAATAGAATTTATGAATGACCAGCGAGGTAAATGCGTAACACACAAATACCGTCCATTTTTGAAGTGAAAACTTCTTTTGGCGCACTGCACACACATTTTTTCGTAGGTAGTAAGTTAGGCTGATCCGTCACGCTCTGAGGTGAAAGGGTCCATCGGGTGAACTCGGCACCGCCGAGCGTACCCGAGCGAGAAAGATGCATACACTCTATTTTTTTTTATAGAAGAATTGATAACTCGAAAGCAACTTGTCGAACAGACGATTTTTTTAAAATCCTTTGGATTCCAAAAAAAGGTAAGAAATACCAGTAGTGTAGTATTGTAGATAGAACTACTGTCTTTATGATCTGCACAGGCTGGTTACTGGGTCACAAGCTTGGTAAGATTGGTAGTTGGATATTTGAGCTTCAAACTAACGACTGTAAGCATACCTTTAGTCCGAATTACGGGTAACAAATGGCTGTTTTAACTGGTCGAACTAGTTATTTAAATTATAGCTTAACCAAATTCCTTCGGATAAAAACACGGATGCGAATTTGGTGACCACTTTAATTGGTAATGCTACTTACATTATATGTAGAATTCTTGGTAATTGGAGACCATATAATCGGGACCATAATTATTTCATAAGGATAACGAACTGCAATCTTCTTTGGCAACATAAAAGGTGATAAGTCAAAGATACTGGTACTATATAACTAACTAAGCCAAAGAGTGCATGCCAAAACAGAGCATTAAGTCACAAGTCACGATCCTCAGCAATGAGGAATATTAGTGAGGAGGAGGACAATGACCGATGGCAATTGCCACAACAGCTATAACTCTGACTAGTAATTGTCTTGTCTTCTTTCCATTTACAAACTTGATTTTTTTCTTTGAGTATGTACTGTTTATCGAAGACTAGCTGAAGCCCGCGCCTCGCCCGCGTGGATGTCGGTTATCGCGACCAAAACTAATCATGAAATTTAAATCCCGTTTCCGCAACAAAAATTTGACAAATTATATACTAAAACCTTCCTCAAGAACCACTCTATCCATTGGTGAAAACAGCATAAAAATCGGTGCCATAGTTTTTGAGTTTATCGCGAACAGACAGATGCGGAGGAGGACTTCGCTCTATAATATGTAGTGATGATAGTGATATTTTGAAGAATGCTGCTGCAATGATAAACTCAATTACAAAGACATATCAGCAAGCTGTTTATCCCGGAAGGTTAGTCAGAAGTGTTTCACACTACGTACACTCACATTTAGCCAGTTATGTTTAAGGCTAATGTAATATGCCATCTTTCAAGTATACAGTCTTGGCCAAAAGTATTGAGCACCTTACAAATTTCGCTCGTTCACGGTAAGTATGGGAGAAAACCAAATCTACTGTTGAAGTATTCTTTTGTCGGTCATCTACAAAGATTTAAAAACAATGACCCACGCCGCAGCTAGCAATAAAACACCTGGGTGCTATAAAATGTGTCTTTTACAAATTTTGTATTTATTTATCAGTTCGCTACCATCGCTCGTTGTGAACACATCCAGTAATCTAGTGCGCCTTTGGTATTTTATTTCAAAGTTTTAAGTTTTATCGTTGCAATATGCCAAAAAGAAACGAACTTTCTTTAGAAAAACGTGTGCAGATACAGCTTCTGCATGAGCAAGGGAAATCACAAGTAGAGATTTCCAAAACTGTGAAATGTTCGCGCCGCTCCGTACAATATGCTATTCAGCGATTCTCTGCTACCGGATCACATCAAAATAGACCGAGAACCGGGCGCAAACGCATCACCACAGACCGTCAGGATCGTCAGTTACTGAGAGAGTCGTTGAGAAATAGGAAAAAAACATCTTCAGAGCTCGCTGCTGAGTTGTCAGAACAAATTAAGAAATCAATTTCTGCTCGAACTACTCGTAGAAGACTTCAGGAAGCTGGTCTGAAAGGCTGTAAAGCTAGGAAGAAGCCATGGCTCTCCGACAACAACAAAAAAGCTCGGTATAAATGGGCCTTAAAACACCGAACTTTCACCGCTGAAGATTGGTCAAATGTTGTGTGGTCAGACGAATCAAACTTTGAGGTGAGTAAATCAATTTAATGCCCTAATAAAATTATATAAAATGGTTTAAAAACCAAACGCAAAAATGAAGTTATTTTTTTTTCCGGATCTCAACATTTTTCTTTTTATTGCAGATTTTTGGTACACCTGGTGTTACCTTTGTGCGTCGCCGGGTGGGCGAAGAATTTAAGCCAGAGTGTGTGATCCCAACTGTAAAACACGGCGGTGGCAGCATAATGGTCTGGGGTTGCATGACCGATTCTGGAGTTGGCGAATTGTTCGTGTGTGAGGGCCGCATGGACTCTACTAAGTACATAAATGTACTAGAAACTGCGTTGCTGCCTTCATTCACGAAACTTTTCGGTGACACGAACATGGATGGAGTTACATTCCAGCAGGATAACGCGCCATGCCACAAATCTGCCCGCACTTTGACATGGTTTCGGGAAAATAACACAGAGCTTCTTGACTGGCCTGCCCAGTCGCCAGATCTGAACCCCATAGAACATTTATGGGGTTTATTAAAGCGTAGAGTTAGGCGCCACACAATTAACAACAGAGAAGATCTGAAACGCTACCTGCGCCTAGAATGGAACTCGATTACTGCTGAAGACTGTAAAAATCTTGTTAGCTCTTTACCAAAAAGAATTTCTGCCGTAATTAAGGCAAAGGGTGGACCTACAAAATATTAATTTTCTATGAATAAATAGTAAAATAAACCTATATAAAACGTTTTGTTTTGTTTCTATTTGATACTACGCATAAAACTGAAAAATGTCATGGGTGCTCAATACTTTTGGCCAAGGCTGTACATCCAGATTTTGATTTTGCTGGTCTTGAGAAATCTTGATAGAAAAACCCTAAACACTTTTCTCGACTTGAGAATCGAACCCAGGACCACACGCTTAGCAGTCGCGATCACGACCTAAAACTAACGCTACAGTCCTCCGAGGCATAAACTCAAATATTACGATAAAAATCGCTTTTCAATAAGTTTCACACAAAATATTTAAGCATATAAGCTCAAAGCAAGGTATTTTCAAATAATTATTATGAAATCTTCAAGGTTCGTTAAATACAATAGTTAGTATTATGTTCTGTCTACAAAATGATACTACAGCTTATCTCAAAGGATAAAGTATTGCAAAACATTGCGATGTGCACATACTGATAGCAGATAATAAAATATTTGCTGAAGACCCGGCTTTCATTGTTCGAAGATTTAATTATCACTTTAATGACCAATAAAAGTTTTACTAATAAGTAATCTTTATATGAATCATAAACAAAACAGTTTAGTGCTAAAACTATTGCCTTACGTTGACACAATAACTATAAAATATGGTGACAATGAAGTTGGACAAAAGAAACCAAATTAATCCGTGAGTTTAATGAAAAATTGAATTATTTTTGAAAAACTAGAAGTCAAATGTCATCAATACAATATTGTACATTTAATTCGATTTATTGCTAAAGCAATAAATAATATAGCAATGTACCGCAACAGACTCAAAATAACCAATTTGAGATCAGCGGCCCATTTTGTAACGCACTTTTAATTACAATCCGATGAATTTGAAAAGAAATTTTTAAACCTTTTTCATATCTTTTGAAAATTCGTCTACAGCGCAAAGTAAATATAAAGCCGCTCCCTCACCGAGAGCCTGCAATGTAACAATCCAAAATGCGATTTTGTTAAAAAACAAGTGAATCTGAACTATCACCTTACAGGCGAATCCTCCCGATGAGTGACCGCCATAACACAATGGATGTTGTTGAATCATCAACAAGTCAGAGGCCCATGGCCCGTATAAAAAATTTGACACCAGGTTAGGCTCATTTTGATCTTCATTTCGGGTGGTTAGTCCACACGAAAAGAAGATCAGAATGAAAGACAATAAGTTTATTCATAAATATACATAACTTCAAACTGTAGTAATAAGTCTTAAGAAAACTACTTACGGGTGACATCCTTAAGTTTATCATAATGCGTAGCAATGGCTCGTGATGTGAAGAAAAATATACAAAGATTGCTGAATAGGATCAGAGCTACCGGCCCGTAGAAGTATGGCAACGCTGCTTCATCCGCTGTGGAACAAATATACGAGTTAATATGGTAACACAGATTATAATAATATTTAAAGAAACCGGCGAAGTGCAAGTCAAACTCGCGCATGAAGAGTTCCGTACCATCGTAGCAGGGGAGTCCCCTTTAATGTTTAAATTGTTTTTATTATTTGTTGTTATAGCGGTAATAGAAACACACATTCTGTGAAAATTTCAACTGCCTTGCTATTACGGATCCGATGCCGAGGCCCGCGATAGCCCGCTGACAGACAGACAGACGGACAGCGAGGCTTAGTAATAGGGTCCCGTTGGTTACCCTTCGGGTACGGAACCCTAACAAGAGACATTGGAAAAGCTGCCTGTGGAAATTGTAAAGAGAGTTTAAAAAAAAATCGTTGTACTAAAATAACAAAGAGAATAAAAGCTTAGGTTTTATTTTTTATCTTCGCTTCAATAATAAAGATTTCATTTTCTTGTGCGAGTCGTTATTCTTAAAATAAATGTCATCGCTGCTGCCTATTTTGGTTTCGCATTGAAAATCGAACAATCTTTCTACAACTGACAGTGATCCAATTTCGATAACAAACTAACTCTTTACAAACCTTCACAAATAGACGAAATACTGAATTTCATAAAGGATAATATTTTTTAGAAAATAAATAAGAATATCATCTTCAAACGCATTTGTTTTTGATCTGCTAAAAATATCTAGAATCATTTTTGAAAAAGAATGAAACCTTTTTAAAACTTTCGTTCTTTCGAGAATAATTCGAGCTGGACTGCATTCGAAATTATAGGTAAGTATCTAATATGACAATGAAGAAGCGTGGAAATGCGGTGTTGGCCAAAAAAGAAAAACATAACCTTTGTTTAGAAACATTCGCGAATGGACTTAAGTATGTCGCTTTAGTACGAAGATGATTTATCTCGCAAAGGACAAGCAGAAAATTTTGAAGTTGGTGACGAACCTTCGGTAAGTAACTAGATATCAGAAAAAGAATGAAAGAAAGCAAGAAATCAACGATGAAAAAAAAATAGAAAATCCCAGGAAGGTTATGGCTCAGGTGCAGTTAATAGTACATCCACATTTCACCTGTTATGTTTATATCAGTCACGAATCCAAAATTCGTGCCTGATAAGTTACTGAGAAATTCCTTACGGAAAAACCCTAAACACGTTGCCCGACTCGGGAATCAAATCTAAGACGTCATGCTCAGTAGTCGCTCTTGCGACCACTAAACCACCAAGGCAGTCCAAAATAAAATTCATCAAACCGAAACTTACTCTTAAACCAACACCCCTTAACTCCGAAGTTAGGCTTCAGATAAGTGCTGGGCACTGCCGGCGAGAGGTCCATGGTGATGGTCACTATCAGCAGGAGGATCGGAAACAGCACAGCGTATACGCAGTACCACGCGAACCTCCGTCTCATACTGCGTCTTGTTACTGATGCGTTTATGTATCTCCTGTAAATTGGAAGACGTTATAGACAACATAACAAAATAAAATGAGGGTTAAATGAAATTAACAATTGCAACTCTACTGACGAAGTTGAAAAAAAAAACAATTCAATTTATGATGGCACGGTTGGCGCATTGGCTGAGCCATTGGCTCCTGCTCTGCGTGTCGTGGGTTTGATCCCCACACGGAACACATATTTGTATAACCTAGAGTGTAAACGCACCCACGATACAGGAGAAATTCCTAGTGTGGGAATATTTGGATCCAAAAAAATGAAGGTTTTTGTTTTGTGTGTATGTGATATGTATCGTTAATCTTATTTAAATAACTTAAACGATAGACATCACTTGTATGGGGGTATGAAGTTCCGCTACATAATTTCATTTCACTTTGTAGTATTATTGTTGTCGAAAAGTAACTTAACTGCTACCTACTACTGCTTAGTATTGTCACTATCAATAAACTGATGACTACTTTGTCGTAGCTCAATCTATATGGAAATCTAGGATTTAGTCATAAGTCGAAATAATAATATATTTTCTCCAAAATAAACTCTTTGTAATAAATACTTCGCTTTAAAGCCAAGTGCTGACAATAGGGTATTTCTTGAAAAGAGAAGTAACTCATGCGTAAAATGACAAAATTATATTCGACAATTTTTTATAAAATATCAATTACGCACTCCTCACACGTACCTAAACACTTAACATTATAAACGCTAAAAGCGACGATGAAAAAGCGACGAGTCATAAATGTAATAACGATACATTTAATAACGTTACATTTAACAACGTTACATTTAAAAGTACTTACCGAACGTTCAGGAATATATCGAAACACATCACGTTTAGCCAGAAGAAACAGGATACGAACGAAAACTGGATCAAGTACGCTGGAACAAAGAAATGTTATAGGGACTTTGAATATATTACATAACATCACGCCTGTATCCCCGAAGGGTAAGGTAGAGTACAGCCACATTTCACTAGTTTTTCTTTAAATCTCATGTAATAGGGGGCGAGCCTAATGCCATTAACCAGGCGCAAATCCAGACTACGTGGCTGCTACTGAGAAAATCCCTACAGAAAAACCCAATAACACTTTGCCCGACCCGGGAATCGAACCCATGGTCGGACCACGTACTAACCTAATTTAGAATATAAAGCTAGTTTAACATAAATCTAAAAAATCTAACACGTAAGTAAACTTGGTTCTATATTATTTTTAGTGAAAAATTCCAAGTGTAATGTATACAGGGTGTAACAAGACCCTTAACGAAGCCGCCAACTAAGCATTATGTAAGTAAATTTACGCAAAAATTATTGCTGGGAAACGACTTTTTTTGGGATGAAAAATCACGTTTTACTCGTACGGTAGAACTCAATGTAACACACTCAAAACATTGTGCTGATGGATGGATTGAATAGTATAATTAGGGGTTGTGGAGGTATTTAAAGTAAAAATCTTACATTAAAAACATGTATTCAAAAAAAACTTGTGAAAGAGTTGGAATTTTGACCCCCAATATCTCCGTAACTAAAAGGTTCCCAGGTATGATCTAGAATAAAAAAATGATCGCAATGACTAGAAAAAAAAGTGCCTTTTGACTTCGTTAAGGGTGTTGTTACACCCTTTATAACTCCTAAAATTAAATCTATAAAATTAAGTAGTATAGAAATTCGTTCTCCTTTCAGACCATCTTAGGAGAGATCACATGGATTATTAAAAGAGCTCTCAAAGGAGGCCGTTTTATTAATTTAGGCCTTTTTGCGATTGTAAGAAATCAAAGTGGGCGTTGAAATAAGCCTTTGATGAAATGTTAAATATCCTTTCTGAAGTTCACTTCTACTCTTCAGCCGCAAGAAACCTTCTAAAATAATTGAAACTCTTCTAGATTAATACGTCCCGACTCTTTGTTTCTTCAATTTAATATTTGATTCGAAAATAGCGCTTAATTAACTTCAACCTTCATCATCTTCCTGTCCTTGTCCCATATTACTTGAGATCGTCTTTAATATAAGACTTTTTTTTTTTTTTTTTACTAGCCTGCTCTGTCCCACTCCTGGGCAAAGGCCTCCCTCCACTCCTTCCATCTCTCACGAATCCGCGCGTCCTCCTTCCAGTTCGGACGGAACTTGTCCAGTTCGTCCCGCCATCTCCTTCGTGGCCTGCCGCGAGCCCGCCTCACTGTGTCAGGGCACCAGTTACCTGCTATTTTGGCCCACAGTTTGTCCGGCATGCGGCAGACATGTCCTGCCCAGTTCCATTTGAGTTGGGCAGCCTTTTGAGCCACGTAAGCTATATTGGTTTTGGAGCGCAGTATTGTGTTTCGAACACGATCCGTTAATTTAACACCTAGTATACTGCGCTCCATTGCTCGTTGGCAAACCTTGAGTTTGGACTTCTGGATGTTAGTCAAAGACCAAGTCAATATAAGCCAATATAAGACTGTTTGTCCGAAATTTCAGCCACTAACTGTAGCGACTTTTAAAGATTTACAAATTGAAATCGGCAACGGCTTATCGTGCTTTCCGAAGCACGGAGGAAATCTTCAATAGCATACAAAATTTCTATAAAATACCATAGCTTACCCATTATAGTGCAAGCAACTGCAGGAAAAGCATGACCTGCAAGCTGAGTGGTAGCTAAACAAGTGAAGGCCATCGCCAAACACACGGTGTGGCAGGCAAGCGCTTTTCCATGGGTATCCCGCAGCTCCGTAATGAACAAGTACACAGAAGCCGTCGCTAACAGGAACGGCACCGATATTAGGAGCCCTGCAAAGGAAATGAGGCTTTAGATTTTGGAGAAGGTAACATGTAAATACTTATTGGAGTTTCAATACTGGGAGAATGATGAGGTTACTCAAACATTTATTACCGGCGGAAAATAAGAAGTTAAATAATCTGATGACGCAAATATTACCTTTAACAGTTTATCTTTAAAGATCACAAGGAATGAAAAGCGCTCGTTCAGAAATTAAATGACGAGATATAATTAATTAAAATTTAATTCATAATTCTCGTAACCCCTTAACCTCGCCTCAAGCCCCGAAACATTAAATGATAGCTTTCATATTATCAACTCACAAATAACTTTTATTATAAAAGGCTATAGAAACTTTTCAAAATCTTTTGGAGACTAGAACAACGATCAAATAGTTAAGTTACTCGGTAACTAGAGTCTTCATAACAAAGTTAACAATTTGTTCTTTCTTGTTGCCAACAACAAAAAGTGGAATTAATTAATGATCAACTCAGTATTTACTTTGTACAAAAACATACAGCTGGGTATTCTCCCACAGGAGTCGATATAGTAAATTGATTATTTCGTAGTTACACAATGAATCATTTGTAATATTATTATTTGCTGTTGCTATAAGCAACTTCATTGATAACAAATATTATTTCGTGATTACGAAATCAGATACTGGCGTCTTCGTTTTTAGGTACTGATAATTCGCATTCAATGCCAAACATATCAAAATATGCTATCTTGATAACGGACGCAAATTTGATTAGTTTTATTTGAAGTTACTGTTTAACACTAGGTAATTTCCCCCATATCTGCGCTTCAAGTCTGATATTCTAGTAAATATACAGACATAAGGAGGTTAAACCTCATGTACCTATGGACTTACTAAAAGACTAACATCAGATGGTAGTACAAACCTGTAGCATAAGCGATGAGTGTAGACGACGTCTTGGTATCTTCCATAGGGGTAGTAAAGCAAACAACGGGTAACGTAATGCCAGCTGGCACCGACTCGTTCCAGAAGGTTTCCATGCAATAGTCCCGTGTACCCAGCAGTGGCGGTCTCGAGTACGGGACGAAGAGGGAACCGTTTACTAGAAGGTAGAACTCGTCTTCACTGTGGAGCTCCGGTTGTAGTTTGTATCTGAGGACAATATTTTACATTAACACTTATGTTACACGATGCGACAAAATAGGAGTTCGATTGTTACCAGATTGATACCCATTCAGAATCCTAGGCAGAAGGTGTTGAAGATTGAGATACTGATCATGGCGACGATGACAATGTGCTTGAAAGTTTGAATACGCATGTGAAATTTATATGGATTTAATTTTAAACTGATCCCAGTACACCAAACATTAGATCTCGTAAACGACATCCCCGAAGCATACTAAAATAATGAATCCAACTAAGAATAAATAAGTACGGTCTTAGAATAAAAACCAACGAGCAAAGAATGAATCTGAAGATCAAATTAATAAAGCACTTTTCTCTAATGAATTAACCACTACATATCGTTTTAAACGGGACACTCGCAATTTCATGGCTCAGGGAATTGGTTCTACAATTCCTAATGAGCTTTGAACCCTAGAATGAAGAACTCTTACACAATAACAGAAAAGATTTAATAAAAATACGTCGTAATTGGGTATATCCCAATTAAATATTATTAGTCATTCCTTTCGACTGAGATTGCATTGCTTTATCAATGGAAATGGAATTTTATCATAAGACGGCTTATCTTACGTTGTCGTTTTACAAATAATTGTGATAGCAACGATATTTGATGATAACTATGAGATAATTTACCGTGGAGACCATTCCACAATGAATTGTCTTGTGTTATATTACTAGAATTTTAGTATCTTTCTGATAATTTATCGCTGTAGACATCTAAAGAAGTTTCAAAGTCAATGTTGGGTTCCTATTCTGTATCCGGCTTCTTATTTACCAATCCTGTTTTATTTTTCAGCATTAACCAAGTTTATTATTCTTCATCATGTCGTAGTCATGGCGAGATTTTACGTTAAAAGCGATCAGTGAACCATGATCATTCAATAATATTTGTGTAGGTATGGTTGCAAATTGCCAAGACAACCAACACAGCTTCTAAATTATAAGTTCCATCACTGACACATTCAAAACTGAAACACAAGTTACCTAACAGGACACCTTCTTTTTTTCGAAGGGTTAGGTAGATATGCACTAAACACATTTACACCTACGTGTAATGAAGTTAGTCTATTGAAGATAAGATCGAATTTTGGAGAAACATCCCAGCTTAAAACAGTAAAATAACTAAATAAATCCTATATTTACTTTTCATATTTACACGGGTTCCCGACGATGGTCTCGTACACATTGGTGTCGAAGTCGAAGATGTGGGTCTCGTTGGCCTTGTGGAAGATCGGATGGAAGGTCAGGGTAGACCGGGAGCAGACGGTCTTTAGGGTCCCGTCGTCGATTATAACGGTAAGGTTCTGCCCGCTTGGACAGCATTTCGGAACTACGGTTTTTCTTGGGTCCTGTTGGCAAAAGAAAATATTGTTAAAAATATTGTTGTTGTTGTTGTGTAATATTGTTGTTGCTAATGTTAGAGCTGTGCAGGTGGCTACATACTGATTAATGGTCTAATACAATTTGAGTTCATCGACACGAAAAGTAGAAGAAGAAAGTACTAATGACTTTGAAAATCAAGAAGTAAAAAATGGTTGCGTCGTAAAGCAGGTTACTGTCAAAAACTATAACGAGTACAAGCATTTATTTCAGGCTGAAATAAAAAAGACAAATTGATGTACACTACAACACTACAGCGTTGTTGTTTCACGAACGAATATTAACAAGTAAGAAAGATATAAATAGTACAAAGTAATTTTTAATGCATGTAGTAAGGAATTTTATTAGGTTAAACTAACTATATACATTGATAATTAAAAAGTTAAATCAAAAAGTTATAGTGGACCTGAAAGTTAATAATAACACAGGTATCGTAAAACCTTTCACTACTAAGGAATTTTCGTAATTGACGACCCGTTAAAAATGCAAGGTCTATCCTAGTTACTTATGTAAATTAATGGGTATGTCAAAGTATAACCCATATAAAACAGTTGAAACACTTTTGGAACGAACAATTTTGCCTAAATTATGTTAAGTAAAGACCCTACTCAAACAAGAGTCCAATTTAATAGTAATTCTTCGAAAGCCCACTTCAAATTTAGTCGCATAATGTTTTTTTTAGACGTGACGTTATGTTTTAAATTGGGTCACGCCACAAACACAAGGTAAGGACAACATAATTATGGATGTCATTCAAACGATGATAAATTGCAATGTTGTATGCCTGAGTTCCATCAAAATTCAACATGAGTATTTGATCTTTGACGCACATAAAATAAAAGAAATTCTACTGAGGTGGGTGACGTAAGGTGTTCATTTGGAATTGGCCACGTCTTTTGGAACAGCTAATGCTCCCATATTAAACGGTCAGACAAAGCTAAAGTTAGAGGCCAGAAAGAAGGAGAAAAGAATTTAAATGTATGTTTTAAAATGTACTGCAGATTCTGTATCACATTTTATTCAAATGCTTTGCTGTATCTAACAAAACAAAAATACAATAAAGAGCAAGGTATGGTATCTTTAAACGGTTATCCAAAAACAATAAAATACCGTACCGAATCAATTTTTACTCTTCTGAAAAACAAATTCACTTCGTAGAAACGTTAAAATCAATACGGAGCAATATAACTGTACCCCCATATTGGTTGACCTATACATGGCATAAAGTATTAATCTAAAAATATAAATTCGGAGATTCGTGGGCATTTTTGCATTCACACGCTGTTTCATCATCATCATCATCATTTCAGTCGTAAGACATCCACTGCTGGACATAGGCTTCCCCGAAATGGGGGGTTTTGCCATAATCGCCACGCTTGGCAGGCGGGTTGGCGATCGCAGTACGGTTGTTACAAAAGCACAGAGAACGGCACTGCCCATTCTCTGATAAGTCCCTTAGTCGCCTCTTACGACTCTCACGGGACGATATGGGATGGTGCTATTTTTTACGTCTGCCACCATACAGTTCACGCTGTTTACTCATAAATTAAAAATAGAGAAACTCTCACACAATAAAACTATAGTTGATAAAAATATGCCTCAATACATTCTGCTGATGTCGGGCGAATGTTAAATATACAATACATTACCTATTTGTTGAAATAGTAAGAAGCAAAGTCCAGCACCGAGTAGATTACGTAAATGTTAGAATGTTAAATGCCAATTTGTTTATTTGAGAGGAAAATCAATGGACTGAGTCATTAGATAATGGTTTTGCAGGTTCGTTTGGAATCTCGGGTCATTGACATTTGTCACCTATTTGTTTGGGTGTAGGTGTAACGTAGGTACGAATGTTTCGTGTAAATGGGTTAAACATTTAAAGGTTACACGTTGAAGTAATAGAAAGGTTGAGGAGCTCGTGGCTAAATAATAACAGCCGCTCGAGTCGATCTTTAGGTTAAGCCGCGCTTGCCTAGGTTGTTCCATGGATAAGTGACCACCTATTACATACTGAGTTCCCTCCATGCCTCATAAAGCACGGTAAGCCCTTAATCCCGGCTGTCATTTGTAGATCTTTGACAGTCGTTGTAGTTAGTCAGTGGCCCAAATCTGACAACCAGTCTTACCAAGGGGTAACGTATTAATCAGTTCTAACTGGTTTGTGGAGGTCAGATTAGCAGTCGCTCCATGTAAAATGCTGGTATTCGGCTGCATCCGGTTAGACGAGAAGACGACTCCAACATAGTTGGGAAAAGGCTAGGCAGATGATGAGGTTGAAGTAACAGAAGCATTATTAAAAGAGAACTTAATTTGCAAATACTTATCTGTTGACGTACTATAAAAAGCAAATAAGGTTTTAACCAGATTCCTTTTACACACAATATTTAAATAACAAACAACGTTAATAATATGTCTAAGTGTTTCCTTCGATAAACAGGTTTAACATATTTCTCAGAACGTATTAATTAATGGACTCCTGCATTTTCCTTTAAGGTGGAAGCGTACGGGTATTCCGCGAAATTCAAGTTTTCTTACGTTTTTTGCAATAAAATCAACATACAACCTGACACTGACCTGCAAATTGCTAAAAACGTAAGAAAATTTGACTTTTGCGAGCTACGTATACGCTTTCCACTTTAAGTAAAATTTCCCGGTATATGGAGTCAAGCAGTATTCCTCATTACGTTCAAGTTTGCCTTCGCTACCTAAGGATAACAGCATCAATTTGTAAAATAGGATGAAAACAGAGGTTGAAGCACTCTCATTGGAAATGTTGATGACAATGTTTTTCCTGTTATTGTTCAAACTTATGTCATCACTACCTCGTTGGCCTAGTAGTCGCAAGCTTGACTGTTGAGCAAGAGGTATCGGGTTCGATTCCCGGGTCGGGCAAAGTGTCATTGGGTTTTTCCAACATCATCAATTTCACAGTAGCAGCCACGGAATCTGGCTCCGTGGCAATAGGCTTACCCCCTATTACATAAGACTTTAACATAACTGGCGCAATATGGGTGTATTATTAGGTACATCTGGGTTAGGTTTTATCATCACAGCTAACTTGCTAGGTGCGTAGATGAACTAACTATCACCAATTCGTTAAATTAGCTGCACCCGGAGTTTTCTTATCCACATTACAAATACAAATTGTGTTCCATTTCGGCTTCAAACAAAGCACATCTGTCCATCAAAAATAGTGCACAAGCGTAACATAAGGTCACCTACGTGCAACGAAGTACTTTCCGTCGGTACATTACATTTCGTTCAGCTATAATGCGAGTAAGAAACCGGGTATCGAAGGCGCCACGTCTGTCACGCGTCTTGTTAAGAACGTGCCCGCGACGGTAATGAGACAACCGATGACATCTACTATTCCGAGATCCTGTGCAATGCAAGGGTGATGGACTTAGAAGGAAAGAATCGAGCTTATAAAGTTAAGGATTTTGTATCGACTGTTTTGTAAAATGAGTGTCTTGAACCCGAGAGATGAGTAATGTTTTTAGAAGGTATCTAGTTCTGGAGTTTGTCATATTGTGGCTTTCAGCACAGAAACCATGCATTTATTAAGTAGGTAACATTTCTATTTCTTCCGATTATTGGGTGACTTTGTGTAGTAAAATAATCATATTTTACTACACAAAGTCACCCATCGTGAGGAACTCGTTGATAAATAATAACACGGCTCGATCTTTAAGGTTAAGGTGCGCTTGCCAAGGTCGGTCTGTGGATGGGTGGGACTATCCATAACAAACGAAGAAAGCTCCGTGCTTCAGAAAGAATGTTAAACCGTTCGTCCCGGCTGTCATTTGTAGATCTTTGACAGTAGTTAAAGGTAGTCAGTGACTATACCTGCGATAAAATTGCTTCACAGTTTGGCAGAAAAATTATGTTTTTTGTAAAAATGATAGTCACTACGAATAAACTAATTTTTCTTTTATTTATTTTTTCAACAATTCCTTCAGGTTTATTTATAGTTGGATGGAGAACGTTGTAGCATCACATCAACTTAAGTGAATGGTGTTTTTTTTTATTTAAAACTCCATATTATAACGCTCACTTATGTTTTAACAACGTAATAACATCATCTCTAATTGGGATTCGCTTCTTCTTATTTTCGAAGTGATGACCAGTGCGTAGCAATCTGGACAGCTCTGATTGACTAATAAACTCGACGTGAGACGCCAATCCGGTGCAGTGCTCATAAGTGTGCTATGAAAATTATAACATGTTTGCCAGAAAAACAAAGCCCTTGAGCCACCCGCAGGGCCTCCAAATAAACTGCTTTATTTACTCATCAGTTACAAAACTTCTGTCTAAGTGGGTGATCACGGTGGCGTGTTTGTGAATCGTATGTGTTTAGGGAAAGTTGTGATTTTTCTTGTAAACAGGCGTAAGTACCAGATTAGGTTGTTTGCACTAACAGTTTGTGGAGATTGGACCTCACGCGGATCGGAGGACCGCCAAGTACCGTAAGTAGTTGTGTGTGGATACATTATGTGGGTATTAGCTACCTTTTCTTGAATATAAGAGGAAAATGGGCTTATTTGCTACATGAGGAAGGTCCAGCTTAGTTTTACTTACTGGTAAGGGTTCACGTGGTTTTGCTTCGAGATATTTCTCAAGCAAGTTAGCGTTGGCATCTACCTACTAGTCGGACACAATCTGAGTCATCGATACGAGAAGAAGATCTTCTTGAATGAGCACTAAGGAAGGATTTTTGAAAACAGAAAGGTCAGTTGCGTAGTAAGTACTCGCAACCGGCGTGCGTGTATGACCAGATGTATGAACGTGGACGAGGCAAAAGGAATATAATTATAAGGATAGTACCAGGTGGCGGTCGCAGGAGCTCTCTGGTTTTTGCCTACCCCTTGGTAATAAGACGTGAGTTTATCTATGTATGAAGATTACACTGTGTATTAAAGTTTGATGGGAAAACATCGAAATCACAGCTTATAATTTCAAAATTCTACTTGAATTAACCAACAAGATACCTTACACCTAAAATATTAACTAATACCGAAAGGCGATATTATTTAGAACTATTATTTGGTAAATCTTGTGGTTCCTAGAGTGGTCGCATTTAGTCGTCACTCACCTGTCACAGACGCTTAACATAAAGCTACAAACACACGAACGTGTTTTGGTCAGACCACATTTCGCTCGATTGTTAAATGCACTGTCAAACAAAACGTCAAGTTGATTGGCAGTCTAATAAATACTGTTTGTTTATTTGAATCTCTAGGAGAGAAAAGACTATACATGTCATGTTTAATGAATAAATTACCTCCGACTCAATATTTTTTGTTCAAGAAGTAACGATGAATATGAAAATATTGTTGTGTAGGTAATTTGATTATTCGATTATAAAGTTTTCCACGACTTGGTAACAGTATTGTTACCAAATAAAAAAAAAGTTACCTAAACAAAAATTGCCAACAAAAAAAAGTTTATTTCAGGAACAAAAGCCTAGAGACCCGTTTAAGTCGGAAACTCGCAGAATTTCTAAATGTTAAAACAATTTGTTTTTTAAGGCTTCTTTATGGAAATATCCGGGGACTGAGAGCCGTGACGACACTGACAACTTCCGCGAAATATTCGCAAAGGAAACCTTAAAAAATACTCATAAGAGTATTTTTTTTTTGAAAATGTTCCGCTTGGTAATCACCAAAAGGATTTTAGATGTAAGGGTTGTGGCAAAAAAGACGTCACGCTACATTTAAAATTATAAGCAAGTTCATGTATATTCAACATGCCTTTTTAACGGAAAGGTACCTTGAAACGGTGAAAGCTCATACGCAAACAATTACATGGAAAACCAGGTTGTCACCATCTATCTGCCCAGCCTTTCCCCTGCGTTGGGTCGGCTTCCAGTCTTACCGGATGCAGCTGATACCAGTATTTTACACGAAGCGCCTGCCTTTCTGACCTCCACAACCCAGTACTAGGACAACAGTACTAGGTTCGTATCTGGTTATCCTTTAGACAAATAATAGGTCGGTTCGTCAACATTGTGTGTTGACCTAGATCCAGGCATACATTGATTATATACTGCACATTGGCAACAGGTCCTATGGGAGCATCAAGAATTCGTAGAACCGTTAGCAAGATTTCCGGAAAATTATTTAGGATCTATCAAACCATCAAGGATCAACAAAGGCCAAACAAAGGGCGAATTTTACCAATGAAAGTTAACACCATCAGCGCATTTTAATGCACTCCAAAGCTGTCAGTGTCATCATGAAAGAATGACACTGACAGCTTTTTAACCAGGTTTAGCGCGGTGATCGCGTTCACTTTCATTGGTAAAAATAGCTCTAAGTATGTCAATTAACATGTCCGATAGGTACATTGCCATAATCAGCTCGATTAAAGATGCTGCATATTGCCGAAT
Organism: Lycophotia porphyrea; assembly: GCA_950005105.1. NCBI lineage: Eukaryota > Metazoa > Arthropoda > Insecta > Lepidoptera > Noctuidae > Lycophotia > Lycophotia porphyrea. The sequence goes on from OX465396.1 coordinate 7,437,887, forward strand.
TTCCTGACAAAGTCTTCGACTACTACGCTAACTAAAGAGAAGTAACTAATTAAAGGGGAAGTGCCAGGGAAACCCATACTTGTTACACAACATACAACCTGACACTCGCTTTGCAAATTGTAAGGAAATTTGAATTTCGCGGACTACCTTACAGCATTCTCCTTTAGGATAGAGAGAGCTCTTTACATATCTTTACTTCGTGATACCTAAAGAAATTAACTCTGCCCTCATGGGCCAAACCCATTCAATTTCTTAATAATTCAGTTAAATACGTCAAACTAGCAGCGCGCAGCGCTAGCGGTATATTGCGAACAGTGAAACCATTTTCATAGGTATACTGCCAAAATGTAGAATATATGCTCAGAACAGATTTAAAATTAATCAGTGTCAATTATCCAAATCCATTACAATAAATTCGTAAAATGGGGGATATTAGGATGTAGGTGGTACTAAAAAAAAAATGATGTCAATGTTGTTTTGGTACCAAAAAAAAATTGGTTGCCTGTAAAGTCGGTATACGGGCGAAAGTTTTACGTGACAACGACTTTGAGTGGTAAAATAATTTTAATGTGAATATTCATTCGTATAGTAGGAAGAAGGATGAAATAATAGTAACAATTTAAAACATTTATTTATACAAAGAATTATATTTAAAACATTAATTTATACAAAGAATCTCGCACTGAATTTCATATTAACAAAGTGCCTTTCACTTTTTATGTCTGTCTCTCTCGCTCTTAGGCGGGCTAACCATGCCCGAGTGGAAGGGACGCGTGCCTCTCACTCGCTCTCATTGTGAGCGCATAACGTGAGCGGAGCGTAACGCAGTTTCTTGAAGTGTCACCCGGCAAACCAATTTATAAGACGTTGTCACGTCAAAATAATTACAACATAATTATCATGAATTACCACCCACCCGCTAATAAAACTAATTTTTGAATCAGAGTACATAAATACTTCACTTGTAATCGCATCAGAAATCTTTTGTTTTTTTGTACCTAGTCGGGTATCTACTGAAATATTGTTACTAGGCCTAGAGCAGCGCGCCAAGAATTCAGAAAAATACGCAGAAACAATTTTATGGATTACCCAGGAGTTAAAATGGTCTTAGCACTGTGTTTTACCAGTTGAAGCCTAAGACTTCATTTGCATGCTATAATTTCAACTTATTTTAAGGAACTGCGTACAGCAGAGGCCTTGACGGTGTAAACACGTTTTAAAATACGTCGATTTTAAAATTAAAAATACTCGTTTCACATGTCATATTTTCATTATTTTAAGTATTGTATACATATCTATGGATGATACTGATTTTGCTTGTTGCAAAAAAATGAACTAAAAAGGTATAGGATAATTGTATTTTCGATTCAAAAATCGAGGTATTTACATTACGTTTATACTCTCCATGACCTGCTCCAACAGTTTTGTCAACTTTGACCATATAAGAATATAGTGTGAAAGAGAATGCTTGCCATCGCTGTTCTTAAACATAATGCTAAAGTTTTTTCTACTAAGTCTTAATGACTCAAGTCAGGCATGACTGAAATTTTCATAATTTCAAATAAAGAACCAGCAGCACGTCTTATGCTTTGCGATGTTTGGAGCTAACATTACTTTCTTTAATAAAAAACAAACCAGACTGACTGTTCATGTTACAAATTACATTGTCTTCGACCCATCTTGATGAACTGTAACAAATTACTGACACAGTACAATTTTGTACTGTTTCGTTTTTGTAGTCCTGACGTCACGACTTTTTCTCTCCGCTAGTCGTTCCTTACCTCGGTACTTAAATAACTGTTCTAGTATATTTTCGCTGAGTTGACACACATTTCTTGGCACTTATCGCAATTTTTTTTATCGTTTTCGTAACAGTGGGTAACTCGTCACAGCGATAATATCGGAATCCCGACTTATTCTGAGAAATGTTATTGAATGTAAATAAATATTTCGTCTGAATTGCATTTTTTTCCTGTTGATTTGTTGCGAAATCTTATCTACCGGGAGTGATAAGGTTAAGCCCGTAAAATGGCGCCAAGATGGACTTTTCATCCGTTCCTTCATTGAGAAATCGAAACTGTTCGAATTGATAATGGATCGGTACAAAACGCCAACATAAATGTACGAGATTCATGACACTGCCCTGGAGTGTAAATGTGGAGCTGTTCCACAAACAATGGGGCACTTAATATCGTGTCCTGCATGTCCTGTGGTTTGTTCGCTACAGGAACTGATGGACGCTACCGACAGCGCCAAACTAGTAGCTCAGTTCTGGTCCGACACAGTATAGATTGCCATCGACACGCTAAGAAGAAGAATGTACGTTCACGTGTGACTATCTGAATCAGGTATTATTAATAAAAAAACAATTTGGCCAGAGAACAACAGGAAAACTCAGTACAGAGAAGGCGTCAATAAAAATAAATCATCTACTCGGAAAAAACAAACCAAATAAGTTAAATAATAACCCAAAAGTGGCATGTAGTATGAAGTCGGTTGATGTATGTACCACCACTCTACAATTACTTATGAAATTTAACTTAATAAGTTAAATCTATAACTTTCGCAGATCATCTGAGCATAACTTGGTTGGTTTACTAGCAAGGTACAGACTATGACTGGAAACTGACACAACTCCAACCAACCCACTGAAAAAACACATCATATCTACCTTGCTTTATTTCGCAACTATGATGGAGGTCCGCTTGCAACCGGGTGCAGCTGAATACCAGTATTTTACATAGAGTGACTGCCTATCTAACCATCACACCCCAGTTATTACTGAAAAAGCAGAATGAAATAATATATACGACTCACAGAAATAATTCTATTTGTAACAGATATTTTTTTTGACAAGAATACGAATTAAATTCATAAAGGGAAAGCTATCAGATACCAGGAGGACATACATGAAAGCAGATAATAGAAATGAAAATATTTCAACAACGCGAGGCACGTATTCGTTCCGCGTAATAACTAGGACAACGCGAGAAAGTAAATACGTCTGGAAAACCTCCTACATATTCTATTTGCCTGGTTATGATAATACGTATCGATAATAAGTTGATAAGTATTCGGTGGGAGATTGGAAATGTCTTCTACACGTCAGCACGCCTTGGTAAGGCGTATACATTTCGAAGGTATACAGTAGTGCTTTACAATATTTTATACTCTTATACCTAAATATAATAAGAGGTAGGTAGACAACTGAAGACGGCAGAGAAGTGTTAAACTTTTTTCAGAACCTTGGTTTAATATAAGACGACTGACTATCTGCGACAAGATTGCTTGTGAAGTGTGTTCAGAACGCCAAGAAATGTCTTAAGTTTAATAAACCGTGAAAGTTTTGATCAAAAACATGTACCTTAGGACAAAACTGTAAGACGACACTAAATCTAATCAGTTTCATTAAAATAACGTTTCAATTTAGTGAACAAAAAACCTTACTGATGTTGCAACAACCTTTTATATTTGGGGCTTACTTTATTTATAATTGACGATAGATTGCGTTACAAAATAAACTTAAGACTAAACAATTAAGACTATCTTATAAACAAAGAATTAAAAACTGTTATTATGAACTAGGAAAAAGCTCTAGTATTATCGCAATTGTTACCATGCCAACCCCAAAAAAAAAACAAAAATGTTTCAGTTTTAACAGAAAAGGCAGAAATGTTTGGAATTTCTGAAAATATGCTAACTATGCTGTCCGCACTTAGGGTTTACGTCGTTCTAAGAGCTTTTCACACCTCATGGTAGCGTTGCCAGGATTCCTCTTAACCCAGTAAAGAAAAATGAGACCAGAGTGCAAATACGTAGGAATAAAAATTATCTCTTTCAACTACCTACTAAATAACGACTGTCAAATTTTAATAGAACATTTTTTTTTTATATTGACACCTAGTTGAAAGGTTAATAGCTCAAATAAACATCTCTCTAATTCAATAGGTACGTCACATTTTTGTTTACCACCATAAACTAGCAAGCAAATATTTTCTCCAGCTTTGTCTCCAAGCGATTCTTATCGCAAAGACGAAAGGTATCACACAGGAATTATTCAGAGGACCATTTCACGTCGCCACCGAGTTGCGGCAGGTAATAGAAAGTAAATATTTTCGCTAGTAGCTGCCCGTCGGCTACAGTGAGTGTGATACATGGCTCAAGCCTGCGGCTTGGCACGGCTTACTGTGAGCAGATTGCTTCTACAAATACTGATGGTCTGCCGCGTTTAGCTAGACTAGAGATTTGGTCCTAAGTTCCTAACACTTTGGAAATGTCTTGGATGATGACGCAGCTGAATGTATATTAACGAGTGGGCTTTCTTTGCTCTTAGGTCTTTGATCGTAATTTTTCTCAGAGTCTTCGTCGTTGTAAAGTAACAAAAGGATTACTGACTATTTGTCACACTGAATAATAGAGTAAAATCTGTTAATTATAACGGCACGCCTGTAATTCCAAAGGGTTAGGCAGAAGTGTGCCTCTCACATTTTACCAGCTATGTTTCGGTCTCATGAAATAGGAGGTAAGCCAAATCCAAAGTATTTCTGATTCTGAAATCTTTCTGAAATGTTACTCAAGCGATAAAATAGTTATAGATTAAATCACTAAGTAACTCGCTAGTCTATCAATTAACCATGACCTCAACCTTAGTAACAATATGAAAAGTCAATATTAATTTAGGCAAGTGTTGTGATTACAGGAAAGGTATGTTGTTTTTGAACTCCAATTACCGTGCCAGTAGATTCGTTGGTAATTAAAATTAGATTAGGAGAAATGGGCCTTTGAGTGTTAAGAAAATAGTGAACGATAAAGTTGGAATCAATTTAGATAAAAGCTAAGACAATAATGGCAATCAATACCGACTTGTTGTTAATAGAGAGAATGAAAGTAAATTGATAAGTTTTCTTCGTATAAAAATGCCTATCATTGTAAAACTTCTAAACTTTTTAATTGTAGTATTTGATCAAATCCATATAGGTACAATGTACAGTCGAACAAGCTATTTGGTATCATCATCATCATCATCATCATATCAGTCCGGAATCACCTACTGCTGGGTATAGGCCTCCCCTTTTTCCTGCCACACTTCCCGGTTCTGTGCGTCCCTCATCCAGGTGTTACCCGCGACTTTGACGATGTCGTCAACCCAACGAGCTTTAGGACGGCCCTGGTTTCTATAGCCTACACGCAGTAATATTCACAATCCTATTTTGTATAAAACTAATAAGCTAATTTTACTTTATAAAGCTTTTGTCATTAACAGTCAGTCTCATAATGACAAAAGCTTTATAAAATAAAATTGCAAACAATATTGTCAGTATACTAGGATTGTAAATATTTCATGCATGTATACCCAATAGCTTGTTCGACCGTAAGTACAATGTTGATCAACGAGACCTCCCATAAGTGGACTCAGAAAAATAATATTGAAGAAAAAACTTAAAGACAATAATCCCACTTATTATCACTCAACTCCCCACAATTGCTAGTCGCCTCCCATTTAATAACAACAGCTATCGCACCAATCAAAACAACATCAATTGTATTTAATCCGGCCTTTCAAACAAGCATCTTCCTTCTATATTATCAGCCAGCATTATCTCCACAACAAAGATATATCAGGACATCTCTGCACCAGACGGCCTTACGGTACTTAACAATATTTATTTCGGCACTAGGGGCAGTATATTTTTTGCGAAGAATGCTCATATTAACTGAATCCTATCTTGTGAGAATGAATGTGGTGCGTGGAGTCTCGAAGCAATCTCTTTAAGTGGCCCTTGCCACAATACAGGCAGGGCGCAGTATGTGAAATAGAAATAACGTATCTGGCCCTTCGAGACGTGATAGTAATCGTAAACAAATAATCGAATTTTTCTTTGAATCATACAAATATAATCGAAGTAAGTGAACTTTAAATCAGTGTCAAAATCTTTGTCATCACTTAGATAAAGATTGACCCTAAAAATACTTCTCGTATCAAAAGTCAGGTTTCTGTCACTGAATTTGAATAGAATTTTATTGACTGCAAAAACCAAAATCAAATATTTTATTATAATATTTCTGTGCTAAAGCCTTGCTAATAAAACCGATCAACTCCAGAGACCTCCCCAATCGAAAACAATTTTGGCAGTCCATTTTAATCCCTTAGGGAGCATTACTTGGAAAAATATCTCTATGCCCTTGTACCCAAAACTTCTGCTATGTTTCTTTCTTCTTATTCTTGCGTTGACTTTGCCTTATCGGGGTTTATTAGTTATTTATTCTCACACAGCTCAAGGGCCTGGTGTGTGGTCCTTCATGTAACTTGCATTATACATAGTTAGACTAAGACCTGCATGTAATCGCGCCCTAATTCTCTAGAAAGAATTCCAAGGTCGGCAGCAATTAAGTTTTCTAGAACGATTTGGTTCAAGTCATGCGAAATGCAATTTTCTTTGTCTTGAGCGCAAAAGAAATAGGTGAGAGCAAGTTATTTAAACAATTACAGAGCTACCTGTTTTTTTTCCTGTTTTTTGCTGCATTTTTACCGCTGAACTCAGTTTGAATTAATATTGCGTCTATTAGTGATTCTTTCATCGTTTTCGTATTCTTATCCTTCATACTTGTAAAGATTTTTCACGTGTAGTTCTTTTTGTGTGAATCTTCAAGTCCTAAGGGCAGGTGCTGTCATTGCATGATCGTGGTATCATTGACATACCTTGGTTGATTATTCTGCTGTATTTCTGAAGTCTTAACCTCATATTTTTACAATAAGACAGGCGTACTAGCCGGGGAGTTACCTAGTATGTGTGTAGCATGGCTCACCATACATTCAATAATTTGATTAGTGGAAGTAATATAATGAATGGTGTATAACATTTCCCCGTATTTCGATACCATTAAAAGAAAACTTGTGTCATACGTGAAACGGAAGTGAGTCACTTACTACTACACTCGATGATAATATCGTAGGTACTAATATTTTTCTTTCTTGAAACTACGTAACAACTTTTTAATCTTTCTACTTTAATTTGTTTATTTTACACATTCTTACGAACACTATCATCCTCTGACGTACACTATAACATTTACTCTTAGTCACCTACAAATAACAGATAGGTAGGTACAAACTGGGCAAGTACAATCATTTAACGTAGTTCATCATCATCTGCCTCAAACTAAGACAGTACTGTCAACAGTGACGTGAAGCCAGTTTCGTAAACATCTGTGCACTGTAATCGTAGTTTTTGTGCGTAGTTTAGTTGTAGTTTTATGTAAATGTGTGAGTGTGAGCGTGTATGTACAGAGCGAGGCGTAGTTTTGTGCATGCTTCACTGTATTGTTCGCAATCTTGTTCTATCCTGGTTTTTTTATTTCAGAGTCATCTGCCTAGTCTTTTCCCAGGGTCAGCTTACATCCAAACAGAACGTCTAATCATTTAAACTTAGTTCTAGTCTAAAAAAAGAAAGAGAAGTTTGAGAGGAGCGAGAAGACTTGTACGAATCTAGTTATAGTTGTACTACATAGTTAAGGTTTAGGAGATAGTTTAAGTATAAACAAATAAACTGGGATAAGTGCAGAAGAATGCTGATGAGTAGTTGAAAAAAAATCTGGTCTTTCTTATAAAATATTCTGTAGGTTTATTCTGTAAATATATTAAGTAATTATAATACACGTCGCTTATTAATTGAATTCCTGGCCCTGCTTATTAATTACTAATTACCTATGTAAGCTCTTGTATTAATTATTGATATTGCTGAAGCTTTGTTATGAAAATAACGTTTTAACAGTTACCAAAGAGGAAAATGTTTTTTTAAATAATAGGCATCCACTAATATTAAAAAGAGGGTAAGATTGGTAAGAAGGTCATGTTCGCAGGGCAAGCCTGGCCAGAAATTGCACAGAACAGAGAGTTTTGGAGTGAAAAGGAGGCCTTAGCCACAATGTAGGCCATCAAAAAAAAAAAAAGATCGGCTGAACATACGAGAAAATCTCAGAAACTACTCATCCGATTTAAAACAATCTTTCACTGGTACAAAGGTACACCATTGTCGAGTGACATAGGATAGGTTTATACTAAACCAAAATCTTCACGCAGACGAAGTGGTGGGCGGAGACCAGTTAATCATACTATTGAAATTTTCTTCCCGTCTTAGAGTAATTAACTCGACCAGCACTTGCATAATGTTTACCCACAGCAAACCAACAATCTTAATCTAATCAGTCCAACAGTGGGCTGTGGCCATCAGTCGCCACGCTCGTAGACATGTTGTTTGATTTGTTTTAGGCAACAATAAAACCATGTCGAGCGTAAATATCAATACAAATGCGTGGAATTAAATAACGCATAGGTAGGTACATGACTTATTAATTTGTAGACCATTAATTTGTCATTCATTTGATTTATTGTTGTTAATCTGAATTTGTATTTTGATTTTGCATGTTGTTAACCAAATTGTTGAACTGTGTGGTGTGACCGTCGGACTGTCACGCACCTCCGATTTGTCGAATTCTTGTGTGTATAATTATTACTTAATTCGGTGAAGGAAAACATCGTGAGAAAACCAGCATGCCAAAAGCAAAAATTAGGCAAGTGTTAAGCCAGGTCCGACACCCATGGATGACATAAAAACGCTGACACCAGGCTAGGCACTACCACGCGAAAAATAAAAATAAAAAAATCATTTTAATTCAAGTATCATTGACTCATAATATAAATAGTACACTCATACAGTGACATTACATTACACAACATTAACAATTTAATTTACCTAATTCAATTAATTATAATAAGTCACGCCTTGCACAATAAAATAATAATAAAAACATGATGAATGATGATGATGATGAATCACACTTAAATGAACAATTTTCATCAAATAAAATAAAATAAAATGATGAGTTTTCTTAGTCGCATTACCTGCCACATGCCGTTTACAACAGTGGGAGATATATCAAGCCTTACCGCGAACGCGGCCAGCATGATGTTAACGAATAGAATTGTTAAAGAAAATAACAAAATTTTTAGTTATAAACTACTCTCAAGTGCACTGCCTGCACAAATGACGATCTGTGATATATTACATCACATACTATAAAATATTTAATTTACAGAGTTACAATAGGCCTAGTTTATTTACCTACATATTGCGCGATTGTGGTCCTTCGGACCGGTGAACGTGAAAATGTTGCCAGCTAAGAAAAAGAAAATAGATACTCAATCTACAACACAAATTTCATTGTTTCCCGGAACCAGAAACACGAGCAAAATATCTATATCTACTTAAATCAATATTAACTGACATACGTACATTTTATTTCCACTCAGACAACGATATCATCCATATAAAGGGTGTAAACAGACTCTTAACGAAGCCGAAAGGCACTTGTTCTCCTCGTCATTGCGATAATTTTTTCTTCGTCGTTCTAGACCATACCTGGGAACCTTCTAGTTACAGTGATATTGGGGGTCAAAGTTCCAACTTTTACACATGTTTTTTTTTTAATACATGTTTTTAATCTAAGATTTTTACTTTAAACACCTCCAGGACCCCCTTACTATTCAATCCATCCATCAGCACAATGTTTTGAGTGCGATACATTGAGTCCTACTGCAAAACGTGATTTTTCAGGCCAAAAAAAAGTCGTTTCCCAGCACAAATTTTTGCGTAAAGTTACTTAGTTTGATGTACATAATGCTTGGTTGACGGCTTCGTGAAGAGTCTGTTTACACCCTGTATACCTATGACTTTCACAATAGTACGTATCAAATACATTAAAGCGTTTCCATTGAGCTGTTATCGGAAAGCCTTCTTGAGTGCCAGATAAGAGCGAGGAGTGACCGTCGTTAATGCCAAACACTTGGATTGCAACACACTAGGAAGCGATCAACAATCGCATCCTACTCATCCAGTTATCAGTACCGACTGCTAGAAATAAAACAAGCTAGGCTGTCTACAGATCGACGTATTTCTGGACAGGACTACGGTTATACTGACTGTCTGAACAATAGAAGTCTCTGATATTATAAATATTACATAACGTAACATAACGCCTATAATCACCGAAGGGTTAGGCAGAAGTTCACCAATAGTACACCCACATTTCGCCAGTTATGTTTAAGTCCCATGTAACGTAGGAGGCGAGCTTATCGTCATCAACTAGGTATGAATCGAGCTCTATGGCTACTACTAAGAAATGCCTGATGGAAAAACTTATAAGACTTTGCCAGATCTGAGAATCAAACCCAGGCCTTCATGGTCAGCAGTAGTGCCTGCGACCACTAGACTAATGAGGCTGTGTAGGAAATCTCAAAAACAAAAAAAAATATGCTACACAAGCAGTTAGATTTAGGAACAATATGTGAAACCAATATGACTCATTGAAACGTACCGTAAAAGAAGCTATAAAAAATGTTTCAATGAAAATAAGTACATACATCGAAACGGTAATCGTGATAGATAATCCTCGCGGTATAACCGGCCTACGTTTGAAGCCCTTATTAAGACCACGGCAACGAAACGTGCGTGGGTGGAAAGTAGAACGTCGTGTACTGAAAAATGATACCAAACTAACTTTCTTGTTATTTTGTTAAACAAACTGGAAACATTTTGTCTCATGCTCTGTTTATGTAGTCAGGAAGTTATTCTATTTCACTGTTATTTTTCTTTGTAGTCGTAACTAAAAAAACAAGAAAAGTCGCGTTAAAGGACCAATTTTTTTTGTTTGTTTCTCCAATCTGTTTATAAATACTATTGTTCACCTAACCTGGTTCTGATTAGCAGATAAACCTAGAAACTCGCTTTATCGTTAATTAAGAATCTGGTCCTAACGTTTTCTAATGAGAGAATCCTTCAAGATAGCGTTGCGGGTGAACAGGGCTCATTGCGGCGCCCGCTGAACACAGCCGACTCAGAAGATAAGTTATCCTTTACGTTCTCGTAATTTCCTTCTTATTTCAAAGAAAATAAGATAGTTTTTAGAGATAGTGCCCTAGTTTTTAGGTCAGCGAAGATGTCTTAACGTTGAAAAACGACGTGATCGGGACGCAAACAAAATAGCTTGATAATGAACCTAGACGCTTTCTTGATTAACGGAGTACGGAAATTAATTTACTTCATCTTGCTTGATGCAGCTCTGAAAATATCTGCGCTTGAAGTTTGTATTTTTAGGAAAAGCAGTTTGGACAATTTTTAGTCAAGTTTTTGTAAACGAAACCCAAAAAAATTCCAACGCAATGCGTCGTAATTTTTCAAACAAACATTCCCTGTCTCTTAGCAGCGTCTAAACGCTCATAAACCGTGTACTTAATAGCGTGTACTGCTTATCTGTCGACATGACGAATAAGATATCGATGCACGGCGCCTGCGACACGACGGCGACGCGGCGACCGACGCGCGACGGTAGCAGCCACTGACAGCCAAAGATAAGATACACCCACGCGACACAACCGTTACACACCATTTATAAATCAACTGGCCAACACTATTAATGTACAATTTATTTTAATTCGAAAAATTTGTCCGTAAAATTATTCTGAATTCCGTATAACTTAATTCGATTCGATAAAATGTTATCGGTTTTAATTATTTATCGGTTTATAAATTAGTGGTGTAAGGTTTTAGTAATTAACGTAAATTAGTTTTCGGTTGAAAGCTTTATGTTTTGAGGCGTGTGATAGGTGAGATGAATGCATTGAATTTGTAAGAATAATTTGAATGTATTTGATATAACTCTCAATGTGGTTGATTCAAAAGCTGATTTAGATAGATTTTCAATTTGAGTAATTGCACAAGATTTAAGTGAGTTGGAACTTGTACTACTGTACTGTAATCTCCGAGGATTAAAATAGCTTTCTGCTAAACTATATTTATTTTCATAAGAAAGTGTGAAAAAGAATAAGGCATCTTAGGTATAAGATGCCTTATTCTTTTTACTAGCAGAATATTTTCTATCCAGTTTGAAAGATGTTTCTATTTTCCTTCAGTTATGAAGTAAAGTAACAAAATTCTTGTGCCAAATAGTCCTTTAGAAAATAACATCTGACGGCGAGGCAGAACGACAGACGACATTACTCCGTTTTTACATTTTTGCGATGGAACTCTAAAATTGAGACGGCGGAATCCTGAAAATGTTTCTACTTCCTTTATTATATTAAACTGGCTTATACTTCGCGTTTCTCTTTAATCTCGTGGGACCTTAGGTTTTGGTCGGTGTACTCAAGGACCAATATTTGGCAAATGACTTTGTGGGTCTGTTGAATTATTCTTCCACTCCGAAATTTTCGGATACTTCTTTTTCATTACCAATAAAATTTCCCTTCAAATATCAGATTTTTCTCTCGAAAAGTCCTATATTCTGTATTTTATTATTACCGATAAATGGCACTTAAAAGTTTTATGCTTTGCTTTAGCTGTTTAGCAATATATCATTGTACGTAAATATGAGGTTGACTTCTATCCAATAAAGTAGCTATAATCATACAACTGTATAAAATAATTGACAGGTATCAGGTCCATTGTCTATGGGGCTTGAAACGACCCTTTTCTTTAATTGACAGTTACAAGTTGCGTTAATATAGGCTCCAGTAGAGAAATCCCACGTTTAAATACTTTGAATAGTTATCTTTCGTAAGGTGAGGTGTCTGCGTTCTATACTTAGTAGTTGATCTCGTGCTAAGTACATACTTATAATATGTCGGCTCTTAATGTGTGAACGTGGTAGAAACGCAAGGAGTACATATGTAAAGATCGGCGCAGGTGGCGTTCTGTAATTCTGCCTACCCCCATGGGAAAAAAGCGCGTGTGAGAGAGTTTGTTTATGTATATATGTCGGCAAACAACCCTTCATTACATCACACATACGTCAATACTATTCTAACTGCTGATAAACAGCACAGGATTGAGTATAAACCTCATAAGTATGCTCAAACATCCGCAATAGATGACCTAGGTCATCTGTGGGTGTTTGTGCATACGGCTTATCTAGGTCTTACGTCCTTTGTAATGCTGCTCCCTAATCTCCTCTTTAAGCATCAAGTAATGAGCGGGCTCTCAGTAAATGTATACTCTTGAAGAAGTCAACGTTTCAACGACCAGTGGGCCATAGTAAAACTTTAACTGGCTGAGCTTGTCACAAAACCTAAGATAAATAGCTCCTGTGAATAGCCACCCTATCCAAATCCCGCATCCATTGATTAAAGTTCTGCTCCCAGGCTCATCAGCAGGGCCCTTCTAAAAGATGTTTACATGTTTATGTTTATATAGAGAGCCGAGGGCCATCCCTAACGAATCTTATTTATAAGCTCTTCACGTCACAACCAGGCCCACTACATAAATAAATGGAGACCTTGAGATGTGACCAATGTCCTTATGCTTTTTTTTCCCAATTAAATGACGTTATGACATTTGACATCTGTTTTAGTGATGACATGTGACAAGAGAAATTAATTATTTGAAAAATAAAGACGGTTTCAATTGTTGTAAAGGTTGCCTGGTGTGGTCATAAAACATCATCTTCAGGTGTATCAGGTACAAGTATACTTGTTGGAAGTTTCTTAGTTAAGATTAAAAAGACAATTTTCCATAAATGGCAGGACACAAAAAAAAAGTTAAATAATCTTAACTAAACCTGTTTAAATTATCGTTTTATCAAAGTTACGGGCCTTTTGTGGCTGATATCTGTCAAACAAATTCTGAAACTCGGATAAGCGCAGATACTACGAATAGATTTCAAGGCAATATCTAATACATACCTACATGTATTAGGGTCGATAAGGACTTATTACGATTAGTTGGGTTACGAATACTTGTATCCGAATATAAAATTCTTTGCTTATCTTTAGTACCCACGTGTTTCGGGGAAAGATGTACATATGTAAAGGATTGAATTTCTATCTTATACCTAAAGTAAATTCATTTTATGAAATTGAACCGTAAAATAAAAGTATTAGGATCCAAAATTATATAAAAGCCCAGCAAAAGGAATTCTTAAAATATTGTTTTTGTATGTTATTTCACCGCTATGTCTGGCATGTGAATAGAAAAATATCGAATAGAAAATTATTTTCTACTTCTAATATTTCAATACCACTTACTTCATAAAAAAGTCTATAAGTATGTAGAATCGATATTTTTCTGATCACAATTATTAAAAGGCTTACCATAAAGGCTTACAATTAGTTCAATTGAAAAAAATGCTTCAGACATTTCAAATATAATGTTCCAGATATTAAAGAAGAAACAAATGTTAAAGAATAAAATAAAACATTACAATAACAATAATACATCCAAACTCATTGCTACGTGGTTTCCAATCGGTTTAACTTTAACCTAGCTGAGGGCGCTTAGAGAATTCAATAACGTTTTGATCGCTGCACGGATTGCCCACACACCCCTGCGGCTGAGAAACGGGGATTCTTGATCTGTTTAAAGCCTAAATGGGAACCGCCCACTCGAACTCGAAACTACATATATTAACCTTAGGCCAGAGATATACATGCGAGCCAAAATATTATAGAGCTGTCGTTTACTTTGTGCAAAGTTTCGTAAAACAACTCATTCTGCAAATAAAAACACAAAATTGTCTCCCAAAATGTGAATCTTCTTACGACTACTCGTTATTTGGTCTTACGGTATTTTTTCTGTCGTCAAATATCTATCTTCACTCTAAACGAAATAAAGTTCGACACAGACGAATCGCCCGAGGTTGTAAATGTAAATTAAACATAATTGGTTTACGTCGGGTTGAAATTGAGAAAATATTTATCATGGAAATGAGAAAACAAGGATCCAAGCTTAAGACAAACTAAATCAGCCGTTGTAATAAATAACATCGCCTCGTATAAAAATAAGAAATTTATAAAACGAGGGGTTGCCCTTTTGCAAGCTAATCTGAAAGTCAAGTGTTGCCTTGTAAAAAATAACGTTGCTGCTAAATGGAGGCGTTTTCGCATAATATCGTTAAGAATTATGATTCTATGTTGACCTATTTACCTATTAAAACTTCCTCGGGAAAATTAACTCTTGAGTTTAATTTCAGGCGAGCGCTAAATTCCTGTAGCGAGCAAAAAAGTTGTACTTATTATTCGCTGCGCAAAAATTTTTCACTGTTTAATAACAGATAAGAGCTGTTTCACCTTTATACTAACTTCTACTTGTTCTCAACGCTGTTCTTGTAGTTCATGTGGTGAGTACTGAAATACTTTGTGTTGCCAGTTAAGAAAAATTGCATTTACAATGGAGAAAACGATGACCACATCGATAAAGTTTGGTACGTGACTGCATGAGGCAAAGTAAGCGACACTCCAACTTGCAGATGGCGTCAAAGATAATAGAAGGTAAACATTTGCTAAGGATGGCAACACAACTCACGCGCTTACGTTAGGGCTGCCATAACCGTCTTTATAATTTTGGACGGCTTGTATTTGACACATTTTCCTTACAATAATGGAGAATTTATCATTACACAATAATTATTATGATAAACTTATCATATTCCATTCAAGGTGTGTTTTACTGTTTATGAGTCGTAAAATAAAACGCGGAAGAAAGAACAATTAATACAAACATTGGATATGGACGCACTTAAATCTTATCAGTTGTACCGTATCTATTGATAACAGTTATTTATATAACTAGATACATTAGGTCAGCACTAGAACACGAGCCAAAAAGTCACTTTATTAAAGATGACTGGCAATGATAACTTAATTAACAATAATAACCTTTAATTTAAATAACCAACCATCAAAATAAGACCAATTAAAGCCAATTAATAATTTAGGTCCTGAAGTTTTAAAAGAAAATCGCAATCACTCTTAATTTAGCGTTCAAATTAAAATCGACTAATTTATTTTTAATGTTGAAACACACAGAGAAATAAGTAGCAACCCTAGCGTCAGGGGTGACACTCGGGAGCTCGTTCGTTTCATTTCATTTCCCATCTGATGTTTGCACAGTCAACACGTATCCCGTATGTGCCGTTTCTTTTCAATCCATCCAGTCCTCTGTGGGAGAAATGCTTTACCGTTTTGATTGAAAGCCCCTAAATGCGGTCTGCCTTTTAACGGTCGATGTAACAGCGGTGAATTTTAATGAGTCCAATTAAGTAAAGAACAGCAGCTTGTAACAGCAATTATAATTATTATGAGTGTTTTTAAAGACTTTTTGGGTGTTCCAATTAATGTACTTTTTTTTGTTGGTAAAGAAAGTGGTTGGGTAATTTTCATTTGGCCTTTAAAAATGTAGGAATTATGTTTTATTTTGTACTCATATCATTCCTTGACAATAAAAGATATCAAATGCCCACACAAACACCTCCGCTTTTTATCTCCATTCATATAAACCGAGGGGAAATAAAAACAAAATTCCCAGAAGCGATTTCATTAAAACATCTCACTACTTAAAAAGCAAAAGTGGCGCTCAAATTATCGTATTTCAAACAAATTATCGCCTCACAAAAAGGCCCAAACTCCAATAATACCCAAATAACATAATTAATTACTTAGACCGAGGGGCAGGAAAAATTTCACGAAAGATTGGAGATTAGAGCGGTTAATCCAATAAATAAGAACAAACTGTAGAACTCCGGGAGAGGGAACTCATCAATCAATAAAGAAAAAAGGGCCGTCTGAATCCCCCTTTACAAAGCCGCGGTGCAATTATCGATTTACTAATTGAATAATTTTTGCAGATTCTTAATAATACTTCTGAGGGTAGGTATTACAGAGTCTGAATTTTTCGGGTGATTATTATTCGTCACTTGTGTTCTTCATTTATCTTTTAGATATTAGGGTGTCCTAGACGCACCTGGTGCGTACGTGTAAGGTTACCTTAATGTTTATCAAAAGACGCATCATGAAATAAAATATATATATGGATCGTATGTTATGGTAATGTAGTTTAAATGAAATGGTCATTTTGTAATGATAATGAACTTATAGCTATTTAAAAAAAATGTGGTTTTCAAAATCAATTAACATTTTATACCCGTTTCTACTTACAACACCTAAATAAATGCTTAATCGCGCTATAGGATTTACAACCTTCAGCTCCGAGGCTAGCGTTTAAAAACCAACAACAAGCTTCTAAATAGCCATTAACTTTAGGGACGTCCATAGTGTTACTGAAAACAGCCACAAATCCGTAATCCTTCTCCAATCTGGCGTTAAGGCCCGTCTGCTCTGACCTACGCAACTCCTTATCGTCGTACAGGTGGATGTAACCATTCATCTGATAATCCTTCAGCTGCCCACGCTCAGAGGTGAACGTCTAGGTTCCTACCTCGATCTGGGTTGAAGATTTTATTCATGACGGGACAAAGGATTTAGCCTACCTATCAGGTATTTGTTGTAAGTCTAGGTATTAGTCTTTGTATGCTTTGATCGATGGATGTTGAAGCCAATTCGGGTAAAGTGGTCTTAATTGTCATTGAAGGTGATTTGCAAGTTTTACCGGAATTTAAATTACCTACTTTTAGCGTTGGCATGAGAACATTTTTTTTACATTTTTTTTGTTATTACACTGACATAGGCTGCAGCCGTGAGAAGTGGAAAAAATGAAGTTAGACCTTTGCCCAGCAGTGGTTACTAATCACACAGTGTGTAATGGACCTCGATGTCTATCAGTCAGTTACAGACAACCGTTGAAGAAGCTGTAATTATTATACCCAAAACAGATGTTTTATAACTCTCTATTCGGTTGAATTATAAAAGGTTACATTTCAATATAATTTATTTTTACAAAAACGACTCGAAGGACACCGCTAAATTTGGTCCTTCGAGTCTTTACCCCTAAATATTAAATTCTCATTATCGACAAGGAAAAGGCAGTAGAAACACCCAAAACACTGTCCTATAGCCTCACTAATATGGTTAACGCTCAGTCTGAAGTACGTTCTGATGAACGTACTTCAGACATAATATTACAGCTCCAAGCACAGTTCTTTCACTCTCCTCCCACACACACACAGACACACACACACACACAGTTCTTTCTTTCCTCCTCTCTTGCATTGCTGTCAAAATCACAATGATTTCTTTGCTCGTAGCAATAAAATTGTTCTTAGGTTGCTATGACTGATGAGGCTGTCAAAATTGTAATGATTTTTATTTTCGTGTTAATAAAGTTGCTTTTTAACTGCAGCTGTGAAAGGTAATATAATGTGAACGGACTGTAGATAAAATCGAAGATAATGTAATTGTCTGGATACCGTCCCGATATTGAACAGAATGGATAAGTGACAAAACTTCAGACTGCAAACGTGAATCCATTTTCTTTGTTGTTGTTTAATAAGGTTATATAATAGGTTGTCAAGTCGTTACTTTAATGTTATGAAAGCTATTATTAAACAAAGGGGTAAGCAAGGGTAACTAAAACTTAGATATTAATTATGAAGTATAGTACCAATGCTACATGGATGGCAATTGAATGAGGTTAACAAAGGTATGAAATGTATTGAAAAAACAAAATGGCGGCATTGATTCCAAAATGGGTCTTGTAGTATACAAACAAAAGACGAAAACCATTTGAAAAATGAAACTTACAACACTATAAAAAGGCTATTCAAAATCTCTTAATACTCTTTAGCCAAAACTTACAAACAATATTTTTGATCGAAAGTTTTACACGTTGAATACTTTTTTATCCAGCTAAAAGTAGGCCACCCCATCCCACCTTGATCTTGTTCGCTGCAAAAGGCGAGTAACTATCTAAGGGATTATACCTTTAAGGTGAATGGGCAGGAGTATTAACTTGTAGAACTGCAATATCGATATCATCTCGATAAGAAATGATATATTTATAGATACTCGACACTAACAGTTCTCTATTAGGGTTGCGACTCATGTAGCAGCACAGAATCACATTTCCTTTATTTGAGAGAGCTAGAGCGAGACACAGACAGCGAGACAGAGACGCTAGACGCGGCAGCATCGACGATAAACTAGTCAGCATGTTCTGATTCTGAGCGACGGAAAAATGTGATTCCGTACTGCTAGATGAGGCGCAACCCTTAGTCAGAGACAAGATTGTAAAGGCCGAAGAAAACTGGCTAACTGGTACTTTAGGCCAATAATATTGCTTTTATTAATTTGATAGAACCTTCGAAGATTAATGGGAGAGTATCGAATTTCTACAAACAAAAAGATAGATTACAAAAAATCAATGAAGAAAGCCATACCGTTGAAAAATTAACACATTATGCTACCAGTAGGTTAGTTATAAATTATCAAATAAACATTATTTTAGGAACACACACCCAACGCCGTGTGTGGCACCAAACGTACCCTAATATGACAACCTTTTGACACAAACTGTTCAACATCAATACAAAATTGATCGTACATACTCTGAACTCCACATTAAAATCCCATAAGACTTCACTTTTAACCGACATTTTTATTTCCATTCAGTTGCAGTCAATTCATATTTAAATCAGACATCATTTATTCATTTTAGGGCCTTATGAACGTCAAATAAGCCGTTCGTATTGTGCCTTGGGTACATATTTTATTGTTGTTTAGTAGCATTGGTGCATTGTCATAATGTTGTATACGCCTCCAATGGGTGTGTTGTTCATCATGAATGGAACTACTGTGACAATGTTTGGATTATTGTTGGTACTTTGTAAGTAGTCCTACCAGTTTTAGTATGACGGTTTCTTAGTAACTGTGAACATAATTGATATCGAATAGGGCCGCGCAGGCGATGGAATTATTGCTTGTAATGTATTGTGCCTGAGGCTTGTAGGCTGATCTAAATAATTGTTTTGTCTTTCTCGTTTTATTTTCTCCATTAGGTAAGCGGAACTAACTCTTCCCGAAGATTCATGAATTTGTCATAACCATTTTCAAAGTTTGTCAAAACAGGTTATCAGTTTAGGTTACAGTCTTCCTTGCCAGGGCAGCGGGACTGTTCGAAAGAGATACCGCGGCCCTGGAATATAAAGGGCAAGGAAGGAACATGGATGGGTTTTAGTCAGTACAAGTCTGACACTCCCTTCCGCTCTGCCCAGAGCGGGTCTCTAGTCTCCCTTCCGCTCTGCCCTTTTTTTTACGGAAGTCCCGGTCCGTAAACAAGAAAAAGTCAATAAGATTCCTTAACAAGATTCGTACTGTGTTGTTTGTGGCAATCACAAAACACGAAGCTTTTACATTTTTAACCATTGACCGAGCTGATGTTTGGGCGAAAATCGATCGTACAAGAGAGCTCAGCCTTGGGCGAAAGAAAACGCGATATTGGGATACTGCGAATCCTCTCCCAAGCGTGTAATGGTCGGGGTTTCAAACGCATGTACACAATTTATGGAATTTGTCTTTTGGGATTCACCAACATTACTACACCAGCATGTGGTTTACGGAAACTTTAAATAAACCTCGAATAATTTTAGTAAGACTGAACAAACTCAAAGGCCAATTTGTACGAATTACTTGACAAGTCCTAGAACTAATATTGAAGTAGACAAAACAATAACAAAACTAATGAATTCATAAAGGTTGGGGCCAAAGTTTGTGATACAGACCACCAACAGTTGGTAATCAAATAATTCGGTAAGAAGTGAGTACGGGAGCCAGTTTGGCAAACACTGCAAACAGATAATACCATGTTTGCCGAGGCGAACAAACACGAGGCGTTCAAACTAACAGCTCGAACATTAAGCAATTTGTTCTGGAACTCGTGAGGTGACGACATTTTGAATAAGGATTTTGTGAATGAATTTATTTTGTTCCGCCTTATGAAGCGAAGAAACTTTATGGGAAATGATTAAGGACTGAAGTTATTGGAACACTCGAAGTTAATCGCTTCGGTGTTCGTGGATTTTATTTAGTACGTGTCTCATTGGGAACTAATCTACTACGAGCATATAAACTTATAGGATCGAACTGAATTAGCTAGCGATACTTAGATAGACGTGACAGGCATCGATATCTTAACAAAATAAAACAAAAAAATAATAACTTAACGATTCTTTTGCAGATTTGAAAAGAAAATCTAAATATAAGTAATACGCCTGTGATATCAAGGTTCAGGCACTGATTCATCATCAGCCTATAATGTTCCCACAGCTGGGACATAGACCTCCTCTCTATGAGAGGGAATGAGCTATAATCCACCACGCGGGCCCAGTGCGGATTGGTAGACGTCACATGTCTTCGAATTTTTGATTCTAGGACATGCCGGTTTCCTCACGATTCTTTCCTTCACCGTTTTTGAGAGCAGTGGTGATGAAATAAACAAAGTAATGCGCCTGCCTGGGTTCGAACCCAAGACTTACTGTACGTAAGTCGGGCTCGCTACCACTGGGCCACCGCTGCTCTCCTAGAGAAAAAAACACTTACATGAGAAATATTAAACTAATTTAAAACATATGATTTTACGTACAGTCTTGGCAAAAAAAAATACAACATAGGTACACAGATTGCGTCATTCAATATAATTAATACAAAAAATGAAGCCATCGAAGACTCTCTACTTATATTAACGAATAGGTTAGTAATTAAACATCCAATTACTGTGACATTACTCAATTAATTACTACTACAAAAACTCATTACCAGTTTATAAAACTATTGGAATAAAAGATGTTTTCAGTGACTTCACTACAAGAAGGTGACCAAACTTTTAACGACACTTTTGATTTCTAATGAACGAGCTTCTGGCAAATGTGCTACTATTATACAAATGGAAAGGATATTACAAAATGTGAAAGTAATTCTACCCTTTTTTTTGCGAATGGCATCTCGTAGGTCAACCTAGAAGGTTGTCGTCTGCTTAACCTGACTATCCTGTAGGTGCCTACATGCCTTGAGTTCAAGGCCTCCAGCCAGAGCAGTAATTCTACTCGTCTGTTACTTACCACGTTACCTTTTCACGCCTAACTGATCTAATTCGGAGGGCCATAATTTACGAATAGACCGTATTCTTGTAACTTCGAAAACCTATAACGATGGAGTTTTTTGTCGGTTCTTCTCCATAGGAAACGACCAACCGAACCGTGCACCTTCTGGTCGACGTTTAATAAGCGCCTATGTAGGCCTATGTGAAATAAAATATTTGGCCAATAATTGACATTTCAATCGGAAAATGTCATTTTAAGTAAATCAATGGGTCAATACATTATTTTCCCAGAAAACCCCAGCTATGAACAGTATTTCTACGCGGAATAAGGAGTAAAAATAAAAACAAGCTTCCATAATAAAATATAAAACTCACAAAGAATGAAGGTAACAAAAACCCACAAAGAGGAACCAAACACCTTATAGAACTTAAAAAGGTTCTACAAGAAATAGAAGTTAGAGTTTAGAGCGTGGTACGGCGATGTTTTGGCGTTAGTTGTAAGAACAAACAAACAAGTCGTTCCATTAGCACTAATTGTGTTAGCTCGCGTGCCCTGTGAACGAACACGGAGTGAGGAAGCTACTGAGATACGGTGATGGAACATGCAAGGATTAAATATGCTTATGCACTGTGTTTGCGGAATAAGGTTCTATTGTAAAAAAAAATTGATGAAGCTTGTGGAAAAAGAGTCGTAATAATATAGTCATATTCTTCAATTTGGCCTATAAAAGTTTGGTCATGGAATGTTGAACTTTAGTGAAGGATAATATTTTTGAATATACAATTTTTTTATTTTTTGAATATTTTTGAATGTTAGAATGGGTACATTATAAAGTAAGTGCTAGGCAGTTATTGTGAGGTCAAAATTCTGAGGATGAGGACATCTTTACGACACGAACGGACCTAATGAAATCTTTACGACATCTAAGCTTACAGCGTCTTACAATAAGTAACATAACATCACGCCTGTAATCCTCGAAGGGTTCGGCAGAGGTGTACTTACTAAAGTTTTATTTAGGGGGCGAGCCTAATATCATCAACCGGGCACAAATCCAGACTCCGACAATAACTCGGTGTCTAAATTATAAACAGAAAAAATAACATGTAAAAGTATAATACATCTACGTAGTTTATATGATCTGGGACAGGTACACTTCCCTTCCTTCATATATCATTGTATATTGCCAGAGAAATATCTTCAGTGGCTGTTTATATTGACCCAGTGGCTGCTAATTTTGTTTTTGATGAATAAAACGACAATTCATAAATGAAAGAGGCCATGTTGTGAGTGTGTGAGAGTGAGAGAAATTTTAGTATTGTTTTCAAATATAAACAATAATTAGCTACAATATTATAACGTAAACTTAATCACAATCAAATAATCACTTCATAATCACTATCACTACATATTATAAAATGAAGTCCTCCGCCGCGTCTGTCTGTCTGTTCGCGATAAACTCAAAAACTGCTGCACCGATTTTTATGCTATTTTCACCATTGGATAGAGTAGTTATCGAGTAAGGTTTAAGTATATAATTTGTTAAGTTGTTGTTGCGGGAACGGGATCAAATTTCCATGATTACTTTTGGTCGCGATAGCCGACATCCACGCAGGCGAAGCCGCGGGCATCAGCTAGTAAAATATATTTTTAAGTTAAGCTGAGAATGAGAATGAGCACTAAACACAAAACGCCCGCCCTTTCGCCAAAGTAAACACTAGACCAATAAAATATTCTTAGAAATATATCTAACGCTTTGCAGACGCTGTTGACATCCAGTAAGTGCTTCTTGGAAACCTAAATTCATAAAGACATTTTGACATTAGCTTTGACTAAAAGTTCGCAAACAATCTTGAAGGTAAATCCTGAAAATACCAACATTATGAAGAGGACCATTTATCAAATTCACTAAAGTAATGTTCTTTTCTTATCTTGGCTCTCGGTTTTTCTCTGAGACTTGAGATAAGTACAAAGCTTTATGAAAATTAGGAATGTCTCCACTATCCGGATGAAATGCCCTTATTCTTGAACTTTTACAACCACTGCGAAGTTTTTATCTTGAAATTCCTGGCGACAACGGTTGTGACTGTCTAGGAGATTTCGCAAGAATTTTCGAAACTAAAATGAGACACAGCTCCACTTTAACTGAATTTTAGAAAACTTGTAAAAATAACAGCATTTGCTAAGTTAAAAACGCAAAGTTTTTATTACAATCAAAATGATTCAAATGCAGAATATATTAAAACAAACATCTATAACAACAGATAACGTTGAACTCATTTCCGTTGTGTTAAGTACATACCGTGTGATAAGTAACAGTTAAAAAAAATACAGAAAAAAATTCGAAAACCGTTCTTTCGTAATCTTATCAAATGATTGCAAAACAATAAAAGATATCTATCGTTCTCAGTATTGTTTCGACTGTACAAACCTTATCTTTTACGTAATTGCCTCAAGTTTGGTCCAACAATTCTGTCATCATTACGTCTTTATGATTGAGCGACAAAAACGATTGGTATTTTTAAGAGTAAGCCCAAATGGGAATAAAAATAAATTCATTTTATTGCTTAATAAACCGCTGTAAATTTTATCATAACAATAAGTACGCATTTGTTTCATGGAGGCGATTTAAATCTGTTTTTATTGACGATATAATGGACGTTTTGGGAATGTCGATTTATTAAAAGGTTTCGCGATGTAATGTACAGTCGACTGCACGTGGTAGTAGCACTCACACCTCGAAATGGTCTAACTTTATACGCAGTTTCAATAGAATAAGGACCAGCTTATTGCTGCTGTACGGCCAGCCGTACAATAAATTTCCACTTTACATAATATTAGGCCTATTACGCAAATGACTATCCACAAAAACATAACAGGCCATTTATTTGTATTACCAATTCTATTTTTTATATAATTCATCTCCATTAGCCTGGGCCATTTTTCTTTCTAATAACACGAGCTATAATATGTTCGCTGTCCGTTCTAGTTCAATTTTTCTGATCAATGTTGGCATGATTAATTGAAAAAAAATGTATCAAACTAGCCGGTATTAGTCAGCAAGTAATTTTTGCACGTACTGAATTACCGATAGTGACACAAGAAACCCCTCGTTCAAATAACAAATAAAGGTAAAGAACCTACACGTCATTTGATACGTAGTACCGCAAACAAATTGTTATTAGTCACACAAAACACATTATTACTGTGTTGTTAAAAATTTATATCACATCTTGATGACACGCCCAGTTATTTTAATAAAATATAAAAGTTACAAGAAGAAAAAAGAAAAGAAAAAAGGTATGTAGGAAATGTTTGACAGCTGTAATCACTTGTCATCCACCTGTCACTTCGGAAGCAAATGGGCTCAAATTGCCAGTACGTGGGACGCACCTATTATGCATTTTGTTTTTGTTAATCAATTTCTGTCGACCAGTACTTTTGTCGAAAGGGAAAGCCATAACTTTTTTATTTGGAATCCAATTGGCTTAACGGAAATAACTGGTCTAAAAATACTACCAATTATTTTTTATGTTTGTATTGGGGACCGTTTGGAGGGTAGCATAACTCTTAAAATTTCAAGTTACACCTACATTTCAGGACGGGAGGACAGTAGGGTCCATAAATGATACCTAGCTTTTTGTTTCTATGCTACGTTTATTTACAGACGACTGCGTTAATTTAGGATCCCTCACGAATTAAGATACTTTACAAAAGGGGTTTTTACCTAGACCTACACTCAATGGCTTTTACACTCAAAGTTGCTACGAATAAACAGTTTCATTCCATATTTTATTACGTAACTAACAACTACCTAGCCAAAATAACTCATGATAATACCAAACATTATTTACTAATTAACCACATAATAACTACTTTTTAATTCGTTGAATACACTAATTACGGAACTCCGACTATTTTTTTTTTAATGTTGTTACGGAATACTTTTGAACAACGTTCCCGTACTCACCTGGCCTATTTTTATGACCTCATCAACTAATGATTTAACCTTTCAATGTATTTGAAATTTCCTCGTGATTTTCCTAATGGACCTCACGCCCTACATTATTTTTTATGCCGCCATAGTGAATTAATATTACATGAACACGAGTCTGATAAAAATAAAAGAAACTTATAGTAAAATTATGTTAAGGTTTTATGTGATTAGAAGATGTTGGTTGGGTAATTACCTTGTACTGTAAAGAAATAAAGAATAATCTTGAAGACGGTAGTAGGGTATTGGTAGTTGTTCCAGGTCTGGCTGTTTGTGTATGTGAGTTTAAATGTTTGTAAACGCACCCGCGATACAGGAGAAAATCGTGGGTCAATGTTTTCTTTTAATAAGAAAAAAATGTTGAAGGAATTAGAGGACATTGACTCAAAAGTTGAAACATTTAGTTTTTGGTAGAAAAGCCAGTTTTGTCAAATAAATGGCTACATAGACATACATTTTAGATTACGTAAGAAGTAAAAACACTCGCCATTTGTATAAACTAGGTTTTTTGGAATGATACGATTAACCTTGGCTTTATAGCTAACCAGTCACCTAATCTCTTCGCTGGAATCAAAAAAAAAATCGAAAGGCCTCAGTTGCAGACCACTTAGAGTTACGCCATCAAATTTGGCCCTGCCGATGAATCAGGTCTTACAGAACTGAGGCTCTAGCACGAGTGCACGGTAAAAACGGAAAATTACGAGCAATTTTTTTAAGAATTTATACAAATCTATGGGTGATACCACAGGGGGATACTGACTCATGTCTTAGGTGGCCGTAGCAAGGAAAATCTGCTTAGGTGAAAATTAATTGATTATTCTGCCCTGGAGTGTAAATGTGGTGCTGTTCCACAAATGATGGCGCACAGTCAAAGTGAAGAACTCTCCGTCGGCAGCATCTGTGTTCCCTCTCACATTTAACCCGTCTGCCTACAAGGCAATAGTAAACAGGCATCTTCTGGGCACAATCGTTCCATGATAGACCTCATACATCATGCGTGCTCAAGGTCGACAGCAGGCCCACTTCTCAATAAAAAAACATAATTTAAAAAATCATATCGTGTCTTGCGTGTCCTGTTGTTTGTTCCTGACGGGAACTGATGGACGCTACTGAAGTCGCTGATATCGTGGCTCAGTTCTGGGCCGACACAATTTAGATTGCCATCGACACGCTACGAAGAAGATCGTGATACTAATAACGCTTGTCGAAAAAAAAGATGCTATGGAATAGTTGTATGTTCGATTAAAAAATCGACATATTTACGGCTCGGTCGTGCTAGGACCTCCGAACCTCTGAGTCCGTTGTACTATTACTCTTAACGAACAGGTTATAACTGTAATCCTTCTCCAAGAATCAGTGACATTGATGAATCTACTTCATCTCCTGTTCGTCGGGACATAAAATTATTTTCTCAGAACGCGGATGACTATAATTCTATCAAATACAGTATACAATGCTTGGACGGATATTTCTGTTCACGATTGATGACTCCGTAATTTGGTTGCCTAATATTCTGGGAAGGC
Source organism: Lycophotia porphyrea (assembly GCA_950005105.1). Taxonomy (NCBI): domain Eukaryota; kingdom Metazoa; phylum Arthropoda; class Insecta; order Lepidoptera; family Noctuidae; genus Lycophotia; species Lycophotia porphyrea. The sequence goes on from OX465396.1 coordinate 7,465,220, forward strand.
GTTTAGGATGCATTTGGATTTTGGAGTGATGTCATAATTATTGTTATTTTAAGGTGTTTTGTTGAATGAATTAGAATCCTGATTCGGTTATTTTAGTTTTTTTCCTGTGAGAAAGTTGTTATGTTTAGCTTTGGTACATTTGGTATCTCAACATCATTTAAGTATATATGTGGGTGTTCCATTAAGTTCGCATTCTAATTGTACAAATTGAGTAGTTAATTTAAATAATAACACTTATACGTTAATCTTGGTTCGAGTTTAAAAAAATCGTTTCCTCTCGGCTACCAAATATTTCTACTGAATAATCGACCAATTCCGGTTGGAATCAGAACCAACTGTGTGACTAACGACTACCGTCCTATGTTAAAATACTCCTACAAACAAAGTGTCAGGCAGCCACTTAAACCCAGCATAATTTATTAATTTGTCTGTTTCCCCTAATTATATGCTACTAATGTTTATTTAAAAACACGTACGATTTATAGCATACTTAGATGCAAGCTTAACTCCAATATAAACATAATTAAGACTAATAGACCAAATACAAGATGGCTGTTCGATAAGGTACCTGTTTTTTACTGCGGAACCCGAAACCAAGGGCTATTAACTAATTTCATAGCTGCACCTGTTCGTGTCAATAACCAGGGAGGCACTATAAAATTACTTTAGACTTTAAAAAAAGTGACGATGTGGAAAAAACTGTGTTAGTCATTCGCCTAATTAGGGTGTGTAATACGCTGATGTAAAAACCTAATTTAAAAAAAAAAATGTAACCGTTTTCGATGAGAAAAGCCAACAATAAAAAGCAACCAAAACTTTAATCTATTATATTTAATAATGAGAGTGAAAAAAATTCAATTATTATAATTTCGGAACTTTTAAAATTAAATTACCTATAAGCATTGCACAGTATGGACGGAAGTACAGACGCCAGCAGGTCAAGCTACCCGAAACTGTCATATTTTCCCAATCAACCTTGAACCTAATGTTCTAGCGATAAAATTGAAAATCTATCAAAGTTTGATAGATTGTAGTAGCTTGATGTGCTGCGTCTGTACATAGTTAATTTAATCGACACTAGAACGACATTGAATTTAATGTTGCCATATATCACGTAAAAAATTCACGCAGTTGTCAAATCTAAATACTGATAAAAAACTGTTGTGCATTTTGAGGAGATTTCTAGTTCTATTTCGATTCAAAACCTACCTATTTATGAAGGTCGTTATTGCGTATTTAGGTTTATTATTGTTTTCTTTGCCAAACGCGTGATAAAAATATACCTCTGGCATAAAGAAATCCGAAAGTCATGGATAACGACCAACAGCTGTTTTTCTTTTACTGGACATGTTAGTGAAGTTCGTTGTTTGTTTTTACAAGATAAAAACAATAATACTTTGCAAAATAAACCACAAAGCAAAACTCATTGCTTATTATTTCTGAAAATAAACGTGCGTGTTCTATCTGTTCGTACAGAACGCACCCATTTACAGGGAACGTACTATCAAAGGTGCGTCGGCGCTCGACGGACGAGCCAATTTATCAGCCACAGTTCCACGAACAACTATTCGAATTTCGAACTACATTTGTTCACAGAACCAACCAGCATGAAACGACCCACGTCGTCGGTACATTACCGTAACACGCAAACAAATGACTATGATTTTTTAAACGTCTGAGCTCAAGGTAAAATGGACGTTAGATAATAGGTGGGTATGTTCAGAAAGTAATGACGATGACGTAATGGTCCAGTTTAAGTTACATGTTGAGGTTTTTTTATAAAGAATCTTAATAAACGAATTTGAATTGCCTCTGAGGTAATCTTTTTCTAAATTGATGTGGCAAGTGTTAAGTTTTAATGTCACCAATCTCCATTAAAAGATAGTTACTTTTATAAATCGGTTCGGTTACTTCCCTACAAATTATACAAATTCTAATGCCATTAGTAACAAATCGCCTTGTCTGCATTAACAACTAATGTTTTTTTTTTGGAAAACTCGTGTCTTATCTCTTCATATCGAGTGCTAAACCTACTCGCCTATTAAGAATGAAGTTAGGCTAACTATCGGCAGCATCGGCACGCATTTCAGGGCAGTATTTCTCTTTTTGTTTTTATTCCAAAAGAATATCAAAGAAGTTTCAAGCATAGGTACTTAGTTACCTTAATAAAAATGCTCGTTATATTAGCTTGCATGCCTATCGCCCTACCTCCTTTGTTGTGTACCTACGTAGGTATTTGGTACGCGTCACGGAGGCCTGATTAAGCCCTTAACCCTTACGTGATTGACGTAATTTGAGCAAGCATTTGACGTCAAATTACCATTATCTACCGAGAGACAATTCTATGCGTAATTCGGTACAGTTTTTCCTGTAGAGAAGTGTGGTGAAAAAGGTATATTTCTTTGGTCTTTATTGTTACATAATGGACAAGTAGGTACTTTTAGTTTGGTATTTAATTTTCCAGATTGTTTCAAGGTTCTTAAACATAAGTAAGTATTTCGTACATACCCAGACCAGCACCTATTAAACATTAACTACCGAGAAATTATTAAAGATTATTAAATATATATTATATTAAATTTACATAATGTATTCCTTAATTCTGCATGCTAGTTTTAGCGAATTGTGTGAGCAACAGTAATAAAACTCGACCATCTGTAATGTACTACGATTTTAGCAAATACATTTCATTTCATTTCATTTAAATAGACCCTAATCACTCAATATTTTTTTTTTATGGAACAATGCTCCTGAAATACCACTTCTTACTTACCTAAACTAAACTTACTTAGGTATGCATACATCTTCTCTTCATCAAAGAAATTACTTTTTCAAATAGATGAAAGAATATCGTACCTGGAACAATAAAAACAAAAATTACTTAAAAAATCTAAAATATACTTAACTTTAAAGGGTCATAATCCAATCCAATCCACTGTATGTACAATCCAATGCTACAGTCATTCCGCAAAAACGAAACAAGATTTTAGAAAATGCCTATTTTATTCTTGATAAAAAGTACATTTACCAAATAACCTTTATGTCTGAGCGCTGACTCAGACTCTTCGTTTTGTGCTCAGTCTGGGTCAAGAACAATCGCAAGTTCACCTACCGGGAAATTCTAATGAATCCTCTGTGAATCCCCCTATTGTATTAAAAGTAAAATCATCACAATTATCATATTTTATACACAGGCAAGGCCAATTCGTATAATATTACTAAACGACAATACTAAAATTGATAGAAAAACAATAAATAAAACCCACTTAGAAAAACAATGCAAATTAATTTACATTGAGTTCATAACATTTAAGTTTACTTACCTACTGTATTCTTTTTTCAAATTCAAAATTTAAGAACGGAATATGAATGATAATTTTTAGTACAATTTATTACGAGTTCAAAATTCAGCCAGCAGGAGAAATTAAAAAAATAACCGCCGTTCCAAAACAGCGATAAATACCGCTGTTCAAAAAAACTCAAGTATCATCAAAATTAAGTCAATCAAGTAACTTTTACAATACACGATCTCCCCTTAAATTACCCAAACCATTACTTAGTCATTATAATTTCCCAAGAATTGCAGTTACACAGTCGTAAAGTAGAACTGCTAAACTCTCTTTGTAAACAAGCATCGAACGAGCGAAGCACATAATACCATTAATTCAGCCTAATTAGTGGAAACCATACATTACATTGCAAACGGATGATTAAACCGCTTTAGCTAATCCTGCTTTTACACTCTATTTCTCGGAAAATTATGGTAAAACCACAAAATATCTCTTTACGGCTTTAAAACCTCATTTTGCTTATTAATTTCACTTTTTGATTGCAGCAATACTTTTTTATTGGCTGTATGATCGTAAAATATCATTGTCTGTGGGTTAAGGCTCTAGCGATAGTCTATGGCGGCCTTCAATAATTGAATCATTAAGCGAGCTTTAAATTGACATTATCGTATTTTTAATAGTACGAAAGGTCGTAATTCAAAGGTGTCACCTATGTTTAATGTTTGCAAAGGTCAATGATTGTACATCCTATTTGCAGTATATTGTTTAATATATTCAGAGTCTACAACATACCAAGAAATGACCAGTGTTATGTATGAGATGCATGTTTTAGATAGATCCTGTACTAAATACCTAGTTGAATTTGACTACTCGGACAAAATCGAACCCACACACTCATCGGCCCACAATATTGTTGTTACTGTACGATCACAATGGTATTAGGAACCGGCCTTGAATTGAGCCGAACTTGCTACCATTGATGTATTGTGACTTAATACACCAATGATAGCAAGGTCACTTTTTATGTAAATCTGCAAGACGTGCCGCAACTACAGTAAGTTTGACAAGTAAAACTTCATAAAAGTAAAAAATAGGTCTTATTATTTCTGCGTAAGGTGTTTGATTAATAAAAAAAAACATACAGAACTTATTTAAATATAAAGAAGTCTACGTTTAAACTTTCGAATTGAAGACATTTTTGTTATTTGGCAGACGATTTTGTTTCGACTTATAGGTATTTAAATTCTTTAATCAAAATGAAATATGGTTGTAGGTAATTATTATTTGTAATCCATTCGCTGACCAAAGGGGGGCCACGCACGAGTAAACAACTTATCAATTACTCTTTCAATGTGTACAAACGATTAGGAACAGTCCGTGCGTAAGTTTGTAATAAAACTTCGGAAATCTGTGTTTGATTTCATGGAAATATAGTTTTGTTTTACTTTTATCAGCATATGGTAGAGTTGGGTACGTGATATCAAAGCTTTCTTTTAGTCTGCTTTATTTAAGGGATTTTTGTACACAATTGCGACGATTTCAATCCCATTGTACTTTTACAAGATTAACCTACTTCCTAAATTAATTTAGCTTACAAAAAACTTTATTTAATCTCTTATCTAATAAAAAAGTATATAATATTTTAGCTGCTTCAGAGGTAGGCTTAACTAAAATACTATGGTACACTCCAACATCCATTCCTGACAATTTCATCGCGTTGATAACTGCGTTTCTCTTATGAGTATATCGGACACATTCCACCAACACACGCTGTGCATCCTCTATCTTGCCACACACCTCACAGTTTGGAGAGTCAAATAGGCTGATTAGGCTTAAGCGAAAAAAGACCTCCTGTGCATACGATCATCGGTATATTTTACAACCTCACTATTAGTAGTCATTGGACTTTCAAATTGTACAGTTTTGTTTCCTCAACTTATGTTGAAAAATAAGCCCACAGCAAAGTTTTTGTTTCGACACTAGTCAAGCCATAAAAAAATAAATATATATTCAGAAAAAAGAAGCGCTAAATCATAATAAAACGTCACATTTATATAAAGAACTCCCGCTGTGAGACCGCCAGTAAGTCACGGCTAAGATACAGTTACTCTGTGCTACTAGATACTAAATCTTTAAAAAAAAATGTAGCTTGCATAATATTGTGGCGCCATTTCTGCAAAAAGTAAAACTTAGAATTCAATTACAATATGTTGTATTTTTTACACTTCTTCGTTGGTCGCGACAGCATGAGCATTAGGTACTGGTTTCATGTCCGAGTTTGGCCTAAATATTATCGAGTTTTTCTAAAAGGAATTTCTCAATAGCAGCCCCGGAGTCTGGATTTGTGTCCGGGTGATGGTAATAGACTAGCTCTCTATTAAAAATAGGACTTAAACATAACTGGTGAAATGTGGGTGAACTACACACACCGGCAAAATTAGAGGAACATAAAAAAAATGAATTATTTTTTGGGATTTAATGCATTTTATTTATTGTTTTCGGTTTATTTGAGTGTGTTTGTTTATTTTATGAAAGAAAACAACAAAATGTGGGGTAGTTAGAATTGATTTATTGAGAAATAATAAAAATGGTCGTAACTGAAAAATATTGAAGTCCTAAATTTACAACAAAAAAAAGTAAAAACTCAGAATTAATAGCGTGTGTTACCTCCACGTGCTCTTCTTAGCGCTTCAATACGTCTACCCATGCTCCTGATGACACCTCCAATCATTTCCTGAGGCAAAATGTCCCATTCTTCAACCAGCGCCAATTTCAGTTCTTCGACATTCCTAGGGGTGGATTTCTTTCTCGGACCCTGCGTCCTATCATGTCCCAGACATGTTCTATTGGATTCATGTCTGGAGATCGTGCTGGCCAGTCTATCTGCGTTATACCGGTCTCATTAAGGTAATCCTACACTATGCGCGCTGTGTGGGGGCGTGCATTATCGTGCATAAACATAAAATTTGAGCCTATGAATGGAGCAAAAGGGATAACATGAGGTTCTAGGATCTCCGTTATGTACCTGTGTGCAGTCAGAGAACCGCCATCAATGATGACTAGAGCGGTGCGTGCCGTTAAACTTATACCACCCCACACCATTACCGACCCTCCACCGTAAGCCGTTGTTTCGGAAAAATTTGCTTGATGGTAACGTTCTCCTCGATATCTCCACATCCTCTCCCTTCCGTTAGTGAAATTTACACAGCAGCGGCTTTCGTCGGAGAATAAAACTTGACTCCACTCACCGGACCAATTTTGATACTGACGGGCGAATGCTAATCTGGCAACTCGATGGCTCACTTCAAGTTTTGGCGCTTTTGCTGGCACGTATAACTTCAAACCAACTTCATTCAACCTTCTCCTCACTGTTCGTTCACTAACACGTACGTTACGCACTTCTTCCAAGACATTTCGGGTCTGAACAGCCGTTTGACGACGATTTCTTAAAGTTTGCACCCTTATAAAACGGTCGTCTACGGCACTGGTTGCACGATTTCTGCCTTGCCCTCGCCTGCGCACGTAAGATCCTGTCTGTCTGTATCGTTGCACATTACGGTGGATCACGGATACTGATACACCCAACGTTCGACTGACTGAACGGTAGGTGTGACCTTCCTCAATCATTGTTACAGCCCTGGCGACTTCAGTTGCTGGCAAATCACTCATTCTGTATGCGATACAATGTTAACTCTCCAAGCAAAACAAATAAAATGAGCTAGGGCCACCATTGACTGCTTAAACCATCTTCCTTATCAAAAACACTTAGAAGCGTTAATTGTAAACAAACACTTAAGAGGGTACAATTTTTGTAAGAGGGTTGAAAAATGTCAAAATGGCCCATTATGCTATGTTGAAAAAGGGTAATCATTCCAATATACCGGACCACTTGTCGAAATACCTATAGGTTTAAAAAAAGAGGCACCTTTTTTTTGCGTTCCTCTAATTTTGCCGGTGTGTGTATATTAGGTACCTATGCCTTTGTTTAACCCTTGGGGGATTAAAGGCGTGGTGTTACGTTATACCATTTCTGAGAACATTGACAACTAAAAGTTATATCACAATTTCTTATGTACTTTTAACACTAGAATCACGCATGCCCGCAGTAAGTTGAACGTGATCATTGTAACTTACAATAAGTAAATTGTACAAAAACGTTGCCTTTTATTTCGTCGAAACAACATAAAAGCTTACTACAAAGGTTTGTATAAAAAAAAACAAAATCGAATCACTCTATGGCCATGAAAAAACCAACGGCCTTGAACTGGCGGTGTTCCAAATTAAACATCGCAAGTTGATATAGAACTGTTAAATGCGAAGTTCCGTGTTTAAAAGTTTAATAATATACCCTCTTGTGTTCCACTCTACAAAAGGCTTATTATAAATACACACGAGTACCTTTGTACTTACGATTCTACGTGGCTTTCCGTTTCCGGAAACATTAATTAATTATTTAGCTTTTGCTCCTTCACATCCTTTCTTTTTAGAAGTTCTTAACGTAATGAATTAGTCATACATAATACCCATACAGGTTTTTCCTGTACCCAATCAGCATGGGTGACAAAAACCCCCTGGCTAGGCCATTATACAGCGGATGAGGTGTCATAATTTTAATCCTCTGTGTTGATCAATTACGGTATCTTATGGACACCTGTGAACTTTAAATATATCATTTTAAATAATGCCGCATATGGGCTCAAGCTGTGTTCATAATAATATCTACTTGGAATTATATTGAGGCGCCCCTTACTTAATCATACTCTTAATTTAATTGGTAAGACAGGATCGTAGAAAATAGAGCCACTGCATTGGATTCGATATGAGCACATTTTGACGCAAAGTAATTGTGCATTACAAGAGCTTTTCCGACTGACGCGGACGGTCACAAGTAACGATACTTCTAAGATCAGCCCGTTATGAGATTGTCCAAAGCCTAGCATCTAAGATAGCTTTTTGACTGATCTATTTACAAAAGAATGAGCGATTCTCATGTTTATTACTTACCGCCACGAGAAGGGAAACAAAGTCATTAATGAGTGCAGTAGCACTGTCGTGCATCCCAATAAAGAGATTTCACATATTTTTATCAAAATCCTTATAAACTATGTAACGTTTGGATCCTCCGAGCAAATTGAATCGCCTTAACACTATTTACGAAGTCATTTATTCGGACCTTACGACAAGTAATCCTAGTTTGTGTCGGTATAGGGATTTTCGTATTTCCATAAGCAGTATTTTTTCCGTTCACACCGGATTCTGATATATCTACCTCGCTTTCCCCCGAAACTGTGACGGCTCTTCCAATGATACAAAATGTAGCTGTATTTTTCAAATACATTTCGTAGAATTTAACGAAAACATAGTATGAATCTGTTTTATTAATCTTGTTCTACCTTTCCCTGGATAATAATTGGTTTAATGTTATAACAATATAAACTTGATATGTGAAAGGTCGAGAGCCTAACGCAACATGGGTATCTAAACATACATAACCATTTAATCATACGTACCTATTAGTTTAAATTAATTAATAGTTTTGCTTTAAACTTTAAAAGAACTCTGCGCAACAATGTTCAGGCATCGATCCTTACCAGAAACCAACTCGTTTAGCTAATACTATGAGCTCTAAAGTTTTTTCATAACGTTACATCATTATGAGGGTAAAATATTCCTCAACATTTATTTTCCAGTCAATTGCAAGAAAATATAGCCGTAAAACTGGTACAACCGTACGAATGCATTTACTTTATATACTTCATCGTTACATACGATACCCTTGAGAAATAGCGAGAAATGTTGCCACAGTATGGGACTCTGATATCTGCACCGAGATGCTTAATAAATCAAATGCAGTGAGAGTTATCGGGCGTCCACATCGATACATAGTATGAATTTATTGCACCAACTTGTTTTACTGTTCGAGTAAAAGAAAACTGGTAAATTAAGAGTTATTCCAATGGTCCTTGAGTATTTATGTAGCTGGAAATAAATTGCTCAAAGACATCTTTATGGAGAAGAAAAATGTAAATACGAATTGCTGTTTAATCAAAAATAACGAAGTTATCCCTGAAACAGGTTAGCAAAAAGGCAAATTCCTTCATAACATTTTACTGTTTAGGTTTTGAAGCTTTGATCAATTTGAAAAGAGAATCCAAAAGAAAAAATGGAGATTTTAATTTTGAATTAGGCAAGCAGGCTATTTAGAAATTGGAAGCTGTATATTTCGTTTTTTTTTTATTGAGCATGGAAATAATAAGTACTATAAGGTCCTAATTAATAGTGTTGTCATATTTAACGCCAAAATAAAACAGCCAGTAAAGAAAGCCTCTAGAATCATCATTAATTCATAAATAAATAAATAGTGTAAATACAAAGGAATGATCTGTTTTGACGTCATCGTGGTTGTGTCGCGGTTGTTGGCACAAAATGTGGAGCGGGCGCGACGCACTCCTTCAAATGACGAGGGTCGTCATAGCTTTCATTCCGTGCCGCCGCGGTACGACCGTGGTAGGGTTGCCATGAGCTTTAATAATGACGTTGTGAATGAAATGTTGCGGGGAAATTGCCTGTTGTGGGTATAATGATGGCGGGTGACAGCGTGATAACCTATTTGCTACGAATCTAGAGTCGATTTATTTGATCATTTTAAACAATTTATAGTAAGTAATTTAAAATAAACATAACTTTGGATTGTGCAAAAGTTTCGACAGTTTTATGTCCAAGTCATGACAATTTTATGTAAATAAAATTTCCTGGAAAATTATAAAAACCGTCATATCGTTTTCACCATATTACTAAAACTATTAAATCGTTTCCGAAACGGGTACAGAAACTTTTGGAAGCTCATCAATAAAACATCAAAATTGAAATTTCCCCATCAACCAACCATAAGAAATCGCGTCATACAAACACCGAACTCAAACGGAACGCGAACAAATGGAACATTTCATGCTTCAACAGTCTCTCTCAACCCTAGAGCGCCGGGTGGTCTTTGGTTACATAATCGTCACCGCTGCGGGCCATTGGGACTCTTAACTTCAACTTGACATGGCCTATTTCTGAGGAATTTGACATCTTTGCCACTTCCAACTGTGCCTCTGTGTAAGAGCCTTTGACAGAATAGCCGTTCGGAGTGTATAAGTTTGCTAAGATTATTTTTAGAATAGGTATTTACTTGTCATCAGTTTTTCCTTCATCAGGGCAAGTAAATACAATGGCGTACGTTGTTTTATTCATACGAGTAAATAAAATTGAAGTGCCTGTTTGTTATTACAAAATAGCAGCTTTTTACATGTTAAGAAAAACATTATGACGTGGATGGACCGATTTTAACGTGGCTTTTACAGGCAGATAGCTAATGTCATAAGGAGTAACTTATTTTTAACTTTATTTTAGAAAAGGGATTAGGGTTCCGTACAAAAAAATGAAAACCCATGAAATTGGGAAATCATATTTTTATAATAATTTCACACGAACGAAGGCCGCGGCCCGTGGGCAACAGCTAGTTTTTAAATATTTTTGATCAGTAAATTATATACATGTTAAGATGTGTATATAATTAATAAAGCATCTACTATTAATCTTGGCTTTATTATTTTGGGTTCTTAATCTGATATACAATAACTTCGAAATTGGGTTCAAATACATAACTTAGAAATAACAGATAAACTTTAACCACTTAACTTATCTAATAACAAATTCGTAACTAAGTTATGATTAAGTCATAGACACAAAGTTTGTATGATAAGTAATAACTGTCAGAGCAATGAATTTGCAAAATAATTTAGATCCAAAAACTACGATTTATATTAATAAATGTTTTAAGTATAAAAGTAAATAGATAATTAAAAATACACCTTAGTAACTTAGATGTGAACTGAATATGGGCATTGCCTATTTGACGCTAAGTAACATTCATATGAGATTGAAGCCTTTGTATATCAAAATAAATCACGAGATTACGATATACTTATCGATCAACTAATTAAACTAAGCTTTACTTTGTATGATAGGTTCCCACAGACAAACCGTGAAATATATGTTTTTTTTTAACAATAAAAAAGTACTACTTAGACCGATGTAAAGTTTTTATTTAAAATCTGAAACATAACAACACATATAAACGCATGAAACCACAAACAAAACCACAAATACCTTAACACCATCTTAATTTGGGCCGAATCTGTGTGTTAGTCCCTTCGTCCCATGAGCCTTGTCTAAAAGCCTTTATTCCGATTCGAATGTCACCGCTTTATAATTTATGGTACAAAGGCTTAGTGCTTGTTTATGGTATGAGTTATTGTCATATGGAATGCATTATGTTGGCAATACTGCGCGCCAGTGTTTGTCTGATGTTTGTATTGAATTTGGAGAGCTCAATGAATTTGATTGAAGCTGTACTATGCTTGTGTTAAGCGTTTTGTCTAATGGATTAGGATTATTATTTCAGTGATAGTAGTAGTGTTTTGTGCGGTTTAGTTTAAAACTTAATCTCATTTAGTTAATTGCAATTCTGTAAATGAAGGCTTGATAAATGATTTGGATGATAAGATCCACTAATGTTAGTAAGATTTTTTTATCACCGTTGAAATGGAATTTATTTGATTGAATTGGAATCAGGATCAAGATTAGGCTGCAGCTGCATTGCTTTTGTCTTTAACCAAAAGGAATTTTGTAGTAAAAACACACGTCATATATGTATTATGTAGTTCAAACCAAGAACCCCAAAAAATTTAATAAATAAAAAAAATATGATTTTACCATAACATCGTGGAGCTATTTTGATCCTTCATAAATAAACGGGTCACGGGGTTTGAAAGGGTGTTTACTGACACTTCCTCATACCTTTGCCACATCAAACGATAAAATAAGCAAAATAAGACTTTATGATTATGGAAAAATAAACTGACACGGTGACCTATATTGTAATATATTATTATTTTTTGTATTTATGTCACATTTTCCCTTGATTCAGCTGATTGCAACCTACTTTCCGGTTATATTTTCCCAAGAGACATCTATCTATCCGCAGTTGCAGGGTTCAGTCTAACCTTTTCCAACCAAGTTAAGGTCGGTTTTCAATCTATAATGAGATGCTCCGGGATATATATATTTTTCACGAAACGACGTCTTAGACCTGAAAACCAATGCTTTGAATACCAATAGCGCACTTTATTGGAGTAGTGGGTACCACCAATATTACGGGGAAGCACCCGCCCGGTTGGACCACGAAATTCAAATTATCTTAGGTTTATTGCGAATACTCCTTAATTATTACTTCTTGTTTTTTGACTACTTCAGTGTAAATATTTTAAGTAAATATTTAATAAGTGATGATTTGTTTTATGGCATTACGTAAAAAGTGTAACCCTACACCACCAACGTAGAAAACATTTAAAAATAAGTTTCAGATTAGGAGAAAAACTATTACGAACAGCTATAAAATACTATCACACTTCGGCTTAAACGATGACTGACTTTGATAACAACACCATTACTTAGTTATTGCAGCTTACTTGAGAGAAGTCTCGATTCTCGAGTAAAACCAGAAATGCGTAATAAAAAGGATTCGATTACGAGTATCGGTAGCGTGTCGAGAATATCAACCGTTTTGTTTTCACTTTTTATCGTGTAATTACCTATTGAAGGTTACACTTTTTTTTTTTAAACGTCGAACGGTCTTTAATTCCGTTCTGAAGAAATATGCGTCATGCTAAGCTAGACGGTGCCACCCTTTGCCAATAAACTTTTATTATTTATCGTTATATTAACCAAGGTCTAAAAGTTAGACCGTCACTCCATGAATATACTGGTATTCAGCTACACCCGGTAAGACTCGAAGTCTACCCCAACTTAGTTGGGAAAAGGCGAGGCAGATGATGATGTGTCAAGGCACTGGTACTGGTTAATGTCCATAAGACCGTTACCACACGATTGGCGATTATTGTTTCTGCATATACAGGGTGTAAACAGACTCTTCACGAAGCCGTCAACCAAGCATTATGGACATCAAACTAAGTAACTTTACGCAAAAATTAATGCTGGGAAACAACTTTTTTTTTTTGGGCTGAAAAATCACGTTTTACAGTAGGACTCAATATAATGCATTCAAAACATTGTGCTGATGGATGGATTGAATAGTAAAAGGGTCCTGGAGGTGTTTAAAGTAAAAATCTTACATTAAAAACATGTATTTAAAAAAAAAAAACTTGTGAAAAAGTTAGAACTTCGACCCCCAATATCTCCGTAACTAGAAGGTTCCCAGGTATGGTCTAGAGCAAAAAAATGATTGCAATGACTGGGAAAACAAGTGCCTTTTGGTTTCGTTAAGAGTCTGTTTACACCCTTTAGAAACACGATTTGGTTTTATAGAAACTTGTTCTACAGTGCCTTTATGGGATTGTTGACTCAAAAGGTTTTCCACTTTCTCAATAATTAACATGACATTAACTTAATAACCCAACACAATGTTGCACTAAACATTTGTAGAAATTACCACTTTAAAATGACTGAGTAAAGAAACTATCAAGCTACTTATGTTATATCAAGCTGTTTCAAACGCAATATAATTTTAATTCGCCGAACACTTTATTACAACAATATTCCAGACATAAATCTTGTATCAATAGGCAATCATTTGTAAGCAAAGTAATCCGCAACAACAGTACCCTTATTACAAATCAGGTACACATTCATAAAGTTGGTTCCACAACGTCTGATTAATCCGAGATAAGGCGTAGTTACACATACACATAACACGTTCAATTTCCAATAATTTATATATTACCCTGATATTATTATCTAGTATTATCATCTAGGCGAAACGATACCGGGTACAACACCTACGCATTTGCGAGTCTTGCGACAGAGCAAGTTTATCAATATAAATCCTCAGCGACATGACAGTCGTGTTTGTAATTAAAACGCCAGAACTACTATGACGAGACTGAAGTCAATTTTGTTTTTAGAATGTCAGGAAAATAAAAATATTACGTCATCGTAATTTTATTCAGACATTTTGGTAAATATTTAATGTACTAGAGTGAAATGATTCATTGTTTTCACAGATCATTCTGCATGGTACTTAACTTTTTATGTTTTCTGACATTTTGAGATGTTTACGTACATGGACCTAGAAATATTTTATCGTAGTAGATAATGCTTTAGTGATAAAAAGAAAATATGTATAAAAATAGATTCATAATCATCTGCAGGTCATCGTCTTCTACATAAATTAGCTAAGAGATCAAACGTCAATTAGATGAATTCATTGACTTAGTATCAAGGGACAACTAATTCTATTAGACACAATTAAAATTGTGAGCTGTCACGGGTAAACCATGTTCAGGGTCGATAACCTTTCTGCTTAATCAAGGTAGACAGAAAAGATCAATTAAATGATATACATAGTTACTCGTATTTGGCAATAGAAAAATTAAAACTATAAAATGTAAGGGCACTTTTAGCCAACTAATGAATTAGAATTAGGACTGACTCTACCAAACTAGGTCATAAGGAAACTAATGCTATCTTAAAGTAGACTTGCTGCGTTTATGCAGCTAAATAAACGAAGTAAAGCATAAGACCTAAACAGCTGTAAGGAATCGCAGAGATAAAACATTAATCGCAGTCACCAGTCACTCACTGACTTGCACGTAAACCGTTTTCCCGTAGCCAGCAAGCATTTCAAGTACACTATTAAACGTTAACAAAACCGCATTCAACCGTGTTACGAGTGAAAAGGAAGAATCCACTATCCGACTCTTATTTGTTTCCATCCTTAATTACATCACACAATTAATGGTACGTCATTTGCAATGGCCAAGTGGAAGCTCAGCTTTTATTATAAAAAAGTTAATTTCCTTAATTTGGCCTCTTCCCTTTCGACGGCCTTATTCTTTAGATTCATATAATGAGAAAAGTCCTGCTTATTCACATTTAGGCATTCTCTTTTACTTATATTTTCTTAAGCGGAATTCGTAGTAAAAATCTTTGTTATTTTGACGGCCAACAGTTTTTTTAGAGGTTCGTTAGCTCATAGAAATACATTAAATAAATAAGCGAGACTTTTATATCTAACTAGAATTTGAGTGTTTTAATTGGGTAATTTAAATACAGATTACTGTGATTAGACCGAACCTAAGTGCTTTAGTTACGTCCATTAGACGACATTATTTTAGGATTACAGTATCTTGGGCACGGCCGGTGTCTTTTCAATGTGCCTGAAATTGGTACTCACGGAAAGTTATCATGAATTATGTATGAATATATCCCTTGAATTTAACTAACATCAAATATTCATAGTTCGGAATGAATAAGATTAGGCCCGAAAACTCAATTCTTTGCTGTCTTATCTAAACTCACCCTTCGCCCACAACCATGATTGATACACTTTCCCTGTAACTAAGGCATAATACACTATTAATATGTTAATCATATTGTTACCACACCCCTCTTCCATACAGTACATTACTTAATACGGGCATTATTAATAATCATGAAATATTCATAAAACATAAGCTTGTGTGCCGTAGAACTTCTTGATTGTAGCTATGAGATTCGCGACCGCTGTTATACAGCCCTTCGTGTTATGCCCTGTAGCTGTAATTTACAGGACAGGTGGAGAGAATTTTCTATAATGAAAAAATTAGAGGTTTAATTTTTACTAGCTTTTGCCCGCGTTTATTTAGAATTTGTCAATCAATTTGGGTTGTACACGTGGCGCCATCTATTACCATAAGAACGTTATTGTTGTTTTCCTCGGGAATAGCACTTTTTTCGGGATGAAAGGTACCCTATTTCCGTTGCTGTACACCTAACAACGTATATGCAAAATTTCAGGATGATCGGTTCGGTCGGAGTTTAGGCGTGATAAGGTAACAAACAAACTTACTTTCGCATTTATAATATTATACTAGCTGATGCCCGCGATTTCGCCCGCGTGGATGGTGGTTATCGCGACCAAAAGTAATCATGAAATTTTGATCCCGTTCCCGCAACAAAAACTTGAACGACTCTATCCATTGTTGAAAACAGCATAAAAGTCGGTGCAGTAGTTTTTGAGTTTATCGCGAACAGACAGACAGACGCGGCGGAGGACTTTTTTTGTAATATGTAGTGATAGTGATGATATAAAATAGTAAGGATAAGGTAGGCAAAGATGATGTCCTATTTCAATTAAATATTCCTTTGATCTCGTCACACTAAAGCAAAGAATTAATCCGCTGGATGCGAGTCGCACGAGACCGGTCAATGTGGCGACACTTGGGAGAGGCCTATGTCCAGCAGTGGACATCTTTCGGCTGAAATGATGATGATGATGAAAGCAAAGAATATTCTGGAATATTCCACGTGTATGCCAATCTTATGATAACTTATCGTGACAGCGTTTCTGTACTAAATAGAGTAATCAAGACCCCAGCCAATTTTTGTGAGCTAAGCGTCATAAAAAGCGTCATATCATAAATATCCCATCAGGCTTGCTTCATAATGTGCGAGCCGAAACACCAGCAATCATTTGTGAGGCAAATTACGAGGGTTCTAACCGCCTAATGTTGTTAAGATTACTTATACTCTTCGTAGTATGTGTGTGATATAGGTACACACGGCGACACATCAAGCTGTATTTTCCAGTATAACATGGCCTCGTTTTGTATAGCTTTCCTGTACATTGAGAGATCCGCATAAACTTTTGTCGCCGTCTGTACTACCGAGTTCACCGACGACGGCCGACCACTTTTCAACCTTACTACTTAGGGCATAAGGGTTAAAAGTAGCAGACCGTCAGTGAACTCCCAAGTAAATGTTTTTTTTAGGTTGACATTCTTTAGATTGTCGTTTTTACTGAATTAGAAATTTAACTGAATTTTAAAATATAATCAGTTTTATTTAGTGCCAAAACCGTACCTCACCTCATACTGGATTATTAAAAACTTACTCGGTATTTTTTTATTAATTAGATATACAAACTAAGAATTAACAATACAATATATTTTGAAGTGAAAAAACAATTAAACTTGCTTTAACCAACTTAAAAAATCTATAAATTTAAATCGCAACTATCTTTATTTGACAATTGTATAAAATGGCTCTAACACTGGAAAATAAAGCGGCTTGCTATTTAGCAATTAATAAATTAAAAATTAATTTCATCAAACAAATTACAGTTGTCATGTACGTAACAAGTAAAATTAATCCTTAATGGTAACTCGATAATGTTCAAGTTCCAAAAACAGCAAAATTAAGTTTTTCCAATCAGCAGTTGGATCGAACAAAACAGTAAAGCATAATAATATCCTAAGCATAACATAAATTCTAGTTTATATAAATGTTAAATAAAAGTAGGTAACATGGCACCGTAATCATGAGAAGCTAATTAGTAACTAATTACAAACAGTAGAGGAAAATCTAATTAATTCATATTTATGTGTCATCAAACTTCTATTTTACTGCTTGTCATGCTTTCTTTAGAAATAATAGTTAGTTTTGTAAAAACAACCTTTGATATAAATCCTAACTATATAATACTAGTAAGTATATAATTATGTAATTATATTCTATACCCTTAGTAGTCTATACTAATATTATAAAGAGGTATTTGTTTATAAGTTTGTATGTGGGGGCTAATCTCCAAAACTAATAATTCAA
This sequence comes from Lycophotia porphyrea, assembly GCA_950005105.1. Lineage (NCBI taxonomy): Eukaryota > Metazoa > Arthropoda > Insecta > Lepidoptera > Noctuidae > Lycophotia > Lycophotia porphyrea. Next base: position 7,483,156 of record OX465396.1, read on the forward strand.
TTCTAAAAATTCTTTGACTGGCAGAAAGCTACATTATTCGTGGGTGCTATAGGCTGTAAATTAGATTTATATCCGATTTAACACAATTTTTGCGGACTAGGTTGCGAGCGAAGTACTTAGTATTATATAAATGCAAAAGTTACTCTATATATAGTCTGTCTGTTAGTTACCTTTTGACACCTAATGGTTGACATTTAGTACAGGAATGGACTATGACCTGGATTAGGACTCTAACATACTACATACTTTTTACCTGCTTTTTTATTCTATATACTTTTTACCTGCTGATACGCTCTCTTGGGATATTCTCCGACACCACGCGAGCGAAGTCGTGGGAAAAATCTAGTATAAAATTATTCAAAATATATTTTACTACGGTAGAAGTCGCTTTTGCATGCTTATCGGTTATTGTCAGATATGTTTTGTTCTATCATGCACTGCCATTTTTAACATAGACCTCTTGAATTCCTTAAAAGTAGGGTAAACATATATTTCACCAATTATGTTTAAATCCCATGTAATAGATGACATACGGGGTGGAAGGGACACCGACGCGCAAACGGTTACCACGTCAGTACATCATTCTGAACACATAGATATATATATAGATAGATTTACCCCCTAAAAAAGTCGCAATATTTTAACTCCTACAAAAGTGCAATAGCTACACGGTCAATATGTATGAAATTATTAAAGTTAAGGTAAATTAAAACAATTTGTCAAGATATCACTCACAATATTTATTAAGTTTTCTACAAAATCACTTTACACTTGTGTACACTTCAACTGTTCGGCGTCGACTGACTAACGATCGTGCGCACTACTTCCCACCACATGTTATATTTTACCGGAAACAGTCTAGGTGGACATTTATAATAAAACGTGATGGTACAACCGGAAGTAGTGCGTGCAATAACACTTAATTTTATTATTAATGTAAACAGTATTTAAATATTGTTATTACAATTAAATACAGATAATAATTTAAACTTACTGATTATCTATGATTGATCAAATTAAATATATAAAAAACATTAAGCGATTCCGGAAATACGACTATCGAAGAAAGAGTTTCTAACAAAATAGATGTTTTTTTTAAGTTACCGATGAAAAATTTCTATGTGGGGGGCTAAGAATGATGTACTGAATATATGGTGACCGTTAGGGCGTCGGTGTCCTTTTCACCCTGTATATTATTCCATCGTTAATTAAAAAGTCAATCTAGAATCTGCCAAAACTGTAAATAATTACTTTTAGATACCACGCGACCGTCAGTCACTAAAGTCTATAGTACCGAAAAGCCAAGTTCCTAATTCGGCACAAAAATCAGGCTTTTCAAAAATTGCTTTTTCTTAGAAAGTAACCCAGAAAATACGTAATTACTAGACAGAGCCAATTACGAACAAATTACTTACGACGCTTTACAAGATGGGCGCTACCAGTCCATAGTCAGTAAATTATTCGCCTACCCACATTTCATTTGAACTTTCAAAGGTAACTAAGTAGGACAGCAAAAGACATATCGCTAGGGCTGACTTTAAAGAAAGAAAGAAATTACTTTTTTTCCCACATGTTTTTTTTTTACGGATGGGAAATCATCAAATGACTTCTCCCACTCTGGGCAGAGCGGAAGGGAGTGTCAGACTTGTACTGATTAAAACCCATCCATGTTCCTTCCTTGACCTGTGTGTTCCAGGGCCGCGGTATCTCTTTCGAACAGCCCGCAGCCCTGGATTTCCCACATGCCTTAAGTGTACACAAAAAATCTAACATGAAAATAGCAATAAATACAAAATATCATCATCATTATCTGCGAAGCCTTGTCCCAACTATGTTGAATTCGGCTTACAGTCTAACCTGATGCAGCTGTATACCAGTATTTTACATGAAGCGACTGCCTATCTGACCTCCACAACCCAGCTAGTACTGGGTAATACAATACACATAGGTAAGTTAAAAAAAAAAAAAACTCTATTCTATTCTAGACCAGCGGTTTAGGTAGTGCGTTGAACCGGTTCAAACTTTTTAAGTAAAAGCTTGATATTTTGCACCAGAATTCCTGATATATTTTAGATATGCAAAGGCGTTAAATAGAGTATGGACGTTTGTTTGAAAATTTGAATAATGGGAAATACAATTAGGCACACGTCTTGTCTTTCTTTACATACTAGTACTATTACAAAATTGCCTTGTTGATTGCCGATTGAAAAATATGTTGTTTTATGCATACTTACGTACGCTTACGTACGTTACTTATGTATTTTCCGTTCTTGTGTGATTATTGAGGAAAATGAATATGACTGAACCACTGCTACGCTTAATAACAATATTCGTAGAATATCTAAAGAATATATATAAAATAAACAAACAAATTATTTTGATTGTTTCGGATCACGTTTTGCATTATCACTAGCCATTATTTTGGATTCAGGAAAAGATCTAATATACAACGTAAACAACCTTGTATATCGAATTTATTTTATTCATTGTGGTTCTACTGAATAAAATGTCCCATTTCGTGTAAGAATATGTTTTTCCTATTCATTTCATTCCAAACATCTTCATGAAATGAAAAACTCCACAGAAAATAAAAGCCCAATAAATCTTTGTAGCTAGGTACTCCTTTTGTGGCAACGTATTTATAGATTTAACAAGAAAGAGCTTTTACAAAAACGATATCCACTGAGCACGTACTGGTATAAGGGTAAAGTTGACATTTAAAAAAGAAACAAAGAAAACAACGACCAAAATTCAAAATTAGAACAAGCAAAATGTTGCCGAAATCAATTTCCCGCCCAATACGTGCTGCCAACATTATACGACACAATGTTAGCAACCTCGCTATCAGGCGGAGTCCATTGAGTTCAGAAACTAATCGAGTCGGCCTGTCCAATGATCCAGCCATGTCCAACATACAATAAGGCCAGGTTATCCCCTGGGATTGCGGATGTCTGTCGAAACAATTCAGGAATTCTGACCCGTTTCGTGTGCCCAACTTTGACGGTTCCACATTCTAAGTTTTTAAAGGTCTTATGGAAGATGGGAGTAGCTTCATCGGTTTTGGTAAAAGTATTTAGAATAGGTAATAAATTATGATACATGATATCTCATTTATAATGGCGGTTTCTTTTGTTCTTTTTTATTCTTTCAAATATTATTATAGCAGAGTTTCGATTAGACCTTAAAAGAATACGTATTGATCGCGTTGCTCGTGTATACAATAACTCGTGATCAGTAAATTTGTGAAATCGTTTGAATTGTATTCACGACCCAGCGAATGATTCATCAATTATTTCGTAGTTCATGACTGTTAATATTGTAGCAAGATGGCAGAAAATATGCAAATCTGCGGTAAAACCCTTCGGTTTAACTATCGGCATTTCCCAACTTCAATGAGTAACAACAGATTACAACTACGTCGATGGTTTGACCAATGGCCGATAAAATCCTGTTGATTTGCATTGACGTCATCAGATAGTCGAACATCCTTCCGAAGATCGTCCATCATCACGTTCTTAATGACACCATGATGTCATTATTTTCCTGAATACAACAATGTTACATCCTACTCGATATGCTCAGTTACACACGTGAAAAACGTTACATCATGGAACGAAAATGTTACAACCGTAAGACGAACTCACAATATTAATAATCTGATTAAAATCTGTGTAGGTACGGAGTACCTGTATACTGTTACTTTGTTGTTTATAGTCATCGATATTACTTGAAGTATTAGTCACTTAAGCAAAGACTGGAACGCGTTTTTTCTTTACCGATTTAGATTTTATCTCGGGGTTTTATCAGATAGACACCAACTTTAACTTCATCAATACCACTGAAAATTTTGGAGCATGCGATGCCAATAATCCAAAACTACTGAAGAATTTTTCTAGATGATATATCCACACAAACTACCTAATTCGCGTGTAATCTTCAGTTGCTTTCAAGGTAATGTAATAAAGTCGATCACACGCATCATAACTTTTAAGGAATAATGTATACCTTGCCAACTATCAATTAGTTTTATCTGATTAGATTCGAAGACGCTTAGGGCAATCCCCATAACGTAGGCATGAGGAACTTTGATATGATATAGCACCTTCGTGCAATTTGCGGAAAATCACTACGTATTTACTTAGTCAGGTTTTTGCATGTTGCATTTTATTGGTGCAATTATGCTGCTTTTATGTACACGTAACAGTTTTCAAACAGGAATCACAGGCAAGCAAGAATGAACAACATACTATGTAGATGCATGAGTAAACTCCAATGGTTTTTTTATTTGCATGAAAAATTATTAGGAACTCTGTAAACCATAAAGTGGTATCATTGTACGTACACAATTTAGGCAAATTCAGTAGTAGCAGACTAATTCAGAAGTACTAGGAGAGCTGACCCGAAATAAATTGGGATTCCAGCCAGGAGAAAGAAAAGATAGACCAATTCATGAACCAATAAGTTTCCCTTTACAAACTTTTCAAGACCTAAATTGAAAGCCAAAACACACATCTCCGAAATAAAATACGTAAACTAGTGGACAGGTATCCCTCTAAATAGGGTCTCTGACACTCACTTTGGTACGTTTTTCTAAGGAAATAAAAAGGAATTTTCAATAGTGACCGAACTCAGTGGAAATAGATGGCGGGATCGCGAGAACCAATAAAGAAACTGGAAGAATTCTATTCAACACATTCCGAGCTCTCGAATGTTCTTGTCTCCTTGTTACACGATGCATATTCAACCACTATGGTTACGTGCTGGAATTGTAGAATTTGTTTTCTTAGCTTAGTGTTTGTGATGGTAACTTGGGTAGTAACAATGTATGTCTTTGATACTGAGTCTTTTTTTCGAGTAAGTTCTCTGATTTTTGGCTGTGAATTTAGATAGGGTGTTGATGATAAAACTACCGCGAAATTTTCTTACGTTTTTTTGCCATTTGCAGGTTTGCGTCAGGCTATATTTTGAATAAAATATTATTCGCGATTTCCAGAATTATAATCATCAATACAACAAGCCTCTGAGTTCATTTAATCCTATTTCACACAACACATCACGTAAGAAAATTTGAATTTCGAGGGCTACCCTGGCGCTACCCTCTTGATAGAAAACAGCTTTAAAAAAGGCAATTCATTAGGGCCTGAATGTTAGCTGGATTCAATGATTCAACTTCATTTCGGTAACACAATCAGCGATCTGAATCTCTAGAAGTCTAGGCTCATATAAACCAAAGCGAGGTCATTTTTTAATGTTTCTAAAGCATTATAATAACCATATTACAATAGCATAATTAATTTGCTAATAACAACAAACAGCCTTCACTATAATTGCTAAAAAGATTCACTATTCTCATCACTTTAGGCGTATTCAAGTTCCGTAGTAATTATGCAACGTACGTAAATGCAGGTAAGTAGGTATGTCGAATTATCTAGTGACGTAAGCACCGCATGCAACATTTGTCAATGTCATCACAACGATTATTATCATGTCATTAGAAAATATAGTAAAGAGCGACTTGGAAATACCAAATGTCACGTATTACGGTATTAGTCATGCGTAACCACGTGCGTAACGGTTTTGATGAATTTTTATGATTAGGTCATAAGAGGAATCAGATTCATCGATAAATAATCGATACTTTACTAGGTACTCTAAAGGTAGAGCGTTCCGGACAAATGGCGAACACGGCACCGGACACAGGACTTTGACAGATACTGTGACCGCAATATGAGTAACAGTTTGACCTTGTACTATAGCTTCCATAAAAATGGCGACGAAAGACTTATCTTAGCAAAACCAACCTTATACAGACTATCATTCAATTGATAATTCGCTAAATGGATTCTAAATTGTGGAAGTTTTACGATAAATAAAAAAGAAGAAGAAGAGCTAAAAACAAAAATACATCAGCTACAACAACCTACAATTATTCGAAAAATATGCTCGGATCTAAACCAAGCAAACAGAAGTCAACCCGGCTAACTCTAAAGGGTAATGCGAAACTTTCCTCCCGAATCACTTAACTACAACTCATATTGACAATGTGATATTGAGGCAAGACGTGGGAGCCTATATGGGCTATTACCGAATAAAATTTCATAGAAAGCTCTGCAAACAAGCCTGATGGAGCGGCCCATTAGACTTCATGCATAAATTGTTAGTATAGTGACAACAGACGACACGTCACCTCCGTTTTATGTCGCATTGTTTTTGGATCTCAATTTTCGTTTTGTTTTTTCCCCTTTTTGTGCTTTATACAGTAACATATGTGAAAAAATATACATTTGAACGGACTACGGAATGTTTTGTGTGGACGGTTCGTTGTAAAAATGTTGTTAAACTTGATTTGATTTGAATATTGTATCTGCGTTCCGTTTTGTAAAAACATTCTCTCCAACAATTCACGCATTTGGGTATGGACTAGGAATTGCAGAAACCTTCAAAGTCTCTATTAAATTATATAGATACCTGACCTACATTCTGTACTAAGAAATCCCATTGTAGTATTTGAACAGCAAAGTAAATACCTATAAAAACATAATGGAATTTTGTACTCACATCATTTTCTTTCAATCGGAAACAAAAACTTTTTCTTTGCCGAAAAAAATCCTTTCAATTTCTCATGAACTGAAACCTTATACGGCAATCAGTATACCAACTGTTTAACACCACATAGCTACCAAAATAGATCGTAAAACTCTATAAAGGTCGCCTATAAATCCCGAGACCCGATTACGTAACTCGATCGAAAACACCGGCGCCTTTAACGCTTATCTATAGGAATCAAGAAGTCGAAAGTTTACCGTTTATATCGAGACAAAAGATTAGGATTTACATAAAATTAGGCTGTATTATTGAAGCTTAACTTGGGGACATCGTGAAGACTTTGATATCGTTTAGATTAGATAATTCCGTACTTGTTTCATTGATTTTTTTATATGACTGTGATCATGATGCTGTATTGTTAATGTGACTGATATCTATCTATTCATTATAACCTTCTAGTCTTTTTCTACACACCCCAATAAGTTTTACATATTTTGAGCTACTGCTAACTTGTATTTCGGAAACGTGACGCTTTAGAAGATTTTGTCTTAAACGATAATTGCCTGCATTAATGACCGCTATTTATTAATATAATATATTGAGAGCAGCGGTGGCCCAGTGGTAGCGACCCCGGCTGACGAACAGTAAGTCGAGGGTTCGAACCCAGACAGGCGCATTACTTTGTGTAATTTATTTTACACCACTGCTCTCAATAACGGTGAAGGAAAACATCGTGAGGAAACCGGCATGTCCTAGAACCAAAAATTCGAAGACATGTGACATCTACCAATCCGCACTGGGCCCGCGTGGTGGATTATAGCCCATTCCCTCTCATAAGAGAGGAGGCCTGAGTCCCAGCAGTGGGAACATTATAAGGCTGATGATGATGATGATGATGATTTATTAATACAGGTCTTATGCTTGGCTACTATTTTGAAAATAAAATAAAATAGTGGATGGTAGGCGGGTTGATATCAGACCTCTATCCCAAATCCTATGTATGAGTCGTCACAAGCACCTAATAGAAAAATTCTTCTACAAATTGTAACACGTAACTGCAGACACAATTTCAATCAAGTTTTGATTGAAACAGAGTCCAGTAAGATGGTTGAAAGCCCATAAATTCAGCCTACAAGGACTGACAGTTAGCTCGCTCAACGTTTACTGTCTTTACGATACCTACCTCATCTGACTTACAATTTATAAGAAACGGTAAATGAGACGGTTTTTCCTTCCCTAAGATGGGAATTTTCTATATATCTTGACGCTTTAGGTGTTGAACCGTAAATGCTCGGTTTATTACTATTGCTAAGTATTTCTGTATTCGATTTCACATTTAACAATCATAAAATCAATAGATACAGCTATAGTTAGAGTTTACTAGGACAATTGGATAGACGCGGAGATGGCTGATGGAGTAAAGCTTTGACCGAGTGGTGGCCAAAGTTAGGCCAAAGAAACTAGGATCATTCAAAAGCACGTTACGTTGATGATAGCTCCCAAGTGGCGAGAAATAGGTGGAAGAGGAACGCACGGAACTTGAAAGTGTGTCAGAAGAAAGGGGAAGCTTACCCAGCAGTATGTGATTCCGTGTTGAAATGATGATCTTCATACTTGCTTCCATACCTTACATCATATCGTTATTCTTTCTTTGTCGTGTGGTTAGTGCCTAACCTAGTGTCAGGGTTTTTATGCCGCGCATGGGCCTCTGATTTGGCTTTACATGCGATCGAGATATATCTCTGATATGCTGGTTTCCTCTCAATGTTTTCCTTCACCGAAGCAAGTGATAAATATACAATACGCACATGAATCCGAAAAATCAGAGGTGCGAGTTTTTGGTTCGAACTTAAGACCCATGATTGGTAGTCGGACGATTACACCACTAGACTGTCACTTCATATCGTTAGAGAGGAGCCAACCGATTCCGAATCCAATAATAAATCAATATCGGAAAGAAGTTGCGCCACAGTTGTCCGTATTACTCGAAACAATAGTGAATACAAAAGACAGTATTTTAATCTACATCTCTTTCGTTAAGGGCCAGTTCACACCGAGACGCGACGCTGCGCGTATATTTTAATAGAGCGACTCAAAATATATCTAACTTTTTTTGTTTGTAAACGTTGCCCCACACTAGGAATTTCTCCTGTATCGTGGGTGCGTTTACAAACATTTAAACGCACATACACAAACAGCCAGACCCGGAACAACTATCTGAAGGCCATACAAATATTTGTTCCGTGCGGGGATCGAATCCGCGACACGCAGCGCAGCAGTCAATCGCTCAACCACTGCGCCAACCGTGCCGTCAATTGTGTTATGTTTATTTACTACGCGAAAAGATACACATTTCATTGTGTGCGTCTCGCGGCGGCGCGCGGCGCAGCGCGAAATCACTGGCCTCTTCTAGTATCGTCGCGGCCGCGTCGCGTCTCGGTGTGAACTGACCCTAAAACTCACGACCTTATGTAAGGGACAATGATAAATGAATTTCATTTTACGTATTTTTTTTGTTTTATGAATTGCTTACTATTGTAATAAGTTATGATGGGACTTTGTTATGTTTTATAACTGGTTCTTGTCTCCTTACTTTAACCATTATAGATGTTTTAAATTTAACTTGTATCGTGCCTGAATAACCATATACTTCTGTAAGTTTGTTGGTTCAGATGTATGTATGGTGTAGGTACTTTTATTATGTGGTGCTTGTTTTTTTTTTCGGTTTAATTATTATTGTTTTGTTTACTGATAGTCTGCTTAATCTCATTGAATTATTCAAACGTACTTACATAATGAGATAGGTTGCCTGGTTGGTTTACCAATGTTGTTCATTTGAATGCCCAACCCAACCCTACCCTACCCCGCCCCCGTTACCCTACCTAATGTAAAAAAAAATGCACGCTATTTTTATGGCGCAATGTGTCCTGCTGCTCTATAACATTTTTATAACATCCTGTTTGTACCACATTTTATGCAAATAAATATACTTACTTATTAACGATTGCTCTGTAAAATGTAAAAGTAATGCAATTCATCGTAAAGATAAAATCGTCAGAAATTGTACAAAAAGCAAGGTTCCCCAGCCATTGCCAAACAGGATTTGGACCTATTACAAAAACAGATTAAAGAATTCAAAACCGGATCTTTGAATAGCTGCACTTCCCCAATTACAAGATAAAATATTAAAAAAAAATTGTATAGATTAAGATATCTCCAATTCATCTGTTTGCAAACCACAAAATAATTCAAGGTAAGAACCGCACTGCTCAAAAAACAGGTAATCGATCTTGATAATATCATACTTACTCAAACCAGAAAACATAATATTTGTCCAAGTTTTTCTAAACGCCACTACAACAAACACTGTCTGTCAATGACCGACCAGTCATACATAAATCGTGGCGAGCAAACAGAGGTAAGGACAGGCAAGAACACAAGTTTGACAAATTGTCCGCTCAACGCATTGTTTGGTAACAAAACTATGAGGACGAACGTACAGTGCTTTCACAGTTATTCATAGCTGCAGTCTAATAGCAGCCTTGTTATCACGAAAATAAAGATCACAACAATTTTGACAGAATTGTTAGTGATAGCATTTCAATAACAATCTTATGTATACGAGTATAAATATCATAGTGAATTTGACAGCGATGCATGCAGGGAAGAAGTAAACTAACAACGAAATGACTTTACATTGTTCTATGTGGACGTACAATTGATGACCATGATTTAAGATGCGACAACTGCGCATTTGGAGGTCCGGCAATTAAGTCCCTTTACGATAGAGATGTAATGGATGGGACCCACCTATGAATACGATTGTGTTTATTAATTCTATTGTTTAAAGTCACTATTTACACGGTTATAAAACGTGTTTTTTGTCCGTGACTGGCTGATGTCAGTATTTGAATGGAACCTTATGGAAAACGTTATATCAGGTGATAAAAAATCAATTTAAGAATACTATGTCATAGATTTTTTTTTGCACCACCGAACTAATACTACTACATTTAAGTATAAAGTACTTTTAAAACTTTCAGAATTTATTCCAAGTTCTATTTTTACATCCGGTAGATGAAATATTAGTTTTTTTAACTGAATATCGAAAACCTGTTAAAATTTAGCCACGAGCTCCTCTCAAAATAGAATAAAATAACAATCAAACCAGTAAAAATTACTAGAGGTGACTGTACTCTCAAACATACTTAACTACTTCACCGCCTAACAATTTCAAAAACATTGTATATTTTCTCGAATGATTTACTAAGAATATGGAGCATACTCTTGCATGGCAGGTACGATTCGACCACTATGATTTAAGATCGTTAGCCAGTCTCCATGGAGGTCTGGTATCTAATGCAGTTTCACAAAGTATAGACCCAAAGATATTGTATGTACACGTATATAAATACTGATATTAGCTAAAGGGTTTAATAGGTATCATTTCTCTGTCTCGTTGCTGACCTAGTAGTCGTAAGCATGACTTTTGCTTGACTGCAAAGGATAAAATAAAAACTTTTGTAATTCAATTTATCTTCCACTGTAGGTATAGTGTTTTGTTTTTGGAAGTCGGTTATTGAAGTTAAGGTATGATTCCGAACTCGGCAACAAGCAGCAGTGCTGTTGCCGCAGTGCTGCCACTAAGGTGCTGCCTGCCGCGCTGATTCCGAGCAAGGCGGCAGTGTCGCTCTGTTCGTGGTGATTTACATGTCAACATTCACGTAGGTACTCTTGCTGCGGCGGCAGACGCCTACTGGTCTGTCGCGGCGGTAGGGCGACACTGACGCGCAGCAGTGCTGCCGCTACATTGCTACCGCGACATTGCTGCCTAGCTCGGAATGTAATCTCATATACGCTTATAGAAATTGTATGGGGACCAGTAGTGTCGCGGCAGCACTGCTGCGTGCAGCGTAGTTCGGAATCATACCTTTATATTTATCTTTTGGCGCGTTAGGGAAATATGATGAGAGTAAATTTTTACGATGCGCTCGCACACTGTCACGAAAAACCGACACCCTGCAGTTAGCTAGTCAAAATTTTAGTTTTATACACCAAAGAAGTATAACTTCTTACGTGCGTAACAAGTACACACACACTTTTTTTTTGCAATAAAATTTTTATAACTACTTTCAAAAGGATTGCCATGTTTTGTTTTTTTGGCTTTTCACTAGCTAGTATATAAACAGGAATTCCTGAGTTTCTATGGACGTAACTGGTAAAGCCAAGCCCTGGTAGTTACGCTAACTCTGCCTATGCCTTCGGGAATAAGCATAGTTGTGTTACCATTTATCTAGAACGACGAGTTACAAATGGCTAGAAATATGTTTCAATTCAGTGGTATATGTATTTAGTCTCGAGAAAAATAATATTTATTCGGTAAATACAATACGTAATGGTCTAGACATCGTATTAGTTTATTAGGGCGTATATACAGGGGTAAGCTCATTAGTTACAAATATATTTCTGTTGAGGACAGTGAATTTGGTAACTTCTAATTTAGAATAAGAAGAACTGCTTGTGAGTAGCTGGTTATGTTAAAAATTTAATCAAATATTTCTAAAATTAAATGAAGTCATTAAATTCAATGTTCCTGTACATGTAGTCATATTTTGAACACAATTTTCTTAACTTCTAACTGTTTCTATGATTAACGAAGCATCTTTAATTACAAACCCATATAAATCATATGCAATGGAGCCCTTACAAAGGCATCGTTAAAAAACATATTTCATGCAAGCTTTTCATTAGCATTATCAATTATTGAAATAGAGTCAGCATCCACCAACTAAATATTATGAATTTGCATAAGAAATGTTTAAGTTTGCCGTGTTTTATTCGAGAATGACTCTTAAAGGTGTTGAGGTAAAGTTCGATTTGTTGGTGACAGTAAATTCCCGGATCGTTAAGATGGGATATCATTCGCCCACGCGACGTCCGAACTCACAAGAACTTAATTAGTGGCTTCTCAACGAGTCCCTGAATGTTATTTATTGTCTGACAGACAATTCTGATTGTGCCCTATAATGTAAAGATGTAAACCTCCGTGGTTGATAACTATTTCAAAAGAAGATGAATGCGCCGCGCTCAAATGAAGAGAAATAATTACAAAGCGTTCATATATCACTTCTAGTAACTTATTACCCTGGAAAGTAAATTTATTCTTATATCGGATGAAAATTTACTGGACTAGAATATAGATAAATCTTGTAATGAGTAAACTGATATTGTATAATTAGATGGTAAGTTTGTGAAGGAATGTGGGATGACCCTAATTTATAGAGCTGAAACTCTACGGTCGGAGACAGTTTATCTTGAAGTTAAATTATAATTCAAGTTTAAATTACTCGCATACTTAACTTACTCAAATTCTTGGAGATATTTATGTTAGGATTTAAATGTAAGTTTAGTAAGAGCTCAGTACTTAGGCGACCAAGCTCTATTCGGGTGAAAATATAGAAAACGAATTTTCCCAGATATGTAACCTTACTAGAACGAATTAAACGACCCATAAACTGACATATTGCAACTGTCATAGAAATGCTCATATAACAGTATAGGATATTAGTCATAAGTGATTAGGTATGTAAGTAGTAACACCTTCAGGACCCAGAACTTCACAAATTCCTGCCAGACGCATATGGACGTCGTTTCCAGAAGTTGTAAATTTGTGGATGTGTTGTGGTTTTGTGTTGCCTTTGGCTACTCTATTAATATTCCTGATAATTTAAACCTAGCAATTAGTTTTCGATTGACATTTACAGCCTAATTGTGTGGCGCAATTGCAATCAAACTTGTTTTAGTTTATCAACACATATTGCATTTATTAGTTAGACAATTCGATGGTAGGTAAAACTATTTTTGGAATGACTAAATTCAAATAATTTAGTATCTCTTCACAAACCATGACATAATATATTAAACTTACGGTACGGACAGCTGATCAAGCTATACAAAACCAGTTTATGGGGATCTGTCATTGTACAGAAAATATATACAAAGCGAGGCAACGTTATACTGGAAATGTAAAGCTTGATGTGCCGCCGTGTGTACATCAGTTTTTGAGAGACTGATGTCTGCACTAGGAACTCGTGTATGGCAGAATTAGCAGATAAAATACACTTGCAATCGCAAGCTTCGTTTAGAGTGTAAATCTAATTAAAATCTTATTGTTAGTAACTGAATAACTTATTGAAAACAAATTCCCATATTTGGACTCCATTACAAACGCTTCCTCGTGAATGACAAGCTAGTTTAAACCGTCCGTAGTAAATAAAGTCATTAAAATTAATTGAAAACCTGGAACTACGTACAGAAACAATGCATCATCAATATTGAAATATTAGCTTGTAACGTAACCAGACACACTAGGTAGTTATGAGTACTGACTTACTGAATAGCGTGTTGCGGAAACGGCTCAGGATTGAAATGTCGGGACTTCTGACATTTTGACGATATTGCGTGTAATCGGTAACATGGAAGAAAGTACCTTTCATATGTTCATGGCGTGTCTTTATCTGTCGGAATATTATAAGGCTGTTTATGGATTTTTAATGTTTTTCAACTAGGCTTTTATAGTTAAATACGTCGGTAGGTAATAGCCGCTCCAAATTTTTTTTCAGAAGCAAACCAGTCTTTGTTTCTAGAATCCTTGTAGGTAGCCTGTGTTAGGACCAGCTTCCAGTCTAACCGGATACAGCTGAATTATATTATTTTTATACTTTAAGATTTTGAACAATGCCAATCTGACTTCCACAACGGTTGGTTCCACACTTGGTAAGACTGATCGTAAGAGGTTATGAAAACTGATATTAATAACAGCTGGGACCAACAAATAAAAAATTAAACGCATTAAAGTATGAACTCTTGCGCAAATAGATATGACAACGTCATAAGTCTAGAACCTGTTTTATAACTTTATAGTTCAACATACTCGTAAGTACCTACTTATTTATTAAATTATGAGGTAATTAAAAGCGGCGCTAGAATTAAAATAATCGAGCTTTTGTAAAACGCTTAAAACCCTGCCTTTACAGTTTACTATCCCGTTGAAATGCAAATACAGAATTATAAAAAGAGATAAGATGTGGCGCTATCAAATGCGGGCAGGTCAACTATAATAAAAACTGGCCAAGTGCGAGTCCGAGTCGCACCAAAGAGTACGGAACCCTTCCACAACAGCCAAAAAAAAAACATCGATGACGACACGATCTTGTATAGAAACCCTCTGTAATTTTTTAACTGCATTTTGTTATTGCAGCCATATTAATACAAACTCAGTAAAAAAATCAAGTGACTAATTATTACGATTCAAAAGATACGGCCCTGTAACAAACAGACAGATATCTGTGCTGTTCTCTGCGTCCCATAGGCACCCTTTGGTAACGGAACCCTAAAAACTATAGTTTTCCAACTTACAACCTTGCACTTCTGAGAAATCAAGATACTGATCGAAATTATATCGAGACTGGCTCCTGTAGGATCATTCCCACATCCTGCTCGATCCGTATCTTTACAACTAATGAGTGTTATTTACTAACCGTCGCATTAACATACGCTAATTTCAAGCTAGTAAATTCAGGGTTGCCAGTGCTAAAAATAACAAACAAGAAAAGTTGTAAAACATTATTGATACTATTTTTTTTTCAACATGGCTCCTCGCGGGGAACCGATCACTTTTCCAAAGCTTTTTTGTTCGAATTTCATTTTACCGAAAACTATTCACCGACATCTTTTTTGCTATATACATTATTTGACATATTTTTAGGTCATCGTAGTATCATCTGTCATACGTATTATTTTACCGAACTATATTTCGCCGATTTACAAAATAACTTTTTGCTATTGGCCGAAGCCTTTTTTGAACTTTTTTCATTTGCCCAATGATTTATTTGCCATATTTTCACCACACCGAAACAATATTTTACGGAATATTATTCGGTTACAAATATATAGCCGGGTATTTTGAATATTAAATTAAAATAGTGTCATCAAAAGTCAATATGTTGTGCTACAAAATTTAGTGACAGAAACGAATCGCTGCAAAACCCACTCCACGTAGTCTTGTCGCCCTAGAGTGTAATAAAAACCCGCGTAGGCGCGGAGGGGTAGGGTGGCACGCGGGCTGAGGAGCAGGTGGTTTGAAGGCCCGCCGCCGCAGCTGAAGCTGCGGTGGTGAGCGTTAAAACCATCTGCGACGATAAGCTCGCGTGAAGCCACCCAAACCCCGCAGCGCTGGAGCTGTGACAGAAACAATGCTTGCTGAATGTTGCATGCCTGCTTGCATGTTACATGCTTATTTGCACGCTGCATAATTGCTTGCATGCTGCATGCCTGCTTGCATGCTGCGTTCCTGCTTGCATGCTGCGAAACAAGCATACTTGTTTGCATGTTTCTTACTGGGACAACTTAGAACCACTTTTGTTCATAATCAACTATTATATTAAGTGCCATTACAGTTAAAAGATTTTTTATTTTTTTTTAGGATATTCAGCATTGAGACCTATGATAGATCATGAATTGCATCTATTTGATTAATAAATTCCAGAAATATAGAGGATGTTAGGAATATACTACGACTTCACGTGCCCATGTAATACTCCCTATTAATGCCAAAAGAAAACACGCTCACGTGCGCGAAGTCGCGGGCACAGCTAGTGGTAATTAAAACAGTGGCATAATGAATTTTCGGAAACATAATACTTCGAACAAATGTTATTTCGGCTAAGTGTAACTTCGGTAAAAAGTTTTTCGACCAAATGAAAGTCGGAGTAACGAAAATAATCGACTTGATAATCGGTCAACTGTTACAGTGGCAGACGTGACTTCGATGAAGTAAAAAAAAAACGAAACGATAATAGTTGCAAAGTTTTAGGTGAAATGAAATTCGGTTAAATATTTTTCGAACTTATGATAGGTAACCCTTCTCGTGGCCCCTCTTCTTCTGCTTCTGCTTAAACGGACTATCAAACATTATAGAAAAAATACTTTTTTTTTTACTTCGATTGGTGGGTTTATTTTCATGTATAGAAGTTATAGAACTATGTATTGCAGACGTATCCACGGTGTAATCGATATTTATTTTAAAACTTCATAACTTCAACTGTGTGAGATGCAAACAATGCAACACGAACTCTGATGACAACGGTTAATTAGAAAGGAAGAAATACCATAGTATCTTACTAGTAAGTACTGTGTCCACTCACAGTTATTTTCTTCCCATTATTTAGTTCTGAAAGCTAGTCCCATAAAGTCACGAAAATAAAGATCAATTATTTTTTTGGGAGGCTTGTAAGTTCGCATCTTCAACCTTATTACTATAAACATAAGGACACAGTGATTTTGACAGCGATCCAAAGGAAAGGTATGTAAAACGACTGTAGCTAGGCACCTAAACTTCACAGGGCCTGTCAGTAATTTTAAGCTGGTAATAAAACGTAATCAACTTCAAACACTACCTGATTATAATCCTGCGCAACTGGCATTCAAATAAGGAAGCCAGTCAGTGACAGGAGTGAGTACATGCCCATAACCTGCCAGTGTTTATGAATAAATAAACATGACTAAGTTGACAGTTTCAGTGTACATTGTATCTTATGCCTCGTGTTGGAAGATGTTTTACTAACGTAACACCTTGTATAGCACATTCATAGCCTATGTTTTAAAATGCAAGGGAAATCGGCAAAACATTGGTACGTTTACCTACTTTGTTGAAAACACTTTCTTGTTCAATAACCACTATTACTTAGAAACTATCCCCTTACCTACCTTCTGCTTATTCATGAAATATTTATTTACGTAGAAAATAATATGATACTTAACTCTAAAGCACTAAAAGGTCATAAAGAAATAGAAAATATAATGTTTATTTGGCACATGTCACAATTACAAAAAATTAAAAACTTAAATCTAAACAAAAGTAATAATGTAGTGAGTTCCTCACGGCTGCGCCAAAGGTCCATTTCAGCAGGATGCCAGACAAAATATAGTATCTGTGTATAACACTTTACTTACGTGATCATTCATAATTTCATTCATGTTAATTTATTATCATAAATATAGTATCTGTCAGATATTGTGTATATAACACTGTATTTTCATTTCCAAGTGCCTGACAATCTGACATACATCCCTCAGCTAGATGAAGTAAGTGGATATTTGTAAAAGTACGATGGGATTGATATCGCCCCATTTGTGTACAAAACTCTTTTGAATGAAGAAGATTAAAAAAAACCCTTAAGTAAAGAAGACTTAAAAGAAAACCTTCAGCTAAAAATCAAAATCAAATGTAAAGGGTATCAGTATCCTGCTGGCAACCCTATTTAAAGTTCAATATTACCCAACAGCAAAACATATTATTTCTCTAACAGGTTCCGGTGTAAGTTTCATCTGTTTTAATAACTTAATCATTTTACAATGTTTTAATAATCACTTTAGTTAATAGTCTACGTTTGTTGTTAAATTGAGTATATTAATAAATGTATCAGAATACGTTTATCTATACCAATATTATAAAGAGGAAATATATTTTTGTTTGTTTGTTTGTTTGTACCAAATAGGCTTCGAAACTACTGGCCGGATTTGGATGAAATTTGGAACACAGATAGTTTATAACCTGGATTAACACATACGATACTTTTTAGACTGATAGTATGTTCCCGTGGGACATAAATCGAACTCCACGCGGGCGACGCCGCGGGCATTGAGCTAGTATTAATTTATTTAATTGTTCCTGTATGGCTCTCAAAACGATCTCTATCATTTTATTCAAATACCTATCCTTAAAATTAATTTATTTTATTAAAACGAACTTTTTTGTCCAAACGTCATTAAACTAAACTATGCCGTTAAAATAAAACATAAGTGCATTTAAACCCTATAAAATACGTTCCATTTAAATTCATATAACAGAAGTGCGTAGGAGCAAGGCATTGTTTGAACCGTGTTAACATGGCCAGGACTCCCACATAGTCCGCTGATAGAGACATTAAAGTGGACATAGCCATTTAATGCATTTAAATACACACACTTGCTTATAGGACAATTGAGCGTAGTTCTGCAACAATGAGCCAACCCACAATATCTTATTAATTCATTTAAATACATCCAACTTATGTAACATTCTAAACGTGGTGCTACTTATCTGCCTAGCCTTTTCCCAACTATATTAGGGTCTAGTCTAACCGGATGCAGCTGACTACCAGTATTTTACATGGAGCGACTGTCTATCTGACCACTACAACCCAGATACTCGTAGCACTGAGTAATGCGATACCCATTGGTAAGACTGTTTGTCAGACTTCTGGGCCACTGACTACCCGTAACGACTGTCAAAGATCTACAATTGACAGCCGAAACCAACGGCCAATGTGTGGTCAACTATTTTTTTTTTTTCGGATGTGAAATCATGAAATGACTTCTCCCGCTCTGGGCAGAGCGGAAAGGAGTGTCAGACTTGTACTGACTAAAGCCCATCCATGTTCCTTCCTTGTCATTTGTGTTCCAGGGCCGCGGTATCTCTTTCGAAGAGTCCCGCAGCCCTGGCAGATGTGTGGTCGTCTCCCATTACCTACATACCAAGTGTTTGTATACTAATATTCAGTAAAATCAGTCTCATATACATCCTAAACTATCAGCGTTTACTATCCAAAATGAATTTGTATTTTGATGTGGGTTGGTATATTTTCGCAAAACTACTTTAAAATATATTTGCGCACAAGCCTAAGTGTAGGCATATAATAGGTAAAGTCAGACACTCTGTCCTTTATGTGGTCACTTTTATTTTATATTTCAATTTTAGGGTCAGGAGTTTATCAACTATTTGTCAGCTGTGACTATGACTCATATTTTTATCGATAAGTTTAAAGAATGAAGTAACTTGTTCGCTATAATTCAACTTAAATATAAGGAAACTCTAAGAACTCTTTAAAAAAAAACCTTGTCCCTCACTAGGAATTTCTCCTGTATTGTGGGTTCATTTACAAACATTTAAACTCACATACACAAACAGCCAGACCCAGAACATCTGTAGACCATACTAATATTTATTCCATGCGGGAATCGAACCTACGACACGCGGTCCACAGCAACCAATCACTCAGCCACTGCGCCAACCGTGCCGTCTCATTTTCCATGAGTAGTCTAACCAACTGACTTTGTAACTTCGGAATTCTAAGATCTAACCTATTTTTAATTAAAATTTACTTCACCTACTATTAATAGCTCGCTCCTCACTACACTAGCTTCCCATCTTCAATCTTTCCAAGACATATTATCTACTTTACGCCGTACATGATACAGCCAATCACTTAAAGTTTCTTCATACATAAATCTCATGGAACTTGCCTTAATACACGACATAGCACAGAATATTAGCTGTCTTCGACGTAATCCCCGAACGTGCACTCGACAGTCTCATCAGAAACTCGAATCGAGCTTTGAAATTATGTATCTATCTACATATCTATGTCTTATTGCTTTTATTTATGCTTTCGAATACTTTGATGATAGGTGCCTACGTATCCCCCTGCTGATAAGCAGGTACATGGATATATGTGGCACTTTGAAGATGAAAAGGTAAAAAAAATATTACATTATCGTAACTGAATGAGAATGACAGAATTCCGAGATTTTTGTATTCTTTTTTAGCGGAAAGTGTGAGATGTTTTGCTTTTGTTGATACCGGAAATTACATAAAGCTTACCTGAACACTGATTTCGGATTAGGATATTTGATCGAAACGGGCCTTAGGCATTTTTTCGCGCAACCGAATTGACGAAGCCGGATATTTTGAATTGATATGAAATTGTTTGCCTTTTCACCAGTATGGGAATAATCATTTAACTCAAACTTTATCAGACTGGAAGAGCTAGATCTAAGAATCTTCATGTCTACATATATTCCATATAATACAGATACGTATAATACGTCCATATTATATGTATTTAAGCGCATCGCTTCAGAGAGGCTAATCTCATGTAGAGTGGTCCTACAGACGGGGCGGCTGTACAGAGGCATCTCATGTGAGATAGTAAGCTAGATTTATTGTAACTTTAGAGTTTCTCTCTAACTCATCGCCGATAACACTTATAGCATGGCAATGGATGAATAAACGAAATATTTAAAGTGAAAATCACCCATTTCTACAGCAAGTTCTTAAATTAATCGATTCACTGTGAGCACTAAGGAAAGATTTTTGAATATTTATCATCTAACAGTGAAATAAGGAATGAAAGTTTTTATGGGAGTGCGTCGTATTTGTTGATGGAGAACGCTATCAGTGTGGCTCTTTTAAAAATTGCCCCAAGGTTTACTTCAGAGGCTTCATGAAAACGATAACAATGTCACACCCACTCCTCAGTAACAATCGACCCTAACAGCAAAATATCGTACGAGAAAACATAACTTCTCTTTGTTCGGACTTTCGTAACGGAACACATCAGATAAAGATAAATTAAGTGATAAATGTCATCGTACTGATTTACGATACAGGCAATAAGCATCACTAATTCTGATAAAGCGAAACCGTGTTGAGGTATGTTATTGGTTCCGTATGTACCATCGTTGATGTTGGAAGTGTTTCCGATAATTATGTACAGTCGCCAGTACATCAAGTCATAAACTGTCAAATTTCTCCAAATTATGTTAAACCATAAAATGTTGATAGTTAAAATCAAAATCAAATCAGATAATTTGACAGTTTGTGGTAACTAGATGTTCTGGCGTCTGTACCTACATAGCAGCCCTACAAGCGCGGCGAGTTCTTAAAAGGGTAACAATAAAATCGGCAAAGTGGGCAAGTTCTTAAAACAGTAACAATAAAAGGCATGCAGTATGTAATCGATCCCCAATTTTCTGACAATATAAATCAAAACGCTGATTTACTATTTAAATCAGCGTTTTGATCCCTAAATAATCTCGGTTTAAAATATATACTAAATCGAGCCCTAACTAAGTAACTCTGTACCCAACTTGGATGTAGAGCTGCCTCGGTTAGTGCTTGACTTGTCACAGTTCTAACCTAACCCCATTTGGTCGAGATTTTCTGTGATCGTGGTTTTGTTGATGAACTTTGAATAAAAAGGCCAATAAGCTAAAAGAGATTCAATTATTTGAAATAGCTACAATAATCAGAAAACCAAAAAAATATAAAGATCAATGAGGGTTATCGTTTTTAAGCTCACCAGATGGCACCACGGGCGACTAAGGTCCTGTCATTAATTCTATATATATTTCATACTTTAAAGTACCTTCAGGAATAATTAGGTTTATTGCGTATAACAACATAGTGTAAACTTCAAATACATATTTCCAATATTGTCCCTTAAATAAGCAAGCATGAAACATTGAAAAATCATTCTTCCTCCAAGTATTAAAAAAATATAACCTATTAGGTTATAGTTGCTATTTAAAATCTTCTAGTCATAATTAATCAGGAATGAGTCAATCTTGCCCACAGCCATGAATATTATAATATTGATAAAAAAGCGCACAACGCGCGAACACTCTATGACATTTGTCATTACTGAAGACCTTACACTACACGAACGCCTCTAGCGGCGTATTTATGCGCAAGACATTAAATACTTCTTTTAACATAGCCACTAACATAGAGCAGAAAAGTTTTGCGGATGTCAAAATTACGCTCACAGTCCACGGATATATCGAAGGTTGCTCACAGAGTGACTCAGGAAAGAAAGAAAGGATGCGTCACAATGACTTCATGGATTTTAACATCAGAAATATTCAAGGGAAAAAACTAAAATATCAAGGACTGCTTTTTGGTAGGTTAAGCAGGATCTTACTGATTGCAATTGAGACTTCAAAGTGGTAGGTATTAAATTAGTCCCTTTGTAAATCATCACTACATAGTATAAAACAAAGTCGCTTCCCACTGTCTGTCCCTATGTATGCTTAGATCTTTAAAGTACGCAACGAATTTTGATGTGGGTTTGTTTAATGGAAAGAGTGAATCAAGGGGAAGGTTCATATCAACATTGCACCCGTGCGACGCCGGGGCGGGTCGCTAGTTAAACATAGAGAAGAAAGAAAAAATAGAAAAGGCATGACATTTTCCTGAAAACCCGTTACAATTCATTCATTTAAAATATCACTCCTAGAGACACTACACCTACACTTTTCAAGTAAATTACCAGTAACCTACCGTTTCACTACTAAATTGCTGATCCTCGTTAAGCCGTTGAGTGCAAAATGTGGTCAGACCTCGGAACCTTTCAATCAGTGCTCGTTTATCTAGTAATCTATCGATCAACGTCCCAATAGCTGGCTACCACTAATTGATAATAATAAAAAGTAGGAAGCTGGAAGATGGAGCTGATTGATTAAGAAATACCACTGTAACAAAAGAGCTTATCGATTGTGTAATAATATAATATCACGCCTTGTAATCTCCCAAGGGTGAGGCAGATGTGTACCTAACAAGAACAGACACATTTCGCCAGTTATGTTTAAGTCCCATAAGAGGGCGACCCTACTTCCATCAGCCGGGCACAAAAACCCAATAACACTTTGTCCGACCCGGAAATCAAACCCAGGACCTCATGCTCAGCAGTTGTACTTGCCACCACTAGACCAGCGAGGCAGTCGGTTGTGTCATCTTTACAACAAATTATTTAAACAAATTTGAGTATTCTACACAAAGTTAGTAACCAGAATGTAGCACTTCACACAGATATATATTATGTCACTACTCTCTGGGGATCATAACAGACTATAATATTAAATTACCCTAAACTGCCACTAAAACTAGCGAGGATTAAACAAAGCTAAGCCAGTAGCTTACTCGTACACCAAGCAAAGCGCCGTTTGAGGGAATTTTACAAAATGACTAGAGTAATTGCATTTTTCTGTCACAACAAATGAATGCAAATGAACAAACAAATAAAAAAAAATGAATAGCTGCTGGCTTTTGAGCTGTTTTTCAAAATAACATAGTAATGTCGCAACTTAACTGAGGTTTTTACGAAGTTACCTAGCGTTATACGTAACTACCGTTTACAGAGAATGACAAACAACTTAAAGTGTAATTTTGCCATTGCCGACGCTATAAATCGAGGACCTACCTTATTCACATAAATTCCTTTATATTTTACCTACTGAACCCGAGTTAAGTAAAGATTATTACACGAAATACAAACAGAAAGTTTTCCCTTCCCATTTTCCGAAAGCTTGTGAAACATTTGCGATATTGTTCTTACTCAAAAAACATGTTTGTGTAGTCACAGGTGGTATGTGGGTGTACTACGCTATGCGGAAGTTAAGCCATCGATTTTCGCTAAAATACTCGCCTCATCGCTCTTGACGAGGGAGCAAAACAGATAATTATCTTGGTTGACGACTGACAATATTTCAAAGGCAGATGCTTGATTCACTAAGGAATTACATCTTCCCTTTTTTTAATGCCCTCACTAAGGGGAACTTCATTATTATTACTTTTTGTTACGGTTTTCTTACGGCTGTCTACGTTTCATAAAGATTTTTATAGGAATAATAAATTTAAGGAGGATAATTAACTTTTGAGCGTCGCCTATGGGTCGTTATGTTGAGGACAGACAGCGGTAAGAAGTGGAAACAAATCCTAAATGAACACGCGGAAATTACTTGGGAATTAAATCGTCTAATGAAGGAAGTTTTTTAACGTTTATTTCATGGTTTCTGCTTCAATAATTCGCATACTTTCGTTAGTCAAACACTGTAACATAAAGTCTTTTAGTACGACCTCGCTTACACGAAGAAATTACTCTCAGTGAGTATTAAATTCGTATTCTAGTGTAATGAAGACGCAGGGTGAGTATATAACGCCGCACAATAATATGTGGGGTCTAAATGTGTCCGTAAGGTGCAATGCGGTATACTTAATTACACAACTATCCCTACTTGATAAATTAATTAATGTTTTAATCATCCTTTAACATTAATTTATACATTATCATAACGTTGTGTTAGTTAGTTACTATATTATGTAGAAACCTTGTGTTCTAAGAATCTCAGTTATACATATAGATGATTACATAAGACGATTTTCCCGTTGGTAAGAGGTTATGTAGGTGGTTGTGTAGGTTGTAGGTGTTGGGTAGGTTTTCTTCATCTATGTAAATACTTATTAGGTACCTAGTATTTATTCATTGAATACCTAACGTTATGTAGGTACTGTGGTTATGTAATGTCGTTCACGCTTCAGATAACTCACTAAGATTATAATAATGTAACTAGTGTAAGCTAATCAACAATTCAGCATTAATAATAATAACATGGAATTATTATTGTTTTTGTAATTGGTGGGTCCAAAAGACTACATCTTATTTTTTGCATAGTAAAATTGTTATTCCTGAGGATTCTGCCTAATCCATGGAAAAAGGCGTGAATTTATGTATGATATATGTGAAGGTATGTATGTAAAATTGTAGAATACCAGTAGCACTGGTAGCTTACAAAGTTTGTTTTTTCTTAGGCTTTTAGCCGTAACTCGCCTGATGTGATGCCGCCCAGGTTGGAGCACGCTTGCCTAGAAGAAATAGATCCACTAGAACTTTGAAAATATCCAGTTTATAATGATAGGGAAACATAGAAACCGGAAGTGAATTTCACAGACTGGCGGTTCGTACAATAATTGTGGAAGCATATATCATTTTGGTACATAGAAGATATACAGGTAAGTACCGAAATAATAACAATGACCTGACAAACATGTCAACTCATTACATATGATTCATTTTTATTTCATGAAACAAACATTTTCGATCATGCTCATAACCCAGGTGTTGATTGATATTTCGCATCACTCGAATAGATAGACGGCAGACGAGTCAATCAGACCCTATTAGCGGCATCGATAGTGGACATGTGGACACTTTCGAATGGGAAATTATTGATTTGTGCTTAATTTCCGGTTGATCGCCGCCGGCCGTCTGCGGGCAGCGGGCGTGCACGCGGTCGTCCCTGTAACTTAGCACAGGTGAACGATAAACTCGCACGAAACGAGATAACGCCCCATCCGATTCGATGCGTTATCGATATATCTACGTAATCGATTTAAATTGAAATGCTTGCACTGTAGATACAACTTTAACTTAATTTGTTTAGTCATGACAATGAATATTTTAGTACGAAGGCATGTGAGTACGGAAGGTTCACCCTGGTGGTCCTATGAAAATTAAATCAAGTGACCCGTAACAATGTTTTAAGTGAATTTTAAGCGGACACACTCAAATGAGTCGTTTATGCTAAAACAGGAAGGGAGTGAATAAATGTGAAAGAGTAATAGTGCGGGGAGGGAAACCCAAGTCGGTCGCATGACCCTCGGTGAGCTTCCCGAAAGGTTAACAATCTAAAGGTCGAACACTAAAAAGCAGTCATGTATGCCTAATTTAGTTCTCTGGGGACACATTTACGGGCCTACATTTAAATGTAGCTGCTCTATGTACGCCCATTCAAGTTGACTAAGCATACACTCGTAGGTAACTGTCTAGAATTGGCTTGTTAAGTATCTCCCAAGTTTAACACCTCCGGCTTTTCCGTGTTTAGTTATTCGAAAGTTAGTTTTGTACGGAGAACCAAAGAAACGATAGCGGCTTATGCTACCAAGTGCAAGACAATTTTGGAGATAGTAAACCTAATTTGTTCGTAATTAACAAAGTTTTTAACTGGACATCTAATTAGGCATGTGTAATTGGTTACTTGGTTACAATTACCTAAATACCGGCAAGTAACAGAATACAGGTCATTTAACAGTACCCGACTAGCAAAGATATTCCGAGCATTCAAAATAATATTATATCAATAAATACAACACAGAAGGTACGCGAACGTAAACACCGACAAAAACAAACAGATAATCCGCAAAATATATCTTACTGATAAGTTACTGTGAGCCTATCTCCCCTAGAAAATTATTTTTGGCTCGCGTTCTCGCAACGTGATAAGATCTACATACAGCCGGCGAGAAAATATTTTAAAAACAATGAAGGGCATTCACTTTTATCAACGCATCGTCGCCCGAGGGGTTATCCTGAAAAGGAGCGGTGAATAGAAATCCCTACGGCAATGCCGGCAGCCTATCAGTACTGTGAATGGCTATTAACCACCTCGGGGCGACGATAACGATGAAAGGCGCGTTACATTAATGTATACAGTGTTTGCTCTCACTCATTACCTCGTCCTCAGGCTGACGCAGCAGCATGGGGGGGCCCACGTCCCGCGGCGCATTCACTGGGGAACTGGCACTGTCACTCACTGCACTGGCATTCACCACCGGCCCGCTATTGTCAGCCTCGATAACTTCCCACGGCACTTCATCATTGTACACGGCCACGTTCAGCACCTGGTCGCCGGTGTGAAACCTCCACGGCAGGTCGGCGCCGGCATGCCTGGGCCGGCGCCGCTTGTGCCGCACCTTGTGCCTCGTGAACCTGCCGAACCCTCCGCCACGGCCTTCCTCCAGCATAGCGTCGTACAGAGAGTCCAAGTTCACTTTCAACTTGTGGCGCCTGGTGGTGCGCGGAGCTGCTGTAGTGGCCGGAGCCGACGTGGTTATAGGCTCCCTGCTGAGACCCTCCGCGTCCCATAATTGTATTCTGAGGATGTTGTCGTGGGAGGGTATGTGGGCGCGCGCGTAAGCGAGCGCGATCACCGCGAGTACGAGAGCGAGTGCGCGCGCGGATCCGTCCATGTCTGTCGGCGGCCGCGAGCCTACTGAAGCGAGTGCTCGGCGCCGCGATTTTCCCGCGCTTTCCCGATAACGCTACGAGCTACAGTACGGTGAGTAGTACGAGCACGCATTCGACATCAACGCCGCGCCTCCCCCGCCGCGCTACATATCGCGGACTCTTTATCGCGATGTGATTAATTTGATAAGGGCAAACATTACACCTATCGTGTCGCGCCCTGACAGCGATTACGACACGCAATTACCAAAGAAACGAGTAAATAAAACAAATTGTTCAACTAAATAAATTCTATTCCCATAATTTAACACAACTGTTGTGACAACTACAAATTAATCATTTTGTACTACAATCTTAATAGCATTTGAAATGCAGTGAATCACGATATTTATACGGAAAGTTGGGTAACTAACTGATAAGGATAACATAACAATCACGTGATATGACATTTCATAAATATTCTACTATTATTACGGAACTATTTAACTGCGACTAAGAATAGCTACATAGTACTTAGTCGGTATATAAATATTCAATAACCGTGTTACATAGTTCAAATTAAGAGATATCTACACCTTTCTGTCTAATCATAACAATGGTAATAGGTGCGCTACACGCATGCTACAACTTCATAGTGATTAAAACGTGCAATCTCATTCATAAAAATGCTATCGTCTGTCAGGACAACGGCAATTTTCTTCGACGAAATAACAAATACGTTTGCACAGTTATATCGCTACGAAATCTCGTAGCACGCGTAGCTAACTGTAGACTAAGCGTTACGAATCCAGAAATTTTTCAACAATTAATACCCGTGCCTCTGACATTAAGCGACAGCAACCTTGATTAATGCCTAAATATCAGTGCGCTGTTGCATTTGAGATAGTTGCAATGTCAATAATGCAATAATATTCAAGCATTCATTTAGCTGTCGCTTCCCGTTAGTGAAAACGGGCATAAGCGTTACAAATGTGGAAAATGTCAACAAATTAGTGCCAATTATTCTATTGGCTAGATTCATTCAAGCGAGTTGAATACAGGCATTCATAATTTGCTACGCCTACAACCTATTTGGTATCGCCGTGGTTGAATTAAATATTTTATGCTACTGCTATAGTCGGATTTTGTCATTGTTGTACTATTTAGACACTTAGGCCAAATTAACAGGATATTAATGGTCTAAATACGTAAATATTCGGTTTTTTAAACTTTGGGTTGGTTGCAAGGTTGATGAGATTGCAAAATATTTAAAATATGAGTAATTTTAAAATAGCTGCCGTTAATGAAATCATGGAAAAACTGAATGTCTAAATGGGAATCCCAAAAGAAATTAGGCTTTAATATAAATGTTTTATATTAATAGATATATCCCTGGTGCATCCTTGCATTCCGACAAAACAACGTAACTTTAAGTATCAATTTAATATTTTTTGGTGACTCTTCGCCACTAAGTCTTAGAAACGAATAATTAGCAAAAAATATTGGTAGAATAAGGATAATTATTACACAAGCAAGTTAGTATACTCAACCTCTTAATTTATTTACCACTTTTGACAACTCTCATTAAATTGAAACTTCTGTTACGCACGACGGCTGATCAACCTATACAAAACCAGTTTATGCGGATCTCTCATTGTATAGAAAATATATACAAAACAGGGCCACCTTATACTGGAAATGTAAAGCTTGATGAGCCGCCGTGTGTACATAGGCGAAACAGATTCTGTCGGTATATGATGTGCTAGTGACATTCAATGTGTGTTAAAACAATTGAGAAGTCTACTATACATGCCGATTTATATTAGAAGCTTTTAGTCAAAAATAGGATACCAACATTTTCGGAAGGCAATGTGGTTTTTAATGAGAGCAGCTAGCGAAACGCTCATACACTATACATATTGAATGAAAGTGAGTCGAGTATAGACTCGGCGTCTCCCGATTTCCGTTTCCGCTGCCGCTCGCAACCAAAAATATAGCCTTAACGGCCTTTACGTAACGTTATATCACGCCTGTGTAATATGCCGCGGAGTGGGTAGACAGGTTTCAAGTCATAAAAATAAACTCGAATCAAATATGTATTTAACCGATTTCTAAGAAAAGGAGGAGTTTGAGCCCCCGCACATTGACCCATCAGTCGCCGCTACTAAACGCGACTACCAGTGGTGGAGTCAGACCACTACACGCCGCCACCAGTGGCAGCCACTGGTGACTGGACGCGGCCTTCAGTGGCTGCCACTTGCGGCAGTTGTTCAAGTGGTACTCGACAGGGGCCAGACTGAGACTGTGGCCGTGTGTGCGCGCGACTCGAACGACAAAACGCGGCCACAAGTAGCGAGCGCGGTCAACTCCCGCAGCTTGTGGCGCGGACGCGGCCACTCAAACACTCAGTATGCGCCGATGCTATACAAAATGTATGGAGAAACGCGTCCGCAACTTGTGGCGGCTACTAGTCGTTCTAATGTGGTCGCCACTAGTGGCTCAATGTGCGGGGGCTCTTAATGTAGTCACACGTATCACCTCCGTCACATGTAGTTAGTTTATGTGGTCACTTTAAACGTGCACATCTTGCTACATCGTTCTCACATAGTGTACAGTAAACAAAACAGATAGGTATGCAGGGTCGAAATATATAATTGATTTTTTCTTAAAAACCGATCGATGTTTTCGAATGGAATTAAAATTAAATGAAGAAAAATAATCAATTGGTTTAATTAATTCAATTTTCATTTGAAGAAGTTTCTAAAAAAACTAAAACTATATCTTTCGACCCTGCATACCTATCTGTTTTGTTGACTGTACCATCTCAACATGAATGATGTAACTAAGGTTTTGGAAAAACATTCTGATTTAAAACAGCGTCCATGGAGTTTCTTGCCCGTTCTTCTCCATAGAGATCTACGCTAGGATATGAGCAACTACAGTACTTTCACAGTTTTTATGCCTTGTGACTGGGACTGTAGCTACATTACATTATTATCTTTGTCGACAATTCAAAAGTGCCTGTAACTGGCCTACTTGAAATAAATGATTTGGATTTTGATTTTGAGTCGATGGCAAACATGTGAATGAAACCAAAAAAAAATCGCCGTTTTTCGAAACATCATATTTTTTGTGTTTTTTCGGACGTCGATATTTTTTTTCTTTGCTTGAATGTTTTTTTTTGTACCTATATTCATTGTTCTTTCAATCAGCTTTTTATTAATATAGTGCGATTAGTGCGGTTTTCGTGTAAGGAATGGTTTAGCTAAAGGACGTAAAAAGAAAACGAAATAACTCGTTTGACTAATTTGATATTCCGAAGAACTCACTACTAGTACTTAACCTAAACAAATTCCCGACTAAAGCAGTAACAATTATAGATACATACAATGTTTTTACATTTGTTGGTTTTCTATATCGACTTAAATCCTAAATAATAAGTACCGTTTTCAAAATTAATCGTACAATGGCAAGTAAAAATTAACACCTTAAATTTTAAAATGTTAGATGAAAGCACTCAAACTGTTTATTAAAAGTATTTTAAATAGAGTAGTTAGATTCAAAAATAAGATTATTTTGACAGATATTACTTACGCTCGCACTTAATCTAAATCAAAACGCACAGTTGAATTCAAACACTGTTGCAGAATAACGAGAGTTGATAATTCAAATAGTGCAATAAGATTTTGACATTGATTTAGGTGAACGCTGAGATCTACTAGCCTAAATACGCGTTTCATACCAAAATGAACCTTATTTATTTAAATTTAATATTCATATTCGTATAGCACGCTTAGTGACAGTCGCTTGTAGGAATATGCACATTAAATTAATAAAATTAAGGTTTATTTTTGGATGAAGCGCTACTGTACTAGGTTGAGCTAAGTCTGTTCGCTCTATAGATCTTAGCCTAAGCGAGTTTAAGTAATAAAGCATTAGTGGTAAGCGAGGTCTAAAACAAAAAGCTATATTTTTTCCATTTTAAATGAGGAACATTGCAAATTACTGTAGATTTTTTATTTATTTTTTCATCTGTAAATCGTTTTTTTTTTAATTCTTAGACGTTTTAAAACGACAGAATTATTAGGTTCTATCAAATCGCGATAGACAAACAAATATATTCGCAACTATAGCTTTAAGAAGCGTACAATCGGTTACACAAAACTTATTTCATATAGTATAAGATACCCACATACAATATTGCAAAGATGATTATATTAAAAGCGTTCAGAATTTTAGAGAGTACCTGGCCATAAATAAATGTATTAATTTACTTATATAAATAATCTATGTTATAAATATATAATTTATTCTTAATCATACAAACAATGTCACTTTATATAGTTAACAGCTCAAAAGGTACAAAAAAGGTTAGTAATTGTAATTGTGATAAAAATCGGTGGTCTTTAAACAGGTTTATATATTTTAGCTAAATGAATAGGTAACTACTTAATAGATTATATTGTTTTTTTATTATTATTATATTTAGATTGCTGTGCCCGAATGTATAATGAATAATAATATATTTTTATACTAACGGTAAGAAAAGGAGTTAAGATTATATTTTATCTACACTTCAAAACCCTTTTCTTAAAAGGCTTGTACCCAAAACAAAGGTAGTCGTTGAGCAGGCAAAAGCTTAAAAAAAAAATAGGGACGGGATCTACTTAATTTAAAAATCGAAAAAGTAATGGCAATATTTTATGAATCACAACACTTAACTATCGTTTATTGTCATTATAGACTGAGCTTATATTGAGCCCTTATATTTTAATACGGAAATTTAAATAGAATAGTACGTTTGTTTAAAAGGTGGTTCAGTAAAATCTATGGTAATAAAGACATCCATACTTTAATAATAAGTGAGTAAAAGATTAATGAAATCCATAGTAAATTGTTAGACGTACATGAACTGCAAAAGCTTAAAAGCAACTACTTTTTTAAATAACATCACAACTATTTTCAACATAAAGTTTCACTGCAGGAATGTTATTTGATGAAAATCACAAAAGATAAGTCATGTATTGAAATACGTACAAATATTATTTTTAAAATGCCGATAATACTGCCTAATATTGTAACATACCCAAATACCTAAATTTTAATCACTTCCCGACTGCAAATTAATATTTATTATGTTATATTACACTATTATTATGATAATTTACAACGATTAACCAGTGAACACTCTTACAATGCTATAAAATTACAAATTGTACTAATATAATCACTCAGCAAAAAAGCTCTTATTTATATACTATCACGGAAAATTCTTGAGCAGAATGTCACATTTCGAATGTATGTGACAAGCTGCTCAGGTATCAATTTCCACGACTATACATTAAATATCAATTCCTGATACGTGTAAAATAAGTTATATTTTATTATTGGTCGCTAAAGCCGATTTACACACCACAGACTGATAGATATATCCCAAACTTACACATATGTTAAGCCAATGGCCCATATTTGATCGTTATCTATACAAGGTGTTAAAAAATTAACTTTAAGAATTTCGTGTGGGTATTGTACTCACCATTATCAACAACTTTTACAGCAAATTTTTTTTTGGTGATTTCAGCGTTCGTCTCATAGTAAAAGTTGTTGATAATGGTGAGTACAATGCCCACACGAAATTCTTTAAGTTATTTTTTTAACGTCTTATATATTATATCAACAGAACCTCTTCCATCCGTAATGTATGAATCGACCTTTTTGGTTAAAAGCTGTGTATGAAATACAATAGTTTATATTTTGAACAACAATCATGGCATTGCGAACGAAAGTGCTACATATGATTACATTTAGAGAGCAAAGGCACCGATGCTCTAACTATAAGACCCTTACAAGCCTTAGTGCGGCTTTTAGGACCTTTTATAAGCGCTGATTACTTTTGGTCTTTGTCACATTAAACTCTCTGGTAGTCAACACTGTAATATTTGAAGTCGCCATTCGTCTAGTATAATATGACAAGGTTCTAAGTGGGGTCAAGGTTTACATAAACCGACTACATCGGCGACTAGACGCAATATAATTATTTAACGTATACCAAAACACAGGTTGATAAGATAAATATTATATGCCCTATATCATATTTATTCCAAAATAAAGCTTAATATTTATTATTATCTCTCCTAAACGTCAGATTCATCAGTCGGTATACTTGGTCGCATAGATTTTACCGAGAATAATTATAACAAACTTTTTTGGGTTACAATTTTAACATCTAAGAAACTACTCATTTATATAATGTCGTATGTAGGCTTATAATTTCATAACAATACTATTTTGTGACGAATTACGTACGATCGCAGCAAAAAGTGTCTTCCCAAAGTCCATAACAATTCAACTGTACATTACACTTAAAGCTAACAGAACACCGACAACACCGAATTAAACACCATTATTGTTTTTCCTCACGTTGGCCGGTGAGCCAGGCAGGTAGGTCTTTAGTCAGTCAATGCTGAGATCGTTGGAGAAGTGTCGCGACAGCTTCGCCACATCCAGGCCGGTGAAGTCGGTGAAGATATCGGACGTAGCAGTGGTAGATTTAGCAGACCTGCCTGGTGAAGAACTACTGGATGCCTGCTCGCAAGGATCGATCACAACTAGGCTGTCCTCTTTGCTACTTACCTCGAAAGGCGCTGATATGCCTGTGAAAGAAAATGTTGGTTTAGTATTTAGGGTTAAGGTTGGTTTTTAAATAACTAATTCTGATGCGTTTCGATTTAATTAAGAAGTGGTTAAATTACAAATCAGCTATGTAAAAGAGTTTTGAAAAAAAAAAATGCATGTAAAACATACAAAAATGCTGAGTAATTAAAAGTTAAATTGTATTTTAATAAATAAACTGAAGCATCTCAAAAAACAGGAATATTGTATGTGACTTTTGAAAGCTAATTTTCAAACTAATTTGCAAAAGTTTTTTTGATTTAGCTTTTGTCCACAGCTTGTACGTTGAGGTTGGAATTATCCCTAAAGTCAGAACGAGGTTTTACTCCGGTAGCATGTTGCTACCAGGATAAAAACTATCCTATATTCTGTACCTAGACCCAACTGTGTACTAAATCGGTTCAGTCGTCTAAGCTTGGAAAGATAAAACAGAGACAAGCCGAATTATAATTAAGTAAACCCAACTTACCCAAAACACTCCGGACGTCGTTATTCGGCTGGCTGAAGTAGATAAACCTGTAGAAACCAGGGTTCCTCACTCCACTGCCCACCGGGAAGCTCAAGGTGATGGTCCGGGGCTGACCGTTAGAGGCCGAAGGCCCGCCGGGCAGACTGACCTTCGCCAAGTACTCGTAGGCTATGTAGTCGTCTAGGTTGTAGAAATTGGCCTGGAAGGAAGATGAGATTGGTATAACAATTATAGGCTTGAAGATGCTGGACACGGTATATTGGACTATGTATCGCAAAAGCCAAGCCTTTGCGATACAGGACGAAAATTTGTATAGCCCACAAATATTTCTTCCTTAGCACGACGTACTTAAGAGTCCTATTACATTTTTTACGCAAATTGTGATCATTTTTTGATGAATGATTATTGACGGTATTATTTTCAGCAGCAGTAAGTAATTGTTAAATTACAAGCCAATAAATAAGATTAAATCCCAAATCCTTTACCAATTATTACTAAATGCACAGTATAAAACTGTACTGTGCATATTACTGTAATTATTTGAAAATATTTATTTTCGCAAAAATTGGTACAGAGTACAGACGACAGCACATCAAGCTACCCGAAACTATCAAATTTTCCCAATCAACCTTGAATCTAATGTTTTAGGGATAAACTTGAATAGATTTTCAAGTTTATCCCTAAAGCATTAGATTCAAGGTTGATTGGGAAACAATTTTGACAGATGTGCTGGCGTCTGTACAGCCAATAATAGGTATAAGGTTAGATGCTTACATCGTATATGCCAATCCAGTCGTTAGAGTTGACTTCGATGTCAGGTGTGAGCGTGCACTGTGTCCTAAAGTCAGCGTCACCGATGTACCAGATGCGGTTGATCGGCGCGAATTCCACCGTTTTCTCTGTGTAGTTGGAGAACGTCTGTAGAAGAGAATATTGTGTTATTGGCCATCGAAAAAAAGACACTAGTATAAATAGACTTATGGACCAAAATGGGCCACACAACGCACAGTGTACTACTTCTAAAATGGGACAAATTTTGACTTGGATTTATATCTATTACCACCTACAACTTAGCTAAGCTAGCTAAGCTTTAGGTCAGGCATGTTTCTTGATGGTCGAAAAGTTGATTGCATCTATTGAAGAATATTTTATGAATGCTATAAAAACAAATTATTAGGCTGTTACTTCAATAGGAAATAACATAAATCTAGAAGTATAAACAATCAGAAAACAGTTTTATTATCCTATTTTAAATTATTATATGTAATACCGGTTAGCATATCGTGCAATATCAAGGCCAAAGGCAATTCTAAATAACCATGCAACCATTAAATATGTCTATTTAGGAATGTAATCTTTAGACATTCTCAGACCGAACAGCGTGCGTTGCATCCATTATACAGGTTGAGGCATAAATGTTCAGTAACCCTGGAAGAGGCATAGGAGCCTTGAATTTAATATAATGTTATGAAATTAAGGTTGTTTACACCCCATCCTGTATAACCAAAACTAACAAAAAAATCGAAGCAAGCTTGTACTTACCGGTGGCGGCTCAACCATGGCATCGACAGCATCACAAGTATCCTGCTGCGTATCGTGCCCGCCACACGCAGAATCAGTGACTACGCTCGACCCCTCCTTCCCCTTGATTGATGCGGGGATGATCATAGACCTCATTCGGATGCCAGAGTGCAACACAACAGGCTCGGCCGTTATTGTGTGTACGAAGCCCTTGCGAACCTAGCATGCGAGCGTGCAAAATTAGGAGTCATTTTAAGCTGGTACAAAGGTGATTGTGGCTGGTGTATTATGATGGGTGTAAAGGACATTGATGCGCTAACTATTACCATGTACTTCAGCCATTATCTTTGAGATTTGAACCAGAACCCCTCACGTCGAAATTTTTCATCGGCATTTTCTATTTAATCAGCTGTTCCATACATTTTGACCGTGTCGGTATTGCAGTTTTGTAGGAAACGCTTGCCTTTTTTAAATTACTGATGAAAAATTTCTATGGCGGGTTCAGAATGATTTATTTATTTATTTTATTTATTTATTGATAGAGGTTTACCAACAGCTTCTGTTTACAACAATCACAAGCAAAGGTTTTATAATATTGGACTTACACAGTCGCCAATTACTGGTTAACCAGCATTAAAAAAAATAAGACAGTGATAACATAATAAGAATATAAAAATTAAAACGAGTGGCTTTAGAAATAAAATAAAACTAAACTAAACAACTACACAATTAAAATCCTTAAATGCGATATAGCTAGCCAACCAATAGCCAACCGTTAGCTAACCAATTACGACTAAAATTAAAAAAAAAGACATAATATGTAGGTCCTGAATACGTGGTAACCGCTTGTGCGTCAGTGGCCCTTCCACTCTGTTTAAAGCCGGAGAAAATGTCTAACCTTGGCGGTCTTTGTAAAACCTTGTGATAAATTCTAGGTAACAGTTGGCACGTCATTGTCCCTGACACCGTGAATAAAATGAGCTATCGAACAAGAGAAGCATCTACTCGAAAACAAACATATGCTATCGAGTCTAAAAAATAAACTAAGAATGAGGTGCGGGAACTTGGTAAAATCAAATTAAGTTGAGACAAATTAAGAGATTGTGAAACTGACATTAAACATTACACAATTATCTTTGTTGAATAATAAATAAAATCTATCTCCTTACATGCTAATAATGAGCGGCTGTTATTAAATGATAAGAAAACGGATTTTGAAACACTACAAGACGGTTTCAATATTTGGTACCCTGATGTTAGCATATTATTTTTAAATATTTCTTACACAAATAACTTTCAAACATCAGATGTTTTCAAAGGGAAAACACCTGCTAGTGCCATATATCAAAAATACACAACAAAAATTACCATAGACATGTGAAACAAATTAGAAACGCTACCGTACTATACGATTCTCAGAGCAACAATCTACCGTATTTGTGATCGTAATTTTATATTGTTACGTGCATCAAAAAAGGTGGTAATTGAATTTGAATACGTCGAATTTCCGGCCTGCATATTAACCACCAAGTCAGGTTTAAGAAAAGTAAACATTTGTCTTTGGTACTATTCAAGATTTCGATGTTTGTTTGTATTTGGACTTCCTATGATTAGAAGATAGATATTTCCAATTAGAGAAATGCCAATTGCGTGCCAGTGTTTTTAAGTTGATTTTAAAAGTACTATCAAAAGTTAATTTGTTTATTTTTAGTTGTAGCGTAAATTGAACTTTATGTTTGGATTTCAAGGTTCTAAAACATACATTTGTTAAGGTGAAAGCGCCAGGTTAGCCCGCAAAATTGAATTGTTCTTACGTTATGTTATGTTATGTTATACTTATATGTTCATGAAAATCATCGCGCAAGTAACACGGTATGTAGTGACCGAATTATAATCATTAATATCATCAATATAACCCTCTAAGTTCATTTAATCCCATTGAATGACTTTTTCATAAAATAATTAAAAAACGTAAAAAAATTGAATTTCACGGGATACCTGGCGCTTCTTTAGCGCTAAGCGGAAGCTAAATTGCCCAACGGCTTAATTACAAACGGCTAGGTTTAATGTTTATACTGTGAAATGGCTCCTTTTTAAAAACGCTTCGACAAGCTATAAATTATAGCCAATGTTATGATAGTGATGCTACTAATACATTGTTTGTCAAATATAAATACAACAGCAAGGAAATAATTACCAAAAGGTCGGAAGTAGGCAATATGCAAGGCTGAAAAGCCAGATGGCGCCAACTACACACCTAGTGAACAAAGCCAACTGTCAAAGGATGCCATCGTTAAAAGTGACATATCACCATAGATTTAACTTCTATAGTAACCATAGACAACAATTATTAAGAACTTTGAACTTTTATTGTTATCTTTTTGGTATAGTACAATGGTTCCTTTTAGCAGGAGGAATTGTCAGTAAGGTATTATTAGGTCGTTTCAACAAATATTGGGTAAATAAATAATCTAGGTTAGGTGTTAAATACGTCATAATCACTCAAATTGATGACGGAACTGTAATTAGGCAATTTGCATTACTTCGACCAAAAAATTAAGTAAGTAATTTTTCATGAAAAAAGAACCTAAAACTGTTTCTCTAACGGATTTCCCCACACTATCTCAGTTAAAAGAACTCTGATGAAATGTCTCTGATGACTGTCGGTGTACCAGTACCACTTTTCACCCTAAGTAATAAAGTCGACCGTCAGCGAACTCGGTAATACGTGCACAGAGGCACAGTACCTTATTAATTTATTCATGAGCTCATCTTTATGACTCCAACATCTAGACCAGCCAAGAAATCCCCAATAACATTTACCAGGCTACACTTCTAACTACAAACAAGTGCATCAACCTACAAGTCATGCGATATTAAATGACCCACTGACCTTTATATTCATCACAGCGACCACAGGCTTGTGGTCACTGACAGTGTAGTGTGACATGTGGTTATATGACACCACCTCCGCCTTTAACGTGATATTCTCGTAGTTGTTCGCGTTCACTTTATACAGGATTCTGTCAGTCCATGAAGGTTTTCGCCTGGATAAGAGTAAAGTTGGTTAGTTAGTTGTTGATACAGTATAGAATGATAATGTTTTGATAATGATAGTGTTTTGTTTTGTTTTTTTTTTTGGTTTTATGAATGATAATAATCCTTAAATAATCAGTTGGCTAATTTAATAACGATTCTTAATGATATAACTGGCAGAAAGCTAACCATTGTAACTTCGAAGATATCGTCGTTTTAAATTCATCATGTTCATCATGACACCCAGCTCTGGGTTGTGGAGGTCAGATAGGCAGTCGTTACATGCAACATTCTGGTATTTATCTGTTTAGACAAGAAGCCGGCACGAAAATAGTTGGGATACTTAATTATAGAGAAACCCATGATAGGCCTACCAGGAATGAGCCATAAATGGGACCGTACAGGTTGGTGTGTGGACTTTACAGTACATCTCTTTAGGAGATGAGGGCAAAGTGACACTTGGGCATTATAATATTTCCTGCGGCGATGGGTGATATCCGCTAAGATTGACTGCCATGACCGGAAACGGTCAGGCCCTGAATCTACCACAGCGGAGACGACCGGTGCGGAGAAGAGACGAGCGAAGAAGAGACGTGCAGAAATCGACCAATTGAATCGACACATTGGTTAAAATCTACAACACGTCTCTCGTCTCTCCTGTGATTAGTCGAATCTTGCATATCCCCTCTCCGCTCCTTTCGTCTCAGCTTTGGTGGAGTCCGAGCCTTAACAGGACTGTCCATCTCTTCAGTGAAATTTTGAGTTCTAGCAAATACTTGGCTAAATATTCACTTTCGCCGTTACTGGGTCAATATCTAAACGAAACAAAGTCTACTTTGGTTGAAATTCAAAGCCATGACCTCAGACGTAGGTCGAGGCCGCTAAAAATGAGTAACTTAGTTACTCACTTAAATCTTAGCATTTAGCTGTTATTATGATTATTGCGCTCAACGTCACAATCATCCGAACATTATAAACAATAGAGCTGACTTAGAGCTGAAAGCGTGTTAATTTCTGTTTTAATTACAATTTTATTATGAATTTATTTTGCTAGCAAATTCTTAAGATTACAATCTTTTTATTACTGACGTGACTTAAGTAATTTAATGATGTGAAGACAATGATAATTCGATAAAGTTTATATTGATTGCGTTTTTTCTTCTTTTTTCCAAATTATTTGTCATTTGACAGTTGGTTGAATATCCATAAAACAAATTAGATAAATAAAATTTAATTTACTGCAGAATTGTAAACGTATGTATACAGGCACTGTTACTGTTAACAAAAATCATCACACTGTTGAGCAAAGGCTTCTCCTCATGACCTCATAGTTCATGAGTTCATAGAAAATGCCCGCCCGCCTTTGCAAAGTATTTTTTTTTTCAATGTCTTTATTTATCATAATTTGAATACAATCTGCTTACAAATGATCTTATTCTATTTGTTCACAAATCAAAATGTTGCAAAGTATTGATTAATAGTTAAATGCCTACCTTTGCAAAGTATTAAGCAATAGTTAGCTGCGGTGCACTGATATCAGCTTTAGGTAATCTACTTTTGCAAATTATCAATCCATGAGTAATGCTATTGACATACAAATTCTACTGATATATACAGCCCTTCCACACTTATTTTACCTCAGACATAAGAATCACTTCCAAAATGACTATGATCTTTATTTTTCTTACGATAAGTTTGTTGCTGCAGCAATTTCATATCAGAAGTTATTGGTCAGTTCTATATATATCTCATTTTTCGTTCAGTATTTGAACGACTTATCTACTTGAATTTCGAACACCAAGTCTACTTAATTTGATGACGGCTAATAGCGAATTATTTCAATGATTTATTTTCAACCAGTGCTGCACTGTCGCGCAAAGGCCACTTTTTCACCTGTCCAAACTTTTCTATCTTTAGTGTGGACAGAAGAACTATGATAAAGTCTACTTAATCCTGAACATCGACAACAGAAAAGTTAATTTATTGCTTATTTAAGACTCTCTTTAGTACTTACTTAAGATCATACTCATCCCCGCCAATCAGGAACTTGTAAGTCGGCGGGAACCGTATGTCATGCTCCGTAAACTCTGAGAACGCTTCGCCGGAGTCCATAACAGCTATCAGCTGATCGTGAGAGAGGAGAGAGGAGTATTTGTCCTTCTCTATCTTCTGTAGGGTGGCCACGATCTCCTCGGACGTAGGACTGCGACCCGCTGGATGGTCTGTGCGGAAGTTTAGGTCGCCAATCCAGATAACGTAACTGAAATTGAGAAAGAAGTTTATGATTAGTTCTGGTGTAGTTAGTCCTTTCGCAGTTATTATGCCTTGTGGCTGTATCGTAGCTTTTGTTTTTGATATTTAAAAAATGCCCATAACCGGTCTATTAGAAATTAATGGTTTGAGTTTGAATAATGCTTATAAGTACGTTTTAACTGGCTCGTTGGTCTAGTGGTCGCAACGGCGACTGCTGAGCATGAGGTCCTGGGTTCGATTCTCGGGTTAGGCAAATTGTTGTTATTAGGTTTTTCCATCCGGAATTTGTCAGGAGCAGCCAGGGACGCTGGATTTGTCCCCGGTTGATGGCAGTGGGCAGTGTGAAGTGATACCTACAGATGCGTATGTAATATACTATTTGACTAAAGTGCCTTGTTCTCAAAGGGAAGCCGGCATGAATCGGCTTTTTAGGTGCCTTCGGCCCTGGTGGGCTCGCCCCTTTTACATGGGACTTCAAACATATCTGGCGAAGTGCACTATTATTAGGTATACCGCTGCCTAACCATTCGGGGATTACAGGCGTGGTGTTACATGTTATAGACGTTATAGTGGTGATAACCGAGCTGTTAGATTTTCAACTTTCAGTATTCATTTAGGTATTGGTAACAACTACTGCAAGTCAAAGGTACACGAGAACGAGAAAACAGCAGACAAAAGGAAAATACCACACAAAAGGAAAACAGAATGCGCTGGATTTCTGTAGATTGGTCTTTAGACGGATCTGAATGTGAGGGAAGCACCAAGTCCTATTGCGTCATAAAGACATTACGAATAACTGCGGTCATAAGCCCATTTTTCAGCTGACACATCCAATTCCCAGTCATGGAATAATAAACCTTTGTTACAACGGACTTTATTTCACACACATACACATAAAAATATTACTACCCTATTTGAATCGGATTTTGTTAACAATATCAAGGGTTTTTTTTTTTGTTTTAGAGGAGCTCGTGGCCAAGTAATATCAGCCGCTCGGGTCGATCTTTAGGTTAAGCCGTGCTTGCCTAGGTTAGTCTGTGGATGGGTGACCACCCATTACATACCGAGTTATAGTTTCCTCCGTGCCTCAGAAAGCACGCTAAGCCGTTGGTCCCGGCTGTCATTTGAAGATTTTTGACAGTCGTTAGGTAGTCAGTGGCCCAAAAAAGTCTGACAACCAGTCTAACCAAGGGATATCGTATTACCCAGTACTGACTGGGTTGTGGAGGTCAGATGGCAGTCGCTCCATGTAAAATACTGGTATTCAGCTGCATCCGGTTAGACTGGAAGCCAACCCCAACATAGTTGGGAAAAGGCTAGGCAGATGATGATAATGATGATGATCGAGGGTTTTGTTTTTTTGCACGGAATCCTAAGCCTTTTCTAAATTAAAAGTAAGCCTAAGGTAGGTACTCCTTATAACATCAGATATCTGCCAGTAAAAATTAGAATAGCCGGAACAAACAGACAAACCAAAATTTAAAAAAATGTATTTTTTGAAGTGAAAACTTCTTTAGCATCGTTGTGATTTGAAAGTCAATGAAACGATAAAGAGACAGTCACATAAATTTATAAGATTTAACGTGGGAGAAAATGAGATAGGAAGCATTATACAGTGCTTATCTTGAAGCCAAAAGTTTTGAAGGTTTTACTTCTCGTGTGAATTGCACACATGTTTTTTTGCTACTACTGAACACATATGAAAGTATAAACGGTGCTTCCGTTTATACTTTCATATGTGTTCAGTAAAAAGCTGTTTAATTTAAAAATTACAAACAGACACTTCTTTTTTCTTTATTTGTATGAAAGTACTTATAGATAAATACGTATTTTGTGTTTTCAAAGTAAAACAGTCGAGAGTTCGTAGAAACTATAAGGATAGTGCTGTTACTTGATTCTTGAAAATAAAAACACCATGCTATCACTGATAAGTCGTGAAATAAAGAAAATAAGAACATTCTTTCCCCGAATAAGGAAGAGTTACATTGATAAATTTAAATCTGAGATTGGATTTTCCTGTTTACATATTTTTAAGTTTTTCTTTAACTGGATCTTTATCATAATTATTTACAACACCACAACACAACACAACACAACAACACACAACAACACACAACATCTTTATTAATAAGTTAAAATTATTTCTATTAAACAAAAGTTATTATAATGTGAATGAATATTTGAATGAAAGATTATAATTAAATATATTGATACTTATAAAGACGACTGTTTAGGTAAACATAACATGGAAATAGCCTCTTATAATATTCTCGTTTATTATATTTTTTGTAAATTATATTATGTTTTTTGTAAATTATACGTACTGGTTTAGTTTTGCATGTATACCTTTACTTATTTTAATTTTAATTTTTATAATGGCTTGACATGTCTTATGGTTTTTTTTATTTTTTTTTTTTCTTTTGTGAATGTTTTTATTTGGTTTTCATGTATATTTTAGTTTAAGCTTTACAAATTAGATTTTTAAGCAATAACTTAAAAAAAAACACTAATATTTGCTGTGCCCTGACAGGGTTTACAACGGTTCTTAGCTCTAAGCCTTTTGTTAACACCATGTTTTTACCTTGTAAATCGCAAATAAATGAATATGAATATGAATATGAATATGAATATTTGTTGTACGTCTGATAAAACGCGCGTGATGTTTAGTTAATACGAGTATGTTAGAAATTGATAGATATTTTATCAGTAAAAGTTTAAAGTTTTAGCAGTACCTTATCGGTAGACCAGACGATAATTTACTAAGCATATGTCAGTATTAAAGATTGATTAAGGCAAATTTAAATTGTGCTACTGTTTTGATTTTAAATGACTTGTAAGATGCTTTTATCTTCTATATGACGTTTAATCAAGATTTAACAATTTCAAAGCATCATTGCAGATGGTAGATTTGTTTGTTAACACTCA
This sequence comes from Lycophotia porphyrea, assembly GCA_950005105.1. Taxonomy (NCBI): domain Eukaryota; kingdom Metazoa; phylum Arthropoda; class Insecta; order Lepidoptera; family Noctuidae; genus Lycophotia; species Lycophotia porphyrea. The sequence goes on from OX465396.1 coordinate 7,527,238, forward strand.
CACTCAGATAATCTGCTCAGTAATTCATATTAAGGCGCGTAGAATATCATCAGAAGTATCGTTCAAAAATAGGAACTCAGGCAAAGTGCTATAGGACTGTTTTAGGCCTGCGGGACTGTTATAGGGCTGCGGGACTGTTATAGGGGAAAATTCGTGTGTGTGTTTGTAAGTGTGTGGAGTATGAGTGTGAAGTGGAAGGTGACGTGTGTGTGGTGTGATGTAGTGTGTGTGTGTGTGTTAGAGAGAGTAAGATATGAAGCGTGGTTACGTATAAAGATGGATGTGTATGCGAATGTGTGTATGAGGGGTTGCCAGGGCTACGGACTGTTCGAAAGAGATACCAAGGTCCTGGAACACAAAGGGCAAGGAAGGAACATGGATGGGTTTTAGTCAGTACAAGTCTGACACTCCCATCCGCTCTGCCCAGAGCGGAAGAAATCATTTGATGATTTTCCTATCAGGAGTTCTCAGTAGCAGTCACGGAGTCTCCATTCGGTCCGGTTGATGGCAAAAGGCTCGCCCCTTATTACATGGGGCATAAACAAAACTAGCGAAAAACTATTTATTTTAAAGAAACTTCTGATGATATTCTACGCGCCTTAATATGAATTACCGAGCAGATTATCTGAGTGTGAGTGTTATCAAACAAATCTACCATCTGCAATGATGCTTTGAAAATGTTAAATCTTGATTAAACGTCATATAGAAGATAATAGCATCTTACAAGTCATTTAGAACAAAACAGTAGCACAAATTATCGTCTGGTCTACCGATAAGGTACTGATAAAACTTTGTGTTGCGGCGCCGCACCGCAAAGATTTCGCCGTATCGGGTATTGCTCGTGTGCCCGCCGATATGGCGAAATCTTTGCGGTGCGGCGCCGCAACGCACCGTGTACACAGGTACTTTCACATCGTCAAAATATCGGTCAGTCAAAAAAAAAAGATGAACCTACACTCCACAATCTAAGGCTGAAATCTACAGAGCGAATTTAGACTTAGCTCAAGCCACGCTTCATCCACAAATAGACCTTATGAGTAAAAACTCAATGTGCATTATCTTACAAGCGACTGTGATCAAGCGTATCATACGAATATTAACTTTATGAATATAAGATTCGTTTTCCGATGAAGACAAGTTCGTTCTATAGAAGTAATCCTAACTATAAGACACAACTTTAATAAACGGAAAATAAACTTAAGTACATATGTACGTACAACGTAATGCCTTCGTAAGTAGTTAATGACAATAACCTTAAGCTCATGACATCACATCATTCTTAGGAAAGACTAATGGCTATGGCGACAATGTGAGCACGTTTTTGAATGGCTTCGGGCCTTTTTTTTAAACTTATTTATGGGAAATTTATTTACCTTATGTCTATAATTATGATTTAACATGTTAAAATCACGTTTTGATTGAACATGAAATAGTGAAAATTAAAAACAACTGACACGGGTCTACCATACAGAGCGCAATTTGATCAGAGCAGAAAATAAAAAACTGGCCAAGTGCAAGTCGGACTCGCGCACGAAGGGTTCCGTACCATAAACCGATAAAAACCGAAAAAAATACGTTTCTTGTATGGGAGCCTCCTTTAATTATTAAATAATTTATATTTTTAGTAGTTGTTGTTATAGCGGCAACAGAAATACATCATCTGTGAAAATTTCAAATGTCTAGCTATCACGGTTCAAGAGATACAGCCTGGTGGCAGATAGCCAGACAGACAGACATACGGGATCTCGTTTGTACCCTTTGGGTACGGAACCCTAAAAAGTGAAAATGACTGGGGCGCGAAACATATAGGAATGAACGCAGCGCTCCCAACTCCGGAGAAAAGTGGTTAAAGTGGTTGGTCTATAAGAGTTCGATATATTGGAGAAACTAGCTTATGCCCGCGGCTACGCCCGCGTCGTCATCATCAGGATCGTACTACCGGGATAAAAAGTATCCTATGTGTTAATCCAGGTTATATACTATCTGTGTGCCAAATTTCATCCAAATCCGATCGGTAGTTTTTGCGTGAAAGAGTAACAAACATCCATCCATCCATCCATACTCACAAACTTTCGCATCACTACCACTACATAATATAAAACAAAGTCCTCCACTGTCTATCTGTTTGTTCGCGATAAACTCAAAAACTACTGCTGCTAACCGATTATCATGCTGTTTTCACTAATGGATAGACTGGTTCTCGAGGAGGCTTTTAGCATATAATTTGTCAAGATGATAAAAATATAATGATTTTTGTTGGTGTCGGAAAAAAATAAGCCGTCAGCTTTCAACGAAAACGCTGCCTACGCCCTTTGAGATATAACAAATGATGTATGGTGGAATTTAGTATCTTATATAGGTCTCCAGAAAAGTCCGCGATGGCATGTCTATCGTTACTTTTGGTCGCGATAATCGCGTCTATGCGGGCGAAGCCAGGGCATCTTTCTGCACGTTCGGATCTGCGCTTTCGGGCATGTCAATCTCATTCTGTCACGTAAAGGCTTAATTTGGTGGAGCAAGAAGTCCGGTAGCAAGCAACCACATTAATTCTCCTCTGAAGCATTTTAACGTAAGATTGAAACTTAGTTTAGTGAGTAACGGAAAAACATGACCGAAAACGCTTTTCTGTGCGTGCAAATGTGATTTCATCCAATAATTCCACCAGACAAAAAAATGCAATACTTACTCATGATACAGTATGTTCGTAGTCTCACTGACATGGTACATGTGTTGTTTTATGATACTGTTGTAATCATTGATGCGGTCGGCCAACAGATGTTCATGGGCAGTCAGGTGGGAGTTCACGAGGCACACCGAACATCCGTATATGTTGAATCTTATGCTAACAGCCCCTTTGTTACCCTGAAACAACAATGTTTTGTAAATTACTATTGTATTGTAAGTCCGCACTCGGGGTCTGTCAGCGAGCAATGGAACGAAGTACGCTCGGAGTGAAAACTACTGACCGTATAAGGAACAGTATACTTCGTTCCAAAACACAAATTGCAGACGTAGGCACCACAGCCGCCAAACTAAAATGGCACTGGGTAGCCCATATACGCCGCATGTCACATCAGAATTGGGCCAAAATATCTACAGATTGGGTTCCGAACAACAGGAATCAGCGACGCGGCAGGCCCAGGAGATGGCGTGATGAGCTGTACTGCTATTTAAAGGATTAGAAGGGAGGCCTTGGCCCTGCAGTGGGACACAACGGGCTCACATAATAAATAATATTATTTTGTTAGATTTTCAATGGACGGACGTTTGGTTGGTTTGAAGTCTATTTTTGTTTGAGAGACATTAGCTATGCCTTATACAGGGGTATACCGATCGGATATCGATGCAGACGTGCTAGACAAAGTAAGCCGAAACTTCCGATTTCGACTTACCCAATGGACCTACCACAGCGGCCAGAACGGAGGCCACCTTCAAGATATCATTTTCATGAAGTAATTTAAAAAATCTTTACCTAGCATTCGTATACTGATTATTATGTAAAAAAAGAAAAGAATTAGAATGATATTATGTATCTAATACGTTTAGTTTTAAAGAAGTTCCCGCCCGCACCCTGAACAGAGATCCAAAATCATCCTTTTGGACCACTGTAAACGAGTCATATTTTATAGGTATTTTAAAACTTTTTCCCTCCCTTATCGGCGCGAATATCGGCTTTTCTAACCAACGTTAGGTTTACCTTACTAAAATAAAATGTCGTAGCAAAAATATGAGACAGTTAGGGTGGCTGACTATGGCCCGTAGTGAAGGCTATTTTAATGCATGTATTTCATGCCTGATTAGGTCACGTGCCGTTTCACTATCAAGCTGGAAACTGGCAGCTAGACAGACATCATGTTCGCTCAATAGAGTCATAAATAAACTCTTCAAAGGCCTGCAACTGCATGCTTAAGGCTTAACCAGCTATTCACACCCAAATAATGCAAATAAGCTGTTTATTAACCCCCGATGCAAAAACCACGGGGTGTTATAAGTTTGACGTGTCTGTATGTGTGTCTGTGGCATCGTAGCTCCCGAACGGATGAATCGATTTTGATTTTGTTTTTTTTTTTTGTTTGAAAGGTGAATTAGTCGGGAGTGTTCTTAGCTATGTTTGATGAAAATCGTTCCATGATGGCTGCCGCCACAAAATGGCGGATTACATATTTTTTCACAACTCCCTCAATATGGTTATCAAATGAATGTAATAAATGTATAATGTAATAAGGTAGGTATAGAAATAGATGAATGGCACTTTAACATTTGCTCGGTAAAATGGTGATACAATGTCGCGGCTGCGGTAAAGTGCCATCCATCTATTTATAATTAAAATATAGGTTTTGCTCGATCCAATTTGATAGCTCAACAATAGGTATTATTTTTGACTTTTTAAATGTTTGTTTGCTTTCCTTTTTGCGTTGGGGGTTTTTTATATTCACAAAAATACTGCCGCCCGAAGGCAGCTCCGATAAATCTGATACGATAGCTATCTACTACCTTGATGACTTAATGTCGCCCGGATAGGCGACGCTTGACGAAACCAGTGACACAGCAAATAAAAAAAAATGTCATTGGTGATGATATGATATCTAGTACCTTATGTACCCTAAGCAAGTAACATCCTGGTGTCTGTACTTCAATCGATATATGATAATTGTCCGATAAAATAACCACATTGCACAATTGATATCGGTCTTCAAACGCTCTTAAAAGACTATCTCTACCTATAAGATACCAGCTTTTTCCCGCGACATGTTTCCGATCTTGAATAAGTAGCGTATTTCTTTCCCGGATACTTATCTACTAGGCTACCTATCCGCCCACTTTCATTACGATTGGTTTAGTGGTTTAGGAGTCAAAAGGTAAGAGAGACTATGTTACTTTCGCATTTATAATATTAGTATCGAGAATGTGTAAAAGGTCTCAATTGTGCATAAACGGCTGTACAGATACATCAAGTGGGAATTTGGCATATTAATTTGACATGTCCATGTCCTGGGTTAACAATAGATAAGTTTAAATCCAGGTGGTTTAAAGAAAAGACTTCGATGGTATGTAAATACTTTAACCAGATCAGCTAGAATCCGTATCAGCTATCTACAACATATGACGTCACAGTTTATTTATTCAATAGAACTGTTGCCAACAATAATTGCACTTAGAAGAGACAGGTTAAACAACAAAACAGTTTATTGTAGTCAAATAAACCTACAATTAGATACAAGATACAATTAGATACAATTTCTATTAAGAAATCAATCGTTAGAGCAATAGACTAATAAGTATTGAGGATTTTGCAGTAATCTCTTTTCAAAACTGGGCTCGTCTGGTGGATTATACAATGTAGCTCAGTATTATTCACAGAGAGGCCTGTGTCCCACATGTGGAACTGTTATAAGCCGGTGATAGGTGTGTTATGTTACGTTTCAAGAAAAATAGGTGACCTATATATTATCATTCATGGTATTCGTTTTAAGAACAGATAGACTTAAATAGGCACGTGCAGTGTGAGATTACGAGCAACTCACATTGCCAAGTTTTTCCTTATTACATTAATCTAAACGACTCAAAGACATGGTCACATCAGAGCATTGCACATTTGCATTGTAGGGGAAAATGACCGTTTTCCGGACCTATTCCGGGAGATTCCGTATAGAAAAACGTACTATTTATGAGATGTCTTCCTTATAGCGGAAATTGACCGCCATGCGGGTTTTTAATTGATAAGATAGAGATTTATCATGCTTTGCCGTGTGCCCGATTAGATTTCAGCAGCGGCCAAAATTACGAACTTACATGCGACCTTGTATTCCTTAACTCCCTTGAGGGAAACAATTTCCAAAACAAAGTAAAAAATCCTTTCGTAGCGCTCACCTTCGCAATATAAGTTCTTACACAGTTTATTGATACTGTGCGCTCTCCGATGTTTACACTTTACAGACAGTTACGAGTGTATAAAATAGAGTATCGGAGTGGTGTTAGTATCCTGTAGTCAAAGTAGATAGGTAACAGCAAACAAAAATATTTCAGCTACAGTAAGTAGCATGTGCGACTGAAGTTCAGACGTAGGTACTTTTCAAGGGCACGATAACGATTAGTGCATACAAAATTTTCCACTCAAGGCCTTATCGATTTAGGGAGGGGCCCGCAAGGACCGATGCCTGCCAGGGCTGCGGGACCGTTCGAAAGATCTACCGCGGCCCCGGAACACAAAGGGTAAGGAAGGAACATGGATGGGTTTTAGTCAGTACAAGTCTGACACTTCCTTCCGCTCTGCCCGGAGCGGGAGAAGTCATTTGATGATTTCCCATCCGTAAAACAAAAAAGGCCTTATCGATTTAAAAAAATACAAATACTCAAGTGGGTATGTAGAATCAAGGCGTTAGGTAAGTAAATAAAGAAAATCAATAGTTAACTGTTATTTAAGGCATTCACGCGATAACTTATTGTGATTCTTTTCGGACGATAAGAAGTATAAATCTCACAGAATTTTGTAATAGAGCAATTAAATAACCTTAATTTTAAGCGTTAGGTATACAACGCGCACGCAATAGCAGATCAAAAAAACTAGTATAACACTCGATAGACACCCATTATTATTGTAAAGTTTATAATAACCGAATAAACAGGTTAATAAGTAGTCAGAGCAAAAACTATGAAGAGCCAGTAGTATAAAACTAGATAGACACACATTATTATTGTAAAGTTTATAATAACTTAATAAAACTGGTTAGTAAGTAATAGTCAGAGCAAAAACGACGAAGAGTCAAGAGTATTGAGAATTGTATGAGAGCATGCTGCGAGATTTTTTTAATTTTATTATTGTCTTTATATCTCGCTCGCTTAGGGTTAGGTCATAGCCGTAGCATGCGTAGGGTATGCAAAATAGGCAACGTGACCGGATTTTCGCATTTTCTTTCCTCAAATGCGTTGATAAAAGCTCTTTTTCGCTTTTTATACTTATAAAGGGGCTCCCTCACCGTGAGCATTCGCATGTTATGTTACAATCGAAGATTCGATTTTGTAGAGATCACAGAAACAAGTGAATCTGAACTGTAACATTACAGGCGAATTCTGAACCAGTATTGTTCTAGGTTCAAAATTGCCTGGGTGAATGTTTCGTACGCCTTGATTGAACGCGTCCAAAATTAGCATTAGCGAAACGCCCTGTTTCGCTTAAACACTTCAAATGAAACTTTGTTTTCTTTTTCTTTCCTGTGCTTTAGTTCTTACATAATTTTGAGCACAACATGTTCTACTAATTATCACTTATAATAATTACTGTTACTACTAACTCTAACACGGCAATTATGGAATTAAGTACCTACATACTTAAAAAAAAAATACTTCTACACAATTATTTTACAAAATAATTAATGTTCGTTTCAGCCGAGTTTGCTCTTTAAGCATGTTATAAATACATAACGTAAAGTGTGTAAGAAATAACTGAGATAGAATATAATATAGGTTTCAATTGCATTTTATGTAATGATTGTAAGAACTGCAATTTGTTCCATTCTAAATGCAGTTTTAATTACTGTAAAAATGTAATCTAGAGTACAAATGTAATCATGTAATGGATGCTCTGATTGGTGGTAACTGGTGCCTCAGAATGAAAGAGGCCTAACGCGCGACGACGCGTGTGTGTATTTTTTTTTTTTTTTGTTTTGTCCTCTTGTTAAAGCAATCAGTCCATTGACTATGAGCAGATGTCTTGCTAGATCGATTGATCAGCATACTTGTTAAGCAAAATTGTACTGTTATGAAAACTTATCTGATAACATAGCGACTTTTGCGTATTGAAAAATAAGCATCATTAATTTAGTAAAGATAAACAAATAAGTACCGCAAAACTGCTAAAGCTGATGCTAACTGGCATTATTAAAACTCTCATTATTAATTGCAAATGTCAGTTGTTTATCTCTGTATAGTTAATTACCTATATTTTCTTGAAATTTTTGAGACGTCAATTTGATATTATTTATTATGCAAGGAAAGCGGTAGTAAACAGCTCAGTCTATACAGCATGTATCAGAACAGTGTGGTCATATAAAGATGTAGTAGATAGACTGTATACCTACCACATCCTTAAATATGACCACTGAACCACTTCCTCTACAGGACCACCATTGTAATCGCGAAAAAACCATTGAAATTTTATTTTGGATAGCTGAGTATTTTCATTTACAAAAGTAGTAGAATTAAGAATCAATAATAAGCACAATTTAAGTCAAAATTGTAAAAATTATCAACAACTAGATTGATTTATATATTATCATTGCTTAAGTTCTAACACGGCATAGGTCAAAAATAGCTACTTTACAGGAAAGTCAATTCAATTCAATTCAATTCGGTAGTCAATTCAATTCAATTCAAGTAGGTAATGGTACAATACCATTTATAATTTGTGTGCACTTTAAATTAGATAGAGACTTTGCTTGTTTGTGATTAGCTGAAACAATGCGTCTTCCGATTCTCTAGCAAACTACATTAAAATGTCAAAACCGCCAAAAATTTACTTATGCAATGTTAGAACTTTAAACGACAATATGTGATATGCGTGTGTAGATTAGCATGCTTATAGTATTTGAACTGCATCATCCTTCATCCACAGCCTGGCTTAACCCACTGCTGAGTATAGGTCTCTCCTTGATAACTTATGAAAGTATTTTTGTCTCACTCACCCACATTCCTCCAAGTCCCGTCTTAGTGTACTGAGCCTCAATATCCCTCAGATGTGTGACATGTTTCATCTGAGTGTACACTAACAGGAGTATACCCTGCAACCTGGTAGTCTTGGCAATGATGAATCCTTGCCGGCAAAGTATTTTGTTGAATGCTTGTGTCCATGCATCAGTGAACAGTGAGTCCATTACCAGATTCTGTGGCTGGGATTTGACTTCTTGTAGCCTGTAATAAAGTGTATTTTTATTTAGAAATTGATCTAAAAGTAAATGATAAAATTGTTTAACTAATTTGCACAGTACAACTGCACCATTACTTTCTTCATTCTGCATTAAGCTTACTTTTATAAGCTGTAAGATTGTATCAATAAGTAATGTATGTATACAATAAAGAATAAGAATATAATTACTGCATGGGACAGAAATATTGTAATTCAAATAAAGGTATTTTAGAATATTGTATTGTATAACTATAACGTGCTGGTGTCCGTAAGCCCACGTCCAAGCGTGTATTTTAGAATATATTATTAGAACTTAAAGGCAAAGTTCAAAGGTCTGTTTTATGTAAAGTTGCTGATTGTTACTCAATCATGTGACGAAAATAAACCTGCGGATATCATAATCATTTAACTATTGCCCATGCAATAACAAAAACTACCCATCAATATAGGTAAATAATTACAATATATTGATAATTACAAGCCATTACATCAATAAGTGACAGTACATTCATCTTAAATAAGCATGTTTACTTAAATTAGACCTTCAATACTTCAATTACAAAAAAAAAAAAAAACATTGACTTTTAAAAAAAGTCACTGTTTATTTTGTTTTTATACATTGGTTTACCTACTGTGTTGACATAAATAGCAATTTAAAGCATGTCAGATAAATATGATATCCTGGTGTTAACCACAGATACCATAACAGAAAATTTTCCTATGTAGGTATGCATTAAAAGAAACTGCAACTTATTTTAGAGTTATTGGAGAAAGACATAACAGTAAAAGTCGGTCAAATGTATGAAAACTACCTGGCAACAAGATACTGAGTTTTACATCTTTTCTAAACTAGCTTTTGCATGCGGCTTTATTCACTTTGAATTCTGCTTGTAATAATATAATTCAATCATGATTCAAAAGACACATGGGGCCATCTATTATCATAAGAATGTTATTGTGGTTTTTCTCGGGAACATATTTTTTTTTGGGATGATCGATTCATTGGCTTAGGCGTGAAAAGGTAAGAAACAAACTTATTTTGCATTTATAATATTAAAAGTATAAGGAAAGGATGTAATAATTAAGCAATCATAAATATAAAAACAAGTTATGTATGGACAAAGTTCAACAGACAGCAAATTCATTCAATGAATTCATACATATCACATTGACCTGGAAAATAAGTAGGATACAGTAAACATTATGCAAGCAATCATGGACTACATAACTACTTACCCAATCACGAAAAAGTCTGGCAAAGGCTTATTCTTATTAAACTGCGATGGAAAGTCCAGTAAGGCATTTAGATCTTGTCCTGGATTCTTGGTTGCCACATTCCAGGTGACAAAATAAAACCTGAAAGTTTAATTAAAATTATTTAATTAATTATTGCAACCATGAAGAAGTCAAGTTTAACAAACGGTTAGACGTAACCTTGACTCCTTCTGACGCAGGTGCTAGGTAAGTAAATCTACGTATTGGTAATTTTACTCACTTGAGAGTATCCATTTTCGTCCAGCTACACTATGTCCTCCAGAAATCTTAGTATCTATAAACTAACACCAGTAGATAAAAATGTACTTCAGGTATAGATAAGTTAAGAACCGAAGAATAAATTCATATGAAAATACTTAGCAGGTCCAACTTTAATTACTTTACACCATGGTGATACTTTCAATTAGCTTTATTAACTAATGAACTTTTAAGCACATAATCAAGCGCTTTCGTTAATTAAAGCAATAGATAAATAATGAATTGATTATTATTTTATTTCACTATCACAAAACATCTCCCACTGAGCGCAAATAAATGACTGTCAGTGTCAGTCAATTCAAATGTCAACCCTCCGTTCCAACAACGATGACAGTTGCTTATTTCCTGCCAGCAAACAATATAATAAATTATAATGAAAAGGGTCCTCAATATAATTATTTCGCAATGGCTATGTTGGGTTTATAATTATTGTATATTCATAAGCACTTATCACAAATTGTGATTATTTGTGATTCCCAAGCATAGTATCCACACATTTGATTGAACTTGTGATTATGTCACGTAATGTGAAGGCAAAATACATTACTAAAGCATCTCAGCTTTCATACATACATAAACTCACACGTTTTTTCCATGGGGATAGGCAGAAACCCCACGCCACCTATTGCGATCCTTACATTCTCTTTTTGGTCATACACGACACGCACGCCGGTTGCGAGTACTACGCACTTGACTTTTCTGAAGAACCTCAACAATAAGGTTTCAACAATTTCAGCTTTCTACAGATTTTAAAAATATTTTGCCTCGCTAATAAAATGTTAGAGAAGCTTCACTAAAGGCCAGTGAAGCCTCTCTCACATTGAAACAATCACGATCTAAAAAGCCTCTAAATCAAAACACCAGAGTAAAAAAACTAGATAAACGGTGGGTCGGCGGGAAAAGCAGCTGTCAAAAAAGTATCTGTCAAAAAGTGTCAAACTCGAAGCGTTGTTCGTTGTGAGCTGATAAATACGACAAATTATTAGTTTCTTCTGTTTATTTCCTACAGCTGAAGGTTACTTTTGCATCATTATAAACCGATTATCCGAACAAACTTCACCATGAGCACTCAAGAGCTCCAAGTAAGTGTGAACTTCTTTAGCGGTACGAGGTCCCCTTGTGCTGTTTGCCGGTTTACGTATTTCGATCGATTTCAATAATTATAAGGTACTAATATTTTGTATGCGTTGTAGGAGACAACGAGGGTTACAAGAAGATCTCTCAAAACCCTTCAACACACTGCTTCAGATAGAGAAAATTTAGTGGGTAGGCCATCAAAAAGTTTGAAGCACCAATTAAGCCAGGAGTCTCCCCCTGCTGCGTGAGTAATAGTGCGATTTTGTTCAATGATCGTAATACTACTTGTTGTGACATTCAAGTTCCTAAATGGAATTATTTTGATTTCAGTGATGTTGAGGTTAAACGCAAGAACTTGTCCACCAAAGAAACACAAGCAAACCTAGATACGAAAATTACTGTTGATGACCTGACCAATCCTGAGGGACCATCAGAAAAGTATTGGGAAATTCTAGCTGAAAAGCGTCAGTAAGTACTTACCTTCAATGATTTTATTTCTAAGTGCACATTTTGTTATTCATGTTATGTAAGCTTCCCTGTCATTAATGAACTTCAGCAGCACTAACATTGGTGATAATAATGAATTGCTGCAGTTACCGGTGTGCTGCCTAGGGCTTTTTTTCCTTCGACACAGCCTAGGCAAGACAGTGAAACATGATTAAGTGTGCTGTTAGTGGCAAAGATCTCCACCTGCCTTCTTCTTCCAGCCTTCTGTGAGGACTGCATTATCTTCAAAAACTGCAATCACCCATCCAACAAACATGTACTGTGTTACTTGTGTAGAAGCATTCCTTTGTATTTTGTTTATGACTAGTAATGTTTCTTTTTAATTTTCAGAATTGCATTACAAGATGCTCTGGATGAGAATGAAAAGCTCCGTAAAATTATTGAAGACCTGAAGGAAGAGAATGCTCTGTTCAAACAGATGTTGGATGAGGCTAACAGTTTCGTTGAAGTGATCAAGGCAAGTTTATTTCTCTGGAAAAATTCAAAACAAGAACATCTTTTCTGGTCAATCTTACAAATTGCATATGATTGCAACTTTATATCCTTTATTGCATACTTAATTTTGATAATCCTTTTAAATATGGTATGATACTAGACGTTTTTTTTTTTTTTTAGTTGCATAAAGTTTCTTGTCAACTCTTCTCAACTGTTTCATGTCAACTTTAATTGGATGTTTTAACTTTACGTTTTAATCTTAGCATAAATGATGCTTCGTGTGACTGTTCTTCCACCATCTAATTCAAACCTTTTTGTTTTTGCAGGAGGAACTAGCAAACAGCAGCAACAATGACACTGGAATTGATGTCAATGATGTCAGTACTGCAGATGAAACTACGGACGATGTTGAGAGCAAGACTGCCAACCAAGACTAGATCATATGTCCATAGCAACATGATCCTGTCATGGAAACATAATATAGGCAAAATCTATTTTAGTATTATGTGAGGTAACACCTCATACCAAATGTTTTTCTTGTACCTCTAACTGATAAAATGGTTAAAAATAAGATATTGGTGTGTCCACGTGACTTTTATTGTGTAAATCATGATTTTTATACACATCTGCATAACACAAGGCAGTTTTCTAATTTTACACAGTAAATGTTACATTTGCATTGTCCCAAGTTTTTTTTGCAAATATTGTGTTCCATAAAGAAAAAACAATATAGGAGCAAGCTACCTCTGTTATTTATATAAAACTAATATATCACTTATTTTCTTAATTAAATCCACTGTTTAGCTTATTAATTTCTTTTATTTTGGGCAGGTTATCTCTATTACAACAGGAATACCTCCTAATGTCAATATTTTTGTAATGTACTTTTCTAAAAGCAATTTCTTATTATTTTTTTTTATAACTTTAATGTTTTTTCTATAATATATTTTGTAACTAAAATTTCAAGGATCATCTTAGCAATAAGATTTGCATTGCCTTAGTAAAATGTAGTATTGTAATATTCTTTTTATTAGTATGGTCTTATAATGTGAAAGAGATTTTTTTTGTGTAAGGAGAATTTTTAAATTAAACTATTAATTTCTAAAAAAATATTGTTTAATTGAAGCAATTAGTATCAGGTACAGAGTCACACAGTATTCAATAAAAAAAGAATCCCAAAATAAAATATTAAAAAGTTTTGTTTATGGCAAGTGTAGATAGTTGCAATAAAGGTAATATATACGCTTACAGTGATGACAAGATCTCATGATATCTTCAAGAAGGCTTTGAATTGCTCATCGAAATTAGTTTCATATGTCCATGGCATCAAATCAGGATACATAGTGATACTCATAAATAAGTCAACATTAGCATTTTGTGGCAATACACTCCTCACTCTCTTGTTTAGGCAGCCTGATGCATGAATATAGTGATTAACAATAAGATTATAAATAAAATTGACATATTTATGGTCTAAGTTATCGGATGTATTTGGAACAGTTGGATTATGTGATTTTATTTGCTCTATGTAGCCAGTTGTTATAATTGGTATGATGATATCAGCCTGAAAAATAAACAGGAAAATTATTATAAATTTAAATACTTGCATATTGCAACATAGGCAATTGACTATCATTATCATACATACTTTTTCAAAATATTCTCTTATGAATTTCTCAGGATTTTGATACATCTCTTCTCTTCTATTGTTCAATGTGATGACCTGAACATCAGGTACATCTAACCAGTTTTGAACATACTCTTGTATGTTTAAAGCAGTTGGAAAACCATCTTGTGAATAAGTCAAGAAGAGAATGGGACTATCATTAACTACGGGTTCATTTGTAGTGGCAGCTTTTCTCAATTGTTTTGGTTTTTTCGGGTCCTTGTTTTCGATAACAACTTTTTTACTCAAAGGTGCTGGTAAACGATTAGGCAGCTTGATAGTAACTATCTCTCTCTTGACTGTGTCCCCAGAGCCTTTGCTTTGATAACCACTGTCATCCTTGTTGAAGTACTGTGCTATTTCACAAAGCGGTTTTTCTATTGACTTCAATATGTCATAGCGTTCCAGTTTTGTTAAAGCATCCAGTATTTTGTCAATTGTAGCATTGTCATTTTGTCTGAACACTTCCAATACCACATCAACAGGATCTTCGTTCACAGAGTGCAGTATGTACTGGGAAGAAACAAACACATCAGTAGTTGTCAATTTTTCTATGTTCAAAAATATTATTTTATACAAATACAAATAAGTTACTTTTATTTACATGTTGTTAGTGTTTTGTTTTTTGACTGATATTTTATCACTGCTTAGGGTGATAATAAGATTAATAACATAATTGTTCGTAATCTTATTATTTTCTTTATTGAGGCATAAAAATACCACATGACATGACTCAAAAAAAGACCATGAATTATGAACACTTACATCCAAATCATCTTGTGACAGGCCTAAAGAGTAACCAAGCTCCCGCCATCCATTACGAGTGCCGCCCACCTTCTTCAGTAAAGTGACCCATAGCTGATAACAGGCTTTACCCATCGCAGAAGTTGCATGTCGATAATACAGCAGATTTGTATGTAGACAGCAAACTTTTTTACTTAGTGATTGCAATTCCGTTATCTCTTTGGCCCTTTCCTTTTGTACCATTTGTTCAAGAACCAATGTATCAACACTGATTGTATCAGGATCCCCATACTCGCTTTGGAGTTCCCTGTAATGATAATGATAATTTCTTTAAATAACGAATACATATTTAATTATTTGTCTTGTAAAACGTACTTTAATCAAAACTTACATCATTGTTGATTTGTTGACTTTTAACTTCTTGATTTAAACAATAGAACACACAATAACACAATCATGAGGAAAGACTGGCAGGTAAAAGAAGACAAGATATAAGGAAAAAGTTGCACAAAAACATTTGATCTATCTATTTCTTGACTTGACAGTTGTGACAGCTGATTTCCGGTCCGAGCATAGATAAGGTCCGAGCACTATATAATTTGTAAGATCCGAGGTCGTGTTGTCCTGCCTGCCATAAATAATTGCCACTTGCCAGCATAAAAACATTATTACCCATAAATTCTAAGTGAAACGGTCACATTAATATATTTTTACAAAATCATTTTATTTATTTTTAATCTATAAATGTAAAACCTTATCAAAAATTATGTGCTACTTATTTGGAAGTTGCCATGTCATGTCATATATTTTTTCATGTTGTCGTTTGACGTTTTGTTGCAACATAGTGTTTTGGCGGGATATATAAAAAGTTTATAAAGAAAACTAATTTTGTTTGGTGTAAATAATGAATACTACGCTGTGAGTAACACTGATTTATTCTTGACGGAAGTATTATTTTTTTTCCTTATTAATAAATAGGTTCACGGTTTTTGAGATTATTCCTACGAGAAATGTTTGCAAACCAACATAAAAGGGTCCATTTTTAGGGTTCCGTAGGCGAATGGCAAAAAACGGAACCCTTATTTATCTTGCTTTTTCATTGCGGTGTGAGTGACGCGTGCAATCAATAAGTATGCATAATTATTTTTTATTTATTTTAGTGCAAGCTTCACGGATGTTCTGGTCGATGAAATATGCAATTCCCAACCTTTGTCTTTGTCGTCATCTATTGAAAGTAGACCGTCAACTGTTAACAATCCTTGTAATGAAGATGCAAGATTTGTAAAACATCCGCCTAAAGGAACTGGGCAGCGTGGTCAGTTTCGAAGTACGGAAGAAATCGGTAATTAGTTTTATAAATCATAGATTTGGTAGATACTTCGTGCTCGTGATTTTGAATTTAATTTTTTTGGGGAACCTAGGTGTCTGACATAATTTGTTTGGTATTTTCATAAAGAAGGTATAATATACCGTTACATAAGTATTTAGTATGAAAGAGTCCAAATAAGCGCTACGGTTTGTTTTTGCAGATTCAAAATACCGAGACGTGTTTTCCTATCCATATTTCAACCTAGTACAGTCAGGTGTCATCGAAGATGCGGTATACTCAGGTTAGTGAATATTGTCTATTTGTCTTAAATGAAAATACACTGTTAACACCGACTTCGTCAATGCCATTGCCATGTCGTAAAATACCTGGCATTTTTCGTAGTTCATACTTCATAGTGTGTTTTGTCTTTAGTCACCCTGATTGGCTCCGAGCAGCTGTACCACTATAAGCTGACTATCAGCAGTAACAAAACTAACATTAGATGGTCTCTTATTCTATTGAAACTGTAGATAAAATGCTAGCTCATGGTCAAGGCGGTACCTATAATAGACATGTGCATGTGCGGCCTACTGGCTCAGTGGGTCGTCTTAGATCCCATTTTCAATGTCTTTATATTCCAGATAAATCCATAGTTGTATGTGCGCCTACGGGTTCTGGAAAGACGGCTGTATTTGAAATGGCTATAGTTCAGCTATTGATGGAGTTAGAGGACAAACAGTATACGGATGACTTCAAAATTATTTACAGTAAGTACCTTTCAAAGTTCAGAGCCTTAAATTACCATTTGATAGGAGTAGTAACTGGGGCATAAAAATTACTTATGGAATTTGGGTGTTACTACCGTTTCTATATGCATACGTCTACTCATCTCAATATATTATGTTACCGGTGTGTTTTATGTACTCTAAAATGTTTAAAATGCAAACAGGCTCTTCACGAAGCCGTCAACCAAGCATTATGTGCATCAAGCTAATAGCCCAGTCAAAATAGACATAAAAATACGGGAACCCTTGCATAAATTCCCATAAAGCTGAAAATTTGCATGAACGTTAGGGATACCATTGTAATGAAATTGTGAAAAGTCCCCATCGATCCCACGTGTGCAAAAATTGTTATGCAAGGTCAAAGTTCAATAATAGAAACAAACTTACATTTACAGATGAAAAACCTGTTTAGGAAAATATGTTACCCAAGTACATTTTATAAGTTGTTCGACTATTGCTCGTAAACTTGTAAAGCCTTATACTACCACCGTAAATTTTCGCACACACCCAAACACGACCGTTTAGCTGGTAGAGGGGAGAGGCACTTGAATCTAACAAAAATTACCACTTTATGGTAATAATAAATTAATAAATAAATTAATATTTTGCAAACGAATCCCTTAATCGAAAAATTGTTTAAACAAACTCGTAATATATTTTAAAGATCTATGCAACGACGTACGGGGGACGCGATAGTAAAAAAACTTCCTCCCCTTTACGTGTACAGGAGATACCCTAAAAGCAAATATTTTTTCGACATTTTATTTTATCTCGCTCGATAGCGGCGAGTCGGGCGAGTGTGTCGGATCATTAGATTCCCTTCTAAATGGTTGAGTTGAATGGTGCTGATACATACGTCATGTTCGTGTCTGGTCATCTCTTGGTTGCCACGGCTTATTTGAATTAATTATTTTATTTTTGTCCTGATTCTTTTTTTTTTGTTCGTACCATGGACACTTTTAACGTGCACATCTTGCTACATCGTTCTCACTTATGTGTACCATCTCAACATGAATGATTTAACCAAGGTTTTGTAAAAATATACTGATTTAAAAGAGCGTCCATGAAGTTTCTTGCTCGTTCTTCTCCATAGAGATCTACACTAAGGACTGGACAACTACAGTACTTTCACAGTTTTTATGCCTTGTCACTGTAGCTTCATTACTTTGTTATCTTGTCAACAATTCTAAAGTGCCTGTAACTGGCCTACTTGAAATAAATGCTTTGATTTGATTTTGATTTCTTCCTCCAACCTCGGCTTCAGCTCACTAACATTTTTATCGAGTATAGTGCCAGGTTCAAGTGTGGCTTGGTAATCAACTGGACCCAGAAGAATGGGGTTTGAAGCTAATCAAAAATGTATTAAAACCAATTCACACTCAACTTCCACCTGCACCAGGAAAACTCCTTAATATTATTTTTTGCAATTGCAAAAAGGGGTGAAATTCGATATGCTGCTGCAAAGAAGAAGGCTTATTTTTCACCAGCATGCACCAATTGTCAAGGCCAGTGGTGTTTAAATGTGAAATCTTTATAAGAAGAAGATCCCTACATCAACGACGAAACAACTGACGTATCGATACCACAACAATTTGCGTCGACTCAGGAAGATTAAGAAGAAGTAGAAGAAAAAGAAGTAGAAAAAGAAATAGAAGTAGACGAAGAAATAGAAGAAGAAGTAGAAGAAGCAGAATAAGAAGACCGGACATTTAATTTAACTTCAGTAAAATAAACCGTAGAGTAGGCGTACCGGAGAAACCACACAAAAAATCGCGTAGAGTACACTAGCTCATAGGTGGTAAGTATGGAAATTTTTCTCATAAAACGAACCATTTCGAAAAAAAATCCTAAAAACCCATTTTTACACACTTTGACCTCGCATAAAAATTTTTGCACACATGGGATCGACGGGGACTTTTCACAATTTCGTTACAATGGTATCCCTAACGTGCATGCAAAGTTTCAGCTGTATCGGAATTTATGCAAGGGTCGATGTCTATTTTGACTGTGCTATAAGTAACTTTACGCAAAAATTAGTGATGGGAAACGACTTTTTTATTTGGGCTCATAAATCACGTTTTTCAGTAGGACTCAATGTAACGCGTTCAAAACATTGTGTTGATGGGTGGATTGAAAAGTAAGGGTGTCCTGGACTTGTTTAAAGTAAAAATGTTACATTAAAAACATGTATTTTTTTTTACTTGTGAAAGAGTTGTAACTTTGACCCCCAATATCTCCGTAACTAGAAGTTTCCCAGGTATGGTGTAGAACAAAAAAATGATCGCAATGACAGGGTGAACAAAGTGCCTTTCGGCTTCGTTAAGAATCTGCACCCTTTATATAGGATGATTGTTCCTTGTTGTTGGTTAATAGATCAATAAAAGTCATACCTCTTTCTCATGTGGGTAGGCAGAAACTATAGAACCTTGGATCTACATCTTTCGCTTAGTCCACGGTCATACATGCACGCCAATACTTATTTATTATTTAATTTTCCTTTAAATGTTAATTAGAGCAGAACGTCATGTAATAAAAGTTATAAATACCTTCTACAGGAAATATTAATATGTATTAAACGCTTCATAAAATATATTAAAAGGCTCTAGGTAGTAAATCCGTAACCTTGTATATTTTAGATTTTTTATCATATGTTTTGTGATAAATGCAAACTTTATTGACCTTATCTTATGACCTTATTTTATTTATGTATAAATTAAAATCCAACAGCACTTTCATTTAGGCAATCACTTAGATGTTGCACAGTTTTTAAAATGTTACATGCAAAAGTCAATAGGTAATAAATGCTCGTGTCTTTGACACAGGCGTCTCAACATTTGATTCAAATCTACTTCGTTGTGCAAGTCGTCAATCATCACCACTGAGCATACTAGGTTCGATACCTGGAACAGAGTAGCAGTGTTCTGCCAGCCCGTCCGGAACACCGCTGCCTGTCCCTTCGGGGATTACAGGCGTGATATTATGATGTTATTTATCAAAGTGCGGTGTCCGCAATCTCGGTTTGACCGCACTTTTACTTGAGATTTAGAATGTATACGTATCCTTCCTTTGGCTGTGTTTTATACATAAACGTTCTAACTTGTAGTGGCTCCAGTAAAAGCGTTATGTACGGAAAGGTTGACGGAATGGTATCCAAAGTTCACAAAGCTGGGCTTACTGTGTATCGAAGTTACAGGAGATACCGACGTTGACTTCACGCAATTGAAGCCATACAAGTAAGTTTTTACTGTAAAAAATAACGATCAATATAAAGGAACTTTATGTCAACACCTTATCCTTACCTCGATCTGGAGGTTCCTAAAGTTCGAACTACGAACGAATAAAACTACAAACTACATCTACACACAGGCCCAGCATACTTAGCTAATAGATGGCGACAAATTACAATCAATTGCCTGTTGCGCATTGGCACCAAGATAGCAGGAACCTATTTTTAACTGTCCCCTCCATGGCAAACACTTTTTTTTTTTACGAATGGGAAATCATCAAATGACTTCTTCCGCTCTGGGCAGAGCGGAAAGGAGTGTCAGACTTGTACTGACTAAAACCCATCCATGTTCCTTCCTTGCCCTTTGTGTTCCAGGGCCGCGGTATCTCTTTCGAACAGCCCGCAGCCCTGGCAACCCCTCATGCACATATTCGCATACACATCCATCTTTATACGTACACACGCTTCATATCTTACTCTCTCTAACACACACACACACACTACATCACACCACACACACGTCACCTTCCACTTCACACTCATACTCCACACACTTACAAACACACACACGAATTTTTATTTTCATTTCATTAGTACCCTTTTCTTGTTATTTTTCTTACAATAGTCCTAAATGTCTTACGTTCAAATTGTTAGAATCCCAATCTCGGCGAGGGGGGCCAGAAGTTCATAGCACAGGGTATTCTAGTTTGGATTCCTGACTCCCACAAACCTTTGTACCTCCAATATTTGTAACACCTCTTTTTTTGTAATCGTACTTTGTGGAAGAAAATTAATGTTATTATTAACTGCCATGGCATCTACAGATATCTTTTACACCGGAGCGTACGATGTTGCTTGGCGTAAATAAAAAGGCACCTTCTGATGAAGTTCTAAAACCCGAGTTATAGAACTTCCCCATGCTTCGTTTAACAAGGAGTTCTTACTAAATATTCCCCAGAATAATAATAACAACGCCAGAGAAATGGGACATGTTGACTCGTCGATGGCGCGATCACCGCGGTCTGGTGGAGACCATCAAGTTGTTCCTGATCGACGAGGTGCACATACTAAACGACGAGACGAGAGGACCCGTGCTTGAAGCCGTTGTGAGCAGGATGAAGACTATTGAAGTAAGTAATGAATGATAAATGTCCTACTTCCCTTTACCCTTTGTTATTTCTTTTTTCTGATGGATTATCATCAAATGACTTCTCCCGCTCCGGGCAGAGCGGAAGGGAGTGTCAGACTTGTACTGACTAAAACCCATCCATGTTCCTTCCTTGCCCTTTGTGTTCCAGGGCCGCGGTATCTCTTTCGAACAGTCCCGCAGCCCAACTTCTCTTTACCCTTGACTCTTCATTACTCATGCTCAAAGTAACTAAGCAAAAGCTAAGGTTTGGTTGAGGTCATTAAGTTTTACTGAACGATGAGGACCCGTACTTGAAGCCGTTGTAAGCAGGATGAACACCACTTAAGGAAGTCGAACTGCGACGACAGATCGCTGTTAACCTGTCCATAGAAATTTGGCTTCGTCCCACCCCACCACGGTGCAACGGGGCGATAGTATTTCTTACTTTTCTATCACCACGACTTCCATTGTGAAAACGGGTCTATGGGTTAGCTGATTGTATTTTGAAATGGTTTCCTTCTTCAACTCGAGCCGACTTTTGCATATCTGTGAACTTTTCCCCAGTGGAAGCATAAATTAAGTAATTATCTCGAATTACATGTTTTTACTTCATTCGAAAATACTTTGACTGTGTCCCAACATCTATCTTCAACGTGTAATATGATCTCTACGTAGCTGTGTACCTATGGAATCGATAAACTGAAGCTCTGCAAAACTGAATTGAGACAAATTAAAAATCTAACCTCCTATTCTCAGAATTCAGCCCAATCAGTCCACCGCATAGAACAACTGCAGAAAGAAATTCAAGGTCAAACAGTGTCTAACAAATCGGCCCCAAGGATCAGGTTCGTCGCAGTTTCAGCTACCGTCAGCAATCCTGAAGACGTTGCCAACTGGCTCGGAACTAGCGACAAACCAGCTGTGTTTTATAAGTAAGTGTTGCGGTATAATCTTTCAGAATTTTGTTATCAGATACTTTTTTGTACTAGTGCAAAAAGAGAACAACTGCGGAATAAATGTTAAGAAAAATAAGCCATGTTAAACAAAAGAAGTGAATCTAGTAAGTAAGGCAAATTTTTTTCCATCACGTTTTGTCAGATGCGCCCCTTCGTATTACGACGGCAGTATTGCTGAAGTTAATGAGAGTGCACTCCAAACACAAAAAAAACGGCAGTTTAGTGATTTTGCTATTTAATACTTTCTGCCTAAAATTGTCTCAATTATATTGGGGTCGACTTCCAGTTTAACCGCCGAAAACCCAGTGTTTTACATGGAAAGACCGTATAACTGACCTCTATAACCCAGTTAGTACTGGGTAATACGACACGCCTTGATAAGACTGGTTGGTCAGACTTTTGGGCCTCTGACCACCTTTCGGGTGTAACACACACACACAATACACATCATTGATAGAAATTCGACTGCGCTATGCTAAGATAGATTTATTTATTTTTTGAATTTTTGTTTTGCACCCGCCAAATGTGCTACATATCTTCGTAACAAAAATCTGTGTTTATGTAGGTTTGGTGATGAATGTCGCCCCGTGAAACTGAGGCGCATAGTGGAAGGGTATCCATGTGCGGAAGGCACCAGCATATTTAAGTTCGACATCATACTCAACTACAAGCTGTGGCCAGTCATTCAGAAGTATCATTCCGGAAAACCGACACTGGTAAGTAAGTACGGTAATTGTCCCACGTATTATCGGAATACAAAGAATCCTATGTGTGAATCCAGGATATTATAGTCTGTGTGCCAAAAAATCAAATCCATTTAGTAGTTCTTGCGTGAAAGAGCCACACGATAAAGAAGGAGATAGAAAATGATATCAGTTGGAGTGTACACTTGTAAGGTAGCTAAAGCCTTATTCATTAGCAACAAAATTAAATCCGCCGATAATAAAATTAAGACGGTTTGGAAAATTATCAATAGTGAAACTAATAGAAATAAAAAATATAATAATGATATTACACTAGAGACAACAAGTGGTCTTCTAACCTCTGAAGACGAAGTTGCTCAAGAATTTGTAGATTTCTTTACTAGTATCCCACTTAAAACTACTGAAACCTTAAATTCCTCACCCTTGCATTCTATTGATTTATTAAGAGCTAACGTTTCAGCCTGTCCGGTTGAGTTTCAATTTAAGCATATAAACCCCATAGCAGTCATTAAAGCTTTTAAGGAAATCAAAATAAAATTAACTGAAGATCTATGGGGAATGTCGATTAAAGTTTGTCAAGCTATTATTGAGACTATAGCACCGTATTTAGCATTAATATTTAACTTGTGTGTGGACCAAGGAGTCTTCCCGGACCTTATGAAATACAGCAAGGTAATACCACTTTTCAAATCCGGGGACAGTAAAGACACCAATAACTATAGACCCGTATCCGTGTTGCCGGTTTTTAGCAAGGTGTTTGAAAAGGTAATGCTTAATCAAATGCTCAACCACTTTAACACCAATAAAATTTTACATGAGAAACAGTATGGTTTCACCAAAGGACGTTGCACGACTGACGCCGGTGTAACCTTATTAAAACACATATTTACTGCGTGGGAAGAGGCACAAGATGCCATAGGAATCTTCTGTGACCTCTCGAAAGCATTTGATTGCGTAAACCACGAAACCCTACTCTTAAAACTTGCACATTACGGTTTAGGTAAACTTGCGCTCAGTTTAGTGAAATCATATTTGAACGATAGACATCAGCAAGTACAAATAAATGGTGTCAATTCAATGGGTTTAAAAGTAAGTATGGGTGTACCGCAAGGTTCGATATTAGGTCCTTTCCTCTTTTTAGTCTATATAAATGATCTCCCCCATTTATTTAAAAACCAACCACAGATGGTGTTGTTTGCTGACGATACCTCTTTAATATTTAAGATAAACAGACGTGCTACAAATCTTGACGACGTAAATAACGCTCTACTACAGATTCATAATTGGTTCACCGCGAATAATTTAGTATTAAATGGGAAAAAAACGAAGTGCATCAGATTTGCTCTACCGAATGTCAAAAGTAGTAATAGTGACATAGTATTGAATCAAGAGAAACTAGAATTCGTCGAAAAAACTGTTTTCCTGGGGATCACGCTCGACTCAAGCCTACAATGGGGTCCGCATATAACATCTCTTGCAGGACGGCTGAGTTCAGCAGCATATGCTGTTAGAAAAATCCGTCAATTTACTGATGTAGATACCGCGAGGCTGGTCTATTTTAGTTATTTTCATAGTATTATGTCTTACGGTATTTTACTATGGGGACGGGCTGCAGACATCGAATCTATATTTATTCTGCAGAAAAGAGCTATCAGAGCCTTATATGATCTACGTAGGCGTGACTCTCTAAGAGAACTGTTTAAGGAAATTAACATCATGACAGTACCTTGTCAATACATCTATGAAAACATCATGTACGTTAGGAAAAATCTGCATTTATTTAGTAAAAGAGGTGACAGGCACCACTATAGTACTAGAAACAGGGACGAACTAGTACAGCCAGGTTTTAGGTTAGCTAAAGTAGACTCATCTTTCATGGGGTACTGTTTAAAATGTTACAATAAAATACCTCCCCACATTCTACAACTAAACGAGACGAAATTTAAATCTTGTATAAAACGCACACTATGTAGGCAAGCATATTATAAATTGGGGGATTACATTGATGATAAAAATGCTTGGCTCACTGCTGGTCCTGCTCCACAAGCATAGGGGCAAACTAATTTATTACCATGTGAAGTTATTGTGGAAGCTGCAGAAGATTGTAATAATATCTTTGCATTGTATAAATTCAATCTCTTAGTATTATATAATTGCATAGCACATGTGTGAGTACTATGTACTGTAAAGCTACCATTTACATTTAGTTATCTTTCATTGACTTGAATTTGCCCTGGTGGCTGAGAGAATGTCATGCTCACTCAAATGTCTCGCTGATGGTGGCGGGTGTGTCGGGTCATTTAGCTCCCTTCAATATGGTTGAGCTGAATGGGGCTGATCCATGCGTCATGTTCGTGAACGGGCGCTGTCAGTTGGGACTGGTCATCTCTAGGCTGCCATGGTTTATTTTAACTACTTACTTTGTTTTTAAATTATTGATATAATGTTTTACTCTGGACGCTCTTAACGTGCACGTATTTCTACATCGTTCTCACATATGTTTAATCTCAACATGAATGATGTAACCAAGATTTTGTACAATATTTTGTTTGAAAAGAGTGTCCATGGAGTTTCTTGCCCATTCTTCTCCATAGAGATCTACGCTTTGGAATGGGCAACTACAGTACTTTCACAAGTTATTATGCCTTGTGTCTGTGACTGTAGCTTAGCCTTATTTGTTTTTCTGACATTCAAAAGTGCCTGTAATGGTCTAATTGAAATAAATGCTTTTGAGTTTGAGTTTGAGTTTGAGTTTGAGTGTGAAATGCTATATCTTTTGTTGCGGTGGCTAACAAACATCCATCCATCCATCTATCCTCACAAATTTTCGCATTTTACAAAATAGTAACATAAGATTTGAGTCTTCACAGTACAACAATTTCACATTACCAAACAGTCATAAACATTTCTGGATGTAGGAATAAATTGACATCAACGATGGCCACACATCAAAACATAATGACCCGCCTAATTATACAACATTACACAAACCTAATTTATTTAATTCTACAAAACGTTTAGCCATTATTACTTCAGTACATTTCTCCCTACTTAGATATTCTGCAACACCCGTAAGAGTGTTGAATTGACGGCAGAGACTCTGTCTCGGGAGCTGACAATTAGCTTCAATGCGGAACAAAAGGCGAAGCTAACTGCCTTAGCTTCTTCAATTAAGAATAAGAAATTGCAGGTAAATTGATTAAGGATTTCAATTTCGTTTTAATTAGAGCGTTTTACGTTGAATACATAATTTTAAATGCATAGTTTTATTGGGCTATGCGTAATGCGACGTTTAAGTACCTTCTTAAAGAGTTTTTAAAGAGTTCTTACACGTGGTAATAGGTATTGCAATCCTAAGGTAATGGTAGTATTATTTGTCACTATATCTCACCCGTTATTAATAAGAATAAAGAAAGGCGTACTACACACTAGTTCAAGTTGACCTGATTCTGCACTATTCGACACAGCTGGGGGCAAAATATGCAATTGAAAAAAATGAAATGCATTGTTATAGAACCAGTACAACCTTTAGATTAACCATCCACTTTTCAAGAATTAAGTTTGACATGACTTTACTCCGCGTTTATTAAAAAGCGGTTAAGTTTTGTAAGAAATATAACTCCTTTGTCCGGTTAGCTAGATTGCATTTTCCTAGTACTACTTTTTGGGATTGATACCTCGATCCCTATGTTTTCTTATCTACTAAAAACCTCTTTTCCATGTGTCCTGAAGGCTTTAGTAATGAGCGGTGTAGGATGTCATCACGCCGGGTTGTTGTATGAAGAGAGGCAAAGCATAGAGTTTGCTTTCAGGAACAGAGACTTACCGATATTGATAACAACCACAACCTTGGGTAAGTGTTAATTTATATTTTGATGATTTCAATGCGTTGATGTCTTTTGTTCACAAAAACGGTGATATTTAAAAAAAAACATGTTTTCAAATTAACCATCACAAATACCTATAGAAAATTTTTGTTATAGAATTTATTAGTTCTATGCCAGCCTTTAAAGGGAATCCGCTAGATGCGAGTCGCACGGGACCGGTCAATGTGGCGACACTTGCCTATGTCCAGCAGTGGACGTCTTTCGGCTGAAATGATGACACAACCCATAAAGCACATGTTAGCTGTGATTTGCACAAAGATCATCATCAGCTGCCTAAAACCCTAACTCCGTTGGGGTTGAATTTCAGTTTAATCGACTGGCAAGATTCAATACTTCTATTGCATTCCACATGTAGGTGTTCATATGTGGTAAACTTATGGGGGTCTCTCGGGCACAGCAAAATAAGTCAGTTTAGAGAGAGGAAGCATTTTTAAATTATATCTATAACATTACTAAGCAAACTAATAGCTTTATATAAAATATAAACAGCTATCTATTTTGAGATGTAATAATAATAAAAAAAGATATAATAAATCAAATAAAATTTAAAGTTTCGAGTATTTAGGTAAGTTATGATATGTTATGTTTATCAGTCTATCATTTAGACATTCGTTTACCGAGTAGTAACTTTTGTTCTAAGTTGTCTAAGTTTTTTTTTTAATACCTATGTTAATTTTTATATTTGATTTTTTATTAAACTTGAACAAAGGTGTGATGTAATGTTTAGGTAGAATTAGCATCTTAAATCCAAAGATTTGTTTCAGCAATGGGCGTCAATTTGCCAGCCCATCTAGTGATTGTCAAAAACACGCAACAATACGTCAAAGGTGCTTATCAGGTTAGTTTGTCTGCCATTCCTGAATATATTTTTTTTCAAGTGTGTTTCATATTTTTTTTTTGTACAAAACATATCTGGAATTGGGCAGTCATATGTTCACTTCAACTGGCGAACAAAGCAGCAGGAACGGCAAGCAGAAAAACTATGACGGTAGTAGTTACTTATGCTCAAGGATCTATAGGTCATCAAAGCCGAGACTTTTCCCAACTATACTGTCGTTGGCTTCCTGTCTTTCCGGATCCTGCTGAATACCAGCATTTCACATGGACGGCAGTCGCTCCATGTCAATGCTCCATGACCTCCAGGACCCAGTTAGTATGGATTCTATCTAGTATCTATAGGTATATTAACATACGTGCCCTACTAAAATGTTAATCGGCGAAGATGGCAGGTCTTGGACAAAAAACATTTGTTGAAGTTTCCAGCCGCTAGTAACAAAAAAACGCTTTTGATGTTAAAAGTTTAAAGTTTTGAGTCACTGTTACTTATTAGATTAATTAGGCATAGTTATTAGGACCTTTTTCACAATGTCGGAATAGTAACTACTCACCGAATAAATTCAGAAATGGAACAGAATTTGTATCAAATTACCTGCCAAGTAAATTAACGGACACTTATAATCGTAAGTGGTGAACAGGCCCTTAGACTAAGCAGTCCTGCTCCTGGGATCACTTGATTTCGACGTCTTTTTACTTCTTGGTCCCATATAACGTGTTTCTTGTTCTTACAGGAGTACAGCATAAGTACAGTTCTGCAGATGGTGGGGCGCGCGGGTAGACCACAGTTCGACACTGAAGCTACCGCGGTCATCATGACACGCCTCGTCGACAAGGTCAGTCTATTTTAGTACGTACTGTTAACATAGTTATGAGGAATTTGACCCCGTTTAGGTGTTGACGCGAAATTTGTACCTTACAATTAATTAGGATGAAAACGTTCAATTTCTTCCAAAAGTTCTAACGCACATTCCTTAAGGGAAAAGACTTGAAAGTAAGTCAGGAGGAATGTTTCTCACTCTCCTTGGTAGAGGTCTACAACTATATTTCTGGTCTTCTTCAGTATCTTTGCAGAATAGTTATTATATATTTAGAACCAAGTTCCTTAATGCCGTACGCTCCACAGTTTACGTCATATAGGTACAATCACAGGATATATCGAATGCATATCCTATGATTTGCCAGTCCTTGGCGAATTTTGACTAAGACTTCGTAAGGAAACGCACGCACCAGTACGGAGTGTACCTAGATAGAGTATCCATACTTAGTTAGTTGATTACATAAGGCGGGGGGACCCCTCTTCAACATAAGCCTATGTAGAAGTAGGCAATACTTCCCACAAAAGAGTCTATACATGGTGGCGATTCAGTTACCTGGATCCTTCAAAGAGTTGAGGCTACCCGTCATATTAAACCACTTTTCCAAAGAAACATTCATTCATTTTTCCAATTCTTGAAAAAAAAATAAGCTTTTCGTACATGTACGGCGACTGCATGCATTGGGTACCCCAGTTGGGAACGTAGGTGCTTTCAAGAGGGGTACCTACATCGTGATGCTGACTACCTGTATACGGGCACTGTCTGTAAAAGACCGCCCTATTTATTTTGTCTATTATTAAATAGAATCGATTACATACATCCTTAAGGAATATTGAATACTAGGACCCTTGTGGTGTTATCTGAAACCGCGGTTATCTTGTCACGTGTCGCCGACAAGGCCAGGCTATTATTATAATATCATGTAATGTTATACAATACTTCAGAGCTAAGTCACTGCCGCATCCTTGTTAAAAAATTGTTGCTCATATTCAGTGGAATTCAGATTATTCAGATTTTATTCTTACATAATGTTTTACGATGGTTTTTTGTTTAGATCTCCAACGAAATTTAAGTTTTAAATTTATTTTGTAGAGTTTTCTTTATGTAACAAAAAACTGAGAGAGAGAGGGTACGTAGGTAAACTTTGTTTCTAATTAGGATTACTGATTATGCATTTCGTGCGAATGAGTAGGAAAGAAAATAAAACCACAGTGAATATTTCAATACAAAAATATTTATCAAAAATTATTATTTATATCAAAATCTACATGCAATTAAGTTCTAATCGATACAGATACAAAATTATAATCTACGTTACAATTTCATTACGTTAAATGTCGAACATGGCCTATATTAAAATCGTTCTAATTGATCACAGTATCGGTAACTCGATATTTGCAGTACACCAATTATCGCAGAGATCGCTGACTGTACATAACCTTAATGGCGAATGAGTTTTGACTATACCTAGATTATTTATAGAGTACACTTAGAAAAAAGATACAAAACATGAAGAGTTATTTCGTTGAAAAAAGTTACAGGAGTTTTCCTTCAGTAACCAATACTTTTCCAAAATAATTCTTCTTCCATAAATATTACTAATTTATCCTTAATTTCGTAGCTTTTAAAGATCCCTGATAGATCAAGATATTCACACATAAAATCTAATGAAAACCAAAGTAACTTTCTTCTGTGTTTCGACTTCTGAATTCCATGTTTTTCAAATTACAAATTATTCGTTACGGGAACAACAAAAAAAGTAAATTTTGGCCTTTTACCGAATTAATAAAGGGTAAAATCTACTGTGAAACCAAACAAACATAAGTAAATTAAAAAAGGTGGCATGAAATCCAGAAATCAAAGGGTTAGTATTTGAACTATTAATCAATTCATCGCGAAACCAGTCTTGTGCGGATCAATGTAGGGTTTACTTTCCTTTGCCGAAGGGGCTAGCGTTGTCTTCGAAGGTGATTTTGGGGACAAAGCCACTTTCTCCCTCTACGCTGTACTCGACTGTCATGAGGCGACCGTCGGGGAGAAGCACTCGGTACCCTCCGATGACCTTGCCTTGAGCGTCTCCTGATTCGTTGGCGCCGAAGTAGAGAGCTTTCTCTTGGTCCTCCACGTCGTATTTGTATTCATACTGTGGATGAAAATGGGTGTTAGTAAATTAAATCAAAGTGTATGTGACTGCTCGTTGGTCTAGTGGTCACAAGCGTTATTGCTGGCATGAGCATTAGCATGAGGTTTTGGGTTCGATTCCCAGGTCAGCCAAACCTTTAGGGGGTTTTTCCATCAGGATTTTCTTAGTAGCACGCTAGTAGTCTGAATTTGTGCCCGATTGATGGCAATAGGCCCGCGGCCAATACATAGGACTCAAACATGCTACTTAAACATGGCAAAATATCTGCCAAACCCATCGGTGATTGCGGGTGTGATGTTATGTTATGTGTACTTGAAGTTTCTTGGCTAGGAGTAAGTAGACTAGACTTAAAAGACTTGACATCATCATGTCGCCAAGTGGAAAACTATCCAGGGTTGCGGGACTGTTCGAAAGAGATACCGCGGCCCTGGAACACAAAGGGCAAGGAAGGAACATGGATGGGTTTTAATCAGTACAAGTCTGACACTCCCTTCCACTCTGCCCAGAGCGGGAAAAGTCATTTGATGATTTCCCATCGGTAAAACAAAAAAATGTGGAAAACTATCGACCTGTTTACTAACTACTAAGCAAATTTCTCCCTAAAAGAAACTTGTAGCTTTCTCCTGAAGAAGATAATCGCAATATTTCACAACAAAATTACCAAAGAGCATCAGTATCAAAGGCTTTAATTTAAATAATTGGCAAAAGCTTTTCGAGAAACATTAATTATTCGATGAATTTGGTTGGAATCATGTTTTGATGTAAAAGATAAACCCATGCATTTCCTTTAAAACTTTGGTAGACCAGAACCAACAATCCAACATAGCGAGATTACTGTTTATTAACTTTACCTCATTATAATTTAAGATAATACATTTACATTTTTTTTTTTTGTAAAAATATCCGCCATGCAACGGACTGCTTTTCAACAAAGTTGTCCAAATGCAGTATGCAATTCACTATTCTTGTTGTTCCATTTATGGGAGTAGGTTAGGGTAGGGACAAGCGCGATGGACAACATTTTAAATGCGAAATACTAATGTTGTGAAATTAGTTGGCATGACCACCATTTTAGCACTTAATAGGTTCTTTAAAGCTAAGGCTGTCACGCATGTGGAAATCGATTTACGGCAGTTTTGATAAATTAAATAATATTTAAAAGATTTTGCAATATTCCCTGGCAATAATATTAAATAATTCCTAACAGCTAATACTTTTCGTATCACTAATTGGTATAATAACAGTGTCCTTCATCGTATTGATGTTACCGTGCCAAACTATTATTTATGCGAAAAATATGACGTTAAGCCATTCAATATTTATATTTTTTTACTTAAACATTCTGCAATCATACACGTACATGGTATTTTTCACAATAGAAAGGCATAACGACTCCCTTTAAACGATAGTTACAAAATATGTAACTTTAATACTTATTTATGCTAAATAAAATTTCACCATACGCATCTATGACCGAGCATGACATCGCATAAGTTGTTTCGTAAGTTACATTATTATGCAAAGACAAAGTGCTTGAAATGTGAAATAATTAAATTAGTACTAGACACAATTACGTTTATAAAATTAACGTAGAGAATAAAATTACAATTTTAGAGTCTGAGTTTGCATTATTCTTTGGTACAAAATTACGAATACATGCACGTGATTCGGATAGGTTTTTATTGTGTAGTGTTTGCAATTAATCGAGATAAGCCGTATAACGCTCACAAAGACGGTTAAACGCAATTGCGTCCAATTAGTAGAGTTTGCGTTGCAAATGTTCACATGGTTAACATAATCGTTGGCTAGATGCGTCCGATAGTGCACGGACAGGCTAGAGCAGGGGTGGCGAACCTTTATGGATCAACGTGCCATATTTTTAAAAGAAATGCTTAACGAGGCCATAGACGTGCCATCAAATATTTTTGAGTAGTGATTATTTATTGGGAAAATAATTAAACTAAATAGATACTATCAACTAAAAACTTTTAATTTACTACCAAATATACATTTTACGTGTAGGTAATTCAAATTAAAGTAGGTACTTAACATTGGTGTAACATTAAAATGCAAACGGTTTTGATCGGTGGCGTGCCCAAAATATTGTGTTGCGTGCCATCGATGGCACGCGGGCCATTGGTTCGCCATCCCTGGGCTAGAGTATACTTCAGTGCAGGCGAACAATACTATATCGATGGGATAGAGGCAAAGTGTATGAATATGGTTGGGTGAGCATGTTATACCTTAATAGCGGTACTTAAGACCGAGGACGCGTAAACAGTTGACTGTTTAATGTGCGCGCTACTACCTAACAATTTGAAGACCAAACGATTATGCCTAGGTGATATAGAGATTACATGGACTAAAGTTGAAACGAAAACGTTAATATGCCGAAACACGAGTAGATACAAGTATAATGACTTAATGTTCAGTTACAAACAATCGTAGATAAATCTAAACACAGGAAACTCCAAAAAAACGTTGGAACGATTAAAAACAGTTTCACGCATACATCAAACAGAAAAAAACGAACGTTATCATTATTTTGATCTTTACGTTATCATTACATTTGGAGTCCTTGGGAATCTTATTATTAGACTAGGCTTAGTAAAAAACAACGCTATTATATTGAAATACAGTTGAATAATGTTTGTCATGCAAGCTTACATGATCAGCATCTAATCTTCCGTCCACTACTAGGAGACAGGTCTTGGAAAGAAGGAATGGGCCGTAATACACTACACGGGCCCAGTGCGGGTTTGTAGATGTCACACGTCTTCACAATTTAACAATAATGTCCTGGATTCGATTCACGAGTCTGGCAAAGCGTTATTGGGTTTTTCCATCAGTAATTTCTTTAGTAGCAGGGTAATTACTATTATTTTTTCTGTGGTAGCAGCCACGGAGTTTGAATTTGTGCCCGGTTGATAGCAAGTGGCTCGCCACCCTTTTTAAGTCCATGTAATAACATGGACTTAAAAATAACTGGCGAACTCTGCCTAACCCTTCGATGATTGCAAGGCGTGATGTTATGTTATTAATTAAGCATATGTGACTAAAATAATGATAGCTCTTCACCTCATGATTGGACGTAAAGGGTATGATTAGATTGGTTGAAATTTTGTTTTGCATAACTGAAGTCGATAACAAATCATTACGGTATCCATACTTACTAATATTATAAATGCGAAAGTAAGTTTGTTTGTTTGTTTGTTACCTTTTCACGCCTGAACCACTGAACCGACCATCCTGAAATTTTGCATATTCTTTGTCAGGTGTATAATAGAAACGAAAAAAAGTAAAGTTACCGAGGAAAACAGCAATAACGTTCTTATGGTAATACGTGTCTTTAGAATCATAATTGAATTATATTATACCCGTATTGATTGACAAACTTTAAATTAACGCGAGCCGCGGGTAAAAGCTAGTTCTTAATATTGGGTAACTTCGTATGTGCCATATATTTTAATAGACATGATTACGAAATGTTTAAAGAAAATGTAAATATATAATAACGAACTTACCCGAAGTAAACAAAACAAACATTTTAGTGTTAAGGACCATATAAGCCAATTAATTAAGGGGGTCCTCAATGAATCCATGTTTGGCAATTTCACACATAGAACTTACCACATAGTATTTTATATATAACCTACCTACAAGTAGTACATAGACTTGTAGCAGATGAGATACCTACTGAGGTAATGAGTCGATGTCAAAGATCACAAGAGTTCAGAATGCCGCCTGCCATCGCAAACTTATTTCCATTCAGTATATCCTTATTAGATACTTTAAAACTCTTTAGGATAAAACTAAACTTATTTTAGAAATATAATAATCAGTCTTTTTCTGTTCTAAAAGGACGGTGACCAAGATTGGGCTAAAGCAAATAGGCCGACCAAAAGCGTGTAGGATTGACAATAATTATCGTCACACTTGTATAAAGAGGCACTGCATCAAGAAAGGCAGACGAAAGGGGAAGCCTGTACCCAGCAGTAGGTGATTCCTGGCTGAAATGATAATGATTGATTATGAATCAGTCTTAGTAGCAAGCAATCGCAAAAATTGCTTTTACGGTAAATTTTAATAAAACCTGGTAGCTGCTGACACAAAAAAATAAAATTCCAAACAAATCGATATCAGTTTTTAAAATGACATGGTCACTAACATTATCATTAACACTGAAAATGGGATATTTACCATGTCATAAACGTACCCGCTATAACTTAAATTGGCTTTAATTGGCTGGGAATTCGGAAAATTTTAGAGCAATTGCTGATAGTGGCTATTTTAGATCCCCAGTTTATCCGTAATCATGGTGCTTGCAACATCGGGAACAAAAAACAAATAGTAAACATGGTAAATATCCCGTTTTTAGTGTTAATGATAAATCGATATTAAATTATTCGATCCCATCATTCTTTGTAATAAAGATTATTTATGATTATTCAGCGTTTACAAATCATACTTAATAATGCTAATGCCTTTTTATCTTACAATGAGCTTTTGACAAGGATTGTTTTATAAGAGTTATTGCCTCGGAATCGCGTTAATAAGTGCGATAAAACGATCATTTTCCCTTCAACAATGCATGCAAGTCAATTAACTTAACATCCATTGAGTTATGTACTTAGATGCCTTTCTACGTTTCATAGTCCCTTCATAAGCATTAGTATCTGCATCATGAGTTTTTTTTAAAGTTCATCCATCTTTGCTACTGTTTAGGATGTTATACGACTAAAAAAGCTTTCTCAGTTTTTTTTCTGTAAATTGACTAAACAAAGAATAATTTTCAAATGCAATTTAAGCACAAAAAAGCATCGTAATTATTCAAAGTCTGTTGCATAATTGCTTAGCTTGCCATTGAAATTCTCAAAATATTTTGCCAAAATTATTGCTTAACCATAAGAAACATTGTCACTTCAGCCTCTGCACCTAATTATGCGTTACCGAATACCGGCATTGACGCATCCTTCACGTTATTTAGAGATTATTGTTGGCTCGAACATGTCGTAATTTAATATCCACCTAACTTAAACTTGCCATAGTCATAATGCCGTAGGTCAAAGGTATTCACGTTTTGTTTAAATTATTGCCAACGTACGAGCATCCTTGCAGCTTCTCGCTTATATGTTAAGGTAGACAACTTTTAGTTGAATAAAAACAACTATTATAGCATATAATAATGTGGATTTAATGATTTATTGACAAATTTTAACTAAGCGTAACCTGACGGATTTGTGCGTGAATTTTAGGTGTTTTCACGCATACCGTACAGGTTTTGGAACTAATTGCATTGCTTTATGGTTTTTCCCTTGATTGCATTGGTGTTGCAGGATAATAAAAATTAAATGTTAGTGTTCAACCTCACAAGCAGTTATCCGGTATTGTAACTTGAGAAATGCCACAACGTAGTTCGGTTATGAACAAGGCTTTAAGAGACAGTACTGTTGCAAATGACCGTGTGTGATAAAAGTCTTCTTTGGTTGGTCACAAGAGAAAAAAAAAACACAACTTAACAAATAGTTAAAAGCTTCTAGTATCATTTTCAGACTGACGAGTTCTTGCATGGTTCAGTAAGCAAATTAACCCATGATTATTGTATTAACGGTATCTCAATGTGCAGCATCCAACAACACAATATTCTCAGAATCAACTAGGACATCAATCCTATAAATCGCATTAAAATGTGAAGATGTTCTCTCATTGTCATTTTAAAGGGCATGCGACCTTACGAGGTAACATATTCGTTCAATAACAATTAAGGTTGCATTCTTATAATATGTCGAGTTGTGGAGTAATTCAAGATCGTAACATCTGTATGTATTTGCTCTACATACGGACAAGTATTTGTTTTTGTATTCCTTGTATGTATCGGCTTGTAATGAATTTATTTGAAAGCAGGTGTCATCTGCAAAGCGCCATTGAAGTGTACATAAGTCAGATTCTATAAATGTTAAACATTGCCGATAACG
The DNA here is from genome assembly GCA_950005105.1 of Lycophotia porphyrea. Lineage (NCBI taxonomy): Eukaryota > Metazoa > Arthropoda > Insecta > Lepidoptera > Noctuidae > Lycophotia > Lycophotia porphyrea. The sequence goes on from OX465396.1 coordinate 7,563,868, forward strand.
ACAAGTAATATTTTAATTTAGTAGACATATATGGGTTTTTTAAGTTTATTTAAACTCATCAAGTCATCATTAACAAACAATTACGAGTCAAACGAAAAAAAAAAAAAAATATAACCATAACCATATTCCCCAAAACCTTATAATATCTGTAAAAAACAAAGTTTAAAAGCAAAAGCAGGTGAAAATCTTATCATCATACGCACACCCACATTAAACGGGCATGTAAGCTTTATAGACTTCGGTATAGTAAGCTTGTATCATCATCTATGAAGGCTGTTTCTACTTTGTTTTTCTTAATTCTAAGTACTTGACATTTTATATAATCGTGCAGTTTTTATGATGTTGCTGTTAAACTGAATGAAGCACCGCATAAGGTTATCTATTAATTGCAAAATGACCTGTACAGAAGCCTACCATTGCCAAGTCAATTATTCCCATTTTAAAAGGCTGTTTGTTGAATTAAACATACATTAATTTTAGCGGAAAGCTGACTGAAAATAATATTTAACTGAAACTTTTTTTCTTTTCTTTTTTATGGAATTGAATGGTAAAAACATTGCGTATTTTTTTATGGACGCCATAGGTGAACTGTAGGGCTTATTCCCAGGAGCTCCAAATCTATTGTTCTCAAAAAAAAATCTCTCCATACATTGGTTCCCAACAGCTCCAAAATTACTGAGCTGTTGCATTAGTTAAATAGTAAATACTATTTTTTTTTTTTAATTTAGAGCCTGGGAATAAGCCAACTGTAGTAGGATAGATTTCTTGAATCTTTACCTTTGAGCTGGTCAAGCGCTTACTTACTAACACAGTCCTGGCCAAAATTAACTTTTATATGACAACTTACTGGCATAGGCGGGTACTCTTGCTCCTGAGGTGCAGGCGCAGCCGTCGTTTGCCTCACGCTGACGCACACCACCACGAGCGCACATACTAACCACTTTGTTGACGACATCTGCGGGAAAACAATCCTTATTTATTAATAGGACAGGCCAAAGTTCAATAATTTTGAATTACGGGAGTGATTCGTCAGCGAACTATAGGTCTCTCGCCTTTAGGCTTGTATATGCCTGGTGCCTACGGGGTTCTTGTATGGAAATTACTATGACCGCTAATCTGACCGTTTGTTTACATTGTAGAAACTGCCAAGTGAGCAATAAGCTCTCTCGTGCTTAAGCCTCGAAAATCTTACGAAAACTCTCTTTGTAGGATTTAATTTGCGGGTGTGTAGTATAAACCGCTAAAAAGAAAAAAAAACTTGCTTCAAATTCTGTATTTTTTTGGCATCTTCTAATCGATCTATAAATCTGAAAATATTTGATTACCTCTACATATCGTTTTAAGACAACTGTGGTATGTAATAACTATTATTAACATGATTAAAGAAAAAAAGAAAAAAAATCTTTGTCTCCGGGAAAATGAAAAAAAAAAGCCAATAAACATACTACGTATATCATTAAGCTCACTGGTTTTATTTTGCATTGGACGGAAACTCAAGGTTACATTATATTTTGTGCATAAGATCATCTTATTAAAGCAATAAAGCAAAATTTATCGGTCTGAGATCACGTTAGACTTATGTTAAGGAGATCATTATTTTTTATCGGCAAAACAAAATAAACTTTAATGTAGGTTTACCTAACGCTAATGCCAAATAAATCAGTGTAGTGCCTAGAGCTGTTTTTTTCCTCTTATAAATTGGTTTATCTTAGCGAAACCACATAGATTTAAAGATTTACACACATTGAATTTTAATCCTACTCGACTTTACCTTTAGACTTGAAGTCTAGATCAGATGTAAACAAAAGCTTAATGTTAAGTACCTTAAAATATAAAATACGGAACTTGGAAACCATCATTTCCAATTTGAAAGACGAGTTTTTACGAGATTTTTTTTGAAAAATACTATGCTCCTAGTTTTTTCGATACCTATCTATAGTTTAACTCTATAAGGCTTCTATAAGGCACTCTTATTTTTAAGTATCTCTTGATGTCAAATAAAATACTCCTTGTTAACTTGTAGCAATTGAGCATCTTTAAAATCAAAACCAACAAAACATCTTGCGTATAATTGCCGCGGCTCAAATTAAATCATTTACTTGGCGTACGATGATTGCCGTTATATACCACAGTCGTGTAACGTGTATTATCCTAATATAATAATGATTAATTTTAATTCTTTGTACGATGTTCAGTTTCATGTGGAATCATCATTTCCGTGGATTCTTCAATCGAAACAATAAGTAATTAAATAAGCTAAGGTGGGTAAAAAATGTCAACGTTACATCTTTAGTACATAAATCCATCGTTGTTTATTTAAAGAAGCGAATATTAGCTAGCCTAAGCACTAGTTTGACAAGGACATTATATGTAATTGTGTTGATGACACATACGAGTAGTCGAAGTATAATGATACAATGTATATGGTGTTTGGCTCTGCCAAATAATTTGTCATAGCCGTGGAAATTTTCAGTAGAACGTCAACAAAATTTAGAATCTGCAGTGTATCGGTTTGAACAGGTTCATTTTATTGACCCTTCAGTTAGCACTACTGTGTGTGTACTGACGTACAACCTATGGGACACATAGAGTACGGTATATTTTCTGAACTACATAGTTACCGGTCCAAAATCTGGTTTCTCGGGATTTTCCTATATTTAAATAGGGTATGCCTCACAGGAATAAAAACGTGTAATTTTAAACATGATATCGCCGGTATAGCTGTAGAATAAACACCTCGTTATCGACACAACTATGGAGTGACAATTACTGTAATTATCTTCAACGTTATGTTTTTGTAACACGCACACTTTGTGGCCTTTCCCACACGCCCGGGAATTAAGTAAATGCCTAGGTATAAAGCTCCTAGTTTTTAACCGACTTTTTATTTCGGGAACTCGACAAATGAGATATACTAAGAAGATCCATTCTTCCATTCGTCCACGAACTCATGTGGCATCTCACGACCAATAAGGCTAGACGTGTTGACGATGGTACCATGCTGGATAAAGCCCAGTATAGTAGGTACATGCCAACTCGATCCATACATATCTTTGGTCTTTCGGGATGTAGGCACGACAACAGCCATGGATTTGATGCCCTCAAGGCCGACCTCCGGCCGCCTTCCCGACTGAATTAAGCTGAACTCTGAACTGTTCTATGATACCAACATAAATTACGTATTGATTGACCATCAGAATCTGTATGTACGTCAAAGCCAGCTACGGCTAGTCAAAGATGATTTGTGTGTAGTTAAAAATATTTTTGGAACTTATTAATGAATGGGAATAATTTATGCTTTATATAAAAAAACAACGGCTTTGGCTTTGGGGATTTATAACACCGAGGCAATAAGACAAAAACACACCCAAAGCCGTTGTTTTTTTTGTGTAAAAATTAACGACTTTATTATGGTAAGTGTTCTTTAGATTTACTCCAAAAACAGTTTTAGTTTTGTTTGTTTCCGAGTGACAAAAAAGAAGATTGTAGATTTACAAACCATTACCATAAATAAACAGGGTATTATATTGATACGTATTTATTTACGTTTAGAGTATGTTTGAAAGGATTCAGAAGCTGTCTTTTATTTGGGCATAATTTATCTACAAATCACTTAAATGTTTTCCTAAATCTTTAACATAATATTATTTCTGTCCATGTTATTCAAGTCAAGTAGAACAAATCATTGGACAATTTCACTTCATTTTAATAAATCCGTAAGTGGGCATTGACAAAAAGGCTAATTATCATAAACAATACCTGATAGGGAACATTGGCGGCAATCTGCATAAAACATTGACGCTGGTATGCCAATAATTGAGATTTGTCTGGCCTCGCGTGATCGATTCCTGTGGAGTGTTGCTTTGTCTTGTCACGTCGCAATCTCTTGCGGACGTGTGATTGCGCACTTATTCGGCACTTTTTGTGCGTGAAAAGCCAAGGAAAATATGCGACTTTGAACATTTCGTTTGCCGAGATAGTGTATTGTGTGAATGTTTGAAAAATGTTGTAGCCTATGGGAAAGATCGATTTGTACCAGTGTTTGGAAAGTTAATAAATACATAGTACCAAGCGTTCCCTGACTTAACTTTCAGAGATTCTATTCGGAAACAGGGATGAATTTGTGTTAAAATCCTGACTTATTTCTTAACCACTTTGTAAAACCATGAGATAATTCATCCAGGTCGTTGAGCATGTGTTAATTAATACTCGTCTACAGATTATAATAAAAACTATAATTGGTAGAGTGTACCTAATAATTAACCTATAATGTTGGCTCAATAACTAACACAATACAGTACAGCTGATTATATCTCTCGCTACTTATCAGCCTATCTTTCACATGACAATTGAACTAAGCTTTTTATTTCACGACCTTTAAAGTCGTGAAATCTCATAGACATAAAAATTCCATTTACGTTTTGTTCCGAAAATTCTGAGCATTCTTTCTCATAGTCAGACTCGGTAACTGTATTTGGCAGTCCTTGCTCTCAATAAACAATATTAGTAAAAAATCCCATGGAACAGAATGTTGTTATCACATGTGTAATCGGTCGATGGCGACAAACAAAATGACATTCTCACTGTTTCTAGGTTTACGATGGCAATGGTTAATGAAGTGCGCGTGCGACCCGATCGTTTACGTCTTTACGCATAATTTTGGTTTACCTACTATCTGCCGAAGAATACAGTGTCATTTGCTAAACAAGTTGTATAATTTCAGAAAACCACACATGATCTACGAATGTATTATTATGTGTCAACGTGCCATCATCACATAACAATCCGATGACTCCCAAAATCGCCAGAAAAAATGTCTTCTGCTTCCGCATAATTACCATGAACCCAGCTTACTGACATTAGATATAACGACTGAAGATGCGGATTCCGTAACTTAGGAACCTGTTGAACTTTAAATACCGCAATTCCTGTGCTACTTAGGCAAATAAATGAAGAATCTATAGCAAATAAGAAGACTGTTCTGTCTTATGCGTCTGGGCAAATAATTACACAAAGTGCTTTTAAGCACATATATTTATTTTCATAGCCTTAAGATCTATGAGTCTTTTAATCCTTTGTCAATCCATCAGCTGTCGGCAACATTTTTTACGATGAACACACTTTATGCTCCGGTACTACCGTGGGAACTGCTACTGTACTAGGGCCCTCCAGCCTCTTAGCTAGGAAGAAATGGTAAAGGTGACGACATAGCATTTTCGCAGTTGCTTGCTCAGTTACCAATGATAATGGTATGCAATAAATCAATATTGTAATGCATAAATTCACACGTTTTTCATAATCGATTTTTATGACAGTACGCAATTGACAACGTTCTAAGATAAAATCGATACTAATTAGATTTAGAAGATATTTCAAAAGTTCCGTGGGTTGAAACATTATTATTCAGTAATTATTTGAAAATTATAGTAGGCCGTAGTATTTTTGCACAACGACAATGAGTTCAGTACAGTTGACGGGCCGATAGAAATAAATATGGTATGAAAGAATATATATTGTAAGATTAAAATTTGGTATGTAAATAGATGCGGCTGACTAATTAGGAAATAATTAACATGTTACAATTGCTGACACAAATAAAACAATGGTCCCTATGCCAAAATAATGGTGCCCATTTAACTTAAGACTTGGCCTATCAAATTCAGTTTTTGAGTACTTACAACCTCTATATAAAAAAATTGTTGCCATACGTTGTTGTGACAACAATTTTAAGTCAGATCTACTATATCGTGAGGATCTTAGTAATAATAGGCTATTCGAGGCCTCATCGACATAATATCTTTGGTAGGAACCATCCTAGTCAATCCTGTGATAGTCTGGAGAAAACTACAGAAAGCGAATATGACTGCCACTTGTAAATTCGTAATTTTAATATATGTTGTGCTAATAGTTAGATTAAAACTACTATTCTGTTCCAAGACCATTAATCAATCAAATCATAAGCATTGCGAAAAATGAATGCCGTCTAGAAAAAGCGCCCATACCTCCAGCTATAAAAGGTAGGTTCTCCATTTTGGTGCAAGGCTACCATCAGACACCTCAGATACAAACTCACCTTAGAAGGAACGTACACACAAATAGCACGACACTGTACACAACTTGTAACAATCGGTACCGGTGACAATGATCGTTGTTTAGCGTGCAAAGCTGACTGGTGGCGCGCCCCGGCCTCGTCCGCGTCTTATATACGCACCCCACGGCTCCCCGACGCAGCGAAGATGCCGCAATGTCGCCCTATCGTGATAGATGTCCCTCCAAACGTACGGATCTCGCCTCTGATAGTACGTCGATAACCGTGACTAAATATCACCGTTTCCACTAACGTACCCATCGATTCACACACGATGACATGGCTCGTACATTGCTGGCTAAACGAGCCCCGAGAACACACACCCAGCTCTTCCATGCATCAATAAGCTAAACTTCATCGCGTGATCAAATTTTACCAAACGTTAAGTTTTCGTAACACATGTGTTTCTGCCTTTTGTTGGCATTGTACCGGTAATTATTTCATAATGTGATGACTTTTTGTCTGCCTTCTCGGTTATAAACCAATTAAAATACCAAATTAAGTGACCGTGAACCTTTATTTTAATTATATTGAAGCTTTAGCTTCTATTGCGTATATTTTAGTACTCGTTAGTCCTTAATTTCGTAAGAGTTGCTAGGCCCAGGCCTTTGAATTCTCAGGGATGATGAACAATTGCTGCAGCTGCTTAGTGCATATTTTATAGTTTTGTTAACCTCTACCTCTTTGGTCTGCTGGTCCCAATCGCGTCTGCTGAGTATGAGTTCCTGGGTTCGATTCCCGGGTCCGGCTAATTGTTGTTGGGTTTTTCAATCAAGATTTTCTCAGTAGCAGCCACGTAGTCTGGATTTGTGCCCGGAGGATGGCACTAGGCTCGTCCCCTATTACATGGGACTTAAACATCACTGGCGAAATGTGGGCGTGCAATTGGGTATATCTCTGTCTATCCCTTCGGGGATTACAGGCATATTTTTTTTTATGAAGCTCTATCTCGTTTATTTTTGTATTCTCATTAGTCCATAATTTCGTAATGGGAGTTGCAGCGAGCCCCAAGTCTTTGAATGCTCCTGGATGACGAGTTGTAATGAATATTTTATTGTGTTTCTAGGGTAACATTAGCTTATTAGAGGGTGTGATGTTAAATGCAAAAAGAATCCTGTATATAAAGAGGTAAAATTTGTTAGTAAGTATGTAGGTAGGGGTAATCTCCGGAACTAATTAATCAATTCAAAAAAATATGTCACTGGCAGAAAGCTACATTATTCGTGGGTGCTATAGGCTATAAATTATACGGGTGTAGACGGACTCTTCACGAAGCCGTCAACCAAGCATTATTTACATCAAACTAAGTAACTTTACGAAAACATTATTGCTGGGAAACGACTTTTTTTGGGGTGAAATTTCACGTTTTACGTTAGGACTCAGTGTAACGCATTCAAAACATTGTGCTGATGGATGAGTTGAATAGTACGGGGTTTGTGAAGGTGTCTTAAGTAAAAAATACATTAAAAACATGTATTTAAAAAAAATGTGAAACTGTTTGAAATTTGACCCCCAATATCTCCGTAACTAGAAGGTTCCCAGGTATGGTCGAGAACAAAAAAAATGATCGCAATGACGGAGAGAACAAGTGCCTTTCGGCTTCATTTAGAGTCTTTTTACACCCTTTATTTATATCATGCATATTAGCCGAGCTATCACAACTTTTGCGGAAGATGTCGCGGGCAAAGTGCTAGTTTTCTATAATTACAATAACATAAACCTCATTTTACCTGTCCATAGAGTTATTTTACTTGGTCAAGCGAAACCAGCATTAAAAATTTGAATAAAAGTAGTATGTTGTGTGTAGGCAAATCAGCAATTTACGTAATACTCGTGAGTTCGTGACAGTCAACATTTATTTTCAATTCATTAAAATTTTGCGCTCCTGTGAAAAGATGTACAAACCAGAAGCAATCTCTACATAATTATATTGATTTTATCTCACTTTTAACAAGGAAGCTGATGTCACATCATACTTCAAAATCTTCGTACTATCACAAGGCGTGTCGTGATACCGTTCACAACAACGCTATATAGGTGCAAAAATAATGCGATACGGCATAACGTGGTTTACAATACGTGTGCATTATGCCTAAAGTACAATATAGTTCGTTATAGTAAGTAGGACAGAGCTTCTTCCTTGTAGTTATCCTTGCTGCATCAAGCTGTGAAAGCGACTATCTGTCAAACGCTCATGACGAGGAAGTGAATCATATGTGCAAGCCTTTATGTTCTTTCGCAGTTTCGCACGCTCTTCAAATATCATTGGGCCTTTGTAAGATATTCAAGTATTTCAGCTAATTTAAGAAAATAAAGTAGGTATCCGTGTACGCAAAAATAGTTACGGTTATATAAGTTGTGTTAAATATTACCTCATTATTTTAAATATTTTTTTGTAAATAATAATATTCTCATCTTACGGAATATGTATGTACGTAACTTTGTTTTATCGGGATTTTAATGTGCAATGGTACCTAATATTATTGTTCCAAGATTTATGATTTTCATTCGCGATGTTAGGTATAAAGAGGACACGTCATGGCTTAATTTATTCATATAACTTGTTACTTGGGACAATCGTTGCGATACGTGAATCGCGATGTAACTTTTTATTTATTGCACAAATTATTACCTTTGCGCTGCATAATAGGATACTGTTAATACCTTAAAATTTGTAGATAATGAGAGATTTGAGATTATGAATATAAATAACGAAAATTGTGAAACAGCCTAATTTTTTTTAAATAACGTGCGAAAGTGATTATCACAATAGGTGTTTAGTTCACCTACTTACATGACCACACACGAAGTGCAAGGCCGACAGAATAATAATATTTATAATATTCTGACACACAAGTTAGAATGCTTAGCAACTAAGTATTGTAGACAGTGTTGTAGTGAACTTGCATTTGAGGATGAGTTAGGTCGGGTAAGGTTAAAAGACGCCGCAAGTTACAAAAGAGTTGATGATACATAAAAAACACGATTGTCTTTTGCATGAATCGTCTGTATTTAAATTGAAAATCTAAACATCTACAATGTTAAATGTACATGGTAATATCTAGAATAATAAAGTTAGCGGTGGTGTAATGGCCAAAAGCCCCGACGAACATCTGTCGCGAGACTCGTTTGGCGGTTGGATCAAGGGCCTGATTCAGAAGACAATACTCCTCGATACGGCCCGCATTGTACGGAGGTTCCTGTCTTTGAAGCCCTAACCACCGGTAGCTTGGACCTTGCTCCCGACACCGGCGAACCACTATTTTTTTATAATTTAAAAATGGTTTTTTCTTTAAATGGCTTTTTAAGAAATATTTAAAAATGTAATCTATGTGCAGAAAAGACGAATAAAAGGATAAAAAATAACTACTTGAATTATGAAATATTTAAAATTTTTTTTTAAACTTAAAAATGTGTTTAAAAGAAAAATAACTACCAATAAAATATCCCAATAATTATCTACTTGGCTTGGACCCTGTTCCCGATACCGGTGGGTTACAATTTTTTTTAAATTTTGAAATCTTTACAATGGTTTTTTTTTAAGGAATATTTAAAAATGTATAAAATGTGTCAGGAAATAAATAAATGAATATGTACTTGTAATGATAACCTATCTCACCTACTACACATAGGGCTTTACCTATATGTCACTGTTACCGATGACGGAAGACTTCTTAATGAACATCGTGCTGCACTGACACGAAATAATGAGTGTTAAAAAAATTGTTGGGCATAGGAAGATACTGAGATATATAATTTATCGACCTACCACAGTTCTTCATAAAATGTAAACGTCGCAAACTGTCGCGAGACTATCGCAGCATTTTTTTAGCCTCTAAACCACCATCTATTGCAACGGGGCGGAAAGTCTTCTCTCTAGAAAGCTTCTGATCTTTGTTTGCCTCCTGCTTTAAACAAACACATTTCTTGGGATCAAGCGATATTTTTTTCTCTTTAAATTCTTGAATCGTACGTAATATAAGAGCGTTCTCTTCTTCCAGTAATATTTTTTCGCGGCACAAAGCTCTTTTTGATAGTTCTGCTTTAGATATCCTGTGCCATAGTCTTGTCAAACCACTTGTTGTTGTTAAAGCGTTTAATACTAGTGAATCATCCGATTGTTGTTTACGAATATTCATTTTCGATGCGGTTGGGGAATGAGGCAAACATGAACCAAAGGGTAGTACTTTTTCACGCTGTGTTTCAAATTTTCGGCAAAGTCCTGCCATGCGCAAGATTTTATCAACTTTTTTCTGTGCTTTTTCCAACCATTCGACAGTGTCATCTGTCATTCTCACCAATAGTGCTAACTGTTTTACATCTGTGGAGATACCACTGGACATCTGAGTTTTCAACCTGTAACAAGCATCCCTATGCTTGTTACGACGTTCTCGGAAAACAGCCTGTTTTGTACCAGATTCGTAAGCTACTAATTCCGAACGTAGTTTTCTGAGCATGCCGTCACTATTAGCGATTTTCTTGCTTTGAGAGGCGATTATGTCAGCCATCATATTTTCCTTGCGCCGTAATTTCCGCACTGCTTTTTGATTTTCAGCAGTACCGGTGACGTAAGCTTTAAGTACAGCCTTATACTCATCCCACATTACATTGTAAGTGTTCTCAAGAAACGATCGTAAAATTTCACGGACATTGAAGTGTGTAGTGCGATCTTCGTCTGCTTTTACCATGTTTTCACCCCTCGTAGTCCACGCTAAAGTATCAGCTGAGGTATGGGCATGATACAATAGAATTTGTAAATGTGTTTCGGCTGCAGTGTGATCCGTCATGATATTGGTTGTCTCATCATCAGCTCTTTTTAACAGCTGAGTCGTTCGGATATCATTATCTTTACACAAGTCTTCCAAGTCTGATAAAAATTTGTTGATCATTCTGTCTATAGTATCACAAAAGCTGGCAACGGTTCGTTGGAATTGGTCATCGGCCACGTCTGAGAGTTTCATCATATAATTAATTACATAATCTTTTTTATCGTAAGTCCTTTCGAACACATGCCACAGCACTTCAATATCTTGCTTGAAGACAGGTTCCTTTATCTTAAGCATCATCGCGCGCCAAGTTTTGTCAAGTTCCGCTCGCCTCAGACCTCCGGCAGCAATCTCTCGTTTGAGTTCCTCACGTTTTAGATGTTTGAATTTTTCTATTTCCTGTTGCAACTTTTCTAGCTTTTTTGCCTCTTTTTTGGCTTTTTTCTGTTCTTTTGTTAGAGCCATTTTTAATAAATTGTATATCCTTGTAAATAATTAAAATCTTAAGAAAATACAGAACACTACAACTGTCACTTATGTTGATTGCTTTGTTACTTGTCACTTAAGTAAAAAAATTAAAAACATTTTAGAACAATCAAATTGTTTTAAAAAAGTTTCTAACTAACCCGGTAGACGAATTTTGTTGAACTGTGTCGCACAACCATTGCATATCGTCGGTTTCAGGTCTATTAGGTTAAGTGTCGTTTTCAGTAAGTACTTAGACCCCAAATTTGTTCTCGTGCTAATTAAATCAAGAAGTGCACAAACTGGAACTGTATTACTGTAACTGTACCTACATAATGTAGATGTACAGAACCAAGCACATCTAGCTACTATAACCGTAAAATTTTCTTAATAGAATTTAAACTTTATCGCTAAAGCATTAAGGTTGATTGAACCCCGAAATCCGACCCGAAACTGCCAAATTTTCTTTGACAGTTTCGGGTAGCTTGATGTGCTGGCTACATACTTGCAATTTTTAACTCGAACGTATTTATATACAATTTCTATACTTACATAACTATAAAATTCTTCTAACAGCCCCGTTACCAGGCGCTGGTGGGTGGATGTGAGCCGTTGCAAAGCTTTTTGCACAAACGTTTGGCAGAGAACCTGAACAGTGAAGCAGCCTTAGGTACAGTTGGCGATGTGGCTCAGTGCGTACAGTGGCTACGTTCTACTTTTCTGTACGTACGTGCAGCTCGAGACCCAAAAAGGTAAGTGAAGTGACATCGTTTTATATAAAAACAGGATATAAGAGTTACCACTCCTGAACCATTTCACCCATCGCCCGTTCTGCCACTAAGTGTGCTGACATTAAGATTCATATTAAGTGGTACTGTGTCAGTGGGTGGGCCAGACAAACTTGTAAAAGCCGCAGAATTACGTTTTAGGCGGACGGGAGGCACCGGATAGCGGTCATTTCTTATTCCGATTCTAACACCAGATATCATTTTAGCATAAATCTCAGTTTGATAGCTAAATATAGGAGCTCGTGGCTAAATAATAACAGCCGCAAGGGTCGATCTTCAAGGTTAAGCCATTATGAGCCGAGTTACCGTCGTGCCTCAGAAAGCAACGTTAAGCTGATGATCCCGTCTGTCACTTGTAGAAGTTTGACAGTCTTTACAGGTGACAACCAGTGTTAACAAGGGGTATCGTATTACCCAGTAAACTAACTGGGTTTTGGAGGTCAGCTAGGCAGTCGCTCCATGTAAAATACTGGTATTCAGTTGTCCGGTTAGACTGGAGACTAACCTCAACATAGTTGGGAAAAGGCTAGGCAGATAATGGTAACCTCAGTTCATCCGTTTTGCGGTTCTTTATTTTCTAAGAGAGAGAAAATAAAAAAGATATTGTATTGTATCAAACTAAGTAACTTTACGCGAAAATTATTGCTGGAGAACGAGTTTTTTTTTATGGAAAAATCACGTTTTACGGTAAGACTCAATGAAACGCACTTAAAACATTGTGCTGATGGATGGATTGAATAGTACGAGGGTCGTAGAGGTGTTTAAAGTAAACATCTTACATAAAAACATGTATTTAAAAAACTTGTGAAAAAGTTAAAACTTTGACCCCCAATATCTCCGTAACTAGAAGGCTCCCAGGTATGACCGTGCACAAAAAAATGATCGCAATAACGGGGAAAAGAACACTCTTGGTCTTGATACACATTTTATATCAAGTGTAAATTACTAAGATACAGTAAGAATGACATCGTTATTACACGATTGCACAAAAGAGCGGTGTTATGTTTTCAGGATTTTTTTTACTTTATTTTCTAACAGGTACCTCGGATTGTCTCAAAATTCGCCCCAGCAACTTATCGCCAAGAAAATTGAGGGTAAGTTTCACAGTTATATTATTAGTACTAATTAAGCTTTCAAGAATATTTGAAGGTGATGTTTTTAACCTTTTGAGGTAGGTGAAATTGTGGCTTGGCGTGGAGCCCACGCGCGTTTATGCTCTGGTGTCCAAAAGGTTAAACAACTTTGGGGCAGTGCTGCATGGGTCTATTGGCACTTGAATCGCGTTTTCAAGAGTCCACTGTTAGTAAATATTTGTAATACAAAATGGCGGCATTCGTTCCGATTATCGCCTCGCGCTAAAGGAACCATGCAGCACTGTCCTAAAGTGTTTCATCATTGTTGCGAAATTAATACGCTGGTGCAACAAGACGCAAGACAGTTAACTTTTGTTTTACATCAACTGTTGATAAATGACGCCTTTATTTTCAGTGCTACAGGATAATCACGTTATTTATCTCTATTGTATTACCTTTTGGATGTTATCTTTGCATTTGTAATAAAATTACTTTAATTAAAATTAATTACTCGACCCATTAACCGCTTACAATTATTGATGTTTTTTTACTTTAAAAGATCTATTACATTAAATAAACTCAAATTATGTTTTGAGGTTTTAATTGATGAAATTAATTTAATATAACCGTTGAACTCTATGGTTAACGAGCACCTACTGATGACGTAGTCAGTTAAAGCAAGTTCCAAATCATTAGTTTTGTGGGAAGAACCCATCAAACGAAAACAGATTTAATTGTTACGATAACAATATTTTATTGCACAAAAAACATAGGCAATTCAAATTATAATACAATTTGAAGGTCTGTCCATTAAAGTAATTTATTCTAAAAAAAAAACCTTTAACAGTAATTATAATTACGACTACGCATTTAAAATATGTCGTCAATAAAGTCATATCATAACAAATATAATTAGCTCGCGTCATTTTATAGATGAACTAATGAAATATTCATCATAACCTTATCTATGTGTATTATCTACTATTTTAATATATTCATAACTGCTCATAAGTGGCAAGAATCCAGTGGCATCATCATTGCCGTGTAATTGCTACATTTTATTTTTAAAAAAAATCTTCTTATAGGTACTTACTTAGTTGCGTCCTTATTATTTATCTTTGCACGTATTAATTCTAGAAAAATTGTAAAATTATTCGTTTTAAACAAACAGTGTCTATGTAAAAATGTATGGACAAACCATCGAGCGTTTACCAGTTTCAGCATCATCATCATTTCATCCCGGAATCACCCACTGCCGTGTATATAGGCCTCCGCTTTCTTCTGCTACATTCTCGGTGCATCCCTCACCCAACTGTTTCAATTTGACGTAGACCTGTCCAATATTGCTACTAGTGCTAACAGCAACCTTCTCTGTTCTTGATCTTTGTTCAACCTAGCCTGATCGCGTCCTACCTAACTTACCAATCAACAATTATTCTCATCTTTTGATTGATTGAATGATTAACTTTTCGTGTTTTTAATTAGGCTTACCTTGGCAAACGAGCGTGTCGATTTTTTTTGGTTTTCTCATCACCATATCTAATCACTAGTTATGTTGCAACCTTCTAGCTTCACTGAGGCATTTGTGTGCTGTATCGTTGTACCTTCTCTCACTCTTTTTTTAGGGTTCCGTACCTCAAAAGGAAAACACGGAACACCTTATAGGATCACTTTGTTGTCCGTCTGTCTGTCAAGAGTCAAGACCCTTTATCTCGGGAACGCATGGAGGTATCGAGTTGAAATTAAAACCATAGGTGTACTCAGTTCTACAGTCCCTTGAAGCTGTGAATAATCAAACTTCTAAGTTAACGTAAAAAAAAGATATGGCTATACTTACCACAAAAAACGTAAATTTTGACACTCTTAAGGGAATCAAAATTTATAGGGTAAACGGGAAGTGTTGACCTAGAATCATGAAATTTGGCAAGAAGCAATGTCTAAACAGTCCCTGTTTTACGATTTTTTCGAACCGGGGCAGAAACTTGATAGTGGCGCCTCTCTCTCGAGCGATTCAGATAAATTACTTTAAAAAAAATCACAATTACGTTAATTTCAGTAAAAAGATGTCAGTTGTTGACACGGCAAATCTGAAATCGGCATTTCGAGTCCATAAGTTCACTTGTGGTGTTGGCCTGTGTGGCACCTTTTTCTTACAAGTCGTGAGCCAACCAGGCTTCCCGGTATGCTAGGCGCTTTGTGGAGCAAGTTTTTTATTTTTAATTAAACTACATTATGATTTTGGCGCCCCCTGAAACTGCCGCCCGGGGCGGGTGCCCCGGTTTTAGAGGTCTTAAAGCAAATGTAAAGGAAAAAATCTGAAAACCGTAAATATGTGTTTAATAACAAAATACCTACAAGTTTATACGGAACACTCCAAACACTCTTTGCGCGAGTCCAACTTGCACTTGGCCGGTTTTTTAATGTAGAATATTCCTGACCACCTTTTTCAGAAATACTTACTGCATTTAAAATGGAGACTTTATCTTTTGGTAAAAACCGTAAGAGTGCATCTATGTTCTGCCTGAGCATTATAGCTCATTCATAAAACTGCGCTGAACGATTTTTGCTACATCCACATCACCGATTCGCATCAAATCAATTACTTAATTGTGCAATAAAAGAGAATTTATTGTTGAAATCATACACTACGTTACACCCTGAAGTACCTACCAACCTACTCCTAAACATGCACCTTGAATGGGCATTATTCTGTCCGTCTAAGGTATGGCATTAAAGTAATTCTGTATTTACCTTCAACCTTGAATCCTCTTTCTTAAAATCTATCATCGAGTTAGTAAACGTAGCGTGTCACTCAAGTTTGCTATCCCCGGTCTTGGGCGGCCTCGGTTGAGTTCCGGATCTTGATTGATGGATGGCGTTGTCGTCACGCGCTGATCCTTCGCATTCGTCGATGCACGCGATCCTCTTATCCTTGGTGCAAGTGATGGGATAATGCTTGTCAATCCACCATTAAATATACCATGGGATTTCATTGTAACTGCATGGTACACACGGCGGCACGTCGAGCTATACATTTCCAATATAGTATGGCCTTGCTTTGTATAGGTTTCGCGTACAATGAAAGATTCCCATAAACTGGTTTTGTGTAGCTTCATTGGCCGTCGCGCGTCGTGCGTACAAGAATCATGTAACTAAATTTAATCAGTAAATTCGAATTGATTGTGTTTGGAGGGCAAAGTTCCTTCGATTTCTTACAATTTGGGTAATTTGATTGTTATTTTATTCATGTTATTTTTTCATAAAAATAAACTCAAGCACGCCGACTGCTTTTAGCTCACAGTACAGTTCATGCCCTTTAAAGGTAAAGCTATTTCTGATGTCGTCGAACATACTTAATGTGTGTGTTTGTGCTAAATCGTAGTAAACGCTTGTAAATATCACGTCATTGGAATGGTAATTATGTTTATTCATCTTCACTTTAGTTATAATAATTGCTGTTGTGACCCTTGATTGTATCTTCTCCATCTACGTTGTCATTCTTCAATGATGTCCTTATCTGGAAAAGTTGAAAGGCAAATGATGCATCTCCGGACCATATACAAATCTGTTCACCTATGAGTAAGTGCGTTTGTTGTATGCGACATTAATTACTCTGTCGCACTCGTGAATCGTGACTAACAATAACTTATACATGAAAATTCGTCATATACAAAAGTAAAACCTAATCATTCTTGAACTCATAGATCTATGTTTGAACTCATCCAAATCAATGCACGACGCATTCTTTACCAGTCTTTATAACCTATGCCTTTTAACTACAATGTTATCAGCACACTAGATCAAAATCATAATTATGATATTTGCACATCCTCCTTGTTTACAGAGCTGTGTGTAAAAGCGATGAACGGCTTAGCGTCTTCAGGTCTCATCACGATGGACGAAGCCAGTTGTATCGCATCAACTGAAGCTGGAAAGCTTATGTCCATATTTTATTTGGATTTAGAAACTATGAAGCAGATAATGAAGGTAAAATTTATTTCAGCTCACATATGCGTCTTCTAACGAATCATAATATCAATGTATTTAATGTATGTTAAGGCCTATATTTAAGGGACCTCAACAAAACTAGTTGGACGCCCGGTCGTGCGACCAAACTTTCTTCCTGGTCGAAGCTTCTGCGGTCAAAAGTCATAGGCTATGTAGCTCCCTAAAAACTTTGTCTTAGCCGACAGCTTCGCTACCACATTTGGCCCGTTGTATCTGTAGCGATGGCAGGGGCTTTAGCCAGCCAACGACGTTTGGAAACATCGATTACCCAGCGCGTAGATATGGTTTTTGTTATGACTATGTTGGCAATAGTCATGGCTTTAGGCTAGAGGTGCCCATAGCAACTGAACGAACTAATTGGAATGGAAGTCCCAAGACTACCATCCCTGTCAATAAACCAAACCCGAGTTATCTCTAGCATATCGTAAAGGTCACCCGAGGGAATACTAGGATTTATCATATTGTATGTATAGCTATGCTTAGAGGCGACGGGGACAACCTGCCTTTGCCTACACACTATTATCGTGTTTAACCCTACGAGCTATCACATGTATTTCTTTCGGGACTCGCCAATTTTGTCAGTCTATTAGTTTGGATTAAAAGGTAATTTGGATGTGTGTGTTATTTATTCAGGTATGAGGTAACACATAGGCTATAAGTAATTGAACAGTACGTGAAGATTAAAATGTGTCATCCGTTATGCCAACCATTTTATTAGTTTCCAATCAAAGCATTAGGTATATTAGCTTTGCTACTATTAATGGCAGTTTTACCTAGTTAAAGAAAAACATAAATATGCATAATTAATCATTATAATTAGGTACTTACCTACACCTGCTTAGTACCTACTGTAAAGTTCAGTACGGTACTGCCATCAAGTGTCATCATGTGTAAGTTTAATAATTAACCTCTCTGCAAAGGTCGAAATGAGCTCTTGGGCTTAATTGAAGAATAATGAAGTACCTAAGTACTGGTGAGGTGTACGACTTTTTGCTTAAAGGCTAACATAAGATTTAACTAACAAAGCAAAAAACGCAGCATTGGAAAAGTCAAGTTCGTTCATCAATTACGATCATACCGTATGTAGCAGAATTTGTAATTTATTATGGCATAATCTTAACTGCTGTAATTACGGAATTCGAAGTGGATTGCTTGATTGATTCAGATAAAATCATCGTCACCAACTCGGCCGATTGTTGTCTACAGAACAAAAGGACTTTAGGATAGACCTCGCCTGACTATTCGCTGCCCGCATCCCGCATCTTTTACTGAATGGTGTCGGACGTAAAGAATAGCACCATCCCATATCTTCCCGTGGGTGTCGTAAGAGGCGACTAAGATACCAGAGAATGGGCAGCTGCGTTCTCTGTGCCTTTGTAACAACCGTACTGCGATCGCCAACCCGCCTGCCAAGCGTGGTGGGAGGCCTATGTCCAGCAGTGAACGTCTGATGGCTGAACTGATGATCCCGCAACTTACACTAACCACCTTTTTCCTTTACAGCCCAGACACACATCCTTGATCATACACTTAAAGCTAATATTCTAACCACATTTATGTAAACAGTCTTTTGTTCCAATCATTTAAAACTATTCCGCTTTTCAACATTAGATAGAAGGCACGGAATCTCTAGAACGTCTACTGCTATTATTATGCGAAAGCCACGAGTTAGCCGACATGCACTTGCGAGTGGACGAACGAAGATGTTTGAACCTGCTCAACAGGAACAATGCTGCGGCCACCATAAGGTTCCCTATGAAAGGCAAGATTACTACTAGGCAGATGAAATTGAATTGGTGAGTCGGTTTTAGTTTGTCATGTTCTACTTCCCCTATGCGCTTAGCACTCACTGCTACGCGAGCACTGTTATAGGTTTAATTAGAAGTATGAGTAACAGGGTCTAAAGTTCTAAAGTATTGAAAAGGGAGGATTCTCCTACCAGATAGTTAATGCGTCTGAAATTCTGAAGGCTACAGCCAAAGGATTGCTGTCGGTTGATTCTTGTAGATAACTCTGCTTGCAGCTGCTTGCGAGATTTAGGATAATGCGTGACTGCAGGTACGAAACATTCGTTTTGGCGTTGTTGATGGCGCCACATAGGGTTTTCTCTCAAAAACTGTCAGTAATAGCCCGGGGTATGGATTTGTCGACCTATGGATCTTAAAGAACTTCTGATGAAATGTAGGTACAGGTGATAGTGTATTATTCTCAGCTCTGGTACTCCTATAACGAATACAGGGTTGCCTATATTTTTGTTCAAGAAGTTTGCCGGCTATTGCAGGTGTATTTTATATCATCCTGCAAGGCCCCAAGGCATCGTTTATAGTTAGGTATTCATCAGTCTTTACTCACTTGTGTTGTTTCGTTGACAAGGACACTATTAAAATATTTCATAATATGGAGGTTTCTGCCATTTGATTTATACCTAACTATAAAAATACTTGTTGATGAATGAAAATAATGAGCTTTTGAATAATAGGTTTTATTTGTTTACAGCGTTATTCAAGCTGTCCTCGGATGCCTTTCAATACTCGATCCTTCTCTCAATCAAGAGGCCATGAAAATTATGAGGATTGCCGATAGGGTTTGCAAATGTTAGTAGAAGTCGGTAATATAAGATCCCATTAAAATAGATGACAAACTTTTAGAAATCATTCAGACCACTAAAATAAGGACAATGGTAAAAAAATAAGAACAATGCATTCAGATAACTTACAAAAAAAACAGCTAACGAAAATACACTAAAAAATTCCGACAATCTATCATTTTAGGTCAAAATTAAATCTCTCAGTGTTTTTTTTTTGCTTGGATATCTTTGGTTATATATCTTATTCTATATTTTTAATGTAGAACCAACCTATGTCTTGTCTGTATGTAAAATTGAAAGCCCGGAGACGAAGATAGTGGACATAAACAAAACGAAAGGCTTTTGTTATAGCCCCCAAGTAAATACTACGTTGTCCTCGTTACTAAATGATAATTTCTCTATCTCTCTCTGGCGAAATCTTTTCGAAATTGTGACATAAAACAATTTCGTATTTTTGAACATGATGTTTATCTACTCAAAAGCCATCAGTAATAGAGACAGTTCTCGTAACTCACTTTTTTTACCCGACTGCTCGTTGCAAATGATGGTAATGATTTATCAGTCTATATATTATGTATGTTTGTTCGTTTATGGCGGTCGCGGGCTAGAGATCAAACGCGTGGGCCGATTTTAATTATTCTTACGTCAATCGATTTGTTTTAATCTTGCGAGTGTCACTCAAGACATGCCAGTAATCAAAATGTATTATGGCGGCAAACGGAGGCCATATTGCGAAAAAAAAAATACTTAAGTATTTAAAATTGAAAATCATCTATAGGTGTATCTAATCACTTTTCAGTATGGATGATCATTAAGGATCTTATAACACTTCTATGTGGTTTAGCAGCAATTCTCACTTCATTTTCAATAGTCACAATAAAGCTGTGATAAAGTTCTTAAAAGTATTCTAATCGCATAATTGGTCTCATCAACGTGAAAAAGCTGACAAGTAACAAAAATATATTGTGTCGACGCAGAACTTGTGCCTGTGTAGTTTAGCGCCTTCAGTAGCGTCCATCAGTTCCTTTTATGAAACTGAAACAGGACACGATTGTTTTCGGAATAGCCCCATGACGAACTTGGTAACTTGAATATAATCTTTTATTATCTAAGTAACTTCTTAATAGAAATGAATTTTTCAAAAGCTATTGTGATAATTTGTCATACCTCTTGGACCAGTGGTTTAGACTACACTCATTATCTCTTTTATAAGTATATTCATTAATTATTTCATGCTTTTAAAATGAAGCTGCTTCTTCTGTCTGATCTTGCAGGTCTGGTGACGTACGTCACCCGCCCAGATCTTATATCTCAGCAGCCACAGTTCTACTCAGCGGTCCTGAACTCGATACTCCTAGCGAAATGCGTAGCGGCCCATCTTTGGGAGAACTCAACGTTTGTGAGCAAGCAGCTCAAGGGTATAGGACCTACTTTCAGTACGTTGCTAGCTTCAGCTGGCAAAGTCAACTTCATGTTGTTAGAAGAAAGTCATCCGAGAGACTTGGAAAGGGTGAGTAAATATATTGAATAGTTATATCCTTCAATTGTATAGAAGGCACGAATAATGCTTGGAATTAAATTAAGTGTAGAAATAAGCAAATACAATATTATGTAAGTACCTACTGTTTTATTCTTATACATCAAAATATGCCATGCCATGATGAAGGAACAAGTATGACGCAGAGCCTAAATAGATTCTGATGGTACATACCTACGACAAAAGGCCGCGTTGATCTTTCGAAGAAAACGCGACCATCGCGTATTCTAGCTAATGATCTCCTTGGTTAGGATGAGTAGTATTTACACAGTAGTATTCACACGCTTTATTTTCATTCCCATAGATAATGAACAAAGGACCCCCAGCCGGCAACTTACTCCGTAAACAAGTAAGTCTGTTACCTAAGTATCAGCTGACAATGATACCGGTAGACGAGAAGACGGTGGCGGTACAACTTGTACTACTGAACCAGGCTTATTTGGCTGAAAACATGGAGAACCTGACGGCCGGAGACAGCCATAAGAATTATATTGTTGTGGGAGACTCGAACAATAATCTCTTGTTGTTGGTGGCTTTCAAGTAAGCTTTTTTATATTTATTCTCATGAACAATCCCATAGCAAATTAATATCATCGGTTTACACTTTTTTCCGACTATGCTGGCGTCGGTTACCAGTCTAACCGGATGCAGTTATTTTACATGGAGTGTCTGCCGATCGGGCCTTCACAACACAACCCCTTACTGGGACACACTATACCCTTAATTCCAAAACAAATTACAATGATGTTTCAAATTCCATCTTCAACCCATTAAATTTTGAAAATTGTTATTTCTATGCTCTTGCTTTGTTTCAGAGACAGGGATTTAATAAGTGTGTTTGATGGCACTATAACACACCAAGTAAGGCGTAAGCACAATTTCGAACACAAAATATTTGCTCACTGTGTCAGTTCTACTTTCGGTATGATTATGTTACTGAAGTTGTGAAGTAATAAGAATATAATACTTACTTGCCCAGTAATCTAGTGCAAATTAGAAAAAAAGGTCGAAAAAGGTTTATAGGTACCTGGAACTTTTTATATTGGGTTTTTAGAGGATTTTTTTAGATTTCTTCTCCACACCTCTGAGAACTCAATAAAAGAGTCCCATAAAAATCCGACCAATATAAACTTAGTTCCACCTTTTAAGTATTTTTTGTCTAATTGCACTCGGCTACAGTAATGAATTATCCATTATTAATATACTTTCTACGTTTCTATTCCAGTGGGTATTGACGTACAGTCAGAATATTTGTTCAATAATTTAGAACCTTTCTTAAGAGGACTAGCACCATGCACACCGGCGCAAACAAATACAATACCAACAAAAAAATCTGCAGAAAGGCAAACATGTATAACGGACACATTTAAAGAACGCAAAAGAAAGATCAACCCAGATACTATAGAAAAGTCGAAAGAAAAGAGGAAACGGGATAATGCTATAATTGAGAATTTTAAATCTCTCAAACAATCATTTGAAACTGCTTCTAGAAATATAAGCCAAAGCTTGCATCAACAAAGTAGGCCAAATGAAGGCCTACTTAACAAAAAAGCAGATGCATGCTCTAATAACACAATGAGCAATGCACCAAAAACTGTAGATACTATCTCAACAATGGATAATACCTTTTATGAAGAAATGGATAGCGATGATTTTATAGATGAAGAAAAGATTGACAGCATACTAAACGAAATTGAAAACGAAATGGGTAAAAGTAAAACCAGCTTAAACCATGCAAAAACTAACACCACTAATCCATATTTTACTGAAAAAACGCTCAATGTTCAAAATCCTTTATCCACTAAATTGACAAGTCTTAAAAGTATTCCACCTGAAAACTCAACTACAAAGTCCAGTAGAAGATACAAAACGTTAAGTACACCAAGAAAGCTGAATCCCAAAACTCCAAAATCAAACTACACTTTCATTGAGTTATTAGAACGAAATTTAAGTTTGAGCGACGATGAAGAAAAAGCTAATGTCGCACAAAAAGATAATGGATTTTCAGACACTATCAAAAATCAAATACAAAAGTTCTTAACGAAAACACATACAAAGACTTCTATACCGAACAGAAGTATAAAACTGATGTTAGATAAACCTGAAGATGGATTGCCAACTACTGACAGAAAGGTTCAAGGAATTATACCAATCAATCAAGATTCTGACATATTAAATAGTCCCTTGCATTGTCCTTACCCTCGTTATGAAATAAAAGAAATATTAGGTGGTAAAAATTTTACACGACAAAATAGTAACAAACAACCAATTCACGAAGAAGAAAACTTGATATTTAATCAAGATTCTAAGGATTGCGATAACATGACAAATATTCACAATATTATAAAACATTGTAATTTCAACGAAGTCGACACAAGTCATTGCTATGATAATAATATGAACACCGTAACACATTCACACACTATAATCTTAGATGACGAAGATTCTAGCAAATATAACGTCAAAGAAGTAAAAGAAGACGATTTAGACGACACTTTAATTTTAAACTTTGATGAAACTAGCGAAATTTTCACAAATCAGGATAATTTTAAAAGAAATGTGGATTGCAATAAAACCAATGAAAATGATTTAGATGACATAATATGTGTAGAAGAATATAACTTAAAAAAAGAAAACAACGAATACTGTAAAAACGTAGCAAGCTTGGACCCAGATGTAATAATGATTAGTCCTACAGTTACTGGGCAATATTCAGATAAGAATAACATGGACATAAAAGATCAGCGTTCTGTTATGCATGAACAAAACATAATCACAAAAAATATTGTTACCGAAGGAAACAACAATAATCCAAGTTATGCTGTACTTGACAACAAAGAGCTTCAAAACCTTTACGAATCTACTAATATAGACGCTCCAGTAAAGAACCCATGCACAGACATAGTTTTGAAAAATAGTACTCTTCTACTAGTTGCAAATGGTAAAGTATCGGATAACAAAGCCTTGGCAAAAGAAAATATCGGTCGTGATCATCACGATTCCACTAAGGTAGTAGGAAGTATAGAGCTGAAAAATAAAAATTACAGAGCACCGCATAGTGAAACCATGGCCATAGAAGTTACCGATCGTAATCTTTACAATTTCAGTCAGGTAGATGCTCAAACCAAAAACCCTTGCTCAAACATGGCTCTGAAGATTAGACATCAGCTTTTCGAAAACGATAGAGGATATCACACCAAGGCTTTGGCTTTAGAAAATATTAATCCAAACCTTTATGAGCCTTGTTCAGATATAGTTCTGAAAAATAGAAATCAGCATGTTGAAAATTACAGATCAACGCTTGATAAAACCTTGGCGATAGAAGATATCGGTTCTAACTTTTACCAGTCTACTAAAACAGATGCTCCTACAAATACGTATTGCCCAGATATAGTTCTGAAAAATAGAAATCAACTAGTTGAAAATAAAAAAGCATCGCATGACAAAACCTTGGCGATAGAAAATTTTGGTTACCATCATTACGAATTCCCTAAGACACATGCTCCTCCAAAAATGCCTGGCTCAGATGTAGGTCGGAAAGGTAGCAATGAAATTGTGAAAAATAACAGAGCATCTCATGATGAAACCCTGGAGATAGAAGATAGTGGACTTAATATACGTCCTAATCAGGCACAGTGCAATAAAAGTATTTGCTATCCATCTGTGATGAATGACTTGTATCCTTCTTATGATTTAATGAATAATAGTCAAAGTAAGTCAAGTCATTCTTTAAAGAATTCAGAAAATAATGAACAAAAAGCAGATTACGTGAAAAGATACACTTATTCAACTAGCAAAATTGATGTCTGTACTAAACAAACCCCAGAATATTGTATGCAAGTAATTAAAAAAGTAAAAATGGATCTAGACATTACAGCAATAGTTTCCCGTAAACAAAATTCTTCTCAGAATTATAAAACAGATTGCGAAGAAACTTCTTCAAATAACAAAATAATGAAAATTGTTGAACTGACGAAACAAGACAATCCTTTTCAAAGTACTACTGAAGACGCAGATAAAATGATAGCAACAGTCAATAATGAAAACAAAAATACATCAAAAATGAACTTATCATCAGTTAGATTGTCCAGACCTGCACTTTTAACGGTTAAGACTGTTGTTAGGCTGCCAAATTATGCTAAAGGTGGAGAAAAATCTGAAAGCAACAACAATTTAAAAACTATACATAAAAGTGAAAGGCCCAAGGTACTTGATACAATGATACACTTTAATAAGAATAATTCAAACGATGCTGCCAAGATAAAAATACCTGAAATGAAACACGAAGAATTAGAACAAAATAATAGTAGTGATGACTATGGAGACACAAGCGGAAAGTTAGGAGAATCAGAAACTGGAAATAATCCAGCTAAAGGGGAGAATAACATAAGAAATATTTTACATAAATACAGTAAAATATTAGCGTACGTACAATGTTTCATAAATGTGTTACTTTCTTTTCCTCGCCCTGTAGCTAGGTAAATAAAATATTTCATATTTCGTTTGTTTCAGGAAAAATTCAGTCAAACCTGTAGTTCCGACCTGTTCAGGTTTAAATAGAACTGTTAGTACATCCACAACAAAATCTCAAAAACCGTTCAAAATAACCGACATTAATAAACTACATGCCACTTTACCAGAAACTATTGTAGATAAAAGACCCGAAGTCGAAAAAGAAATCCTACAATTTCCAAAAGTAAATCGCTATGTTGAAGCGAAAAAGAAACGCGATTTAAATTCAAGCCAGTTCAAAGAAAGTACTGAAATGAGACCTATCGAAGAAATTCCTGAATATGAATCTATCACTGAATTGGATTTAGAGACGATCCATTTACCAGCCAATGTTGACTTGGATCCCTCTAATTATAAAATAGATCAGTCAATGTTTGATCCGAAAACTCTTTTACAAAGCGTGGCTGATGATTATGGTAGTGGTGAAATAGTTCCACCACCTCTTCAGTTTTGTGACGGCATAACTTACTCGCCTACCTATGACAATGCTGAAGCTTCAATGGCTAATGATACAGTAAGATCGCAGCAGCATATCTTTACGGAAGAGGATATGGAATACAATGAGAGTATATTTGATGAATGCCCTGCTACAAATCTAACTCCGTCTACGGAAATTGAAACCTGGAATTTATCTCAAGAAGAAAATTGGGACCCACACAATACAATGACTTTTAGTCCTGCTCAGTCGTTCACCGTGATGCGCAGAAATACTAATTATGATTTTTTTTCTCAAAATAGTATTTCGTCGACACAAGGAAAGTTGGGAGCATTTAGATTCAATCAAAAGAGTAAATTAAAAATTAGAAAATAAATGCGTCGTTGTAATGCAATCGATTACACAAATGACAAATAAAGTTACTTTTAAATTGTATTTACACCGTATGGTTATTTCATACCTTGTGAGTTCTGTATCCAAATAATAGAATTAACCTGGATTTCGTCTTCCTACATATTGCTCGAAGAAACACCAGTTTGATGTTTATTTGTTCGCGCGGTCTACCTCGCGGATACCAGATCCTCGAGGAATCTCGAGCATGCGCGAGGCGCGCGACCGAATCACGAGCATGTGCGAGGCATTTTGATATGAAAATAGCGGGACCACTTGCTTTGTATAATATTTTGAAATTTTATGGGTGTCGAATTTTAGTATGGAATAGTAATTATTTATTAAAAAATCCTATTCATATATTTAAAACCTGGCAGGGTCCCGTCATTTTGACGTTCATAAAATGAGGTTTATGATTTTAACTGGTGTTTATGTGTTCCTTCATAACTTCTGAACTGCTGCTTATCATAATTTGACAAATGAGGTATCGTTGGAAGCGTCTTGATTGACCGTGGCGTCAGATTAAATGCCATTAACTAAAAAAGTTAATGACAATGATAGCGCATTGAGTATCAAAAAAAAGGGCTAATCTGCTTTAAACATTAGCAATACGGTCCTATTTTCAATGCAGCCAGTAAACTGCGAGGATGATTCTGTCTGAATGGGGAAGGCTAGTCAAAGCCGATTGTAGATGGCGTGTCCATAGTTTAGTCCCAATCAGACCAGTGAGATCAAGCTATTTGAAATATAAAAACATTGACAGATTTCCAACCAATGACGATGCTTGGTACAAGCTATGCTAGCGCCATTAGATTTAGTTGCCTTCCCCATTGACCTTTACGGTATTTCCAGGAATTTCCCGTCTGGGGCACGCTTAACTTTCCGCCCCCGTATAGATAGGTAATGGGGAACTTAATGAAAAGATATTTTTTATCATAAGCAACATCAAATTTATTTAAATTAGCGCAGAAATAATTCATAGCAAAAATTAAAGTTAGTCTATTACACGTTTAAAAAACCGTTTCACATAAATAGGTGAGAAGTGTGATAATGTCCACAAAGTTGACAATAATCTACAATTTATTTATATGACTATTTTATATCTTGAGATAATCTCAAGAACATGTAAAACCAAGACTCACTAAACACAAAAATAATACATTCAACTTCAATGCCACGACGCTCGGACATTGTAATTTTATTTAGTTGGTCTTGGTTGAACGGAACTCCAATCCTTTACTCGAGTAGTCTTTTCTAACTTGAACAGTGCGATGTTTTACAAGGGCAGGTTGAACTCACACCATTCAATTTAAAAGAAACTTGGTGCGTGCAGGATCCTCGTCATTGCCCGGCATATCAAGGCAAAGCATCGACGACGACACTGTACAGTTAGAAATTGTTACAACCTCTATACTTTGCATTAAAATAATGCCCATTTTCACAGGCAAGGGATCCTAACTTCGCAACCACTAATTCCAGTGATAAATTCACTCTAGCACGTAGTTCTCAGCTTCCCTGCAAAGTTAACCATCTTGTATTCAAAAGAAAACCTAGACTCACTGGTTCAAATTCAAATAAAAACACACTGCAATCCTGCCTCACATGATTCATCCACAAATTCCAACCCTTGCGTTAGAAATAAAGTTACATTTCCAAGTTCAAGCCGACCGCAATGTTGGAGCTTGTTACAAAGCAAAGGTCGGGCAGTTCGTCAACAAGACATTACTAGCTGAGAATAATTTTTCCGTTTAATGCTCAGCATGTTAGATAGCTGCTTAACACACGACACTTAACTAATTTGATTATATAAATAAGTATATATCTGGTTTAACAAAATGAAAAATATGACTGGCTATGCCATGATTATAATATACATTAAAAGCTAAGACTTCAACTTTTGTTTGATAAGTATACATTTTTATTAATATGAATGCAAAAATCATGCCTAAATAATGCTGAATATTAAACTGGAAATATCCACACGTATTTTTTTTTACCTTTATGTATTTTATATATTTTTTTGTATTTTTTCTTTTTTTTTTTAAGTAATTTCCACGCTGGGAAAATTACACTAATTCTATGCAAAGTATAGCTTGTATTTGTTATGTAACCACTCCATACTTTGTTTCATTTAAATTTACGGGCTATGCCATTTACCCTCGCACGTTGGCAGTAATAGTACAAGTGAAAAGTCACTTGCCAATGTTAGATTAAGTAAAGGAAACTAAAACAGTAGTATTTGAAAACATGCACTGATAAGATGGCCAAGTGCAAATGAAACTAACAGGGAAAAAAATCACAAGTAAGATACTGCAAACATGCCAGTTATAAAGCATAGCCCGAAGTGCTGTTGGCACACAGGCATTATGCCATATTCAAATGGGAAGTGGTGATAAAGATAAGTATAGGCTCAAAACCTAGCGACATCAATCACCAGCTCAAGTGCCATGGGTTCACCACTACGAGGTTATTTGTTAAAATAACACATTTAAATAATATGCGAACTGTGGAGCGCCCGGCAAGTGGTGCTGATGTCGCAAGATAGTGAAGCCATTCACTTTTTTGTCATTATCTTGAGGTACTCAAGAGCGTTCTGAGCTGCAGATGACTGGGCATCCTTGCTGGTGAGTCCAGATCCATAGCAAACCGCCACTGGCAGGGTTGACAGCTGGACAAGACATTGGCAACGACCAGTCATTGACTTCTCTTCAATATCCACATAGGTTACTTCAAATGACTGCTCGGATGCGATCTCTTGCAAGAATTGCACGAAATTGAAGTCCTTGTTGTTAAGCGGGGTAACCTGTTGTAAGAAAACTTTTATATTAGTTCCTTAAAAATGGCAGAAATCCTTTAACCAGAATAGTAATAAATTAAAACAAACAAATAATTTCGTGCTTCCAAAATACAATATCCATTCCAGGTTTTTTCATATTAACGATTAAAAAGTTATCCATGCATAATATTTCAAAGTATATCATACCTGCAACTTGGCCAGGTTAGGGCCGACAGACTGTTTAAGATGTTTGTGGAACTGCGACACCTTGTGGCTGTGACTTGTAGTCAGAGTGGAGATTTTACTATCTTTCAAGTCGGCATAACGGGCCGCGACGCCGCCCTAGAACATAACACGAAACATTAGATCAAACAGGAAATTTTGACGCGAGTGACCCTTCTGTCCATTCATGCCTGCAGAAGCTGACTGAAAGATAGTAAAACACCTGGCCAAGTGCAAACCTCTCAGGGAATGATACAAAAGAGCCACCCATATGGCTGGTTGATGCTAGTCTAGGGATCTGTTAAGAAATGTTATCAATAATATAAAATGGTCAAAAGTGTGAGTAAACAATGATTTAACAGTTACTATTGGCTATTGGGGTTAATTAGTTTTTTAAACTAAATTATTGGAAACTTGAAACTATTGTTATTATATTGTAGGTCAGGTCTTCAACTTTGCAAAATTAAAAAAAAAAAGGATTGCATTCAAAATACCTCTTCCTCAGGCTGGAACGATTCCGGAGGGTTGTCCTGCAGAGCTTGCCACATCTTGTAGGCAGCCTGGCGCTTAGCAAGCTTCTTCGACTTGCCAGTTCCCACTTCACGGCGTTTCAGCAAAGTGCACACAATAGTAAATTGGCGCTCATGAGGCAAACCTTGAGAAAAAAAAAAATTATTGGCTGTTTTAGTGTTATTTTGCATTTTCAATAACTACAAAGTAAGACTGAAGATAGCATAAAATAAACTTACGCCTATTCACATTGTCATCATTTTCAGCATGATAAGAGGGTGGTGGCCAGAAGCGAGACATGCAAAGCTCTTGCAGCCATCCAACAGGATTGCCCATCAATTTATCTTCAAATGATGATACCACAGCTCCACTGCAAACAAATAATTTAATTTTAAATAATTTTTAAAATTGATGTTCAGTATGTATTATTCAAATTAAACATATTTTAAGATTTCAATTTAAAATTGAACTTACGTCTCAGGAACATTGCCATTAGTAGACTGGTCAGCAGGAGCCGCCCCGGTTAATTTATCAAGCAAAGCTTTAGCTGCAGAATGCTTAGCTTCCTTCTTGGAGCGTCCAGTACCCATAGCTGTAATTACATCTGTTATTACATTGTCGTGAATGTAAACACAGTTTAGTACACACTAGTAAGTACTTACCAACAAGATCAGCAACTGTCACTCGGTAGCGGAAGGTTGGCTCATGTATCATGCCCTCAATCTGTACCAGCTCATACTTGGGCACAGTTCCACGACGTGCGAGTAGCTCTTGCAGCACAGACACAGGAGTTTTCAATGGAAGAGACTCCATTTCCTGAAACAAAGTGTAATAATTAATATAAATTTTAATTCACCAAGTCCATCCCATTTTGACTCTAGGCTCCAACAGCTGTTGTATTGTCCATAGACAAAGTCTATTGTTAACAATACAATATGGCCTTTGCCCAGCAGTGGGACTGCATGTGGAAGGCCACATGCTCCTTTCCTGAGCCAATTTATGAACTGTAATATTTTTTGGAGTAACAAAATTGTTCCTATTAATGTTTGCTGGTTGGGAACACTAGCTTTCTATGCTTGCGCAATGGCTTTGAAAACATATACAGCTGGCACTCACTATCCTTGTCTGACCACCTATTTAATGCGCCAACTCTCTTTCACTCAAATCTATCTTTGACAACTAGTAACCCCTATTTGCGAGAGATTTTACACAGGCAGAGGTATTATGTCATGCACAGAAAAAAAATAGCTTTAATTTGATATTAAAAGTATTACCGGTTTACACCTGGCTGAGAATAAGTTGCGGCCGAGTGGGCAACTGCAACCATACCTTTCCGAGTTAATTACATATGTTGTAGTTTATTTTCATAACAAGTGAATGAATTTTTTTGGAAAAACTCAATTAATATTATATTTGAATTAAAAATACTCACAGGCAAATTTTAATTGGCACCTTGGGAAAAATAGATTCCGCCATTTATAATACATAAAAATTAAATTTTGATAACATACACAATGAAGTGATCTTGCAGCCGGGTCTCGTAAGTCCTCCCCTATCTGTAAATCTTGTAACATAGTTGCTGCCATAAGTCTGATTTAAACACTAAGAAAATGTGGGTACCTGGGTTTTATAAACAAAAGATGCTTACTCTCTTGGCAGCTTCATCGAGGGGCAAGCGTTCCAAGTTGTTGGGAGGTTTTGGCCTGTTCTGGTAGCGACGGCGCGGGCCGTGCGGGGCGTGCTCGCCGTCCGGGCCGGCTCCATGCACCGCCATCCCGTGCACCACGCCAGTGATACCACCGGGCACCACTCCAGGGTGAGGATGCACTACGTTTCCGTCCATCTAAGTAAACAACAATAATCATGTAAAGCAACCACTGCAATGCAATCATTACGGACCAATTACCTGACAAGTTACGAAAAATTCTTTGTCAGTTTACAACATGACGTGGCGTGATTTATGCCTGAATAAACTGAGGTACAGAACGAGACTTATTTAATACTAATGAAAACGTACCTGATGCCTAAGAACATACATGGTAAATTAACACAAGATCGTACAATTATTGTTCATTAGTGTTCACCACTCCCACAGAAAACTGAATCACAACACGAGAAAAAGATTCCGAATTCCGATTTGTTGAAATTAAATAAATAACAGGGTTTCACACAAGTCTAGATGCACTAGATCGATAGATTTTTCAGGAGCATGCGAACTTGAGGTGTAATTCCGGTTCTGTGACATGGCGGCCGCCAGCCATCCATTACAGTATCTCAAAATGGCTACACTACACCACATGCCGGCATCCGGCGCCTACATTTTCATAACAAACTCAGTATAGTTGATCAATTGACACTACTAATAAGATTTTACTTAATTTTATGCTGTTATTCCGGATGAAATAAAATAAATAAGTTTTACCGTGATATTATTTCCTGAAGGTTTAGAACAACTTACCATTTTTGCAATTTCCTTTTCTGAAGCAACTTGCTAGTGAAACAACACTGAAAAGATTGAAATAAACGATTATCTATTTGTGTCTAACTGAATGGTATTCTAATAATCGGAAAACTTATACTAACCACGAAAAGCTGGGCTAGCTAGCTGCTTCAACAAGAAATTGAAATTCGAGTTACCGGTTGTCAGAGTGAAAATTAAAATCTCCCACAACCACGACCCGACAGGGACAGCGTGCAGCGTAACAAATTAAGCAGATATAAAAAAGGACTTATGCACAGAATACTTTTGTATGTACTTATGTTGGTTTTAGTAGCTGAATTGCTTTTAGTGCAAATACCAGCTCGCTAGCAACTCATAAAAAAACATATTTTATGTATTTAAAAATTAGTTCATAAAAATAATAAAGAATTTCAAATCAAACAAAAAAAAAAGTTGGAAATGATTCATTCACAATTATTATGTACAGACGCCAGCACATCAAGCTATTACAATCTGTCAGATTTCTTTAATAGATTTTCAACTTTATTTTTTAGAACATTAGGTTCAAGTTTGATTGGGATTTGACAGTTTCAGGTAGCTTGACCAGCTGGCGTCTGTACCTATATGTGAATTCAAATACCTATAATCTGCTTCTTAAAACGAACATATTGTACGTTTACATCATCATCTGCCTAGCCTTTTCCCAACTATGTTGGGGTCGGCTTCCACATACTAATTAAAAAAAGCAACATGTAGAAGAAAAAACTAGCTTAGATAATAAACAGTACAGTATTCATTTGATTAGGAAGAAAAGTAAGTATGCAAACTCGTTCCAATAAGATAAAAAAGGACGCAATTGTTGTTTAATATTTGGGAATTTCCGTATAATCTGTGTATTCCATAAGAACCGGGGCCAAAATGTTGAGCCTTCGACGGTATAGAAATTTCCCACATTTCATGGAATTATATTGCGTCTGGCAACTCTCACTGATAAAATGTGGATGGAATACAACAAAATTATTTTGTTTACTGGTAACATAGGTGTTAAAAATATACTAGCGCCATTGTTGGTCTAAAACTTCATTAGTAAGATACTATTTTGTCTTCAAGTGCATTATTGATTTTATTCAAGATCTATAGGTACACCCTCACTTATACAATTTACTAAATAAAGAACAAAAAACATTTATTCTATGACTTACCACGACTGCAAAAAACACTCACTCAATGGTTGACGAGCAAAAATTACGAAGAAATCGAAACAATCTTGCATGCAATCACATAGTTCGTGATGTATCTCGCGATTTATGTGGTCGAATGCAGGATAGACTGCACTGCACCGGCCACAAACACACACACAAACACAGCACGCTCACACACACACTACGCACACACATACACACCACGCCCACACGCACCCCATGTGCACACTAATCTAAATTATTTTAATTAATAATTATATTTTTTTTTAATTCTGATACTGATTATTATAATTATTGTATTTTTTTTAAATTATTATAATTTTTTAAATTCTGATACTGATTTGAATTTTAATGTTCATTTTATTTTGATTATTTATTTTGATATTAATTTGAATTTTGATTTCATTGGGTCTTTCTACTATTATTCAATTTAATTTTTATATAAAACATTTAATTTGTTTTAATTGTCAATTATAGTTACATTATTTACAAGCTACAAATCTATAATAGTAATAAAAATTATGTACAAGTATCAAAAGGGTTACAGGGCGTCAAAAAATTCGTCCACATCGCTGTCAACAGGAAAAGTACCTAGAAGGCTGGCAGCATTTCAAATCAAATCAAATAATTTATTCGCATAATATGGGTAGATAGATGGTATATATATGTTACATTATATCATATAACAATAGGAAACCTCATATTAACCATTTCTGGTATACGAAACATAAAATAATAACTTACAACAACATGAACTGAAAAGGATAGTATAACTAAGTACTCTTTATTTTATAATAAGTTACCTAGCTGTTATTGCACTAGAATAGGAACATAGTCTTTAGTATTTTACAATAATTTTCTATTCTTATAACTAAGGTACTCCTGGGTCGTGTAGAAACATTTATTGACTAACCAGGCATACAATTTTTTCGGAATAATGTAATGGACCGTAGTTCTTTCAGTTCATTAGGTAATTTATTAAATAATTTAATTGACATAGGGTAACAGTTTCTTCTATACAGATCAGTTTTTATGTTAGGCAAGGAAAAGCTATTTGGATAACGGGTATTAAAATTAGAACAGTCACCAAAGGATTTGTATAGGTAGTGATGTGTTTTGACGAAAATACAAGATAATTATATTGCCACGTTGGATGGCAATGCTGATTCTTTGGCCAAAAAATAGACCCGCCCTCTGGTCACGTGTAGAGTCGACCAACCGCTTGGAGATTTCCCGAAATACTAAATGGGCACTCGGACCCCATGGCCCTAGTGTTTCAACCCCAAACGGCTCAAACACATAACTACCAATTAAATTATTGTATCTGCGCCGTTTGAGGTTTCAGAACCTGCAGCAGCCGCCCCAGCGCAGTCAACTGTGCTAGGAAGATGGGATGGCGCAAGGGTGTCGACGCAATTTGCGTCCCACCCCAAAAGCCTACCCAACTTCCATGGCATTATGGCCATACCATCTGGTCTCTTCCCATCGACGCGTGCCAAGCCAGTGGGATCTAATTCTAACACAGCTGGCACACCGGCGGTGGCAAGAGCACGACGGATGAGATCATTAATGCTAGCATGCCGCGCAATATGACCTGCACTCTTACTACAAGAAAGGCCATGGTGCCTGAGGCAGTCGAATGCTTCACCACATTGACAGCGATGTGGAGCCCCACAAGGAGCGCCCAATCGCAAACATGTAGCGAGCCGGAAAGTTGTGTCACCTAGCATAGTGCCTATATTAGGTGACGGTAGTGCCTGAAGCCAGAGGCCCGACTCCCACTCACCCACAGCCAGCAGGCGGGTACGCTTAGCAGTATTGTTAGACGTATTAATAAATTTATTCCGTACCAACCTGCAGAGAGGCTCATCCCACTGTCTCTGGAAAAACGGGTTCTCGGGCCGATCCGTATCTGGGCAAGCCACTATCCAGGCGTCCTCGGCTTCGGTCAAGCACGGCACATCCGAGACAACCTGGTAAGCTTACACTAGACTACAATTTTTCGGACGCCGAGGCCACCAAAACGAATTGGTAGGGTGACTTGCAGCCACGCTCGGTCGTCCAGGGCCACATTAAGAATGCATGTAAATGTTGCGAATAATTTGGTCAATTTTGTCCAAAAGTTCTGGTTTCTTCCAAAGAGGAGAAGAACGGAGAAAATAAACAAAATTTGGACCAAAACATTAATATCTGATAAGGGTGAAAGCCGAATGTAAATTAATTTTGGAGAGTCTATCCGAAATATATTAAAGTGTTTGATTTTGTCGTCGATGAAAGATGAAAAACTTTCTTCTAAAATAGGGGAACCTAGGAGGTGCAGAGAACTTTGTTCTAAAATTTTGATTGCATTAAATTTATCTATAGTCGATTGTCTGTCAGTAACGTCAGAGAGGTAAATTTCGCATTTTGAGGGGTTAAGGTCCAGGCCAATAGATTTAAATTGCTGTTTGAGAAGTTGTAAGTCATTCAAAACGGTATAAACATCACCTCCTAGCGTTCCATCATCTAAGTACCACACGTTAAATTTTGAATTTAGTTGTTGAATTATGGGATGAATAGCCAAACTGAAAATGACAGGCCCGAGAGGGTCACCTTGTTGGCATCCAACTGCAGATTCCAAAACGTTGTCCTTGTAGAGTAATTTTGAAGGGTGCCTATGGTAGTCGGGGAAGGTGAGGCCATCCGTAGGCGATGGATGATTACTCTCCAGGGCTGAAAGAGTCACAGTTACATAAGTCATAGAAATAAAAAAAATAAAAACTCTGCTCTCCATTACTCCTCATTATTGATTCAATGAGTAAAAAGGAAGAAAAATAGAATCCTCTGTCTCGAGACGACATGATTAATTGTGCATTAATTAAAATGCAATTTGATTATTACTATTGAAATCAGTGATGTTACGGAGGTGGTACTATCGGAACCGAAGTCGAAATCGGAGTTTTTAAATTTGGTTTGTCGGAGTCGAAACCGGAATCGTAGTCGGAATCGGAGTTGAAGTTGAAGGCTGTACTATATTTTTCTTTTGAGTTTCTAATTTAATTAATTCTTCGTATTCAGTAGCATGCACAGACTTTAAATGACTCTTTAACGATGTAGTCGTACCTCGTTTTCGTGAATATGTCTTCTCACTTTGCCGTATTAGCACATACTTCAACGAAGTAGTTCCAAATAACACTTGATTTTGGCTTCATTGTGTAAATCAACACCAGATAACTTAAATTGTTACGCCGCATAAGACAAAACAAACCTTCCATCAAGATTGCATAACAACAAATGAACGTACAGCAAATAGCAATAACTACGGAAAGCACGTGGAGTGGCATTCCCCGCGCGACATGCATAAACCTGTTCGTACACGTTCATCGCGTCCACCACGCTCTGCCGCCGCTATATGCTATGCTTCGACCTCCGATTAAAACTTCTGATTAAAAAGTGTCGGAACCGGAGGTGTAATATCAATCGGAAGTTCCGACCTATCGGAATCGAAGTGGAAGCTCCGTAACATCCCTAATTGAAATAATTAAATTGTTAGAAATAATAATGATGACTGTGGCAAACGAGGCATGAAAGTAGAATTAATGCTGTGGAAATGTTTCTTTGCGACGCGTGCGTTGTGTAACTCTGGATGATAAATTGAGGAATGAGGTTATACAAGAATGTTGTGGTTTAAAAGAAGATATTGCAGTGAAAAAACTGAAAAGAGTATTCTTAGATGGTTTGGTCATGTGGAAAGGATGAGTGAAAGGCGACTAACAATAGTACATTTTGATATAACAACAACAACATACATTTATTATCAGGCTACTTAAGATATAATACAAATTGTATTAGTAAATAAAACCTTAAAACTATGTTAGTAACACTTCACTTGTGCACTATGCCACTGCGCGTTCATGTGGCACTTGCCCGTGGAAGCGACGGAACACCACTCCCTGCGGCCAAAAGTCCTCTACTAAGACGAGGTGCAGATAGCACTTTGGTATTCGCACCACGAACGCGAACGCCTTAAAGTTGACGTTGCGGCGCGACTCAAGCAGCTGCATTTTCGCCACGTACTTGGTATTCTGACGCACGTACTAGGGCTTTCAATACCGGTATTCCGGGATCCCGTAATACCGGGATCACGGATTTAATATCGGTATTTTTCAATACCGGTATTGACGCCTCAATACCGTGATTACGGTATTACATCAATGACTAATCATGAACATGATATGACGACAGGAGAACCTTCTAATTCATTAAAACGACCAGTGAAAATGAAGACATGTCACAATTAGAGAGGGAGATATCCAAATTGCCTAAAACCAAGAGTGCTATCTCAGTTACGAGCACCAATTTTAAATCTATAATAAGAGTAGAGTTGTGTTTCTTCGAAACTGCTGGGGGTGGTCGGGATATATTTCTATCAAATCAAAATCAAAATTATTTATTTGTTAGAATATGGTACAAATATATGTATCGGCAGCTTACAGATGCTTATTGTCTGTGATACTTACAAGTGCAGAGCGTGATTTTTCTTCAAAAGGCTATTTATGTAACAGGCCGTCAACATTATTACTATT
Organism: Lycophotia porphyrea; assembly: GCA_950005105.1. NCBI lineage: Eukaryota > Metazoa > Arthropoda > Insecta > Lepidoptera > Noctuidae > Lycophotia > Lycophotia porphyrea. Next base: position 7,602,233 of record OX465396.1, read on the forward strand.
TGTATTATTTCGTTTATTCATTTTTCTTTACACAATTTTTATATATTTACATATTTCCTAGAAAAAAAAATATATAAAAAATAGTAGCCCACTGGTATCGGGACCAGGGTCCAAGCTATCGGTGTTCAGGGCTCCAGAGAGAGGAACCTCCTAACAATACGAGCCGTGTCCAGGAGTACCGCTTTCTGAATCAAGCCCTTGATGCAGCTACCTAACGAGAGCCTCCTAAGGTGTTGGTCAAGGCTCTTGGCAATTAAGCCATTGGCTAAAACGACTTTTGGCACCACGATCGCTGAGCACACACCCCACATGTCGATAACCTCGCGGGCCCAGTCAAGATAAGTATCTTGATTTGCTTATCTTTCTGGGCTTTCACAAGGTTCTCGTCATGCGGAATCGTTATGTCAACAATCATTGCGCGCCGCTCTGATCGATCCACCACCACTATATCAGGCTTATTGACTACAATAGTCCTGTCAGTGATGATGGATTGATCCCAGTACAGTGTGATAATGCCATTTTCAAAAACTGGGTCATAGGACCCAGATGAGCCCACCTATAGTACGGTACTTCCGATTCCACAAGGCTGTATTTTTTCAAATTACTGATGGATGATCCTGGCTACAAGGCTGTGTCTATGCAAGTTAGCCGTTAGCCAGACGAGAACACCTGGAGATAATGTGATGGATTGATTCGCCTGGACGGTGGCATGCCCGACATATGTCAACCGTGCCGTCCTTCACAATAAATCTCCGGTAGTTATTACGTCGGGCCCATGCTCGGAAATACATACATTCATACCTCCCTGCGGCCGTTAGTGTCAAGAACTACAGGTTTGCGCCAGTTCTCTTTAGCCAAGGAGATTGGAGTAAGGCCCTTGTCCGCCGCGACCACATCTCCACATCTCGATGCAACCCCATGTTGGTTTTTAGGCAATATTCCCTTTTTTTTTCGGATGGGAAATCATCAAATGACTTCTCCCGCTCTGGGTAGAGTGGAAGGGAGTGTCAGACTTGTACTGACTAAAACCCATCCATGTTCCTTCCTTGCCCTTTGTGTTCCAGGGCCGCGGAATCTCTTTCGAACAGTCCCGCAGCCCAGGAAATATTCCCTGAGACTGCATATCTCGCGATTGTGGAGAGTCTTCAAGTCGAGTCGGGGGGCAAAAGCTAGTTTATAATAAATAAGAACAATAAAGACTGCTTTGAAAATAAAAACACGTATTTTAATGGTTTTATCAATGTCCTAACTGAACTTGCGTTCAATACCGGTATTAATACCGTGATCACGATATTGACTTCCAATACCGGTATTGAAAATATCCGGTATTTGAAAGCCCTAGCACGTACTCTACGATATCCTCCGCCGTAGTGGTGTAGTGTAGGCGGGAGATATACACCGGAGTGTTCGGCTTGGCGGCACGAATAGGCACATTGGGCGCCGATAGAGCCGTACCGCAGCGGTTCTAGTTGGTACGTTGACGGCGCTTCCTCCTCAACACCGTCACAAAACCATCATCAGCCCGAGACGGCGCCTTTTCAGGCGCGGGCTTCCCAGCGGCAGCAGTTATGCCCGCGACCACGCTAGCGAAATCTAAGCTAGCGCGCTAGTGTAATATAAGTTGGGAAACTTTGTTATTGCATTCGAGACGGAATTAACACCCGAGCTGCAGGTGAGGATGTTATAGAGCCGAGAACTGCTGTAACAAACCCCCACGCGTATCAAACGACGTTTTTCAATACACTTTCGAAGTCATAAAATATTAAAACGGATAGTATTTTTGTCAGGAATTATAGGGCAACTATGATTTAAGTAATTTGTTTTTTTCGCGCTTTGCTTTCGCTAGGTTGAAGAAGAAGTAAAGGTATGATGCCGCTAAACAGCCTAATATGAAAAATAGAAAATTCAAATTCAATTCAATTCAATTGCCACAGATTGCCAGTGTGGAGATCCTCTGCATGACATGCTACACCTCTTGTCCTGCCCATCCTGCACAACCACTTGCACCTATCAGGATTTAATGGAAGCAAATGTTAAAGCTGTTCAGGTGGCTACATACTGGTCTAATACAATTTGAGTTCATCGATACAAAAAGAAGAAGATTGAACCAATTTGAACTTACTTTAATTATAGTTAACTGTGGATTTTGTTATTTCCGCACGTGTGTAAGAAAATATTAAAAATACATGTGTGTGAATTACATTGCATGTTGAAACTGATTCTTATCGTACTACGATTAGGTTCACCTAATCGTAGTACGATAAGAATCAGTTTTCGAGAAAGTGTATTGAAAAAATTATTTGCAAGGCGGATGTGACTGGCAACTCCAGGAGGGGACGCCCTAAAAGGACATACACTGACCTTATTGGTGAGGTTCTTCAGAAAGGTCAGATACGTAGTACTCGCAACCGGCGCGCGGCGTGCGTGTGTTCTACCTACCCCCATAAGAAAAATGCGTGAGTTTATGTATGTAAATATGTGTAATTATATTGACCGGGCATTATGAGTATTGAATTATATGCTGTGTCAGTTACCTTTAAGGGAGAAATTCGCCTGACTATTATCACGCTAACCTACTTCAACATAAATGTACCTAGTCACCAGAGGCGTATTTACCTATAGTGCAGGGTGTGCGTTGCACACGGGCGCAGCGGCCCTAGGGGGCGCCGAGCGCCGCCGCTGCTCGCTACGGAGCCCCAATCGGCGCGCGCGTTGGCCGGCCGCGGCACTTTCAATGACCAACGTAAAAAGAGCTGCGCTTCGTATACATTTTGTATAGCATCTGGAGCTCTTCTTATATTTGTCGAATTACAGCAAAGCAAGGGGCGCCACGAGCGACTTTTACAATATAAACTTTTTTTTCAACATGAAATAAAACTTAAAACACATTATTAAAGATCATATTTGGTGTAGTAGTGAGTGTCGCATCGCTCGTGCCGGCACCGGCGGCTGCACCTGTTTCAGTGATTCGTTTGAAAACACGCCGGCAATCATATTGCGAATTCAACTGTTTAGAGTCATAGCACCTTCCGGGATTTAAATGAAGCCAATGATAGCTATGCAGGTGGCAATATACTGGTCGGGTATTATTTGAGTCTATCGACTCGAAAAGAAGAACTTTTTAAAATATTGCCATGGACGAACGTCAAGCGCGCGGCATTTCTGAAAAGCGTGTATACGCGTGGCGCGTGCGGCACTTTGTGTTCTACTGCTACACGTAATTTTGCGAAATAAGCCTGGGCGCAATGGATTAAGTTATATATTTGAGTAAACATGTAAATATGAAGTAAATCTGCTTTTCTAAATAATAGAGTTTATTATCCATTGGGGAAATTTGACAATTTGTGGTAACTTGATGTGCTATTACTTGTACTTCGTACCCATTCCATTTTGACCGCGAGCTTACTAGGGGGCGCTAGGGTAATGTTTGCACACGGGCGCTACATGGGCTAGAGACGCCTCTGATAGTCACGTAATTAAATCTAGATTTCAATTTACTAACAAGGAGGGTACAGAAAATAACAATACAGATAGGAATTAGGAATAGGTATGTTTTATTATAATAGTAAACACTAGTTTTAAGAAAAAAAATAGAATATAAAAACTGGCCAGGTGCGAGTCGGACTTGCACACGAAGGGTTCCGTACCATAAACCGAAATAAACATATTTCTTATATGGGAGCCCCCTTTAATTATTAAATAATTTATATTTTTATTATTAATTGTTATAGCGGCAACAGAAATACATCATCTGTGAAAATTTTAACTGTCTAGCTATCACGGTTCATGAGATACAGCCTGGTGACAGACGGACAGCGAAGTATTAGTAATAGGGTCCCGTTTTACCCTTTTGGTACGGAACCCTAAAAATAATATTTAGTTATATTTAAGTAGTTAGGTAGGTATAGGTACGTAGTATAGTACCTAAAATTGGCGGTTTTATGTTTATCAGTTTCTTGGAAGTAAAGCCTTGGATCGAGTACCTACCTAATTACTGAGTTTTATGCCTGTTTTCACCAACACTGAGAAACACCCAAATTGATGCCTATTTTTCTCTGTACTGTCATTCTGTCTGTCTCTGTAATTTCAACTCTCGATGCCGAGAAGAGCGTCAAAAACCGTGCATTTCATTCATGTAGATTACGCGCTTAGTGTTGGTGAAAATAGTGGCATTGATAAGGTAGTCGTTTAAACGTTTATTTTCCGATGTAGGTACGAAACTCTGTTATACATTTAAAATACATGTTTTTTTTTTTATAAAAAATATTTTGTGCGCGCTTATATTCATTTCCTGTCAAACTGCACCAAAATGGTCAAATACATGGCTGCCGATGCGATTATCTGTAAAAAAATAAAATATAAATTTAAGTAATTTGTACTTTTTTTTCAAAAGGAAAAAAACGGGTCACTTTGTTCGTTCATTCGTCAGCAAACGTTTTCATTTGATACTCGGATTACCTATATCATGGGAATGCATAAAAAATAACAAATCAGTCATCTTTGGGAGTCCGCCATATTGGATTTCGAATGACGTCACTTAGCTAAATACACAGCACAACACACAACAGCTCAATCGGAAACCGGGAAGTGGGTCCAATTGATCTTCAAAAATTTTTTTACATCGTTACTGGTGAAGCAGTATAACGTGCAGCATACCATACAAGTGAGTTAATGATAAACAATATGATGGTAACAGGTGGCCTACCATGACCTCTAAAAGTAGTGTTGTTTCATTCTTACTGCGGGGAAAAGACGGAGCACGTCCTGGAGCGGTGGTACGGGCCCAAGACTGTAACACTCGTGGTGACAATGCATCCCCTAGTTGCTGTGATAAAGTAATTATGCCTTGCACAGTAGACATACATACCTTAGATAACAGAGAGGCATCCAGTGTAACCAACTCATATGCAGTAATTTCATCACCTTGGTACATAATCATCGATGAAAAATGTTGTATCTGGAAATTCCCCAAAACCGGAATGTTTTTATCGCGGACATTTGAAAGCAATCTATGAATATTATCAGTGCGATTATTTTTACAGTTCTTAGAATATTTTTATTTACCTCTAATAGTAGTCGTATATCGTGTTTTTCCGTCGGTATACTGTGCAGTGCTTGACCTATTTTCATCACCTGAAAGATATAAAAACTTATTTATCATCCGATTCGTAAATAACAATTTTAAATTGACCTAGTTATCTACTTTACCTCTCGTTTCAATAAACTCCCTGTACGGGCAATAATATAAATTTTAATGATCTGATAAATGATCCAAATAGAACAGTTAACGACGGGGTGTACGGTGAAGTCTCTCTCGACAACCAGACCGTGGTATATTATGTGAGACTCGCTAACCATGGCGTGGAAACACTGTAGCGTTGTGATCAGCAAGGGCGCTTGAAATGCTTTGATAATATCCCTCTTTGCTTCAAAAGCCTTTTCGTACAAAGATTCCACATATTGTAATGTCACTACTTTGCTTTCAACTTTTTCAAAATAATCCATTACAGCGATTTTTTCTTTTGATAGGTTCGCTATGTGTAGTTTTATATTCTTCAGTAGAACCAATAGCATTAATATGAGGACGTAGTAGAACGCCAACACAGTGAACTGCGTCATTTGTGGTAGCATGAACGATATGAACACTAAAATCATCTTCCAGAACGAATCATCTCTAGAGAAGTTCACAGCTATTTCTAGTAACAGTGCTGTTAGAAGAAAAACCATTATCATATTCATTTGCAAACGAAACTGTTTCAATGCTTCCTCCATATTTGGAGGTTCAGTGTTGTTTGCTATTTTGTTTATTATTTTCACATACGTACAGCGGTTTTTAAATGCACAGAAGTATGCAGCTAGGCAGAAAATAATGTAAATAACAAGTTCCACAATATAATTCATTTGTGTCAGTAGTTCCCTGGTCATGACTGTGTCACCGATGGACTCGTACACGTACTGCACGTGCAACACTAAGAAAGACAGCAGAAGGAATAAGTAAGAAATTGCACAAAGGGAATTAATGTATATTGATTTCTTGATGATCGTCAAACCACTTTTGTTATTGTTGAATTTAATGCTGTAGGGAAACAGACCAAACATTGATAACACGATGTAGAGAGGTTTAAAGATATGGTGGATGTTTAGCTTCTCGTTGTTTGGATAAAAATATTTCTTTACATTCGAAAACATTGTTTTTTAAGTAGTGGGTCATATGAAGTTACGCAAGAAACCAACGGCTAGTTCACAAATGAATCAACACGTCGCCAACGAGTGATTGTAAAAAACAATTACTATACAAAGTGAGGCGATAGCATCTTTGCACATTATTTATTCAGAGGGTTTATGTATATGTGTGCACAACGTAGTATTAAATGTCTATCAACGGTTCAAACATTTTTGCCGATTGTGTAATATCAGGTAATCTCAGATCTGTTACGTGAAACTAACCATAGTGTCACAGTTATAGGTATGTATAATAAATAAACTGCTATCTAACCAACAATTACACGTAAAATATATGCTTACTATGTTATTATTTTGAATATAGTGTAGGGTTCTTCGAATACAAGATAGGTTAGATGGGTGTTGTATGAAATTGAGGCAGTAAATTATGATAATATGAGCAGTTTTGAAGTCACAGCCTTGACCTGCAAGTATACACTAGATGCTGGTAGGACATCATCATCTAGTCCATAAACGTCTTTTTTTAAGACTAGGTAAGAGCGACGCGGCATAAACTACATTGGTTTTCAGTTCTTCTATAAGCGGAAAGTATACTGTTCAGTATTCATGAACCCGAATAGTCTCAACCTACGGTTCAGATTATAGAGCACAACTCTCCGAACTTTGAGAAGAAGATCAGAGATCAGTAATATAAATAGAATTAATAATTCGTGTCATAGTCAAAATCATTCATTAAGATTCTTTTTCGTGCAAATCAGTCCATGAAACCACTGTCACAGACATCAACATCACAGACAAAATCCTACTGTCAACAGACAGAAGAACAAAGAAAAATCATACTTCAAAAACATAAATTTTTAGTCATGTAAAATTAAAAATATTATAACTTCTTAAGTATAAAAAATATGGTTATTTGGAGATCATTTTTACAAGGGTGCCGTGTGGGTAGACGGCATTTGATAGATGCAAGATACAGTGCGATTGGTTATCATGAATTGAATGGGAGATATGTCAGGAGGAAGTATAGTACCTGCCCTTGTCCCACCGGGACCAAAGTCACCATCTGCGGGGCCGCTGGCTGTACCGGTATGGACCTAACCACTTTCCAAACTTCATCATTTACTTGGATTTGACGAGAAACTGTTGATAACGTAGGGACTTTTAGTTCGTGTAACCCGAGAAGTAATTTTATGTAGGTACATTAAGAGGTACCTACAAAGAGGTAATTGTAATATCTTTTCCAAAATCAATACTTAATTGTAAAATTGGAACCCAGCGTAGGAGCTAAATCTAAATATAATAAAGGGTGTAAACAGACTCTTAACGAAGCTGAAAGGCACTTGTTCTCCCCATCATTGCGATCATTTTTTTGCTCTAGACCATACCTGGGAACCTTTTAGTTACGGAGATATTGGGGGTCAAAGTTCCAACTTTTTCACAAGTCTTTTTTTAAACCCATGTTTTTAATGTAAGATTTTTACTTTAAACACCTCCAGGACTCCCTTACTATTCAATCCATTCATCAGTACAATATTTTGAGTGCGTTACATTGAGTCCTACTGTAAAACGTGATTTATCACCCCAAAAAAAAAGTCGTTTCCCAGCACAAATTTTTGCATAAAGTTACTTAGTTTGATGTATATAATGCTTGGTTGACAGCTTCGTGAAGAGTCTGTTTACAACCTGTATACAGTATTCTTACATTTACAAAGTACCTACTACCGCCACCTATCGGGTCAAAACCATTGTTTCATTGAAACCGGTTGTGTGGGTTTGGACATTTATAATGCGTGTATGAACACACAGGGTGTAAACAGACCCTTCACGAAGCCGTCTACTAAGTAACTCTACGAAAAAATTATTCCTGGGAAACGACTTTTTTTTTGGGGTAAAAAATCAAGTAAAATGGTAGCAGATATTGTCTAGCGAAGAACAAAAAAATGATCACAATGACGAGGAGAACAAGTGCCTTTCGGTTTCGTTAAGGGTACTTTTACACCCATTAGTGTCACATCAAGTAAGAAGTTTAAGTACTTTTTTTTTCGGATGGGAAATCATCAAATGACTTCTCCCACTCCGAGCAGAGCGGAAGGGAGTGTCAGACTTGTACTGACTAAAAAGGAAGGCACATGGATGGGCCATGTTCCTTCCTTGCCCTTTGTGTTCCAGGGCCGCGGTATCTCTTTCGAACAGTCCCGCAGCAAGTTTAAGTACTTAAGTAACTTCCTTGATGAAAAAGTTTGTATTTTTTTCTGCAGGCCAGCCGCTAGCCCTGTTACTGAAGCAGTGTCCGTTGCTAGATGAGCTAGCTCTGTACGATCAAGGCGCCATTTGCGGCTACGGCATGGAACTCAGTCACGTCGACACCAAGTGCAAAATAACCTCGTTCTCCGGGAAACACATGCTATGCGATGCAATTAGAGTATGATACCAAAAAAAATCTTTAACTCCTTTATTAGAAACTAGCTGATGCCCGCGGCTTCGCCCGCGTGGATATCGGTTATCGCGACCAAAATTAATCATCAAATTTTGATCCCGTACCCGCAACAAAAACTTGACAAGTTATATACTAAATAAATAACTACTAATGCCTTCCTCGAGAACCATTGGTGAAAACAGCATAAAAATCGGTGCAGTCGTTTTTGAGTTTGTCGCAGACAAACAGACGCGGCGGAGGACTTTGTTTTATAATATGTATAGAGATAGTGAAGAAAAGCATGAATTTTTGCGTTAAAGTTTCTAATATAATGAAAGCGCTCACTAAGGATGGGTGGGTTACATAGGGGATGAAAGTTTGTAGGGAAGCTCGTCTTTATTACCAATATGAAATCCCACCGGGCATACTGCATAATTATATAACTTAGCTGTTACCCGCGAAATTATTATAAAAAATATTCCCCTACTTCAATCGGCTTTTGTTATCAATATCAAGGGTTTTATTTGCTCTGCACGGAACCCTAATTTTTATTCTAAAATAAAAGTAGCCTAAGTTACTCCTTATAACATCAGTTATCTGTCCAGCTCCAGCCGTTTCGGAATTTAGCCGGAGCAAACAGACAGACAGACTAACAGACAAAAGTTAAATAAAAGTATTTTTTTTTATTTTAAGTGTCGTTTATACTTTCATAATCATTCATTAAAAAGATGTTATGTTTAAAATACAAACAGTAACCTCAATTTTATTTATTTGTATAGACAGTTGGGTTCCGCTCACTGTTAATTACAACGGGAATAAGCCTATGTTTGCATCTCGTTAGATGCAAACATAGGCTTAACTTGCAAGCGCGATTACATCGCCACCTATATTTTCTGCGTAGCCCATCTTGGTGTCGCGTAGGCATGTCATTACGTAGCAGCTACGCTTCGTAGCATCACACGGCTACATCCGTAGAACGTGTGTAGGCGCACCAAACCGTATGAAATAAAACGGACTTTTATGATATTATGTGTAACTTATCGTGGTCATTTACCCTTTACTTAATCAAAGTATCTCTTAGTTATCAAATTAGCCAGTTCGATAATAAAAACAAGAAAGTATACAGTACCTAATAGGAAAATAAAGTTTTGTAATCGCTTTTTTTCTATCTGTGGACTAAATAGTCTCTAATTACCTACATATATCCTAATGTGAACGTATGACAAGATGTATGAACGTGGACGATGTAAAAGGAGTTTATGAGGATCTTTGTACTTAGTTGGCGTTCTGTAGCTTTTGCATACCCCAAGGGAAACAACATGAGTTTATCTATGTACTAACTTATGCCCGCGGCTTCGCCCGCTTGAGGTTCGATAATTGTCCCATGGGATCATACTACCGAGTAAAAAGTATCCTGTGTGTTATGTGTTATCTAGGTTATAAACTATGTTTGAGTAGTTCTGGAGTCACAATCTTGACCTTCAAGTATACACTAAATCAGGGATGGCGAAGCAATGGCAATTTCATTCAATTTCAAAGAGTAACAAACATAGTTTATAACCTTATAACCTACCATTCATCCATTCATTCATCCATCCTCACAAACTTTCACATCTATACTTATTATAAAGCTGAAGAGTTTGTTTGTTTGGATGAACGCTATAATCTCAGGAACTACTGGTTCGAATAAAAAAATCCTTTTAGTGTTGGATAGCCCATTCATCGAGGAAGCCATCACGCTAATACTTAGGGAGGTGAGCAGTATTGCATTATGTCCATATTTCTCAACTGTTTGACAACTGACAACTGTGCATAACTTAGAAAAGGTTTTAGTTTTGTTTCTTGTAATCGGTGCTCTTTATCAAAAGATATATGAATTTTAAAGTTTTCAAGAAGAACTTAAATATACTTAATCATAATGTAAAATACATTTAACGATATTTATTGCACCAAAATGGTACTAATGAATAAAAATGTGCTCTCAAGATAACTTTTAAATCGACTGACTGGCTTCAAAAAAGTTATGTTAGCAAAAGGTACTCAAGATTAGTCTACATGACGCTGCTTTGAAAATCTACATACCCTATAGAGTGTGTGTTTGATGGTTTTTCATGCATTATATTTTAGATGGTGGTTCATTTGACTCCATTTTGAAAGAATGACCATCGCCCGTGTCAGCTATCTCATGTTTGGTTTTTGAAAGTTTACACTAGCTTTATCGTGTCTCGGCTCATTTCATGCACTTTGATAAGAACTTTAGACCTGCCTGGAGTGTAACTGTTATCTGAGGTCTGACGATGGAGACGGAAGGCAGTTACTTTGCGAGAGATCTGCAACAGCTTACAGCAGCTTTATCGTGTGTCGGCTCTTTTCATGCACCTTGGTGAGAACTTTAGACCTGCCTGAAGTATAACTGTTATCGATGGTCTAACGATGGAGACGGAAGGCAGTTGCAAGAGGTCCTCAACAGCATACAGCAGCTATATGGTTTGGGCTCATTTCATGCACTTTGGTGAGAAGTTTAGACCTGCCTGATTATCATCGAAGGTCTGACGATGGAGTCAGAAGGCAGTTGCAAGAGGTCCGCAACAGTTTACAGCAGCTTAATCGTGTGTTGGTTATTTCTTGCACCTTGATGAGAACTTTCGACCTAGCTGGAATATGACTATCATCGAATGTCTAACGTTGAAGACGTAACGCTATCAAAGGAAGCAAATTTAGATAAATGCAAATATTTTCGAGAAATTAAATTGCTACCTACTTGAATCTATATCAATACTAATATGTATTATAAAGCTGAAGAGTTTGTTTGGTTGGTTGAACGCGCTAATCTCAGGAACTACTGGTTCGAATTGTTGGGAAGCCCATTCATCGAGGAAGGGTATAGGCTATATTTATAACATAACACAACAATATGATCGGAGCATCAATGAAAAATGTTGCAAAAACGATGAAAATTTATTCCTTTTGAGAGCTTCCGTTGCGTGCACTGCGTAAACGGTTAAAGTTACTCAAAAATCATGTACGACAGAATTGTTCTTCTTAAAGAGTTCTAAAAAAAAGTGTGTGTGTACTTATTACACACGTAAGAAGTTATACTTATTTGGTGTATCAAACTAAAATGTTGACTAGCTAACTTCAGGGTGTATGTTGACTAGCTAACTTCAGGATGTAGGTTTTTCGTGTCGGTGTGCGCGCTCATCGTAAAAAATTATTCTCATCATTTTTCCCTAACGCGCCAAAAGAAGTATAACTTCAAAAAGTCCGCGATAACATATGTCTATCTTTTAAGGTTGACTCACACTCTCTCTAATCCCCCTCTCTTCTCTCTCTCTCCTACGTGACGCAGACGAAGTTGCGCGGGTCAGCTAGTTTATAATATTAAGTAGGATTATACGAAGACCTTCAGAAACCGGTGGTAACATGATCATTAAGCATGAAAATCTATTTTATAATAAAAATATTTATCGGTTTGCCCCGGCCGTGACAAAGCTATTAAGTAAATGAGTTGACGCTTTCATATTTACCTCTGCCTAAACCATCAGGAAATACATGCGTGATGTTTGTTCATTATTTCAGGGCGCGAAAGTAGTGGTGATCGTGGTGCGAAACACGCTGGACACGTTCGAGTATAGTGCGCCGCTTGTCACTGAAATAGCCTTGCAGATTTGTAACACATGCCCGTCTGTAAGTAAACTATATATTCTTTTTTTTCTCATAGTATTTATAAGCCTTAATTGCGCCTTTGCGCCTTCGATCGACGGTGCGTACATGTGTTTAGTGTAGTAGGTACCACTATAGTACACTATAGTAACGACTTTTCATAGAAATGATGAATGCGACCGATGACGTATGCGCCGACGACGCGACGTTCGGTTAAGCATTAATAACATTAAAAAAAACTAGCCAAGTGCGAGTCAGACTCGCGCATAAAGGGTTCCGTACCATAAACCGAAAAGAAACGTTTTCTAGCTGTCTGTCACCAGGCTGTATCTCATGAACCGTAATAGCTAGACAGTTGAAAATCACAGATGATGTATTTCTGTTGTATATGTATATATTAGTACATTATGATATAAGTGCGGTAAGTTAAAAATTACAGCCGAGGCGATATTGCTAGCCCGAGCCGTAGGCGAGGGCTATAAAAAAGCAGAGGCTGTAATTATCAAAGCGCACGTATGTCATACGACGTTTTATTACATATTTGCGAGGAAATCAATAAAACTTTCTTAAACGAAATTTTGACACGCTTGTAAGTATCAATCGGTCGATTTTTCGGGCAGATTCTTAGAGTAACCTTTTTCGCTGCCTCTGAGACTTCAGGCGGTGTCGAATTAATAAATTCATCATTACTTGACGAAATTTTTAAATAAAAACAATACAGCGAAAAGAAAAAAGCGCGCAGAATAATTTTTACTTGTTCACAAATTAGTAAGCCGCGCGCATTAGCGCTTTTTTTTAAGGCAAAGGCACAAAAACAGCCAGTATTACTAATATAGTAAATTAATATTTTTGTGTTTTTGTTACAGATAAATTGTAGTAATCTATTGTCAAAATTAATTAAATTAAAGAATTTAATGTTTATTTATTATATTTTACCTCCCAAAGTTAATTTTATTCATAAAATTTTGACCACTTTTCTGACATAAAAACTCTTTGCTAAGATTTAAAAGAGTACCGTTCGTTTTGTCGGAGCATCTTGAAACCGTGCGTTTTACTTTACATTACCGCACAAGTACGTAAAGAGATACAATACGATATTGAAATTGGTGAAATAAGAGACCCTTTACGAGCAAATGTGTTATAAATAATTATTTAATAATTAAAGGGGGCTCTCATACAAGAAACCCGTACCATAAACCGAAAAAACACGTTTCATGAATGGGAGCCCCCTTTAATTATTAAATAACTTTAACTTCTCAATTTTCTGTAACAGGCATTCACTTTAGTGGCAACTGAGCCAGTGATGAGCATGGTCCCTCTGGTCGGTGAGATACAACGCCTCCGTGGCGCGTACAACCCTCGCATGCTCATGGGTTGCGTGGAGCTGAACTGTGTGCGAGCCAACACAGTGCTGGCTAACTTTCTGATGGTTTGTTTCATTTCATTCAATAAAGGTGCTCCTCGAAGGCCACAGTGACACAGCTGGTTTTTATGTCACTCGATGATAATGTTTCCCTAGATTGTGACATTACCTGTCAGTATTTGCAAAGAAAGGCAAACGTACATGGAAAAATTGGAATTCACCAACTTATTACTGTCTCACTGCTGGGCAAAGGCCTCTTCTCATAAAGAGAAGGCACCAGCACTGATGACTCCGCCAAATGACGGGTTGGTGACTCCAGACTGATATTAATTATAAGTCAAGGTTTACGGCACTATCTTTCGTCCTTCAAGATAAATAAAAAGTTAGAAAATTTAGTATTCATTCGAAAAAGAACCAGGTTTGGATGCAGGGTCGCGAAAATTCGCGCTCGATCGGTTGTCGAGTCAACATCTCTTGCGGTTGCCACGTGGAGGAGCGAATCACGTGTCGAGTATGCTTTTCCTGCCTGTGCTTATTTTTTATTGGCGGGAGGTCGGTGCTGCTTCCTGCATGCAAGCCTGGTTCTTTTTCGAGCAATAAACACTAAATATTTTGCATAACATTGAAGTTGAAGTTTAGTTAAGCATTACATATGCTTAACTAAACTTCAACTTATACTGTACTTACGGGATACCTTCCGTGATTGTTCATCATTTTGAGCTCCCGATAATTCCCGTCAGTGGACAGTTTAGTTTTAAATTGTAAAAGCTCAAAACAGTGTAAGTAGAACTAACATGAAAAAGGTAAAAATAACAGTCGTGTGATGCAGGCTCCTCCCGAAGCAGTGAATGTGCCGGTCATAGGTGGCAGCACTGCTAATACCATGGTGCCTGTGCTATCTGCCGCTGTGCATCCCTGCACTATGACTCAAGAACAGGTGTGTATGAAGGCACAAAAATGCCGTAATACAGTCTTATTACAGTTATTTTACCTCTAACAGCAAAAACCCAATATCAACCATATTTAGCCAATCATAAAGATCACTGACTGCTTCGTTGGTCTAGTGGTTGCAAGCGCAACTGGTGAGCACCTCATGCTCGGTTCTCTGGGTTCGATTCCCAGGTCGATCAAAGTGTTATTGGGTTTTTCCATCAGGAATTTCTCCGTAGCAACCACGGAGTCTGGATTTGTGCCCGGTTGATGGCAATAGGCTCGCCCTCCTATTACATGCATGGGACTTAAACATAACTGGCGAAATTTGGGTGTACTATTAAGTACGCCTCTGCCTAACCCTTCAGGGATTACAGGCGTGATGTTATGTTATGTAAATATCTATGTGATAAATAATGACAGGTGGAATGCTTGACATCATGCATCATGAGTGGCAACGAGGCAGTTTGCGCGGCAAAAGGCTGTGCGACGGCGACCGCCTGCCTGGCCGGTGCGTACTCCATAGCTCGCACGTGCATCAACGTGCTGAAGGGAATGTCAGGGAAGAAGACCACTCAGTGCGGGTATGTCGACAGTCTCGGCACCTGCGCGCCTGAGTGCCAGTACTTTGCTAGTGAGGTGAGTAAGCCTTCATTTTTAGGGTTCCGTTCCTCCTCAAAAGATAAAAAAAGAATCCTTATAATCCTCCTAATCCTCTCCGTCTGTCTATCCGTGTGTCACCACAGATTTGAACGTGTGAACCTAGCAAGTTGAAATGTATACCCGATAGTGAGGTTTATAGTCCCTATTAGGTGTATGAAAATCAAGGTCCTGAGTTAACCTGATAAAAAGATATGGGCAAATTTAGATTTTCGCGAAAACTTGTGAATACCAAAATTTATTTTAATTTTCATTTTTTTTATTTTTCTGGATTTTCCTTTTACTTGTGCTGTAAGACCTTGCTTTTAACCAAAATTGACAATTCTAGGTCAACCGGAAGTACCCTATAGGTTTTGGGTCGAAAACCTTTAAGGTGGTTCCCGTTGACCTAGAATCACAAAATTTGGCAAGAAGCAATGTCTTACAGCATATTTAAAGGGAAAAATCTGACAACCGCAAATCTATACATAAGATCTAGCTATCTTTCTAATACTTTAAACGAGTAATTATTGTATATACAACATTCGTTTTAGTATATGCGAAACCCGAAACACGTGTCTAATATTTTTATGTAAAGAATCTATGTACAAAATTTCAAAACTGTATCATGAAAAATCACAAAGTTATAAGCTTGATTTGTTACCTAGTTGTCCGTACAAAAACATGCTCACCCACCACGCGGGGCCCGCGCGCCGCTCCGCCCGCGCCTCCATGCCGCTCATTGATCGCGCGGTGTCCAACTTGTAACCTTTTTAAATATTTTTGGGACAAAATATAACATGGTTTAAATATTTTTGGGACAAAATATAACATGGTTTAAAAATTATTGGAATCGATTCAGTTACTTATTCTGAGCAAACTATACTATATAAATACATAAATTAAAAATAATGTTGTATATAATCTGAATCTCGGAAACGACTCCAACAATTTTCATGAAATTTAGTATGCATGCAAAGTACGGTCATCCAAGTGCTATGTATATGTAGTTAAATAACAAAATACCTATAAGTTTATGTGGAATCGTCGGTGCGCGAGTCCAACTCACACTTGGCCGCTTTTTTTACGGTTGCTAGTCGTATTCTGATCAAAATAAAGCCATATTTAACCTTGTATTCTAGTTTTAAAATTGCGAGAAACTTTGTGTTCCACGAGCTAACCCTGGCGCCTTAAAGGTAGCACAGGAGATTCAAATACAGTGTTGCAATTCACAGTTTAGTATCAGGTCGTTTGTTGATCAAATTATAAAAAAATCAAATCAAATCGTTTATGAATCGTTTTTTCATCTAAAATGTACAGACGCCAGCACATCAAGCTACTACAATCTGTCAAATTTCTTTAATAGAATTTCAACTTTATCTCTGAAGCATTAGGTTAAAGGTTGGTTGGGAAAAACTGACAGTTTCGGGTAGGTTGACCTGCTGGCGTCTGTACACTTACAGGACACTTCTTTCTTATTAAGAAGCGGGGATATCTAATTTGTACTGACGTCTTTAATTATGTCATGTAGACCTCTTTAGTATAACTCTCTAATTTCAATCAAAAACCCTGTACGCGTTCAATGTTGATGGATAGACCTATTGGTTTTTTTGTTTCATTTGTATAAAAGCTTGGTTTTTTTTTAAGAGTCATATATTCCATCCTGGTTTTCCAGGTCATACTCGGTCCGTCCGGAATAGAGAAGAACTTAGGCGTACCGGAGCTGACCAAATTTGAACACTGTCTTCTAAGTACTTCTCTGCCTATCGTTAGAAACGAAATAGCCCGAGCTATTTGGTTGGTAAGTAAACACAACGAGACATCTATACATCTGTACAGATAAATAAAATTGGATTGTCTGTTTGTAATATTAAAATAACCGCTTTTTACTAAGTGCATATGTAAATATATACGGTATATATACCAAAACAAATTTTTTCGCAATTTTTTGTCTGTCTGTCTGTCAGTTCCGGCTAAACTCTGAAATGGCTGGACCAATTTTGACGGGACTTTCACTGGCTGATAGCTGACGTAACAAGGAGTAACTTAGACTTTCTTTTATTTCTGATAAATAATTAGGGTTCCGTGCAAAAAAAAAACCCTTGAAATTCGTAACAAAATTCGATTCACTATTTGAATCGAATTTTGTTAGGGTAAGGAAGCGCTGAATAATGGGGATTTTTTAATATAGTTTCACGCGAACGAAGGTCGTGGGCAACAGCTAGTCTTTCATAAAATGACTTGGTGGGTTTTGAAAAGAAACGCTTTTTAAGTTTTCAAGCAAACTTTAAACATGGAACATCAAGATGCATAGCCATTCCTAAGACAGAATCGAAATATCTGATTTTGCTGGAATTACATACGAACACAAACTTCCCGGCTTTTACACTATAACTGGTTACACTAGGTATATCCCTGAAATAAACAACATTTTTTGGTACTTAGCTGATTTTATTTTTTGATTTCAGAACTGGCTCAAATTAAGATGTCCTTTTCATGAGTATTATATTCGCTTAAAGTATTTTCCTCATTAAACCAATCATAGTAAACAATAACGTCGCTTTTCGGGCCTGTGTGTGTGTGTATGAGTCAGAAATCTCGATGACACATCAGTACTCAGATTGCACCCGTGCGAAATAGGGGCGCCCCTGGTGTTACAATGTACCTAATGCTATACTAAGAATGTTTTGCTGCAGGTATACACAATGTGCCAGCAGTGCTGCTGTCCGACGTGCTGCTGGCACCCCAACACATGCTACTCGCCGCCCATCTGTCCCTGCGTGCCCCCCACCTGCTGGACGTGCGACTGTCCCGACGCTTGCAGGGACGAGTATCTTGCGTCGGTCAGTATTTTTAGTTTCTGCCGACAAACTGTCCTGCAGTTTGGCAGAAGATTTTGTTTTACCCACTTGTGTAACCTTAGTTTGAAATAAATAAATAAAACATAGTATAAGTACTACACTCCGCCCTTCTGTCCCGCGTGCCGCCACCTGCTGGATGTGCGGCTGTCCCGACGCTTGCAGGGACGAGTATCTCGCGTCGCTCAGTATTATCACTCTTAGTATGGTACTCGTCCTAGGGAACTAGTCTACTATTTTTTGATTGGTCGTTATGACAACTTTGCCAAGACGTTACCATTGTCATTGCGTCAAGATTGTAATGTCCTAAAATTCAGTTTCCCCTTAATTTCAATTGGAAGATTATCAAAGTTGTCAAAATTTACAATTACGGGGTCAATCTGATTGGCCTTTTGACACAATTACGTTAACAAACTTGAATCTCAGGCTAAAAGCGCTGTGAACCTGTATGAAGGCCAAATGTTTCAAAGTGCGATGTTACTTTGTACTTCTTTTCCTCAGATATGTCGTGAAATGACGTGCATGTGCGGCAGCAACGAGCTATGCTGGCGCCCCCGCAAGAACGACTATGACGCAGCCCGGGCCGCCAACATCACCCACCAGATCCCTACCTATATCCCCTCGTGTCAAGCCCAGATCCCGAGGAGCGTCCGCATCACACAAGAACTCCTGAAAAAGAGCCGAAAAGGCTGCGATTACAAACGCAAAAACTGCTAAGGCATTTGCAACCCGAGAGATCAGCAGATACCTTGGATTGTCAACTCTTGGAGAAACTTAATGACATGACCAAAATACAGTGGTTTATTTTGAACGATGATGAAGGGAAGATCTTCTTACCTAAAGCCTCCATCTGTTCTGAAGAAATAATATAGATGGCGTGACAGTTTAGTCTATCGTACACTCTTAAGGGTTCACTCATTCATTTATTCATTCATTTACTTAGTAATAAATTATTTTTGCACAGAAAAGCATGCCTAAGATGCTTTTCTGTGCCAAAATAATTTGTAGAACAACACCCTCACTCGTACAGGTTTATCTGCGGAGGTTTTCCCGTAACCAGTGTGTTCCTTCCTAGTAAAAAAAGTGGAATTCTCAGTACGGTATCTCAAATTCTCACTACACGAAAGAAGAACGGTTATTTGTGACCCAGACTCGACACGAAAGAGACATTATCTCAGTATTTTTGCTATTTTAAATATAGCTAAAATATTTTTTTTTTATTTTCGAAATCAATGGCTAACAGCAAAATATTGCCTTATGTTTTTGAACAGGCGATATAAAAAAAAGTAATACCTATTTACCTAAAAAAATCGTAATTGTATAAAACTCAATGGTGATACAATAATTATGGAATTATCTAGGTAACCTGATGATGGAGTTAGATATTTAATTTTTAAATTTATAGTATATCAATCGAGTTAGGGTTCATTAAAATTGTCTTAATCGGTGATTCATGGTAGATTAGAGATTAGGATACATTGGAATATTTTGGTAACTAGTTACTAAACACACTGAGTTTAAGAATATTAATCAAGTTCATTGTCAGTGTCTCTTAAAACATAATCCATACCCAGTGCGGGATGGTCAAAATGATCCCGATGGGCGATATCTAGAACATAATAACACAACACAACTTAAAATAAAGTAATAGTCTTCGACTAGGAATATTTTAGCTCTAATGGAGCTAAAAGGTCGATGACTGACAATTTTTTGTGTTTTTATCTAAGCTGGCGTCATTTTAAATAGATATAATTGCTATTCATTAAAAAAATACATATATATTTTGCCTGAACAAAACCAAAAGGCAATATGTAGGCCACTGATATTCAGAATAGTGTTAATTTATTTGTGTTATATTTAATATTATTATAGGTATTACAAAGTAACAGATACCTACGTTCCTTTTCTGTCGGGCCTGGATAAATTTGCAATGGGTCGTGACCCTTCTTCTTTAGACCATACCCATTAGCGTTCGTGTGACTGCGTCTTACCCCACGGTACATTTCTACGATCATTTACTTTCAAGCAGAAATTCAAAATGTACAGTCATCTTTTATTTAGGTACACAAATCCGCGTAATCAAATCTTTTTCAAATCAGAAGTGAAGTTTTTCGAAGCACACCTATTTGGGTAGGTATATTTCGAGTTTTTTGTTCAAATATAAACCTTTGTACCGTATAAAATGGCGAAAAAAGTGAGAGCTTGTAAAAATTTCGCCGTGAATTTGTAGTTCTTTGGTGACGAAAATAGAGTAATATACTTACAATTGTACATTTTGTATGTTAAGGTCCATGTAACAAGTTTACATTTTATAAAATGTTATTTACAAATAAATTTTTTTTTTCATAAAATACTTTTATTAAAACTTCCAAATACTAAAAAAATACAAAAATAAAAATAAAAAATATTTTTTTGTGGGTGAGGAATTCTATATGTGCAACGCATGTTTTATTCTTCCACGCCAGATGTTTAATTTTCCTTTAAGATTTTCCAAAAAGTTGACGCCTTTACCCTCATCAATCTGGAAATTCAACACACAAAATTCTAACAACCAGTGACACAAAAACGCTTCCTTATAGAGTACGCTCGCGTGTCTGCATTGAAAATTTGTATTTAAAGCACCCGGTGTATAGAATACTGTTCAAAAATAACGATCATCATAGCCAGACACTTCCCGTGGCCGGATATTTCTGCCAGACGTTAAAAAGCTCTGAAAATTACGTGAATTTAGTTATAGTAGTCTTAATTTTTATATGTGATACTCAGGTAATCATTTTAGGGCCTAGAGGTCTAGAGCAGATTGGAGGTGTGGTGGCCAATGTTGGCCTGAAAGTAAGTAGGACCAAAACAGAATACTTATTCTGTGAATATGCGGTCTCTCCAGTCCTGTGCCGATAACTCTTGCCGGAACGCCCATACCGATCTGTTCCGATTTCCGGTACCTCGGGTCGCTTGTCTAAGGGGATGGCAAAGTAGACCGAGACGTAACGCACCGGATCAACTCAGGATGGATGCATGGCGTTAGGTCACTGGAACAACTTGAGACCCACGGCCCCCTCAAGTTAAAGGGGAAAATATACAAGTTCGTTATTAGACCTGTTGTACTGTATGGATCGGAATGCTGGGCTAAAAAGAAGATGGGTCAAAAGAGATTGCAAGTAGTGGAGATGAGAATGTTGAGGTGGATATGTAGTGTGACAAGAATGGATAAGGCAAGAACAAGTATATAAGTTCAAAATTTGCGCCAGCTACAGAAAAGTTGAAAGGGAATCGACTGCCTTGGTATGAACATGTGATAAGGAGAGACGAATCGCATGTGACTAAAAGAGTGATGAATATAAATGTTGATGGAGGGAGACGAAGACCAAGTAAACGATGGATAGATTGTGTGAGGAATGATATGAAAGAAAAAGAAGGAAATGATTAAGCACTGGTTTTAAGAACCCATACAAAAAAAATCCTACGATTGGTCTGGCTGCTCACAAAAAGTACTGAAATGTACTGTCCACGAGTATCAATTATAAAAATATAAGACTCAGATATATCAAGTAATTAATTTTTCTCCAACAAGAAGTGTCTGGCAGTGTTGGTAATTAATTTTTAAGAATCTTTATCCTTACTAATATTATAAATGCGAAAGAAAGTTTGTTTGTTTGTTACCTTTTGACGCCTAAACCACTGAACCGATCATCCCGAAATTTTGCATATATGTTGTGAGGTGTAAAGAAACGGACATAGGGTACCTTTCATTCCGAAAAAAAAGTACTGTTCCCGAGGAAAGCAACAATAACGTTCTTATGCTCATAGATGGCGCCACGTGTCTTTCGAATCATGATTGAATTACAAGCAGAGTACAACTCGAATTGATTGTCAAATTCTAAATTAACACGAGCGAAGCCGCGGGCAAAAGCTAGTATTTTATGCAACAAATGTAAAAACCAGCGCTCGGACTTTAAAAAAATAAGTAATATTTTTAAGGAATTTCAGCACATGATTCCTGAAAATTGGCTGTCGTCGGTGCTAGCCAACAGATACGCAAACGTTCACAGTACATGATACTGACACTACTCGGTCCCACACTTTATCAGAAAATAAATAAGGTCCCGCGGTTCTGGGGTCTTGGACCAGTTTTATTTATTTATTGTTTAAATAGTTACTTGCCGCACTTACAGTTTGCACCAAAGCGTGCAGCAAGCCAAAAGCATAGCGTACTAACTAACTAAACTTGACTACTATCACTAAACAATTGTATGCAATAATTAAGTAGGTATAGCTTTACTGCCACTCATAAACATATCTAGATCTGGCTCGTGAGCAATAAGGACGTTAAGTGAATTCATCGCCTGGGTTGTGGGCCCATATCGAGCTGTTTGGGTACGCACAGAGGGAGCAGCTTACAGGCCTCGCGAGGCCAAACCAAAATGAATCTCCACATACTCTTCACTTTAACTTTTAATTTAGTAAAACATTTTTCGATTTTAGTGGCCTAGTAACTAACCAGCATAACAACATCAGGCCTATAACCACCGAAGGGACAGCAGAGGTGTACCTAAAATATACCCACATTTTACCAGTTATGTTTAAGTCCCAAGTAATAGGTGGCGACCCTATTGCCATCAACTGCGCACAAATTCAGACTTCGTGGTTCCTGATGGAATAACCTAATAACACTTTGCCGGAACTGGGAATCGAACCCAGGACCTCATACTCAGCAGTTGCGCTTGCGACCACTAGCCCAACGACGCAGTCTGACCTATATCCTATCTGTATAATGGGTGTAGAAAGATCCTTGCCGAAGCCGAAATGCACTTGTACTCCATAAATAGAGGGAGGGAACCCTCTAGTTATGGAGTTATTGGAAATCACAGTTCCAAGTATTTCACAACATTTTAACTTTACTTTAAATATACCTATAACCCTTGTCATACATTGAGTTCTACCGCAAACCGTGATTGTATACCACAAAAAAAAAGTCGTTTCCCAGCAGTAATATTCGCGTAGAGAGACTCGTTACTACTAGTTTGTTATAGAGAACGCTTGGTTAACGGCTTCGTGAAGGGTCCATTTACACCTTGTATAAAGCAAATTTTATTTACTTCTATTTTATTCGCCTTTCGTGGAATAACAACGCGGTCTGCTCTGTTCCAAATTTCAAATTCGCTTGGATTTTTTTTATTATTGCCCAAGCATCTCTGAAAATA
This sequence comes from Lycophotia porphyrea, assembly GCA_950005105.1. Taxonomy (NCBI): domain Eukaryota; kingdom Metazoa; phylum Arthropoda; class Insecta; order Lepidoptera; family Noctuidae; genus Lycophotia; species Lycophotia porphyrea. Next base: position 7,625,486 of record OX465396.1, read on the forward strand.
AAAAGTATTTATTTATTTATTCGATTTATTTGTAAGACTACTTTAGATAAGATTAGATTCATTTATTTGCCTGGTATATGGTATTTTACAGATTTTATAACACATACATAGTTCTTTATATTCCGCCTGCTAAATTCGGCATGCCAATTTTGTGGCCGTAACAATGATTCTATAATTTTAACAAAATAATGAAATTACAATGTCAAAAAAAAGTTATTTAAACTCCAATGTCAAAAAAAGAAAATCAAATTACAATATTGTCAAAAAATAAAAGATAATTAAATTCCAATGACAAAAATAGAAAATTAAATTACAATGTCAAAAAAAAAGATAATTAAATTCCAATGTCAATTATACTAGACGCGCATTGATGCAGCCTAGCCACGATAATAACCCTCTGGCGCATAACCCTCTAGCGCACTCCAGCACATACCCCAGAGTGGAGATCAAATACACGCGGCCTGCGATACGGCCAATAAAAACTTGAATTTTGTATAGTAACGCAGAGTGTCATGTCACAATTTAATGGTACCTGCTTCAGCTTGCTTTCATGGCCATGGTTAAATAAAAGAGTAGTAAGTACTTAAATACCTTGGACACAGTTATGCTAATGCCTCCAGATGGAGTTTGATTGATATTCTCATTATTTTTTTTTGAAGATTTCTGAAAAGATAGCATACAGTATATTTTATGAGTAGTATTGTGCAAAATACTAAAGCTCCCACCTAGTGAATAAATAAAAGCTTATAATCAGTGTCTTCAAAGTTTTTGTATGTGAGAGGATTTTTTACTTTAAAACCCGATTTCCACGATTTAAGTTTTTGCCTGTGGTATATTATAATACAATTGAAACGTTAAATGACTTGCATCGTTTATACAATATTTACAATCCAGCGATCAGACAATGGATTTTATTGTTGCTTTAACTTAAGTTAGTGGTCCTCTGGTTTTTGGTGCAGTTAATGCAGTTTAAAACTTAGAGAGCTAATTGCCCCGTGTATTCCCCGTGTATTGTGGCTTGATTCTCTTCTTCCTTACTTGTTTCTTAACTAACCTTCGGTAGGCAGATGGTAATTCCGGAGGGCTCTCCGTGCGGTAGAGTCTTTCTAAAGCAAGGCCCTACCGAAGCTTTCCGATCTAGCATCAAAGATACACTTCGAGAATTAAAATTCTGCAATAAAAAATACTTAAAAGTTAGTAGTTAGTAAAAAAAACTATACTTTTTATTACTACTTCGCGAATTCATCAAACTAGCTTATGTCCGCGGCTTCGCCCGCGTGTATGATATGGTGTCACACATAAATCTTAGGTAGCAAAGCTAAATATTACAGATTTTTTTTTTATAGAAGTTATGTAGTTAGCAGTTACGAAGATTACCTCCTACATCCAAACTTTGTTACCTCACCTCTTTAAAAGAAATCAAACAAGTGTGAAAAGTATAGAGATAAAGGTAAACCTGTAAGTGCACTTTGTCCAGATAAGCCGATTGAGTCCAGGATATTTCCTTTTTCGTTAGCTCCTTGGTGCTAGTGATCTGTATAACGCATCAACTCATTAAATACCTACCAACTAAAGTTCAGCATGGTTTAAATTATCATGGCGGGCTGTCGGTGAACATTTTTGTGAAACTGTTTGTGGAAATTATATTGAAAAAACAATGATGATGTTGGCGTTAGTTCCGACTATGGCCACGCGCCAAAAAAAGCATGAAGCATTATGCTTACAGACTACCGTACGTACCCATCACCGTACGGTACGGCCCTACGGTGATGGGTGCCCGTCTATCATGCTGATGCTGGCTGGATGCGCAATGTTGAACCTATGTGCTACATTATTCCAGATAAGAAAGTAGTTACAATTACGCCATTAGATGTAGCCGGAACAGTTAGTCCGTTACCTCCTCCATAAGCGAGGTAGTCCCGCGGAAGTAGGATTGCCATCCGTACGGGTTTCCCCGGTTTTGTTTAGTTTGGAGGGCGTCCTGAGTGAGCCTTCCGGGTGGAGTTTTATAACACGTCCGGTTAAAACTCCGTTCACCTTTTGTGTCACGGGAATCTAGGTCCAGCGAACCGAAACCGTGTATGTGCAAGGCGTGTGGCATATTTTATAACACTTCTATTACAATATTTTTACATTCTGGTAGAGCGAAATTGGGTTCTATCTACCGGAACGCAAATATATTTGAGCTCGCTTCGCTCGCTCTTGCAATGATGACAGTTTGTTAAGAATACCGTAAACTAAAATTAAAACACTGAATACTGTAAACTTTCCTCATTTTGAACGTCGATAAATAATTAATCCATATATCAGCTGTTAAAGTCAAAGAAAGCAATCAATAAATAAAAGAAACTTAGATCACAACGATTAACCGGATCCAAGCCAACACTGGTACCGCAAAATTGCCGATGAACGCACGCCTCCCGCCACGCCCTCACTTCTTGTTTGGATTCACGCACTCACGAACACCTTACTTTTCGTTTCGTGAAGTTTTTTCCTTTATATTATTTATTAATATTATACATTTTTTGGACACTAGCGCGGTGGTCATTTGGGAACATATTTGCATCTTACGTCCTCACTGGCAACAAATGGGATATTACTCTCCCACATAACACTCGATCCCAAACATTTTGTTGATCAGAAAATAAGTAAAGTCTGGCGGCCCTGGGATCTTGGACCAGTAACTTTATCAGTTCAGCATCGCCAGGTGGACACCGCATTTGTGGCCTGAATCGATGACCTGCTTACGGCGGGCCGACCTGCATACTACAGGATGAAGATGGCGATGACCCTACGTAAATGTAAGGTGGCTGGTGGCTGGCTTGCCACAAGAGGAGCAACGCTCCACCGACAACTCGGTGTCTGCTCTTTTCTAGCTGATTCTAAGCCGAGACGACACCGCCGTTACTAAGTCTATAATTGTGCGTTGCATAATTCGATCTATTAAAAGAATACCGAACGCTCGAGTCGAGGCGATGCTGATGTCGCACTAGACCTTTTAATATTAAAACAATTGATAGTTGCACAGTGCTACAAGGACCTTTTGGCGCCCGAATGATGTTGGCAAGGGGCCCCGCTGTTGATAACTGTTGGTGCAATTGACACAAGACGAACCGTTTCGTTTCAATCTTGAACGTTAACGCGATTTACAATCATGATTCATGACTGAATATTTTTGCTGTACCCTAATTATCATAGTTGTAAAATACAGAATCAGTAATAACTGTAGAAAATTTAATTAATTTATCCTGCCAAGATGTTATGAACTACAAATTAAATTAAATTGAAAAAAAAATCAAGCAATGTGTTATGCGTGTAACGTATATACTTACGCTATATACTTATGTACAGACGATAGAAACGCTAGCACATCAATCTTTCTTTCTGTCAAATTTGACAGTTTCGGGTAGCTTGATGTGCTAGCATTAGTACGTGTTTAGTGATGGGATGTATAGCTGTAATGGATAATTTGTGGATAATCAATATTTTTTTATAGAAAAAGATGTTTACTTGACGATTTTTTGACGCAAAATTGCAGACGACGCGCGACGCGACGCATCACGAAAACACTAACATAATGCCAAAAAATAATTGTGTTTTTCTTTTTCTATAAAAATATCGACTAAAATATCGACATCATAGCAATACATATTCAATACCACTGTCAAAACATGTCTTGGCGTCTAATGTCACCAAATGTCACCTGCATTTTGCTACAGCGAAAAAAGGAATTGTTTTGCGGAATTTGTTCTTGCCAAACGACAAACGTGGCGAGCGCCGCTCGGCGTCTTTTTATTTCACTTTCAGGAGCGGAGTACGCAGACATTTTGGTCATGACTTTGCCAATCACTATCTTATAAAAATATAATTACTTTATTTGTGTGAATCTTTAACAAATATACAACAGAATATTTTTTGGCGTTCCGAGAAATGGCGGTTTTTGAAAAAATCACGAAATCCTACTCTGGCGCGGAAAACGCCGATTCCATTGAATTTTTTTTTTCTGTTGCTCAGTACCATCCTTTGCTAGAGCGAGAAACAACGGGAATGCAATTTAAAAAAAAAAGAACGCCCCACACTAGGAATTTCTCCTGTATCGTAGGTGCGTTTACAAACATTTAAACTCACGGCTGTTTGTGTACAAGTCATACCCGGAACAACTATCAGTAGGCCATACATAAAGGGTGTAAACAGACTCTTAACGAAGCCTAAAGGCACTTGTTCTCCCTGTTATTGCGATCAATTTTTTGTTCTAGACCATACCTGGGAACCTTCTAGTTACGGAGATATTGGGGGTCAAAGTTCCAACTTTTTCACAAGTTTTTTTTTTAAATACTTGTTTTTAATTTAAGATTTTTACTTTGAACACTTCCAGGACCCCCTTACTATTAAATCCATCCATCAGTACAATGTTTTGAGTGCATTACATTGAGTTCTACTGTAAAACGTGATTTTTCAGCCCAAAAAAAAAAGTCGTTTCCCAGCACTAATTTTTGCGTAAAGTTACTTAGTTTGATGTACATAATGCTTGATTGACGGCTTCGTGAAGAGTCTGTTTACACCCTGTATATTTGTTCCGTGTGGGAATCGAACCCGCGAAACGCAGCGTATCGTCAATCGCTCAGCCACTGCGCCAACCGCGCCGACATTTATTGCACGCGGCAGTATCGTCGTTGCAGTCGGCAGCACGAAAAGTATAGGAGCATGGAAAAGTAAGATTCCGTGCTGCTAGATGAGTTGCAACCCTTAGGAATCTCGCAAACTATAAGCAGCCTCGGCCACGATTGTTGCATGACCGGCCGCTATCTCGACCTAAACTGATCAGAGGACCGGTCGTGCGACCAAAGGGCTTGAAAGATTTTTGTATGCAACTTCGGACATATAATTTATTTTTCAAGTTGCGGCCGCGCTTAACACCTATGTATATTAATCGTTAGCTGGTTTTGAAACCAGCTTTGTATAAGACAAAATGTAGTAGTGTCACCTTTCCGAGATATAAGCTATCAAACTTGTGTTGAAGATGCCATCAGTAAATGGACTTTAACTCGGAAACGTGACACTTAGAACATTTAGCCAGCTAGCATTGATGCCAGCTATCGATTGATAGTTTTTATGCGTGGCTGATCAAATCAAAGTTGTGCTGAATAGCTTTCACTTATGGTATCTTCAGCACAACTTTAACTCGGAAACGTGACACTTTAGAATATTTTGTTAAATACAAAACCAGCTATTGATACCAGCAATCGATTAATATAGGTTTTATACGTGGTCACTGCTAGTGTCTCAGTGCTGTAGGTTCTTTAATAAGTACTGACCAAATGTCCGCACAGAAAACGATCGTCGCTTTTGTCGCTCGTCGTCGATCGCTAATTTCCTAATTTAGTAAATTAAGTGAAAAAATCACTTACAATTATTTTGCTAATTATCTCACTGGCTATTTTTCTTTGCAGTGGCACAGTATCTTCAGCCTCTGGATTGTCTGGTACACATTCCTGAATACGGTTTTCAGAGTCCTAAAACATCTCAGGAATTCAAGAACTCGACATGAATGACTAAATACCTACCAAATTATCGTTTTTTTAGAATGCTCATGTGATACCATAGTAAAACATAAATTGGTTTTGGTAATTGAAACTTTAATTTGCATTATTCGCACAAAGTTTTATAAATATAGGCTATTAAACTACTTAATATGTATATCATTCTTAGGGCGGATTCGAAGACACGAATATGTAAGTTAAGTTTGGTCGGATAAACACTAACAGTTCTTTCACAGTCAATTAACTTCTGACAGGAGCAACCTGACAGCAAGTCTTATTTTAACTAGAATAAACATCACTATAATTATGACAGACTAGTCAATGAATTTATATTAGCAACCTTATTGAAACGGGATATTTATAATTTTGACAGCGATGCAAAGTCAACGCAAAATAAATGTGAAAGAACTGTAGCAGTATTTGTTTAATGTTTTTTGGCTTAACTCAACAAAAGGAATATTAGTATCATAATAAAATACACATGAATAACAGGTAGGTATAAAAATATTTATCTAAATGTCACACAAACACTAAATGGCTTTGGACATACTAAAATCTATAGACCAATCGCATAGGTGTCCAGACCCTCACAAATAAAAAATATCATTATTATTAGTAAATTTATATACACAGCACAGGCTCGTAATGTTTACATGATGTAGTAATCTTTCCTTTCGATCAGCCGGCCATCTTCGAGCGCCGTCACCCATGGCTTAGTAGCATTTCACGGCGTTTAGGCGCAGAATGTCCAATTCGCAAAATGTCCAGCGGTCGCATCAGCTAGTTTCTAAAAGACAACGCTCTCTGCCGCGATGTGTGGTCAAAAGTACTACGCGCTCATATGATTCGAAGAGGTGTGTTTATCAAAATATGGGTCCGGTATGGGGTGGTACATCGGCGGCGGTGGCGCATATTCGCGGTATTGTATGTGTGACGGGTGGTGCGGCAAGAGATGGTGGCCGTACTCGCGGTACTCGCCCTCGCCGTGGACCGAGGCCAGCGCCACCGGCATGTAGGCCATCTTGGTATACCACGAATATGCGCTGCCGCTGCCGCCGCCTCCGCTGATGTGCCACCCCATAGCGGACCCATATTGTGATAAACACACCTCTTCGAATCATATGAAAGCTTATTACTTTTTACCCAACTGCGCAACAGTATTCCGTAGATTGTTTGACGAATGATGTAAAAGAAGGAGTAAATGACAATTGACGGGGGGACAATATAAAAAGAAAGAGCAGGCAAATAGATGACATTAAGTTAAACCTCTTCGAATCATATAAGCGCCTAGTACTTTTGACCACACATCGCGGCAGAGAGAGTAGTCCGACCGCTGGACACTTTGCGAATTGGACATTCTGCGAACTGGACGTTCTGCAAACTAGACATTCTGCGAATTGGACATTTTTCCACCGCTGACATTTTACGAATTGGACATTCTGCGCCTAAACGCTTCACGGGACACCTATGATCTATAGCTGCTGAACTATTTCATCACACTTATAGTAATGACTAAACATTTATCGCTTAACCGCTAAATGAATTACTAAGATTGAAGGCGACGCTCGAAAATGGCCAGCTGATATAACATATTGGTGTCCGCGAACACATCGAGGCCAGCGGATAAAACATCGGTGTTCAAGAACACATCATGGCCCGGTAACATCGATTTTTGCGAATACATCGCAGATCGCGTGTGGTATGATGCGAGTTTGATGGAAAGGCTAAATTCCGTCCTGGAAATCGCCAGTGCGCGGAGAAGGGACGTTGTACTCGGAGGGGCGGTTGTAGGGCACGCCGCAACAGAACAGCTGTCGCACCACGCGGGACATTCGCGAACTCCGTGACAAGCGCGACGTGCGCGACTCGCTGCGCGGCAGCCCGCCGGCCTCCTCGTCGGACTATAACAAGCAACATGTTACCGAGAAATACACAACCGCGCCGCAGCGGTGCCCGCAGGCGCATTCGCAACTTTGCTAAACGCATAAAAAGCTCTTTTTGCCAAGCATCACATGACCTTAGTATTCATCACGTTATATTGAGCTTTTTATGTCTGATGGGTATTTTAAGTATACAAATGCAGTTTAGCAAACGGCATGTTGATTTTTCTAAGTATCGGACGTTATACACTTAATGGCAATTTTGTGTGAGGCAAGAACGGCGGTGTGGCGTGCGGGCTGCCGCATATCGATAGTACGATAACTACAGCAATACTTTGTTTGACCGTACCGGAAGGTCCGCGGTTATGCAGAACTACAGACCACCCGTCCGGAACGTTGACGTATTGCATTATTATAACACTATCCTCATTTTGTTTTACATCAACAAAATGAAATTATAAATAACATGAGCAAGTAGTTTAGTATCGAGAATAGAAATATTCGTACCCATTCTCTGTGTGGTGACTCGGAGGTCCGCAATTCGGTGACCGTTATGCTTTCATCTTGTTCAATCACGTCCTTGGTCTCGGTGACACCCAACGCAGGATCCACTGTTGCTGGTATGGGTTGAATCGGAGTTGTGACCATGTCGGTTCTCTGAAATATTTTCACAACAACGTACAGTCAAAAAAACAGATAGGTATGCAGGGTCGAAAGATATAATTGATTTTTTCTTAAAAACCGATCGATGTTTTCGAATGAAATTAAAATTAAATGAAGAAAAATAATCAATTGGTTAAATTAATTCAAATTATAAATATTAATTATAAAAACTAAAACTATATCTTTCGACCCTGCATACCTATCTGTTTGTTGACTGTACATAAAACCTGCAGCAGCGTGATACACAACGTTAAAGCATCGCGTGAAATCATTTAATTGCCATCGTTAACGATGCATTACAATTATCATGCACAGACTCGTCCGTTATCACACGACAGTAGCGTGATAGAAAGGTATTGTGACAAAACAAAGCGAACTGATTCATTGACCCCACCTGTACGTCCACTTCTATAGTCGCCATGTCTATTGCCTCGGGTGACGACGCTCGCTTCGACGATGCTTTCGAAGGAACATGCTTCGGCTTATCAGATGTCATAGCTAAAATTGAAAATTTAAAGTTTTTTGTAATGAAAAAATCGAGTCTTTTAGGAGATGCTTTTATTATTCCTTATTCTTATCTAAGTAACTTTAAATTCGCCGAATTCATGTTGTGATGCCAGAGGCGTCTCTAGCCCATGTAGCGCCCGTGTGCAAACATTACCCTAGCGCCCCCTAGTAAGAGCGCGGTCAAAATGGAATGGGTACGAAGTACAAGTAACAGCACATCAACCTACCACAAACTGTCAAATTTCCCCAATGGATCATAAACTCTATTGTTTTGAAAAGCCGATTTACTTCATATTTACTCAAATATAAGACTTAATCCATTGCGCCAAGGCTTATTTCGCAAAATTACGTGTAGCGGTAGAACACAAAGTGCAGCTCTGTCATTGGCTTCATTTAAAACCTGAAAGGTGCTATGACTCTAAACAGTTAAATTCGCAATATGATTGCCGGCGTATTTTCAAACGAATCATTGAAACAGGTGCCGCCGGTGCCGGCACGAGCGATGCGACACTCACTATTACACCAAATATAATCTTTAATAATGTGTTTTAAAGTTTATTTCATGTTGAAAAAAAAGTTTATATTGTAAACGCCGCTCGTGGAGCGCCTAGTTTTGCTGTAATTCGACAAATATAAGAAGAGCTCCAGATGTTATACAAAATGTATACAAAGCGGAGCTCTTTTTACGTTGGTCATTGAAAGTGCCGCGACCGGCTCGCGCGTGCCGAGTGGGGGCTCCGTAGCTCGGCGCGGCGCCCCCGAGGGCCGCTGCGCCCGTGTGCAACGCACACCCTGCACCATAGGTAAAGACGCCTCTGTGTGATGCCAAAATCTACTATAAAATTTCACTTAAACGTTCGTTTCAGTAACGGCAAACGTTCGTTCGTTTATTAATTTAGTCTCACCACGTTCGCTTTCATTTTGTTCTATAACGGCAGTATCCTCAAGTGAATCTTTGAATTCTTCAGTTACAGCTGCCAAACTGTTTTTTGGTAAACAAAAATACAAAGAAAAGCCCGTGGTTTAACCGTATCGGATCATCAGATTTGCTTTCGTGAACACCTAAAATTCATGGTAAACAGCTGTTTTCAGATAATCAGACCGTTATGTTATCGGTGAATTAGGCCCTTAGTGTAATAAGAATAAAGATCATTATGATCTTGTGAATGTGAGCAGCGATGCAGTCTATGGTGAAATAACTGTGAAAGGTCTACTTGAGTTAATATTTGCATTATTGTGATGTCTTAGAATGTCAGAAATTATTACTATTAATAAAAATAATACGACATACATGGGACGGCGGGTGCGCGTGAACGTTTGTGATGCTGTTCGACTGCGCTATCATCCGGCAAGTCAGTGGGGCGGAATGGCTTGTGCCTACTCGATGACGATTTATCCACCATCACCACTGATGACCCTGTGGCTGATGGTGCATTGCTTTTTATATCTTTATCCGTCATATTTCACAATCACAGTTGTTAATACACCCCCATACGTTACATGTACCCTAAATCCTTGATAATTTGTCACCAGGAAATTGGCTAAAAGCACAAAGGGATAAAACGTCACGCTTAGTAAATTTTGACAAATAACTTACTTGTTTTTCTGTTTCTATTTTTGAAATATGGTGTATACGAAAATGTAGTGTAGTGTCTATTGTGAGTGATCGAAGTACCGTCGAAACGAAATCACGAAATTGGGGAACCCTTTGTGTGTCCCGAGTGGCGGTGCATCAAAAAGAACACGTGCATTTTTCGGCCGCGAATATGTGCATCGTTCATTGGTCTAGTGGTTGCAAGCGCTGAGCATAAGGTCCTGGGTTCGATTCCCAGGTCGGGCAAAGTGTTATTGGAGTTTTCTATCAGAAATGTCTCAATAGAAGCCACGGAGACTGGGTTTTAGCCCAGATGATGGCAATAGTTTCGCCCCCTATAATAAGGGACTTAAACAGAACTGGCCAAATGTGGGTGTACTATATTTACACCTTTGCCTAACCCTTCGGTCGTTACAGGCGTTATGTTATGTTATATGCGCGCCCGCTGGCTCTCCGGACATATTCCTTGACTATGATTTGTCATGTGTAAGGTTGGTGCGCCACGAATACCACATCCGCGATGCACCGTCACTTAATTAGGACTTAGACCCTTACTTAGGTCGGCGTTGGATTCAATGATTTAAGATGTTGATTTGGAGAAGAACATAGATATTATTTTGTTCCAAACCCTTTTTGACAGTTCCTAATTATGTGAACTAGATGATATCGGTTTATCGGTACTATATATTATATATCCGTAGCTTCGTCATAATTCCGTCCTTCCTTTACTTTTTTTGAACGGAGCAAAAGTAGTTTGTAAACATTGCAGCAGGTGGGTACTACTACTATAGGTACTCTTTTGCTCTGTTTACGTTTCCGTATTAATCCAAGTATCCGTTAATAATCAGTCTATGTTCTTTAAGCTTAAATAATTTATGGTATTACAAGATGCGATTACTAATCTCACTTGGATTATCTAGCTTTTAATTTACCCATTTTTGACCTCTCCACGAGACGAACCCCTTCGGTGGGTCTCGAGTTCATCCTACTTGAATTGCCTGCAAATATTAGAATAATACTATTTAGCATACAAACTTCAAAGCAACATTGCCATAAATATACTAGGATGAAGATGAAAGAAGAAAACAATCCAGTCAAAGCACCTGTCAGAATAATGTAAAATTTTCTTTTTACTGTAAAATAAATTATTGTTTTATCCTCATATCATTATAGTTCAGGCCGGTTGATTTTAGAACTATGCATGCGAAGAGGAAAATAAAATGTGATGGAAAATAAACAGTCTCCATCCAAGAAGAAGTTATTGTCCATCCAAGAAGAGAAATTGATACGTGAGGTTGATTACGACTATCTCGCAGGAGGCTCGGGCCGCCTGCCTCAGAAACAACTTCTTCTGGGTAAAATTCCCTTTATAACAAAGGTATATTTACTTACGTATGTGTTTTAATAATTGTTACTTTAATTTACAGATTTAGAAATACTTCAGAAGAGTCCAACGCATCGTCCGGCTTCACAAAGAGTACTTGTATCCATCAAACCAAGAGCTCCCGCCATCAAAACTATTTACATAGCAGAAAAGAATCGTTTCAAGGCTAAAAAGGTAACTAATATTTTCTCCTTCCTCATTATGTCAAGGAATATGTTTAATTTTTTTGAATATTAACTTATTTTCCAGGGTTCAGATAAGTCGGGTTCACGTCTTGGCATTGGAGACCATTCTTCTTTTACCACCCGTAAGTAAATATTTGGACATTTTTTGTTTTAGATCGGTATTGTTTATTAATTCAGTTCTGTCGCTATTGCAGATTTCAGTGAAGATGATATAAATGCTATAAATTCAATCGGTTGTGGTACGGAACAGCCTTATACGAAAAGTGAAACAGAAACAGATAAAGCCTCCTCGGTCACTATTCAGGTAGACAGCTCAGCAGTACTTTCGAAATGTTCCCACGCTAACATCAGGCCTCATAAGGTTAACGTGTATAATACAAAACAAAGGTCTGCGGAAAAATGCTATGTTTATACACAACCACAACTAAATATGAACCTTCCTAAAATCGAAGCCAAAACAGATAAAAAGACGTTAAATTCCAATAAAGTCGATATTGCCACATTAATTGTCACGAACACATCTTCAGAAGATATTGTACCCCCTACTGGTGCCACAATTACCGAATTGAATAAAAGAATAGATCATTTGGAGCGTAAAATTTTGAGACAAGAAATGGTTTTCCGTTCAATAGATCCTAATATCCCTCTGTCTTCATCAGATGAAGAGCCTAAAGGTAACATAATGGGAACTACATCTGGGAACGGGAGGCCTGGGTGTAGCTACGTCCAGCAATATAGCCACGTGCCGGAAACATCAGCGTTCCAGCGGTATGCGCAGCAAGCGGCGCCACTTTCTCCGAGCAAAGCTACCACTTTAGAAAAAGAACATAATTCTGAGCAATATGGTCGAGATTTCACCGCATACGACGGAATCACTGCTCGAGGCCGGCGACAATGTGCGTCAGTGCCATGCAAACGTGAAGATATCCCAAAAATTGCGGCCGAAAGAGTCCATAAGATTCGACATAAACTTAATCCAGTGCGAGATTATCGGCTGATGGATACAGTCCATTATTTAGCGCAAGGTGAATTTGCTCCGCGCGACGATGGCATCAAATTAACACCTTCAAGGGAAGCTGTACTTAGCGATATTATTTGGGAAGACGTTTGTAGGACACATTGGCCCAACGCTCGGCTCGGCCGACGAATGGCCCACTCGGAGAGATGTAGCACTAGATGTGAGCTACAGCGACTGATCGACAGCTTGCTGCGGGAGCGCGTGGCGCACGTCGAACGTCGCCGGCGCCGTCACTATAGAATAGTTAAACTGAACCATCGACATGAAAGCTGTAGACCCATGGGCAAGACTGGGGATATTATCGTGGCGAGTCATAAAAATAGACAGGGCGAGGAGGTGGCGATAAGCGACCACAACGCTGCGAGCGCGATGATCGCCGACCGACGTTGGGATGAGTCGAGTTCGCGCAGAACTCCGAGAAGTCATGACCGGTTGGGATTAGAGTCACGACAAAAACGTCATTCTTTGGAGCAGCGCAGATTTGGATACGAAGATTGTGCTCCAGGTCCAAGTTACGCAACCAGATCCCCAACGAGGAGAGACCCAACTTGTTGCTACCAGACGTCCAGCCCGATGAAGGCGGACAGGCGTGCTCCAATTCCGAAGAAACGTCGCAATGGAAGCCGTGACTTAACTAGCGGCAGTAGTTCTACGTGCAAGCCAAGGAATCCTCGGCTGGTCGTCAAAAAAGTAGCATCGCATCGCAAGTACGCTAGAGAGGAACCTAACCTCGAACATTATATCTTGCTGCCAACCCTAGTTGTACGCACACCATCTAATATGAAACGTCAGAAGAAGTTCAATGAATTGTATCATCGCATTCTTAACATACAACTAAACAACGGTAGGTATTCCTTGTACTTCTTTACGGAAAATAATTTCAAGCGAATGAAATGTCATATTTTTACAATTAAATGCTTTATGATTTTATTTGGCTTCAGTTTCCAACAGTATTTTTAAATATTGATATCGTTTTTTCAGCTCAAAACAGTACCGCTCCTGAACCCGCCCATCCGAGCACCTCACAGGGCCCCAACACGAAGGACATTGGACTGAACATCAATATCACATTGTCCAACCATTAGGTACCTGTAAATGAAAAGAATAAATATCAATGTGAATCTCCCAAAAGATAATTATTAATATTTCATATAATTTTGTTTTATATGCAAATTTAATCTTTTTCAAATACAGTATACCCTTGGATGCAAGCTTTTTTTCTTTAGCAACATCTTCATCAAACTTTTTTTGATTTGTCAGCCCTTATTTATCTTCTTCGCAAAGAATCTTATGGGAATTACAGGAACTATTTCAAAATAATAGTTGAACACACAAATATTGCTTTCTCTGCAATCGTCATTTCTACGAAACGAGTCGCCGTATTCAATCATGTCTAGTATGGAGCAAGGCCAAGCTCCGGAACATTGCACGTGGCGTTGTTTACCTACTTAATAGTCTTGGTTGCATTTACATTTTTATGACTGGCCGGTCAACGTTGAAGACTACCTACAAGGCTACAACCTTCCTGGGATATCAAAATTAAAGGAATTTTACTGTCCATTTGAATAGAAATCCTCATTTCAGTACTTGCAACCGGGGTGAGTGTATGCTGTGTATGACTAGATTTATAGATGTAGACGAAGGAAAAGAAAAATATGAGGATCATGGCAGGTGCTATATGATTTAACCCCTTGGACAGGTTAGAATTGTTTTGATCCTTCATACAGGAGATCGAGATCGATAGATAATGTCGAGATCCAAGAGAAAGTGGTCTGAAGAGCGAGCGAAGTGCGCTCGAAAATTTTAACACTACTTGGTTACAATTGTTTCGATGTACTAGAGCGATATGGATTGATTTATTATTATTTAGCCACGAACCCATACTAAAGATATGAATAATATTATCATATATATAATTCTACTGTGCGTGTGTATGTCATTGAACTCCTCCTAAACGGCTGGACCGATTTGAATGATTTTTTTTGTATGCCTTTGGGTGGCACCCTGGATGGTTTAGATTCACAAATTAGCCCGACAGATGGCGCTGCAGTCGTTATCTAGGTTTGACGCAGACGAAGTTGCGCGGGACACCTAGTATTATTATATAGGTGCAGTTCTCTCCCTGTACAATAACAAAGCCACGAATCCTACCTACTAATTTTATAAAAATGCGTCGCACGAAGCACCATAATTAGAAGAAGAAAGGGTAGCGTGGTGTGATCATTAATATGGATGTCAGCTGCCTTTGTATCATCGCATTATATATTTATTTTTTTCGCTGAATCACATACAACACTGATGTAAAGTTCCTACCGTATGAAGCTACAGGACTGATCGAAGAGTCTAGAGTGATTAAATATGTATAAATAAGAATGCACGAAGAGGACTACACGTTCATTTTTGAGTCTATGGTAGACGCTAGAGGGTTAGGCTGAGGTCTAAGTATATCTACACCTCAACTCTAGCGTGTGCTTAATGTGTATGCTTGAGGGCCTAAAGCTATATCATTTCTTTAATCATGTTTGAGTCCCTTAGAATAGGCGAGTCTATTACTATGGTTACGAACTGGGTATGGGATAAATTAAAAGGGAACTATATTTTCTATCACCAAAATTTATATTTGTCATCAAGTTGTATCACCTAATAAATAGATCTATCGCCACGAAATATTTTCGTTCTCAGATAAACAAAAATTGTTCCCAGGTATGAATTATCAAATTAATGTTAATATATGTGTAAAATAAGAGATCGATAACCAATAAAATTATAATTTTAAGAACGAAGTTTATATTCATGTAATGCAATATATTGCATTACATGAATATAAACTTCGTTCTTATAATAACAGTTATGTTACTTAAATAATAGCTCTGTGCTCAGAATGGTAGATCTGTCACCAAATAAATCGATTATCGATCCCTGACTGCGACTCCTTTTTATTTGATATTTTGTCACCAATACAGTAGTAACATTTTATTTCGTTCAGATATTAAATTAATAGTATTCGTTACCAATTTAATACATCAATTTATAATTTTAATGAAAAAATGATCAAAGGGGCGGAGACAAATTGGCGCGCTTGTCCAATGGTTCAGCAAATGGAGAGTGGATCTACCGCACAATATTGATTGGATGCATGGGAAATGCAACTGCCCTGCGTTTTACAAGAAATATATGTGCAAACATATTATCGGATTAGCCATACGCTTAAAGCTGGCCAACCCCCCACCAGAAGCAAAAAATGTGCTTATCGGCCAGAAAAGAAAAAGGGGGCGCCCTTCGAAATCCAAACCAGCGCTGATTATTCAGTGATTATTGTTTTTTAAGAATAAATATTGATTATTTTAACTTTAATTAAGTGTTTTATCTATTATTCTGCTAGCCATAAGCCAGCTATTTTAAACCAGCGCTGATTGTTCAGTCGTAATTATTTTAAACAATAAATATTGATTATTTTGACTTTAATTGTTTTATTTACTACTCTGCTAAAAATTTTATTTAAATATAATTTATACTACCAGTGGAAATTTAAAACCTTGGGAGTCTAGTTAAGTAGCAGAATCTTTTGGTTGAAACGATGATGACAACCCTAATTTTTTATTTGAACTTAATGCAATTTTCTAGTAACATAATATGATTTATTGGTGATCTCTTTAAATTAGTTTGCTTAAATACTTATTAGGACACACCTATTATAATACATACAAAAACATTTATTTGGTACTAGACCTTATATCTCAGGATTTTAGGTGATTTATTGTGGAACTGATTTTGCATTGTTTGGTGACTACATTTTGGTGACAGATCTACTATTTTGAGGACAAACCCTATTATTTAAGAAACACAAAACTAATTAAATTGGTGATAGCTTAAATGATACCCAAATTAAAACACTACCGGTTAAACGACAAATATGTTTATTAATCACAAAAAACATAACTCAATCACAAATTCACTACTGATCACTATTTACTTAGATATCGCACTTGTAGTTCACTTGGATTCGCTTGGTTTTGTGTAGCCAAAATTCGACTGCCTGCTCTCGCAAACTCGACGGCGACTCGACGTGATATGCCGACCGATCCTTCGAGAAAGTTTCACAACTTTCTGGAACCTTCTTCACAGTTCCATAGTGAAGCATCCTAGGATTATTCTCGAATCTTCTAGACAGTTCCTTAGAGGAACCTTCTAGACTCGCACGTAATCTAGAGTTCTCGTAAAGCAGCCAACGTAACACTATCATCCGGGTATAAACTATAAACCCACTCCGGCCTGACCTCGTACTTAGCAGTACTGCTTGCGACCAGTGAAACAAAGCAGGAAATTGTTAATAAATAACATTCACAGTAGGACAGATATATCGAGGTCAATAATAACTCATAACGCCAGACCAACGCTTGCAATATTTCTCAGCATTAAATTTTCTACCTACTAATTTCCTTCAGTAGCAACTTGCGCTGTCAGGTGTACGTATTGTTGCATCGCTAAACACCACCGTTGATGTGAAGCGACGAGTTCGTCCAGTTGATTGTACACCTGCTATCACTTCTGTTCTATACCGACTTCACTTTATAGTGATATAGTGAACTTAGGATAATTTGTGAGTGACCGTTGAGCGATGACGTCAGAGCTTTGGATACAGTGTGTCTATTCTTAGATAAAGGTGAAACGTATTATAATTGAAAATCAGCAGGTCAATAACCTGTAAAATAAGAAAGTAGGTACTTACGACATAGCCTGTATTTTCTGGAACAAATATAGTTTTCTTTTAATTTTCGATGACGGAGCTAACCAAACGATGTTAGTCGGACATCTATAAATATTTTATCGGAAACGTTTTCCTAGCACACAGTGCCTCCGTATCGATTGAACGTGATATTTATAAGTATAGAGTAAGGTACAGACCGTGACATTTCAATATTAATAACTTCTTCATATACGTTCTAGAAAAGTTTTAAAGTTAATATGTAGGTAATTAACATATTAAATACCCTCTTCCTTCTAATACCTAGCGAGTGTTTGTAGAGAATGATCTGAAGGTGGAAGAGCCCGGGTAGCCCGCCAAATTCAAATATTCTTACGTTTTGTGCAATTTGTAGGTCTGTGTCAGGTTGTATCTATGTTGAACAAAATATGATACGCGACCGTAACACAGAATTACAATCATTAAAATCATCAATAGAACCTTCTAAGTTCATTAAATCTCTACTACTTCATGAAAAAGTTATTCCGTTATTGCGTGGGCGACCTCGCATAATCCTTAACTCAAATTGTTAGACCAAAAAAAAATTGAAATATTCGAGTGCGCATAGACAAACTTGGCTGTTTTTTAAAACTCAGCTCTAACTTTTGCTGAAGAATATCAGGCGGGAGCAAATGAAATGACATAGCATCAAAACTATCAACTCCTCGAGGAGTGCCGACTAAGAAAAATACGCTAGATTTGCCAACAACTAATCCATTCCAACCATAGTATGAACAAAATTGAATTAATTCACTATAACATTAATTGATTAATACATTTTTAGATTACTTAATTAATTTTAGCCTTCAACTTCCTTCAGTTTTCAGTTCATCATCTACCTATTCGTATTTTACCTGAGCTGAAGACACGTCGGCCCTCGTTATACTCTGTAATTATCAATCGACCAACACCCACCCGTAACGATTACAAACATTTTTAATTGCCCAATTACCATGGTTATAGATTGATTGACTATCATGAAACTCAGTTGTTTTGTATAAGAATGTAACGTGTCTGCCTTGCTCCTTTCTCACCATGGAGGGCGTGAAAAAATGGCTGACAGAGCGAAATGCGAAGAAGAACGGGATGTATGTGCATTATAGTCTGCCTAAACGTGAGTATACTCTTTTTTCTCCTGTATTTTAACCTAAATTCATATTATACTTATCTAGTAATTAGTGCTGCATGGTTCTTTTGTCGTCTGACATTGACAGGGTAGTGCTGTCAAGAAACACTATTGATATTGTCTAAGGAACTTGTATTAAAAAAAATGGCGGCCTTAGTTCCAAGTATTGCCACAAGCCAAAAGAACCGTGCAGCAATTTAGTTATCTTGAAAAGAGGGCAATGACATGCTAAAAACTAAGACTAACTTAGGAATTTTGTAAGGTTCAATCGAACCGAATTCGTTATTAACTTGGTATTAGGTTGTGAATAATGAATTGTCTACCTACTTGAGAATCATTGCCTCCACCATTGCCTTTATAAACGGGTCTTTGCCTTGTCTTACTACAGACCTAAGTTTACTTCTACTAGGTATGTTATTAGAATATCAAGGGTATAAGTCGTAAACCTATAATTGAGCATAAACCGTCAAACTTTAAACGAGAGCATTACTTCAGACAAAACCTATTCACGATTCTATTCACAGTACAAAAAAACTAGTTTCAATCGAAAATCGATATTGGAAAAAGAATATTTATTAAACACAGCCCGACTAAAACATTGTGTACATGAAATAAACAGATGACTGAAACGTGTCTGGAAAAACGGGAGCTTGCGTGCTAGCCAGGAAACTATTCGCCTACAGCCGCTCCATAAAACGAATGTAAACACAAACTGCCATATAAAGCTGAAAGCTTTTTTCCTATGCAATTTGTCTGTCTAGAAGCTAGAGAATATCTATTCCTGCTAAAAAAAAACGTTATTGCGAGGTTTAATGATGTAAGGCGCAATCGTGGAATTATTAAGTACTATTTAGGCAAACTGCAATCATGCATGTCGTTTGAAAACCGTACATGAAAACCTTTTTGTACAACATACTGGCAGTTTTCAAAGGTAATGAAATTGGCGGGAATGTCAAATGAAATACTAACTTGTTTTGAGAAATAAATAATTTTAAACCTAATAACTGAATATTGTGTGGTACCTAAATATTTAGCGTACAAGTTTGAAGTCTGCATAAGCGAGCGACTGAATAAAATAATTCCTCGAAACCATGTCAAGTCTAGTAGGTCAAAGCGCAAAAATGTGAGTATTATAGACTGAAAAGTATAATTATAAATAATACTTTTTTTAATTTACTTCAACAAGTCCTAGTTACGACGTGGGTGCGATTCGACCTTAGCGTGATGCCGTGAGTCCGACGTTTTTGCAGAAAATGTCACAAATATTGCAATCACACAACATACCGTGTGACCAGCTAGATTACGTAGGTCCATATAAAGGAGGACATCCTTACTTCCTAACTTTAATAATTATTAAATTCAAAAGTAGGTTTGTTTGTTACCTATTCACGTCTAAACTACTGAACTAATCATCCTGAAAATTTGCATATATGTTTTTCAGGTATACAGAAACGGACATAGAGCACCTTTCATCCCGAAAAAAACTAGGGTTCCCGAGGAAAACAACAATAACGTTCTTAAGACGACACATGTACAATCCCGATTGATTGTCAAATTCTAAATTAACGCGAGCAGAGCCGCGGGCAAAAGCTAGTAAATTATAGGTGTGACTTTTTCAACCTGCTGAAACAAATGCCGAATTGAAGGCGTTCCGTTACAGCTGGGAGCATTCGCCTGTAATGGCTATAAAGTAACAATCACAATCTAAGATTCGATTTTGAACCTTATATTATATATAAACGTTCTCCGGTGGAGAGCAAACAGAACTTAAAGACAGAAAGTATTACAACAAATTTTATCACAACAGTGTGCAACCTGTTAAGGCGCTCCCTCACATGTAACAGTTCAAATTCACTTGATTTCGTACAAAATCGAATCTTGAATTCTTACGTTGCAGGCGAATGCTCCCGGTGAGGGACCGCCATAATGATACAATAGTCATTAAGGTTTAGTCAAACTGAGATTGATAATTTACGTCTCTGGTTTTATCAAACTCCAAATTTTTCGACGGGATAATGTTGCAGTGTCTAAAAGTAGGTATCTGAAAAATGACGGCAACATAAGTATGTTGTCCCTATATTATTAGGTAAGCTTTATAAACTAACCAACTTTTTGAAATAAAACAAGTACTTTAAAGTCCAATTAAACAGTAACATTTAAAATGTAAAATAGTTAATAAGTTAGTGGCAAAAATGCAGTATCTAACTGCTATTTCAAGTTAAATCGAGATATTCTGCAAACTGAATTACTGGTTACCGTGAAACAGTAACTAAACAAAAATAACGTTATGTTATCCTAACAATTAACATTCAATCAATCAATGTTAATGAAATTACATAAAATCGATCAAAAACTTCGACTGAATCTAACTGAACAATGTAAAGTTTAACTAACTATTGAAGCAGACATAAAACTTGGGTCAGCCGCCACGCATAAATGTAACACACTAAAATTGCCAAAGCAATAATAAAAAAAAACAACATATTGCATTATAAACAGTAGGCTCTCTAATTGCTGAACATACTAAGCGTCAATGTATAACAAATTAGTTGTCTAAACAAGTTTAGCCGCCTGTGCCAGTACGTGAATATTGATGGAGTTCGATCACCCCCGGCTGTTCACCTATAACGATCCATTAAATGGTGTCAACACATACCACACGTCACACCAACTAATTTGTTATTATGGAGATACCTTGGATACGCATCTATGACATATTAAGGGTTAGGGCAAAGGTAAGCATTATGTTACTTTAAATAATTCTATTTTACGTAATTTGAATCGAAAAGTTATGAAAACGAAACAAAGTAAATCTGTTTAAATACTTTTGTTTGTAAATGTTTTCTTTTTTGTGTAGTACCTATTTTATTTAAAAGTAAAATATTTCTCTCATAGAACGTGATTCTAGATTTAAATTTCATTACTATTTATTTGTCATAAATAATGAACAGCTCTTTTACTGTCACAATCAAGCAATTAAAAGGTAATAACATTTGTTAATAACTGTTTATTATCTGAAAATATCAATGGTTAGACAGACGGTATTGTATGGATCAGAATTTTGGACCACAAAAGGCATGAATGAAAGGCATTTGCATGTAACTGAGATGAGAATGCTGATGGGTGTTACGAGAATGGATAAAATAAGAAATGAGTACATAAGAGGAAGTCTGAAAGTGGCACCGGTTACTGAAAATTTGTGTGGTAATCGGTTGTCGTGTTATGGGCATGTAATGCTGAGGAATGAAAAAAAATTCTCGAGGAAAGTTTAAGTATGAATGTGGATGGGTATAAGAGTAGAGGAAGACCAAAGCAACGATGGAGGGATTTTGTGAAAAATGATATGGCTAGAAAGGAGGTGACTGCTGAGGTGACGAGTAATAGAGGTATGGAAGAAGAAGACATGCTGCGCCGACACCAAATGAGTTGGGAGAGTGATGATGATAATCGTTAAATATCACAACTCATTTGAATCGTAATTAAATTAATTTTGTCGTCTTAACACACTGGCCACAGTATTTATTTAGAATAGCATCGTCCCTTTTAAGTTTAACAAAATATACATATGCTTACTTAACATAAAATACTTGATTTACTTAATTTTTACACCCCAAAGCACTTTTAAATAGCGGCATAATTAAAAACACTTAATCTTAATTAACCCAGTTACATGCAAACACTGAATTATGTATGCAAGCATGAACTTGTCGCATATCATTATTATACTGAAACTCTTTGACGGGCTAAAGAACATCAGCTAAAGTGATTATTAAAAATATAAACGAACACAATATTAAGGGCGAAGACATGTCAGAAATTCCCAAAATATAGACAAACAGGATTGTTTTTAGGGTTCCGTACCCAAAGGGTAAAATCGGGACCCTATTACTAAGACTCCACTGTCCGTCTGTTTGTCTGACTGTCTGCCACCAGGCTGTATCTTATGAATCATGGTAGCTAAACCGTGGAAATTTTCACAGGTGATATATTTCTATTGCTGCTATGACAACTAGTAAGTAATAATAAAAATATAAATTATTAGCGGAGGTCCCGCGTAGTTCCTGTTCCTGTGGGAGTACCGGGATAAAAAATAGCCTATGTTACTCGCTGATAACGTAGCTATCCATTGCTAAAATCAATTTTCATTCAAATCGGTCCAGTAGTTTTTAAGTTTATTCGTTAGATACAAAAATACAAATCATTCCTCTTTATAATATTAGTATAGAATATAGATATAGAACTATAGATATAGATTTAATAATTAAATGGGGTTCCCATACAAGAAACGTGATTTTTTCGGTTTATGGTACGGAACCCTTCGTATGCGAGTCCGAATCGCACTTGGCCAGTTTTTAGTAATTCTGCAAAAAAACACTGTTTATTGGAGCCCTAATTTTGCACGTAGGGTGTGTTTACGCCCTAAGAATGTAAGGTCAGCAGATATGTCGCGATAAGTCGCCTACAACAGGCTGTTAGCGCATAAATCCTGTAATCTACCACCAGAAATAACCAAGCCTTCGAACAGGATGTTTCTTATGCAGTCACGTAATAATAATTAAAAAAAACAGTTTATTAATCATGATTATTGCCATGTGACCCTAACATAATATCACGCTTGTATTCCTCAACGGTATAGGTAGAGAACCCGAGAAAAGTAGGAATACACCACTTGTTACAGCCCCGTTCTACAAATCACGTGGTAGGAGGCACGCCTTATGCCATTCATTCATCATTTAGTCACTTGTTTCTAAGAATAGTTTGAATAAAAGAAATAATGTAGTTATCCATAGTTTCATTCAATCTCAAGCGTCGTCAAAAACTTGGAATGGATACTAAAACCGAGCGCAGGTTGGGTCAGACAAACCAACAAAATTCGTAACAGTCCTAGACTAACTAGAATGATTCATTGAAAGCTTAAAATAGAAAGTTCAAATTGCATCATTTGTACCCAAAGCTCATCATTGTCATCATCTGCCTAGCTTATTCCCAACTAAGTTGGGGTCGGCTTCCAGTCAAACCGGATACACTTGCTTATCAGCATTTCACATGAAGGGACTACCGATCTGATCTCCATAAGTCCACAGCTACTAGGTAATACGATAGTCCTTGGTAAGACAGGTCTCCTATTATACTCTCAACTAGAGAGTGAGAGAGCTTGAGAGTCTTATACTCGTGCAGGAGCGGCGTGAGATGATCCTGCAATCTTCATACGAGGCGTGGAAATACCGGCAGCTCAATAGACGGATCTCTAAATCCTTGAAAAGCGACCTCCACCGTTTTAAAACCGAGCGTATTAAAGACGCAATTCAGCGTAATAAAGGCTCTAAGTTATTTGCTAGAGATCTGGCTATGGGCAGAACTAGCTCACGAAACTGAAAACCAACGATGGCAGGATCGTATCCGCCAAACCGGAGCTACTGAGAAAGATCGAGAGTTTCTATGGGTAGTTGTACACGTCAACCAGTAAACACCGTTGTAAATGTAGCGAACGACCCAAGAGCTAGACTGACCCGACACTATAAAGAAGACATCCCGGACGTCAGCCTATACAGAGATTAGGATGACTCTGAAACAGCTTTACAACAACAAGGCACCGCGTGATGATGGAATTACGGCCGAACTCCTGAAGGTGGGTGGAAAACAGGTACTTAAGGTCCTTCAGAAGCTGTTTAATTCCGTCATACTCGAGGGGAAATTGCCACAGGCACGGTGCAGTGGCGTGTTGCTACTCTTCTTCAAGAAGGGTGCCAATGCTCGGCTGAAGAATTATAGGCCCATCTCACTTCTAAGCCATGCCTGCAAGTTGTTTTCAAGAGTCATCACGACTCGTCTCGCGCGTCGGTTTGGCGATTTCCAGCCTCCCGAAAAGCCGGTTTTCGAAAAGGCTTTAACACCGTAGACCACATACATACGCTGCGGCAGGTCAAACAGAAGACCTAAGAGTATAACCTGCCTGTCTGTTTAGCTTTTATGGACTACGAGAAAGCCTTCGATTCAATCGAGACTTGGCTGTGCTGCAGTCTATCCAACGGTGACAAATCGACTATCGGTACATCGAGGTGTCGAAGTGTTTGTACTCATACAAAAACGCCACCATAACAGTCCGACTTCGGAACGAGACCTCGGAACCTATCCTTCTGCAGCGAGGTGTGAGACAGGGAGACGTCATATCTCAGAAACTATTCACCGCTGCACTGCAGATGTCTTCAAGGTTCTGGACTAGAGAGGACTAGGCATCAACGTCACTGGCGAGTACATCTCTTACCTTCAGTTTACCGACGATATAGTGGTTAGAGCTGAGACCATGGAGGACCTCAGTACAATGCTCGATCACCTAAATAGAGCTTCCGAAAGAGAGGGTCTTGAAATGAACATGGACAAAACCAAGGTCATTTTAAATGCTCATGTAACATCCACTTCTATCAAGATCGGAGACCTGGGACAAACGGTCCAGTTAGGTAGGTCTAACTTCGAGAAAGAGCTTAGGTCAATCGTCGAATCTGACTCCGCTGCACGTTCGGGAAGTTGCGTGGTATCTTCTCGCCCAACTTACCGCAGTGTCTTAATACGATAGTCTATGCCCAGTGTGTATTGCCAGTGATACATACGGGTCGAAACGTGATCGGTCACAATGGGCCTCATCAGAAGGCTAAAAGTCATCCAAAGGGTAATGGAGAGGGCTATGCTCGGAGATTCCTTGGGTGATCAAATCAGAAATGAGGACATCCGCAAGAAAAACAAGTTTACCGACATAGCCCGAAGAATTGCCAAACTTAAGTGGCAGTGGGTAGAGCACATTGCTCGCAGAACGGATGAAGCCGAAAAGTTCTGGAGTAGCAACCGCGAACCGGAAGACGTTGCGTTGGAAGGCCTCCCACTAGGTGGACCGATGACCTGGTGAAGGTTGCGGGGATCCACTGCATGCAAGTCGCAAGTGACAGGTCAATGTGGTGACACTTGGGGGAGGTTTATGTCCAGCAGTGAACGTCTTTCGGCTGAAATGATGCTGGTAAGACAGGTTGCTGGTTTTCAGACCTTCGGGTTTCGACCAACAAAATAACTTGATTAAATATGCAAGTGTGTCTTCAGCATCCTTCGGCTTTTTCTATAATAAAAACAGAAAACAACAGGCTGATAAAGTGAGCACTCTGTATAAAGTCAATCAGTAAATCACCGGTCGCAATATCGCAGAAGACGATCGCTTGAACTGCGCCGACATTACTTTCAGTTTCAGTGAGCTTTTGCTGCCGCCCACTTTACTTCTATCTTGCTTAATTAAAATGTTCTGATATTCTGGAATAAATAAATAACTTAAACCAGGTAAGTGACGAAGAAGTTTAAAATAAACGTGATATAAAAGAAAATGTTCTATGTATATCTATCTATATATCTCATCATTATGTTGCAACAAATTACTGCCAAAATGATATGCCAGCTTGTTGATATGTTCCTAATTTTAACATTGTCACTAAATATCATCAACACATGTTTTTTTTTACCGTCAAACTTCTCTTTTAATCATTTCACCTCTATAACTGTACCAATATTAACCTACTTTCAAGTACATACCCACTTCAATTAATCGAATTCTATTACACACTTTTGCTTACAAGTAACTTCATGGCATGTCTATTCTTTCGTAAAGGTGGCACATACCTACTGTTCAGATGTAATTCGAGTACATTGACTCGCAAAGAAGACAGACAGACAGAAGGTAGTCGTTACAAGAAGTCGGTGTACCGAAAGTCTGACAACCAGTCTTACCAAGGGGTATCGTATTACCCAGTACTAATTGGGTTGTGGAGGTCAGATAGGCTGTCGGTTCATACAAAATACTGGTATTCAGCTGTATCCAGTTAGACATAAACCGACCCCAACATAGTTGGGAAAAGGCTAAGCGTCTGCCTAGCCTTTTCTTCATGTCATGAAGTTAAGCTCGTATAAACACCATTATTTACATACTGGGTATATGTAAGTCTCGTGAAGCTTTCAGACTTATATTGTACTCCGTTTGTGCCGCTTACTTGGTAACTTTTGGAGAAAGAATTGTGTTTTTTTTTTGTGGAAAAGTTCTCTCTTGTTTCAGTATATTTTAAACAAAAAAAAGAGTGTTTATTAAATGGTTTAAAATGTAGTATGTTTTTAAAAAAAATCTTGTCGGAGTATAATTTTTAAGTGGAAAGAACATTTTGCTTTTATAATCTGTTCGCCCCAGAATAAAACGATAACGATATTCTATTCTTGTAGAAAAGACGGATTTTGTTGGAAATGTATAATCCTACATTTTGATACTTATACATATTTTTATTACTATTATAGATTTGTAGTTTGTAAATAATGTACTTACATATCTTTAAAGTTTAAATTATAAATTAAAAAAAAAAACTCACATTTTATTTCCAGAATAATCAAGTACCTTATTTAAAAAACAAACCATACATAATTCCATTAACACGTACATAATAATACAATTAACGTTATCAGCTTTTCCATCTGAAATGAACGTGTTTAACCTTCACAAAGTTCCTTCATTAGTCGTAGGCGTAGTATCAGCAGCCCAGCTTCGCCAGTGGGCGCGGGGCGGCGCGGAGAGCAGGCTGGAGCGAGCTGTCCTGGCCGGGCAAGGTCGGCGCCTGCTGGCCGAGGCCGAAGGCTTCTCGCTGTCCAACCACCTGTCAGCATTGGTCACCAAGTGTAATGCACTGCATGCTGCTGTGGAAAAAGGCTCGCTGCTTGAGCTCCAGGTACTACTGGTAATATGCCCTTGAATTACAGAGTGACGTAAAGATAATGGCATCAAAAATTTTGCAAATGGTGGAAACTAGCTGAGTTCGATAAAAATGTCTAGGGACGACCACTGGACCTTCATCATCATCATCATTTCAGCTGAAAGACGTCCACTGCTGGACATAGGCGGTACTTGGGGGACCAAGTGTCGCCACAATGACCGGTCCCCTGCGACCCGCATCCAGCGGGAAAAAAATACTTTGCCCGATCCAGGATCTGAACCCTCAAATTCTGCAGTTGGCTTGCGATCACTTGCGACACACCAACAAGGCAGATGGCTCTGCTAATTACTCTATTAAACTTACAGACTTTAGAAACTAGACCTGAAATTAATAGTTATATAAATATTAACATTAAATTATTAAAGTCGACTACTTCCGCGGTACCCCGTTTACATATTTCATGGACAGGCTGAAATACCAGCGGTACGCAAACAACGTGGCGCCTACCTTCATGACATGTAGTATCTCTGTAAATATGTACTCGACTTGATACACAAAATGATGGAATAGCATTGGCTAGAAAACAAAGCTTTGGTTAGTATACTCAATGTTTCCCTGAAACAGCGATAGAACACAATGCTAAGTCTGAATTTTGACATAACAATGAAAGAGAAACAAACATTAAATTCCTATTGGTAACAAAATTTTAACAACCTGATTTATACTTTTAATTTACATGATTTTCAGGAATTGAACTACTTTTTCGGCCGATACAAAATGTCCTGAGAATATGAAGGAAGATTTAATGTTTCCTCTAAGCCAATCGCTGAAACATAACACCTAAAAAAACGAACTAATTACTGATTAACACGAACTGACACAGCATCTACGATCTCGTAGCAATTTGCTACGCCGTAGCGCTACGAACCGTAGCACGATAACTAACATTGTTTACGAGACTTCCAACTCCGTGAATGTTTAACTCAGGAGTTGCTGGAGAGCGACTACAACCGGCGTAAATACGTGATGTGCCGGGACGAAGCCGGCGTGGGGCTGCTGCACAAAGCCGTCTTCTACGACTACATGGACATTGCTGAGTATCTCGTGAGGAATTACCCACAGATAGTGCATCAAAAGGATTCTGTGAGTGATTGTTTTAGTACCTATATAGTTTATAGATAAATCATGTAATAATACATAGTCTCTGACCATGTATTACTTTAGTTAAATTTTTTACCGCCACAGACGTCTATGGACGTCAAATCGAAAAGTGCTCACGACGCCACGGACAGCATGGCACGTCGAAAATACACCTTTTTTTACAGTTGTTTAGCGTAGAGAACACAGAATTTCGTTATTGACGTGGCGGTCGAAAGGTTAAACATCTTGTAACTCTTAAGACACAACTTAAGACGAAGTTTCTCGAGATAAGAAGAAACAATTATCTAAACCTCTGAACTATCACGACATTTACCAACGGCCAAACGGCCAGCCAGCCAGCTTCAAAGTGATACAATGCTACTTATGCTGATTACCTTTCCGGCCACAGGAAGGGCGCGATCTGCTGGTCAAGCAAACGCAATCATAGACAAACCCTCTCAAAAACGATTCATTGCTTGCTATCTATGTTCTTACGATGGCAGGAAGGTCGCACCCTCCTACACCACCCATCAGTATACTCTGCTACTATCACATTAATTAAGCACAGGTCAAGCAAACACAATCATCAAACCTTCTCGAAAACGATAGGCACATTGCTTGCTAGCCATGTCCTTACGTTGACAGGAAGGTCGCACCCCCCTGCACTACACATCACTGAGCCGCGACTCTGCCTCGCTGTCCACGCTGCTGGAGGGTGCGGGCGCGGCGCGGGGGGTGAGGGACGCGGCAGGCCGCACGCCCGCACATTACCGCGGACAGGCGCGAGAGCTGCTCGCGCTTCCCGACGTCATGACGCGCGATAACAAGAGCACACCAGGTTAGTGGACATGGACCTTTATTTATTATTAAGTTTTAAGATAGAACTGGAGTAAATTGGAAAGATAGGATACCAAATTTTCTTTTATACTAATTAATTGATTAACATTATGTAATAAATCGTACTTCATTTATTTATTTTTAACGGAAAAGTTTTAACTAAAAAGTTTTTACCAAGAAGTGTCAGAGTCGCCTGTTTTAAGTGCAACGTTAGCTTGTTAGTTCATTCATTCAATATTGAAAATTGTGCCATTTGGAAGGATTCATGAAAAACTAATAAAGTAATAACGTAACTAAACATATGTCCATGTTCGCGGGGTTTACCCCGCAAACATGGACATATGTTTGTGGCCAGAAATTGCACAAAACAAAGGTTTTGAAGGAGAAAAAGGAACCTTTGCCCAGCAGTGGGCACAATACAGGGTGTAAACGGACTCTTCACGAAGCCGTCAACCAAGCATTCTGTACATCAAACTAAGTAATTTAACGTAAAAATTATTGCTGGGATAAGACTTATTTTTTCATGAATCCATCGCATTCAAAATATTGTGCTGATGGATGGATTGAATAGTACGGGGGTAATGAAGGCGCCTTGAGTAAAAAAATACATTAAAAACATAAATTAAAAAAACAAACTTATAAAAAAGTTGGGACTTTGACCCCCAATCTCGGTAACCAGATGTATGCTCTAGAACAAAAAAAATGATCGCAATGACGGGGAGAACAAGTGCCTTTCGGCTTCTTTAAGAGTCTTTTTACACCCTCTATAAGTATAGTAGTTAAGAAAAAAAAAACTTATCTAAAAGTTCTGAAAGTTTATTCGAAATCTCTTATTAAAATATGTTTCTTGATTTGACATTTTTATGAATTAATTTATTCCGCTGCTTGAGAAATAATTTTTATACTAGCATTGAATATAATATCGTAAATAATATAATATAGTATCAAAACATACTTATCGATACGTTAGGTATGATAACAGCAAGGATCATCACATAATCCTTTGTGTAATGAAGATTTCATTTATCTATCGCTTTCGTCACGTGATTACGGTAATTTTTGAAACATTTCCATACTAATAAATGGTAATTTATAGTTATTGAAATTCAGAACAAGAGTTAACATGAGGTTTCATAAAGCAAAAGAATATCACACTCATCATCATTTGCCTACCCAGGGATCGCAGCTGAAATACAGTATTTTTCATGGGACAACTTATCTGACCACCACAACCCAGCTACTGACCAAAATGGTACCCATTGGTCAGATTTTCTGGCTTCTGACTATCCGTAACGACAGAACAGAACCACACTATCTGCTGCAGTTTAAATTTCGTGCTAAACCTAAGCAAAACCGATTTCGTTTCCGCAATCAACCGAACACATATAGCATTCTAAACTCCTTAAAATTTCCAAGTCATTATAAAAGAACTTTCACAATGTATTTTACTGTTTGTACACGAAATCGGGGCAACTATCGACTACATCGAACGACCAGTTTAAAGTCACGAGTACCTAGTACCAGTGGTGGGTAATCACCCAATTTGTTGCATACATTATATTAAATTTTATTGTATGAATAATATGCATGTTTATAAGCTATGCGGTTGCAGTAAATGAAGTAATACGGCCGAATGTAGGCTACCAAACAATACTTGTACATGGATATTGTTATTAAGATTTAAAAAGTATTTATGTTTTTGATCCCCTTCAGCCACTTTGACTCTATTAATTATAATTTAAAAAAACATATTTAACACATCAATCTTAAATGCTATGCTAGCTATAAACTCAACAAAACTAAAGTAAGAAGAAGAAAAGCGTAAAGCGTCAAGTTTTTACAAAGCAACGTAACGAGCAAGTCTTTCAGTTACACTTACACAATAGTTGACAATTACAAATTGCGCGACTTGACATGCCACTAAATAGAAGGTAGTACATTTTTCTCGCCCCGGATAAATGGGACATTTGAATAACCGTAATAAATGAATTCCTTAGAAATCATTGAATTTTTCGCTTAACGTCAACACAACCACGAACAACAAATCTAATTCTAATATGTCCTGATTGATAAAGATAATTGAACAAAAGCTAATAACACACAGAAAACTATATCAAAAGATACCAATCGACACAAACAACACCAAAATAAGTGACGTCGACGAGCATGGCCATTACATTCCATAAATAGACAAAAACCTTACCACAACTAATCTTTTTTTTTCATCCAATCGCAATACAGACAGATAGTATCCTATTGATTACATATTCCTTGGAAAGCACGTGCCGACTATAGGTGCACTGTTTGAAACCACCAATTATCGGCACACACCGTACTAAAATACACTACTGGAAAAATACACTGGCCAGTAAAAAAAAAAAAGCAAATCACTATGCCACATTTGAAATTGTAATGTGTGGGAGCTAATGGTAGAATTTCGGTGGCATGTAATGCATTCAACTCTTTGTTGCTTACAGATTTAGGATTCCGTCACACCTAGAAAGTTTTCAGGCTGGAAAACTTTAGGGAGGAATTGAATTGTATATAGGATTTTGTTGACAATAAAAGTTTAAAGTTGGCCACTGTATCATTTATATACTACATATAGACTTACGAATTTTGAGGGCTATAGTTAGCAGACGATTATCAAAAACTCTTTTCTTTTCAATATGTTTGAAAATGATTTTGTTTCGCCGTGAATAAACCTATCACATGCCAAACAAGCATTTAAATTGCAGACTATTATGTCTATTTTATCTTGGCATATAAATACCTACAAGTTATTAGTTGGTAGCCATTCGTGTCGCGATGCCCTCCACATAGATAAGTATTTTAGCGTTGAAGAAGTGTCGGACGTACCAGACATGTTTATGTTAGTCAAATTTAAGACCCAACAATTTATGGTCTTGAAAACTGCATTCATTTATTTTTTGATGCATAAGAAATATTTATAGTTTAAGTGCCCAGCTGCAAAATAGCGTAGTTGGTTGATATTAATTACTTATATCAACAATATGTATAATTTACTGACATTATAAACTGCATACATAAAAGAAGTTACAATATAATGCCCCTACAATAGTTGTGGACGCATGGCATGTTTCATGGAGTACTGCGTTTCTGCCGCACGTTTTTATTATATCCACCTATCCCTAGCGAGAGCCACCTATCATGATACTGGATGAAAGGTGGTTGCAAGGGCGTTGCGGCACCTCTTGGGAGAGCTTATGGCCTTAGACTATGCTAGGCTAGAAGACTAGAGTAGTATTATTACCATAGAAAAAAAACGGTTCACATAAACAAGTGTATCTTTAATTTAATCCTCTTCGTCATAAATGTTGATAGCTTAGATTTTGAGAAAGCTGCTACGTTCATTACTATGCATATCAACACAGACGATTTCGTTACTTATAAAGCTGTAGTATTCTGTTGTTCGTGACGAAACAAGACATTATGGTAAGCAGATCTTAACATTCCAAAGTAGGTATCTTGTCGCATTCATAATGTATCAATTTGAGAGTCCTAGATCTGTTTATCGAGTACTTGAATCTGTCTGAATGAATTATTAATTTGTTGATGGAAAATGTTAATATTTTTGGCTGGTTTTTTGGAGTCTATGCCTTCAAACTAAAAAGGCATTTTCCTTCAAAGAAATTTTACAGAAAATATCGGAGTTGTTATCAACTTTCCATATGAACGGACATTCAGAAAGTATTAAATAGCTTTCCTGCTAGCTCCCACGTTTAAAGCAATTTGTGGGTATTTTTTTACCCTAAAGAACTATTTTAACTTTCCATTACAGCTCATATTATAATAATTATCACAACAGACACATCAATAACGGTTGCATGGTGCCTCTGTCACGACATTGTCTGTCAGCGGCTTGTCCATTCCGATATTACAGGCATACATTAATTTCATTAACGTGTAGAAGGCTCGGCTTTCAGGCTTGGTGTTGCGTGGTCATGAATATTTATTTTTATGGAAGCCTTTCTATTCTGAAGGCACGACACACCCCTTTTATTATATTTTTATTTATAACTCCCGAAAACGATTGGTCATTCTTGACTGTAACTTATCCGCGAAGGCCATCGATTCGTTACGTGTTTAGTAATAGGTACATGCGACGTAATATGACGTACAACTTATTTTTACTTGAAAGGTGTTTAGAGGGTCCGCAATTAAGTTGGCAAAATAAGTCATTAATGTGTCTACAAAAATATAAAAGAAAAAAGAAAAATTATAAGCTTTGTTATGTACGAATATTTCCGGCTTGTAAAATAGAATATTTGCAAAACAAAAATGTTTCTTAGCTTTCTTAAATTACTTAATACGATTCGAAATTATGGTAGACCTGATGCTTTTACAGGTCGCCACTTTAAAACACGTTGCATAAATTATTTATGTGACATTTCCTTCCCGAATGTTTTAAACTCATTCTGGTTGAAATAATTTATTGGAACAAATCGTTATCAACACCGAAAATTACTGAAAGGCCCATTCATAACACTATAACAGCAATTTTAATTAAGTTAACATCACGCCCGAATAGCTAACACTTGAAACTTAAAGAATTTGGTTATGAAGTGTATCACGCGTACAATCTAGTTTGTTTTCTGACTGTTTTGTTGGTTCCCATTATGTTAATCTCGGTTAGCGTGTAGTGGCACGCAAACTTGTTGCTTTCGCCAATTTCGTACCTTCATATTATTTGTTTCGTAATAAAATCCAACACCTTTTTATGGCTGTTGGATGTCAAAGAGTTTTTGATAGGTAATTTTTTTAGTTAGAGTTTGGGTGTTTGAAAAATTGCTGTTATGAGAAATTGCTACTACTAGATACGACTTCAGGTCATGTCTTGAAAAAATATAAGTTTTTCAGTAAGGTTTGTAGCAAGGCATCTGGCGTAAACCAATTTAAAAAATCATTAAGATTTTCAATCCAAGACATCATAATATCATCTGTTTAGACTTTTCCCAACTATGTTGGGGTCGACTTCCAGTCTAACAGTCCGGATGCAGCTGAATACCAGTATTTTACATGGAGCGACTGTCTATTTAACCTCCACAACCCAGTTAGTACTGGGTAATACGATACCCCTTGGTGAGGCTGGTTTTCAGACTTTTTGGGCCACTGACTACCTAACGACTGTAAAAGATCTACGCCCATCCACAGATCAACCTAGGCAAGCACGGCTTACCCTAAAGATCGACCCGAGCAGCTGTTATTATTTAGCCACGAGCTCCTCCATCTAATACATCATAACGTCAATCAAAAATAAAATGAGCAGAAAAAAACTTCCACACTTTTGAAGACCCGAACGAAAAGCTGATGTCCAAAACATTCGTTTTATACGCGATTCAGTGTTATGTTTCACATTTAGGATGACGGAGTACCTAACCCTACCTACGCTGAAAATAACATACATCGATAAAAGCTTTTTTCGACCCTTTTCAAGTATCAAACCTAAAATGATAGGTATAAGTGTTTGTATGTGTATTTGTATTTGTTGTGTATTTGTGTCTGTTTATGGGTCTCGGACCTGAAATAAATGAATTATTATTATTATATTATATATTCGTTTAAAAATATCTTGTGCCTGATTTTCACTAAAACACTGTGCCCTGTATGTGGAGTAATCAGTGGCGTAGCTAGCATGGGTGGCACCCGGTGCAGATATTGTAGGTGTCACCCCAAAAATCAATCAAAACTTTTAAAATGAAAGTAATAATAATTTATTAAAATATGGCAAATTATTTTTTTTACATTAATTTATTATTAATCAACGATGTGTGAAGCAAATTTAGTTAGTAAAAAATTAAAATTTCTTCCTTGTAGCTTTGATGGGCTTGCGATTTCTCTATACAAATTTTGACGAAATGAACGTTTCGTATTCCTCTTTCTTCTTCCTGAATAATGTCTCTAGAGCTATCATTTCTTTTTCATAAAATCAAGGTCTACTGTCGTCCCTGTCATTTCCTTTTTTTCAACAACTAATAAGTGAAGGAAATATGACAAAAAATCCTCATTTTTATGGCCGTGATTAGAGGACTACCAGACAACTTCTATTTTTTTTTACATTAAAGTAATTTATACGAACCAGACATATTCTTGTTTAAAAAAATATGTCAAAAATAATTGAATCGCCTCAGTTTTCGAGGAGAAAAAAGAAGAAAATGAATCGTCGATATCCTCAACATTTTTGTGATATAATTGGTCTGAGCTGCAACTGTCTCTATCGCACTCTACGGGGGCAGGCTTGACACAGTGCGACGGCAATAGTTTCTACAAATACCTTCTATTCAAATTCCTCGCAGGCCGTCTCCTCTGAACACTTGCAAGCTCCGAAATCACGTCACCAAAATTTATTTTCTATCGTTATGTTTGCTTTATGTTCTATCGTTAAAATGCCAAAATTGTTTAATCTGGTTTCAGTCATTGTAGCAAGTAACTTTTATTAATTTTTATTTACTGAAACTCCTCTCCCATCGTGTGAGGGGAGTTTCAGCAAATAGTTGCTTCATGTGAGTCATACGAAGCAACTGATACGCATATAGTTATAAATTACTTTAGTGCGACCATTAGATTCCGAAGAGATTCTGTAAAATCCCATCCCACAATTAATTTTAAATAATCCAAAGTCACCCAATTAGAGGAGAGGAGAGAAGTTCTGTTTCTGATACCTCATTGTAAAAGCCAGTAAAGGAGACGGGGATTTCTGGGCCAGATTGTAATAAGTTGAGATATGGTTTAAAAAAAGAGTTGACGGACGGTTATCACCCAATTAGGGGTGACACCCGTCCGTCAGAGCGGGCCGCCCTCGCCGCCCCCCCCTACCTACGCCACTGGGAGTAATTAAGTATCTAATAACTGTATTAAGGTACCTTCACAGTTAACAATTACCTACTACCTAAAAGTTATAAACCTAAAGCTTTGTGTAATAAAAAGTTATAACCAAAAATCCAACTACTTTGAATACCATTCAAAAGAATACTTTGTAATCAATGATTGTCCTACATTGAAAGGAAGGGGCCCGAAGGGCATACACCAGGTGTATGTCATCGATCGATGGCCAAGTCATTAAACATTAAAACCTATCTGTCTGACTTACAGTCTACCTGAATAATATAACGAATGTCCTTGACACTTCAGGTCGACATGAATCTAACTAGCCATCAATGTTTTACTTAGAAATGTTGACTTTAAAAGAAGTTTTAATGTATTATGCATTGTATTTGTTTGACTTTACAAAGTTTGTTTAAACTGTAAGCTGCTGTATACTGCTGCTAGGTTTAGCGTAGGTACTAGAAATATTATGTAGAGAACATTTGCAAATAATGTTCTTAGATATTTCATTAATTAGATTATTGTATCACCGGCCCACAAAAAAATTTTTTTTTTGGTGCGTTTTAAATTCGCTTAGATATTGTTTTTGGACGTGTTTCTGATGACTTACCTACAACTGACATAATTATCTATATTAGCTCTAATTTAACAACTACCCTCAATTTTTTCACCTTGACTTCAATAACACGTCACAGGTTTAATATTTTCTACTATTTCATTGTTTTTGTGCTATGGCGAGCTCTTCAAGGTGTTGTTTGACCAATACAGGTGTATTTTGTTAGATATGCGGCGAATATACCATTGAGAAATGCCGAAAATCCATAACAGAGTTCGTGAAAAAAGCATGTTTCGCTAACTTCAACTTGACGAGACAACCCAAACGACAAACACACAAAAAAAAACGTGTGCAATTCACACGTGGTAGAAGTGAAACCTTCAAAAATTTTGGCTTCAAGATAAACACTGTATAATGCTTCCTATCTCATTTTCTCCCACCTTAAATCTTATGAATTTATGTGTTTGTCTCTTTTTACTGTCGCTTTTTCGTTTCATCGACATTCAAATCACAACGATGCTAAAGAAGTTTTCACTTCAAAAACTCAAGAGACATTATTTGTATTCTGAATAATAAAAAATTAGGTTTTTTCATACTTTCATTAATATTTTCAAATAACTTCAAAACTAGAGCTGATACAAAAAAACTTAATGCATGTTTGGAACCAGTCAATAAGGTACTCTCAAAATTACGGCACCCAAAAATTTGTTGGCCCGTGAAATGATTACTGCCTCATGGTATGGTCGCAAGCGCGACTGCTGTGCATGAGATCCTGGGTTCGATTCCTAGGCCAGGTAAAGTGTTATTGGGTGTTTCCATCAGGTATTACTTAGTAACAGCCACAGCCTGTCTGGATTTGTGCCCGGTTGATGGCAATACGCCTCTATTACATGGGACTTAATACTATTAGGTAGGTACACCTCTGCCTAACCCTTCGGGGATTACATGCGTTATGTGATTCTGAACCTTCACATTAGAAATTTTGGTTGCAACTCTTAGGCCAGCAAAACAGACTAAGTAAGTACTTTACTGCTTTGAAAACTGTACCAGAGGCAAAGCGCCAAAAAAGCTATTATAATTTTGCTTGCTTGGCGATTTGTCTCTGCTACTATTTTCTATGAGATGATTATAATCTGAACAGCTGAGCCTTTGGAATATGGTAATGACTGATTAGGTGATGAACAAACTGTTTCCTGAAAACACCATAAAATAAGTTAACTAGATATACTGCTGACTGCAAATAATGATATCAGACAAATTCTGAATAGCTCCTTACTTATTAGAAAACTTTCCAGTTGACATATTTTTCAATTGTTTTCAAAAGCGAAGGAAGGGTACATTTTGTCACCTTTAAAATTAATTTATTGGTTAAGTTCACAAAATCAATAAGTTAGGTCATATTGCTAAGTAATACACACACAATATTAATATAAAGAACATTAGTCAACAAATACGTACATATTATTCATGCCACCGCTATTGATTTTATAAAAACAGAATTACCTACTCGACTTTTACGTCAGTATAGAAGAATAAATATTACATTTAGATAATTAATATATCAACATTCAAGTATTCCTAAGCTTTGTTTTATCGGACCTCGTTATAGGTAAATAGGATGTTTTATAGGTATTCACTTATTTGCTTGAACCCAATAGACATTCTAATCGATTGATTCTGCTCTGATTAGCACGCACATAGTTAATCGCTCTGTAAAACTTTATTTTTTCCCAAATAGCTTGTTGTTTTAAGCACTGTTATTTACTGATAACAATCAGTTTTAGGACTAGATCTATTTTTGATCAATTTGAAGCGCCGATGTAAATCAAGGCCTGAATGGCTTATTCAAGTTCCATGTACACCAATGAAAGATATATACTAATTGTATATTACTGAAATTGCTCTTAGAACTGAAAATTCACTATTATGATTTCCACCTAAGCTACAATTGAAAAATTGAAGTTGACTTCCTTAATAAAAGTTCTTCACTGCTAACTTTTTGCCGAAAACTAAAATAACTAAGTGTTACATATTTTATTTCCGGCTAAGTACTTTGACTTTTTCCATACAAATGATGATGATGGATGTAGCGAACGTAATACCTTATCAGCAGCACTAAAACTTTATGAACCTATCAACCTACGCATTACCTGCGTGAACCGACCTCCAATAACCGTTAATGAATTCACCCTATCCACAAAAAAGAAGCATTTTCCACTATTTTTTCTTCAATGGTTGGTTCACCTTGAACTTTTCCATCGATTGCAATTCTAAGTAAAAGCAGTGGCACATATTGGAGGTTCCTTTGGAACTAATGTGTCGGTAAAGCGATGCGACGCCTTATCTTGCATGTTTCTACGACGGAACGACCTGCCGGAGCGGCTTGTTGGCATAGCACAGGCTTGAATAATGTAGCAAGTATATATTACTGTGAGTGACGTAATGATTGAACTTAGTATACTGAAACGGTTTGCCTGAAATATTCCTTTAAATTGGACCTTGACAGTTTTAGTTATAATGGGGTCTCATAATTCTTATTAGATAATATCTATAGACGTTCATTAATTTATTAGCAAATTAAAAAAGGCTCTTATACCTTAGGTTAATTGAAAGTTATGTAGGTAACCTAAAGCCAATTACATCATCATTAATCATTAGTTTGTCGCCATGGGTAATTAAATTGTTAATTACGTCGCCACTAGTATTCGCACAGGTTATAATCTAAAATAAAGAATGTCCAACTAACAAAATAATTTCCGCCCTAGCTGTCTAGGTTAGTTAAATCCTTGTTCAAACTTCAGCTATAGTTTCAGAATTTATTCCTTACTAGCTGATGCCCGCGGCTTCGCCCGCGTGGATGTCGGTTATCGCGACCAAAAGTAATTATGAAATAGAATAACGAATATGAAAACTTGACAAATTATATACCCTTCCTCGAGAACCACTTAATCCATTGGTGAAAACAGCATAAAAATCGGTGCAGTAGTTTTTGAGTTTATCGCGAACAGACAGACAGACGCGGCGGAGGACTTTGCTTTATAATATGTAGTGAAGGCTCCGCACAAACGAGCCACCGGTGGCCGCCACCGGTGGCTGATGACAAGCTGTTTACTTGATTTTTAGAACGTTTTGTACAGAACCGCCGCACACGTGTATCGAGTGACGACCACTCGCGACTCAGTGGCTGCGGCACGCTTCTACCAGTGGCGGCCACTCGCGACTACTATCCGCGAAGCGCCACGGTGGAGAATTATAAGTAAATACCGACCACTCGTGGCAGCCACTGACCACCTTCGTTTGCGTGGTACCAAAGGACGTGGCGCGCGACAGCCACCGGTGGCGGCCATCGGTGGCCAGTTTGCGCGGAGCCTTAGCCGTCTGAAACTCTACAATAGACAACTACTTAAAGTGTCATCATCTTCCTAGCCTTTTCCTAAATACTCGTATATTGGGTCTAACCGGAAGGAGCTGAATACCAATATTAATAGTGTTAGAAGTTTGAAATTTGTAATTTTTGATGTAAAATCGCTATGTTCTCATCAGGTCTGGTGATAAAACGCCACAACATCCGGATATGGTGCCACGATTGCGACATGGCGCGTTTGCAGCGCGTGGTGTGGGAGGGTCACGGCTCGCGGCTGCTCAGTGAGGTCTCCAACCAGCCCGTGGTCAAGAAGTTCTTGGAGGCCGTGCCTTATATCATGGTAAGATCACGTCAGTTGACCTACAATCTAACTAGCTTTTATTGAGAAGAGAAGTAGTACTAAACAAATCAATAGAATTTGTTGCCACATTGCCATTGTAAACTAGTACTAAAGTTTTTGGTAAAATAAACTATTATTATTAAATCTTAGTTTGTATCTCATTTTTCAAAATGTGATCCAGACAAAAATAATTCTGTTTCGTAGTATCTTGGGCAAGTAAAAAACCAAAAATAGAATGGAAACTACAGAAAAAAACAAATGTTGCTCCAAAAAGATACTAAGT
Source organism: Lycophotia porphyrea (assembly GCA_950005105.1). NCBI lineage: Eukaryota > Metazoa > Arthropoda > Insecta > Lepidoptera > Noctuidae > Lycophotia > Lycophotia porphyrea. Next base: position 7,666,222 of record OX465396.1, read on the forward strand.
TCCTGTGGTTGCAGAATAGATATGAATCCGTCCATTGCTGTCGTAAAACGAGTAACAGGCAGCAGCACCTTCATAATATGTACTAATAACAACAGATCACATTAATCGATCAGTCCCCACCCGAACTTTCCGATTCTCTTTAATTTATGCAGCAGTACCAAACAGTAGGCATATTTTAGTCAATTTTAAGCTATAAGACACTATAAGCATACCGTTTTCGTTTTTCCAGAACACCATAAGAGACATCCACACTGCCGTAGTACAGAATGATCTAGAAGGTCTGATGAAACACGCTGGGGATCCCGTGCCTCCCCTAGCTTTATCCAGCAGGGATGGGAACAATATGACAGTCATGCATAAGGTATAGCCAATTATTATCGACCTTCTTCGAAACGTTAGCCTTGCCAGTAAATGCCCAAGCTGTCTTTTTCCCACCTGTCGATACGAAGACTATTCAAACAATATTGATTGCTATATGAACTTGGGAAATAATTCGATTTCGATATGCAAGAAATGTTTAGTAATAGTAACACTTCTCTTCAATTCTAATCAGATGTTGATAATATTGACTGATTTCCATACCTGTAAAGGAATGAATTCAATTACTACTATTAAGTACAATGTATCACACGTCCAATTGAATTCTTTATGAATCCAATCCAATGCAATAGTTAATTTGCAATAGTAGATTTATTTACCTTTAACCGAAAAAATATTCAGGCTGCAGGTTTAGGCCACGGCGGCATCCTCAAGTACATCGCTGAAAGGTATCCGCAAGGTATTAATGACGTCGACAACGATGGTCGTACTCCGCTGCACTACGCCGCCACCATGAAAGATGATCAGCACACGTACAACACGCTCGTTAGTCTTGGGGCTGACGAAAGTGTTGTTGACAACGTAAGTATTGATCGCATATAATCTCTACAACTAGAAAGTTTTCATAAGTTTTATTCCTTGACACTGCATGCTCAAATCCATGAGCTATTAATCTATACTAATATTATAAAGAGGTAAAATTTGTTTGTAAGTTTGTACGTAGGTGGTAATCTCCAGAACTAATGGTCCAATTTTTAAAATTCCTTCACTGGTAGAAAGCTTGCTGGGGACTGTCGGCAGGAACTTTCCGTCGTCACAAAAGGGACACGTCAGACATCATTAAAGCATGTCTAAAATCATCGCCCCTATGGAGTATACATTAAATTTTAATTTACGTACTAACATGAGGAGAGTAACGGTGGCCTGGCAGCGGTGTAACTCGGAGTCGCTACCACTGGTAGCGACTCCGAGTTACGAGCAGTAAGTCGTGGGTTCGAACCCAGGCGCATTACTTTGTGTAATTTATTTCATCACCACTGCTCTCGAAAACGGTGAAGGAAAACATCGTGAGGAAACCGGCATGTCCTAGAACCAAAAATTGCAAGACATCTACCAATCCGCACTGGGCCCGCGTGGAGGATTATAGCCCATTCCCTCTCATAGAGAGGAGGCCTGTGTGACATTTATAGGCTGATGATGATGATGACTAACATGAGAGCTCATCCTTTCGGAAATATGGTTAACGATTTTCCACAATAGCTGGTCAAGGTTGGAGTCGGGTCTTTTTCTTCTCCAACCTTGGGCGCTAACGCGGCGGAAATCGTTATAAAAAAGAGTCTGGGTAGGACAGTTCACAGCTTGCAGCAACTAGATAGAATATAATAGATGCAGTATATCCTGACCTTGAATATTTACTAGATAGAGATATTCATTGGCTTTGTTCAAGGGCTATCGTCTCACCTAAGAACGATACAATCAACATCACGCCTGTAAACCCCGAAGGGTTAGGCAGAGGTGTACCTAATAGTACACCTACATTTCGCCAGTTATGCTAAGTTCCATGTTATAGAGGGTGAATCTATTGCCATCAACCGGGTACAAATCCAGATTCCGTGGCTGCTACTAAGAAATTCCTGATAGAAAAACCCAATGACAACCCGGGAATCGAACCCAAGACCTCATGCTCAGCAGTCGTGCTTTCGACCACTAGACCAACGAGGTAGTCAATAATTAAAAATATCAATAAACTAATTTTACAAAAAGTCCCCGGTTAAGTCAAAACCTACAAGTCCATTGATACAGTGTGTAATATCGATGATGCAGTCCACTGTCCGCAAGAACTTTTGATCTCCCTTTATCCATCTGGCCTGCCACCTTACAAACTGCTACTGAAAATCGGAACGCCTATCGTACTTTTAAGAAATTTAAGCCCTCCTTACAAGTGCAAGCACAATGCTACTAATAAAAGATAACTTAACTGTAGCGACTATTCTCATCGGACCAGGAGCTGGCCAGTTGGCGCAGATCACGAGAATTCCAATGATTTCTACGGACCTGCCTATATACATAGTTCAAGCAACTCCAGTTTCCCATAAAACATCATTTGCCCTATTTACTATTAGCAAGTCCTAGTGACAAACATTCTCTTTGGTTGGCATTTACCTAAGAAAAGAATATTTTACCCATGGGCAGTAATATGGGCGGTTTATCACGAATGGGATCACCCGCAAATCAGATTATTTTGTTACCAGAAAATGAAACAAACTAAAAAAATCTAAACAGAACAGTTTTAATTTAAATACCTATTTAATTTCATTAGGTGCCTACCAGACTTATATTTTATGAATTTCTTTCACCTGTAGAAAGGTACAATATCGAGTAATACTTATGGGCTATATTTCCGAAATCCACGCGGGCGAAGTCGCGGGCAAAGTGCTAGTTATTTATATTAAAACATACGGTTATCTTCTTTATTGTTACTACTTTGACTAATTTATTTATAAACTACTTATTCCATATTTTCTGGTTTTAGAAAAATAAAACACCAGCTTATTACATAAATAGGCCCCAGGAAATAGATAAAAATATGTTCAAAACACTACCCGATGCACCCAGAACACCGTCAAGTGCTTATCCAACTTCTTGGGATTGGAAGTTACTGGACACTGAGGTCATAGCCGAATTAAACAAAAAATCTAGAAGGAGGAATCATAAGGCATCTAACGAAAATATTTCGTCAAAAGATACAAATACGATAACTGTGTCTGAAAGTACAGATAATCGTATTGGTGGGATGAAGGGCAGTAGTACGCATGAACTCATTAACAATTTGCCTGAATTAGATGATGCAAAACAGACTAAAGACGATATTGAGAATCACATTGCAAATGTAGAAAGTAACAAGGTGAGCAGTGCATGACACATTATCACGGAATGTTCTTATAGTTAAGTTGCGTTGCTTTTTATGAACATCTGCATGAATTTTTATTTTATGCATTTTAGGAATCAGAAGTAGTTGAAGAAAATCATGAGCATGAGCAACAAGAAGGAAATGAAACCAACACAGAAGAACCCGCCGAAGAACACGAAGAAAAGGCTGATGATGCTGAAGAAGCAGTGGAACATGTTGAAGAAACAAAAGAAGACGAAGAAACACTAGAGGATAGTCCCAAAAAAACCACTGACCATGCCTCAGAAGCAGTTGAAAGTAACGAGGAAGCGGCTGAACATAACGAGGAACCTGCTGAACATATTGAGGAAGCTGCTAAACATAACGAAGAACTTACTGGACATAATGAAAAAGCTGCTGAACATATTGATGAAGCTACTGAAAATGTTGAAGAAAGTGCAGCAGATACCCATCACGAAGTAGACAGTGATGAGGATGGTCTCAAGGGAGAAAATGAAGAGAAGGCTGAAACTGAAGAACAAAAAGATGATGAACATACTCATGAGCAAGAGGCTGTAGGTGAACATTCGGAACAAACCACTGAGGAGAAGGAAGAACATTACGAACCCCCTCATGATTCTCATGACGAGGAAGCAAAAGAAGGACACGAAGAAATTGAATCACATGACGATCATCACGAAAATGAGAACCATACCGGGGAAACTGGGGAACATCAGTCCCATCATAGCGAAGAGAACGAAGCAAAAAAAAACGAAACCCATTATGACCATGATAGTATCGAAGGTGCAGAGGATGATGGTGCTACTTCAAACGAAGGTAATGCTAAAAATGTGGACCGCAGTGAAGACGATGATGACGTACAAGTGCCCGGAGAAACACAGTCTGAATATAGTGAGTCGAATCTTAAGAGCACAGCAGAACTGTCTGACAGGGGAAGTGCCAAGAGAGGTAAAGCCGAAATCTCTTCTGGCACTATACACGAAACAATCAAAACATAATCCTCGTAATTTTAATCGATTATAAGAGGGTCCCTGACAAGTTCAATATTTTTGATTATTTTGCTAATTAAGGAAACGTGACCAACGGCCGAAGTACACAGGAAAGTCTTATAGAAGGTGTTGTGAATGGTGAAGCCGAGCTGGATTCACAGGATGCAAGTATGACGCAAAGGGAAGGATCAGTGCACGGAGAAGTTCTCGTAGTTGTAAGTATATCTGTAACTTGTACCATCAAGTAAGACAATCGACCGACTAAAGAAGGTAATAAGTAAATTGATTAGTTGATTGTGGTGTTCTTTAGACTAGAAGCATCATTGTATTGTAGCACTGTGTACTCTCACAGACACCTCGTAACACCACTGTCATGAATTGATTTGCCAGCTTCTTAGATCTTTGTACTTTCTATCAAATAAACTATTAGTCAGCGATTGTAGTTCTAACTCTTAGACCGCAACCACATACTTATTTTATCTTGACGATTAATATGTTACTTACAATTTTGCAGGACAACGAAATAGACCCAGAAGTAACAGATTTGATCAATAATGCAAACATGGAAATGTTGGCTACATTAGTTTTAAATGGCGAAGGATCACGGCTTATAGGAAGGATTTCGAGAAATTCTGAACTACAAGCTTTTCTGGATAATGTACCAACTTACATGGTAACTCATAGTTTCTTTAATTATTACAAAGAATTATAAGTAACAAAAACATTAATTTACACCATGTTTTAGCAAAAAATAAACAAAGTACACATAGCAGCAAGAGAGGGCAACATAAGAGATCTACAAGCGGCGCTAGACAGACGAAAGTTCGCAATAGCTCGAGACCCAATATCACCAAATGGTGCAACTCCGTTACATGTCGCGACCATATTCGGGAAAACTAACATCATCAAGTATTTGGGTGGAAGGTTTGCTAAATAAATGATCAAATATTTGATAGAACTATTAAATTAGAATAAAGTTTGTTAATAACCACATATATTTTTATAGGTTCCCTGAAACTCTATCAGCAGTAGACTTTGAAGGAAGGACAGCATTGCATTACGCGGCAGTGCTCCCAGACAATGGACATTACTACAATCTGCTTCAACAACTTGGTGCCAACTCGAAAGATTTAGACGATGTAAGGGAAACTGAAGATTAACCATTTCATTGATTTGATATTGAATTAAAACTTGTGACACATAAAAAGAGAATTATGATTTGTTATAGAATGGGAAGTCTGCTGAAGAGTATCAACATCATCCAAACTTATTACCTTTTGACCAACTGTTATCAGAATATGGTATAAGTGAAGAAGCAGCTAAAAGTATGTTTTCCGATAAAGGTATGTAATATCAGCGACCAGAGCCCCTTCTACAAATAACAAAAACCGCACTGTAAATAAATAATTTCGCTAATACTAAAATGTTGTCCGCTTGTTTTAACTTGAGTTTGTCTAGTGCCTGAGGATCAAGTGTCATCTCGCCGAGTTTTGGACACACCTGAAGCTTTGGAAACTTTGGAACGATGCTATCATCTCTTAGCGTCTTCGAAACCACCTCGAACGCCTTTATCAGCCTCTTCAAATACTGCTACGCCTCCGCTCGTACTTGCACGATTCTTAAAAAGACCAATCTTCGATGTTATAAAATACAGAGTCACTAAATTAGATCATGACCTTTTCGACGTCATCTGGCCTGCTGTGAAAAAAATCCCGGATAGCAGAAATATTATCCAAACTATCGAGGAAGACTTTCCTGGAGGAATCACAGCCCCAGACTACTATGTATATGATGTATTTAATGAATTTTTATATCCACTTGTAAAAGATCTTCATAATATTAACGTGAATTCTGATTTACCAACGCACCCCAGATCTGATTTTATAGCCACTTCGTCTGCAAAACTATTTTCGGAACCTCTTGTAGAGTTAAATATTGATCCAAGTGACGAATTTGTGCTTTCGGGGGTAGTGGAATGTTCACGTAATTTAGAAGGTTTTGAGTTGCCTTTAAATCTAAAAGTGGGAAAGTTGGAAACAATAGAAAGAATTGTGACAACACTTTTGATGAAAGAAGATTTCTCGAAATTCACCGAACATTCTAATCCCGAATCTAACCAAAGGGGTGGAACTTATTACACTTTAAATGAAGTTTTGGAAAAGCCGTCAGAAATATGCGCAGCTTTAGCGTCAAGTGGTCTTCTAATAGCTCTTTGCGATAGAGATGAGATCGATGACTGTGCAAGATTGCATGGGAAGCACTGGCCTTACGGTCGTGGAGTATTCGTCACTGACGATAGAAGCATTGCTGTATGGATTAATGTCCACGACCACGTTCGTGTACTAGTACCTACATCACCTGACTCTCCTGGAGAAATTGGCCTAGCATTCAGTAAAGTATCTTATATCATGAGTTACCTTCACGAGAAGCTCGATTTTATTTGGGATGCAAAGCTGGGATACCTATCTGCTAGACCGACGTACATAGGCGCTGGCATTCGTTTCAGCCTCATCGTTAATTTCCCGGGTCTATCAAAGGACACCGACAACATGAAATATCTCTGTACCATGAGAGGTCTGCAGTACCGTGAAACTTTAAGTGCTGACATAGCCAGAATCAGCAACTATCAATGTTTAAGTGTAACGGAAATAAACTGTTTTAACGATTTTGTGAACGCAGCTTCAAACTTGCTTCACCTGGAAAAAGATTTATCAATGCAAAACTCAGCACATATTGCAACGATGCTATCGAACATTTTTCGTAAAAAAAGAAGTAGTATTACTGATCACGAAACCCCAGAGAAGAGGGAAAAATCCTAAATGCTAAAATAATAATAAATCCAATTAAACTTTTATTCACCTTCACAAAACAAATCACACATTTCACAAATAATTTTATCGAATGTTGGAAAGATTATAGGTACTGAAATCGTGCCTAAGTATGGTTGCAGCTGAGCAACATCTAGATATCTAAAAAATTTTAGGTCAGTACTAAATATTTCGTTGCTATCCTAGTGTGGTGGCGTGTTCGTGTGAGTCTCACCAAGTGAAGTCATTGCAAACGTTCACGCTTGCACATCTAATAGTTACAACAAAATGCTTTGTTTAACTGCACACTCACCATCAACCATTTATCTTTCCAACATTAGATACAGTGTGATGTCTGAAAATGTGTTGTTCTGTCTTTAGATGGTGTGTGCTTTGTAGAAACTAAGCATTGTTTACTATAAAAAAAATTTGTAACTATACGTATTTATCCACATTCTATTAATAGTACTCTCTGTCGATATTCTTTTAAAACATAATAACTTTACTCAGCGTTTACGTTTAACGTTCGATCGATAGCAATAGGCCATATCAATTATGACTGGCGAATGCTAATAGAGCCTTGCTGTCCAGTTCCCACTGCTGCCGCGGACTATAATCATCTACCACCCACTGCCCCCACCATATGTTCACGTTCGCGTAAAAACCCACGTGTTTGTTATATTCTCGCACCCTTCCCCTTCCACGCAAACATATCGAAGGCCGACACTGAATAATTGATCGGTTTCAGGCACAAGCCACGCCGACAACGGCCATATGGACATTCCCATCTTTCGCACCGAAGAGGGCAGATATCTTGCTAAGTGTAAGCTCCTATTAAAGTTTTAAAATTCATTGTTTTTAACAATAAAATGGAAATTGTGAGAGACAATAAAGAAGGTGACTTGAACGATGTGTTCACAGCTCTCGGCGATCCTTTGATCAAAGGTCTGACCGAGGTGGCTAATATAAAGCCTAAAGACCCGATTGCGTTCCTGGCCAGTTTTCTTCACAATTTTCCTGAGCAAGAGAAATCAAATTTAGGTACGCAGGTGAGCATAACTTCAATTTTTTTTTAAAGTAACTTTTCTTTCTTATTTTTCAACTATTTTTGTTAGGTTAACTTTAATTTTTGGTTGGTTTTATGTTAACTTTTTTTTCAAGGTTATTGATTGATGACGGAATGATGCCATCTATTTTAAGTTCGTAAACAAATGGCAATTCCTAAAGACGCGATTCCACCGGTGTGCGACATATCTGTGAACTTTTGTGTGCGGGGGGACTTTGATGAGCGTACACGGACTCGCTGTTTGCACACTAAGTTTAGTAGACAAGGAGATTGACCTTCACTCATCTGTTTGCCATATGAAAAATATTTTTTAGCAAGCTTCTTCTTCTTCTTCTTCAACCGTCTTGACCGATTATACTTATTCGCATCGTTTACCAGACCCATTACTATGAAACAGTTCGGTAATATTTTTGTTGTCATAACTATTTGAAAATGCGCTCAGGTCAGATGTTGGAATCATTATAAGTAAATCGGTGTTATACGGTTTTGGTCGTAAAACGATGAGGCGATTATTTTGGTCGTGGGCCCTCGTACTAAGATGTTCGTTTACAAATATACTGCACTGTGTGCAAACAAAAGTTACACACAGCCATGCCGGTGGAAGCGGATTTGCAGCTTAGTACAAGCTAATGTGCTGCAAAAATGTTCACGTACAATTTTGGTGGAACCGCACCATAATGGTTTGTGGTATTTTTCAAACTGATAGCCATCAATCATATTCATTATCAGTGGATTTTTCGCACACATTTATGATTCCATAATTAAATCTCACCACTCGTTATTGTTCCATTATTTTCGACTGCCCTGCCCAACTGCTACTTTGTTCTCGTGGTCGTAAACGCAAATTTTATGTGGGATTCTGGGTTCAATTCCCATATCAGACGAGATGTAATTGGGTTTCTTCATTACAAATTTCTCAATATATTTTAGAAAATATTATTTTAGAAACGATCAAAATCAATCATCAAAATATTTCCAACCCTAGGAAAGCGAAATGCTAGTGACTCGAGAAGCAGCCGAAGTAGAGAATGATCAAGCCCCGCGGCTCGCAGCCGAACCAGTACTGTCAAGCGTGCCCCTTGACAGAAACCGCACGGCCACCAAGCAACGACCCATTGACATCGTCACCGTGGACCCACAGCCAGCTACCAGCCCTGATGCACCTGAGTCTGCGTTTAGCAGCGCCACTAGAGTGAGTTAACTATAAGTATTTTTTGTTGTTTATTGTTCCATTATTTTTGACTGCCCTGCCCACCTTTTTGCTACGGGTTAGCGATCCTGAATTGAACTTAAGTTCGAAGTTTTCATAATCTGCAAGTCTCTCTTCCTAGCGTGTCGATGACAATTAAAATTGAATCGGCCCAAAATTTAGCGACGAGTTTGGCACTTTCAGTGGCGTCCATCAGCTCCTGTGATGTGCAAGCAACAGGACAGGCACGACTCGATATCAAGTATTCCATCGTTTGTGGGGAAACACCACATTTACACTCCAGTGCAGAGTCATCTATGTATCCTGAACAAATTTTCCTTGCTTCAGCCAACCTGTGTCTGGAGTCTATTCAAAGACTGCAAGTGACCTTTACTGATGCGATACAAACAAAGTCAATACCTATTGAGGACCCCCTCTTGTTTCAAATTTCTTATCGGGACAGCATTCAATATATCTTCGGGATTAACTGTTTGAACTTTCAGTGAAGTAGAAATATTATAGGTTAACTAAGTTTAAAGTTCTCAAAACTCATTTTTTCTCTATCAGGACGAGCACGGGCAGTCGATGCTGCATTTCGCAGCCGCTCGCACACACACTCGTAATGCGCTGTTCCAGCTGCTGCAGGAGTCAGACATCAGCCTCGGTTACAGAGATGAGCTGTACCGCACCGCCCGGGACGTGTCCATACAGGCTAATGTGCCAGAGAACACTGTGGAGATTGACAAGTGGATGTTACATATGGCTGCCAGAGGTAAGGATGCCATTATAATAACGAAATTGCAATTGTTATAACCTCAACATTTTACGATTACAAAAATTGTACTCAATGTCTCCACGTACTAATAAAAAAAAATACAATATTTTAGGTGATAAAATACATTTTGATGTTTGTGGCCAGAAAATAACAGCCGCACGGGTCGATCTTCAAGGTTAACCAGCGCTTGTCTGGGTCGGTCTGTAGATCGGTGACCATTCATGACATACCGAGTTTCCTCTATGCCTCGGAAAGCACTTTAAACCATTGGCCCCAGCTGTCATTTGTAGATCTTGTCAGTCGTTACAAGTGGTCAGTGACTCGAAAGTTTGACAACTAGTCTTACTAAGGGGTATCGTGGCCATACCGCCACCTAGCGAGCCAGCGAGCCGGGCGAGCCCCTTTTCATACTTCATTCGTTCTGTTTCCGTAGTTCGCGGTGTGAACCAAAGTATGATAAGAGGTGAAACGATGCCTCGCCCGGCTCGCTCGCTCACTCGCTAGCTGGCGGTGTGGCCTCCACTTTACCCAGTCCTAACTGGATTAAATACTGGTAGCTGCATCTGGTTCGAGTAGAAGCCAACTCTCCACATAGTAGGAAAAGGCTAGACAGATGATGATATTTGTAATAACCATAGATAGTAGAGGTATAATTATAAACAGCTGTTATTTCAAGGTTATTTCAATTTAAAACACAAAATCCAAGTGGGACAGTACCAATAATAAATCAAGGTCAAGAGAAATAAAATTAAGTATTTGAAAGCTAATCTTACATTGTACTTTATATTCCTTTGTATTTATACGTGGAAACAAATTTTAAAACTATAGCCAATCTTTTTAACCGACTTTCATCAAAAAGGAGGAGGTTCTCAATTCAGTTGTTTTTTTTTGTGTTTGTTACCTCATAACTCCGTCATTTCGAAACCGGTTTCTTATAAGTGAAAGGATAAACTTCCCGATTGGTCCCATAGAAATTTCATCAATATCGGCTCAGTACTTTGGTTCTTTTTTCACGTTAATTGGTACATCACACGACGTCGCGTGAAGTCTTGCATGTTAACTTTGACTTACTTCCCGATTTCCAATTGAATTGAAATTTTACGCTTATGTATATTGCGTGATAGTGCAATATATAGATGACATGGAGATCTGATGACCGAGCTGGAAGGTGGCCTTAGGAACTCCGTTATGAAACGACATAACCCCATCGAGTTTGGGCTCGTATGATTCGTCTTGACGAGTACTTTGTCATTAGATGGTATCCAGGGTCTGACAATGGAGCTGGAAGGTGGCCATAGGATCTCCGTAATAAAACGACGTTACTGCAGCGAGTTTGGGTCGTCTTAATGAGTAGTTTGTCTTTAGATGGTATCCAGGGTCTGTTGATGGAGCTGTAAGGTGGCCATAAGATCTCCGTGATAAAACGACGTAACCGCATCGAGTTTGGGCTTGTTTGATTCGTCTTAATGAGTAGTTCGTCTTTAGATGGTATCCAGGGTCTGATGATGGAGCTGTAAGATGGCCATAAGATCTCCGTGATAAAACGACGTAAGTGCATCGAGTTTGGGCCGGTTTGCTAGACTTAATGAGTAGTTTGTCTTTAGATAGTATCCAGGGTCTGTTGATGGAGCTGTAAGGTGGCCATAAGATCTCCGTGATAAAACGACGTAACCGCATCGAGTTTGGGCTCGTTTGATTCGTCTTAATGAGTAGTTTGTCTTTAGATGGTATCCAGGGTCTAATGATGGAGCTGTAAGGTGGCCATAGGAACTCCGTTATAAAACGACATAACCCCATCGAGTTTGGACTCGTTTGATTCGTCTTGACGAGTACTTTGATTCTAAATGGTAACCAGGGTTTTTATTAATTTTAAAAGACTACTCTTTCGGAAGCTCTACTGAGGTCATCAACTTCTAGCGACAATTTAAAAATTAATTCATGACAAGAATTTGTGTGGTATGCTACAACTAAAAAGTGTAAAATAAAAAACTTTTTGCGAAAAAAAAAAAACCGACTTCCAAAAAAGTACAAAAAAAACAAATAACTTTACTTTAAACAAACAAAGTCACCGACTTCCGAAAGTAAAGTTATTTTAGTTTTTTTGTTTTTTCGGAAGTCGGTTTTTGTTAGTCGCTCTAGTTTGTAGTAGTAAGCGTAAGTTTTACCATCAAAATAATTAATTTTCATGTTATACATTTCTTCTGGTCCTCAGGAAACACGGATAAGATAATGGAACTTCTAATGGAAGGCTACGACCACATTTTGGATGTGGTCGATGAAGAGGGAGTGTCCATAACGGAGGTGATAGCTCAGCGAGGTGACAGCGATATGAATAATTTGCTCGCTTCTATACCTGCTTTCGAGGTAACTATTACTAATGCTCTACTACGCGGTAGCGGCTACGTTACCACGCTGTAGCGGCTGCGTTATTATGCTGTAGCGGCTGCGTTATTACGCTACCCATAGCGCCCGTATTACTACGCCGTAGCGGGTACCGGTACGCGTTAGTCTGTAAGGGTACCGGTACGCGTTAGTCTGTAACGCTACGAACTGCGAGATACGCTGGCGCCGTGACTCCGTAACTTACCGCACGTTTTACGTGCTACGCAATACCGCTACGAGCTACGCCGAAACGGTACACTACTACATCTAAACTATCCGGCATCAGGAGTCCCGCGAGTCTCTCCACGGCGCGGTGCGGCGCGGCGAGCTGCCCGCGGTGCAGAGCGCGCTGTCGGGCGGGGGCGCGCGCACGCTGGCGCGCTGTCAGAACGCGTTCGGGCGCACGGCGCTGCACGTCGCCGTGTTGGCGCAGCATGAGGATGTGGTGGCCTATCTCGCGCAGACCTATCCTGAGCTACTGCGGCTCGGGGATAACGTGAGTTTCGATGACCTGGCACTGCACTAATATGTAAACATATAGCAAAGTTCAAAACCGATTTTCTCTTTGAGATAAGATCTATTTCATAATGGTATGTGTTCCTCTGTATGTAACACAGCTACCCTCATCACATCGTCTAATTATTGTAAGAGAATGTGATAATCCTTTGAGAAACACGTTTAAAAAAAAAAGCAGATCATTTAGGTTGTAAAAACTGTTTTAATGATTTTATTATAAACAGTTGGAGCGCACACCGCTACACTACGCTATGGGCGTGGAGAAGATTGAGTCTCTGAGCAGAGTGCTTATCAGGGCCGGCTCCAAGCGCGTTCTGAAAGACCTAAAGGGGCGACAACCCACATACTACTTCATGAACAAGTCCGAGATACTGCGCCTCAAGGAGGAAGAGGATGTTTACTGAACACTTTAGCATACATTAGAATAGGCGTCAAATATGGCTGTGGCTTGTACGGGAAACTTTGTAAAAGAGGTTAGCGTAGGAACTAGGATCTAGAAACTCGTCGCTTCTTATTAAAGCACATTCTGCAACTCGCAAACTTTTAGTTTCAAGTAATCGTAGGTAGTTAATCTTAGAAATATAGGAAAATTATCGCGTGCCGAATAGTAGATATTTGTCAATTTTCTATGATACTCGTATGTATTTACGTATGTATACTTGATGGGACCCTAATATACCTTGAAAATTATTATAATAATTAAAATAAAACTACACGTCGAAATAACTTGTTTTATTTAACGGCCGTTAGTCTTTTCCACTATTTACATTACCACAATAACCCTAACAAAAGTAAAATAACAAAATGTTATTCTAAAAATCGAAAATTTATTCTAAAAATGTACAGCTTTTAGTAAATAACCAGAGCAGGCACATAAGGTGTAAGCGAACCCTTCACGAAGCCGTCAACCAAGCATTTTGTAGGTACATCAAACTAAGGTGAAACTACTCTACGGTAAAATAATGATTGATTTTTGGGGTGAAAAGTCACGGTTTATGTAGGACTCTCTGTAATGCACTCAATCCATTAAGCCGATGAACGTATTAAATAAGTACAGGGGATGTGGAGGTATTTAAAGTAAAGTGTTTTAAAACAAAGGTGAAAAAGTAAATAAATACTTTGACCTCCAATAGCTCTGTAACCAGAAGGTACGGTTATCCCAGGTATGATCCAGAACATAAAAATGATCGCAACGACGGGGAGTATACCTAAATAGCTTTCGGCTTCGTTAAGGGTCTTTTTACACCCATTATATATGGGATATGACACAAAATTGCGATTTTGATGCGCATCCAAAAACATTAAGGGCTCTTGTTCACGACCGGTTTCTGCCCGGTAAGGCGCCGGCGCAGTCTGTGAACCGGTGAAAACCGGTGATGAACGAACAGTGCTCTAACGATTAGGTACAATCTGTTAATTTTAGATACGTACAATAATTAATTATATCTTCTTCCACGAGATGTTCATGTGGGGGACTGCCAAGGAATAGGATTTATATACATGTCCGAGACGGAACCACGCATACCTGCAAATATGAAAGTGAATTTATATGATCCTAAATCGTAAGACAACATCAAGTTGTCTTACGATTTAGGATCATATAACACAAAATATAATTCAATTAATGCCAATTTCAAAATATAATTCAATAAACATATTCTACGAAAAATTGGAACAGTTCGTTTTTTGCTAGGGCAAAAATCCTGCTGTATCACATTACTAGCCAATAAATGTACTCCAGCCGGCAAGAAGATGACTTAACTTTATTATAAGACTGACGACACATAGATGCAGCCGTAACTTGAGTTCCAAAACGAAGAGATCATTTTTGATTCTTGTTGTCTGATAGGTAATTGCAGTTTGAATCAACCTATGGTTAGACTGGAAGCTGATCTAAACATTTGGGAAAAATCTAGGCAGATTATGACTTACTAAGTTCGCCCTGGTTGAGCGGCACGGGCAGAGGCTTTTTCTTGCTCGTGCGCAGCCAGTCTCTGTACGCTTGCTCGCCATTCGAGCGCCTGCGCTCCTCGTCGATGGCCGCGCGTGCTCTATTACGCTCTTCACGGGTTTTCATCTCTGCAACACATTTACTTTTATATTGAGTAGGTAATAGGTAACTGGACCTGTGAGGAGGAACTGTGACCCCAAAGGCAAGACCAAGCCAAGTTGCTTACCGAAGTCACTCCATTGAGATATAAGCTTTGGAATGGGCAACTACAGTACTTTCACGGGTAAAAAATAGTGTGTGCTTAACACACACTATTTTTTATTGTTGTCTTTGTCTCGACAAATCTCTGAAAAGTTTCTGTTGCCAGATTTTGATTTTTGAGTCCTTGGATAAACAATTTCGGTCCCAATTTGTCGGTATTGGAAAACCTGTATCCGTACCCTTATCGAGCGCTACCGTTCCGTTTCGACTAATCCTGATTCGGGAACCTGTATCTTTATGCAAACATCCTAAAATTGTTACCTATCAAAAAATATTGCCCAAGTCAGGGATGAAATCTGAAACAAAAAAGTTTACAACATTACCTTTCATTTCCGCCTCCTTCCTACGTATCCAGTCCGTTAGTTTCTCTTCCTTAGCTCTCTCACGATTGTTTCGATCTCTTTCGAGCTGTTCGTTATGTCGGTACTGTCGCATGATCTGATCGGCTCGCTGTCGCTCTGTCTGGGTTCGTTTGCGCTCCAGCCACTGACGGAACGACTCCTCACGTTGCTGCTGCGATATCAAAAGACCCATGCCGCCAGGCCGTCTCATACCTTCACCCTTCGTCTTCTCGAGACGAGCTTTGTTGCGTTTCTAAGAACATAAAGAGTGAATTGAGTTGACTTCGACTCCTTGTAAGCGTAAAAATACCAAAAGCATAAAAATACTCTGTAGCTAGATTGTAGAGCAAACTGAATATTAAGGAGGTTGGAAAACGGTCTAGTTTTCCTTTTATTTTCTAATTTAATTACATATTTATAAAAAGAAAGACCATTCGTAAGATGTTACTGATTTCTGATAACGTTAAGATACATTAAAATGTTCTCGCTGAATGGTGGATAACTACATCCAACTTCCTCTCCTATAAATTCCACCACGATCGACTTACCCACAGGTCAAAAAATCCTGCTTAAAACCGCAGCACCAAGCTACCGCTACCTTATCTACGACTAAATCCTAATTCAAGTACCTCTTGGTCTTTCCGTGCCACCCATTGCCTAAAGGCTTCCTGTTTCTTACTTTCATTGCGCTCTCGTTCTTCCTTAGCTGTAGTAGTGGTCGACACAGATGCTACCGATAACCTAAATGTGTCAGGTCCATCTTCACGATATGTGTGACCAAACCGTGGTGTCTCTTCTTGATTGCCTAAGTTCTCCAGTTTCCCTAGACTTGTCAGCCGACATGACTTTCTCTTCACACTACCTGAAGAAACACTCGAATCTCGACCACTTAGCATTGGGGTGGAGTTGCTCCTATAGCTACTGTGAGGATGTGGAGTGACATCCGAGATGCAAGAGTCTGCCTGCAGAGATGTCACAGAGTGCGACGACTCCACTGGTTCAATGTAAATAGCTGGATTTATGTAACGTGTTTTGCTTTTTCGCGAAGCATCTGATTCCGAATCACTATAATATTGTATATTTTCGCCGGCACCATCAAAAATATGGTTAGAATTTCTTAATTTCAATTCATACAACGCAGAGTTACGGGCGCTGTCGCCAAAATTCCCTTTGTCGATGTCGCTCGCCATTGCTTTCAAATCCCTTTAACAATTTTTAACCATGATTAAACAAATTAAGTAGACGAAGCAAAATACTAGACAATAGACATATAAAATGTACTTCGTAGACATAGACTGTCAAGACGGCTTATATAACTGGAACAGTTGGTTCTGAAAACGAAAGTTATTTGACTTTAATTAGTGCCCAGTACTTATTCGGTAAGAACCTACATTTAACATAAAGGATTTATTCACTTTCTTGTAAATCCGCTAAATAGGTAAGTGTTATTCATTATATTAGGTAGAAGATACGTAGCTACATTGTTAGAGATACTCCCGGACAGAAACGGACGGCAAAACTTGAAACCATTTGGACATGGTGACGCAAGCTCGATGGAGCGCTTAGTAGACGCGGTCCTAAGGGAGGTGCTCACAAGGGTCACGACTCCCCCCCTCCCCAATCATACACGCGAAATTGACAACCCTTCATAAAATAGCTTTTTTCGGATGTGAATTATTACTTATAATTTCCTTTTTTATCGTTCAACATGAGAAACTATAAGCTTTTTCGAGGCAGAATTCTAAAATTTTCAAGCTCTCTTCGCTTGCTAATGCATCCTGCCCTTTTGAGTTACTTTTATTCTCATCTCTGTATGAATGAACAAAAAGAACCTAATACACGGAGCGGAGAGGGGCTGCTTCAATTTAGAAGCTTCCTTCTCTCGCTCTTGCATTCTATTGGTAAAAAAAAACAGCTATCTCAGAGGCAGGGCCACAGGCAGGGGGGTGAGGGTTCAACAACCCTCCCGAAATCTCCGACAACTATAAAGAAATCAACCTATCCGAAGCGGAATGCAAAAATTTTCTCGCTCAGCAATACATCCTATACTTTTTCAATTCTGCAAAAGTTGGCAGAGTACTAAAATTTTCTGTACTTCCTATACTTTTCAATTCCCCAATGTTGACAGAGTTTCTCCTATTCTCATTCCTCTATGAATGAACAAAAAGAACTTAATTTATGCGAAGGATGCACTGACAGTGTTCTGTTATAAACTGACACAATTTCTGAAAGCTAAAGATGCAACCCTCGTAAATAAACCTATAGGCACCCTAGATCGTTTTATTTGAATCCAGAGATGGTTAATATAATTTCGTTCTTCAAAAGTTGTTTAACAAAACAGTTTACTCCTCTCCCCCCCCCAATCGGTCCCCTACCAAATTCGTGGCTGCGTCCCCTTTTAACCCTGCCCCCCCCCCCCCCCAAAGACTTAGGCTAGGACTAGGGATTGCAATCCGGATTCTTCGAAATTCGAAAATAACTGAAAAATCCGATTATTTTAGACTTTTTTAAATCCGGTTTTTAACAACCCAAATTCGGTTTTTCGGATTTCAGTCAAACCTGATTTTAACGGATAATTTTTATATTTATCCTCAAATTCTCATTGTAAATAATCGGTAGATCGATATTACCTACTCTAATGCGCAAATCTGAACAATATTTGAATTGGTAGGATTAGGTGTGGCATTTTTTGCGCGAATTTGTCGCGAAATCCGTGATTGATTCAGTTTATGCCCAAACACTAAGCAGCGCGGCACCACGCCGCTCTGTAAACTTGTTTGGACATGATCAGAACTACGGTGGAAGTACTCTGCCGCAGAGATGCCACCAGTCTAACGTCCGATACAGCTTTTAAATTTTTAATAAAATCATCAGACAGCCAAAACACGATATCTGCCAAGCAAGTGGCAAATTCATTAAAAAGGAGAATTAAAGAGAGACGGCTCTATACTCTTGTTGGTGCCTTACAATACTTAGTGTAAGTACTGTACCATTCAAAAATTGATTATATATTATTGATTATTTTTTAAATGGGACTGAGGAAGGCGAAGATTCGTTTAAAAACCTACATATGAAGAAATCAAAAATGTATTCTATCAAGCTGCATTCATGAATGTTGACGATTGTACAACCACATCGACGAATATGAACTCTATGATCATGTTAATTTATAACGATAAAAATGACTGATGCCCAAAGTTTTGTTGATTATTTTAGTTGATTTTAGGATAGGGATGTTTCCTGAGTAAAAAAAATATAATTATATTTAGTCCATCAGTTAGAAACTCGAAAAATATTGAATACGTATTTTTTGTTTTAACAAATCAATAAAAAATAACGAACATAAAACGCATCAAAGTTTATGAGTAGGAACTTGTGGCGTCACTTTCCGCTAAACAGTGAACCGAAATGTGACGTCACACGATTTTTCGAGGCACTGCATCGTCCTCATTTTTAGTATACGAGAAAAAAAAATACGTGTCCAATATTTTTTAGAAATCTACCTGACGGACTAATTCAATTTTTTGGGTCAACTACCCTATTGAGCAAAAAAATGCAGATTTTAAATAATGTAGGTATGCTATTTTATTTCAGTTTTATCAAATCAACTTATAAAACACTCAAAAGTTCTAAAAAACCGGATTTTAATCGGACGAGAATACAGAAATCCGGATTTCAAAAAAATCCGGATTTAGCATTCCCTAGCTGGGACCGTGCCTGGTGCTTCGTCTAACAAATCTAGCTGTTTTCATATGAATTGTTTGACTCAAAATCGTAATAGTAAAAAGTACAAAAAACATACCTACCTCTATAGCTTCATGGATTGGATTGTTTAGTTGATGTTATGCTGCTGGCTGGCTGCACGCTTTGGCGCAAACTGTAAGTGCATATCAGTTCAAACAAATAAATAAGGTCGCCGTTCCCGTACGATGAAATGAAAATCAACGTTGTTCAACAGGTCGCTGTTACCTTTTAGAATTTAGTATTTCCAGCCGTGTGAAACTTTTCATAGTATAATTTAGTATTTGTTACAAACTGAAAGCCGCGTGAAACTTTTCATAGTATAATTTTAGCGTTCACTCATCACGCTCTACCTACTCTGCTATCAAGTTGTTTTCATGCTGAATTTATGCTTGCTGAAAAACCATTGACACTTGTACTCTCGGAACGAGTGCCAGAGTTGCAGTGTACACCCACATTTCGCTAGTTATGTTTAAGTCCCGTGTAAAAATTTCTTCATAATCCATGAAGTTTTCTTTGCACCACTCTGCCACAGTATAAATATAATCAGTATTGTGACTCGGCCCTGGCCTTGAAATAACTACCTACAGCCGGGCGGTACGTACGCACGCGATAGGGCTGCCGCGCCTACACTATTTTAATTTCATCTACTTAGTTGAGTTGTTTCTAGTTTTGTGATTGTAAATGTATATTTTTTATTAAAAAAAAAAAAAAAAATTTGGTGTGAATGAAGAGGAAGTGTTCAATAAAAATACAAGTTGTGTTTTTTGATTAGTAGATTTTCGATTTGTTTGTGTTTGTCGTATGTCATCTAAATGTTTTTCACCTTACCTACTAGAAAATCTTACTTAAAAAGTACCTAAATTATAATGTAGGTAAATCTTACTAGGTAGATACCTATCATTTACTCTCATAATCATTTAATAAGATATTTTGTCTAATTCAATAATATATGTAAGTAGCTAAGTACATTTACTTTTTTTTAACGCGGGCGTAGGTACCTAAGTCACTCGTGTGTCACTTTTTTCACCCTATCCACTTATTTATTAATTAATCCAGGTATTTTACTCGATGCAAAAAGCGAAATACATACCTATTAAAAAATAAACGAATTACGTATTACTAGTAGGTAAGTAAATAATAGTACATTATGATATAAGTGCGGTAAGTTGAAAATTACCGCATTGCTTGCACAAGCCGTAGGCAAGGGCTACAAAAAAGCAGAGGCTGTAATTATCAAAGCTCACGTATGTTATACGACATTTTATAACATATTTGCAAGGAAATAAATAAAACTCGGACTTTCTTAAACGAAATTTTGATACGCTTGTAAGTATCTACCGGTCGATATTTCGGGCAAGAGGCTTAGAGTAGCCGTTTTCGCTGCCTCTGAGACTTCAGGCAGTGTCGAATGAATAAATTCATCATTACTTGACAACATTCTCAAATAAAAACAATACAGCGAAAAGAAAAAGCGCGCGGAATAATTTTTACTTGTTCACAAATTAGCATCAGGGCTTTTTTTTAAGGCAAAGGCACAAAAAACAGCCAGTATTACAGAAAATTAATATTTTAGTGTTTTTGTTACAGATAAATGATTGTAATTTATTATCAAAATTAATTAAATTAAAGAATTAAATGTTTATTTATTATATCCCAAAGTTAATTTTATTCATAAAAGGTTGACCACTTTTCTGACATAAAAACTCTTTGCTAAGATTTAAAAAAGTACCGTTCGTTTTTACGGATCATCTTGATAAACCGTGCGTTTTACAGTACCGGTACATTAGGTACCGCACAAGTTCGTAATGAGATACAATACGATATTGAAATTGGTGACATAAGAGACCCTTTACGAGCAAATGCGTTATAAATTATTTTACAGTCTTACCTTTCGGAGTTTCCACGTAAAATTTAAAAAGTTAGAGGTATCATTTTTTTTAAATTACCTGGAAACTCCGAAGGTGGATGCGTTGTTGAATAATTCAAGCAACCAAAGACAGCATAATATACTTTATTATAAGCCTTTAGCATATTTAATAAATATTTGTTCCTACTTTTATCTCAAATCGCACGCTTTCTGCTTTAAAAACCAACACAACGTTCGTTCGTCAGTGCGGTGCATTCGCGACTGTTGCCTCCCAACTGAACACCGCCTCGAACGCGTGTATGTATGACTCGCGTTCCGACCGTTTGTATAAAGATACAATACTGTAGATATTATTACCGTGACTCAGCCGTCGTACAATTTATAACTAGTACGGAGGGTAGTTATCTAATTTGTTTGTTTCAAGGCTAGCCAATAAGTTTCAAATACCTACCATCAATTTGCATTAGTTTTTTTTTCTATGTAATACAAAACATACTTACATGTTCTTGTAAAATTGTAAACATAGGCTAAGTTTACTGGAAATAAAGTTTATATTATAATAATATTTGATGGGATTCAGCATCTCATTAATATTAAGATGTGTTATGGTTTTTTGCAGTTGAGTGCACAAGATGAACCAATAAAACTGCTGTTACAATAAATCTGGCTTAAAAAAAAATAGGTTGTGTTAGTAATTATTTTATTGATTATCTTTAAATGTTCTACCAGAAAATTATAGGTAAAATACAAACTGCATTTATACACATTCATAGAAATGTATTCATTAACCTCATAGGGTACATATTTAAATTAAATATTGTTTGCCAATCATTATCAATAATAATCATCATTTGCGAATAATAATAAAAATAATTATCACTTTTGGAAAGAATTAAACCTGAAATATACAAATTTATGAACAGAAATTTTAAGTTTCCATTATATATAGAAATGTAAACCACTGAGGCTTAAGTAACATTATATTTTAGCTTAACTAAAACCTATTTATGAATAGTTTTGGAACAACTGTCTATATAATCATATTGTAGTTTCATAGCAAGTTTGTCTTTTTATATATTAAGGGGAATAATATTTAATGTAAAAAAATCAGGGTTTTGGAACCACAATTTTGTCAATGTCACCATAAAAAAATCGGTCATAACATTCCACAATCAAGCAGGTAACTACTATAATGTTATTTCACAAAGAAATCTGTTACGACACAGCCCTAAGTCTCACATTATAACACGAGTCTTCAGCCTCTCACTTTGCTATAAGACTACAACATGATGTACTCACTTAGTTTTTAATCACTAGACAAAAGCACATAAATACAGTATGAATAATACAGTAATGCCGACATCAAACGCTTCATTTGCACTCGAGAAATGCATAGTTCATTTAGAATCTTCACTATTAGCTTTTTATTTTTTGTGTTATGTTTTACTTCTAGTAAAAGGCAGAAATCTACAAAAAGCGAAGCTTTTATTTGTTTCGAGTTCCCGATATTTTGGCACGCAATCATGGCAACAGCCCCGAAATATCGGGAACTCAAAACAAATAGTAAACATGGTAAATATCGCGTTTTCGGTGTTAAAGTTCGAGAAAGTGTAGCGTCTGATTTCAGTTTAATAATTATGATAATGTACAACTCACATAAATCTAAAAAATACGTGAGAATTAATACAAAATATTTCAAAGTTATATTAAAGCAAGTTAATACTCTTTTCCGTGTAGAAATAATATTTACATAAATGCTGCCTAGTGAATAAAAATTAAGATATAAAAGCCAGTATCAGTATTACTCTTAGATACACAATGTATTCTTACAATTGTTTGTGACTAAAGAGCTACTACTTGAGATTGAAATAGTGCCTAGTATAGAGACTCCGCGTTCGATGAACGGGGCTTTTTGATCTTCTCCAAGTTCTTGATTACGATGTCATGGAGCGAGCAGTAGCGGTTACGTATCTCGCACATCACCAGCCATAACGACAGGTATTCCTTCTCGTCCAATTCCTGACAAAGAAACAGTTCAATTAATATTAATTATTAACCCAACGTCTAAGACGAGGAGGTTATCAATTCGTCTGAATGTTTTTTTTTTCACATATCTCATTAGTTAGTTTAGTTTTCGAAAGAAAGAAGAAGGCTCGACTGACTGTTCACAATGGTGTACTGGTGCCTACACTTATGTATGGAAGTGAATGTTGGGTGTGACAAACAAGGCATGAAAGTAGAATTAATGCTGTGGAAATGCGTTCCTTACGAAGCATGTGTGGTGTAACTCTGAATGATACAGTGAGGAATGAGGTTATACGGAAACGTTGCGGTTTAAAAGAAGATGTAGTGACAAAAATTGAAAAGAATATGCTTAGATGGTTTGGTCACGTGGAGAGGATGAGTGAAAGGCTACTAAAAAAAGGTATTTACAAGGCAGACGTGAGTGGCAACGCCCTGGAAGGACATACGCTGACCTCATTGGTGAGGTTCTTCAGAAAGGTCAGATGTACGGTAAGGTGTGTAAGGTAGGTGTAGTACTCGCAACCGGCGTGCGTATATGACCAGATGTGTGAACGTGGACGAGGCAAAAGGAGTATCTTAGGACTGTAGCAGGTGGCGTTCTGTGGTTTCTGCCTACCCCTATGGGGAAAGGGCGTGAGTATGTATGATTCGAAAGACACGTGGCGCCATCTATTATCATAAGAACTTTTTTGTTGTTTTCCTCGGGAACAGTAGTTTTTTTGGGATGTAAGGTACCTACCCTATGTCCGTTTCGGGAGTGATATGAAGATTCGAATGACGTTATTGCGACGCACGCCATTTCGAAATATTTTGAGTAGTACGCAAGTACGAAAACACATTCGAGTCGAAAACCGCTATATCGAATGATGTCGCGAACACTGAACAAAACTGTTTGAATGGTACGCTAGCACGAAAGTCTTGGTATCGAAATCCACTATTGCAAATAGCATATTCCAATCTGAATTTGTCTGGCGATCCAACTCAATCAGCGTCCTCGCGACAACGTCATTTGATATAACAGTTTTCGACTCAATATGTTTTCGAACTGGCGAACCACTCGTAAAGTTTTTCGAAATAGCGTGCGTCGCAATAACGTCATTCGAATCTTCATATCACTATCACTGTACACCTGCCAACGTATATGCAAAAAGTGTATTAGTGTGTATCAATTTTTGGTGTGCAATAAAGAATATTCTATCTATTTATCTAATTAGTTTTAGTTACAAATCACTTGATTCTGCTGTTAATGAACTGATATTAGAATAAAAATGCACATAGGTATTTAGTTTGCGTTCGTTTCGCCATTTTCAACAGAAGACAAAATCTTTCCTGTTGACTATTCAAGGAAGGAAAATTTGCACCAACACTCAACAGGTTGTTTTTTCCTGTTTTTTTTTTTTATTTACAGAGAAAATGTATAATCATTTTTCTTGAAAGCATTATTGCAGATTAAAAGTAAAATGGAATGAACGTGACATTTTAGGTACAGCGCAGGCCAGCGGAGGCCGGCCGGCAGCTAGCGTAGCGAGCGAAGGAGCGAGCTGGGCGAGGCATCGTTTCACCTCTTTTCATTTCATACTTTGGTGAACCAAAGTATGAAAAGAGGCTCGCTCGCTAGCTGGCGGTGTGGCCTGCGCTGAATACATGGTGGATGGTTCTAGATATAAAGGGTTTTCTTGCCTACAGTTTCTATTACAAGTAAAAAATGAACAGATTAAAATACTGACCTGGACTGCTCTCCTGTAGTCTTCAATGTGTGGGTACTTGGCGACTTTAGACACAATCTTCGCTCGCGAGATGAAGTATCGTGAGATTTGGTCAAAGAACGCGGCAGCCTCCGACTCCACGGACTGAATCTCAGCGAGTGTATCTTCCTGTATTGATACACCGAAGTTGTTGCCGTCCTCGATCTTAGGAATCATGAATGATATCCACATTTTCAGCTGGAACAATTGTAAGCAATACTGAGTTATCGGTTCAACATTTATTATACAGAAACCCATGTAAGAGCCTGAAAAATGAACAACATTCGTGGAATATATGTAGCAATCACAACTGTTGGTTTTGTCGATTTGTGTAGATTGGTGCCAGCTGCCTGCAAAAAGCCCTCGGTCGTCAGTTACAAAGAGACCGAAGGAAAGGCCAATTGTCACGCCTCATCCAAGATGGGCGACGAAAGCGACACGACGCAAGGCAACGCAAAATTACACAATGTGACGCAATTGAATGTAAGTCACCTAAATTCGAATGATAATTGATGTGTCATCCTGATGACACAACTCCTGGCTCATTGGGTACTCTGGGCAAGTGCCCAGGACCCTACGATCCTAGGGAGCCCCATGTTCCTGTAAGCGTCTTAAGTAGTGGCAGTCAAAAAAAACGTAACTTATCCCAGGCGGGATACTAAAATTTTCGAGCTCGCTTCGGTCGTTTTTGCTTCCTACATTCTTATGCAATATACAGGGTGTTTTTTTAAGAGGAGGAGAAGTTTCGCATTATTCCGAAATATAGCCTGATTTACTGCGAAAGTGTGCAAATTGGACTTACTGATTCCACCATGAACGCGCCAGGCGCGGTGGCCACATGGTCGAAATCATATTCAAACATTAACGGAATAAATTAACATCCAAATTAAACCAATTTCATTGATTTCAAAAACATTTTTCTGCGTTTTATTTCAATTCAAAGCTATCCGCCTGTTAATTCTGAATGAAAAACCACCTAGCATAATAGGCGGGTGCATCCCACTCATCTCAAGTGCCCAGGGCCTCTAATTGATTAAAGACGACCCTGTGCGTCATGGACCGATGATAATATGTCGTACGAGGGTCGTAGTGACGCAGGTGGACCACCCACAGCAAGCAGCTGCTGCTTCATGTTCAGCATCACATCACGTCGTTTCATTCGTCGCTCATCTAGGATACACGGTCAGCCTCCATCACACCACATAGTAGTAAACAAATGAAGTGATAATTTGCTTATTTCTCCCTAGAATAAAACTCACCCAATTTGTGAGGTGCGCAGGGAAAGAAACATCATATCATTGGACGGTTGCAGCGTCGCGTCATACGGCGTAGTTTCAATTGGCGACTGTCGCGGCGACATACGCAGAGTTTGTGCAGATGTCGATATCGATTGAGTTCCATTAGGCTTAATAGCATATAATCAGAAAGATCTATACAGTTTTCCAAATACATGTAGGCATGTTGTTAATAGTGAAATAGAAATTGCTTGTATCTCCAAAGATAAATAAAATACCTAATGGTTGTCTCAAGTTAACTATGGTTGAAGGATTGTGTTACTTTATTTAAATAGAGGCCACTTCCGAATTACAACAAAGATTTCCACTATAAGAACTCCACTGGCAGTAACATTTCTTTCCCAAAATCTTTCTTTGCTTTGTCTTATCTAATATTGAATTTATATCTATTATGAAATGCTTATCTATTCCTGACTATTCATTTTATATAGAAGCAGGCAAGTGCAGTTCAGCAGAATCAAGACGATATTCCTTGTCACAGGTTTCATCTGGTGCAACTTGGAAGAGGCCTATGGTCAATACTAGACTAAACTGGGCTGAGCTGATTGATAATGGAAGCTTCTCGTAAGAATAAATCCTCTTGCATGGGTTCTTGATCAAAGTCTTAGGTTATATGATACTGTAAATTGATGAATTCTTCATGATATTCATAACATTTCAACATAAACATAACTTACCAAATTGGAATCTTCAACCAGTTCCCTAATGTGAGGCTTTACAAGATTGATGAGGTCACTGAGAGGTTTGTTGCATGGCACGGAGCCGTTAGGCAAGGCATACACACGAGTGCCCTCAGATGTGTTGCTTGACACATCAGATGAGTCCTTCCGCTGACGCTTAGCATTTGGCTCAATAATGTCTGCTGCAGGGGGTGGCACTGGAATGTTTAAGTCCTGAAATGACATCACACTGTGTTCAGTCTCACACTACCAATGTGTGGTAAGTCTCTATTGTAATAATAATTACCATGAAACAAAATGGCCTCATCTCTAAACTGAAAAACGAAATAACGTTTTGCAGTTATCACTGCACATTCGAAAGTGATTTATTAAAATAAAACGATCCATACCTGATGTACATCAGCTAGTTGTCGGTTCTGGAAATTTGGTGTTTCTAGAAGTTCATTTAATTTCACTATCTTCTCTGGAAATCCTTTTATTATTAGATGCTCGGCCTTCTGCTTGAGGGAATCCTTGTAATCCTGTACCTGTAACAGGTACACGTGCCCGATTTACATGAACCACCTATCAACAGCCATTATCCGTTGTTACGCTAAGATCCCCCACGGCCGCGCAATATGTTGAGGTTATGCGCTCTTATAACATAAAACCTACCGCTCCCATTGGAATAATTAGTCGTTCCGGTGCTTTTCCAAAGATAAGAGTGACGTTCAGAGAAGGATTTCACCACGAAACAATATTATTCAACAGCACTAACTAATCACTCAGACTGTGAGGTCACACACACACTAATCAAAGTACGTTACTCGTGTCAAACAAAGCGATCATGCGATGTATATAAAAAATGAATATAAGGTTTACCTTTTTCGCTACGTCTGTCATTGTGATAGTATTATTTTTTGTGGGATTTTAACTATGCTAAAACCCTTTTTACACTTGTTATACAAAATACAGTATTAATTCCACACAACTTTTTACGCTAACAACTCGTGTGAATGAATGAAATGAATATCGTTTGGTAGTGCCGAAGCGTTCATTCGAAGTTTTCAAGAACTTAATATGTTACTAAACTAAAAAAATACAAACACCGATTTATTACCAATTTATTTATGGCAGGGTTTTCCTTCAGACCTGACTCCATTATTTTGAAAAAAAATTACTTTATTTTTAACACGTTATGGCGGTGTGACATAACCAACTTTTTATTTTTTATACAAAAATGGCTTTTCTTCTATTTTCCCATTTATCAAAAAGTTCGTAGCTTCTCCCGCCGCTCTGCTCAGATGATAACAAGCGTGTAGCCAGGGCCCTTGAGTCGTAAGTTACGTTTCGTTTCCTGTAATGTTACATTTTTGCGGCAAAAGTTACATTATTGTTTTTTATTTTATTTATTTATTTGGAAACTACACAATTACATGCAAGTATACACAGAACAGGGACGTGTATGTGTATTAATTACGTGTTTTTGGGGTCGGAGATCGGAGACAAATCGATGGCAGCAAAATGGCGAAATATAAAGAAATCTATGATGTCTAATGGTGTATTTAATCTTATGATAAAACAGACTCTAGTTTCATTTGTTTGCAGTGCCATCTTCACTGTTGTTACTATCTAGTCCAGCACCTAACTTATTCTATTACTTTGAACCAAAACTACGAGATGACGTAACTGTTACTTTTACACTGTAACTAACTACTAATATTCGATACGTATAGAACGCTCTTAAGGTGGAAGCGTACGGGTAGCCTGCGAAGTTCATGTAACTCTATTCAATGAATATTTCATGAAAAAGTCATTTAATGGGGTTAAATGAACTTAGAGGTTTGTATTGATGATTTTCATGATTGTAATTCTGTAACTACACACGTATTACCGGTACGACTCATTTTTCATCAATATACAACCTGACACTGACCTGCAAATTGCAAAAATCGTAAGAAAATTTGAATTTCGCGGGCTACCCGTATGCATCCACCTTAAGAGGGTTATACGTATCGAATATTAGTAGTTAGTTCAGTATAAAAGTAACAGTACCTACTTGTTCCAACAAGTGTTCATAAGAGGGCTCACAAAACAATCACGATCTCATGGCCTCAATGCAAAAGAAACAATAAAAACATTATCGATGATGATTTGTCATCTACTAGCTACGAAACCCAATTCACTGGACTTTGGCAGAATAGTTGAAATCTGGTTTAAAATAGAATACGAAACCGCGAACGGTGCGAACTCGCGAAGTAGGAATCGTGCGCGCACATGCTCAAGCAAAATCAAGTTTTATTCCATCCATAATATATTTCATTTGGTCATGGCGCGTTACATTCAGAGCCATCTCTGAGAGTGATATAGAGCGAAATACTTTCTTTACTTTCTTTTATGGGCGTTCAATTTGGACGCGTTCGTAAACTTATAAAAATCTAGTATTCCAAATTTCGTTGTTCCCAAAAGTTAAATATAAAAATTATATAATTATTGCCTTAAATATAAAAATTTCTTACATGTTACGTGAGGGGGGTCAAAGGTTACGAAAAATGTAAGAAATGTAACCTTCTGGCACCGTCAAGTACAGGCGCCAGCACATCAAGCTACTGCAATCTGTCAAATTTATTTAATAGATTTTCAACTTTATCTCTCAAGCATTAAGTTCAAGGTTAGTTAGGAAAATCTGACAGTTTCGGGAAGGTTGACCTGCGGGCGTCTGTACACAAACTCTAGGACGCTCTGGCACCAACCTGGACAAGTAAGCGAATTGGAACTGTAAATACTGAAATTAATCAATCAGAGAATCAGAATCAGATTTAATCTTACGTTCACTTGACAGCTACGTTGTCACTACTTGTCAAACAACAATGTCATCAACCTTTACTTCGGTTCCTTGGTTTACGAAGGCACAATTTCACAGAAGCAAACAGTTTTATTCTTTACTAACTCGGCTAAGATTTGGACATGGACGTTTTAATGCTCAGTACCTGGATGACCGAGCTTTGCTCGTTTTTTTTTTGACGTTTTCTAACAATAAAACTGTTCGATCGATTTATCACCCCCCAAACCACCTGCACACTAAATTTCATGAAAATTGTAGGAGCCGTTTCCGAGATTCAGAAAATATGTACATATATAAAGGGTGTAAACAGACTCTTAACGAAGCCGAAAGGTACTTGTTCTCCCCGTCATTGCGATCATATTTTTGTACTAGGCCATACCTGGGAATCTTCTAGTTACGGAGATATTGGGGGTCAAAGTTCCAACTTTTTCACAAGTTTTTTTTTAAATACATGTTATTAATGTATCATTTTTACTTTAAACACCTCCAAGACCCTCTTACTATTCAATCCATCCATCAGCACAATGTTTTGAGTGCGTTACATTGAGTCCTACAGCAAAACGGGACTTTTCAGCCTAAAAAAAAAAGTCGTTTCCCAGCACTAATTTTTGCGTAAAGTTACTTAGTTTGATGTACAGACGCCAGCACGTCAACCTACCCGAATCTGTCAGATTTTCCCAACCAACCTTGAACTTAATATCATAGAGATAAAGTTGAAAATCTAGTAAAGAAATCTGACAGATTGTAGTAGCTTGATGTGCTGGCGTCTGTACATAATGCTTGGTTGACGGATTCGTGAAGAGTCTGTTTACACCCTGTATAAGTATATATATACAAGAACTGCTCGTTTAAAGGTCTGGCCAGAATGAAGATAATTTTTTCCCCTAAATGCACTGATTGCAACCTCGATAAAGATCAGACCCTTAATCACATTTTTTTTTGAATGCCCAGCGCATAATGTGAATCGTATAATATTGATTGACATTTACAAAGCAATCCTTGAATGTGGTTTGCCGGTGCAAACCTCCTGCGCGACATTCAAGGATTACTGGGGAATTTTTCTTCATAATTATATTCCTTTATTTAATTTTTATTACATCTATTATAGTGTGTGTAACATTTGGATACATGGCTATGACATTGAATGACAACAAGAGGCATTCGTGTAGAGTAAGGTCTTCCGAAATGTCAGATGTCATAGAGTTTTCGCGCTTTGCGTGATTTTTTATCACGTATTTTTTAACTAATATTCATGACAGAATCATGAATATTAGTTAAAAGATAGAGCCATTCCTGATTAATTATGACTTGAAGATTCTAAGTAGCAACTTAGGATCTTAATTGTTAGTACTTGGAGGTAGAATGATTTTTATACTATGTTTCATGCTTGTTATGTTAGGGAGAATATCAATATCAATCATCAATCAATACATATAATAAAAATGTAACGGATTACTGTCTGTACATGGAAGATATATGACATAAAATATTACTGGGACCTTTATCAACACAAATAGCACCCAAAACAATGATTGTTAGAATTTTTGTCTGTGCGTTTGTGCGCGCTAATCTCAGAAACGGCTTATCCGATTTGGATGTGGTTTTCGCTAGTATATTGTGGTAAGCTTCACTTAACATTTAGTGTTTGTTCAAAAACTTTTGCCAATTTAAAGACTCACGTCGAACATTTGTTAGACTATCTTTTCTTTCTCTGTTCAGTAGCATTGACTGAAACTTTACTAAACTTCATAATAATGGACTTTATAAAATTATGATTATTATATAATAATAAAAAAAATACGCCTACCATATAAAAAAATGAATTAAACAAGTGAACTAAAAAATGAAATGGGGTGTTGAACGCAGAGCCTAAACCGCTGGTCCTAAAGACGTGAAATTTGGTGGGTGTATTGTTTGTGAAGAGTCCACTATGAAAGGGTTTTACGAAATTCCACCCCTAAGTAGGTGAAATGGGGGGGTTAAATTTTCTGTGAAACGTAGTATTCTCTTGGTCGTTTGACTCAAAAATTGGTGTACACACTCTTCAATTAAAATTATGAGACACGTGTATCACAGTTTTGGCGCGCATGTTGCGTAGGGCGTGCGGACTGGGGGCGTGATCTTTTTTAATTACCGATAAGAAAATTCCTTGTGGGGGGCTCCAAATGATATACTGAAAAATTTGGCACAGAGGTAGATTATGGTATGGTATAGCACATAGATTACTTATTATCCCAGAAGTAAGATCCCGAGGGCAATTCCCGACAAGCGCGGATCCACCGTTGTGGGCATGGTGGGCATGCCCACAACCCTAATTGAGGTCGATAGTCTGATGTACTGTTGCCTTAATACAATTTTAAAAAATATAATCCTAAAAATAGTTTACCATCATTCAAATTTTCTTACGTGACTCGCAAGGTCAGCGTGGCCACCACGGAGAGACATTTTCATTAATGTATATTTTTTTTACTGATACACTTTAATCGGTGGAATAATTTAGAGTTTAAATGTGTGACATGGATTCTAACAAACACAATTTCCCGAAGTCCATGCGAGCGAAGCCGCGGGCAAAAGCTAGTTTGTAAATATGTATCTGAAGCATTGGTCTAAAGTTTACACTATGTTGATCTATGAAATAAAATGAAGTTTATCTGAAGTTATTTCTACGGACGCCAACACATCAAGCTACTACAATCTGTCAGATTTCTTTAATAGATTTTCGACTTTATTGGTAAAGCATTAGGTTCAAGGTTGATTGGGAAAATCTGACAGTTT
The DNA here is from genome assembly GCA_950005105.1 of Lycophotia porphyrea. NCBI lineage: Eukaryota > Metazoa > Arthropoda > Insecta > Lepidoptera > Noctuidae > Lycophotia > Lycophotia porphyrea. The sequence goes on from OX465396.1 coordinate 7,698,683, forward strand.
CGAGTAATTTGACCTGCTGGCTTCTGTACTTTAAAGTATAAAATAGAATTAAGGTGGTTGCGTCAGGGTAGCCCGCGAAATTCAATTTTTCTTACGTTTTTTGCAATTTGCAGGTCATTGTCAGGTTGTATGTTGATGAAAAATAAGTCGCGCCAGTAATACGTATGTAGTTACAGAATCACAATCATGAAAATCATCAATGTAACCCTGTAAGTCCATATAATCCTATTGAATGAATTTTTTATGAAATATTCATTGAATAGGATTACATAAACTTAGAGGGTTGATGATTTTCATGATTGTGATTCTGTAACTACATACGTGTTACTAGCGCGACACATTTTTCATCAACTTACAACTTACCAAATTTGAATTTCGCGGGCTACCCTGACGCAACCACCTTAATGATACCTTAAGACAGACAGACGATGATACAGAGAGACACACAGATGAGACAGAGATTGACAGTGGCGCCATCTGGTGAGCTTAAAAACGATAGCCCCGATCACATGGAAATGTCGATGAAACTGAAATTGACAAAAAAAAATTGGATTGACGAAACATTTAACTATGAACAAAAGAATACATGGCATATGTCTTGATTAAAGGACATTAAGATAGGAATTTACTGATAACTGGGCTTTGGCCATACTTTTATTATTAATAGAAAGAATAATACGAGAAAATCTGACGAGGCTGAATGGTCTATAGATCAATGCCTGCCTTTTTACTGGCGAACGAAATGGAGAAAAAAACAACTTTTACATTGTAAAGTGTAAACAAACACACGCGGTGTGTGATTGCAAAATCAGTTCAATTTACGCTTTAATAAAGAACCATAGTTTTACTTTCTTACTTTTGCTTCCATGAAACAAGAAATAATTGCTGACATCAAACATGACTACTTTTAGATTTAACTTTTCTGGTGAAGATGACAGTAATAATCAGCTAGGTGAACCATTACATTTACAATACAAAATTCTCATATTTATTTTGAGACTAGCTGATGCCCGCGGCTTCGCCCGCGTGGATATCAGTTATCGCAACCAAAAGTAATCGTGAAATTTTGATCCCGTTCCCGGAACACATTAAATAGCTTTCTAATTACCGCTTTATAATTGCCCATTTTTTAAGTATTAAAATGGATATAGTTTGTTATCCATAAGAGATAGACTTATTATGCCATCGCGGACTTTTCTGTAGACAAATATAAGGCGATACACAATTCCATCATACATCATTTTGTTATATCTCAAAGGGTTTAGTCATCGTTTTCGCGGCTTATTTTTTTCCGACACCACCAACAAATATCATTTTATTTTAGCCAATGTATACAAAAACTTGACAAATTATACACTAAAACCTTCCTAGAGAACCACTATCCATTGGTGAAAACAGCATTAAAATCGGTGCAGTAGTTTTTGAGTTTATTGCGAACAGACAGACAGTCGACTTCGTTTTTTATTAGGTAGTGATAAAACAGTCGGTTTAACACATTATTAACATTAATTCAACAGAAAAAAAAGAAACTTTTCTATGGCTGGACAGTGAAGAAGTTGTACCCGATAAACAAATACAAAATTTGGATGATGTAGCTAGCCGTGCTAAAATGTTCGCCTGTGGTGATGTAAAGATTGGGCATGTCATGGTAAGTGAGGCAATGGCGAGTATTGAAGAAACTGGATTGAAGAATGTTATTGCATTAGCAGAAAACGAACACAGTGATCTTGTTGCTGGGAAATATGAAGGCAAGTATGCATGCTATTGTTGTAGTACCCCTAGACTGATGCCGATAATAGTCACATCACATAACACTTCCAGTATACCTACCTATTTCATTACAAGCCTGGGTTTTAATTAAATGCTTTTATCCTTCATTTGGGGTTGCCACAGCATGTCATCCTCTTCCATACTTCTCTATTACTAGTCAGCTTAGCAGTCATTGCTTTTGTGACCTTTTTGAATTTTAATTAAGTATTGGTTTATATGACATATTTTTAGGTGGCCTAAAAATTTGGGAGTGCACTTACGATTTAATAGAATATCTGGAAGAAAATCAAGCAGGAATCAGGTTGGATCAGAGTAATGTCTTGGACTTAGGATGCGGAGCTGGGATTTTAGGAATTTATGCATTTTTGAATCATTCAAATGTTACTTTTCAAGATTATGTAAGTGAAATGAACCTATTTCTCAGTATTATCTTACTGCTATTGTTAATGCGAAAGTTTGGATGGATGGATGTTTGTTGCTTTATCACGCCAGAATGGCCACAGAAACCAGAAAAAAGTTGCAAGCAACAGATAGTTATTTTAAAGAAATACATATCTTTGAGAGTAATTAAAATTTCATTTCAGAATAAGGAAGTTTTGGAACATTTCACAATATCTAATGTTTTATTAAACATTGAGGAAGAAGATAAAAGAGAAAAAGAAATACAAAGGTGCAAGTTTTATTCAGGAGACTGGGATTCGTTTAACAAAAAGCTACCTAATACTGAAGTCTATGATATTATCCTTACATCTGAAACTATCTACAATGAAAGTAACTATGACAAACTTATATCCTTGTTTGTGGATAGGCTGAACGAAGATGGAGCAGCTTATGTAGCAGCAAAAACATATTACTTTGGTGTTGGAGGTGGAGTTCGACAATTTGAACAAAACATCCAGAAACATGGGAAATTATTCAGCAAAGTTTGCTGGAAGAGCACAGGTGGTATTCAAAGGGAAATATTAAAAATCACACATAAACCATAACAACATTTAATAGTGATTTGTACTTAAAAATTTGCAATAAAATTGTGATCACTTACAACATACTCGAAGACTTTCTTTACAATAACTTAATATTAACTTTTTAAGGAGACAGTCTTTCATAGATCCACCCTTCTTCTCCTTCATGCAAGAGCTTTCCATCAGGAATCTCCCCTTCCTTGGGCTTCCTGAACTTGATTCTATCATGAAGTCGATCTCGTTGTCCTTGCCAGAACTCAACAGCTCTGGGATGAATAATGTATCCTCCCCTGAAAACATTCAATGAGCCCATTGTATTATGAAAGAAATCAACTATATATATATTATGAACTAAACACTAAAATTCATAATTATAATTCTTTATTTTGTCAAATTTTACTTCAACCTATAACAGATAACTTTCTAAATGATGGGGTAATAAACCCAGATAAAACAGCTAAAGATGTTACAGATGTACGGAAAAAAAATAACATGATGAGCCAATTTCTCATAAATTAGCTTGATGATGAATTAATGTCCGTGTCCATTCTTAGAAAATATATTTACCAAAAGCTGGGTTTTGGTACTTCTTTTCCAGGTATCATGTACTCTGCTTCTAAGACAGACTCTCTCTCACACAAAACATCTCTTGATTCAATGGGAGTGCTCTGAAAACTTGTACATGCTGCTATTTGACTGGGCACTGGCCTTGAGTGGAAATACTTGGTTGATTCAACCTCATCCAGTTTCTCCACATGCCCTTCAATCCTAACAGATCTATTTAGAATTTCCCAGTAGAAAGTTGCGGCTACATTTGGATTGGCTTCCTGGAATGACAAAAAATGCTTTATTGGTTGGTTGTTTAGAATAGATCCAGACATTGAGTTTATATTTGCACAAAAGATCCTAGTGGTCTGATGACATTGAAAAGCTTTGAGATTTATCGTGACATAAGTGATGGTATACTGGTGTATACCGTCACGATAAATCGCATTTACTCAAAACTAATTAAATGTTAGTTTGATCTAATCTGCTTAACACGGTCCAATTGTGATTAGACTGCTTAAAAATACACTTTAGAGTGTGCTATAGTTAATTATTATTTGTCTGTGGAAATTATAATGAAAAAACAAAATGGAACTAACTTAGTTCATGACCATGTGCACATGAACCATGAAGCACAGGTTCGCCATAGAGCTATTTAAAAGAAAAATATTAATAACCATTTCACTAGCTTTCCTGCTTCCATAGTTTGTAAAGAATTTGAAGCCATCTTTTCCATATCCCTTGCACAAAACAAATCTTGCTGACGGCAACCCATCTCTGTAAAACACAAATTATTTACTGTTAAAATACTACTACAATAAGAATGTACCAACTGATAACAATAGTGTAAATATAGAGAGATAATGATATTTTGATGTTGAGTTAATAGATAGAGAAATAGTATCTACTTTGAAACAGTTGCCAAGCACATAGCATTAGGTTCGAGAATCTCCTTCCTTGAACAAGCTTCTTCAAACCATGCCTTGAATTGCCCAAAAGGCTCTTTGGACACCAAATGTTTCTCCAAAAAGGTTTCATCTTTATCCTTGTACTTTATTCTCATGCCTGCAAAACAAAATAATTATTCTTAATTAAATGTGCGCATTAATTACTTACTGTGTCCTTAATTATTGACCGCGGTATTTAGTAGTGTGAAACCCACATTAAACTCATTTTTTAGAACTTACCTCCAATATCGATACTCATGTTTCTTAAAGTGATTAAGCTTAACTTGCAACTAGAATACGTAAGATTAAGTATGCCTTTTGGACCCATAAACTATTTAAATTTTAAATATTTACTGACTATCGGGCTATGAGTTATCTCGATTTAAAGGATAGGCACTCAACGAGCTCTTTACAGTTTGTGCACGCCTTCTCAGCGTTAATGAACAGATCAACAGAATTTTACAGTGGAGTGATCTTGTCAATAAAAAGATAACAAACGCTGATAAGTAAATTTGTGAGCAGCGTGCAAATACGCAAGGAAATTACATTCAAATTACTATTTCACACGAACCGCAAACATAACAGCTGACCTGACATTGACATATTTATGTAACACATGACACTACAAATATTGAAATTGGCCATAGAGGAATAAGCTCTAGAGCTGGCATAGCTGGATACCCCTCTGCTACGTACCTCTGCCAAACAGACGCTAGCACATACGTATAGCTATAACAATCGTCAAAATTTATTAGATTTTCAACTTTATCGATAAAGTATCAGGTTCAAGGTTAATTTGTAAAATAGCGTCTGTACAGACGCCATCACATCAAACTACTACAATCTGTCATTCATCTTTTATAATAAATCAACTTTGGAAAAATCTGACAGTTTCGGGTAAGTTGACCTACTGGCCACATAGAGCAACTCTATGACTGGCCATGATATCTGCTGCAAGTAAAAACTAGAGATGAAGCGTATATACTAGAACAGATCCAGGGATTAGGTATTTAACGAGACTAGGCTGCACCTATTCTAACTTTTAAAATACTTGATCCACCTAGTCTCACTGTGCCTACGCAGTGCACGGCACCCGCGGCCCGCGCGAATCGAAGTACCGACTGTACTAGACTATGCTGCTATCTCGCTTCACCGTGTCGTCGGGGCGCGGTGAAGCGAGATAGTAGCATAGTCCTAGCTCATCCATGTTTGCCAAAATCATTCGTGAGTCAGTCACTTGAATTTGAACCTTAATTCAAAAGGCATAAAAGTAACGCGATGCGCACTCGTATTTACATAGATCATACGTGTGCCAGTCGTATGAATTTGAACCATATCTCAATAGCATAAAAGTTACGCGACGCGCACCGTGTTGTGGAAGAATATATTCTGTCCTTTTTTAACTACACTATTCCGCAGTCTTTCCATCCTTGTCTGTCAATACTCGAGATCGAGACTAGTCGGGACTAGGCACTAGGCAGACTTTATAGAATAAGTAGAATAGATACTTTGACAATACTCGATGCGAATGAAGACTATATGATGCAGTCGAGTATCAAGTACGGACTCGTGCGAATGTGATCTCGATTGACGTATGATACCTACTCGACGTCGCTAACTTCTATCGGACTTATTTAGTGATCGGTTTTCGTAACGAAGTTTTAATATATTGTTAAAGAACTTAGATCTATTTTTAATGATTGTAAATAGGTATGCGATTTAAACAAAAACAAAAGCAATGATTGTATATAGTTACGTCATTTAAAAAAAACAAAAAGCAATTATTGTATATAGTGTATAACAATGATTGTAAATAATTATGTGATTAAAAAAAAAAAACCCTCTCATAGAGAGGAGGCCTGTGTCCCAGCAGTGGGAACATTATAGGCTGATGATGATGATGAAGATGTGATTAAAAAAAAAAAACAAAAGCAATGATTGTATATAGTTACGTGATTTAAAAAAAAAAACAAAACAAAGAAATTATTGTAAATTACATGATTCAAAAAAAAAGGAAAACAAAACATATTAAGTACTCTGAAAAATGAATTGAAATCATTTAAATACGCTAACAATCTTCAATGTAGATAAATCTATACGTTGACAGTCCTAAGCCTGTGTAAAGTATGAAGGGAAGATTACAATTCATTACTGCGTACGTACGTACTACACGTATCGTTGTTACGCAAAGACTAAGCATCACTATAAAGTATGCGTATTTCATGGACTAGGTGGACTAGGTATTTGGATCGAGTATTTGTACGGACTAGTTGGACTAGGTGCACCTAGTCCAAGATTTGCCTAGTACGACCCATCTCTAGTAAAAACTAGATTTGGCTGCGACCGTGTGATTGCCATTGCCAAACTCCCGTAGTGTGTTGTAAGTGTTTTCCTCGCCTCCCGCAAAAAGTGGCAGTTGCGAGCTTCAGGTATAAATGCCCTATGGGTAAAATTAAAATAATTATTTAGTCGATTTACAAAATGCCCGTTCAAATAAATTCAAACTTGTGATAAGTTGGTTTTTTCGTAATTTCCAAACAGAAAATTGTTAAGTTTGTGGAGCCGGCTTGTGATAGATCATAAAAAGTTAACAAGAAAAACACACACACGAACAACAACAGTTATTTTGTTGTATTTTAGGTGGCAAAATATGAATCCAATGGAGCCAGCAGAGTGCAGACAGTCTACAAAAGTTTTAATCGCATGTCACGTTTTAAGTTTTGTTCCAGTCATAGTGGTCAATGTCTGTTCAAATAAGTAAGACGCCACCATCCAGCTGTTTGTTTATTCTATTTTACTGATGGTGAGAATATCAGTTATTTAATCGACTAATTAAATTGTAAGAAAAATAGTGAACATCGTATACGTCATCAATACATCCTTATTTGCCAAAATTTGTGTTGGTGTGTTGGAGTTTGCATGAGATACGATAAATCTTGAATTTCGTATATTCAGAACATTTACAATTTTTATTCAAAAGGTCAGTCATGGAGTCCGAAGTAATAAAGGAAAAGATTCACACCGAACCCATGCTGAATGACCCGCGGTATATAACCTTACTGAGCGGCATAGTTCTTCTTTTTACTCTGGGTAAGTGGATTAAATTAAGAAACTAATGAATTGCTTATTCATTAGCGAAACACATTTTTTTTTAAGTTAAGTACCTATTCTCATAAACCCTTAAATTCAGTGGGTACTTTTCCAAACTGTATTGGTTCCATTGTAATGTATGTATGCCAACATTGCAATGGAACCAATGGAACACGTGAAAGGAACAAAGGCAGGTTTTTTGAAAGTTTTTATGTACCTAGACTCAGACTGACTCAGGCCTAGTGTCTCCAGTCATTCAAAACAGATGTCCCAATATGATTCAATATTTTTTTGTTTTTTCAGTGTTCTGGTGGTGTTTCTCAAGAAGACGCACTCTTCGTAAGTCTGTGTTGTTGATGGGTCTCTCAGACTCTGGCAAAACTCTTTTGTTTGTGAGACTTGTATACTCGCAATACAGACAGACATTTACGTCTATGAAGGAAAATGTTGAAGAGTACCTTACATCCAATGTAAGTTTAAAAATATATAAGTATAGTTTTTTTACAGTACATAAACAAGTTGTGATTTTTTTTTAAGATAGGCTTTAGTAGCTATCTTCTTATCCACCAAACACCTCTTCCGGGTCAGCAACCTCAAATGTTTCTGAAATGAGAATTTGCCACTTGACTGACCACTGATTACACTCACTTTCATTAAATAAGTATTCATTGTGTTGCTATCAGCAAGCTTGTTTACATGCAAATTGATGTAAATTTCCCAAGCAAACACAATGATTTTTTTGTTTACCTATTCATTAATCTATCTATATCTATAAAAATGAATCACCGAAATGTATGCATGCGCATAACTTCCGAACGACTGCACCAATTTGGATGATTCTATTTATTATGTGTTCCTTATTGTCAGGACAAGTTTTGTATATTATAAAAAAATTAGGTAGGTAGTAGGTAGGTAGCAGGTAGGTAGTAGGTAGGTAGCAGGTATGTAGCAGGTAGGTAGTAGGTCAATTCGAATTCAATATTCATAGTTGACAGGACAACGTCTGTTGGGTCAGCTAGTCATAAATACAAATAATTTTAAATATTTAATAGTGTAAGCCAATATAATAATTGTGTTTTCTATATTACCTAATATAAAAAAAAAATAGCCTGTCAAGATTAAGATCAGGGAGGGGCTAAGCTATGAAAGGTGAGGGCTCCTGATTAAATTTATTTTTACCATTTTCAGAATAACTTCAAGTTAGTGGACTTGCCTGGCCAGGAGAGACTGAGAAACAAATTCTTTGATCAGTACAAGAATAGCGCCAAAGCTATTGTGTTTGTCATTGACTCTGTTACCATTCAGAAGGAGATCAGAGATGTGGCTGAGTAAGTATTATTCGTAATAAACTGTACTAATACTAGCAGAACATATAAACCAAGGCTGCTCAACTTCCAGGGCTGCGGGCTGTTCCAGGGCTGCGGGCTGTTCGAAAGAGATTCTGCGGCCCTGGAACATAAAGGGCAAGGAAGGAACAGGGATGGGTTTTTAGTCAGTACAAGTCTGACACTCCCTTCCGCTCTGCCCAGAGCGGGAGAAGTCATTCGATGATTTCCCATCCGTAAAAAAAAAAAGGCTACTCAACTTATTAATATATAAAGGTGGGCCAAAATGATTCTGTGTCATCAGTTCATCACGGGCCATCTAGTAAATAAAACTTGCATATAGTAACTTTTTTTAAGTAATTTCTTACTACTGTGGCTGTAAATATGTATACTTTCATATTTAAAATAAGTAAAGTAATTTCTAGCTAAATTCATAAGACACATATTTTTTTTGCTCTAGTTAGAAATCTGAAAACCTGTTTTCAAAAACCTTACATCAGTTGCCATTGTTGGCGGGCCAATACAAATGCTTTAGCAGGCCATATTGTGACCGGTTGGCCTTGGGTTGAGCAGCCTTGATCTAAAGATACCACCATGATGGTAGGCGGAAGCTTCAGAACACCACCTGCTGCAATCCTTACATACTCCTTATTTTAATTGTCTATGAATTCAATGTAAATCTTTTTACCTGCCATATAGTTAAATGTTGCACAATTCTTCACCCAGAACAATATGAAGTGTGTCCTAGGATTGCCACTGTACATGTTAAAGTGTCTAATCTGTAAGACACTTGAATATTAGCAACTCAATGATATTTACTATTAATATAACTTGAGTTGCTAGCATTGTTCTTTATGATTCCCAATGGAACCATAGAAAAATTTTCACAAGGCAAGTTCTTCTGTGTTTGAAAGTTATGATATGGTTTGATAAAAGTAATAACATAAAATGATGTGTCCTAAGCAAAAAGAATTTCAGCTGCAGTAGAAGTGGTGGGTGTTAACCCAGCCATTTACTATGTGTTAACATGTTCATCACCACTGCTCTCAAAACACAGAAGGAAGGAAACGTTGCAAAAATTGACATGTCATAGAACCAAAAATTTGAAGATTATATGGCATCCTTCAATATGTACTTTCATATTTAGAAGACTTGTGTCTTAGGAATGGGAGCATTACAGGGTAACTTCGGTTCAATAAACATTTTAAACCTTATACATAATTTCATGATTATCTGTCTATTTCAGACACTTATACACAGTGCTGTCAGACCCTGTTGTGCAGAGCTACAATACTCCTCTGCTGATTTTATGCAACAAACAGGACCAAGATTTGGCTAAGGGCAGCCAAGTAATCAAAAGTCTACTGGAAAAAGAGATGTAAGTACTAAAAATACCCTTTTATCTAAAGACTATTTACGATAGTTGTAACAACATTATGGACATCGGCACAAGGTTGAAATTACAATGAATGTGGTGTGTTTGTTAGATGGAACAACAATATGCAGATAGATAACCACTTGGGTTCAAAGGAAAGTTATCAAGAAAACTTATTTTTAAATGTTTGCTATTTGTAAACATTTTAAAAATTTCATTTTTAAAATGAGAATTTTTTGCCACTTATTTTAAATCAAAGGTTTTGAGAATAAGAGCCCAGTCTGTTTTGATTGTATTGTTATTTGTTGAGGTGAAAGCATTTAAATTTACCAACTAATTCATACTCATATCTGTATTTCCATAGTAATATTATAATTGCAAAAGTAACTGTGTCTGTCTGTTATTTTTTATGCCTCTGGCTGAATGGATTTCAATTAAATTTTGCACTTAGGTAAACCATGACCGAAATAGTGTAGGACATGGATATTTTTTATCCCAGTACTAGATTCTGACCATCTCGCGAGCGAAGGTGGGAGCAAAAGCTAGTCCATATAAATTGGATTTAAAATATTTAATTTTTAATCCAACCAAAATTTTGTTTTCAGGAACCTAGTCCGCGTCACAAAATCCAGTCAGCTGCAATCGGTAGACCCATCCCAGGGCAACAACGCGACCTACCTAGGCAAGATGGGCAAAGACTTCGAGTTCTCCCATCTCAGCAACCGCGTGGACATAGCCGAGAGCTCGGCTAACACCGGCGATGATGACACGCCTGCGGACATCAAGACTCTGCAAGATTGGATCTCAAAACTTTAGTAGTTACCACGTCGTTATTTTTGATGCTTCATATTTTTTTTCTTTTACTCAGAAGTGCTTTTTCGCGATAGATAAGAACAAAAGTTGTCAAAATTGTATTGGAGTGGATGATTTGGTTTGTCAAAGTACATATTTGTTAAGGTTGAGACAGTTTTTCCATTCTTTTAATTATTTTTTATACCTCGTCTCATTTACTTGTTGAATGTCAACTTTGTGATTTCGGATGTACTGATGTTAGAATGCATTTATTGTAAAGGATGTTGAAAATGTCCGATATTGAATAATATTTATGCAGGGATATCCTTGTAAGGGTTATCAAAGAATTTTGCATTTGATGATGTAAGTATGTATTTTACTATTGTCAAGGATTTTTTAAAATAAAGCTTGACTGATTTTTTAAAGTTTTGTTTTTACTGACTACTATTTTTCTTCCTATTTTTATTTCAAAATCTATCTTGAATTTATTAAGATTTACATGGCCCACGCCCTGTCTATAGGGTGACTGGTAATTTAATTTTTTTTATACATATACTTTTACACATAAAGCTTCTCTGCTTACGACACGGTGAGGAGACTAAAATAAATAATAAATTATCTACTATTTTGGTATTATTATAGGTCATAGGTGCGCGCGGCTGTTGTGTTATTGTGATAAAAGTGAATAAGTATAAAAAAAATGTTTTCTTTAGGAAATTTGTTTGTTATCCTGAGTGCAATTACGTGTATGAGTATCGGTCACTAATTACCAGTCACTTAAATTGACCATTTTGCCTATACATGTATAAAAGGCGAAACATAGACGGTCTGCTCGTGGCCATTCTCCCGCTAGATGGCGTTGAATTGAAGTCAACAATTTAGTTTATTTTGCTTTATTTGTAAACAATTTAAATTGATCCTAAATATGCTATTCAGTATCTTCTGATAACAAAGTGGTTGTATCCATATCCCATGTCTAAACTACAAAAAGTTTGTGAAAGGGATTTGAATTTGTATGAATCCTGGCGTGCCTAATTTCCGCCATATTATTATTTTTTCAAAAAAAGCAGCCCCGCAAGAAAAACTGTATTAATCAATAGCTGGTATCAATACAAAAAAACTATTGAATATAACAAAATCTTTAAGAGTCATATTTTCAGAATTTAAAGGCGCTCCCCCACCGCGTGCATTCGCGGGTAATGTAACAGTTCAGATTCATGTGTTTCTGAACATAGTTGAATCTTGGATTGTTAAAGAGCTGTCAAAGATGTACTGATGGCGACTATTGTAATGTTGATTGCTAGCGGGGCTGCTATTTAGAAAATGAAATAAAATGGCCGAAGGTAGAGAGGCCAAATAATTCAAACTACTTTTGCATGCTTCCCAAATCATGCACTAGCTCACAAAAACAACGACAACATCGCCAAGTCTTTAAAAATTACCGAGGCGTTATGGTCCAAGACCTAAGCCTGCTGGAACTAGAAAAGGGCGAAGGAAAAAATAGTTAAAAAGTGGCCAAGTGCGAGTCGGACTCGCGCACGAAGGGTTCCGTACCATAAACTGAAAAAAACACGTTTCTTGTATAATGCCCCCTTTAATTATGAAATAGTATTTATTTTTATTATTTGTTGTTATAGCAGCAACAGAAATACATCATCTGTGAAAATTTCAACTATCTAGCTATCACGGTTCATGAGATACAGCCTTTTTACCCTTTGGGTACGGAACCTTAAAAATGACCCTCTACTATGTACAGTCAACAAAATAGAAAAGTATCCATGGTCGTTAGATACAGTTGCAGTTTTTTTTAGTAACTGTTGCACATCTTGAAATGAAATTGAATTAATTTAAGCAATTGTTTATTTATCTTCATTTAATTTTAATTTCATTCGAAAACATCGATCGATTTTTAAGAAAAAAACAATTATATCTTTCGACCCTGGATACTTATCTATTTTGTTGACTTTGCGTACCTACTTAGCAAGGGCGGATTACTACATCATGGATAGAGTTGGTAATAATAGCATCTATTCACAAAGAACATTGTTTGGGTCTTATAGTTTGGGAGCAAAGATAAAAACCCTTTCATTTTACCCTAATCATTAAAAGCAATTTTGCTCTTCCAGCTCTGTATATTACTCTATACTGATGCACTTTTTTTTCTTCCATTCAAAACCGCGCAGGTGTTAATGCAAACCTAACCCTTCCTATTTCGAACTTGGGCAGAATATCGATACTATTCGAATTCGATCAATGAATTCAACATGACTCGACTAAAATTCAAGATCAAAGCCAATATTATTGATTATCATAATTGTTATTTTTGCATATTCATGATTTTAAAAAAGGTACCTATGGGCAGGAATCGATAGTTTTGTTCTTGTAATAATGCAATAGGTGAAGGGGTTACATTTTTGAATAGTTTTTTTGCAAGTAATGTAAAATTGATAAATATGTCTTTTTAGTATGTAGTCGATTATGGGTTGTGCATATTCATGAGTTTATCATAAATTAGCAGTATTGAATGGTGTTTAAAATTTATTATACACACGTGCGTTTTTGATATGCATCGACGGTTAACGTCACACTCATATCAAGTTGTAGGGTTAACAGACAGTTGGGTAAAGGCCAGGGTCTCCCAAACACGCGTTTAAATTGACTATTTTGTTCTTTATGTGGAGTCATCGGTTAATCACTTTTCCTTTTTTTATTTTCTTCTCACCGATATAGCTTCATATTAAAAATTTGCTGCCGCGCCGCGCCTTTGTTCTAGGAGTTATGACGTGATTGCGACTGCTGACCATGTATATCTGGGTTTAATCTCCAGGTTCAACCTTACATGAGACTTTAACAATGACATGGTAAAACTTTGGTGTAAGTACCAACTTAAACTTACATAAGTACTTAGGTACTAATTAGCACCTCTTCCAGCCTTTTTGGGGAAAAACGGTGAATTGTTATGATTTCTAAGATCTCCAAAGACTCATATACATCTTTTATATAGGATAATATTATCGTTTGAGCAAGAAAGACCCAAGTGTACTTGTTTGTGTTGATGTTACAATACAAAGCTATTTTCTTTGCGTCCAAGTTAACTCTTAAAACTCGTCCGAAGACGATTGCGGTACATTACTCAACCACGGCAATGGCTCAACGATGTTGTCTCATTAATGACAACACAAACAATTTCCAACTTAGTGAAAAAGAGTCGAAATACCTATTGATCAAAGTTAAGTGCGCCGGCGACGCGATGTCGTTAAAGACACTGTTTAGCAGTGGCCTGTCATAGCGCATTCCTTTTCCTTGCTTTTATAATGGACGCCATTTCTCGAATGACTGATAATTTTAACTCGAGCTCAGTAAATAGTGTGTCCAGTAAAGGAGGATTCTTTATTAAGCATATTTTAACGACTTTACCTTGGTACCTTGATGATAAATAAGATTGGTTTATATCACATGTGTGACTGTCCCTAAATTATCCTAGACTGATAAAATGTTCGTTTTTCCTAAATCATTATAATATTAGTATTAAGGTAGGTTTTCTTCTTTTCTTGTTGAGAAAGTAGTGTCGAATATCTAATGGACTCGGAAGGCGGATAGTGGTTAGGTACCTATTTATAGTTTCTTTAAAAGAAAATAAATAATTAGGCATCTGCCAGGGAAAACTAATACTTAGGTTATAAATGAATCGTTCGGTACCGATTAAAAAGCTTTCTTTAAATTGCTTTAGATTCCTACCTCAAAGACCATTCATTCATGGCAGGTAGGTACACCTAATTCTTATCCCTTTCCCTGGTTGGTCGTCACGCCAAATTCTAACCTCACTGACATTTTCACCTCCGCTAGACTCGATTCACGACTCTCGATAGCTATAAGTAACCAGTTTTCTCCGTCACTTTTCATCAGATCATCCCCTGCTGTGTCCATTCTGAGTAGGTATTCTGACTATGGAGGCCAATGTCCAGCAGTGGACGTCTTTCGGCTGAAATGATGATTCCGACTCAAAAAGATAAATTAATAAAAATTACACTAATCTGTGGCTAAAAAGGCTATAGCTTACCCATATCTGAGCGGATTTATTAATTCGATGGAGGAATATTTCTTCCAACTTTTCATGAACCCGAAATCTGGATCAATAAATCGAACAATTATTGGTGTCATTACTTATTATCTGTTCCAATACAGTGTGCGATAAATTACCGCTGAATTAATGTTATGCCATCATTACGAGGTAATTGCCGGTGCATATTCACTTTCCGAAAAAATAAGTACTGGGTGCTATTAAATTAAATTATGATTGCACTCATCAAGCAAGATGAAGACGCTTATAAAAAGCTGTTCTTATTTTGGTATTAATAGTCTGCGTCCAGTGTTGGTGTAAATCGTTAAATTTTGCATGAAATACTGTTTTGCTAACTGTAAATACTTAGGCTGAAATTGATGGAAGATTGGAGTCTCATGATGACTTCTTAAAGTATTATGCGTTTAATAAAAAGTGGTGTAAAATAATAATGTCCTTCGCTGTGGTATACCTTATTGTTTGTAGATTAAAGGGAAAGCCCCTTTTAATTATGAAATAATTTATATTTTTTAGACAGCCAGAAACGTGTTTTTTTCGGTTTATGGTACGGAACCCTTCGTGCGAGCGTCCGACTCGCACTTAGCCAGTTTTTTTTATGGTTGGTATAGGTACTCTCTACCGAAGACATGATTTTACTACTATTATTATATATATTTTTATCGTACTACTACTGAACAATCAAAAGTTCTAATAGGTAATTTCTATGGGTTTTGTGTTATTTTGATACATGAGTGATGAAAGCTACGAGCATTTTAATCAAAGAAACTCTATTAATTTTCAAAGCCATGACTAGGTCTTCATCGACCACATTGTTTCGAAATTATAACCAGTTGACATTGCCACAGATAATACAATAACATTGCTAATAACTATACATCTCTCGTCAAGCTATTTGCATTCCAAGAAGAAGCTCTAAAACCCAATTATTCATGTTCCCACGGTAAAAAGGCTTGCGAGTAAGCCTCCCACGGTCATCGCAGGTCTGCCCACTTGTCCTGCCTTTCTTCAATATCCTACAAATCACAGGTACAATACATGTGAGGTTCTATACAATGTGTCATATCTCATTGTTCGGGTTGAAGACTTCATTTTAAAGTTTTTCAGCGTGTTTTCTGCGGTAACATGCATGCTCGAGGACTATATTGTATGTCGTCTAGGTATTTATAAATAAAACAAATAAAAACTCTTAAAAGTTGCAATTTAAATGGATGTTTGTTCTAGTGATTCCTCTATTCTGTGACTTCCGTTTACCGATTGATGCTTTGCTGGAACAAGAACCTGTAAAATCTGTGGCTTTTACGCAATTTTGCAAATACCTTTATTTCTTTTCTTAATAAGAAGTTGAGTAGTTCCAAAAGCAAATATTTTTTTCGTCTAATAGGGGCGTTTGCTATCAAATTCTTAACGATCCAATATTGAAAGAATTTCATACATTTTTGATCACCGTGTGTTGCGTTTTTTTTGTGGGAATCTCGGGTAACTATAGCGTGCCATAATACCATAGCCAACGGAGTGAAAGGATCAATCAATGAACACTTTTTGCTGGCTTACGGCTGGACTCATTGGAGTCAGGTTAAGGGGAAGTTTGTTACGTTATCAATATAGAAAGTATTATGTTTTATGGTGTGAATCGAAGTGGAGTAGGTATTTAAGTACTGGCTGAGAAACAGGTAGGTGACTCATGCAGAGATGGTTTAATTTTTGCGGATTTGCGATGGTTTACTTAGTAGAAAAATAACATAACATAAGCTCACGCCTGTAATCCCCGGTAAGGGTTTGGCAGAGGTGTATGTGAATGGGTGCCTATTAGAACACCCACATTTCGCCAGTTATGTTGAAATCCCATGTAATGGGGGCGAGCCTATTGCCATCAACCAGGCACAAAAATAGTACAAGTATTGGTTGAAATGGATAATATTGAATAGGTATCTCATTAAGCGCATGGTGCTAGTACTTTGCTGGATGGCTGGATGTTGCAGTTTGTAATGTATCTGATCTTCTGAAGACGTAATTTGAATCGTATTCTTCGTCGTAACGATCCGTCTTCGCCTTAACGTGGGTTAGCGTGGGAGAAATGCGATCGCCTGCAAGTGCACCAACCCATGGGAATCAAACTGCAATTCACTATACAACACTTTCCTTGCCCTTTTCGGTTTTGAAGTATTTGCGACATTTTCTCAAGATCTTTTGAATAGTAAAGGGGCAGGGTAAAACATCTGCCTAAAGAACGAGAGAAAAAAAGATATAATTTATATTATATTGATAGCAGGATTAGCAGGTCAGTGCATCCTTCTTGCTCTAGCGACATGTATTGTATGGAGGTACTTAGTGTAACTACTACATTACTTATTGTATAAATAAGTACTTACCTAAGTAGGTAATTTATATTTATTAACGAACCTGAAACCAATTCTGTCTTAACATTAAACTCATAACTGTAGCTCATAGTATGTATCGTAGCGTATAGTAGGTGCCTAGGCATAGGTTTTATTTTGAGTTCATTTGCTTTACTAACAACTATTTACTCAGAAAGAAAAAAAAAACCAAAGTAACACTGGCAGTGTTACCCAACACGACCTACTTTAAAGACAAAAACTTTAACGTGCGAATAACAAGACAACAGTACCAATATCCTGCCTGGAGCCTTATTAAATCTTTCGAGAGCGACTTAAAAAAGCCTCAATAATATTATATGACATCGACAATCGATTTCGGCGACGATCGACGGTTTCCTGCCATCATAATTCGACACAATGCCTCATTTGGACATATGACTGAGAAATTCGCATCCGAAGTAGGAGCATGATATTATGAAAATTGCGTCAGAAATTGTGTCAGAATTATAGGAGCGAAGATCTTTGGACCATAAGACTAACCTCTAGATTTAGAGCTAAATTAACCAATGAATCTGAACGCCCCGGAACTGCTTCGTTGGTCTAGTGGTCGCAAGCACGACTGTCCTGGGTTCGATTCGCAGGTCGGGCAAAGTGGTATTGGGGTTTTCCTCAAAGAATTTCTCAGTAGCAGCCACGGAGTCTGGATCTGTGCCCGGTTGATGGCAATAGGTTTGCCCCCTATTACATGGGACTTAAACATAACTGGCAAAATGTGAATGTACTATTAGATACACCTCTGCCTAACCCTTCGGGGAAAACAGGCATAATGTTATGTTATGTGAAACTGAACGCGATTAGCATCTAAACCGCGTTTAAGAGCCGTCGGAGTCAATATTCCGTCACAATGATGATAATGACAGGTCTTGAACGTCATGACGTGATGAACTAACTTAAGATGTGTTGATTGCGGTCAGTTTCAATAACGAAATTGGCCTTTAAATAGATAGTTACTTTAATTACATTTGGAAATGGACGTTTTCCATAAGTACTGGATTCAAGAAAGACAGCATTTTGAAGGAGTCGATGCGTCCGAACGTGTTCTTCATACCAATATGGGTAAGTTGTTAAGTAGTGATTAAACACGAATTACATTACGATTTTAGTAGCGTCTTAACCTTTATCAGTTAATCTTAATCGACGATTAATTATGTTGATCCGGCCGACTTTGCTAATGGTTATGGTCTCAATATGTATTTATGTAAAGCAATAACGATTTTTCATTGCATTCTATTGCTACCGGTTTCGATAACACTGTGTATCCACGCATATTTTATATATAGGTTTTGATGAAGTCAATTTATTAAGGAGGATGCACTAATAACAAATTTTCCAACGTTTTTTGCAATGTGCAGGTCAGTGTCAGGTTGTTATCGCGAATCTAAGTAACGCGACACTAACCTACAATTGCAAAAATGTAGGAAAAATTGCATTTCGCGAGCTACCCTGGCACATCCACCAAGGGGAAACCAAATGCATTAAAATTGGGTATGGATTAAAGAAAAGCAAAATTATGATTGTTTTTAAGCATTCATTTTCGAGCTGTCTCACTTATCATGTTCCCCGTACGATAGGTATTATAATATAAGCCATAAAGTTTCCAGCTATGACTTCAATTGAAAGTAAGTGTCAACGTTTTCTTATTGTTTGTTATCCCATTAATTTTTCGCATTGGTTTGTGTGGTGGTCGCCGGTCCGCTGTCGCGGATTCCGTAGCGAATGGCTAATTATTTTAATCAAGGATTAATCGAATTCTTTGTTGGGTAGATAAAGGAGATTGTGCGCCGTCTTCACATGTCATGTGTATTAATATGCGCAGTAAACCGTTAAAAGATCGCGCTGGCACGGAACAAACACGCCGCGCCGTGTGTGGTCCACTGAGCCCTAATGGAAATCAACGCAAATTTCAATATTTATCAACAAATGTGAACGCATTGCGCCACTGAGATATGCGGTTATGTAAAATACTTATTAAGTGGAAGTTATTGAGTTCAGAATGGATTAACTTTTCAGTTACGTGCTTCTGACTGACTTTAAGCTTTAAATGCATTGTTTATTAGACTCGGTCGTGCCGTAGCGTGTGTTATTTCTTGATCTTAAAAACATTGTTACCCGCTAGTTAGTAGGATTCTTTATCTTTAGTCATGTAGTGATTGACTGGTTTCTGTATTGCATTATCTATTCATTCTCCGATCGTCTCATTCATCTCGATAAGTAGGTCCTTTATTGACTTCATTTTAAGAGTAAATTACCATTAGCCTACGTCAAAATCGATTAGGCACCTAATATTTCAGATCATAACTTTGCTAGTAACAAAATGAGTACTTGATGCTATTTGTATGTTAACTCTTTGATTCTGAGTCATTAAATTAAATAATTTACAATTTCAAAATACTCTGAGCCTGGACACTTGATGTTCACCTCAGTGCAGTGTTGACTGGGGTAAGCGACGACTGTGGCCGATAGTTGCACTTGTTAAGGGTGTACAATTAACCGATTACTGTGAAGTAAGCGTGGCGAGCCGCGGATGCCCGACAACCCGACCTCTGCAGCATGCGCAGGGGTGTCACTAAAAGTATTAAGAGAAAGTTTAGTACATTTTGATATAAGTGGGGAAACTTTGTTATTGCATTCGAGGCGGAATTAACACCCGAGCTGCAAGCGAGGATGTTATAGAGCCGAAAACTGCAGTAACAAATCCCCACGCGTATCAAACGACGTTTTTCAATACACTTTCAAAGAAATAAAATATTAGAAAGGAAAGTATTTTTGTCAGGAATAATTAGGAAACTATGATTTAATTTGCATTTTTTCCGCGCTTTGCTTTCGCCAGGATAAAAAAGAAGCAAAGGTATGATGCCGCTAAACAGCCTGATATGAAAAACGGAAAAATCAAATATTTGGATTACTCAAAAAATATTCTCTCTGCCAAGATTTAAAAAAAAAATCACCGCCGACTATAGCCATTGAACCAATTTGGATTTAGTATAAATACAGGGTGTAAACAGACTCTTCACGAAGCCGTCAACCAAGCATTATGTACATCAAACTAAGTAACTTTTCGCAAAAATTAGTGCTGGGAAACGACTTTTGTGTTTGGGCTGAAAAATCCCGTTTTGCTGTAGGACTCATGTAACGCACTCAAAACATTGTGCTGATAGATGGATTGGATAGTAAGGGGGTCCTGGAGGTGTTTAAAGTAAAAATCTTACAATAAAAACATGTATTTAAAAAAAAACTTGTGAAAAAGTTGGAACTTTTTCAGGTATGGTCTAGACTAAAGAAATGATCGCAATGACGGGGAGCATAAGTACCTTTCGGCTTCGTTAAGAGTCTGTTTACACCCTTTATAGATAATTATCTGTGGATTTTTTTATTTCCGCACATGTGCGGAAAAATATTAAAATCCACGCGTGTGAAATATATTTCATGTTGAACCAGTTTTCGAGAAAGTGTATTGAAAAACACGTTGGCTGTTGTTGGTTGTTTGACTAGACATTTCGGCTCGTAATAATGATTTGAAAGACTCCGAATATGCAGATTTTAAACAAAACGTAGGTCAGATCAGTTGCTTACTAAACGGATGAAAACTTACAATCTATTCTATGTATGTAGGTTGGATATTTTCTGCCATAAGAATAACAATAAGTACCTACAGAACTTTCCTTGACTAGGACCGAACAAACGTTGTTTGAAGATGGCTCGGCTTTATCTGATCCACATTTTACCCTGATCGTTTTTTTATGGGATTCATTTTTTCCCTATTAAACTGATATAAGAAGCAGGCGCTTCAGCCAAGTGAAAGTTCATTTATGTTCCATTCCACTGCATTTTGTGTTCAAACGTATCATTTCGAGTAAAAGATGTCAAAATGAACTGTCTCATTTCTGGTCTAGCGCCCTAATAATTCTTTGAAAAAGTGTCAGTTGAGGAGCAATCCTGACCCTCTCCACGAGTGTCAAGTGCCAACCTTGCCCACGAGTCGCTTGCCTCGCCTTTGTCGGCGCACAGTGTCTTGTTGACATTTTGTGGGGCAAATCTTCATTCCGCGGCCCCTTTGATCCCAACCACTGTATTATTTAAGTTTGATGTACGCCTCATACGTTTTATAAATAATGTAATTGGACTATCCTTGACTTGACGAGCTTTTTTCCAAGTGAATACTGGAAAAGGACTTGAATTCATGTTGAGGTAATTTTCTGATATGTGGAGGTTTTTGTTTCCTAAGTAGGACGTCTGCGCTATCCTATCTCATTATTTTTAGTTTGTCAAGTAAATGCATCGCTAAAGATTACGTGGGTATAGGAAATAGTAAAAACCCCCTTAGCAGGAAACCTTATTTCAAGAAAAGAAAACAAAATGTACCCTAAAAGCCTATGCTAGTCACTACTTGCTGCGACTACTTAGATAAATCCATTGTAAATTACCTGCCTTCTGATCACAGTGGTCAGACCGTTATTTTTGAGTCCTACACACCATTACAAAAAATTCAGATAAAATCTAGACAAGTAACACCCAGCAATTTGAATAAATTTAATGATAACCTAGTTAGTAATTTAGGCATTCCGGGCCATATTATTGAAAATGTTAATCAATTTTATGAGGAATTTTTTTCGGTAGTTAACACAGAGTTCAACAATACACTAAAAATGAAAAGTAAAACTATTTGCCTCAAGTTTATCTTCAGTGACTGGGCAACTAAGGGTATTAGGAAAAGTAGGGAGCGATTGTTTGAGCTGTACGGCCTTAAGCCTTACATCAACTCGGAAACTTTTAATAAATATGTTGCAACTTACTCAAAAATTTTTAAAATCACTTGTAAGGTAGCTAAAGCCTTATTCATTAGCAACAAGATTAAATCCGCCGATAATAAAATAAAGACGGTTTGGAAAATTATCAATAGTGAGACTAATAGAAATAAAAAATATAATAATGATATCACACTAGAGACTTCTCGTGGTCTTCTAAGCACTAAAAACGAAGTTGCTCAAGAATTTGTAGACTTCTTCACTAGTATCCCACTTAAAACTACTGAAACCTTAAATTCCTCACCCTTGCTTTCTATTGAGTTATTAAGAGCGAACGTTCCGGCCTGTCCGGTTGAGTTTCAATTTAAGCATGTAAACCCCATAGCAGTCATTAAAGCTTTTAAGGAAATCAAAATCAAAATCAAATTAACCGAGGATCTATGGGGAATGTCGGTTAAAGTTTGTCAAGCTATTATTGAGACTATTGCACCGTACTTAGCCTTAATATTTAATTTGTGTGTGGACCAAGGAGTCTTCCCGGACCTTATGAAATACAGTAAAGTAATACCACTTTTCAAATCCGGGGACAGAAAAGACACCAATAACTATAGACCCGTATCCGTGTTGCCGGTTTTCAGCAAGGTCTTTGAAAAGGTTATGCTTAATCAAATGCTCAACCACTTTAACACCAATAAAATCTTACATGAGAAGCAGTATGGTTTCACCAAAGGACGTTGTACGACTGACGCCGGTGTTACCTTATTAAAACACATAATAACTGCGTGGGAAGAGGCACAAGATGCCATAGGAATCTTTTGTGACCTCTCGAAAGCCTTTGATTGCGTAAACCACGAAACCCTACTCTTTAAACTCGAACATTACGGTTTAGGGAAACTTGCGATTAGGTTAGTGAAATCGTATTTGAACGATAGACATCAGCAAGTACACATAAATGGTGTCAATTCAATGGGTTTAAAAGTAAGTATGGGTGTACCGCAAGGTTCAATATTAGGTCCTTTCCTCTTTTTAGTTTATATAAATGATCTACCCCATTTATTTAAAAACCAACCACAAATGGTGTTGTTTGCTGACGATACCTCTTTAATATTTAAGATAAACAGACGTGCCACAAATCTTGACGACGTAAATAACGCCCTACTGCAGGTCCATGATTGGTTCAGCGCGAATAATTTAGTATTAAATGGGAAAAAAACGAAATGCATAAGATTTGCTCTACCGAATGTCAAAAGTATAGTTAGTGACATAGTATTGAATCAAGAGAAACTAGAATTCGTCGAAGATACTGTTTTTCTGGGGATCACGCTCGACTCAAGGCTACAATGGGGTCCGCATATAACATCTCTTGCAGGACGCCTGAGTTCAGCAGCATATGCTGTTAGAAAAATCCGTCAATTTACTGATGTAGATACCGCGAGGCTAGTCTATTTTAGTTATTTTCATAGTATTATGTCATACGGTATTTTACTATGGGGACGGGCTGCAGACATCGAGTCTATATTTATTCTGCAGAAAAGAGCTATCAGAGCCTTATATGATCTACGTAGGCGTGATTCTCTAAGAGAACTGTTCAAAGAAATTAACATCATGACAGTACCTTGTCAATACATCTATGAAAACATCATGTACGTTAGGAAAAATCTGCATTTATTTAGTAAAAGAGGTGACAGGCACCACTATAGTACCAGAAACAGGGACCAACTAGTACAGCCAGGTTTTAGGCTAGCTAAAGTAGACTCGTCTTTTATGGGGTACTGTTTAAAATGTTACAATAAAATACCTCCCCACATTCTAAAACTAAATGAGACGAAATTTAAATCTTGTATAAAACGCACACTATGTAGGCAAGCATATTATAAGTTGGGGGATTACATTGATGATAAAAATGCTTGGCTCAATGCTGGTCCTGCTCCACAACCATAGGGGCAAACTAATTGATTACCATGTGAAGTTATTGTGGAAGCTGCAGAAGATTGTAATAATATCTTTGCATTGTATAGACTCAATATCTTAGTATTATATAATTGCATAGCACATGTGTGAGTACTATGTACTGTAAAGCTACCATTTACATTTGGTTATCTTTCATTGACTTGAATTTACCCTGGTGGGTGAGAGAATGTCATACTCACTAAAATGTCTCGCTGATGGTGGCGGGTGTGTCGGGTCATTTAGCTTCCTTCAATATGGTTGAGCTGAATGGGGCTGATTCATGCGTCATGCTCGTGAACGGGCGCTGTCGGTTGGGACTGGTCATCTCAAAGCTGCCACGGTTTATTTTAACTACTTACTTTGTTTTTAAATTGTTGATATAATATTTTACTCTGGACGCTCTTAACGTGCACGTATTTCTACATCGTTCTCACATATATGTATAATCTCAATATGAATGATGTAACCAAGATTTTGTAACAATATTTTGATTGAAAAGAGTGTCCATGGAGTTTCTTGCCCATTCTTCTCCATAGAGATCTACACTTTGGAATGGGCAACTACAGTACTTTCACAAGTTATTATGCCTTGTGTCTGTGACTGTAGCTTAGCCTAATTTGTTTTTCTGACATTCAAAAGTGCCTGTAATGGTCTAATTGAAATAAATGCTTTTGAGTTTGAGTTTGAGTTTGAGTTTGACTTTTTTCATACATCACAAATTTTTTTATTAATAGGGATGGCAACTATAAAACTAATGGCGCTAGCATAGCTGGTTTCAAGCATCGTCATTGTTTGAAGATCTGGTAATGTCATTTTTTATTTCAAAATAGCTCGACCTCGTTAGTCAGACCTAGCTATTGTCACGCCATCTACAATTTTTATTTAGCTTTGAACGGTCTTCCCCATTGCAGGCAAGTTTTCTTGGGAGAAAGCTGAGCTTGCTGTAATTTTACTTTCATTACATCGACGGTACTACGTAGGTAGAATTTACACATATTATTAGTTTTGAAATGAAGGCCTTATTTATCATCAAAGCAGACTCTCACAGAATTTCTGTTTTGGTGTGTTCATGACTATCCGGATTTATTTATTTTTCTTCAATATTCAACATCGTACTGGCCGTCAAGACACGCACAAGACTTATATAAGTTTTATAAAAATAAAAGTCCAACGGTCCAACGCCAGTCGATTCTTTTTTCGAAAAGTCTATTTAATGGCTGAACAGTTTTGTTTCTTAAATAATTCCGCGTATGTGTTCCAAGGAACAGTAAAAATTGTAACAAAAACGTTTTGTATATGAAATAAGGTTGTACTTACAAGAAATGAGTTGAAATCCTTGATGCACCTGCTAGGTTCCGCCTACATTCAAGCCTGACCTTAAGGCTATCAGCTCATTGGTCTAAAAGTACATACATAAGATTAATATAACTGAAGTAGTACGTGGTAGTTTTTCAGCATCAGTAATTACGGTATGTCTCGAAGTCAATGCAGAATTATAATGACACAATTATAGGATGTATAAATGAATGGCAATTGCCGATCATGATCGATTGTAAAACTTGTTGATGAGTCGGTTTTTGCTTCATTGGCGCGATGTATTATGATAAAGTAATGAATTTTGATTGTGGTGGCCATAGAGCTACGTGGTCCTTGAAATACGTGTTATGAATGGCTTCATAGTTTTTATGAGAAAGGCATGTACGGTACATGAATAGTACATGGGTATATTATATGAATATAATTATGTATGAATTGTATGTGTTGTGTTTGCGAAATGTTCCCTCTCATAGAGAGGAGGCCTGTGTCCCAGCAGTGGGAACATTAAAAGGCTGATGATGATGATGTATGAATTTATAAACAGCGATCATTAGAAGTCGAGGATTCGTAGAACAAACTTCGTAGTCTCGTAGCACGTCGTAAGCCTCACGTAGGCAATCAACAATTTTGTCAACTGCCCATAACTTCTGCGTTATCTACACGAAAAAAGGTCTAAAGGAAACAATATTTAATTTTATCGAGCGACCACCACCACACTGTAATTGTAGCAATAAACATGTAAGCAGAAGAAGCATCTTTAAAATTCTTTGAACAAGTTAGGTTCACAAAACGCTTTCAAAGAACCGTCATCGTAGCAAAAATAACAAATTTGATTTTTGTAATTGAACTGCCAATGCCAGAGCAATCATGTGGTAGCGAAAAACAACGGGCCATACATCTGCTCCATTTATTATTACCACTGACAATAAAGCATTTGAAACACGTTCTTGCGAATCAATACTCAGCTCTGCGCTATGAATTATTTATATATTTTATTGTCGCTTTATCGCCTGCATCGTGCACCCTCTGGCCGGCGGATGCCGCGTCTTGCTTGAAATAATAATCAGAACATAATTTTATTTTTGACAAATAACTGGTCAGCGTATGTGTAGTCAGGTTTTTGTGTGACGGGCGCGGCGCGGCGGTCGGCGAGGCCCGATGCCGCGGATTCCGGGGCCCCCGCTTTATTGCCTGAATAAATATTATAAGAAGATGCTGTCGGTATTCCGATCTCGTGTAATTGTCCCCGATGAATGCATAGCAAGAAAGTGCCTTGTACAAAGGCCGTATACGTGTACCTACTTAAGTACTTACTATACGCACCTAGTTCAGCCCTACTCTACCTGTTTCTTTGCATGACAGTTGGTTGGTCCATTTACTTTTATTCGAGTGTACGCTCGTAATGTAAAATTAATAAATCATTCCACTGAATAAAAAAAGACGTGTGGCACTCGGAGACTGCCGCGGTAAAGCTATTGCATAGCATTTTTTACCAACTTATGTAATTATAATTATTTATTCACTTTCGTAGTGTCAGATATTGACAAGCCTAGGTTATTATTTTTAATCTACTGCTGGAGCTAGGAGGAGCTGGAGCTAGGAGGTTAGGTTGTATAGGTCAACATACAACCTAACCTACTAGCTCTAGCAGTATATTAAAAATAATAACTTAGGCTTGTCAATATCTGACACTACGTATTAGGCACTAGGTGTTAGGTTATTTTCGTTACGTTACGTTACGAAAGTTACGTTACGGTTATTTTCGTTACGGAATTTCTGGATTCGGTCTCCACGCTCAAGGCCCGCAATAGAAGCTATGCAATAGCTTAAAAGGATTACTGACCTCCCGGGTTCTCATTCGATTCGATGTTTAAATATATCCTATTACAATATGAACATGGCCAGTGCAGTACAGATTTAAATGAGTTGGCTCAATCTGAATTTGTGCCTATTTAATGAATTTTTGAATTTTCGTTCGATTGGAAACTGGCTAGAGTTTCGAATCGATCGCTTTATAAGAAAAAGTTGACCATTGCAGTTATTATTTGAAGTTGAAGTAAATCTAGAACTTCCACTTTCCTTTTTTCATGCTGTTGAATTTGCCTCTTCCTTCCCAGTGGTGTCCTGAATCCGGGTACTCATCATCATCATCATCATTTCAGCCGAAAGACGTCCACTGCTGGAGATAGGCCTCCCCCAAGTGTCACCACATTGACCGGTCCCATGCGACTCGCATCCAGCGGATCCCCGCAACCTTTACCAGGTCATCGGTCCGGTTACTATCTCAAAAAAAAACAAACCCGATAATTATCCCTTCACACGCCGCACCATATACTGCATGATCAAAACCTATAAAACACGTTAAAAATCAATCAGCTAACAAACGATGCTAAAAAGGCTATTGTAATAAAGTTATGTATCCGAACACAACGGGCCGTGCTTCGGACAGATATTAATCGTAGTTGCGTCTGGAACTCTGGATACGCGTCGAGCTCGTTACAACTTACAATATAGAAAGTAACGCCCGCCGCGGGTATTTCTCGCTTGACAATATATAAATCATTGTCATATCAGACCAGAGGCGCTGCAACTATGGTCGGCTCATTTGGTCAGTCTAAATGATGCCTTCAGCTTTGGCTGAATGATGAATTGTGCAGTCGATTGTAGTTTGAAGCTGTTTCATTAACCGTGTAGTGGTCTATGGATGCTTTGAGATCTAGTTTATGGTTCGCTGCTGTGCATGTTTCTTTGTTCATTATTCAAATATATCTAACTTAGCTCTGGGCTACGCTTTTTCTTCCTCGCAACCACTTAGGATAGTCCGAATCCCGGAACTCTGACAGCCAGTCTTATCGTATCACGTAGTGATTGGGTTGTGGAGGTTATATAGGCCTCCGCTCCATGTAAAATATTGATACTCAGCTAAAGGAAAAACCCATAGCGAGGCAGATAATGATGACTTAGCAGAAATAGTGTTATCCACATTCCAAATATGATCTGGGAGTTAGTATTCGACTTTTCCGTAAGAATTTAATCAAAAGGCTTAACTTTTTAAAACAACACGGAACAGTTCTTGCCATAGCGCTATCCAGCGTAAAACTTCACTTTACATTAAGTGATACGACGTGAACGTGTTCAGCAAGTCAGTTGGAAATTTGATCAGGTATCGATACATCTGGTTGACTTAATGAGTCGTGGTTGTCAATCGACTGTCCCTTACTCCCGC
This sequence comes from Lycophotia porphyrea, assembly GCA_950005105.1. Lineage (NCBI taxonomy): Eukaryota > Metazoa > Arthropoda > Insecta > Lepidoptera > Noctuidae > Lycophotia > Lycophotia porphyrea. The sequence continues at coordinate 7,727,205 of OX465396.1, forward strand.
CCCGGTATCGAATGCAAAACGAGCCTCGATATACGAGATACTTTTGTACTCCGGACTTTTTTACCAAACCTTTTTGTTGCTCTAATTTGGACTTAATTAAATAGAAATAAAGGAGCGCAGCGTGTGCCCACTGACTTTTAATGCATTTCGATATTTAAATTAGTTTCGACGTTGTTGCGTGGACATTGATAACATGGCTGGCTGTGTTTGTTCGTTTTATTTTTAAATGGCTCGTGATATCTTAAAACATGTTAAAATAATGCAGCATAAAAAGAAATGGCGTATCCTCTGCCCAATTGATTAGTCAGCGATGACACCAAATGTCGATTGAAAATTGAAAATCTACATGAGCAAACTCAAATACATAGTTGTATTATCTTTTTTATTCAACGGAATATCAAAGAGCAAGAAAAATATTTTTAAGTGCCATCATCATCCTAAAAACAAGTTCAATTTATAACATCGAAAAAGGATTATAACAAAAAAGTAATAATATGACTTTTATGTTCCACATAGCAACTACAAAAAGGTGGACAAAGATTTATCGGATGCTCTTAAACTTTATTTTGTGCGAACATTTTGTTTATACGGAAAATGGTCACAATCGGTGTTTTTATCAAAACTTGCCTTTTAACAAATGCGGGGGACAGATTGCGGTATGCCCGATGTTCGCGCAATGGCTTCAAGGTATTTTAATTAATGCCACACCAGGGGAACATAAATTTCCACTTCATTTTGCTGATTAAGGTTTTCTTGGCGTCACCATTTTTTTGGTTAGTTTCGTGGGTCTTTACAATGAGGTTCATTAATAGTTGGACCGTTTTTCAATTGAGTAAGATAAAAAAGGTACAGTAAGTATCTGAAGGAACAAATATTTTGCTTGATAATAAAAGTCAGGTCCAGTATAATTAAAACCAATTTTAATGTTGCGGAATATTAGAATTTAAAATTTTAGACTTGCAAAATTTTAGAAGTATTTAACCCAGTTTTACTAGCAGTACACAAATGTACAGCAACGCAGTTATTCCTAAATTTAAATTTGATTACCAACGGTATAAAATTAGTGATATGCACCATAAATGGAAATTAAGTGCAGAATTTATGTTCAATAATCCAGCGCTTCCATTTTAACGTGTTACCTAACCCGATTATCATTAAAATCAGGCTTGGTAGTAACGGTAATTTCCAGTATTTCATATGATGCAAAAATTCTTTCAATCAATAAACGAAATCTCAAAAAAGAAAAAAGTGAAAATATCAGGAAACCAGACGGGCATTGTCAACGTAATGTGTGCTAATAAAATCGGCACGTATTGTACCGCTACCGAAATCTGGTTGTCGCAGGAAGCGTGCGCGTGCTCGGTACTGCAGCGTTCCTCCGCGTGCATTATTCAATACAATATTACCAATAAATTAATGCTCACATTCGGACGCCACCACACATACTAATGGCGACACGCGGCGAATCGCTTTTTGCGTCGCCTCTGAACCATTCAGCTCCATTGATACTGAGAACGCAAAAACTGGTCACTGATCATGTACGTGAAACTAACTAACATTGCCACTTTTTGTTTTCGTTTCGACAAGGACGTGATCCGTTTTTGTTTTGGTAAAGCGACGTGAATATTTAATGGGGTGGGTTGTCAGGAACCTTCACAATTGCTCGTTGGTATTCGAGTTCTGAGAGCAGTTATTTTTAGGTAGCAACTACTAGGTTTTCTTTTTATTTTCTTGATCTTGCTTGACTGTATAAGATAGTCAGACACATAGTATAGATCTACGCTTTTCAGTACATAACCTAGCCTGTTTCTCGTTTTTACATGTGTATTTGTTTGAGGTTGGCAAGAAGGCTGCTAGGCTAAAATGGGATTGGGCAGGTCACGTTAGCTGCAGGCACGATGACCGCTGGGGCAAAAGTCTATACGCTATGGTACCGCGAGGGCTGGTTCAAGGAGGAACGGAAAAAGAGCACAACATGGAAGGATTTAGGGGAGGCCTATGCCCAGCAGTGGGACAGTACAGGCTAAATAAATGGTGTTTGATCACGTTTTTATTTGACAGTTTACGTAGGCTGTTAAGATAGATATACATTAGTATCCACAAAATAAACTAGCAGTTACGGTGAGGGAGTAGCACCAGAATATTTTAACGCAAAAAATTACCAACAAATAATCTTAAAACTTTGACCCAATCAACATTCAGCATCATATTTTAAATATCACCTCCTTCATTTATGTGAGTTATAAATAATTGGATATTTATGCTGATTGCAAGTTTACGAACGCAACTGTTTTATCGTATATACCTAATTAGTATTTTATGTGTATTGTGGAGAAGGCGTGTGTTGCCAAAATGATTGCGTGCAATAAAATGTGGTAACAGCGATACATTGATGGTCATAAGTTACTAAATGCCGAATATAATAATAGCCTCTAACATGCAATATAAAAGCTATTAATGGTGTACATGTACCGGCGTGAGTACCTACATTGGTCGTTAAATGAAAGAGTGATTTAATTGTCAATGAAATTTCAATATTTCAATTTCTAAGGAATCGGGTGCTGATTCAAAATCTGATGGCGCTTGATATGATATCTTATTAATAAGCCATAAAACATTAGACCAAGTATAACTCATGTTTTAGGTGCCGACTATGCTAAACTACCTGAAAAATAAAAAGCTCTCAACACAGCTCCAAATCACCTACGTATTCTGTTACTAGAATATTGCGTGTTACTGAACGGTTAGGCATGTTTAATTGCACAAAGTTGTGCAGATGCCAGCGCATCAAACTACTACAATCTTTACAGTCTTTCTTTAATAGACATTCAACTTTATCGCTAAAGCATTAGGTTCAAGATTCATTGGGAAAATTTGACAGTTTCGGGTAGCTTGATGTGCCAGCGTTTGTACAATTAAACATTACTCACTTAGTTCAATTTACTATTCAGTTTTGAAAGGAGTGGCAGAGGCGCAGTTTCGCTAGCTCTTAGCTTTTTGATGTCACATACTCGTACGTCTACATATTCATGTGATCTAATAAATAGTGCTGTCTACGTCTGTCGTTTTAAAATTAAAAACATCATAATTTCATAATCATCATTATTTTCATAATTTTAAAAATTTATTCATATCTATGAATATATATGATAGTGCTTGTTGCAAGAAAATTAAAAAAAACGACGTATTTACGTTACGATCTCTGGAATGCGACACGTCAGAGCAAAAGTGACAAAAAATGTGGGGGTGCACCACATTTTGTGTGCAAGGCGGTTTTGTCTAATATATCTAAATTACAATGGGAGTGGGGTGAGGTGGACTGTCATCTCCCAAAAAAAAGATAAACCCCTTAGAAAACAGTTGGGCCCAACTTCCAAAAATAAAACCATCGTCCGTTCCCACCTTCCGACCAAATTCTTTGCATGCAACGGTCGACGCACGCTTATCTTAAACGTTTCCACCAGTCTCATTAAACACGTACTGACAGCGATGATATTCGACAGGGTCTTCGGGCAACTTCGGGGCACTTCGGGCGTCTCATTAACCCGCGTTATTATTCCGTGGCCATCTTGTCGCGCGTCAATTTGCACGTCGCGTGTGACGATGCCGCGCACGCGCCGGCCACAGCTGTTTCTGTGTATCTGTGTTTAAGGTTTTTTTTTAATTTGATTTCACTTGTAATGATTTTTTAAAGGCTTTAGGGCCTGGAGGCTCACACGACATATTGGGAAGGTTGATTAAAAAAGGACATGACATGCGATGTAGGATGTGATTTAAAATTCATAATTTAAAATAATAATACTGGTTAAATTGCATCCAAATGGAGGTTGGTAAAAATTACATTCTACACAATAACACTAAGAAAAGTATACAAAAAAATAAAAGTTTCACCAAAAAGTGCCGCATCGCCCGTAGCACGTAGCACGTAGTAAAGACATCAACGAGAGTGATCATCAAAAAGGAGTTTCTATAAAAAAGTTAGTGTTTCTTTGATACAAAACATACTTACCTACTATGAACATACTAACCACTTAGCATATTTAAATTAAGGCAAAGCAAGCAAGAAATATAGTCTTAATGATCCGAACATCATATCATTTTTTAGTAGAGCAAAGCTAATAGGTGCTAAACTCGAAATATGGAAGCACTCAAGTGCAACAACGTCCTCCACGGAACTGACACGCGTCTGATCCAAGGTTGTGTCCGTGCTTAGAATTAAAACGTGTCTAAAGAGCCAGCCGACCTTACAGACGACGTTCAATTGATGAATTCCACAGAATAACGGCTTTGTATCTAATTGAATAAGTTGAATTATTTCAATAAGAAAGGGCAGGCGGCGGCGGCGCCGCGGCAAATTGTGCTTACCCGTGCCGTTGTTCTTTTGTAGTGGTTGCCGCGGCGACGCCCATTGGTCCATTTTAATGAGCTCCGATCAATGGGCGTAATTATTTCTTGTATCATTCTTTGTTCGACGCGAGCGCGCTGTCATCCTGTAAGGCTTGCCCGCCTTACATACGCACTTGTGCGAGTTTTTGCAACGGTTTTTGGTGAATATCCATATTGAGAGGTCGAAACAGGGCCTGCGGCAATATCGACGGCGGCGTATCGACAGCTACATATCGGTGCCAGTTATATCACGGTGCAGCAATCAGTCACAGTTAATCACCGTTAAGATAGATCATATTTTTGAGGTGATTTGTCGATGACGAGTTTGGTGGCTGATAAAACACGTTATGTACGTGTAATTTGGTTTACTGGAGAGCAATCAATGAAGCCAGAAATTGAGCATATGTCGACCGTTGGACATCAGTCCTAAAGTATTTTTTGTATGCTGAATTTCCATTAAAAGTGACCGCCTTTGCTTCGATAGCGAATCGACAGGCACCTTGTTCGCGGCGCACCGCAGATAAGTTAGCGAGTTCCAATTATCGAGTAGTGCGGTGCGTATGGAGAGGAGGCCGCGCACCGATGTCGAACAATGCATAACAGAATAACGACAATTTATGGTCAAACAGCAGTAGGACTGATGATAAGAGTCTTTGAAACAAAGCCTGATTTTAGGAAACGTTTTTTCTAGTATTGTGGAAAGAACATGAAGCAAGCATCACTGATGCACAATTATTTTCTGCTTATTACGAATATTTATCCTAGTTAGACGATAAGCCCCACATTTCTTAAATTGTTTGTCGTGTAGCCATTTCCTAATGCTAGGATTGGAAAGAAAGTCTATGCAAGAATGCGAAAATTCTTAGTAATCAAAGTGAAAGTTCAATTTATTGTAATCCTTTTTATAACACATGTGCTCGTAAAGGGGCTCTTATTTCACCAATTTCAATATCGTATGGTACCTCATTACGTACTTGTGCGGTAATGTAAAGTAAAACGCACGGCTTCAAGATGCTCCGTCAAAAACGAACGGTACTTTTTTAAATCTTAGCAAAGAGTTTTTATGTCAGAAAAGTGGTCAACATTTTATGAATAAAATAACTTTGGGAGATAGAATATAATAAATAAACATTAAATTCTTTAATTTAATTAATTTTGACAATAGATTACAACCATTTATCTGTAACAAAAACACAAAAACATTAATTTACTGTATTAGTAATACTGGCTGTTTTTGTGCCTTTGCCTTAAAAAAAAGCGCTAATGCGCGCGTCTCACTAATTTGTGAACAAGTAAAAATTATTTCGCGCGCTTTTTCTTTTCGCTGTATTGTATTTATTGAAAAATGTCGTCAAGTAATGATGAATTTATTAATTCGACACCGCCTGAAGTCTCAGAGGTAGCGAAAAAGGCTACTTTAAGCCTCTTGTCTGAAAAAATCGATCGATAGACACTTACAAATGTAGCAAAATTTCGTTTAAGAAAGTCCGAGTTTTATTAATTTCCTCGCAAATATGTTATAAAACGTCGTATGACATACGTGCGCTTTGATAATTACAGCCTCTGCTTTCTTGTAGCCCCCGCCTACGGCTCGGGCTAGCAATTTCGCCTCGGCTGTAATTTTCAACTTACCGCACTTATATCATAATGTACTATTAGTTTTACTACGTAAACTTCTGTAATATATCTGTACATTGCAGACGCTTTGTTGCAGTTGCCGTTTATGTAGGTTGAGGTACTTGCCTACTGTTTTCATGTCACTTTAATGAGACGTGCGTATATAAGTAACTGATGTAAAAACTTTAAATAAAGTGTAGGTTTCACTCTTATTTATTGAAACGCAACCTCTTTTATGTACTGGCTGTTTATAAAACGGGTGAAGGTTCAAATAAAACACTGTTTTCTATTTATAAAATGTTGGTGTTTTGTTTATCTGGATTTGACAGTTCTTTTGCTTGTTTAGCAAGAAGATTCTGCAGAGTTGGGCAAATCAACTTTGAAACAATGCGTATTTACATAATTATTTATTCTCATAAACTGGTTATTATTTTAAGATAATTCATATTAGCTAAAATCAGCTGGTCTTGCATATTTCCTTTCATTTTAACTGTATATATCTGGAAAAATTAAAAAAAATTGGTGTCAGAGGTGATATCCGCAAATTATAACCTAAATTAATATAGTGCCCATTGACCTAAGTGGAAGTAGAACGGTGGTTTTCAAACTAAAAAAAAATTAAGAAGGCTCAATCGTACTAATAACTCGGTACTCGATTATTAAAGTTTTCAAGTACAAAAATAATAATATCTGGTACTGGGTAGGTAGCGCACACGTTTGATTTTCACATCAAGTCAAACCGTCATTTTTAAGCATTTAATAATTTATTTCTTATTGCATGTTGTTATGAATCAATCAAAAAAATAAATTTAAAAAGCCATTCGTTCACACGTCTCCAAATTTCAAACAAGTCATTAAAACGCTACACAATTAAAAACGCACATAAAATGTGTGAGAGCAATATTTGCTTGAATAACTTATAATTGTTCAGGTGTTTGTTGTTTTATTACCCACTTCGTATCTGAATTGTCTGTTGCGCTCGGGTCAATGACCGGATGGGTGTAGGCACCGTTTGCCCCTTGAGTTATGCCCCCGATCGGCTTCGAGTACTCATACGCCCCTTAGGTATTTAGATGGTCTCGTTCGCCCCCGATTGCTATTAAATTAAAAGTACAGTCAGAAACAACGATCTTTGAAAAGTTGTGATTATTCTATTTATTTTCTAACAGGGAGTGGTTTAGAGTTGTTTTTATCAAAGCAATGTCTATCATGTGATGGGAAGAGATAAATGAAACTGCTTTTTAAATAAAAGATCTATTTTGAAAACAAAAAGTGCAAATATTTGTAAGGAAAGTCAAAAAACTATTTGTTAAACTTAAATGACTCAAATCAACACATTAAATAACATATTAATAATAAAAAATAAAACAATAAAATCACAGATTATGATCTGACAAAGTCATAGACCATCATTATTATATCCTACACACTATAAAATAAATGTAAAATTTTCATAGACTACTTGAGTTATTACTCATATAACTAAGTAAAACAAGCCTTAACAACTAACGAAATCACAGATCAGCAATAATAAAACTTACATTAACCATAAAATATGTAAAATTAAACAAATCACAGATTGGATGAATTATCACTTAAATATCTACGAGTAGGTAAAATGAGCCTTAAAAACTAACAAAATCAAATAAAACTTACACCTATAAAAAAAAGAAAAATCACAGATTAGTTATTACAAGTATAACATTTAGTGAATAATACTGTCAGTCTAATTTTTTCACTTACATAATTATAATCATTTGTATAAGAATAACAATATAAAATCAATGTACGGTAGATTAACACTTCAAATCAATGTACGGTTATATATATGCGCACAGTTTCTCTAAACATAGATTTAGTCCGATTTCCCCATTTAATAATTTTGCCATAATGTAGTTTATCCGTTCGTCTCTTTCAATAAACTCTTTTTTTCTATTTTTTATTTTTACTCCACTCTTCACATTTTCGATTCTTTGTTCCACGAGTTTGCTTTCTTTTAATAAAATCTCGCAAAACTTTAAAATGTTAGGAGACGTTTTTCCGCTAAGATTTCTGTTTAAACGGGAATGCCAGCCTTCAACTTTATTGTTGGTGCGATTTTGTTGCCCATAGAAGTTACACATTCCCTTGACTGATTTATTTTCAAGCCACTGCTCTACAAAATAATTGTTAAATTTTAATGTTTCGCTATCACTTGGACTGTCCTCCATAATGTAAAGCCATCCATCGTCTTTCATTTCTTGTGGAATTAGACTCAATGTCTTGCATAAATCCACGTGTCTTTTAGTGTACCTCCTTTTCAAGAGGTTCAGCTCTTTAGCTTTTTTTTTCAGGGCTTGGGCAAAATGAAAAAAGCAACCCAATATAGTTGTACTTGGAAAGATTTCTGAAATGGCATTAATTATTGCCATCTCAAAATCTAGATGAAATTGATCGGGTTGCCAATCTGGAAGACGACATTTCATCATGTCAAAGAGACGTTTGTAGGTTTTTCCTTTTTTGTCTGGTAATAAAGCGTATGCTAGTGGTACGATATTGTTGCTGTGTATATCGCTTCCCAGATCACCGTGAATAGAAAATAGTTGCAGAAATGGTTGGACCACAAATTTAAAAGTACCATCAACGTACACATTTTTGCATTTTTCTAGTTGCCGACTGCATTCCTTTGTGGCAAAAACAATTATGCGTCCAGATCCATCATTAAAATCACAAAAAAGAAAATTTTCAAATTTCTTTGGTATTTCTAGATCGGTACTTTTGCGATTTCTAATCTTTTTAACTCCATAAGCCTTTTTTCTTGAATTATAAAGACCGCGCCGTACGTTTTTATATTCTGGAAACTTTTTAATAAGTTGGAATCCTTTATCTTTGTAATTTATAACTTCATTTTCATATATTTCATGAACTGATTTAATTGCTTCTGTTGCTGCTTTATTTTTACATATGTCTAGCACTGTTTTAATTTCATTGTTTTCAAAATCTGGAGCACACTCATGATGAGATTCTTTTACAATTGCGTCACCATTAATTGTAAGAGTTCCTTTGCAAGCAGGTCTATTTACACAGTGCCAGTTAGAGCCACCATTCTTATAAGTTCGTTTTTTGTGGTAGCTATGACCAGCTCTCAGCAAAACGAGGCCTCCCTTTCGTGACGAAATGTATTTAATACCACTTATCTCACGTCTCGAACAGCTTGCACCGTCTGACATGGTTCTACAATAATAATAAAAAACTAAATTAGAAAAAAGTTCTTTAAACTTAACTTTTAGGTCTTTGCTATTCATTAAACAAACTGATTCGTATATTATACTAGTATATACGTTATATTAAGCCTAAATCTGTATAGGGAGCTATCGATCAAAGCTATAAAAAATAAGCTAAAAGCTCATACCTAGATACAGAATTTAAGACATAAAAATCAAGTATTACATATTTTTATTACGTACATACTAAATTTTTGCAATAATATTTATTTGACACTTACCCAATAAAAATATTTACACATACACACACAATTAAACACTAAATTCAATAAACGTTAATAATTTCACTTAGCAGAAAATATTATGTGTATCGCACTCAAAGATAAGATGTCGACTAATTAGCACTTAACACATATTGCACCCCTACATACCTCATTAATAAGTTAGAAAGAGATAGCATACAATTCTTATGATAAACCAACCCTTTTTTGCCTATTGTTTATAAAACTTGTTTCGCCCAGTGAGTCAGGTAGCAAGGTAGCAAAAGCAGATACATGTGATGGGATTACGAATATAGTAATTTAAATAGGTTATCAATCAAATCGTGTTCTCATAAACACAATTTGATAACTTTTTCAAATCACTTAGAGAGAAAAGTAAAGCACAGTGTGTTATACTTTTTTGTCTAACGGTACTTTGTATAACTACTTTTAAATGATATGAGGCAAGGGGCGAACGGACACACCAAAATAATTAAAAATTAATAAAATATTATACGCCCCGTCACAAGGGTCAAACGGAACCTTCGAAACGGGGCGTATGGAACATTTTCCTCCAAGGGGCATAACCGAAGGGGCGTACGGGGCTTACACCACCGGATGCTGCATTGAGGGAGGAAAAAAAGGTGCGAATGTATTTCGTGAAACTTTTTACGGGAAGTCATCATCTGCCTAGCCTTTTCCCAACTATGTTGGGGTCGGCTTCCAGTCTAACCGGATGCAGCTGAATACCAGTATTTTACATGGAGCGACTGCCTATCTGACCTCCACAACCCAGTTACTACTGGGAAATACGATACCCCTTGGTAAGACTGGTTGTCAGACTTTTTGGGCCACTGACTACTTTAACGACTGTCAAAGATCTTCAAATTACAGCCGGGACCAACGGCTTAACGTGCTTTCCGAGGCACGGAGGAAACTCGGTATGTAATGGGTGGTCACCCATCCACAGACCAACCTAGGCAAGCACGGCTTAATCTAAAGATCGACCCGAGCGGCTGTTATTGTTTAGCCACGAGCTCCTCTTAAACTTTTTACGGGAAGTAAAACCTAGAAAATGCATGTCTATTTTCATATTTTTAGGGTTCCGTACCCAAAGGGTAAAAACGCAACCCTATTACTAAGACTCCACTGTCCGTCTGTCTGGCTGTCTGTATCTCATGAACCGCGATAGCTAGACAGTTCAAATGTCCACAGATGATGTATTTCTGTTGCCGTTACAACAATAATTACTAAAAATAGAATAAAATTGTTATTTAAGGATCCCATACAACAAACGTGATTTTTTGCCATTTTTTGCTCGATATTAATTTTCTGTTTATTCACTTTAAAAATAAATAATAATGTTGTATAGATCATGGTACATCGCCCTTGGCCAGTTTTTTATTCTTACTATGAGAAAGGACATTTCCAAAAAACCCTTTGCAACAGCCATCTGTGATCACCAGTCCGTCTTTCAAAATCATAGTGCTTCTGGAAAATTCATGTTGAATTTTGAGCTTAACAAAATATGGTCTTATACTTTTCATAATAATAAACCGCAACATTTACTTTTCTTAAAAATAGCGGTTAATGGCAACTTTGCAACAACATTACCAATTAATCACATGATTCTTGATAGGTGACCTATCGCATCCGAGCTCAATTGTTCTTTAATTTATTTCCTGTAATGCTATACAATTGCGATGACCTTACATGTCACATTGAATTCGCATCTCCATAATTGGATTGTTTCATGCAGAGAAACATTTTTGTTTTTGCCAATTATTTTTATAAAAAATAATTTTCTTTAGTAAAATACTTTTTTGACCCACTACCTTCAATAAAAAACTAAATATTCTTTCTTAAAGTTTTACTGTCTTGTATTTCCGCATAATAAAGCCGCATCGTCATCCTCATTGATACCAATGACATCGTCAGTCCAACACGTAGAAATTCGCCATCATTCTTTACCAGTCCTCGGCCTTTACCTATCTTTGAAACAATCTCGAGGAAAAAACATCACCTCTCTCCTCTAAAATTTAAAAACACGCTTCTCTAAATGCCACCAATTACGGCACTTCTTTGCATCGTAAATCCCTTAGTGGGTGTAATCGGCACCTCGAACCACTCATTACCTTTAATTTCTTAATCGGGGTTTTAATTGAAATGTTAAGCTACTTCGATAACGACGCACACGTTAATGTCCGCGCCCGATTAAACTTAGTTTTATCTTTTTGACAGCTGGTAGCTTAATGAGTGTAATGACACATTACGCGTTTCGCAAAGGGCTTTAGTGTTGGCCACTTAGCGAGTCTGCTTATCGGCGGTGGATATTATTTCTTGTAATTATGCTGTGATCGTTAATGACTGGCCTGTATGAGCTTGCGAATCATAATTGCTATAGTGGGTGTTTTTTTCTTTTTGTTTTATTTACAAGCAGGTCTACTTGGGTTTGTTTTGCTGGTTATGTGTGAGGTTTATTAGTACACCTGTTGACGAAAGTGTGGTCAAACTTCTTGCGATTTGTTGCTTTTCTTTAAAAAAGCTTGCTTGCCTTTTTTTTTTAAATAGAAAAATACAGAAACACTTAAAAAAAACAGCTATTGCCTTACAAGATTGACACTCTACATTGTAACCAAAAAACTTCTGCTAGATGCTACTTAATTTATTTTTTAGCACACATAACACAATGATAAGCAATTAATATTATGCTTTAATTTCAGATGTCATTATTAGTGATCGATTAATCACTGAGGTCATACTTAATTAGTGTTGTTTGTCCTGCGCGGGCGCAGACGTCTCAATACATCGCGCTTGTTATAATTACAAGTTGACAAGCCATCAATCTGGTTATTCTCTGTTTAGACTACAATGTGCTGAGGTAATTATCTGAAGAATATTACTTTCAAGAACAAATTGAGGTATGCACCTACTTGGGTATAATTTTTAATATTAATGTAGCATGTATGTATTAAACATTTATAGACACATGCTTAATTTACATTGATAACTATGTTTTAATCAATCTAGCTCGCAAAGAGGAATATTACGATGATTCATTGAGGTATTTATACATTAAGCTTACTGATATGGCCTAGACAAGTGGCAGAACCACTTTTAGGGTTGCGCCTTATATATTCAGATTGACATAATATAGACAGCCCAACGTGCATATTATTATTATTTTACAGGCTACTTTCGGTTGGTATTCCATTTATTCGTTAAACTCTGTTAAATAAAAAGTTTAAATTTTTAATTAATAATAGCTTGGCCAAGAATTTTTTACCCAACCCACTCTCCATATATTTTTTAACATAATATGTATTTACTAATAAGGGTTTGGCAGATTTTTGTATGAACCCTGGCCGACCTATTTCCGCTATTTTTTTTTTAAAGTTACGGCCACGCTTCATACCTATACGAATCGATAGCTGGTTTCAATACAAACCAGTTTTGTATGACATAAAATGTTGTAAAGTGTCACGTTTCCCGAGATTTGTTAAACCAGAGGGCGCCAAGTTATGTTCAGAAGGCGCTAAAAAAAAACTGCACCAACAGTACTCCTCACTGATTTATCGATATAATCAGTGCATAACTGGCAATACCTTGTCCTGACGCAACTTAACGTGAGTTTAAAGCTCTGCCCACGCTTCGAAAGATTAAAACATCCTAGCATTACCGCGCAGAGATAAATTCAACCTCTTTTATTGATCGCCATGTTGGATGCTGCCGACGTTTGAAATAAGAGTCGTTTCGATCGATTTACGGTCGGTGCATACCTACCTTACGATTCGCGAAGTGTTCTTTTTACCCGACTACCAAGGAAGGGTTGTGTTTTTCGCGCGTATCTTGTATGTTTCTTTGTAAACTTTATTACCTCGTATGTTCCAAATGGCTGGTTGGATTTCGACGATTAATGTTTCATTAGATTTGTCTCAAAAACCCAAATGTCCTTAGATGTTGGTGTTTTAAAAAAACACAAGATGGCGGCGATTGTAAGTCGTTAATAATTTGTTTTCAACCAAACCTCGATAGGTTTAGTATCGAAATGATGGAAATTAAAAGAAGATTACAAGTATATATCTGTATACCGGAAGCAAACAATCATAAGTCACATTAAGCTAATTATTCAGTGCACATGTTTTAAGTCTCAATTTGAACACTACTCATTTAAGTAACTTGACTGCATAATTGTGTGAACTTCTAAGTAAATTTTTATTTGTTGTTTAAAAGTAGGTTTCACAATTATGTAGTCAAGTTACTTAAATGAGTAGTGTTCAAATTGAGACTTAAAACATGTGCACTGAATAATTAGCTTAATGTGACTTATGATTGTTTGCTTCGGGTATACAGATATATAGGTACATAATACAATTAGTAGTCGGGTTTTTGATACTTTTAATAAAATGTTACTTGTTATTTCGTGGTATGTACCTAACATACAGAAATAGGTTAGTGCATGTGAAATTTGTGTCTTGTACTCCTCCTTATAGTTAGACATAACACAACATAAAATGTTTAAAAAGACTTACTAGAAGATTGTTTTCTTTTTGTTTTTGTTGGGATTTCTGAATTTGGGCAGCATTAATCGTTTACTTCACGTGGATTGGCGATTTCAGACTTATATTAATTATAAGTTCTTGTTTCCCCTCGAGGTATCCCTTAAGCGATATTAGAGATATGATAAACTAAAAACTAGTCAAGTGCGAGTCGGACTCGCTCACGAAGGTGGTGTATATAACATTATTATTGGCGTAGCAGCCAATCGCTTGGCCACTGCGTCAATCGTACCGTCAATTAATTCCACATAGCAGCAAAAGGATATCAAATCAGAGGCAATTTTAATAGTCCGACTCACACTTGGCCGGTTACCAAGTGTGAGTCGGACTCGCGTTCGAAGGGCTCCGTACCATTTTCGGGAGGTTCCTGCACCGAATCGGGCGGGAAAAAACGCCCGGGTGTTACCACTGTGAAGGTCGCCCAGAGGACACGGTGGAGCACACGGTGGAGGTCTGCCCCGCTTGGGCGGAGTACCGCCGTGTCCTCGTAGCGGCGATCGGCGGCGGCGACCTATCGCGTCCGGCCCTGGTCCAGTCCATGGTCCGGAGCGAGAGGGAATGGGACGCCGTCACCTCCTTCAGCGAAGGAGGTGGCGGAGCCTGAGAGGGAGAGAACCTCTCGTCCCAGCCACCGCGGGAGACGCCTCGGGCGTCGGGGGTCACGTGGTGGCTTCCGGCCACCGTAGACGCGGACCTGTGGACGGTGAGTAATGGGCTAGCTCGCCGTCCATCCGTCTTTTGACGACAGGCCGTGTTAACGGCGCGTTCGTTCCACGCGCGCCTCAAAGAGATGTCAGCAAATAGGAAGGGGCCCGCAAGGGCCGATGCCTGCCAGGGCTGCGGGCTGTTCGAAAGAGATACCGCGGCCCTGGAACACAAAGGGCAAGGAAGGAACATGGATGGGTTTTAGTCAGTACAAGTCTGACAGTCCCTTCCGCTCTGCCCAGAGCAAGAGAAGTCATTTGATGATTTCCCATCCGTAAACAAAAAAAAAAAAAGGGCTCCGTACCATTATCTATAAAAACGGTTACAAAAACAAAAAAAAATCATGTCTGTTGTATGGGGTCCTTAAATATTTATTTTATTTTAGTTTTATTATTTATTTTTAAAATGAATATACAACTAAATGTTCTGTGTATATTTCAAGCATCTACCGGTTGCCGTTATTACCTATTGCCGGCAAAAAATCACGTTTGTTGTATGGGAGCCCCCCTTAAATATTTATTGTATTATGCTTTTGGTATTTGTTGTTTTGGCGGCAACAGAAACAAAAAGTACCAATGAATTGAAAAAGTCACGTTGGTACTTGCTTGGTTTTGAAGCTATAAACTCGCTTATGAGAGACGAGGCCTCAACCGCTGGGCCATCGTTAAAGGAAGTAGTTACTGAAACGTGTGAAGTGATACAGAAAATTAAATTGTATTAACATAACGGAGAACAACTTTACGAACACACTCATCCGTAAGCAAATCTTATTTGTTTCCCAAACAATAGGATTTGGTTTATAAAACGTAATAGCTTTCGGCTACGGTCGGGCGACTTCGGCGGTGTTCGGGCAAGTCCGGACGCGCGGCCATTCTATTGTTCTACCGCTAATTGAATCGATGCCACTGATAGATTGCGTGGTGCTTGCGGTCGGCGGCACGAAAGAGTTAGAGTTAATTGATTCTAGGTTTTATTGACTTTAGAGTTTCAATTATAATAAGAGATATTCTCTAGATGAAGGCTGAAATAGTTTACAAGAACCGCAACCACAATTGCTTATGAAACTAACAGATAAAGAAGATTGTAGTAAGTATTTCTTAGATCTAACTGTTGGATCAAGGATAACCGAAGCTATGTACCTTCTGTTGTCGTTTAAAACTATGAAGGTTCAAGATCTTCATATTTAATCTAACGTCACAATCCAAACATTTAGAGTTTTTGATATACCATATACATATAAGTATATATACATACATACAAGTCATGCACACAGAAGTAGAACAAACACAGATCACTATGACGGACAAAACAATGAAATTTAGCTCCTACTCATGCTAATATAATGTACTGAAATACTTCAAACATTAAATAAATATCTTCCTCAATTAACCTACTGTGAGTAACAGAAACATGGAATAAAGTCTGTGGTATTTAACCTATTTACGCAAAAAATGGCAGACTAATGTTTAACATTCGTTTAATTGTGAAACCGAGCGTTCCCGTAACGAATCGTTACCGCTACCGGACAATGGACAAATCGAATCTGTCACGGGCGCCCGCGCATCGTGGTTTACTGACTACCTCTACTACACGCCGACCAAGTCCGTACTTTCGCGGGCTTCTGGGGAGAAAATTTTTTTTTTCTCGTTTGTGTGACCAGTTCCGAATGGCCAGTGTTACCAAACTCAGGTTCTACTTGATATTAATTAAAGGAGGTTACGTTGAATCACCAACCAAGGTGACCGACGTAGCCCGAAGAATTGCCAAACTTAAGTGGCAGTGGGCAGGGCACATTGCTCGCAGAACGGATGGCCGATGGGCCTGTAAAGTTCTGGAGTGGCGACCGCGAACCGGAAGACGTTGCATTGGAAGGCCTCCCACTAGGTGGACCGATGACCTGGTGAAGGTTGCGGGGATCCGCTGGATGCGAGTCGCATGGGACCGATCAATGTGGCGACACTTGGGGGAGGCCTATGTCCAGCAGTGGACGTCTTTTGGCTGAAATGATGATGATGACGTTGAATCTACAGTCGAGTACGAAATCTCATGAGAACTTATTTTTATAGCTTTTATTTTAATTACATGACTACGGCGAAGCCAAAAGTATGTATAGTCCGGTCAAATTAAACCAAAAAAGGGCAATCGGGGGAAATAATTCGTGTAGTGGGTGGGGGGTGTGCTGAGGGTGTTGGGGGGGGGGGAAGGCAAAAAAATTCTTAAGCAACTTACATATTTACAGATCCTAACTTCACAAACTCTACACCTCTACAGCTCCTAAAATATTGATCGTAGAGAAAAATAAATATGACCAAATTTATAGAAAATTTAATGTAGAAAATTTTATCAGAAGTACTCATAATGCTATTCCTACTGATATTCGAGATATGAGCAAAAACCTGAAATAAGGTACCTTCAACCCCCCCCCCCCACCCTTAGCACACCCCCCACCCTTGAGGACTTTTAGTATGTTCATCTGGATACCGTAAGGTATAACTGTACCAATTTTCAAAACTACACGAATTATTTACCCTGATTTTATTCATTTTCCTGGACTAGTATGTATATTTGTATTTACGTATGTTCCTCCGTAGCGCCTATTCATCCGATTTTGATGAATAAGGTGTCAATCGATCGGCGACCTATCGCGTCCGGCCCTGGTCCAGTCCATGGTCCGGAGAGGAAGGAAAGGGAATGGGACGCCGTCACCTCCTTCTGCGAAGCAGTCATGCTAGCGAAGGAGGTGGCGGAGCGTGAGAGGGAGAGAACCTCTCGTCCCAGCCACCGCAGGAGACGCCTCGGGCGTCGGGGGTCACGTGGTGGCTTCCGGCCACCGTAGACGCGGACCTGTGGACGGAGAGTAATGGGCTAGCTCGCCGTCCGTCCGTCTTTTGACGACAGGCCGTGTTGACGGCGCGTTCGTGTTCCACGCGCGCCTCAAAGAGATGGTAGCAAATAGGGAGGGGCCCGCAAGGGCCGATGCCTGCCAGGGCTGCGGGCTGTTCGAAAGAGATACCGCGGCCCTGGAACACAAAGGGCAAGGAAGGAACATGGATGGGTTTTAGAAAAGGTGTCAATCGATTCGTTATTATGATTCGGGTAAGTTAGGCTACATTTTAACCGACTTCAACAATAGTAGGAGTCGATTTTACCTTGTAAACCTCGAATTTAATTAGAGCGTGATTTTTTAGTAATTGGGTTTTTTTTAGTCGTAGTATACCATACAAATTCTTGTTTACAAATTCCAATTGCAAAGAAACAAAAACTATTACGTACCACATTTTCAGACCCAGTCGTATTTTGAGTTACTTAATCGACACACTTCATTAGTTCCTATTCAAAAGATATTAAGCGCCATTAGCGGTTTCTATTTTTGTCACGACCCCAAATACAACGTTCAAATAACCTATTTCACATATCAGGCATAGGTGATGAAGGTGTACTAAAAACATTTATGGTAATAGAATTCAGAAAATAATACATCCAGTCCTCGTATCTTCACATTAAACAAGATTGAAGAATTAAATTATCAAGAGAAATGTATTGGATCGCGGTGTGGCGTCGGCGTCGTTGACGAGAATTAAACAGAGCTAAATAAGGGACGATTAACTGCCGTGTACGTGTGTTGTGAGTTGTTAGTTAATGTCTCATCTAATTGAAAGTGAAAGAAATTAGCATAAACAGGGCTACATATTCGGAGTTCCATTGCTCGATAATCCTTTAACGAGAAAAGCAAATGTTCATTCTGAATTTCTGTTCGCTTTGTGCTGCCGCTAGTGTACGTGGACTCATTAAGCTTAATAACATAATTTCAAAAAGTAATTACTACAATAATTAACAGTTAGTTCGTCTGTACAGCTCAATTGACATTGCTCTTAATTTGCGTGAAGGCGCAACGCATTGATTAAGCAATCTATTCTATAATTCGTAATTACATTTTATTTTGTAGTCGGTGTTATATACGATTAAATAGCATTGTGTGAGGTTGTCGTTTTGTAGCTTATTTGAGTGGAAAGACTGAGGTGCGTACTTCGGAGATTGGCTAATTTTTAGGGTTCCGTACCCAAAGGGTAAAACGGTACCCTATTACTAAGACTCCGCTGTCCCTCGGTCCGTCTGTCACCAGGCTATATCTCATGAACTGTGATAGCTAGACAGTTGAAATTTTCACAGCTGAAGTGTTTCTGTTGCCGCTATGACAACAAAAAAAAACAGAATAATATAAATATTTGAGGGGGGCTCCCATACAACAAACGTGATTTTTTGCTCGATAATAATAACGGCGACAGGTAGACGCTTGGAATATTCACAGAATATTTAGTCGTATATTCAGTTTAAATATAAATAATAAAATTAAAATAAAATAAATATTTAAGGACCTCCCATACAACAGACATGATTTTTTTGCCGTTTTCTTAGATAACGGTATGGAACCCTTCGTACGCGAGTCCGACTCGCACTTAACCGGTTTTTTATTAAAATTGCCTTTGATTTGATATCCGTTTGCTGCTATGTGGAATTAATTAATTATGTACGGTTGACGCAGTGGCCAAGCGATTGGCTGCTAGCCCGCCTGTCGCAGGTTCGATCTCCGCTCGGAATAAATATTTGTATGACTAGCAGGTTCTGGGTCTGGCTGTTTGTGTATGTGAGTTTAAATGATTGTAAACGTACCCAACGGGTTAGGTTTTGACCATCTACGTGCAAGCCGAGTGAGGCAGTGGCCAGCGAGTGCTAGTATCATTTATTATTTATATATTTTAAGCACACTGCAATGTTCTGCAACAAACCGTTCGTACGTAACGTTGTTAAAAAAAGCACAATAAAGTTAAAGGTCAATGAAATGTCCGTAATTTTCTTGGGAAATCCTAGTTGGTCCCACACTAACCATTCTGGCTACATGGCATACCTGGCTTTACCATCCAAAATAACATGCCATCAGTTAAAATGTCGTAACTCGTCAGTGCACACAGGTCTAAGTACAGTACCTGCGTCAACTACCCCCTCGTAAAATCGGGTAATAAAGCAATCGAAACACACGCGGATTGCAGAACTTTGTGATGGTTGTTACCGGTATGGATAATACAATAGATTAGGGATGTTGAAATACTGTTTATGACTAAGTATGAAGGAATGATCGATTTATAGTGAATTAAACAACCTAATGTTATGTTTTGTATTTTCGTAACACTTCTTTTTCTTGGTCGAAAAAGAAGCAGAGTAAAATCTACATGTATGTACAGTAAGCTTCACGATGTGGGTAACCCCCTTGAAATCACCTACGTTCTCAACTGGGGTACCCAATTGATGCAGCCCACCGTACACTAATATTATAAAGACGTTATGCCCATGTCATAGATATTCAAAAAGTTCCCGCGGGATAATTTACGGTCCTAAAGCGAGCGGAGCCTAGCCGCGAACAAAAGCTAGTGCAAGATAAAGTAGGGTGAACTCATCTAATTCTGTGACTCGCCTAATTCGGTGATATTTGGTTTAAGCGCTATCATAGGGCTATACGAGTGAAATCAATGGTTTGAAATACAACCTTAAGCCTCTGTGATAAAGTTCAAATTCGTCTGTAAAGTTTGGGGATGCTCGAGTGAGCGAGATAGAAACACCTAACGGTTTTGTCAGTTCGCGCGCGAATCTCGCCGGTTTCGGCAGTGTTTGTGAATTGGTGGCGAACTTTGCTGTATTTATGTAAGTATTTAACCGATTTTTTAGCTTCTTTCTAATAAAATGAATTGTAATTGATATTCCCTTGATGTGGCAGTAAAAAAATCGTCATAGTTCTGCGTCTTCTTCGTGTTAGAGCTTATTTTGTTCGTCAAAAATATTAGCGTTTTAGCAGTTGAGTGGTTTCTGTGCTATCACAGAATTATAGTAGTTATGTACAAATATTTGTGGTTTTAACTGAAATTATTGACTTATTTTGAGTGTAGTAGACAAGATTGATGTCATTTTATTACTTTTATCTGGTCTTAATTAAAATGACGACTTTGAGCCAATATTATATTTTGCTATCACGGAATTGGGTGACACTTTTTTTGGACTTGTCACGTAATTGCGTGAGTAATTTACCAAATTTCGCAGCTTTTTTTTATTAATATGAGCTCAAATTTGGGCAGACGCTAAAATCTAAGCAGGTAGGTACGTATTTATTATTTTAATTTGCTTGTTTACTTTCAGATATATCATGGATGACCCCAACAAGAAGAACAGAAAATACTCGGAGACCGATCTCAAAACCGCTGTTGAAAATGTTTTGAGTTCAACAATGACAGTTTACAGAGCTTCGAAGGAGTTTAAGATTCCATGGTCGATATTAAAAGAGAATGTGACGAAGTACAAAACTCTACGAGAGGGTAATCAAGATGCACAGATCGTAATGTCCAAGATAGGAAGGCCGTTTGCGTTACCTGTTGAAATTGAACAAAAGTTACTGGCCTATATTATTGAGATGCAAGAACGTGGTTTTGGTCTTACAGTTACCAAAATAAAGCAAATAGCATTATCTTTAGCAAAAGCTGCGAACATTTGCTGCACATTCAATGACAAAAAGGGATCTGCAGGTTGGAATTGGTGGGTGAAGTATAAAGAACGCTACGGGTTGTCTTTGCGAACACCGGAAAATCTTTCAGCAGGTAGAGCGATTTGTTCAAACCCGGTTATTTTAGAAGATTTTTATGAAAAATTAGAAAAACAGTTAAATGAACATGACATTCCACCCGAAAGAATATGGAACTGCGATGAAACTGGTCTGATGTTTGTCAACAAACCCAACAAAATTGTGACAAGCATTGGAAAAAAATATGTTTACAACAGAACATACGCAGAAAAGGGTACGACAACCACATTATTGGCGTGCATAGATGCGACAGGATGTTACATCCCCCCATTTATTATATTCAAAGGTGTAAGAATCATACCACAACTGACAAAAGGATTTATGCCAAACACCCAAGTACGATTTTCTCGAAAGGGATGGATCACGGGTGAACTATTCCTAGATTGGTTAAAATTCTTTGTTCGATGTATCCCTCCAGCAAGACCCGTTCTATTGATAATGGACTCACACGCCAGTCACGTTACGCCACCTGTACTGGATTACGCTCGATCACAACAAATAATATTGTTTACAATACCTTCTCACACGAGTGCGATTCTTCAACCACTTGATGTCAGTGTTCATCGACCTCTGAAAGTAGCCTGGAGGACAAAAATCGAAACCCACAAAATGGAAAATCCTTGCCACATCCCAAACCGCTATGATTTTCATAAATTTTTTACCCCTGCATTTGAAAAAAGCTTCACGCCATCAAACATACGAGCTGGGTTCAAAAAAGCGGGTATCTATCCGTTAAACAGAACAGCTGTGAATCCACTGGCACTTGCTCCATCAAAGTTGACAGACAAACCATTTCCAGAATCGGCAGAAGAGGTCACACTTCATAAAGATGAACAAACTCAAATTTTAGAGGAAATCGTATATTGCAACATTGACCAAGAAAATGGGTCCCTGGAGACAGATTACCTTGTAGATCTTCATTCAGCGTGTTCTCCATTAGAATGTGAAGAAAATGGATGTCTAAGAACAGGTGACTCTCTATGTGATCCTCTTCATTCAGCGGGTTTTCAATTTGAATGTGAAGAAAATGGGTCTTTGAAGATAGATGATCCTGTGTGTTATCCTCCTCATCCAGCGGATTCTCAATTTGAATGTGCCAAGCTACCTGTCCAGCTTGAAGAAGACGTAATTATGGATGATGTTCCGGGTCAGAATTCGCCAATCATTTATCAACAAAAAATTAAAATAACTGATAGTACAGATATATTTGAGAACGACAATTCTGCAGAAAAAGAATCCAGCAGGCTCAGAAAAGTGAGAATTCCCTCAAAACGTCCTCATTGTAATGACACGATCTCAACTGCAACTGAATTGGGAATTTCAGACTCTTCCGAACACTGTCCTCAAATTACCCCCATTCAAGAAGTTTCATTTGAAAAAGTTGAACCACTTAAACTAAATAAAACATTTAAAATTCGAATTTTAAATGAAGTTATAATTCCAGCTCCGGTACCTAAACAAAACTTCACAGTTCATTTAGATAAGATTTTAAAAGTGCCCAAGTTAGAGCAGAATCAAAATAAAAAAAAGAGAAGGACCGTCCCTCATGCACGATGTTTAACTCCTATGGCTGACAAGGACCTAAACGACGCTGCTGTTCCTAGCACGTCAAAATCTGAATCAAAAGTGAAACGAAGTAAGAGAGCAAATAAAAATAATACTGCACCTGCGAAGAAGAAAAATAGAACTGAAGACGACGATTGGCTATGTGAAATATGTAAGAGATGGTACTCAGAAGATGCAGCTTCTAAAAATGGAGCAGACTGGATTTCTTGTTCCTTCTGCTCTAAAACGTACCACGTACATTGCCAAAGTCAAGAATTTGAGGCTATTGAGACGATTTTTAAGTGTGATATGTGTTGCGCCGAAGAATAATTCTAGAAGATGTTACTAAAATGTTCATCTTGTTTTTTTTTATGTTTATGTTAATTTTATTATAATATTAATATTGTACTACTTAAATAAAGTTAACTTGCCTAATTCCGTTATATCAGAATTAAAGTATTAGCTATCACGGACTTAAAGAGGTCACCACGGAATTAGGCAAGTTGACTTGGTTTAGTAAAATTGGTATAACTCTTAGGTTTCTAGAAAAAAATCTGATTATTTGTGCTAATATTCCTCATAAAAGACTTATTAAAACTCATGCTGAGACTGAATTAAATTAATTAATAATTGATTGGTATTTTATTACTCAAATGCCTTTGTCACGAAGTTAGATGAGTTCACCCTACTTGCCTGTACTTGTAACGATATATTTTTCTATAAGAATACGAATCTATATAAAATCTAGAAATCCCTAGAAGGTAGCGTTAGTTGCGACTTTTCGAGACCACCGAGGTTCGCTCGTCCGTCCGAGAGTTGTTTCTTAGATTTACGAGTTAATGTGTCACCAGTTCCACACTTTCATGTATAAAACGGACAGTAAGCGTCAACAAACCACTCGTAGCCAGTTACTAGTTTACTGCCTGCCACTGTCTGTGCGTGCTTTATTATCAACGCTTTTTGATGTTAGCTTTTCCATGTTGTACAATGTTTAAATTCCTTTTAGTTTTGTACAAAAAGGATCGCGTTAGCGCAGTTGTTCGTGGTGCGACCTGAAACACCAAATATTGCAAGTGTTACAAATATAGCATTTTTTCATTTTTAACGGAAACGGAGTTTTCGAGGTCGGCTGATTTGCTTTTTCGAGTCGAGCTTATTTAATCTTCAGAAAAAAGTCAATACGACTGGCTGGAATTCCACGGAGTAAGAATTAATAATCGGAAAATAATATCTTAAATTCACTTCCTATAAAGAGATACGAAATTAAAATGGTCTCGTATCCAATAAATTGAGACAAACTATAATTAAAAACACATACATAAGCCTATTTTTAGCAACTCCATCTTGAAGGTATTTGCGAAGTAATTCATATAAAAGTAATGTGAAAAAAATATAAACTGATTTATGTTTAACTTTCAATGGCGTAGGTATTAAGTTTTGTTGATAAAAATCGACACCTGAAACGCAGCATTCAATTAGCAAGATAGAAATCAAAGATTAAATTTGCGTGAATTAGAGTGGGGCTCAATCGAGAATCGAGATCGTATCAAGTGAAGCGAATGTCGTGGCGGGATAATCGTTCCGCAGCTGTAACGGATACAACACTAGCGTCTATATAGATAGGCGGATATTTAGCATTTACAGACAAATTATACTTTAATTACAATATTTGAGAATTAACAGCCTCATTATGAATGATTAAAAATATCGTTTTACGTTTACCGAGGCGAATCGTGAAAGTGAAATTATAACGGATCAAATAATTACGCGCTAATTAACTGAGGCGACCAAATGCTACCTCTTTTTTGGTATACAATTCGGGACTGAAACTAGTGGGGTCAGGCTTTTTGGCTCAACGTTGACGTAGAACTAATTAGAGCTTTTGCGACGGAGATTTTGATAAATTACGTCACTCGACGTAGATAAGCAAAGTTCCTGGCAGAGTGGCAGCCACTACTTCCAAAGCTTTTATTATAACGAACACATCCCTTTTTCTACATAGTGTTGGAAGCCTTCCAGCTAATACATTAGAGCGCTGTTCATAAACTCCAGTTAACTATCTGCTAATTAAACGGACGATTACGTAGCACGCGTGTACCGCTCGTGTAACCGGCGTTCATTAATTTTTACATAGTTTCATTGTAAAGCTTCCAATAATAATCGCTTACGAGATTTATCGATACAAAGATTAATTATAAATTATCGTTAATTTTAAAACGTTAGACGAAAATAACTTTTTGATATCTGATGTCGGCCATGTCGGGTACTACTTTAGTAATGTACTTAACTCTTGCATCTTTTTTTTTGTTAAATAAAAGTTCCCTTTGTTAAAAGTTTTACTAAACGGGGAATTGAAGAAGACGATTACTCCTTAAATGGTAAGTATACTTGCAGTTATATTGTCAAAACTACTTATATTGTCAAGTCAGATACAGCTCTACGTAAAAACAAGTAAAAAGTGAAATAAACTGGGATATTGTTTCGGAAAGAATTTATTTATTGCCGCAAATGGCAGACAAGTGATGGTGATAGGATGGTCTAGTGATGTTGTTTTATATTGCATTTATAATATCTCTTTAAGTAGGTATTACTAACTATACTACGACTTTATATTGGACTAGCACTTCACCCGCGCCTTTGTTCGCAAAAATTGTCGACCAACCTAAATCTATATTATTTTTTTCGAAATCCCTACACAGATGATTGATTTTTGTTTATTATTAGTCCCACTGCTGGACGAAGGCCTGGGATCCTTTCTACATTAATTCTTTTGAATTCTCAAGAAAGACATCCGGCTTATATGCATGATATACATATAATTTATATAACCCTCGAATAATGTAGCTTTCTGCCAATGAAGAATTTTTAGAATTGGATCATTAGTTCCGGAGATTACCCCCTATAAAAAAATACCTCTTTATAATATTAGTATACATAGTCCAACGATACATACCTACATATCTTCATAATTATCGGGATTTGGTTTGCTAGCAAAGGATTTTCTTTGCTGATTAGATACAGAATTCTTTTGTAAACTTCCTTTAATGACTAAAATGACGCTCACCTAATAAATGATATATAGGTAGTAAACATTATTTTTTATTGTTGTAAGTAATAAAATAAACGAAATCGTGTGCGTATATGAAAATGAGTAGGTACCAAATACCTATAAACCAGAAATATGAAAAGCAATAAACCTGAGCAAGGTCCCGATCGATTAGACACGCTCAGGGGCAAAGGTGTGAATCGACATTTAATAAAATAATTTATATGACGCTGATGCGTTTTTAATGGCCGCCAGACGAACGGACGCGTTTTTGTTACTCATATAACGACTAAACAGTTAGTGTAAATGGAGGAACAAGCAGTTACTGCTCATTGAAATACCATGTTTCAAGGTAAAACCTTGATTTCTGTAATTTTTTGTAGAAACGTATTAGGGGCAGCTATAGATCCGCGCTAAAAGGAGTACTTATCATCGCACATGATTTTTTCAGAACGTTTTAAAAAGCAAATTAAAAATAAGTAGGCCTAGAAGATGAGATAAATATCATAATAATGGTGCCGATTCCCTTGCTCACAAACTAAACTAAATTTGAGTGCATCTTTTTCTTTTTATTTAATTATGAAAAGGGCAGAAGATAAATACCAGTTTAGTCCTGTCAAATTAGTCAGCACCTGACGTAATTTGATGTAATTTTAGTAGTCAACTTTTTAATCACGTCTAAACTTGTGTCAGGCGCTGGTTAATTTGACAGGACTAAACTAAAATTTATCTTCTGTCTGTCTATAGAAAGAAAAAGATGCACTGAACTTAAATTTGGTTTAGTTTGTAAACAAGGGAATCGGCACCATTATCAAAATTATTTCTCTGTTTAGTGAACCTTTTTCTAACTCAACTCGTAGCTACGAGCACGCGTAGCACCCACGTAGCACATTTATAGCGCGACCATCAGTCGTAATTACTTGAAATATATATCATATTCGAAACATATACACACTTTAGCGTGATATAAACGATATGCCTGCGCCACCTTCCCCTCTCGGTAGGTACGCGACGTTACGTTGCTCTTATTGCAGGCAGCAAGCACCCGATGCACGCACATCGATAGCGCGGCGTCGTATCGAGAGACAATCAATTAACTCGCCCTCGCAATTCGATTATTGATTTTGTAATTAAATCGCGTCGGTGGGCGTGTCGCGAACCAACTCGCTGGCATGAATTATCTTTATGGCAGATTTTTAGTGATGTTTGTTGACTTTTTCAATTAAGCCATTACGAAAGTAAATCTTAAAGGTTATCTTACGAGCCATCTTTTAAAATATTGTCCGTAACATTAATCTCCCGGTGCGCTGACGTCGAAGCATACCACTATATTGTACGCGATATCTCGCAGTATTATACATTGCTTGACAGTGGAGCTGAATGGAAATAATTATGGCGTTACGGTGACCAACAAAAAGGGACCGCGCTAACGTAATTATTTACCGAGGGATTGCTTTATAGCCGCATATGCAAACATTTTAACTCAGAGCACCGACTACAATCGCGCCAAGAGAGAAACGTACGAGCACAAAAACTCCGGTACTTAATCATGTCTTTCTTAATCGATTTTTGAAAATGCCCACTCGATTCTTATTTTTCACCTCTCAAACCCAGACGTATTAAATAATCTCGATGCTCAATGAGACTAAATTGCACACAGTTTAATCTTGTATTATAGGTAAGTATTACGGATGAGCTTGAAAAGCAATTAACCATTAATTAAGAATCGGTTTTATAGTCGTTTCAAGTGTTTCTACTGCGAGTTTTAAAGATCCGGGCACAAACACTTATTTCTGAGAACCTTTCGGTTTAAAACTCAGTGCAGACGCCAGCACATTAAGCTACTGTAATCTGTCAGATTTCTTCAATAGATTTTCAACTCTATCGCTAAGTTCAGGTTCAAGGTTGATTGGGAAAATTTGACAGTTTCGGGTAGCTTGATGTGCTGGCACACACAATAATACATTGTGAAGTTTGAGAACTAATGGAGGTATGCATACGTGCGACAAACGAGACGCCGAAAAAAGTCGGAGTATCACAATAGATGAGAGAAGACAGAAATAATTGGAAGCTCCTGTCTATGTGAGGACGCAGGCGGCGGGCGCGGCTCATCAGTATGCGTGGAGCGGAGCCATGGCCGCCACATGCCACCGCACCGAGCCATTCATCCGCACCGCACAATCCAAAACAAATTGCCTTAACCAGAGGCTACTCTTTGTGAAAATGGAACGCGGCGATCCTTTTTCGGTAAAAAACCGACGTGTCGCGCGTTTTTTAAGTCGGCTATATGAGTAATTGAGGACAAGTCCCGGGGGACGTGACGCGCCGCCTCGGTGTCCCGGCGACGCGAGACGCCGTGAGATACGCTGATACACCGGTGTTTATACCCATTTAAAAGTCAATCATTGTCGCGAAAATAGCTCGTTTGAAAAGTTGCATTTGCATACCCATTTATAGGATAACCACGACTGCAGCCACTTAACTTGTCGTTATATGGGAATCCTTAGTCCGGAACAAACGACGATTGTCCAGTCCACTCGTAAGTGAATAAGTAAACGACTACTATACAATACGGTAGTTGTCAAGTAGAGAAAGCTATCGTCTGTAACTAAATGTAAGGAGCGACGCGTGCATAGCTCGAGGAGCACGTACGGGACATAATTACTTACGAAATTGGCGGTTTAAAAGCGCAAATTGAATTACCATTTATTTTAAATAAACGCTATAGGAGCAGAGCGTGGTGCGGCCGGGGGCTGCGCCGGCGCACGCTCCGCAGCGGCGGCCAGTGTGCCATCAATTAAATTTTAATTTTCGATCGCCAACGAATGAGTCGGCAGCGCCTTAATTGGTCCGGCCATCCCGATGATTACTTTATTGGTCTCACGCATACCCCACTATCACGTGAAGCATTTTGTTGCCAATTTATTTCTATTCGCCTTGATCCTTTATTGCATTCGGATGTAAAAAGAAAAAGAACTAAGTTAGCGATGAGTCTGCCTGTGGTCGACGGCGCGGCGTAGGCGTAGCGGTTCCGAGACAAGAGCCGAATTTAAATAACTTGTTTCGGCTTCCAACCGCCTTTGACATAACCCTTAAATTAAAAAGGATGTAGTATTTCTTTCCTCCTCCAATAGTTTGTATAGTTTATCTCTTTCTTAAGCAGCTTCATCATTTTAGACGCGGACGAGGCGGCATCCTTGTAATAAGCTCTCAAAATGACGGGGGCGCAGGTAGCTGGTTTTTGCAGGTCCCTCTTGCCTAATTTGAAGCGGCGGTTGTTTTTAAGGTTCCGTACCTTTTTTGAAAAAACGGAACCCTTATAGGATCACTCGGTTGTCTGTCTGACTGTCTGTCACAGCCGATTTTTTCCGAATCTACTCGACCGATTCAGTTGAAGTTTGGTACACATGTAAGGTAAAAAAAGTACAAAAAATAGTTCTTTGCCTATAGATTACAGGAAAACCAATAAAAAATCGATGGTATTAAAAGTAACATAGGAAATTCAATATATATGCGATAACATATAGATGATTAACTGACGGAACCCTCTTCACGCGAGTCGAACTCTCACTTGTCCTGTTTTTTGTTTATATTGTGACCTCGTACGCACGAGCGTGCCACGTGACTTGACAAATAGATCGTATAATGAAGAGCTGTTTGAGTTTGTCCAACATGTGAACATGTAGTGCGAAACGCGAGACAAACGCTAGAATAGGGTCACATTTGTGAAGTGCCTCAGGGTTCACCGCACACGAAGTCACGAAGCATAATTATGCGGAAAATCGTGTCATGAATCAAACTTCCTCAGATATAGATGTACAATACACTGATATGAACCTGAATTCGTAATTTGGGATACTGTAAAATGAGGCACATCACAGTATTTCGTATAGGCTTTTCATCATCATCATCGTTTCAGCCAAAAGACGTCCACTGCTGAACATAGGCCTCCCCCAAGTGTCGCATTGACCGATCCCGTGCGACTTGCATCCAGCGGATCCCCGCAACCTTCACCCGGTCATCGGTCCACCTAGTGGGAGGCCTTCCAACGCAACGTCTTCCGGTTCATAATCGCCACTCCAAAACTTTACGGCCCCATCGGCCATCCGTTCTGCGAGCAATGTGGAATATCTTCCTAGGCAATATGTTAAGTTATAAGAGACAGGATCCGCTGTCACATTCCTCACGCTAGCATTAACTTATAGTCACGGTCTTTGCAATGTTTGATCGTGTGTATTGAACTTATCGGATTCTTTTCAAGATTTAGGTAAACTATACGTTTTTGTCACAATGTAAAACATAATTGACATGAAAACGACCCGTGTGCACAACAGTATTTCAGGCAAAACTGACGAACTTCCTTATTTGACCCCTTTAGGGTGTTTTTTACTTCCTACCTTTGTGGTATATAGAACTATGCTCACAGATCTAAAAGTTTTAGCTATGTGTTTGGTCGGTTAGTAAATTTAAATTATTTTTAAGTCGAACATATTATAAGCCGTTGAGTCATAGCATAGAAATAGGAAAAATGACGTTTAATAAGAAAAATAAACCATTGAAAGCACACCTTATGGAACGCTAACAAACACAACTCAGAGAAATAGAGTTGGGCACAGCATTTTATTAGCAGGTGAAAATGAATTTATTGTGAGCGCAACTGATAATTCAGTATAAGGAATTAGTTCCGGGCACGACACGCATCGTGTCGGATCGTGGCGAATTAAAGGCTGGACCACACTTGTAGCTTCAATATAATTAACTTGTTATAATTGGCTGGCATCATTCCATGAAAAATACTGGTAAACAGCCCATTCCATTAGACTGGAAGGCGATACTAATGTTGACTGGCAAACGGTCGGTGGTCGTCTTAGACTCTTGAATCTCTTATTCTCTCTCAACCCGTCTGCAAGCCTTACAGCCAAAGATACGACATTAGTGCCCTTATTTCAACGACTGTACATATTTGAGGCGATATCTTCGCCTCAAATATGTAATAAATTAGCGTGATCTGATCCTCACATGCGTGACGAAATCAACTGTGGTACTGGATAGATAAATATTACAGATGCGTTCAAAATAGTCTTCCTCTAAACTTTCCATAGGGATATTTAGCACAACATGTATATAGTATTATATTTGACTACAGTAGACACTACGTAGAGTGCCTTGTTACCGAAGGGAAACCGGCAGGGATCGGCTTCTTGGTTACCTTCGCGCCTGCCAACATATTCCTAAAAACTCTTCCACATGTATACTAGTAGAAAACAAAGGTTCTCATTCTTATTCTATTATTAGCATTAGGTTAGGTGTGGTCAAGCCTTAACCACTCGTTTCGCACAATGCAGATGAAGACGCGGCGAACGTGCGCCGACTCCTGACCACTTGTTCGTGCCAACATATTGTTCTTTACATCTCACGACATGACACGATATATGCACGGATACCTTGTTTATGTGCCATTTCTTGACGTAAATGTTTCTTACTTGATATTGATAGTAATAAAGTTAAGCCCGACTCAGTGTGATATTGGTAAGTTACTGGTTTGAATTGGACGCATATGTTTATGTGTTGGTCCGTCGGGGATGTAGATATACGTGTCGAATAAAGAATGTACTTTATTGAGATAGTGGAAACGGTTTCAGTAAAAATATGTGGAACGATTAAATAATAGCTAAGTCAGTCAACTGATTCAAAGAGAACCATTACGAAAGAAAAAGCTCTTATATAAGAATCTTATATTAATTATCTGATCCAGTTACAAGTTATAATTGATTTTGAGCTACGGCAGCCGTTTCATTCCACATCCCTAGACACCACTGAATGCAACAGGAAACATTTAAGAGCTAAATCCCATGTAAATCGCCATAATCCATGTGTGAAATAGCTATCGAGTCTAGGAAGACGAGACAAATTAACATTCAATTAGTGATAAGGATAACAAAAAATTATAGAAAAAAATCTAAAATTATGTTAGCATTTATGTGAATCTTGTTGAAAGAGGTTGAAAGATGTTGTAGAAAAAATTAAACACCTATAATAGCAATTGTCACTTTTCTAGACCCTCTACATCAACACAACGCAGAATGGTTCTTTTCGCGCGTGAGAAATGGTCTGTGGAATATGTATCGAAAAAGCCAGCGGTGCTAATTTGCCTAAAACCACGCACTAAAAGAATCATGCCACACTATATCTAAGAAGTCCTCTACACTATATGTATTCTATGGACCAAGTGAAGTCGAAGGCGAAGCTTATAAAGTAAACAGATTGCATCTGTGCTCTGTCGTACGTGCCGCGGCTACACGCGCGCCGCAAGATAGGCGTGTCGTCTATGAAATCACTAAGCCGAATGGTAAATCTCTTGATATCAAGACCAAAAAAATCTTATCCCTTTTTTTTGGTAATAGATATTCCTTTTTTTTATGACCAAAGAGCAGAAAGGTGCTTTATGTTTGTAATCGAGATTAAGATACGTAGTACTTATGAATTGGATTCGGTTACTGACAATTCTTTTAAATATGTTCTTATCAAGGAGCTTTAACCTGATTCAAATATTTTCGGTCTGTTAAATTCTACATCTAGATATATGTATAAAAGTATCGGAACTTATGCCACCATCTTATTTATTTTTTTCATTACAATTATCTATACCGACATTGATCCCCTGTTAATTTTATTGAAACGCCAAAAGATTCTTAAAACATTGAACGTGTAACACTCTGAGTGAGCATTTATGTAACAAATGAAAATCGTCTCACAAAGGCAGCAACAGCGTTGTATTTTTCTATATATATTTTAAATGCTTTGTCCTGAATGACTGACGGATCAACGCACAGCCTAAACCGCTGATCGTAGAGACCTGAAATTTGGAGAGTGTGTTCTTTGTATGACGTAGGCATCCGATAAGAAAGGATTTTCCGAAATTCTACTCCTAAGGGGGTGAAATACGGGGTGAACGGGGTGGTTTATACGGGACAACGTGATTCCTTGGTCCAATCTACTTCTAATTTTGCATGAACATTCTTTAACAGAATTGATGGAAGACGTGTTTCGTATTTTATTGAAACTCATCGCCTAACTGGGTTAAAAAGGGGTAGAAAGTTATTTTGGGGATAATTTGTTGATATCAATACTCCTTACTGCATAAAATAATCCGATTTTATTCTAAAAACAATCTGGCCTGAGTGTCAAATTGACAAGACATAGTTTTTCCGATCCAAATTTTATCTTAATATATAACAGTTTAATCCCAGAAAATCGATTTTAAATACAATAAAAAGGAAAAAAAATATAGTTACACAGTTACTGGACTTTCATCGAAATTGACCCATAAAATAACCACATCGAAAATATATCGAAATGTCACCGATGTTGAGTAGGCTCCGGACCAAACTACAAAAAGAGACGACTTCCTTATAGTTTTTCTGTAACAGGTGCCACTTTCAAACGTCCCCAAAGGGGATCCGCTGGATGCGAGTCGCACGGGACCGCTCAATGTGGAGGCCTATGTCCAGCAGTGGACGTCTTTCGGCTGAAATGATGATGATGAATGCTATACTATTCTCTCCTTCCTGACGATGACCGAAGACAGCTCACACACTTAAGAAAATAATGTTTTACCCAAGGGCTGTATTTTCGGAATCCACGCGGACGAAGTCGCGGGCGAAGTGCTAGTTTTTATATAAAAAAAATTGCTAAAAGGAATAAACACCTTACAATTTCAATCGGCAGCCCTACTTCAATAAGATGCGCAAGGGCACTTTAACGTGCGTGCCTTCGCCGATAAGTGCATGATGGCCCTTTGGATAAACATAGAGCTAACATAATTTCAAAAGCGTGATGAAACAACCCTTCTAAGGAAGTACGGAGGAATATTTCCGAATATTAACCAGAAAAGTGTGCTGATAGAGCTCCGGCACATTAATGTTGAATTTCAGAAATACTTTAACGGTGTCATAAATTCAGAAGCTTTTAAATCCAGTAAAGGACAATGAAAAACAGCACCAGATGAAATCTTGCCCGTATTCATAACAAAATAAACCTCCTTACACAAAACACCAGCCCTAGATGAATGAGATGCGCAGAATCACGTAGCGTAGGTACCGGCGCGCGCGCACCTTCGAGAAGATAAGTGCGCGATGGCCCTGGATTACCGCAGCCCACAGTACACCGTAGACCGCTGCGGCCCACTTTGAACCGTTTTGTTTCTCTATTCGTGTTTATTCATCGCTTAGTTTTGTTGCCGCTGGCCTTATCAAAGTTGCTACTTAGATATGCTGTAGAATAATTGCTTTTGTAATGTCGGTGTTGTTTTTTTGGGGAGTAAGGAATTAATCGCGTTAGCGGAATCGTTTTACTGCGCGGGTGTCATTATAGTTTTTCTTGATTTGTTTTTCTAGTCTAGCCAGCAGATCCTATTGAGATAAAGAGGAAAGATGATTAACATTTTTAACTTTATGCGGTAATACTCGTATGTGGCTGCAAATATTTACCGCTGAAACTGCGACAGCTTCTAACCTCTTACGGAAAAGTCTGCAGCATCCATTGAGTTACACATTGGTATAATTTTTGCGAACCTAAAATATTTATTTTATTTATTTATTTTATTCAATAACACTTACAATTGTTTTTACAGGTAAGACCCAAACTAACAAAAGTAGTAGTAGGAATTGCTTATACCCAGTGGAAAACAAACTAAGTGTCACCCTCTGGAATATAAATATATATATAATATATTTGACACAAACATGATTTGGAACACCACCACCTGCCCCATCTTTTATTTCCATAAACACTTCAGCTACATTTTAGGCTGCCATCAGCCTTAATGATGATGTGCTCAGAAAATGTTAGTGCTTATTGTGTAAGGCGAGGCAAAAAGCTTGGGGCGCAGCGCCGTGTACCTATTAGCCGGTAATACACACTCGGAGCTCGTGGGAAACTACGTAACATTCTTTTTCGGACTCCGCACAATCATGCTCGCTTTGAAAAATAACCTTCGTGAGATACATACTGCTGTACCTAGCTCCGCTCGGGTAGCGTCTGGAGTTTTGATTGTGACGAGTCAGAACTTTTGATACGATAACAAGTATTTCTCAGCATGTTTTCTCATACAGAAAAGTCTTTATCATTGATCACCACGCTTGCACTTGGGTGCCTAATTGCCTATATGAACAAAGACGATATTGGTATTGCCAGATTCACTACTTCTAGCACGATCGCTATTTATTAGTATTTTAAGACTGTAACGAACTGCTTCTTCTTCTTTGCTTGTCGATGGACTGAAATATATCCCACCAGTGTGTAGCCACCTAGCCACCTGCACAGCTCAATCATTGGTATCGTTGTTTTCCTGAAAAGTGCAGGTGGTTGTGCAAGAAGGGCAAGAAAGGTGGCGCATCTTCTGCAGAAGGGCTCCACACTGGCATTGTATTTGGAACGGGTCGAGGATACCCCATTTGGTCAGGTTATTTTCAGTTGCCAACCTAGGCCCGCAAACGGTTAAGAAATTTCCAGATTGGCCACTACAGTTCCTGAATCTTATCCAGGAGGAAGATGTTCTGCTGGATTGATGAATTTATGAACTGCTGTTCATCGTCTTGTTGGTAGATTACACAATAACATAACACTACCACAGATCTTTTCACTACTTATGCATCTTTAAATTTGTGTAAATTTGAACACACAGACTTACTTTGTGATCTATATAGGTCCAGGTCCTATACTTCATAAACCTATGTGGCTACCTACGTCTTATTACAAAAGTACACGTCCGAACAAGTAGGTATACCGTATACCTGATGCTCAGGATAGCGGATGATTACAAGATACATCTTCTGCGGACTATAAATCTTTTAAAGCACATTTATACACGATATAATTCAATATGACTGATGAATCTGTTAATTTACTGGTATCATTGAGTACAAAGGAATTAATTTTATTCATTGAATTGTCATTTTAATCATCGGTATCTTTTATCGATAACTTTTCGGTTTATCTGAAATCAGACGCTTCAGTTTCTATTACTTTTCGCCTTTTATTCTCAGCATCTTTCTTTCGAATAAAAACATCTGAACACAAAATTAACAGCAAAGGCGGAGAGGCAAAGGCTTTTAAGATTCAAAAAGTGCTAATTATTACCTAATTTGAATACATGAGTTTTGATTTGAAGAACCAAAAGTTACAATTTAGCATGATAACGTTGTGTTGCGAAAAAATATCTCAACATGATAATGTTCGGTTGACCTATGTTCAGTTTTATTTTAATAGTCTAACTATCGTGAATAAAAGATACCCCGCTCAAAATCCTTACATAAAATCGCTTCCAATCCAATCTATTTTAAGAATGTTTGCCAACCATTCAATCTTCGGTTCAACAAATTAATGGTTACCGGTGAGTGTTCAATACTTCGGTGTTAGGAGGCGGTTACCCACACAGATGAGGCGTAAGGAAAGGCAGTTTCGGTGTGGCACGACTTGGCGGGCGGGAGGAGGGAGGGGGGGGGGGCGAGGCGCAGGTCAGAGAGGCCGTGAGAAGTTGCGCGTGCGTCGGGTTCCCAGGCACGCGCCGAGAAGCGCGCGCGACCAGCGCACGCCCGCTGCCGCCAGACACTAGTGAGATGAAACATTTGATTGGGTTGCTTGTAATTCGGGTGGTTAGTGGTGATTAGGTAGGTACCTATTGTAAGTTGAATTTCTTGAAACTTTATTGAGTTTGAGGTAAAAGAGGAAGTTTAGAAAGAAATGTACCAAAAACCTAGTAGTACAGCAATCAGTTTTTCTAACAATTTTATTAATAACCAATCAATTAGACGAATTCTTTTCATAAAAATCAATAAAAAGTCTCCTGCATTCAAAAAAAAAGTAAAACCTCCACTGAACCACAATGTAGTAGAGGTGTACACTATCTCAGTTGGGAGTCGGTCACAGGGGTCGCCGCGGTTGCCTCTCCGCCCTGCTCGTGGAAGCAGCTCTATAGCCACTAGAGGTGAGTCGCGACGCGCATAGCCTGCGAGCCTAGCGAGGAATCCACCTTGTTACTTACATCGCGGCGAGATACCACTGGAAATTGTAATGTTAAAGATAGGGCCGAGCGGCGTTTGTTTTTTAATAGACGATACATGAAGGCGGTAATAAATAGCTTCTATCAGTAATAGAATATCTCAAGAATAAAATTAAGTTGTTTTCGAGAACCACAGGACTGGTCCATGTAACGACGATTGGTGAGCCCATATCCAGCTATGGATATTGTTAAACTGGAATGATGTAAATAATATTTTCATCTTTAGTGATCAGTCGCTGAATTTTCATTTCGTGTCTGGGAGCTGATTTTCAAATTGGTGTAAGACTTCATTATCAATTTGACAGAATATTTGTGATCTGGTGAGACCATACCTTTCAATAATATTCATACATCTTTATTTATCTCGACATCAGGAATTACAGGCGCTGGTTCACATATATAGAGAAAGGTGTCTGAAGTAGGAAGGTCCTTTTGTTTAGGATGGGACTCTATCAAATGACCTCTTCCGCTCTGGGCGGAGCGGAAGGGAGTGTCAGACTTGTACTGACTAAAACCCATCCATGTTCCTTCCTTGCGCTTTGTGTTCCAGGGCCGCGGTATCTCTTTCGAACAGTCCCGCAGCCCTGGTAGGCATCGAGATAAGATATAACATTTTATTTATAGCAAAAATTTAAGACAAGATACTAAAGTTATAATTGGAAATATTATAAACAAGTACCTACCTTAAAAATTAATTTGTGGAAATCTGACATTTTAACCTTAAGTAAAACCAAATACGAAATTGACTTAAAAACATAAATTTACTGAAACATTATGTATGACTTCAATTTTCAAAACACACGAGCTACTTCAGCACATAGCAGTAAAAAACTCAAGCGCGATCCCCGAGTGAAACGGCAGGCCTTAGCTGGAGTATCCCATAGAACACCAACGAGTTACAATTGTAGGTCTCATGTAGTACAGAGTTTGTTGCCGTCAACTGGACACAAAGACTATGACATCGACAGATTCAGAGTTGAAGCTGCTACTGAAACATTCCTGGTGGAACAATCCGAGAACCTATATCACATATCTAATACTTAATCTCCTCACAACAAAACTGGCGTAATGTAGATACCATTAAGTACACCTCTAGGTTCCGCCTAACCCTTCCGGGATTACAGGCGTGACGTTATATTATCTAATTATCTCCTCATATCTCAGCGTTATCAGCATCCCTTTAACTGCTCTCGCATCGCAGATATTTCTCCACTCAGTCATGCAGTCACGTCGGTGGCGGCGACGGGCGTCATTTCTAATTTATGCACGGTCGTGCGCAGCTCGCCTACCGCTCGGCGCACGCGCACCTTTGGGAGGGCTGCTACACATACCTGTAGAAAAAACATGGCTGCTACATTTTTACCTGACTGCTTTATAGTCATATTTGGTTGTGTTAGTGTGCTACTTCTCTTTTTTGTGGTTCTTGTTTTGCGAGGCCCGGTCGGTTAGAAGGGTTTATGGTAATTTTGTTATGGACACGTTTCAGGATTTTAATACCTGGTTATAGCGAGTATTAGGTATAGGTGTAAAAAAATATGACACACACTTTTAATTATTGCTCGTCCCATATGATGAACTTCTGGGAAGTTCGTTGCAAGTTTTACTTTGCTAAATAATTTAAGAAAATTTAGCATTTCCGTCACTTTTAAATTAGCGGGGGCATCGCATTGCATCGGTGCTTAGGACAGATCATCCAAGATAAGGCTAATTACAAAAATCGTGATAATTAACTAAGATTCTAACCTACAAAGATATTTTTATCTTTTTTGGGGTCACCCGATCGTAATTAGTTTCAACCCAAATATCTGCGGAGCATCCCTGAGTCGTGACGCGCGGACCCGACCGAGAATTAGATCCTGCCGCCTCTAGATCACCAATTAACTTTGACCTCCAGAAAGCTGACAATAAGACATTGTTGTAGTTCTTTTTATTATGGCTCACCATCACAAAGATGATCGCACGTGTGGCGATGCGTGAGGACTCTTCAGTCACGGCGCACGCCCCAACATTCTGTTCTATAGTTACTTACATCAAAGCTGACGCCTGCCCACTGATTGATGAGTTTATCCTAACTCCTAAGAAATGTTTGCAACTAGCGTAAAAGGGTACTTTATTCTCACAATGAGTCCATATAAAGGAGATAGCGAAGGTAGAGGTACCATATGGAGCGGTTTGTTCTTGACATTTTGACGTGGGTCTAAAGACGGGTTTGGTTCTGCTGTGGTTTATAATATGTGAAATCGCAAGATGTATTAAGTACTATAATTTCAAACTCAAACTCAAACTCAACTCATTTATTTCAATTAGACCATTACAGGCACTTTTGAATGTCAGAAAAACAAATTAGGCTAAGCTACAGTCACAGACACAAGGCATAATAACTTGTGAAAGTAGTGTAGTTGCCCATTCCAAAGCGTAGATCTCTATGGAGAAGAATGGGCAAGAAACTCCATGAACACTCTTTTCAATCAAAATATTGTTACAAAATCTTGGTTACATCATTCATATTGAGATTAATACATATATGTGAGAACGATGTAGAAATACGTGCACGTTAATAGGTAACATAACACCATAACATCACGCCTTTAATCCCTGAAGGGTTGGGCAGAGGTATACCTAATAGTACACCCGCATTTTGCCAGTTATGTTTTAAGTCCCATGTAATACGGGGCGAGCTTATTGCCATCAACCGGGCACAGATCCAGACTCCGTGGCTGCTACTGAGAAATTCCTGATGGAAACACCCAATAACATTTTGCCCGACCTGGGAATCGAACACAGGACCTCATGCTCAGCAGTCGCGCTCGCGACGACTCACGGTGGGCTGAAAATCGGCTTTCATAGACTTAGGGATTTCAATTTGCAAGTGCTTGTTTTTATGCCGGATATCGCTTCTATTAGTCATTACTATGTACAAAAATGACACCCGAGTTAATTCTACCCAAAAACGAAGGAAATATAATTTTTTTACGAAAAATTTGTATGAAGCTAGTATGAAAAATCAAATTATCTCCTAAACGGCATGTTTAACCGTAATATTCTTGGAGATGGTCATAGTGCTAATTATTTATGATTTTTTGGTTGGCGATTGGACGAAAAATTTAATGCCGTTTTTTTTTAAAAAATCGTCAAAATATTTTTATTTATTTTTACATGTAAAACGATCCCTTTTAGTGTCTAAGTTAAAAAGTTCGATATGTTATTAACCCAAATATTAAGAACACACGAAACAAGAAAAATAAAATAAAAAAATTGCTGTTTTTGACACATTTATATTAATTTAAATAAAAAAAGATTTATATTGAAGTAACATATGAAGTTATATTTTATACAAAATAAGTTAATTTAAGGAATTAATACTAAGCATTCGTAAAATAAAGTAAAATAAATAAAAAAAATAAAACATATCATTAAATATTACAAAAAAACCCAAACACACTCAAATACAAATTTACAAATATGTACATATATATCTTTTTTACAAATCTGCTTTTTCGCTGAAACTCTCGACTTAATTCAATTTCAGGAAACTGAGTTCGAATTTTTGGATATATCCAATCTGGATGCTGACTCAGAATTGGAGTCTGACAACGAGAGTGATAAGGAAAATTTGTAAAAAAGATATATATGTACATATTTGTAAATTTGTATTTGAGTGTGTTTGGGTTTTTTTGTAATATTTAATGATATGTTTTATTTTTTTTATTTATTTTACTTTATTTTACGAATGCTTAGTATTAATTCCTTAAATTAACTTATTTTGTATAAAATATAACTTCATATGTTACTTCAATTTAAATGTTTTTTTATTTAAATTAATATAAATGTGTCAAAAACAGCAATTTTTTTATTTTATTTTTCTTGTTTCGTGTGTTCTTAATATTTGGGTTAATAACATATCGAACTTTTTAACTTAGACACTAAAAGGGATCGTTTTACATGTAAAAATAAATAAAAATATTTTGACGATTTTTTAAAAAAAAACGGCATTAAATTTTTCGTCCAATCGCCAACCAAAAAATCATAAATAATTAGCACTATGACCATCTCCAAGGATATTACGGTTAAACATGCCGTTTAGGAGATAATTCGATTTTTCATACTAGCTTCATACAAATTTTTCGTAAAAAAATTATATTTCTTTCGTTTTTGGGTAGAATTAACTCGGGTGTCATTTTTGTACATAGTAATGACTAATAGAAGCGATGTCCGGCATAAAAACAAGCACTTGCAAATTGAAATCCCTAAGTCTATGAAAGCCGATTTTCAGCCCACCGTGCGACTAGACAAACGAGGCAGTCACTATAATGAGTGCTGTACTTAAAACATAAAGGATGTGAAGACAAAAATCGAAAACATTCCTACTCAAATTATTGTTTATTCCACAAGGTCGAGAATCAGAAAGCAAATCCTCAAGCAGATGTTAGAGCGAAAATTTCTAAATCCAAACTATACCCTTTCATCAACGAAGATATGAAATTAGCCGAAGGTAGAATTCTTGGTCTCCTAGAGCTAAGGGTTCAATTTGAGGCGCAGACTGTGGAATTAAGCTCGGCTCGTGATGATTCGCAGCTAATACCAGTAGCCGCTGCGCTTGTGCCATAACTTGAGTGTTGCCATGTCGAAAAATCTCCCAGAAGGACTGCAATATAACAATAAAATATACCATTTAATATTTCTACTATTTATGTATGTTATCTTACGAAATATTTATAAAAAAATAAATAAACAATTATAATTATAACACAAACGGTATGTCAGAATATAAAATATTTCTAAGTTTGTCGTGCCGTTTTATAGAAATAAACTACTACTACCTACTTATAATCAGAAATAAAAGGTAATAATTATAATTATAACAAAACGTAGACTATAAAGAGCAAAGATGATCATGATACACCAGATATCTAGATGTCAAAAAGGAATTCTGTTCTGCATGATTACAAACTTTACACCCGCACATTACGACGTTAAATTATTGAGCCGTAGCAGTGATTGTGCATTCGTGTTTTAGAATTATATCCATCGAGATATAATCACCGTGACCGATACTTGTTATATTGGATGACTCTGCTTTACCTTTTCTTCATATGTTTGCGAATAGGAATGCAGGATGATAGCGTTTAGCCATGCCTTTTTTTTTACGGATGGCAAATCATCAAATGACTTCTCCCGCTCCGGGCAGAGCGGAAGGGAGTGTCAGACTTGTACTGACTAAAACACATCCATGTTCCTTTCTTGCCCTTTGTGTTCCAGGGCCGCGGTATCTCTTTCGAACAGTCCCGCAGCCCTGGCAGGCATCGGCCCTTGCGGGCCCCTCCCTGTTTGCTGACATCTCTTTGAGGCGCGCGTGGACACGAACGCGCCATCTACACGGCCTGTCGTCAAAAGACGGTCGGACGGCGAGCTAGCCCATTACTCACCGTCCCCAGGTCCGCGTCTACGGTGGCCGGAAGTCACCACGTGACCCCCGACGCCCGGGGCGTCTCCCGCGGCGGCTGGCTTCGCTAGCATGACTGCTTCGCAGAAGGAGGTGACGGCGTCCCATTCCCTCTTGCTCCGGACCATGGACTGGACCAGGGCCGGACGCGATACGTCGCTGCCGGCTTAGCCATGCCTTAGATTTGGTTTAGAAAATGATCTTCAATGCCATGGAATAAACAGCCCAGGATTTTGTAATATCTAACATTTCCATGGAATATTTTGGTTGTTCTTCTCTATATGAACAGATGGTCGTTTTGGAGCGCAGGACTAGGTGCAACTTTCTGATTTTGAAGTAGTCGAACTTACACGTTTTATTATTGAGAATTCAAAACTGCCTGTAAGTGCTTTGATTGAAATAAATGCTCAGAGGGATAAAGACTGGAGTTCGTGAGGTATTCTCACCCCAGGTTACATCTAGTTTTGAATTCAGAAAGTATTAATACCATACTTTTATCGGGTTTAGTAGATTCCACCCCATTTTGTCGTTTTTGGTATACAAACATCAAGATTCCGTCAGCGTCACCCCTCTGACAAACAGATATTGTGAAACTCACAATTCACACTTCCTTCTATAGCAGATTTCCTTTCGGTTTCGTCACATAACGACTCGATGGATATAATTTGATAAACAGTAGAAGCTGTGGAAGTTGCCCAAGCGGGCAATGCAGGGAGGCGTAACTAATAGTTGATACCAAGGCACTAAGGTAGTCAATCATAGTAGTTGTCAAGCTCTTTCGTTAAACACGAGGATACTGGCTGCGGTGTGAGGAAACCATTAGCATAATAATATACTATTTTGATACTGATATTTTGTAACCAAGACTATTCATAACACTACACTGAAAATAAAGTTTTCCAAGTTTCAGAAAATATTGATTTGAATTCAGTATGTACTTTATTTACGAACTACAAATTCTTCTAAAATAATAATAAAATATGTACAAGTACTTTATTGGAAAAAGAATTACAGGGCGTCAATAAATTCGTCCGAATCGTTGTCATTTATTGGTTGACTTACAATTCAATTGCAATCAGGGAACTTGACTGTTGAGCAAATTGATTATTATTCTAAATTATATTATGAATAACTTCGTGATCCGTAAATCCAAATCGCAACTGCCGTCATATGAATTAACTATAACACGTTAAATTAGCGGAGTCACGTACACCGTGACTCTTTTGGCGCTTTGGCCAGGGCTGGGAGGATTATCCGCGCCATCTGTTTTTTTAATGCATTTTCCACATAAAACTCAAATATAATACCAAAGTTTGACAATGTCATTCAAGCGCTTATAGAATCATGCTGCACATTGCACTATATCAATCTGATCATCATCAAGACGTGCAAGACTGTACAATTGTACACGCAAATCACAATTCAGTTGACACTAGAATGTGATCCAAGTATTCTTTTATTCCAGATGTAGGTACCTATTGATATGCATTCAGCAGGTGTATCGCTTCTCGCCGTTGACATTTCATAGCCTATACAACACGTGTAGACACCGCTCCCATCTTCTTAGAGGTGGTCCAATTTGCAACTAAAAATGGTAAGACGATTATTGTACTCCGAATAAATAAATAAATAAATGAAATATACACGCGTCTTCGACAAAGAGTCAAAAACGCACCGGCAGTCAGCGGCTAGACCACACAGATGCAACTGACAGTAAATAACAACTGTCAATTAATTTCAATCCAATATCACTTACAATAATTTAATTTTTAAATTCATACTAGAATACATCCCCTGTGTCAACATTTTAACGGACAAAGTAATATACTCGCTTACTACGATGCTTCATAAAATGCTAAAGTGAGAGGGTATTCAGAATTATCAAGGATGCCAGATATTAATTTTAAGATACAATTCAAAGCATAAAATGTGTACTACTTTATGTCCATTTCTCGGTTTATGAGCCATATAATTTGTCTATATTGAAATTATTGGTTTCGTCTTTAACGTGGTCAATTAATTCTCCAAGTTATTTTGAATTGGTTTTATTTTATGTGTTACATGTAAACTCTACTTTTGAATACAAATTACCACACTGTTGTTTTACTGATGGTTCCAATTTTCATCAAAATAATAATAACAAAACCGTCATAGTGGACTTTTTCTAACTCTTTGGGAGAGCAAATGAACTACCAGCATACAATAAATTTTT
Organism: Lycophotia porphyrea; assembly: GCA_950005105.1. Classification (NCBI taxonomy): domain Eukaryota; kingdom Metazoa; phylum Arthropoda; class Insecta; order Lepidoptera; family Noctuidae; genus Lycophotia; species Lycophotia porphyrea. Next base: position 7,771,868 of record OX465396.1, read on the forward strand.
TATTACGCTTTTTATGAATTTTATTACTCAATTATTAGACAGTTCAAGCTAGAAGAATCATTGTTCAGTTTTTAATAGAATTCATCTATTCAATTCAACAGCGTTCTGTTTAAAGCTTTGGAGGTCTAGACAACATATCAGTGGCGAATGTTACATAGAACTCGATTGCTACCGGCTTCCCTTTGAAAAATGGCACAGTCAGTATTCTTTAGACAAATAATAAAGGGTGTAAACAGACTCTTAACGAAGCCGAAAGGCACTTGTTCTCCCCGTCATTGCGATCATTTTTTTGTTCTAGAGCATAACCTGGGAACCTTCTAGTTACGGAAATATTGGGGGTATTAAATACATGTTTTTAATGTAAGATTTTTACTTTAAACACCTCCAGGACCCCCTTACTATTCAATCCATCCATCAGCACAATGTTATGAGTGCGTTAGATTGAGTCCTACTGTAAAACGTGATTTTTCAGCCAAAAAAAAAATCGTCCAGCACTAATTTTTGCGTAAAGTTACTTAGTTTGATGCACATAATGCTTGGTTGGCGGCTTCGTGAAGAGTCTGTTTACACCCTGTATACATAATAATATACATACATTAAAGACTCCGGCTTACCTCTTACAAAAATTGACCCTTCGCTACTGCAATACATTAAAACTTTCGGCAGAAACTACGCAACTAACTTCAACGCTTAGATCAATTTCAACAATTACATCCAATGTATCAAAATTACCCTTCACCTAACATGAACACAAGTGAAAATATCACGATATCTTCATGTAACAATTATTACGAGGCTTTCGCATTCGTTTCCTTATTACACGCATGTTCAACTCGTAAAGATGCGGCTTAATGTAGATATATATATAATATATCGAGATGTATCGTGATTTAATGTCCATCGAGAAAGTGAAGTTGAAGGCGAGTTTACAAACTTTGAATGAGATTCGCCTGTATGTCATGCCTTGTAAGGCTGATTATGAGTGTTATAAATAATACCCGATCGGTTATCGAAGAAATATTCTAGTCACGTCTATGCGAGATGAATGTGGCGACGCTTGGGGGATGCCTATGTCCAGCAGTGGACATCTTTCGGTTGAAATGATGATGACGATTCTAGTCACTGTAAGATTATAAGCCCGAATAGGTTTACTTGATGACAATTGCCGCGTCCTTATAAGACCGCGTACATAGAGCTGTTCTCTTAGACTTAGACCATGATCTACCTAGCCTTTTCTTAACTATATATATTCGGGTTGTTTTTCAGCCTAACAAAATGCAGCTAAATACCAGTATTTTATGTTCAGCATCTGCCTATTAACCCAGTTAACGCGTTATCCGTTCGTAATCACCTTTTGACACTAACTCAAAATATTGATCGTTTTACGAAAGGTCAAAACCAAAGGACCTGTCTGTCCAACCTTAACGTAGAAAAAAACCAGCTGATTTATAACAGTACCCATAATAACAGGTTATTGGTGCTTAAAGCGATTCCCTGGATGATGGTTATCTGTTCGAATGTCTCAATTACTGCGTCTCTGAGGGGACAGGAGAGACAACTGCACACAGTTTATGAGAGGACAAGTTCCGCATGTCACTTGTAAGTAATAGCAGTAAACGATATCATCGTGCGATATCTTCGAGGTAATAAAGGACAGTATAATAAATATATTTTGTATTTTTGTTTTTTTTTTTTTTTTCATAAAAATAGCTCAGGAAGTTAAACAATGAGGAATTATCGGGCCTCTTCCCTACAATGGACTTCCATAAGGATGTTGATGAACAAGACCCATCATCATCTGCCTAGCCTTTTCCCAACTATATTGGGGACGGCTTCCAGTCTCTGACAATAATTAATAATAATTTTTGGCAATATCAATTGAACTATCGTATTACAACAATTAAGTATTAACAAATTAGTTAAAATAAAGAGCATGCAAGGCAAATAGTCCTTGATAAAAAGATCACCCAACTAAAAATACAAATAATAATGATACAGTCAAAACCGTTTATGGCGACATCGTTTAGAACAACATACCGGTTAAATTGACCAAAATCAAAGGTCCTGGCTGAATGTTATATGACCGCCTTATCGAAAACATTGCTTTTTACGACATTGTTTACTACGACATACCGCATTATGCGACCACATTTGGTTAATGTTTTCGGAGAATTATATCTGTAGAACGACCGGCTCAGCTGTATTGTAAACAATTTGAATAGGTAACTGTATCCACATCTGGCACAGTATAATAGTCAATGGCTATTATCGTAAAAGTAAACAAAGTTTAGGGTCTTTTGTAATTCTTAGAAACAAAGCACATGCATGCCGTAGCCTCAAGGCCCGCTTCGTCATATCTCTTAAGTCAGTTTGTTACTTATCTTTACACAAGACGCACCAAAACATATTGTTGAGTTAACTGTGAAAATTGTAACATGTCGCAAAAAAGAAAACAAATCAATATCGAAGAAAAATCGCGTATTATTTCAAAGCTAGAGAAAGGAATTCCAAACAAAGACCTGGCATAAGAATATGGTGTATCACACTCGACAATTTCAACCATTTGGAAAGAAAGGGAGAAAATTCAAATCCTTTACGACAGAATTTTTTGAAAATGAAACGAGCCAGAACAACGCGGCATACGAAGATTGAGGAAGCTTTGTTAAAGTGGTTTAAATATCAAAGGACAAATAATGTGCCAATAAACGGACCAATCCCTATTAATACCTGTCACCGGTTGTTACAACTATCGGTTTTTACGACTCAATATGAGTAGTCCCTTCGATGTCGTTATAACAGATTTTGACTGTATTTATATCGCAGTAAAAGTCCCTCTCTTTTTCTGAAACTCTCGCTAAGACTTTTTATAAAACCCCCAGTGAAGCGACGGTTAAAGAATGGCGTCCTATTAAAAACATTGTACTTATAACTTACACGTAGTAACATTGTAAAAAATAACGCCATTACACTCGTTGTACCAGCACGAACAATACATGATATATGTTACTTCCCTTGGGGTAACACAGTATCGATGAAAAAACGGTTAAAAAAATCATGCTTCGTTTCTCGGACCTGTTATTCTATAATTCGTGGAGGCCTCAGGCCCGTAATAACAGTAATAAGACATGCCATGGCCACCATAAGTCACATCGGCTCGCTGTAAAACCGGAGCCCTCATTACAAAAAGGACTTAACTGCACAAGTGAACGAAATATTTTTTAATTTGCTTCAGAGATGTCAAACGTGGTTCTCAGACGTCGTCCTTAAAATATAACAAATTGTGAGCTATTAAAAGAACATTGTGCAAAAAGATGAAAGGGTTAACAGGTATTATTTAAACGACAAAAAAGAAAAGTGTGGGTTAGAAAATGCAGTATCTTTGTTGAGCTTATAGGATGAGAAAAATGTATTAAATTGCACATTTTATTCACTAAAACATAATGCCGTAAGCACGCTTAATTCCTTACTAATATAAGCTCGTTAGTTGTTATTGTCATAACAAATACGAGTTTTCGCGCTGTTCTCATTAAACACCTGTCAAAATATCATAGACTAGCGAGCTGAAAGGGACGTACATAATGAAGAAAGTAACAGCTTCATTATCGGGATATAACGAGTGTCTTGTATTTAATAGGTTCCAAGTCGCCTTCGGATCGGAGCACCGCATTGTGTGGTTAAAATAAAACACACTTATGACACAGTGCCGCAGTGAGAGCCGACACGTTTCATCTCGTCTTCCTCCGGTCTCCCACAGTACTAGTCACGAACTTATACTTCACTTAATTAACGTAAATAAGACAGTTTTGCGAGTGAAAAAACAAACGGGGCCGAGAGGTCGATGTTTCTGAAACCGGATTCCGGATCCGAAGCACGGTCGGCGAAGTCTTAGGCCACACTTTATGTCACTTTTTATTTTTAATGAGAGTTTTTATCGTGACGCTAATAATCGTCGTGGAAATTAATTTAACTATACCGTAATTATTAGACAGCCGGTAAAGTGGCCGTAAACGCAAACCCCAGTCCATTTGAAAAAAGAACTGTTGAAACATTTATTAATTGTTTCTTTAAGATTCATATTTTGTTCGACGTTTTATATTAAAATAAACGTTGAAATCTTTTACGAATGAACACAAAATTTATTAAAGTAAACATGGGATTCATATTATTCAAAAGGTATTCCACTATTATTATTTTTTTAGTATGTGAAAAATGGCTCCTCCCGCTCTGGGCGGAGCGGAAGAGAGTGTGAGACTTGTACTGACTAAAACGCATCCATGTTCCTTCCTTGCCCCGAAAGGTAAAGGATTCTTTGAACAATATGAATCCCAAATCTATAATCTAATATTATATCATGCATATTAGCAGAACTATCACAATTTTTGCAAACGAAGTCGCGGGCGAAGTGCTATATTAAAATAAGAGTGTAGTACACCGTTTCATCCTCAAATCTGCCAGTACTTATACACCGTTATAACCTTCTGCATGCCACATCAAGGTACAATATATAAAACGCAAGCCAGTGCAGTTGAGAGCACCCCAAATAAGCCCAAATTATGAACGCTCTGTACCGTGAATGGATTCGCAAGACAGCGATGAAAGACAACCGCCTGGCTGCTATATTTAAAATGCTTTGCTTGCAATTTATTATTGTGAGTGCAACAACATAATTGTGGCCAGTAATACACCTTTTGAAATGTTACTAGGTAAAGCTTTTAATATCGGAGTAAATAAACGCAAAATCTTATGTACCTTTGTAGTTGGTACTATTTATTCAATTTCTGGTCTTTCAAGTTTTAAATCAAAACAATGGTGAGCAATACAGCACCATGAAAATTTATATTTTAAGGCAAAAAAGCTGAAAATAATCTCCAAAGGAAAACTTAATCCTTACTATTTCTTTCAAAACCAAAATTGTTTAATCAGAAAAATATATTAAAAATACCATCACGTATTTTTTCAGTTGAAATAAGAACGTGAAATTACGAATCAATTTCAATTTCGCGAAGCCTTGCTTGCGTATTTTTCAATTCATATTTTTAATGCACTGCCGTGTTTACAAAACGGAATTGCTTGCAGGGTGTTGCCCACCTAAGGTATGATTACTTTAATAACTTAAATCAAATAAGTGATACTCGCAAGAGCTACAGGAAATCATTTTCCACTTTCTGCATTTTTAGACTAACTGCAGCGTTCCAAACACGAACATTTTTCAGACCTATTTTTCAGGAATTAATTGCATACTAAGATGGAAATATTTGAACTTTTTCGGCATAACATCACGCCTGTAATCTCCGTAGGGTTAGGCAGAGGTGTAACCTATAGCGTGTATCCAGTTTGTTGGCGGGTGAGCCTTTTACCATTAACCGGCCACAAATCCAAACTACGGGCTGCTACTAATAAATTCCTAAGTGATGGAAATATTCACAAAACATTGCCCGACCTGGCGATCGAACCCAAGACCTCATGCAGTGGCGGTTGCGACCACTCGACCGAACAGTGGCTGTTAACGATGCAGTGGACTTTGGAAAGCTTCTTATAAATAACGCTATCGATAGTCAAGTATCGTATGAAGATATTCATACTATTCTCGAATTCCGTGAATATAAAAAATAGGACGATTATCATCCGATCTTTGTGTCGTAGGTCTTCCACATCGCAGCCTTTACATACAATAAGTATGTTTCTTTAAATTGCTAATACTATCGGTACGTAACGCCTGGGTCGTAAGTAGTGTGCGGTATTGCGCGAGAGCGGACCGGTCCGATCTGCGCGTACGCACCTGCCTCGGGCACACGCCACTAGGGCGCGCTTCACACTGGTGAGAATGGGTTAACTTTGGATTATTAAGTACATAATTACTTTATGCAGTATTAATTATTTTATTATGGCAAGTGCTTCTGTTAGACGGTTCTGACCCAAGATCTGATAAAGAATTTTCTTGTACTTAATAAAAATACAGGTAAAGCTCAACGCAGCGATATCAAGATCGAAAACTACTGAAGACCCAATTCAACTTTGAAACTTTTACTATTCAAAATATCTTCTTGTTTGACTCCAAAACTGGAGGTTAACCGTCCAACCTTCGTACCAGCTCTGAATTCTATCAGGCGAAATAGGCGTTTAACATTTACCAATCCAGTTTACCTCTAGTAAAGTATCTAATTGGATAATAACAGTGATGCTGTTTAAAAGCAAACCAAGCTGTGTCCATCAACTGAAATGGTTGCATTTAAAAAACGCCATTATCAGCTTAGTTCAAAACTTTACAAAACCGTTTTCACCTCGTCCGTCTCGTAAGTCACCTCACACATTATCATTACGTTCCCTACTCCTATAATTTCAATTTTTAAAGCATCATAAAAACGTACAATTACGCCAGAACTTCACAGGCTGACTCCCTCATTACTGGATCGGGTACGCTCTGTGTACGCTCCCTTCCCTGTCCTCGACTACGCTCAAGATAAGCTGAGACGTGCGCATTTTATTTATTTTAACATTTTTAAGTCGGCGTGGGCGTTTATTTCTTATTGGCGGAGCTGCGCACGCGGCGAGTAAGTCACGACGCTGTGCCCGCCACCTTGAGGGCTAAATAGCACCTACGCGCGCAACCGAGACCTATACAGGCTACACACCGTTTATTTAATGCACACTTAAATAGATCCTTGCTGCACTAAAGATACCTATATCTGTGTCATCGGTTCTGTTTTGTGTTAGCAGTCGAAGTGGGATGGCTATGGCTTGGCTTATCTTCTTTGAGATCCAAAGGTTATACGGCCCGGATTATTTTGTTAAAGAAAGGATGATAGATTAAAGCTAGACCAAGATTATCTTGGTGTCTGGAAGCTGAGAAAGTGTTTTACATCACTGTCATGCTCTTAAAGTAGAATTTACTCTAATTTAATGAAGCTATGGTTGGTTTTACCAGAGTAATGTAGTTATGGTTTTAATAATAGAATTAGCAATATTTTAAATAGCTGTGTAACGTTTTTGGTGTACAATAAAGTATATTCTATCTATCTATCTACGAATCAACGCATTACTCTCTTGAACTTCAAAAAAACTTCATACTTTAATGTTCGCTAGATGTCACATAGATAATAATATTAACAAGTTACTTATAATAACAGTGGTTCGTTGTTCGACCGGAATCTTTTTATCAACGGATAAAAAAGATCCATAAGGATAAATATTTACATTGTAACTTGATCTATCTATAACTTGCGACCTCTGCGAGACGTAAATAGTGCCGATAAATTATATATTTTTTGAGAAAACATTATTTGCTTCTGAGTAACCGGACGATCATGAATGTACGAATTCCTGAGCACAGGAAGGAATTACATATTTGGTATTTTCACATTCAATTGTAGAATAAAACAAATTAATTGTTAAGTAACAAATAAAATAAAACATCACGCTGGTGTTTCTCTGAAGGGTATGGTAGAGATGTATCACCCAAATTTTGCACGAACATTATGTTTTAACTTCCAATGTAATAGAGGGCGAATCCGTAGCCATCAACCGGATAGGTATATCCAGATTCAAGGTTGCCACTGAGAAATGTTGGTGTTGCTCGGCATGAAAATCGAACCCGCAGGGGCCGATGCCTGCCAGGGCTGCGGGACCGTTCGAAAGAGATACCGCGGCTCTGGAACACAAAGTGCAAGGAAGGAACATGGATGGGTTTTAGTCAGTACAAGTCTGACACTCCCTTCCGCTCCGCCCAGAGCGGAAGAAGTCAGTTGATGACATCCCATCCGAAAAAAAAAAGAACGTCTTGCTTACCAGTAGCCTTGCGACCAGTAGATGAAACGCAATTAATACTCTCACTGCCCCATCCACCCATATAATAGAATGTTTAACTCTAGCAAGCCATGCGGGCCGCTGGCGGGCGCACATACCATCCGCACAAGCCACTGCAGTATCATAGCTATAACGAGTGCTGAACTCAGCGGCTGCCCGCATGGCCTGCCGAACTTATACAGCGGAGCATATTATAGGTGGCGTGCCATACTCGAAAAGTTACGACTCGCCAGCGAACTGTGTAGCAGTGAGTGTTGAAGACACCATCTCATAAAAACGACACTTTAAACCATTTAACCTGGAGTAACTAGTAGCTAAGGCAGGAAATGTGACTATTTCTTTTTTTTATTTTCCGGATACAAAATCTGTAGAATAGGTCACAAAACTAAAAGTGAAACTAATGTTTGTGAAGGATTCGCAAGCTTTTTTATGTCTAATCTATAGCAGCTTTCCTATCTTATTACTTTACCAAAGGGGTACAGATGCTGCAATGATGATTCTCTTTTCAACAAACTTTTCCCACACGTTTAGACCGAAGATACAGACACCAAAGCACTTTGCACATACATACAGCGACGTATAATTATATCAGCCAACCACAAGCTGGCTCGTGACATGTCCGTCCTCCGCGCGCGAGCAGCACGCGAAATTATTAAGGTCAACATTGTACCTACAGCAGCTTACACTCTACAAGGTACACTATCGGGGAACTTATATTGAAAAGCCTTGTTCAATAATAGCAGTAGAACTTGCTGTTCAAAAATGTGATCGTACATATTTCTTTACTAAGTAGGTACATACTTGATTTTATGAGGCGGTAATGACTTGCAAGTTAAATATAGTATAATCTTTTCTTAGAGCTTCTCGTCTCTTTTCTTTCCTTAATCTTTTTTTTTTAAGTTATAAAGGCTTTCATCAGTTCATTTATCTAAAAAAAACCGGCCAGGTGCGAGTCGGACTCGCGCATGAAGGGATCCGTACCATCGTAGCAGGGGAGCCCCCTTTAATTTTAAATTTATTTTTATATTTGTTATTAAAGCGACAATAGAAATGCACACTGTGAAAATTTCAACTGTTTAAGTACCTATTACGGATCATGAGATAAAGCCCGGTGACAGACAGACGGACGGACAGCGGAGGCTTAGTAATAGGGTCCCGTTGGTTACCCTACGGGTACGGAACCCTAGAAAGTAACGTGAAAGTTTGGTACCAGTTAAAAGGCGGTGTAGCTTTATCAACTCTTATCGAGTGATAATCGTATCAATATTGAATCTAAAACCAACGCTGTGGCTATTTTACTTAACATGAGACACCGAGCCGAGTCTTTAATTACTAGGCAACACATTACAGGCACAAGTTTTTATTGCCAGTGCATCTCAACAATAATGTGTTAACATTAAATAGAATCTAGTAACCAGATAATTCGTAGACCAACTATAACCCAAAAGCTTTTCATGCACGAAGTTATAGAATTGTGATTTCGGTCATGTCGATGTCGCTACGAATAGGCCTACGCTAGCTACGCCCTGCGTAGCAGCTTTCTCAGCTAACAGTTAAAATGACGTTACCTACAATGTAATAAGGTATCGATTTGCGAATGCAATTTAAAATAGTTCACACCATTTGCTATAAATTACCCCTTATACATTGTTTTTTGTGCCATACCAAACCTTATTTATACCACACTATATTTGAATCTTTATGAAGCAATAAACTAAACCATAAAAAACTAAGATCCCGGATTTAATAGAGCCACCGACCTTGATGATTTGACATTTAATGCGTTGTCACTATTTTTATAACAATTATATGTTTTTACGACCACATATTTGTTTATGTACTGGCGTTACAAAGTATTGAAGTCCTTGCACAGCGCGCTTAATTGTCGGTTATAATCGCGATCGGCGATGGCTGATGTTATGTATGCGAAAACCAGTATAAGTGTTGGCGGATCTTTTATTGTACGGGAAATCTATACAAAGCAAGGCTATGTTATACTGGAAATGTGTACTTAGTTTAATATGGCGCTGTGTGTATCTAATCCGCGGTGGGCTGTCAACTATGCTCATGAGTATGACGTATAATTACGGCTGATTTCTGGAACAAAAATTATTGACGCGTCAAAATTAAACACTAGTTAAGTGATGCGCAAGACTAGGGTTGACCGGTGGTAACGGCCCCGTCCTACCAAGTACTATGCGTTTCAATTAAGAATAGGATAACCTTGGTGCCATATTATGATATCATGCACGCTTTTCTAATACTTACACGCTCTTATATAAACAATAATCATATGAAAATAACAAATACATTAACAAGATAATAACGATAATAAACATTATTGCAAATTAATTTGCACAAAGTGTTTCTTGGTTAAACGTAATTGTCATCACAATATGGCGCCAAGGTCATCCTATTCTTAGTAGAAACGCAGTACTTAGACTACAAGCATTCGACCAATCCGCTAACTCGCACTGAAAAAAGAAAGAATAAGATTTATTTGGCGTGAGTACATTAAGCCCTCAAACCAAAAAAGAAAAAATACAAAATAAAAAAGAACAACGAGTTAAAAAAAAGAGAAAATACAATGTAGGTACCTATGCTGTGTGCACGACTGCGCCAAAAAGGTCCATTTGAGCATTCATACCAGACAGGTGATGCTGTCTGACGCTGGTCTTCAAATGATCCTTTGGAGGGACAGTGACTGAACAACAGTTTCAAACATAATGGGCCTGTATGGTGGATTACAGCCCACTCCCTTTCATAGAGAGTTTAGGTCCCAGCAGTGGGAACATTATAGGCTGATTATGCTAAGTGATCCGATTGGCTGTTGATAATTCATTTAACTAACGTGATCTTGACTTGCGTTTAATTTTGACACTTTGATAATTTCCGTTCCAAAAACTGGACGATATTATGCAAACATTTGTTTTCCCTTGTTTACTAGCGCACAAACAACATTTATTTTCTTTAAATTATAGTAGCCTTAGTTCTAAAGTATGAATTATCTAAATAAGCAGCAAATTCATGATTAATCAAAAAAAAAATAGAAAAGAAAGCTCATTGTATTTTCATTAAATCGCGCAACAGTAAACGAGGTACATCGGTTCCGCTTAAAAACACCTCAGACAATTAAAATGCGACAAAATTACTCTCAAGTACCAAAAAGTAAACCTTTGTTTTTTCACGAACCACTCCCGCTCTCGAAGGCAGTGTTGCAAGCTCGATAAAATTCCCGTCTCGTTTATTTTAAGTTTCGCATTAACAACGTAGGTAATTAAGCATCGAAATGTCGCCGCAGTGAGGCGTCGCGTCGTTCTAAATAATCGTCGCTTAACAATTTGCCTCATTATCTTCACGGTTTAAATCATAAAATACCACTCCGGCTTATTAGCGAGATGAAGTAGATGTGGAATGATGCAGGACTTGCTTTAGATAAGGTTAGGATAGCCCTAACAAAATGGCCCAAGTTTTCTAAATCCCCTAATTTCTTGGGCAATTTTCAATTAAATATTTATTTGCGATAGTTTCTTTTAATTACACAGCTCAATTACTTAACTAGATTCTTAATTCTTGTCCTTATCCTGATTCCAACCTAATGCCAGGACACGCTCGACATAGCTCGTAACTTCTCAGAAAAAAAAAACGACCATAGAGAACTAATTGCAAGACTTGCAAAAAAAAGGAAACCATGTAGAAATTACCAAACAATGCCAGCGTATCTAATTAAAGCTGGGTGTAACTCTGCGACTAGTGATCCTTGATATTCTACGGTATGTAAACGCTTGTTGCGCGCGCCGCGATGCGAACAAAAACCGAATTGCGCTAAATTCAATTGGTTAATCAATTCAATTAATTTGAAGGGATAGCTACCGACCGATCGACGGAGCACTGTAATTGGAACGATTAATGTACGCCTCGAATGAGCCATTCTTTCTTTATATCGAGATCGGACATATTGAAGGCATGTTCGGAATGAATCGGACTGAAAACCTACGCTTTGTTGGGGGCTGATACCATCTACAGAGAAGCTCTAGGATTATATTCGTTTAATTAATCCAAGTATTGTTGCGTTGCGTTTCTAAACAATGTAAGTTTTGTTGTTTCAATTTTTTTCACTTTGCATTTAACATGCTTAATTGTCATTTATTTTATTCCATACAATAATTACTTGGGTAGTTGTATCGATTAGTATTCGATTTGCTACCTATTGCGATTCAATATCAGTAAAACAACCACTTTATTAATATTGAATCTAAATTGACGTCATACCGTAGGAATTACGAGGTAAAAGAAAATTATGAGTACCTACTTAGTTAGGTACCTACTTAATCTACTTTTATTAATTGATCGAGGCAAAATCTAATAAGACTGCTTTGCCAAAAACTTAATTACACAAATCAACATGTAAACTAAAAGAATGACAGTTTAATATCTACATGACATGTCCGTTGCTAGTCTAGTATCAGAATGTCGCGACCACGTGCGTCTGGAGAGCCCGCCGTGGGTGGTGTGTGGGACCGGCCTTGTTTTTTCGCATTTTTTTGTTTTCTAACGACACGTGATGACCATATAAACAGCCTTAGGCAGACCACCGACATGTAAGACTGAGACGTTTTGGGTGGCGCGGACGCATCTGTATTAAAAACAAATAAGATGGTCTAATCAGATTAATTAGGGTGTGAAGATGATTGACGCATATTTAAATATCCGCCTAATTCATTTGACCCAGTCTGGTTCACGTCGTAATCATAAATCGAGGCTGCATTTTAATTCTCTTAATTATTCTAATTTTCTCAATAAAGATAATTTTCAAAGATTATAGGAATTAGCAACACATAATTGCAGCTATTTCCTCGACCATTATTTAAGTAAATTACAAATAAACTCGGTTAATAACTACCCGACAGAAATTACTGACTTCCTAACTCTCTACAGTCTAAATTATGTAAATGTAACGAATAAATCAGAACTCATTACCATACATATCCTCAGGAGCATATCTTGGTGCTTTAGTACATTCATGTTCGTTCTTTCGTTCTCATATTTACAGAAATTACAACTTCGAAGTATCCTCCAAGTTGGTACTCCAGACCGGAGGTGCTCAATTTTGGGTTCTGTTTAAATTGCCATTATTAAAAGCGACCACCAATCGGCCCACCCAGATAGCTCAAAACTGTATTTAAGGCAATTGCTTTATTAAAAAGTGAAAAAGTACAAAAAATGTTTATTAAAACAAAGATGTCTAAACTCGTAATTATGTTGAGAAGAGATGCACCTGCGGTCCTTAGGGAGGACAATCAACTGGCTACCAATATCTAATTACATGTAATATTGGAGGAAAGTGACTTTTAATGTTAGCCCTTTATGTAAGTAAATATCCTTTGTGTATTTCGGACAAGGAGCACTTTAATTCATTAAATTGTTTAGAAACTTTGTGTTGTAGAAACATCATCATCATATCAGCCCGGAAACACCCACTGCTGGGTATAGGCATCCCCTTTTATCTGCCACACTTACCGGTTCTGTGCGTCCCTTATCCAGGTGTTTTCCGTGACTTTGACGATATCGTTTCAACCAACGAGCAGAGACAATTATGTGATTAATTAAGCACACTTTAAAACACTGCAGAATCTTCTTTTTGCATTTTAGCCGCCTTCTCCTTCTTCTTGACTAAAACAGGTGGTTGGTCACGATGACTCAAACTCCTCAAATCTTAATTAATGAACTTATACAAGAACGGAATCCAACCTCGTTCAACCACCCGTCAAATCCTAATCGCCTTAAAACTTGAAATTTAAATAGAATATGTACTTACCTATACATATGTTACTGTTATGAGCCCGTGCTCAGTACCACCATCACAAAATGTCTTCAGACTTGATTCAAATTACTTTCGGACGACTTGAACACAATCTTAAGTCTTGATCTGACATGTATTTTACATATCCTTTTATAACCTTGCTTTAAAAATAAATCGCAATCTCGACAAATACCCGCCTAAATGCTACAGATATTTCTATCCCGGTGGCCCTAAGTTTAATCGAAATTCGACCAGCAACTCTGCGACTGCGACCACCTAGATTTCGTACTACAAAATTTTATAAAAAGGGCACTATCCGGACCACCACTGGCTTAGGTAGCAAAAAGGCTCCAATGTTAAACTTAATCCTTGTTGAAGCTTATGCGATGATAGGTTCTTATTTTACATAGTTCTTCTTTTGCGAAAACGGTTAGGTACGGTTTGGAGTTTTTTTACGAATTAGTACGAAAGTTACGTAAAATATCACATAAACCTAGGCATCTGTGCTTTACAAATTTCGTATACTGTTTTCCCCTATCGAAAGATTTTCACTTTTCTTTCTTTAATCACTTAACCTTAACAAGTGATTTTCTAACATTAACACTGACTCCAATCAAAGTTGCATTAAATCCCGCAGTCACTACACTATTTTAATCATCAGCAGTGTGTAGAAAACATAATAATCAGTAATACGGCAATTTACATGCGGCCGCCATTGCGCCTGCTCATTAGGTCGTGTCACACGTCATATCTCTGATTAATTGGCCTCCGATGCTTGATGCGAATACAAAGAGAAGTAAAAAAACAATGACAAGCAAGCAACGACCTTTCGGTAACGAGAAGCCGTCAGTCAGGCGCGCCGAGCGCCAGCCAGCATACACTTGACAACTTCAATTTATATGCAACTCGATGCCTACACTCGTTCCCACTTGAAGGATAGGCAATAAAGTCACGGCACCCATACCTATCGACATTATCGCCGAATATTTTCGAAATTCAAAACATTATCATAAAATGTCGTTCGTATCTACGTAGGCTCTTTTCGATGCGAATCTTAATACGAATTTATATCTCGTGCTCATTAAACAGGTAATCGATGAGGCTGTTCAATTAATATATTCGGAATCGAGTGGTATTGAGAGAAAATTACACGGCCATCGGCATTATGATAAGCAAGACAGTAGTTAGCAGCCGCGCCCGGGGTCCGCTCGACTTGGGTGGCTCGGCAGATGTTGCTCTGATTGATTAAAATAATCACATTTCAATTACTTTCATCGTTAGTTGATATTACGGACATTACGCGTAAACACATCATCTTATGAATTTTAATGAGCTATGTAATGAACATGATCGGATGAGCCGAGTGCCCGTCTGCCGTCTCTTGAATTCTGTGTTGGACATATTTACTGACTGCGGTATCGAGTTGCCACTTTCTAAATTAATAATTACTTGCTTGGTGACAACGGTTGATTCCAGTTTATTTATTTTTGCATAATATTTGTCTACATGTTATAACATTAATGGGACTCGTATGGCGTCAGTTTTAATGGAAATTAATCAAGTGTTTGTGTGGTGTTGCGGCGCGACAACTGGCGAGTCACACGATGACACGAGTTATCAAGTGGTGTGTAAACTTCATGAGAGCTTATCTCATCTCATACTGTTGTTGTAACTACGCTAATCTATTGATTCTAATTAACATAACCTGATATTGGTTTACAAAATTAAATGAATGCCTTGTTGGTCTAGTTCACTGTAGAGCATGAGGGCCTGGGTTCGATTTCCAGGTCGGTCAAAGTGGTATTGGGTTTTTCCATTGAATAACGCAGTAGCAGCCATGGAGTCTGTATTTGTACCCAGTCGATGGTAACAGGCTCGCCCTCTATTAAATGGGACTTAGATATAACTGGCTCAATGTGGGTATAGGTACTATTAGGTTACACATCTGTCTAACCCTTCGCAGATTACATACGAGATGTTATGATATTAAAGTTAAAATCTAAAGAGTAAGATAAGTATTAAGTATTTTACGACGGCACGTAGCTGTAAATTGCAGAAATGCATATATAATATTCAGTGATGAATAATGTTGAGTGCGTTACATTTTTCGCAAAGGGATAAATCCTTTCGTCAAAAATAAACCTTGCCACCGCATTCTTAGACATGAAGATCGTATAAATAATTAGTGTAGCCAGCGATTGTGGCAAATTGCGGCCGCAGGTGCAATAATTCTCCAATACCCAGCATTAGTGTCGGGACAGCGCAAACAAACGCTTATAATTGAATGTTTGACGAATTAGCCCGACCACCGAGGGAGAACTACGTGGTGGTTCCACTGCTGTATATGTATGGAGGTATTGTTTGACTTTAGATTTTGCAATTATGTAGGAGGACGGACTAAAGAAAAGCTCATCAATATTAGAATTTTAAAAACCATTGAAAATATCTTCAAGTCCAAAAATGTTTTTAGAGGTACCACCGTTCCTGCATTTTTCTAAACGTTATAAGACACCAAACCTGGTGGTCTTGTTGGTCTAGTAATCGCAAGGTGAGCCCTGGGTTTGATTACTAAGCCGGGAAAAATGTTATCCCATCAAGAATTTCACAGAAACAGCCTGGTATCTGGAATAGTCCCAAAAAGCTCAGCCCAATTATTACTTGTGACTTAAATGTGGCCAAACGTGGTACTATAAGAACACCTCTACCTTACCCTTAGGGGAAATACAGGTGTGATGTTTCATGTTATACACAAAAAAAGCCACAGACGGATCGAGTCACGACCCTTTCGTAGATAAATATACAGTGTAAACTCTTTATAACGAATTTCAAGGGACCGAGCATTTTCTTTCGTTATAAAGACTTTTCGTTATAGGGAGGGAAGAGAAAAAATAAACCAAATTCAACCGATTTCCTACAGACAATGTAATCTAAGAATAATGGCACACGTGTTAAAGCTATTAACAATAACAAAAGCGAGACGGCTGTATATGACCTGTCTTTCTTAGAAATTTCGCCACCTCAAAAGGTTAGTTTTCGAGGCTGATTATAAAAAAAATTGCATTGTTAAACATGTGTTGAAGTCTAAATATGAAAATATTTCTTCGTAATAGAGAAAGGCGGTTGCGTTATAAAGAGTGAATGAATGTATGAGTTTTGTGGTAAACCAACCAAATTGAACTAAATTCTATGTTATAGAGAGTTTTTCGTTATATCGAACGACGTTATAAAGAGTTTACACTGTAATTATTCTTTAGACTTTAAGATCTACAATCTACCTTTAATTTAGAAACGCCTAATGTATAGGTTTTAAGACATCTTCTTCACGGCATGAAGCCGATTGGTTCTTCTGCTTTTCAGAACAGATACCCTCTGAGCCGCGTGTTCATGTTAAGGTGGTTGCGTCAGGGTAGCCCGCGAAATTCAAATTTTCTTACGTTTTTTGCAATTTGCAGGTCATTGTTAGGTTGTATGTACGTATGTGTGTACAGAATCACAACCATGAAAATCATCAATATAACCCTGTAAGTCCATTTAACCCTATTGAATGAATTTTTCATGAGATATTCATTGAACAGGGTTGTTATCTTTCTGATTCTTCCTAACCTTTTCCAAACCGTTTTGGGGTCGATTTCATTCTAACCCATTCATTGCGTGTTTGAAAACTTTTTGTAGCTTTGTATTTGACCACAACCTTGAGTATTATTTTCAGGGTAGCTTTTATTGCCTAAATAAAACTCTGAATTTATTAAAAGCTTTAATCTACTGAAAGTATTTTTAGAAAATAACTTGAAGTGACTTGTGGCTTAAGCGATGAATTGTAAGCTCTGTTGTGTTTATATTGGATGCTCTTTCAGCTTTTAAAATGAAACGGCTTTGTATATTCATACTTTTATTTCTAGATTAATGGCATATTTCTTTTAGGTACATCTTCTTATATATACTTTATCTTAAATAATATCACGTTATTCTCTTAATAATTTACATTGAGACGGCAAATTGTTATAGGTAATTGTTTACAATTAAAATAAACTAAATAATTGTTCATACAACATTTGATTAATATTAAAATAAGATGCAAACATAAATACACATCATTTGACATTACTTAGGTATGTAGAACTATAAAAGCTTAATATTTCTTCACTCATACAAATAAACATATAACTAAATGTATGTATATTAAGTATAAACTGTCTCCGTTCGGTAACTGGTAAAGGAAGACCATAATGACTACTGGTTTATTCCGGTAACGTAACTAAATGAATATTGAGCGTAATTATCAAACGATAATTAATCATTGCAAGCAACTATACATGTTAGAAATTAATATACTGATACTCATACGCCTATGTAATGGAAGACTATACGATTTTGCTGTATAAGGCACACAGAATTTTATCGATTACAATCAAACATTGTGAAGTGCTCAATATTAGTATAAACTCGTATAATACAAAAGCTTTAAGCAAACTAATTGTAAAATGAAGAACATTAATTAATGGCACTAGTTATTTACTTAAAAACTATTTAATGAATATAACGTAGGAATACTACGTCTCTACGTTATGATACATGAAATACTGCCTCAGATGTCATCCGCGAATATACACGATAATATTCTATGTCTTAAAACTAAAATAAACCTTTCGTTAAACAGAAAGGAATCATACAAACTCTCATCAAAATTATCTCTATAAAATCACACATTCCAAACTGACCGACCAAGTAACTCAAGTAAAAGTAGCTTTTAACGCTGAAAGCTTTTATTCTGTTTATAGCTAACACTAGGAACTATATTCTGTCGACGTAGACATACTATGTACAGCTAACATATATCACAGAGTTATGAAAGGAATGGAGGGTGCGTCACCAAGGTCTCCAGGGTTTTTCTTCTGGGGGCTGTTTTCTTGTGACAAGGGCAAGGGGGGCGGAGTCTTCGTTGGGAGGTGGAGGCGTCCCCCAACCTGAGCTGGCGGGGGAATAACAGCGGGTTTCCGAGGAGGTAGAGGATGAAGCGTCCCTTGGTGATAGTGGCACCAGGGTCGGTAGTGCTCCTAAGGTGCTCGCGTTGACACCAGCCGGTAGAACTAACGCGATGTCACCGTTGGACAACCTCGTTGGTACTAGGCGGACGCCAGAGCCGGGACCAGCTGAAATAATAGACACCAGTTAGAAAATTCATCAAGAAAATCAATTCACAATTATTTTACGGTCTTACTAGTTAATAGGGTAGGTAAATACGGCAACTTTTTTTTTGGATTCTTCAAATGTAAATTATCAAGATCATAACGTCGTTTAAAACTCACCCGAGATGAAAATAGTAGAATGTTGGCCTTGAGGAGCATCTTCTACGTCTGAGGGTGGCGTGGGTGCTCCGGCGGGTCTGGCCCCGGGCGCGTTTACACACCCTTCCAGATGCCTGACCAGCCTCCTTCTCAACGTCGGCTCAATGCCCTGGAACTTCGACACCTCCGTGACGCAGTGCCTGTAACCGGCACGGAACCGGTCGGGAGAACCGGCGCCTTCAGACCGAAGACCCTCTAAATGCTTCACAGTCATCTCCAGGATGTCAGCCTTCTCTAGTTTCGAATGTCTCGCCGGCTGTAACAAGGGTGAGAGCATTGGTTAAAACAATAGAATAGAGAAATAGGTATAAATCTATCCGTCCATGTCCGTGGTATAAATTGAAAAGTTGGAGGTTCTACAGAGATTATTTAAACAAAAGCCGTCAACCAATTGTATAGAACTTATTATGCTTAAATATTTAATACTTATTCATATTGTTTAAGAAAATATTAAATGTATAGTCAAGACGGCACAGCCTCAAAGTCTGAGCAAATATATTGATATAGACAGAGTATATGATTGTATATAGACTGACGGAGGTATATTATGTATATGTTAACTTACGTCTTTCTTCATAGCATCTAATATCAACGCCTTCAGTTCATTGAGGCAGTTGTTGATGCGCGCCCGTCGCCTCTTCTCCATAATTGGCTTGTTACTCTGCAACAATACAAACAATTTGTTAATAAAGTCTATAAACCTTCCTCCAGGTTAATTCCGAACAGTTGATATTAAGCAGGTATCGCTGTGACTTGCGTCAACGCGCCGCATTTGCATCCATTAGCAGCACGTGTAACAACTAAATGTTACGCGCAAGGTTAAGGCTACAGTCTAGCACACACACGCAGATTCACCTACACATAAATATTCGCCAACCTAACACTAGCATAGAGGCTAGCATATTATTCTTACGCGACGCATGATCGGTTTCTAAGCGGACAAACGGTTTATGTAACACAATGCTTAAACATATTATCAGTCACACAAGTTTGTGGTGTTACATGCTCTGTAGTATTATTTACGCCGTGTATAAACAACATTGTTATCGCTTTATCGCCGGGTGCCACCAAGTAAGGCGCGTGACAAAAAGAGCCATTAATCTCTGGTTACACGCCGGTGACGGCGCGTGCGACTGCCTCAAGGTGAAGGTCGTCCGTGTCGTGATTGGCGGCGCGCGCGCCGTGACGTTGAATCACGCGTGGCGAGACCACGTGACGGGCAAGCGAACGTTACTAATGTGCCACACACCAGCGACCAGCCTCGCCATCTCTTTGTTAACATCGTCATGATAACTGCGTGTTTCGTCTCTAATCAACAAATGGCGAAGATTCCGTATCGGTCCTTGGCGTAGATCCAAAGCGAAACATCCAATAATTTTTATACGAAAATTCTCGGAATTGGCACTATGTCTGAGAAATAGTAAGCGGCTCGTCTATCAAATTTTGTTCTTGTTTCATTAGCACACTTTAACACGTCGGGCGAGTACACATACGTCGTCGTTACGCATTCGAAATTAGCTCTCGCAAACACCGTCTGACCGATACGCCAATGTCAGACGGATGAACCGCTTACATTTTCACACAAATAAAAAAATATAGAACATGATAGCAGCGTCGCTGTGCAAGGGCGGGAAACTCGACGCCTTCCGCGCCACACATCGCTTCCGGAGTCGAGGATAAAGGGCCCTCATATTTAGTGGCATGAACTTGCATGTAACTCATTGCCAGCATTTTCTACTACCTAAATATAACTAAAACTGTTTTGACTTCTCGATCGGCATTTGTCGAGACAATAATATAACGCTAAAAATATCAGCCTTGCACTGAAAGTGTCCCATTTTTTAACCGACTATGGTGGGGCCCAAATGCAGAGTTTTGTAACATCCTGTCGATATAGCAGCTAGGTATTTAACGCATCAAATGAGTTTAACAAACGATTTTTGAATTTAGTATACCGCTTCGACTGTACGAAACTTTCGTTACAGTCGCCATAGATTTTCCTCCTCGAATTTTCTCCTACGTGTGTGCGTCGGTGGGCACACACGGTGGGTGTAAATGTTCGCTACATCGCGTCGCACGTACAGCGTAATTACAGAGGTGTGCAAATTGACAGGCGATGTTCCTGTCGCAATCAGTTAGTGTTCAACTGTTCAACGAGGTGGCATACAGATTGACAGGAACATTGCCTATGTTGATGTTAAAGTATCAAAAGAGGTCTAGTTCTACGACATTGTAAATTGTTAAATAAATAATTTTGCAGACGACTGAATGACAAATTGCATTTAATTTTTAAAAGCTTATGAATAATATATTACAGAATCTATATTGATTTCAATAAAATCACCGTCAATTGCAAAACACGAACATAACACCTATCCCTACGAGCCAACATCGTAAATGTTTTAAAATATCATAAATATGTAATATTTTATTCGTACTAAAACTTTAATACATAAAAAAAACATGAAAGAGAGAATTCATAGTGAAACAACCTCGTCTAGTTTTCCGTAGACCGTAAAACGCGTGAAGTCGGGGGACGGCACGTGGCGAGCGGGCGGTGCATGGCAGGCGCCCTGCGGCGGCGTCGCGGCGCCCCGATATAGCGAACACACACATATGCAGATACAGCGAGTACACAAGCACCCACGCCGCACCATTTTACCGTCGCATGCGAATTACAAACGCGCCATTTCAATTATCACGTGTATTTCTGAATAAACACGTATATTAACTGCTAACAAAATAGCTGTCAGGCGAGTCGAAAGAAACACGACGTTTGGTACACGCAAGATACATTATTACAATCGCCTTTACAAGATACCAATAACAAGCCGCTTGTTTGAATGTAACGATATTAACAATGTGGCATTGATATTTTTTCTGTACTGTAGGAAGGTATGAAGGAAACTATAACATCTTGCCTGTAATCCCCAAAGTATGAGGCTAAGGAACTAACCTTTCGCCAGTTATGTTTTCCAGGCTCCGCATTTCCGACCAACGAGACAGTCAGTTTTCAACATGTCAAATATACAAGTAGGTGCTATGATCAAAGGTTGGTAGCGACAATTCAATGAACTGATGACCCAAAACAAAAAGTGTTATCTGGCGGGGCGGCACGCTATCTGTCACGCACTCATGCCTACCCCACGTAAGTGTTGACCCGATAACGTCAGCTGATAGTTTCGGATAACAGGTGCTAGATAAGGGGCGCGCTTCGAACCGCTGACGCTAATTGATACCCTTGCCTTGTGATATACTCTCCTAGCCACGAAAATATCAAGTGTCTGTGTTAATCGTCTCAGCTCTGCGTGTCTAGTATGATAAAATAAGGATGTGTGAGAAAACAGCTCAACCTTTTAGGTACAAGAATCAAACGTAATGGAGTTTATAATTATAACAATCAGTTCGACATTCGAAGACAAAATCTAGCTATACTTTTGAGAGCTCCAGGAACTTTTCTTACCGTTGCAATGTCAACTCAAACCACAAAAAACAATCGGACTCTACTACCAACTCATCGAGGGAACCAGCATCTTCGGAACAGTCCCAAACGTTTTTTTTTTTCGAACTGTCCCGCAGTCCTGGCATGATAGTCCCAAACCCTTACGTTTTTATACACGGTGTGAGGGACATCGGAGGATACTCTATTCAATAGCTACATGAATTCATGGTAACAGTTTGCAGGTCGATGTTTACTTACACCTTGTATTCTACGTCTCTATAGGAGCTCGTGGCTAAATAATCACAGCCGCCCGGGTCTTTAGGTTAAGCCGTAACATACTGAGTTTCCTCCGTGTCTCGGAAAGTACGTTAAGCCGTTGGTCCCGGTTGATATTTGACAGTCAATACATAATTTAATTCAATATTTGGTAGTCAGTGGCCCGAATGTCTGAGATTCTAACCAAGAGGTATCGTATTACCCGTACTAACTGGGTGGTGGAGATCATGTCTCTATTCATAATAATTATCAAAGTTTTGTACGTCTTTAATTATTATCGTTATCACCAATGTCCAGTGGTACTTCTGCCACACACCGTGGCCACACTATCGTTTACGTAACGTTTGGCCCGCCATGCGGAATGGATTTAGTCGCGGCGTCGCGTTGCGGGGCGCCGGCGCACGTGCCAGGGTTATCTTCTGTCTGCGACCGACTACTGAGACGCAGTGACTACGTTCCGGTATTCGTGACGTGCGATTTTTTTTTTGTATTCCTATCTGCTTTGATGTGCTGGTTTCTTCCAGACAAGTCATTGTTAATCATGAGCAGAGTAATTACGAAGATTTTTACTGGCGGTCTAAAATTACCGCTTTAGCAGAATCATAATATGAATTACGGTTCTTTTAAACCCCCAGGTCTGGATTGGTTTTCTCAAGGTTGCTTATAGAAGAGTTGAAATTTGTTTTTTCTCGTTTGGTAGCTAGATCAGCAGCATCATTTAAGCAATTGTCAGTTCCAATAAAATTCCAATAACATCGTCGTTCCCCAAAACTCTATCTTCAAACTGTCAATTCACATTATCTCGCTACGAAAGTCCCAGCGACATTCCCAATTGATATGAACGCATAGCGAATGGGGCGAGAGACGTGATCAAGTCGTCAATATCTATTTACTAGGAGCAGCTGAGTTACGCACCCTGGTTACACAGCGTGCCATTATCATTGGCGCTCTTATGGCTGAGATCGCCAACCTTTTTCTAAGTTCTCTAATTGAAGGAAGGAAACTGAACTGTTTCGCACAATGCTGCGTGTATAGAGCTACAAAGTTCACAACATATTTTTGACAGCAATTTGTATTATCTTCCACTTTTCATGAAACTTAAAGAGTGTACGAATGCATTATCAGTGATTCTGCACCTACTGTATATACTCGTATCACATATAAGGCATCTCATCTTTCCCGAACCGACCTAACCACAGTTCAACCGCAGGTTGTGTACCCCTACAGACGGTTATTTTGCTCTGTCTGGCAGTTGGCCAGTGGTCATTACACATTCGTATCACCTAAATCCGCACGGTTGACAGCTAGGTGCTAATGCATGCGATAAATAGCGATACAACGCCATGCGACCGCCGACGACCTTCTGAAAGATAAGTCGTTTAATCTGCGCATTATATTATGTATCTGTCTGTATTGTCTTGTCGGCAGTGCTTTGTTCATGAACGGAAATATTTAAAGAGATAACATTTTCTGATTCATTTCATAGTGAGACGTGTGCTCATCGACAATAACACTGATCTATACAAGACTACATTGTTTGTTTCAAGTCGTTTTATTAGCGTTTTAAAGTCAACTTACAAATAAGGAAGTAGGAATTAAACATCGTATTACATCGACTTAACGAACTGACTTCATTTGCGCCGTCTCTACCATTAGTTCCAATGATGGCTGCAAGGATTCATTATCGCGTCTTTTATGTGAAGCGATTCATATTGATCGCTGTTATCTAACAGGGTTATGTAGTGTTTAATTAAAATGCATTCATCAAACGGTGGATTCACGGAATCCTCGAAATATATCGGAGTGCGGAACGCTTTTAGAGGGGAAAATGGAATAAATTGGAAAAGGTTCACTACAGTTTTATAGCACATGACTGCGCAAATATACATGGCTATTAATATTAGAGGGGCAATATTTTAATTGCACTTAGGTACCTACGTGTTGGATAGCCAACGGTGATATAAGCGTAGGTATGGTAATAGACAAGAAGCATCACATTTATCTCGTCTATCTATGCAACTATACCTTGGTCATTGTCCATTGAAATAAAAACTGTATTATACTTACAGGCATCTCAAATCAAAACGAAGATCATTGCAGAAAGTGGGTCTTCAATTTGTACCGTGAACCTATAGTTCCTTTCAACTCCAAAACCACTCTTGATGCCTAAACTGACTTCACCTTCTGTGCCAGTCAGCCAGTTGGCACTTGGCACGGCTTGCCAGTGGGCAGCGGGCGGCCGCTGGCATGCGCTTGGCAGCCACGCGCCGGCGGCGGTGTCGCGTGCCAATGCGTGGGAGCGTGCGCCGAACTTCCGCCACGCTATAATAGCTCGCCAGACGTCTGGATGTGCCAGTAGCTAGTGCTAGATGCTTTTTTGTTTTGAGCGGTGCGACGTGTTATGATGATCCGTCTGGGATAGGTTTGAGTCTACAACTCTACATCATTCCATTGACAATCAAGGTGCTGTGGAAGCTTCTCATATTACACAAAATTACCACACCAGTGATAATACTGTATTTTTTTTTTAAACGAATCAAAAACTACGCCTTTCACTACGACGATTCAAAACATTCTTCTCCATTTAAGTCGTGCAACAAACCCACGACTTGAGTAGGTACAATAAAGCTTTATCCAGCGCCGTACGTTGCTGTAGGGCGGTATCGGTCGGCGGCGTGGACACGTGGGCGTTAGGCCGGTCACACGCGACGCGCCGACGGCTTATCTCACGGCATGCGGCAGCCATGATGTTTATCATCACATGATGGATTGCCGGCCGCCTAATAGCTTCCTCCAGTCACAGACGCGTGTAATTACGCGTCAGCATCCATCTACTGTCTGTTGCTTGTCTTGTAGCGTGATTAATACGGGGAGTACGTCAGTGATCGATCGGATAGGTGATGGACAACGCTGTCTTTCCAATTGTACCTGTCAAATTATCTGGCATCTGCTGAGCGTAGGAAAAGGCGTGTTTTTAAATGACCAGGCTCTTTGTTGCTTATCATACGAGTGATAAATACAGTTGAGAACTCCTGACCCTCTCAGAATAGTCTTGTATATTAAAAACGTAAAAGTCTATGAAACACGAAACGTAACTTTCAGATCATTTCTAATCCACTTTTGGATGCGACAGTCATAAAAATACAACGTTGACTGGTCTGGGGCGGCATCTCATTCATTATGCTATCCTATGACGCATTCTAGCGTCCTAGTGTAGGCGACAAGTACGGAGGGGGCACGGTGGGGGAGGGGGGCACGTTCCCACGACAATTAGCCCACACGGCGCGTCACCCACGCTCCGCCCACGCTTCGCCTGACTCACGCTCTTACTGTCTGGACGGCTCTGAGGGCTGACTCCGGCTAATATAACGATTTATGGATTTTGGCAACGGATTTTAGAACGTGTTAGCGTGTTATACATTGGTGATTCGGAATTTCGGACATACAGACTTCTAGCGGTGTCATCGCGATGGATGGACACTGAGATAGAAATGTATATCCGTATGTAATGTACAACTATAGCAATAGCTGGAAATATATTTTTACACAAAAAAGAGGATGTAAAATGAAAGAGCGAATATTAAAGTCAAGCTAGAAAAGAAAATAATAAACAAGAAATGGAAGAGACAATTTCATCGCAAAACAAGTGAAAGTTCTCATCCGTCTCGCCTTTTAATAATACAGACACACTTGGCGAGCGTTTCAGGAAGTTTTTCATGTTTCATCAGCTACGCATACAAACAAAGACTACAGGAAGTGCCGAACTAAATGCTGAATTCGCTATACGAAGATTTTTCACCTAGTAATATTTAATTCGTTTTTTATTCTAAAAAACTACTACGAAATTCAGTGTGGCAATACATCTGTCAAAATTAAGCAGAAAGAAGGAGATCAAAAGGAGAATTAGGTTGGCGTGTTGATGCTTGCAAAATATTTTAAACAAACACTTTGCCCGCGACTTCTTCCACAAAAATTGTGATAGCTCGGCTAATATGCATGACATAAATATAATTTATAGCTTATAGTACCCACAAATAATGTAGCTTTCTGCCAGTGAAAGATTTTTTAGAATTGCATCAGTTCCAGAGATTACCCTCTACACACAAACTTACTAAAGTTTTACCTCTTTATAACATTAGTATAGAAGTATAGATAAATCAGACCGATCAGATTTTTTTTTATAGAATACAAGAAAACATGGACTTATCGACAGGCGAATCGCTACTCTTTTGCTTGCATTGTTCACTATCAAAGCGCTAAACATCACACCACCAGCGTTCCGATAATAAAAACACGTCATTACTAAGACTAGAGCCCGCCAAAGCCAGCAAGTGATAACCCTAGCCTGCCGCTAAGTCGGCTCGAGTGGTTCGCAAGATAAGAGGGATGCGATGTGGGTGGCGCTTGAGTGTTGCATTATTTGGTGTTAAAGCGCTCGCGTAGGATTCACTCCGAGAGGCGAAGCCGACGCGCGATGCCACGGTGCGTGGGAAAATCTTTGAGGCGTTTAAAGGTTAATTAAATTTAAAACTTGCAGAGTTGCGGCCCACTGTTGTGGAGGAATTCTTTCTTTTTATTTGGTGGTATCCTTGGTTGACTGCCTCGTTGGTCTAGTGGTCGTAAGCACGACTGCTGAGCATGAGGTCCTGGGTTCGATACCCGGGTCGGGCATAGAGTTATTGGGTTTTTCCATCAGGAAAAAGAATTTCTCAGTAGCAGCTACGGAGTCTGGATTTGCACCCGGTTGATGGCAATAGACCCGCCCTCTATTAAATGGGACTTAAACATAACTGGCGAAATGTGAGCGTACTATTAGATGCACCTCTGCCTAACCCTTCGGGGATTACACAGGCGTGATGTTTTGTTATGTTTTATGTTATCCTTGGTTTTTATTGTTGAGAATAGATTAAGCCGTATTACCTGCTTCCTGTTGAGAACATGCTATGATATTAACGTAGTAGCAGGCTTGATGTGAATTACCCCCATATGAATAAATGTGAGCCGAAACTTGACCATTTAATTTCGATCTATGAAATTAAATTTCGTTCTAGCAATGTGCAAAGTTAAAAAAGGACTAGCTCCAAGCTTTGTTTTACACTATTGGTATCCTTACAAGTTGTTAGTTACATGATTGGGATCATGTAACTAACAAATATGTCAGTACAGTGCATTTTTTGCGAGCTCATGTTTTAAATTACTGACATAATATAAGCCCCTATAAGTAGTAAAATTACTATACGAGTAATACTAACAACTTGGTATTCTATCAAACCATTTATATAATAAAATAAATAAACTCTGCTCCATTGCTCCCATGTGTCTAAATGAATGCAAAAGGTCACGAAGTGGCTCCTGACATTGAGTTACAATAAAACTGAAGATCTACTACAGATTTCGATTGCTTAACCTAATGTAGTTAATAAAGTAATATGTTTATAATTATATTTAGACAAGTTTTTACCATATTTATCTCTCCCATATATATGTACACCCATACATAGGTACAGAAATAGGCCACTTCCTAGTTGCATTAATATAGTGGATATAAAATTGTAATAATTTAGAATAATTTATTGATGATATACTGTGCCCGTCTTGCAACTATGTACTGCTACATGTTCAAATCATAGGCGAGGACGCTGGCACCCTACACACAAGTTAAATCTTATATTGGGTGCCAGGGCTCATCGAAAACACTCTGTTCACTGGTTGTAACGCTGCACAGTTCTTATATAAGTGTTTTTTTTTTGTGTACATTTGTTGAAGGTAATAAAATACTTTTTTTTTGACTGAACGAAATCAATAAAAACCCAACTTATATAAACATTTTGCCCTTAACAAAGAGATTAAAAAGTGTTAAAGGTAAAATATAAGTGTTGTAAACAGACTCTTAACGAAGTCGAAAGGCACTTGTTCTCCCCGTCACTTCATTGCGATCATTTTTTGTTCTAGACCATACCTGGGAAACATCTAGTTATGGAAATATTGGGGGTCAAAGTTCCAACGTTTTTTAAATACATGTTTTTAATGTAAGATTTTTACTTTAATCACCTCCAGGACCCCCTTACTATTCAATCCATCCATCAGCATTATGTTTTGAGTGTGGTACATTGAGTCCTACGGTAAAACGTGATTTTTCAGCCCAAAAAAAAATCGTTTCCCAGCACTAAATTTTGCGTAAAGTCACTTAGTTTGATGTACATAATGCTTGGTTGACGGCTTCGTGAAGAGACTGTTTACATCCAGTAGAGCGAACATTGGAAATACTGTATGTCATACAAAACATTTTCCGACTTGTTTAAAAGAAATAACAAGTAATAGATTATCAGTTTCTTCGTCTCGCCCCGTCCTAACTCGTAAATATTTAAACGAGCGTCTGAAATTCGAACACCTATCACACATTAGGAATTTCATATCGTCTCAGACACATTTATTTAGCGCTACGCGTCACGGGTTTTCCTGAAAATGTCTCGTGTGACAAATGCTACGAGATTGTCACCTCCTCGGCTCATATTTATTTATACGAACTGTTTCAAACATAGCTTTCAGATAATGATAGTGTCAACACATCGGAGTTCTGCAATCTAAAATAATACAGTTCTATAAATGAGAAATAAAGTACTTTTCTATTAAACAATAAGTATCTACCTATACTCTAAGCGCGAGCACTAATGTTCTGTGAGGTTACAGATCTATTGTAATAGTATACAAAGACAATTAGACATACATAACATCCCTAAGTTTTTTTTTTTTTTAAATTTCGCAGGAGTGTAACATCGTCACCTCGACTGTCTCACGGTCTCACGGGCCGTGAGACAGTCGAGGTAGTGTCGGCCTCAAACCGACTAAAAACCACTCCTGCTCTGCTAGTGTCCTCTGACATGGGTCATCAGAGATCTTTTTGAGACATGTTTCTAACATTCCTAGGTTATGTTAGGTCGAGGAGTACATCCAGGGCTGCGGGACTGTTTGAAAGAGATACCGCGGCCCTGGAACACAAAAGGCAAGGAAGGAACATGGATGGGTTTTAGTCAGTACAAGTCTGACACTCCCTTCCGCTCTGCCCAGAGCGGGAGAAGTCATTTGATGATTTCCCATCCGAAAAAAAAAACAATATGGATTAGTACATCCACATTTTGCCAGTTATGTTTAACTACTAAATATGTAATAGGGGGCGAATAGGGTAACGAATAAGGTAAAAAAACCTGCACAACTATGCCGTCGACGACTCTCAGAAACGCGAGTATGAATTCAATAAAACATAGAAATCTTTAATCGGTTGTCAACATTACTGGCCGCATGCGGTGTTTCGGCTAAGCGATCATGTCGGTCGACCTGAGATTTTTTGGTAAAATTCCGAGAGAACATAATAATCAACATAACATGCCTGTAATCCCCGAAGTGTAAGGCAGAGGTGTTGTGTGAGGCAAATCATTTAAAGTACCTACACCCACATTTCGCCTGTTATGTTTATGTCGCATGTAATAGCGGGTGAACCTATTGCCATCAACCGGGCACAAATCCAGACTAAGAAGTTTTTATTTAATATTATGCACAAATTCTACATCTACATAAATAAGTGTAAATGATAAGTGTATATGGTAAGAGCTAGGGTATATAGTAATTTGCACGTCTCGAGCACAGAATCGTGACACCACTGCCAGTTCGCATCGCCTCGCTAAAATGCGAGCGTGATGCGCCATCCCTGCCCACCTCCTTAGTGGCAATATGTAGGTTTGCATGTACGTAAGCTGACTATAAACACACGATCTTGTTGCTACCGAGATTTACTTCATCAAGAAAAATACAACGTTACCACGTAAAATAATTAAACTCGCTAATACCTATTAACAAAGAGGCAATAGTTTACTAAATTGATAAATCAACAAAAGATCATTTGAATTGCAGTATTTACAGTAGTCAAAAAATATAGGCCTACGAATGCCTACGAAGTGTGTACTACGCCGTAGACTTCAGGCTACAATGTAGGCCAACTTGAAAATATTATGTAAACTCTATAACTCAACATTATATTCTAAGTTGTGATGGTTTTTAAATACATAAAGAAGTGATAGAAAAAAAATTAAGTATGATTAAAATAATATTAGGAAAAAAAATATTAAGCGCGTTGATGTCTTTCTTTAATAGCAGTGTTTAAGATAAGTCAACCATTTTATTAATCCTAATCAATAATTACCATACCTTCTATTTCTTTTTATGTCATTTTCACAAAAAAAAATACAAACTTAAGCTAAAAAACAAATCAAAACTATAACATACCCTTCTGTTATCACCGCTCTTCTTCTGTTCAACCTGCGTCGGTGAAGGGCTCATATTCACCACCACTGGGTTTGCAGCGGCCTGCTCAGGGCTACCGGCAATACCCGTCACCATAGTTACTAATTAGCACTTCACTAAAAAAACATCCAGTTCGTATGAGCGTCTTTAGAATCACAGCATCATTAGATAAGGGAGCGTGTGGTGCGTGCGCTCGGTGTTGCGGTCGGCGCGCGACTGAGCGCGGGCCGCGCGTCACGCCGGGTCGGTCGCCAGGCAGCCGCGGCGGGCACGCGCTCCCTGCACGCGGCGCGGGCGCGGCGCGCTGCGTCTCGCGTGCCTCCGCGTTATTACAACGAGCTCCATTATCGTACGTCACGTTTTGTTTCTTTTTTGTGGCTTATGTTAATGATTTCATCACTCTTTTTCGATTGTTTATGTTAGGAGTTAGAACTAACTCGCCTCAACAACCACTATTGTTATGTCTGGCTTTGCTTTAATGGGCTTCAACTTCTCCCCTTCAATTCAGCATTCCTTTGTTGCCTGAGAATCCTGGAGCGAGTAGGATTTGTCAATTCTTGACAGCTGATGAAAAGATGATGCACACCACACAACGCCAACGACCGTCATTTATTTAAATCTTAAGGTCTGTACTCCAAGAAAGGTATCTGAATTTCAATGCAATCTCCCATTTTATGTCACCCTTGGGTCACGTTATCAAACAATGGAGCCGCGCACTTATTATTCAAACACAGCAGACTCTGACATCAGTCGCGACGCCGCTCTCCTCTAATGTATTGACACTGAGCATAAATTTGTTCGCGTCTACCGTCCGACTTCAAAGCAGCCGCCCGGCGGTGATACAGCCTCTGTTTTGCATATGCAAAGGTTCGGGCTGCTTCGGCCTGGCTCGGGTTAGCTCGGCCTCTGGCCCACCCGCTTGCATTGTCCTACATGCTTGAGATCTTTATTCAAATGATCCATTGTGTCACTGAACGCAGCTAATTAGGACTTAAGAAATGTCAACTATGTGGTGGTGTAAAGACAGGTAAAAGTAAGCGGTTAGTAACCAGTACACTACACGACTTATTAGTAGGTAAGTGTACACTACGGTGGTGTACACTTGTTATACTTAAATTCAACGCTAGTACCACTTATGGGTAACAGTAGTATGTAAAACTTTTCATATTGAAACTACTTTTGAGACACTGAAACTACTTTTGCGACGCAAAAAAGAATTAACGCATTATTATATTCCACAGCAGATGGGATATACCTACACGTAACGATTTAAGGACTTGCTAATCTTGTCATTGTCCAAAAAAATCTGTATTTAAAGCCACCGATGGTAGAGATTAATTTAGGGTCCGCCAGAATAACACATGGCTCATGAAAGTTGACTGTTAAATCCCCGTCTTTCGCAATCTAGGCGTGTTAGACCACGTTCACACAAGATCCAGTTTCGGTCTTCCTGAAAATTGAATACGAGAAAAAATAAATAACATACACGTTTTTCTCGATTTGGGATCATCATAGAACCGGAAGATGTCTGAAGTAGTGCATATTACCATTAGATTCGCTCATTAAAATATTTGAAACGCTTCCCTGTATCTTTCTAGAGTGGCTGATGGACTAGAAACGACTTGATTCGTTGAATTGACATTCCAGAGATTTCATTCCAACACATATTTAGTGGGACTAGTTAGAATCTAGGTGCGGGTGAGGTTCAACACATGAATTGGAAACTTTCTAAACGACTGCTCACTGCATCCTCTTTTAAGGTATTTACCTAATGAAAGCAATTATTGGAAAATATCAAAAATATTAGTCCAAGGGGAAGGGGAAATATGAGTACAAGGAAAAAACAGTACCGTTCAATTTTTACATCAGATTTCTGGGAAAATAACAGTGACTGTTAAATTGTAACGTTGCGGTAATTTCGGAAGGAAGAAAAACAACAAACTGTTACAATTAACGGTCAACATATTTTTATAACAACAGCGTTGTTTTATTGCAACTGCCGCGCCGCCATAAAAGCTTTTTAGACAAAAGTCCTGCTCTATTTTTACTAATATTTATGGGTCCAAAAACAGAGCATTCCTTTGAATTGGTTTGTTGCGAAGGTTTGCTGTTACCATTTTTTCTCTTATTTGCTCCAATTTTTTTAACGGACAGCTAATACCGTTACACCAAACAGTTTTTTTTATATACTCATTTTGTAAACATTGCCGTAACATTTGACTTTTTAGTTTTGTAAAGAAGTTTATTTTAAATGCAGGCATTCTAGGACCAGCCGACAGCATTTTAAAGTCTAAACGCAATCTCGACCCAGTTTCGACTATGTTCAAACGCAAATTTCGGGATTCCAAGCCAAAAGCGATACCTGAGAGGATTTTCATTTACCTTATAAGGTAATTAAATAAATTGAGGTTTTCCTTTAGCGGTAAAGTATTTACGTGTTTCTTAAGTTCTAAAACTAAATCGAAATTACATTTAAATTGCGAGATCCAGTTCTCCACTCAGTGGCGCAGTGTTTCAGAAGCGCGGGTTCTATTCCTGTGCATAGAAACAAAATCAAACTTACGTCATACATGTAGCGTTGCCCGGAGTCTACTGTTTACGTAAGTGATTTGTGTGTATTCCATAACCCACGCTAGCATTCCTCCATATGCCTACGAGTGTAAACGTCTATTAGCACGTTGATTAGAGGTAACACACAAAACAAGCCCACTAACGACTCCCACTAATCAACCTCTTCGTCGTAAACGGGCCTTTACTTCAAAACATCTCTTTTCATAAAAATCATAAAACTCATTTAGTACGGTGCGACTTTACACAGAATACTGAGCGACGTACAACTTTCTGATGTAAATAAACCTATCTCGGTGACATTTCGAGCCCATTCTGTGCAGAACAAAGCTCGGTACGGGCTCATTATGAGGATCGTCTTTCGCCGTCCCGCCTATTATGTCAGACGACACGTTATTAGCTGCGCTCGTCGGATACCCCACCGTCGTCGTATACTTACACCGTTTATTTGTTCGTTTCCTCGGCTCCCGCTGTTCGAAGAAGGTCCGAAATGCCCAAAAACAAACCCTTTTGTCGCTGACAACGCAAGTTTTATTGCTACCGAAACCAAAACCGCTTTTTGGAACCGCTCTATAATGACTTTTCTGTTGAAAATCTCGTTTCGTACGCTTTAATTTACCACCGAAGCGAATCGGGCGATGCGTTTGTTTGTTGTGAGACTAGCGAATAAGCCCTGTTTTCTCCGGAGCATATAAATCAACTATCAAGTATGTACATTCATTTTACAATGGGCTAATGAATATGAATGCGCATTCTCAAGAAATTAAAGTGGTGTAGCTACTATTAGTCGTTTTAATCAAACTCAATGAAAACGGTCTGAAAATTTTCATGCCAATTTTTCAACCTCACTTAAAAAAAAGTAAAACATAGACAATTTTCAGCTACATTTTAGTTGTTGTTAGAACGTTAAAATCAAGATCACGGTTCCGAAAGAAGAGCAAAAACTTAAGTGGGGAAACTGTTATTCCATTCGATGCGGAATTAACACTGCAGACGAGGGTGTTATAGAGCCGAGCACTCTCCTAATCTCTCTCTTCCAGTTGTACTATAGCTGGCCATTGACATAATTATGTTCCAGATCCAGACCGTTAAGAATGTATTCATTCATTCAGCTAAGTATTGTTTATACTACATCACGGTATTGCACAACAAACAAAATGAGGACGCACGAGTTAGGTATCTTACTGTCTTACACTAAATTAATATTGATTTGGCGCTCAAAATCTGTGCGTGTTGAACAGTGCCGAATTGCCGATGACGCAATGGCTGCATTATCATCGTGCCTGCAGAATGATTGTTATAGCAAAATTAAATACAGTGCTGCATGGTTACGAAGGTGGTCCCGGCTGTCATTTATACAGGGTGGAAGGGACCCCGACGCACAAACGGTACCACGTATTTAGTACATCATTCTGACACCCCCCTCCCGACATTTTTCATCTGTACTTATTTACAGCATATTTTAATTATGGAAATATAGAATCGCCTATTGTTCTGCCCTAGGTGTATCTACCACCTAGGTGTATTACACGTGTAGTATGCTTAGGTAACTAATTAGAGTGGATTATGTGCGGTTACTATAAAATTCTACCGGGAATTTAGCAGAGAATTGCTGAAAATACATGTTCTCCCAAATCGAGCTTTGACATTTGAATTAGGTAGGTGGTTATAAAGGGTGGAAAGAATACCGACGTTGAAACGGTTACTCGTCATCAGTACATGATTCTAAAATAGAAATTTTCCATCGGCAATTAAAAAAAAAAACAGCTGTTCCATTCACTTTGACCGTTTAGGTATTGCAGTTTTGTAGGAAACAGTTGTTTTTTTTAAACCAACGAAAAATTTACCGACCAAGCAGAACTGTACGCAAAAGAGCATCCACATTTCACCAGTCACGTTGGAACCTCTTGTGATAAGGTGCAAGCTTATTGCCACCAGCTGGACACAAGTCCAGACTCCGTAGCTGCTACTGAGAAACTCCTGATGAAAAAACCAATAACACTGCCCGACCTGGGAATGCACCCAGGACCTCATGATCAACTACCGCGCTTGCGACCAGAAGACCAATGAGGAAGAAAGGAAAGGCAGATTAGGAAATATCTGGATTTTAAAAAGTAATGCGTATCTATTGATAAAGCTATAACTAGGGCACGCG
Organism: Lycophotia porphyrea; assembly: GCA_950005105.1. Classification (NCBI taxonomy): domain Eukaryota; kingdom Metazoa; phylum Arthropoda; class Insecta; order Lepidoptera; family Noctuidae; genus Lycophotia; species Lycophotia porphyrea. The sequence goes on from OX465396.1 coordinate 7,807,558, forward strand.
CGGTAATCAAAGCGCGGCATCCTTTACAAACATTAAACACGTAGGTGTCGATACAACAAAAACTATAAAAGCCGAAACAGACACTACCTACAAACAGATCATAACATCAACGTTATACCATCACCCCTAACCAAAGAGCCGCAAAGACGCAACAATTGTTTGCAGCTTCACAACAAAAAGTATAGTTAAACAGGCCACCTCCATAAACACATTGGTCGTTAAGAAGCTTTCTTCCTTGTATTCGTATTACCCGCCTTTGGCGGCTCGTAAAGTTTTTCTTAAACTTTATCGCAGATCGACCGTCGACGTCCTTTCGGCCATTCGCACACCGAAATTGACGGGTTGAAGCGAAATCGACAAAAGAACAATATACCGAAATGTTGGCAAACACGCGCTTAACAATAATACTTTGTTAACAGTTAATTGCAAGGGTTTGCCAATAACCTCGGCTTTGTTCGCAACTCTTTTATTTACAGAAAGTTTACGACGTCGCAGAAGAAATATTTTAAGGACCCGTTTTTTAACTGTTATTTTCGGCAATTACTTTGGGACAATGTGGTGAAAAAATTACCAAAATAAGGTGCTTAGATTTTTTTTCGACTAATACAAGGGACCTATAATTTCACAAAATAAAACCAACGTTGTTTAAATTCTAAGTTTGTGGACGGCACGATGGTCGGGTACAATCCCGCGCAGAACAGAATGTGGCACCTGCCGTATCTGCAGCAATCATTCGAAAATTGACGACTGTCATAATTATACATGAACCACACCTCGTTACGAGATAAACGCTCGCATCCCGGTCGAAGCCTCAATTCGGGGCGTAAGCAAATATTAGTATTGACGCCCGGTCCCCTGGCTCTGTAATTAGGTGCGATGGGCCACAGGCGGACGCAGCAGTGATAGTGTCGAGATTACTCGTGAATTTCGCACACACCCCAACTCACTACCACAGAAGCATCAAACACCAAGACCCAAAAACCATTTTACTATCCATTGCTGTATCCCCAATTAAATAACACAAAGCATCTGACCAAAAAATGCAATGGAATCAAAATAATGATGATCTTCACTTTCTCTCTCGCGGTGGACTGCCCGCAAGTTATAATTTTCTCGCACTTTTTGTTAAGCAATTAGGGGATCCACAAAAAACTAACGCTACACACGACATGGTTCCGAAACTGAATTTTAAATTTACTTTCATAATTTCATGCAAATTTTCAATATAGGGAAAGAGTAAAAATAAAACGTTTTGATTTTTTGTAAAATTTATTCGCCGTCGCTAAAAAAATAGGTACATACGTCATATACATTATAATTTTTATTTACATTTACTTTGCATTCATAAGTTTTTAAATCACAGCAAATAAAGTAAATGAGCCTTTTAAACATTTTTTTGTTTGCAAAGGATTTTATTAAGAAAATTAACATAACTGGGTATTAGAATGTAATAGTGAGACATGCTAGAGATTCTAAAAATAAAATAACAAAATTATTTTAAGCTTACATTAATACATTTAATTAGGAATAAGTGAAATATAACACAATACGGTTATTATTAGAATTTAAAGGTATTTAAATAAAAATATAATATAACATCGCAACAAAGTATTTTTGTATGATTACATTTTTAATAAGGTCATCACATCATGAATACTGCTGGATGCTTACAGTTGAAGTCTTGGAGACTTAAATTAATTGAGTAAATACATTTAAGTAATTGTAAGCATACTATGTTTGGAATGATTATCGGGTTGGGGAAGCTGCTTTTTCTGTATATTTGGGTGATTTATGGAGTAACCAAATCACCATACTTAACAACGCAGAATCGGCTTTAGCCGATCACGTGTCATCATATTTAGTTAATTCCAACATTCGTAAATGTGGTCACTCTCTAAATCTAAATAACAAAAGGATATTTTAAAGTGTAGAATTATTTTTAATTACAGAAAATTATACAGAAATTGAAAAAAAAAGATAATAAAGAAAAAGAAAAATATAAAGAATTTGAAATTTATAAAGAAATTGAAATTTATAAAGATTTTACTTAACGTCTGCATTTTATCGACGAATTTCAGTTTACAACGCCAAACATATACAAAACAAAAAATACAGCGAGGCATATTTTACAAAAGTGAAGACATAAGAAACCGTCTTTGGCACGCACTGCACTTTAGCGAAATTAATAATAATCCATTAATAATAAAATTAAGTGTTAATAATTTTGTGCAAATTAATAATTTATTGTTTCATGATACCAGTGAGCCGGAAGTTTTTTATAATTCATTTAACCTTACGTTCTCATTATCTCTAGAGATGATTGAAATCTTAAATTATATTACTTGTGTGTCCGATTGTACTTTAACATAATATTACTTGGGTCGTTGTTTCATTTAAAAACGTTCATAAAGCTGCTTAAGAGGGCTATCACAAAATTAAAGAATTCAGTTTAGGTAAATTAGACGGCATGCGGCAGTGGATGCGCAAGTGTGCAACTAGCGAGGTATACTTACTACGCACACATGCAAACAGCTATGCCTCGGATTCCAGGAACAAACCAAAATGACCAAACAAGCTAAGGACCGCCCGTTCCGAGATTTATATTGATTTTTAGCATTGCATAAAACAATTGTTTTCAAGTAGTATTTTACTTTTAAATGGTCTAATTATTTTTTTCAAGCAAGGTAAGATAGTAACCTTACTTATTAAATATTTTTCTTTGAATTTGGATTATATCTTCATAAATAAAAAAAAATATCATTTCGGACGAAAAAAGGTCAGTATCTTTCTGTTTTACGGAATTTTTTTGGTGTATTTCTGTATGAAACAAAAAATTGAATAAAGCATTCCAAAGTACACCACTCAATTGTACCATGGACATTTTTATATAATATAATATTATTATATCTTTTATGTAACAACGCATCAAAGATGCCCAAAGTAGGATTTTATGAAACATCCTTTGCAGAGAGACAAGGTTTTTACTCGTGTACCTAAACAAATCAAACTTTCTCGGGCATATTTTTTTTTCAATTTTGTGGCCATATATAAACCATAATGACACATCAAAAATCGAGTAAAACGCTCAAATACAAGAAAAAATGTGATAGCCCTCTTAAGGCACCTACAGATTTACTCGATTTAATCGATTGTTTATGTCTTCTACTCGATTTTGGTTCAACACGTTTAGATCGTTTAAAATCAATCAAATCTGTCGACACGTCTAAAATAGCATCCATTTTTAGAGAAACTTTACAATAAAATGGATGCCTCGTTAATTTTAATTATAATTGTAATATCCATATTATTATGATGCTATTGCTATGATGTCAAACAACATAGAATTAGGTACCAATATAAATATTTAGTTATAAAACCCGTTGTTCGGTGTCATTAGTTAATGAGAGCATGGATGTTAACTTAATTAAAATTAAACAATTAAGTGTTATTGTTATTGTGGCTGACATTTTGAACTTTGTTCTAACAGCCATATTTTTATAAATAAATTGGCTAATTATTCGCTACAGCGTCCATTCGTGACACAGTTTTTTTTTTTTAATCAAAGGTGTAAGCAAAATCTTCTTTTGCTCAAAATTAAATAATAGTCGATTGACATGTTTCTGCTTCATCTCCCACTCTTTAATTAATTATGTAATAGTAATTTATAATATTTGCTTGAAAATGTACCTCACCAAATTGAGAATTCCTTTATTTCTCCGAACCTTGTTTTGAAACTTACTTTCTTTTTAATACAAAATAATTTAATATTTTTTGGCTTTTATAATACGTTATTACACCATTATAAAAATATTAAAATTACGGGGTGGAAGGGACACCGACGCGAAAACGGCTACCACGTATTCAGCACCTCATTCTGAGCTCCCCTATGTAGGGGAGCTACAAAACCGATAAAAAATGTCTACGTAGGCATTTTTTATCGTTCATTTAAAAAAAGAAATCAGCTGTTTCCTACAAAAGTGTACTAACTACACGGTCAAAATTCAAAATTTATGGAGCAGCTGACTTTTTTTTTCAATGTACTAAATACGTGGTGACTGGTTTTGCGTCGGTGTCCCTTCCCAACGTATATTTTACCTTACCCGAAAACTGCTTTGGTCGGTTGTATCGAACAGTTTCAAATATTTTATTTGAAAGCATCTTAAGTTTAAAATTGTTTGATTGTAAAATAAATCATATTGTTTTATTTTCTCTTAGTTATAAGAATGGCGATCATAAGAAAACAGACTTTTTTAGCTATTCATTGCTGACAACTCGTCAGATATTACCTCATAATTTTAACACAGGGATTCACATAAATCATTTTTAGGGTTCCATATCTTAAAAGTAAAAATCCGAAACCCTTTTCAGATATCTTTTTATAAGAAAAACGGGCTCCACCATTCGTATTATCACAGGCTCGGGACTTACATCTAAAATATAAAAGAAAATCCGTGATAAACACATTGAAATAATAAAACCTTAGCATAAGTATCAATTGTTACCATACCTCACTTTATGGTCGCTACAAAATGATAATGTTCATTTCAACATCATAACGTCGTTGAGTCGTTGAAGTTCTAACACCACGTATGTAAGTCAAAAATAGCATCTTTACGGGAGTGAAAAAGCTGCTTATTATACCTAGGTAATGCTACAGATGCCAGCAGGTCAAGACCCACCCGAAACTGTCAGATTTTCCCAATCAACCTTGAACCTAATATTTTTGCAATTAAGTCGAAAATCTATTAAAGAAATCTGACAGATTGTAGTAGCTTGTAGTGCTGGCGTCTGTACAACACCATTTTATAATTTGTGTTCACTTAAAAATTGATAGAGACGTTGCTTGTTTCGGTGATTGGCTGAAACAACGCGACTTCTAATTCTCTTACAAACGGCATCAAAAATCAAAATATCAGAAACGACAAAGATTTACTTAATTATGTTGTGTTGAACTTCAACGCTGATAAACACCTTTGATATAATAAACAAGTCTCCGTTTCATAAAAACCGAATGAAGCCTTTAGCTATTCTGATTGGTTGACTGGAATAACAAGAGCCAATCGAATCACTGGACAACTGATCAGGCGTTAAGGTAGAAGCGTACGGGTAGCCTGCGAAATTCAAATTTTCTTACGTTTTTTGCAATTTGCAGGTCAGGTTGTATGTTGATGAAAAATGAGTCGCGCCAGTAACACGGGTATAGTTACAGAATTACAATCATGAAAATCATCAATACAACCCTCCAAGTTAATTTAACCCTATTGAACGCCTTTTACATGAAATATTCATTGAAAAGGGTTACAAGAACTTAGAGGGTTGTATTGATGATTTTCATGATTGTAATTCTGTAACTACATAAATGTGTTACTGGCGCGAATCATTTTTCATCAACATACAACCTGACACTGGCCTGCAAATTACAAAAAACGTAAGAAAATTTGAATTTCGCGGGCTAACCGTACGCCTTCACCTTAAGAAACTCGGGAAACTGATTTGCCAGAAGACATTAGGATTTTTTAACGCAATCATTTGTTGCTCTTACTTTTATTTGCATAAATAGCTACTGCACTAATAATTATTATCCAAAATCAATACAAACGTGAATCCATGCTACGATCTTGACGAATAAGTTTGTAAACGAAAAGTTCATTGTTTATGCCTTAATCTTCATTTGTGACCTTGTTTATGATTCGGGGTAGAGTATGCTTTCGACGGGCGCTGGCGCCGTCATGTCGTCGTGATCGGAGCGCGACCAGTCCTGGAATAAATAAAATTAATAATCATAACATAACATCACGCCTGTAATCCCCGTAGGGTTAGGCAGAGGTGTACCTAATAGTACACCCACATTTCGCCAGTTAAATTTAAGTCCCATGTAATAGGGGGCGAGCTTATTGCCATCAACCGGGCACAAATCCAGACTCCGTGGCTGCTACTGAGAAATTCCTGATGGAAAAAAACCCAATAGCACTTTGCCCGACCTGGGAATCGAACCCAGGACCTCATGCTCAACAATGCAACTTGCGAACACTCGACCAACGAGGCAGTCAAAAAATTAATAAGTAATTATTTATTAATTTTTCGTTAAGTTCTCACTGCTAGGACCACACCGCGGTCTCCTCTCACAGAGAGAACACCTGTGGAATGGGGTTATCCAACACAAGGGCCAAGCGGGGTCTGGACCCGCGTGATAGACAAGCCGATTTCCTCGGAACACAAAGATTTTGCGCCATTATGACATTCTGAATGTACCATACATCTCACTGTAACTTTGAAGACTGTTTCTATTCTTTGGAAATGTCATGACGGTGGTGATGTTGGTACAATAAATATGTCTGTTGTTTGCAGCCCTCAGAACCTTGCTACTTTCAAGAATTTTTTGAGGACTGCATACTTCTTCCGGCTTCCGGGATTTTGTCAAGATTTTAACAAAAACTATGCCTGTCGAAATAACAAGAACAAAATTACCTGCTCTTCAGTGCTGGCGAAGAATAAGTAGAAGAGATTGGCGCCGAGATCGATGGCTGCAGCCAAGTAGAACACCTCGCGCCATTGGCCGAGAGTTTGCTGAAAAAGATATATTATGTAAGAAATTTTCGTCAGAACTTTCAACATTGACGGGCGGTGGATCTTCATAATTCTAATATAATACTTGGTAAAAGGAATATCGTCGCGCAAACTATATAATATATTTAGATTAGCTAGATTATTTTTTCCTTAAACCGTGTATTTTATAAATAAACTAAGTAAACAAAATACCTAATTGGTAAAGGATGATAAAAGTTGTTTGGGATATGACTACACTTATCGACGTAGAATCGGCTTGAGCTGGACAGAGAGGGAGATGCAATATATACAATAATAATAAAATAATTGCATGCATATATTGCATATAATATATGCAATATATGAGTGCAATTTTATTTATTTGGCTCACGATGTTATGACATGCCATGAAGCTGTTTCTTGTATGACCAGATGTATGAAAGGAGAAGTGGCGAAAAAAGTATTAAAGATCGTAGCACGGGGCGTTCTGTAGTTCTGCTTACCCGCGAGGGCCTTTTCCAGTATAAACCTCATTCTTACAGCCTTAAGGAGATGTAATTACCTGTTCAGCCTTAATAATGTGTCCTACAACGTAAGGCGCCATGAAGCCGCAGATGTTGCTGGCGGCGTTCGTTATACCGTACATAGTGCCCGCGAACTGCGGCGATAGATCGATGTGGTTCATCTGATTACCTGCAACATTGTTCAACACATTATAGAACAAGCAATGACAATAAAATTGCAAATCCATAATTATTTAAAGAAAATGTGCCCCACACTAGGAATTTCTCCTGTATCGTGGGTGCGTTTACAAACATTTAGACTCACACACACAAACAGCCAGACCTGGAACAACTACCTGTAGGCCATACAAGTATTTGTTCCGTACGGGAATCGAACCCGCATCACACAGTCGCATCACGCAGCCGTCAACTTAACTTGTGCCGTTAACTTAGTTGTCATTCTGCAAAAAGATCCAGACTTGGATGCAGGAGCAACATCAACATCTCCTAAGACAGCACCGTTATGGGGCGAACCACGTACCGAATTTTGGTTTGGGTTGTATACTAATTATTGCATTTTTACGGTAAGGAGCGGTGTTGCAACTTGCATCAAAATAAAATATTTTGCATATCATAACAAGTCATGGGTTTCCCGCAAACTAGCACGCGATTCCATAACGTTTAATATTAACGATTTAAACTAACAAACATCAAAACAAACAATACTGCATGTTTATTTATTTTTTAATAAATCGCCCTGTATGTATAATAATAGCATACCTATGTAGCCGTGCTTGCTTAAGTTGGTCTGTGGATGGCTGACCTCCCATTACATACCGAGTTTCCTCCGTGCCTCGGAAAGCGCGCTAAGCCGTTGGGCCCGGCTGTCATTTGTAGATCTTTGACAGTCGTTAGGTAGTCAATGGCCCAAAAGTCTGACAACCAGTCTTACCAAGGGGTGTCGTATAACCCAGTACTAACTGGGTTGTGGAGGTCTGATAGGCAGTCGCTCTATGTAAAATACTGGTATTCAGCTGCATCCGGTTAGACTGGAAGCCAACCCCAACATAGTTGGAAAAAGGCTAGGCAGATGATGATGATGATGTGTTATTATTATAACACATGCTGCCTGAAAAACTACATGCTATTGCATGTAGTTTTTCAGGTAGGCTAATTTCTGCTGATTTCTTTAATATGCTTGTACTAGTTTCCGTAACCACTTCCGCTACATCAGCTGACGACCGTGGCAGTAGGCCGGAAAAATCAGCTGTGGTAAAAAAGAGGTTTAGCGCAACCAGTTGAACTAACCTCTCTTAGTTTAACTTCGGAAGAATAAAATATTTATTTTATTCAGCTCAAAAATAGATGCTGTTATCGTAACTATGAATGCAGATTTTAAAAGTTTGCCTAATTTGCGATTTTCTGAATAACACATTCTATTTTTAAAGCCCTACCCATGTAATAGCTAACGAGTAGTTATGTGATTTATGAGCTGAATTTACTGGATAGTTAATTTAGAATGTTGGATCAAAATGAGTAAACCCAGACTTTGAGAGACATTGGGATGGCTCATTACATACACCTCACATAACTAAGTCCGTACAATGTTAAATATACCCACCAGCATAAGCTGCTCCGCCGAAGGTCGAGGCGATACAAAGCAGTAGAACTACGGCCATCCTGTCGCAGCCAGCCCACGCGATGCCCAGCAGACCGAACGCGGGAATGAACGCCGCTGTAGAACAATTAATACACCATCATTGCAGTGCAGTACAGCCAGACTGCACCCACTGGAGGGGCCTATTTTGCTTGTGGCAGTGTACAAATTTCCGTGCCAGCCCAATCCAGGTTTACCCGCGTAGACAACAATGGTCCCAAACTGTAGGTAGACTGCCTAACACCACTGAGGCTTCGTTTTCGGCAGAGATGTGCGAGGAAGTGCATAAAACTAACCAATCACAAAGCTAGCTGGGTTCAAAATATTATAACTGACCAAGTGTGAGTCGAACTCGCGCAAGAAGGGTACCGTCCCATTATACCCCTCTCAAATATTTATTTTAATTTAATCATTTATTTTTAAAGTGAATATACAACTAAATATTCTGTGAATATTTCAAACGTCTACCTGTCGCGTCCGTTATTAATCTCGAGCAAAAAAACGGCAAAAAATCACGTTTGTTGTATGGGAGCCCCCTTAAATATTTATTTTATTCTTGTTTTAGTATTTGTTACTATAGCGGCAACCGCAAAATACATAATCGGTGAAAATTACAACTGTCTAGCTATCACGGTTCATGAGATACAGCCTGGTGACACACAGACAGACAGACAGACAGACGGACAGTCGAGTCTTAGTAATAGGGTCGCGTTTTACCCTTTGGGTACGGAACCCTAAAAAGCAGCTTTACTATTGGTTAGTTTTACATACATCCCTCGCTACGCATTCTCGTTACGCATCAACTAGACATAGCATTGATCTCTTCAGAAACTGTTAAAAGAAGAAACAGTAAAAAGTATTTTTAATCGCTACACTTGCCAAATGATAGTTCATCACAGAATATCCCATTCAGTGCCCAGCACCCAGCATATGAGTCGAACAATAATTCGTTTGTTCGTACAACCCGTATCCGTAGCTATGGAGTCGCTAGTCTGGTTCTGGGCATGAATACCAGTCATCTATAGATTATTATAACCACGACTCGGATACGGGTTGTGGGCACGCGGAGTTTCGTGAAGTTTTCGCAAAGTACTGGGTAGCGAATGGGTTAACATAGTTAATATTAGTTAGTTGGATATATTATGTTACATAGGAATATCGTGTGCAGTATTCGACGCTTAAAATGGCGATGGCACATCGAATTTAAATAAAGTTCACCGTCATCCATGCTTGTGTTTTAGTCTCTTTCCAAAGCCTGATATGTCTTATTCACGCCCCGGTTTGTACAAGGTGGAACAAAATAAACACAAGACTCCATGAAACCATGAAACTGATCAAGTTTTGTTCTACGAGTTCTTGAAATTCGCAAAAAAAAATGGACTTTGTATAGGCATGTATGGTAAAACTATAAAAAATGTTATGAATTTCCAAAAGTTGTTCAATTTCACGGTCGGAGACACCACACTACAGGTCTTGCGTTTATCATGTTACCACAATGTATATCACATTAACGTGTTTACAAGATCGATTTCTTTATTAAGCAAATCAATATCTTATGTATTAATGACATCGTTTAGGTACTTAATACTATATTATAAAGAGCTTTGGAGTGTGTTATCTGTCGAGTGCGTTAGATAACCTATGTTCTAAACGTACTTGATCTAGCTTACCAAGTAGCGTCATAAATGGGTACTCTACTTGCATAAAATCTACGAAAACTCTTAATTAATTTAAGTTTATTTTTCGGAAAAGTAACGCTTTCGGAGACATTGTTTCTTACAATATTTATTTGTATAGATGAAAGCTATTAAGTACCGTATACAATTTTTTTTTTTTTTTTTTAGGGATGGGTAATCATCAAATTTTAATGACTTCTCCCACTCCGGGCAGAGCGGAAGGGAGTGTCAGACTTGTACTTACTAAAACCCATCCATGCTCCTTCCTTGCCCTTTGTGTTCCAAGGCCGCGGTATCTCTTTCGAACAGTCCCGTAGTCCTACCGTATATACTTTCAGATGCAATTATACAAGACATGACGTGCCCTCTGCGTGAAAAAATCGGCCCAATTCAATTAATCAATTTACCAAGAATAGTACAACCACAGCTTTATTTTCCTTAAGCATCATCTCACCGCATAATAATTCTACCTAATATTAATTTATGACGCGCCTTTGAAATTAAAATAATTCATTTAAGTCTTATTTAATTCTTAATTTTCCATATTGCACTATACTTACTCCGTTTGGCAAACATAGTCATTATTCAAGGGTAGAAAATGCCTGAGTCTCTTCTAAAATAATCTTTAAAGACAATTGAGTGGGAACAGGGCCTGCGAGGAATTTGAAAAATAAGTATTTAAAGAAACTACTGCGGTCGTACTGCGTCAAGCCTGCCCCCGTAGAGTGCAATATGGTTAGGTGCACTTCATACCGTTTATGTCACAAACATTTTGACGAGATCGACGTTTCGTATTCCCCCTTCTTTCTCTTCGAAATCTGAGCAATTTATTATTTTTGACATTAAAATTTTAAGAACGAAGAAGAAAAAAGAAGGAGGAGCTCGTGGCAAAATAATCACAGCCGCTCGGGTCGATCTTTAGGTTAAGCCGTGCTTGCCTACTGGTCTGTGGATGGGTGACCACCCATTACATACCGAATTTTCTCCGTGCTTCGGAAAACAGGTTAAGCCGTTGGTCCCGGCTTTCATTTATACACCTTTGGCAGTCGTTACAGATAGTCAGTGGCCCAAAGAGTCTGAGTATTAACTGGGTTGTGGCGGTCAGATAGGCAGTCGCTCCATGTAAAGTACTGGTATTAGTTATTTACTGGTATCAGTACTGGTTATTTGGTCCAACATAGTTGGAAAAAGACTAGGCAGATGATGATTAAAATTTTAAGAAAGAGTTAATATTCAATATTAACTCTTTCTTAAAATTTCCCTGGCTCCTATCAATTTCTTTTATGTTAAAAAAAAATCGAATTTGTCTGGTAGTCATCACGTCCGTAAAAATGGGGCATTTTTTGTTATTTTTGAGGGTCATATTTTCTTTACTTATTCGTTGGTGAAAAAAAGGAAATGGCAGTGACGAGACCTTGATTTTCTGAAGAAAAAATAACTCTACGGGCTCTCTCTGCTCTAGGGGCATTATTCAGGAAGAATAATCCATTAAACTTAATCCATTTATTCACAGACAGACAACGCACAGCTTTAATGGGTGGGTCGAGAAGCGTGACAATATTCACAAAATTTCCTTTATTCGAAAGCTTGGGAAGGATATTTGAAAAATTCCACCCCTGTAGTTGTTAAATATAGTATATAATTTTGGACACACGGTTTGTTAATAAATAATCAAAGTACTTACAGACTGTATTCCACAGCTTCATACTGTTTAGCCTACATATCCATCCCTTGGCTAGCGTCCAGTCGGCGAATATACACAGCAATATGCCACCGATCCATGCTGTTAAGTACGGAAGAGCACTCAGTCTTGAATTCTAGAAATAAAATGTGCATTAAAGTAAATAGCTGACCTGGTACATTTTCTAATGCTATATTCGATCAGTTTTGTCATGTGTACATACAGCGACACACATATACACAGATAACATGCCCTTGGCCATTAGATCTCTCATGGTATGGAAAATCTATACAGAGCCATCTCTGTATAGATTTTCCATACCATGAGAGATCCAATAAATTGGTTTTGTATAACTTGATTGGTTGTCGTGAGTACAACCACGATAAAAAGTTTTTATCTTTACTAATATTATGCAGAAGTAGTTTATATATTTTGATGTAAAGGGTACAATGGTTCGATTCCGAAAATTATTTAATGTATAGAAAGTACATTATCCCCGAGTGTCATAGACTATTTACGACGTTCCCGTGGGATAATTTCCGACTATAACGCGAGCGAAGCCGCGGGTAAAAGCTATTTCATAAATATAATTGTAGCAGTCGTGCTTTTGTGTGAGCAAGCCCAAAATTTGGGTTGAAGCAATGCCGTTACTGGCAATAGGCTCGCCCCCTTTCATATGAGCCTTCAATACTAATATGTATTATAAATGCGATAATAACTCTGGTTGTTTGTTTTTTACCTTTTCCCGACTAAACGGCTGATCGGATCGTAATGAAATTTGGCAAGGAGATAAATTAGGTAAATCCTGTGGAAGGACATAGGCTATTTGTTTTTCTTACACATACATTTAAATCCACGCGAACGAAGTCGCGGGCACATTTGTTAACTACGTTAACTATAAAGCGAAATGTAGCCGTACCTTCAAGCTTGATGATATCTATGAAAATAAAACCACTAAAATACAATATCTACTTACAGATACAATATCAAAATGCAGTATATTGTTCATATAGGAGGGTAGTTCGGTGAACTGTGTGTAGAACACCCACGCTTGGCCACACTGGGCGATGAGGATGGCCCACAGTGGGACGCAGGTTAAGAACTTCAACCACGGTATGGACGACGACGGCTTGTCTTCTTGCTAAAAAAAAAAACAAAACAAACAATTAATGTTTGATTTACCTAGGTAATTATACTTAAAGGTGAATACAAAAAAGTAGAATAATAGTGTTGTTGTAATTAGGTACCAGGACCACCTAGGACCACCTAGAAGCCACTCGTTCATGCACCACAGGGTGCATGAACGAGTGGGTCGTGGTCACGGGGTAAGATGAGTGGCCGAAATTACTTTTTATTTTTAATATTAGTCAATATTATGATAATGTTACAATAAAATAAATAACTTTGTAAACAACCAACAGTTTAGTGTGACGCTGCACCGCTAAAATAAAACCACAATTACAACTGTACCGCTAAAATAAAACCACGATTACAACTGTACCGCTAAAATAAAACCACGATCACAACTGTACCGCTAAAATAAAACCACGATTGGGAACATCGACAGTTGCATGGATATTGCCCACTTCTATTTTAAAAATAGTATTTTTTCGTTCTAAAGTAAACTTGTCTTGATTGATGAAGATTCGCTACTATTTTGTAAACAGCTCTTTTGATTCTCTTTTCGACACCACACTCGGAATTGGTGCTTACGACCACTATGGTCGTAAGCACCAATTCCGAGTGTGGTGTCGTGGGTTTTATTAACTTTTATATCCTGGTCGCGCAAAGCTTTTATATTATTGGCTTTTTCCATCAATATTTCAGTAGCATCCCGGAGTTTGGAAAAGGCGGTATGTTACCCTCGTGCAGGAAAGGACGGTAAGCCGTTTGCCACCCCCCTGAATACTAAGCCTTATACTAAAGCTACAGCCTTGACAGTTTTGACAGTACGTGTCTGCACAAGGACTTATTTATCTCCTACTAGCTGCGCCCCGCGGTTTCACCCGCGTGGTGATGGAAAACTGTGATAATGATGGTAGAAAGTATTTTATTTTTTGAAAATTTTTAATTTTTTTTTTTTATGATGCTGCTATTCGGGACGTAGATAAACCCATGTAAGTTGCTTGCTGAAGTCGCCGAGCTTGGGTCTGTTCGGGTGTCTCAGCAGCCCGTTAAGATGCCAGATACTCAGCGTTCTGTTGACGCCGAGCTTGGGACTGCTCTGATGTCTCAGCAGCTTTGTGAGCTGTCTCACGCTCCACCTGTTCAAACCGTCGTAGTTCGGTTTTATAGCCTATGTGTTATTCTGATGTGTAAGCTATATTATTGTAAAGTTTCATCAAAATCCATTCAGTAGTTTTTGCGTGAAAGAGTAACAAACATACATCCATACATCCTCACCAACTTTCGCATTTATAATATTAGTAGGATGTTGGTAGTACAGTCACGAGCATAAATTCATAACGCTTCCTTAAGATTCAAAAGCGATTTTCTGATAAACCGTTGTTAGAAATTTTAGTGTTTCTATCGTATTTTCCAAACCTTACTATCGTGAAAAAATACTTTCTCAAGGTTGGTTAGGAAATTTGTGTAACTGTAAGTTGATTAATGTTATGTAGTGACAGTAACTTTGTTTATCTACACTTTTTCATTCAGAGAATACTGTATCATTGTTCCGAAAACATGCAGTATTTTGCACGCAAAACATTATAAAATAATGTTCAAACTTGTGATACAAGTGAAACGCATCAAAACATCTGTGAGGTCGACCGGTGGGTGACTCATGTTTGCCCACATTATGATAACTGAGCGCAAATTGTACCTATACATTCGTAATCCAGTCTGTAAGTATTAAATCATTTTATTTATTGACTAATTATTACATTTATTTATCATATTCTTAATGTAATGTATCTCAAACTTATAACAGATTTATGTATGGCAGCAGTCTTCAGTCAATAATATTTTTTTATTAACACTGCATTAATTCTTAATGCTTATCTAGTATCTAGACCGATAACTCATCCTTGAACTAATTTTATTTGGAATGTTTATACATATAACGACTAAGTACCAACATCCATTTCAAAATATCTTCATTTTTGAACAAATAAATCGAGTGGTGACGATTAATCAATGTAAATTGTCTGTTTGTCGGTCTTCAATCACCCACTGCTGGGTACAGGCCTCTTCTGCCACATTTCCCGGTTCTGAGTGTCCCTTAAGAGCAGGCCACACCGCCAGCTAGCGAGCGAGCGAGCCGGGTGAGGCATCGTTTTACCTCTTTTGCAGGTGCGCGCTTTATGCAGGGGTTTTTTCCGCGATTTTTACGATATCGTCGACCTAACGAGATTTAGGTTTGTCAGTCTAAATAACTTCTACACTAATATTATAAAGAGGTAAAGTTAGTAAGTGTGTATCATCATCTGTCTCCCCTTGTCCCATTCATTTCGGGTGGGCGCAACACGTTTTCTTCTTCCGTTCTCCCCTATCTGACGTCACGGCATCAAAGTTAGTAAGTGGATGCAGGAGGTTATCTCCGAAGCTACTCATTCCATTTCAAAAAATCTTTTGAAAATGGGAAGTTTTACAGTGCCGAGTGCTATAGGATATGTTACTTCAACGCAGACGTAGTCGCGGGTAGAGGGTAGTTTGTAGACTTATAGATAAAGCTTCATCATCCGCATCCAGGTAAAGATAAGGCTGAGAGCAGACGAAATTGAGTCACGATTCTCAGCAGTGAGAGAGCGAAAGCCGAGATAAAAAAGGAGTACAAAGCAATTATTGAGCCCCCAGAGTCCTTTGATACCTGCCCCGTCGATGTTCACACAACTTTGCACCTTATGACACCAATGAAAAAGTGTTTCACTCAATACCATTAGAAAATATTCTGCTCTATGCTCTTCTTTGATCTTTGACAGTGAATAAACCTGGTCTTTCTTTCATATTATCAATATATGGACGAAACAAACATTGGGTAACTACCAACCCCTAATAATAAAAATTAATTTGGAAAGGGTCCAATGTACGATGATTCTCACCTGAGGTCCAATACTCCATGCAATATATTCGATCTCCTTCGGACAAATCCTGGGGTGTTTCTGGGGCGTATCAAAGACAAATAATAGCCAGAATATGAACCATACAACGCCAATGCTGCCAAATATGTAGAAGCATAGTGGCCATCCACCACCAAACTCAAGGGTGCAAAGCCATCCAGATATAGGCAAGGTAATCACTGTGCCTATGTTTGAACCTGAAAGTATAAAGAGATATATTACTGGTTAGCTATTACTGCTGACTGCCTCGTTGGTCCAGTGGTCGCAAGCGCGACTGCTGTGCATGAGGTCCTGGGTTCGATTCCCAGGTCGGGCATTGGGTTTTTCCATCAGGAATTTCTCAGTAGCAGCCACGGAGTCTGAATTTGTGCCCGGTTGATGGTAATAGGCTCGCCCCCTATTACATGGGACTTAAACACAACTTGCGAAATGTGGGTGTACTATAAGGTACACCTCTGCCTAACCCTACGGGGATTACACGCGTGATGTTAAGCATGCATGCATTATGTAGTTATTACTATTAATAGTTGCATTGTATATTGGTCAGTTGAGTGTAAATGATTGAAATCAACTGACTGACCCAATTTCATCTAAGTTTATAGTTAACTAGCGACCCGCCCGGCTTCTCACGGGTGTAATGTTCATGTAGACATGCATACATCACTACATATTATAAAACAAAGTCCTCCGCCGCGTCTGTCTGTCTGTTCGCGATAAACTCAATGGATGGAGTGGTTCTCGAGGATGGTTTTAGTATATAATTTGTCAAGTTTTTGTATACATTGGCTAAAATATAATGATATTTCCCATGGGTTGCGGGAACGAGATCAAAATTTCATGATTACTTTTGGTCGCGATAAACGACATCCACGCGGGCGCAGCCGCGGGCATCAGCTAGTATACGTATAAACCATCCTTTTGAATCACTCTATCTATTGCTAAAAACTGCATTAACATCCGTAGCGTAGTTTAAAAGATCTAAGCGTACAAACAGCGGGACCGACTTTGTTTTATACTATGTAAGAAGATAAGATTTATTTAAGGCTGTTGACAAGTTTAATGTCAAGTCATGCTTTGTGTATAACTTGTTGCCGGATCCCAGGGTCTCGAACATGAACAGGCCCACACAAATACCTGATTTTTAAGAAATCTCGTTAGCAAAAATATTTGGCTAGGGCTACCAGTCTATAATAATCACAGACAATTATTATCATTCTTTGTTTAGTTCAAAAATACAATGATGATTATAAAATCATGAAAACAAATATGAAGACTTAACTTGATTTAGATTCTTTCTAATGTATGTTTAAGAATTTCCATGCACTAATACATAAACAGAGTAAAATCAACATAATTATGGAATACATTCATAATGAGAACTGCACTGCTTTCAAATATTAAAAAGAAAAATTCTATGAATACATACCAGCATACACGTAAGCTGCAAACTTGGATCTCTCTAGTGGTGGGATCCATCTGGCTAGCATAGCATGCATCGCTGGATAAGTAACTCCTTCCGCCAAGCCAGCCAGCGCTCGCACAGCTATGAAGAATCTAATATCTGTGTACGCCGCAATTGGACTAAGAATAGTGAATACTGCTGTGAAAAATATTCCTAAACCATATACAAGTTTCCCTCCATACATTTCTGCTATTCTCCCTCCTGGGATCTAAAAAATAAAAACTAATTTCAAACTTACTAAAACTATGACAATATTTGAAGATGAACATAAAAAAAGAAGTCTTCACTATTGGTTTTTATATGTTGATTAATTAAATGGGCAGCTATTAATACAAACATTTGTGAGAATAGATAATGCGTAAAGTCTCTGTCTACATTTTCAGGCAATAGCTGTATTATATTACATGTTTTATTACAGTACATACTGGTGCAGATACATTTCAATCAGGAACTTGAAATATTATTGTTATCACCACACTTTTGTTTTTATCAATGACTGTCACAAAGGAAAATTATTCATAGGTGCCTAATTAACTGTCAGCAAACAGGGAGGGGCCCGCAAGGGCCGATGCCTGCCAGGGCTGCGGGAATGTTCGAAAGATATACTGCGGCCCTGGAACGCAAAGGGCAAGGAAGGTATATGGATGGGTTTTAGTCAGTACAAGTCTGACACTCTCTTGCCCACAGCGGGAGAAGTCATTTGATGATTTCCCATCCGAAAACAAAATATAAATGCAGGTGCCTAATTAATTAAATACATTAATCAAGGTTTTCCTTTACCTGTGTTAATACATATCCATAGAAAAATGAGCCTAAAACTATACTTTGTTGTTCTACAGTCCAGTTGAAGTCTCCTGGCCTCTGAAACAAACGAAAACATTGAAACTAAGGTTTTACTTGAACTTTACTAGAACTAATTACAGGCTTTGATTTGCCCTCTGAGTCATAATTGTAATTTCATTAACAGTGATTTGTTGAACTATTGTCTCCGTTTCAAAAATAAATTATCAATATATTTTTTTTTATTGTATTTTCTTTCTTTTCTTTTGAATTGTAAAAAAAAAAATTATAACTTGCATAGTAGGTGAAACTTTTTTTTTTTTTCTATTACTTTACATGGTAAAGACACTTGCAAAACATTCTACACATGTTTACAATAACACTTTTAGTGACTAGTTAGTGCATGGCAACTTACAGGGCATAATATTATGTTATTGCTTACACTTTGTTATTTGAGCAGGAGTTTGTTTTGTAATGAGTAGAACAACTATTACACATACACAGTAAACTTCTTATTTTTAATGTTTCGTTCATGATATTAACATTACAGTGATGATTAAGAATTTATAAAAAAATAATTTCAACTTGTATTAGCCAACAAAAGGTAATGGTAAACCTAGAAAACAATAATGTAAACCATCAAGTGTTTACCTACAATCCACCCTTTCTTTGTAAAAGTTTAAAATTTTTATTAATGATTATATTTATGTTATTTCGAATACATTTTTCTAACATAATATTGTTGATTCATACAACATTTGTCAGACTAAAATTGTTCAGGAACCTCACCTGTGGTACAGTACTGTTGTTAACTGGACTTGCTGGACAAACATCAACATCTGTAGATGAGTTAGTTGGTGTTGGTGTGGTTGAATTAACCATAGCCACTATAGCGACCGACAGGTTTACTCTCATGGCATAGACACTGGCAAAGCCCATGAAGCCCAAAATGCCAAGCACAGTCCGACATTTGATCCATCCTGTTGTTTCTTCAACTGTAAAGGTTTTAGATTATAACATAACAGTAGTTTATATTACAGTAGGTACAGTTATCCTAACTAAGATATTTATTATTCCTTAACAAATATGCATTATTCTACTGCAGCAAAAGGAAACTTGATCTCATACACTAACAATTATTCATTATCTCATCATACAATCTTGCTAGCTACAGAAAGCTTAATAATTGGCTATGTATAGTTAACCAATAAGATATAGGAATATTTTTAGTCAATATGCGTTTCTAACATTTAAGCTAACCTTGTTTTGAATGACCTTTATTTAAGTCTGCTCCTGCGTCTATTGTTCTTAAAAAATAAGAGAAACTTACCATGTTCCGCCTCCACCAAGTTCCGACGGTCGCTCGTAACATCATGTTCTATATCCGAGTTTATTATCGGACTTTCTTCTGCTGACGATGACATTCTAATATTCAAATTATAAGAATAACACCATTCCGCACTAAATTTTTACTTAAGTTGAACCTTCGTCATTGAACTCGATATCAACAAACACAATAGAACAAGTAGGCAAGTTGCAATAAAAAACTCTAGCACTGCACTTCAAGTATGAGTCACGATAGCCTTTTTTGTTAGAGAATCATTTAATTTGTTCGTAAACAAAGAACAGCTCGCTTCCTGACTGACTGACAGAAGTGACAGGCACATCATGACAAAAGGAATGGGGGGTGTTTCTGGCAACTGCGTTCCATTTTCCTTGACGCCAGACTTTAGAATTACTAGCATTACAGTATTCTTTCACTATCGTGACTCTTTGACAGCACATCATAACTTCGTTATTATATACTCGACAAAAAAATAATGGCTTTAAAAATGTCAAAAGCTCTAACATGGTACCTTTATTGACGAGGAGAAAACTTAATTAAAACAGTAGATTGATGCAAATGCATGACAACCAAAAGTATCTTTATTGAAACCTGGAACGTGGTTTTGACATTTTTCATGTTCGGATACTAAAATACTGTGAATAGTTCGGATACAGCTCTATGGTAAAGCAGCAGATACACTGCGGCTTTTCACGTAAGAGAACATTTTGAAAGTCAAATAATTGCTGTATTACGCTTACGATATATAAGTATATATGTTTAACTATAAACACTGAGTATGCTTTAAGCTATCAACTAATAATAGTCGCATTTAATCAGATTTTGGGACATAAGATAGGTTTACATGGGAGTGTGAATTTTAAAGGGAAAATTATAAAATATGCTTTATACCAAAATATTTATAAACCGAATAACATTTAATATAAACATTTCAAATTATTGCCCATTCTTCACTAGTAAGTACATTTAAATGACTACGACCTAATAACCTACTAACATATTAAAAACTTTCTACTTTATACACATTTTCGAATACAGACAGTACGCGCGTAAGGTAGTTAGCTGCCTCACGGAGCTAAAACATTCATTTATAAAATTAATTGACTTTTTCAACTAGATAAAGTATACATACATAAAATTCCCATTCAAACTACGAGTTTTTTTACATGCAATCAAACACCAATTACATGCTACAAATATGTTAGAATAAAGGCCATAAGCTCTTGCACATTGTAGGCATAAGTAGGCCCATGATGACTGTTGATATGAGGTTAACACTGTGGTTGTCCAGAATATTCCTTCCACTGATATGTTTAACTGTTACACTGGAGTGAGAGACAATTTTTCCGTCTTTGTCCAAGCCTGAAAAAAAACATGAATGATTAATAGCAATATGAGCAATTTATGAAACCAAAAAAAACCTATTCAATGAAAATAATAAAAGTCAAATATAATATTTATTTCACCTGAGTATTGCAAGGTTGCTCCCATCAAAGAATCTATGAGACTGCCGAGAAATCCTCCAAGAGCCCCAAAGAAAATTATAGGCCACTGGGGAGGGGCATATGTCCATAAAGATTTTTCAGAGAAATAGTAAAGAGTAATATATTGTGATATTCCAATAGCGAGACCTCCTACTGTACTGAACAATGTCCCCATCACACTGATCCCTCCATTTGTTCCCTTTGGCACCTTTTCAAAAGTAGTGACTAGGTATGGATCTGCGTCGGAAAAAACCGTTCCCAGTTCTGATGCCCAAGTGTCGCCATTACAGCAAGCAAATACACCTGAAAAGAAAATATATTATGTTTACAATAAGTATATTTCATAATTCAAAAACCCAATAACATATTTACCTGACATGAGAATCAAACCCAAGACCTCATACTCAGCATTTCACTAGAGTGTAGTGAAATATAGTACTTGTGACTAGGCTAACAAGGTTATATATAATTGGCCATAGTTAAACAGAAAGGATCCAACCCACACAGACCTCTTTGTGGGTTGAATTCTTTCCATTTATTTAGTATGAATTGGAAGTAAAAGTTTTATATTTTAACATGCTTTTATTAGCTTGGTATGTATCTATGAAAAAAGGATTATAAAGGATTCATTGAACTTATTTTTTTAAACAAGGCAAGGGTTTTATAGGCAAGTCTACAATAAAAGAGGTTGTTTACCAAGAATTCCTATAGAAAGCCAGGAAGCCCTGTAATCTCCAACAAAGTCTATGGGTCTCTCACATGCTCCAACATCCAATAAATACAAGAGAGCCAGTTGTGCAGCCATGCCCCCATTGCAGAGCACTTGGATCCAATTCCTTTGCCCACCTAAAATGAGCACACAATTTTACATTACTGCACAAAATACTTCCCACTGCCTTTTTAAATTTATTATGAATAGTAAATTTATTATGAATAATAAAAGTTGTACTGTTGTGCTATAGAAATCCTTGCAAAGAGTTATTTTTGTAGTTTTGCTGCTTTAAACCATATGACTAGAAGAATCAAAAGTAACACCAACCTTCTTTAAAATCTTCTTCAATCTTTCTCTTTATGTGAGAACGGACTTTTGTAGCTCTAGATGATGATAAGAAGAATGTGATCAGGCATCCAAGGAAGGAATAATTGCTCAGCGTTAGAACAAAAGCTAACGCACAGCCAAGTACAGCTCCGTTTAGAGTTATACTTTTTTTCCTGTACCCGTGCACTGCTATTATAAGAGGTATTAGACATGATGCCAGCCATCTCCCTGGAGATATCACTACTGGTTCTGAAACATCATATTATAAGAAAAATACTCATGTTTTATAATTATCTACCTGTTTTGTCTATAACAAATTGTTACGTATAACTAAGATTATATATTAATCACCAGGCGCATTAAGTTCAAAGTTCGCAGACAAAGATAAGTAAAATAAATAAATACATTACCGTCAAATCCTTCGTTCTTCGATAGGAACTTTGAATAAACCAAGTTGATACTCCACATTGACATCGATAGGGGTATCGCCAGGGCGCACAAAAGAACATTTATTAAATGTTCATCTTTTAAAATTTTATTATTTATATTTATAACCATTTTTATACCTTTCCGAACTTTTTCGTGAACAAATTATTACAAAAAAAATCTTTTAAATGACAGAAAGTACAGGAACGCTGCACAATATATATTACATCCTACTTAATTTTATTAAAAAGTGTGCTTCAAAATGGAAAATTTAAACGAACATTTAAAATATTGGAGAAAGTTAAGCCCGGTGTTAATTTTCACAGTAACCTATTAAACTATTTATTTTATTTTGATTGGTCAACGTCAAACAAACGTCAACCTTTACAAAATATTGTAAGTGATGTGATGTAACGTTGTGTTTAAAATGTTTAAATGGTACTATGGTAATACCACGACCTTGACTTGACGTTGAGGCTTTGAATATTTATTAATATATTTTTTTATTTTTCACCTTTGAATCGTCGTTTCATTTCACCTTGTGTTTGATTATTAAAATAAGAATAGTTAAGGTGGTTGCTTCAAGGTAGCCCGCGAAATTCAATTTTACTTACGTTTTTTGCAATTTGCAGGTCATTGTCGGGTTGTATGTTGATGAAAAATGAGTCGCGCCAGTAACACGTATGTAGTTACAGAATCACAATCATGAAAAACATCAATATAACCCTGTAAGTCCATTTCATCCTATTAAATATCTTTTTCATGAAATATTCATTGAATAGGATAACATGAACTTGGGGAATAGAAAGAGACAGCGAGAGTGAATGCGTGGCACTCGAACGCATGCGCTTAGTATACTGTAGTTCACTAAAAATCAATTTCTACCCCTTCCTATTTTATTTCCACATTACGAAGTTTCACTTCTTCCGCGCGGAGGGACTCCACGCACTATTTTTTTTTTGCTAGCGTACCTGGTATCCCACTGCTAGGCAAAGGCCTCCCCTTTCTCCTTCCATACCTCTGTAATTTACAGGTCAGTGTCAGGTTGTATGTTAATGAAAAATTGGTTGTCTGGAAATTTGGTTTACGGACGATAGTTTAACGTGAGTCGTGACAACGTCATAAAATCGAGTGGAAGAGAGAAATTACCTATATAACCTAACCTCTTAGCTCCAATAATAACATAGCCTTGTCAATATCTGACAACGTACAATGAGCGTAACGGGACACTTTTTCGTGCATGCAGCCGGCGTTTATTAGACGTTGTCACGCCAAAATGAGTCGCGCTAGTAACACTTATGTAGTAACAGAATTACAATCATAAAAGTCATCAATACAACCCTCTAAGTTCATTTAACACCAATAAATGACTTTTTCATGAAATATTCACTGTCGTTATCGTCTAATTTCTTGTCTATTGCATAAAAATGGTTGCGTATTACGTAATTTTAGCTCAATATTTAGCTTAAACTGATGTTTTGGGTTTTTGAACATTGTTTTTATTCTGTTTATAGTGATGTGCTAGAAGCTGTAAGAGTAATCGAAAGTTTTTTTTTAATCACGATTGACTTTGTATACTCAGGCTACTTAGAAATGAAGCAAAGAATTCCAATGAAATGAAAATTTAATAAGACAAACCAAAGAGATATTTATCTGTTCCTTACATTTTGAAGAAAGTTCATTCAACAGTTACAAATAAATATATTCTATTTTATTCAGAACACTTGACGTTGGAAGATTGAGAGACGATGCAGTACCAATAAATGTTTTAAATATTGTTTGATTTTTTCATTTTTTTTATTTTAAAAGATTATAAGTCTGAGTTTTTAATAAACAAATAAGTTGATCAATATTTACATTATATAGAGACTACAAATAAAACAAAAATAATGCTAAAAAAAGGGAATTTTTTCATTGTTTCCCTATACAAAGTGCAATCCAATTGACCTTCAAAAAATCCCGAAATGTGGTCATTGAACTCATAATTATGTATAAGTTTTACTAGGGACCAACCCTGAAATCGATAATTATTAAAGTCAGCTTATCTATACGTTTTATCAAGTTTCGTGAACACAGAATTATGGATAAGCTGATTTTTTTTTGAGTGTTTGCTGGTTTGATTCCTTAATAAAAGATATGTATGTACAGACGCCAGGACATCTAGCTACTACAATCTGTCAAATTTCTTTAATAAATTTTCAACTTTATCTCTAAAGCATTAGGTTCAAGGTTGGTAGGGAAAATTGACAGTTTCGGGTTGGTTGACCTACTGGCGTCTGTACATGATACCGATCATGCCATTGATTTTCGATAGGTGGTCAAAAAATATTTTAATTTGTGCATTTATTCAATAATTCTCTTCTCCCGTTCTCTTTCGCCCTTCTTCATCTCACAAAGGTTAAAACAACCCTTACGAATAAGTGGACTATGAAATGGAATATGTAAAAGTTATAGAGAAAACTTTTTCGATATGTACGTTTTATCGATATCTTTTGATGAAAAGCTAAGACTAGTACAACACTATTCGGCCATGTTTGGTTACCGTAGGTATGCACGTTTTTTTCGTAGGTATGGCAGTTCCTTAGGATTCCTTATTCAGAGGTTACGAATTACGGAGAACTCAGTCAGTCCCGTTTGTGTTTTAAGTCCATGGTTAGCGGTTTGATTGGCATAATTAATGATGGAGAGCATGGACATAGAGGAATTCGCTAGTGACATTATTGACAACAAAGACAAATAAACTCTCAGTCCGCTAAATACCAATACTTAAATACGATGTTTAAAAAAGCTTTTTTACGGTACGCACGACTACATCATAAATACTTCTTTAAAATCTGATAACAATATATAAACTTGAAAAGTGTGTCAACAATTTCAAATAGTCGTGTCACAGAAAATCAACTAGTTGAGCAATACTATCGAGCAAGTATAGTATCACATCTCTACTTGTCAGTGTTATGTTATGTCAAATCACAGAACATTTAAATGTCAAATTGAATAAGTGGAGGAACTTTTTTGTGTTCGATGTGGAAATGAAATAAAATATTTGTGTAAACCTTCCGGTGATACAAAGTTTTAGTAATTATGAAGCCACTAATAGATTTCGATGAGTGTCTCAGAGATTCTCCCAAGTTTAGGTATTGTGAAAATTGTAATCAATAAAAGTTATTCATAGAAAGTGAAATTTTGTACGTGTTGTGCGTGCTAATTGATGTATAAGCCATCCTGTTTGTTATTGTAGGGAGCAGCTGGAAACTGAGGAAGCCAGTATCGACTCATTGGAGCAAAAACTTGATAAAGTTCTAAAAGCATGCTCTGTAATGATAGACTCTGGCAAAATCTACATGAGTCATAGAGGGTGAGGATTGTACTCCTTTCTTTTTTGTTTGTATAGTTTTTCTCACACGCCGCGGTACTTCCGTAATCATAGATCAATACATCATTAGCATTAAAATTCCTAACTGGCTTACTGGTTACATGATTGTTCTTCAGAACAATGTGTCCTAGTTTCATGAAGTATAAAGTCATTGTTAAAATACCTTGATTTATTAGATAGGATAATGTTTTGAGTACACTTATTTTTTATCAGATTAAGGCAAGAAGGAAATACAACTAGTGTGGTTGTCATTTCTTCTAATCATTATGTTATCACTAATTTGCTAAAATGACTTAAATCATAAAAGATAAGAGAAGGTACTGAACTTTACTTATTATTAATATAATAATCTCTTCATTTATAAAAAATATCAGGTCACCATGTCAAATTTTTAATACAATTGTAAAAGTTAAATCATCAATATTTTTTTTTTATATTAAGAAAGTTAACACAACCAAAATAGCAATCATTTTCTCAAGAACAACAGGTAGGTATTTCAAAATAATCAGTTATTGTTTTGAAATAATTATCATAACAACAAGGTTGTTCTAAGTACACTGCAATGTTCAGGAATGTAATTGCATTACTGTACTGGTTATTAAAACATATTTTTAAACAATGCAATTTACCAAGTTGTGGGAAACACCTGTCAGTAGTTCTGTAAGACATTGTCATGATTAAATCATCGATACTAGACATGAAACTCATGGTTATCATGTGCAAAATTTCAGTAGAGTACATGTGGGGGGAAACAAGCTATTATATATATATTATTATGAACTTCATAACAAACTTATATGTCCGAATAAATGTATAAGGGGATGATGTATACTGGGTGAATTTTTCAAGTGGGTGTGAATGTCCAAATCTGAAACTATGAGGAATAGCGAAAAATACTCAAACGAGTCCCGGGCTTGATTTTGATGAAAAGTAAAAATGTATCATTGTATTTTTTTATCAATATTCCTAGCCAGGAAATTAACCCATAGATTTTGGAAAAACAAAAGGTTCAATTAACTAATTTAGCACCCTAAACATAGCTCTATTATTATTGTGATTTTAGCACATTCACAAATGCACTATGGGACCTAACAGGAAGCTTTGCCGAGGACCCACCAGTAATGGCAACCCTCAACAGAATGATACACTCTTTGCAAGAGATGAACAAATTCCACTCTATCCTGCTTGACCAAGTGTCTCGAACTGTGCTCAAGAATCTCACTGCTTTTATTAAAGTGTAAGTATTTTTATTTATTACTGAAATTGAGTCGATGGAATACTGTGAAGAATCATTGATTTGCAAACAAAAGAAGTAAGTATGAAATCTCCAACACGTAATGAGCAGGCTTGATGATCAATACTATAACCACCTTTTTTTTCACCAGCTGTTGCCCACGACATATGTTCACGTGAAATTATTATAAAAAAAATATTACTTCCCTTTTTTAAGTGGATTTTGTTAACAATTTAAAGGTTTTATTTTTTTGCACAGAACCCTAATTATTTATCTCAAATGAAAGTAGCCGAAAGTTAGACCTTATAACATCAGTTTTCTGCCAGTACAAGTCCCATCAAAATCGGTCCAGCCGTTTCGGAGATTAATCGGAACAGTGAGACAAAAATTAAAAAAAAATGTGTTTTTGTTATAAGTGCCGTATATATTTTCATATGCATTCAGTAAAAAGCTGTTATTTTGATATTACAAACCGACACTTCAATTGTATTTATTTGTATAGATAATCATTTCACGCGAACGAATGTCGCAGGCAACAGCTAGTTTTTTAATATATAAAAAAACTGGCCTAGTGCGAGTCGGACTTGCGCACGAAGGGTTCCGAACCATAAACCAAAAAAAACATGTTTCTTTCTGTCTGTCACCAGGCTGTATCTCATGAACCGTAATAGCCAGATAGTTGAAATTTTTACAGATGATGTATTTCTGTTGCCACTATAACAACAAATAATAAAAATATAAATTAATTAATAATTAAAGGGTGCTCCCATAATATATAAGAAACACGTACCATAAACTGAAAAAAAACCCGTTTCTTGTATAGGAACCCCCTTTAATTACTAAATAATTTCAAACAAGGTTTATGAGATACAGCCTGGTGACAGACAGACATACATACGGATAGCGGAGCGTACCCTTTGGGTACAGACCCTAAAAAAGATATTTAAAACGAAATAGTTATGAAAGTACAGTTCAATTATTTGTAATAAAATAAACCCTATCCGTCATAATTCTATGTTAGCTAATTGCCTAATTCTTTCAGGTTATGGGTTGACTCCTATTAGTAACTAAGTATAGGAAAATAAACAGCTTTATTTTTAGTTTTAATGGTTTTGAGCTGAGATACATAATAATATTTACCTTAAAGTTCATTGATATGGCAGTTACTCTGTTGAAGTATTAAATTTGATGGGAGTCGTAAACTTATTTCAGGAATTATGGTTTTTTCATCACTTGTGAGATTGTGATGGTTTACAGATTCCTAGTAACGTAAGGCAAGGGCAAGATGGTTTTTTTTTCGAAGAATGGAGTCTTGTTAACTTGAGAATATCGAAGTTCCTAAATAGGTTCAAAAAGGCCGAAAAGAGCCGAAAAGTGGCGACCGGGAACCGGAAGACGTTGCGTTGGAAGGCCTCCCACTAGGTGGACTGATGACCTGATGAAGGTTGCGGGCCTTGCGGGGATCCGCTGGATGCGAGTCGCACGGGACCGGTCAATGTGGCGACACTTGGGGGAGGTCTATGTCCAGCAGTGGACGTCTTTCGGCTGAAATGATGATGATGATGCAATAGGTTCTTTAAATGGGAACATGCGAATGGTATAGAGGATAGCGATTTAATGGCGATACACCTCTTGCTTTTCAATGAAATGAAATACATATCAATAAAATCCCTAACTTATTACAAAGCTGACTCATAAAACTGATTCATAGCAAATTAGCATTGCCGTCACCCCACTTCCTCCATGATTACAATACATATTACAATCAATCTCCATTTATCACATTGAATAGCTTTTATTTTGTTACAGGGATATCAAAGGTGTCAAAGAAAGTAAAAATCACTTTGAAAAAATCTCAAATGATCTGGATACAGCTTTAAATAGAAATTCACAGGTATGTTATAACTATTAGGGAAATATATTAGAATGATGATGTTATCTAGCCGATTTCGGCCACAGCGACTGCAATCGATGGCTTTCTAGGGAGGTTGTCGTGAGCTTTGGTGTGCTCAAGTGGCTAGCATATCCAACTTTGGCCGAAAAACTCGAAATATTAGAATACTAGTCAATCACTCAAAAACAAACAGGATAAATAAATTCTTGGTCAATATGTTTTTTTCACATTTAATAAGTAAATTCAGTTGCATAACTTCGATCTTTTAACTCTTTTAATAAGGATTCTTGTAAAAAAATAATATAAATCTGCCGTTAGCTTCAGTGATAATTAATTTAATGACAATCAAAATCATCATCCATTTACCAAACTTGGAATATATGAATACTGACGCGAAAGCGTCTTGAGCCTGCCAAAGAGCTGTGTCTTTTGTCTACGCAATAAAAGCGAAAAGGTTTCTCTCGGTTGGTCCGGATACCGTGACTAGACACCGCGCCGTACGAAATACAACAAATGGCTCAAGCCCAAGGGACCTTGAATAAAGATACATATTTTCCAGAAATCAGATGTTTTTACTGTTTTTATGTTCTATTTTACCCGTACCAATCGGTACCAGTTCCTTGCCGAATTCTCCGTACTGGAAACTTCTTAATGCAAGCACCTTTTTCTGTGGCTATAAGTGTGACTCCCTTCGCACACATCGAGCTACTACAATCAGTAAAATTTATTTAATAGAATTTCAACTTTATCGTTAGAGCATTAGGGTCAAGGTTGATTGGGAAAAAATTATAGTTTCGGATAGCTTGATGTAAAGACATGTTACATCTACCAATCCGCACTGGGCCCGCGTGGTGGATTATAGCCCATCCCTCTCATAGAGAGCAGGCCTGTGTCCCAGCAGTAGGAACATTATAGGCTGATGATGATAGCTTGATGTGCTGGCGTTTGTATTAAATCCTGAACATTTGTGACTAGGTGTCGCGGCACAAATGTGTGGAAGTGGAGGAGGTGATGAATCTCTTGCTGGCGACTCGCTCGTGCTTCCGTCACACTGCCCTCGACCATGTACAGAAGATCACCATGCTGCAGGCCAGGAAGCGCCACGAGATAT
Organism: Lycophotia porphyrea; assembly: GCA_950005105.1. Lineage (NCBI taxonomy): Eukaryota > Metazoa > Arthropoda > Insecta > Lepidoptera > Noctuidae > Lycophotia > Lycophotia porphyrea. The sequence continues at coordinate 7,837,833 of OX465396.1, forward strand.
TGGCCACGGTGAGTGCTATATTTTAACCTATTAAGCAGGCCGTGCAGTTTTTTCTATACTACGTTTTCAATTACGTTTGTTTTTTCTAGTTTTTTCTGTCCCACTCTCAGAGAGCAGTGGTGGCCCAGTGGTGGCGGCCCCGACTTACGAACAGTAAGTGCGTTCGAAATTTCGAACCCAGGGATGCGCATTACTTTGTGTAATTTATTTCATCATCACTGCTCTCTAAACGGTGAAGGAAAACATCGTGAGGGAACCGGCATCTGCCAACCCGCACTGGGCCCGCGTGGTGGATTATAGCCCAATCCCTCTCATTGAGAGGTAGCCGTTTGTCCCAGCAGTGGGAACATTATAGGCTGATTATGCTATGCTATACTGTCCCACTCTAGGGCAAAAGCCTCCCTCCACTCTTTCCATATCTCACGATACCATGTTTGAAATTTAGTTTAATAAAAAATAACAAAAATATATGCGTGTATGCGCCATACATAAAGTTTACACTAAAATTTCAATCATTTTTATGACGTTGTCAATAGAATTAGCCATTCTGAAGAGAAAACATAAAAAACTCATAATTTTAAAAAAAAAGTACAATCGATACTATTTCGTAACAAAGATTCGAGCCGCTCCTATAAAAATCCAACAATTTAAATCTTAATGCAGACAGCTTATTTTCTGCGTAATTTATATGTGCGTATGTGAGCGCAAACGAAGTAATTGCAAACTTCCATAATTGCAGTAAAAAAAAAGATGCAAGGAATGTCCGTGAGGGTCGCAAGTGCAATGTGTGATCCGCTTTAGATGGCAACGTTTTCTTTATTATTACTCTTCCCACATAGGTTTTCAAACGCAACAATACGTGATAAATCACGAAAATTAAATGTTATCAGTGTAACATAACACTGAGTTTTACGAGGCAAGCGCACTGGCACGCGGTCATTGTTTAATTATTTCTCTTTTAGGGTCCCGTATCCAAAGGGTGTATATGGGTTCTGTATCTTTTTAAACCGTAATAAGAATTTCCTCTTGAAATATTCATAAACAAATAAATTCACAGAGTGTGTTATAGGTACTATTTTTGAAGTTATACTTCTTTAGGCGCGTTATGAAAAAATGATGAGAGTGAAATTTTAAGATGCGCGCACATCTGTGACACAAAATTAACAGTATGAAGTTAGCTAGTCAACATACACCCTGAAGTTAGCTTAGTGTCAGATATTGACAAGCCTAGGTTTTTCATTTTTAATCTACTGCTGGCTGAGATAAGGCGACAGATACTTTTTTTAAAAAGAAGTATAACTTCTAACGCGTGTACATAAGTACACACACACACTTTTTTTTTTTTAATATAAAACAAATAAAAAAAATTATAGTAGGTATATACAAGGTGTAACATAATAAACGCAAGACCTCTAGTGTGGTGTCTCAGACCATGAAACTGAACAAATTTGTTCTATGAATTTTGGAAATTCATTACTTTTTTTTAGTTTTACCATACATGTTGATCACCTGGTTGCGTCAGTTCCTATACAAAGTCTAATTTTTTGTTTACGAATTTCAATAACTCGTAAACAAAAAATCGACTGACTGTGTGTTCAGATATACACACAAGATAAGTGATAAGTATTTCACATAATTCTGTCTATAATATTAAACGGCATATTTATTTAAAAAGAATCGTACTGTGAACGGAACCCTGGCCGGATTGTATATCAAGCTCTACAATATTCTCTTCTCCATGACGATGTTTATGTTATCTCAATACTGTTATCATGCAATTAAGTTTAAAAAGGAACATATTTTTATTGACTTGATATTACGCTTGCGATGCGAATGAATGCGAACAAGCAAAGGAATATCATAACGTTCGTGATAAAAGATAATAATAGTTCAGGCTTATAGCTGTCGTAAAAATACGTAGCATCATCGATTAAGAAGCCTTGCGGATATTGGCACTACGTAGGAAACTCCGAGAATAACCGTACCAGTCGATGAAAAAATATGTAGACTGCCTTTTTGGTCTACTAGCAAGCTCCACTGCTGAGCATGAAGTTCTGGGTTGGATTCCCAGGTCGGGCAAAGTGTTATTGGGTTTTCCATCAGGAATTATTCAATAGCAGCCACGACGGTGTCTTGATTGGTAGCTGGCAGTGACGAAGGTTCCATAGAACTCGATTCCTACCGGCTTCCCTTTGAAAATGGCACAATCAGTATTCTATAGACGAATAAGTACATATGTAATACATTAAAGATATATACTCCGGCTTCCCTCTTACAAAAATTGACCCTTCGCTACTGGTAACTGGTTAGTGGCAGTAGGCCTTCTATTACATGTGGGTCTTGAAAATAGCTGGTGAAATATGGGTGTATTTTAAGGGACACCTCTACCCAACTCTTCGGCGATTAGAGGCAAAAAATTATCCACAATTAAGTCATACAAATCAAGTGATACACAGCAGTGGTAGCCTAGAGGTGGGACCGTGCGTCGCACTGGTAAGTCATAGGTCTCGAGTTCGAACCCAAGACAAACACCTCTGATTTTTCATAAAACTATTTCTTTCTTTGGTGAAGGAAAAACATCGTGATGAAACCAACATGTCTGAGAGATATTTCTTGACGGCATGTACAGCCAAGTCAGACGCCCATGGGTGGCATCAAGACTCTGACACCAGGTTAGGCGCTAACATCACGATGAAGAAGAAGAAGTCAAATTATGCTATTGCGATGCGACATCACAACAGCTATGACATTTGAATTGTGTTTTTTAACATTTTTCGTTCGAGAAACCGGGCTGCTGGTGTTTTTGAGAGACACCCCAGTTTCAGTCAGTTTATTCAATTTGATCCGTCATATCGTATCAAGTGATTTCAATGAGTTATTTTCGGTCAACCAACTTAAACAATCCAATCATAACATAATATTCTAATAATATTTTTTTGTAATAAATTATACTGGCTGACGGATGAGTCGAGCAATCGAATGTTTTAAAACGTAATAGAAACTATAATTACAAACATATTTATTGCAACGCAACGCGTAGCATGTTGGTTCCGGTTTAGTTGCATACCTATATGGAGACGAGCTATGTTTGTAGAGTGCTTAAACAAAACGTTACAACACGCCTGTTATCCCTGAAGGGTCCGGCAGGGGTGTACCTGTAGAAGGTACTCCTACTTTTCGCAAGCTATGTTTATGTCCCTTGTAAAATCATCTGCTTAGCCTTTTCCCAACTATGTTGGGGTCGACATCCAGTCTAACCGGATACGGCTAAATATAAGAATTTTACACGGGGCAAAGTTGCCTATCTGATCTGATATGATATTAATGTAAGATTGGTTGTCAGACTTTCGGGCCACTGACTACTTACCTGTAACGACTGTCAAAGATCTACAAATGACAGCGGGGACCAACGGCTTAACGTGCTTTCCGAGGCACGGAAGAAACTCGTTATGTTATGGGTGGTCACCCAACCACGGACCAACCTAGGCAAGCGCGGCTTAACACAAAGATCGATCCGAACTACTGTTATTATTTAACCACGAGCCTATTGCCACCAACCAGGCATACATCCAGATTCCGCGCCGGGTGCTACTAAGAAATATCTGATGACATAACTCTAAGAATGCTTTGCTCGACCTGAAATCGAACCTGAGACTTCATGTTCAGCACTAGTCCTTGTGGCTACTGGACAAACGAGGTGGAGAGTAAAAGGAGAGAGTTAATGGTGAAAATTGCTAAGTCATCATCGTCTTCTTAGTCGTTCCTTAACTATGTTAGGGTCGGCTTCCAGTCTAACCGGATACATCGGAATACCAATGATGATTGTAAAGTGCAGTGAATATAATAAACAAAGGCATAGTTTCTATCATTTCACGAAATCAACACGCCATGTGCCGATTTTCCTCATTCTTAAATCATAATTGAATTAAATTTAATCATAACTTGAGTAAAAACTAGTCGCTCATTGTGTAAAATATTAAACAGCAGCAAAAAATTGTACACCAACCGATTTATTTAATGTGCTGTTTTTGGCAGCGTCATGCTATTAGTTAAGTTTCTAACTAAACACCACAAAATGTTTTGAATTATCTGTAACACTATTGTAAAGGAGATAGACATGTATCCCATTAACCCAAACGGTTCCAGTGCAAGGCATCCTTCCACAAAGGCAATATAGACAAATTCACCAACTAGCAAAACAAAAAAAAACACTATTTACCATACCAGTCAGTGTCAAACAACATTAGGAAGACAATAATCACGCTCCACTCCGGGACAATAGGTTAATAACCGTAAGTAGCGAGTTTTGCACAGCTATCCATAGCAGCTGCCCCCACTGCCTAATTCTGCCACAACCGTCACGGTCGACCGGCCTGATGTGCTGTCCTTAGCATGTGCGCGTGAACACGACATTTGAGGTGCACCTACTTTCACTGTCACTTGTTTCCGTGATTCTAGTATTGAAGTTGTGACTGGATTTAGTTTATAACGGTATTAAGTTTTATTTCTAGATTATGTGTTTCGCAATACATATTCTCTACCCGAAGGAGACTGTATCCGACTCTCATACATATTAGGATAATACTAATTGTACAGCATCTTCGAGAACCTGGCGAAACATATAGCAAATCCGCATATATCTTTTCCAATTCCATCAAATCCTGAAAATATGGTAGGACTTGGAATTAGGAATTATCCATGACTAGAATAAACCAAAAAAGGGGTGAAGATCGGAGCTCACGAACTCTATTGACCTTTCCTTCATCAGTCACCAGCTGAGCGCCTTGGGTTCATTGTGCCTTAATTGAGACAAGCTAGGGGTCGCTCGCTATTCAAGAATGTGGAATTATTTATAACACGTCGCCCAGACCGTCCCAGATTTCACCGATACTTGTTAATAAACTGCTTTTAGGTCTAACTCATTTTGAATAATAGCCAATGTTCGTATCACAAGATTTCCTATTACTAGCTCGCGATGTAAATAATGCCTGCATTAAATATACGATCAAGGACAAACCAGTGAGGTGAAGCGACTAGCGTGTGTGGACCATAAAACAATACGTTGTTTTTGAAATGCTCTGGCAACGTACGTAAGATAGACTTTAAAACACACATCTAATAACATTCTTTAGTTAATATTCTTACTAGGTTCTGTCGCATAATTTGTGAGAACTGAGAGACTGCTTGCCGCTGTGCATGTGTGTGTTTATCACGCATATTAATTTAAAAAAAAAAACATGAGTCATAGGTACGTTTTGTTTACATCACATAACGTGATGTTATTGTATAAGGTCGCGTTTTAGAAAATGTAATTGCGACAGCCAATTTCATATTATTTCGTTATGCAACGTTTTAGCATTGTTTTATGAAGTTACACGGCCGGTACCCCATATTTATTTTATTTAATGATATGTTTGGTATCTTAATTAAAAAATAATGTTTATGTAGCAAGGAACCAAATCTTAAGATAAATCTCAAGTCCCTGGTTTCTTAATAAAACATAAATAATTGGCAGGAAGTGATACATTGCTTAAACAATGTCCTAATAAGGTGTTCTTTGAAAAAAAAAATGTTTATCATGCTCACTTCCTTGATAAAGATAGCGCGTATCTTTTACTAGTTGTTCATTTAGCACTATTGACAGTTATCATTTTCAAGTTGTCTGTTTTGCAACGCACCTCTAGTTTGCAAGTCTGACCGGCTGCACGACTAATCTGGCGATGGCGTCTTCGAACGACAGTTATGTATCGTGTTGCTAAAGGTGGAAGTGTTTTTGTTGTATTAAAATAACAGTGTTCATAGTCTATTAGTTCTGTGACAAATCAGTGAATAGATAGCTTTGTGCAATTTTGGAACTGGAATTTTGGAACCTGTCACCTGCCAGGTAGGATTGTTTTAATTTTGTTAGTATGGTTGTCAATAATAAATATTTACGCAAATAGGGATGTGATTAGTGAAAAAATATGTAAAGGAAGAATTATTTTTCTTTTTAAAAAATATTTTCGTACGTGCGTATTTTGTTTTAACGTACTAAATACCCGTCGCGAGCGTCGTACGCACTAGACCATAAATCCTTATAAGCCGATTATGGCACAAGTGCGCAGTGAATTGTATTAGATTCAGCAAATAAAAATAGCCGTACGAACCAACCTACCTACGTGCAGATGAGCTCCCAGCAAGCACTTAAATAGGGCGTTAACAGATACCAAAAAAAATAATACCTTTATCTTTAAGAACTGTGTAAATGAACGATATAGATAATTAGCATAACATTTTGACTCACTTCTAAGAAGGTAACACACTGACTTCATTCAGTGACTCATTGGGTAAATCGCGTGAAAACGTTGAAAAGGAAACTAACAATCAAACTTGAAATAAATAATGTTTTTTTTTTCTTTGGCAACTGAGCCGATGTCGACTGAAAATAATGTTTTTATACGTGTGTATTCAGGTCAGCTGATGTCAAACATTTTATTTAGATTTCGTGCTTGGCGTCATTAATTCAAATTGTAGTTACCAATAAGATTATGTACAGACGCCAGCAGGTCAACCTACCCGAAACTGTCAGATTTTCCAACCTTGAGCCTAATGCTACAGCATTAGGCTCAAGGTTGGAAGTTGGAGATAAAGTTTAAAATCTATTAAAGAAATTAGAAAGATTGTAGTAGCTTGATGTGCTGGCGTCTGTACATATGTACGTAGATAATGATAGTACGTTCAATTTAGACATCCAAGTACTAATGTCAATGTGTAAAATATGTCAACAGGGGTGATTTAGGGTAAAGACACCCTTGTTTATCCGAAACATGGCTCATAAATGTTTTATATCCATAGTAAACAAAAAACGGCTGCTATGCTATGTGTGTATCTCATAAAAAAGACTCGTTACATGTCTAACAGGAAATAAATAATAACTGCTAGTTATGCTGTATTGTACATATATCTATCTATCATATTCAGATAGTTTTGCGCCAATTACCTCGGCATAGGTCCCGGCTGTCATTTGTAGATCTTTGACAGTCGTTACTGTTAGTCAGTGGCCCGAAAGTCTACCAGGCTTACCAAGGGGTATCGTACTACCCAGTTACTGGGTTTTGGAGTCGTTTTATGTAAAATACTTATTCAGTTATATCCGGTTAGACTGGAAGCCGGCTCCAACATAGTTGGGAGAAGGCTAGGTAGATGACTTCGCTCTGGCTAGTGGCTAATTCTAGGGTTTTACCTTGATCAGAAAAAGAAAAACTTGGGCAATTAGGTACTGTAATAATTGCGCCTTATTCCAAAAACCACTGCTTCCGAATTCCAACAAATCGTCAAAAATATTTCTGCTCAATGTGATTTTGCGTTTGTTCATAACTAATCAATAATACAATAATGCTCGTTTTAACGGGTAACCTGGTCACCATAAACCATTACATTATCACAGTACATATCTTCGGGGGCGTGGAGTTCATTGTTTGACGTCATTCAGTTGTTTTATAACTGTATTGTATTTATCTTTAGCATAATCCTATTATGTAATAAATAGTACACTATTTTGCCCTTTACTTATATCAAATACCTGCCGTAGTCCTCTGTGATTCGTCTCACGTAGACCAATCGCTCCAACAAATTACAACTATTAACAAATTTTACTCTTTTACTGAAAAGGGAGTATTCTTTTGTATTTTGCTTGAGCCATCGATAGCCCATAGCTATTCGCTTCTTTGCGCTGGGACAGATGCCTCATTCGGGGTTGCGAAAGCGTTGTAAGAGTATCTCCTAGGCATTCGACTCATCGGGCAGAAGGACCGTGGGGTTTTTGTCTGTCATACCCCTAGTTCTTCTTAGACGGGAGTATCCAAGAGGGATCATTGTATTAGCAGGGTTATATTTGTATAGTCAAAATAATGGGTATGCCCCAGGGCATTTGCGATTTTTTTTGTAGTTCTGGACAACACCTGGGAATCTTCTCGATATTGGAGGGTTACGGAGATATTGGAGGTCAAAATTGCAAGTCTTTCACTACTTTTTTTAAAATGAAGTTATTAATTTTATAACTTTACCTTAAATACCTCCATGAGTTCCATGACCCGGGGTCATACTATAATATACCACTCAATACATCCATCGGCACAATGTCTTGAGTACTTTACATTGAGTCAAATTTTTCACGCCAAAAAAAGTTATTTCCAGCAATAATTTTTATGGAGTTACTTAGTTTGATGTACACCTTATACAAGGGTAATACCTTATAATGTCTGGAAAGATGATTCTATCAATAGATGCTTGTAATATTTTTGGCTATAGCTGCCCATCTATTACAAAACAAACAATACCTACGCAATGGTAACGGTATATTTCAATACCATACATGTATTACGACTGTATGATATAAGAATCGTAATTATCTATTGAACAGGCAACCAAGGATATCCGAAAATATTATCGACAAGACTATTGTGTGTCGGTGGACTCGGTGGTATCACCAACTTTTTTTGTTAGTTAAGTCGTATTATTTCAGTTGATTACTTAGTCTAGAAAGATATTTTTATAGATTAATCTATCTTCCGGGATGTAGCTATATCCCTAGGGATAGATCCCTATAGATTAATCTATCTTCCGGGATGTAGCTATATACCTATATATCTATGCGCCAAAGTTGCCTGATTTTTTTTAATGTTATGTTATGTTTTAACTATCGTTCGGCGGCAGATACTACAACTGAAATTGTATTTGGGGTTACTTTCATGATCACAGGACAGATTTTTGTGTGTTAATGTTTGGTATTTGTGAGCTATGAGATAGATATTTTATTCAAGCTCATAATTTAACTTACCGACAGATTTCGTATGATACTTTATTATGTTGCGAATTACTGAATGTTCTAAGTAAATTGAGCTCGCAGTGTAGCCTGCGTTTAAGACTACTTTCCCGATAATCATGACGGTAAAAGTAAATAAATATATACCGGTGTTCGATGTAAAAAAATATGTAAAAGATTATATTCAAGATAAAATACGGTCATATCGGAGAACAGGACACGGAGAAGAAAGCCCACTCGCCAATTTCATAACGTTTCGATCGTGACTTTCACCGAAGTGTTGTATAAATAAAAACTAAAGCAACGGGTCACGACTCACTGCACTCAATTCAACTTTCTAAGCTTTTTAAGGTAATAAAAATCATTCACATTATATTGATGTACATATAGATATATTCTTTTATATTTTATTAACTTTGCTCAAATAAATAAAGTATAAAAGATAATATATAAAAGATAAAATTCTATCGATTCGTATTCTAAAACATCTCAACCATTTTATGCAAAGGTGGGTCAGCTAATACAGGGTGTAAACAGACTCTTCACGAAGCCGTCAACCAAGCATTATGTACATCAAACTAAGTAACGTTACACAAAAATTAGTGCTGGGAAACTATATTTTTTTTTGGGGCTGAAAAATCACGTTTACAGTACTGTAGGACTCAATGTAACGCACTCAAAACATTATGCTGATGGATGGATTGAATAGTGAGGGGGTTCTGGAAAAATCTTACATTAAAAACATGTATTTACATTTTGAAAATGTTGGAACTTTGACCCTCAATATCTCCGTAACTAGAAGGTTTCCAGGTATGGTCTAGAACAAAAAAAATATCGCAATGACGGGGAGAACAAGTGCCTTTCGGCTTCGTTAAGAGCTGTGTACATCCTTTAGATATCTATCACTCACTGTACAGTTACATTTAGGTTACGGCAAGGTGTGGTACTGTGGCCTATGTTAGTACTGAAATAGAGGGAATATTATTTATTATTTAACACTACTACACTAAAGTGCTCCAATAGCGTGCGAAAATGTCTTTTATTATGTTACTAATAGCTTATTTATAATTAAACTATGGTTTCGCCCGCATGGAGTTTGGTAATTGTCCCACGGGATCGTAGTACTGTAATAAAAAGTATCCTATGTGTTACCAGAATATAAACTATATTTGTGCCAAATTTCATCCAAATAAAGAAAATTAAATCCTGGGAATGTCAGACTTTTATGCAACACACACCTTTGATTTAGCAAAAAATCGATGTGTCACTTTTTGCTCACAGTCAGTTTAAATTTACTTAGTCACTCTTTGGTAACCACTGTCTTATTAACTAAATTGATAAAGGGTTTAATTGCAAGATAAGCACGTTTTAGTTCGCAATCTGAACCCACATTTAGCTGATAAGGATATGAATTTGGTTTGTCAAGTAAATAGTGACTGTACGCGCTGCTGAATGGGTCGCACACACCTTGATTGTTAGCTTGAATTGAAAGTCACGGATAGCCAAAGATGATGTTTTATTGAGTATATATATAACTACCACGTAACTAATGCTATATGAATAATGCGTGAATGAGTACAGCTGACTATGAACGCTGATTGTGTACTGTCGCTTTACAATATAAATTGTGCAAAGTGACGGAAAAGTGCTGATCTATGCAATGCGCGTGTGCCATGTACGATACATGACTCGTACAGTGACCGCGTTAAAATTAACGGTCGATTATAATTTGGCTAATTGACAAACTAAATAGACTATAGTCTTCAGGACCAAATCGCAACATACTTTTAAATCCCCGAAGGGTAAGGTTATTTTTAAGTCCCATGTTATAGGGAGCGAGCCTATTGTCATCTGAGAAATTCCGGATGATAAAACCCAATAACACTTTGCCCGACCCGGGAATCGAACCCAGAACCTCATACTCGGCAGTCGCGCTTGCGACCACTAGACTACTACAGGGGCTCCAAGTACTATCTATCATGTATCTATAATGTGTTTCTCTCCTGATATCTGAAAATGTTGTTTTTGAATTTCATTGAACGTGTTTAAGTGCCAAGGGAGCGACGAATGTATGGAAGTTTAAGTACTGTCACTCGTAGAAGCTCTTTTGGTTTCATAGATAGGCAGTATCTATCACACACAGTTGTTACTTGCATTACCTATGTACTGAGTACAGTCAAGTGAAATGTTAATACGCAGTAACTTTTAAAAGTGATTTTCTCCTAATGTATTCATTAATGTCTTCACGAATATAGTGTTTTGGAAGCAATACTATTACGAAATAGGTCTTATCTCAATGTAGAAACCGCATACATTTCATTACGACTGTACTGCCAACACTTCAAGTGGTTTATGACTTATTGTGTAAACCATGTTTATCTATTTCAGTTCCTGTCGTACTTGCAAGCGTGCAACACGTATTATCATCAGGGTGCCGACCTCTCAGAGGATTTGGAGCCCTTCCTCAAGACAACCGCTGAAGATGTGAGTCATGATAGATATGTAGCTAGAATATAATTTATTTTATACCAAAATTGATATACAGCTATTTTATAATATCAAGCAAATTACATTGTAGTCAAGCCTTTTTCTAGCTAATTTATGTTTGAAAAAAGGACAAATAGAATTTAGTTTATGATAAGAAACCAATGTCGGGCTAGTCCGCTCTTCAAAGCTCGATTTGATTTTAAGCGAAAATCATTGTTTCGTCTGACCCTACTTTTTTTAAAGTGCGTTCACAGACGTAATACTCGTATCCACCTGATCAAAAACTACAAAGAATATATAACACTGTGATAGATTATTTATCGCTGTGATAACGCAATTACACTTGATCGTTTGCCCGAATTCTATTGCCTCTGGAATTTGGACAAACGACTTGTAAGAGAACGGGTCGAGTACGCTCGTCTTCGGGCTTTCGTCTTTTTCGGTTTCATGGTTTTACGTCATTCAAACTACTCTTGTATAATAAATGCATATGGTGCCCGAATTCGAGTAGTCTTTGGAACAGCCGAATACGGGCTAACGACTAAGTGTCGTTTACGTTATAATTGTATAGAAGCTGTGTAACGGCGTACAACAAAGTGTACTCAATCTATCATAGTGAGCAGTCTCCACTGAATACCATACTAACTGCACCGCACTCACTAATCAACTTTATTCCCCGTTAACAATGTACTTAAAATTGACAAAATAACAACGTCAATTGACCGTGATACACAAAGCGTTACAACGGCACGTCGTCTTACAAGAAATATTCAATCATACGAGTATTCTTCACTAATGATCACATTTTCAGATTGCAGCTATGCGTAACGACACAAAAATACTCGACAAAGAGATGGAGAACCGCCATACGATTGTAAATAGCAAAGATACGGTGCTCCCGAGTTGTAAGTCGAGCCAAGCTGAAGGGGACTGCAAAGATGGGTTGTTGAGTACTCCGTGCCTTAAAAATATGCCTCGGATGCAAGGGTATTTGTTCAAAAGGACTTCGAATGCCTTCAAGACGTGGAACAGGAGATGGTTCTATCTATACGACAATCGTCTTGTGTATAGGTGAGTTCTCGATTTTCGATTTCAAAGTCAAAGTCTAACCATTAATTTCAAATAGGCAGAGGCACTTTTCAATCTCAAATCTCACAAAGAAAGAGCATATGTTTCTAGTTACTGTTGCCGATTCGCAAAGGTAGTTTCGTGTTGGAGAGGAATGACCAATAAACTCCATAGTTACTCTTTTAAAATGTTGAACAATGTTCCAAATACACCAATTATAAAATTATATGTGAAGACGGAATAATCATGTCCTCCAATAGGTACAAAGGATTGGTATTGCGGTTTCCGATCGGACGTTTGTAATGTAGGCCAATGACGTCATACGTAGTTAATCGGTCTATTTCTTTATCTATTGTTTATTTGTTCGATTAGATTCGATAGATACGATTGGGCAAAACAATTTGCTCAATTGATTTGGTTTTTCCGCAAAACCCGTGACGGATTATTGTGGGCATCTTGAAGATTCAAGATGCCCACAATAATCCGTCACGGGTTTTGCGGAAAAACTACTGCGGTACTTAGATAAGTAAGCTAAGTTACGTGTTCATGACATAACTTCCGACTGATCATTTATTTTAATGATTCCATTATACAAATGCATGTTTGTGTGTTACTTGTGAATTAATGAAGGAAATTATCGATCTTAGTTGTCATTTTTGATCATACCATCGCTTTCGAGCGTTTAGGAAGTTGGTTGTAACCTCCTTTTATCTAATAGAATAGTACGTACTGAGAAAGTTTGGTTTTATAACTCACTCGTAATCTTCGACTTGAAACGTCACCGACAAGATGGCCTTAGATAATGGTAATCGGTTGTATTGGTATGGGCATGTGATGCGGAGGAATGACGAAAATGTCTTGAGGATAGTTTTGAGTATGAATCTGAATGGGTATAATAGTAGAGGAACGATGGAGGGACTGTATGAAGAATGATATGGCAAGAAAGAATGTGTCTGATGAGATGACGAGTAATAGAGAAGTATGGAAGGAGAAGACATGATGCGCCGACCCCAAATAAATTGGGATAAGGGCAGGAGAATGATGACGATGAAGATGCCTTAGACAAGTGGCAATCTATTTCAAAGGTTTTCACATTTCTTGTTAGACAGAACAGTTTGTCATAGAAAAATCACGAATATATTGTTTTTTTTTTTTTTCATTTTGCCCTCATCATTGTTACTGATTTAATGTCACTTTATCCAAGCCTTCGGAGTCAGAACTCTATAAAAATCATTGGTATCATTTCTGAGGCTATTGACCAGCTTTGTTTTATTTTTAGGAAAAGAACAGGGGAACTAAACGTCACTGTAATGGAGGAAGACTTGAGACTGTGTACTGTGAAGCCAGTGCTTGACGGTGAGAGGCGGTACTGCTTCGAAGTATTGTCACCATCGAAGTAAGTGTAGTATAGTTTTATACATATTTTTTTTGGCAGTTTCACAAGTAGGTATAGCATGGTATAAGGTTCCATCGAACTTGACTCCATAGGCCTGTTTCCCTAAGAGCCAGCAAAGTAGATCAACACATGCGAGCTTCTCCAGAAACATCTAACATCTGCCTACTCAATTATCTAATTTACAGTTATGTATTCTAAGTTGGTTTTTGAGTGAGCAGTAATAGTAATGATCAAATGAAATTTGAACTTTGTTATAGTTTATTGATTCAACAACACTTGATACTTGTCTCTGATTCTGAATTCAATTTAACTAACCATTTAACTTCGTCTACAGGAGTCATATGCTACAAGCGGACTCGGAAGAGATGCTCACCAGTTGGATCACGGCGCTTCAGAACGGCATCCGTTCCGCCATCCAGCAGGGTCAGAGTCGAGAGAACCCTGACACTCAGCTCATATTGGTGCCAGATGACAGGCCCTCGGAGAACAGGCACAGCGTCGCCAATGTCAGGGGAATGCGGAAGATCAGGTACATGTTTGCACAAAATGTGCTTCGCCATAAAGCAGAGTCAATCAGGGTTAATATACAGAGTGGAAACTTTCAGCGGGGCAGTCAGGGAACTACCGTAACCGTTGCAGCTACAAGAAAATCGACTTACGATTTTTTTTAAGGTAGTTCCCCATATGGAGACTATCCATAATTTTTCGTAAAATTTTGATAAACGAAAAACTTTCGAAACACTTTCTCATACATTTCGTAGGAAATCGCAGGTCATAAGAAAAAAATTGTGAAACTGACATCAAAAAAATAAAAGACAAGTGATCACGAAGACGGAAAGTTTGTAACTTTACACATATCAAGAATATCTAGAAATCATATTAATTTTATTTTTTTAGTAGCGAAAATGTTTTTGCGTTTTCTGACTTTTTAGTACTCCAACCTGGGTTGGGCCCATAGAAGTTTTTGATCAGTATTAGAAACAGGAGTGATTGGCATCAAGAACATGTTTTATGTAAACTCTTAAATCGGCCATTTTCTTGCTAACTGTAATCTTTTTTTGAAAATCTTTGAATGGAGGTCAAAATTTCAAGAAAAATTAATTATGGATAGTCTCTTAAGTCCATTTTCGTGTAGTTGCAACGGTTAAGGTAGTACTCCTTACTGCCCCGCTGAAAGTTTCCACCCTGCATACAAATTCGGGTCTGCCTGTTTCCATCAAAATAGCACGCCTGAAATGTGTAAAATAATAACTTCAAGTGCTAAGATTAGTGAAATAATTTTAAGTCCAGTGATTTAATGTGTGCGTGCGCGTTATGTTGCGCGTCGAAAATGTATCAGCGTCCTTAAAAATACGGGAATTGCTCCTCTGAAACACATTGGGCTGTTTGCTAACTTATATGTTTTGCTTTTATATTTACAATATTTCCAGGATATGGGAACAACTCCTGAGCATTCCGGGGAACAACTACTGCTGTGACTGTGGCAGCCCGAACCCTCGCTGGGCTAGCATCAATCTTGGCATCACACTCTGTATAGGTATGTACTAAATGGCAACACAAAAGGGGAGACTAGCAGAGAAGAGACTTGCTGGACCGATTGACCAATCATATTGTTTGAAATCGACATAGCTTCTCTCGTCTTGCCTATGATTGTCCTCTTTGCTCCGCTCGTCGGGCATAAGTAAACTCATTGTTTATTTCCACATCTTTTAAAAACAATTTCTTATAATATATTGAGATTGTTTTTCTTGCTGTTTTAATTAGAAAAACGGAAATATAGGTTTTGTTCTTATAAATAATGTTGTGTGTTTCCGTCTGTTCTAGAATGTTCTGGCATACATCGCTCGCTAGGCGTTCACGTTAGTAAAGTAAGATCTCTTACCTTGGATGACTGGGAACCAGAAATAATAAAGGTATTTAATTTTAAAGACTTTTCAGTCTGTTTGTTAGGCCATTTTACATAAATATCGTGATGGCAGTCTTTATTTTTTCTTTTCTTTACCGTGTGGTTAGTACCTAACCTGGTGTCAGAGTTTTTATGCCGCCCATGGGCCTCTGACTTGGCTTCGTCGTCGGCAGTCGTTATTAAGGCTCGCCCTTTCATCGGTTGAACCAATGTGACTGTATACATAAATATTGTGTATACAATTCTACATAATGACTGTACTCTTAAGATTTTCTTTGACATCACTGACATTGAAAGGAATCGTGAGAAAATCTAGACTTGTATAATAATAAGTCTGCAATTGTCATTCCGCCTTGACAAGCGGGGTGATCAAAGCTCATGGTTTCTCTTGAGAAGAGGTAATTGCCCTGTAGTGCGGTAACAGGCTGGTATTTTGAGGACCTGGTTCTAACTTATGCAGCAGTCATTTTATTGAATAATAATAATTATGACATTTAAGGTTATTTTTAAATCTCCAGGTGATGGCTGAACTGGGTAATAAAATAGTGAATTTAATCTATGAAGCCAACGCTGAAGGAACTACCATCCCAAGGGCTACCCCGGACTGTGAAACGTAAGATTTAATTTTAAAACTTTCTTGTAATATCGTTTGTTTCATCATGAAGACCTCAAGCTGTCCGGTTACACGCACTTTTAAAGGCAAGAAGTCGGCCAGTCAAAAACTAAATGAGGAATTTATATTCCCCTTCATAGCCACTCCACACTCGACAGCAAGAACCTTATTATAATAAAAATAACAATCATTGTATTTTGATGGAGTGATCATTGTAAAACTGTAAGTGCCCAAGTTTACTGTCTAATAATAAATATTTTCCCAACAGAAACGTACGCGAGACGTGGATCCGCTCTAAGTACGTGTCGCTACTGTGGGTGAAGGACCTCGTGGGCAGCAGCGGCGCGCTCAGCACTACGGACAGCCCGCTGCGCGCCGGCCGCCGCTGGTCCGTGCGCAGGGCCAGGCGCAGGTACTACATGTCATACATAGGGACTCATGCTCCGGGGATGGGTGACTACTCTACCGAGTTTCCTCCAGAAAACACTAATCCCGGCTGTCATTTGTAGATCTTGACAGTCTTTACAGGCAGTCAGTGGCCTGAAAGTCTTGACAACCGATTTTCCCAAGGGGTATAGTATTACCCAGTACGCAGCTAGACATTTGAGTGAGCATGACATTCTCTCAACTGCCAGGGCACATTCCAGTCAATGAAAGATAGCTAAATGTAAACGATAGCTTTACAATACATAGTACTCACATATGTGCTATGCAATTATTTAATACTAAGAGAATCTATACAATGCAAGGATATTTTCACAATCTTCTGTAGCTTCCACAATAACTTCACATGGTAATCAATTAGTTTACTTTATCCCTATGGTTGTGGAGCAGGACCAGCATTGAGCCAAGCATTTTTATCATCAATGTAATCTCCCAACTTGCCTTTGCCTACGTAGTGCGTTTTATACAAGATTTAAATTTTATCTCATTCAGTTGTAGAATGTAGGGAGGTATTTTATTGTAACATTTTAAACAGTACCCCATGAAAGATGAGTCTACTTTAACTACCCTGAAACCTGGGTGAACTAGTTGGTCCATATTTCTAGTATTATTGTCGTGTCTATCACCTCTTTAACTAAATAAATGCAGATTTTTTCTAACGTACATGATGTTTTCATAGATGTATTGACAAGGTACTGTCATGGTGTTAATTTCTTAAACAGTTGTCTTAGAGAATCGCGTCTACGTAGATCATTAATGGCTCTGATGGCTCTTTTCTGCAGAATAAATATAGACTCGATGTCTGCAGCCCGTCCCCATAGTAAAATACCGTATGACATAATACTATGAAAATAACTAAAATAAACTAGCCACGCGGTATCTACATCAGTAAATTGACGGATTTTAATAACAGCATATGCTGCTGAACTTAGCCGTTCTGCAAGAGATGTTAAATGAGGACCCCATTGTAGCCTTGAGGCGAGCGTGATTCCCAAGAAAACAGTTTTATCGACAAATTCTAGTTTCTCTTGATTTAATATTATGTCACAATCACTACTTTTGACATTTATTTGCGGTAAACCAATTATGGACCAGCAGTAGGGCGTTATTTACGTCGTCAAAATTTGAGGCACGTCAGTTTATCCTAGATATTAAAAAGTATCCTCAGCAATCAAATGCCTTCGAAAGGTCACAGAAGATTCCAATGGCATCTTGTGCCTCTTCCCACGCAGTATGTGTTTTAATTAAGTAACACCGGCAATCAGTCGTACAACGTCCTTTGGTGAAACCATACTGTTGCTCGTGTAAGATCTTATTGGTGTTAAAGTGGTTAAGCGTTTGATTGAGCATTATCTTCTCAAACACCTTGTTAAAAACCGGCAACACGGATACGGGCCTAAAGTTATTGGTGTCTCTAAAGTTATTGGTGTCTTTACTGTCCCCTGATTTAAAAAGCGGTATTACTGAATTTCATTAGATCCGGGAAGACCCCTTGATCCACGCACAAATTAAATATTAAGGCTAAATACGGTGCTATAGTCTCAATAATTGAGGTACAAGCTTTGATAGACATACCCCATAGATCTTCGGTTAATTTGATCTTGATTTGTTTAAAAGCTTTTATTATTCCTTTATTCATCTTTATACATATTTGTTACATTTTTAAATAATTAAATATAAAACGACATAAAAAAAAACATTTAAAAATAGTAGCCCACCGGTATCGGGAACAGGGTCCAAGCTACCGGCGGTCAGGGCTCCAGAGAGAGGAACCTCCTAACGATACGAGCCGTGTCCAGGAGTACCGCTTTCTGAATCGAGCCCTCGATCCACCTGCCTAACGAAAGCCTCCTCAAGTGTTGATCAAGGCTCTTGGCATTTAAGCCATGGGCTGATACGACTACCGGCACAATGATCGCTGAGTCCACATCCCACATGTCGACAACCTCGCGAGCTAAGTCAAGATACTTGATTTGTTATCTTTCTCGGCTTTCGCGAGGTTCATGCGGGACCGTAATGTCAACAATCATTGCGCGCCGCTCTTATCGATCCAGCACCACTATATCAGGCTTATTGGCTACAATAATGACTGGTATGGGGCTTATATGCTGTAATTTAAATTCATTCGGACAGGCTGAAACGTTCGCTTTCAATAAATTAATAGAAAGTAAGGGTGAAGAATTTAAGGTTTCTGTAATTTTAAGAGGGATACTGGTAAAGAAATTTACGAATTCTTGAGCAACTTCATTGTTAGATCTCATGAAGCCACGTGACTTCATTACTTCGATTTTTATTTCTTTGTGTTTCACTGTTTATAATTTTCCAAACCGTTTTTATTTTAATATCGGCTGATTTAATCTTGTTGCTAATGAACAAAGATTTGGCTACCTTGCAAGTGTTTTTAAACTTTACTAAAAGTTTCTGTGTTGATGTAAGGCTTAAGACCTACTTTTCCTAATACCCTGTGTTGCCCAGTCACTGAAAATAAACTTTGGCCCAATAGTTTTAGTTTTCTTTTTTAAAGTATTATTGAACTCTTTTCAGAATTCTTTTCGGTGTGCACTAGCGAAAAGAATATTTTATACAATTAATTTTCATTTTTTATAATATGGCCTGGTAAACTTAACTTGCTAATTAAATTATTATTAAATTTATCTAAATTGCTGGGTGTTATTTGTCTAGTTTGTATCTGAATTCTTTGTAATTGTATATTGGACGCGAAAGCAACGATCTGACCGCTGTGATCTGAAGGAAGGTAATTTACGATAGATTTATCTCAGTAGTCGCAGCTACAAAAAACATTATCAATACATGTGGCCGTATTTGTAGTGATTCGAGTTAGTTCAGAAAACACATTTGACAAATTAAATGATTTAAAGAGACTTAAAAATCTACTGCTATTAACTCTATTCTGTAAGATATTAATATTAAAGTCACCACAGATAATTATTGGTTTATTACCAGTTACAAGTTTTGCTAAAGCATCTTCTATTACTGACTCAAAGAGTGAGTAGTTCAGGTAATTTGGGGGTCTGTAAACGCACACTATTACATGCTTATCAAGCTCAACACAAGACAATCCAATACTATGTTTAACCGATCGATCGACTATATCTCTATGGGACTTAGATTTAATATAATTTTTAACTAAGATTAATGTACCCCCACGCATCTTAGATTTCCGGTTAAAGCAACTAACTAATGTGGGCACATTGTAATTTTCATAATTAATTAGCATTTTATAGTCTTTCAACCAATGTTCGATGAAACAAACAACATCAATTGTTTTTCCTAAAAATAACTCAATTTCTAGTTGTTTAGAAGAAAAACCTTGAATATTTTGATGAAATAATTTCAAGGAATTTCGCTAGGCCCCTTTTTTACATTTAACTATCTGAAAGCAAGAAGTATTTTCCGTTGTCTTGCTAACTAGTATAAATGAGCCGGAGTGAGCCCCAGAACTCCCATGCCAGCACATGGCAATGATTTCCTACCACTAGTTGATCCTACTTGAGAATTATCTATAGTTATGCATGAATCCTCCAATCTACAGTTATTATAAAAATGTATATTAGTATGATTACTAATGGTCGCAGTGTTAATAATATAACTAAACTTAGACATACTATTTATGTCCGTGTGAATATTATAAGCTAATAGCCTAGCTATTTTGTGTCCACATCTAATAGGTAGATACACCTTACCCCGTGACGACGTAAGTTTATCAACAATAGTGTTGATATCCAGATATATAAGTCTGTCACAATAGTGACCTACTAAGAAATGTAAATGATTATATAACATATCGCACCTTCGGTGCAACAAAGTCACAACAGCCCATTTTGTAAATGGGCTGTTGTGACTTTGTTGCACCGAAGGTGCGATATGTATGTATATAATTATTCTTTCTACTATTTAAATTTTCAAAATATGGAAAAGCACACAATACAATTTTACTACCACTTAACTTTAACAACCACATACACAGTTGGTGATATCTTCCTTTTTAATATTAGAACTATTACCAACGCATATAGTAACGGTAGTATTATGATTACATTTTTTATTGCTGATAACATTTTTTATTGCTGATGCCATGACCTGTTTGTAGGTTGATCCAGTAATTTTGGGTAAAATAAATCAGGTTATTACTGATTAATTTACCTAGCCCTCTACCTATACTATCAGAGAACATCATTTAATGATGACAATCAATACTATCCATTGATGCAAAATGACTAACCTCAGGCCGTACTACTTGTTAATCGTGAAGTGTAATGACAGGTATTGTTTCTTGGTTGATGATGCAATCATGAGCACTCACAGCTTGGGATGGGTACCCTGTTGCCTCAGGCTGGAGGGCACCAAGACTGGGTTCACTCCAATGAGAGTTCCTAAGAGTCAGTAAGTCCACTTTGTCTATCAACTCATTAGTAGCTGGAATATGCTCCCTTATTTGGTTTTTAGACCTTTCATATTTATAAGATAAATAAAGATTTTAGTGAGTGATTCAGTACCTCAATTTCAGATTGTAAGCGATGAGTGTCTATTTCATAAATATTTATGCTATCTTCCAATTTCATCTGATAATTTTTTAATCTATTAATTGGAGAAACACGATCTTTCCTTAATTGAATATTTTTTGAATAGTGCTTCTGTTGTTTCTTGAATTTATTACACTTTTTAATGATTTTATTTAATCTTGCATATTTCTTAATTTTATTTGTACTAATTTCATGGTATGAATTATGTTTTAGTAAGGAGTTTTCTGTTAGGTCTATTGTTATTATTGAATGAGGGTTACAATTAGTATTTACTAATTCATTGTACAAATGGCCAGATTCTATAGCCCGAGTATAATCCTTTTCCTCTTTTAATTTTAAAAGTTTTACATTAGCATGGATTAATTCATCCTCTAGGTCCCTAATTTTACACAAAGCCTCCTCATTCAAGTTGCTACAGTTACCGAACCCCTCCGTGACCACCCGTAGCTGATCCCGTTCATTGACAACATTCAAATAGTCCTGATGTAAGTCTACTAGCTCCCTTTTTAAGCTGGAGTTTTTGCTATTAACGTTATTGACCTCCTCCTCACTGTCGTCTATCTCCTGTAATAGTTGTTGGCATTGGAGTTTTGAGTCCTTAAGTTCTTGGAGGGCCGTTCTCAATTGTAGCTCCAGATCCTAACGGGTCCAGATCCAGGTGCCTTACGGATCATCACAGGCATGGTTTCCGGATTTATTACTGAAAATTAGAAATAAGGAAACGGTGAGAACTAATAAGATAGATCAATGAAGAGAATTTAAAGATGAAAGGGGCAAAAACAGGGAAAAAGTTTGCGTTACTCAAAGAAATGAGGTAGGCTGCTATGTTAGCTTAACAAGATTGATAATATCTAACTGAATTATGAAATTATTAATTAAATATTAAATTATTTATTCTAATTGAATTATTGGGAGCTTTAATAAGATTTTGTTATCTTAGGATTTTACTTTTTCATGAGTGGGTAGGTTGCCTAGAATAAAAACTTTGATTATGAAATTATTACTTCAAGACTTTAATAAAATAATTACCACGACCGTTACATTTAATTAATGTTGAAAGAAAGAAAACGAATGTAAACAAAAAAAACCTAAATTTAGGTGAGGTACCTACAATTTGGAAGTCGGCGTTAATCACTCTGATCCACAAAAAAGGGCCGAGAGACCTCGTGGAAAACTATAGGCCCATATCCAAATTATGCATTTTCGCTAAAATCCTGGAAAAAATTATAAACAAGCAGCTTTATGCTTGTCTTAAAATAAGCATTAGTGACCGCCAACATGGTTTCCTGCGAGGTCTCTCCATAACCACCAATCTCGTTCTTTGTGGTGACTACTTGACTGAATGTATGGCTCATCGCACACAAGTAGATGTAATCGCTTGGATCATGCTATACTTCTGCGAAAGCTATTGGCTATGGGTATCAGAGGAAATCTCTTCAGGTGGTTCTCATCTTATGTGGCCAACAGATGTCAAACTGTTGTTCTTAATGGATACACATCGAGAACTATGATTATCCCCTCAGGGATTCCACACATTATCGCTTTTGGGACCCTTGTTATTCAACATCTTTATCAATGACGTCTCTTCTTGTTTCTCTCACTCAACAGTTCTTTTGTTTGCGGATGACTTGAAGATTCTAAACGAAGTCAGAACTTATGAAGATGCTGAACGTCTCCAACATGATCTGGACTGATTCCAAGAGTACAGTATGGCCAACCGCTTAGATCTAAACGTCTCAAAATGTTATACATGTACCTTTACTCGTAAACCTAAACCTATTCTTTACGATTACAAACTAGCCAACACCTTAATAGCCCGAGTTAATACGATTAGAGACTTAGGCGTCACTTTTGATTCGAAACTTCTTTTTGACACACACATCGATAATATTATTAAAAAATCTTCTAAAGCACTAGGTTTTATTTTAAGGATATCAGCTGACTTTAAAAACATTAAAACACTCAACATTCTCTATTGTGCTTTTGTGCGCAGTCATCTCGAATATTGCTCACCCGTATGAAATCCCATTTATAACACTTACGTCAGTCGCAGAGAAAGTATTCAAAAGAAGTTCTTGAGGTACATTCAGTTTAGATCTGAAACCTATTTACCTGGTTATTACAGCCGCTGCAGGAAGTTTCACATTCTTCCACTAAATGAGCGGAGAAAAATTGCCGATATAGTATTTCTATTTAATTTAGCAAATGGTTCAACCGACTGTTCTGAATTGATGAGCAAAATAGGGCTGCGAGTTCCATCCTTCACCTTAAGGAATCATCAACCTCTATTTGTTCCCTCTGTGCGCTGTATATATCGACAAAACTCTTAAATTATAAGAGCTAGCAGGACTTACAACTCGATGTGTCAGAGTGTTGATGATCTTGACTTATTCTCCACCATTGTTCCCAAACTGAAAAAAATACTGTGCAAAAACTTTTTTGAAGTTCACTAAAACCTTTTCTTAGTTCTCTCCGATTGCTTACTTATTCTTACTTTCTCTTGCCTGTCTACTGTTTCTTGTGCTACCCTAATATTGTCAGTGAAAACTTTTAACTGACCATCTTTTACTAACTGTCAACTATCTGTATCCTAGCTGTAAGTTTTCTTAAGGAATAAAATAAAATAAAGTTTATATCGATAAAGTTTTACTTTTTACGAACTGACATTTGTCAACAAAGCGAATTAGAACCAATACAGGGTATTAAATTAGCAGAAAAAACTATACTAGAATCGGCGTGGACGTGTTATGTAGTTAAAGGGACGATTGTGTGCTATTATATTATAAAAGTAAACAAATACTCCCCGTATAATTCCGTAGTTAGACCGTCAGCTGTTGTTTTTAGGTTAGGTACCGGTAATGTCGTATAAAGGAAAACAATTTCCCAAACGTTATCACATTAAATTACACCTTAATTACTAATTAATTTTAATTTTAAAATACGGAACAAAAATTTCACATGTCTCTCGGGTAGTGTTGCCATAATCGAGTATAGGAGTCGCTCTAAGTAAAATACTCATTCAGAAAAACCGGTTAGACTGGGAGCCACCATCAACATAGTTGAAAAGGCTAGGCAGATAATGAGATAGATGGAGTAGTAGATAGCCTCAAGGCAGATCTGAGTACAAACACCGGGAAGGGACACCCTAGAAGGACATGCACTGACCTTATTAGTGATGTTCGTCAGATGTAGATGAAGCAAAAAGAGTAGGTTTGTAAAATCGTAGCTGACGGCGTTCTTTAATTTCTGCCCACCTCTTGGGAAACAGACGTCAGTTGATGTATGAATGATTGAATGTATAAAACTTATACTCATTTCCATTTCAGGGTCCGAACTACGCCCTCGGTGCCAGAAACCATCGTTGACGAAAAAAGTGATGCCAACAGTAATACCAGCGGTAAATATCGAAAGAGCTAAAACATTTTTCTCATTTTCATATTTTTCTTATTCTCTCTGATAAGTGCATGCATCATAATTTTTATTCACATTGTGTCGATTGACTACCTAGTTGGTGCAGTGGTGGCAAGCCCTACTGCTGGGCATGAGGTACTGGGTTCGATTCTCGTGTCAGGCAGAGTGTTATATTGGGTTTTGCCATCAAGGATATTTCAGTAGCAGGCCCGGAGTCTGGATTGATAGAAATAGGTTCACATCCTATTAAATGGGTTTTAAACAAAATTGGCGAAATGGGTTTTTACTACAAGTACACCTCTGCCTAATCCTTCGGGACTACCTGGCGTGATGTTATGTTCATATCTATTGTTGAGTATTCCATAAAACTAAGGTTCAACACCGAGACGCGACGCTGCGCACATCGACCCAAAATATAACTTTATTTAATTACTACACGAAAAAATACACATTCCAGTGGATGAGACGCGCGGCAGCGGCGCGCGGCGTAGTTCGACGCATCCAATGAAATGTGTATTCTTTTGTGTCGCGTCTCGGTGTGAACTGACCCTAAAGCGGATTTATTATTATGGTCCGTACTCTTTGAATATTCGCTTACAAAATTGTATTGTTTCAGTGTCAGAAAGTTCAAGCAAATCGGAGGGCAGTCCTGTGCTACTGATCGGCACTGAGCTGGTCAGCGACCGCGGCGTCGATCTCAGCCTACCTTCCGACCACGACTCCACGGAGGGAGAGGACAGCGATGAATTAGGTTAGTTTTACGACTAGCTGCGCGACCTTCGTCCGCGTGAAAATAACATTACATAACATCCCCGAAGGGTTGCAGAGGTGTACCTATTAGTACACCCACATTTCGCAGTTATGTTTTTAGTCCCATGTAATATGGATATGTTGGTGGGGGCCTATTGCCATCAACCGAGCACAAATACAGACTCCGTGGCTGCTACCGAGAGATTCCTGTTGGAAAAACCCAATAACACTTTGCCCGACCCGGGAATCTGACCTCATGCTCAGCAGACGCGCTTGCGATCACTAGACCAACGAGGCAGTCTGCGTGAAAATATTATAAAAATATTAGGTACCTACTTCCCTATTTGAATTGGATTTTGTTAGCAATTTCAAGGGTTTACATTTTTTAACACGGAACCCGAATCCTTTTTCTAAAATAAAAGTAGCCTATATTACTCCTTTTTTTTTTTTTTTTCTCCCTCTCATAGAGAGGAGGCCTGTGTCCCAGCAGTGGGAACATTAAAAGGCTGATGATGATGATGATATTACTCCTTACAGATAGATTACATTAGCTATCTGCCAGTAAAAGTCCCGTCAAAATCGTTCTAGCCGTTTCGAAGATTAGCCGGAACAAACAAGACAGACAAAAAAATAAAAAATATTATAAGTACCGTATATCGTTTACGTACTAGCATAATCAGCTTATAACTATCCGACTTATGGGTCACAGACCTCTTCTCTCTCAGAGAGAACAGGTCTTTGTGTGAGTGTGTGTGGAGAGAGCCTTGATCCGCAACGCCCGCCCAGTGCGAGTTGATAGATGATACATGTCTCCGATATATTTTGGTTTTTGTACATGCCTCGCGATGTTCTTCTTACAACGTTTTGAGAGCATAGTGGGGATGATATAAATTACACAAAGTAAAGCGCCTGACTAGGTGCAGATGTGTTACGACTGGCAGATACCACTTTGCATCCACTGATGCATTAAGGGATTATTTAGGCTAGACGTTCTGACATGTCTGTTAGATTTGTAGCTGCTAAATAGCTGATCTGTGCGTGTAAATGTCTTTTTACTCTAAATCGTCCTTAATAGTTAATAATAATGTGCGTGTGGATTGAGAGATCTTTTCGAGAAACTCTTCCAATCCCAACCAAATTATAAGAGGATTTAGGAAATAATTGTGAAAACTTCATGGTAAGGTATAAAATTTGTGAAACCTAAACAAAGAAAGTTAGAACCATTAACTGGATCTCTCAATCTGGACAACTGAAGAAAAAGCCATAACGCGTATCCAAGAATATACTGCCTATGTGTTTATAATTTGCATTTGCTAAACAAAATTTCAATGCGTTTCAAAGCCACGTTTAAGATTTATAACGGTTTATATGGATCACTCAGAGTGGACAATTTTCAATTGGGTGATCTTGTAAAACACGACCTAATACTAAAAAAAGTATGAATAATTATCATGATTATTGCAAATTATGCTTCTGGTTCTTACTGGTTCAAGAGAAAATGAAAATCTTGTTTTTGAACTATATTTAATAAAACAAAACTTATAGGTAGAAGGTAGATACATCAGATTTTGTGAAAAATGTTGTACTAAAATTTGACGAATCAGTCGTCCCTGTAAGTGTTATGCTTAAAAAGATAAATCATTTTTTACAATCCTTAAGGAAAACGTTGAAACGTCCACTGCTGAACATAGGCCTCCCCAATAGATTTCCAACGTGTCCGGTCCAATGCCACCTGCATCCAGCGACTCCCTGCAATTTTTACAATGTCGTCGGTCCATCTGGCAGGTGCAGAAGCATAATTTGCAATAAACATGATAATTATTCATACTTTTTCAGTATTAGGTCGTGTTTTACAAGATCACTCAATTGAAAATTGTCCACTCTGAGTGATCCATATAAACCGTTATAAATCTTAAGCGTGGCTTTGAAACGAATTGAAATTTTGTTTAGCAAATGCAAATTATAAACACATAGGCAGTATATTCTTGGATACGCGTAATGGCTTTTTCTTCAGTTGTCCAGATTGAGAGATCCAGTTAATGAGTTCTAACTTTCTTTGTTTAGGTTTTACAAATTTTATACCTTACCATGAAGTTTTCACAATTATTTCCTAAATCCTCTTATAATTTGGTTGGTATTGGAAGAGTTTTTCGAAAAGATCTCGCAATCCACACGCACATTTAATAATATTATTATGATGCATTCCAGCGGCAGAAGATATGTCCCGCCTATCCCCTGACGCGGTGCTGCAACTAGCGGCGCGGGCGCACAACGTGGCCGTCATGCGCGGCGCGCTGGCGGCCGGCGCCGACGTGTGCGCGTGCCTGAGAGACAGCCGCACGCCGCTACACGCCGCCGTGCTCAGTGTGAGTACAGTTCGATAGGTTATAGTGTTGCAACAGGCACAACGTGACGTCATGCGCGGCGCGCTGGCGGCCGGCGCCGACGTGTGCGCGTGCCTGAGAGACAGCCGCACGCCGCTACACGCCGCCGTGCTCAGTGTGAGTACAGTTCGATAGGTTATAGTGTTGCAACAGGCACAACGTGACGTCATGCGCGGCGCGCTGGCGGCCGACGCCGACGTGTGCGCGTGTCTGAGAGACAGCCGCACGCCGCTACACGCCGCCGTGCGCAGTGTGAGTACAGTTCGATAGGTTATAGTGTTGCAACAGGCACAACGTGACGTCATGCGCGGCGCGCTGGCGGCCGGCGCCGACGTGTGCGCGTGCCTGAGAGACAGCCGCACGCCGCTACACGCCGCCGTGCTCAGTGTGAGTACAGTTCGATAGGTTATAGTGTTGCAACAGGCACAACGTGACGTCATGCGCGGCGCGCTGGCGGCCGGCGCCGACGTGTGCGCGTGCCTGAGAGACAGCCGCACGCCGCTACACGCCGCCGTGCTCAGTGTGAGTACAGTTCGATAGGTTATAGTGTTGCAACAGGCACAACGTGACGTCATGCGCGGCGCGCTGGCGGCCGGCGCCGACGTGTGCGCGTGCCTGAGAGACAGCCGCACGCCGCTACACGCCGCCGTGCTCAGTGTGAGTACAGTTCGATAGGTTATAGTGTTGCAACAGGCACAACGTGACGTCATGCGCGGCGCGCTGGCGGCCGGCGCCGACGTGTGCGCGTGCCTGAGAGACAGCCGCACGCCGCTACACGCCGCCGTGCTCAGTGTGAGTACAGTTCGATAGGTTATAGTGTTGCAACAGGCACAACGTGACGTCATGCGCGGCGCGCTGGCGGCCGGCGCCGACGTGTGCGCGTGCCTGAGAGACAGCCGCACGCCGCTACACGCCGCCGTGCTCAGTGTGAGTACAGTTCGATAGGTTATAGTGTTGCAACAGGCACAACGTGACGTCATGCGCGGCGCGCTGGCGGCCGGCGCCGACGTGTGCGCGTGCCTGAGAGACAGCCGCACGCCGCTACACGCCGCCGTGCTCAGTGTGAGTACAGTTCGATAGGTTATAGTGTTGCAACAGGCACAACGTGACGTCATGCGCGGCGCGCTGGCGGCCGGCGCCGACGTGTGCGCGTGCCTGAGAGACAGCCGCACGCCGCTACACGCCGCCGTGCTCAGTGTGAGTACAGTTCGATAGGTTATAGTGTTGCAACAGGCACAACGTGACGTCATGCGCGGCGCGCTGGCGGCCGGCGCCGACGTGTGCGCGTGCCTGAGAGACAGCCGCACGCCGCTACACGCCGCCGTGCTCAGTGTGAGTACAGTTCGATAGGTTATAGTGTTGCAACAGGCACAACGTGACGTCATGCGCGGCGCGCTGGCGGCCGGCGCCGACGTGTGCGCGTGCCTGAGAGACAGCCGCACGCCGCTACACGCCGCCGTGCTCAGTGTGAGTACAGTTCGATAGGTTATAGTGTTGCAACAGGCACAACGTGACGTCATGCGCGGCGCGCTGGCGGCCGGCGCCGACGTGTGCGCGTGCCTGAGAGACAGCCGCACGCCGCTACACGCCGCCGTGCTCAGTGTGAGTACAGTTCGATAGGTTATAGTGTTGCAACAGGCACAACGTGACGTCATGCGCGGCGCGCTGGCGGCCGGCGCCGACGTGTGCGCGTGCCTGAGAGACAGCCGCACGCCGCTACACGCCGCCGTGCTCAGTGTGAGTACAGTTCGATAGGTTATAGTGTTGCAACAGGCACAACGTGACGTCATGCGCGGCGCGCTGGCGGCCGGCGCCGACGTGTGCGCGTGCCTGAGAGACAGCCGCACGCCGCTACACGCCGCCGTGCTCAGTGTGAGTACAGTTCGATAGGTTATAGTGTTGCAACAGGCACAACGTGACGTCATGCGCGGCGCGCTGGCGGCCGGCGCCGACGTGTGCGCGTGCCTGAGAGACAGCCGCACGCCGCTACACGCCGCCGTGCTCAGTGTGAGTACAGTTCGATAGGTTATAGTGTTGCAACAGGCACAACGTGACGTCATGCGCGGCGCGCTGGCGGCCGGCGCCGACGTGTGCGCGTGCCTGAGAGACAGCCGCACGCCGCTACACGCCGCCGTGCTCAGTGTGAGTACAGTTCGATAGGTTATAGTGTTGCAACAGGCACAACGTGACGTCATGCGCGGCGCGCTGGCGGCCGGCGCCGACGTGTGCGCGTGCCTGAGAGACAGCCGCACGCCGCTACACGCCGCCGTGCTCAGTGTGAGTACAGTTCGATAGGTTATAGTGTTGCAACAGGCACAACGTGGCGTTATGTGTGGCGCACCAGGTCTTTATGATTATGCGATGCGTCGGCGCGGCTATGACGCCATTTTCAAGAGCACAAGGCACCTGTCCCACACTTGGCGGTTATAAAGAAGCACGTAAAGGTAGTTTCTAAATACTACTTGTTTGTTTGACCGAACATAAATATGTTTTGTTTTACATCGAAACTGTAACGCAGCTCATATAATACTTGATTTGCAGGGTTCCGTGATGGCCTGCTCGTTCTTACTGCTGAACGGCAGCAAGCTAAACATGCAGGACGATGACGGGAAGACGCCGCTGCACCTCGCTACCGAAGCCGGCCACACTGGACAGGTACTTTTTTAACGTGATATTTTTGCGTAAACTTCGCAGCTGTCGTAGGTATGTGTCTTAATATGATGATAGTTATAGGTCGCTCCTTATTATATGGTACTTAAAAATAACTAGCGGAATGTGGGTATGGCTATAGGTACTCCTCTGCCAAACCCTTCGCGGATTACAGGCGTGACGCGCCTTTAGAAAACGGTTAAACGGTGACAGTCGCGAACAGAAACTCCTTCTTAAGTCGCTTAAAAAGAGATGCTGCACTGATCTCCAATTCTTAGGATAGGTCCGTAGAATGGGGACTGTCTGTCAATGCTCGTTGTAGATGTCGTGTCCATAGCTGTAAGTCCCAATAGGATTAGTGAGATCAATCTATTTTGAAATTTAACTGATTGTCAACAAATGACGATGCTAGGAACTTATCTACGCTAGAACCATTCGTTTCACAGATACCTCTCCCATTGGGTCGTGTTAAAAAAAGTTTTGAATTTAAAATGCTGTCTATTCCAGGTGTGTCTGCTACTCAAGTACCGCGCCGACCAGTCTATAGTAGACAAGGAAGGCCAGGCGCCACTGGACATTGCTGTCAAAAATGCTAACGCTGATATTGTTACTCTGTAAGTGAAAACTAATTTCGTTTGCAAGAACTAAAAGAATGAAAAAAAAACAGCTCCAAGTTACAATATTAATTTTCTTCTGGACTTTATTAGATAGCCTCGTTGGTCTAGTGGTCGCAAGCGCTTATATTGAGCATGAGGAACTGGGTTCCTTTGTCAGGTCGTTCGAAGTGTTATTGCGTTTTCCCATCAAAAATCTCTCAGTAGCAACCACGGAGTCTATATTTGTGCCCGTTTGCAATAGACACGCCCTCTTTTACATGGGAATTAAACACAACAGGTGAAATGCGGGTATCTATTAGGTACACCTTTGCCTAACCCTGCGGGAACTCCAGGCGTGTTATGCTTATGACTTTATTATAAAATAGGGCAGAACAAAAAAAAATATACCATGGGCCCACTAAAACAAGCAGTTCATTTGAAATAATCACTTATTATTATTTTTTTGACTCCAGATTAAGGCTGACCAAGTTAAACGAGGAGATGCGCGAAAGCGAAATGTCCTCGAACGACGACACGTACAACGAAGTGTTCCGCGACTACACGCAGCTCGCGCACTCGCATCCTGAGCGACTCGTGCGCGCTAAACATAACAACAACGAAGGTATTACTACAGTGCTACATAGTTCTTTTGCTTCGTGGTCATAATTGGAACTAACGACGCCATCTTGTTTTTTCAATACAGTCCACAGACAAGTTTACAAATGTTTTCTATCAGCACCCTCCTGACAATGCCATATAAAAGAAAAACGAATAACGGGACATTTGGTTTTGTCTGGGACAGCTAACTATTTTTTCGCAATTCGATGTTTGCCTCATATCTCACACCTTTAAATGTGACCACACTTTTGTTGATGAACACTGTATACTTGATATTACTTGTGTAGGTGAGCAGCCGAGTGAATGACGCAGCGAGCCGGGCGGTCGGCGACGATGGCTGTGGTAGCGACTGCACCACACTTCACTACGGTCAGCCACGCCAGCGGTCACGGGCCCACAAGTTTGTGTATAATTACGTCACTATGGGAAGACAACTAGAAACGAACTCTCGTTAGACAGGAGTTTTCTCTGAAATGATAGGTTGCCACTAAGATATTTTAACACGCTGATGCTTAGCCTAAGCGTCATTTCGTTTTTTTTCTTTTTAATTAACGACTCCCTAAAGTTGGTATTAATCGTGAGTCCTGTGGCGTCCCTACAGTTTTCACAGAGAACTTACTGACACTGATCGAATTTAAAATAATCATAATCGTATCTTGTTACCACTAGCTACGTGTGAATTTACGGTGTACGCTGGCCTTTAATATATGTATTACGCGTCAGTATCGTACTGTTCTATCGTGAGTAAGCCTAGCTGCTGTTACTTCGTTGTCTTCCCCATGTAATGTGATAATCGCCCACTATATAACGCAAAAGTAATCTTTGTGCTAAGTACACTAAAAGGCTGTAAGGACTTGTTCAAGTTGACGGACGTGTTACGAATCTTTTTTATATACTTACGTTATTTCCTGTATTTTTACATTGATATTGAGAAAAGTATAGTGATATTAGCGTTGCTCTTTTCTAATAAATGTTGTTCCAAATCTCGGATAGTTTAATTTCGACTTAATATTGCTGGCCATTGGCATTTAAAACATTATTGAATAAAATATAAAGCGTAATAATTAATATTGAAACATAATGAAGTGCTTCTTTGGCCAGGGGTCGACAAAATGATCTCTGATACATTTTGATACGAGGCTTTAAAACAATCTAAAATATAAACTTTTTGCTGCCAAACACACATAATCAATTTTATAAATATACACTGTAGGATAATTGTTCAATGTATATGAATTCAAAACAATTATTTAGTGATCATGCCTAAAGTTCAGTTTGTCAGAGTAAAATAATACTTACGCTGGGTCTGTTGAACGTATAAGAAAACGAAAGTAAGAGTATTGCTATCTTTTACCAAAAAGCGGGCCTAGGAAGAGAAACATCACGTTAAATGTCATCGAAACTTGCATGGAAGTTCCATACAAAATTGCTCTTCCATACAGAATAGTTCCATTAAGCTTTAAAATAAGTTAAACTAGGATTTTGCTTTACCTAATTTAAAAGTTCTATTTGTTGCTCTGTCTCTGTCTGATTTCATATTAAAGAAAAAGATAGCAATTATTCAGTTGCTGTTCAGAACAAGGACCACTGTATGAATTTGTAGCTTAGCTACATAATCTTTATACGGAGACTAGAATCAATCAGTTCAAGTGATTTATCCCATTCTTGTTAACAAAACATTTAGTTGAAGTGTACATTATTATCGATATTATTGTAATAATTAATGTTATTGATGCATAGCGTAGAAAGTCGGGGGTGGCGAGGGGCATGTAAGCTTTAAATGTTAACTTTTTAAGTATGTACCACTTTATCATAGATACAGAGAAATGTATCGAGAAAATTAATAACAGTGATTGTGTTCTCCGGAGGAGTAAGGGCAGTTTCAGATTAGCGTCACTTATAAGCGCTACTTGCGCGTTATGTGGCGCGCGTGTACGCGCGTAAGTAGACACGAGCTTATACGCGCTACAAAATACGCAACTCTGAAATCGCTCTAAGCTTCTCTTATAATAACTTATATTTTATTTTTAATCATTCTGTTAAACTTGACTGTTACTTCTGTCAACCAACCATTCATGGAATAGTCTCACAGTATTTGTTGATCTTGCTTTCTTGATATATCTCGTAAAATGAAATAACTTATTATATTATAACTTATATGAAATAATTTCCTCCTGCCTCTGCGCAAAAGCATCAAATATGTCGAGGGCCATAATTAAAAGGGTGGTGTGATTTTCTTTAGTAAACCAAAGATTTAAGTATTGGTTTTATATTGTAAGAGTAATAGTTAGTTGGAAATTATGAGGTTTATATAACTTTCTGGCCTATACACCCAAAGGTTTTAATGTATTGTATGAATTAAAGTGCGATTAATCACATTCCTGTATTCAAAAACTAACAAGCCATTCCAAAAATGTTGGCATTTAAATGTTTTTTTTTTTGTTAAGAATTCGGCTCAGATATGAATCTCAAACGAAACTTATTATTGTTAGCTATTATTGTTTTTAATGAATATAATTTTTATACATGTAATTTAGTGTACCTACCTAATAAAATATCACTTGCCAAATTATTGCAATATTCTCAACTTGCCTTTGTAACATTGCTTTTGCAATTAAAAACAGCGATTTTTCTATAAATTCTACCTGTATTTTTTCTATGGAAGTTACAAAGTAAGTATCTCTTATCGTATTAAAATGTTCTTTCCTACATATATTATAACATACTTATAATGGGACAAAGGCGTTGGAAGATTTTTGTATGAAGCCAGGCCTGCCTAACTTCCGCCATTTTATTTTATTTTCAAAGGAAATTTGACGCTTTAGGAGATTTTGTCTCATTCAAACCATGTTTGTTATCTGCTAATATAATGCAGGTTTAATGCGTGGCCACTATTTTGAAAATAAAATAAAATATCACTATCTCACTTGCTGTATAATTTAAATTGAGACGTTTCATGTTCTAGCTAGCTGTGAGCGTTTGTCATAACAATATTTAGTAAAAACTTCCAGTAACTTTATATACAGGCGAGTCATAATATCCTCCTCTTACATATTGCTTTATGAAGTATTCCCGTATTACTATTTCGATGAATTTACCGATATACTTTAAGTCCTAGATAATGTTAATGCTTGTTAGATGTTATTCCTATTACGATTTTTTTTCGAATTTTAAGTCTATGTCTATTAATATGATATTACCTATTTACTATTCCTATTTCGAAAACCAGCTTTATGGGTGGTGCCCTCTATGTAATACGAATGATTCGTGGTACTAATTTGAAATTGGAACGAATTTAATCTTCTACACGTTGTAACAATTGTCCGTAGATTGATTCTTCTTCAAGTGTTCAAAAATCGACTAATATGAGTCGGAATCCTAACTAATGTAACCAATGGAAAGTGCCATCACGAAGGCACTTTGTCGATTAAAGGTTAGCGCACACGTTAAAGCATTGCAGCTTCAACGTCACATCGGCTAATTAGGTCGGTGATGTTCCACGCAACTGTTTTCCATCTGTTATAGCTATTGGCTCTCCGATGAATAAATATAAGCACATATAAACAGATCTAAGCACCTCTGAGGCGCGCCTTCGGCGGGCCGGAGCTTCGCTATGTGTAGGTCGCGACGACCCGACGCAATGTTGTATACTAGCCGACCCCGATCCGAGGAAATGTCATTATGATGTTATACGTGTGCGTTGAACTTAAAAAAGCCGAGGCTGTCGCGCGCTTACAAGTCAGTAACGAAGAATAACGATATAGTCTCTTCACAATTATTTTACATGCGACTGTACATCTCTGTCAAAATCACAGTAAACCTTTATTGTTGTTACATTAACCTTTTGGACGCCATTGTCACATATATGTGACAAGCAAGCACAAGCCCTGTACGCCAAACGACGCAAATATGGAACAAAATTGTAGGTGAAATTGTGGTTTGGCGTAGAGGGCACACGCGTGTGTTTTTGTTCTGGCGTTCATAACGTTACAGTTACTGTTGGCTTGACTTGCTGCTGTTAGGGTTAAAATATCCGTGAAAAGACTGTAAAGCGTGATTTTCTTTTATTATAATTATTTACAACAACCTTTTTCTCTCCATGACAACTGTTTCTTTTCGAATAATATTTCGTGGTTTAGATAAGTGCGCGGCAAATCAGCATAGTTATTATAAGAAAACGAATTGTTCCACGTAAAAATACTCTTGTTACACTGTTAATGTATCGTCTATTATTATAGTTGTATTTGAATAAAATATTTGACAGGAGAATGAGTTTTATTGATGTGTTGTGTTCTCCCTTTTGTGGTTCTTGTTTGATTTATAATTATTTTATAAGGGAGAGCCTAATGTTTAATCATGGTTATTTGTGTGTTATGAATTAATGCGTTCATATCGATAGCTTAGCATAAGTTTATGGCTTACTTACCCTTCGCAATACAGAATAAAATGCTTACAGCACATGCTTTGCGTTTTTACTCGTTTTTGCTTTGTCCTGTCTCGATTAATAGGTACTAGAAATAAAAATACTCAGTAATGCTCAAAAGAAGGTTTAATATAATCAATAAAGTATTTAATATCAAATACATAGAAAAAACGAAAGAACCATTTTTCATTGGTAGACATGGTTGTTACACATTTTGCCATGACATTGTACATAACATAATGCGAATTGATATAGAACGAATTAATATTACCAATAAATTCATTATAATTTAGAAACTATTCAATTGTAGCTTGTGATGTTAATACATAGTGATCGTTATTAGATATTATTATTAATTTTATTCAACTATTGCCATTTGATAACATAAGGCATTACATTTTTAAAACCAATGAAAAAATATTTGAAAAACAAAACAATAGAAAAATAATTATCTGAAACCACTTTTCTAGATGTTCTTAACAAAGCAGGACCTGCATGCTTTTATATGATACTGTGATTCCTTAGAACTAGTGTTCTTTAACATTTCATTATTATACTTTAGGAAGTAGAAAAATGAACGAACATAGTCAACAAAAAAATATAGTCTCCCTGTAAGAAAATACCATTAGCAATATTTTAAACAGAAAACCATATTCGCAAATAATGGTTTCAGGCAAAAACGGCATATCAAAGTCATGTATTAGGATCGAACGATATCTATTAGGACACTTGTAGAAAATTTCAATCGCCTGGTGATTTAGTTGAGACCGAAGTTGGACCAAAGAGAGGAGTAGGAAAGAGATGGGTTAGCCGGTGAAGCGACGGGAGAGGCCGAGGGCGCGGACGAGCCGGCTTGCGAGCGAGCCGTGCCCTGGTTGAACAGTAGCGATGTCGATGGCGGCGCGCGGCGACGAGAAGCCAGGCCAGCGGTACCTGTTGATAATACGACATTATATGAGGCAATTAATCTTTACGCGCTGAGTTAGGACGAGTACAAGTATAAAAGAGGAACTACAAGAAGCTATAAAGTAACATCGATGAAAGTTTCAATAAATAATTTTGGTTTGAACAGGCCATTGGCCAACTTCATGTGAGGTGCTATTACCGTCAGTACAACTACATTATCATCTGTAGAAGAAGCTCAATTATCATTAGACATGAAGCCATGTTACCTTGTTCGCCGCCCTCCGGGCAGTACTTGATAGTGTGGGCCCTGTCTCCGGTGGCGCCACACCGCGGACAGCGGAAAGCTCGCAAAACTGGGCACAGCACTTTACCGCGCCAGTCCTTCAGAGCGTGTGAAGAGTAGCACTCTTCGTTCTCTCCATTGTTCTTGCAGAATGCACATTCCTGCAGATATAAATATTATATTTGTTATTTCAGTCAGCCAATCACGACTGACACATACATACGCACATTCCGTTCATTTTGTTTTTGCTCATTTCGTACATTTTTTTGTACATTATTTTTTATGTTGATTAACCGACAAATGTCGTATGACCCGGCGGCGATATTACGAACATCAAACAAAAAATGGGGTAAAAATTTTCAAAGAAGTTTTTTTCCAATTTCTTACTTTTTTAGTACTCTAACCTGGGTTGGTTTCGTAGAAGTTTTGATCAGTTTAAGAAACAGGATAGATTGGCATCAAAAAAATGTTTTGTGTAAAATGGCCATTTTCTTGTTAACTGTATTTTTATTTGAAAATCTGTGAATAGTGATCAAAATTTCACGAAACATTATGGATAGTCTCCCAAGACCATTTTCGTGTGGCTGCAACGGTTAAGGTAGTTCCCCTTACTGCCCCGTTCACCGTATCCACCCTGTATATATCGCGGAACATAGAACCTCCTTCTTTTTTGAAATCGGTTAAAATCAAACTTACATTTGCAGTTGTAAAACCTGTCCTCCCATACATTAAGTATAGAAAAATATGTTATTCAAGTACATTTTATAAGTTGGTCGACTATTATTCGTAAACTTGTAAAGCCTACTTAGCTGCAATAGTTTTCCATTTTACTTCGTTATAAATACAAACTACCACCGTGATTTTTTTCACATACCCAAATACAACCGTTTAGCTGTTAGAGGGGGGGACACTTTAGTCTAACAAAAATTAGCACTTTAACCCTTAACATTTCAAAAACGAATCTTTTAATCGAAAAATCATTTGAACAATTTCGCAATATTTTTTAAAGACCTATTCAACGACATCCCACACTATGGCGTGCGCGAGAAAAAAAATAATAATCCCCAATTTACGTGTACAGGAGACAGCCTTAAAAAAAATACTTTTCCAGATTTTATTTTACCATTTTGTCGGCGTAACTAATCTGTATTTTGCCAAATTACAGCTTTCTAGTACTAAGAGTCTTTGAGCTAAGCTGCGGACAGACTGACGTATGGCGAAACTATAAGGGTTCCTTGTTGACTTCGGAACCCTAAAAATGTAGGTACTCGAAACGACAATAATTATATCTAAAAAAAGCTGTGGTGCTCCTATCAGGAGTGAATCTTCCGGAAACAGTGTTGTATGTTGTTAAACAAAGATTAACTTACGTTCGGTAAAGCTCGTCGCATGCGCCGGTCACTGCGGGCTTTAGCGACTTCTTGCAGGAACTCGTACAGCAGACTGGGACGAATGGAGCGCAGCACGGATAGCTGCTCCCGAGTCAACATTGACACGTAGTGGTTCGCTGATGATAGACCTGAAATTTTGTCCTTCAGTTAATAAAATGAACAAAAGAACATTTATAGTTACCTACATTTTGTTTATTGATTAAAAAGTGCTCGGAGAATATTATTCTTTTTCTGAAAATTAATAGAGACGGATATTTTTCATTCCAGGATTAACAAGAAGCATGTTTTTGGGAACTAGGTCTTACCAATCCATCATAAGACAACGGAGAATGCCTATAAAACTCCCGCGATACTAAAGCGAAAAAGTAACATCAAAATAGAAAACATACTTTTGACGAGAAAGTCGAAGGTGTCCATCATTTCGTTGTTTTTCGGGTTTTGCATATTGTTATTCATATTATCGGGCCAAATGTTGGACGATCCCGATTCCGAACGACTGCTATAGCCTGCAATAAAACATTTTATGGTGACCAGCTCATGAATTTAAAATATTTCTTTAGTAAGCAAAGGGTAAATAAATATCCAATTACCTGTAAAATAGTTATTGACGCTGGCATCGTCATTGAACACGTCAGATCCGTTCATGCGCATATTTGTTAACAACTCCTCCATATCGGCGACAGAGGGCGCTGGAACAAACACATAATACGTAATTATTTTTTATTAAACGTTGCCCCACTAGGAATTTTCCTGTATTGTGGGTGCGTTTATAAACATTTAAACCCACATACACAGACAGCCAGACCCGGAACAACTACTTGTAGGCCATACAAATTGTTCGTGCGGGAATCGAACCCGCGACACGCAGCGCTGCAGTCGATCACTCAGCCACTGCGCCAACCGCGTCGTTAAAATCTAGCAGCTAGCACCTGACACCTGGTACTTATTTAAGCATGCCGCACTGCATTTGTCCGAGATACGCTCATCACGCGTGGCAATAAGCGAATCTGTATGTTAGGTACCTAGGTACTGTTAATATACTAACGTGCTGTGACCCTTCCAACGATTTAAAGATAAAGAAGGTAATCCAGTACCACGAAACCACCGTACTACGGAAACCACCCTTACTGCTACTAATGGCGATGTTTCAAAATACCACGGATGTGCGTGCGGTGATATTGAAAGGTCGCACTTTAGTAATATAATCGTATGAGTAGGTACCTGAATCGGCAACTTTGGGTTCCTGTTGTGCCAGCAAGTTCATCAACTCATTGCCTCCGAGACCATGCATCATTGGAGTCATGGACGACAGCACTCCTTCTGGGGTGCCTACGTTCCTTGTATCCGGAAACGAGAAGCTATCCTAAAAATACATAGAAGGATATGGCATCGATGGTACACGGCTTAAAATTCATTGATAGGCTGTTTAAATAACAGGTTTAAATAATAACTTCTTTCCTTATTACGAGTATGGGCCGAATTAGCTACCTACATCGTTAAAAAGCATTGATTTTTAAAGCGCGACGGAATGTAACATTTTATTTATTCAAGTAATAGGTACCTAAAAATAAAATGGCATACGATTCGATCGTGTGTGTTTATGGCAGGTTAGGCACTCAATTAACTATCAAATGTTACATATTGATTCGATCGTTCAATCTGCTAATTATTTTGAGAAAGTGTGGTTAAGTGGGCACTAAGTAATAATTGCAGAAGCCTCTTTAATACTCACGGTCGTTGATGTAGGATTTGGATCACCAGCAAGTGTAAAAATAGGTTTTTGATCTTCCATGTTGAAACTCACCGATGCAGAGTTCATTTCAAAAATTAATCTGTTAAAATTCAAGAGAAAACTTCACAAAACTAAATCAGATGATTAAACTTTGCACGTCGTAAGCCGTCGGCGATGGAAAGGACTCACTGTATCGTAGCTGCACCATTTATACTAATTACCTTTCTTACATACGCACAAACATAAGTACTCATAGGAAGGAAGCTTGTTTTGAAGCTGGTTAACAATCTACCCTCATATAAAAAAAAAACGAAATATTTCCACTAAAACTAGAAAAATACAAATATAT
Source organism: Lycophotia porphyrea (assembly GCA_950005105.1). Taxonomy (NCBI): domain Eukaryota; kingdom Metazoa; phylum Arthropoda; class Insecta; order Lepidoptera; family Noctuidae; genus Lycophotia; species Lycophotia porphyrea. Next base: position 7,878,586 of record OX465396.1, read on the forward strand.
TTAAATAATCTAATCATAATGTCACATAAAATCACTGATGTTTAAACATACAGAGTAGCCGATTATGTTTTGGTTCATCAATAATCAGGAATATTATCTAGAAGGAGGGTAGTTGTTTATAAATTCTTATCTCGTTCAATCTTTGTAAAGTTGTAGCATTGTGGTGGTACGAGTATTTCGATGTTTTAGTTTATGTTATTCTATCATGACATTTTATGATATGGGTTATCACTGCTCAAAAACAAACATACTTAATTCTGTATTATTTTGTAAAACAATGCTCAGTTTTGAATCTTGTTTTGAATCGAACGCTTTGTTGCAGCAGCTAAACCAAAACGTGTTCAATAACAGCGTGAGAGGGGCGCATCAAAATGCTAGTTGGTATGTGCGTAGAACGGAGGCTATAAGTACCCCACCACCGTCAGGCATTCATCATCATCATTTCAGCCCGGAATCACCCATCGTCGGGTATCCTGCTCTTTCTTCTGCTATTCCTCTCTGTTCCGTGGGTCCCTTATCCATCTGTTTCCCTCGATTTTAACGATATCGTCTTCCCAACGCGCTTTCGGATGGCCATGTTTTCGTAGGTACAACCTTGGTCTCAACAGATGTCCTGCCCAATTCCACTTTAGGTGGATAGCCCTACCCCCGACGTCGAAAACTCGTCCGACGATGGAATTCGGTGTTACGCACTCGGTCTAAAAGGGTTATGGCGAGTATTACTGAGCATAGCTGCTCGCTCGATGGCCCTTTGTGCAACTCGTATTCGGTGATCAGTCTCCTCTGTGACCGTCCATGTCTCGCTACCGTAGGTTGAAAAGAATGGTTTTTAGGCATTCGCATATCTTTTTGGACCGAAAAATATGTTCACCCCAGATGTATCCTCCTACCCGCGTAGCATGAGCACCGTAGAACCGGGTTTTGTCGACGGAAGAATCGACAAAATGGCAGATCAACAAAAGAAATCTGTCATTTTGTCGAAAGTTCGTCTTCCGTAATAAACCCGTTTCTACGGTGGTCATGCTACGCGAGACAACGCGTTGTTTGTTCGATTGCTTCTTGCCGAAAGATAGAACCATCACCAGACGCTCTAAACCTAATTAAAATATTATGTAAAACGAAAATTGTAAACACAACATTATTACTTACTATCCTATTCTTAAGAATACAGGGTGTAAACAGACTTCACGAAGCCGTCAACCAAGCATTATGTTCATCAAACTAAAGTATCTTTACTCAAAAATTAGGGCTAAAGTAACTTTTTTTTTGGGGTGAAAAATCACGTTTTACAGTAGGACTCAATATAATGCACTCAAAACATTGTGATGATGGATGGATTGAATAGTTAGGGGGTCCTGGAGGAGTTTAAAATAAAACTCTTACATTAAAAACATGTATTAAAAAACAAACTTGTGAAAAAGTTGGAACTTTGTCCCCCAATATCTCCGTAACTAGAAGTTTCTCAGGTATAGTCTGGAACAAAAAATGATCAAAATGACGGGGAGAACAAGTACCTTTCGACTTCGTTAAGAGTCTGTTCACACCCTTTATTATAAATGCGAAAGTAAGTTTGTTTGTTACCTTTTATGAGCGTCGAACCTAATATAGAAACACGCTTGTACGATATGACTACATACAGAAAGCACAGCTAATAAAAATCTCTAATCCTAGACAGCACGTTTCGCCGAAAACTTTGTTCATAGAAAAAATTGTTTGTAGATATCTCGGTACATAGGAAGCACTGTTGACAGAGATCTCTGTTCATAGTGTTCATATATAGCACTTCTTGCCGTAAACTCTTTTCATAGAAATCACTTTTTCACCTTGGTTCACAGAAAGCGCCTCTGAAGAAGAAACTATTAATATTATTATATTAATAAATTTCGCTTTTGCATATACGTTATCTGGAAACCGACATAGGGTACCTTTCATTCCGACAAAAACTATGTTCCCTAGGAAAATAACAATAACTTTCTTATGATAATAGATGGCGCCACGTGTCTTTCGAATCATGCTCAAATTTATTACAATCAGAGTACAACCCGAATTTATTGTCAAACTCTAAATTAACGCGAGCGAAGCCGCGGGCAAAAGATAGTAGGTATTAATAATGTACAACAGTTGCAAAAGATACGATTGAGAACAATGTAGGTAGGTAATATGATAATATTTTGATTCTAATTACTTTATAGTAACTGGGTACCGGCCTATGTGAATAATAATAATAATAATCGTTTATTTCAGGCATTGAATTACACCCATAAAATTACAAATTATGCACAAGTTTTGACTTACGTACATGCTAATCAAGTTAAAAATAAAATAAAAGGAATAAGAAAGAACAAAACAAAAAACAATAAAAAGAAAACTATAAATTTCAAAAAATAAAACGTTCATGAAGGTCACGTTAAAACAAAATATTTGGTGGACATATAAATGGTTCGAAATACTGCGATAACAATTTTGTTTTTAGACTTAAGTAGTCGCAAGTGAAAAGATGCTTTAAGCTTACGCATTACAGCATAAAAATCATCAACCCTGTTCTCGGCAAACATGCCAGACGCGCTACACCGCCAGGGCAAATTAAGCATGACCCGGAACGCATTGTTGTATTGTACACGTAGAGTATTGTAAGTACTCTTCGTGTACTTGTACCAAAGTTGCCCAGTGTAGAACGACTGACAGTATGCCTTAAACAGGGTCACTTTAGCGTCATTCGAGCAGCGAGCAAAGCGTCTGGCGAGCATATTACTTTTACAAGCAATGCTTCGCCGTTGCCTTTCTAAATCAAAATTATCGTTTAAGTCATCGGTTACAGTATGGCCAAGGTACTTAAAGCTATTAACAATTTTAAGGGGAGATCCACATAAGTTAACAGGCAATATATGTTCTGGTCCTTTACCGTACTTAAAAATCAAGACTTCGGACTTATTGACATTATATGTCAGACAGTGGGCGGCTGCATATCGCTCACAGATCGCAATAAGTTTCCTCAGACCGCCGGCAGAGGGGCTGAGTAGCACCATGTCATCAGCGTAGCTAAGATTGTTGAGGCATTCACCTCCTACATGGCATCCAACCCTCGTTCTGCTCAGCTCCTCGATCAGGTCGTTGACGTATAAATTGAACAGAACTGGGGATGTCAGGCCACCCTGTCTCACCCCATTAGTCAACCTATATGTGTCCGATAAGTTGTTGTCCCATCTGACCTGGTTTCTTTGGTTGTTGTACCAAAATTCAAATAAATCTACAATTTTAGATGGTACTTGAGTTTTTCTTAGCTTATCCCAAAGTATGTTATAGTTAATTGTATCGAACGCACGACTGAGGTCTAGAAAACAGGCATAAACTGATGTATTTTTACTTAAATAATCATATACAGTATTTTTTAGTGCAAATATTCCTAAGTCAGTGGACAAACCAGGACGAAATCCGAATTGTGCGTTATTAAGAGGAATATGCTTTTCATTTAAATGTTTCATCAAAAGGTTTTCAAATAATTTAGAAAATATAGTTGCTAGAGATATCGGCCGGTAGTTATATAGGCTAGAGACATCACCGGTCCTGTTGTTTACGATGGGTACAACGATGGTTTTCATGAAGTCTTCAGGTAAGTAGCTATGGTTGATACAAAGGTTTAATAGGGTCGCAACTTTATCAAACAGTAATGCAAGTCCAAACAGTACGTGTTCGACGCTAAGCCCATCGTGACCCGGAGACTTACCGCGCTTCATGCCTTTAACACACTCAAATACATCCTCCGCCGAGAAGTGTAACTCACTAAGTTCGTTGGGCGACGAAGTGAGTGGCGTAGGTGGCGCGGTCATCGGGGAGGGAGGCGTGGGTGGCGCGTTCACCGCGCCACTATGGGCCAAGCGTGTCCCACTCAAAGAGCTGGCTGCAGTGGCCGCCAGGAGTGGCGGGGGTGGATTAAATTTACTAACAAACATATTTGAAATATTAATAGGATTCTGATCCCCATTTATGGATACAGGAAGACTGGTTTTATAGTTTAATTTGTTTGTTGTAGCACATATGTGAGTACTATGTATTGAAAAGCTACCGTTTACATTTAACTATCTTTCATTGACTTGAATGTGCCCTGGCAGTTGCGAGAATGTCATGCTCACTCGAATGTCTTGCTGATGGTGGCGGGTGTGTCGGGTCATTTGGTTCCCTTCAAAATGGTTGAATGGAATGGCGCTGATCCATGCGTTATGTTCGTGAACGGGCGCTGTCAGTTGGGACTGGTCATCTCTTAGCTGTCACGGTTTATTTTAATTAAGTACTTTATTTTTAAATTATTTTTGATTTATTCTTTTACTCTGGACGCTCTTAATTCGCACGCCTCTTTACATCGTTCTCACATACATGTATAATCTCAATATGAATGATGTAACCAAGATTTTGTAATAATATTTTGATTGAAAAGAGTGTCCATGGAGTTTCTTGCCCATTCTTCTCCATAGAGATCTACGCTTTGGAATGGGCAACTACAGTACTTTCACAAGTTATTATGCCTTGTGACTGTGACTGTAGCTTAGCCTTCTTTGTTTTTCCGACATTCAAAAGTGCCTGTAAGGGTCTAATTGAAATAAATGCTTTTGAGTTTGAGTTTGAGTTTGTTTCTTTCCAAAAGTTTCCAAAGTCTTTCTTGTACCTGTGGGTAGCTATAATATCCATTTTTATTTTTGTTTCATTTAATTGACACTATTTTATCTTGTTTTTAAAGACTTTTTTACTATGGAACATATCATCGTATATCTTACCTTGTGTAGGGCGTCCATAAACATTCCACAATTGGAAATACGGTCTAGCTGTCATGTGACATAGTCTTACATGGTAATTCCAACCAATAACTGTTTTCTTGGTGTTATAGGTTTTACCCTGGTACGAGTCCTTAGAAGCTTTGGTTATAACATTTACAATCTGAGAATACAACTTATCAATTAAGCAAAAGTGATCAGTACATTGGCATACAGCATTTTCGCAGGGAAAGCTAGGCCAATTACAAGAATTCAAAGACTTATCGCATAATTTTGCATATTTACATTTTTGATCGAAATTCCTGGTAACCCAAATTACTTTATTTTTTTGACTGTTCGATTTATTTACTTTAGGCATAATAGCGTCAATATTGCAACTAATAACTAATGGAAAATGATCAGACAGGTAAACATCATTTATAACACATTTGCTTGTAAAGGGTCTCTTATTTCACCAATTTCAATATCGTATTGTATCTCATTACGTACTTGTGCGGTAATGTAATGTAAAACGCACGGTTTCAAGATGCTACGTCAAAACGAACGGTACTTTTTTAAATCTTAGCAAAGAGTTTTTATGTCAGAAAAGTGGTCAACATTTTATGAATAAAATTAACTTTGGGAGATAAAATATAATAAATAAACATTATATTCTTTAGTTTAATTAATTTTGACAATAGATTACAACCATTTATCTGTAACAAAAACACAAAAATATTAATTTACTGTATTAGTAATACTGGCTGTTTTTGTGCCTTTGCCTTAAAAAAAAGCGCTAATGCGCGCGCCTCACTAATTTGTGAACAAGTAAAAATTATTCCGCGCGCTTTTTCTTTTCGCTGTATTGTTCTTATTTGAAAATGTCGTCAAGAAATTATGAATTTATTCATTCGAAACTGCCTGAAATCTCAGAGGCAGCGAAAAAGGCTACTCTCAGCCTCTTGCCCGAAAAATCGACCGATAGACACCTACAAGCGTATCAAAATTTCGTTTAAGAAAGTCCGAGTTTTATTTCCTCGCAAATATGTTATAAAATGTCGTATGACATACGTGCGCTTTGATAATTACAGCGTCTGCTTTCTTGTAGCCCTCGCCTACGGCTCGGGCTAGCAATATCGCCTTGGCAGTAACTTTCAACTTACCGCACTTATATCATAATGTACTATTAAAATTTGAATGGTATCAATTACACTTAACCCCGCTGAGGTAGCAATACAGTGATCAAGCCAGCTTGTGGAGCCATATGCATCATGAATGCCAATGTTAAATTGAGAATTACTAAATTCAAGAATAAGGATAAAAAAACAAATCAGTTAAATATTAAAATATATTAAGAAACGTGTGGGTCATCGTAAAATATTTTGCGACCGCATCATTAGTAGAAACTGCTTAGACAACACAGAGAAATACATACATGTGTGGAGAGCACAGACTACCTACATGGTAAACAAAATAACACGTTACAATAAGTCAGAGAAAGAAATGAAACCGCACTTTGGCGCAATTATACCAATTTAAAAGTTTATCCAGACACATTATGGGTTTGATTTTAGTTAAATCTGTTTCGGAACGAATAGTAAAAGCCGCTTCGGGGATACAAACTGTCAGCGCCAACGAGCATAACTCCGTGTTTAGATGCCCATTTTGTTGTATTATAAAAAAAAAACACGCATTAGAGTGACGTCATTTTATTTCTTATATTCTCCTCAGCAAACCCTTTCATGGGAATGCATAAAAAATAACTAGTCCACTATCTTTGGGACTCCACCATATTGTATTTAAAAAGACGTCTTTTAGGTAACCAAAATTGCATTGGCATTGTCATCCAAAATAAATTAATGTATGTAAAAGTGTTGCCTCTGTCCGTGGCATTTTTGTAATATTTTTAATCCAATGAATGTACTGTAATATAAAATATTTAGGTATGTAATATACTATTTGTCTACAGTAGACATATATACTACATGGAGTGGTTGTTCCCGAAGGGAAGTCGACTGGAATCATGTTCTTAGGTGTCTTCGGGCTGAGGCATTTTTTTTTTCAAGCGTCGAAAAAGCAACCATGGTTGCTTTGACGAATTTATTGTCATTAAGTCAAACTAAAAAATGTCTGTTGCCTTGTATTTGTGTACATAAAGGAGTGGGATATGGAATCGGGTTTAATTAAAAGCCGGAACTCCATTTTGACCATTTATTTTGCCAAAACGTGATTTTACAAGGTAAATAATAATACAACTTCATTTTGTCATGTCCTAATTTCATCAACGTGAACTATTGGCGTTATAAAAAACTAAGTTTTATCACTTAAATTTACATTACAAATAATAAAAATAGGAACTTTTAAAATGACGTGCTTTTTGATCTCCATCGGTAAGTTAAGAATGACTTATTATAATAAAACAAGATTAACTACAACTACTAACTAGTAAGTACTTTTATTGTAACTGAACAAGTGAGAATTCGAGAAGCTATAAAACCGTCCGAATAGTCATGTTGATTTTTAAACATTACAAAATACACTATATAACCTACCTAATTCAAATTAAAATATAAATGAATTGAGGCGGACTCAACAGATTGCATTATTTTAAGTTATTTATATGGCTAAAATAGTCTTATTTTAAAGTAAGTACTAAGTTACTTAGAAGCGAAATAATGTACATTTTTTTTTAAATATTTCAATTCCAGGATATTGTGACAAACAGGAGAAATACTAATAACACTATTAGAAAGGGCTTTGAATTATTAGGCCTGCCTAACTTCCACCATTTTGTTTTATTTCGAAAATAGCGGCTACGCATTTCACCTGTATTACTCAATAGCTGGCATTCATTTTTATAAGTTTTTTACCGATGAGAGAAAATCTTCTAAAGCATCAAGATTTCAAAATATTTATGATTCATCAAACTTAAAATGTTCACCATCAACACAACTTAGATAGCTTATACGTATTTCGGAAAGATGCTTTAGAAGATTACTTATTTTAGAAGATTTTGTCTATTACAATATTTGTTCGTTTTGATGCAGGTTTGATGCAGGTTTTATGCATGCTCGATATTTTGAAAATAAAATAAAATAGCGAAAGTTAGACAAGCCACGATTCATACAACAATCTTCTAACCCCTTTGGAAGCCGCATATGTTTGCTTTGTCAATGAAACAATAAATTAACACAAGCTGTCGTACAACCGGCAAATTACGTTCAATATTTCGTCAATAGCAAAGTATTTAAACAGTTTGATACAATTAAATTAACTTAGATCATTTATTCAAAGTTGATTTTTTGTGTGAAATTTCTATAAATACATATATTAAGATATTTGTAAGTCGTTTAATAGTACAGTGGTCACATAAGAGTTTTGCGCAAAAGGATAACAGCCTCAGCCGAAGGCGAAGCAAGTCTGTAGTGAAGACAATTTTCTCTATAGGTGCTACACAGCGGGATCGGTTGGTTTCTACAGCACCACCATTTATTTGCAAATGAACCAGAAAAGAAACCGCGATAGAATCTAAAATGGGCCTGAAAGGCATTGTGCGGATTTGTGCTTTGGAAACTGGAGGGAGTCTAGTATCTGATGGGCAAAGGGCCGTTGATTGTTTGTGATGGAGCGGTGGGCACGAAGACTAAGCTAGGTCGGCGTGAGGGTGACGCCGCCTCCAGGGGCCCGTTAGCTGTCGCTCTCGTCAGTCTCCTCGTCGTCTCTCGAAGGCGTCGGCTCCCGACAACGGTACACGAACGCACTCACTGACGTATCATCCTCGTATTTTCTACAAACCATTTCAACAGCGCAGTCGCAACTGAAAAATGAAAACGATTAGTTTTTTAATTTACCATCCATATTCATACCGCCATTGCTCTTGATATCTTAAAAATTAGAGATTTGAATTTTAGATTGTGTTCAATACCATATCGTGAAATAATGTTTGATCGACGACTATACTTTAAATTTTTAGAATCATTCATGAACGTTTGACTATCTAGAAATATTGACATCATTCGGTTTATAACCGTTCGATTAAATTTTAACTGAATGGTAAATAAATTAGGCTGCGTTTCCACCAGACCACACACATCCCTTGCTACGCATCCTCAAAATCAAATCAAATCACATACGCATCCTCGCTCATCTCTGGTGGACATGCAGCGTTATGCCCCAATAAGCCAAGCGGGCGCTCATACAAATCGAATAAAAAAATAGAAGCGCCTGCTTTGCTTCCTAAGCCTTTAAGTGTAAGCCAGTTGACCATTCAAGTGTGATAGTTGTGTGCCGGGCGGGCGCCGATATATAAATAGGTGGATCTGCAATATCTGCATACTTACTATGAGTTGATGATGATTAAATTTATTGCTCTCGAGGGCGGAGTGTAGACATGCCAGGCACAGGGTGTCTGTCGGTCGCACACCTCTTTGTGTTCCTCTTTATGCTCTTCTTCCTCCTCAGTATTTACGGCTCGCTGGAACGATAAATACATTATTATTACATAATGACATAATATCACGCCTGTAATCTCCAAAGATTATCCAGAGGTGTACTTAATAGTGAACCCACATTTCGCCATTTACGTTTTAAGTCCCATGTATGGGCGCGCCTATTGCCATCAATCGGGCACAAATCCAGACTCCGTGGCTGCTGCTGAGAAATTCCTGATGGAAAAAGCGAACACTTTGTGAAGAAGTTGTTGACGAAGTGCTGATCACGGTCAGTAGTCGCGCTTGTGACCACTCGACCAAACGACGACCAACATTATTATTATAACTGTCATAATGTCTGGACTTTAAAAGAGACTCTGACCTCTGAGTTTGTTTCGGCTGTTTCTTCTCAGAGTAGTCAGGTACGAAACACCGGCCCCATCTAGTTTTAAAAAAACATGACGTGTAAAAGTGTTTGAAAAACCTATTTGCAAAAATAAACATCATTTATCATCATTTCGATCCGTGCGTCTTCACAAGTAAATCAAATTTTAATTGCATATAACTGCTCCTTCGACTTTTCGGTAGATTTAAATGCTCATGTAATCCTTTGGAGCGTGCAAAAACAATTAAATATTTAGGCGTTATTATTGATGACAATTTTAGCTTCAAAGCTCACATTCAGGTACTGAGTTCGTAAGCTTACCTACATTTTTAAGACGTTGAGGCATGTAGTCACCCCTACAATACTAAAGCAAATCTATTATGCGCTTTGTCAGTCACTGATTACATACTGTATATCGTCTTGGGGTGGTGCACCAAAAACTACGATAAAGCAACTTGAGGTATCGCAAACATCCATACTGAAACTCAGTACTTTTAAACCCTTTCGCTACTCTACCACGCTTCTGTATGAATACTGTGAGGTCCTGACTGTACGCCAACTATTTACGTTAAGCATCATTAGGAAACAACATACTACCATGGAGTATAATTCGAGTATGTTAACAAGGCGGAGAGGTTTACCTGTTTGTAAGAGGAGGATATCACACTCGAGAACTGCCTTTATTGGTAGATTTTTTTCCTTTTTGGGCTCATTTTTATATGACAAAATTAATAAAACTCTTAATAAATACTCTATGAATAGGGCAGCGATAAAAACATCCGTCACTCATCCGAACGCGCCGTCAACAAGGCCTGTCCTCAAAAGACGGACGGACGGCGAGCTACGCTGCGTCTACGCTGGCTCGAAGCCATCACGTGACCCCCGACGCCACCGTGTCCTCTGGGCGATCCTCACAGTTATAACACCCGGGCGTTTCCTCCCGCCCGATCTGGTGCAGGAACCTCCCGAAACAACCGTGTCCGGTGAGGACCTGCGTCAGGCGGAAGGTGAGGGTGCCGTGGCGCCTCTCTAGCCACTCCTCAAAGAGGGGATTTATCGCCACTATTGTGGCTTGCCCTTTCTGTAGGAACCTTACAGTTCAGTTCAGTTTCTACTGTCAACAAGCTTAGAAGATGCGGTCACTAAATTTTATAATAAACTGTATGAACTGAGGGATAAAGAAATACCTTTAAAATTGGTAAAACAATCCTCTTATCCTACACTCCAGCATTAGTTAAAATTATTAGAGAAAAACATAAATGTCATAAAAAATATAAAAAATACAATAATTCATCTGATTATCATTCTTTTTCATTATTGCGTACCAGAATTATTGAGTTGGAAAAGGCTTGTTATGATAACTATATGACTAACATTGAGGCTTCTATTGTAGAGAATCCGAAAGCTTTTTGGACGTTTGTTAAAAGCAAGAGGAGGGCTGGCTCATTTCCTAGTGAGATGTTCTACCGTGAGACCTCTGTGAACACAGGGCAAGGTATTAGCAACCTCTTCGCTGGCTATTTCCAGTCCACCTTTTTAGAACCTGAAACAACAACGGCTGATGATGAATGTACTTCCAGTGAGCGATATAGTCTATGTCTATCAGCTCAGTTGACATAAACCAATCACGCGTATTGAAGTTGGTCAAATCCTTGGACCTAACTAAATCAGGTGGACCAGATCTTATACCTCCATTGTTCATTGTTACTTGTGCTGATAGTCTGGCTGAACCCATCACTATCTTATTCAGGCATTGTCTGTCTGAAGGTAAAGTTCCAAGGATTTTGAAGTCTGCTTTCGTCACTCCCGTCTTTAAAAAGGGCGATAAAGCAAATATAGGAAACTACCGTCCGATTTCCAAAATCTGCCTATTTTCCAAAGTTCTTGAACGTATTGTTTACACTGATGTCTACGCGGCTTGTAAGACTATTCTTGCTGATGAACAGCACGGTTTTGTTAGGAATCGCTCGACCACGTCCAACTTACTTCTGTCACAGGAATTTATTACGAACGGCAAGGCACAGCGTCAAGTTGACGTAATTTATACCGACTATAGCAAATGCTTCGACCGTATTGATCATTGCATGCTACTAAAAAAGCTGCTGCCGGAATTCACGGAGACTTGTACCGATGGTTCTCATCTTATATAGAGAACCGAACACAGGCCGTCGTGCTTCAAGGGCACACCTCTGGTTGGAGTTCTGTCCCTTCAGGAGTGCCTCAAGGTTCTATTCTGGGTCCATTGTTATTCATATTGTTCATTACAGATATCAAGCAGTGCTTTCATCATTCGTATATTCTTCTCTATGCTGATGACATGAAAATTCACAAAGTTGTAAGAGACATGTCTGATGCATATAAATTGCAAGACGACCTGCACAGATTTGAGATATATTGCAAACGTAACAAACTCCAATTAAATGTCTCTAAAGTTTCGTCCTAACATTCTCACGACGTACGTCTTTGATCAACTTTAATTACACTATCAACAATGAATTAATTAGCAGGCTAAATAGCGTAAGAGACTTGGGGGTGATCGTGGACAACAAGCTTCTGTTTGATCAACATGTGAATAGCATAGTTACAAAGGCATCAAAAGCTCTGGGATTTATACTACGCACCACGGCCTGTTTTCGATCTCTTAAACCGGTTAAAATTTTATATTGTTCTTTTGTACGTAGCCATTTAGGATACGCATCTTAGGTTTGGAACCCGCAGTATGAGATCTATAAGACCCGTATTGAAGGCGTCCAAAGAAAATTTCTACGTTACCTAGATTATAGAGCACAGCAATACTCAGTTGACTATAAGCACCGCTGTAAACGGAACCACTTCCTTCCTCTGGAGATGAGGCGTCATATTGGAGACATGACTCTGCTTATGGGTGTCGCAAATGGCCATATTGACTGTCCTGAACTAGTTGCAAATATAGGATTACGCACGAACCTATTGGGATTACGTCAGCGACCAATATTAAGTGTACCTTTCACAACGACCAATTATGTGAAAAATGTTTTTTCAATAAGGAGTGCCCGTTATTTCAATAAACTTTCTATGGTCCATGATATCGACTTGTTCTGCACTAGTGTGGCGTCCTTGCGACGGCAAATGGCACACAATTTTTTCGATGATTAAGTAGCTTCTCTCGCATGTAATGAATTGTCATCTGTACTTTTTTTTTCCCGTTATATGTATTTTCTTTTTATCTACGTGTGGAGGCTTGTAATTAGCGATTTGGAAATACTACACTTGTTATATCATTTTTGCTTGTTAGTCTGTAAGCCTTCTGTAAAATAAAATAAATAAATAAAAATAAATAGACCTCGCTCGGCAATGACATCATCTAAAGACTGATATAAAAAACTACAGCACACTATCCATACACTCGTAACCAAATACAAACACCATCAAACAACGCCAACACCTGTCGAATCATATGAAAATTAACGTCTACATTGTCATGCAGTTTTTCTATCTAAATTTCACCTTACATCCTTGATTATGACCCGCGTGTAAGGTTTCTTCGTCTCTTTTAAATGCAGAAGAAATATAATAAAAACACAAAAGTACTAGGTACCTGTAAATATTGAGTCGTTCTGTCCAAATCGTGCGACTGAGCGAGTAAAGTTTAATGATGTACGAGGGAGATATAAAAAAGCAATAAACAACTCGAATGATGCAGTCCACAAGATGATTCTGTTTTGATTGATATTTGTCATAAATATTAACGATAGTACGCGCCACGAGGAAAAATAAATATTTCTCTAACGGACACTTCTCATTTTTTATCTGGCCAAGTAATTGATAACATTGTCGTGTCTCAAAGGGCAATTAAGTTATCAAATAGCTAGACGTAAGCCAACGTGTATTGTAGCGTGCGTGATGTGGTTACAGGCTCGTAGATCATCTCAGACTGTCTGATGTAGCCTCGAAACATGATTTTACAGAGAAATGCGTCCATCTTGCAAGGTTTCGATAACATTGTTGTTGTTCTTTACTTGGACAATTGCTCTTTCGGCTTGATGACAAGGTGTAGTTCATGGATCGATAAGATTTACAGAAAGGGCTTTTGATTTTTTCGTCTGATCCCTTTGTCATTTCTAGCTTAGGTACCTAAACTACCTATGTAGGTATACAGTAGTAACCTTGACTTATGTTGTTTTGTAACTAGAAAGAACCTAATAAACGTGTTGCATTAGTACCTACCTAGTTAATAAGTGACATATTGCTCAATCCTGCGTCCGACTTGCCCGCGCCCGCCACCGTAACCATGAATGAACCGAATCCCCGATTATTACTAACGCAACCAAGCAACGCGTGGATCTACGCATTCTACGTAAACAGGTATGCGGCTTGATTTGTATTTAGTACTTATTCCGTTGTTTATTTGTAAATATGTAGTATGGACGCTACCGCTGTCACGCGTACATAATCAGAGCCTCCATTGGCCCAGGTAGGTAAAAAAATCTACGAGAATTGGGGGGAGGGGAGGGTATTCCTTTTCACTATCTTCATTCACTATCTTCTCTTCTACAGATGAAAGGGATGCCCTTCATTGGCACTGTTGGCAGTACCACGTTACCTACAGCTGCAGGGTGTTTTGTAGGGTGTGTATAATTCTTTAATTAAATTCATTTATCATTTCTTTCATGGTTATTTTATTCTGGTCTAATTCAGTTAAAACCTTGACAAATAATGAAATAATCACAGATACAAATCCTGTGTTATTCTCATTCATTATTTATTACCTACTTATCTCGATTTGTCTAACAACCTTAAGCAATTGTAAACAAATTGAAGAAATATGTTTAAATGACGATGTGAATGTGACATCATTATTAGAAAATCACGTCAACAACGCAATTATGCGTTAACGTTACGCAATCTAGCGCAACTATTTAAGAATTCGTTAACACTGTTGAATTCCAGAAAAATAAGTAAGTACATACAAATATATGTATATACCAATGTAGTCTCTACGTTAATGTAAAATCCCGTAAATCCTAAGATTTTCTAGTAAAACCACCACCTGATTACCACCTCTTCAGTGTAAAAGTCCGAACTATTTTGTGATCATCGTTCATTTCAAAACTTTACCACCATACACTCAGTGAATCTTACTTAGGTCTTACCTCAGAGCCACGGTAAATGTTGTAAATACTCAAATCAACTCATTAACAATAAATGTACCAAACAAAAATGTAACTCTCTCTATCAATAATTGGACCAATGTTTCAAATGTTAACTTTTACTTTTAATTGTCATTATTTTTAATAAATGCTTATCTCATATTATTATTGTGTTAATTTTTTCGCAAATGGTACGAAAACCGAAAACCCAAGCTTTATCACCGAGGAAAATACTCTACTATTTTCCTCCCATAATAATATGAGATAAGCATTTATTAAAAATAATGACAATTAAAAGTAAAAGTTAACATTTGAAACATTGGTCCAATTATTGATAGAGAGAGTTACATTTTTGTTTGGTACATTTATTGTTAATAGGTCTGTTTTGCATTAAAACAAAACAGTTATTATGTGTGTGGAGAACACACAGCATCGATTGAAGAGGCATCATAAATAATACCTTTGGACGTCTTATGATAATGCATTTATAACTCTTACCTTGTTCCTTTTTGTGTTACCTCTGTCTTTCACCCTTATGCAGAATGGCGCCCACTTTCGAAACTGGAGCGCATCTGTCACTTGCTTGTCATAGTCTTCAAACACCAGCAAGCACCTTGCTTCGATGCTGTGTGTTCTCCACACACATAATAACTGTTTTGTTTTAATGCAAAACAGACCTATTATGTGTGTTTCTAACACACAGCATCGATTGAAGACCTGTTTGCTCTCTGCTGGTGAAAGAATATCTGAAGGATTTAGATGCTATGTGAATTATATATAGTATAAACGAATATTTCGTTGTATATCTGTTAAATGCTGATACTAAAAACAATAAACATTAAAAGTTCTCAATCTAGCGATCCTAGAAAATGTTAAAATGAACATGTTTTCCATAACATGTTATAAATAATATCATGGCAAATGAATATACTTATGCCTTATTTATAAGGTACACATAAAATATAAAATACTTTAACAACTGATAATTGAAATTCAGTGAGACTTAAGCTGAAATAAAATATTAAACTCCTTGTTATTTAAGGAATTCACACATGTATTTAACTGACAACCAGCTAGGAAATATACACGAATGATTAAATATTCTTGAATCCCTTCGAAAATATCAAGGTGTGGGAATACTAAATAAAGAACAACTTCAATTAACAATCAACTTCAAACACGAAGTATATGATTAGGTAGCAATGCATATAAATGATCTAACATGAGGTATTCAAGTCTACTACTTGTACCCTGTGCATCCTTGTGTTTCTGATGGGCGCTACCGAAAGCGCCAAACTAGTAGCTCAGTTCTGGCCCGAAACAATCTAGATTGCCATTGACACGCCAAGAGATCTTGTAAATGCACATAATGTTTTGATGACAAAAAATATCCTCTCGCTCACAGAGAGACCTGTGGCCCAAGAGTGGAAAACAAGAAAATTTACAAATCTAAATTCTCTTGAGAGAGTTCTCACTCCTATGACTGTACCTACATTAGTAGCACCCTTGGAAGACTCTCTGCTCCTCCAATCAAATTTCAACCAGTGGTCTATTCTTCAGTCAGCCTCCCGAAGGCTAGTAGCACGGACCACACGCTTCCTGCTACAAGCAGGCAAGCTCCTAAATCTCGGTCTATTTGAATATGGATTTAGTCCATCCATAAGAGAGACAATATTTAATTTATATACCTAATTATAATTTTAAGCAGGCTTAGACATACAAGCTCCTGTAAACAAAATAAGTAAGCAACCCTGTCTACCGAGGTCTATGAGCCATACATTGCAATGTTACGTTATTCAACATACACAAATATTTGGTCATTTCAATTCTCTGCGAATCAAATCAAGGGGTAGTTCCGTATCCCCAACAAGTGGTCTTTCAGGCAGTGGTTTAACTAAGTAGATCCTCAATAATTTTGAAATTAACATTAGGTCAAAAAATTAAATTCGTATATTGTGCACTATAAGTGTACAATTTGCAAATCTGTGTCAACAGATAGTGTTTTAAGCATTACTATTCGGATCCCATTATTTAGGCTGAATGTCATGAAATCTACACCATGACAAATCTTAGAGAAGATAACTCTTTAGGTTATTATGGATCTACTCCAATCACCATATAACAAGCCTCTTTCTTCTGCTGACAACCTTCCTTTGCAACATGGCTGCCCCCCCCCCCCTAAATTTTACAAGCTAAGAATGAATCTATTTTGCAGCTTGTTAGATATCAGGAGTTCGGACTCTGGCTCTGATAGCTCTCGTCTCGAAGGCTGGGAACCATATTATACATAGTACGTACCCACTTCTGAGTTTAGGTGATTGAGCACTCGTTGTTAAATAGGGAAGAGAAAAGCATGCCAGTCCATAATTTCATCTCCGAATGTAAACATTGCAGAAGCTTGCCAAGCCGTCGTTTCAGTCCCATGTAACGTACAGTCGCTCACAGGCCGACTAAACTGACATGAAAAAACATTTCACGTTGGGACACCCCACTTTCAAAAACATGACCTCCGAGGCCTGGGGTTTGGGGCAACAGAGGCCAATCTGGCTAGTCTGTTCCTAGTTAAGCGGTCGGCTAAGCCGGTATATCAATTTAACAACTCCCCGGGAGGTAAACCGCTGATAGAGTAATATTCAGCTAATCTGCTAGCCTTGACACTTTTCGGGTTCACTTATGGAGCGCTAGGGATCGTGTCCGCGCAGGGTGGCGTGCTATTGGAGAGCCTATGTCTAGCAGTAGACTGCCATGGGCTGATGATGAAACTACAATATGCACATATTCAAGGAAGGTTGACTCTGGCTGCTAATTATTGCATATATGGCCAAACAAACTCTGTGTAGATGGCAAAACAAACTCTGAGTAGATGGCAAAACAAACTCTGTGTATATGGCAAAAAACAACTCTTAAGTTAGAATACCAGTCTGATCTGGCTTAGTCAACAAGTTCCTGATGATGAGAGTTTTTCACTTGGGATCTTAACCTTCCCCCACAGCCTGTGTGGACAAGGAAGTAGATTTAACCTCACCCATGTCTAGAGGAAACTGAGTGGTCTATCAATAGTTTTATGGCACCACCAAAAACAAAAAATAAACTCTTGGCAAAAACAGCGCCACCTCTTTCGTTACTTTTGGTCAAAAAACAAATTCTGATTGTCTCATGACAACATAGCCATAACCTTACAGGCGGACTTCTGAACTTGTTACACGTCAGCTGTTCACATGTTTGCTTTGTTAGAAATTCCAGTCTCCGAGACATAGGATTATGATGACTTGTGGTCATAGGACAGCAAAACATAATCTTAAGTAACAAACAATAATGCAGAAACCACAGGCTCAAAGCTCAAGGCAGGCAAAGTCTTTGCCAATTGGTTACTGCTGCAAATATTGAACTGTCAATTTTCATACTTTTAGTTGTTTCTCAGCAGTTATTGATGTGACCAATGTCATTAACTGCATATAACATTGCTTCTGATTTACTCCTTAGTAATTAAGAGTGTAAACAATA
Source organism: Lycophotia porphyrea (assembly GCA_950005105.1). Lineage (NCBI taxonomy): Eukaryota > Metazoa > Arthropoda > Insecta > Lepidoptera > Noctuidae > Lycophotia > Lycophotia porphyrea. Next base: position 7,896,779 of record OX465396.1, read on the forward strand.
TGCTCTTTGATTCTATTGTCATAATCTTGGATTAATATGGTTTAAAGAGAAAACTATTATGAAGGAGGTTTAGCTTTCTGTCATTACCTTCAGTGTTAACAAAATCAGGTTTGTATTAATTAATTCTACAGCTTTTCTTAGTTATTTAGGGTGTCCTCCTAAAAATTCTGAAGCTTGGCAGAGTTATTTCAATCCCTGATCCTCATTCTGCTATAAAAAACTTTGGTTTTTCTAACAAAAAAAAAAAAAAAAGATAATTTCCATAAATGATTTGTTCATGCACTATATGGACACCGCTGTCAGTGATATAATGCAAGACCATAATCTATGTTTCATATACATTATAACAAATCTCCATGATTATAATTACAGGCTATGTTCAATAAACATGTCTAAAACTAGAAAAATTCATATCTCAGACAAGAGCACTCTTCCCTTACAGTAATACATTTGAAAAAAAAAAACCGCTAGTGTGGCTTAAAAACAATAATGTATGGTGTTATTTCAATAACTAGATCTTATTAGTATTTTCAGTATCAAACTGATTAGTTGTTGTTTTATATTCTATCCTCAATCTGTACATTTATTTTCTTTCCTTTCTTGGGGATATTTATAAGAGTAATCAATTCGTAAACCAAAACAATAGAAATATATTATCCTGTTAGTTCAATTTCTTTTAATTAGCTCTATAACCTTAATGTTATAATGAACTAGTCATTTTTATTTATAAGTAATTTTGAATATAAAATTTAATTAAAATAAATATATTTATTTATTGACCCTGATTTCAAATGTCCTCATTGTACCCAGAGACACATTGTTCAGTACACAGATTTGAATTGTATGTACAATCCATCTAAAGTACTTCTTGTACAGGACTAGTCAGGCTTGCTTTCAAAATAAAATTCAAAATAAGTGTTCGTTGCACGGTTAAAAAGTCAATGCATGCCATAGCCTTCAGCTGCTCTTTAGCAGTCCGCTCTTTCTGATAGGGACTAACATTAGAGATCACAGACAAAAAAAAAATCCCTCCATCAGGGTTTAATAGTCCATAGTTTGGTTTAGTATTATAACAACTCGTCTACCTATACCGTGTGCTATCTAGGAAGACTGAGATTAACTGTAAGGTTTCCCCAGGTTTCTAACAGATTCTATTCCATGTTAGAATTTCTGCTAAGTTTACTTTAGGAATAACTCCCTAAATTCATCATATCTTACACTGAAATATTATAGTTGTGTAGTATTTCTGTCTCTTGCGACAAGAAAAGGGTTGTTAAGGAAAACTGCAATGCGCTTCTGAAAGACGCAATATCAACACTTGATTAGCTAACTTATAATAAGTTAGAAGCAGTTTCTGTTTCCGAGTTGTGTCATGTAAAAAGATTCAACACTTACTTGCGACTCACACATTATTTGTGTGTAGTTTATGTAAAAGAAACTTCTCGATAACAAGAGGTTAGACTCTTGTTCGGCGGAGGGGAAAAACACATCCATAGTCATACTAGAAGTGCTCTAAACATATCCTCCGAGGATCGCACTCTAGCACTTAGGTAGACTTGGTTTGCTCTCAGAATCGTGATCTCTGAGAAAACTATCGATCTCCCTCTCGTTAACCCACAATCAGGGTGAACACTAAAACACTACCACGAGCACCAATATTCACTTTCTGTAAAGTTTTCAGAAAGATGTTATAATTTTATAGGAAAATTAAAGAGAGAAAAATTTTTGCGTCCATTTCGCGGCAAAATTTAGATGCTATGACAAGCAAGTGACAGATGCGCTCCAGTTTCGAAAGTGGGCGCCATTCTGCATAAGGGTGAAAGACAGAGGTAACACAAAAAGGAACAAGGTAAGAGTTATAAATGCATTATCATAAGACGTCCAAAGGTATTATTTATGATGCCTCTTCAATCGATGCTGTGTGTTAGAAACACACATAATGAGTTGATTTGAGTATTTACAACATTTACCGTGGCTCTGAGGTAAGACCTAAGTAAGATTCACTGAGTGTATGGTGGTAAAGTTTTGAAATGAACGATGATCACAAAATAGTTCGGACTTTTACACTGAAGAGGTGGTAATCAGGTGGTGGTTTTACTAGAAAATCTTAGGATTTACGGGATTTTACATTAACGTAGAGACTACATTGGTATATACATATATTTGTATGTACTTACTTATTTTTCTGGAATTCAACAGTGTTAACGAATTCTTAAATAGTTGCGCTAGATTGCGTAACGTTAACGCATAATTGCGTTGTTGACGTGATTTTCTAATAATGATGTCACATTCACATCGTCATTTAAACATATTTCTTCAATTTGTTTACAATTGCTTAAGGTTGTTAGACAAATCGAGATAAGTAGGTAATAAATAATGAATGAGAATAACACAGGATTTGTATCTGTGATTATTTCATTATTTGTCAAGGTTTTAACTGAATTAGACCAGAATAAAATAACCATGAAAGAAATGATAAATGAATTTAATTAAAGAATTATACACACCCTACAAAACACCCTGCAGCTGTAGGTAACGTGGCGCCCCATATGCAAGAGGACTTGTGCCCGCATCGAGTAGTGTTCCATCATCGCTTCCACGGGCAAGTGCCTCATGCACACACCTCTACAGAGTGCACAAGTGTAATGTTACTAACAGAGTTTTAAGGTTCTTTTTATACTAACACAAATTTTATTTTTACGATATGTCTATGTGTAGAGCCAAAATTGCCTGAAAATAAATAAATGTTATGATATGTCACTGGCGAAATGTGATTGTACTGTTACCTCTGCCTAACCTTTCGCGGATAACAAGCGTGCTATTTTGTGATGTACGAGTATGTATGTTTTCATAGGGCACGTTGTTATAACATGGATATCTACCTACCTTCGTGTATCATATTGATCTCATCTTTATCGACTTAACCAGTGAACCGAACAGGAGTCGGTGCAAACAAGATTTCATTATCATTAAGTATACATATGAGTAGCGCCTTAGTAAATCGTATACATCATTGTAGTCGTTGTTTATAATGTGCGTGTAATTACCGAGGAAAATGCGCAATTCAATATGCCTATATGAATCTGAGTAGTAAATAGTTCTCATCTAATTTCCAATCTTACTTTATTTATTCAGTTACAGGTATTCAGTCGCCCGAACGTATGACAAGGACAACCAGTCTTACCAAGGACTATTGTATTACCCAGTACCTACTGAGTTGTGGAGGTCAGATAGGCAGTCGCTCCATGTAAAATACTGTTTTTCAGATGCATCTGCTTAGTTAGACTAGAAGCCGACCACAACATAATTGGGAAAAGGCTAACTGAAACTCAAACTCAAAGTATTTTTTCAATTAGACCATTCCAGGCACTTTTAAATGTCAATAAAACAAAAAAAAGCGAAGGTACAGTCACAGTCAATGGCACAAGGCATAATAACTTGAGAAAGTACTGATAGTTGTACATTCCAAAGTTAGGGCAATGATGACTATCTATTCAAAGTGACACGATGAAACTATGTATTTCTCAACGAGCAGAGGAACATTAAGTTAATTGATTATTATGCTTATATACACGATGAGAGACACACATTTTAACAGTGTTTTTCAATCGACGAAAAACCGTGTTTCTCTGTAGATTCTAACGATGTCCCTTTTTTCCGACTTTTCATAAACTTCAAAGCTAAAATCGTGTAAGTAAATTAAACGTTAAGACTAAGAAAACCTAAGTACGAGTATATCTCACACTCTCGAAAATACCACTCCGGATACCTAATAGCCAAAAATTAATAACAAAAACATGTTTACAGCAGCCTTGTGTTATGTATGATTGTAACTACTTTACGTTTCTTAAAAAACTGGCCAAGTGCGAGTCGGACTCGCGCACGAAGGGTTCCGTACCATGATCTATACAACATTAGACACAAACAGCAAAAAAATCACGTTGTGTTGACGTGTTGTATGTTGTACTCCTTAAATATTTATTTTATATTTTAACAGGGTCCCGTTTTACCCTTTGGGTACGGAACCCTAAAAAAAGATGTCGTTGAAATTACCGATAATAGTAAACTACAACCAAAACAATATGTCAATGAGATAAGAGATTTTCGACCAATAATGAATTAGGTATAGTACTTACGACGTAGGTACATAGCATCACGCCGGTTATCTCCCAAGGGTAAAACAGAGTTGTATCTAATAGAACACCCACATTTCGACAGTTATGTATTTAGTCTCATGTAAAAGGAGGCGAGCCCCCACTTACCTACAACTTATTTATTTTATATCACACACTTACCTATGTATTTTACAGCATAAAAAAAGTGATCCCAGGAAGTACTCTATTATTTTACAATGGTTATTTAAATACTTAGGTACCTATTAAACAGTATATATGTAACCACTCATTAAATAAAAAAACCGATTGCCAAGTTGTTATGTTCGTTAAAGGATTAATTTAGTTCGTATTTTTGACAAAATATGTTAGTTGTCCTAATATTAGTGGATGTTCACATTTTTTTTATGAAGCAATTTTACATCAATACAGGTGCTACTGCTGTTTAGCGCAGTAATACCTTATTGAATCAGTTAATCAGCATTTTCTATCCAAATCCGATACATTGTAAGTTGTCAACAAACGTTTAGATTATAGACAAACTGTTAGATGTAACTGAATTTCATTAAACATTCAATGATATGTAGGTACCTACTACTAACTGGATGTAGTATTAATATTACCAGGTAAAAACCTAGCTAAATAAGAAACTGCATCACAAAACATTGAAACCGTTCGCCTGAAACACAACGAACTTGTCAATCTTAGAGGCTAAGGGCACACTTTACCCATAAAAACTGGTTATTAAAAAGCCACTCACCCTCTCTCTAGGCACCATGGCGATGGTAAAAGCACACATTGCGAGAAGCACCAGCAGTTTTCGCTTCATGGTCACAAACGTCGGTCGGCGATAGAAAGTCGAATATTTGTAAAAAAAAAGTTTAGCGCGCGCGGTGACGGAGCGTGCAAGAGTGGCGACGGCGGGCAGGCGCGCCAATATAAGTACCTCGGTACCTCAGCTGGCACAGAAGAGTGAAGAGGCCCGACGAATGCCACAGCTAAACATTTTCCTAACAAAATCACCACTAGTGTACTACGAAACGAACATTTATCTACATTATTGTTCGTATTTTAGCTGACATGAATGAATGAGCTTAAGTATAAATATGTGATAGCGATAAACCAACGCACGCCTCACGCAATAAATATTGTGTTGTTATTGTAGTGATTCACGGATGAGTTCAGACATAAATACTTTTTAACCGCTCTGCAGATAGATAATAATTAGCTACGTAGTATGAACTTGGATTTAGATGTAGGATTTACCTAGGTACAATTCAAATCGAACTAACGTTATGATTATTTGTATATATGTATAATTAAAATATAACATATTACATATTATTATATAATATATTACCTACATAAAATAGACTAAAATTTGGATTTGTATTAAATTTTAGCCTATTCTCCTGGTGAAAGAATAAAGCCATTTTGAAAACGTCTGTAGTTTGCACGAAGTTTGGCTCAGACTTTCATAAACTACCAACTGTTGCCTGCGACTAAGTTTTTGTGTATTTCGTATTGTTTCACTCCGACTCAGCTCCCAGGCCATCAAGTCATTATTTTTAGGACAATTTCTTTATAAATGTTGCCCAATTGCTCAAAGGAGGTCTTGAAGTGTGATAGGGGCCACAGATCTCAGACCCGCCCTCACTATTTCAGGTCGTCCCAAAGGTACTCCATAAGGTTCAGATCTAGATGCTAAGCTGGCCTTTCATGTAGTCCCTCAACAATCTTACAATTTATGCGTCGTAATCGTAACAGCGGATGTTCACGTACCAACAAAACACGAATAAGGGACACCACATGCTCTTCTAAAATCTCTGTTGCGTATTATACAAAAATCATGACTTCATTAGCCTCTTTTTAGGCTACTCGGGTTCAAAGGGCCCGCAAAAATAAAAATTATACTGGGTGTATACCTACTGTTTCATATTTTTTTCATTCAGACTAGCAACGCCACTGAATGTAAGTAAGAAATTAAAATGTCTTTTAAATCCGCTTACAGAAGTGATATCAAAATAAAAATAAACCAATACAGATATTTATTACTAGCTTTTGCCCGCGGCTTCGCTCGGGTTAATTTAGAATTTGATAATCAATTCGGGTTGTACTCTGCTTGTAATTATAATTCAATCATGATTCGAAAGACACGTGGCGCCATCTATTATCATAAGAATGCTATAGTTGTTTTCCTCGGGAACAGTATTTTCTTTGGCATGAAAGGTGTCCTATGTCCGTTTCTGTACACCTGGCGTAAATGTAGAATTTCAGGATGATCGGACCAGTGGTTTAGGCGTGAAAGGTAACAAACAAACTCACTTTCGCATTTGTAATATCATTAAGTAGTTTAGTTTCTCCAGACAGTGTAAATTAGATCATTACAATTTTCGTTGTATTTTCCAGAAAAACATGTATTAAAAAAATAGAGATCTATTACAGAAGCTATAAAAATGGTACTAAGTACTTCATTAACTTTCAAATTTCGGTAGCAAATTTTAATAAAAAAGGGTTTCTGAAGTAGTATATAAAAATTTTGGACTAAGAGATTCGGCAGCAGGAAATAAAAAAAACGTGTAATTTAGAGTGTCCATTTTGTGGCGAGACCTGACAAATAAAGGAACTGGCTGCTACTTTTGCCTAGCTTAATATGTAGGCTTTAAAAACAAGAACAAGGAGTGTAATAGTGTATACAATATAATGATGACCCATGGGTCAAAAACCTATGCTATATTCTAAAAGAGTGCATTACCCGATGTTGCCTAGTAGTTTTAGCCAATAAAATGAAGCCAAAGACACAGAATTGGACACAGAGCCTAAGACCCCATTTCTAGTCAGATAAGCGGCCATTTTATGCCCCCTGATCTAACATGACTGACTCAAAAAGAAAAGACTATTAATGAATTATGGAACTAAAACTAATTAGTCATACATTTCATACCATTTACAATGCACGCGCTTTTACTAAGGTTTCAGAAATTTTTGATGTAGGGCCGTAACCAGGAATTTTGTTCAGGCCGGTTTTTACCCTGAATAACATCGAGAAAAAAGAACATCGAGGTGAGGGGGTGTAACCGGAGGGTCACTTCACTAGGAACAAAAAAAACTAAGATAAGTTAGCAAACTTTTTGGTTAAATGCTACTTAATTGGACTTTTCTAGAGCGATTTAAAACGTCTCTGGATTGACTTCAACATCACGATCAAGGGTGCAGATAGGAACATCTTCAGTTCTACGAAAATTGCTCGAAATGTTTGCAGTTTATCCAGGATATGTTTGGTTTCCGTTTTTCAATTCATACAAAGAGTCTTATACAAAAAAAGTTTACAATTGAGAAATTTGGGAATCAAGAGCGAGCTCGACAATTTTTACACTCCATTCATACATAAATAAGACTTCTACAGAATGAATAAAATAATCAGAATCAAGAGAATGCACGAGTAAGAGAAGCGAGCTCTTTATTAATAATTATGAATATATTTTAGCATTCCACTTCGGATAGGTTGGTTCCTCTGTAGTTGTCCGGCTGAATTAACAAATTGATCAAATCCAGTAACTTTGTTAATATTTTACATCATCTAACGATACACTCATCCAAATAATGCGTGAAGACTTCTATGAAAGCGATAAGATAATGAAACTACGTAACGTTTCGGATCACGCTATGCGGTTATCAACATCAACTGATGATTCACATATTGTCAAACGTACAAACTCGTGGCGGCTCTTTTGTTTGGGAGGTCCCAGCACCCATGACCTGATGGAAACATACAAACACGGGCTGTGGAACTTTTATGAGGAAAATATCATGCCCCTATTCCATGACCCGTTCGAGGCTCGAAGATTCGGGAACAATTCATATTTGGTAGTTGACGTTGTCAATTGTCTTACGTAAGTAAGTACTTTAAGTATTGATCTGTCCTAGGTAAACAGCACAAACAACACGTGTCATAAATATGTGTCCTTTTAGTGACGCAGTTAGAGCCTTCCTAAATACTTAAACAATCAGAAGGAAAGGAATACAATGTGTATAAGTAGGAGATAAGTCACACAATCCTACAAGGGTATGCCCGGGCTCAGAATCTTCCCTTGCGAAACCCCACTACGCGGTTTCACTCGCGTTATAGTCGGAAATTATCCTACGTAACATAACGATTTAATTATAGCCTATGACACTCGGGGACAAAGTAACTTTCCAATAGTGATAGAACATTTTCATACAAGTGGGGAAAAGATTTGGAAGATTTTTGTATGAGGCCTGAACGGCCTAAATTCCGCCATTTTTTTTTGTATGTCGCGACCACACATAACACCAAATGTTCTAACGTGTCAAACTTCCAATCGGAAACATGACACTTTAGACAATTTTGTCTGGTGGTGTATCGATGGCAGCTATCGAAGTATCGACTGATATAAGTTTTATGCGTGATTGATCAAATCAAAGTTGTGGTGAAGATGCCATCAGTGGACTTTAACTTTGATAGCTCATATCTCGGAAATGTAACAATTTCGAACATTTTACCTCATACAAAACTTGTTTGTATTGATACCAGCTATAGGTTTTATGCGTGCTCGTAACTTTGAAAAAAAAAAACATTTGGAAGTTAGGCCGGTAATTAAATTGAAACCCCTTCTGTTATTGAAGCCGAGACAAAATTCACTCCTGCAGGCGAGGGTGTTCAAACGACGCTTTTCAATACACTTTCGAACAAATATAACCGATGGTTATAAAGTAAGCAAAAAGTAAGTGATACATTTGTTTTTGTTATTGTGATCGCTTACTCTTATATTTGTTGTTTTTATACTATGAACATCAATGACGTAGTTTATATTATCATTGTAGATTTGTGTACGTGCACATGTTATTTAAATTTAGTTTCTCAGTAAGTAACTCATTCTTAATTCTTGATGAGGAATAATAAAGCTCTTAAATAGCGACGGCAGAAACACGAATTGGTTTTTTTTAGCCATATAAAATAATAGAACGAAAAGTATTTTTGTCATGAATTATTGGGAAACTATGATTTAGTTTTCTTTTTTCCGTGTTTTCCTTTCGCAGGTGGTAGGAGAAACAAAGGTATGAAGCCGCTAAACAGCCTATGATCTATAGAAACTTCAAATATTTTTGAATTTAGAACACAAAAAAGTTTATTTGTTCGTAAAAGTGTTTTTTTTTTAAATAATCATGTTTATTTGTGATATTCTGCTTATAAACACAATTTAAATATTCAAAAAATATTTACATTGTAAAAGGTGCACTTTTCCGAGATTAAAAAAAGTCACCGCCGCGCGCCGACTATAGGAATTGAACCAATTTAGACTTAGTTTAATTGTTATCAGTTCAGTATCTGTGGAAATTTTGATTTCATCCAAAATTATGAGATATAATGCGATAAGAGCCAGTTTTGAGTTTTTGAGGAAGACTATTGAAAAATATTTTTTCAATACACTTCCTCGAAAACTTCGACTGTATTCTGTATTTCATGTAATGTATTTCACAATCGTGGATTTTTTTCATTTATAACCAACTAGTGCAGAAATCAAAATTTCTACACTTATACTAAGTCTAAATTGGTTCAATTCACAGTGCCGGATTTCCGCTTAGGCCTACAAGACCCCGGCCTAAGGGCCCAGCCAGCCTAGGGGCCCCAGTCCCAGTGGCGGGACCTGTAAAAAACTTGCTCAAAAGCCTGGCTTGCCTTGCCTTATCAAAAAACTTCACTGAAAATATTTTTTACTTCTCATGCTCGTAAAGTTCGCCTTTGTGCTGGATGTTTATGTAGGCTGCATAAAATGCTACTTTTCTGCTCTAGTGCACAAAATAAAATTATCTTCTAAGACTATCATGTGGCCCGACAGCCACATGCACATAAAACTTTGCAGAATAAAGTTGTTGAATTATTTTATTTGCTTAAATTTGTTTGACTTCTGTATTTGGATCATTAAATTAATTTAACTAGATAAAATAAGCATCTATTTTATATAAAAACGCAATGAAAAGTTCATAACTTGGAAGTTTGAAATACCCAAGTTTTATCTCACATGCGAAAAAGTAAAAAAGTTTGACTTTCTTACGAAACTAAATCGCTTGGAATCTAAACACATCAGTGAAGGAACCAGAAACCTAATAGCTTTTCATCAAGAGGATTTGGATAGGACTTTGGAAAACGCGTGTCTGCACCTGCGAGCTCATTTGTCATCCAATGATGAAGTTATCGTCACTTAAGCTGTATTTATGGGGTAGTAGTATTAAAGTATTGAAGGTTTTTTGAATATTTATCCAAACGTAGGAATTTCGTTTCAAATTGTATTGTGTACACCAGCGGATAACTGCTCAACAGAAGGGTCGTTTTCGGCGCTAAAGAAAGTTAAGAATTACGAACACACATAACATGACAAATTAAGATCTACCGTAGAAGAGAAGAGGCTAAATTCACTCTCTGTAACGTATGTAGAGTCAGAAATAATGCAGTCAATAGTTTATGACGATTTTGCTATCTTCTTTTGCTTTGAGAAGAAAGCTCGCCGTATGATTCTATAAAATAGATTAACGTAACTATCGTAACTTCTGATATTTACTAAAGTAATTAAAGTTTTTGTTTTGTACATTTACATCATTTGCTAAACCAAAATGGAATGAATTCGAGATAGAGGGGCGGGCCCCATTTGCCAAGTGCCTAGGGGCCCTGGTGGTTTGATAACACCTCAATCTTAAGTGAGATCTTCAAAGTCAAAGATTTACCTAGTTTTGTGTAAGGTTCTAAAAAGAATACTTATTGATACGAACGGCCGATTTCCAGCCAGCGTTTTCGGTACTGGCGGCCAGTTTCAGAAGAGACTATAATAAACATCGACAGACATAAATTGTACATACTAAGTGCACAACTCACAAGTGTGTGCGCAGACACAGTGGCACTCTCTCTTCCCCTAACTCTTTAGACCAATGGGCAAACCGACAACCGGTGAGAGTTTAGGCGCAGGACCAACCGCTTCACGTGTTTTCCGAGGCACAGGGATATCACCCCGCCAACATCCAAAATTCAGGCTGCTACTGAGAAATTTCTGCCATGATGGAAAAACCCATAAACACTTTGCCCGTCAACGTCATGGGAATCTATTCCAGGGCCGCTCAGTCACGCTTGCGTCCACAAGATCAAAGCGAACATGCACGCACTTGCAGCGAATAACTTCAAGTGAGACTTTTACTTTTTGAACCCCGCGCAGCACATTCTGTACGAGCCATATTCAACGTTGTAACACGTGTGAAGGAACAATGACCTAAGTATTAGAAAGAAGATAAGAATTTCTGATATCCTTAATTCTAAGAATTCCTTAAAAAGATATAACGATAAATAAAATTGATCCCTAAAGCAATCTAAATGAAATAAAGTAACGCCAGTTACTTGCCCGAAAAATAAATAGGCAACTTAGTTTCCTTTGATTGTAAGTAACTATTTAAAAAGAAAATATTGAGACCTGAGAAATGTATTGGTCTTTATTAATCACTATCACTATCACTTCATATTATGCCCCTAAGATTCAAGAAGTACTTATAGCACAGAAAAAATGTATCCGAGCAATCTGTAAAATAAAACAAAAAGAATCATGCAAGCCACATTTTCAAAAGCTAGTAATATTGACTTTACCGTCACTCTATATTTATGAAGCCTGTATTTTTATAAAACAGAATATGAACATAAATAGATTTGTAGAAAGTAAACGGCGCTCAAAAAAATTGCAGGTGTTAGCAACAAAAACAAAATTTTATAGCAAAAGTTTTTATGCAATGGCTCAAAAACTGAGATGATTTTGTTAATTTTGATTTGTTGTATTAATGAATTAGTGACATTTTTATTCTGTATTTTTTGGTTCTTTATACTGTATTCACTTTGACATTTTATTAATTATTTTATTTTATTTTGACATGATTTATATTGTGAAAGTACCTATTTTTACACGACTGCCCAAAAAAAGGAGTGTTATGTTTTTAGGGTTCATGTATGTATGTTTGTGAGTTTCTTTATTCCACCATAACTTCTAAACGGCTTAACCGATGTCAATGTATACATATGATATCGTTAAAAACGTTGAGCTATTCCGGGTAACATAGGCTAGTTAAAATTAAAAAAATATATAAAGGGGGAGCCATGGTTCATGAAAAAAACGGAAATATTTTGTTTTTTTTTCATGAAAATTTGACTACGGATACTATCATCGTCTAGAGCTTGCTTAGTACATTATAAAAATATGTAACAGTAGTATTCAATATGCATTCGTTCACTAATAAAATGACTAAACAAATAAAATAAAATAAATATTACGGTAGTATTCAATAACCTATGGAAATAACCCATAGAAAAAAATGTCATGTTCGCACATAACAAGCCTTAATACCTCTTTAGGATGCAAGTACTCCAGAACCGGTTTCTATGTAAAGTCACGGGAACCACTTTCTATGTCAGCAATGACGTCTTCACATACAACTTAGAATGCCCAATATTCAACAGTTCATGAAGCGCCTCTCTCTAAGCGCTTCTTCGATTCTGCCATAAAGCACCGTAATCCCCTGATCGCATCGGCCGTCCGATACGAGCTACTCTCGCCGATGTCGCTAGCACCCTCCTCCAGGAGAGCAGTAGGGAAACTAGCACGCTCAACAAGCACAGGCGCATTTCGTCCTTGCCGTCGAAGCCCGTCGTGACATCCTGGTACATTCCCTCCCCGACCCTTGCTTGAGTCAGCTCGCGCGGCTGCGCCTGTAGTTTTAAATCAACCCTTAAATAATCATACTCAGATCCAGCCTGTCCCCTTGCTATCCTCCCCCAGCGATGCCCTAAGCCGAGGCTCGTACCCCACAGGAGGTGTTCTTACCGTGTAGTCGCTCGTTCGTAAGTTTTTTGCCCTGGCTGGATCTGCAGTGAAGGCATCCACAGGATAGTCCGGTTAAGCAGACGACCACCTCTCTAGGTTGAACGACGAGATGCCATTAAAAAAAAACGCGTCGCAACGCAACAGACGTTTTTCTGTTGTAAATGATTCTACACCTACTGCAGTGGCGTAGCTACCGGAGGGCTAGACGGGGCAGTGCTCCGGGGCCCCCAAGCTCAGGGGGCCCCTCGGACTCTGACTTACAAACTACAAATTGAAGTAGTGAAAATTTCGGAATATAAATAAACCAGATTCAGTAAGGATAAGGTAGTACTTTCTATTTCCATGCATTTAGTTTCTGACTGTCTGTTATGTATGTCTGTGTGTTGTATGCCTCTGAATTGGCACTCCTGCTGGATTTTCGCATGATCAACTGGTATAGACAGAGGCTGAAATAAATTAGGAGCCCCTTGTCCCGAGGTCTTGATACGCAATTATAGCATACATACACAAGATTGCAAAAAATTGAGAATGTTGATATTTTGATCCAAATAAAATAATTATCTGCATTTATTCGAGCCAATGATGTAACAATTTTCGAGCTCGCTTCGCTCGCTCTTGCAGCCTAGTTTCTCTTGAATCTTAACTTTGCATGGAAGTCACCCAGATAACTCCAGTAGGCCGATACAATTCTAACCTGTCCAAGGTACATAGATATGTTAAAAAATTCAGACTACTTTCTCTTGAATTTGTATCCTGTAGGGGACCGAAACAATTCTAACCCGTCCAAGGCAACGTGTCAAAAAAGTTTCGAGCTTGCTTCGCTCGCTCTTGCAGTCTACTTCCTCATGAATGCTGATTTTGTCTGTAATTCGATCAAGTAACTCCTGTATGAACAAAAGGTCGAAACAATTCTAACCTGTCCATGGTATGGTGTTCAAATTTTCGAGCTCGCTTTGCTCGCTCTTGAAGCCTTGGTTCATTTCGTTCCTGAAATTGTCGCCCTAAGTCGATTAAGCAACATCTATTTCTGAATAAAAGTACTAAAAAAAAGCTAACTTGTGAGGACTTCTCCTCACAAGTTAGCTTTTTTTAGATGAAGAGGAGAGCTTAAATTTTCCTATCCCTAGATTGTTCAAGTAATATAATATCTCTCCAACCATCTAAATTGACCCCGACGCGAACTGTTCACCAATAATGGAAGGAAATTATAACTAAATATGCAATGGTAGAATGCGACATTACGAAAATGTTAACCGCAATTTATTAATCTATGACGATGAAGTAGTTTTGCATCTTTAAAGTATTTACGTAGTTTAGTTTAAATAGGGCCCCAATTTAAATTTTTGCCACGGGGCCCTTGATTACCTAGCAACGCCACTAACCTACTGTTATTTCGATAAAACTTATACTAGATTCTGCTTACATTATTGGACTTCAGATTTTCCTTCGTAATTTTGGATTTTAACGTATTTTTGGAAATTTATATACCTTATAATAGATTTTCTTTACGGATAGCGGATTTTTGTTTACCTACTTAGCAAATTTGGATTTTGACGATTTTAGGAAATAATGACGAATATTGGACTTAGTTTAGCCAAGGGCCAAGCTTATGTCGCTCTTAGTCGCGTGAGCCAGCTAGAAGGCTTGGCAATTGGTGTTTTAGATCCACGAAAGCTTATCAACGAGCCCCATGACAAAAACTCTCTGCAACAACTAAACCGCCTCAAAGATCTTAATAATAATCAATAAATCGATATGTGTTAAAATAAATAAAAGATCAATAAATCGTAAGAAAATAATTTCACGTTATCGTTTGCGTGTTATTGATTTATTATAAAATAAAAGTTTTCGTGGTACATTGTTCGTTTTCGAAAATATAGTTTTATCACTAAAAGATATAAAATAAAAAACGAATAATTAAAAAACACGCCTGCCATATCAAAAAGTGTCAATTTTTTGCTGCCAAATGGCAGGCGTGTTTTTTAATTATTTTAATTATTCGTTTTTTGAATTTTTAAAATGTAAGTGTAATATAATTAACCTATGATATTTTGTATGCCCTTTGGCAGAACACAGCTCGGATCATATTTACTATAACATCTTCTGATGTACCCTGTGTTCACAAATAAATGAATTTGAATTGAATTGAATTGAATATTATAAAACACAGTCCTCCGCCGCGTCTGTCTGTCTGCTCGCGATAACCTCAAAAACTACTGCACCGATTTTTATGCTGTTTTCACCAATGTATAGAGTGGTTCTCGAGGAAGGTTTTAGTATGTAATTTGACAATTTTTTTTTGTTACGGGAACGGGTTAAAAATTGCATGATTACTTTGGTCGCGATAACCGACATCCACGTGGGCGAAGCCGCGGGCATCAGCTAGTTCTGATTAACTATCGTTGGGTGAACCTAAGTACCTACGCATATTTACTATGAAATAAAATTGACCTATCGACCTCAACTACATTGTGTGTACCTGGGCTCTAAATTAGTTATTTGGTGACCATTTACTTAGATAATGTAATGTTCTTTCTCGTTCTTCTTACGTCTAAGTACCTATCTAGCTACCGATAAGTTTTACGCTGTTTTCGAGTGTCGTGATGTTCATAAATGACGCGTCTATTTATAAATGGGTGAATACGTCATTGGTGCATTCACTATGCCTATAATCTGGTATTTAATTTGGGCTAAGTATCCAGACAATATTTCACCTCCAGCACACTCTTAAAAGTATATTAATGGTTTATGAATAAATTAAATTGTACAAAAATTAGTTCCTTTTTATATTCAGTCCCAGTAGGTAACTAAGCGAACTAACTAACTATATATACATTTACAGTACAGTATAGACTTGTTAAACTGTTAGCCAGACTATTACAAACACAATATCATGAACCTAATGAATAAAAAAAAATAAGTTTACAGGCAATTAACATTTGACATTGTTGTACAGTCCCTGTTATATTATTGATAGCATGATCTAGGCAGATACTACAAAAAATTTGATGTTTCGGTATAATCACACGTAAAACGAAATGCCTGTAACCAATTTTCCATTACAAACCATTAGCTGGTTTGTAATGGAAAATTGATTAAGTATAAGAATTATCTTTGATTTAATCGTATCGTTGCTTGTCACTTAATGCATTTTCTAACCTAACTTAGCTATAAATTCAAATTAAAAAATCTCAGTAATGCATTTGCCAATTTAATTGAAATTATTTGAGATTATAACTGGTGTAGTTCTCTAAAAAAGGACACCAATTTCATGACTGTGACAGGTAGGCCCAAAGATGTAGGGAAAATGGGCATTCTCTTTTGGGTGTGTATGTGCAAATAGACTCACTTCGGGTGACATTCGGGACATCGTGGGTAAAACTTGGTTGATACTCCCACTGATCAGGAAAGAATGCCACAAAAGAGTGGTCAGAGGATGTAGGTAACAAGGCTGCTAATGATGATGATGTAGGCACACCTCTGCTGTATAAAGTTCCGGGAATAACTGACATGATATTGTTATGTATTTAGAAATGATTACTGACCTACCCTACCACTCGAATGACGTTTGTTGACACTTTATAGAGATAAGGTACGAGTAGGTAGTAGGTACCTACCATCTAGTCTAGTAGATACCTGGGTTGTAAAGGTCAGATATGCAGTCGTTCCATGTAAAATACTGGTATTCCGCTGCACCCGGTTAGAACGGAAGCCTCAATACTGTGAACATGCTAGGCTGATAACCTGATAAATAAGGTAGGTACGTCAGGCTTTGATCGTCACCGACCGTGAAAATCTCAAACCCCGTGATAGTCCAAGAATAGCTTATAAATGCACTCACGTGCCAGTTATGTAGGTAATCGAGTGCAGTGGAGTGCACACCCTGCGGTGTTGGCACAAGTGGCACATGACTATACCTGTAAATACAAGTTGATACTAGGTGCAGAATAAAGAATGGGTAAAATAAAAAATGGGTAGTAAATTAGTAATAGCGGAAAACGAAGGTGAACTTTTTGATGATAACAATGGTTAGACACCCAATTTACTGATTTGGAAATTCAACAAACGCAATTGATTATTATGTTATCCTTTACTATTAAATAAGCAATCTTTGTTTATATTTGTCTTTAGTAATCACGTTCTCGAGGAGCTCGTGGCTAAACAATAACAGTCGCTCGGGTCGATCTTTAGGTTAAGCCGTGCTTGCCTAGGTTGGTCTGTGGATGGGTGACCACCCATTACATACCGAGTTTCCTCCGTGCCTCGGAAAGCACGTTAAGCCGTTGGTCCCGGCTGTCATTTGAAGATCTTTGACAGTCGTTAAAGTAGTCAGTGGCCCAAAAAGTCTGACAACCAGTCTTACCAAGGGGTATCGTATTTCCCAATAGTAACTGGGTTGTGGAGGTCAGATAGGCAGTCGCTCCATGTAAAATACTGGTATTCAGCTGCATCCGGTAAGACTGGAAGCCGACCCCAACATAGTTGGGAAAAGGCTAGGCAGATGATGATGAGTAATCACGTTCTCGAAAACGGGTCTATGATGAAACTTTGCAATTGGGGGTTTGCGGGGTGAGAAATCGATCTAGCTAGGTCTACTCTGGTAAAGATTGATTCACGTGAACAAATTACAGACAGAAATTATTTCGTCGTTTAACTGTTATCTAACGACGCATAATTCTCTCCTACTCGATGTTTACAAATAAGTAATATTATACTAGACGTAATCAAAGAGGACATATAGTTGATACGTACGTAGACGTATTTAATTAAGGTTCAGATGAAGAGTGCAAATAAATGCGCACGTGCGCGTGTGCGGCCGCGTCTCGCCGTTACTGGCTTCAGCTGTGCTGTTGGTTAAAAGTCAAAATTTTACACAGGTTACGAGTTCTCTTGTATGTTAGCTATACATTTCTGACTCAATGAGAAATAAACGAATCCTGCGTGCGGTACAAACACCGACGGATTTGCACGCATTGCTCTCAACGCTTGGCGTTCACTATGTCACCGCCGAAAGTTAGTAGGGCCTGGATGACTGCCAGAACCCAAGTCAATCTGCGCCGCAGTCTTTCAAAATCGCACCCAAACAAATCCGAGTTTTACGACTCCACAAAAAAGTAAACATTACGAGGTGTGACCGAACAACAATAACACTGTAAATCTGCTGGTTATTTATAGCCGTCTGCCTGTCTGATCGCCGGCCAGGGCCATCTTCAAATTTTGAGTCACCGCGATAAGCTACCGGTGAAAGTTACACTGCCCGCTATTTATATCACTTGCCAGTTGTGTGATTCAATTCTTCAAAGCTAAACATTAAGCTTATTTTCTAACTGATATGTCAAACTTTGTGGACGAAAGAGTATTTTTGCTCTTCGATATCTGAGTGCAAAAGCCGTTTTTATCCGCTAGAGGATAAAGTAAATTGAATTTAGAACATCGTGTGCACTAAGTTTGTGAATTGAAAACATCATTAAACCTATTTACTTCTACCTCCATGGTGCCGAATTTATCATACAACCTTTTTTAATTTGTTAAAAACTCAGACTTTTTTTTTGCCAAGTTATTTTGCAGCGGCCTACCTGGGTACGCTAATGTGATGCTTTCACTGAAGGTCATACAATTGATTACTTTTACTCCATTTGTAATAAAAATAAACCAGCAAGAATTTAATTTTAATTATAATCCTAGGAACTAGGTAGTCATTTCCTTAAAAAAAAGTGGGCAACTATATAATATCGATCCAAATTCCAAGGTATTCTTAGGGTTTCATTTGGTTCTTCACTTAGGTGACCATCTTCGAAAAGTAGATTAATCCTGCAGCACCCAAAGCGTCAATCTATTGTTCTCTGTCTCTGCATTACCCACAGGTTGACTGGCAAAACATGCCTATCACATTAAGTCCGCCTCCATGTTTCATCAAAATTTGTCAGATATGTATTTCTACCGTATAGAACGATAATTATTTCGAGTGTTCTGCGAATTAGCGCACAGCAACGGCCAGGTAAAGGCACTGAGTGGAGGCGATGCTCTGAGTTATGGACTTTAGGCCATAAACGTCCACACAACAAAGAGGGCAGTGCTTTGCTGTGCGCTGGCTCCTAACCGTCCAACAAACTTTATGGATTGGCAATAAAAAAGAACTGAGGTAGGTACCTAATGAACATTGATGTTTTTAAAACATTTCGAGCAAATGGCTTTTGTCCCATCAAGTGGGGTTTCTATACAAAACTCCTATTCTCGAACCACTCACTTTGAATTCACACATTCACGTTGAATTCTAGTTTCAAGCAAATTACGTAATTTGCTTGAAACTCGTTATACGATGTCTGACAGTATTGAATCGACATTCATCTAGTTATTCTATGTTTACTTCACCTGCACTTACTCACACACCTATGATGTTTTGATTTGCGGGAACATCAATGCTTAGGTTGATTGAAAAGTATCTAGGTATCTATAGCATTCTGCAGGTCATTAGTTATATCTACCAAGATCTACCAAATTGATTTATTTGTCGCTGTCTATGGTATTAAAATAAATTTAAAATATTTAAAGCATTTTGCTGATAGTAGTGACACACAGCTAGCAAATTGTGCAATATGAATTACACATAACAACAATTTGTAAATTGTAGAGGAAACTCTCGGGTTCGCGTACATATGTGACAAGAATACACGGAAAACGCCTTTGAAAACTACAGACGAAAATATTTTCATAAACCAAAACAGACGTTTTCACTGACGAAATATCTCCACGTTTTAAATTACGTCTCACGGGTGTCTTCCCGTAGATTCTGTCTGGCAAACACATCACAGTCGACCCAGAAACACTTGGCTTGGCAGTTCACACCGTAGGAGTAGGACGGGGTTCAATGCTCTATCAAAAGAAGATCAACAGTTTTGGATCGTATAATTACCGCTTACATAATGAGTTATTTAGGTGTCTGTCTGGACTCCGACTTGCCAGAGACGCAAACATTCACTGCGCAATAAATATTATTGTATTTCCCCGAAAGTTTTAAGGAAAATTTCTTCAAAAACTTTGTTTCGTCTAAAAGAGATAAAAATACAACTGATACTCGATTTGTTTTTTTCAGTTGTTGTTTTACTACTGTAATAGCGGTCATGTCTATCAATTGAGTAAAAAAAGAGAGCGTAGCGAGCGCAGTAATTTTAGCATCTTACCATCAGTTTTCTGTTTGTGACTTATTGTTTCAATTTATAAAGAAAAGTTTATAATGCATGAACGAGTCAAATGAGCTTGAAATTCAATCTGACTCGGATAAAGTTTTCTTTTTGTTCGTTCATTCAGAAATGAGGAAAGGAGTTACTGACAGCTTATGCAGAATTGAGAAAGCACAGGACATATGAGTAGGCATTCCGCCTTGGATCGGTTGGTTTCTCTATAAATGTAAAAGCACTCCCTTGCACTACCCTCTCGACACCCATGCTTACGTGACTTACGATGCCTGCTCATTGAAGCTAACTCAGTGAATGGTCCGAGTTATCGGAGGGTGTTTGAACCCCCCCCCCCACGGTCCTGACTACCTAGGTACTTATGTGAAACGATTCACTCCACCATACTCTAGTTGAAGTACTCATTATATGTTACCTACATCCATTGTATACATACGTGTTAAATACATTGCTATAAATATTAGGAGCTATCGACCGGTTCACGTGTCTGTAAAACGATCGCAGACTGCAGGGCGGCGGCTGACGACCGCAACCGCATTCGTGATATTTATATACATACTACTATTATTTCTACCTAACTAGATCGATGCTCGCTGAGCTAGAAATAAAATAGCCGAGCCACTCCGAGGCAGGACGAGTGCGAAGGTGTTTAAGTAGCGCTCGTCTAGCCTCGGTGTTCCTCGCTTACTCCCGTTCCGTGTAAAGGACGATGACCAAGTTTGTATGGGACCCGTCTTCCCTCTCCAACAGATCTTTCGTATGGGGTAGGTTCATAAGGATCTATAAAAACACTAGCAACCAATTTTAACTTCAAAATCCATGGGGTTTAAAAATAACATAAAATTAAAAAATCGCTTATTAATTTTTGAAGTTATACTTCTTATGGCGCGTTAGGGAAAAATGATGAGAGTAATTTTTTACGATGCGCGCGCACACCGACACCTAAATTTAACAGCATGAAGTTAGCTAGTCAACATACACCCTGAAGTTAGCTTAGTTTCAGATATTGACAAGCCTAGGTTTTTTATTTTTAATCTACTGCTGGCTGAGATAAGGCGACAGATAATTTTTTTAAAAAGATGTATAACTTCTAACGCGTGTACATAAGTACACACACACACACTTTTTTTCATATTCAATACAAAAATGTTATAAAAAATTAAAATAACTATATTATAGGCTGTTATGTTATATGAATTATCATTAATTATACTCGTAATTCTAATGAGCAGTTCTGCTTCTTTTTGTTCTTTTTTTATATTAATTAAATAAAAAAATGATAAACATATTAAAAAGATTAATTAATGTGCACAGAATAAATGTAAAAAAATAAACAAAATACTTTAAAATAAAAAAATATGGCTTATAAACAGTTATTTTGTACTAAAACATGATTTTTTTCGGAAACCCCACCCTTTGGAGAGTTGTCGCCATATTAAAAAATGATCACCTTACTAAGCTGTTTTGACTGAGATACATTTTAAATCTGTTGGTCGATGTAAGGGTTGGGGGGACGTTTTGACGCATCGTCCTTTTTATGAACTAATGAGTCCATACTGAAGGAGTACTTACAACATCACCAAACGGCTTAAAATAGATGGAAAAATTTTAACACAGCGTTCAGTACGTCTACCCAAAGACATCCAAGCAAAAAAATAACACTGATTAAAGTGATTTTATTTTGACATAAAATAATTATTTGCATTTTTAGTGTATTTTCGTTAGCTGATTTTTTTTCTTGTAAGTTATCTAATGTGTTTTTCTTATTATTATTTTTACCATTGTCCTTATTTTGGTAGTCTGAATGATTTCTAAAAGTTTGTCCATCTATTTTAATGGGACCTTATACATATACATAATTATGCGGCACAGGCAATATCCTCTATTGAACCACTTTGGAAAACCCTTTCAAAATCCAAAAACTCCGTTCCTGTATTAAAACGAGTTCCCCGAGGCGCTAGACCGCGTGTAGCACAAAACTTAGCAGGTTGCGTGCGCCTTGCCGTCCGGGAGAACTCGCTAAGTGCGTGGGAACTGGTGGAAACGAAATTAGGGGAAGGTGACATTAGCGGAACAGCCAGGATTCTCTTTAGCAGCGATGTGGTGGCACCGTGCTTTCCAGAAACACTCGCGGCTCTGGAGTCCAAACACCCTGCCCCAGCGGATGGCCTTTCCTTTCCCGACCCTCCTGATTCGGACTTGCATTCCCTCACCATTACAGGTCGAGAGTTTGTCACAGCCGTTTGCTCCTTCCGGAGTGGCTCCGCCAGTGGCCTCGACGCCCTAAGTCCTCAGCATCTAAAGGACTTAATATGTTCAGGCGCCGGGGAAGCTGGTGAGTTGCTCTTGAAGGACCTTACGGCTCTTATTAACCTTATGCTCTTCGGCAAGGTAAACAAGTCTGTCATCGACGTTCTGTACGGGGCTAATCTATGTGCCCTGCGCAAAAAGGATGGCGGCATTCGTCCCATTGCCGTGGGAACTACCTACCGTCGTATGGCAGCCAAGGTTTGCTGTAAATTTCATGGAGAGACTGTTTCGAAAAAATTTCAGCCCCTGCAGCTTGGATACAGCTCTAAAGGGGGCTGCGAGACTGCCGTACACGCTTTGTCGACCTACCTAAATTCTGTCAAAGGTAAGGTCATCCTGAAGGTTGAAGAACACCTTCAATTCAGTGAATAAAGAACGCCGAACATAAAGAACGCCTTCAATTCAGTGAATAGGGACACCTAACCGAAACTAAAAAAGAATTACCCCAAATTTATAGTTTTCTTTGGCAATGTTACAGACACCCATCTAAATTACTGTATCGGTACAACCTTTTGGAATCTGCGGTTGGCTGTCAACAAGGTGGCCCCCTCGGGCCAGTGATTTTTAGTTTAGCTATTCACCCAATTGTTCGATAGCTAATTTCCAAATTTAACGTTTGGTATCTAGATGATGGAACCTTGGGAGGCGATGTAGATTCTGTTCTAAAAGATCTAAATTTCCTAAAAAATGAACTTGCCTCGACCTCAACCTTTCAAAATGTGAAATTTATGTAGCGGACAGTACCGACAGACGAATAAAAAATACCCCTGGAATCAAAATTACAGAAAAAAGCTCTCTTCGTCTCCTTGGGTCTCCCATCTTTGAAAATTCTTTTCCCGATTTTATCGAGGAAAAAATTCAAAATTTCAATGATGTTTCGGAAAGATTGCTCGAAATTAACATATATTCGGCCATCACAATAATTCGTTACTGCTGTTTCAGTCCAAAATTAACGTATTTCCTTCGTGCTTCCCCTTTATGGAAGCACACTCCCCTTTTGGACAAAATGGATGAAATTATCAGACATACTCTAACGTCAATTTTAAATGTGGCTTTGTGACGGCCGAGCTTGGGCACAAGCTACTCTTCCTATTCGCATGGGAGGACTCGGCGTCCGCAAAATTTCCAGTATTAGTTTACCGGCTTTTATATCCTCGGTCCACGGCACTAAGAAACTAATCAGGAATATCCTGTCTTCCACACTGATTGATTTTGATGTGCCGTGCATGTCCGAGGCTATCGAATATGCTTGGAAACTCGCTTGCCCGAATACTGAAGAACCCGACCATCCATATTCCCACAGACGGTGGGATGAGCCGCTCTGCAGAGTAGTTCAGAGCAATCTGCTGAACACATCTGCTACTACTGCTGAGCGTGCGCGCCTACTGGCTGTGGGTGAGTGGGAGTCGGGTCTTTCGCTTCTCGCACTGCCGTCGTTGAGCATAGGCACATTGTTCGACGACACAACCTTCCGCCTCGCTGTTTCTTTACGCCTTGGTGCCGCCTGCTGTTCTCCTCATCGCTGTCACTGTGGTGAAGCTGTCAACAACCTCGATCACCACGGCGGCTGCAGAGAACCTCAAGCGGCGTAAATATAGAAACCTTTGTGGTAACTATATTTTCGAGCCGTTTAGGGTTGAAACTCTGGGGCCGTGGGGTCCGAGTGCTCATAGCCTATTTAAGGAAATTTCGAAACGCCTAGTTGACGCTTCCCGTGACCCAAGGGCTGGCTTTTACCTTGGCCAGAGGCTAAGTGTTGCCATACAACGTGGCAACGCCGCCAGTCTCTTGGGCACATTACCAGCTGACAGCGTTGAGGAGGAGTTTTTCGATGCCCTTTTATAGTTTGTTGTTAATTTATTTATTTTAGTTTAATGGTTTTTAATTATTAATGTTTTTAGTTAGATTATGCGTTTACTTAAGCATTGTCCGGACAAGCTTAGTGATGATGATGATGATGATGCCATCTAGCCGATTTCGGCCACAGCGACTGCAATCGATGGCCTACAAGCTTAGTAAGTTAGAATAGATACCGAGCCTGGTGGAAGGTAAACGAGCTCAAGGCAGAGCACCGGCACAATGTTCAAATTCGATCAAGAAGACAGTTGGTGACAGCATGTACTGAAGAAGACTGCCTAAGATTTCTTGGAGACGCGTTGAATGTAGTCTGGTGACGCGATCCTCAGCATTGAGGGAACGCCCATAAAGAGCCTCACTGCTGAACCCACTTTGGCCGATAGAAGGCTCGCAGAACTCAAGCCAAATCAAGTCATCATCATCATCAGCCTATAATGTTCCCACAGCTGGGACACAGGCCTCCTCTCTACGAGAGGGAATGGGCTATAATCCACCATGCGGGCCCAGTGCGGATTGGTAGATGTCACATGTCTTCGAATTTTTGGTTCTAAGACATGCCGACATCAAGTACTTACGTAAACTTAATGAATAAATATTGCCTGACGATTAATTTATACGAATTTTCTGGATATCGAAAAAACTATTTTTCCCGATACGTTCGCGTAAACAAGACAAATTTGAAAGTTTAAAGCATGATTTAACTTTTAAACGACACTCTTCATGTATGATTTTTTATTTTAATAAAGGGTGTAAAAAGACTCTTAACGAAGCCGAAAGGCACTTGTTCTCCCCGTCATTGCGATCATTTTTTTGTTCTAGACTATACCTGGGAACCTTCTAGTTACGGAGATATTGGAGATCAAAGTTCCAACTTTTTCATAAGTTTTTTTTTTTTAATATGTTTTTAATGTATGATTTTTACTTTAAAACCTCCAGGACCCCCTTACTATTCATCCATCCATCAGCTTTATGTTTAGAGTGCGTTACATTGAGTCCTACTGTAAAACGTGATTTTTCAGCCCATAAAAAAAAGTCGTTTCCCAGCACTAATATTTGCGTAAAGTTACTTAGTTTGATGTATGTACATAATGCTTGGTTGACAGCTTCGTGAAGAGTCTGTTTACACCCTGTATTTTAAGATGCATAGGAATAAAATGCATAGGAAAAATATTGTGGCCTTCGTCCCACTGTCTAGCCTAAAGACGTTTTTAATGGTCAAAATTGTCTGGACAATATATTATCTAGGTACCTAGTCTACACAAGGACACTCTTGTCTTATAGACATACCTTTCTACTGTGCGCTTTTCATATTTTTGCTAAAGTATTGTAGACGTTTATAACTTTCATCCAAGACGTTAGAATTAGACCTATAGCCAGCAATCAAACTACGTTACGTTATCAATGGAAACTTAAACTTTGATACGTTATTTAAAATGACGCAAGTCAGAGTAAATATGATGAGGTTCTGCGCATTACAGAACCTCATTAAAATTTGAAATCTGTAACTCCGCCGAAGTTTACTACGCAGTAGCGTACCACGCGTTCCACGGAGATACACGACCCGCGCCGGCGCAGCTGCCGTCATGACGTCAACTATTTAGGGCTCTCTGACCTATCACCCTTCCATTCATAATAACCCTTGAGCAATGGCTCTTATCAATATGGATAGAAAACAATTACTTATGAGCTGATAACACGTAGGCCCTACAAACTACTAAGTATGTAGGTATGTTATGGTCATGATAAACATAGTAGGTAGGTACCTACCAACATAATTTATGACAATAATAATACGCATGAACATACTTTGTCAACCAGACGCCAGCACATCTAGCTAGTACAATCTGTCTTTCTCTGGCGTAATGTGGGTGCACTTATTACTGCCTAACCCTTTGGGGTTATCAGTCATGATGTTTTGCTATGTAGGTATGTGTGAATTTAATTGATTTTCAAGTTAATCGACAAAGCTTTCAAGGTTCATAGGTTGTTTTTGAGTTTGGGGTAGCTTCATGTGCTGGCGTCTGTAAATTTGCCACAGAAAAGGATATTAGAGACTTTCTAAAATTACCCAAGATAAATATTTTCATAGTCAGAACATTTATTACCCTCAAAAAAAATTTCAGCAGATTAATGGTACTATATACATTAATAATTAAAAACTATTAATAAACAACAAACTATAAAAGGGCATCGAAAAAGTCCTCCTCAACGCTGTCAGCTGGTAATGTGCCCAAGAGACTGGCGGCGTTACCACGTTGTATGGCAACACTTAG
This sequence comes from Lycophotia porphyrea, assembly GCA_950005105.1. Taxonomy (NCBI): domain Eukaryota; kingdom Metazoa; phylum Arthropoda; class Insecta; order Lepidoptera; family Noctuidae; genus Lycophotia; species Lycophotia porphyrea. The sequence goes on from OX465396.1 coordinate 7,923,397, forward strand.
CCTCTGGCCAAGGTAGAAGCCAGCCCTTGGGTCACGGGAAGCGTCAACTAGGCGTTTCGAAATTTCCTTAAATAGGCTATGAGCACTCACAACGGATCCCACGGCCCAGTTTTTTTATTTTATTTTATTCTGGAGACTTACAGCTAACATAAACAATGTTCATAACAATATGAATTTGAAGGCCATTTACAAGTTACACTTGAAACATTCGAAACAAAAAAGACAACAAGGTATGGTCGTCCTCCCCTTCTTATCTAACATCTCCGGATCGAATTCGAAAGTTATAAGTACGAAAATAATATTACAAACGATTATAATATTATCGACGAACCATAATCACAGGTGTTCCTGTTATGTTCTAACCATACGGTACATTCTATTTGATTCTATGCATCTCTGCCGACATTTTCGGGTAAAGCGTGATGTTATGTTATGTTTCTTTTTTACCCTGCCAATACTAAATTGATCAGCAGGGCTATTATGTATCTTTTTGATAGGCGGTGGCTATCAAGCTCCAGTTGTACACCGAAGTTTGTTGGCAACCGAGAATATCATATTATTGGTATTTCGTATCACATTGAGTGGACATCACGTTACGGTGGCTAACAGACCGGGTACGGTGCTCTTCGTCTCAGTACTTGACACCTCTAATTTTTATCGACTATTATGCGGCTAAGTTAAGTAGCAACCTTTGAGCGTTATAATACTTGATTTAAGGGAACATTTTATATTTGGCGGTTTATATGACGTGAAATGGTTGAGGAGCTCGTGGCTAAAACAATAACAGCCGCTCGGGTCGATCTTTAGGTTAAGCCGTGCTTGCCTAGGTTGGTCTGTGGATGGGTGACCACCCATTACATACCGAGTTTCCTCCGTGCCTCGGAAAGCACGTTAAGCCGTTGATCCCGGCTGTCATTTGAAGATCTTTGACAGTCGTTTAAAGTAGTCAGTGGCCTAAAAAGTCTGACAACCAGTCTCACCAAGGGGTATCGTATTTCCCAGTAGTAACTGGGTTGTGGAGGTCAGATAGGCAGTCGCTCCATGTAAAATACTGGTATTCAGCTGCATCCGGTTAGACTGGAAGCCGACCCCAACATAGTTGGGAAAAGGCTAGGCAGATGATGATGATGACGTGAAATGGTTATTGTAAATTATTTTGTGTTGTCAGTGCTTACTTCTGAATAACTTCTTTAAATAATACCTTTATTTATGTTAGTAAAACCACTTAATTTATACAAACATAATATATTTAGTAACGTTTACAGATTAAGGTGGTTGCGTCAGGGTAACCCACGAAATTCAAATTTTGTTACGTTTTTTTGTAATTTACAAGTCACTGTAAGGTTTTACGTTGATAAAAAATGAGTCGCGCCAGTAACACGTATGTAGTTACAGAAATAATCATGTAAATCATCAATGCAACCCTGTAAGTTTATTTAATCCTTCCTTAAGATGCCTGCACGAAGAAGAGGCGTAACATAGTTTAATACAGGCACCTGCTGTGGGCCAAAAAGTAAACAAATTTTTATATAAACTAGTATAATACTTACATTAAAATAATTCAAACAATAAAATGTTCGTACAGGATTATTATTAATTGGGTTAATTGCCTTTTTTTGAACATCTTTTAAACCCAAATATACTTACATTATGTAGAAAAGTGAAGTTAGGGTTAAAGTATTAAGAGCTATTTATAAAACTACCATCTTTAATAAATCAAACCTTTTCATTTATAACTGTACAAGGATATTTTAGCGTGTGGTTAAAATCAGAACTAACGATACCATTCCATTACTTCCGATTTTATTCACATAAAATAATCAATAAAAAAACTAATATTAATGCAAGAAAATGAACATTTTAGAACATCACAAGCTATATATAGAATATTATAAATATTAGATCTCTAGCATTCCATAATCGCGTAGGCGGCGCGGTGTCACCAGATGACTTTTTTTTCTCTCTTCTTCAGCAAATTCTAGCACTATTGTATGTGCCATACTTCACCACCAACACACATAGCAATAAAACAACAAGAAACGTTATGTTAACATTTAATACCGGCTTCGGTGTTCATTACTGAATTTGAAAAACACTACCTTTGAGTAGAGCGTCTTTCACGAAAGCAACTTCAACCTCAGTGAACATCAATTTGATATCCACTATGCTTACACAATCGCAATAATACAAGTATCGATACGAAAACAACTGTCAAAACGAGTCACGGTGACTATCAGCGACGATGAGCGCCAATGACGTCATATTTGATAGTCACTGGTCATAGCCGATACCAAACTAAGCTTTTGACAGTTAATTGATGGACACTGAGCCAAAGTGATTATCACTTGAACTGTCAAGAGAGATACGTAATAGCCCTACTGAGATGCATTCAAATTTTATGATTGTGTTCGCTGACGTTCGACGACAAAAATTACATCTTTGGGCTCTTTGACATCGTCAAAAAGCAAGAATACGTTTACTATTTAGTTAATTGAACGCATCCCTAACCTAAATGTCAATGTCATTTAATAAAGTCAATTTTTTCTGCTGTCATTGTCAAACCTAAGCAAAGCAAAGCAGCGTTACCAGCAAAATTGTACGAGCGTTTGCTTTGGTATATTTAAGTATTTTCTACTTTTGGCGTTTCCTTTGCATTTCTCTTGCAATCTCGCATCGATTGTAAAGTAATTATTATGAGCTTATAAGCTTTACAAAAGTAGTATATTAGTTTTGTAAACGACCTAAGAACCACAGTACTGGACAACGCAGCTTGAGGAATGTCGTTGGAAACGGTGCCAAAAGACCTCAGAGGCCTGCGAGCTTGTTTAGTATGCTCTCTAATAAAGGTATTTAATTAATATATTGTCGTTACTCCGTCCTTAAGACTGTTCATTTCCATAATCCACGTATTTATTTACTTAATAATGCCTCGAAAAGTAAAATAATACTACATTTAACTTTGTTTGATATTGACAAACCACCTTCCAGACATTCGATCAGTTTGAGTATGATGGCTGCGACAACTGCGATGAATTCCTCCGCATGAAGAACAATAAAGACAATGTTTATGACTGCACTAGTAATAACTTTGATGGGTAAGTGCACTGTCCATTTGCTTGCCTAAATTATTTTCTTTACTCTGAGGCAGTCAATATCCTATCAGTTTTACAGTAAATGTATATTGCTGCCTAATAGCCATCATGGGATAGTATTACCCTAATTTTGGACTTTATTCAGAGTTATGATAATAAAGTGCTGCGCTTTTGACAGTCTTCATTCTTCTTGCCCTTGTTACTTGGAGTAGGCGCACATTTTCTCTTCCATTCTCCTGTCATTTAAAACAACTGCCATTTATTCAAATCCTGATATCATATTTTTCAGAATGATTGCTGTTATGAGCCCTGAAGATAGTTGGGTGTGCAAGTGGCAACGCATAAGTGAGTGTTGAACTTATTCACCAACATGTTATAAATCTTGTTTGCAGTTCATAACTGGAGGTCTACTCTCTAAGTCTGTCAACGAAAATACAGGCCCGTCTGTAACTATGGAGTAAACCCTACTCCCGATTGATTACCGATTCATGACTGTCGAACGGGGAATCATAGACAATATATTACTAGTTAAAGAACTTTGAGGTTTTCAAGCTTTTAAACAAAAAATATTATTGTTATTGTAAAACTACCACATTTTTAACAATATACTTTTTATTATGTCTTTTCATATAGAATTGAAGTATTTTTGTCCGATTTGTGGCTTTATCTGTTAATACCTTTGCCTTTCTTTATTTTGATGGCAACATTCAAATTAATGTCATCAATTTTATGAGTGAGAATAACGACTTGCAAAACATCAGTGGCAACCAAAACACACCAGGGGATGCCCAGCAGCCCTCCAAGCAAGTTCGAAGCCTTGTTGAGTATCAAGCTGAGGACAGGCTAATGAAGAAGTCTTCATTCGTGTGGAAAATAAGAAGCCTACTCGTAATCAGTGCGGTACCTTATTAGCAGTTCCGAACATGTTGCTACGTCCCGCTATTTCATCAACACAGCTGTATGTGTCCTGTCCACATTACACCACGACGACAGAGTAGGTCGTCCTTATATACATAAGGAGCAAGACCAAGTTCACCCTGAGAGTGGAGAGGTTAGAGTCGCGCCACAAGACATCAAGTTTTTTGTACGGGTCCCAACACAATAACTTGTGAAGGAATTTCGGCCATGGTGTCGTATGTCGGTGTTATCGCGGGAGTCTGTGACAAGTCGACTCAGTGCATTAAGAGGCCGACAAAACGTAGTTATTAGCTAATTATTGTATTAGAATATTATTTTGTTTTGTATCTATAGGCCTTCGATGCCTGAAAATAAAAATGATTGATCGGTTAAAACTAAGTTCCTAGCCTAGCAATCATTTAATACTATAATAAATAAAAAGAAATATGCTTTGGCTGTAATAGTATATTGTTGATTGTAGGTTTTTTTTTTCAATTTCATCGGTGCCAAATAAACTATGGATAAATAAAAAATGAAATCTTTTCTTTACTTATATCACAATCTTCAAATAATTCCCGTGTGAGCCCTATGAACTCCACATCGAGAAGACTCGCCAACCGGAAGTTTTGGCGCAAGTAGAATCGGAGTTGCCGCACCGCGTCGCCTCCGCTCCTCTTGTAGAGCTTTTTCGAGCAACACATTGTTTCCCTCCCCCCCCCCCCCCCACCCCGTTTCAAAGAACACGAGCTATCCAGGTGGGTTTTCGGCATCATCCAAAAGAAGTGTCAAATCCTACTTTTCGGACAGGCAAAAACACATCGGAAGTAGGGACAAATCTATTTGTAATTTATTCTTAGTTCGAGCCGCAAACAATAGATTACTTATGTCCATAGGTGCTAGGGAGTAGGAAATACCCGCAACTTCGGCCGAACATACGTGATTCGTGGTTAGAGAATAGACCGCAGAATGAGTTTTCTAAAATGTTAGCAATTTTCTTAAACCAACTAAAAAATTACTAATCAACAAAATCTTGTTTTCAGATCGATTTACTAAAGGAGTGTATGCAATATCAGTATCCGGCAGATTACCAGCTGGTGTTATAAGAGAAATGAAGAGCCGAGGCTATGTGTACAGACCCAGAGACACAAGCCAGAGATAATCCACACAGCACTTAATTTTATTTCAATAAATTAATATTAAAATAATTATCCTTCTCAGATTTTAAGTCTTATAATTTTATGACAGTTGATAAGTATCCCTACATTTATTTTTTTCTGATTACTTGCACAATAGTTGGAATAGAAAAATATAAAGGAGCATATACCTACTCAAACAACTATTTGCATAAGATTCTTGACTGTTTTTTATATAAATTCTCCTCGACAAGATGTACTAGAGACAGGAAATATAAAATAAAAAAAGTTTGACATTTAAAACTATTAATTCTCCCTAAATAACTATAACAACAATAAACCCTAAATAAAAATATTATCTACATTTGAACTAATGAAATGCAAGGCAAAGAGATGCCTTCTTACTCTTACAACAAATTGTAAAATACATTGAGCTCTAAGTAACAACATTTAGATCATTTTATTAAGCATGTGCAACAATAAGACTAGTTTATAAAATACACAGACATAAATATGATATTTATTTGCTCTGTTATGCTAAGCTTTTACTAAAATTCTTTGTCCATATTTAAGTCTGGGTACTACACAAAATATTGACAACATTCTGCTTAGCAATATTAAATTTAACTGTGTATTCAACTGGCATGTGTTTCTTCCAAGAGGGCATCTTGTGGCACGTTGCAAATTCCAATGCACACATAATCACGTTCTGTCAACTACTGCCTGATGGTGGGGCTTTAAATTCGCCATCTGTACCCAGGACATCCTTGTCAATTTCTTTAAAATCGATGTTCTGCTGCTTCATAGCATTCTGAAAGAGCAAGTTATGTTTAATGATTAACCTTATGACCGCCATAGTCACATATACATGACAAGCAAGTGCGTGCCCTGTACGGTAAACGACACAAATATGTGACAAAATGGTAAGTGAAATTGTGGCTTGGTGTGTAGAGCATGCGTGTGCGATTATGCTTTGGCAGTCAAAAGGTTAAAGCTGAATTGTCATACTAAAATTGATTTGAATAAGCACGAAGGCATTAAAAGTTGACTTGTAAGTTGTTGCTAAGCAATTCCTGCAATTGTATACCACAGCAGCACATATTCAAATAAATGAAATATTTGTATGATGAAATAATCAAGCAAATACTTGTGAGATTTGGTTTAATTAGATCACATTTGAATAATTTTTGTGAAATTGCATAAGATTTTAAATTATTTTCACCATTACATCCCATGATTTATGTTATGAAACTAACTTCAAAACAAACGTTTAATGCGTTTGATTCAAAACTCCGGTAATATATCTGTCATCGAAAATACTTTTCTTATCAAACTGATAGCAACACCATGTTGGCACACCTCGATTATCTTAGGTTTAATTTGAATATTGTCGAGACGAAGATATTACTGGCCATAACTGGTGGTAAAAAAATACATATCATGGTCTTACCTTTACACAATCCTGATAAACTTTGAAGATTCCGGCACAGACAGAATCATCGTGGTCGCCTTTTAGAAATTTTTCAGAAAACCAACTATTGAAGCAATCGTCATATTTTTTCTTTAGCTCCGTACATTCTTCCCCAATGCTATTCATGATGTTGATACAAATCCAGAGCGAATGGCTTTTATTTCAATTAATTTGATTATGAGTATTGAATTCAAGATAACTTACAATTTATTCGAGGGTGACAGGAGTCAGTGTCAAGTCACTTGACAGCAATAAGAACGGTTTGACATGCCATGAGTTGTATGCATGGAGGTAGGAATACTTGTATGGAACTAATTTTTATTCTTGTGTGATTGTCATGATGACATCTGTTTATGAATATTTCACGAAAAAGTCATTCAATGGGTTTAAATTTTGTATTTCCTTCGTGCTTCCCCTTTATGGAAGCACACTCCCCTTTTGGACAAAATGGATGAAATTATCAGACATACTCTAACGTCAATTTTAAATGTGGCTTTGGACGACCGAGCTTGAGCACAAGCTACTCTTCCTATTCGCATGGGAGGACTCGGCGTACGCAAAATTTCCAGTATTAGTTTACCGGCTTTTATATCCTCGGTCCACGGCACTAAGAAATTAATCAGGAATATCCTGTCTTCCACACTGATTGATTTTGATGTGCCGTGCATGCCCGAGGCTATCGATGCTTGGAAACTCGCTTGCCCGAATACTGAAGAACCCGACCATCCATTTTCCCAGAGACGGTGGGACGAGCCGCTCTGCAGAGTAGTTCAGAGCAATCTGCTGAACACATCTGCTACTACTGCTGAGCGTGCGCGCCTGCGGGCTGTGGGTGAGTGGGAGTCGGGTCTTTGGCATCACGCACTACCGTCGTCGAGCATAGGCACATTGTTCGACGACACAACCTTCCGCCTCGCTGTGTCTTTACGCCTTGGTGCTGCTTGCTGTTCTCCTCATCGCTGTCACTGCGGTGAAGCTGTCAACAACCTCGGTCACCATCTAGGGCCGTGGGGTCCGAGTGCTCATAGCTTATTTAAGGAAATTTCGAAACGCCTAGTTGACGCTTCCCGTGACCCAAGGGCTGGCTTTTACTTTGGCCAGAGGCTAAGTGTTGCCATACAGCGTGGCAACGCCGCCAGTCTCTTGGGCACATTACCATCTGACAGCGTTGAGGAGGAGTTTTTCGATGCCCTTTTATAGTTTGTTATTAGTTTATCTATTTTAGTTTAATAGTTTTTAATTATCAATGTATATAGTTAGTTTAACCTAATAAAGTATGAATTATGGGGTTAAATGAACTTAGAGGGTTGTCTTGATGATTTTCATGATTGTAATTCTGTAACTACACACGTTTCTGACGCGACTCATTTTTCATCAACATGCAAAAAACGTAAGAAAATTTTAATTTCGCGGGCTACACTGTCGCAGCCGCCTTAAGAACCGAACTGGGTTTTTTTCAACATATTGTGTAACATCTAGTGTGCGTAGTCGCAGCGGAAAAATGAGATCAGTTTAGCAAATATTTAGTGTATGACGTCTTCTAATTGTGTATGGTAAGTACAAATTTGTGTATAAAACCATTGGGGAGCTATTCAACAAAAACTGTACTGCAACAAATACATACAATAATTAGTGTGTAACGAGAGATAAATGCATTAATATAAATTTACACTCACTGATGCATATTTTCATGTGTATGAACGGCACTTATGTATAGATTATGGGCGCTAACTCCTGCGACTGTAGCTAGCGCTCGTATGTTGTGATTGGCCGAATGGCTGCCCCACCAGCCCCACGATTTCATGGATGAAGAGCAGGGTTTCCAATTTGTGGAGGTTTCCCCGAATTGCGGGGAATTAGAGAAACAGACTACACACAGACACGACAGTTTCCTTAATAACTACAAGAGACAATTAAAAAACAGGGTGGTATTGTCGAATTTATACCTTCCAAAAAATGATAAATTGTAAGGTATAGTAAAAGCCCTATAAAATAGAAACTACAATCATGAATTTTATTTTTTGCCTTGTTTTTTGGGGAGTTAGGAAAATAAGTATTGGCAACCCTGTGCTGTTAAAGTCAGTGTTATCACAGTATAAAAATCATATATAGGATTTTTAGACTGTTGGCTGTTGACATCGTTTTTTCATCGACAAGCAATTTATTGTTTTGGATTTTTACATTTTTCTTAGTTATGACCCTCGCAATGTGTGATGTGTGAACAGATATATTATGTCCAAAATAGTAATTATTTGTTGATCGACCCAAATTGGACCATTTGTATTGTTTATTATTGGTTTACCTAAAAATGGTGTTCTGTTGTGAAGTTAGCGCTGATAGTGTGTGTTTGTTAGAATTTAAAAGCAGTAAGTTTTTTGCAATTATCGTTTAATAATAAGATTCAAATTGTTTCTAAAGGTAGATGTGTACCCGAATTATGAGAATTAACCCAAAAACATGATAATTCATCTCGTACACGTCATGCTTTTTTTTTGGTGTCAGTATGCATGGCCTACCCTCCGTGGAGGACCAGTGCACGTGGCACCTGTACGAAACTATTAAACACTACTAACTAATATACTGGAAATTGAACGTTAGCTCTATTTACTGTACGGCCGCTTTTTTGTACACATTCAAACTTGGTCGGTTTTTCCATGTACTGCGATTGGTCTGGGCTTTTTTATTATATCTCTTTAATTATTTAGTATAATGAGCATACATTTTACATGAGAATTTGTTGCATTAATACACCAAATATCGGAACATATTTTTGAAGTGTTTGGAGCACACCAGGATGTCGGGATACGGAGTCCAGAATAAAACAGCTGATCTCAGTTACAAATATATTCCGACTGACACATACAATGAGCCCGAGTGCTCAGGTACTTCTACCCGCTACCCACATATACTTAATAAACAGTTCTTAACAATAATTTATATCTACCTTAAACCTAATACATCACAATTTTATTTTGCTTTTCCATTAAAAAGTCTTCAATCGGATGTCATACACTATAGAGTGGTCCAGTCGTAGTAAATTATGCCACTACTCATTTATTACTAAGAGCTCATAAATTAAACTTGGCAAAACTTTGTAGACCTCTACAACATACAAATAAACGTTATAACTTAAGTTAGGCTCTAGAGTTCCTAATTTAAGTACTTGGACCTAAAGTCCATAATGCCAACTCTAAAGCTATGACTATCGATTGATTTCGATCCTCCTTAGAGTATATATGTTCTGTGATCATCCCTGTCATATCATCCCTCCCGCGTTCATAGTGCTATTAACCGCCATCTTCAATAGCGCTCTGGCTAATAACATGTTCCCACAACAATGGAAACAAGCCTCAGTAATCGGTATCCACAAACCGGGCAAGCCAAAGTCTTCCCCCAGTAGTTACCGTCCCATCAGTCTACTCAATGTCCTCGGTAAAATCTACGAGAGGCTTATTTATAAGCGACTCAAAGATTACGCCGAGGCAAAGAGTCTAATTCCGAAAGAGCAATTTGGCTTTAGAGCTAAACACTCTTGTGTCCAACAGGTGCATCGCATAGTCGAACATGTCAGCGCCCGCTTCCAGCGAGGCATGATGACCGGTGCCCTGTTCTTCGACATCGCGAAAGCTTTTGACAAGGTCTGGCACAACGGGCTGATATACAAGCTATATCAGCTCGGTGTGCCAGATAGACTCGTGCTCATCTTACGAGATTTCTTGTCAAACCGCTCCTTCCAGTACCGCATCGAAGGGGCGCTTTCCTCTCGCCGTCCGATTCGTGCCGGAGTCCCTCAAGGCTCAGTTATTTCACCACTCGCCTTCACGCTCTATACCAGCGACATCCCCACGAGCGGTCTGGCCGAGTTAGCTCTTTTCGCTGACGACACGGCCATTTACTACTCGGGTAGGAGCCCCAACAACATCACTCGCATTCTCCAAAAATCCGCAAACGCTCTAGGCGCTTGGTTCCGGAAATGGAGGATCGAGGTCAACCCAGAAAAGAGCCTGGCTGTTCTTTTCTCGAGCCCGCGTCAATCTTTCCCGGACACCCCCAGACCGATCACCATGTTTAGCAAGCCGATCCCTTGGGTGAAGCAAGCTAAATATCTGGGAGTCACCCTCGACCGACGTCTCTCCTTCAGTGAGCACATAAAGACGGTCCGTTCGCGGGCCGCTTTCGCTTTCGGTAGGCTCCACTCCGTGCTGAATGCGCGCAGCAAGTTGTCACTCAAGTGCAAGTTGCGTATTTTCACAGCGTGCATTCGGCCAATCATGACTTACGCTTGTCCCGTGTTCGCACACGCCAAACCCCACCTTATCCATAGGATGCAGATTCTCCAGAACCGATTTCTCCGCAACGCCTCGGGTGCTCCTTGGTTTGTTAGGAACGAACGCCTCCACCTAGACTTTAAAATCCCCACCATCAAGCAGTGCATGAAGCGCCTCACCAAGCGCTACATGGACTCGGCCGAGAAGCACCCCAACCCCCTCATCTCATCGGCCGCCCGATACGTCCCCTCTCAGATCTCTAGAATCAGACGACCTAGACAGACACTTGACGAACCTGACGACCCTATCACTCTCCTTCAGGAAGCCAGTAGGGAAACCAGCACAGTACGTAAAAACAAATACAAACCGCGAATCCGTACACGGCCCCGCCGTCGAGGCCCAACGCGATCCTCTGTTAACGTCCGTCCCTTGCTCGACAAGCCAGCCCGCGACGCTGAGCAAGTAGCTTTAAATTCCCCTTTAAATAATATAGACCCAGCCAACCCTTGCTGCCCTCCCCTCAATGACGCACTGAGCCTAGGTCCGAACCCCACAGGGGGTGCCCTCAGTGATCGGTTATTTAACTGAAATCCTTAGTTTGTAAGCCCTGGCTGGGGGCCTTAAAGTAATTTTTGGCCACCACAGGATTGTCCGGTTAAGCAGTCGACAGCCTCTCTAGGCTGAACTGCGAGTGGTCATATCAAAAAATAAAAAATAAAAAAAAACCTGTCATATCAAAACGTGATTGCTATGCTACTGTCACTTCTGCTGTTCATTGATGTTTTGGTAACCTCAAAAATAGGTTTTAGATAAAAATACAGTATTTATTTGCAATTTTTTATTGAAATAATACGATCATGGGTGATATATTAAAAGATAGTCGTTTCACAAAATATCTTAACGATCCAAGATACCGACAAATTCCTAAACATGAGAGGAAAGTTAAAATAGACAAACGATTTCAGTCTATGTTCAAAGACGAAAAGTTTAAAGTAAAATATACAGTGGATAAACGTGGGCGGCCTATTAATGAAACTTCTACGGAGAATTTGAGGAAGTACTATGAGGTGGATGAGTCTGAAGGAAGTAGTTCCGACGAAGATGAAGAAAAATCGTCTGTAGTTGATAAAAGTGATGGAGCTGGTGACGAATTAGTCCCTGGCCGCTTCGTAAAACGATCACCCAGTGATGATGATAGTGGCAAGGATGATAAAGAACCAGTCTTTCTTAATGATAAATTAATTGGTGGAAAATTACAAAAAAAAGTTAAGACTAGGTTGTTAGATTTAGATGTTGATTATGCCCGTGGAGAAGGTAAGTTGCGTCTTATCTTTTATGTTATTATAATGTACTTCTTAATTGGGTTTGTTACTTTTTGGTAACTGTTACTTTACTTGCATTAGTTTTACATAATAAATTAAGTCATAATTCCTACTACTACTTAATTATAATATTCATAATATTCATTTCTCAACAGGAGTCATCCAAACTGACAGCTCTTCAGATGAAGAGAGCAGCGAGGTGGAAGATGATAGTGACCTGGAACATGAGTGGGGAGAACTTGATGCTGATGCAGAAACTACCAATGAGTCTACTAAGAGGTGTGTGGCTCTTATTTACTATTTTAACTTTTTATTATTATTATTTTTGGAATGTCCTTTTGCTTCTCATCTTACTTCCAACTACATTTATGGGCTGAAACCAAAGTCAATACAGCATGTGGTGTTATGTTGAGATGAAAACAAAATAGGTCCTCATCACAACACAGGGTGTGTTCTGATGAGGACCTATTTTGTTTTCATCTATTTGCATGAACTTGCAGAGAATCCAATATGTCTTCAAAATGCAGCTTTATTATTATTTATTATCAGGCAGGCAGTTGAGACAACCAATAGCTGCCTGTCTCCTGCTGTTCCCCGCACGATTTTCTTCTTGAAGTATGATATATGTTTGTCTAGTTAATTATTAAATTGCTTTATATTGGGCTGAGTTTACATCTTCTGGGAGCTTAAAACATGCTCTGATTATTTGGTTGCTTGATAAGTGTTTGTATAGTATTTAAGATGGGCCCTATCAGAAGGCTTAGTCACCTAAAGGGCAATGGCTAAGCCTTCTGATGGGGGCGGACTGACATAGCAAACTAAGCAACTGAAGCAAACTGAGCATAGCCCTCTGGCTATGCTCAGTTTCCTTGCGTGATCAAATCATATTGTAGCTTTCTATCAGTGCAAGAATTTTACAAGTAAGAGTAGGATTCATGGATGAGCAGCGTCTGAGATAACTCACTATAATATCAGATTTATTTAAACATTTTTTACTTTCAGAATTGCCATATGCAACATGGACTGGGACAACATAAAGGCAACAGACCTAATGGTTTTACTGAACTCATTTGTACCAGCTGGAGGTGTCATCAAGAAAATCAATGTAAGTTATAATATGAAAGGGTCTACACTAATTAACTTTATTGTCATTGTTGTACAATGCTTAGATAAAAAAATAATAATAATAATAAAGCTCATTTATTCCATATTTTTCATTACATAGTTATTTGCAAATTAATAGTTTTATATTTTATTTGGATATGGATCCCTTTTGGGTAAAAGCCTCCTCCATCCCGTGCAAATTTTCTCTCTTTTGGGCCAACTCCATCCAACTCGGACCAGCTACTTCGATGATGTCATCCGCCCATCTCTTGCGTGGTCTGCCCCTGTTCCTCTTGCCTCCCGGTCCAGACCACTTCGTTGACTCCAATGTCCACCTTTGGTCTCTACATCTCGGAATAGCTGCCCATTTCCATTTGAATTGTAGAAAAAAATATAGCAATTATTAATTTATACAAAGAATTCTCATTAAGTCTTGACAAAACTCATCTGGGAGTAGAAATTGGCATTTTTTCTGCTGCATGATATGATTTCTACTGTTACTTTTGCAAATGAGGAGATTGAACTAATCACAATGTTTTCAGATATATCCATCTGAGTATGGTTTGGAAAGAATGAAGGAGGAGGAAGTGAGGGGACCTATTGAACTAACAGAAAATAAATTAGAGCATTTCACGGAAGACGGAGGCAATGAGGAAGGTTGGTTTCGATAAAATCCCACTATTTTGCGTGTAGTTTGCTATGCTACTAGTAAAGATTTCAGGGACTAGATCTAGAACAAAATTAAAGTAGGTATAAAAACAGAACCTACTGAAATACCAAAACACACTTGCACTATTCCAAATCATAATCTTATAACAACCAAATAAACTAATAACAATTTTAAACTTTCTCAAAAAAGAAATTGTTGAAGCAAAACATTGTGAAGAAACTGGCATGTCCTAGAACCCAAAAAATTCGAAGACTTGTGACATCTACAAACACGCACTGGGTCCGCGTGGTGGATTAGTCACTCGCAGTTCTAAAGAAGAGGGAAGTGTCTCAGCAGTGGGAACCTTATAGGCTGATTTTGCATACAAAATACTAATACTAAACATTAGCTCCTGATCGCCTTAATAAACCGACACTTTTTACCGATCGTCGCTACTTTTTTACATGTACTTTTTTCTTCACAATTTCAGGTTCTTCTTACCATATGGAAAAACTACGTCGATATCAACTAAATAGATTGAAGTATTTCTACGCAGTGGTAGAATGTGACTCGGTGTCCACGGCGGACAAGCTGTATAGCGAATGTGATGGCATGGAGTATGAAAGTAGCGCTACTCGGCTTGATATGAGGTTTATTCCTGATGACGTTACTTTTGATCAGGTATGGACTACTTTTATTGTGAAACATGAATTTCCTAAGTATACACTAACCTATTATTTTACTGCAAACTTATAGTCATAGGAACTTTCATCATTATTCTTATTCATTTTGATACTACAAATTACCAAATCCATCCACCTTTAAGCATGAAACTGAAGCACCAGGTGCCATTATAAGGTTCATAGGGTGGCTTATAGTCCTTCTTTTTTTTTCAATTCAGGAGCCCCGAGAGGAATGCACGAAACTCCCTGACTTGACGAAGTACAAACCTCGATTGTTTACAACGACGGCGTTGCAGCAAGCTAAAGTAGAGCTCACATGGGATGCCACGAACCCAAACCGAACAGAAACTATTAAAGGCGCTCTTGATGGCAAAATTGATGATCTGGATCTGAAAGAATACTTAGCTTCTAGTAGTGAAAGTGACGGTATGGTTTTACTAATATCTTTGTGTGCACTAGGTATTTTGTAGATATAGAAAAAATTAAATGTAATTGCTGAGTTTTTTAGTAGAGGACGGCCAAACTGAACACATTGAAGCCAAGTCAGACAATGATGATGAAGATCCTATACTAAAATATAAGAAACTGCTTGAAGACATCGAGAAAAAAGACGACAAGAAGAGCAATAAAGAAATGGAAATGGAGATAAGTTGGGGAATAGGAATCAAAGACAAAGCGGAGGAGTTAGTGAAGAAGAAAATAAATGCAGGTATGACAAATTACAAGTACTTAGGTTTTTTACTTTGAAAAAATACAGTAAACTAAATACATTAATTTGTAACTTTTTTTCCTTTATTTACAGAAACTAAAGAGTTAACACCATTCGAAAAGTTGATTCAGAAACGTAAAGAAAAGAAGAGGCAAAAGAAACTGAAAATCAAAGAGGAAAAGGAGAAAAATGAAGATCATGAATCAGGTTCAGAAGATGGCAGTATGTCAGATGTGCCTTCTGACATTGATATGAATGACCCATACTTTGCTGAAGAGTTCAATAAACCAGAATTCAAAAAATCTAAAAAAGCTAACAAAAATAAAGACGATAAGAAGCAAAATAATGACAGTGACATAGATTCAGATGACGAAAAGAAGAAAGCAGAATTAGAGTTACTCTTAGACGACGACGACGGCAAAGCACACTTTAGTCTAAAGAAAATTCAAGAGTCAGAGAGTAACAAAAAGTCTAGAAGGAAAAAGAAATTAAAAGCTAAAATGAATGAGCAGAAACAATCCCTGCCTGATTTTGATATAGATGTGAATGATGATCGGTTCTCAGCATTGTATAACTCACATCTTTACAATATTGATCCAAGTGATCCTAATTTTAAGAAAACAAAGAATATGGATAAGCTTATTCAAGAGAAGTTGAAGCGCAGACCAGCAGACACACCACCAGAGGCTCAAAAGCCTAAGAAGTCTAAAGAAGATGTAGAACTAAGTATTTTAGTGAAAAACGTTAAAAGAAAAACTAAAGATGCATTGAGAAAATAAAAGAATTTAATGACATAAATATATTTTATTATTTAATACGTTCATCATAATAATAGTAAACAAAACAGAACATTAGTCATGATTGTATAAAACACCGAGATAAAGGTGCATTGTGATTACTTAAGCATTATTCATCATCTATCTAGCTAGCCTTTTCCAAACTATGTTGGGTTTGGCTTCCAGTCTAACCAGATGCAGCTGAACCAGACCAGTATTTCATATGGAGCGACTGCCTATCCGGCCTCCACAACCCAGTTAGTACTGGGTAATACAATATCCCTTGGACCACCCCCTCCCCTTCCCTTACTGGTGGTCAGATTTTCAGGGCTCTGACTACCTGTAACAACTGTCCCAGAGCTACAATTGACAGCCGAGACGGAGGAAACTATCGGTATGTAATGAATGGTCACCCATATACGGTCCAACCTAGACAAGCGAGGCTTAACCTTTGAAGATCAGCCAATGCGGCTGTTATTAATTAGCCTCCTTTATTATTATTTATATTAAACATTATTATGTACTGCAAAAAGGTCATCTTAACTAAACTTATGTTACAACAAACACCAGCCTATGTTGCTAAACTGGCGGCTAAAGCTGCCTTTATTTGTCTGCCCAATGCGGCGCCCAACGGCGGAGGCACGGCATTACCGACCTGTAAACAGACAAGCATGAAACCTGTAGACACGATTGCAACTGTAGTCTGGCAAATAAGAAATGTTTGAGGAAACATAACCTTACTACAATATTTTATTTACTAGAAAAATAATACATGTATGTTACCTGTCGGTGTTTATCTTGTACTGAGCCAGCGAATATATAGGTGTCAGGGAAGCCTTGCGACCTCGCACACTCACGGACTGACACAACGCGGTTCTGTTCAGGGTGCAGCACTCGGCCTTGCTTGCCCATCGGCTCGGGATCCGTCACCGTTGTACTGAAGTAGCCGTCCCAGCAGACTCTGCCTGAACAGTGAATACATAAGGTTAATTTTCCATTATGCCTACATACATACGTCGGCGTCGTACTTCGACGAATTTTTGTCTTGTGCACTCTCGTCTATATTTAGTTTGCAGTTCGGGACATAAGCTCCGCCCACTTGTCCCCACATTAGCTCTTCAAAAATGTTAGCTGCTGTCAGTTGGGACTGGTCATCTCTAGGCTGCCACGGTTTATTGTAACTACGTACTTTGTTTTTAAATTGTTGATATAATCTTTTACTCTGGACGCTCTTAACGTGCACATATTTCTACATCGTTCTCACATATGTATAATCTGAACATGAATGATGTAACCAAGATTATGTAACAAATATTTGATTGAAAAGAGTGTCCATGGAGTTTCTTGCCCATTCTTCTCCATAGAGATCTACGCTTTGGAATGGGCAACTACAGTACTTTCACAAGTTATTATGCCTTGTGTCTGTGACTGTAGCTTAGCCTTCTTTGTTTTTCTGACATTCAAAAGTGCCTGTAATGGTCTAATTGAAATAAATGCTTTTGAGTTTGAGTTAGCTTTATCTGAATGTAAGGTTGAGATATATTGCCCCGGTGTGGGCGCGTTCCTTAAGGCGGCGAGCCGCCCACTACCTGAACGCGCCTCAGAAGTTGGTAGCCGTAAGGCTAGTCCGGGGGTACCGCACGATCTCCGGCGAGGCGGCGAGCCTTCTTGCTGGATTGCCGCCATGGGATCTGGAAGCGATAGTCCTCGCGCGCCTACACGAGTGGCGCGTAGAGGCACTACGCCGGGGGGAAACTCCGCTGCCGCGGCAAATTGTCGCACTGCGGACAGACTTCCGGCGCGATCTCATGGTGACATGGAGAGAGCGACTATCGCAACCCCGTGCAGGGCACGCCACAATAGTGGTGATAAGTCCCCTCTTTGAGGAATGGCTGGAGAGGGGCCACGGCACCCTCACCTTCCGCCTGACGCAGGTCCTCACCGGACACGGTTGTTTCGGGAGGTTCCTGCACCGAATCGGGCGGGAGGAAACGCCCGGGTGTTACCACTGTGAGGGTCGCCCAGAGGATACGGTGGAGCACACGGTAGAGGTCTGCCCCGCTTGGGCGGAGCACCGCCGTGTCCTCGTAGCGGCGATCGGCGGCGGCGACCTATCGCGTCCGGCCCTGGTCCAGTCCATGGTCCGGAGCGAAAGGGAATGGGACGCCGTCACCTCCTTCTGCGAAGCAGTCATGCTAGCGAAGGAGGTGGCGGAGCGTGAGAGGGAGAGAACCTCTCGTCCCAGCCGCCGCGGGAGACACCTTGGGCGTCGGGGGTCACGTGGTGGCTTCCGGCCACCGTAGACGCGGACCTGTGGACGGAGAGTAATGGGCTAGCTCGCCGTCCGTCCGTCTTTTGACGACAGGCCGTGTTGACGGCGCGTTCGTGTTCCACGCGCGCCTCAAAAGGATGTCAGCAAATAGGGAGGGGCCCGCAAGGGCCGATGCCTGCCAGGGCTGCGGGCTGTTCAAAAGAGATACCGCGGCCCTGGAACACAAAGGGCAAGGAAGGAACATGGATGGGTTTTAGTCAGTACAAGTCTGATGTTTGGCCGTTATTTGTCAAGGGTATCCAGACTAAGATCTATAGAGCAGCTAAGTACAGTAGCATTTTATACGAAAATTAACCATAATGCATAGGTACTGCTTTAGGCGAATGTGATTAAGCGTTTCATACGACTATGAAAATCCTTATACAAATAAGGTACTGCTGTCGTTAATGCATTTAGCTAGAGTCAAGTTAAAGTTCGCTTAGATTTCACCATTTACACGGCTTTGTACTGTTTAATGTATAGTTTGTGTTCATACGGCAACATTTACGGTACATGCGGTTACTATATATTTAAACGTTCCGTTTGTCGTCCGAACTCAAAAACGAATATGTAGAGTGTGACATTACCATAGAGCCCCGCCCAGTTGTTGTGTCGGTTGCCGGTGTGCGGCAAGCACCACGGGATGAGCGTGTGCTCCTGCTTGTCGGCCGGCGCGCACGGGCCGCCCGCCGCGCACGCGCACACGCCGCGCAGCGCGCCGCGCCCGGACCGACCGTTGCGCTTGTCGTCGTATCTGTACTGCAGGACCTGCCAAATACCAACGAGACCAGTCAGGGTTACATTGTTTATACCGACACTATACACGTTATGATTCAATATAAACATTATGAAACATGTTAACATACCTTGCATTTAGTTCCATCTGAGAGGGCCACCGATATGTTAGGTAGGTCCCTCCAATCAGAACCAGGCGTAGTCGGGACTCTACATATCCTAGCTTGAATTAATGGCGCCATGTTTTTACAAATGTGGTCCCGTAGTTTGGCATTCTCGTCCTTGCTTCTCACTAGCCGTTGGAAATGGCTCTCTGGCATGGATCCATATTCGATTTCTATTTTGTTAGCACCATTGCATATTCCAGGCAAATCACTCATAGCATCTCGGATAGAGCATGTTCTTCTAGGGGCGGACTCATCCCAATGAATGTTAGTAACGAAGCGTCTGCCATCTATAGTGGTAGTCAGCGAGCATGCACGCCTGCTGAACACGTGTGTGGGTTCTGGATAGAACGGTAACTTGTACCCGGGCGCAGCTGCCAATATAATAAGCCTTCTTCTTGTCTGCGGTACCCCATAGTTGCCGGCCTGAAGAATCCCGAATGTGCACTGATAGCCCATGTCAAGTAATGCTCTTAATGTCAGCTTTAAAACCATACCTTTTTTGAATGCCACAAAATTTCTTACGTTTTCGAGTATAAAATATTTCGGCCGGTAATAATCACAGTAAGATAAGTATGAAGCTACAAGAGAGTTTTTGAAGTTCGAATACTCCCTCGAATTGAATCTGTTCATTCCGGAGAAGCCCTGGCATGGCGGCCCACCGACTAACAGTTCTACTTCGCCCTGCATAGGAAGGCGTAATCCACTAACACTGTGAGTTGCCCCAGACATCGCTTCATTGAGTAACGCATTACAGTCTTGATTGAAAACAATGCAGTTTTTATTGTTTAAAGCATATGCATGTGCAGCAGCTTCAACATTCTCTATTGCCCACTTACATTCCGCCACGCCAGCCTGGTGCAAGCCTTCTGACAGTCCACCACAACCAGCAAATACATCTAGAGTTCTTAAAGGTCGTACCGAAATATGTTCCAGTTTATTTTCATTAGTTTCCACAGGTTTGCTAGACTTTCCTTTACCTTTACCCTTGTCTTTGCCTCTTTCAGTGCGTCCAACACTAATAGCGTGGTGTGGGACATCTATTATTTGACCAGAAGATTTGTCAAAAGCCATCCTAAAGTAAAACCTACTTGGGTCTCCCTCTAGCCACTGGGTCAGGGAATATTGTTGTGGAATATTTTGCTCATAAATTAAATGACATGCTCCTACAACTGCAGAAAAAGGCACATCACGAATTTCATCACTCCAGTAAACTACATTAACATCTTCATGCTGCGGAAATCTACTGGTTGTATTTTCAGGTCTATAAAGAACATTGACGTTTAAATATATATCCTGCGGAATAATCAAAGGCCCATCTCCTATAGCAGTTACGGCTGCAATGTAACCAACACAGAATGGTTCCCCAGTATCTACATTTGATCCACGCAAATTATTATCACTCTTCCTGTAATATTCAGGGTAAATGTCTTCATCTACTTTCTCAAGTTTTGGTTTGACATTGTTTGCATTAGTCAGAGTATTCTTCAACTTGAATGTTCCTGGCTTGAGGAAAACCCCACAACCTTTCTTGTAATCGTAATCTTGCCACCTCACTAATGACCACTCTGTTCTATTAGATTCAGTTATAAAGCTGGACTTTTCTATCAATTTTCCAATAACTTTAGGTATGTTTTTAGCATCCCGTTTGGTTTTCCTCTCACATGAAGGGCAAAATCTGTGTTGCCTCAGTGGATTAGGACAAACTGGATCTACAGGTAAATCTTCGAATCGGGCAGTGAATCTTTCATAGTACTTATTGTAAAAATAGGTTTTACCATCATCTTCAAAATGCTTGTCGTCAACTTCCTTGCCACCCAGTTTGAACCAATTAGCTGGGATTTCTCCCTTTTCAACACAAGCTTTCCTTAATATTGAAGAAAGTGGAGCACCATGACAACATCTGTCTCCTAGAAATACTTCCCTGGGGTCACTGACCTCACCCAGAACAGTGTCAGAGGCTCTTATGAATACCTCTGCATGAAAGAAACCAGATTTAGAGTTAATAGTTTCTCGCCACATGAATACTACTCTAGCAACCAAAGCAGGAATATTGGATTGAGAAGTTTCAACCATTACAAAGTCGCCATTGCAAAGTTCAGAGCCATCAATTTCGACTTTTTCATAATACACTTTGGTGGCATCGGCTTTCCTGGGCTCACCAACCCATTTAATATTTCTATTATTTGAGCCAGTCAACTTAACCGGCACTGCATCCTCTAACTTGTCGTGTTGTTTCTTCTCGGCCATCTGTTGGTACTCTTCTTCATCATCTGGTTCAGAATCTTCAGCTTGCTCGACTGCCATGTTGGGACATAATCTTCTTACACAAGCTTTTTTAGTACGCCCATGTCCTCCAAACTTAGCCATTGCACGACAAGCATTACATTCCCCACAGTCCGGCAGTTGACAAGCTTCACACACTCCACATCTTTTCCTTCTCAGAACCAACTCATGATTTGTCTTGTCCAACTGATTTGTGAAAAAGCTCTCAAATGTTTTCCTTACAAGGGGAGTAGTAGTAGCCTTAGTCCAAGCTTTTTTGTCAACCTTTTTGTAATCTATTTTAGTGCGGAATTTACGCTTGCCGAATTTGATACCCATTAATTTAATTAACTCTCTCATGCATGGTAATGTAATTAGTGGATCATCATCCTCATCAGCTTCTAAGCTCACTACCTGATCACACACAAACTGAGCATGCTTGTGAAGTAGTTCTTCAGTCATTTTACCATCATTCAGTTCTGGAATAGTGGACTCTCTGACCACTTCTAGCAAATCCTCATATGTGGGCTGGAGATAATGATACTCTTCTAAATATTCTACAACAACTTTGCTTAGCCATATCTTTTCATAGAGATTGTTCATAAGAGGTGTGTATTGTTCACTTGGTTTTAATAAATTATATTCTCCAAATTCTGTTGATAAGGTGATACAGTTTCTATCACCACCATCAAAGCCGTGTATAAACCTGAAGCATAAGATGCTGATATGTGAGAAAAATCCGAAAAAAAATCTGCATTAATTTTTTTAAAGTTTTAATAAGTATAAGAGAAAATATACACTCACCATTCAATAATAGGGCCTACATCTTTCACAGGCACAGATTCATCATCAATTTCAGCTGAATCAGAGCATATGGACTTCAAATACCCTGACACATAAATA
Source organism: Lycophotia porphyrea (assembly GCA_950005105.1). Classification (NCBI taxonomy): domain Eukaryota; kingdom Metazoa; phylum Arthropoda; class Insecta; order Lepidoptera; family Noctuidae; genus Lycophotia; species Lycophotia porphyrea. The sequence continues at coordinate 7,945,879 of OX465396.1, forward strand.
CGCACATCATTTTCAACGAGACCTCCATCAATAGGGCAAAGATGTCCCTGTTCATCAAATATAGAGAAACTGGTTATATTGGTTTGTGGGCGTTCCATTATGTCCCCATCATCACCTGAAAAGCATTTAGAACCATTTAAAAAACCAAAATTACACACCAAATTATTGTCTCACAATTATTATCTAACTAAGGTAAATTCATTAGCATAGGTACTGACCTGATGCAAGAACAAGTTTCTCATTAGTCAGTGCTATATACTCTTCAACAGCGTTCTGCGGATGACCTTGATAGTATATTATATCCGAATTGTTCAAAAACTGGCCGCAGATGTTACATTTTTCAATATCAGGAATAGCTTTTTGGTAGCTTACTTCTTCATTATTATTTTCAGTTTTACCAGTTTCTTTCTGTTCTTCTGTGGAACCATTTTGTTCTTGTTTTTGGGTGCTGTCATCCATTTTGTCATCAATTTCTGTTACATCCTGTTTAATAGTGTCTATGTCATCTTTGTTTATTATAGTGTCTATTGAATTGTTCATTTCTATGTCCTTTGACATAGTTACCTCTGCATTATTCACTTCTTTTCTGTCAATTCCTTCTACGTTGTTCATCTCCACATCAGTTTTTCCATTCTCTGAATCAATTCTCAAGTTTTCACTGCTATTATCCTTAGTTATGCTATCTATACTATTTTCTTGGGATGCATCATCTTCATATTTAAGCTTTTTCTAAAGAAAAATCAGTGAATTCAAAAATGTAATGAACATACATTTTTAAATAAATACAATACAATCCAAACTTATTCCATAGTAAACAGAAATTCTATTGATGGTAATTATTACTTACTATTCATTTTGAGATATATTTCATATTATGTATGCTGCATCCAATGACAGATTATCATACAAATGTTCACCCACTTTGATGACTTTTAGAGAATTATTTTCTTAGTAGATAGCCGGATAGCTATCTGTTGGCCAAATTTAAGCCCAAACCGTCCAGTGGTTGGAACTGTATATTGATAGTCAACCAGGACATACAATCCAATGATGATTTTAATAATAGCTTTGTTCACATTGTCTAAACATTAAAACTTACCGGGTGTATAATTTTATTTCCTTCAGGACTTCTATTCCTTTTAGAGGCAAACATGCTTGTTATGGTCAATTGACTGCCATTACGTGGAGACTTATTTCCATTGCGTGGTGACCTTCTCTTGGAATTTCTGAAATTTAAATAAAATGTAATTGCATCTATGTAGAGTTTTACCCTTTCGAATTTACAGTCCATTGACTATGAGCAGATGTATTGTCAGATTGAGTGTCTAATTCCCAAGTACTTAATGCAGTTGTGATGCGGAAGCCGTTTATTGCAGAGGTAAACTGGAGAACATATATATATCATCTAAGGGTAAGTGTTATATGGACTAACTAGGATGCGCGGAGTAGAGGTGGTCTACAAAGTAGTCAGTTTTTACCTCTGTCTGGACACCAGCAACAATATCATGGATCCTTGATGTGCTAGTATCCCTCTCGTATTTGGAACAGGCGTTCCAACAAATAAGACTCCAGAATCCGATAGAATTCGTGAGGAAGGAATGTTTTAATTTTGTAGAGTAACTCTTTGTGACATGGCCCTATTAAAATCTTGCTCAACCTCCAAAAAAGCTGCCGAGCAGTATTCCTTCTCAAAGGAAGTCCTGATGAACTGACACACTTGATGGATCTGTTCTATTGTTGCGTGTTCTAATCGGAAAGTAAATTGATGGTCCGGAATTATTGACTTCCCGGTCAGTGTGCCGTCTTAGGGGGCTGCTTCTACAGCTTTCACTGTTCAATTAATCGGATCAAATAAAAAAGTAACAATTATCATCAAAATCTACGATTCAATTTTTTTATAAATTGGGTAAATATCTTGTAAATAAAATCAATCTGGATAGAGCAAATTATTGTTCTATGAAATACTAAATAAAAATACTATTGAATATGCCATACATATTTATATACGGATTTGTGGTGTGGATGAAGGTACTTACATCTGAGAAGGTGATTTCGGTTTGCCAACAGACGAAACGCTTGCCTCAGCATCCTTTTGCAAGTTCTTCAGAATACTACGACTTTGTACAGGCATGATTAGCAACTAGCTTTTCCCATAAGACAGAACTTGCAGTTATTTTATATTATTCAATAATTTATGGTTCTTGTAACAATTTAAAGTATAAAAATCAAAAAAACAACATTGAAAACATGGGTCGGGTAAAAACGGCGCCAAACCTACTCCCTACTCTCCAGCTGACAGTTTGACATTGACAGTTTAGAAGTGTAAAGGCTGTTTTACACCGGGGCAACACTGTGCGGCATTGCTACATGCTACATATTGTGGCGTGCGTCATCTTGTGGTCAGCTACAAATAACCAACATATTAGCCTATTTTACGCCGAGGCAACATCGTGACTAGATAATTTTCAAAGAATCGTGCTGTAAAATTTTATTGTTTTTTTTTTTTTTTTTTTCTATCAACTTGTTTGATCGACTCTACCAACTACTAAGATAGAATTACACTGAGAATGCGACTTGTAAGCACATTAAAGTTTTTAGGCTCAGGTGATTTATCCTTAATCTAATAACATTTCTGTGGTCTGTCCTTGCTTTTGTCTACTGTCAATTGACACTAAGGCTAAGGCTGTCAGATGTCATCTCTGTTCTTTCCAGACAGATTTCGATTTGTTGTTGTATTTTTTGCAGGCATGAGGCAAGTTTAGAGCCCATTACCAAAGAAAACGTTGTTATAATAGTATCACCATTTATTGGTTGCCTGAACTATTACGGTACTTGCAGTTGATGAATAAAGTCTAACAAAATGATATTTTACCCTATACTAAGACAACATGTTTTAACCAAATCCAAGTTTTTGAGATTGAGTTCAACTGTTCTTGTGCCGGATATTGATATAGATTATTATTGTAATGCTGGAAACTCATTAGAAATAGACAATAATATTAAAATAAGAAAAGGTGTGGGTGACGTGAATCGTGTTATGAGTATGTACAAAATATTTAAGAAAACTCCAGTAGCAGATGCTTCATATCAAACTATACGGGAAGATTTGTTCAAAGAACTGAGTTGTTTGCCTAATAAAACACATCCTTCTGTGGTAAAAAATATCGACCCACAAGTTGTTAGAGAAATAAATCAGAAAAGAGATTTCCAAGCACATGCACCTCTAGAATTCAGTGAAATAACGAGACGGCTAAATTTAGTGAGAACAGATAAATTAGGGCACACATGTGGTCACAAGAGTTATTACTTCTTGGGAGAACTTGCGGAGCTAGAAGAAGCATTAATTAAATACACTGTGAGCAAACTCCTTCAGGAAAAGTTTCAGCTGGTGTCAGTACCAGATATATTGCCTAGCCACATATTGGAGAGCTGTGGTATGACAGTAAACAGCGATCGCACACAGGTAACTTTGCTTAGAAAGTTTAAATGTCGGTTGAATTCTTTAAATGTATATTGTTTTTATTAGTTTTTAGAAGTACCGGCAAAATAATTTTATTTATATATTTCTTAAAAAATCCATATAAAAAACATTTAAAAATATAAAAAAATTGCGGTCAGTGTCGGAAACAGGGTCCAAGCTACCGGTGGTTAGGGCTCCAGAGACAGAAACCTCCTCACAATGCGAGCCGTATCGAGGAGTACTGCCTTCTGAATCAGGCCCTTGATCCAACCGCCTAAGGAGAGCTTCGAGAGATGGTCGTCGAGGCTCTTAGCCATAAGGCCATTGGCCGTTACGACAATCGGCACAATGACAGCCGAGTTCACATTCCACATGTCGACAACCTCGTGTGCCAAGTCGAGATATTTTATTTGTTTCTCTTTCTCAGCCTACCGGCAAGATAATTTTATTATTATAATAAAATAGTATTTTTTCACTATTTCTAGATATATTCCTTAGACCCAGTATGCCATGGTCCAGATTTATATCTGTCAGGTACAGCAGAAATGTCCCTAGCAGGATTGTTAATGAATACAATCCATAAGGAAGAGGACTTGCCAATGAAATTGGCTGCAGTGAGCAGATGCTTTAGGGCAGAAACTTCTAATGTCATTGAAGAAAGAGGAATATACAGGTAAGAAGCTGCAAGCTCTGTTTTTTACAAGTCAGTGTTAGTTATGTTTATGCCATGTAGTTAACTAATTTGTTTTTGATCTTTCTCTGTTAATCCACAGAGTACATCAATTTACCAAAGTAGAAATGTTTGCAGTTACTGCTTCAAGTCAGTCAGAGAGCATGCTTGAATATTTGAGAACGATACAGGAAGAATTGTATTCACCTTTAGGATTTCATATGAAAATACTTGACATGCCGCCACATGAACTAGGTGCTCCTGCTTATAGGTATGTATGATACATGAATGTGAGATACATAATGTATCTCACATTCATTATTGAAAATGGTAAAAAGGGTAAAGTTTCAATGAAGGCCATAAACAAATGACCTTTGAAGACATGCCACTATCACTAATATTGCCATAATCTTAAAGTGATTATCTATTCTATTCTATTAAAGGGTTTGGTTTCCGTACTTAGTCCGTAAAGGTGGACCATTGTGCGTGAGAGGTGAAGTAAGGTGATTATTTTGTCAGAAAAATAACAATAATAATTTCAATTATACTTCTACAGTACACATGTTCTATGTTACAGGAAGTATGATATAGAAGCATGGATGCCAGGTCGTAATAATTATGGTGAAATATCAAGCTGTAGTAACTGCACAGATTATCAATCAAGAAGACTGCACATCAAATATGTTCACAACGGTGAAACAAGCTATGCTCATACATTGAATGGGACTGCATGCGCTGTTCCAAGAATGTTGATAGCTTTATTAGAGACACATCAAGATCCCAAAGGGAAAATTAACATACCTGAAGTGCTACAACCCTACATGAATGGAAAAATGTATATTGCTAAAAATAATTTGGTCCCAGAACTAAAACTATTGAAAATAAAGAGATAAGATGTTATATTTGATTGTTTATTATGTAACAGATACAATATTTTCTCCTGTATTTTATTAAAATGTACTTAACCTAAGGTGCCCACAAACTGCACACAACATAATTAAGTAATGACAAGTTTTTGACAACACTGCATTGTTGCCATAGGCCTGTAATAATATTTGTGTGCCCTCCATGCCAAGCCACAATTTTACTTAACACTTTGTCACATATTTGTGTGTTTGTAGTTACCTTGAAAGTTGATTACCTGCGTTAGATTTCAGTGTTTTATTTTAATTCCTTTTGCTTTTTGGAAAGCTTTTTCATTTTAGATTTAAATAAGTTGATATTAACTGATGTATCTGAGGGGTCATTAGGAGCAGTTGCCTTCTCTTCAGGAGGCATGAAGTCCTTCTGTCTCTGTTCATGCTTGGCACGTTTAACTTGTGCTTGCTTTTCTTCTTTCTCATGTCTATTCTTAGCCTTCTTCTGTTCATCTTTAAGGAAGTATTCTCCAGTAGCAAGTTCACGGTCAATTTTACTCTCTTGTTGTGGTGGCGGGAATGGCGTGTAAGGTTTCTTTTCAACTTTCTTTTTAGATTGTTTTCTTGGGACATTTTTACTTTTGAATGTTGGTAGAAATCTATCCCAACTCTCATTTTTTAGTTTCGAGTCTTTCATAAGTTCCCTTTTGATCATTAAACTTTTTATGTTGTACATTGGATGAATATTTTTCATGGTATCTTCAACAATTCGCCTCACTTGCACCAGACCTTTGTATGGTCCTACAGCTGAAACTGTGTTTCCTTGCACTAAAACATAACACTCAGTTAATAGTTCTATGGATTTGAGAGTTACTCCATTAGGACCAATCAAACGCTGCCGTCTCTTCAAAAATGTCTCTTTTTTGCGCACAAATGAATTAATCTTTACAATGTCACAACCTATCTCATCCTCTAGAACTCGCACAGCTTGTTCAAACGGGACACTTCGTGACAAAAGTTTCATCAAGTCTCTGGCTTTAATTATGATGTAAGGATCCCATGTTTTTCTTGTTGTTTTTACAGTTATACTGCCTTCGATGAGGTCGAGTTCTGCAATGATGTGGTGCTCTTTTAGTACCTTTTGCACAAGAGGCCAGCATTCCTTTAAATACTGTTCTCTGTACTTTGGGAACAGGGTTGCAAACTTGCTTTCTTCTAAAAGACCATGTGGATTGTCTTCGGGAGTAAATTTCGGTATTTTCATAGCCCAAGCATTATCTACAGGGCCTGTGGCCTGATCGTTTTCATCAGTATCTTGGCTTTGCATTGTTATCAGATTCTAAAATTAATAACCACCACAGCACAGTATTTAAATAGAAATGGTTTGTTCAAGAATTCATACATACGATGCGGGTTAGGCGATTGACATTGACAGTCAGTCCAAGTTGACAAGTGATCAAGTGACCAAAGAGATAGGAATACTTTTTTTTTATTTCATTCGCCTTTAAAAAGGCAGGCATCGATCTATAGACCATTCAGCCTCGTCATATTGAGATAGGAATACTGGGGTAACGAGCTGAAGTTTGAAATCGATTTTTTTATTGCCATACATAAAAATCACCATAGGTAAGATTTATGCGTAGTGATTGGTATGTATTTATAGTTGGGTGTATTCTTTGTAATGTTACTAGACCTAATTGGCTACAATTTTGACCCTATTACTGGATCCAAAATGGAAAACATGTATACAATAGGTCGCAAAGCACAGAGTCAACGGTGGCATGCATTGCGACCATATTGATCTGATAATCTTTTATTATGTGCCTCCACTGGCAAAACATGCACATAAAAAGAAGGATGAGATAAATATTTCAACTAAGAGAAGAGAGAGAAAGCAGATTTACATAATATGTTAGGTATGGTTATATTACCAGATAAAACGCACAGCTAGAACTAAATTCCAGTTTGTCAGATCCAGTACACTACAACTGCCCACCACCGTGCCTGCGGACGCTACTGCATTATTGCTCTGAATTGATGAATGACGGTTTTCATAATTATCACTACTGTACTTTCCTTTCACAGTTGTCATTTTAACGTCTAATTTATCATCACAGTAATATCTGTTTTCAATCATAAGGTTACCAGTGGCTTGCTGTTAGAGGTAAAGTCACTGAAAGGAATGTGGATTTATGGCAAATAATTATGGACCTAATTATTTTACTTTTTGTCGATTGAATAACAGTGACATTAGAATTGTGTTGGTTTGGTGATTCTTTTCATGAAATTTTATTGTTAAAACAAGATGGTTTGGCGGCGTTGATTTTGATTTAAACCAAGTGCCAAAAGATTCATTTACAACTTTAAACCATTTGATCAAACTATATTGATAGCGAAAACAAGAAATAAATTGTAAATTCAGTTCAGTAAACCTGGCAACATTCTTATCTAGATAGCTTTTGACGGGGGTTAACCGAAACATGGCGATCGTTGAGTGAAGTATGTGCTGGGTGCTATTTATAGAATAGTGATGTGACTGACGAACACGAAAATGCTTCAGTTTTCGCATTTGTGGTTTCTAATTCAAACCTTTCATTCGTTTTCTGTTGTAATCGGTTACAAAGTTAAATTTGACAGTACATAATCAAATAATCACCCAATGTTGTTTCGCTCGATTGGTCCTTCTCCGACCAGTCACTAAGATTCAGAATTTGTGTATAGAAATATCTCCGAGAAACATATTATCTTGGTGAAATATCATGATTATGATTAGTGAATGAGTTTTCGCTGTAGATGATTTCGCGTTTCGCCATTGCTGGGATCGAAATTTTCGCATTCGCATGTGACTTCCCTACGTCGACGACTAGTGACTCTGGTGACTCAGCAAGGAGTTTAGATTGCCATTGTGCTGTGGGTTGTGTGCAGTCGTGCAAGTTGCCTGCTAGCCTCATTTTTGAGCAGATTGTTTTGTTCTGCCCTTTGGATATTTATCGGGAACGTGAAGTAACAAGTAGGTAATTTTATTATAAATTATTTATTTTTTGTAACGTCTTTCAAGTTTAACTTTCCATGAGAAACCAGCCGATGGCTTTTGTTTGTGGTCAAGTGATTAGGTACTCGTATTGTGCATAATATGTACCTTTAATGCGTAGTTTATTTCGTTTCGATTATCAGAGGCATCAGAGACCATTTACGCGAGGCTGGGGTAGACTAAGTATAGATGATGTGTCCCTAAACCCGTTACTAGATTGAATTTAAAGTTCAAAATATTAGTTGCTTTGATAGATATATTATGCCTTGTTAGTAGGTAAGTATTTAGATAATAAAGATGTTGCTACTATATTACTGTAGCATAATTATATGAGGTGTCATGTAAGTGGGTAAACATATATTAATGTTCTTACATTATATTTTATAGATATGGGTCATATAATGTAGCTTCAGCTGGAATTTAGTTGTGGTGTCTAATATCTATCAGTTTTATTTCGATCACTATAGCCTAAATCGTGCGTATTTCCCCGACGATTCCCCAAATACCTATCTCACGTTTGTACTCAATTTGTGATTTATTCCCAAATATTTGTGTGACACTTCAAGTCATCTACTTTAAGGTTATTTGTCGGTTATAGGAAATATGTACCTATAGCTTTTACTACCTTAGAGGATAGCAAGAGCCTGAAGAAGAGCATTACATTATTTTGCCGTTCTCTCTTATTTTAACAAAGAATCCTTTGCACTTTGAAACATCTAGAAGGTACAGTCGCGGCCGCTTGAATCATGCGGAGCCGCCCGGCTAAGAGAACGCTTCATGTTGCGAGTGCAAGCAAAAATGAGCTTAGTGGTGATCAGGCGGGCGTGTCCTCGATTGTACTTCTGCAATTTTAATCGTCCTGGATGTTTGGTCGTGCACATAAACAAGTCCAAGATCGGTCAGTTCAGTGGGTCGTCTTAAGGGCGGACATATTGATAAAGTTTCAAATTGTTTCATGCGTATTTAAAATGGTAGAAGTAAATCACATTTTTTTTTGTTAGTGACAATTTTACCAAGAAAACAAACATGCCTTGTATAATTTGCAATTTTTGTTTGTTATATGTATACTTAGGTATGTACCTACTTATGTATCTAGTACCTATCAATGTTTCCGCTTATTCGTTTTAAAGGGAAGCGTGTTTTATATCTAATCTAATAGTAACACAAAGTTAAAATCATATACTTTGTGGAAGCATTATGAATAATAATCGACGTCGATGTACAGTCAGCATGAAAAAGACAGAATAGTATATTTTATAACGAAGGACTAAACGAAGCCATAATATACCAGAGGTGGTTTGAGTCAATGAAACCGAGGATATATTACGTTGGCGTTTAGTCTCGAGGTGCAAACTGTACTTTTCACTTTGAGTGCGAGAAAAATAGTCAATTTAGTACAAAAACATTTATTAAGTACTCTCCATTTATTACGAATTTTCTCTCTTTTTTCGTACAAGGCAAATTTATAGCCTGTAACGTGGTGTCACTCTCGACATCGGCCAGTGTAATATTCACCAGTTCTATTCCTATGCATGCACCACTTATACCGAAAATCAAAGCAACCTGTAAGCAAACAAAGTAAATGTGACAATTAACATTTCATGTAGGTACCTAAATAAAAAGCATGGTTATATAGGTAGATACCTAAAAATACCGTGTTCGCCAAGTATTTTTCATTGGGAGCGTTCAAAAGATTATCTATTATGTCTTTTACTCTTTGCTCGACGTCAAACTCTTCACTGTCACTGGACATTCCTAATAAATTTATTTAAAACCGAACAAATTTACACTCGATAAAAATTCTAAAATTTTCGCGGTCAGTTTTTTCTTCTAAACCAATCACAAATTAACAATTTAAAACACATGGCGCCACCTTCTTTTCTGCGGAAAAACCATGGAACTAAAACTCTTAACATGTTCGCAATAAACATGGTCCACACTCCACAGATAATAGTATATTTACTGGCTGTTTGAGTTTGTCTATGTCACATGAAGGAAATTAAAAAACGAATTACTTTTTACTCCCTAGGGACTAAAGTGGAACTTTAGTCCCGCTTCGTAGGGTTATATTGGCGTACTTTTAGAGCATGGGAAGTGAAAATAAAGTTTTTATTCTTATACTAAACGAAGTTCGAGACATGTCAAATTGTCAATCGTTGCAAGACGTTTAATACGTCTGTGTGCCAACAAACAGCCTATGACCAAAACAGTAGGTTTTGGTCATAGGGTGTTTGTTTCTATCGTACTTTCACAAATTACTATGCCTTGTGATTGGGTCTGTCGTTTCGCTATCTTTGTTTTTTTTTGACACACAAAAGTGCCAAATAAAAGCTTTGAGTTTGAGTATATTATTAATAATTCTTTACTATGTTTTGTAGCTGTACATTGTGTACATAATTATGGAATAATGTTTGTAGACAACAAAATGGTTCCTTCTCCGTGTTTACATCTCTTTGGGGCTGACTGTACCTAACCTGCAGGGGCTTCAGACACAGATTCAGACTCATGATAAAGACAGGGGTAGGTAAATACAAGTCAACCGCACATAAGCAGTAACATTTCACGTTGACAGCGCCTAGATTTATGTCGTAACAGTAACGACGAATTTTGCAAGTGTTCATGTGCAGTTGATTGTACCCTATACGCATCAGAACCGTAAAAACGAACTTTTCCTATAAGATCGTTTTTACGGTTCTGATGCGTTTAGAGTAAAATCAACTGCACATGCACATACAGCGGACGTACTTAGCAACATTATCAAGAATGGAAACGTATTTCGTATTTCAGGTAAAATACAAAAATGGACGACGACGGTCCCGAACCAGGTAAGCAATTTATCGATATTAAATTCTTATACTAGGTATTTTTGTGTCGAATAATTCAAAGATTCAATATTATCATTTTACTGCAAGGCTAGACTATGCAGCATAACGATATTATGTCGTTTCAATGACCAACAAATTATACAATTAGGATTCTTCTTACCACTTCTGTATTACCTACCTCATTAAAATATAGGTATATAAACATGAATCACCAACGCACTACAGATAGAATTATGTACCTATTGTTATGGATACAACTCACCAGTACATATGTATAAATGGCTCCATTCTAGCAACTAAATATCGTTTGCAAGCTCAGCGGTCTTTGGTCTATACGGCTATACCCCACCTGCAGGCCTAGGCATGTACAGATGCCAGCACATCAAGCTACTACAATCTGTCAGATTTCTTTAATAGATTTTCGACTTTATTGTTAAAGCATTAGGTTCTAGGTAAAATCTGACAGTTTCGGGTAGCTTGACCTGGGCGTCTGTACATAGGTAGGTGTGCATAGTAAGACAGAATAAAAATTGCCTCCAAAGTCCAAATCGGCAGTAAAGTACGTCTTCTAATTTTTTCATCCTCGATAAAAATGCTGAGTACCTAGTTAAACCTAGTATAAGAAGTAAAGTAGATAGACAACTAATTTATACATATTTATACCGCCTTTTAATTGCCGTATTAGATATTATTTCGCCTAATACCCGCTGTAATTTTAGTTTTTGTTTTCATTTTAACCATGTACCTACTTAAGTGGATCTTATAATTCTCTAAATTATGTAGTCGATGATTTTGGTGCACGGTAAAACTCTAATGTGTTTATGTTGGCACCAACTTGAATAAATAAACTGTATGTGTACTACTGAATAATTAAATAAATAATACATCAATGTATTTATACATATACATATTATTTACGTTCTAAATATTACTATTCTACATTAGCTAATGTTTTTGTTTGTTTCTTGGCTCTTCATGATAACTAATATTACTTAATTCCTTTTTTATTGTGTGCTTATATTCAATTTTATACAATACTAGTTTTCTAAGTATGTACCTACTAACGCGATACAAAGTATAGTAGGATAACATAACCCAGGTGGCCTACCATGACTTCTTAAAGCAGGAGTAATTCCAGTGTGAGAAAGAGATGGCGCTACACGACCTTTATAGCTCTGTCTCTTTCCCACACTCCCCAGGACATGGAGTTCCTGTATTGTATCTACCTGTAGTCGAAATCCAGACTAGGACAGGGGCCATGAAGGTATTTAAAGTAAAATTTAACATTAAAAACTTGTATTTTTTTTAAACTGGTGAAAAAGTTGGAACTTTTACCTCCAATATAGAACTAGAAGGTTCCTAGGTAATGGTATGGTCCAGAACAAAGAAATATCACAATGACAGAGAGAACAAGTGCCTCTCGGCTACGTTAACGGGCTTTTTTTTTACACCCATTACAAGGGTCAAGATCACGACATATTGATCGACGACTTCGAGGATAGACGGCGTTTGACAAAGTCTGGGATACCGTGCGCCTTAATAGCCATTCTTTCGCATCTAGTGACGAACGCGCTTATTACATACGTCGCATGCCGAACAATGTATCGTGACCCTAAGTACTTATGGATTATTTATAACAGGGAATGATTAAATTAGGATGTTTTTGTTATTGTGTTAATACAATGTAATCAGACGCTTCGATTGTTCGGTCTATTGCTCGATGGCAGGACTTCCCCTACTAGGGCGACCTTATTACAGGGAATTACCGTCACTGCACCTAATCTATGCTCTGCTGACCATAAGCAGACCATAGATTAGGTGCAGTGACGGTAAAGTAAGTAAGTAAGTATATTTATTCGCATAAAATGTGGTATATATAGGTTGTTATAAAAATGTTATAGAGCAGGACACATTCCGCCATAATTATAGCATGCAAATTTAAAATCATTTTTTACATTAGGAAGGCACATTAAAATGAACAACATAGGTACGTACCTATCTAACACAGACATTTATACATACAATTATGTAATGATACTAAGCAGACAATAATCAAACAAAACAATAATACTGAAACATCTACACCGTAAACACATCTAAATATTAACTGAAACCATATTTAACACAATATAAACAATATAATAAAGAGTATTATAAACACGCACAAACACACAATAAAAGAACACCGTAATATATTATAAACCATCAAATGAAACTTGAATTAAACAGCAAAACAAATCAACATAAAAAAGAAATCCTTAACAAATAGGTAATAATATAAAATGAAGGTGGATTTGGTTTATACGGTTTGTAAAATTCTAACATAAAATTAACAAAATTAAAACTTACAATGCATTTTTAAAGTGATAAGAATGCGTTGAGTATTTTTTGAGGAACTCGTTAATAGTATATATTTTTTATTTTTTATTAACCACTTTCGTAAGTAAAAAAAAAATTTGCGAGGTCTACAATTTTTTTAGGTAGCGAGTTATAAACTAATGGTGCCATATACACGCTGCTGTGTCTAAACATTTCTATTCTGGGTACCGGTAATTCTAAATTTGAGTGAGTGATTTTACGTTTGTTAAAGTTATTTTTATTTTGGAAAATATTCATGTTAGTTTTAACAAATTTAGCTATTTCATAGATGTATATGCTAGGGGCGGTCAATAGCTTTTCAGATTTAAATATGGTCGGTAATTCCCGGTAATAAAATGCTTTCCACTTCTCTGGAAGCCGCTGTGCGGTAATGTCAATCTCCAGGTGCAAGCGATTTTCGCCTTACAGTGATCGACCGCGACTACCCATGTTTGCACATATCCTCTGTTTGCAATTCCACTTCCAAAATGTAAATAAAGATATAAATGACCTCTGAAAAAAAAAGCTTTAAACCCACACACACATAGTGTGTGCTCTACAATTTCAGGCTTGTAATTTATTGCGGTACATTAGTGCAGCATAATGTATGTAGATAAAGGGTGTAAAACACCCTTAACCTTAAGCCGAGAGGCACTTGTTATTCCCATCATTGGGATATTCTTTTTGTCTTGACCATACCGGGAACCTTTAGAGTTAAGGAGATATTGGAGGTCAAAGTTCCAAATTGTTCACTAGTTTTTTTTTAAATTACTTTACTTAAAATAACTCCATGACCCCTGTACTATTTAATGCATACTTCAGAATAATGCTTCCTTTGTGTAACATTGAGTCCTAACTCCTCCTAAAAGTGATTTTCCACCCAAAAAAAGTCGTTTCCCAGTAATCATTTTTGCGTAGTTACCTAGTTTGATGTAGTTTTTTATAAAGTTCTTGGTTGACGGCTTCGTGTAGGGTCCGTTTCCATATTTTGTGTAGGTAGTTGGTAGTTATTTTTGTTGCTTTTTTTAGGACCTTCCTGGAGATACAGAAGTGCAAATCAAATGAGAATCAACAATGAAAATACTCGACGATTAACTGATGACAATCATGTAAGGAATCGCGGCCGATTCATACCTTTGAACATGCAAAGACAAACCGGCCAAAATCGACAACATTTTAATGAAAGACACATACCTCTGAGGCAAAATAGCCAAAATCGACAACAATTTAATGAAGAACAGAGACAGATGAGGCATAATAGCCAACATCGACAACATTTTAATGAAGAAAACCGACTTATGAGGCCTAATAACCAAAATCGACCACAATTTAATGAAGAACAGAGACAGATGAGGCATAATAGCCAACATCGACAACATCTTCATGAAGGAAACCGACTGATGAGATACGATAGTGGTATGTATACTCTTTCTCACATAAATACATCTTAATATATATAAATCTCGTGTCACAATGTTTGTCCTCAATGGACTCCTAAACCACTTAACCGATTATAATAAAATTCGCACACCATGTGCAGTTCGATCCAACTTGAGAGATAGGATAGTTTAAATCTCAAATTATAGTCGCAATTTTAATTTATTGCTAATTATTTGTCTGTTATTATCTGTTAACTCCAAATGATTCTAACAGATGTCGATACCTTTCGACTGGGTTGAGTAAGTAATCAATAGATGGCGCTGCTATGGTAAATCTACGAACGTGTCATATAAGCTACATTTTAACAGCATAATTACCACGTGTTGTTGACGCTATAAAATTAATTAAATTTATTTTGTAGTGAACGAAATACCGTATAACCGTATACCGCTTACTATATTTAAAAATGGAACGATCTTATACTCAAAAGCATGGCAACCAAGGAACCAACTTATCAAAGGTTTTATTTAAATATCGAATTGGCTTGCAAATAGAAAGCAGTTTATTGAGAAAAAACAAATGAACTCATCAACGCGAGAAAAAATATTGTTGTTTGTGTGCATCATTGATTTTCAAAATTTTAATTCATTTCCTCGCATTATTTGCATGCCGTTTTTAGTAGGCGAAAGAACTATGTTTGTGTTATAATTATATATATAAAAGAAAGTCGTGTTAGTTACACCACTTATAACTCAAGAACGGCAGAACAGATTTGGCTGAAAATTGGTGGGGAGGTAGCTTAGAACCGGGAGACGGACATAGGATACTTTTTATCCCGACGACCGCGTTCACGGAAAAAAAATATGAATAAAAGCGTTTTTAAATAAATTAGCGAAACTGATACCCCACGTCACGTAGGTAGGTACTAGGGAGGTAGGCAGGGTAGGGTAGGTAGGAAGGGTAGGTAGGTAGGGCTAGGGTAGGTAGGTACTAGGGAGGTAGGTAGGGTAGGTAGGGTAGGTAGGGTAGGTAGGGTAGGTAGGATAGGTAGGGTAAGTAGGGTAGGTAGGGTAGGGTAGTCGCAATATTATTTAATTGCATTATGTGACGCAAACGAAGTTGCGCGGGTCAGCTAGTAGGTATATAAAAATGTTCTATGATCAACATCTTTTAGCTTTTTCCCAACAATGTTGGGGTTGGTCTTCCAGCCTAATCACATGCAGCTGAGTACCATATTTTAGTCTCGATGTAATTCAATTAATATTAAATTAAAAATGTTTTTTTAGATCCAGCAATGCCACAAAATCCTGATATGCGCTATCAAAATAACGAACCATTTCGTGGACGCGGTGGTGTAAGAGGAGGCAGAGGAAGCAACATGAGGTCAGGCCGTGACAACGACAGAGTAAGATTCATTGGATTTAAAATCCTAGAAGAAATAGCACAAGCAGAAGAAAAAGAAGTGCTTCAGAAAGTGAATGAAAACCGAGGTGGATTTATGAATGTTATAAATTCTCCCAACACTGACAAACTCGATTACTATGTGTTACTTATCAAAATATTATCGAAAATAACTGAATCGCCTTTTGTGGAACAGAAATTGAAATTGATTTTAGATGTCTGCAATTCTGATTTTATTAATCACTTGCGAAATTATTTAATGGATCTGCCCTATAACGAAAACAAGTCAAAAAATAGTTTATATTGGAATGACCAAAGTGGATTTTGGCAAAACTTTATAACATTTTGTGGAGACATAGTTGATACATCTCCATCTATTGCTCTTAAGAGATGCAGAGCACTCATAGAAAGCATAACAAAAACATGTCTGGATTGTTTGAGCGAACGGCATAGATTCGTTTTGTCTGAAGCTAATGCCTTGAAATTAGCTGAAATACGTCAGAAGATGTCATCATACAGCGATAAATATCAGGTATGCAAGTTCACCTTTAATAATCATTTAAGACATTTTTTGAGACGAACGTTACTTAGCTCAAAATGACTTAAATTTGCTGAATACTCTTATCTGATCTTTCTCTTTCTATTTCATATCAGCCTGAAGGCAAACGAATGAGAGTGGACGTTCAGGATCCGCAAATGCAACAGCCTCCAGAAAATTTTCGTGACCTTAGTGTGGTGCCTACTAAAGATGACTTGTTGGGATCCATGCCGTTCCTTCGACCTAACATTGTCGAGGGGGGGTACACTGACGTGGAGCACTATTTAGACGTGCAGTTTCGCCTGCTCCGAGAAGACTGCTTTGGACCATTCAGGGATGGTTTAAGTGAGTATAAAAACGTATTTATTCATATTGATAGTGCCACTGATTAATATTGCAAAAGCTAGTGCTGAGGAATTTCTCAGTACCAGCCTGGTTTTGTGCACGGTTGATGGCATATATATGGCCCCCTATAACATGGCGAAATGTACTATTAGGTAGACCTCTGTCTTACTCTTCTGGGATTACAGGCGAAATGTTATGACTAAATTTTTAAGTGGAATTGTATTTATACAATCCATATGATTGAACAATTATTACATAAACAATTATTTTTTACAGATCAATATTTGGGAGATCCTAATAAAAAGAAATACGATCACGTTCGGTAAGTTGATATTTTTTTGTTCGTGGTAAAAAGAAACTACGATATGAAACAATAAGTCTAAAAACCACCTTTTTTTTTTAGCATATTCCATAATGTAAAATTTATCTGTCCGTATGTCGACAATATGAAAGTCGGAGCCATAGCTCAACTCGATATGAAAAGCACCAAGAATTTCCATAAAATTAATTGGGCACACAACAAGAGATTTATTTTTGGTTCTTTAGTGTTATTCACGAAGGACCATTGTACCACATTTATAGCTGCTACGATTCTACACCGGGATGTCAATCTACTATCGACTGGCAAGGTGGGTATTTGCTTAGGATAATACAACTCAATGATAGTAGTTACATACTAAGTATTGTTGGCCGCCATCAGTACTATCAACACCAATATAAGCTGGCCTCTTTTCTTAATGAAGTTTCCTACTTCGCTAGGCCAGGTCTAGGTAAAAGTGTTACCAGTACAGAAATCAAGCTACCCGAAACTGTTAAATTTTCCCAATCAACCTTGAACCTAATGCTGTTTAGCAATAAAGTTTGAAAATCTTCATCAACAGATTGTAGTAGCTTGATGTGCTGGCGGCTGTACCACTGACGTGCAAAAAATACTTGATAGGTGCACCACCTTTTAAGTATTTTTTTCTTCGGTGGGTACTAACTACATTGCAGCAACTATGTCACCTATGTTTACGACGAATGAACCCACGTCAACCGGCTATTTAAGCTGCCTGATTGCCAATGGTATTGTTCTTGCTCGACAAGCCCTTGCTCGACAAGCCAGCCCGCGACGCTGAGCAAGTAGCTTTAAATTCCCCTTTAAATAATATAGACCCAGCCAACCCTTGCTGCCCTCCCCTCAATGACGCACTGAGCCTAGGTCCGAACCCCACAGGGGGTGCCCTCAGTGATCGGTCATTTAACTGAAATCCTTAGTTTGTAAGCCCTGGCTGGGGGCCTTAAAGTAATTTTTGGCCACCACAGGATTGGCCTGTTAAGCAGTCGACAGCCTCTCTAGGCTGAACTGCGAGTGGTCATATCAAAAAAAAAAAAAAAAAAAAAAAAATGGTATTGTTGGGCATTTTCGTCAGAACATGTACAAAATTTAAAAAATGCATGATTGAACCAAAACTTTTGTAAATAATTTTATTTTAATGAATTTGCATGCTCGCTTTTATAATCTTCGATTTAAAACATAGAATCCTGATGAATTTCAGTTACTTTTATTTTAATTTAATTAAAAGAAACATAGAGCACTTAATTTAGTCATGTTCGTTACTCATAAAAACACTGTTGATAAAATAAAACGAAATTTCTGTTTGAAATTTTAATTATTTCAATAATTAGTAACTATGATGTTATTCAATTAATAATGAATAATTGTTTTATAGCAAAATACTTATTTAACATTTTTGCAATAAATGCGTCCGTACCGTTACTTATCGTTGGATCACAATATTTCACTTTAATGTATTCAATCAAATACTGTACGTAAAAATCCAATTTTTTGTTTATTAGTATTTACTAAGATATTAATTCTACACATACAGAAATATTTCAAACTTCTTAATAAAAATAGGAAATAATCAACAATACAATAAACTTTCGTAAGGGACAGTAACGTTACCTGACCTACCCGTAACAAGCCGGACACAGTAAAGTTGAGATCACACTTCGACATTTTTTAGATAATAGTCATGTAACAATCAAGTCAATAACAGTCAAACAGTCGCTATTCTAAATTATCTTAGCAAGAGATCAGTACAAAATACAGTTTAAATCATTTGAGCTAGGTACTAAAACTCTCGACTCAAATATTACAAAAAATAACAACTTACGACACTTTTTACTCAGTGTTTTAATAACAAAACTTTGGTTATTCTCCAGAAATAAACTAAATAAACTTTAAAACAATAAAAAAAAACAAAATAACAAACACACACACTTACATAAAATACTGTGTGTGTTGCAATTACCTTTAAAAGGTATTGTAAAACCTATTAAAGTTACAAATTATACTTTATTAAGAAAGTAGTTATCTTAACTCAATATTACCTACTGAAAATGTTATTGCTCTATTATACCCGTATATATCAGCATTTAATCAGTGCCTTCTAAACACATATCACATATATAGTCGATAATGATTTGGTCTCCACTACATCGCCAACAAAACCATTTTTTGCAGCACATGCATTTGGCTATGCGGTTAAGGGTTAGAGGGGCTTTGCATTCATCGCAGTGAAACTGGCGTTTTGTATATGTTCTCAATGTTTTTGGTATGTATATTTCCTTTAAAGGAATTCTTTCAGATTTTTTACTGGCAGTAAGATCTATAGTCTGGTTGAGGTTTTTAGTGGACGAACTACTTGCTTTGCAATTATTGGATAATGATACAGGATTTCCTTTGTAAACGTGTATTAGTGGCTCTAAGAACTTATTTTCACCTGTAGCATTATTCGTTAAACCTATTTCCATATCAGGATAGTCATGAAATACTACAGGTAAGTCAGTAACCTGTTCCAAAATATTGTTTCCAATTTCTTCTATTACTGGTAAATTTGACTTACTCATTTCTGATCTAATATCCAAAGTATCTCCACCAACAGGTAAGTTCTTGAGTTCCACTTGCAAGGTGTAATTTTCGTCTGGGCTGATTGATGTATTTTGGGTGGCGATCTTATAGTATGCATTAGCTGTAGTATCTGGGAATGTATTTTCTACTAAAGGTAAGTTTGGATCAGTTTCAATTTCTTGGATGATGTCTTCTATCATAGGTAAGCATGACACTGATGGTTCATTTTCCATAGCGGCGTCTTCACCCGTAGGTAAATAATGTTTTATTGATTCAAATACCGCTTCATTTTTCAGGATAGAATCTTCAAGATGAAAGTAGGGTTCTGTCTCTACTAAAGGCGAGTTTCTATCAGTTTCGGTTTCCTGGATGATGTCTACTATCGCAGGTAAGCATGACGTTGTCTGTTGTTGAAGTACCAAAGTAGCATCTTCTTTGCAGGTAGTAGTATTAACAGATGCAGTACCTAGTCTTATACGGTGAGTTTTTGTTCCAAAGCAGTTGCATAACCCTTTCAGTTCACCGCAAAAACAGCTGATATCTCTGTATGTCAATGTACCGCTTCCTTTTGTAATAATTTGGTGAAGCTGCATGGTGCCTACTAAAGTGGGCACTTGTAGTGGCAAAACTGAAGATATTTTATTAATTTGTTCGTCGGTAATGCACCAAATTTTCACAGTTTTCATACATTCCTTTAATATTTTATAAGCATCAGAGGCGTCTGTAATGTCCTTTCCGAAACATACTTGTCGGTCTAAGACCCTTTTCACTGATCCGCCAATGCCGTCCGCTACTCCCTTCCCATGACCACTTTCGAAATATGACCACGTAGTATAATCAAGTTTTAGCTGTTCGGTAAACAGATCATTTAAATAAAAGTTATTTTTCTGGCGGTACTGAGATGTCGGCCCGTCGGAATAAAAATGAATAATAGAGACTTTAGGAATTTCTTCTTTTATGACTTTCAGGATGGGTTGTAAGTGTGCCCAAATAGCAGGCGGTTGGTGTGAAGTGTTTTGGGAAACTGTGCAAAATGACTGTGACTTATTTTTAAAATACACCATACCCGTGTGTAGGGTAATTTGGGATTTAGACGCTCCAAAGTGCATGCTCTGAATTTCTTCGCTTAATTTGGTTTCGTAGTTTTCCGAGAAGTCGCAAATAATTAGAGCTTCGTTCTCTCTTAACTCTGCAACGGCTGATTGATATTTAAGTTGTTGGTGGTAAACGTTGAAATAATGTTTTTTGAATTTTATGAGATCTGTTTCAAATTCATGTAATAGTTTTCTAAGAGTTCCAGTCTTTTCAGATTTTGCTGTTTTCTTTGTAGTAACATTTTTAGTTTGAGTTCCTACTTTTTTGGTGTATTGATGGTCGATTCGATCCCATTGGTACCAGGTAACATGTTGGTCTAATTGTTCATCATTGGCACCGTGTCTAAGATTTATTTCTTTGCAATCATTGCATTTGCCATGCATACACTTAAATGATTTTAAATCACAAGATTGTGATGCAAGGATTTCTTTTAAGTTGTTCTGTAGTATTAGATGTTTTTTCAAAATATTAAATTTCAGTTCAATATTATTGTGCTTTATGCATAGGCAAGTGTTTCTGGATCCAAGGTGCGGTGATAAAATATAAAATGGTTTGTGTTTATGAAATGAAGTAAATTTAAATTTTCCACCTTCGTTTCGGTACTTTTGATAAAGATTCTGTAACGTGTCGAGCAAATATCTAATTTGATGTTTTTCCTTATTTTTCGTTCTACATTCTTTTTTTCCTGCTGTGCACCTGCTGACATCATCTTTGAGGAAAAAGTTTATTATTTCACTATTTTTTTCTATTGCCTTTGCCTTTTGCCTTATAGGTCTGACTCTTCCAGTCAGACCGATAAGTCGGGCTACGTAAGTTTTAGCCTGTGCATTAGTAACTAATGACTTGATAAGTCTTTGTTCTGAGCGTTTCTTGCAGTTTTTATACGTATTTTTCAGTGACACTTCTAGCATTTCTTCACGTGCCTTCATTTTCTCGATTATATTCTCAAGCTGTTTAAGCTTTTTATCTGATTCTATTTTCATTCGATAGTGCCTTTTTCTGAGTTTTTCTTGCACAGTTAGTAATGTGTTCACTCGATTTTCATAGCCTTTGCATTTTCTAGACAAGCAATCATACCTTTTCTTTAAATTTCTCAGTTTAGAAGTTACATCTGAGTCATTTTTATTTCTTTGACTATCACTACTATCATTTGTATTTCTTTGACTACCACTACTATCATTTTTATTTTGTTTCTTTATAATGTTGGTTTGAATATTCTCTCGTGTCTTCATTTTGTTACGTTGCCTTCGTTTCTGATTTTTCCATTGTTCCCTAAATTTCTTTTTTTGTGTATCATTTAATTCAGCTACCTTCTTTCGCTTTTGTTTAACTCGCTCTAAGTCCTTTTTACGTTGCATTTCGTATTTTTCAGGGTCATTTTTAATGCGTTCCCTGTAGCGCCGCATTTTTTCTGCGGCTGTAAGAGCCATTTTTAGTTTAGTCAAAGTATACCTAGAACCAAAAAATACAAGTTTTAGTTTTGCTCCCAAGTATTAAAAATAAATGATAATGTATGATGAAAAGTACCTAGAAACCTTTCACAGGGTTCAAGTTATCTTCATACCAAATTTCATTAAAATGCGTTCTACCATTTTGGCGTACATACATAGAAGACGAAAATTGTGATATTTGTTTTAATTTAAACGATTTTTGTTTACATCTATAAATATTATTTTTTTAATCACATAAATAATTATAACTATTTGATACGAATCATTTGAATTTGATTTTTTTTGTTTACATCTATAAATATTATTTTTTTAATTACATAAATAATGATAACTATTTGATAAGAATCATTTAAATTTGAATTTTTTCGTTGATTCAAAATACATAATTATTATAAGTAAAGCACCCGCAAAACACCCACCGTGGCACCATGGGCAATTAGCTTCTTGTGTGTCGCAACTTTATGCGGTCATGTTCGTTACTTTTTTGGTCCGGCTCATACGTTACCTTTCGTATGGTATCAGACAGGACGTAACGGAATCACAGTATTTAGCAAAACTCTTTTAATAATCAAAAATGTTGTTTGGTTTTCTTATATTGAATAATGTATCTTGCTGTAGAATTAACTAACCTATATGGTACAATACATATCAAACTGAAGGAGATAGTAATTGTTGAGTAAAATCGTGATTACTTACCGGACAATCGGACAGGAAAACGAGGGATCGCCTGCTGTAAAGCTCCGACTGGTTCTAACACGACGCTAAAATGGCCGACAGTCAATGACGGCTTCGATTTTGGTGTTACCATTTTAATAAAACACAACGTAATATAGTAGAAAATGTTTGTAAGTTGCTTAAACTTCGGTAACTATGCCGGACATGTCCGTTATCAATAAAACGATGGGACAATGTTTAAAATTAGAAAATAAATTATAATTAAGATATAAAGCTGCATTAATGTGTTTTTTATTTAATAGAAATATATTTGTCATAGAAAAGTTAGAAATTATAAAACAAATTTATAGAAAAATTCATCGAAATTGGCAACTCAAAAGTAGTTTGGTAGAAATGGGACAGTACTGTACAGAATAATTGTCAAACTTTGAAATTAATTTTCATGTCTTTTAATCAATATTATGTTATATTTTATGTATGTTAAACGAATGTCCGGAAGGTCGTTCAAATATTATACAAGAAGTTACAGTCATTAAAGATGCATAGACCTCTGTAAAAAAAAAAAAATTCATGGGACAACCAAAATATTAGGATGTACATGTTTTTATGAAAATGCCCTGTTACAGTTTGTAGAAACGTGAGCATCTAGCTAAGCAGCAACATTTAGCTGAGCAGCAGCATTTTATTTTAGGTTTCCATTTTCGGTTTTATTATAAAATGGCTGCCTGTGAAATTTGTTAGCTTACTCTTTAGTAATATGATTAAGTGGATATAACTCCAACACTAGCCTAGCCTTTTCCCAACTATGTTGGGGTTGGTTTGCAGTCTAAGCAGACAAAGATGGCACAGAGAGTAAAAAAAGATTTTCAGTAAAATTAAATATGACTATGATGTCGTGTGCTAAGCCACCGACCTATTTTCCTGTGCTTGATTGGTTGACTCGTAAATGATTAGGCATCCCTAATAGACAATGCTTACCTATATTTTCAGATACCTGTTTCAGTAATTGACACCGACTTGGATAATAGTATCTATAATGATGATACGTATACTATGGTAGAAAGCGAAGTATATTTTGAACCTTATTATCATGTTTTAAAAGCTCTACAAGAGCCTTCTTTTCCACAACATTTGGCTATGCAGCAATATATCGTCAAAGTTGATGTGAGTATTTAGATCTACGTATTTGTGTGGTTAGTGAATATTTTTGACCGATTTACTAAAATTCATAGAATAATGTCGACCTGCTCTTTAATCTAATTTAAAAAATATAAAAAGTTAGGCCTGCTCCATAATATCTTCACTTTGCTTTTTCAGGCTGCCTCGACACATCCAGCTTATGTATCTGCTAATACAGAGTTCGTTTTTAATAAAGGTTTTAAATTGAAAAAAATAGACGAATTGGACTTTTTATTTGATATCTTAGATTTTGACAGTGACGAAGAACTGATTGACAGAGATGAAGATGAAAATCACAAAAAACTAAGATTCAAAGTTTTACAACCTGAGACATGGCCAACGGCTGAGGAGTTCCAATTTAACGATAGTCAGTATGAAGCGTATCGCTTGGCGCTTACTCACGAGTTTGCCGTTATACAAGGACCACCTGGCACGGGAAAAACTTTCATCGGCATACAAGTAGCAAAAACATTGTTACAGAATGTTGATTCAGAAGGACACTGCCTCATGCTGATTATATGTTACACAAATCATGCTTTAGATCAATTTCTTGAAGCAATATCTCATATCACTCGATCGATAGTGCGCATCGGAGGGCAATCCCGTAACAAAGCGATGGACGAGTATAACTTGTCAAACTTACGACGTCAGGCTCTTACGCCCTCTGTTAGGTCGATCCACAGTTTTTTCTTCGACCAAAAAAATCAGTTGAGAAATTTAATACAAGATCTTCAGCTAGCTCTGAAGACACTTGATATTTTGAATAACGGAGTTCTTCATTATCGCTTCCTTAAGGGCGAAGATAACGCGGATATTCCGGATTTACAACATTTGAGCGTTTATTATAAAAATAAGGGAATTCATGTAGATCCTTTGGAATATTGGTTATTTGAAGCTGTGCTGGGCTATGGTTCAGAATACGAAAGAGATATTGATGATATTCTTTTGGATTATGATAATTTGGTAAACAACGAAGAAGACTTTGATGACAGGAGAGCAGAAATGATTTTGGATGACGAAAAAGCATCCCATGATCAGCGAGTTATGGATTTTTTAGTAGGAGAGAAAGCAGCGTTTTTATTATCGGACGCTAAGGCTGAAATCAGAAGGATAATCGTGTTTTATAAAGAACGTGAAGATTTTCACGAGGTATTTCGGATACAAAGAGCAATACAGGAACTTGATTCCCGAATAAATTTATTCAATGTAAGTTTTACCTACTATTTTAATATTTTGAATTGATTCTGCTACATTATTATTTACCTACATGCGTCGTGTGTATGATAGGTAGAAAATACCTAAAGTATACAGGGTGTAAACAGACTCTTCACGAAGCCGTCAACCAAGCATTATGTACATCAAACTAAGTAACATTACGCAAAAATTAGTGCCGGGAAACCACTTTATTTTTTGGGCTGAAATATCACGTTTTACGGTAGGACTCAATGTAACGCACTCAAAACATTGTGCTGATGAATGGATTGAATAGTAAGGGGATCCTAGAGGTGTTTAAAAACAAACTTGTGTAATAGTTAGAACTTTGACACTCAATATCTCCGTAACTAGAAGGTTCCCAGGTATGGTCTAGAACAAAAAAAACATCGCAATGACGGGGAGAACAAGTGCCTTTCGGCTTCTTTAAGAGTCTGTTTGTGTGAATTGAATAAATAAATAATGGGTCACTTTTCGCATGTTTTAAATTAATGTTTCAAAATGATTTGAATAAATAAATAAATAATGGGTCACTTTTCGCATGTTTTAGGATATGGCGATTTATCGACACCGTGAAGTACACCTACGCATAGACGCTAACACAGACTTTTCGATAATAACAATGCAAAATAGATGGTGTTTGTATTTTATGTGGATACGGCACCAAATTAATGTAGCAAAAGAGGACATTGCAAATTTGCAGGTACACATTTTAATTAATAATATAATTATGCAAAACATAAAGGTAGGGATACCCTATTTGTGATTTTTGTTAATTACCTAGATTATATTGTTCTATACAGTCACTTAAAAAAATGATAGAAAACATAAAAAAAAAGAAAACGTGGGTTAACTGCGATGGGAATCGGAGCTCAAACCACTCTCCCTCTCGTTCTATGTATTGAGGAGGCATACATGTTCTCCTAGTCTACTACAATTACATTTAATTTTTAAGCTATTGCATAGCTTCTATCACGGGCCTTGAGCGTGGAGACCGAATCCAGAAATTCCGTAACGAAAATAACCGTAACGTAACTTTCGTAACGTAACGTAACGAAAATAACCTAACACCTAGTGCCTAACACGTATCTATACAACCTAACCTCCTAGCTCCAGCAGTAGATTAAAAATAATAACCTAGGCTTGTCAATATCTGACACTACGAAAGTGAATAAATAATTATAATTACATAAGTTGATAAAAAATGCTATGCAATAGCTTTACCGCGGCAGTCTCCGAGTGCCACACGTCTTTTTTTTTGTTTACGGTTTCTCGCGGGCAACCTAAGAGGTTGTCAGCTGCTTATTAAAGAAGGACGTCCAGTCAGGACAAAAATCTTAACCCCCTGTGCGAGTTGAGGTTCGCTCAGCCCACGGGTGTCACTGGGGGAGACAGCAAGGGACAGGCTGGATCTGATCAAAACCATTTAAACTTACCGTGTCTCTTTAACCAGGCTTCAGTAGCGCCGTCGGTCACAGCATATGACGAAGCTAGGATGATGATGGACTTGCAACTGCTGAAGAACAGGCGCGTCAAAGTCGTAGGGATGACTACTAGTGGAGCAGCGAGAATGCGGAAGTTACTGCAGGCTATCGCACCAAAAATTGGTAAGCTTTGATCATCATCATTTTAGCCCGTTGTTGTCCACTGCTGATCATAGGCTTTCCCAATCGATTTCCAACGTGTCGGGTCCAATGCCACCTGCATCCAGCGACTCCCTGCAGTTTTAACAAGGTCGTCGGTCCATCAGGCAGGTGGCCGTCCCATGCTGCGCTTTCAAATACGTGGTCTCCACTCTAGTATCTGTTTGTCCCATCGGCCGTCCGATCTTCGCGCTGAAAGCTTTGATTACTTGGTCGGAAACATTTGTTTGGTAGAGATGGCGAATGCTGCCAGCTGTTCATCATGATGGGTGTAAAAGTGGTTCAAAACGACGCCGAAAAGCACCGGTTCTCCCCGTTATTGTGATATATTTTTTCGTTTCGTTTTGAACCATACCTGGGAAGCTTCTAGTTACGGAGATGTGGAGGTCAAAGTTCTAACTTTTTTAAGTCTTTTTCTGGGTTTTTTTTAGAAATACAAGTTTTTAGTGTTATAACTTTACTTCAAATAGGTACCTCTATGACCACTGTAGAATTTAATGCATCCCGCAGTACAATGTTTTAAGTGCGTTACACGAGTAGTTGACGGTTTCATGAAGAGTCCGTTTACGCCTTGTAATTAACACGCGCGGGCCTTCCACGCCAAACCACAATTCCACCTACCATTATATCACATATTTGTGTTCTTTGGCTTACAGGGCACGCGCTTGCTTGTCACGTACTTATATGTGACAATGGCGTTCACAAGGTCAAGAACTTTTCACGTTAAGCCCAAAACAGTTAGTCTTTGTCCAGGATCCTATTATGGCCGTACGATGAAATATGAAACTTAATTAATAATTGTTTGTATTTCCAGTGATAGTGGAAGAGGCTGCGGAAGTTCTGGAACAGCACATAATAACCTCTCTGACACAGGATTGCCAACATTTTATTCTCATTGGTAAGTAAACTCACTAGAAAAAGTGGAATAACAAATACATTGCCTGCCAACCTACTCATAATAATTAATAGTTGTATTACTAATTGTAATCTATATATATAATAGTACATTATGGTACAAGTGTGTAATGTTGGTGATTACCGCTGAGGCGCCATTGAGACCCGAGCCGTTAGGTGAGGGTCTTAAGAGAGCCGAGGACGGTAATCATCAATACACACGTGTATCATACGACGTTTTTCAACACACTTGTGAAGAAAATAATAAATGTAATGTGTAAGAAAATAAAAAATCATTTTATCTAATAGATAAAAAGTTTATTTAGAGAAACAATTAGTAAATGTGCAGTTAGTAAAATTATAATTAACTGTTTTTGATCGCCATGGTTCTTTGTATTTTACAGTTATATTTGTTATTAGTTTTTTTTATCTTAAATGCACCAGTTACACCAAATATTAAAGCAACATGAAAAAAGAAACAACAACACACAACACAGGCTGAAGTCGCATAGATATTTCAAATTAATTTAACTAACCTTAGTAGCCAGATATTGGTTATCTGGAGACGATAAAACATTTGATTTCTTGCTTCTAAATCCATCGGATAGTCTCTTTAGATAACAACAAATACATATTTGTCCTTGGATTTTTCAGGTAGTAAACTTTCCATAACGTTAAGGGCTTCACATCTTATAACGGGCGGTGTACAACATAAATCATTTTCTTCATAACTAGTACTTGTAGACATTTTAATTAATAAATAACAATAATTTCAATAGTGAAAACGAGTTGTGAAAAAAGTTTCGCAATGGCGGGAAAAATTAATCAGTTTTCCTATGCGCGCGCATCTAACCATGGCGATCGACCATAGACTAAAAGAATGTTTCTTGTTTTGGCATTTCATGAATAGCGTTTTATCCACGTACAAAATGGGGAATTCAAAATTTGAGTGAAAGTTTTATATATTAAAAACGTACAAGTTGAAATACTTAATCTATTTAAATACGAAGTTGCATGAAATGAGCAAGCAATAGGTACATTAATTTATTTGTACTATTGAACACGATCTTTTTTGTATCGAAACTTTTTTAAGAACAAAGCAACTCAACCAATAAAATAAAAAAAAAAACCCTATAACTCACTTGTGAATAATAGCAATGAAAAAGTCACAGTTTGATTACAGGTGTCATTATGTGCCTAATTGCAGTGAAATAAGAGCCATTTTATGAGCAAGTGTGTTGAAAAATGTTTTGTCCTGAATGACTGACGGATCAACGCATAGCCTAAACCGCTGATCGTAGAGAACTGAAGCTTGGAGAATGTGTCCTATGTATGACGTAGGCATCCGATAAGGAAGAATTTCCCGAAATTCTACCCCTAAGGGGGTGAAAAACGGGGGCGAAGTTTGTATGGGACCACGTGATTCCTTGGTCCAATCTACTTCAAATTTTGCATAAAAATTCTTTAACAGAATTGATGGAAGACGTGTTTCGTATTTTATTGAAACCCATCGTCTAACGGGGTTAAAAAGGGATAGAAAGTTATTTTGTGGGTGATTTGCAACGAAGTTGATATCAATACTCCTTAGAGTGCAAAACTGAATCTGATTTTATTCCAAAAACAATCTGTCAAATCTGTGGCCCGAGTGTCGAAATTGACAAGACATATTTTTTCGATCCGAATTTTATTTTAATATAAAACAGTTTAATACCAGAAAATCAATTTGAAATACAATGAAAAGGAAAAAAAATACAGATGCAGATCCTGGACTTTCATCGAAATTGACCCCTAAAATAACCACATCGAAAATATTTCGTAATTTCTCTCTGTATCTAAATGATAAAAATTTAAGCCTAAAAAGGTCACACGACTTTAAAGGTTTTCTCGTGAAGAAGTACAACATCGAGAGAAGTGAAAGGAATGGGGGGAAGCCTTTGTCCCGTAGAGGCTAAATATAAAAAGAGTAGAGACACAATTAAAAGGAGTAGAGACTTGCTATAATCAAGCCTCTGTAGCGATGTCCTAACAGCACACCTAACAAAATCTCACACTAGCCAACAACACAGATAAATTTACACGGGACATTAACTCAATTTCTCTATATTAACGGCCCGTAACCCCGGGCCCGAAGACAAAGTAATCCAAATAAGAGTTCTAAACACATACGTGTATAGGTACATGTGGAGTATGGACAAAAACTGACATTACAGTATGTAGCGGTGTATAATTTGCATCAGACATTAACGTACGGCACGGCTGGGTGTGCAGAAGTTGAGATGTTGGAAGGAATATCTGTTTGATGGCATTTTATTTGAGTGTATGCTTACCTGTGTGATTTGTGGTACTGATAGCAAAGAAGGAAAATTCTAGAGCAGGGAAAATAACGAAATTTCAGGTAAAAAAAAACAATAGGGAGAGCAAAAAGGAACACAATATTCTGCTAAGAAAATATAACAGGTTATAACGATTTCTAGGGATTCTGATCTGAGAAGGTTTATTAGGGGTAACGCATTCGGATGAAATTTGGAACACAGATAGTTCATAACCTGGATATATTATACTATCGCTCTCCACGCGGGTGACGCCGCGGGCATAAGCTAGTTATGTATAATTGTCTATAATTATCGTAAATATAAAATATTGCATTAAAATTTAATTCACATAAAAACTTCCATTACTAATAAGATAGTGAAAACTAAATTTTAACAAAAAAAGAAGACTAAATTAAAATAAAATCAAAATCCAAATAATCAAAGGCCAGTTATAGGCACTTTTGAATTGTCGGCAAAGATAACAATGTAAAGAAGCTATATTCAGTCCCAGTCACAAGGCTTAAAAACTGTGAAAGTACTGTAGTTGGCCATAAAACATTAAAGAAACTAACTAAATATAAATATGAAGAACAAAGCAATTGGGTGCTTAGGAGTCAAAGTAGGTATGTATATGATAATAATAATAAGCCTCCACATCGCTGTCACCCGTACCTACTGTAATTATGTATAGTGACAGCATGACACTATACCCAACATTACTTACAGGAGATCATCAGCAGCTACGGCCATCGGCGTCCCACATAAAGCTAGCGAGGAAATACAACATGGAAGTGTCCCTGTTCGAGCGTATGATCACGAACGGCATCCACAGCCGCCGGCTGAACGTACAGCACCGCATGCGGCCGGAGATTGCCGCGCTCATCTCGCCACACATATACCCCGACTTGGCGAACCACCCGTCTGTTGAAACTTATAACAACGTGCCTGGGATTGAAAAAAATCTATACTTCTTTACACATGACTATAGAGAAGAGGTATGACTAAAACGTAGTGCTTTTCACTAACAAGTCCCCAAAGAGATAGGTAGATATATTCTCTGTACCACATTTCGCCTTAATCATCCCTGGGTACAATTAGTATTCTACTGACACGTACAATGACTTTCTTAATATGTTTCGAAATGAAGTAAACAATTATACTTATGAACTTGATTTTTTTTTCAGAGACAACATGATAACAACAGCAAAGCCAATCACAAAGAAGCGGACATGTCACTCGCTTTGGCAAATTATCTGATGCAGCAAGGGTACACCGCTGATGACATAACTATTCTTGCCGCATATTCAGGCCAAATGTTTTACATGAGAAAAGTACGCTAAGTGTGAATTCAAAGAACCTAACAGCACTAACTTTTTAATTTAATACTTAACTGATGGTTTCCAATTGAATAAAATAAGTCCGGCTCTTGCAAACTGATCAGAGCAGACACCTTCTAAATCTTAACTTTACCGAACCATTATTTCAATACCATTATACTAATAAATTTTTCATGTTTGATAGGAACGGCAACAGTATGCTAGTCTATCGCATGTGAAAATAACAGTAGTCGATAATTATCAAGGAGAGGAATCCAAAATTATCATTTTGTCACTTGTGAGGAATAATGAAGAAAATAAAATTGGTTTTCTTGGGACCGACAACAGGGTTTGCGTTGCTTTGTCGCGAGCAAAAGAAGGTTTGTTGGTTGGCTTTTAACTTTACTATCGTTATTCGTTATCTGATTCGACGTGGCGCACAAAACAGTACTTAAATTGAGGGAGAGGAGAAGGGAGGCCCTTGCCCAATAGTAAGACATCCCAGGCAATTAAATAAAAACGATAAATGCTTTTGCAATTTTGTTTTAATTTCAGTCTTGTTTCGGTGTTTCCGCTTTTCTGGAACAAGCCAATTCAATCAAACCAGTATCTATGGACAAACTGTGCACATGGATCCGGTAACGATAACCTACTAAAGTAAGAATCTGCCAGAATCCGGAGTCCCAGTCCGCAGCTGATCTGCTACTTATCCGTACCAATTTGACCGAAAGTTTTCTGGAATTCATGTTTTTATTACAATTTACAGGATTTTATATTTTTGGCAATATCAACATGTTGAAAACGGCAAAATCAGACTTATGGAGCAAAATAGCAACGACACTAGAAAATAATGGCTCCTTAGGAAACACTCTGATCCTGAAATGTCAAAATCATCCTGACCAAGTTACAACGGTAGGTTACCACCAAAATAAGATAATACTAGTTTTGTAGCTTACTGTCTGATTAATATTCGACAAAAATTAGGTTTACCCGGAGATAAGTATCCTAAATATGGTTCCAATTGATCCAAATTGGTTCAGCCTTTTTAATATGATTGAGTAACAAACTAATAATCATGAAAACTGTTACATTGGCCTCCAAAAGGTAGTTGAAATTTTTCACTTCAGAAGTTTCGTCCCATTAACATCTAAAATCATAGTTTTGATTGTTTGTACTGTACACTTTGGCTTTGTTATAGTTTAATCCATGATGAGGGATTTCCTGAAATGCATTTTTTTTTTATCTGGCAACCGCTTTTATAGCTAAATATAAATACATTTTAGCCACCCAAAAATATTTTATGACGCCTAAAAAAAGCGGGGACTTTAATTTCTTAAATTGCTATTAGACAACTAATTTACAAGGCGACCTACGCCAGAAAAATACCTAAGTGATCACAAACTTAGTCAATAAGAGAGATTTGTTTTAGTACCCTCTTTTAAGGACGATTAAAATATTATATTTCAGTACCTTCCTAAATCATCATCATCATCATCAGCCTATTAATGTTCCCACTGCTGGGACACAGGGGCCTCCTCTATTTGAGAGGGAATGGGCTATAATCCACCACGCGGGCCCAGTGCGGATTGGTAGATGTCACATGTCTTCGAATTTTTGGTTCTAGGACATGCCGGTTTCCTCACGATGTTTTCCTTCACCATTTTTGAGAGCAGTGGTGATGAAATAAATTACACAAAGTAATGCGCCTGCCTGGGTTCGAACCCACGACATACTGTTCGTAAGTCGGGGTCGCTACCACTGGGCCACGGCTGCTCTCACGCCATAATTTAAACATTTCGAACTGGAATTTTAATTGATAATGTGACATTTCATTAGAGGTAAAAATCAACTGACTTCTGGAGGCCACTTTCCACTATTCTTGTTCCCCGCCGGCGCTTGTTGCTTGAAGCCGCCTCTGCATCGCACGAGTGTAATCTACCATACCTACTGATTTAGCGAGATTTGAAATTGAAAACATCTACGTGAAACATGCACGTGACGTAAACCTTCTAGAAAAAACCTTTAAAGAATAGTGAAAACCGCATCTAATCATTCAACCCCGTATATCTATTTTATAGCTCTAGTTACAGAACAAGCGGTTACACAGAAAGACACGAAAGGCGACTTTGTTTTACAAAGTGTAGTAGTGTCTTTCTGTGTCTCGGTTCCGAGTCTTCGGAAGAGATTGTCAAACAGGTTTGAGTGGCAGAGATGTGAGTGACGCTTTATAAAGTCGAACTTCAATCTCGTTTGCTATAAAAAAGTAATGCGCCTGTCTGGGTCCAAATCCTCTACCTGCCACTCGTAGGTCGGGGACGTTAAAACGAGGCCACCACTCTCCTGTATAAAGATACACTAACTAGGTACATTAATTGGTTGCAGATTTCGACTCCAGAAGATTTCAACAAGCTGCCACCAGAAGGTGGATGCTTTGAGAAATGCAACTTCCAGTATCACTGTGGCCATAAGTGTCAACTTTACTGCCACGGATACGATCGGCAGCATATTAAAACGAAGTGTACTATGAAATGCGAGAGGTAGGTATTAGAGTTGTGTTCAAACTTGATGGCAGGTCGGAAGTTAGCTGTGAGTGACGTTCTGTGCATTATACAGTCAAGGCAATGCGTCGTCTGCGCCCTGCTGATTCCTAAGATTGTGTTCTGCGCACCTTAACGATAGATGTTCCCAGGCGACATAAAGTTTGAACTCTGCAGACCGTCACTCGCAGCTAACTTGAGCCACCAGAAAGTTTAAACAGCTATACCCACTTATTGCAAGACCAGAGACCTGGAAGAACAAACTTTGCCAAAAAGTCTAGCTTACCTACCTGAACTAGGCTTATAATATTAATATTACTGTTTTATTTTTGTTTTAGAGTTTTATGTGAACTCGGACATGTTTGTCCCTTAAAATGCCGGGTAGATTGTGAACCGTGCAAGGTACCCGTTTTGAAGACTCTTCCTTGCGGACACGAAATGAGCATATACTGCCATCGCGATCCCGAAGACCCAAATAACAAGTGTCTTACCAGAGTAGACGTTACATTACCAAACTGTGAACATAAGGTAGGTACTCGTTTATCCATAAATCCATAGCATTTTCCTCAAAAAGAGGGATTGGATCTGGATATCTTGACAGAATCTGCAATGCATAATAAGTAAAACGACAACTTTGCCTTAAAACATAAGCATAAAGCATAATCAGCCTAAAGTCATGTTTCCACTGCAGGGAGAGAGACTTTCCTTTCTTTAGGAGTGGGCTGTAACTGTAAGTAATTCACCACGCGGGCCCAGTGCGGGTCATGGACATAGGTCATGTAAAACTCGGGGCAGTTGCCACTAAGTCACCAATGGTCTCTCACTGCCTTGAAGGTGGATGGATCGGACACTTGCCATTAATGACGCACTTACGGATTCTGTATCTTTTAGCGTCGGAATTAAATCACCTATAAAATTCATTTTCAACACACTTGCTCATAAAATGGCTATAATTTCACCACAATAAGGCACGTAATGACACCTGTAATCAAACTGTGACTTTTTCATTGCTATTACTCACAAGTGAGTTATAGGGTTTTTTTTTTATTTTATTGGCTGAGTTGCTTTGTTCTTAAAAAAGTTTCGATACAAAAAAGATCGTGTTCAATAGTATAAATATATTAATTTTCAACACACTTGCTCATAAAATGGCTCTAATTTCACCGCAATTAGTATTATCACCTGTAATCAAACTGTGACTTTTTCATTGCTATTATTCACAAGTGAGTTATAGGTTGTAGGTGCTTTGTTCTTAAAAAAGTTTCGATACAAAAAAGATCGTGTTCAATAGTACAAATAAATTAATTTTCTTCACAAGTGTGTTGAAAAACGTCGTATGATACACGTGTGTATTGATGATTACCGTCCTCGGCTCTCTTAAGACCCTCACCTAACGGCTCGGGTCTCAATGGCGCCTCAGCGGTAATCACCAACATTACACACTTGTACCATAATGTACTATTCTTTACTTACAGGCACAGAAAGACTGTTACGAGGATATAAAGAAGGTGAGATGTTTGGTGCCTTGCGTGTACCGTTTGGGAGAGTGCGGCCATGTCTGTGGTTTAAAATGCCACGTAACCCAAGATCCGGATCATGAAAAAGTGAGTTGTTTGTTTTTTGTTTCCATTGTTTTTGTATAAATTCCATGTGATTCTATGTCTACCGCATGTGAATCTAGAAGGTAAGGTATGCCTTTTGAGTAAAGTTGAAAAACGATAACATCTGTATCATTTTATTCCAGTACGTATGCAGAAAACCTTGCGCACGAGCGAAAGCAGGTTGTACGGCTGAATTGATAGGAGATCGAGGGGATCATCAGTGCCCGAAGCCTTGCAACGAGAAATGCGACGACTGTAACGTCCAGGTACGCTTCTAGCACATCAAATAAGTATCTTCGTTTACTTATTTTAAACAAATAAATTATTCTTATTATTCATCACGTGACTGGCTGCTGTGCCTTAATGCAGAAGGCAACCACAGGGAATTTCGCCATTTGCCACATCCACAATCACCACTAGGGAAAATGATTGCCTATAAGTGAATTTGTTACTCCCCATTTTTTTTGGTGTTACCCTAAGGTTATATAAATTATGTTGACTATACATAGATAGTTCTAATTACTTTTTCTGTGATTCTGTGATCGTGATTTCCAGGGTTATATTTTCGGAAGAGTACTAAAGAAGTTTTCTTTTTGGAATATAATTATGCTGCGCGTAGAACGACGTTTATGAAACATGTATGTTACTTATCGACTTCATATTCAATAAATATTTTAATGGGTATGCTTAATGTTTAGGTCAAGAAGAAAAGATCAAATTGCAAGCACTCTGAGACCGTAGCATGCTCCAAGTCCGCTGACGAGAAGCCATGTAATAAGAAATGCGCACGTACCATGGAATGCGGACATTTCTGTAAGAAAAAGTGTTGCGAACCATGCGGAGATTGCACACAAATGGTATGTTACCTTGTTTATTTTGTACCCGTTTATATTTATTCCTCAGAAAAACCTTATCTGAATTAAAAAAACAGCCCTTTCACGTAATTTCATTACGCTACTGTTTGTGAAAAAAGTTAAATATCTGCGCTATGGTTACGCTACGCTTTGTGCCACTCTACGCCGTAGCTCTCAGTCGTAACGAGATCACTGATCCACAGCAGTTTCAGTCTATGTATAGATTGAATGCTGTTTTGTAGTGTGCTAATATTTCAAGTTTCATATTTGTTTTAGGTCGACAAAGTAATAACTGAGTGTCTCCATACAATAAAAGTGCAGTGTAAGCAAAGTGTGACTCATGACCTGTGCAAGGAGAGGTGTAAACGGCTACTTGCATGTGGTCATCCGTGTATGGACCGATGCGGAGCCGTGTGTGACCAAACGAAGTGCACCAAACCTACGTCTGCCCAGGTCTTGTCTCCTTGCGGCCACAATGTCAAGCTTCCGTGCAACGTATCAGCTTTATATGCTAAAGGTAATATTTTGTGAAGGCATTTACTTTGTGTACATTTAATCGATTTTAGAACTTAGAATTTCAAGCATCCATAAAACGTGAAAGAGCAGACAGATAAGCGCAATTGTTAAGCAAATAGTAAGTGTAGCAATAGTTTAATCTTGAAACTGAAATTATCCTTAGGTACTTAGGCAAACGGGAAAATTTCTTTGAATGTAGTCAAATCAATACCGAACAAAGAAAGCATTTGTAGGCGAGTACCTAATATCTAAAAGAATTTTGATTACTGTGAGAATGAGGAAATTCTCAGTAACTACTGATTTCAGATTTGTTCCTGGTTGTTGGCAATAGGCTCGTCCCCGATAATCTACATGGGGCTTAAAATTATGTAAATATAACTGGCGAATTGTGTGTACAGTCCGACGTGGCTCTATAATACGAATACGTACGTGAATATACGGTATTCCCCATAGTTCGAACGTCTTTTCCGCCATGACGGGCTGTTCTATTCTCCTTTGGTGCCTAACAGCATAACCCTTCAGGAAACGTGATATTATGTAAGTTAGTAAAACTGCACCGCACGGTACGCAAAATACGCGCTATACGTGGAGCATAAGCTCCTGGGTTCAATTCCTAGGTTGGGGAGAGTTTTTAAGTTTTCCATCACCCACAGAGTCTGGAATTGAGCCCGGTTGATGGCAATAGGCTCGCCGCCTATTACAGGGTCTTAAAAAAGC
Organism: Lycophotia porphyrea; assembly: GCA_950005105.1. Lineage (NCBI taxonomy): Eukaryota > Metazoa > Arthropoda > Insecta > Lepidoptera > Noctuidae > Lycophotia > Lycophotia porphyrea. Next base: position 7,983,642 of record OX465396.1, read on the forward strand.
TAGCAAAATGAAGCTATTAAATTGCTATGAGGTACACCCCAGCCGTTTGAGGATTATAGGCGTGATGTTATATGTACAGGTGAGGTGCAGGTGGAGCAGTTTGCGCAGTATTGCGACAGGACGTGCGGCGTGACGCTGGCGTGCGGGCACGTGTGCGCGGGCACGTGCGCGCGCTGTCTGCAGGGTCGTCTGCACCAGCCCTGTACGCAGACTTGCAACCAGGACAATATTTGCGGACACCAGTAAGTCTGGCGATACGGGAAGCTCGGCTTGCTACCGCCTGTTAAGCTTTTTAAATAATGAACAACATAATTCTGCTATTTTGACGTAAGCCTAAATAGCTAGGTTATATTAGGTATATCACATATCGTAGACAGAGACCCCCGAATCGCTGTCGAGTCAACAATGACTCCATAAAGATTGGTGCTCGTCAGCCGTTGCGCTCCCACTTTCAGCGGCTGCTTCCCAATCTGGGGGACCGAGCATACAACCGGCTGCGGTTGTATGTGGGGACTGGGGATTGTTGGCCCTTTTCAAGGCCCCGGTATTGGCGACAGACCTGACGGCCCGCACTATCGCAGTTCTGCGAAGACCACAGAGAGCGAATGGCCGTCAGAGTCATAAAGGGATATCGCACGATCACCTACGAGGCGGCTTGCGTACTGGCCGGATCCCCGCCATGGGACCTGTACCAGACACCAGACAGGTAGGCGGACACCCGGTGCCATCACTGCATCCAATATCTGGAGGATACGGCGCGGCATACGCCTGCCGAGTGTGCGCGTGGGATGAGACGCGCCCAGCGCCGTGCTCTCGTTTAATTCGGAGGTGACCTGTCGGTGCTGACCGTTGCTCGCGCGATGGGCGAAACAGTATTGTAGCAGAAGCTGCGGAAAGGGAAATGTCGAGCTCCCGCCCATCCCGCAGCAGACGCCTCGGACGTCGGCAGAAGCCGGACAACGCTCTCTTCCAGCCCCCCGCGCGTCTCTCTGAGACGTAACGAGGAGAGTTTTACACCTCACTCATCCTGGGTCAAGCGGGCCGGCGCTAGTCCAGTCCAGGGAAGCGGAAGTCGCATTAGATCCCGCTGCCCCCCGACGCAAGTGTGTTAGGGAACACCACAGGTAGTTTTAGTCAGTACGAGTCTGATAGACGCTTCCGCTATCCCCAGGGCGGACGACATCCATTGCCGATTGCTACGAGGAAAAAAAAGTGTGTGTGTGTACCTATGTACGCAAGTAAGAAGTTATACTTTGGCGTATAAAACTAAAATGTTGACTAGCTAACTTCAGGGTGTATGTTGACTAGCTAACTTCAGGGTGTCGGTTTTTCGTGACGGTGTGGGCGTGCGTCGTAAAAATTTACTCTCATCATTTTTCCCTAACGCGCCAAAAGAAGTATAACTTCAAAAATATCGGCTAGATAATTTCAACCGCCCATTCCATCTCACGGAAAGGATACGTAATCGTATCCCGTATCCTTTTGATATAGAAAGTTCTCACTGTTTTACACCTCTGCCAACCTCTTTGTGAATTGCGGTTTTTAAGAACTGCGGCCCTATTACGAACTTTTAAAAAACCAGGCAAGTTCCAGGCAGTTCATTTTACTGGCTGGTTTAATTTCGTATTATGACATTACTAATTCTGACCGACTTTTCGCTGGCCCAATTGTCTATGGCTGGCTTGTAGTTCTCCGCCGTAACGTTCCGAAACACAATTAAATCTTTATCGGTAAGTTACGGTTATATTTAAGTCACGTATTTTATGATAAATAATAATAATTATATATAATAATCTAGTTGCTCTACTATAAATTGAACGCAAAGTATATTGTGCAATATATAATTAATTCATAGTATAATTTTCGTGTTTGTAAACTGTAACGCGATATTAAGTTTCCGAACGTACACGTACTCCACAAAAAGGAATAGGTGGTTGCGTTAGGGTAGCCCGCGAAATTCAAATTTTCTTACGTTTTTTGCAATTTGCAGATCAGTGGTAGGTTTATGTTGATGAAAAATGAGTCGCGCCAGTAACACGTATGTAGTTACAAAATTACAATCGTGAAAATCATCAATACAACCCTCTAAGTTCATGTAATCCTATTCAATGAATATTTAATGAAAAAGTAATTCAACAGGATTATATGGACTTACAGGGTTATATTGATGATTTTTATCATTGTGATTCTGTAACTACATACGTGTTACTGGCGCGACTCATTTTTCATCAACACACAACCTGACAATGACCTGAAAATTACAAAAACGTAAGAAAATTTCGCGGGCTACCCTGACGCAACCACCTAAGCAAATAAGAACGCTATAGTATTGTTTGTTTCGTAAGATTTTAGGAGTTTATGCAAAAATACGGCGTAAGTGTTATTGATGAGTGTTTTTAATGAATATTCAGTTTTAGCATGATATAATTAATAACAATTTATTATTGTTCCGTTTATTCATTTATATACAAATTTTTAACATTTTAAAATATTTCTTTAAAAACATTTTAAATATAAAAAAATAGCGGTCCGCTGGTGTCGGGAACAGGGTCCAAGCTACCGGTGGTTAGGGCTCCAGAGACAGGAACCTCCTCACAATGCGAGCCGTATCGAGGAGTACTGCCTTCTGAATCAGGCCCTTGATCCAACCGCTTAAGGAGAGCTTCGAGAGATGGTCGTCGAGGCTCTTAGCCATAAGGCCATTGGCCGTTACGACAATCGGCACAATGATAGCCGAGTTCACATTCCACATATCGATAACCTCGTGTGCCAAGTCGAGATATTTTACTATTGTAATTATTATAGTTCAGTGGATGAGAGTTCTCGTCGGCGTCGGCGCGTAACCTATGTTCAGTTAGAAACATTGTGGGAGTTCTTGCATTCTAACAGAGAAGTGGAGATGGGGTACAACAAATTGTTTTTGTAGGCCCCGATAGATGAGGTCTCAGCACCTCACAACAATTCAGTACCAAGGCTTTGCTAAGTCGATATCTTTGAATGAATTGCACATCATCCATGTCGAACATTTGCATTTATCACGAAGTCGTCTTCTTTTCTTCCTTGATGCACTATTTTGGTGAGAAAAGTCACTTTCCAGGAACTCAAACACTTCATACTCGTCACACATGATTTTTTATTTTGATAACGAGATAGCACACGAACAATTTCGCCAAATAAATCCAAAACAATTCAATAAAAGCTCCTCTGACGCAGCGTAAACAGAATGGATTGTGAGGTTACTTTTTGACAGTTGTAAAAGGAAAAGAAATGTCAAACGAACGTTCATAATACGGTATTGCCAGGCATTATTCGGGCAGAAGTCGGCCAGGGTGTCACGTGACCGCTGACTGGCTTGTTTGACTAGTTCATAATACGAAATTGCCATGCAGTTTTGTTTACGCCGTAAACTGTCTGGAAATAAGAGGTCGTTAGGCCCCCTGGTGAGTTGTATTTTACAATTTTTTTTTTTTTAATATTTCTTTAGATGCCAGGAGCCATGTAATCAAATCTGCCCACCGTGCAAGATGCTCTGCGAAGTGAAATGCCAGCACTCGCACTGCAAGAAGTTGTGTGGCGAACCATGCAAGCCATGTCACGTAAATAACAATTTTATTGTCATAGTAAACTCTGACTTCAGGTATCGTTCTTTAAACTTGGTTAGTAGTAGGTTGATCTTTTCGCGTTCTTCGAGTGTTCTATAATAACAATGATTACAGGAAAAGTGCAGTCGTCAGTGCCCGCACGGCTCGTGCCCGCGGCGCTGCGGGGAGCCGTGCGCGCGCGCGCCGTGCGACTCGCGCTGCCGGCGCCGCCTGCCGTGCGGACACATGTGCCGCGGCCTGTGCGGCGAGCCCTGCCCCGACATCTGCCAGCTGTGCAACCCCGACGAATTCCCCACCGATTTCCTCGGCGACGAGTACACCGAACAAGACAAGTGAGACGACGTTACATATTTTGCTACAATACTCAATCAATTGCCACTTGTAATCTTAAGCGCTATCAATCTCAAGTAAGCGTTGAAACAAAATTACGCAACACTACTGGCTGTCTCAATGAATGGCCTTTGAAGATCCGCAGCATTTTGCATCATATTGTTTTAAAAAATGCCTGAACACAATTACAACACCGCGCTGCACCCAACAGGACTTGTTTTCTGAGTTGTTTTGTTACTTGTGTTTAGAAGAATAAATACATACATAATTATGTGTACCTATATTCGTATACATTTTAATTTAACCCTGTTATTTCAGGTTTATTGTACTTCAAGATTGTGGTCACGTTTTGGAGGTCGATAACATGGACACCTTAATGCTGGGAGACCAGGAAAACATAAAAATACGCACATGTCCTTACTGTCGCAAAGCGATTATAAATACCAACAGATACAAAGACACTGTGAATAGAATGTTCAAGGAAGATATCAACCCTATTAAACTTCGAGTTTATGGAACTAAAGAGCAGATTAAAAATAAAATAACAGAGCTACAAAGCAAAGTGGACAAGTTTTATCATAAATATGGACTACATTTGGAAGGTTTGTTTTGAGCTATTATAATTATATAATTTATACATGATTATTATTTGTACCTACCTACCTACGACTATTCCTGCTAGCTTTTGCTCTCTTCTGAAGTTTTATTAGCTCATTCATTATACTTTGATATTCGCTTAGAACCTAACCAAACCGAGCCAGGCCCGATGCCTCAAGCTTTAATTTGATAAATACTCATAGCTGGGCAGTGTTAAAGAAGTAATTAACTTCGTTAATCGCTAATCCGTTTCTAAAAAGGTTAACTTCGTTAATTTTAACATTTCAGAAGATTTAACGCAATTTAACGTTAATTATTAATCCGTTAACACGTGATTAAAATGCATCTAGGGCCCTCAGTTCAGTAATGTCTGTACTGAGGAATCTACCACATTTATAAATATTGTTTTTAAAATAATATTTAGGTACTCATCAGGGCTTTAAATTTGATATCCAAATTGTAATAATTGACGAAAATTGCGTCTGGATTGAGGGCTCAAGTTATTTAATCATAACATTTTTAATTCAATTTCGATTAAGAAATTCATGGCCCATTGCTTTAAGTTTTACCTATTTTTAAGTAATTTACCTATAAGTCTTGTTTCGTTTCTCAAAGATTAAAAAAATGAGCACTCAATGCACACAGTTTGTAATACTGTCGTTATGTAACCGACGCTCTGCAACTAATTTATGTTTCTTTTCAGATATTAAAGATGTAAAAGCTACATATATTCGTTTTATAACACTTATAAAAACACAAACAGACAAAGTGTCGCTCTTGCAAGTGGAAATGGAATGCGTATACTTGAATATATTGGAAATGATCGCAGAATGCTGGCAAAAATATCGAAAACAGAAGCCACAAATAACTACATTACAGGATGAATTGCAGAAGCATATAAAAATACTACTGGACGTGTTGAAGATTAAGCCACGATCCAAGGTCCCTATCAAAATAAGCGAACAACAGCAAAATGATGTCGGCAATGAGATTAAACGCCTGAATGTTATGGTGCAACTTTCTACGCTACTTCATCTCGCGATAAGTATGAAAGGTGAACCTAAAGTTACAAAACAAGTGGAAGCTACCAAAGCGGTTGTTTTCTCGTTGTCTGTATTTAATGAAGACGAAGCTTTGGAGTCTCTTAAGCAATTGCAACAAGTGATCAAAACAAGCGGTGTTGTCAGTAAATACGAGCGCGAATTAATTGTTAAAGCTATTGGTTTGAAAGCTGGCCACTGGTATAAATGTCCGAATGGTCATTTCTATTGCATTGGTGAGTGTGGCGGAGCTAATAGCTACGGTACATGTCCGGAGTGTGGCGCGACCATAGGCGGCGAGGGCCATAGGCTCACTGCAGGGAACCAACATGCTCCGGAAATGGACGGATCTCTATTTGCAGCGTGGTCGGAACAGAACAACTTGGTTAATTTTAATCTCGACAATATATTATAGATATGCTAAAGTGCAAACCAAAGTAGGTAGATATTTGTTTTTGAAGGTACGTACAACTCAGTACAGTATCACATGTTTAGCTACATTTACTCAATTTAACGAGTGCTTTTTTTTTACAGAATTCCAAATTATTTAAACTAAATATCTACTGTTAAACTGATTAGGCATTCCGTCAGGTGTCGCTTATTGTTCGTGAGATGGGATATGAACACATTCTCGGTACTCTGAAGGTATAGTTTCTATAGTTAGCTTCATCACATTATTTAGAAATAATGTAATTAGACTTAAAATAAGACTCATTCTCTTAATATAAATCATATCGACTACCGCGACAAAAGTAATCAAACTGGTATATTATAATTTAAAGAATTCAGAATACCTAGTTAATAAAATACTCTGTTATTGAAAAGCGTTCTAAAGTTAGCGTCAAAGTTTTAGACGGAAGTCATTGAAACTTCTTTATTTTATTCAGGACATTTTATCATGATATGTGTGTATGTCAATGAATGTTTATTACCTATCCATTATATAAAAAAAATGTTTGTAGTTTGCCTAGCTTAGTTAGTGGCGTAGCGTAGTACTTGGGGGCGATCGGATCGCCCCGGGTGGCACTTTTAGAGGGCGGTAAAAATTTCACAATAAATAATAATATCTTGTAAAATTTGAACCATTTTATTTCATATTTTTTATAGTTAAAAATATTTTCTCTTAGCTTTATCTTTTTACTACTCTTATTCATCTACTTTCTTTACAGAAGTTTTCTTTTATTTCTAACTTAAGTATATTATAATTTTTCAATAAGAATATAAATAGTATCGATTTACAATTCGATTTTTTTTTCATTTCGCTAATAACCTAATTGTGTCGATCGTCAAAGTATAATCATGTGTTCTATACCAGTTATATCATTGCAAGTAGTATACCTACTTGCAATATTTTTTGTAATAAATGTGATTATTATACAGTAAAACATATACAATAATATGTTAAAAAACCCGTCCCTGAAAATTTAAAAATTCACGTTTGTGCCCAAAAACTCGAGCAATTATTTTAAATGTGGCGACACCGTCTTCGTCATTAGTATGTGTGATTGTCGATCGTTTGTTTATGACGTCACTAGCCGAAAAGCAGCCAGTGCTGCCGCCCGCACCTTGTAGGTTTCCCCATTTTATCTCATTTTTGTCGGGGTTTCTTTGAATCTTAAAGGAATTACTTATATAGAATCGAATCTCGATACCTAATAATACCATCACGGATGACAAAGTTTTTTTAATATGGTATTGTATATTGTTTAAGACATATATGTATATCTTTTTTATTTGTAATTTGTACCATTTACAATAATGATGATTGTTCTTGCTGAAAAGTTCTTTAGAATTAATGTATATTTTAGTCTTTTAAATTGAATTATCTGAATAAGTGGAGGCTGACACACATGATTTTAAAAATTGTGTTTTATATAATTAAATGTTAATGAAATGCGATGTTGCTGCTTATTATACAATAAAGTGGTGTTATTATAGTACATGGTTTTGTTTCGTGAAATTCTTTGAGACATACATGTCTGTGTGTGTGCATCTTGACATTATCAATGTTGTGGCCTTGGCCAGGGTTATGAAAGTCACCACACTTATCAACGAGGAATCGGCTTGAACCGATCACGTATCGCCACATATGTCACCACATCTATCAGCAGAACCGTCAATTGTCGCCGAGTACGATAGACTACACGCTCTTGTTTCTCGCTCTGGCAAACGATCTCTGAGTGAGAGAAAATGACAGGAGCAAGGAAAAGTGCAATTCCCAGCTGCTAGATGAGGTTCAACCCTAAAGCTTTCTGAACGGCTTAAATCGATAGGTGCAACCCTAGATGAAATGAGTACTCATGAAAGATTATAGTGAAGCATTTATTTAAGCGCTAGGCCAGACGATGCTTTCGATCCAGTCGAGGTACCGGCTGACGCGCGTGTACACGCCGGGCACGGGCGACCCGCAGCCGCGCCCGAATGACGTCACGCCCACCAGGCGACTGAGCCCCTCCGGCGTCGCGCTCTGCAGCGGCCCGCCCGAGTCTCCCTGAGGACCAACCACACCTTATTACACTACTTCTTTTGGCGCCTGGCCATAGTGGCCATTTTCGGAAATAACGCTGTCATCATCTGCCTAGCCTTTACCACTATGTTGGGGTCTGAATGTCAGTATTTTACATGGGCCGACTGCCTATCTGACCGCCATTACCCAGTTACTGGGTAACATTATGTCCCTTGGTAAGACTGGTCATCAGAATTTCGGGCTTCTGACTACCTCGTAACGACTGTCAAAGTTCTACAAATGACAGCGGGACCAACGGCTTAACGAGATGTTTACTAATCGCGCTCTCTAGACAATGCAATTCAAGCACCAAGAAAATATGATGCACCATATAAAAACTTCATATAAATTATGGTCACAAAAATTTAGCGAGCTCTTTTTTCCCATGTTTCAAAGTTAGTCCCATTTATGTAAAGGTCTTATGAAGATATATAATTACCTGGCAGGTGTCCCGGATTCCTTCCGGATCGCCAGCACACATCTGGTCGGGCGAGATGCCCGAGGGTAGCTTGCGCCAATTGGTGTACGACTCGCTGCACTTGCTGCGACTAACTATCGTCACGTTTGCTTTCAAAAGCAAGTTGCTTCTCGTGTCTCCTGCAATTTTTAAATGAAAAATTTAGTACTTACTATTTCTGTTATGCTCTGGATGTTTATTTGTAATATATGTATTACAAATAATACAAATTATATATTGTAAGCAGCTCAACATTATTTTTGAAAACCTTTCCCCACACTAGGAATTTCTCCTGTATCATGGGTGCGTTTACAAAATTTTTAAGTCACATTCAGTCAGTTTTTTTTTCTGTAACGGGCCTGGACCCGTAAGCCCTACAAATTTTCTTTCGTGCCGGAATAGAACCCGCGACAGGGAACGCAGTAGCCACTGCGATAACCATACCGTTTCAAAAGTAAAAAAAAAGCAGTAGGCGGGACCCATTTTCTGTAAAACGGGACCAAGTACGGTCCACGGTTTGGATATTCAGCAGAAAAGTTCTGTAGTGACCAGAAGACTGGATCAGCGCTCGCTCCCTAGCGAATTTGAAGTACCTTACACCACAGCCTACCTTTTAGGAGGATACACAAAAGATACATGAAATCACGCCTGCATGTCCTAACAGGGTTCGGAGGTAACAAATTTGCTAGTTATATACAAGTCCCATGTAAAAAATTACATACTGGTATTACTAGTTTTGCCCCATCCGGTAATCGTGAGCGGTACCGTGGGATCAGCGTCGTTGGTCTCCAAACAAACTGCATTCAAGTTACTTGAGAAGCGCAAAGGTCTCTCCAATCTAAAACAAATAAGAGATAGAAGATATACAGAAAAATGCAATAAAAACTCTACAAATTCCAAATAATAAGTTACATAATTATAAAAAACAAAAACCCGACCGCAAATATTATTATTAAATTATTCCTAATTAAAAACATGATTTATATGACAGCGTCGATGCCCATAAATAGTTTGTTGTTAGTCTATTTATTTTACATTATTTAATAGTTTTTAATTATTAATGTAAGTATATAAGCAGTTCATTTAATTTACAGAAACAACCCAACAAACAAAATAATCCTGGAATGCGATTTTATAATGCTACGTAGACTTATAAAGCTCCGATGATGGTTTTGATGGTTGCTAATGCGTTTTTAACCTTTTCACCGCCAGCGTACACAGAACGCGATGCCTCGCCTAGCGCCAAGCTATACATCTATAACGAACTATATAGTAAACAGTAGTGATGTGGGTAGAGTCATATCGATAAATGAGAATTATACACGTTAAGTTATGTTTTATTTATAATTTTACGGATATAAATAAAAACTGATTAAATATTTCCATATCTGTTTTATTTCACAGTATCCATATTAAGAAAAAACAATATAAACTATAAGTATCAAAGAAACAAATACATAACTCAATTAGAGCCATAAGAAATGAGGTACATCACTAATTGTTTCATGACGTCATTCTTTGACTTCATTTCAAGTCCTTGGCGTTCAAAGCACGTTAAATTCAATTCTGATTAGGGATGTGGTCTATGGTCTTTTTTCTATGTTTGTCTACTCCCGTGTTTTATTAAAGTACTTCAGCCAACTTTTTTACCGTTAGGTATCTAAGCGGCAGAACTTTTCATTGTACCTATTTATTGTGTATTTAGAAATGGAAATTATTGAATTGTTAAAAAATGATTTATTAAGTACTTACATTAAAGTTTGACAAGTTTGTTTCAATCACATTTTTGCAATTATTTACTAATTACTGTTTTGTACGTAATTGACAGACAATACTTACTTAGTTATAATAGAAACTTAAGTATAATAAATAAATAATACAAGTTAAAGTAATCAAATACAATTCATTCAGAATTGAATCTCACAAATACAATGTTTCATTTTATTTGAACTCATATCTCTTGTAGATAATCATTTGAATAAACGTTATTATTATTATCAAACATACCTCAGAATCATCGTCTTCTGGTCCAGGATTTTCCACAAAATACTCAGAGTCCGATTCCACACCTTGTAGAATGCTTAAAAGCTTATCCGTATCCAGTTCTTCGTTCATGACAATAACTTAGTTATTAATAATGAAGCAATAAAAAGTGCAACAAATAGTGCTGCAGACTGCACTATGCCTAAGTGACCTTGACAGCCATACGTTTATGACGTCACAGAACGTCTTCTATAATAGTCCGTGGCGCTCGGGGCGCTGTCAACCATAGACTTATAGCTGACAACCAATTGTTTTGTAGAGATGGGAATATAATTATCGATAAGGATTGCCGACAACTATTTAATTCCGGTTCGGAACCTATCCGACGGTCGAAATTCGTCTATTTTCCCTTTGTTATAAAGTAGTTAACTAAGTTCATATTTTACTGACCTCAAATTGTTTTCGATAATAATATTTCTAAATATTTCAACGGGTGAAATCAAACAGTGTCAACTTTCGAGTCACATCACTGGCCGACTATATATAAAGTCCATGGCGTTCTGGGGATATTAAAAATGTTCGGAGTTTTTGCCAATTTTAAGACAATTAAGGGCTTCTTTTGTGTGGAAAAATAAAAAAAGGGTAGTAGACACTGCTTTTAAATAATAAAATGAAAAAAAAACCTGTTAAATACAGTATTTTTTTTTATAACATATTTAAAATGAAGAGCTTCTAATGAAGCCGTGGCGCTGGTGGCACGAAAATCTGGAACTTCTATTATGTCCGTGGCGGTGAAAAGGTTAACAGCATAAATACATGCTGTTTTTACTCAAGTACATTTAATCCTATAATTTGTACTTATATCGGTGTAAGGGATCATATTTAGTTGCAAATATAGGATCAAGACTTCTATAAAAGCATGAACCAAGAGTAATTGCAGTCAAGAGTAATTACTCCGGTAACTCATACTTATATACGCCTATAAGATAACATCTGCGGACCATTTAAATCGAATACTCCTGTAGGAGCATGTATCAGGAATCTATGCACTGAGAAGTAATTACTCTTTTTATTTTTACTTATAACCTCATATAAGTTAATATTTTATGGCCAATAAAAGTAAATTAAAGTTAAATTCATCATCATCAGCCTTATAATGTTCCCACTGCTGGGACTCAGGCCTCCTCTCTTATGAGAGGGAATGGGCTATAAATCCACCACGGGCCCAGTGCGGATTGGTAGATGTCACATGTCTTCGAATTTTTGGTTCTAGGACATGCCGGTTTCCTCACGATGTTTTCCTTCACCGTTTTTGAAATAAAGTTTTTTCAAGTTGTTTTTTCGTTTTTTAAAGTTAAATTACTGTAAATCATTTATGGTTTGGTTTAACATAAGCTTAAAAGTAAGTGTTAAATGAATTTCATATCCATGTTTTAAACACAATAAATCACCAAGATTATACCTACTGTTGGGATTTTATTCTTTAAAAAACAATAAAGTATTTATAATTTTCTGTTAGTCAGCTGTGCTTTGGTAGTATTCAATTTTTATATGCATTTAAAACTGCATCAACTTAGCCAATATATTGATTAAATATTATGTAGCCCTAACTGAGGAGGTATAGTCTGGTCAAATACGCAGTCGCTTCATGTAAAATACTGGTATTCAGCTGGATTTGGTTAGACTGGGAGCCGTCCCCCAACATAGTCGTAAAAGCCTAAGGTAATGATAGACTTTTCAGTCTTATTACAAAAAGCGGTTTTACAAAAAAAACTACAAAAAAAATTAAGTCATACCTTAAGTACTCGAGATTTTAAATTTTCTTTGACTTTTTTTTTAATATTATTATTTCCTTTATTTATTTTTGTTATTTTAATTTTTAATATTATTATTTCCTTTATTTATTTTTGTTATTTTAATTTTTAAATATTTTTATTCATTGTACATACTCACTTTACATATTTTTTTATTATTTCTTAAAATAAAAAACATTTAAAAATACAGGGTGTAAACAGACTCTTCACGAAGCCGTCAACCAAGCATTATGTACATCAAATTAAGTAACTTTACGCAAAAATTAGTGCTGGGAAACGACTTTTTTTTTTGGGCCGAAAAATCACGTTTTATGGTAGGACACAATCGCACTCAGAACATTGTGCTGATGGATTGATTGAATAGTAAGGGTGTCGTGGAGGTGTTTTAAGTAAAAACATGTATTAAAAAAAAATACTTGTGAATAAGTTGGAACTTTGACCTCCAATATCTCCGCAAGGTTCCCAGGTATGGTCTAAAACAAAAGAAATGATCGCAATGACGGAGAGAACAAATGCCTTTCGGCTTCGTTAAGAGTCTTTTTACACCATTTATAAAAAATAGATGGCCCATCGGCATCAGGAACAATCCAGGTTGGCTGCCGGTGGTCAGGGCTCCAGAGAGAGGAACCTCCTCACTATGAGTGCCGTGTCCAGGAGTACTGCTTGCTGAATAAAGCCCTTGACCCAGCCGCGCAATGAGAGCCTCCTAAGGTGTTGGTCAAGGCTCTTTGCTATAAGTCCATTAACCGTGACGATTATCGGTACAATGATTGCATAGTTCACATTCCACGTGTCGACAACCTCGTGTGCTAAATTAAGATATGTACTTGATTTTTTTATCATTTTCAGTTTTTACGAGATTCTCGTCATGAGGGACAGTGATGTCAACAGTCATTGCCGGCGCTCTCGGCGATGTATCACCACAATATCAGGTTTATTTGCTTAAATAGTCCTGTCCGTGATGATAGATTGATCGAAATACAATGTGGCATGACCGTTCTCGAGAACTGGGTCGGGCACATACTTGTAGTATGGCACTTCAGAACCTACAAGGTTGTATTGCAAGGCAAGTTGCTGGTGGATAATCCTAGCTACTAGATTGTGTCTGTGCAAGTATTAACCGTTAGCAAGACGAGAACAACCTGTTTATATTTATTTTTATACCGTAATGTTATAGGTAGATATAATTTACAAATGCTTCCTCTCTCCTAACTCGCTTATTTTGCTGTGCCCGGCAGGGTTCAGATCTAACTGTAAGTTTACCACTTAAGAATACCTACAGGTGGAATGCAATAAAAGTATTGAGTATTGTGTACAACCGACTAATCGGCCGTCTAGAAGGCCAAGCCGATCATTGATTTCGGTGGAGTTCATGGGGCATCAGCAATGTCCGTGGCGTTTCATGTACAGCGGAGTCGCTCACATTGAGTGCGTATGTGTATACGCACTCGCTAGCGCCTGCCGCCGCCCGAACGGTCATAGAAATTCCAAATGTAAAATAATGTTTTTCTTGATTTAAGTTAAATTATTGACTACCCAAGTAAGAATAACGATTCCTAGATTATATAACAAACTGTAAGGCTGATTACAATTTCTTTTAACAATACCTAAATATTATATTTTCATTTCAATCACTCGAGCCGACTAGTCAACAATTCGACATCTCTATCAACATCTCGTTATCCATATTATGTAATAGCTTTTGGCTACGACCTTCGTCCGCGCGAAATTATCATTTGAATCGGATTTTGTTAACAATTTCATTTAGATTTTTTTTTGCACGGAACCCTAATCTATTTTCTAAAATAAAAGTAGCCTAAGGTACTCCTTATAACATCAGCTATCCAGTAAAAGACCCGTCAAAATCGGTCCAGCCGCATACCGTATATACTTTCCCATGCATTCAGTAAATAGCAGTTATTTGAAATTAAAAACAGACACTTCAGTTTTATTTATTTTTATAGATGTTATAATATGAGAGAATAAAACATTGCCCTTATTCGCAGCTTCTACTTTACTAAAGTTCCAACTTTTTCATACCTTTTTGTTAAATACAAATTATAAATGTTATAACTTTACTTTAAATACCTTCATGACCCCTGTACTATTCAATGCAATGCAATCCATCAGCACAATGTTTTAAGTGGGTTACATTAAATCCTACCGTAAACCGAGATTTTTCACCCAAAAGAAAAATGTTTGCTGGGAAGCGACTTCCCACTTAGACTTAGTTTGATGTTGAGAATGCTTTGTTGACGGCTAAGTAAAAGGTCCGTTTCATCATCATCATATCAGCCCGGAATCACCCACTGCTGGGTACAGGCCTCCCCTTTTTTCTGCCACACTTCCCGGTTCTGTGCGTCCCTCATCCAGGTGTTTCCCGCGACTTTGACGATAGGTCCGTTTACAGCTTGTATAGTGTGACTGTCATCTGACCTCAATGACCCAATCGTTCTGCAATTCCGATTTAGAAAAGTTATAATAGTCGTCAGACTTTCGAGCTTCTGCTGCCTATCTGTAATGTTTTAAGATGCTGCCAAACTTACCGGACCGGAATTTGACAGATAATGTACTGCAATCAGTCAAAGTCCGGAGCCTGATCGGTCGCTTTGACCGACCTTAACGTAGAAATTGGTAGGTATGCAAACAATTGCATTACTAAATCGACAGCTAAAAGTAAACATCGACGCATGGTGACTCAGAAGCTCACACTTACCTCAACAAAACCAAATCATGGTATTTCTCCTTCCTGGTATATCTCGGGTTGGTAATGATCTGCGCTATCCTGACGTCAGTTTCCGGGTTGAACTCCTTGCCGCCAATCTCGACAACTCCACCGCGGATTACGGACGGCTGTATCCTAAAATTTAAAAAAATAAAATTACGAATACTGAAGAAAGGTTCACGGCTCGTCCAATTACAATTTTGACTTTTAAAGTGTAGTAATAAGGGAGGTTTTCGTAGTTGGTCGCATCTCACGTTATACCATAGGAGTTTAAGAGTCCATTTATCTATCTGTGACATGACAAATGAACTACATTAAAGTTTTAATCGATAAAAACTTGATTAAAATGACAGCTGACAAATGAAACGGACTATAATGGTACCTTTGGTCATATCGAAATAAATAATTTCAAATGAATGAATATTTATTTATGAATATGCTACGCTTTGTAAAGGTGGGTATTTTTTTCCTTAGCCTAGTGTCCCACTGCTTGGCAAACGCCATAGCTTTCCACTCTTCTCTTCTTCATAACTGCACGGGTATTAATTAGGGCCAATTAAAATAAACTTTAAAAAACATAGTCTTAATAAAATTATGGGCCTTTATGTAAAACTAGCTGATGCCCGCGGCTTCGCCTGCGTGGATATCGGTTATCGCGACCAAAAGTAATCATGATGATCCCATTCCCTCAACTCATGGGAACCTAGTTTGCCCATTTTCAAAGTATTAAAATGGATATAGTATATTATCCTTAAGAGATAGACATAAGCCATAGTGGATTTTTCTGTAGACCTATATAAGATATACAATTCTACCATTCATCATTTTGTTATATCTTAAAGGGCAGCGTTTTCGTTGAAAGCTCCCCCAGACGGCTTATTTTTTTCCAACACCTCCAGCAAATATCATTATATTTTAGCCAACCGGACAAAAACTTGACGAATTATATACTTAAAAATTCCTCGAGAACCACTCTATCTATTTGAGAAAACAACATGAAAATCAGTGCAGTAATTTTTGAGTTTATCGCGAACAGACAGATAGACGCGGCGGAGAACATTGTGTTATAATATGTAGTGCTGTTGGGTTCGGCTTCCAGTACATCCGGATGCAGCTGAATACCAGTATTTTACATGGAACGACTGTCTAGCTGCCCTCCACAACCCAGTTAGTTCTGGGTAATACGATACCCTTTGGTAGAAATACAGTGAAATTAGTGATAGCTTTAAATTTCACATCTGGTGTTGTGGTTCTTCAATTTTTATTCGTCAACAGAGAGTGCTCATCAGGCTGAACAACTTTTGCTAAGACGTCATTCCTATATATATTATAGTGTTACTGGGCTCTTGGAGCTCCACGACAGGTGTTCCACATCTTCAATTTTTATACGTCAAACAGAGAGTGCTTATCAGTCTGAACAACTCTTGCTAAGACGTCATTCCTATATGTATATGTTATAGTGTGGCTGGGCTCTTGGAGTTCCACATCAGCTGTTCCAGATCTTCAAATTTATTCTCTTAGCAGAAAATGCTCATTACGTGGAACAATTTTTGCTATGGTACCATTTTTGTATCTCTTATAGTTTAGCTGGTCTGTTGCGGTTCTGCATCAGGTGTTCAAGTTTCCAAGATAAATTATAGCCTATATGTTACCCAGACTTAATACCTATACAACAAAAAAAAATCATTCAAATCCGTCGAGTAGTTCCGAAGAATAGCGTGTACAGACAAACAGACAGAATTTTTTTTTTTGGATTAGTTGTCTCTTCCTGTTTCTAAACACCCCCAATTTTTTTTTTTTAATATATTCAATGTACAGACACAGTTTTTTTACTATCTTATTATATGTATAGATGACCGACACTCCCTGATCACCACTAAGCTCATTTTTGCTTGCACTCACAAAATGAAGCGCTCTTTAGCCGGGCGCCTCCGCATGATTCAAGCGAAAAAATTTTAGCTGTAATTTTAATTAAGTTAAATTTTATAAACTATAGTTGGTGGTTATTGAGCATTTTTTGAGCACTTTAAAAATCTCTTTAAATACTACAAAGTGATAGTTACCTGTCTAAGGTGTCCACACAATGTGCAGCGCTTAGGACGTAGTAAGGCGACAGCACCGACCCCCCACAGTCAAACTCGGAGCCATCACCTCGATCATATCCCAGGGCAACCTAAAATTTTATAATTTATATTTGCTATAAGATTTTCCTTTTGTCGTGGGTACGTACATCCATTTAAACTCACATACATCAACAGCCAGCCCCGGAACAACTACCTGTAGGCCATACAAATTATAATATTTGTTCCATGAGGGAATCGAACCCGCGAGATGCAGCGCAGTAGCCAATCGGTCAGTTACATTAGAGGGGCTTACAGTTAATAGCAGCCGCACGCGTCGATCGACACTGTTAAGCAACACTTGTCAAGGTCGGTCCGAGGATCGGATCCATTATATATCGAGACACCTCCCGACAAAATACGTTAAGCCGTTGGTTTGGTTGTTGTTTGTAGGTAGTCTATTGTCGACAGTCGTTATAGGTAGTTTGACCACCAGTCTTGCGAAGGGGTATCGATCGAGATATAGATACAACCAAGGATATTAGTTTAAAATAAGGAAAAACATAAAATTTTATATTTTTGTCAAGTTTTCCGTATGCCATTATTTCCTAGAATTTGGTCTTTACTAGCGTCACTATTGAATGGTGTATTTTTTGTGTTTTTTCCAAAATCAACGGGTTCGATCCCTGGCTGAGATATTGATTTGTCAAAAATCCAATAATGCGGTTTTAGTTTTTATCAAACTTGGGCCCGAGACTCCTTTCGAGTATTTTTCATATAGTTTCGGATTTGGCTATCCACGCCCACTTGAAAAAATCAGCCTGAATAGGCTTCCTGTCCATTTGTCCGTCACACGGGAAATTCATTGGAGATTAGTCATCGTCACGGGAGATATTATAGTGCACAAGTGTGTTGCCAGACACAGGTGTACTCCATCTCTCACTCTCATAGTACTCAAGGACGGCAATCCGACACGACCAGGAGATCAGGCACAGGAAAAGCGGCTTAGTGTTTGAGGCACGGGGTTGTCGTACCGCCAACTTGTTGGAAGTTGGCGGTGGGCTGTTACTGAGAAATTCTTAATGGAAAAAGCCAATAACAGCTTTTGCCAGACCCCGGGAATCGAACCCAGGATCCCACGCTCAGTAGTCGTGCTTGCGACTGCGAGACCAACGGAGCAGTTGTCGAAATACTCAGTAGCCAGGAGTGTGGAGGGAGTGAAGAGACTGGGACAGCGGGATTAGTTAACCTTTTCTGTTCTTACTTAAAATATAGAACAAAAAAGAGATTTTCACACGCAAAAGCTTATTGAAAATTCTAAAAACCAAATCTTTATCAGAGTCAACTAAAGGGTGTAAACAGACTCTTAACGAAGCCGAAACGCACTTGTTCTCCCCGTCATTGCGAACATTTTTTTTGTTCTAGACCATACCTGGGAACCTTCTAGTTACGGAGATATTGGGGGTCAAAGTCCAACTTTTTCACAAGTTTTTTTTTTTAATGCATGTTTTTAATGTAAGATTTTTACTTTAAACACCTCCAGGACCCCCTTACTATTCAATCCATCCATCAGCACAATGATTCGAGTGCGTTACATTGAGTCCTACTGTAAAAAGTAATTTTTCAGCCCAAAAAAAAAAGTCGTTTCCCAGCACTAATTTTTGCGTAAAGTTACTTAGTTTGATGTACATAATGCTTGGTTGACGGCTTCATAAAGAGTCTGTTTACACCCTGTATAAATAACTGGATATTGAGATTATGAGATTGGTTTTTAAATGTGCGGGTTGTGTATTTTGCGAAAATTCTTTGTCTAGAAGCACGCCGAGACACTACAAACAAGATTTGCAACGTTAGGATCAGCGCAAAAAGTAGAAAAACAAACAAAACGCTCAATGCCTCACATCATTTAAAAGTTCCACCGTCCAAATGTTAAAGAAGGAAAGTAAATATTTTTCGATGATTCCCGATGTCCAGCATCTGCTTGTCTACCACGTGGTAGACAGTCAGACAAAACGTTTTGAAGCCGGTTGTGCAGGTGGCGAAATCAGAATATAATAGTAAGAAATTCCGGAAATGATGTTTGATCTTTTTGAAAGATGATATTTCTTAACGATGTGAAAGCCGTATAATACTGAAATCGAGGCACGAAAGAAGGCAACGTAAGCTCCTCATTAAACAAAAAAAAAACATGATTGTTTAAACGTGATTTTGCGCACTATGCATTTACATTAAAAACGAGGTTTCATAAACAATAGCAGCCAGTACGAAATGACTCGCGCAGGGTATCATACCATGAACTCTGACTTATAGATAATAAAAAGATTCATAACTGAGTAGTGTGAGAAGCAATAATTATTATCATTCGCCGACTGCAGTTCTTAGTTTGTTGTTACGTAGGTACTTATAGCTCTTTTTACGATAAATAATTCACATAAATATGCATGATTATGATTAGGTATAATAATCCGACGGGCCTTTATTTATTTCAAAGTTTTGCGAAGACCCCTAAGGTCAAGTCAGTCAATAAGTCAATATGTACCAACCTACGAATTTAATATATGAAAATTCTTTACTTATTTATTTAGACACTTAAGTTCGAAAAGTAAACTCGTGGAGCCGATCGTGGCACTTACAGCTATGTTGAGATAAAAGATAAAACAGAAATCTTGAGTGCAGTCATATTTCGACCTTACTACGTCTAGTTATGATCCAATAATGTCCTTACGGCATTGTAGGATAAAATCATGAAGTGAATTATTGCACTAATCCTAGCTCATGTTAACAATTAGGTACTATATTTAATAATATAAGTGTGTATAAGTTAATATGATTTCTGGCTACAAAACTAAGATCTTATAACACTAACGTCCGGATCGTTAGTGTGCGCCGCGCCTTATGAATCTGAGAAATCCTATTAGTGCCTAGTTTGTTTTACACTTGATATACATATATTATGGCTTCTAGATTAAACACAATATGCTAATCAAAGATAAAACAAAATGAAGAATATAACAAAATAACACAAATAGGACATAGGTCACTTTGACCATTTAAATGTTCAATTAATTGTCATTAGCACGACGCCACAATTAATTACAATTAAATGAACAGAATTACGTCATTGGAAATTAGTTCATAAAAATAAATTTGTCATTTAAAAAACTCGAATGTTATAAGCAATGTAAGCATGCATGCCTATTAATCTCAAATGTTAGTTCTTTTAACACAAGAAACTTGTTACATGAAAACTGGATTGTCATCACTATCAAATACAAATATTTTTACAAGGAAACAAGTTCTTTTTATTTTTCAAGATTGATGAGATATAATTACAAAAATCATCAATAATATTAGGAAAAATATGCCTTACCATATGTGGAAATTCCCCAAGTGAGACTGTTTCACCACCCAAAATATTTAAGTTCAAAGCAGGTATACTTGATGCTATAATTTTCTGACATTCTGAAATATTACAGTGTATTAGCAAAGGTCACGCCAGCAGCATACACAGAACAGCTGAACCGCTGGGCAAGAGTCTCCATCCAATGGGTTCCTCTTGAGGAACCCAGTGGATCCATTTATTCCATCCATTATTCCATCCATTTATTCCATCTTGATGGAAGGCAACTTTGGCCAGACAGACGTGGCGCGATGATTCATCGCGTGGCGCAAGAAAGGGCACTTACTCGGAAGGACTACTTGAAGTACTTGGAGACACCCTTGCCCAGAAGTTGGAAAGTGAAAGCTAACTATCAAAAAACATTTGCAAATGTATTCAAAACATGGTGCATATACACACTCAGTTTTTTACAAATATTTGCAAGTGAGACCCACCACTTGAATAATATCCTACCATATCTAATGTCCTTATTAAAATAATTGTTGTTTTTCAGTCACATTTGATTCATTAATTCGTTTTTCTGAAAGGGTTCTAAAACAAAAATGGCAAAATACTCACCTCTCTCAGCAATTCTGGCTGCTTTCATCCTATTGTCATCACCTAGAACAATGTAATTTATAATATGCAATACTATTATAATTAAAAATGTCAACAAAAAATATCAAATACAATTTTACCAAATTTATCAGTGGTATGGGGGCAACATACCACTTCTTCAACTCCTTCAAAACCACACCTTTCAAATTCATGAAATTTCTTTTTTCTAATTTCTCTGAAATTATGAAACATACAATACCTAGTTGAAAGTGATTTTAAAAAATAAAATGTATTTATAATTTGTTAAAAAAAAATGTAACATAATTATTGCATTAAAAGAAGCAAGGCAAACAAAGATTTAGTAAGATTATCTATGTGTCATACCATTATAATTTTCCTTGTGTTGATGTTCATGTCAAATAATTAACACAACTAATTTTTTGATGCACTTACATGAGAGCTGCTTCACACCTGGATACTCTGGCACAAGTACCTTCTAACGTTGGGTCTTTTGTCGTACAACTGTCACCAACTAGAACATTTGAAACATTAATAATAATTGGTATGTACCATGAAATCAATTGGCACCTCATTAAAATGGTAATTGAACACTTTTCCAATTTAGCTTTAGTAATTTGATGTACAATAGTTTAACATTGTTCTTAATGCAATTTAAACTTTTACACAGCAAACTAAATAAGCGCAAAGCAAGAGATTAGCTCACAAATACATTAATGGTTACGGTAATGATTATTAAAAGTAAAAAATACTTATACTAACATAATTCCAGTTTTATTATGCAAAGCAATGATTGGGTAATGTGAATAATTAGGATTATCCCTAGAAAAGCAGTCCACTGCTAGACATAGTCCCGAAGCATCGCTAACTTTACAAGTCAGGAAAGAATGAATCTCTCACTTTGGCTGGCTGTGGTCGCAAATGAAACTAGTAAATAAAAAACTAACAAAATAGGATATAAAACATTTGCACTAAATCTTACCATCTTCTGAGATTGCAAAATGTAATAATACTATATTTAAAACAATTAATAACTTCAACCACATCCTGATAATTTTAATATTATACCAAAATTTACTTTTCCTTCTAGCTGGCTCAAGCAGTCTTCTTCAAAACCGGTTTATTCTAAATAAGACTTTTCCTTATGCGATAAACAATCGAAAACAACGTATTCTGGAGACACCACACTAATATGCAGTGCTCAATAGTAAAATTAGCAAATATAACACTTAAAACTTAATTTACAATATCTTATTGGAAATAAATGCATTTGGTATTTTTAAATAAAACCGGTCAAACTTCAAGTTTGTACAATGCAACAGCTAAGTACTAAATGCCACCAAAAACAAGTTAACTTTTGACTTTGACAGTTTTGACATTGACAAAAACAAAAAGAAAATTAGCTTCAACATGGAATTAGTTAGTACTTCCTTGAGATGGCTGCAGTGCTTATTGCGATCATGCGACGCACATAGAGTAAATAGCCATGGAGATGGCGTAGAGCGAATCGTCAAACATTCTGCCATTTTTTGCGTGAGGTGAGGAAAAGATATACATCACATTACGTGAATTCGACAATCGCACATAGAGACATGCATCCTATTACTACAAAGACGCACACGAAGAAAAACCAACCACACAATAAAGGAACACACACACATTGACAAATTAATACGTATCTATACAATTGTCCTACGACAACAAACAATAATTATTGCTAGAGGTGTAGCGTGGTGACACAACCTATGAGTGGAATTTCATTCGTCATCCATGAATGAATGAATAAATAAACAAAACTATATTTTTTTGAAGTGAAAACTTTTTAGCATCGTTGTGATTTGAAAGTTGATGAAACGAAAAAACGACAGTAAAAAGAGACAGACACATAAATTCATAAGATTTAACGTGGGAGAAAATGAGATAGGAAGCATGATACAGTGTTTATCTTGAAGCCAACATTTTTGAAGGTTTCACTTCTGCCACGTGTGAATTTTACACGTGTTTTTTTAAGCTATTGCGGGCCTTGAGCGTGGAGACCGAATCCAGAAATTCCGTAACGAAAATAGCCTAACACCCCGCAATCCGACCGGCACAGCGGTGATACTTTTTATTTTTAATCTACTGCTGGATATATCGGACACTAAGCTAACTTCAGGGTGTATGTTGACTAGCTAACTTCACGATGTAGGTGTCGGTGTGCGAGCGCATCGTAAAAAATTACTCTCATCATTTTTCCCTAACGCGCCAAAAGAAGTATAACTTCAAAAATACTGCATAAATAAAATAAATAAATAATTATAATTACGTAAGTTGATAAAAAATGCTATGCAATAGCTTTACCGCGGCAGTCTCCGAGTGCCACACGTCTTTTTTTATACTCTTGTACATACTTATACTTGACGACTTACGATTGCAGTTATTTTATAAAACATCCATCATCATTATTCTCTTGCCCATAACCCAATCCATTTGAGGTCGGCGCAGCATGTCTTCTTCTTCTATACTTCTCTATTAGTCGTTATCTCCACAGATACCTCCTTTCTTGACATATCTTCCTTGACACAAGTCCATCCATCGTTTCTAAAATGAGGAAAGTTCCTGCCAGATATCAAGATTTGCCATTGGATTCTGTGAGAACCGATAAAACAGGCTAATTATTCCAGAATGGCCAAAAAAACCGACAAAAATGACAATTTTGCGGACAAAAAACTTATACGAAGTGTAGAAAAGTTACATGGTTTTCTTGTGTTATTAAAATGACTAAAGAAACTGATTATGATTATCGATCGTGATCCTTTATCTGTCATTACTAAAAACTAAAAGTTCAAACTCTTTCTTTATTTCATACGAAGCCATATATGCTTCCTTTTTTTTTTTCGGATGGTTAATCATCAAATTACTTCTCCCGCTCTGGGCAGAGCGGAAGGGAGTGTCAGACTTGTACTGACTAAAACCCATCCATGTTCCTTCCTTGCCCTTTGTGTTCCAGGGCCGTGGTATCTCTTTCGAACAGTCCCGCAGCCCTGGCAGGCATCGGCCCTTGCGGGCCCCTCCCGGTTAGCTGACATCCCTATGAGGCGCGCGTGGATCACGAACATGCCGTCAACACGGCCTGTCGTCAAAAGACGAACGGACGGCGAGCTAGCCCATTACTCACCGTCCACAGGGCCGCGTCTACGGTGGCCGGAAGCCACCACGTGATCCCCGACGCCCGGGGCGTCTCTCGCGGCGGCTGGGACGAGAGGTTCTCTCCCTCTCACGCTCCGCCACCTCCTTAGCTAGCCTGTGACTGCTTCACAGGAGTTGACAGCGTCCCATTCCCTCTCACTCCGGACCATGGATTGAACCAGGGCCGGACGCGATAGGTCGCCGCCGCCGATCGCCGCTACGAGGACACGGCGTTGCTCCGCCTCAGCGGGGTAGACCTCCACCGTGTCCTCTGGGCGATTCTCACAGTGATAACACCCGGGCGTTTCCTCCCACCCGATTTGGTGGAGGACCCTCCCGAAACAAAGCCACATGTGCTGGCGTCTGTACTTTGGCAGAGTATGCTATGCATAATATTTGTAAAGTATTCAACTGTCATCAGAAAAAATCTACTCATCATCATCTTCTTGCCCTTATCCCATTCTATTTGGGGTCGGCGCAACATGTTTTCTTCTTCCATTCTCCCCTGTCAGACGTTACGGCATCGTTTACTCCTTTCTCTTTCATATCAGTCTTCACACAATCCATCCATCTTTTCTTTGGCCTGCCTCTCCCCTATCCATCCATCCACATTCATGTCCTTCACTCTTTTAGTCACATGCGTTTCATCCCTCCTCATTACATGTCAGAAAAAATCGACTAAATGGTGGAAAAGACCTTGATTCAGTTTCTTTCGAGTACATATCGCACAAAAAAAAACAATAAATATTAATAAGCTTGCAACATTGTTATGGTCCTGTTTGATTAAAGTAGCTATATATAGAGAGACTAGTGGTAACACTGCTTAAGCTGTTTATTGATAGTCGGTAATTTAGGTCCAGTTGAACCATACCTAAAGTCGGAACTGCAACAAATAATCTATCTTGTGCTTATAACTGAAGAACTGGTTATTTTCGTTGTGATGTGATCGTGTTAAATAACTATTACAATACGATAATATCTGGGACATCATGTTTTTTCGTGTATATTTACGGTTTCATTATGTACGTAAGGTTATTGGATTGTAATGATACCAACAAGGACGTAGTTTTGCAAGTAGCAGTATCGTTCGCGGGAAAATGACATCTTCGGGCGGAGCAAATACACATCTTGGAATGCACTCGGCGATGGCGAGCCAGATAGGCCTAAGTGTCCCACCGACCAAGTTTGGTTTAACGGTGGGTGTGCCAGCGCCGACGATGGGCTACGAGATTCAGGCCACCCACAGTGGTGATTCTTCTTCGGATTCGCACTCACCAGGTATTCCCACAGCTAAAGCTAGTGATCGAGAAGCACGTATTATAGCTGAAAAACAACGTCGGAGCCAATACAACTCTCAAATTAGCCTAATTATGTCTTTGTTGTCCGATATAGTGCACTCGCAACGTAAAGTTGATAAGACGAGTGTACTGAGGCTCGCCGCCAACAAGCTCCGCAACGAGCATGTGTTTGGTGATACAATCAAATGCGGCCATATAGAGACATGGTCGTCTTCATTCTTAAAGTTTTTCGACCTATTTGGCGGTATTATGTTCGGTGTCACATGCCGCGGCCGTCTGTTTATCGTATCACCCAACGTTCAAGAAAAGTTGGGATACTGTCACATAGATCTACTGGGACAAGACATGTATAACTATGTTCATCCAGATGATAAAGAAACTCTTCGCCAACATATTTATCCTCAAGAACTGCAAACAAGTTGTGAGAGTAGACTCTTTGAACACCATCATAATTTCCATATCCGCATTATGAGAGCAGGTGCTCGCTCAGATCCTGCTAGATATGAGCGTTGCCGCATAGATGGCATTCTGAGGCGCTCTGATAAAGCAACATCTAATGGTGTTCAAGATGAGCAGATTATTAGACGGCAAAGAGTGAGAACCAATAGAACATTTTCATCTAGTGGAAATGATGTAGTTTTCATTGGCATGATCCATGTGCTATCCAGTGCTATGCCAGCTCGGATTCTGCCACCAACAGCCTATTCAGAATATTGGACTAGACATTTGATTGATGGTCGCATAGTGCAGTGTGACCAGAGTATATCATTAGCAATAGGTTACATGACAGAAGAAGTAACTGGGACATCAGCTTTTGTATTTATGCACAAAGAAGATGTCCGCTGGGTCATTTGTGTGCTACGGCAAATGTATGATGAGAGCAGAGAGTTTGGAGAGTCTTACTATAGGCTGATGTCACGATCTGGCCACTTCATTTATATGAGAACACGAGGTTTCCTTGAAATTGATAGGGCAACCAAAAAAGTTCAAAGTTTTGTATGTGTCAACAGTGTTATTGGTGAAGATTACGGATGTAGAATGATGGAGGAAATGAAGCGAAAGTATTCAGTGATTATTGATGTGGAAAAACAACACAGTGATGCTCCTGCCACTGATGACGCTCCAGTGGAACATCCCAAACGTTTAGAACGTATTGTAATGCATCTAGTTGAGCCATCAGTTAATGAAAACATAGATGAGTTGCAACTGGTGCCACCTTCTAAAGAAAATATAATTTCTGCAATTCAAAACAGTGAAAAGGTGGTTCAAGAAACAGGAGTGAGATTTGACTCAAGAAAGAGGAGAAAGGTGGACTGTGACGATGATAATAGTGAATACTTGAAGAGACACAGTGGAGTGCAAGATGTCAATGTTGATCTGTAACTGGTGAATAAGCTTTGTGATGTCAGTTCCTAAGATTGTTAGTTAAGTTTCCAAAATGGTTAATATTACGTAAGTAGATGGTATATTTGACCAAATGTTTCAGAATAAAACATTGATAGTGTAGTTCTAATAGTAAGTGGACATTGATGCAGTGGACTAAGTATGGGTAAGTCCCACTGTGTGGGCAGATTTTGTTAACTAAGTCTATGTTTGCACGGGCGCTTTTAAACATGCTAAAAAAAAAAATATCCATGCTATGAATTTTCAACCCTTGGCTCAACGCTGGGAGTGAAAACACATTAATTGATTAGTTAGGGATATCTTTCATGGTTATCCGTTGGAATGGCGCCCTAAGAAAGCGCCTCTGCAAACACGGCCTTACGATAATTGTATAAAATCCTGAAAGACTGTGCCTCTCTTGGCAATTTGGGAAAATTTCATTGAAACAAGTAACACAAAATGACTAAGTTATGCAGTGTAGGTATTTTATTTAACCAAGTAAAATTAAGGTCTTGGTTTATAATTTGCCAAGAAATTATGTCAGGTTTATTTCAATTTATTACTTAATCCTTGTGATGCAGACATATTTGTCTCAGCCAGGTCTTGTGTAAATAAATAAAGCATTATAAATTAAATACATTACAATTTTACTGCTTCTTTGGATTTTTCCTGTACTTAATAAGGATAACCTAATTGATTTGCTTTATGGTACTGATCCAATTCTTTTTTTACCTACCAAATGGTGCAAAAATATGGTACAGGATTCCTTCGGTATAAAAATAATAAGAAATAGATATTAAATGCAATATGCCAAGAATGAGCCAAACTTGCTTTAATATGCATAGCTCAGAAAGGTTTCATCCAGATATAATATTTACAAATAGTACTTTTGGAAGAATGTTGTACAGTAATTTTCATTAGCAACTCAAGAACTTACGGTACCTAGTTAAGAAATACAGAAGCAGGTCTCGTCATAACTTTAAAATATAGTAGACGATTACAGTCTTGACCAATTTGACCATAGTCCCAAAACCTAGAAATAGAAATAATACAGTCAATAGAAAACTTCTTGGAGGGACCATTTCGGGATAAAGCTCAATAATTGTTTATTTATAATATAATACTGTAGTACCTGGGCGACCGAGTTCTGTTCGAGTGAAAATAGAGAAAACGATTTTTTAACGAGAAAATATGAGACCTAGCTAGATCGATTTTTGGCCATATGTAAACCCCCATATTGCAACTTCCATAGATAGCGGTGGTAGCCCAGTGTAACAGCACTGAATTAAGAAGTAAGTCGTGGTTCGAGCTCAGACGGACGCTTTACTTTATGTAGTTTATTTCATTACCACTGCTCTACAAACATTAAAAAACAAACATGGTGAGGAAATCAGCGTGTCCTTGAACCAAAAAATCGAAGACGTGAGAACTGGGAACTCGTTTGGGAGTGCGGCCCTCTTCTCACAGAGGGGGAGGCATGTGTTCTAACATTGGAAACGTTATAGGCTGATTTTGCTGCTTTTATAAATCTACAGTTACTAATTCAATTATAAAAACTCCGCCCTATATGTATGTTATAAATTCTTGCAATGTTAGGTAAATATCTATTGTTAACGGTGGTGACTGGCTCCGATGTGTCTACAATAGTCTATACCAACTTACGTTTGCCATGAATGCAGCTAGTTTAGTTTTATCTCTTCATTTTCAACAAACGCTAGAGACATTTTTCGAAGTGTCACTCGAATTGTAGGTATACAAGTATTGGATTTTGCGTGTGACCGCTATTTCAAAGTTTAAATCATTATTCTTCAAATCATTATGTTTGAATTACCTTTGTACGGTAATCAGCACGATTTCACTATTACTAAAAGGCGATGTCAGCCATCATCCAAAGAATAGTAACGCAGAAGTTAGATTATCTTTATCATAGTTTTAGAATGTGACAATTTGTGTCTTTGCAGTTAGAATAACATATCGTTGTAGCATCGTGGCAGTCGAATACCTGACGAGTGACGTATTAGATAGATGAAAACACAACAAAAACAAAATGTTACCTCGATTATACTGAGGATATTATGACAAATTCACTAAAGGTCATATCGCGTTTACATCCTGGTATTGATAAACTTCTCTGGCTTAAAACCAGTAGCTATTCTAATCAAAACGATAAACGAATAGTCACAAAGTTCAAAATTTAACAACTGGCTAACCTCATAATAACGACATTGATTCTAATTCCAGTCGTTCCATGTATGTGGATCGATTTGAATATTTTCGAATACTAATTCGAAAATATTCACAAGCCAAAGCTTACTAAAGCTTGTTTTGTTCTTTTCAATAACCGTTCGGGGTCCTATGATCACAAATAGTCTGTAGCATTAAAAAAATATTGATAGAAGCCAAGTAATCGGATAGGTCAGGGCAGTAGCGTAATAGTTGGCTACGAATTATTTTAGTTATCATGAAAATAGTCGAGGAATCGAATGTTATCTTAACAGCCAATTCCGCATTTGATTAGAGGCATTATCATCGCTTGTAACTGTGCAGTACAATAATGCTTGTTGTAACGAACTGCAGTACGATCAATAAAAGCGAAAAAAGAACTGAAAAACATTCTGAATTGGTTTCTGATTTTCTTTCACTTTATTCAACAGGCTAGATGACTTGCCTTACAGTTACAGCAGTTTCAACCGAAGTAAGTTACAGTTGTATTTTTGCACCCGACTTGTGCAATGTTCAGTATTGATCGAAGCGTATTATGAGTCAGGGGCAACTACGGACGTCCGCTTCGAATTTGCTTTCGGTTAAGGTCTCTTCTCTCATACCGGCACTAATTAATAGTTTAAGCATAATGTAGTTAAAATAAAGATTTTACCTGTAGCGCTCGTTTCTGGATATTAAAAAAAATTTAAACCGGGGTAGATTGTTCATTGAAAACAAAAGCGTCATTGAAAACAAAAGCGAATAGGTAAGTATCGTAGTAAATTACAAAAATAATTATCTGGATACTACTTGACGCTAGTAAGTTTTTATTCTTCTCCAACGCAAAGAACTGCACTAAAGCTAATCTGTTCATTTGGCTTGCTTGCTATGTAAAATTAAAAAAAGGTTAAACGATATCGATATGCATAAATGAGTATGACGTACAAACTAAGTTCAATGTACAGCGTACCTCGTACAATAACTGCAGAGGTCGGAATTAGGTAGAGTTATTTATGTACTTGCATCGAAATGTTGATATTAATATGGATTTCCCCGGGATTTATAATACAAACTCGTGTGGCCAACAATATTACAAATAAATAATAATAAAAACCTCAGAGATAAATAAGACAAATAAAACAAAGATAATTAACATACAATTTTTATTAGTATTTACATTAATTCACAATACATTTTTTTTTATTTACGTTGCCTCACACGAGGATTTTTTTCCTGTAACATGGATGCGTTTACAAAGATTTAAACTCACACATACACAAAAATAAATCACGGGATTTTTCTGCTCTTTAAAATTTATCTCGGGATTTGAGGCATATCTACTTTATTCTTTCGCTGTATGAAATCAGTGTAAGTACATAAATAACTCTACCTAATTCCGAACTCCTGATTATCATTTATTTATATGGATGGATCCCATTATCAGTTGCGATGTTGGGTTCACTTCGCCATTTATTACTATTTTCTACATTAGAATCGTTTCACCGAGTAATATGTAATTTTCCGTTAGATTCTGATTCTGAACTAATTTTGCCATTCAAATATTTAGGCAAAAATTAATCACATCTTGTATCATAAATGATCATAACAATTCCACTTACTACATTAACGTGTGCCAAAACGTTTGAGTAATTCCTACCTAATTAATAATTGCCAATGAATTATTATTTAAATACTAAGAGGTTATTGTGTTAACGTTTTTGTTCTTTGGTGTTGTTAATGTTATTTAATTAGGTAATTACCTTCACGATAGCATCATATTATTATCAGTTATAGGTAGGTACACTACAGTAGTCTTCAACTGTAATATTAAAAGGGAACAGTTATTTCATTCACTATAGTTGACAATTATTGCATGATATCAGCGGAAGTTAAATTCGTTAATTTAATACCATCATAGTTAGCTTAAATTTTCATAAGATGAATAAATTTCGTCGTTGACGATCTGTTGCAAAAATACCGGCAACACTGACGCATAGAAGGTAAATCTAAGAGGAGCTTGGTATGATATAAAAACAATTTTATACAATACAAAAGATAACGACTATAACATAACTGAAAACCGTGACTGATTATGAACTGACATCGAAAAAGTATAGTAAAATTGAGCACTAAACTGAGATGGACACAGTTCGGGTATGAGATATGCGAAAAGCAGCTTCACTTTTTAGATTAAAAGCTCAACAAGAGACTGGTAAAAACGTATCAAACACAAAACATTCAGTCACTCAAAATATAAGGTCCCATTAAAATAGATGGACAAACTTTTAGAAATCATTCAGACCGCCAAAATAAGGACAATGGTAAAAACGAAAATAAGAAAAACGCATTAGATACTTACAAGAAAAAAAAACAGCTAACGAAAATACACAAAAAAAAAAAAAAATTTTAGGTCAAAATAAAATCACTTTAATCAGTGTTATTTTTTGCTTGGATATCTTTGGCTAGAGGTACTGAACGCTGTGTTAAAATTTGTTCATCTATTTTAATGGGACCTTATATACGTATACTATCAAAGCTAGCATTTGTAATGCCATTGCTCGACGCAGATAGAGATTTGTGTTTCGTTTAGCGTCTATTTTTTGCTCTAGAATGAGTGCGAGTGCTCATTTGACATCGGTTCTGTAGCTCACTTTTTTATTAATATAACAATGATTAAGTTCAAGCAGCTCAAGCTTACTTACTTTTAATGTAATGATCAAAATTCTATTGACGAAATCGTTTAAACCCTGTGAGATCACTTAATACATTTAGCACAGCATTCAATACGATGTTTAAATTAATTGAGCGCTATATAATTTATTAAGTTATCTGTGGTCTGTGCTGTGGTGCAAGTGGGTTATTATGTAGGTAGGAAAATAAAAATGTATTCCCTGGTATTTAATCCATCAAGCCAAATTAGTACCAGTATAAAAATAATTTTCTGCTCAACGTGTATTTTTCTCGAATAATAAATATGTACGAGATAGACAAAGTAATGAAAAGGATATCGTATCAGGGTAAGATAAAAAATAAGAAAAGTCCATCAGTATAACACACTAGTATAACACACACATCGACAATACTTGTTTCAGTAGGATACAAGTCACGCCTCAAGCAGGGTACACTGTTTACATAATAAATTGTGAAGGAATTTATAAATTGTAGGGTTGTGGCCGATAGAGCGATCTTGCTTCATGTTACTGACCAAGGTGACCAAGTTGTTGAATGTTTGAATAGGTAGATAGTATCCTCCTTCAAGATTGGCCGTCTGATAGGTAACGGGGAAGTTACGTTTAAATTGCCTAAATTTAAAAGATTTTTGCTAATAATATTATTATATCAACTGAAATAACTTGACGTGAAGTAACGCAAGTATGTAGTGGACACCACTGTGTAAACTGAAGTGTTTTCAGTTCTGTTGAAGGCTATAGAACAACGTGCAGAATAATGTAATTTCGTACTTTAGTCTATTTACGTCTATTCACGGGCCAATTATAAATAGATTCTTAACCTTACTTCAAATACTTTAAGACAAACCCATGGCGGGCGTTTTGATGGCGGGATCTGGCGTAGGTAACTAAACTGGATCTCAGAAGAAATTTATAAATTTACGTCGGCGACTTTCGTTCGACAGTAACTTACATCGACCGAGTTTATTCCTAAAATGCATAAATAGTGGGACATACTTTATTTCTACGAATAAACTCGAGCTTGCTATGTGATCCTTTGATTAGCTACCATTCAGCATAATGGTTCATACCAACTTCAAGTTGGATCATTGAGTAATTACGGCGTTAAATTAACAGCGGAAACGCCTTGCTTCTTGGCTGTTTTTATTTTTTCATACCTAGGTTAAAATGTTGTCATTGAATAAACATGTACATGTAGTGATCTAAATGTCTGTTGTATCGATGTTTGAATATTTTAATATATCGTACCGTACCCGATTCATTAATTTGAAATGAGATACTTCTAGAAATAATTCAA
This sequence comes from Lycophotia porphyrea, assembly GCA_950005105.1. Taxonomy (NCBI): domain Eukaryota; kingdom Metazoa; phylum Arthropoda; class Insecta; order Lepidoptera; family Noctuidae; genus Lycophotia; species Lycophotia porphyrea. Next base: position 8,016,749 of record OX465396.1, read on the forward strand.
ACAATTGTACAGTTCGATTTTGCGTAACCACATACTTACATTGATAATATTTTGTTTAGAAATAAGCATATTCCATAAGTTTAACACTATTGTAGTGCAAGGTAAGCAATTTTATGTATACGTAAATAGTTTTTGCTACTTTTATTATGTTAAACGAATCACTAGGTACAATTAAGGTCTATAAAATTGCTATAGCCTTAAAAATAAACGATTAATGACTAAAATATATGTATGTTTTCCATTTGTATGCAATTTGTAGATAGGTACATATTAACTAACTCGATTACATCATAGTATTATTATAAAATACACCTTCGAAAGTAATAATATCAGAAGTTAGCAAGCTAGATTGTGGGTGGGATACTAAACTTCAAAAACCAAAACATGAACAATCAAAATATCAACACCATATAATCAACAGTTTAATTTTTCAATGAATTAGAATAACATTAGCTTAAACATAAACGGTTCAAAATGTCAACACTTCAGATGAGCAACGAATGTGAATAACATTCATTTATAACATAAATATGTAGTTCAAAATATTAAAACTTTTTAGATGATCCACGAATCTGAATATCACTGATTTACAACGTAAATTGTTCACTTGATCAACACTTTACATTGCATTACACAAATTGCATTTATATACATATATTTTTTTAAATAAACCTATAATATTAATTATCTATTGTTTAATTATAAATGCAATTTGTGTAAGCAATGCAAAGTGTTGATAAAGTAAACAATTTACGTTGTAAATCAGTGATATTCACATTCTTTGGTCATCTGAAGTGTTGCCGTTTTGAACCGTTTATGTTTTAAGCTCATATTATTCTGATTCATTGAAAAATAAACTGTTGATTATATGGTGTTGATATTTTGATTGTTGATGTTTTGGTTTTTGAAGTTGAGTATCCCACCCCTAGATGGTAGACACTGATACTTAAGGTAGCACAAGACGCGGGCTCGAACTCACTGGTGGGCGTGCCAAAAAGCACGTTGTCTCACCTGGCATCGTGCCCGACAGTGAGATGCACGATAATTCATAGTGAAAGGCGCTCGTAAAAATACGAAAAGGCCTTTGGCAAATGGAGTTTTATGAAAAAAACACAGCATAAATCAATTATTTATAAAATTTATTGAATTTTTCGATAATTGTGCTTTGTCGGCACTGACTTTGTTTTAGAAATTTGACACATCATTTATTACTAATTTACGCCCAAAGTTGCGTTAAAATTGGCAATAAAAACGAATCTTTGGTAGCTCGTAACTTTTAAATGGCTTTTTATTTTACTATTCTGTTTCCGCACAGACAAATTAATAATGAGTTAAAATTATATCATGTTTAACTTTGGATGTACAGTGTCAAACAGTGGAGTAATAAATACCCTCCCGAAATTTCTATGGAAAAATCGAATTGTGCTAAAATCGAACCTAAATTGAATACTAATCTATGTACATAATATTTAATTGGACACGTGGAACCAATATTGTTTATATTTCAACTGAAAATAATAATAACCTAGCCAACATGCAAACAATACAATTTTTCATACAGTACAATTTTCACAACCTCATTTTTTTGTTAATACTGGCTTAACATACCATCTCCTTTTTTACCTGACTGCCAAGGAAGGGTTATGTTTTTACAGGCTTTTTATTCTACTTAGTTTATAGGATGCATACGAATGGTAATCTTAAAAAACTGATTTGCTATTAAAATGCACTCCGATCTTATCGATGGGTGCATTTCAAAACTGTAAGTCTGACTTTTTACAAGTATGTAACAGAGTGGAGTAGGGAATTCAAATTAACGGTGTAATGAATTTATTATAAATATTTATGGCCTCTAACTTATACATCGTCTATGTATGTATATATTTCATATGAAGTAGATTTTTTGTTGGAAATTACATATAAAGTTGCTTTACTATGTATGTATCAGTTTTCAGGGAATATAATAAAATACATGATTAAGATACGTTGCAAATAAAATTGAACCCTTGCCGTGACACAATAAAATTTGTGTTGTCTTATGGATCGGTTTTATTCATTCAAGGGCGAATCTTTGTTGATAAACTAATTACGTTATGTAATGGTGTCTAGTTATTAATCTGGAATTAATTAATCTTATTGTCAAATTATGTTCTGCATAATGTAAATGTTTACTGATTATTATGATAAAGGAATGGACAAAAAAGAACTCCGAATTATATATTTATATAACTATAATAATTATTTGCAATCAGTTTTTGCAGCATGCATAAAATTATTGTTATTGTTCCCACAACTTGTCTTTATAAAATGTATGCAATAGTATCAATATAACAATTAAATAGTTCCTTACAATTTTATTTCTCGCGTTTCTACACAAACATGTTATTTAAACAGCAGCTATTGAATTAAGAATTATTTAATAGTGACGATTCTGTTGTGCGCAAGCTAAACTTAATAAGGCTATTTATTTTTTTGTCTCATACATAACAAACATAACAAAAGGATGGATATTATATAAAAATATGGTTAAACTAAAGCTTCTATTTTTTTAGCAAGCTTTAACTTTAATTTGCTAACAATGGAATCGATGCCAGTAAGGAAACAGTTAAACTACTTTATTGACTACAATCAAAAATGTTTTGATGCCGAATATGTTTGAACCATTCTAGTCATTCTACAGAAGTTGAAAAAATCTTATTGAGTAGCAATTTTATACAAAAAACGAAACAATTAAAAGTAAAATCAATAGAAATCCTTGAGACCTATTTGCAGTTTGTCTGTTATCATCACAAAATGTTATCATGATGACGCACTAAAGTAATTACACTTTTTAATTTTATGTTTATTTCGCTTATAGCCGCTGGTGGGTAATGTTATTTCGCATAGATTTTTGTAAATAAATTATGTAGGTAGTTACAAGTTAAACGAATGGCTATAAGGGTTGTGACATTCTAGATAGAAAGAAGTTTTGGAAATTTTGAATGAGGTCAAGTGTATCTAAAACGAATTAAAGAGAACGTAAGTTTTCTTAAGGTGTTAAGAGGAAGATATTGTCTGTGCTATTATCTGAGGAATGCATCCCAAATATTGGATTTATAGTTTTGAAATACATAATTTTGATGAAAATAAGTACCTACACTAATTATCTGTTGTACATAAATGTGCTTTTATTGTATTGAAATTTAGTTGCAAATGATATTACCACTTGTGTATGTCTTGAACAAAATTCTTGTGCGGGGGTGCGTTTTACACTAAATAATCTTTACTTGTTTTGTGTAAGAATGAATTAATGTTACATTGATATTACTTGATGTAATAAAAAATTAAAATTACAATGTGTTTTATTACGATTTACCGAATCATTCATCACCTTTGCAGTATTGCTCTCTCTTTGACTGTACCTGTCACTAATCCTTAGAACTATTTTTTTTAGACTCAAATTTTTACGTAGAACATTTCGATACAAATCATTGTAGCTTAAGTGGATATATCCAGGCGAAAAGGCGAGGATGTTGCCGAGAACTGCAGTGACACTGGCCACGTATTCAAAAGTAAAGATAAACACCTCTTTGCTTCTTTGCTGAAATTAAAAAAAAACAGTCACCGCCGTCTATAGGATTTCAACCACGTTGGGGTTAGTTTATAGTTATCTGTGGTGATAAAACACTAGTAGAAATAGATGAAAAAAAATCACGAATGTGAAATACACTGCATTCTGAACGAAAAAAAAGAAAAAAGCAATGGACCATGAATTTCTTAAACGTGAATTAAAAAAGTTATGATTAAATTACTTGAGCCCTCAATCCAGACGCTTGCGTAAAGTGGCATAGACTTAATCTCAAAAAGTACTACCTCTGAGTTAATCATTTTTACTTAAGAATTTAGTAAAGAATTTCTTAAACATTTTAAGAAATTCCCAAATCTGTAGAATATGATATTACAAATTTATGGCGATTTATCTTGAGCCCTCAATTCAGTATTGTCTGTTGTACTGAGTGAATCTGCAAAACATGAATTTATCTGACGAAATACATAAATACGACTTTAATATATTGTAGTTCCTCTGTGAATTAGTTAAAAAGAAATAATGACACAAAAGTGTACAGTTAAAAAGTAAATCAAAGTTGAATTTTACTAAAACGTCTGAACTGAGGGCTCAATGTTTTCCACTTTATTGACTAGGTTCAGCCTCATAGATTAACGCAAATTAGAATAAGATTTTTTACTATTTTTTAAGTAAAATGTAACATATCGTCCGTTCCTCGAAATGCCATACTTAAAGAGAAAATTGAAGTTATATTTTTTAAAGGGGAAAATTGTGTAGGGTGGATATGATTTTGTTTGTTTTAGGACTGCAAGTCGTATATTGGCGAGAGACGTCGCAATCCGCAAATCAATTCAATTCATTTCGATAAAATAAAACACGATCGGTATAAATGTAAGAAAATTCTTTACTTCACATAATGTAACCTAAAAATAGTCTGAAATCGTAAAAATACAAACTACTTAAAAAAAAAATATAACAACTATTTAAATAAACGGTTTAATTCGAAAATCTTTTAAGTTCAGATTAGTGGAGTTAGTTATGAATGCTATAATTTTTAGGAAAAAAATAACGACTTAATTTTCAACGACGGAAACAATTTTTTTCGTCAATTATTACAATTTGGATATCAAAAGCCCTGATCGTACATATTGTTTTAAAAATAAAGTCGCTAAAATATCATAAAGAAAAAAAAAATGGGAGAAGAAGAAATATGATAAAAAGATTAATTAATTTTTTTGTTTACGCCTGCAGTCGGGAGACCTTGCCGGGCTGTCGTGGTTTTTTTTTAATATTTTTTATCTTTACTCTTCAAAATTAGGGTCAGCCAAACCGTATGTCAGAATGTGTAAATAAATAAGTTGATCTTTTCCACTATTGTTCAATCTAAGCATTAAATCATCATAACAGACCATGCCTCCTTTTACAAAACCATGCCCATTGTAGTGACCAAGATCAGCCGGTTTCAACGGGGGCACAAATTCAATAACAGTTAATATTTTAGGTTATACATACGGTTCATTCCGACATACGGTTTGGCTGACCTTCATTTTCTATATATGTAGTTAACCGCCATTTTTTCCCAAAAATTATAGCATTCATAACTAACTCCACTACTGTGAACTAAACTGTTTCCGAATTAAACCGTTTATTTAAATAGTTGTTATAATTTTTTTTAAGTAGATTGTATTTTTACGATTTCAGACTATTTTTAGGTTACGTTATGTGAAGTAAATAATTTTCTTACATTTATAATAATAATAACGGCGAGTACTTGCACAGGCACAACCCAGTAGCCAGAATTATTCACCAGCAACTTGCATTGTAATATAAACTTGTGGAATCTGAGGTACCGTACTACAAGTATGGCCCGACCCAGTTCTCAAGAAAGACCATGTCACGCTGTACTGGGATCGGTCTATCATTACTGACAGGAGTATTGTAGCCAATAAGCCTGACATAGTGGTAATAGACCGATCAGCACGCCGCGTAATGATAATCGATGTCACCATCCCGCATGAACCTCGTGAAAGCTGAGAAAGAGAAACAAATAAAATATCTCGACTTGGCACACGAGGTTGTCGACATGTGGAATGTGAACTCGGTTGTCATTGTGCCGATCGTCGTAACGGCCAATGGCCTTATGGCTAAGAGCCTCGACGACCATCTCTCAAAGCTCTCCTTAGGCGGTTGGATCAAGGGCCTGATTCAGAAGGCAGTACTCCTCGATACGGCTCGCATTGTGAGGAGGTTCCTGTCTCTGAAACCCTATCCCGGGTAGCTTGGACCCTGTTCCCGACACCGGCGGACCGCAATTTTTTATATTTTTAAATGTTTTTTATATCGATTTTTTTAAGAAATATTTAAACAATTTGTATATATAAATGAATAAACGGAATAATAATAATAATCTTTATTTTCAGACTAGAAATCCATAATTGAAAAACATCTTGACAATTAAAAAACTAAAACACGTTAAACAAACTAACTATAGCACATATCTTAATGATGGTCTGTGCGACGCCACCCGTTGACTCATTATTTGGCCATCCACCCTGCCGGCTAAAGTAGCCCCGAGGCTGTTGGGGCTACTTTCGCAGACGCAGCAGCGAACCAAAATCCGGAACACGTGCGTCCGCGAACATCCCCGACGCGCTACAAAAGCGCGGCAACCCTAGCAATACCCGGAACGCTTTATTATACTGGACTCGTAGAGCACTGTACGAGCCCTGTGTATAACTCACCCACAGGGCGCACGTGTACAGCGACTGGCAGCAGGCCCTGAACAGTGTTATCTTAACCTCTCGCGTACACCGAGCGAACCTGACAGCTAGCGCTGGCTGTCAGGTGTACGTTCCCTCTCTAAATCCAGTGCCCCAGGTATTTAAAACGAGTGACTCTTTTCAGTGGAACTCCGCCCAAGGTAACAGAAGGAACAACGTCATATACCTTATTTTGCGCCCTAAACACGAGGAGCTCGCTTTTGGTTGAGTTGTACCTGAGACCATGACTCACCGCATAGTCTTCACAGATTCGGTGTAGCCTTCTTAACGCACTGATTGATGGGCTCAGCAACACCATATCATCCGCGTAACTAATATTATTGATACATTGCCCGTCAATGAAGCAACCGATCTGGGTGTTGCTGAGCTCACATATCAGCCAGTTGACATACAGGTTGAAGAACCTGAGTGCGGTAAGCCCCCCCTGCTTCACACCGCACTCCAACCCGTACGCACCCGACATAGCACCTGCCCACCTAACGTAGTTGGACTGGTTGCTGTACCAATACCTCAGTACAGCAATCAATCCTCCAGGAAGGTTAATGTCATGGGAGAGTTTCCTCCAGAGGCAGTCATAGGATACTACACCGATCGTGTTTTATTTTATCGTAATGAATTGAATTGATTTGCGGATTGCGACGTCTCTCGCAAAAAGAAAAATATCTTTGGCTATGCTGAGTTTTCAGTTCCTGTATCGTTTAGAAATTGCATCTCTGTCGCACTTGTGAGTTGCGGTTGCGACACAGCTGGCGGGTCTGAAGCTACCCCAGTTGGACAGAATTAACTGCCCATGGACCGAGTTCGGCATGGGACTCATCCGGTCAGTGACACTACAATACATAGATAATGTTGTGATTTTTAAAGTTGAGAATGGGACCAGCTTTCCTTCCGGTGGCGATTTTCCCCGAAGTCAATTGAACAAACATTACACTGGCCAACACAATTTTTTGTGCCGTAATTTTAAGACCTAATTTTGAGAGTATTCACTGGTTCCAAATATGCATTTACTTTTTGTATCAGCTCTAGTTTTTAATTTATTTGAAAAAATCAATTTGTATGGAAAAAGCTCATTTTTTATTATCCAGAATACACATAACTTCTCTCGATTGTTTTTTTGTGTGTTTGTCGTTTGGGTTGTCTCTCATAAGATTTTCCACACTTTGATGTCTTGATGAAACCGCTCTCCTTGTTCTTCACTTAAGTCACCCAGGTTACATGGGAAGCAGTCCAAATGGCTGTGTAGGTAATAATAAACTTTGATGCTGAATGTTGAAATGTCGAAAAAATGCCGAAATGATGAAAAATATTAAACTTGTGATACTTTGTTGAAGTCAAAGTGTAAAAAAAAAGAAAAATGAGGGTATTTGTTAAATTAGAGCTGATACAAGTATGACAGTTGTAGGTAAGTCATCTGAAACACGTCCAATAACAATATCTAAGCGAATTTAAAACGCACCAAATTTTTTTTTTTTGTAGGTCTGTATTATATCCAGTGCCTGACAATTGAGCATTGGCTGCTATTGTAATACTTGGTCTATAATTAGGTATTTTCAATTTCAGTAAACCAGCTAACCGTTACCAATATCTTGGATGTCTCTTGAGACAGCCACAGACATCACCACCACAGCTTATATAAGTAAAAGGCAACCACCATTATAATCGAGGACTTTTCCAATTTTTGAAAACGGCCCTTAAGTCGGTAATTTTGTTGCTTAACTTTAGCAAATTCAAATAGCTTACCAACCTAACCTATATAATATTTTTATAGTTCTACGCATAATTTGAGCAAATTCTTTACAAGCTAAACTATAGCACGCACGGCATGAATCGCGAGCGGCGTCGTTACGTCACTGCGATTTAGGCCAAGCGCAGAATGTTTCGGCGAATCGCGCGGCGACGCGACGGCACGGTCAGGGCCCGCTTGTCCCTGACCACGGTCAACGGCATCGTTTGAAGGTGCCCTCCGAAACGGAATATGTTCGCACACAATGCCAGCATCGTAACGAAGTAGGTATGTACATAATGTACGTAACCAGACGTATACAATTTTTTACTCGCTGCTCAGTGAGCAGAGTTTTATACTGAACATAAACTGGATAGTCATACTCATTACATCCTCTCCTAACACTTCCATTTCCATTGTCGGTGTGCCTTTCTTACGTAACGCACCTGACGGTATTTTAGAATACATAAATAAAATGTTCTTTTTGCTACACAATAATTATAACTCAAATTGCTATGCTGATTCTTTATCAATGCGTCGTGTGCATTGTAGATAAGCATGTGCAGTTATATTGTATAGGCAACTGTATGAGTATGTTTTAAGTATATAACATACAGAAGTAGATAAGAGGGAGCGGGGGGTGCGTGCCTGTGTGGGTGCCGGCGGCGGGCGGCGAGGTTTATCTTGTCATTAGGCGTTAAAGGTGACATTGCTCGGTCGTCGACCTAAAAACCGCTTTACTTTTATTACTATTTGGGTTTCGTGATCGTCTCACTTTTTATGCATCGCTCTTATAGTATTTCCAGATTCGATCGTGTCTTGGAATTTTGCCAACTAGCGAGTCAGACTTCAACGTGGACGTGGTATACAAAAGTTCATCTATATTTAGGTAGATACAGATGTTGACCGTAACAAGTTATCAACATACTATATACGAGTAGACATCTATATATAATAATAATCGTCTGATGTTATTATTAGTTGATGACGCTATTAGATTTGCATTGGTATTCAGTTCTTGAGACGAAAAAAACTTTTCAGCACTCACACTTACATTAGTTTGTTTTGGCGGGAATCCAATGGATAGGTATTTTTGTTTCTGCATTCAAGATAAATGCTACATAACATAACATCACGCCTGTAATCCACGAAGGGTTGAGCAGAGGTGTACCTAACAGAGATGTTATGGATATGATATTTCGAATCTGGATACGGATATGTATATAGGAATAAAATTATATAGGTTTCGGATACGGTTACGGATATGTAATTATTTTGGATTATCCGTTAGTTTCGGATAAATTCAGTTACGGATATAATAAAAAACTAACTAGTTATGAAAGAGGTTATGTTATGACTAGAAATAACAAACAAATTGCAAGATTCACGTGGCGCACGAGCGGTGAAACATAAATCTGTCGAAACATGTCCTTTTATTTAGACTCTGCCCTTATACGAAACTATCCGAAACTTGTGAAACGAATACGGTTACGGTTACGGAGCTCCATAACATCCCTGGTACCTAATAGGACACCCACATTTCGCCAGTTATGTTTAAGTATCATGTAATAGGGCGCGAGCCTATTGCCATCAACCGGGCTAAAATCCAGCGTGATGGCAAAACTCAATGACACTTTGCACGACCTGTTAATCGAACCCAGGACCTCTAGCTCAGTAGTCGTACTTGCGACCACTATTATATATGTATTATATATATACTATATATGTATTTAAAAAAAAAGGACTTGCGTACTTACCTGTCGATCTCCATGACATATCTTGGTCTTCATGTCTAGTGTTGATGACGGTGGTAAGATTGACAACCACAACATGGCCATGGATCACATGTTACTAAATCTAAAAGGAATTTAAATATGTTCTTACTGTTAACAAATTAGCATAGTCACTAGAAGACTCTTGGGCATTCATTGTAGAGGTACCTATTACCTACTACTTTACTAACTAGGGACTAATTATTTATAAATTAACTCAGTTTCTGGCACAAAATTTTAAAGACTGATTGTTAAACTCATATCAAGTGATTTGATTGGCTACTGTTATTCCAGTCATTTCGTCACAGCAGCTCATTTGTTCTTTCAACCGGAATAGAATACCTACTTACGAAACTTTCAAAAATAATAATTATTATAGGTTGGAGAAAAAGCAAAGGAAGCCACTGAACAGCCTAATATAAAAAATAGAAAAATTTAATATTTTTGAATTTATAACACAAATACATGTTAATTCTCTCTCTCTGGGATCGGTCCCTCATGTCTGAGGATCGTGGTCAGCATTGGAGTTGCACCTGGAGCGGATGATCTGCCTCCACCGGTTTCTGTCCAGCGCGTCTCTTACAACCGTGTAGAACCGTGTGTTGGATGACGAGTCTTTAATTTGGTCGGTCCATCTTGTTGGTGAACGACCACGATCTTTTGCCTTCGGTATTCCCAACTACAATCAGTTTCTCCCAATTTTCGTCGCCTCTGCGCATTGTGTGGCCGAAGTATGAAAGAATACGTTGTCGGCATAAGGTGGACAAGCGAGTTTTTATTCTGAGCTGGGTCAGAATCGATGCATTGGTGCGTTACGCCGTCGAAGGTATTTTCAGCATTCGTCTCCAACACCACATCTCGAATGTATCAATCCTTTGCCTTTCTCGGGCCAAGATTGTCCACGTTTCCACTCCATACAGAAGAATAGGGAAAACCAGAGTTCGTATCAATCTGATCTTAGTTTCGATACCAATTCTTCTTTTCTTTCAGATGTTGTTTAGTCGGGACATAGCATCTTTCGCCATCCCGATTCTCCTTTCTATCTCAGGGACACAGCTGCCGTCATTGTTGATTTGGGAACCCAAGTATATGTAGTGGTCGACGTTATCAATGCCAGGAAAGTTGCAGCTGCCATTTGTTAGCTTTCCGGCTCGATCAACTATCATCACTTTAGTTTTTGCTCTGTTCACTGCTAGACCGATATTGCCACTTTCTGACTCAAGTCGTTGGAATAGCTCACTCATATCTTCTATGGATGTTGCCACAAGAATAGTATCGTCGGCATACCGGAGATTAGATAGTCTCTTTCCAGTCCACCTATAGGGAAGCCCTTCTCCCAGTTTTCCATGGTCTTCCGAATAATGTACTCTCCATATATGTTAAAAAGTGCAGGGGACAAGATGCAACCCTGGCTCACTCCTTTTTTATTATCATGTTTATGATATTCTACTAATAAACACAATTATAATATTCTAAAATATTTACACCGTAAAGAATAAAGACGTATATCTCTTTGCCGAGATTAAAAACAATCACCGCCGACTATACAACGTTATTTTTTGTTTATGCAAAAGCCGAAACACGTGTCTAGTAATTTTATGTAAAGAATCTATGTACAAAATTTCAAAACTGTATCATGAAAAATCACAAAGTTATAAGCTTGATTTGTTACCTAGCTGTCCGTACAAAAACATGCTCACCCACCACGCGGCGCCCGCGAGCCGTTCCGCCCGCGCCTCCAGCACGCGTCGTCTTACGCTCAATGATCGCGCGGTGTCCAACTTGCAACCTTTTTTAAATATTTTTGGGACAAAATATAACATGGTTTATAATTATTTTGGACATAGTGTATTTAAAAATCCACGTGTGTGATTTACATTATATGTTGAACCTAATCGTAGTCCGATAAGAGCCAGTTTTCGAGGAAGTGTATCCTAATCCTAACTAGTCCTAACTTCCTAACTAATATTTTAAATACAAAATAAAGTGGTTTGTCACCTTTTCACGCCTGAAACACTGAACCTGAAATTTTGCATTCACGTAATGGTAAATAACCCCGTAGTAGTTTTTGTAAGAGCCTATTATATATATTTTAGGACAAAATTTATGTCTGCAGATTTCCGGTTTTTCCTTTTCTCTTTAAAAAAGATATATATTTTTAGTGAGGTTGTCCCTATGTTTTCTTGGCGCAATTTAAACAAAACAAAAATAAGGGAACGTACCCATACTACGTGATCCGTTTTTACATTTTTTTTACCCCCCCCGCCCCTTGGTGGCCACCCGTAGTACCTATTTGATAAGACCGCCCCTCCCCCCCGAATTTTCACAAAATAATTCGGAAGTATAGGTTTAATTTTTTTTTTCAAACAGAAAGTTAAAGAAATTTATTTTGGGTCATGTTTGTCTTTATTAATACGGCGCTTGCCGCGTGACGCCCAGAATGCGTGCATACCTATAACTACAAGTGAAAAAAATGTTATCAAGAAGAAAAAACATCTTGTAACAGGAACTTAATTTACTAAAGTAGAAGTATTCTTTTCTTTTATTCACATTTGTTTTTCATCTCAATCATCTTCAACGCTATAGCAACTGTAGCAACAGGATTTTCCTCAGACCTGATTATTTTCTCATCGTCGATGGCCTCGACATTCTCGACTAAGGGACTTACCAGAGAATGGGCAGCAGCGTTCTCTGTGCCTTTGTAACAACCATACCGCGATCGCCAACCCGCCTGCCAAGCGTGGCGATTATGGCAAAGCCGGGGTTTGGCGGGAGGCCTATTTCCAGCAGTGGACGTCATTCGGCTGAAATGATGATGATGTGTGGCTGGTGCGGACCTATCATAAGTTCGAAAAATATTTTACAAAAAAAAATATTTACAAAAAATAAACAAAATAAATTAATAATATTTTCGAAAAATATTTTCAATTGTAATGACACTCAATAAAACAGTTGATTATGAACAAAAGTGGTTCTAAGTCGTCCCAGTAAGAAACGTGCAAACAAGGATGCTTGTTTGCATACAAGCAGCATGCAAGCAGGCACGTAGCATGCAAGCAGGCACGCAGCATGCAAGCAAGTATGCAGCGTGCAAATAAGCATGCAACATGCAAGCAGGCATGCAACATTCAGCAAGCATTGTTTCTGCAGCGCTGCGGGGTTTGGGTGGCCCCACGCGAGCTTATCGTCGCAGATGGTTTTAACGGTCACCACTGCAGCTTCAGCTGCGGCGGCGGGCCTTCAAACCACCTGCTCCTCAGGTGGCGGGCCACCGTACTCCTCCGCGCCTACGCGGGTTTTTATTACACTCTAGGGGTAGGGCAAACAAGACTACATGGAGTCGGTTTTGCAGCGGTTCGTTTCTGTCACTAAATTTTGTAGCACTACATATTGACTTTTAGTGACACTATTTGAATTTAATATTGAAAATGCTACCAAGTAACTGGCTATATATTTGTAACCGAATAATATTCTGTAAAATGTTGTTTCGGTGTGGTGAAAATATGGCAAATAAATAATTTGGCAAATGAAAAAGTTCAAAAGAGGCTTCGGCCAATAGCAAAAAGTTATTTAATCAAAATCGGCGAAATATAGTTCGGTAAAATAATACGTATGACAGATGATACTTCGATGATCTAAAAATATGTCAAATAATGTATATAGCTAAAAAGATGTCGGTCAATAGTTTTCGGTAAAATGAAATTCGAACAAAAAAGTTTCGGGTAAATGATCGGTTCCCGGCTGGTGCGGCTTTGAGTAATTCGTCATAGTAGCGTACCTTCTGACTCACGTAAGTCATAGTTTCAAACTTTATGTATACGGTACACCGGTATTTTAAACTTCGAAGTTCAGTAATACAGTCGTTCTCTCCTTACCCAGACGAACAGTTTTCACAACAAAAATTATATTTTGTGCATTTTTTGCTCTTATGTTGCTAAGTTTCTAAGTACTGTATTTATTAAAATATAAATTTATTGAATTTGGATGTTTTATATTTACAATTATAATCTATATTTTAGACATTTGAACTTACCTCTCTCTAAAAAAATAATTGTACGGGACGTACTGCGAACAGGATTAACTGCGAACGGGACGAACTACGAACGCGACCAACTGCGAATAAGTTGGTCCCAACCAACTGAATAGGACCAACTGCGAATGGGATGATTAATTAATCTTTCTATAATCTAAAATAGTCTTTCTATAATCTAAAATAATTTTGATCGACCAACTACCCGACAAGACTGACCGCCAGGGTTGGACGTGGGACCAATGGCAATGTTACCCGGAGATAGATATGTATAATGATAGATGCCAGATATGTGTTATACTAATTAGTCAAGTTTTGGAATTTTGGCTGTGTGAAGGTAGTTAAGACTTGTAAATCTTGTACTGAGCCCTTGCGGTCGATCCAACATTGATCCCACTATGTGCTGTTAGCACTGTAACATGAGTAAGAACAGTAACAGTGTGCGTATATAACAAGGACCAAACATCGTAACTTTAGTATTACAGATATGTGTCGTCAGGTAAAGCTTTCTACAATTTCCTACAGGTAACCTACAAGTAAATTAAGGGGATAAATATAATGACCACCAAAAATAACTTTGTGATCACTTACATATAGATAAAAATGATGTCCAAATTAAGAAAATGAGCACTACATTTTAATGAGGTGGTTGATGACCAACTAGTTTTGCCTAGGCCGAGTTGGGGCACCCCGACACGGATAGATTCGGTTAGAAGGATTAGGTTCGTGGTTATTTTTTTATAAACCATTCAGAAGTAGGGCAGAGGCTCCGTCGACCGGGCCTCCCTCGACTCGGATGCAAGAGCATAACAGTTTAATTTCTGGTGGTCATTAAATATTTTTGGTTCTAATTCCATGCTAAAATGGGGATATAATTTGGTGATCATTTACTATTTTTGGCAATCAAAAGTGATTTTTTTGACGTTAGGTACAATTTACTAAATCTGGTGGTTGGTTAAACATAAGCCGTAAATTAATCGAATTACGAATACACGTCTGCCACTCTTCTTATTCTTTGTGTCGCAGGCACGGCAGAATTCTATATCGCCTTCGCCACTTCCACGGGGTCGTCGTTGGTAACAGATGTAATTTTCCCTGCCTCAGAAGGCAGGACAGGCAGGAGGCATACTCTGCGCCGCAGTACCACACCCCGCTGCTGTTCCGTCGAGGAACCCCCACTGAACGAGGGTGGTGTTACATCTTCGCACTTGCATCTGGAGTCGGTTGAGGGATTTCCATGAAAGGTTCAACCCTGCAGGAAAAACCTCACTTGTGGGAGTGGGTGGGTGAAAAGTATTTGCCCCTCTGGCGTCGACCGAATTTCCTGGTAGGTTGTGGATAACTGTACTTATTATTAGACGTAGCTTTGGGTGCCACAGAAAGAATAAGAATAAGAAAACGAAGTGCCTGAATTAGGAATTTCAAGTTGAGAACCTACCAGATACTTTAGATGAAGTATCGCGTTCACTGACGGTCGACCACTTTTCAACCTTATGAAGTTATGACTCAAGAGTCAGGACATAAGAGTGAAAAGTGGTCGACCGGCAGTGATAGTACTTGTATGTTAACGGCATAGATCTGTTCTGTACAACGAAGAGAAACTATACATCTCATATATATAAATCTCGTGTCACGGAGTTTGTGGCCGCACTCCTCCGAAACGACTCGATCGATTTTTATGATTTTTCAATGTATATTTGGTACGAGAAGAAAGTAAAGTATATTTCACACCGCTAGGTTGTCAAATTCTAAATTAAAGGAAACGAAGTCGCGAGGAAAAGCTAGTATTAGTATAAGTTTTTGAAACAATTTTATTCTGAAGTAGAGTTTGACCTGTTCTCAACAAAATTCCTAATTCAAAGGACGCCTTTGTACGGTTAATTTTACTTCTAGGTACGGGGTATTTTACGTTTTGGAATCCTCTCCGAAAGTCCAAAATAATACTTAGGTAAGTACATGCCTAGTTGCCTACATACTTTGTCGTTCAAAATAAGAAGCACTTAAATGGAAAACAGAAAATGAGCATTCGATATGAGTGAGTATTGAGGTACAAAGTACCACCTTAATGATAACTCGCATTGCATTCACTAATAAACTTATCTACTTTGACCTAATAAATAAAGGTATAGGTAACGTGAGCTAGGAAGGGTATATCTTAAGAGGAAAGATGAGTACTATCAAGTTCTTTTTATCATATACATACAGAGACCAGTCCAAAAAATGTATCAACTACCTACGTTTGAGTAGCAGAGTATTTAGACGCGTCTTTCGTTCATCGTAGGTGCTGCGGGCAAAGTCTCAAATTGTAACTTCAAAACTAAATTGGATTCTGTTTCTGAAGGGATGTCAATATTCCCTTTACAAAATCTAATCAAAGTTTAATAATCAGTCATAACAAATTGATTTGCTGATAAGTCTATAGCGATTCTATAACGTTAATGGATCTGGAAAAAACAGTTTTAACAAAGGTTACTGACACCAGTTAGAGACAAAAATAGTTGTCTATGTTCCCAACTACTGTCAATGACTTTGGCTATTTATTTTGGTTTTTAGTGGATATTGTACGGCTTATTATTGTATTGGCTTCTTCTATTTCAAACAAATCGAAGAAATCATCTGCCATGCATGTTTTATCGATGAATGGGAGATGATTTCGTCGTTCTATTTGACGAACACTATTGAATCATTTTAATTTCTTTATCGGTCTTATGATTCTTAAACTTAAAAGGACGAACGATGATCAAGCTCATTAAATAGGTACAACCTTGTAAGGGTAGCTAAAAAGGTCCTACTTGAGTTAGTAACTAAAACTTGTTTATGATTTTTTCTTGTATCAAAACGAGAGTGATGTAATCTAGAGTTAAACTAGGCGTCATTCTGAATTTTATTTATTGAACTATTAATACACAAATTGAACCACTTTTTGTGACAAGAAACTTTCAATTACCGTGGTCTTCTCAGCCTATGTAAATGAAGCCTCGAAGCCGTAATAAATTTTAATCTAAGATGCATTCAACTCGGATTTTATGCCACATTTTATTTGATGTCATTTTTCCTAGTTGTGCTAAGTAGTTGAACTAAAAGCTTTTTTATGTTTTTCTTCAGTTATTTATGTTCAAATTAGTTAGGTAAACGTAAATGTTTAAGCAGTTTCTAGCAATGCTTATTAATTCGTATTCGAAAAGAGCCATAAAATGGTTAATATTTTTGTAGTAAAATATAATATGAAGCAAAAATATAAAATTCGTTCACTATGATGGCCTTGTGCGAAGGCGCATTAACGTGGTGCTATATCCAAGAATTTTCTTTACAAATGTAGCCTTTTTCGTCGAATTTGCTATCTTAAATGCCCCATGACGCTCAAATAATATTCTTTATTTATTCTTTGACCTTACGGCAAGAATTCCGAGTGCACAACACCGCGATAGTCAAAGAAAACAGTCAACATGACTGTGACTTTTGATTGATCGACTTTGGCGTGGTTTTTTCGGTTTCGGTTCAGTTGGAAGGCGCCTCTCCGAAGCTTATTGACTAGTTTGCATGTCAAACTCGTAAACCCACGCGTCTCGTCACAAATATCAATACGTTTCATGACTCGTTCTAGCATGTCCTCAGCGACTCTTATGCGATTGAGTTTTTGGAAAAAATTCAGGTCTTTTGGGACTAGCCGAGCGGCAACATGTTTCATACCCAAGTGATTATTTAAAATGGTACGGATCAACTCGTGAGATACAGAAAGTTCAGCGGCTACCTCTCTCAAACTTGAACGAGGGTTTTCAGTCACCATTTCCTTCGCTTTTGCGATGTTACTTCAGTTGAAGACGTAAATGGCCTACCGGAGCGAGGCAAATCTTCCATCACATCTCGACCGCTTCCGAACGCTTTGTACTACTTATAAGCACGTGTTTTTGATAAAGTCTATTCACCGTAAGCCGTCTGTAACATTTTCAGGGACTCCGAACACCTGTTAATTATGATTCGCAATACACAATAGATATGATCTAACTAAAAACCTCACTGTATTTAATCTAAATATCAGATACAACTCAAAGTCCGCGCCAAAATAGTAGTAGAAAACAGTTGTGCCAATCTAACAACAAAAAAAAAACAAATCATCTATTCCCGAAACTTTTTTGACTGAATGTATGATGATTGTACTTTTATTTTCCAGCCAGTTTGCCGGTTTGTTCGATAAGATCATTTATTTTGCTAATGATACCATGAGAGACCATGGAATATTAACAATGGCTCGAGAAATGGTGAAGGGCAGACAATGAGTATTGATTAGTTAGTTACCTACATGTCATTAAAAAGTTTCCATTACGTTACAAAGCGTTATTAACCTGGGAATAAACTAGAAGGTTACACAACTTATTGACACGTAGGTTTCACTCATTGCATTTCAAACAATGTTGCATCTATTTACATTCATGAGATTACCAATAAAACAACCTAGGTACTAGACTAACTTGAAAATCCTTGAAGAAAAATGATCCCTACGTAGACTAAGGAAAACCGATTTTCCAGCAGCAGGAATTCTGGTATCATAAACGGTTCTATGGCAGATTAACTGGCAATGTAAATTGATTTGTTTTTGAGTAACGTTACGGTATAGATTCGCTTGTCTGGTAATGTGGTTACGCCCAAATGGAAGTAGCCGAGCACTAAAATCGATGGTTGCAGCCGGCTGGGGAGAGCTGCTGGAGTGGCCGGGAGAACCGCGCGGTTGCTCGGCAACCAAATTCCGGCGCGTGTTATTATTTCTACGATGAAAACTCACCTAATTTTCACATTAAAACCAAGGCTATATTTTAAGATAATAAGGTTATAAAGGTTCAGAATTTGCCACACACAACAGCAAACGAGACATTGATATTAAGATGATCTCGTAACGAATTCAGCTCGTGGTGGAAAGAGGTTATGTTAGCAAATTCGACGTTGCTCTCTTAGTTATGAGATCATGTTTGATGGCTTGTTCTTTGTTTGTCAATTTATTGAAGTGAGTCGGGTTACGGTACGAGTTGCGCGGATTGGTGCGAGTTACGGGCGAGTGTCGTGCCGCCGCGGCCGCGCCGCACCGCCACGCCAGTCGCCAGCGCCCTTGGCACGCGCTCCCGGTCGCCTGGTCGTCGTCGTGCGGTAAGACACGACCTTGTTCCGACTTTTCGCAATTTTGCTACCATTTCATACTCGAATTTCTAACATCCACACGCGTGGGTAGTTCAAAGTTCAACACAATCATTCGAAACGAACTCTGTTTCAAGGCAGTTTGTATTTAATAACCCTTTCTACATAATACTTAATTATTCCGTATTGATTCAGTGTTCTGAATTTTCACGAAGCCTTGAGGGTAAAGTTTCAATTGTCTGTATTTTCATTGGTCGGTATTATTTATCTAACTGAAAATGAGACCATATACTTAATTTGAGAAACACCACATGAACCATGTTATAGCTTTAATGTATGTATGTCAGGCCTGATCTTGGATCAGCATCCAGCAACAGTTTCTCTGAATGGATAAAATAAATAGGTAGTACATAACATACACTATTTACGTTAAAATAAAAGATTTCACAAAGAAACAGTAGCTAAGCGAGATTTTTATTATTCTGTACATAATTAGGCTTAATAGTATTATATCCTAATCTAGGCCTAATGTTCGGACAACTCGTTTTCATATTTATCTGCTAATGAGCTAAACTTAATCGTAATGTTATTATGGAGGTACGTAGTCATGCTGAATTCACGCTGAACTCTAGCCTAAGATACAAGTATTACTACTTGTATCTTAGGCTAGAGTTCACTATCATCATCTGCCTAGCCTTTTCCAACTATGTATGTTGAAGTCGGCTTCCAGTCTAACCGGATGCAGCTGAATACCAGTATTTAACATGGAGCGACTGCTTATCTGACCTCCACAACCCAGTTAGTACTGGGTAATACGATACCCCTTGGTAAGACTGGTTGTCAGACTTTCGTGCTGCTGACTATCTGTACTGTAACGACTGCCAAAGATCTATAAGTGGCAGCTGGGACCAGCGGCTTAACGTGCTCTCCGAGGCATGGAGGAAACTCTGTCTGCGTTGTTTTGGGTGGGTGTTTGATGATATGGGTGGTCACCCACGGTAATGGTAATGATTAACCCAAGCGGCTGTCATTATTTAGCCACGAGCTCCTCTTAAATATATTTTAGAGTTCAACACATAAGTAGAGTTCCTGTATACTTTATTTAAGTGGTAAACTTTGATATGTACTGCGTTTATTTTAAAAGAACATTTTCACCTGAGTTAGACTGTGAGTCATTACAGGTATAAGGTAAGTAAAGTACAGACGCCAGCACATCAAGCTACTACAATCTGTCTGATTTTTTTAATAGATTTTCGGCTTTATTGTTAAAGTATAGGTTCAAGGTTGATTGGGAAAATCTGACCCTTTGGGGTAGCTTGACCTGCTGGCGTCTGTACATCCTTAACCAAAGACATTCAAATATTTATGAGCGATAGACGGTATGTACAAGACGAAGAAAATCGTAATCTATTTGTTGTTACTAAGTACGCACGACGGCTGATCAAGCTATACAATTCCAGTTTATGCGGATCTCTCATTGTACAGAAAATATATACAAAATAAGGCCACGTTATACTGGAAATATAAAGCTTGATGTGCCGGGTCTATCTATTGTGATACTACCGCTTGTCAGCATTCGTATGTCAAAATCGAAAATTTTCCTACTGACTGATTCAAAAAGAATGTTCTGGTTGAACAATAACGTTGATCAACACGAAAACTGTATTCGTTAGTTACATAATTTAATTTCCGCTAACCATCTGCCACAGGTATTGCTTGAAAGAACATCTGTTGTTTTACCTTTAGAGCATGTGGTGGAGGCGCCCGCGCCGTTTTGAACTTGCTATACTGGATCAATGAGAAGCTTGAAGCTTCGTTTTGATCGTAGTAGTTTTCTCAATATAAGCCACTATACACGGTGTTTGTTGCATTATTTGCCAAAATAAATGGACCAAAAGAGGTCATTCGCTGTCTCTTCAGCCTCAATAACCGGTTTGCTAAAATACATTTCTGTTGTGTGTTTGCCCTTGTTCGATTCTATGAATGAATAAATAAATTGGTACATTGGTACGTAGCTCTATATTATTGAATTAAACAGAATCGACGTAATCGTTCGTTGCAATTATAGAATTATAACTAGGTAGATTGTTATGTTCTCTATTTTAACTCTCAAAACGTTTGTTATGTCATAACTTGTAATAGCTGTCAACAATGTTGTGTGACTAGTTGGTGCAGTGTGCAACGTTTTGCAGCGTACTTATATTACTTACCTATGTCTTTATGCAATACACGACGTATGAAGCGTTATAGTCGGGTGTATAGCAGACCAAAAATAGGGTGCATTCAATTTAAATTAGGTACTTATACATTCAAATGATTGCAGCCTTGTACTGTAAAACTGCTGGAAGTCTACGTATATTTTTGTTTTGACGAAAATGTATAATTCGATCATTTAATTTTTACCAACCTTGTAGTATTCAATTTCGCAAAACATTTCACTTTCCGTAAAGCTAGAGTTTCGTCAAAAATTTCCTACTTGATAAAATTATGTAAGAACTCATAAAGTTTTTTTTTTTTTATAAAAGCAGATTACGTACCATTAGAAAGTTCACATACTAGGGATGTTTTGCTAGAATTGGAACTCCTCAAACGTTTTTTTTTAATGCAAGTTGAAATAAAGATTTAAGTATTTTTTACATCTTTCTGTAAGTTTGAGGACTCGATTTTTTTTCTTGCTAACGTCTAAATAAAGCAATAGAAAGTGGTCAAACTAGAAGAAAGCAAAAAAATATATTTAGATATCCAGGGGGCAGGGCCAAGTAAATTAGGGCTGAGTAAGTAGCAGGAACCCACCTATCCACTATTTTCGTATGTTCAACGTTCTGCCAAACACCCTGTATATTTTCATGCATTCGGTAAAAAGCTATTATTTTGATATTGCAGACACTTGAATTTTATTTATTTGTATTGTGTAGATTACGAGTAACGTCTGAAGTGTAGTAATTTCAACCTAATGAACAAACTTTGTTAATTCGTGACGGATTACCTACACTGAAAAGTAATATTAGAGCTGAAAGCTAATGAATTTTCAATTACAGTTTGGAAAGTAGTTTTATAGAAGTTTCGAGTTTTCAGTTCAAAACGACCAAACTATATTTATTAATTAAGTAATTGACATCGTCGATATCTACAGATCATCAGCTAATCATATTTCAATTGAATTCATTTATTTCAGACTCAAGGATTGAGAAATTTGTGTTGTCATTATTAAATGAATTCACAAAATTCTCCCGGATTCGACTTGCTTCTGAACTCTTAAGATATCTAATAAACTCAATCTTTTTCGCAATGTTATGAATATTTATTTGATATAAATAAAAGTTAACATTGTATACTACAGCCATTTAAATAAATAAGTGGTTAAGGCAATAGAAACCTGTTATTGTTAACTGACTTAGTTGATGGACTACGTATAAATAAATAAATCATGAAATAATGGCCATGGCATCTGAAGTTTTCATGATAGATTTTCAACTTTGTCACAAAAGCATTAGGTCCAAGGTTGATTGGGAAAATCTGACAGTTTCTGGTAGCTTGGTCTGTTGGCGTCTGTACAACCAAGGTTAAACTGATTAACAGACTACAAAGTGGAGACCCATCTTCTTTATGTAACCGCATATTTATTGAGGCTCTTGATAATTATTGGTAGTCTAGAATGTGTAAGGAAAGAAGATTTTTCTCCTTCATCAATTAATGAGCTCATTTATATAGGAGAGTGGAGACGCTCTCATCCAAATGGACAATACACACTTTTTAAGTTCAAGGTGGTCATACAAGCTATGATGGTGACGATAGAAAGGGTCAATAAATGTAAACATTGCTGGGACAACAACACCAGATTTTTCCAGGTATCCTTTTGAAACAGTTCGAACCAGCACCCGCAATATACGTCCGGGACGCATCGCCACCCCTTTCTAGGCAGAATACACTAGGTACTATAAATCCAGTATATTGAAACTAGAGGCACTGATACTCCCCGAAAAACACCAACAATTAATGCCTTTATGCAGTATAATTTATATTGTATGTGGAAAGGGTTGGAGAAGGTGGTAGACGTGACAGTTAACTGCTAGTGCGCGCACTGTTTGTCTCATATCTTCTTTACATAATATAAAACAAAGTTGACTGCCTCGTTGGTCAAGTGGTCGCGAGCGCGACGGCTGATCATGAGGTCCTGGGTTCGATTCCCAGGTCAGGTAAAGTGTTATTGGGTTTTTAATTTTTATAATAACAAAAAAAAACACTTTTAATTTTATTTATTAAATTATTAGCCGACAGCACGATGGGTGGACGTCATTCAGAAGATCCGAAGGTAAGACCTAATTGAGACTCACGCAGACTAGGAAAGCATGGTACAAAGGGTAGGAGTCTATACTCAGCAGCAGCTACAATAAGGTTGTCAATGATGATGATAAGGCCTCTGATAGAAAAACGTTAGCTACGATGAACATTGTTGAGCCGTTAAAGTGGCCACGCCCTCGACGCGTCATGCTGCGCCGTGCCACAGGAAAACAGGTATTTTAAAATATTGATGACTAAGCTGCTAACCGACGGATTACGATATTACTGGCTAATTTCATTGTGTAATAAGGCAAGTTTATAATAATTTTGCAGATGGTCCATCTGCAGTTATAGCAGAAGATTTTACGAAATTTCCGGTTTCGCACCGAATTTAGAGGCAATGATTATTTTTTTCTGACAAAAACCTTTTTTGATCTCTGCACTATGATCTATAGATCGTTTTATTATGAATGCATTATGCATAGCGTCATTAAAAAAAAAGATACTTTACTTATAATTACATTTGTTTGTTTGCTGTTCTGTTTTGTTTGGCAAAGGCCTCCCCTAATTCCTTCCTAATGAGCCCTTTTACCGTGCCTCCTCGAACCAGCCCTCGCGGTACGCATCTAGATCGTTTCGCCACCTCTTTCTTTTCCGGCACCCATGGTGTGGAGACTTTTGCCCAGCGGTCATCGTGCATGTGGCTGACGTGACCCGCCGAAATCCTTTTTAGCCCAGTTGCCTTCTTGCAAACGACGTTTTAGCACCATAGTGCTTGAATTAACAAAATAAAAATGATAAAACAAACTAAACTAAAAAATGGCATTAAAAAGTGTGTCATTAAATGAGTCGTCGTGTCACGTTGCAGACAACGCGCAAGGCTTGCATGTCAATGTGCGCGTGCGATCCATCTCATACCCGTAGCGACCGAATCTACGCCTAACATTCTCGGAACACTAGGACCGACTAGACAAAGACGCCGTAAATTGACAGCGTAACATTGTCATGTCGAATGAGTTATCCAAAACGTCATGTTTAATTTTTTCACAGTTTTGTTTTGGATAAACAAACACAGTTTTTAATAAAATAATCAGACATACTTAGTTCTCATTTATTTTCGTTTGTCATTTTGAAGTAAGTAAGTTTTTGTATAAAACTTGATTGAAAACTTCAGTTGTGACCCATAATCAACTATCGTACGTAAGTACCTACCTACCTTTGTATTTACGTATATAAAAGCCAAAGGTCACTCACTCATCACGAAATATCGAAAACCGCTTGACGTATAAACATGAAATTTGGAAGGGAGGTAGTTTATAGTTAGTAGACGTTCGCTAAGACCGGAGTTTGCGACAGGGCCGGATTAGGGAGGTCTAAGGGCTCTCGCAAGTTTGTATAAAAGTCCTTCTATGATTATAGATCTCGGTGAAATTTAGATATAAGTTAATCACAGCATATTTTTTAAATATCGATTTTCGTTAGAAAACGCTGTTGATAGAGTAATGGAGGCGTTTAAAAGGACCCCATGACAGAAGACCAAAAAGTATATTATGTAGTAAACAGTGGAACTCATTCAAAGATGGCGGAAACGAATAATTCCAAAAATGATCAATATAGGAAACAATAGCACTAGTAGTTGCATCAGTATATTAAGCTCCCAGCACATTAGCCATCTTGAAAAACGTCATTTCGCACGAATAGGTATGCAAAACAACCTCAATGATGTTTTGATGAGAAATGAGAAAGTCATTCTATTGTTTGACAATAATGAAAACTATGTATGGAAATTGCCTGTATCCTAGCAGTGGGGAAATTATAGGCCGATTATGCTTACGCTAAGTATGCTTATGTTTTATGTAACGGAAACGATTTTAGTTGAAGAAAATAGAAAAATATGTACTTGACCAACACGTACAAAACATGGCAATTGCTTTGGTCATAATTATGTACTTTGTTGCCGTGTGAACCTTTGCACTTTGATTTACATCGTGCTGCCGGAACCTTGCACAAACGGACAGGCACAAATGGATAATGTATATAGAGTTTTAGTCAACTGTCAGTCTTGAAGTTATCTGCTAATGTTGGGTACGGGAATGATAGATGACCGTGTTACTTGTATCTTTTGGCACCCAAATAATGCTGGCGCGGTTTGTGACATGTATTGCTAAAATAAGATAGTGGCATTAGTTCAGATTTTGGCCACGCGCCTAAAGATCCTTGTACAGTTATATTCACAAGTACTCCATTCATTTTATTTCCAGTGTCACACTTAATGTGACAATTCCGAAGGTTGCTGAGCCAGCAGTATGCGCTCCTCGTGCGCCCCACTGCCCCGCTCCCGTCCCACCGGATCCTTTCCTCGCCGCCGCAAGGCCGCTCGACGCGCTGTCTGCTTCTGCAGCGCCTGCAAAATCTCGGCGTGTTCCTGGAGATTTCGCTAGCGCGGTCGCGGGCATAACTGCTCCCGCTAGGAAGCCCGTGCCTGAAAAGGCACCGTCTCAGGCTGATGATGGTTTTGTGCCGGTGTTGGGGAGGAAGCGCCGTCAACGTACCAATAAGAACCGCTGCGGTACGGCTCCATCGGAGCCCAACGTGCTTATTCGTGCCGCCAAGCCGATCACTCCGGTGTACATCTCCCGACTACACTACACCACTACGGCGGAGGACATCGTAGAGTACGTGCGTCAGAAGACCAAGTACGTGGCGAAAGTGCAGCTGCTTGAGTCGCGCCGCAACTTCAACTTTAAGGCGTTCGTGGTGCGAATACCAACGTGCTATCTGCACCTCGTCTTGGTAGAGGTCTTTTGGCCGCAGGGAGTGGTATTCCGTCGCTTCCACGGGCAAGTGCCACCAATGAACGCGCAGTGACATAGTGCACAAGTGAAGTGTTACTAACATAGTTTTAAGGTTTTATTTACTAATACAATTTGTATTATATCATCTGTATGTTAGTCTATAAGGTCCCATAGACCTTATAGACTAACATACAGATGATATAATACAAATTGTATATAATAATATATAATAGTGTCCAAAGTAGCCTGATAATAAATGTATGTTGTTGTTATTACTTGATTGGAAAATAATATAAATAAATGAGACAGTGGACATAGTACATTTCTTTATTTTTACATAAGTTTCTTAAATGAAAAAAGCCACAGCATCTGTGTTAGCATTTCTTCAAACTCAATTCCACTCGACAAAAATAAGCACAGTATAATGGGATAAGAATACAGAAAAATAACTAAAAACAAATCAATATGCAACCACCACAAGACAACAACCAAAAGATTTGACAAGACAGGACCAGCGTAGCTATTCACAAACGCTTCGATTCGATTTCGCCTCTGATAAATTATCTTAAAAACGTATAATTAAGTGGATCATGGCAAATAATAAAGAAAATCAAAACAGGCGCAAAAATAAAAAAAAACGTATAATCAAAGTAGTTTCAGAATCTAGACTGTTAGTTCATGTTTGTCAGTTACATTTTAGTTTCTTGTTTATGGACTAGGACTAGTTTCTTGTTTATGGCTAGCCACATCAATCCGTAATTCAAAACACGATGCAACTGCAATCAGGCACTGCCTAAGATTAATACCCTAATGTTTGAAGTCTTATTCTCCGAAATCTATTAGATTTCATGGAATAAAACATTCCTACTACTACTAATTATTGCTATGATAGAACAATCATTAATATTACAGACTTATCCTGTAATAATCCTCTAAATAAACGATGCAATAAGTCTCTTTATATTTGAAACAATGAAACCACTAGCATCAAAATCCTATAATTATGTATATTTTATAAACATAAATAAGCCCCCATATATGGAACTGTCGAATTAAATGAACTGACGTGTGAGGAAAACTGACCAGTGTTACGCGAACTCCTTCATTACCTCTCTATCAAAATCACAAATGCCATCTTTTTAAATCACTACATATTATTATTATAAAACAAAGTCCTCCGCCGCGTCTGTCTGTCTGTTCGCGATAAACTCAAAAACCGATTTTAATGCTGTTTTCACCAATGGATAGAGTGGTTCTCGAGGAAGGTTTAGTATATAATTTGTCAAGTTTTTGTTGCGGGAACGGGGTCAAAATTTCATGATTACTTTTGGTCGCGATAACCGACATCCACGCGGGCGAAGCCGCGGGCATCAGCTAGTGTAGGTATGTATGTACCTACCTCCTGGTTTATATGATGCTATGAATCTTGAACGTCATTTGGATCCCAAAGGACGAAAATACGTGCATAGCCTATATTTATATGATACCTATTTGGGGAATTGTAACCTCTATGGTTATAACATAACTATCGTCGGCTATGTTCCTTATGGGTAATTGGGCAGAAAAGGGTGACGGAATTTCACACGCGTCGTTACGCATGCAATTTAAAATGATTCAAAAATAAACTACGTATCTATTATCTGACGTTTTTCCATGATTATAAGCGGTACTACGCCGGGAAATCAAGTCACTTAATTCTTCTTAATTTGTTCCTATTTCGATTTCTTCCAGTTTATGTGCGAGAGCCGGTTGGTATTTTTATGCCTAAGTAAAATACTACGACTACTATGCCTAAAACTTATTACTTATTTTGCGTTTTAACAACTTAGAAGTAGCATGAAACAAGAAACAATCCATTTGTATACTCCTGTTAGATTAGCGTTATTGAAATAGAGCGCACCTGCTAAGCTACTTTACATTTCTATCGGAGACTAAGCTGAGGGGCCCAATTCTTGTATCGCTCGATAACTCGTATGTTTTCTAACTTTATATTTCCTGTTCTTTTTATTGTTATATCGATCTTCGTCCTGCCCTTGGTGTATAACAAGTTACGTAAGATCGTTTTAGTCGTCAAGTTTCATTCGCTTATTCACTCCTTTTTAACCGACTTTCTTCAAAAAGGAGGAGGTTCTCAATTCGGCTGTATCCTTTTTTTTGTTTTTGTTACCTCGGAACTCCGTCAATTCGAAACCGGTTTGAAAAATTCTTTTTTTTATGTGAAAGGATATACTTTCTATTAGAGTAATATACCAGATTACAGTATTATGCAGGTTTTTAGTCAAAATGAATATGAAAAAACTATTATTCACAATAAACGGTAACTCTGTGTTTTATTCGTTAAAACAAAATCTTAGGGTAATATAATAATTACGGAGATAAATCATCAGTATAAAATTACCAATTAAGTAGGCTCAATAAATATTAAAGCATCAACTTAATTAAAAACGTTTTCGTTTAAAATTCCATTCATAAGGTATTTCCATTTCATAAGGTACAAAAAAAATATTATGAGGGTTACAAAATGTATCTAAATTACTAATGATTAAATCCATGAAAAGAAAAAAAGGAACTGTACTTTAGTATTGCACTTTTACCAGGGCGTTCGGTAACACTGAGATACCAAAATATTCTTAGTGTAGTCACTTTCTGAACTATAATTCACTATACGGTTGCAGAGAATAGCCAAGTCTTAACTTTAAAATCACTTTACTAATACCGATTACACTTCTCTGTATAACTTTTAAAATCACTTTATTAATACTAAATACACGATTACACTGTTCCGAGTACGTCTTCACTCGACGAATGCTCCAACCCAACTGCCATGCTCCCATGTGAACATAGACAAGTAATCTACCGTTTGACAGCTGATTGCTGTCAACCGGCAAAATCAGTTTAACAACTAAATAACTATTATTCATTGTTATTTCACCTGGGCACATGGCAACCTTACAAAATAAAATATGAAACAAATACACGACTAATAAAATAAATAATATTGAGAGCATTGCTTAACACAATTAAACAAAATAATGACAATAGCTAACAAAATGAATAATTATTAAAATGATTAAAAATAAATGCCTCATTCTCTAAACGCTAACAGTCGGCCGGGTCGGGGATTGGGTTGGGATGCCTGTGGATAAAACGTTCATTATTACCTAAGGCTTGTGAGCACTGAAGGCTCTTTCATTTAAAGTGATCACCACAATAACATGGCATGTTTCACTTTAAATATGACCCTTAAATAGGTTGAAGTGATCACCACAGTATGTAGTATGTTTCACTTTCAATACATCTCTAAAATGGTTAAAGTGAGCACTACAGGTAAGCAGCATGTTTCACTTTTATTACATCTCTAAATAAGTTGAAGTTAACGCCACAGGTAAGTAGCATGTTTCACTTTTATTATATCTCTTAATAGGTTGAAGTGAGCACCACAGGTAAGTAGCATGTTTCACTTTTATTTCATTTCTAAATAAGTTGAAGTGAGCGCCACAGGTAAGTAGCATGTTTCACTTTTATTATACCTCTTAATAGGTTGACGTGAGCACCACAGGTAAGTAGCATGTTTCACTTTTATAATGTCTCTTATTAGGTTGAAGTGAGCACCACAGGTAAGTAGCATGTTTCACTTTTATTATATCTCTTAATAGGTTGAAGTGAGCACCACAGGTAAGTAGCATGTTTCACTTTTATTATATCTCTTAATAGGTTGAAGTGAGCACCACAGGTAAGTAGCATGTTTCACTTTTATTATATCTCTTAATAGGTTGAAGTGAGCACCACAGGTAAGTGGCATGTTTCACTTTTATAATGTCTCTTATTAAGTTGAAGTGAGCACCACAGGTAAGTGGCATGTTTCAAGTAGGCCAGTTACAGGCACTTTTGAATTGTCGACAAGATAACAATGTAATGAAGCTACAGTCCCAGTCACAAGGCATAAAAACTGTGAAAGTACTGTAGTAAAATAATTTAATCAATTCAAATTTATTCTAATTTAATTTATGTTATTTATTTTAATTTAATTAAGTGTAATCAATTTCATTTTTCATAGTTTTTGTTTTCCAAACTGTATATTTCATGTTTTAATTAATTATTGAATTGTGTAATTATCTGCGCATAACGTTGTGCATGCTGTGCTTCTCTGTAAGTGACGAGGCGCTAAGACTAATGTTTGCAATGTACAAAGTATAATGTAACAGTGTACTCATTGTTAAGAAGCCTTATAAATAAATAAATATAATCAGACCTCTAAAATATATGGATTCGGAATAAGACAATATTCTAGCTATATTTCACAAAAGAAAATCATTAAGATGTGCTGAATTATGTGTATAAATGAGTTATCCATTTCATTATCCGCATTATTTTTTATTTTTTTTAGTCATAAGATTTGTTATTCCGTTTACTTAATAAATTAAAAAAAGAAGTAAAGAATACTTGATTTCATTTCTTTATTTACTATTTATTTAGGTATATGTGTATATTGTGCGTACGAGATCTTGTGTGCACAAATCTTGAATACTATGCATCAATTCTGCATGTCAACAAAATAACTTTTAAATACCAACATTACCAACTCATAGTTGGTATGCACTACAAGCAAAATTTTTTGATCAATTCAAATTTGAATTGAATGAAATTTCAATTTTTGATTGGCCTGTTGGTCTAGTGGTTAGTGACCCTGACTGCTAGGACGGAGGTCGTGGGTTCGATTCCCACACAGGACAAATCTTTGTGCGATGAGTACGATTATTTGTTCTGTATCTGGGTGTAAATTTATCTATAATATGTATGTATTTAGAAATATATAAGTATGTTTATCAGTTGTCTGGTTGCCATAGTACAGGCTCTGCCTAGTTTGGGATCAGATGGCGGTGTGTTGGTTAAAAAAAAAAAAAAATATGGGTCTTACACGCAAGCAGTGATAGGTTTTATTAAAGGCACAGCCGAGTATTTGGAGACATTGTGATGGTTTCATTACACTACACGCCCATGTTGTACAAAACAATGTCGTGCATTGATGTTAAGTGCATAATTTTTGTTATTATTATACGAAATAATCGTGATAAGGTCTCAGTATAACCGTAATTAGTTAAACTAGACACCCGCATCTAAAATACACGCCTATTCAATGCATTTTGTTCTGGCCGTTGAATAAGAAGTAAACAGAGAATACATACCGATATCAGCACTATAAATACCTCTGGATTCATCCCACTTCTGAATTATTAGAGTAATATACCAGATTACAGTATTATGCAGGTTTTTAGTCAAAATGAATATGAAAAAACTATTATTCACAATAAACGGTAACTCTGTGTTTTATTCGTTAAAACAAAATCTTAGGGTAATATAATAATTACGGAGATAAATCATCAGTATAAAATTACCAATTAAGTAGGCTCAATAAATATTAAAGCATCAACTTAATTAAAAACGTTTTCGTTTAAAATTCCATTCATAAGGTATTTCCATTTCATAAGGTACAAAAAAAATATTATGAGGGTTACAAAATGTATCTAAATTACTAATGATTAAATCCATGAAAAGAAAAAAAGGAACTGTACTTTAGTATTGCACTTTTACCAGGGCGTTCGGTAACACTGAGATACCAAAATATTCTTAGTGTAGTCACTTTCTGAACTATAATTCACTATACGGTTGCAGAGAATAGCCAAGTCTTAACTTTAAAATCACTTTACTAATACCGATTACACTTCTCTGTATAACTTTTAAAATCACTTTATTAATACTAAATACACGATTACACTGTTCCGAGTACGTCTTCACTCGACGAATGCTCCAACCCAACTGCCATGCTCCCATGTGAACATAGACAAGTAATCTACCGTTTGACAGCTGATTGCTGTCAACCGGCAAAATCAGTTTAACAACTAAATAACTATTATTCATTGTTATTTCACCTGGGCACATGGCAACCTTACAAAATAAAATATGAAACAAATACACGACTAATAAAATAAATAATATTGAGAGCATTGCTTAACACAATTAAACAAAATAATGACAATAGCTAACAAAATGAATAATTATTAAAATGATTAAAAATAAATGCCTCATTCTCTAAACGCTAACAGTCGGCCGGGTCGGGGATTGGGTTGGGATGCCTGTGGATAAAACGTTCATTATTACCTAAGGCTTGTGAGCACTGAAGGCTCTTTCATTTAAAGTGATCACCACAATAACATGGCATGTTTCACTTTAAATATGACCCTTAAATAGGTTGAAGTGATCACCACAGTATGTAGTATGTTTCACTTTCAATACATCTCTAAAATGGTTAAAGTGAGCACTACAGGTAAGCAGCATGTTTCACTTTTATTACATCTCTAAATAAGTTGAAGTTAACGCCACAGGTAAGTAGCATGTTTCACTTTTATTATATCTCTTAATAGGTTGAAGTGAGCACCACAGGTAAGTAGCATGTTTCACTTTTATTTCATTTCTAAATAAGTTGAAGTGAGCGCCACAGGTAAGTAGCATGTTTCACTTTTATTATACCTCTTAATAGGTTGACGTGAGCACCACAGGTAAGTAGCATGTTTCACTTTTATAATGTCTCTTATTAGGTTGAAGTGAGCACCACAGGTAAGTAGCATGTTTCACTTTTATTATATCTCTTAATAGGTTGAAGTGAGCACCACAGGTAAGTAGCATGTTTCACTTTTATTATATCTCTTAATAGGTTGAAGTGAGCACCACAGGTAAGTAGCATGTTTCACTTTTATTATATCTCTTAATAGGTTGAAGTGAGCACCACAGGTAAGTGGCATGTTTCACTTTTATAATGTCTCTTATTAAGTTGAAGTGAGCACCACAGGTAAGTGGCATGTTTCAAGTAGGCCAGTTACAGGCACTTTTGAATTGTCGACAAGATAACAATGTAATGAAGCTACAGTCCCAGTCACAAGGCATAAAAACTGTGAAAGTACTGTAGTAAAATAATTTAATCAATTCAAATTTATTCTAATTTAATTTATGTTATTTATTTTAATTTAATTAAGTGTAATCAATTTCATTTTTCATAGTTTTTGTTTTCCAAACTGTATATTTCATGTTTTAATTAATTATTGAATTGTGTAATTATCTGCGCATAACGTTGTGCATGCTGTGCTTCTCTGTAAGTGACGAGGCGCTAAGACTAATGTTTGCAATGTACAAAGTATAATGTAACAGTGTACTCATTGTTAAGAAGCCTTATAAATAAATAAATATAATCAGACCTCTAAAATATATGGATTCGGAATAAGACAATATTCTAGCTATATTTCACAAAAGAAAATCATTAAGATGTGCTGAATTATGTGTATAAATGAGTTATCCATTTCATTATCCGCATTATTTTTTATTTTTTTTAGTCATAAGATTTGTTATTCCGTTTACTTAATAAATTAAAAAAAGAAGTAAAGAATACTTGATTTCATTTCTTTATTTACTATTTATTTAGGTATATGTGTATATTGTGCGTACGAGATCTTGTGTGCACAAATCTTGAATACTATGCATCAATTCTGCATGTCAACAAAATAACTTTTAAATACCAACATTACCAACTCATAGTTGGTATGCACTACAAGCAAAATTTTTTGATCAATTCAAATTTGAATTGAATGAAATTTCAATTTTTGATTGGCCTGTTGGTCTAGTGGTTAGTGACCCTGACTGCTAGGACGGAGGTCGTGGGTTCGATTCCCACACAGGACAAATCTTTGTGCGATGAGTACGATTATTTGTTCTGTATCTGGGTGTAAATTTATCTATAATATGTATGTATTTAGAAATATATAAGTATGTTTATCAGTTGTCTGGTTGCCATAGTACAGGCTCTGCCTAGTTTGGGATCAGATGGCGGTGTGTTGGTTAAAAAAAAAAAAAAATATGGGTCTTACACGCAAGCAGTGATAGGTTTTATTAAAGGCACAGCCGAGTATTTGGAGACATTGTGATGGTTTCATTACACTACACGCCCATGTTGTACAAAACAATGTCGTGCATTGATGTTAAGTGCATAATTTTTGTTATTATTATACGAAATAATCGTGATAAGGTCTCAGTATAACCGTAATTAGTTAAACTAGACACCCGCATCTAAAATACACGCCTATTCAATGCATTTTGTTCTGGCCGTTGAATAAGAAGTAAACAGAGAATACATACCGATATCAGCACTATAAATACCTCTGGATTCATCCCACTTCTGAATTATTAGAGTAATATACCAGATTACAGTATTATGCAGGTTTTTAGTCAAAATGAATATGAAAAAACTATTATTCACAATAAACGGTAACTCTGTGTTTTATTCGTTAAAACAAAATCTTAGGGTAATATAATAATTACGGAGATAAATCATCAGTATAAAATTACCAATTAAGTAGGCTCAATAAATATTAAAGCATCAACTTAATTAAAAACGTTTTCGTTTAAAATTCCATTCATAAGGTATTTCCATTTCATAAGGTACAAAAAAAATATTATGAGGGTTACAAAATGTATCTAAATTACTAATGATTAAATCCATGAAAAGAAAAAAAGGAACTGTACTTTAGTATTGCACTTTTACCAGGGCGTTCGGTAACACTGAGATACCAAAATATTCTTAGTGTAGTCACTTTCTGAACTATAATTCACTATACGGTTGCAGAGAATAGCCAAGTCTTAACTTTAAAATCACTTTACTAATACCGATTACACTTCTCTGTATAACTTTTAAAATCACTTTATTAATACTAAATACACGATTACACTGTTCCGAGTACGTCTTCACTCGACGAATGCTCCAACCCAACTGCCATGCTCCCATGTGAACATAGACAAGTAATCTACCGTTTGACAGCTGATTGCTGTCAACCGGCAAAATCAGTTTAACAACTAAATAACTATTATTCATTGTTATTTCACCTGGGCACATGGCAACCTTACAAAATAAAATATGAAACAAATACACGACTAATAAAATAAATAATATTGAGAGCATTGCTTAACACAATTAAACAAAATAATGACAATAGCTAACAAAATGAATAATTATTAAAATGATTAAAAATAAATGCCTCATTCTCTAAACGCTAACATTTCCGATTGGTCCCATAGAAATTTCATCAATATCGGTAATTTGGTTTTTTTTCACGTTAGTGGCTACATCACGCGACGTCGCGTGATGTCTTGCAATTTAAATTTGACATACTTCCCGATATCCGCTTGAATTGAAATTTTGCACGCTTATGGAGCTGGAAGGTGGCCTTAGGAACTCCGTTATAAAACGACGCAACCCCATCGAGTTTGGACCCGTATAATTCGTCTTGACGAGTACTTTGTCTCTAAATGGTAACCCGGCTTTGATGATGAAGCTGGAAGGTGGTCATAGGATCTCCGTGATAAAATTATGTAACCGCATCGAGTTTGGGCTCGTTTAATTCGTCTTGATGTGTACTGTGGTCCTAGATAATATCCATAT
Organism: Lycophotia porphyrea; assembly: GCA_950005105.1. NCBI lineage: Eukaryota > Metazoa > Arthropoda > Insecta > Lepidoptera > Noctuidae > Lycophotia > Lycophotia porphyrea. The sequence continues at coordinate 8,052,288 of OX465396.1, forward strand.
AATAATAATAATCATTTTATTATCAGGCATCTAAGGCCCATAGATAAAATACTCAGAATAATCATATACGGCGGTACGGTATCATACACGGCGTCGTGTTTTGCTGCGTGGTGGTGGAGTCGCGTAACCGACCTCGGAACATCGACCCCATCAGATTTCGGAAATTAAGTTAATTTCATTTGTTATGAAAGTGAATTCTATTTGATTAGATGGATGACCCGATGCCAAGGTGAGCACGAGTCGAGGGTTGAAAGGTATGAGGGTATATAAACATGTTATATCGCTAACGTTGCGCCTCAGGGTACCAGGGCGAACCCTACTACCCGCTACGAACTAAGCCTGCGCCGTAGTAAATCCCGAATCATAAATACTAAAAAGTTAAAAATAATTTAATTCTAATAATAAATATACCATTTTATAGGTAAGTATATAGGAGGAGCTCGTGGCTAAATAATAACAGCCGCTCGGGTCGATCTTTAGGTTAAGCCGTGCTTACCTAGGTTGGTCTGTGGATGGGTGACCACCCATTACATACCGAGTTTCCTCCGTGCCTCGGAAAGCACGTTAAGCTGTTGGTCCCGGCCATCATCTTTGACAGTCGTTAGGTAGTCAGTTGCCCAAAAAAGTCTGACAACCAGTCTTACCAAGGGGTATCGTATTACCCAGTACTAACTGGGTTGTGGAGGTCAGATAGGCAGTCGCTCCATGTAAAATACTGGTATTCAGCTGCATCCGGTTAGACTGGAAGCTGACCCCAACATAGTTGGGAAAAGGCTAGGCAGATGATGATGAGGTAAGTATATAGCCCATATTTTTTCACTATATCATCGTCATCATTTCAGTCGAAAGCAGTCCACTGCTGGACATAGGCCTCCTTCAAGTGTCGCCACATTGACAAGTCCCATGCGTTTCGCATCCAGTGGATCCCCGCAACCGTCACCAGGTCAGCGATCCATCTAGTGGGAGGCCTTCTAACCCAGCGTCTTGCGGTTCGCGGTCGCCACTCCAGAACTAATCATAATATCACTAAGGTGGATCGATCAGAGCGGCGCGCAATGGTGGATCAATTAGAGCGGCGCGCAATGATTGTTGACATAACGGTCCCGCATGACGAGAACCTCGTGAATGCCGAGAAAGATAAGCAAATCAAGTAGGTATCTTGACTTGGGTCGCGAGGTTGTCGACATGTGGGATGTGAGCTTAGCGGTCATTGTGCCGATAGTCGTTGCAGCCAATGGTTTAATTGCCAAAAGCCTCGACCAACATCTCTCGTTAGGCAGCTGGATCGAGGGCTTGATTCAGAGAGCGGTACTCCTGGACACGGCTCGTATTCGTAGGAGGTTCCTCTCTCTGGAGCCCTGACCGCCGGTAGCTTGGACCCCGTTCCCGATACCTGTGGGCTACTATTTTTTATATTTTTAAATGTTTTTTTATATAATTTTTGTTATTAAAAATATTTAAAAAAATAAATAATAAGTAAGAAAAATTAATAAAAGATACCTAATACCACCCCTAAACAATCTATCTAACTATTCTTAGGTATGACTTTTCTTAGACATAAGGTAAACTTTTCTTAGACACAAGAAAAGTTAGACAAATATTGCTTTTTCTTTTTTCCAATTACATATTCATTACTAGAGTCGATATCGCGACCTCTGTAGTCAATTTATGTCGCGGTAGAAAATAAAAATAACAGCTGAAATATATAAATGAATACAGATGACAGATCAAATGCGACTTATTATAAAACTGTTTGTTTGGAAAAGGCCATGTTGCGACTAGTAAATAAATACTTTAGTGATTCAAAATCTTTTCATCTTTCATATCGATGGTACTCTTACCAAATTATTGGGGCCCAGTAACTGAGGACATTAATCTTGCGTCAGTAGCGTTAAAACATTATGAACTGCAACAATTACATTTACCTAATATAATTAACGAATGGGAGTAGTCAACAAGACTCGAGTGATTTCGAAATAACGTTTCACTAGATCCCGATGGATTGCATCGAAATAATGTATAATGCATGTGACCAGGGGCCAGCGCGGCCCGGCTCGGTACATTACCATACGAAGTAGTAGGAACTCTGAAATAAATCGCAAATGATAAAAAAAGAGTAATCCTTTGTTATCAACTCAGGCTGAAAACGTCCCCAGTTATAAACAATTACCATAAGCACATTACATACCATAAAAACAATGTTTAAAAATAGAGATTTATAGTAGTAAGACATCATTATCCTGTAATAAGGTACCAGGAAGTTGACAGGCAAGCGTGTAACATCGCGTGTGCGCGTGACATCTTGTCACTGAGGAGACGAAGGAAATGTGTTACAGTTTCAGGGATCGATGGCACGTGGCCGCAGAGTTGAATAGTTTCCGCCATTTTTATTGGAAATGCTTGGGACCTATCATAATTTATATATGTAGGTATCTTGAATAGGGTTTTTACTAAAAAAATCGAATTAGCCCGTCAGATAGATTTCCAAAAAATATTTTTTCTTTTTTCACATAAACAAAAAATTAAGGCGATACAGTCCGTCGAAAACTTGTGTGACGTCACTTTTACCGGCGAAGTGACGTCACAAGCCCCCCCACTCATGATCTTTCTTTGATGTGTTTTATCTTCGTAAGTTTTTATTGATTTCATAAAACAAAAAATACGTATCTAATATTTCTGACGGACTAAATACTGGGTAGTATTTAGTCCATCAGTTAGATTATCGAAATAATACCCTATTAATTGTCTAAATGCCTGAAAAGTATTTTGACTCTCTTTGAAATATCGGTAGTAGAAAGGACACATAAATTAAAATTGCTGAAATCGAAACTAAACGAACTAATAAAATAACCGACAACCAAAAATCTACTAAAGTGTGAAAAGACATCACCTAAGATCGAACCCTGGGGTACTTCAGCCAGCCTGTATGACGTAGAGTTTCGAATACGACTCACTAATTTTTCCCCAAACAATTCTATCTTTTACGTATGACTTTACAAACAGGCAACGTAGGCAGCAGTTGTTTTTTTTTTTATTTTATATTACAAGCCCTGGTGCCAGACCTTATCAATCGCTTGCTGTCCAGGAGCACAGCCGAATGTGTAAATAGTGAAACAACCATAATAAAGGATGCTGTTGCGGATATTAGACTGGCGAATTTGGTATCTACCAAGTGGTCTGGTCTGGATAGCTCGATATGCAAATTAAATTCCAATGTGTCATTATGCGACATTTCACACAACGATTTCAAAGAATTATGGTAGCTTCTTCTTGTCTGTGGTGATGTGGCCTAGTAACAAGCTGTCAATTCCCATGACAAATGATAGGACATTGGTTATGGCAAGTGACTGACTGGTAGTTAATTAGAGCCTCCAGCCGAATTCCCAAGCCTTCAAGCAACACCGATTGAAGTAACGTATAAAAATAAAGTCAAATGAGATAAGGAATAATAGAAGTTACACGACACGTGCCGGAGGGCGAGGTTTTAATTTGTAAAGAGGTTAACATTTTTCTTTTCCTCCTTTCTTCTACGTTCTAAGAAAAGATAATGTCGGTTTTGAAATTATTTATTAAGATCGAAGGTTATATACAGGCAGGAAGGGACAAATGATTCAATACATCATTCCGACCATTTCTTTTTTATTTTTTTATTTTCGGATTGGAAATCATCAAATGACTTCTCCCGCTCTAGGCAGACTGGAAGGGAGTGTCAGACTTGTACTGACTAAAACCCATCCATGTTCCTTCCTTGCCCTTTGTGTTCCAGGGCCGCGGATCTTGATCTTGATCTCTTTCGAACAGTCCCGCAGCCCTGGCAGGATCATTCCGAACCCTGCCAACATAAAAAATAATCTGCTATTCCATACATTTTGACCGTCTAGGTGAAAACTTCATTACTTACTTATGTAGGACACAACAGATTAAAAAAAAAATTACAGTTAAATCCTTTATTTGGCCGGACAGAAAATTTTCATTGTTGTTTTTTTTATGATGTTCTGAATGTAATACGTAGTAGATAATCGTTTGTGCGTCGATCTCTGTTCCAGCATTATGTTCCACCCTGTAAATATGTTTATTAGCGGAGGTGTTTTGTTATTTAATTAACTTACTGTTATGGTTTCTCTTTTAAAAAGTGTTTTTGATTAAGTAGGTAGGTAGGTACTTAGGAACAAAAAATAATAAGGGAACAATGTTTTATAAAAAAAACCGTCTACCACGAACTCTTGAGTTTGAACTAAAGATACGTATTAATTTTGATCATTATCATTATGATATTCATGATCATTCTACCTAACCTCTTCCCAACTAGGTACGTTGGGGTTGGCTTCCAGTCTAACTCCCAATGTGATCTCCATGACTGAGTCGCTGGGCACAGCACAGTGGTTGTTAGACTTTCGACTTACCAATACCATATTCATATTTAGAATATTAAGCGAGGTAAGTACCTACTTACTTATTTAACGTTAATTTATGATATGAAGTACAGACCATTTTAATATTAATACTCGAAACCTGAAGGGAAAATAATGTTGTAATTGACTCTATAGTCTACGTACCTAGTTGTTTGAGGTCAGTTTCATCTACCTACATAAGTAATTATGTTATGAACACAAAAGTGACGAAACCCTTTTCGAATAAAGGAAATGAGAAAATAAAGGCGGATACTTTATATACCAAAATACATATAACATTAAAAAAAGTATATTTTACAAAGACGTAAGAAAAGTGATGAAAATAAAAATGTGTACGCGCGATAACAGCCTTGAGAAATTGCATTGTACTCTTGACGTTATCAGTGACGACTGACGACTGACCATGTTACGCATTACTTGCCTACGATAACGAGTAACCAGTAAAGAAATGACCAAATAAATCTACACATACTCGTGATACGCCTGACGTTTACGAACAACGCGCTTCCACTGACTAGACAACGTTTTTGTTTTCATTGATCACTTTTCGTTTGTTGTCTTTGAATTTCGGAATCTCGCTAGTACTAGCAGGTACTCCGGTACCTACCGTGTGTGCAGAACTTGGTCGCAGTGGCCAGTGCTACTGACATCTTGTAACTGTAAGCCGAGGCTTAGTTTGAGCCTTTGAGGGATGGATTGCATGGTCCCTTTATCTGTGTAGCCAGATCAACAAACAGGTGAGGTTTCACGTCGTCATAGTCTCTGGAATATAGATTATAGGTCTGTAGTGTTTGTGTCTATTTGGCTTCAAAATATGTCATCAACATCATCATCTGCCTAGCCTTTTTCTAACTATGTTAAGGGTCAGCTTCCAGTCTGAGCGGTGCAGCTGAATACTAGTGTGTGACATGGAGTGACAGCCTATCTGACCTTCACAACCCTGTATCTGGGTAATACAACGTTATATAACATATAGATAGGTTACCCCCACTCTGTAGTGGCAACATGAATGGAAGGTAATTACCGTACCTCCATTTAGTCGCATACCAACCAGTGCCGCGGCTGTACGTGATATTAAAATAACTTGTGTGAATAATTTCCTCAAAAACCAAAAAAAAAATGCCATCCTGTGTTTTTAGGGAATGTAAAAATTATACTACAACTGTAAGAGATAAAAAAGTATCATTTCATGCGTAAGTATCAAGAAAAATATACTTATTATTATTTTTTTTTTTCGATGCCTTCTAATGGCGGCTGACGCCTGAGGTAAGTTACGTGCCGTGCGTATAAAATGCCATCGTAACTAAAGAAATATATTTATCTCTCTCTAACAACAGGTATTCCGTAGATGACATTTAATTTACTTTCCCTTTCTTAGTGCGTCTAAGTTCCTATATAGCTACCGATAAGTTTTACGCTGTTTTCGGATGCCGTGATGTTCATGCATGACACGTCTATTTATAATAGGTCATTGGGGTAATAAGAAACCTACCCACTTAGTCACTTACCCACTTTTGTGGAATTATGTGACCTATATTACCTTCGTTAGAACTATGTAGATATTTGGTAGCCAAGCGTCCTCCTAAAATGTGGTATATTTATTGTGAAGAAAGAGAGAAGTTTAGTATAGTACAGTATCTACTCAAATTGGCATTATGATTGTATAAGTCTATGATTGAAAGTACACAATACAGCCTTATTGGCTTAATAGATACTCAACGTAAGTAAATAGGTAAAAAATATTGATTGAATCTTTGGCCTTCAGTTCAAACACGTGGATCTCTGTTATTCCGGGCGTCGTTAGTCGTTACCTAGATCTATCGGACAGTGAAAGTTTAAATCAATCGAATTTACCTTTTTTGTGTACGTAGGGGCGCGGTCGCAGGGTGGGAAGAGTGGGGTCATGACCCCTTCCCCAATCGTATACTTCAAAATACTCATGTTTTAAGGAGAAACCAACCTTTCCGAGACAGAATGCAAAAAATTCCAAGCTTTCTACGCTGGCATTCTGCCCATCCCACCGCTAGCTGTTAGAGTGAGCTTGCCAGAAAGGTTTACTTTACTCACATTAGGATATTAAAGGGGTTTGAATTATCTGATTGTGTTATTAAGTATTATTTATTATTTTTGGCTGTTATTCTGAAAATGAACTAAAAGGTTAATTTTCAAAATAACAGCCATTCCTTTATTATTAATACAAACAAGTTTTATATGAGACAACATATTCCATAGCGTCACATTTCCGAGATACAATATTCCCTATGAGTATAACTTGGACTTCATTACACTCGTAAACCTGTGTTTATCAATAGCTGGTATCAATACAGGGAGCTATATGGGCTGCGATAAGCTAAGTCTCGAAAAATTTGATCTTTTTCAACAGCAACTAGAGAAGTTTTTATTGAAAAAAGCGAGCGAAGCGGGCTCGAAAAATTGGATGGGATTAAGCTTACCAAACCTTGGTAAGTCAAGTAGTCAAGAGCGAGCAAAGCGAATGTAAGTGTAAAACTAGAGCTCACTAGACTGCCTAGCCAAACCGACATTGAAGCGAGCGAAGCTAACTCTTAAAATTAGAGCTTCTGTATATTCACAAACAATCCAATCGAAACCGAATCGATTGTTACTTTTTTTCGACTGTCTGGTTTTTGAACTGAAGAACGGTTAAAACGCTATTAACAAATCCGATCGCCATGGTAGAAAATGAACAATTGTGGTAGACAAGGGCCTTGGACAAACGTCCAAAAGAATTGAAATACAGGGTGTTTGGCAGAACGTTGAACATACGAAAATGGTGGATAGGTAGGGTCATCTGCTAATTACTCAGCCCTAATTTATTTGTCCCTGGGGCCAGGGACAAATAAATTAGCCTGGATATTTAAAAAAAAAATTTTTCTTTTTTTTTCTTGTTTACCACTTTCTTAACTTTAAAGTGTAATTTTTATTAAAAATGGGTGAAACAGGCAATATTTTGTCGATTTCTGTCGGTGATTTAATTTTTACCAACCTTGAAGTATTAAATTTCGCAAAACATTTCACTTTCCGTAAAGGCAAAGTTTCGTCAAAATTTTCTACTTGATAAAATTATGAAATAACTCTTAAAGTTTTTTTTTTATAAAAGCAAATTACATACCATTATATAGGTCACACACTAGGGATGTTTTGCTAGAATTGGAATTCCTCAATCATGTTTTGTTGTTTTTTTTAATGCAAGTTGAAATTAAGATTTAAGTATTTTTTACATCTTTCTGTGTAAGTTTGAGGACTCATAACTTTTTTTCTAGCAAACATCTGAATAAAGCAATAGTTTCGTATGAATCTGCCAAGATTAAAAAAAAAAAAACAAAATATTGCCTGTTTTACTCGTTTTTTATAAAAATTACACTTAAAGTTAAGAAAGTGGTGAAACTAGAAAAAAGCAAAAAAATATTTAAAAAAAATATCCAGTGGGCCAGGGCTAGATAAATTAGGGCTGAGTAAGTAGCAGATGACCTATCCACCATTTTCGTATGTTCAACGTTCTGCCAAACACCTGTATATCTCAAATCACAACTTATACTGAGTTCTTCAATTCATATTATGACACAAGTACAAACACAAGTATGTCCAATATCGCCAGAGACGACAGCTACGGCCAATTACTTTTTGTCTGATATTTGACTACAACAGTCTTTTGCTTTTAAAGTTGACCATGTTGATAATATTATGCTAAAGCTTATCGCACAGTGATTAACCCTAGCTAGACTGGCGAAGCCCTATAGAATCGACTAAGGTTTATTAATTAAGGCAGTGTAACAGAATCCTCTTGTTCAACTAGGTTTATTCTTAGTTTCAATATAAATTCTATTCTCCGCCGACTTAGGTACTTAATATTTTAGAATGAAGTGTAGTCTTAATTATAAGCTACTATTTGAGATACATTTTGGATAAATTTAGGAGCTCGTGGCTAAACAATAACAGCCGCTCGGGTCGATCTTTAGGTTAAGCCGTGCTTGCCTAGGTTGGTCTGTGGATGGGTGACCACCCATTACATACCGAGTTTCCTCCGTGCTTCGGGAAGCACGTTAAGCCGTTGGTCCCGGTTGTCATTTGTAGATCTTTGACAGTCGTTAAAGTAGTCAGTGGTCCAAAAAGTCTGACAAGCAGTCTTACCAAGGAGTATCGTATTTCCCAGTAGTAACTGGGTTGTGGAGGTCAGATAGGCAGTCGCTCCATGTAAAATACTGGTATTCAGCTGCATCCGGTTAGACTGAAAGCCGACCCCAACATAGTTGGGAAAAGGCTAGGCAGATGATGATGATTTGAGATAAATTTCATTTCAGTTGGTCTTAAGGAGAGTTGGTATTCAAGATTTCTTAGAAAACTGCTCATGGTCCTTAAGTTTACAGTGGTAAAATAAAGTATCTTTATTTCCCCCGAGTAAAAAGAAGAACGACTCTTGTTTATGGTGTAGTACAAGATGGTGTCGTAAGTTCCGACTGTGGCCACGTCACCACGTGCCACAAGATCCACGGAGTCGGATACGTTGAAGAGACTCTTCTATTGATCTGCGGCTCGCGGACATTCCCTGGATCACAGAATCCGGTACTACATCTACCCAAATACTTTAAATCAAAGTCTAGTACTATTTAAGTGTTACGTATGTCTGTAATCACCAAAAACTGTGTAAATTATGCAGCGATCAAAGCAATAGTAAAACTTTAAATACAATACGTATACTAACACAAACTAATAGGCATTATGCCTTAATTAGTTAACAGTATGTAGTACATTTACTTTGGTTCGATTTTACTTCCGACAGCAAATACCTGTCTTCATATCTTCTATCATATATGGTCACAAAAAATGATTACAATGACAGGGAGAGCAAGTGCCTTTCGGCCTTGTTCAGTCTTTTTACACCCTTTATATTGGTGAAGATGTTTGACAATCTTGCATTGACAATATTCAGCAATGATTAAACCCTAAAGTTATAATCTATCTATCTAATACCTTTACACGAGAAATTTTGTATTATGTATATATATAATCTGAATCTCGGAAACGGCTCCAACGATTTTCATAAAATTTTGTATGCAGGGGATTTCGGGTGCGATAAATCGATCTAGCTAGGATTCATTTTAAAAAACGTCAAAAAAAAATTAGAGCAAAGCTCGGTCATCCAAGTACTTTTAAATAAAGTTCCAATCTATTCACTGATAGCATAATCAGTAAAACTTTGTTTTTATTAATCAATAATCACCAGTGATCGGAGTCGGTAGATCGATTATTGGTACTTGTATCATAAATGTTCACAGAAGATGTTAACATGGATAAGTCATTTTTCCGGAAAGTAATTCCGGTATTTCCGGATCCAATTAAATATTGTAAATGTTGGTAGTGATATTATTACTACTCAATTCATTTAAAGAAAGGTACCACCGGCTAGTGCACCACCCATGTTCCTTTGCTCTCATTGGTCGTTGGGTTGTGTCAAATCGTGACTGAGTAACGTTAAAAAAAAATATGAACTGTATAATAATGCTCATTTTAATACAATTCCTACCTAAGTTCCGGTTTTTTTTAATAATCAACCAATTCTGAAAATCCGGAGGAATTTCCATATTAATACATACATTTCGGATCAATGACCCCAATTCAATCTAGCTACTCCGATCTATGATAATCACGCATAAATCTTGTATCAATCAATAACTTAGAGGCCTAGCATCAATACAAAACAAGTACTTATTGTATAAGACAAAATCTTCTGAAGCGTCACATTTCCGAAATAGGAGCTATCAAAGTTGTGCTGATGGCGAAGATAGTAAAATTTGTTGATTATTATATCTCGGAAACGTGACGCTTTGGAATCCAAAACGTGCATGTTTGTATTGATAATAGCTACCTATAGGCGCTACCTCGAAACCTCGCACGACGAAAGTGATGAATACTTTTGAAACGCAAAAAAAGAAGAGAGATGGTTATAATGTGCGTGCGCTCGGAATAAAACGACGTATGTGCCAAAAAGAATTTACTTCTTTTTTAACAAAATAAATTAATTAAATTTAAAACTACTTTTAGTAAACTACTAAACTTTGATATGATAATTCTGTATGTTTAAAAGTAAATTCTATTGAATAACTTTGCATTTTAATTGTATGGAGAAAAAAATAATTGACTCGTGTATTCCTTTTTCATGATACTAGACCAAAGAGTCAAAAAACATATACCAAAATGTTAAATCCCTATTCCACATACTTAACAAGTTACACGAAATAGAAAAACCACACAAATATGGATTTACCGAGTTGTAATCATTAAAGTCATCAATACAACCGTCTAAGTTCATTTAATTTATAACTTTTTTGTGTAATAGTTATGAATTTATGTACAACATTTATTGTTCTTAAATGGAATGAAACAAATGATATTTAATTGAAGTGTATTGATCATTTCAATGATTATAATTCTGTAACGACTTACGTGTTACGGTCACCAATAATACTTTGTTCGACATCCAACCTGACACTGACCTACAAATTGCGAAAAACTTAAGAAAATATGAATTTCACAGGCTTCCCTGGCGCTTCCACCTTAAGATTTTTTTTTCACTAAAATTATAACCACAAAGGCGTTTCAGTACCATCAGACACACGTACGAATATAGCTACGCTGCTAAAAACTGCGCAGCTTTTGATCTCTACCCACTCAATACCGGGTCACGACCTTCCGGGAACGCTCCGGACGAGCATTCCGGAAATTCCCGGTTAGTTTTATTTTTATACCAGACCATGCCCGGATGGAGCTGTGAGGGACGGCCCGGGGATCTGTCCTGAACTCTTGACCCTGACATGATGTGCGAATACTGGATGGACCCTCCCATCTCTTACCAGGGCTGCGGGACTGTTCAAAAGAGATACCGTGGAACTGGAACACAAAGGGCAAGGAAGGAACATGGATGGGTTTTATTCAGTACAAGTCTGACACTGTTCCGCTCCACCCAGAGCGGGAGGAGTCATTTGATGATTTCCTATCCGAAAAAAAAACCTCCATTTACAATTATATCGATCGATTACATTCTGGGGTAGCCTAAAATGACCTAAAAAGCATGGGCCCTCATGTACACATACCTATCATTTTTTTTTCTTACAGTATCATTTGTATTCATTAAACATTATTATTTAGAGGCGATGAATATCGACTGGTCGGCGTAAATCGAGCATAGTCTAACTGCTCCCCTAAGACCAATATTTCAGCGCGACCTCTCTGATTATTTCCTACTTCAATCTACATGCATCACTATTTTAAGGTCTGGTACAGACGTCAGCATATCAAGCTACTACCAGCTGTCAAATTTCTGTCTTAGATTTTCAACTTTATCACTGAAGCATTAGTTTTAAGGTTGATTGGGAAAATTTGACAGTTTCGGGTAGCTTGATGTGCTGGCGTCTGTTCATTTCCAGTCACATACACATTTTCAAATAATTCTTCGTACTCAACATGCAATGTATACTGACTAATAATAACATTATGCTCGTTTTATTTCTCTAGCCTTGAAACACGTTGGATCCTTTGCCAAAATTCGTATGAGAAGTTGGCATTGGCAGTAGGTAATGCATTTACGAAATACTGAATTGTAGTATTTATCAGTGCGATAACGATATGTCAGGGATAGATATAATATCGAAATTATTACTTTGAAAGAGATTTTATCAATATTTCACTGAACGCCACCTACGGATCCACCTCATTCTGTTCATTCTTATTTGCATCTAGATTATTATACTTACTAAGTAGGTACCCATATTTAAAGGAAACTGAGTTATGTTTAACGTAAGTGTGTCTATGGGTAGACTGACTTTCAAAACTTTTTCTCCCTATACGAGTCTTTAACACAATTAATAAATCTATAGTAAGAGTTCCAGGAAATACACTCGAAGCCAAGATTATTTTGAAAACATGGCTTCAGGACCTGACCTACGATCAAACAGAAAATATCTTGTGCCCCTTGAAGTGAGAAGCACTTAACGCAAATACACTCAGATAGTCGACCTTCCGGGTCCCTTCACTCACATACATACATACACACACTCGCACAAACACTACACTCTTGCACCCTTCCACTTAATAATCTCATAATGTTTACTGATGTTTGTTACTGTTTTATGCATGTCCACCAATTCTATAAATTTAATTTTAATTTAATGATTGTTATTATTATTTTATTTTAATTTCTGAATAATTTTATAACCACTATTCTCATAATGAATTATAACTTGTGTCTTGCTGTGCTGTGTCACACTGAACGTTTTAATACAATCTGCCTCTACTGCTGATATTGGGCCACCAAGATACAGGCTGTGCCAAGTTTGGGGCCCACGGCTACTTCTACATTTGTATTCTCTTGCTTATGTATCTTGACTTTTGCTATCTATGTTTGTATGTAAACTAACTTGTGTGGGTCAATAAATTTAATTTAATTTAATTTAAAACCAGTTGAACACTCCTAGTGCTGAAACCTCGAATCCGCCATGTTCTCCGTTCGTTCGTTGTACACACGGTGACATGTCAAGCTAATCATTTACAGTACAACATGTACTTGCTTTGTATAGATTTCCCGTTCAATGATAGATCTGCTTTTACTTGTTTTGTATAGGTTGATTGGTCGTCTTGTGTACCTGGCGGTCTACTGTATGAAGCCTACAATCGTTGACCAGTAGTGGTTGACATTAGTTGGCAGCTCTGTAGGCCGTTGGCCTAACCCCTGACCCTTATCATAGATAATAGTTTTGTTTTCTATGTTTTTTTCACAAAGTGACCTACCCCAATAACATAATAATCTATTTCTAACACAACTGTTACGGAAGATACCACTTGAAATTGTAACGAGATATCTGTTACAATAACTATTGTTATCACGCAACTAAGGCGTTATATACCTATATCTATGTATTACTATCGCACAATATGTATTCTGTTGCCGGTGATAACGACAAGGAAGAAAACAGCTGAAATAATAAAATACAGTTAAGGGGCTGCGCAAACGTAGACACTTTTTGTTACCGACACGTCACACCATCACAGGAAAGTAGTTGCTGTGTCTCCGGTGGCGGCGATCGGACGCACAGCTCAGTATAATTGTAAGGAGTTGCTTGTGTCTTCAACTGACAACTTTTAATTTCCAGTTACCGACACCGAACACTTTTTGATTGTCAACGTGTGTGTGAAGTGGAAGCTACTGGACACAACAAATACATTATACGTTTACGTCTGCGCAGAGAGTGGCTGATTTCATACTGGTTCTATAGAAATCAAATATTATCATAATAATATATTCATTGGTAGCTTGTATCCGACACAAGACACAAAAGTGTCCACGTTTGTGCAGCGCCTAAATGTTTAACAAAACACTTCATTCGATAACATTTTAATGTAGTTGTAGTCCAACGTAATTGGCTCAAATAGTCGTAATTTATTGTTAGGTTAGGTTAGGTTAATCCGTCCTACATTATTTACAAGCTACAAATCTATAATAGTAATAAAAATATGTACAAGTATCAAAAGGGTTACAGGGCGTCAAAAAATTCGTCCACATCGCTGTCAACAGGAAAAGTACCCAGAAGGCTGGCAGCATTACCACGTTGGATGGCAATGCTGATTCTTTGGCTAAAAAATAGGCCCGCCCTCTGGTCACGTGTAGAGTCGACCAACCGCTTGGAGATTTCCCGAAATACTAAGTGGGCACTCGGACCCCATGGCCCTAGTGTTTCAAAACCAAACGGCTCAAACACATAACTACCAATTAAATTATTGTATCTGCGCCGTTTGAGGTTTCAGAACCTGCAGCAGCCGCCCCAGCGCAGTCAACTGTGCTAGGAAGATGGGATGGCGCAAGGGTGTCGACGCAATTTGTGTCCCACCCCAAAAGCCTACCCAACTTCCATGGCATTATGGCCATACCATCTGGTCTCTTCCCATCGACGCGTGCCAAGCCAGTGGGATCTAATTCTAACACAGCTGGCACACCGGCGGTGGCAAGAGCACGACGAATGAGATCATTAATGCTAGCGTGCCGCGCAATATGACCTGCACTCTTACTACAAGAAAGGCCATGGTGTCCGAGGCAGTCGACTGCTTCACCACATTGACAGCGATGTGGAGCCCCACAAGGAGCGCCCAATCGCAAACATGTAGCGAGCCAGAAAGTTGTGTCACCTAGCATAGTGCCTATATTAGCCTGAAGCCAGAGGTCCGACTCGCACTCACCCACAGCCAGCAGGCGGGCACGCTCAGCAGTATTGGTAGACCTATTCATTAATTTATTCCGTACCAACCTGCAGAGCGGCTCATCCCACTGTCTCTGGGAAAACGGGTTCTCGGGCCGATCCTTATCTGGGCAAGCCACTTTCCAGGCGTTCTCGGCGTCGGTCAAGCACGGCACTTCCGAGACAACCAGGGAGAGAGTTAAAATGTTCCTGCTTAGCTTTTCAGTGCTGTGGACAGAGGTCAGGAACGCCGGTAAGCTTACACTAGAAATTTTGCGGACGCCGAGGCCACTAAAACGAATTGGTAGGGTGGCTTGCAGCCACGTTCGGTCGTCCAGGGCCACATTAAGAATGGATGTTAATGTGTTGCGAATAATTTGGTCAATTTTGTCCAAAAGTTCTGGTTTCGTCCAAAGAGGAGAAGAACGGAGAAAATACATAAAATTTGGACCAAAACAGCAATATCTGATAAGGGTGAAAGCCGAATGTAAATTAATTTTGGAGAGTCTATCCGAAATATCATTAAAGTGTTTGATTTTGTTGTCGATGAAAGAAGAAAAACTTTCTTCTAAACCTAGGAGGTGCAGAGAACTTTGTTCTAAAATTTTGATTGCATTAAATTTATCTATAGTCGATTGTCTGTCGGTAACGTAAGAGAGGTAAATTTCGCACTTTGAGGGGTTAAGGTCCAGGCCGATAGATTTAAATTGCGGTTTGAGGAGTTGTAAGTCATTCAACTTACGAACAGTAAGTCGTGGGTTCGAACCCAGACAGGCGCATTACTTTGTGTAATTTATTTCATCACCACTGCTCTCAAAAACGGTGAAGGAAAACATCGTGAGGAAACCGGCATGTCCTAGAACCAAAAATTCGAAGACATGTGACATCTACCAATCCGCACTGGGCCCGCGTGGTGGATTATAGCCCATTCCCTCTCATAGAGAGGAGGCCTGTGTCCCAGCAGTGGGAACATTATCGGCTGATGATGATGATGATGATGATGATGAAGTCATTCAAAACGGTATCAACATCACCTCCTAGCGTACCATCATCTAAGTACCACACGTTAAATTTTGAATTTAGTTGTTGGGATGAATAGCCAAACTGAAAATGACAGGCCCGAGAGGGTCACCTTGTTGGCATCCAACTACAGATTCCAAAACGTTGTCCTTGTAGAGTAATTTTGAAGGGTGCCTATAGCATTGCCACATTAAACCATAAATTTCGGGTAGTTCTTTTTTGTTGAGTTGAAAGCATTTTTGACGTCAACCTTGAGGATGAGCTCACCTTTCTTTGAATTTAGAAAAGACGATAAGGCATGTACGGCTGCCTCACAGCCCCCTCTGGAACCAAAACCAAGTTGAAGGGGCTGGAACTTAGTTGCAAGCGATTCGCTGTATAGCTTGCAACATATTTTGGCATCCATACGTCTGTAGGTGCAACCGACGGCAATGGGACGAACGCCGCCGTCCTTCTTGCGCAGGGCACACAGGTTAGCCCCATACAAGACATCGACGATGGCATCGCTCACACCGCCGGAGAGCATTAAGTTGATCAGAACTATTGGTTGTTAGATGTTCGTTAGGTTAGATAAATCTAAATATAAAATCTAATAGTGATATTTTAAATACGATTAACATTATGAACAGAATCAAACCTAGGGCTTAGGTACAGACGCTAGCAAGTCAAGCTACCCGAAACTGTCAGATTTTCCCAATCAACCTTGAACCTATGCTAGCCTGAATTCAGCATTAAAGTCGAAAATCTATTAAAGAAATCTGACAGATTGTAGTAGCTTGATGTGCTGGTGTACCTATGGATACATTTAATTTACCTACTGTATTTTACGAGCTGCCAATTATTGCAATCAACGAATTACTCAATGCAAACTGTAGTTGCATCAGTCCTTACTTGATTTTGTTTGAAATGAAAGTACCTACTGTTTTGATTTTTCAATCGTCCGATAACTTTTCTCTATAAAATGAATATTGCGATTTGACTGACTAGCCATCATATTTATTTCAGCCTTAAAAACATTTCTAATTCTTTGTTTTTATACTAAACTTAACTAGCTGTGTGTTGCAATGACTTTTTTTTCAGAAACCTCTCCTGACCTATGCAGAATAATGTGCAAACCACAGAACAACACCACCTGCTACAATCGTACTACTCTTGCATGTTAGCAGAAAAATCCTCGATGGAGCGAAGTATGTTTCAATACTTTCAATCTCGGATTTGCTAAGAAAGACCGTAAAATTAGTCCACGTGTGAGCAGCACAAAATACGTATTTACTACTACTTTCATAAAGTAACGTAACGCCAGATGTACGTACCGAGGTACATACGTAGGCTTATCGGTCACACAGAGACGTAAATGCAATAAAAAGAACATTAGAGTTATATCACGAGCCAAGCCACGCAAACTGTGCGCGTCACCAAACATCAAACATCATTGATGTATGTACTTCCTGCTTACGTGCAACCAAATAATTCAGCAATCAAGCTCGAATGTTCAAGATTATCTACCAATCGTCGTTTTTTTTTATAATTTAGTTTTATTGTTTTTCCTGTGTCATCATTTGCCTTGCCTTTCCAAACTCGTATGTTGGGGTCGGCTTCCAGTCTTACCGGATGCAGCTGAATGGGAGTGATAAGAAACTTCATGCGAATTGAGAATTTATGCGCCTCTGTCCTTGTGGAGCAGGACCGGCATTAAGCCAAGCATTTTTATCAGCGATATAATCGTCCAACTTGTTTGCTTGATTAAAATATTATGCATTTTGTTTTTTTTTCCATAAATTATTTGCTGTGAACCAATTATGGACTTGAAGTAGGGCATTATTCAAATCATCTAGATTTTGGGCCCGTCTATTTATCTTAAAAATTAGAGAAGTGTCATCAACAAAAATAACACCATATTTTGAGGTTGGTTTTTGAATAAATAGGGTCATTAATAACATAAAACACACTTTTTTTACATCGATTTTTATTTCGTGATACGGTGCACGTTCATAGAAACCTTTAGGGGTCTTTGGAGTTTGATCATGCTGTCTAATGTTAGCTTATGTTGCTAACCAAAATTGTAAAAAAAATAATAATAATAAAAACTTTATTGACAAATGGTTGCACAGACATCAGTGTAGCCCTAGCTCTTCTTCTTCTTCTTCTTCTTTTAGTTGTAATAACAACTGATCAAATTACTTTTTTCTCAATTAAACTAAGCCTCAGCAGATATTTTCAATCCAATTTTTGTTTAGTTATAGTAATGTTTTGTATCCTTGTTATTGATGAAAAAGTACCTACGAGTAGTTACATAAAAATATAGGTAATATTGCATATGGGAGCTACATATGCGCCAACAAACTGCTTTACACCTGATTTGCACCTTTTTGTCGACGTTTTTATAAGTGCCCATCTGGGCCTATGTGAAATAAAATATTTTGATTTTGATTACAGTTTTGGAGAAGTAACATTTTTTTGTAATGCTTGGGAGTTGGGACGGATATGTTACCACGAATAAACGCATTTTCATGTTTTTTTTCACTAGGTCGTGCAGGGTGCCGTTTGGGCTGACTGAAATTTACGGACTGCTTATCAAAAGAGTACCTAGTTACCTTTTTGTGTCTGCGGAGCAATATGTTTTAAACGGAAGAAAAGAAAAGTAGATTTATCAACATTTACTTTGTAACCCAAAGTTATGTTGAAAAACGATTTGAATTTCATTTTAGCGTAAAACCGACGTGTTGAGTTGTCAGACCAGAAATTCTACAAGGCCGTTGTTGTAGTTACCGATGCAAATACCTGTTATTTAGTTTGCTAAAACAGACTCGACTCTCGACTACTGCTAATTACTGAACCTGTTTGTTGGTATGGCAATCCAAAGCAAAACCATTGGTTAGTCAGTTCGCGCCAACTGTTGCTACGTAACTATGGTTTGAACGTAGCGCGTCACCGTTCGCGTCGTCGCAACGCGTTGTTTAGAGGAGGATGGGACTACTTTTCCCCATCTGGCGTAGGGACAAATGGGAGCAAGTCATCGTTTTGTCTAACTTGAATTATCTTAACCGCGATTTAATAAATTGTGGTTTTGAGCCAAGTCCACTGAGACCTTTATCGCAGGAAACAAGTTTATCATTTAAATAAGATACATTTAATAAGATACAAAGTCCCACCCGAAAAAAAAATGGTTGCTTCGGTATAACTTACTATGACTGAATATTTTACTGGATCTAGTCATGTACAAAGATTATTAAAAAAAATTGTATGTTTTGTTATCGGACAACACTTGGACACTTTTAACATAATACAAGATAATATCAATACACAAATACCGTCTTCTGTATAAATATTTTGTTTTCAATCTACCGACTATGATTTCACTTTAGTTCCTTAGATAATCTGTGAGTTACTTCTGTCAAGTTTTTGAAACATTTCAACTCAGTCTTGGAAAGCTTTTAGTATTAATTATTTTAGGTACTTGTCTATTCTCTGAAGTACCTTTTTTATTATTTCATATCTCAGACCGGATAATGGACGTGAAATCATTAATTACTCGTAGCTCATCTGACTTCGTGGAATCACCTTTTAGTTTTCTGAAGGTAAGTAATTAAAATAAATTAATTATTATCTTACCGTTGTTTAGTTAAAATTTTTAATAAGCAAGATATTTTTAGACGCATGGGTCGTCATGGTCCTAAAATTGTACAATTTTTGTAGGTAAAATTTTTTCGTCCAATTATTTTTTTTGTTCTATTTGGGTATGTGACTAAATGACTCATTATTGTTTCAATCAACCAATTCAGTACAATCACTGTTATCTCTCTCTGAGCCTACCTATCTCGAAAGATCGAAGCGTCTGGAAATGAATTCCAGTCCCTCTTGGTTTTTTTCTTGATAAAACTATGGATGGAAAAGCCGGACTCATTGCGTTTGCAGCGCTTAAACGAAACTTTTTTTTCAATCGTTGAGGGATCTCATTTCTTTCTCTGTAAATCTTGTTTTCAGGGTCTATTCAATGAAAATAGTGGTTCTCTACGAGGAAATGTCAAGCAAGGTAATCAAATCATTGTTACAAAATTTAATAACTTAATTTAAATACATCCAATGGGTACAAAGTTATTTAATTTCAACTAATTTACAAGCACGGATTTCAATTTAAATAAAATTTTATGGACAGCGTAAGTACGACACTTATTGATAACGTATTGTCGTCCGGTGAAAACGTACAATAGTATCTATAGGTATGTTTAATCAACGTGTTTGTCTTGCAGATGCTTTAGAAGCTGTCAAACTGGATCCAGCCGTACTAGAAGCGCAGGTGACGGTGCATTCCAAGGACAAAGCTATTGATACCGCGAATCCGAATACACGTTCCGAAGTATTGATTGAGAATAAGAAAGGTGAGTACACACTGCAAATACGTTATGTATGCACCTAAGAATACGCACGACAGTATTTACTGTTATTTAGTTGTGTGCGTAATCTT
This sequence comes from Lycophotia porphyrea, assembly GCA_950005105.1. Lineage (NCBI taxonomy): Eukaryota > Metazoa > Arthropoda > Insecta > Lepidoptera > Noctuidae > Lycophotia > Lycophotia porphyrea. The sequence goes on from OX465396.1 coordinate 8,072,429, forward strand.
TTGAACAAAAGACTCACTTAGAACCGCGATGTCAAAGATCTGACCAATCAGCACAGGTCGCAGTGGTGAAAAAGTGATTGCGGAGTATGCACACTTATCTTATGTGCCTTTTGTCGATTGAAAATTCTTTGTTGCTACGTCGCGAATGAAATGCCTGCGACTTTTATCGCGTTGCTAGGCAGTTTATATTTTATATCACTAAAGTTTCTCGTGATCGTTTTTACTCCGTCAGTATTACTATGATATATTTTCGACGTTTGACAGAATAAATAAACGTTAGTGCCAAAGATTTTGCAAACTACTTAAGTAATACTTAATGCATGAAATTACGAAAGGTCTTGTTTAATATTCACGCGCGATAACGTTTGAAACAAACAAGCAGTGACACGACGCGGTTGTTTTTATGAGTTTTATTAGATAACTAGCAGCGCTCCGCGGTTTCACCCGCGTAGTACCCGTTCCCGTGAGAATACGGGATAAAATATAGCTTATGTTATTTCCTGATAATGTAGTTTTCCATTAGTGAAAGAATTTTTGAAATTTGTTCTGTAGTTTTTGACTTAAATAGTAACAAACAAACAAACCAACAAACAAAAAATCAAATCTTTCCTCTTTATAATATTAGTTTAGGTATGGTAAAAGAGTTGATTTCAAGGAAAATTATTTGTCCTGTACCTACCTCCTCGGGACTTAAGATTTTTATGCAGAAAAAAAGGACCTGTAGATGGTTGTGTAGTAAAGTGTTCCTAGTGTATTCTTACCGCCTAGCATTTTAGTCTAACCCGCAACCCGCCTCAGCTTCGCACGGGTACCAGAGCCGGCGTGATTTTTTCCGATATCTTAAACAGTTTATCAGTATATTTCAGTTAACTTACACAAAATTATAATGAACACGCCTAACCTTCCTTATGAATCACTCCATCCATTGGTGAACCGTATGAAATTCTGACCGGTAGTGTTGGAGTTTATCGCTTTCAGATAGACAGACAGACGCGGCGGGGGGATTTTGTTTTATAATATGTAGTGGTAAAGTTACGTATCATTAAGAGGGCTATTGCAAAATAAAAGAATTCAGTTTATGTAAATTAGACGGTGTGCGGCAGCGGATGCTCACGTGTGCGTCTAGCGAAGTACGATACGCACACATGCAAACAGCTATGCCTCGGATACCAGGAACAAACCAACATGACCAACTCAACCAAGCTAAGGACCGCCCGCGCCCGTTCCGAGATTTATATTGATTTTTATCATTGCTTAAAACAATTGTTTAAAAATATTATTTTACTTTATATGGACTAATTATTTTTTTCCAGGAAGGTAAGTTAGTTATTAAATACTTTTTGTTTGAATTTGGATTGTATATATGAATATACAATTAAATATGAAAATTCAAACAAAAAGTAAAAAAATTACAAAAAAAAAAAAATTATCTATGAAGATAAAAAATATAATTTCGGACGAAAAATTGACAATTACTCTGTTTTACGGAATTATTTTTGGTGTATTACTGTATAAAACATAATAAATATACTATTTACAATTTTAAAATAATGCTTAAAAACCGGAAGATTATAATAAATATAAAAAGTTAAAAAATATCAATAATTTAACCTTATTAACTTATCTTTTATACAAAATTTATAAATATAATTAATTACACCTAAAATGTACGTAAACATGAGAATGAATAAAGTTATATCAATCAAAATGGTTAATAAAGCAAGAAAACAGGAAAGTTCATAAAACAATCAATTTATTTTTCTAAAATTGCCTCGTTCGTACTCTTTGCTGTTACGAGTAAAGTCGGATGTAGGGTATTAGCAGAAAACAATAATAAAATACTTGATAGTAACTAACTTACCTACCCACATTTTATACTGAGCACATAAATTATTTATTAATTTAAAATATCTGCCTTGTATACTCACAACATTGGAAGGGACTAACATCTAAGACAGGCTCGGCCTAGTTTAGACGTTAAGGTAGCCATACACGCTAGGGTGTACCTGACAGGCTTGCCTGTACAGTTGAACTGTACAGGTAAACCGCAGTGTGTATGTTGCAAAACTGTGCAGGCTCCGGGTACATAAGCGCTCCGGTTTACCTGTACAGTTCAACTGTACAGGCAAACCTGTCAGGTACACCCTAGCGTGTATGGCTACCTTTAGGGTTAATTGATCTTTTTACTTAATGTACTTGTGATAATATTGTGATAAGTGTAAAATGTATTTACTCTTTTTTCAATAAAGATTTTAGAAGATTAGGAGAAGATTTTTTTTAAAAATACATTAAAAATTGAATTTATTGAGCTTTCCAAAGAACAAAATTCAGTTGCACCATGGACAGTTTTATATATTATTATATCGTTTATGTAACAAAGCATCAAAAGATACCCTTTGGGCATCTTTTCGTAGAATGTTATAATGAAACGTCCTTTGCAGAGACAAGGTTTTTACTCACAATAAATAGAAATAAAAATATAATAATAGAAATAGAATTATTTATTTAGAAAAGGTACTCCCAAGGTACTCTCGAGCGAAATAACACTACTTTACAGGGTTTTTGGTCATGATATGAAAACCATGTGTTTGCACAGAGGATTTAATGCTTAATGAGATTCTGAAGTTAGAAAAAAATTAGAACGTTAAGTTTTCAAAATATTTAATTTTTTTTTTTTGTTAATTATAACATCACAAATTTTGCGCTGTTTTTAATTTTGATTTGTATCAGCATCTCTTAAATTGGACCAACAGTAATCAGCTAACTTTTTTTTATCCCAGAAATCTTGGTACTGTTCCCCAAAACTCTTAGAATTATGGTGAAAATGAACATCATGTTTATCGTTCAAGTTTCCCAAATTTTCTAGTGAAAATCTTTGGTGTGAGTGTGGAAAATGATCTATTAAAGACATGTTGAGTGAGACCCAGCTATTCGTCACTCTTCAATTCAGATCCTTCGAAATCGTAGATACATCTGGCTCGAAATAGGATCTTAGCTTCTGTCTCCAAATCTGTGTTTTGCTTCATTTTATTGGCTGAAATTAAAAACAGCGCAAAATTTGTGATGTTATAAACATCACAAATTTTGCGCTGTTTTTAATTTTGATTTGTATCAGCATCTCTTAAATTGGACCAACAGTAATCAGCTAACTTTTTTTTATCCCAGAAATCTTGGTACTGTTCCCCAAAACTCTTAGAATTATGGTGAAAATGAACATCATGTTTATCGTTCAAGTTTCCCAAATTTTCTAGTGAAAATCTTTGGTGTGAGTGTGGAAAATGATCTATTAAAGACATGTTGAGTGAGACCCAGCTATTCGTCACTCTTCAATTCAGATCCTTCGAAATCGTAGATACATCTGGCTCGAAATAGGATCTTAGCTTCTGTCTCCAAATCTGTGTTTTGCTTCATTTTATTGGCTGAAACTACTAGGCAACATCGGTGAAGGCTGCATTCTTATAGAATGTAGCATAGGTTTTTGACCCGAGTGATCATTATATCATCATTATATTATATGTAACACCACTTGTTCTTGTTTTTGTTGTTGTTGTGTTTACAAGAACAAGTGGTGTAAAGCTACGTATTTAGTAAGCATAAATAGCAGCTAGTTTTGTGATTTGTTAGGTCTTGCCACAAAATTGACATTCTTAATTGCACGTATTTTTTATTTCTTGCTACCAAATTTGTTAGTATACTTCCAAAATTTTCATATACTACTTGAGAAACCCTTTTTTATTAAAATTTTCTACCGAAATTTGAAAGTAAATAAAGTAGTACTATTTTTATACCTTATGTAACCGATCTGTTTTTAGGGTTCCGTATCCAAATGGTAAAACGGGACACTATTACTAAAACTCCGCTGTCCTCATGAACCGTGATAGCTAGACAGTTGAAATTTTCACAGATGATGTATTTCTGTTGCCGCTATAACAACAAATAATGAAAATATAAATTATTTAATAATTAAAGGGGGCTCCCATACAAGAAACGTGTTTTTTTTCGGTTTATGGTACGGAACCCTTCGTGCGCGACTCCGACTCGCACTTGGCTAGTTTTTTTTATTACATATTTTTCTTGCACAACGAAAATTTTTATGATCTAATTTACACTGTCTGGAGAATATTTTGAAACAAAATAGAATTACACGAAATGTTAGCTTTTAGAGTTTTAGGACAATTAATCGATCACTACGTAACCAGGTTTGAAGACAAAACTTCTTGTGCCAAACACCATGCCCTGGAGCTGCATAAGGGAGGCACTCGGGTATCACCTGGTGCAGACCTACCTTCGCTGTGTGGTCGGGGACTATCTGACGGAAAGGGCCGTCCTCTACCCTGGTCGCAACGGAGAGTGGAATCGGCGAGTGAAGTAGTGCGGTGTTCCACAAGGATCGGTTCTGGGGCTGCCCTTGTGGATTCGAACATCGGTTACGACTGGGTGCTGCGCACCGACCTCCCTAGTGGCGTCAGTGTGTTTTGCTACTTTGACGACACGCATGATCTCATGGCGACATGAAGAGAGCGACTATCGCAACCCCGTGCAGGGCACCCAACAATATTGTGGCGATAAGAGTACCCTCTTTGAGAAGAAGCTAGAGAGGCGCCACGGCACTCTCACCTTCCAACCTGACGCAAGTCCTCACCGGACACGGTTATTTCGGGAGGTTCCTGCGGTGAATCGGGCGGGATGAAACGCCCGGGGACCTATCGCGTCCGGCCCTGATTCAATCCATGGTCCGGAGCGAGAGGGAATGGGACGCCGTCACCTCCTTCTGCGGAGCAGTCATGCTAGCGAAGGAGGTGGCGGAACGTGAGCGGGAGAGAACGTCCCAGCCGCCGCGGGAGACGCCCCAGGCGTCGGGGGCCACGTGGTGGTTTCCGGCCACCGTAGGCGCAGACCTGTGGACGGTGAGTAGGGCTAGCTCGCCGTCCGTCCGTCTTATGACGACAGGCCGTGTTGACGACGCGTTCCAGTTCCACACGCGCCTCAAAGAGATGTCAGCAAACAGGGAGGGGCCCGCAAGGGCCGATGCCTGCCAGGGCTGCGGGACTGTTCGAAAGAGATACCGCGGCCCTGGAACACAAAGGGCAAGGAAGGAACATGGATGGGTTTTAGTCAGTACAAAATTAGAGAAGGTTATTTATATTCAACAACAAGTTTTTTACATTCTAAATAATTACCATTATTATTATCATTCTAGTTCATTTAGTTAATATTTATGAAAATGCGTTATTATCTTAACACGCTATATAATGTATAGCGTATATAATATATAGCGTATCAGTATAGGCATAGCATTTAGTATATATTATGTATTTTACTTACAAACATTAAGATACTATGTACTGTTAGTTAATATCTTAACGCTTAAATTCTTTAATTTTTTTCATTATGATCGTACATTTTAACCTTATGTAGTGACTCAGATATCAAACCTAGAGGAATGACGTCATAATAAAAAATGTTTAGGTAGTCATGTACTATCATAATATGTATATACTTTTCTTTGGCCAGCTACTTTGGATTTTGGTCCAAAAAAGTATGAAGCTTGTCAGGTCTCCTTTAAGATGATTAAGGCTTTAGTAGAATACATAGCTATTAACCACTCCACTAGCCAGTCTAGTTCACGCATTGGTGGTAATGACCCCGACGAGTATCCTGGTTCGCGAGTTTGACCTCAGCCAGACACATTAGCGCTATGACATTTTTGTGTTACAGCGCCATGCTGAGATGATGCGTTTTGGCCTCGTATAGAACCAATTTTTATTTTTTGTTGTTCTCTTTTTCTTTTATTGTTTTATTCTGTGCAAGTCTAATATCTACTTTTTCTTTCTTACTTTTCACACAGCAATGTGTAATTTATATCTGTACTAATTCTTTCAAACCGACGACACTCTATAATTCCAGACTGTACCTTTTATGGACTTAAATGAGTAACCAACACACTAAGAAACGTGCTAATTTATGCTTTTCTAATAAAAGTAGCTTTTAGATTATTTTCAGAAGATAGCATTAATACCCATTTCGAGATATTTTCAATATAAGTTTGCTAGAACATGAATAAGAAAGTTATGTTTTTTTTTGCACAAAATGTCTGATCAGGTTTCTTAGCAGCTTACAGTTTACCGAATTTTATTAGTCACGTTTCACTGTTATACCTACATTAAGTGGAATAAATACTTAAGTAAATAATTTACTGACCGGTGTTTGGAAATATGAAAAGAGGTTCTTCTCACCTTTTCAAGGATAAAATAAAGGTTAATGGTCTTTTTTTTTATTCCTTGAAAAGAAACTTGCGGATTCGTTCAAAGGCAATGTAGACAACGCTACAAGAGAAAGCTGGCATGATATTTTTTTAATCATTATTTTACAGAGGGAGTTCCCACGCCTCCAGCGCGTGTGCCAACGCCATCACAGAGTCCGAACGGTTTTAAAGACATGGTGTTGCAGCATGAAGCAGCACTGCTCTCCCTAACTCCACATCAACTGGAACTGCTTATGCAGTATGCTGACGTTTTACGTAGACAGAGGATGATCACCCAAAGATATTTGGTAAGATCTGAAAATTGAGTAGAAGGTACAAAACTATAATTTATACAGTTTATTGACCAAAGTCTAGTTAACCAGAGCTAGTCTGGTTAGAGCATTATTATATTGGCACCGGTTTTTAAACCTCAAGTTAACGCGAGCACTGGGTTTAATTGAAAAGAAAGCGGATTAAAATGTAGTCGTCAGGTTCTAATGAGACGCCAGGGCTGCGGGACTGTTAGAAAGAGATACGCGGCCCTGCAACACAAAGGGCAAGGAAGGAACATGGATGGGTTTTAGTCAGTACAAGTCTGACACTCCCTTCACTGCCCAGAGCGGACGAAGTCATTTGATGATTTCCCATCCGAAAAAAAAAGGTTCTAATGAGATTGCAAGAGTTATACAGGGTGTAAACAGACTGTTCACGAAGCCGTCAACCAAGCATTACGTACATCAAACTAAGTAACTTTACGCAAAAATTTGTCCTGGGAAACGACTTTTTTTTGGTCTGAAAAATCACGTTTTTCAGTAGAACTCTTGTCAACGCACTCAAAACACTGTGCTGATGGATGGATTGAATAGTAAGGGGGTCCTGGAGGTGTTTAAAGTAAAAATCTTACGAGTACATTAAAAACATGTATTTTAAAAAAACTTGTGAAGAAATTTGGAACTTTGACCCCCAATATCTCCGTAACTAGAAGGTTCCCAGGTATGATCTAGAACAAAAAAATGATTGCAATGACGGGGAGAACAAGTGCCTTTCGGCTTCGTTAAGAGTCTGTTTACACCCTTTATATGAAAATTGCATCATCTGTCGATGTAGAGGTTGAGTTAAATTTATCTGTTTTCCACACAGGAATGTGCATTTTGCAAGAATAACGGTAAGCCGTCATTTTGGTATAAGTCACACGCGCTTCGGGACGCTCGCGGTCGTGTGCGGTGTCCAGTTCTCCGCGGATTCCGTTGTCCCCGATGTGGCGCCACTGGCGACCAGGCCCACACCATCAAATACTGTCCTGACTTGCTCACAGGTTAGTACTTTTAACCATAGCTTGGGATAACCAACTGCTCGCCTTACCACTCATTTATATAAACATGTGCTTGAAGCTAAAAATACTTTGTTAATGCTATATTAAGGGGCATAGCCCATATTCAATAATGTTTATCGCCTTCTCACTTCATTCCCTTTAAAATGACAAGGCTAGGTAGAATTTAACGGTTATAGAAAAAAGCTAATGCGGTCTACAAATTTTTACTAACGTAGGAATATAAATAATGATTACGTGCGATTGCCTTACGTAGTCTGTTGCCTAACTGGTATCTTGTAAAGTTAAAATTTTGAGAAAATAAGTGTTCACCCTTTATCCCCTCTTCGAGCAAGTTTTCAAGAATCTTCAAGTAAATGAAATAAGCCTATTGCTGTTTTACAATGATTACATTAAGATTTGTTACTAGCGATCGATTTTTCTAACAACAGCTTGTCCTTCGATAAAGACCTCCTACAAAGACCTGTCTGTAGCAATTCTGATCCATTCTGGACCGGCAACTCTTTTGAGATCATCTTCCCAGTGTTTCAATGGTCGGCTTTTACTTCTTTTACCAACCCTGGGGTACCACTCTGATATTAACAATTGTATGTGATATGATAATGAATAAAATATTATTCTAGTCCATTTCTCATTTCTCTCTCTCAGCATATGTCCTGCCTATTTCCATTTATAAAAGGGTTTTGCATACTTTATTCACATGTTAAATAAAAGATAAATTTTTAATTTTGTTTAATCTTATTTTATCTTTTTTACTCCGCTTCACTTCTCCTATTCCATTTTGACATACTATTATTTTGTTAGTTAGTTTATTTATGTTAAACATTTCAAAGTGCAGATGTTATGTATACGGGGTGGAAGTGACACCGATGCGAAAACGGTTACCAAGTCTTCAGTACATTATTCTGAGCCCCCACATAAAAAAATTACAACCGTAATTTAAAAAAAAAACCACTGTTCCATACATTTTGATCGTGTAGTGTAGGTATTGCACTTTTGTAGGAAACAGCTGATTTTATTTCATATACTCATCTACGTATTCTATTTTCTCCATGTTTAGAATGATGTTGTATATCTATGAAGCATTAGTCATAAATTTGGTTTTTGTTCTGTTCATTGAGAGTCCTGCTTTTACGCTATGATTTGCTAGTTGTAGAATTTGCTTTAGTTTTTTTGGACATTCTGAGAACAGTATTACATCGTCTGCGAAGAATCCTCATCATGTGGTTAATCTAGTCGTTCCTAACGGGATCAAAAACTGTATTTATAACTGTTGGACTGAGCAGGCGAGCTGACGAGGGTTTGATTGCTTAAAATTGGTGACTCAAGACCTATAATTATATCAATTATCCCATTTCCAAGACTTATGTCAAACGATTATGGACAACGTTTGGATCGCGCAATGTTATAATTTGACCATATGAAACAGATGAAAAAAAGATTCGTATAATTAGGACAATATAATAAATTACGGAACATTAAACATTATTGTACAGAGATAGACGTTGTACAAGCAGAACTAAGGACAGTAAAAAGACGAGGTCGAGGAACTCAGTTTACGAGTTCTGTGAATTAATGAATTTATAGCAAACTATAGCTTTTTGCTGGTGGTTTCGCCCGCGTAGATGCCAAAAAAGGAAATTATTGTATTGTATTTATTTATTTCTCAGTATATGGACGGAGTAAAAACACATGTCTAAAAGCCAAGCAAACATTTTACATTTAAACTTATTAATTGGTAACATTCTCAGAGCTGATGGTAATTTATTATGAATTTTAATTGTCATACAACTGGCATTTCTACTGTATAATTGTAATCTCTGAGCAGGTACTAATAAGTTCCCGGCATTTCTTTTGTTCAGTCTTTCGGAGACTTGTTTTGTTCATTTAGTAGAAATAAATGAGGGTATTTTTTTACAAATAGACAAACTTCAAAAATATACAGACATGGGAGTGGAAGAATTTTTCAAAAATTCTGAAAACCGCAAATATGTAGTTTAATAACAAAATACCTACAAGTTTATACGGAACCCTCGCCTCGGTGCGCGAATCCAACCCGCAGTTGGGCGGTTTCTTTTTGTTGTGTTTTTTTTCGTTCTTATTTTCTCCACTAGAAAATTGCATCCGCGCAAAGCCGGGGCGGGTAGCTAGTATGTTTATAAAAATATCTTTGTGGAAAAGTGATTGTTCGTGAGAGGAAAACTAAAGCAATTGCATGCTTCAATACAATAACAGACTTGTGTCACTTATGATAATGTTCGTAATGCTTTTACGTAATTATAGGTTTACATCTAGATTGTTTTAACGCAATCTTATCACAATGCCTCGTAATTTTAATAGAAACAACCCATTATACGTGAATCTAATAACATTTATTTATACTTTCTGTTTCAGACTCGCAAAGCAGCTGCTCTGGAAAGTCTTCACTGTAAATATTGCTAACATTTCAAAATAAACTTTAAGAAAAGAACACCTTGTTTTCACACCTTTTTTGAATTATTCTTATACACACGGCGACAAATTAAGCTATACATTTCCAGCACAATGTTTTGAGTGCGTTACATTGAGTCCTACTGCAAAACGTGATTTTTCACCCCAAAAAAAAGTCGTTTCCCAGCACTAACTTTTGCGTAAAGTTACTTAGTTTGATGTACATAATGCTTGGTTGACGGCTTCGTGAAGAGTCTGTTTACACCCTGTATAGATTTACCTTACCGGTAATCCACTTATATGCTGATTTGTATAGCTTGATTGGTCGCTATGTGTACATCACATGGAGGCGATTTAGTCTATTGCATCCAACATTTCCAATTCGTGACAAAATGACAATACTTACAGCACTATGAAAAATGAATTTCAAAAAACAATCTTCAGATTAGCGGGTAGAATTACCCCGTATGTAAATAAATATTTTCAAGCGTAACTCGTATACCTATTTGGTCTTGTAGTCGCAAGCGTGACCGCTGAGCCTAAGGCCCTGGGTTTGATTCCCAGGCCGGGCAACATCTTATTGGGTTTTCCACCTGGAAATTTTTGCCTACAGTCACGGAGTCTCGATTTGAGTCTGGTTGGGCAATAGGCTCGCCCCCTATTACATATTATTATAACTTACTGACTTAAACAAAACTGTCGAAATATGGGTGTACTACTCAGATACACCTCTGTCTAAGCCTTCGGGGATTACAGGCGTGATGTTATGTTATGTAGTGTTAACGGATAGAGTAGCATCACCAGAAACATAATTGGATGAGTAATTCCGTTTGATTTTTTTATGAGTGAAGATAAGGTAACTACTTTCATAAAGAAAATGGTCAATCAAAGACAATTAATAATGTCTGTTTAAAAAGGGAAGAAGGGTGGGATGTTAAATACTAAATGACTTTTGCTAAGAACGGTTAGAAGCATAAGTAAAATAACATTTCAGTTTTTTTTAATAGCAAGATATTTGATTAAATTCGGAAATGAAGTCTGAACGAACGAACTGAAGAACTCTTAACTGTTATGTTTTTGATGTGAATTGCTGGAAAGGCTGTTTATCGATCGATCTGTAAACGTGCCTCGGTGCCAGTGTTAGTGAACTTCTGTTGCTGACCGTACCTTGTGGCAAGTAGATACAAAACACCTATGAAAATTCTTGGAAATTAATCGTTTACCCTTAAAACAAATTCGCATTGTCAAATGACAGCACTGGAATTCTTTGACAGTTTTTTGACAAATTGGCGTGATGTGACAATTTGATAAAAAACTAATTCAAAAAATCAAAATCAAAGCATTTATTTCAAGTAAGCCAGTTACAGGCACTTTTGAATTGTTGACAAGATGGCAATGTAATGAAGCTACAGTCCCAGTCACAAGGCATAAAAACTGTGATAGTACTGTAGTTGCCCGACTACCTTCAAAAGATGGGACCATTACATATTTAAAGTATTAATTAATCCCATCAAAAATAAATGTGAAATGAGAGCTAAGTTCAATATTATTATACATATACCTTGGTGGTTGACTGCAACGACAAAAGAAGTGAGATCTTTAAGGGTGCCAAGTTCAATGGTCAGTCCTGAAATTTATTTATAACAACAAAATATTCTTCTGCGGTGGTGTGAAAAGAGAATGAAAAAAGAATCTCCAAAATCGAAGCACGACTTAAAGCTGATAATTAAGGAAAAATATTGCATAATTCAAATCTGCAAACCGTTTTTTGAGAGCTCTTGAGAATCAGAAGTTATTCATAGAAATACTATATTTGTTTTCATACAAAAAATTAATAAATGCTGTAATATCTTCTAAAATATTAAGTTTAGTGAAAAATGCAAATCAGTAAAAATGTCTTGTATTTTATAGTAGAATCCAAATATAATTATATTAGTTTTTTAAAGAATACGGTGTCGATTTTTATGAATCCCTAAGTCCATTGCGGCCTTGCGGCCCGATTCCAGCCCACTGCGCCGCCCGGCGCCCGTTCCGAATTTGCGTCCTAACACACTTATTATTACTCGTATCTATAGTCAAGTTAAAGTTATTACAAGTAAAGTGTAATAGACAAGAATTCGAACGAAGTAAGAACCGTCAAAGAAAGCAAAACTAAGAATTCTAACTTTTGTCAGTTCTAACTTCAAGCAATGACTAAAACTCTAAAACTACAGAATAAAAATCGTATATTATTATTATTTTTACCCAAGTAATCACTTCGACTTGTTTAGACATAGATACGGGTGTAAATGGCCTTTTAGTTACTTGCTTACAAGGGATAGCGATAGGGGTTTTGCCATAGCCGATAACCAAATTATCATCAATTACCTTTTTCTTTATACAGGCTGTGTTAAACGTAACAGGTGGTGAACCTGTCCCCTGCCTCACAGTCACAGTATAAATATAGTACAGTATTGTGACTCGGTCCTGTCCTTGAAATAACTACCTACAGCCGCGCGGTACGTACGCACGCGATAGGGCTGCCGTGCCTAGAGTGTTATAATTTCATCTACTTAGTTGAGTTTCTTTCTAGTTTTGTGATTGTTAATATTATATTTTTTACTAGTTCAATGCCCACGGCGTCGCCCGCGTGGAGTTCGCAATTTGCTTAAAATGAGTTTTCTTTTTGGTCAGGAGGAAACTCCATTTTTTTGTTTACCTGGTATCTCCAGTATTCCTACACCAAACTATGCCACTTTTGTATTTGTTCTCATGCTTCCATGTCTCAGATTATGGGAAAAAATGTATGGGCGGCACACCCACGTCCGCCACAGCTTACTACTTTTGTTTGGAAGGTATTGTATTGTTTTGAATAACGGGCTGGTGTCCGCAACTTCACGTCTAAGCGCGTATTTTGCGTGCGGGTGGGTAAATTTATTCGATCCACCCCAACTCCCGGAGAAAGGCCATCAACGCCTTGATGTTGCTGAAAATCTCGCGTAGGGTACCTTTTTTTTTTTTTTTGAAGAAGGGAGTGTCAGACTTGTACTGACTAAAACCCATCCATGTTCCTTCCTTGCCCTTTGTGTTCCAGGGCCGCGGTATCTCTTTCGAACAGCCCGCAGCCCTGGCAGGCATCGGCCCTTGCGGGCCCCTCCCTATTTGCTGACATCTCTTTGAGGCGCGCGTGGAACACGAACGCGCCGCCAACACGGCCTGTCGTCAAAAGACGGACGGACGGCGAGCTAGCCCATTACTCTCCGTCCACAGGTCCGCGTCTACGGTGGCCGGAAGCCACCACGTGACCCCCGACGCCCGAGGCGTCTCCCGCGGCGGCTGGGACGAGAGGTTCTCTCCCTCTCTCGCTCCGCCACCTCCTTCGCTAGCATGACTGCTTCGCATAAGGAGGTGACGGCGTCCCATTCCCTTTCGCTCCGGACCATGGACTGGACCAGGGCCGGACGCGATAGGTCGCCGCCGCCGATCGCCGCTACGAGGACACGGCGGTGCTCCGCCCAAGCGGGGCAGACCTCTACCGTGTGCTCCACCGTATCCTCTGGGCGGCCCTCACAGTGGTAACACCCGGGCGTTTCCTCCCGCCCGATTCAGTGCAGGAACCTCCTGAAACAACCGTGTCCGGTGAGGACCTGCGTCAGGCGGAAGGTGAGGGTGCCGTGGCCCCTCTCCAGCCACTCCTCAAAGAGGGGACTTATCGCCACTATTGTGGCGTGCCCTGCACGGGGTTGCGATAGTCGCTCTCTCCATGTCGCCATGAGATCGCGCCGGAAGTCTGTCCGCAGTGCGACAATTTGCCGCGGCAGCGGAGTTTCCCCCCGGCGTAGTGCCTCTGCGCGCCACTCATGCAGGCGCGCGAGGACTATCGCCTCCAGATCCCATGGCGGCAATCCAGCAAGGAGGCTCGCCGCCTCGCCGGAGATCGTGCGGTACCCCCGGACTAGCCTTACGGCTACCACCTTCTGGGGCGCGTTCAGGTAGTGGGCGGCTCGCCGCCTCAAGGAACGCGCCCACACCGGGGCCCTGTAAAGGGCCATGGACCGCACGACCCCCGCTTAGAGCCTCCGGCAGGAGGCGCTTGGACCCCCCAGGTTGGGCAGGAGCTGCCTGAAGGCAGCCCCGGTCCGTTCCAATTTGGGGGCCAAACGTCGGAAATGCTCCACGTAGTTCCACCGGCTATCGAGGACGAGCCCTAGGTATTTCAACGTCGACTCGACGCCGATGGGAACCCCTCCCGCCGTTACTATGGATCCCGACGGTGGCGCATTCCGAGGCCCATGAAAGCACATGGCCTCGGACTTGTGCAAAGCCACCTCGAGACCCAATTGCCGGATCCTCTCCCCGACTATCGCAACCCCGCGTGTCATAAGTTCGGCCGCCGCCTCGTACGACCTCCCCTGCGCCAGCACCAGCGTGTCGTCAGCGTAACAAACTACGCTGACGCCACCAGGGAGGTCGGCGCGCAGCACCCAGTCGTAACCGATGTTCCACAAGGGCGGCCCTAGGACCGATCCCTGTGGAACACCGCACGACATCTCTCGCCGGTTCCACTGGCCGTCGCGACCAGGGTAGATGACGGCCCTATCCGTTAGGTAGTCCCCGACAATACGACGGAGGTAGGTCGCCACCTGGTGATACCGGAGTGCCTCCCTAATGCAGCTCCAGGGTATGGAGTTGAAGGCATTGGCGATGTCAAGAGACACCGCCAAAACCACCCCACCCCGGGACACCGCATCCCCCGTCGTGAGGGCTCTCACGCGCATGATGGCGTCCACCGTCGAACGCCTCTTGCGGAAACCAAACTGGTGTTCCGCAAGATCCGGCCCAATCCCCGCAAGGTGCCCGGCGAGGCGGTTTGCAATTACTCTTTCAAAGAGCTTGCCCATCTCGTCGAGCAACACAATGGGCCGGTATGCGGACGGAGAGTCCGCAGGGCGCCCCGGCTTCCGAATGAGGACCAGTTTGCCCGTCTTCCAACGAAGCGGGAACTGGCCTCTCTCCAAGCATGCGCTTAAGAGTCCCTCCAGTCGGGGCCCGAGAGCCTCCGAGGCCAGGACCCAGGCAAGCCATCGGGTCCCGGGGCGGTATTTTTGGTCTTAAGCCTGCCTACCGCCACTCTCAGGTCTACCCCGGTCACTTCCGGAACGTCGTCGTCGTCCGTTGGGTGGTCCGCTTCTGGCATCGCAAGCGGCGGAGCCATAGGTGGGGGAGGGTGTTCCCCACGCGAGGGGAACAGAGCGCTCACCACGTCCTCCACCAGCTCAGGCCGGAGACTCTGCGTCAGCGGGGGGGCCCTGGTGCGGAGTTTGTCCCTCACCATTTTGTAAGGGCGCCCCCACGGATCTGCGTTCAGAGTCTCCAGCATCTCTTCGCGGGCCGCATCCTTGGCCCGCTGGACAGCCTCTAGGAGGGCGGTCTTCGCCACTCTGTATCCCTCATACAGCTCCGCCTCAATGGCTGCCGCATCCGGAGGGCGGATGCGGAGCCTGCGATGCCTGGCGTACAGGTGCCGCGCAGCGACGCACGCCTCGCGCAGAGACGTCAGCTCTCGCGACCACCAGTACACCTGACGCCGGGCGCTTTCTGGCCGAACTCGGGGCATTGCCACGTCGCATATATCGGACATGGCCTCCTGGAACCAACCCGCCTCATCGTTGATGTCGGCAGGCCTGACCGGTGATGTCACCCAGGCCTGCACTATCGAGGCTTCCAGGAGGAGCTCCCGGTCCAGCTGCTTCAGCGCCCATCGCGGACCACTCGGGGCCTGTAGGACCAGCGCGCTTGAGGTCTGGGCAGAGACATCGAACCGGATATACCGGTGGTCGGAGTATGTCTCCACCCCCTCCATGACGCGCCAGTCAACGACACGCGGTGACAGAGCGGGGCTAGCGAACGTGATGTCCACCACCGAATCACCCCGCATCCGCACACACGTGGGGACAGAACCCCGATTTAGGACGACTAGGCCTGTCTCCAGAGCCCAGTCCTCCACCATCCTAACCCGCACGTCGCGTCGTCGCGTTGCGTAGGGTACCTGGGTTACCGAAGTACTTTGCCCTGTATGTTGCAACCACTGGGCAGTGCAGAAGCACGTGGGCTGCTGTTTCGTCTTCCTCCATGTAGGCTCGGCACAGTGGGCTGTCTGTGACTTCTATGACAAAGAGGTGATTGTTAAACGAGCCGTTTGGAAGTTATCGTAACTATGTGTCCCTGTGCCAAAGCGCATCAAATTCGGTTCCAAGGTTCTCTATTTATTTCAAGTCGAAACAAACTTAACCTAACAACTTTTTTTTTGTCCGCCACAGCTTAGACTACTTTTGTTTGAAAGTTATCACAGCCACGTGTCTCGTTAATTAATTTAGTTTAATTTGATTATAATCAATGATTATTAATTATTAAGAAATCTACAGCTTTAAAATAATCAACATTCCTAGTTACAAAAAGTGAAAACCGGTTGGGGATCGAACTCGCGACCGCGAACCATGGTTATTATTTTTGAAAACCTTATAGCATTCAATAAATTTAAATAAATACAAAAACTATATGTTCTGGCTGAGGCTCGAACTTGCAAACCAGAGGGTGCTAGTTACGGCGGTGATAAATAGCCTAAAATAGCTGTTCTATTCTAAGCTTGTCATCATGTATGTTCACAGATATCAGTTGTCAAACAGTTGAGGCATATGGTCATAATGCAATATGTCTCACCCCAGTAAGTTATTAGCGTGATAATAATTCTATAGCCTATGTTCTTCCCCAGGTTGAAATATAACTTCTTCCCAAATTTCATTATGATCCGATCAGCCGTTTAGTCGTGAAAAGGTAGCAAACAGACAGGCAGACAGACAGAGTTACTTTCGAATTTATAGTATTATATATATTATATAAGTGATATATTAGATAAGTATGGATAAGTAAGATTAAAAAAAATGATATTTGTTGTGAATGAGATAGGAAGTGTTCAGTAAAAAAATTAAAAATACATTTGTTTGGTCACCCATCCGATGTTGAACCATCACAACGTTCGTTCGTCAGTACGGTTACGGTGCATTCGCGACTGGTTGCGTACCAACTGCATACCGCCTCTGCGTGTAGGTATGACTCGCGTTCCGACCGTTTGTATAAAGATACAATACTGTAGATATTTTACCGTGTCACAGCGTTTAGGTACACATTTGTATTGATTTATTATACCTTCGTCTGGGTTTCTCAATGTTTTCCTTAACGGGGAAAACGATGGATTCATACGTTCGGATCGGATTAGAAAGCCTTTGCTTGTAACGAGAATTCATGACAAAGAAAGTAAGAGCTTTCTGGGGTTGCTAACATAAAGGGTGGATGGAAATAGTGTGAAAGAGGGCTTTGAAAACAGCGGTTTGAGCAATAAAGTTATGCATGTGTCATCGGTCATTGAAACTGGTAATCTGTCTTATGTATTTATTTGGATCTTCAACAAAGGATACACAGATACAATATAGGTCAGAGTTATACAAAAGGAGACCACAGCATGCTCATTCTTAACTAGGTGTTAAAACAAAAACTAGTAAAACAATTCTTGTTTTATTTAAGCGCCTTGCTTACTACAATATCTTTAGCAAGACGGTGTGCTTTTCTTTGGTCATTTATGACCTACACACCTAATAAGTTTTCAATAAAATAGTTTAATTATGTGAAAGCTTAGAAAGACTATTTTAAGCTTTCACGGTTTAAAACTAAACTTATACTGTCACTTACGGGGTAATGGTGTATCTTTCGTGATTGTTCATAGTTTAATATCGGGAGCTCAAAATTATGAACAATCACGGAAGATATCCTGTTAGGTAGGTTTCGAGTTCACAGACGGTCGACCACTTTTCAACCTTATTACTAAACACATAAGGTTGAAGTGGTCGACCGTCAGTGAAGTCGGTAGTACCCACGGACATTTTAGCGTTTCAATGGTTTGTGGCGATGGCGGTCTTGAGACTTGGCAAGTAAAACCATAATAAAATTGTTGGAATTCTAAATCTTAGAGAATATGATTTATGTAGGAAATTGGGTACCTAGAATCTTTTTACCTACGTAAGATACTATCCAGATAAATTTTGTTAGAATTTCCCTGAAAGATATTGAAATTCTTTACTTTTTTTTCGGTTTTTTTCGTCATGGGTGTCATTTTCGTGGTTTTTGGGGTCGCTGATAACGAAAATAAAGTTAAAATTAAAATCCAAGATGGCGCCGACAATTTTTTTTGGTTTATTCATCATGAATGACATTTTTATAGTTTTCGGGGTCGCTGGCTAAAAAAAGAGATCAAAATGAAAATCCAAGATGGCGCAGAAGAAATTTCCCTAAAGCTTTTCATTTTGTAATATTGGGAATAATATAAAATGAAAAGCTTTCGGAGAAATTCGTAGTTATTAAGTAAATAAATAGGTTACTCATTTTATAGAACTAAGTATTATTATTCCCCCGCAGACTACACCACAAATATATCCTAATCAGCCCTTAGCCGTTATAAGCAATACAAAAATCTCGACTATCAAAGTACAATACGAGCAAATTGGACCAATTTCCGATTCTCAAAACATGCTCAAAATAACTCCTCTGAAATTAGAACTGTGGCATGCTTAAGTCGAAGTCAATGAGTTACTGTACCTACTTATCTATGTATTTTTATGTACATGACATTATTATTGATAATACGACCTCATTACGCAAAAGTCCCAAGTATACATAACGAAAAAGTAAATAATAATTCTAATGAATTTTTTGAACTCAATAAATTCGTGGCTATAACATGTTTAGCTTATATAGGGATATTTCGGGTCCGTCGTGATTGCGAAACGAATCTGAAGGCGACCTTATATGATTTGATTAAATTCTTTTGTGGATTACTTTATTTTAAAAGAAAGGCTCGGTGGTTATAAAATTGAAATCAAAAGCTCATAAAAGCAATGCCAATTTATAACTGCCATTGTAGTTTTTGGGTGAGCGTAATTTGTGATATAATCTCGCAGATTCCTACCTTGATTAAATTTGCTTCATTGACTAGCTGTGATACCCACATTATGTAAATGAAAACTTTGATCTATCACCAGATCAAAGTTTAAGTTGTAGCCAGATTTTTAAATCTGGCTACATTTTTGTGTGTATACAAGCCAGCACATCAAGTTACTACAATCTGTCAAATTTCTTTAATAGATTTTCAACTTTATTGCTAAAGCATTAGGTGGCAAAATAATAGCAGCCGCTCGGGTCGATCTTTAGGTTAAGCTGTGCTTGCCAAGGTTGGTCTGTGGATGGGTGACCACCCATTACATACCGAGTTTCCTCCGTGCCTCGGAAAGCACGTTAAGCCGTTGGTCCCGGCTGTCATTTGCACATCTTTGACAGTCGTTACAGGTAGCCAGTGGCCCAAAAAGTTTGACAACCAGTCTTACCAAGAGGTATCGTATTACGCAGTATTGACTGGGTTGTGGAGGTCAGATAGGCAGCCGCTCCATGTAAAATACTGGTATTCATCTGCATCCGGTTAAACTCGAAGCCGACCCCAACATAGTTGGACAAAGGCTAGGCAGATGATTGCTAAAGCATTAGGTTCAAGGTTGATTGGGAAAATTTGACAAATTTGAGCAGCTGGATGTGCTGGCGTCTATACATAACAGACGTCTTGCAGCTGTGCAGCCGTCAATCAATAACGACCGGTTGTCACGCGCACGCTACGTAGCACTCTCGTACTTGCCACGATGCGACGCCACGCAGGCGGTCTGACATCTTCCATAGAGTTTCAATGGTTACAATTACAACCGGGGCGTAACACATAATAAAGGGTGTAAACAGACTCTTATCCAAGCCGAAAGGCACTTGTTCTCCCCGTCATTGCAATATTTTTTTTGTTCTAGACCATACCTGGGAACCTTCTAGTTACGGAGTTATTGGGGGTCAAAGTTCCAACTTTTTCACAACTTTTTTTTTAAATACCTGTTTTTAATGTAAGATTTTTACTTTAAACACCTCCAGGACCCCCTAACTATTCAATCCATCCATCAGCACAATTTTTTGAGTGCGTTACATTGAGTCCTACTGTAAAACGTGATTTTTCAGCCCCAAAAATTAAGTTGTTTCCCGACACTAATTTTAGCGTAAAGTTACTTAGTTTGATGTACACATCAAGCTTGCGGCCATGGAGTCACACATTACAACCGGGACGTACACGCACCCACTACGTGATCTCATTCTTGGTCTGCTCAGCCTTAAACGTGCTACTAAACCGCTCATTGAACACCGTTCACTGTACTCATGCTCAACACTTGTATTTGCGTCCATAGAGTTTCAAACATAACAACCGGGGCGTACACGCACCCGCCACAAGCACTGATTTGGTCTGCTCCGACCTTGAACGTGCTTCTAAACCGCTCATAAAGGAGGTAGAAGCGATCTGGCATATCGACCCGCTGCCATTTTGATTTTTTTTCGAAATCGCGGCGCACGAGAAAAGTGGTATGTATGGGCAAAGAAGACGAACCATAACTGTCAAGTAACGTGGTACCCCAAAGTGTCACGTTAACGAGATATTTGATCGCACTGAATATAAGATGAATCCGCACTGGGCCCGCGTGGTGGATTACAGCCCAATCCCTCTCATAGAGAGGAGGCCTGTTTCCCAGCAGTGGGAACATTTATAGGCTGATGATGATGATGATGATGATCGACATAGGTACAACGACAATCATTAGTAATGGATTTATTACTTGTCTATGGGCGTCAGATTGTATCCAAATAACTTAAAAAAATGTTTTCAAGCTGAGGAACATGTCATATGATTAGCGACCAACGCGACGCGGCAGCGACATGACGACTGAGTTTAATTGCGATGTGATTTAGTGGATAAATATTTAATTGTAGTAGTAGTTTTCTCGTGCTCCTAGTAGTATGTAATATACCTACTCTCTTTCAATAAACAGTATTAATAATAATCCACCTGGGAACTATTATTTGGATACAATCTGACACCTAGAGACTCGTAAAAAAATCTATTTTTAATATTTGTCGTTGTACTCATATTTATGTCGATGTTTACCTTCAAATATCTTGGTAACGTGACACTTTGGGGTACCGTGTTACTTAACAGTTTTTGTTCGTCTTTGTGTCCTCTACGGTGGGACTATATGCCAGCTTCGATACAAAAAAGTTCGAACCCCTTTACATTGTTGTCACTGTACTCATCTTTATAATAACACAACTTATCATCACGCCTGTTATCGTCGAAGGGTTAGTATACCCACATTTCGCCAGTTATGTTTGAGTCCCATGTAGGTACCTAATAGGGTGCGCGAGCCTATTATCTTTATAATTAATAATATCTTGTTTATTTCCAAGTTTCGATTCAGTTTCAAAAAAGCGATAAAAATATGTCGTAACTAAGTCGCTGTTAGTGTGTTATCTTATTGTAGGTCAAGCGGGGTTATTGGGTTTTTGGTTTTTTGAAAAACTTATCTTTGTTCCTTTATTTAAATTAGGTACCATTATTATTGTAATAGGCTACTGATACAAATGCCTATCATCAACTATATAATAGGTGATTAAGGTATGAGTCCGCATGTGATTGAGTGTCACTCATGTTCGTATAAGCTAATCGCCGAAAACACCCTACAGATTTCAATGAAATTTTGTGAACGTGTGTGGTGAACGAATAGCCATTTTCCGCTGCAAGCTGTAGATTTTATTCCTGCAGCGCCGGACGCCTGACAACCTATTTGACCAAACAGGTGCCCCATAAAGGACCATCGATCGCACGACCCCCGCGTAGAGGCGGCGAATTTCTTCTCGTGGCCCCCTGACATTGGGTAACAGTCTGTGCAAAGCACCCACTGCCTTGCCGACGCGGGGAACTAGGCACTCGAAGTGCTCTTCGAGCCCCACCGACCATCCAGGGTTAGGCCGAGATATTTTTTGTATCTTCCCTCCTGAACTTGCGCATCTCCAACTCTGACTGACGAACTGGGTGGTTCTCTGCTCCTCGGAGCTTATGGAACCATAGTGCTTCAGTTTTATGAGGCGCTATCTCTAAACCCAGCTCGCGAATCGACGCCACTACTTTTTCCAAACCGAGCTCTGCGAGTTCAATGGTCTCTTCGGTGGTGTCTCCGCCGGCTAACACCAGGGTGTCGTCTGCATAGCAAACCACATTAACGCCCACGGGGAGATCAATACGCAGGACAACATCGTAAGCGAGGTTCCATAAGAGAGGCCCTAAAACAGATCCCTGCGGAACCCCACACGTAATCTCTCTGCGATGAACGCTACCGTCCCGACCCACATAGCAAATGTGTCGGTCACGAAGATAAGCCCCGATGATGCACTGCAGGTAAGGTGGCACTCTGTGATATACTAGTGCCGCCCTGATCGCATCCCAGGGTAGAGAGTTAAAGGCGTTAACGATATCCAAACTTACCGCCAACGCCACCCCACTCCGGGATACCACCTGTTCCGACAGGTTGGATCGCATCCACTGTTGAATGCTGCTGTCGGAACCAATACTGGCAATCTGCGAGGTCTGGACCGACACATGACAGATGCTCAACGAGTCTTTTGGCAATTATTCTTTCGAATAGTTTGGAGACGTCGTCAAGCAAACAAATTGGTCGGTTTGCAGAGGGAGACTCTGAGTCCCTGTCTTCTTTCAACAAGACCAATCTTGCCTCCTTCTAGCTGGTGGGGAACACGCCTGCACGGAGACAGCTGTTGAACAATCGTCTTAGGTGATCCCCCAGAGCAGGCAAAGCCAGAACCCAAGCCCGGCCAGGGATACCATCCGGGCCTGGTGCGGTGTTACGAGCCCCCAAACGTCTAACTTTCTGTTACCCCTAATTCGTCAAACCATTCTGTCGATGACAATAGTGTCGAGGAGCTGTCTATAACTATTGGAAAGAGCGTGTTAATGACTCTCTCCAGCAGATTCGGATCCATGGTTTCTGTGATAGGGGGAACCCATGGACGTAATTTAGCCATGACTAACCTATACGGTCTTCTTTATGGATCCCTGTCCAACCCATCTATAAGTTCCCGCCAGCACCTTGACCTGGCATCCGCGATGGCGTGTTGGAGCTCCATTGTCGCTTCCCGATATGCTCTATATACTATGGCTATTTCTGACTCCGTGGCTCTCGGCTGTCGTCTGCGTCGAGTGCGCTGATATTGGCATCGGGACCTTATTTTTATTATATATTTCTTCAACAGTATATAGTACGCAAACCCGAAATATAGTACAATACTAAATATTATAGTACGGTTGGCAACCCTATTGCTGATACCAATTAAATACAGAAATGAATGCCGCAGAACATAGCCAGGTAACTATTTACCCCAGTTATGTTCTGCAACATGGAATAGCGCGCGAATGGATTTTTAAAATGAGTGACTTTTATCGCATTACGGTAGGTATTTTGACAAACATTTAAGGAATGGTTATTCCCTTGAACGTAAACGTATTTAGCAGTCCATACACACAACATCGTAGACCGTAGATCAAGGTCACCATCAAAAGGTTTAAAGGCGTAGTAACTATTACTCAATGTGTGCCAGACACGCTCGTCTTGAAACCACAAATCTGTAGTCAGACAAATATTTTGTTCCGGCATTTCGTTACTTCTTGGCTATCATGATACAGACGCCAGCACATCAAGCTAAGAACTACAATCTGACAAATTTATTTAATTATTGATTTTCAACTTTATTATTAAAGAATTAGGTTCAAGATTCATCATCTGCCTAGCCTTTTCCCAAAATGTTAGGGTCGGCATCCAGTCTAACCGGATGCAGCTGAATACCAGTATTTTACATGAAGCGACTAGCTATCTGACCTCCAGAACCCAGTTAGTACTGGGTAATACGATACCCCTTGGTAAGACTGGTTGTCAGACTTTTTGGGCCAGTGACAACCTAACGAACGACTGTAAAAGATCTACAAATGACACCCGAGACCAAAGGCTTAACGTGCTTTCCGAGGCACGGAGGAAACTCGGTATGTAATGTGTGGTCACCCATCCACAGACCAACCTAGGCAAGCACGGCTTAACCTAAAGATCGACCCGAGCGGCTGTTATTATTTAGCTACGAGCTCCTTGAATTAGGTTCAAGGTTGATTGTGAAAAATTGTCAGTTTCGGTAGCATGTTGTACTGGCGTCTATACCTGTCAAAGGTCTCGCTGATAGTGGCGCGTTCGTCGGATCATTTAGTTCCCTTCAAAATGGTTGAGTTGAATGGTGCTGATACATGCGTCATGTTCGTGAACAGGCCCTGTCAGTTGTGACTAAATATACTGATTCAAAAGTGTCCATGGAGTTTCTTGCCCTTTCTTCTCCATAGAGATCTACGCTAGGGAATGGGCAACTACAGTACTTTCACAGCTTCTATGCCTTGTGACTGGGACTGTAGCTTCATTACATTGTTATCATAAAGTGCCTTTAACTGGCCTACTTGAAATAAATGCTTTGATTTTGATTTTGACCTACCTAGTTTTGCGTTGTTAGTTACACAATTACACGTCTATACGTAATAATATTATAACTTATCACAGACAATGGAGGTTTGTCTGAGAGACAATAAAACATTCATCTGTGTCGAATCCTCTTTCACGTTACAATTTTATTAAATCTCTTAATTCACACAATGGGTAAAGGTACTTAACTCCTCGATACCGACGTTTATACAAATAGAGGATTCATACCTTTGTGTTTTCAAAACGATTCATAAATATTTTGATTTATATACTCGAAGGAAGGGAATATACGTGTTGAACGTCACTCTCGCAAAACCTATATTTATCGTACCTACCTATTGAATATTAGTATAAGTAGGTACCTACGTAACATTAGAAGTGTGAATATATCGGTACGATAATGTGCGTAGCGTGGCGACATGTTAAAGTTTGGGAGGCGTCAGTGATAAGAAGCAGCCATGAGGTAAATGGGTATAGCGTGAGTTCGTTGACCCGAGGCAGTGTGACGATGAGCCATCGTCGTGAGGCAGGTCGCGGTCGGGGAACACTTGACATAATGCCACGTAACACCCCAAGGTCTCTGAGCTTGACACACAATGCTTCACACTGACACCACTCGGTGTAAACGAAATGCCCTATACCTACCTGCACTTTTAATAGATCTGTTATTTTTCTTGACTGTGTCGTTTTAAGTTCGAATTAAAAAACGCTAAGTCATGTAGGTATAAGTTGTCATTCATTGTAAAATAAAACATTTAGCAGCGAGCATCAATATTGAATGAGATGAGGTACCTACCATGCAAGAGTAAATAATGTAATTGCATTCAATTCATATATTAGCTAAAGAAGATGATACAAGAAGATGTTAGGCAGGTAGGTATTCTATTTTCCAGACTGTTCTTAGCCTGCTCTAAAATAGCCAAGCTTACTAATGATACACGTGACCCACAGTTTATATTAAATCATATCATCATCAGCTTTACGTGTTTTAACTAATTAAATACTTAAAGTAGGTTTATAATTTTAGTGAATGATACAAGGTGTAAATAGACCCTTCACGAAGCCGTCAACCAAGCATTTTGTATCTGTACATCAAACTAAGTAAACCACATATTATAGACTACCTAATAGAAATCTGGGGGACCGCAGCTAAAATCTAACCTAGAAATATTACAAATAACACAAAACAGATTAACCCTCATATTTGTTATTTTTACAATGAACGTAGATTCTGTACGCTCATAAACATTTTATTTAAATTTGGTTTCTCAGTAAGTGAATTATTGTTAATTCTGGATGAGGAATAATTAAATAAAGTTCTTAAACCATATAAAGTAACCTAACACCGAGTCAGGGTGCTTCAAGTGCCGAGCTCGCTTTGCTCGCTCTTGAAACCTAGGTGTTTGTTGTTTCATTAATTAAAATTACCCTTTTGTCTATTTTATGAGACGATTTTTAAAAAAAATTGCGTATATGTAATGCAGTTAATGTGAAACGTTTTTATTTCAAACGTTGTTATAATACAGGATGACATGAATATAAAATGAAGTGTTTGTCACAGAATACGTTATCAAATAAAACTGTATCGGGTAAATATTTGTATAAGCGAATTATTTGTTAAAGTCGTTGTTATAAAGTGAAGAAATGACAAACCATGTATTTGGAAAAACTCGACAAATGAAAATTTGTATATTATTTTTTGTTGAAAAGCTAGGATACCGATGGATGTATTGAATAGTAACCGGGTCATGGAAGTATTTAAAGTAAAGTTATTATAAACATAACCTTAATAACGAGTATTTTAAAATAACTTATGAAAAAAATGAAAGTTTCAACTTGGAACTTTGCCACTTTGAAAACAAGTGCCTTTCGGCTTCGTTAAGAGTTCTTCGTTAACTTGGAACTTTGAAAACAAGTGCCTTTCGGCTTCGTTAAGAGCCAATTTACACCCTTTACGTACACGTCTGCCTACGGGCCTACCTACAAAACCGAAGTTCTTGAAATAATTACAACCGTGTTGATTATCAATAGGTATTATCAACCTTAGTCTTAAAATAAAATAAAAATAGATGAAGGTCAATGTAGGTAGGTAGGTAAGCTATGACCGTGACAGTAGATATTTTAGCTAAAATAAAAATAACAACTTGATCCATGTACCCAGAAATAAGTCAAAATTAAATGAAGTCCCTGGACTAAACTCCATTCTTGAATTTTAATTGGGTACCTATTTAATCAAAAGGTTAAATTGGCATCACGGTCGTCTAGCCGAACAGTCACTGCCAGCCAGAGGGGCTTTAGCCAAACAGGTAATACCTAAACAAAGATTTTAAACAAAATACTGTCATTTATATGCAAATTTATTAGTTACTCATATAAAACTAGACCTGACGGTAATGGTTGGTCAATAAGGTATTCAAATAAGTACCTAACTAAGTAGGTAGGTATTTAATCTTCATAGGATAAAAAAAGCATTAAAGATGATTGTCCACATACAGATAACAGGCAAGCCAAAATGACTTCCTACTACATATAATGTAACATTGAAAAGACAGTATCTACTCAGAACGTCGTAATTATGATAATTTTATGTTCGGCTCACTTCACTCGCTATAACCGCGTAATTTGTATAAAATCATCAAATAGGTGCTTGTATAAGAAACTCACATAAGGTTGAATGACTTTTTCATGAAATAGTTACAAAATAAGGTTAAATGAACCTAGAGGGTTGTATTAATGATTTTAATGATTATAATTCTGTAACTACATATATATTACTGGCGCGACTCATTTTTTATCAACATACGACCTGACACTGACCTGCAAATTGTAAAAAACCTAAAAAGTATTGAATTTCGCGTGCTACCCTGACGCTTTCACCTTGACGTTATCCTTCAACCCAATGAATGGCGACAGATCATCATTAAGTTTTTTAAATATTATATGTAAAACATGACGTTATCACGACATACCTAATAACATTTTACAATAGTAAAAGAGACCAGTGACGCCATCTTCAGCTAATGCCGCAGTACCAAGAAGTAACCAAGGAAGTTAGATGTAACTCAGCGAAAACGTATAACGTTATATAAACGAATAGTTAGTCATCGCGTTAACGTTGTAGTATACAATATATTTCACAGATGGCGCTTATAGTCTTTGTAAGTGACAATGATCAAGTTTTAACAACCAGAGGGACTTACAATAATGATGAAATATTATTGCAAATAGACGCATGTTTATTTTTTAAAAGTATTGGTAGATCTTATTATTCTAACAACTACAAACTAAATTAATGCATTGGAGAAAGAGTGAAAGAAGCTAAATGCAATAGTAATAGCCTGGTAACTCATATGAAGCATACATATTGGCTCTTTAGTTTGATTCCTTTGTGTAAGACTTGTGTAATGTTGATGTTAATAGGAGCGATTATCGCGTAACACTCTGTACCTACGAGGCGGCGCCTGCGATTGTCACCCAGCGCCATCGCCAGCCAGTCCTAGCCACTCGTCATTTCGATGTAATAACGAGCAGTCGTGTCGCTACAGGGCTCATTGTAGTTCACGCGAAAGCCCTTATTAGTGCCTTTTCAAATGTAGTCCTTTGGTGTAGTTCAGCGCAAAGGCTTAGTTTCTGAACTTCGAGAGCAAAATCGATGAAATCGTAAGTACCTTTTCATTATTGAAAGCATATTGCACAATTTAACGTACCTAGTTTTCAGGAAATAATGGCTTTTCCGAGAAAATGGTGATATCATTCATGTTACCTACGTGTTAAATTAGTTAAATGTCTACATTAGAAGACCTTCTCAGTAACTTTCTCTTCATTAAGATGAAACTTCGCCTGCGACCTTTAGCTTAGGAGCGCAAAAGAAGTAAGAACTATTTTAATAATATCCAAGTTAAAACTCATTAACACCTTCAAAATAGCTCACCACGTATAAATCATTCATAAAAACTAGAGATGCCGAACTTACACGGCGAGATATTTGTGTCACAAACTCACAATGGAGTCTAGACGCACGGCATCTGACCCCAAATCAGTTTATGAACCGAATAACTCCGAACATTGTCCCCTTACGTGCACGTGGTTGTTATATTTAGACCACGCCGCCGTGAAGCAGACAGCCGATGTGCAAACTTATTGGTGCTAAAACGAAACATGCTCAACTTGTAATGCTTCAGAATTTTGAGGTCAAATGCGCGAAAATTCCTTCGCAAAAACGAATACGCGCGTTCATGAAACTATTTATCTGCTTCTACCTTGAATTAAATGAAATGCCATTAATGTTTGGTAACGGTGCTCCGTTAAAGAGCTGTTGGCGTTACGGCTCGGCTCAACCACAGCATTAAACTATGTACAATTTGTACATTATTGGTTCCGTTGCTATGTGATAAGATTGCTCGGCCTGATAAGTAAATGGCAATGATTCATAGTCCTTAGCACCTTATTCAGAAAACTTCCAGAAAATACTGTTCATGGAAGCTCTAACTGTGGAAAGGACACATTTAGATATTGATGAAGGATATCTTCTAATAATAGGATCTAAATACTCTAAATGTTTGCACGTCGAAGAGAGGAGAAAGGGAAACTTAATTCCAACTAGCACGAATCGCTCGCATGATAGTTACTCACACGAGCCATGGAACCTAATTATACATAGTTCACAGATATAATTGTTTTTATTCATGTTATTAAACCTTTTTTATGAATGTGCATTTGTACTTGACATACGCTGTTGCGTTAGGTATTCTAATTTCGCCCCCTAGATCCATGACGCAGAACAGTTACATCTTATGCATCAGGCACATGTTCAATTGCACTGCATGTGACATATTTATAATGTGTGTAAACTGCACAAACTGCGAGTGTCACACAACGAGGAAAATACTTCGGCCCGTACAATTGATTTCCGTTGTGTATGTTATCGATAAGAAATGACTACCACGGAAATCAATTTTGTTTGTTATTGCAAATCAATTCGTTGATGTAATGACCTGTGTAGCACCATGCGTCGTTCTGCTTGTTAATGCGAATTAAAAAGTGCAGTTAATTTACTGTATGAGCAGGAAACTAGCTAATACCTACATCTACTTCAACTTCGCTTTAAATAGTTGTTACTAGCTTAACCCTTTTTATGTGGGGAAATCTTTAATGATACTCTCCGTCTGGGGAGAACGGACTGCTATGTCGGCCAACCGCCTATAACCCCACAGTTCCTACCAATACCATGTGGTCTAGCTAATCCCGCTCATTTAAAGTTAAGAATGCCTCTACAAACCCACCGTCACCATCAGCATCATCTATTTTTCTATTCTTCGCCGCAAAAACAAGAGTGCTATCTTCATTAATATTCTCAACTCTTAAACAACTATTATATTCAATGTTGTTCTTTTATCCTGAACATTGGAATGTTATTATTATAAGCCAGCTGATATTGTTTTAAGTTATGTTTCTTCATTCATCGCTATTCCCGTCGTGGGAAATAATAAAGGTTTTTACCTGTCTCTTACTTAGATTGTATTCAATACTACACGTATTTATCATCTACCAAGAATTCTTAACCGTATTATTCTTTTCATACTCAGAAATCCCTTAGGGACCATAAGAAAAGGTGTAGTTGTTGGAGCTTAAAGATGGAGTATTTGAGATCTACATTCAGTTTATAGTCATTACGTTACAGATACGTGATAGATAGCATTATAATTCAATCGTCTCGCTTTAGCCCGCGGTCACCTAAATTTATACTACGATGTTAACTCTGAGATTAAGATATACCCGGCAGGAAGATTTTAGATAGGATTGTCCCCTATTGAAGGTTCGACACCATATGCAGGATTTACATATTTTGATGCAGTAGGTATTGCACCATAAAGGAGGAGGAGGAGGAGGAGCTCGTGGCTAAACAATAACAGCCGCTCGGGTCGATCTTTAGGTTAAGCCGTGCTTGCCTAGGTTGGTCTGTGGATGGGTGACCACCCATTACATACCGAGTTTCCTCCATGCCTCGGAAAGCACGTTAAGCCGTTGGTCCCGGCTGTCATTTGAAGATCTTTGACAGTCGTTAAAGTAGTCAGTGGCCCAAAAAAAAAAGTCTGACAACCAGTCTTACCAAGGGGTATCGTATTTCCCAGTACTAACTGGGTAGTGGAGTTCAGATAGGCAGTCGCTCCATGTAAAATACTGGTATTCAGCTGCATCCGGTTAGACTGGAAGCCGACCCCAACATAGTTGGGAAAAGGCTAGGCAGATGATGATGTATTGCACCATAAATACCTTTCTGATCCAAACCTTGACGTAGTGGCAATTTGTATGTAAGGTGTAACTGACAAGAAAAACTAAGGCATGTATTATTACTTGATTTGCTGTCGTTATCTTTACTGGTTTAAAATATTTACATTCTTTCTTAATCTTATCTTTCTCATCCCTCTTTTATCTAGGTGTAAGAACATCACAGTCACTTTAAAAAAAATTCAAATTAAAATCCTTGTAAAATCTTGATGCTATATTTTAATCTAATGTCAACTTCGAACCGTCTTCCTCTTTCACATTTTGCCTAGACTGATGAGTAGACATCGGTTTATATGCATTTGCATGTTTGCATATGCTTGCATAAAAGTTTTTATTAGCGTTATTTCATATTTTTTCACTTTTTCATCGATAGTATAGTGCTTATTGCAGTAGTTAAATGTGTAAACTCAGGTCTTGTACGAATTAAGAGTGTTAAAGCACATTCTCAGCGGCACCGACCAAAACCTGCCTGAAGAAGTTTCTTCACAAATGGCGCCAACAATTACTGTCCAGTAACGTTAGATGACTAGAGAAGTCTTTTTCAGGCTTCTATGACAAATGTCGCAAGATTGCGTTAGAGTATCTAGAACAATATTATATAATTGTGTATTGTCACAAAGTTTATAACTCATTACTTATATAATATTTCTTGTATAATATACCTAATTATATGTGTAAATATCTAGAATTTTGACCGTATATATATTTCGCCCTTTTTCAGTTCATATTTGCCTGCAAAAATTGATAGTGATGCGATGGCCAACTGATGAGTATATTTATTTTTAGTTCTATATGTATGTATTCAAATTCAATTCAGTAATCTTTCAACGAATCTCGGGGGAGCTCGTGGCTAAATAAAAACACAACATTGTGAGTGCTTTGTTACTTATTTTTCTGTGACCATGGCTGCACGTGTTCGAGTTTAGAACTATAAAATAGCTTCACGTGAATGGCAGAAACCTATATGCAAATAGTTCTTTTATCATTGCGAAATCAAAACAAGTACCTAGTTATCGCGATACCTGCATTTGCTAGTTTCTATTTTCAAAGACACGGTAGCTCTACATTGCATTTGTGAACGTTATTATTTGTTCTTGCTGTTACGGTTAGGTTTTGCATAATTTTATTATGAATGGTCTTTTATCTCGGTATACAAAAGAAGAGATGAAGCCGATTCTTTTCCGATTGTTATAAATGGCGCATATAGCAGGTAGCGTCATATGTTATTGATATATTCACCAAAGCGTACAACTCTTTAGAATAACTTTATAATGATGAATTATGATGAATTAGAGTAAAAAAGATAGGAATAGGACAATTAATCACATGAGACATCATCAAAAGTGAAAATTCTCCATTACATAGGAACAGTGCTATAACCTAGGCTGCCATATTATGCATAATATGACAGCCTTGGTTACTGATTGATTAACGCCTATCAGTTATCACTTTTGTCTTAGTTCAGAAATAATATAGGTAATTCGCGGTTCGTGCGTAATAAAATGTGGCGTCAAATTAATTAGCGTGTTCTAATTCATATCATGGCAGTCACCGGAAAATGATTTGTCCCAGGGTCTCGTGATACCGCCCATGATTCAGTCTTATTGCGTCACACCGCTTTAAGTGTTAAAATAATAAAAAAAAATTAGCATTCCTAAAACGAATGCCAAGTTTGAAGGGAAACTATGACGTGTTAATGATCTATTCTGATGGTTCATTCATATGCTAAGGAGCGGGTCGTTCACTATGCCTAAAATATCACTGGATGACGGTAGTTAATACCAGCACGCGCATTTTGTCGACGGAAGGTTCGACCAAATCAACAAAAGAAATCTGTTTCCACGGTGGTCATGCTACGCGTGCTGGCAGCATTTAGAATTTACAGAAAGTTTCTAGCTACAGCAAGATAATTTGTTCAATGTAAAAGCTGTATTCATCATCTGCTAAGCCTTTTCTCAATTATGTTGGGGTCGGCTTCCAGACTAACTGGATGCAGCTGAATACCAGTATTTTACATGGAGCGACTGCCTATCTGACTTCCACTACCCAGTTAGTACTGGGTAATGCGATAGATAAACCCCTTGTTAAGACTGGTTGTCAGACTTTCGGGCCGTTGACTACCAGATAAAGAGAAGAGAAGAAGGTCGCAGCTAGACTTAAAGCGTGATGACCTTAAAGCTAGGTCACCTACAGCTATACCCTAAAATTTTTTCAATGGTGTTCTGACATGTCCGCTTCGTGCTCGGTATTTTTCGGCCAAAGTTGGATATGCTAGCCACTTGACAGCACATGATAGAGTAGCACACCAAAGCTCTTAGCAATCTCCCTAGAAAGCCATCGATTGCAGTCGCTATGGCCGAAATCGGCTAGATGGCATCATCATCACCAGATAAAAACTAGACATACTATGCGCTTCAGTAATAATCATCCATTTTCTGAAAAATAAAAGCTATATTAAATCCAATTAACATGAGCCCAATGAAAACTGTCAGATATTCAGAAGTTTTCTTCCCCCAATCTCCATACTACTACTACGTGAAAACATTTTCCAACAATCGTGCAAAAAAGGCAGTTTTAATAAAAAAAGTTTGTTACATTATCCACAAAGGTTCACCGCGGAACAGAAAATACAACACACAGGCATAATTAAAAAAAACCTAAAATAACCCGACACACGTTCTGTTGTCATGGCGACGACGTGTCAGTTTTCAGTTATCAATTATCATTATGGTGTCTGAGTAGGTACATCGGCTACTTAGCAAATGGGGCCACCCTCAGAGTAACCCGTGCACCATTAATCGTCATCTGCTCGAGTCGCAGACGTTTGTTTATAGCGACAGGTGATCACCAGCGACTAATAGCTTTAGTGTCCAGTGACCGTCGCCTGCGCCGCCATACTACCTACATAACCTATACATTAATATTATCAGACAACATTGAGTGACCATCAGGTCAATAAGGCCGAACTCGTTTTTAAGGAAACCGAGTTTAAAATACATTGCCATTGCGAACTTGGAATGTGGGAAATCCTTGGCGAGATTATATTTATTTATTTTTGTACTTATCTAAGCTGTTTGCGAGAATCGCTATTCTTAGAAAAATTACAGAAAATTACAGCTTTTAATCAGGTATGATTGTAGAAAAATACAATTTCCGAGTATTTCATAATGAAAATAACAAACAGGTTTGATTAATTTTCTCAGAAAACGCTGCCATTTTCTTAGTTCTTACGTATCTCAGAATTGGAACATAAACATACATAACCCTATAATATTAAACCCGTGTAATGCCGGCAAGATATAGGTTCACGGAAAGTAAAACGGAACATTGGAAATAAAACAAAGAAACATCAACTCTCTCGCATACTGGCGGTCTCCTGAATTGAGTTGTATGGGAAGTTAAGAACCTGTCAAAGCCTATTTTGGCAGTATACATGAATACAGTACTTCAGGTGATCCCTTCAAAACTCAAAAGTTTATGCTAAACTAGCGTCAAACAAGTTGTCAAATTCAAATCTCGAATACAGAATCCGGGTCTTAATTTAGTTGATTCTACATGAAATAAAAGCTTCTAGTCGGCTTAGCCGACATTAAACACACAATATTGTAAATAGATTATTAGTAGAGGGGTTTCCCCCGACGATTATTACACGGTAAACTTGTGAGTTATTATTAGGTTTCTATTTAGTGGAGACAGCATTATGTACTACATAATATTGTTCAGTAATTATTTTGAATTTTATAAGACAATGTGGTATTGTTCATAGGAATTTCATTTACTTTGTTGATAAGATTTGAACAAGGTGATGAATTACCTAATCATGATTCTGTATTTTATATACCGGCTGAAAGTATACATTAATTATTAGGTAATGTTGACTTGATAACTTAAAATGCTTTCATTTTAATTAGCAGCAGGCAAAATTTCTCCGTTATGAAAATTCTAATTACAAACACTGGCAGAAAGAAAATCAGTTGCGCGTTGCCACTTTTCCAAAAAATAAAGCTAAGCTGGTGAAAGGCTACGGCGCACAGTGGAACGAATGTATGGGAGCGGTTGGACGTAGACATGTCCGAAAAAAAAGAGTAAAATTATGCCAAACTAATGATGCCATCTTATTCGATTACTTAATGCCTTCATAACTTGTGGTGATGAATTTCTTCATAACTCCCATATTTCGGGAGTAATTTGAGAAAATGTGAAATTTTACTATGAAAATGAGTGTATCGAGCTCTCTCCTTCCTGATTCCGGGCTTGTTTCAAGTAGCGGTCTCTAATATCATAATGCTAATACTAAGAGCTATATTTGTTACTAAGACACATAGTGCGCCAAATGTGCACTTTCTGGGATAAAGAGTGATGTTTATTTTATAACACAATTTTTTTATTTTTTGTTTATTTTGTTGATTAAAACCGTTTTTCTAAAGGTTTACCTTATTACAATAACATTTCTGAGCAGCCAATTAGAGAAGATATAAGCTAATTAGGATATATAATTAGGGACTTAAGGTTTACATATAAAACTGA
This sequence comes from Lycophotia porphyrea, assembly GCA_950005105.1. NCBI lineage: Eukaryota > Metazoa > Arthropoda > Insecta > Lepidoptera > Noctuidae > Lycophotia > Lycophotia porphyrea. The sequence continues at coordinate 8,107,722 of OX465396.1, forward strand.
TGCACTAATGATTACTGATAAGAACATTGCTATTATTTAATTACTAAATGGCTCTTAATACACTAATTTAGCATGCATCATTTACTAATTATCACAATAACTAATTACCTTGCAATATTTAACAAAGGATACCTGGGATACCTGGATTTTATATAAATAGGTCACTATTAGTAACTTTAAAATCAGTGTTGATTTACACCTCGTTGTATCCAAGCTAATCTCGCAATGTATTTTCCAAATTTTAATACAAATCTTGATATTCACGTTGCTTTATGCGCACGCGCACATAAAGATTTACGCGACTTTAACTATTTGTTCAGTGTTTTAAAAGATAACAGTTGTGTTCAGTTATGTGAAAGTGCTGAAACAAGTTTAAAAGACTGGTGTCGTCGATTTTGCTACCGCATTTATGCAAAATGGACACAGTCTGGAAGAAGCACAGATAAGTTTCGGAAGAAACATGAGATTTGGCTACAGGCTGCAATTCAATGGCCGGAATTACAGAATGAAAATATGGAACCTTCTACAGAAAATATAAGTGACGTCATCGAGCCCATAATTTCTCCTGCTAAATCTGATGCTTCAACTTGTACACATCCTAGTCCTCGTAAATCTTTTGAGGACCTTAGTAACCGGCAAAAAAGAAGACGCACTGAAGATAGTCTTTCATGCAGCAGTAGCAGCGCTGAAATTATGTTTTCGGCCGAAAGGGCGCTTCAAAAGGCAGGACAAAGCGATACAGCTTATGTTATGAAATACTTGACGGAGAATCCAGAAGAGGCCTCAAAAATCAAAGCCTTCATTGAAGGTAAATCAATTCAGGTACGGGAAATATCCCCTTTGAAGGCATTGGCTCTTTATGTATCGATGAACTTATCGAAATGGCGCTATAACACTCTTCGGGATTTCAACACTCAAGAAGGAGCTCTTCAATACCCGAGTTACTACATGTTGGTTAAAGAAAAAATTAAGTGCTATCCGGCCAAAGAAGATCTCACAGTTACAGAGAGCTCTGCAAAAATCAAATTACAAGCCTTGATGGATTTAACCTCAAGAAGACTTATTAGGTCGTTAGAAACCCCTGTTGATCCCAATCAACAGCTCGTATTGACCAGCAAATGGGGTTTTGACGGATCATCTAGCCAAAGCATTTATCATCAAAGGACGAGTGAAGATGAGCAAATCGATCTTGCTAGTAATTTTATGATTAGTCTTGTACCACTGCGGCTCGTCTCAAAAGGTGTAACAATTTGGGAAAACGAGCGACCATCTTCCACTTCATTTTGCCGGCCAATATTGTTTAAGTTTATAAAGGAAACCAAAGAAAATGTGCAGAGAGAGATGGCTGAAATCGAAGCAGAGATTGAAGCCTTAACTCCATCCACCATCACTGATGGAATTAGTGTCAAACACCAACTGCTGTTGACAATGATTGATGGTAAAATTCATTCCATTATATCCGATACAGCAGCTTCAGTGTGTGACATATGCAAGGCTTGTCCTAAAGAAATGAATAATTTAGAGTTAATCAAAGATAAACACGCAAACGAGGACATGTATAAATATAGCTTAAGCACCCTTCACGCTTGGATTCGCTCAATGGAATGCTTATTACACATTTCCTACAAATTAGACATAAAATCATGGCAAGTAAGGGGTGATATAGCAAAAAGGCAAGTTGATGACAGGAAGAAAAGAGTTCAAGAGGCTGTAAGAAGAGAAACGGGCTTACTTCTCGATGTTGTGAAACAAGGCAGTGGATCCACCAACAATGGCAACTCGGCAAGGAGATTTTTTGAAAACTACACTAAATCTGCTGAACTGACCGGAATAGATGCTATGCTTTTAAGAAAAATCTGTGTGATCTTGCAGTGTATTTCATCAGGAGAGAAGATCAACGTAACTAAATTCCGAGAGTTCTGCTTTGATACTGCTAAGCTTTACGTGGAGTTATACCCATGGTATTATATGCCTTCTTCACTTCATAAAATTTTAATGCATGGGCCAGACATAGTTCAGAACATGTCAATTGTGCCCATTGGTTTTCTATCCGAAGAGGCATCTGAGGCTAGAAATAAAGATTTTAGAAAATATAGAGAGGGGCATTCTCGAAAGCATAGCAGTATCTCATGCAATGAAGATATTATGCACAATCTTTTACTGTCTTCTGATCCACTTGTTACAAGTATCCGTCCAAAAGGAAATAAGTTTGTAAAAAAATCTTGAAAGATGTTATTGTTTTAAAATGTGTAACTTAGTAAATTAGAGCTTACATCTTAATTATTTATTGTACTTTTAATGAAACTAGGTAATTTATTATCAACTTACTTAAAAGTCATACTCTCATCAGTTCTTGTGAATATTTTTGTTAATATATATTTCTGTATATATATAATATATTTATAGACCTCTTAATAAGTCTGTCTGCGGTTTAAAGTAAATACAAATGGGGAAAAAACGTTTTTTTTTTTAAATTTTCATTTCCTTTTATCCCAGAAAGTGCACATTTGGCGCACTATGTGTCTTAGTATTAAATATAGCTCTTAGTAATAGCATTACGATATTAGAGACCGGTACTTGAAACAAGCCCGGAATCAGGAGGGAGAGAGCTCGATACACTCATTTTCATAGTAAAATTTCACATTTTCTCAAATTACTCCCGAAATATGGGAGTTATGAAGAAATTCATCACCACAATTTATGAAGGCATTAAGTAATCGAATAAGATGGCATCATTAGTTTGTCATAATTTTACTCTTATTTTTCGGACATGTCTACGTCCAACCGCTCCCATACATTCGTTCCACTGTGCGGCGGCGGCGCGTTCGTGTTCCACGCGCGCCTCAAAGAGATGTCAGTTTCGACCAGGATAAACTAATGCGTAGCGATATTCTCTGTGAAAGATACAAAAAATATTGCTTCTTTTTTACCCGTTCGCGACGAAGCCCACAATGAGGGCTATTATGTGATGATTAGTTTTACCCACATCCCTCAGTGAAAATCTCTAGTGGATACGCTGCTTTATTCCTGTAAAATGTTTTTCTATTTATAAATGTGTTTCTTGTGTTGTTTCAGATCAATTGCGGTCTAGATCAGTATCGACCGTCTCCCACAGTCTACAACAGTGTTCTATCCCGATGGGTTGAGTACGCCGACGTTTTGTGATAGTGGTCACACCACTCACGCTGTAAGTTACTATGTGATTATTGACTTTAATCTGCAAGGGCCTGTTACATAACAACAATAACAACATACATTTATTTTCAGGTCACAGGTTTTTTTATTTATTATTTACCACCTTCTATCACCTTTGCAGATTATTACATCTACCGGTCTACGAACTTGAATAAAAATGATGGTCCATTTTAATACTTAGGTGTTTATACTGTAAATAGTGCATATTATTTTGTTCAGAGGTGGTGAAACGGATCCTTAATGTAAGAAGGTTACGATTTACGAACGCCTGTTGTTTTTCACTTTTACTTAATTTTATATTCCTTAATAAAATCTAGGCCTCGTCTGTGCCTGAATAGAACTACAGAAGGTGTGAAAAATGTTTCATGTATTGAGACGCTTTATTTTCTGACAAAAATAAAAATCAAGTAGAAAATATTATTTCATAAATCATAATTGAAGCATTAACACATTTTAGAACAGTTAACCGCAAATTCAGTGCCATAATAGCCTCATAATTAAAATGCTGATATTACATAGTTTGTCATTACCTGACATAATTATTGACATCTTCATTGATCTACTAAATACAAGTAAGTTCTTGAAATGAACACAAATTGATTATTACATCAGCGTTATTGGGTTAGTTTTGATAACCCATAGACCACTCAAAAGCTCTAGAAAGAACATGGATTTGAATATGGAGCTAGGGAAACGTAGTTCTTCTGATAAATAAAGTCAGTTTATAATTCAATAACTCAAGTATATAATTTCTTTTTTATAACATGTTTATCACGATGAAACTAACAACGGGACGTGGGATATTTGTAAGCAAGTAGCTGCAAGTAGAACATGACATTATTTGAATTCACACGGAAACGAGTCAAGCTCTAAGTTTATTTCCTGTATATTGTCATTGGAAACTGTAGACCTGCAACTGTAATAATCTAATCATCGGTATCATTAGTAATATCTACATCATATTTAATTCCTAATTATATAAGGTCCCATTAATTAGATGGACAAATTTTAACACAGCGTAACCAAAAATATCCAAGCAAAAAAAAACACTGATTAAAGAAATTTTATTTTGACCAATAATAATAAATTGCCGGCGGCATTTTCAGTGTATTTCGTTAGGTGATTTTTTTTTTCTTGTAAGTTATTTAGTGTGTTTTTCTTATTTTTTTTTACCATTGTCCCTACTTTGGTGGTCTGAATGATTTCCAAAAGTTTATCCATCTATTTTAATGGGACCTTATATAGATTCGTTGGTCTAGCGATCGCAAGCGTGACTGCTGAGCATGAGCTACTGGGTTGGATTCCTAGGTCGGGCAAAGTGCTATTGGGTTTTCCGTCAGCAATTTCTCAGTAACAGCCACGGAGTCTAGATTTGTGTCATGTTGATTGCAATAGGCTCCCAATTACACGAGACTTAAACATAACTGGCGAAATGTAGGTGTACTATTAGGTACACCTCTGCCTAAACCTTTGGGGATAACGGGCGTGATGTTTTGTTATGTTATGTAGAAAATTTTAAATGATTACTGATAATCGTATTTTATATTACTTATTTTACTACTTTTTTATTACTTAAATGATTACTGAATATCGTATTTTTTAGTACTAAATGTCATCTAGTTTTCTTGGATCTTAGGAATTATTGACATTATAAAAATTGTCTAGAAGATTCCTGCATGATAAATAAGAATAAAAAAGTCGACTAATATCATTTAGTTCGGAGGCAAGTCGGTGTAGATGATAAAATGTGCTTGCAAATAAAAACAAAATACATTTGATTCATAGAGAAATAGCAAAAGACCAAAATCGATTCATCGAATTTTATCACGTCCTAACTCCTAGTAGACAATACGATGTGTAGTGATGCGAATGGATTTATCGATTTCTATAAATGCGTGTATAAAAAATCTTTGTGGCCCGTATGATGGGGTCGGTTCCGCGCAGCCGGCACGATACTATGGTGGCCAGGCGGGGTCGTTGCCCTCTCTCTGTGATCCATTCACTGTTGCAACTGCACTTACTGAACGACACGCCGCTTTGAGTCGAGTGCATTCTCCGGACATAATCAGGTTGCGGTTGTTTTCTTTTATTTGACATGAAAAGGCAGATCAATTGAAAACATTGTTATTAAATGGTAAAAAAGACATAATGAAAGCGGTCTTGGCTTATAAAGTTATAGTTGTCAAAGAAACATGATATTCTTACTTGGCATATTGTGTTATTCTACATTTAGTGAACATGATCAATTAGACACAAAAACTTTCATCATTCATTGAAAGCGAAACTAACCTATTAGATAGATTAATTTCTGTAAACACTAGATGTAAGATACTTACTTTCTTATACAATGTGTATTTGCTCTAGATTGTTACAAAAATATTTATGAGTTACAACGAGCACTAATAGTGAAAGTATGGAAGCGGACTATTTCTATAAAATTATACAGCCACTCGGCAAAGTTCGGGTTAACTCGTATAGTCTCGTCAAATTTTAAATAAAAACATCTTATATTGTTCTTCGAACGTTAGCAAGTATGCGTCGGGCTTCGTGCTTCTATAGACAGGACTTTTTTATCCAGACAGGAATTTCCGGTCGTGTGCGAAGTCCCTTTGCGGTCGATTGAGGTTAAAGCTTTCTTAGTGATGAGAACTGTCTGATGTTCTTATCGATAGCTTGCGATTGCCAGGAGTGGATTGTTTTACAAATAAAAGTTTTTTCTTTAAATCCTTATGATGAATTTTTCCTTTTTCGGAAACGGTGAACGGTGTGACGGAACAGTCCATTATATTGAAATAAACTTATGGATCAGTATTTGCACTAAAAATAATCGTATTTTATTTGATGAGGACTACATTACCATATGGTAGAGTAAGAAGAAATGAAATTCTTCTAATGAAACTAGCGGTTTTGAAAAATTCTTTGTTGGCAACTGGCTGCGAATAGAGAAATAATTATTTTTTCTTTCGCAACTAGTTGCCAAGAAAGAATAAAAAATCCTTTTTCACAATTGGTTGCGAAACTCAGTTGCCATGGCGGCCGAAAGGAATTTTTCGTATTGAAAACACGAAAATTAAATATTAAGCGCAGTTTTGTCTATGAGTAGGGAGTAGATGGATTATCTCAATGCAATTAAAAGTATAATTAACTTCACACATTAGTTTCCATTATCACTATTTACCTCAAGCAAGAAAGCAAAGGCATACTCGTTAGTATGAGCCACCGCACATTGAGCCACTAGTCGCCGCTACTAAACGCGACCACCAGTGGTTCAGTTAGACCTCTACACGCCGCCACCTGTGGCAGCCACTGGTGGCTCGACGCAGACTCAGTGGCTGCCACTTCCGGCAGTTGTTTAAGTGGTACTCGACAGAGGCGGACGACGACTGTGGCCGTGTGTGCGAGCGAGTCGAACGACAAAACGCGGCCACAAGTAGCGAGCGCGGTCGACTTCTGCAGCTTGTGGCTCGGACGCGGCCACTCAAACGCTCGGTGTGCGCTGATGCTATACAAAATGTATGGAGAAACGCGTCCGCAACTGGTGGCGGCTACTAGTCGTTCTAATGTGGTCGCCACTGGTGGCTCTAATTGGTCTTATTATCGGTGCCGTACGTGGCTTCACGCTGCTCAGCGCATGAGCAACACTTCGAACGTGCCTCCACTTGAACGGGAGAAAATAACATTAAAAGATACCGACGCAAACACTATAATGTATAGTACAGAATGAACACCATTGAATGCCAAGGGCATACATTTATTTATCTCCACCGATTTACCAGTGCTACGTAAGTAGTGTTTGCCATATACAAATACCGCGATACCGCAACGATACATATGTATACCTAGTACGTAAATACATTTTTGATGCTAGAAATAGCGCCAAAATAATGTACCATGTGCACATTACGGCGAAGCCGTTGCCTAGGTGTGCGCATACGTTAATCTCACCCATATTTCATGAGCCTGTGAGCCTGAGAGCATTAGGTACCTGCTATGTGACGCAAATTAATATTTCTGTAACATCATTGCAACTGTAGATGTGTGGTCAGCAACTCAATTGATACTGTCCTTTATGCAATAATGATGACTTTATATAAATCTTTAACTAAAGCATAGCACTGACCCCAGGTTTTGTTGACGGTGCAACAAGTGAAGGAAAGCACGTCGGCTTTTCATTTGGTGACACGGTGTGATTCAACGCCACATCACACTTTATAGATTTAAATAGATAAAATTAATTTATATTAATGAACTGATTCCTGTAAATGTTAATGTACATTAACATTATAATTATATTTTTGATTAGATTTCATGGCACGGGTGCCTACTTAGATATTTTTAGGTAAAAAATATTTTGATGTTTAGAAATCTATGTTACTGCGACTTAACTTAGTTTCTTTATTATTCTCTTAGCTCTCGTGTAGGAAGTAGCACCTTCAATTATAATTAAAACATGCGATTGTGCTATCAGCGGTGACCATCTGAGAATCTCTCACGACTCAAACCACTCACCGTAGCAATGGTCTACAGAAGTTCAGCGCTACCTACGTCGCGCGTTGGGATGATGTGCTAAACTTTTGGCGGACAGAATGATATTTACCTTGGAACAGCCAGAGACACGTGCGAACATAAATATACACAAGAGCATCATCATAAAACTCATAAAACCGACCGCATGTGATGTACCTCCAGACCGTATTGATTTACTTTAGATATGTTTACGTATTCGCCGAACGTACTTTTGCAAATTCGGTTTTAATATTTATTATAAAGTAACATAAATTCACTGAGTGCTACCAGAATAACTCGTCTACGATTAGGTGTTGCTCTTATTTCTGTACCACCTCCACGGGTATACGGAGCTTGCAATATTATCGCCAGTAAGGAAATTATTTCACGGGTCTATTTCTTTGGCCGTGAGCGTCATATTACGTGTAATCAGTGCTGTCCTCTCACGGAGCTCGGGTAAGTCGATTTTACTTAGATGATTGTTTAGAAATCCTTCGTATAGGTACATGTATCTTAAAAGTAGCTAACGACGCGTTCTTTCTTTAAAGATGTAATGGGTGATATGATATACTATAGTGTAATAGGAAGTGTCTTGCAATGGGAGCCGCGGTCTGGTTGCCATGGCGCTTAGTAGCCCGTGGAGGTAAAGACGACGCCGCTCGGGTTGAAACTCGCACGATAAGGACAAAGTACGGAAGCACTAGCAAACGGCTCTCGTGCGTGTGGCCGAGTCGGTGCATATGCACTCAACGTACCACACAAGCACTTTTACCGTAAACACAAGGAAATTTTACGCATAGTGCGTTTACCTTGCTAACGTTTCGTTTTTCGATGTGCTCATATTGTGATGATTATGGCAATTTATTATGACTTATGAACTAAATCATAATTAAAGCAATGCTGTATTGATGCACCTACTTAATGTATTTATTCTTTTCATTTGTTGCTAAGGGATTCTGTCAATCCCTCTAATCCCAGAATAAATCAAAAGCTTGTAATAAATAAATAGTGTTTGGAAATATTTCCTACCTTCGTTATTACATTGGATTCGAAAGGATTCAGATTTAGTATGCTCATCGAAACATACCATTGTGTTTTTGAAAAGCGTAAAATGCGGATCTGATTTTAAAATACACGCAATATAGGTAGGTATATGCTGTACTGGTCCGCTCGATTCCATGATAACTTCTGTCGATTGTTAATTGTGAGTAAAAACTTGTAAATGCAGCACGTGCAGCCTGATTTGCCATTATAACAGGGACCGTCCATTAGGTACATGTTATGGTACCTTTAATTTTTGCTGGTAAATTAAAACTAAGTCCTACCAACAATCTCAATCTCCTAGAAGTGAAAATGAGTCTACATTTTCCATCTACGCATTACTTGCTTAGGTATACTCTTTAGTCTCACTGCCCGTTTTAGTATTATATCGGTTTAGCTAATTTATCAAAAAAATTGGAACTGTCTAAAAAGAAAAAAAAGTTGCGTTCAAAATTCCTCAAATTATTTCCGAAATACTTAAGGAACTTAAAATTTACTTTTCAAAAAGCTTTCCGGTCTGTTGCTAAGATTGAATTCAGAACAATGGCATCTGTCTGCTGGTGGCAAGTGGAATTGGAGCACGCCCAGAGCGCTTGTAGTGGACACTTCAAATGAGTCGTCTCAGTGATCCGAATTGGTTAGCAACTGGAGTCGAAACGTCGAGTGCCACCCGTACTTAGCACATCCCAGACAAAAATGACGACTAAAATATAAGATTTTTTCAGACGAGTTATCCGAACATTCGACATATTGAATATTTTATGAACATCAATTTTCATTACTCCATCTAATCGGATTTTCCGAAACGTCTGATATAACTTTTTCCCGAGCATACGTGAGCAAAAATAGATTCGTTGGAAATATTATTGCTTAGATAGGTATAGTCAGGTTATTAAGCATTTTTCTTACTTGCTCCACGTGTAGGTTAGTAAAGAGTGTATGATTTCAGGTTCTGCCCATTGTTGCTAACTTGTTAGTTACACTTGTCCTGATGGACTGCCTAGTGACTGAGTGACCACGTCCGCGTCAGCACATGTCTTGAGAACAAGGGATTTTGTGTCATGCCTCCCATTCCCACACTGCAAAATTTGAGCTTTCTATTTTTAATGTTAGTTATTTACAGTTCTGCAGTCAATTATTTACAAAACATAATGGTGGATACAAAATAAATTATGATATGGAACGACATACGATAAAAATGTGATATAAGAATTTAAATTAAACTGTAAGTACATAATGTAGTGTATTTAATGTTTCTATGACGATTTTGTGATATCTATTGTACAAATATCGCCTGAGTTATAATATCATTTAATTAAGCACACCCAGAGCTTGATATGCGAACACTTTTGATGGAAATGAGAAATCCCAGCTTATATTTTTTAAGTCTTGTTTAACAAAGACGTATGTTGTGTGTGTATTTTTGTAAAAATATAAAAAAAAAAATATTAGAAAAGTTTTAAAAGAAGTTCTAACTTCTGCTTAGGTATTGAAACATAATAAAACGGTTATTTTATTTTTATAATAGTTTATATTTTATGAAATTATGATTAATCAACCTCAGCAGGTAAAATTTTACCAAACTGTCCCTTTCTAGACAATTATAGAAGATTAAAATAATGTTCTTTCAATACAAGCAAAGAATTTTTCAGACTATCAGTCCTATGCCCCTGAACCTTACCTTAAGTGATGGCTTTAGGGCTCTAACCTTACCTCCACATAAAAATAACCAATTTATTTGTAAACTATTCTACTTTTAGTAATTAAACACAGTTATAGATAACGCGAGAGCGCAATCCATAGACATTAGAGTATCTTTTATTGGTACAGTGATAACGAAGTATATCTACCTGACTACCGATGTTCACGTACCAGTCACCCACCAGTAATAGTGAGGATCTAGGGACGTGCAAACAAAGTGTATAGTTCAGTGAAGGAGCACCTGAAAGTGCCAGAAAGTTATAGGATCTCTTGCCTTAGTAAGTAGAAGTCCGTTTTTTTCGATGCGTTTGCGCTGTCTTCCATATTCCAAAATATTATCAGCAACATGTTTGTATACAAGCCTACAACAACAATTACATTAACATTATCATTTATTGCGTACAAGCCTGTGTGATGTTCGTATTGCTATCGTATGGAAATATTGTTGCTCTACATCAAGTTGCAGATAATTGTCATATTTCCTGTCGTAATAAAGTTCTTTGGCGCCAGCGACCGAGAAGTTGTGTAACAAATCGGTACTCGGTTCAAACCTATTTGAACAAAGTTTTAAGCATGAATGTGGACTGTAAGAGAACGAAAACAGCAAAGTAATTTACCGGTAGATCTACTTGTGAAAGTTGCTGTCTAAAAAAACTGGCCTAGTGCGAGTCGGACTAGCGCACGAAGGGTTCCGTACCATAAACAGAAAAAAATACGAAAAGAACAGATATACACATCATCTGTGAAAATTTCAACTGTCTAGCTAACACGGTTCATGAGATACAGCATAGTGACAGACAGACAGACAGACGAACAGCGGATTCTTAATAAATAAATAATGTTTTTTTTTATAAATATAAATATTGAACTACAAATCAGAACAATTGCTACACAAACTACACTACTTAAACCCATCAAGATTCATACTCAAAATTTCCTCACTACATTTTTTCAATAAAATATCAATCAACAATCCGAGCTAATCGGTTTACCTTATTCCCTAACGTACATTGGTATGTATATCTACATTACGCCGCCCTGCTATATGGAATAATACCCACCGAACATGTGTATAGCACTCACTAATCAAACATCTGAATAGTAAAGGAGATAAGTTATTGCATCGCTCTCTGACCTGGACCTATCTGTCTATGCTCTGATCATTGCGTGAATATCTAGTACGATCATGTTGGGAGAAATGTAAAATGTTGGCTTGAACTTTCTCTATCATTGCCTTTGTTTCTAATGACATTCATGCGATCCCCGACGATGGAATCTAATCCGACTTTTGTACAATGAACTGTGGGATTTAACCTCGGTATTCAATTATTTAGTAAATCTGTCTTATTGATTCAACACAGAGTTCATAAATAATTTCCTTGATACAACTTCAATAAACTTCAAATTATATTTTTAAATGTAAAAGAGTTTATGAAACTCTTTCCCCTCTTCATATATGTATCTTCATATATGTATCGTATGACAAAGTTATGCGCATAGAAAACTAGTAAACAGATATAAATACAGGAGCTTCTAATAAAATGTAGTTTCTTTTGTTACAGATTAGAAGGGAATTCATTGAAAGTGGTGGCAAAAGACACCTTAAAAATACTTGGCCGACGAGCTATAACCAATGAAGACTCCGAGCGCAGCATTCGGAGCATCGTCAGTAGACCCGTGAACACCTGGCCACACCATCACAACTTTGATGGTCACTCTCCCGCTGGAGAAAGTTATTTACACGCACTGTCACTTCATTATTATTAAGTTTCTTAACATATTCTTCATTTTGTAGCCTATCTATCTATTTACATACGTTTAAACTTGTAATCTGTTTGAAAATGAGCAAGATTCTTAAAGTCGTCGGGGCCTCGTGGCTCCAGACGAAGATTAGCTCCTACATCCTTGGGATTCTCGGCATTCTGTCAATCTTGGCCCTGTTCGTTGGACAAATTGAAAGGTTGGTACAATAATAACTCTAACTATCATTAATCGTTTACTTTAAAACACAGGAAACCATCTTAATCTCGTGATCATGATTAGTGATTACTGTGATAGCATCTACAGAAGGAAGACAATCTCAGACAAATTGCGTTGCGAATAAACGAAACATCTCGCTTTTTGCGCTACAATTATGTGTCTTAACACTTGAATTAATTACGAAATTGTTTACAATTTTACATAACCCATAGGTTTGTTTATAATATTATGTAAATAAAATGTGAATAAGTTCCTATTTTAAACGGTTTCAGAATTCAGGAAGATGGAAATTACGCAGCCACTGTATTCTTTTCAAATAAAACCGGATATCGTATCGAGTACTGGGGACAAAGCAATGAACTAGCAGATATACCTCGGGGGGTAGCACGCGCTTACTTCAGGATGGATATTGATACTACAGGGTGAGTAATGCTTTCGATATGCTGACCATATTTTGCAGAAGTGAACTTTGATTTAGAGGGCTTATTATCCAAACTCTGTTTAAAACGAGACGAAAAAGGACTTAATCTTAAGCGTGCCTATTCATCGTATCGTATCATTCTATAAACTACTGAACGTCTTGAAAAAAAGTGGACGCAAATATTTCATAACACCAGAAATAAAAATAAAACATTTCTTATTTTCAGCTGGTCTCTCCTGGAAATAGAGACCGACCCATCATATTCGGACGAGCACCAAGCGTACGCGGCCGGCATAGTCGAGGGTGCCCTGACCTGGTCACTGATCCACTCACACTTGGAGAACACCATCCGAACCAGGTGCGATCAAGATACCTCGGCGATGAAGCAATGCGACAAGTTTAAGGACGCTCTGGACAAGTCTGTAGATATCTGGAAGGCACATGCCGCGGAAAAGGGCGGGGAGGATCCATTCTGGCATCATGTAAGATACACCTTGTTCAATTTTATCTACCTGATAAGGATCCTAAAGTCTTAACTAGTCATATGCTAGAAACCAGCACCGATCTGGAGGTAGATAAAAAGGTTTTCGTGTTCAGTAAATCCTAAATTAGGGGGAAAGTGAATCGGATACCTGAGGAAATCCTGAGTGAATGGTATGACATCATCTGTCGTTCACCAAAACTTTTGTAGGTTAACTCGTGATCGCCATTTATTACGTTTCGATAATTTTTCACTCCGTAGGAAAATCAGTTAAGGAAAATAACTAGGAATATCCTCTGTTATACCTCCCGCGGAAAGTTATCAATAAATAGGTAGATTCAATTATATCAACAATTACAGCTACATGAAACCAACAAGCGGCATTTAACAGATCATGCGTTTTCCTGTTTTCAGGTATCTCTACACTACACGCAAATAAGCGGAATATTTACCGGCTGGAAGCACGGTGTCGACCGCGGCCTCAAAGAGTATGAAACAGACATATCCGACTTGTACTGGCTAAACTCCGTATCAGAAGCTATTGAAATCCAACGCAAAATGAACCTTACCTTAGAAGACGAAGCTCTTGAAACAATTCCTCATCTATCTAGTGCCTTTTTGAGAGTTGTTGATGATAAAACTAAAGACGGAACTCCCACAAAAAAGCTTTATGTTTCGCAAAACGCTGCCGGAAGGTGAGAAAAGCTACGCCTATTTTTTTTTTGTTTCGTTAGTGGGGTCACTACAAATAAGGTGCTGAGCGGACGATACATTTTCCCGCCGCACAGAAATGATCGCTCCGGTCCTGCCTATATTTTTCATACAACGCTAGTTTAAAATTGTCCACGGACAAATCGTCAATCGTTTGCTGAGAACCTAAGGGTTATCTGTATATTCAAAACCTAGATCTGCTACTTGTCCTAGTTCAATCACAGCTGAAACTCATATCCGCTATTAAACAAAAATTCTCTAAACCTCTGTTTACGAATTATATTTCAGCTACTCCTCAATGACTCGCATCATGAAGAAGTATAAACTAAACTACCACGAGACTGCTAAAAGTAGCAAACTAGTTCCTGGAATATCAGTCCACTTCTCAGGATACCCCGGCTCCATTACTAGTCAGGACGAATTCTACGTCGTGAAGGGTGAAAACCATAGGCTGGCAATCACAGGCACTACACTGCGAAACTACAATAACAAACTGTGGAAAGAAGTCAATATAACTGAACAAGTGAGTTGAATAAAAACATGTTTTGAGAAATAGGTACCTACACATTCAATGACGATAATACACTATATATATACTAAACAAACTATATGTCATAGCTTATTGTTGTACATAATTATAATAACTGTAAGTGCGTGACTAAGTATCTATAATATATTGCTGTCATTTAATTGTCTACTGAAAGATGAAAAATAAACTTCGGAAAAGAAAATACCCGTGGAGTAAATCTTCCTCACAAGTGTATCTGATGCGTATCTTCAAAGAATTCCTCCAATCTTTGAAGATACGCAGCAGATACACTTGAAATACATGCTGTAATATTTTACAGCATGTATTTTGGTGTTCCCTTCTTTTTTTTGGTTTATTAACCAAAAAAAAACAAATACACGAATATCCTAATTACTAATAGTAATGTTCCAAATTTCCAGGTACCTGTTGGTCCAAGAGTATCAGCCGCAAACCATCTGGCATCTAACGTAAGCTCCTGGGGACATATCTTGGCGAACAGTAACTCAGGCACGGCCATCAAGCAGTGGCTCATCGTAGATTTCAACAGATTCGACCACCTGCATGCGCTCGCGTCTCGCACTGAAGAGGCTAAGTCAGCCCGAAATGAGGTCGTTACTCAAAGCACTGTAGACAAGTGAGTTTCTAACCACAACTTTTAACCACAGTATCATTTTTCTAACAATATTTCTTCAAAGCGTAACATAAAAAAAAAATCTTTTTTAACCGCCGTTAATTTGGCCATAGTTCTGTTTTACGTAGCTAAACATTTTCCTCAGAAATGGCTGAACGAAACAAACTGTAGCTGCGCTTAAGCAAGTCTGTATGTAGGTAAACTGCATGAGACTTTATCAAAGCACGAGGAAGACTGGGGGCATTTTAGTAAATAATTTGTCTTTGGAAGCCCTGTACGTATGATTGGTTTGGGCATGGGTTAATAAACGAGTTCTAAACCGGAATTGTAACGATATACGAGTGCTTTCAATGAGTTAATTTAATGTCTCTTCCTCAGGGACGTCAGGCACATTGTGGTGTACCGCAACAACAACGGTCACTCAAAGGGTCTGCTTGCACTGGTGGAGCAAGTTCCTGGGCGGACTCACTCAGCTGATTTGTCTGATGCTTTCTTGGAACAAGGCTATTGGGCCACGAATGGATTGCCGTTTTTCCCAGTAAGTTATTGATCTAATTTTTTAACACAAGATTACGGGGAAGATTTAGGTACATAAATCTCGATGACTTTTTATATACTTACATCATTTAAAATCTGTATTTCATTATTCTTAGGATATCGCAGAAATTACACATGTCAACCAAATGAAAGAGAAACATGGGAACATCTTTTCCGAGTCCGAGTCGCCACGAGCTATGCTGTTCAAGTTAGGTCACAAGAACGCCACGACACTCGACAGCATCGTTGCGTTAATGAGGCAAAACAACATGACGGAAGCTAACAGTACTAATCAAGAAGACATTGACGAATGTTCCGGAAATGCGAGCTGTGTACTTAGCGAGCGAGGGTACTGGTCTGTTGCTGGAATTCGAGGGGATATCACCAGCCTTCACAGAGAAGCCTACGGAGTTATCGACACTAAAGTCGTATGCGGTGAGTTGAGTTCTTCAATGTTTGTTCCTTTAGAGATAGATTATACTCGTACAATCTGAATAGTTATTTAGCGTAAATGCTAAAAATTATAGTAGTACCAATAATTTTGAACTTTTAAACATTGAGAAACGGCATTATAAACATTTTTCAATTTATTTACAGGCACCCTGAACGAGTCTAATTTAGATTTCGTCGCGATATCCGGTCCACCGTACACAGAAATACAACCGAACGCAACTAAAATTTTGCTTAACAAGGGAAACGTAGCACCCATCTATACAGAACTACTTAACAACAACCCTGACGTTAATGGCATTGAAATAAGAGACCTTGTGATTCAAGAACAAGAGAAGGCTGAAGAAGACAAACTAGAACTGTTGAACAAAGACCTCATAAAGCCATTCGATTGGTCAGAGAGTGAGTTCAAGAACGCTACACACCAAGGTCTACCCGACAGGTGGGCTTTCGGACTATACACTCCTAAATGGACGTGGTGAATCTCCAAGTCATCATATCTTTCATAATAATTTGTTTTAATATAATTTTAAGACCTGGTTCGCCACTTTCACCTAGCTAATAAGATTAAGTATCAGGACTACTAAACAACTTTCGCATTCCGGTTTCATGTCTGACAAATGTGATATTTCCATCTTCCTTCATCGTACTCATTCTGACTAGAATTGAATCATATGTTTTGTAGCAGATTTTGTTCGTAATTGTATTTCAATGTTTACGTTAAGGTTATTTATTGGATTTACGTTCGTTTCGTTTATGTTCGTTTGTATATTTGTCTTAGAAGTGTTTTAGCTGCTGATTTTCTGTGTCTGAATTGAAACTTGTGACCCCACAGGACTGCCGTGAATCTTAACTATGTTTACGTATAAATGGTATTTAATGAAATCTTATTTAAAATCACATTTTTAGAAAAATCACCTTGTCTGTCATTTCGATCATCATTGTCGTCCATGCATTATTTGTTGTTATCATTTATGTGTTTTGATGAATTCACAAATCGGCTTTGTACTTTAATTTTGTACTTACGTTTGTTTATATTTATTTACGATACCTAAAATATTTTAATATACGTATG
Source organism: Lycophotia porphyrea (assembly GCA_950005105.1). Lineage (NCBI taxonomy): Eukaryota > Metazoa > Arthropoda > Insecta > Lepidoptera > Noctuidae > Lycophotia > Lycophotia porphyrea. The sequence continues at coordinate 8,124,980 of OX465396.1, forward strand.
TATTTTGTAAAAGGATCATTCTGTACCTCCTCATAAAGAATGAGACCCTGTATTTATTGCGAGGGTTAATAAAAATGAAGTGACTTAGAAATTCGATTTTGCTTTCGACAATAAAATGTTTCTAACATACCTATGATTATTTTCTTATTTATTATCAATATAATTTATAAGTAAATAATGTTCCCCGAACCAACTCCTAACCTTTCTAAAACCACGCTGAAATATTTATTGTTAAACAGTTTACGTACTCGTAGTCGAAACAAACCGGTGATAAATTGCAGAGTGGCTGGCAACACCATACACTCACAGATACTTTAGTGAAGACAAGTTACTATTTTTTTCCAAACAACCTTGAACCTAATGCATGAGCGATAAAGCTGAAAATCTATTTAATAAATTTGACAGATTGTAGTAGCTTGGTGTGCTGGCGTCTGTACATTATCCGTCACAGTTCGGTGTCCGGAGCCGCGTCCGCAGTTTTTCCGTACCGGTTTGACTGAACTTTTATTTAAGAGTATTTTGAGTTTATTATTATTATTATTATTATTTATTTGCTTCAGACACAATGATCCATAATTTAGTTAGTAAATACACTTAAAAATAATGTTAATGTTAGTTTGTATTGCTCGAAGTAACTCATCCTGTCCAAGTTTGCCATGGCGGGATAATCGCGGCCATGCGCAAATTATCGCCGTTTGGAGACTCGTTCATAGAGTTGTTAAAAAATAAAGTGGCACGACGAAAATATAGCCACGATACACTTACTAGTCGACGTGGCGTCTAAACGCTGTACTACGCAAGGCAGGAATCATGCGTGATTTGTGCAATATAGATGATGTGCTGTGGTTTTCTTGCATTAGACCAGCTTTTCTCAAAGTTGGCGATAACGCCCTCTTGTGGGCGCTGCAGGCCTAAAGGAGGACGGTAAAAGACCCAGAAAAAAAATCAGGGCGTTGTGTAGAGGCTTGGGGGGCAATTTGTAATTTCATCTACTAGGAGGACTGTTAGACACTGACTGCGCTCTCGTCTCTCGAATACAACTTGTGAACATCAACTAATAATAATTAAGAGATTGCGCAAACTAACTCGGTTCGATATTTCTCTCCGCGTAGTTTAGTTAATGAGACTTTTACTATAACCCGCAAGAGTTAACTTGAGACTCGCCTAATAATTAATTTAATTTGAAGTTATAGTGGTTTTAAAGTAAATGAAAAAATGGGGGCGCTAAAAAATAATTTATTCTCCACTAGCTTCTGCCCTCGACTTCGTACGCGGATCCTGTTGCTTATACCAGCGACAACGGGGTCGTCAAAATTGAAAATCTGAAACGTCTGATGTAGAATTCTAAGGCCCGGGGACGGGAAAACAACGGGATGAGCGAGACGATTGCAGACGTTCCAGATCTTTCATTTTTGTAAGTCCACAGGAAATGCCCATCAGACTTTTCGTTTCGACGAACCCTTAATATGTTATAATGTCGCTGGGCTTTGGAGTTCCACAACAGGTGTCCCAGATCTTCAAAATTATTCTCACAGCAGAAAATCCTCTTCACGTGGAATAATTTTTGCTATGGCACCATTTTTATATCTCTTATACTTTAGCTGGTCTGTCGCGTTTCTGCATCAGGTGTTCCATTTTGCAAAATAAATTATAGGCTATGTGATGCCCAGACGTAATACCTATACAACAAAAAACTTTTCTTCCCGTTATTCGTTCCGCAGCGGATCCCAAGGATACACTGAATTAACAATAATATTGCAAAAAACTTTTAAAAAAATTCTTTAATTATACATATAATAATAATAATAGTTTATTACCAAAAACTTAGTACTAGTTTACAATGGCAATGTGGCAAGAAATACAATTAAGGCAAAAGAGGTTAGCGTCTGTAGCCGAACTAGGCATAACCTGTATTTCGGCTATCAGCACCATTCCCCTCGAGTATTTATAATACGAGAATAGGTGCCAAGCAATAGAGACATATACATTAGATCAGTACTATAGAATAATAGCTGTTAAGTACTCTTTATTTAAGTAAATTGCAAATAGGTAAGTACATAATTTTAATATAAGTAATTAAATGGATTGAGTGGATGTGTGTTCGTAGTGCGTGTGTGTGTGTGTGTGTAAGTTTATGCGAATGTGAAGGTGTGTGTTGTGTGCGGCTTATGTATATGTAGGTGTTTATGTGAGAATAATTATGTGGTGAGTGTGTGGGTGTGAGCATGCATGAGTGAATGAGTGTGTAGGTGAGATGTAGTGAGTTTATCTTTTTTAGGGCTGCTTTCTATGTTCTTGCAGTAGAATTTTAAGAATAAATAACCGTCTTACTGTCAAAACTTCGCACAACTGGAACAGTGTAGTAGGAGGAAAACGTATCGGTTTAAACGTACTAACAATGGCAATGCTAATTCTTTGGCCAAAGAAATAGCCAACCCTCTGGTCACGCAAAATGTCGACCATTCGGCGGGATATTTCCTTACAAAAGGCGACACGCACTCGGGCCCCATGACCCGAGCGTTTCGACCCCAAACGGCTCAAAACTGTAATTACCAATAAGGTTACAGTATTTGCGCCGCTTGAGGATCTCAGCAGCCGCAGCAGCAGCGCCCGCACAGCCCGCCGTGCTTACAACGTGGAATGGCGCAAGGGTGTCGACACAGGTTGCGTCCCACACCAAAGGCCTACCCAACTTCCAAGGCACCAACGTCATTTAAAAAAATGTTGGAAAATTTACCTCCAATATCTCCGTAACTAGAAGGTAATGGCCCAGAACAAAAAAAAATCGCAATGACAGGGAAAACAAGTGCCTTCCGGCGTCGTTAAGGGTCTTTTTACAGTCTTTCGGTATAGGGTGGAAGGGACAACGACGCGAAAACGCTGTTGGAAACAGTCGTGCAGAAAGCCTGTTTTAATAATGATAATTGAGTTTTCCTTACCGGTTGAGCTCTGCAACAGATTAGCAGCGCGGCGACGGCCACAGTCAGGGTTGCACCTTCAGCTTGCATGATTGTAGCTGACTAAGCTGCATAAAACGGAATACCCTATACTATTTATAGTAAAATAAAGGAAATCTAACTATTGGGAACATGGAATTTGATAGCCGTAATTGGTTTGTTGTTGTGTTAAATAAGTATAGCAAGGCAGTATACCGATATGCTTACAATTTTTCAGTATTTTTTGTGAGAAAGTTTGGATGTTCGTCAATTTTGATGTTTGAAACACGCTGATATCGGTGTACGTGAAGTTATTATGAAACGAAGTCAGTTGCCTACAACAGAAGTTGTATGTTAATTTGAACAGGAATCGTTAGATAGCGGTACGTTTTGAATCTAATGTTGAAACAAACGCTGTCAATTAGTCTTTCAAAAATAATATAATTAATGTGTGCGCTTAATTAAAATTCCTTTACCTCATACTTTTCATGAGGTAAAGGAATTTTAATTAAGCTAATTTGGTAAAAGAAAATTCTATTAACTAGGTAAACTTTTTTTTCGAGACTACGGGATGTAAGAAAAACATTTTCATTCCACAAAATTAAAAGCACTTTTCTAACATAATTAGCAAAAATTGTTATGAGACATCAACGCTTGGGCAGACTAAAAACTGACTTGTCAAGTTAGCTTTACATAATGAGATTATTTATGACACAACCCTTTTTTTCAACAAATAGGAGATAAATGTAATGGATAGATCACCATTCAAACGTCAGTCGCACGTGCCGATGTGTGTCGGTGTGGGGGTCACTTATCATCTCGTACATTCCGGAAAGAACTTTATCAGCTATGATTTGTAGATAATAGAATTCATCATCATCATCATCATTTCAGCCGAAAGACGTCCACTGCTGGACAAAGGCCTCCCCCAAGTGTCGCCACAATGACCGGTCCCGTGCCACTCGCATCCAACGGATCCCCGCGACCTTCACCAGGTCATCGGTCCACCTAGTGGGAGGCCTTCCAACACGTCTTCCGGTTCGCGGTCGCCACTCCAGAACTCTCCGGCTCCATCGGCCATCTGTTCTGCGAGCAATGTGCCCTGCCCACTGCCACTTAAGTTTGCCAATTCTTCGGGCTACGTCGGTAACCTTGGTTCTCTTGCGGATGTCCTCATTTCTGATTCGATCACGCAAGGAAACTCCGAGCATAGCCCTCTTCATTGCCCTTTGGGTGACTTTAAGCCTTCTGATGAGGCCAATTGTGAGCGACCACGTTTCGGTCCCGTATGTAATCACTGGCAACTCCCACTGGTCATAGACTTTCGTCTTGAGACACTGCGGTAAGTTGAAGACATACTCCAGTGCAGCGGTGAACAGTTTCGGAGATATGACGTCTCCCTGTCTCACACCTCGCTGCAGAAGGATAGGTTCCGAGGTCTGGTCCTGAAGTCGGACTGACATGGTGGCGTTTTTGAATAAACACTTCAACACCTCAATGTACCGATAGTCGATTTGGCACCGTTGAAGAGACTGCAGTACAGCCCAAGTCTCGATCGAATCGAAGGCTTTCTCGTAGTCCATAAACGCTACACAGAGAGGCAGGTTATACTCTTCTGTCTTCTGTATAACCTGCCGCAGCGTATGATTGTGGTCTACGGTGCAAAAGCCTTTGCGGAAACCGGCTTGTTCGGGAGGCTGGAAATCATCAAACCTGCGCGCGAGACGATTCGTGATGACTCTTGAAAACAACTTGTAGACATGGCTCAGAAGTGAGATGGACCTAGAGTTCTTCAGCCGGGCATTGTCGCCATTTTTGGAGAGGAATACCACCACATCTCTGCACCATGCCTGCGGCGTATGACGGAATCAAACAGCTTCTGAAGGGCCTTAAGTACCGGTTTTCCACCCGCCTTCAGGAGTTCGGCCGTAATTCCGTCACCACCTTGCCATGCCATGCCTTGTTGTTTTTGAGCTGTTTCAGAGCCATCCTAATCTCGTACAGGCTGACGTCCGGGATGTCTTCGGTATAGTGTCGGGTTAGTCTAGCTCTTGGGTCGCTTGCTAGATCCACAACGGGTTTACTGGTTGACGTGTATAACTGCCCATAGAATCTCTCGATCTCCCTCAGAAGCTCCGGTTTGGCGGATACGATCCTGCCATCATCGGTCTTCAGTTTCGTGAGCTGGCTCTGCCCAATAGCCAGATCTCTTGCCAATTCTTCGGGCTACGTCGGTAACCTTGGTTCTCTTGCGGATGTCCTCATTTCTGATTCGATCACGCAAGGAAACTCCGAGCATAGCCCTCTTCATTGCCCTTTGGGTGACTTTAAGCCTTCTGATGAGGCCAATTGTGAGCGACCACGTTTCGGTCCCGTATGTAATCACTGGCAACTCCCACTGGTCATAGACTTTCGTCTTGAGACACTGCGGTAAGTTGAAGACATACTCCAGTGCAGCGGTGAACAGTTTCGGAGATATGACGTCTCCCTGTCTCACACCTCGCTGCAGAAGGATAGGTTCCGAGGTCTGGTCCTGAAGTCGGACTGACATGGTGGCGTTTTTGAATAAACACTTCAACACCTCAATGTACCGATAGTCGATTTGGCACCGTTGAAGAGACTGCAGTACAGCCCAAGTCTCGATCGAATCGAAGGCTTTCTCGTAGTCCATAAACGCTACACAGAGAGGCAGGTTATACTCTTCTGTCTTCTGTATAACCTGCCGCAGCGTATGATTGTGGTCTACGGTGCAAAAGCCTTTGCGGAAACCGGCTTGTTCGGGAGGCTGGAAATCATCAAACCTGCGCGCGAGACGATTCGTGATGACTCTTGAAAACAACTTGTAGACATGGCTCAGAAGTGAGATGGACCTATAGTTCTTCAGCCGGGCATTGTCGCCATTTTTGGAGAGGAATACCACCACATCTCTGCACCATGCCTGCGGCGTATGACGGAATCAAACAGCTTCTGAAGGGCCTTAAGTACCGGTTTTCCACCCGCCTTCAGGAGTTCGGCCGTAATTCCGTCACCACCTTGCCATGCCATGCCTTGTTGTTTTTGAGCTGTTTCAGAGCCATCCTAATCTCGTACAGGCTGACGTCCGGGATGTCTTCGGTATAGTGTCGGGTTAGTCTAGCTCTTGGGTCGCTTGCTAGATCCACAACGGGTTTACTGGTTGACGTGTATAACTGCCCATAGAATCTCTCGATCTCCCTCAGAAGCTCCGGTTTGGCGGATACGATCCTGCCATCATCGGTCTTCAGTTTCGTGAGCTGGCTCTGCCCAATAGCCAGATCTCTTGCAAATAGCTTGGAGCTTTTATTCCGCTCAGTTAAAAAAAAAAACCGCGTCTTTAATACGCTCGGTATTAAAGCTGCGGAGGTCGGTCTTCAAGGATTTAGAGATCCGTCTATTGAGCTGCGAATTTCCACTCCTCGTCTGAAGACTGCAGAATCATCTCACGCCGCTCCTTCATAAGCCTGAGAGCATGCTCAGAGAGATTTTTGTTCTTGTCTGTACGACGTATCTTAAAAAACTTAGACCCAGTCGTATGGACAGTTTCCAGTGGTGAAGATCGAGAGTGTGTCGACCAGGGTGGCGTACCTTATACTCAGAATATCCTCAAGATATTCGCTGAAGGTCATACAGGTCTACGCCCCGACCTCGGCAAGCCCCGACGACGAAGTGGAGACCATGTATGAGGATATCTCTAAAGCATGCATGATTAGATAATAGAATTACGGATAGTTAAATGCCCGAAAGTGAAACAACCAGTCTAACGGGTTTCGGGTGTTTTCGGGTGTTTGTGTTTTGGAGGTCAGATAGTCGATCGACGTGAAATAGTTTTTATAGTTTTCTGCTCTGCTTCGTCGCAGTCCTGGGTAAATTCCCTCCTGCGCTCCTTATATTTTATTTACCCCGCCCCGCACGTATTCCTTCGTGATAATGACAGTAGGTATCATAAAAAAGGATACTTATATGAATAGTACTTAAGCGTCGCTGCTTCAGGGTTTCACAGTACTGTTTTTATAAATAAGAACTGCCTAGTACCTAAGTCCGTGATCAACGTGCTGTTATCACCACCAGCCCTTCTATCAAATGTGAGAATGATGTTATCCATATTGTGAGGATCGCCCAGAGGACACGGTGGAGCACACGGTAGAGGTCTGCCCAGCTTGGGCGGAGCACCGCCATGTCCTCGTAGCGGCGATCGGCGGCGTCGACCTATCGCGTCCGGCCCTGGTCCAGTCCAAGGTCCGGAGTGAGAGGGAATGGAACGCCGGCACCTCCTTCTGCGAGCAGTCATGCTACCGAAGGAGGTGGCGCAGCGTGAGAGGGAGAGAACCTCTCGCCCCAGCCGCCGCGGGAGACGCCCCGGGCGTCGGGGGTCGCGTGGTGACTTCCGGTCACCGTAGACGCGAACCTGTGGACGGTGAGTAATGGGCTAGCTCGCCGTCCGGCCGTCTTTTGACGTCAGGCCGTGTAGACGGCGCGTTCGTGTTCCACGCGCGCCTCAAAGAGATGTCAGCAAACAGGGAGGGGCCCGCAAGGGCCGATGCCTGCCAGGGCTGCGGGACTGTTCGAAAGAGATACCGCGGCCCTGGAACACAAAGGGCAAGGAAGGAACATGGATGGGTTTTAGTCAGTACAAGTCTGACACTCCCTTCCGCTCTGCCCGGAGCGGGGGAAGTCATTTGATGATTTCCCATCCATCCAAAAAAAAAAAATGTTATCCATGGCATCATCACCAACCATTGAAGGTCTCACTTTTGAAATTCCCAGTATGTTTCACCCTAATTGGCTTATAAATTTCGCACAGCTGGAACTCAGGTCTCCTGTCTAGTAGTGGGCACTGGCCCTGATACACAACGCGGGCCTATTGCGTCTTGTTTGAGGTCTTTATTTTTTTGTGTCAGGACATTTTCAGGACAGGAGTTTTCTTATGATATTTTGTCGTCGTCGTTCTTATTCATGGGGTTCATGTTTCACCATAGTAAGAGAAAATTGATCCTTTCTGCGTGAAGCAGATCAAATACTTACATGCTATTACTAATGAGAATTATCAGTAGTGTCGTATATATGTATTTGTTGTTACGAGCTGGTCTAAGTAGGCAATTACCCGAATATACTTATCTAAACCATTTGCGTTTGCGCGGAAAATTGGTAAGGGAAAAAGTTACATGGTCTTTAAAGTGTAACATTTTATTGTATTCGTATCATTATATTGTAAGTAATTATATATTGTTATTTGAACAAATATTTAACCTAACACTTTTATTTTCTTTGATAAGAAATTGTAAGTTTCGTCATATTTTTAGCCGACTTCTTACTTTCGGTACGTATGGCTGTGTTCGTTGCTTTTACATTCCATTTTCGCCGTGAGCCGGGGTCTGCACACAAGCGGTTAGTAAATTTTGTATCTGAAATTTCCTGATAAAGGGGAAATAAGGAAACGTGATATAAAAAGATAGAGTCGGCCGTACCTAGGTGCTAAACACATGTTTCTTGCTTCATATTAAACTTATGGGCTCTAGTGAAAAAATAAATATACTTCAAAATAATTATGTTGTAGCAATTTGAGGATCCTTGGGTAGTGAGATCTTGAACTGCATCAGAACAATCAAGTAGATGGCAATCATGCTGATAGCCTGCGAACAAAACGTTGACTAAGATAAAAGGGTGAAGCAAAAAATAAGATTTCTGAACCGTAATTAAGTGGAAAACTAACCCTGAATATTTTAATAAGACATTTTATTCTTTTTATGTAACTCAGTATCTAACTGTTTCAGATTTTCTAAGATGCTTACTAATTTGCTACCATCACAGCCACATTTGGCTGGTAACGTTTCAAAAGTCCCAGCACACTATTCAAATCGGAAAGGGATCGGCACCCGGTAAGGTTGTTTTTCTATTAATAATTCCTTATTACCGAAGTGAGGAGCTCTCTATTAACATGCGCGTATCCTTTCAGGCTCACGACGGCTGGGTTCATCTCGATGGCTTGGATGAAGTGATCAATCTGTAAAGATAAGGCTCATGTGAATTGTATAATCGGTTTAGTGGTTTCAATTTATTTATAAAAATACGTTTATTTGGCAGGTATAACTTATTATGATCATTGTCGAATTACTGGTTTTTCACAACTTATAAGTCAAATAATTTATTAAAAAGACAAGAATAAAACATAGCACAAAGAAGTGTTTTTTTTACCAGGGTTAAATACATTTAAATAGGCAAATGTCCAAGTTATAAAGACTAAATTAAGGAAAATCAAGAAATATGTTATATTTTCTAAAATATTCCAATTTCACTACATTTCGTTTATCATGATACCGTAGTACAGTGTCCGTAGAGTAGCGTAGCAACTGCGTAGGCAGAGCGAATAAGTATACGAACTTTTGAAAAACTACGCAAATGGCTATAGAACATGAAGTCTTAAATAAACTAGACATTTATTAAAATGCAAATTGAAATGCAAAGCCGGTAAAATTTAAAACCGGTTTTTTTTTCGGGTTCAGTACAATAATCCCAGTTTTCGGTGAAACCGGTTTGGAAATACTTCCGTCTCGGAATCCATCGTAAGAGTGTATAGCAGGACAGTGTTACATATTGTAGCGGCCACCGACTACTAGTGGCGGTCACCGGTCACTCATGGCAACCTCTGATCACCTTCGTTTGCGCGGTACCTAAGGACGTGGCGCGGGTAGCCACCGGTGGCAGTGGTCGGTGGCCTGTTTGCTTTGAGCCTTACAACAAAATGGCTGACATACAAATGCATCATTTTGACTGACAAGTGGTGTCGTAATGTTGCCAATTGAAAAAAAATCAAAAATTCGAGAAACCGGAAACTTGAAATAAGAACCCGGGTTATTTAGGAATTAAAAATATGCCGAATAACCGGTTGTTCGATTTTAGGTGAACCCGGTTGGCATTCACTAGTAGGTACCTCTTTTTGTGTTGGTCTGTCAACTGCCAGGACGTCGATGGACAAAAGTGTATCTTGGACACCCGCAGCAACCTGTAATAGTTTTATATCTCTTGTAACAATGTTCCAAATCAGAATGAATAAAGTAATGATGTAAGAATGTTCCGCACTAAAAACTAATTGTTAAATGCTAACCTCACTGAAAAATAGTTTATATTATCTAATTTATTTATTTATAAATACTGAAATTTTGTTATTACAGTTATACAGTACCGTGAGGGTAGACTTATGCGAACAGTCGACGAATATGAAGAGCAGAGTAGAGCAGTATGCTGCGTCGACGAACAAGCCCATCTCTTTGAAGCTGAACCCAAACCCGTGGTCCACTATCTCGGACAGGGCTCCGTAAACAGCTATCGTGATGTTCGCAAACCTGCGCAGCAAATATACAGGTTGTAAACGGACTCTTTACGAAGCCGTCAACCAAGCATTATGTACAGACGCCAGCAGGTCAACCTACCCGAAACTGTCAGATTTTCACAACCAACCTTGAACCTAGTGCTTCAGGGATAAAGTTAAAAATCTATTAAAGAAATTTGACAGATTGTAGTAGCTTGATGTGCTGGCGTCTGTACATAAAACTAAGTAATGTTACGCAAAAATTATTGCTGGGAATCGACTTTTTTTGGGTGAATAATCACGTTTTACGGTGGGACTCAATGTAACGTATTCAAAACATTGTGCTAAAATACTTTAAAAATATGTATTTAAAAAAAAATTGGAACTTTGTCCCCCAATATCTCCGTAACTCGAAGGTTAAGGTATGGTCTAGAACAAAAAATGATTGCAATGACGGGGAAAACATGTGCCATTCGGCTTCGTTAAGAGTCTTTTTACACCCTTTATTATGTCTCTCTCATCAGATTTTATCTTTTCTTCAAAAGATCCTTATCTTGACATAATAGGTAGATATAAAAAATGCCTCTTGACTGCCTCGTTGGTCGAGTGGTCGTAAAACGCGACTGCTGAGCATGAGGTCCTGGGTTCGATTCCCAGGTCGGGCAAAGTGTTATTGTGTTTTTCCATCAGGAATTTCTCAGTAGCAGCCACGGAGTCTGGATTTGTGCCCGGTTGATGGCAAAAGGCTCGCCCCCTATTACATGGGACCTAAAACATAACTGGCGAAATGTGGATGTACACCTCTGCGTAACCCCACGGGGATAACAGGCGTGATGTTATGTTATGTTATAAAAAAATCACGGTGTCACTATGATCGTACGCGGTAAACTCGGAAACCACCCAACCAATTTCAAAGAAATTTTGTTTTGGATGGTTGGTTCCAACTTGAAAAAAACCCGAAAATTAATAGGTACTTCGATGAGTTAAGGTTTCTCTAGTAAATGAAAAGTTACTAACTCACATAAACACGCAATAAGTAGAGTAAGTTCGCGCGTAAGCGTTGCCCAGGGACTGCAGCAGCTCGGACAAGTTGAGCCACAGGAACCGATACCGAGCTATCAATTTCGCTGAACACTCAACTTCTACGTCCTGATGATGTAAAGAAGTAATGAGACATTGTATCACTCCCGAAAACTTTGAATTTCTCCGTCATCAACAATTAGCCTTCCCCGTTTTATTGAAAGTTTAAGGGAGTTATCAAACGCTCTCTTTTTGGTAACCTAATATATTGTAGGTATCTGGAAAATGATGAATAAATGGAAAATTTAAGTTTAACTCTACTCGGATCCCATTACACCCAGCTAGCGTTCAATACAAACATGTGAAATTCCATAGTTAACATTATAAAATACATTACCCTGCGAAAACATTCAGACAGACTTTGCGATGCGATCTTTATTCCTTTGCAGTTGATATACCACAGGGCACAGTTCATGTTGATCATAGTTATGATGTGGTAATATGCGGTGGTGTGTCTCAGAAGGAACCCGTCCATGAGGATACAGAGGCTGAGCAGGAAACACAAGGCTAGCAACAAGCAACCCACGCTTATGATGACGATTGTCGTTTTCAAGTTAGGGAATCGAAGGTTTTCGCCGGTAACACGATAGTATCTGACCTACAATATTAAATAAGTGAGTTAGAAGAAGTGTCTTGTATAGGTTTGTCGGTATTATAAGTGATGACACTACGATTTTCGATCCAATTTTCGATGAGTATTTTCCAGTTGACACACTGAAATATACTCCTTTCGATTTTATTTAACAAAAACATTAAAAAATTACTATACTAACTTAGTAAGTATTTACGCTCACCTGAAATTTTCCCCAATTAGTTTTATAAATAGCCACTTGATGAGCCACTCCCCAACCTACAAATGGTATCCAGAAATGCGGAACAAGGAAAATGACGAAAAGAATGGCATAGATGTAGTCGTCAAAGCGTCGAATTGATCGTAATATCATGACGCGTTCGTATCCCACTATTAGAACAACTACCGTGGCTGCGATGTAGAAGCATACGGCATACATGGTTGCTGTCGACCTCCAGCTAAATGTGATGGTGCCTGAAACGTTAGTAAGAAACGTTCACTGTTACTTCCATTTACAATGCAACATGGATTTCTGAACTTCTAACTCAAAGTAGGTATCTATTATTATTTAGATATGAAAAACTATATGTATAGTTTTTCATCGGCGTCTTAGGCCAACGCCATCGCGAAAAAATACTTGCGTGGTTTTGTATGAAATGAGGTTTTGAACAGCCCGGACTGAAAGATTTTGAAAAGCAAGTAGTCTCTGAACTGGCAGGACAGTAGCCCCAAGGGCTTTTCATTCAAACCTGGTCGCGAGCGCGTGATGGGCATGACGGCGAGTGCTCGGAACAGAACCAGTAGCAGCTTGTGGTCCCTGTAGAACTGATCGTGGATTTCACACGTGTCACCATTTTGAGATGACAGCATGTCGCGTTGCTCCTGTTCCTATAGGCAAAACAATTGAGAAATACACTGAAGTTTCTATTTTACTGTTAAACCATCGCTGGCTTAAAGCCTCTCCCGAATGGCTCTGCTCTCAGATGGCTGTTGCTAAGACATCTTCGTTCGTTCATTGCTTAAAGTTAGCATTAGATGTAGGTTTCTGTCAGCAGCACACGTAGTTCAGTGATGTCGTAGGATACCTTGATAAAAATGTGTGTGATTCTCTGTAGTGAAAACCTGCATCTTTATGCAATTACTCGTTGAATCACCTAATTTAAGAGATATGTATGTAGTATTTATTGAAAGATTTACTACTTACATAATCTCTCTGTGTTTTCTCGTACACTGATTTATTTTGTTGCACGTGCCTCATATCGTGATGTAGGAGACTGTTATTGATACCTTCATCAAATAGATGGTCTGCAATCATCATTTTCTATTTCATCAGTTAACTGTTTCCACTACAAAACAGAGAGTAGGATACTACCAATACATTCCTTCCTAAACTGTGAAGAACATTAACAAGCCGTGAGCGTAACGTTATTCAATAGCAAACGGAGTCAATTTAATTAAATTTTAAATTAAATGACTATGTCGCTCAATGGCGCGGTCACCCTAGCAAGCCTTACTGAAGTACGGGTCATACAGTAAGCTAAGCTAAGCTAACGTAGCTTAGTGTGCAAAGGTAAAAATGTAACAGACCTCACCTAACGTCGGTTATCGAAAACGTTGAGTTAGCTGACCTGTTAAGCGATGGTCTTTACCGTATGTCGTGATGTTTGTAACTTTTGTAAGTCAGGTAAACTATGCTAAGTTAGCTTATCTATCGATGTGATACCTATACCTACCCAGTTTCAAGGCCTGTTATAAAATATTCATTAAATGCTTTTAAATTGCTCTTATGACGCTAGCGAAACAAGCAGTAATTAGTGTGATATTTTATGTTTGTTCGGAAAAGTATTTAGGTTCAGGGGCGTAGCTAAGAATTTGCTTCGGGGGCCCGGTTGTACCCTAGATAAAAAATCTGGATGGGGCGGTCAACCGCTAAACCTAGCGGTTGATCGCCCCACCCAGATCAGCTTTTTTTTTCAAAAGTCTTTTGAAAAGGGTTTTGAAAACTTTGTTATTAGTTGTCGAAGTTTTTCTATTAAATACTACTCTCCAGGGAGAAATAGCGATGAACAACAGTCTCTATTTTGACCTCAACATCACAATCATGGGGCGGAATTATTTCCAGGGGGGTGCATTTTCAGCTTCAAGAAAAGACCTACCTAATCCATAACGGATGTTTTAGACTGTGTGATTTCGTTTGTCGGTGTCGATTCTTACAAGAAGAAACTTTACAGAAAAGCCTAGCAATTGAGAAAAGTCAGTATTCAAGAGAGAGCAGAGCGAGCTAGAATAAATTTAGTACCCACCTCAAAAAAAAAAATGTGTTTATAGACCACCACCTTGAGTTGAATATGTTTTTTTTATTTTGTCTAAAAAACAGAAATTAAGTTAATGTCTAAAGTGTTCGAACGAAAAGAACACAATGTCAGAACGAGTGAAGTGAGCTTGAAATTAGCACTACCTCGGGTAAATAGGAGTTATGTAGTTTTTTTGCCAATAAATCTGCTTTTAGACTATAGAGATTGCAAAAGCGAGCGAAGCGAGCTCGAAAATTTTAGCACTCCTTGGATATTTTTGTTCATTCATGCAAAAATAAGAATAGGATAAACTGTCAACATCAATCCCCCTCCCCCTCCTACAAGGTCCTGTTTAGGTTGAATCTATTGCAACGGATAAGAAGGAAATGCCTGTCGAGATGCCCGCAGTGGAAGAAACCGTGATAATGCTCAAGAATTTGCAGCATTTCATAGTACTTCACGCGACATGAATTTTTATATTTTTTTGTTTGTCAATCTACAAACAAACATTTTGTTGATTTGAAAATATGGAAAATATTGTTGACGTACTGATAACCGCCCGCGCTGATTGCGCCATCTATGCAGCACGTTTCGGGTAAAAGATCAGGCGGGTGTGGCCCAAGTGGTGACGACGTTAATTTTGTTTGAAAGTTCATTAACTAAGCTTACTTTTTAGGGCTCCGTACCTCAAAAGGTAAAAAAAGGAACCCTTATAAGATCACTTTCTTGTCCGTTTGTCCGTGTATCACCACCGATTTTCTCAGGAACGGGTGGACCTAGCAAGTTGATATTTATACCAGATACTGATGTCTATAGTCCCTATTAGGTGTATAAAAATCAAGGTCTTGAGTCAACACGATAAAAAGATATGGGCAAATATAGATTTTCGTGAAAACTTATAATAAGTACCAAAATTTACCTTAATTTTCATTTTTTTTTTATTTTTCGGAATTTTACCTTTAGTTGTGCTGTGAGACCTTGCTTTTAACCAAAATTGACCATTCTAGGTCAACCGGAAGTATCCTACAGGTTTTGGGTCGAAAGCTTATAATATGGTAGTTCCCTTTGACCTAGAATCACGAAATTTGGCAAGAAGTAATATCTTACAGCACATGTAAAGGAAAAAATCTGAAAACCGCAAATATGTAGTTTAATAAAAAAAAACCTATAAGTTTATACGGAACCCTCGGTGCGCGAGTCCAACTCGCACATGGGCGGTTTTTTGTACGGGTTCAAAAAAATCTATCCTGATTTATGATGATTCATACGCAATTCTACGACAACGTTAGAAATATACAATTACTCCATTGTTGTATGGACTCTGGTTCAAGTGGCGTTTGAAAAGAGGCTAAGTATGTTGTTAGTGTAAGAACAAAAAATCTGTTTTTTAGAAATGATGACTCATCATCATAAATGTTAGACAACAGCAAACATACCATATATATTACGTTAAAAAAATAGAATGAATTGAATAAATGGTTGAAAGTAGCTCGATATATGAATATTTTAATAACTATACCTACACTATAAATTATATATCCCAGGATAGATTTTTGTACCCGTACAAAAAAAACTAAGCTTAGTTAATGAACTTTCAAACAAAATAATGGTCATACTCCGACGCCACTTAGACCAGAGCCCACAGATAAATGCCCGATCTCCTTTCCATTTGTCTAAAAAAGTAATTGGAACTGCATGCTAGATTACTGACCTATATTAAATCTGTGATAGTAAGATGTCAGTTTCACAATCCATGATTTCAAGAGTTCTCAAAGAATTGTAAAATTCTAATTTCAATCAGAATCCTTCGTGATATTGATTCCTTAGACACCCTAAAAGTGATGGATCATAAAGGTATTTATATAGTTATTTAGGTTTATGATTATGACGCAGCCGAATTATTTGTTTTAAATCTTGAATTTAGCCGTAAATTAATGGTATTCAAAATCAGCTCACGTGTTTTATTATATTGTTCGTGATAGTGTATCTATAACCATTCAATATAATTCAACAATGCAGGCTTATTTGTTGCTTTACGACTGCTTCAAATCGCGTATTATTTATCCATTTGAATAGCAAGTTTTACTCTCGCTCTTACTTTATCATATATTTTTAATTTGGTAACTTTGGACTCAATTATGTCAATTGTCAATGTCATATTTAAAAATGAGTCATCAGATTGAGTGAGATTTTGTCATAGGTTTGTTTTGGTTATCACTAACTTAGTATCTGCTGTTATATTTTTGATAGTTTATTTTTAGTGTTTTATAATGGACTTTTTTTTTGGGAAACAACCAACCGTTAAAGGTAAGAGCTGAGAATAATTAGATTTGCTTGCCAAGACCAACAATATTAATACTTAAAAATATTCTATTATTTTCTATTTGTGATTTTTCTTCTTGATTACACTTTTATACTTCTCGATTTGTGTACAATCCGTGTTTATAGAAAACCTGGGTCAGTGGGTCGTCTTAGGGGCGCCTGTGTTCAACTGTTAAAGATATTATCTTCTAAAATTCCGAATAATAGCTGATTATGGTTAAGCTAAGTATTGCAATGAAACTGGTTAGAATAACCTTGTCTTTAAAGACTAATATAATCAACAATGAATTTATATGAGTCATACTAAGTTTATTTTTTTACATATGGCAGATTTGACTGGTGTGTTTGGTGATGGCTTTACTTCCTATTGAGTAAGAAGAAGTCAGGAAGGAGATTTTAGCAAAAAAATCATAGACCAAAAGTAGAACAGAATAGTTGTTGCACACTGTAATTGTCGTAGGAGTCTAATAGTAATTAATTGGCCAATCAGATGCTCCAGATGAGACAATGATCTAGATAAAAATGTAATGAACTGTGTACAACTTTATACAATGTCTCTAATATGTTTGGTGTATATGATAAAAAGAATTCTATCTATCTATAAGTATTGAGCCATCATCAAAACTTTAAGAAATCGCAATTATTATACTATTGTGACCTATCTATATAATGTTTATTTTTCAGAACAACAGAGGCAAAATGATCGTGAGCTACGCAAGGCTGCTAGAGACCTGGAGAGGGATAAGGCAGCATTAGAAAGAGAGGAAAAAAAGCTAGTAAGTTCTATTTCCAATGATGAAATTTTAAATTACATCTGCTGCATGTCAGAGGAGCAATGGGCAAAACTCAAAAGGAGATGGCGGGAAGACCTGGATTTATTTTTAAAGGATGGGCCTACAATAGCATTAGATAGAGAGGTAGAAGGATTGAAGTTCATATGAGGCCTTTTCCTACAGTGGAACAATATTTCGAATGGGTGTAAAATACCCTTTAACGAAGCTGAAAGGCTCTTGTTCTCCCCGCCATTGCGATCATTTTTTTGCTCTGGACCATACCTGGGAACATTCTAGATACGGATATACTGGAGGTCAAAGTTCCAACTTTTTCATACTTTTTTTTTATGTAAGAGTTTAATGTCATAACCTTACGTTTAATACCTTAATGTCCCCTGTACTATTCAATGCATTCATCAGCACAATGTTTTGAGTGCATTACATTGAATTGTACCCTAAAACATGATTTTTAACCCAAATAAGTCATTTCCCAGCAAAATTTAAGTCTGTAGAGTTACTGGGTTTGATGTACAGAATGCTTAGTTGACAGATTCATGAAGGGTCTGTTTACACCTTGTATATTTATTTATTGTCTCCATCTTACGACTATCATTACAGGGTAATATCTAATATAGAGGCTATAATTAGAATTCATTTTAAAATAAGAACTTAGTGCAACAATTAACTTTAAATACTTTATTGAAATAAATAATAATTGTATGGTATTATAGTTTTTTTTTTCTATTTTCAGGAAAATGAGATTAAGAAAGCGGCTAAAGAAGGAGATAATGAAGGTTGTAAAATATTAGCAAAACAACTAGTGCAGATGAGGAAACAGAAAGCTAGGATTTATAATGCTAATAGTAAGGTAATATGAATGTAATGCTTTTGACTAATTTCTCTTATTTCCACAAGATAACCTGGCTACATCCAGCCTCCAGGCTGCTCCTGAGAAATTCCTGATGCACTTACAACCCCTACATCAATAAGGGAGAACCCAGGAGCACTCATTTATATTATTATTATCTGGCTGTACACATATTAGTCATAAAATATTTAATTAATGTTAATATTCATTGTTAATTGTTGTTATTAAGCAGCATTGATAACCTTGTGGTGATACTGTCAGACTGCCAAGTCATAGTCTCGAGCCCAAAGCCAAGACACACACCTCTGATTTTTGGGATTCATTTGTGTATTGTATAATAATCACTTGCTTCGGTGTCGGAAAAAATCGTGAAAAAACCAAACCAGCATGCCTACAAGATATTTCTCGCCAGCATATAAAGCCAAATCAGAGGCCCATGATCGGCATTAAAACTCTGACACAAGGTAAGGTTGGTTGGTTACTAACCACACGAAAAGAAAATAATTGTTATTAGTAGATAACAACATGGTACAACCTACAAAATAATAAGAAGTAAAATTTTCTATAAGGAAAATGGATAGAAAACAATGGATTCTTCGTACATACCTCAGCCGATAAGACATTTTGTTTGGGAAGTCCCAAATATATTTTGTCAATCTATTTTCCTTACGAAAAGTTGTCTAGTTTGATGGTTTGTATTACCACCAAAGACGTATTTAGGTATACTTATTATTTATTCTGAACAAAGTTTACTTTAATCAATCATCCTTACATTACAGATTTCAAGTGTACAAATACAAAATAAGGCAATGGGAGCAAACATAGCGATTGCAGGGGCAATGGGTACCACAGCTAAAACCATGGACAGCATGAACAAAGTCATGAACCCACAACAAATGGCCAAGGACATGGAGGCCTTTAGGATGGCTAATGCTAAGATGGATATGACAGATGAAATGAGTAAGTTATAGTTGAGAGTTAATAAAACATAATATAAGGGTCAGGGAGAGGTGTACATGCGCATCTATGTAGTTTGTATGGGGAGTGAGCCAATTTCCATCAACCTGGCACAAACCCAGACTTCAGGACTGAGCAAGACAGAATACCCAATAACACTTTGCCCGTCCTGTACTACTACAGTACTGCTTGGCGTGAAGCCATGCCTCATGCTTACAACAACAACATACATTTACTTACAGGCAACTTTGACCCATAGATAAATACCTTACTAACATACATATGATATAATACAAATTGTATTAGTAAATAAAACCTAACCTAACTTGTGCAATAACACTTGCGACGACAAGACCAACGAGGTTATCATAATAAAACAGCACATCTGTATTCCCAAAGAAATGGTGCTAGATATTTAGTACAGTTAATAGCCACACATTTAGAGTCTGAGCTACTATCAAAATGCTCAGTGGAAAAGCATGATGATGCCCGTTTTACTAACACTAGGGAACACCTAAACGAATGGTTAAATATAATAATATTTAATATAATGTTATTATTATTTAGATTATTAATTCCGATTCATCAAATACACAATCCATATCCAGCTATTCATGTTCCGAAAATATACCACCCATATCAGAAGTAGAGGTCCGAGATGCATTAAGCACACTGAAATACAACCGATCCTGTGGCGAAGATGGTGTCAGCACCGAAGCCCTAAAAATGGGTGAACCATCGCTCCTCTTTTTACCTTACAGAACTGTTCAACGAAATTCTTCGTACCGGGAATCTTCCATCAAATTTTTGCCATTCCAATATTATACTTCTCCATAAGAAAGGCGATAAATCCGACATCAATAATTATAGGCCAATCAGTCTCATTTCTCATGTTTATAAAACCTTTATTAAAGTCATAGAAAAACGCATAGCTGGCCAATTAGATCTTAAACAACCTCCAGAACAAGCAGGCTTCCGTAGAGGACTTTCCACCACAGACCATTTACACACCGTCAATCAAATAGTCGAGAAATACCAAGAATATAAAACTCCTTTGTATCTTGCATTTGTCGACTATTCAAAAGCCTTTGACAGCATCACACATTCTGCAATATTTAATGCCCTTACAAAACAAAACATAGAACCTACCTATATAGATCTTTTGCGTAATATATACACCCACAGCACAGCTGCTATTAAGTTAGAGAGTTTAGGTCCAAAGTTTGATATTCTCAAGGGAGTCAAACAGGGCGACCCGCTGTCTCCAAAACTGTTCACCAGCACCCTAGAAGAAGTCTTCCAGGCGCTGGCAGCCAAATGGGAAGAGAAAGGGCTTGTCGTCGGTGAAGTAAGGTTGAATAATCTGCGTTTCGCTGATGACATTGTCCTTTTCTCTCCCACAGCCACAGGACTAGAACAAATGCTACAGGATCTTAGCGATGCAAGCCTTGAGGTTGGACTGAAGATGAACATGTCGAAGACCAAGCTCATGACCAACAGCTCCAAAAGGAGCATACACATAGGCGGGGAGAATATACAATATGTCCAAGAATATATCTACTTGGGCCAAGTAATCTCTTTCCAGGCAAGGCAAGATAAGGAAATTGCAAGAAGAACAGAAAATGCCTGGAAAAGTTATTGGTCCTTGAAGGAGTATTTTAAGGGCACTTTGCCCATGTCCCTAAAGCGAAAACTAATGGACATGTGTATTCTCCCCATCTTGACCTATGGTGCACAGACTTGGTCTTTGACTAACATCCAAAAGTCCAAACTCAAGGTTTGCCAACGTGCTATGGAGCGTAGTATCTTAGGTGTAAAATTAACAGACCACGTTCGAAACACCACACTGCGCTCCAAAACGCAAATCGTTGATGTGGCTCAAAAAGCTGCCCAACTTAAATGGGACTGGGCGGGACATGTCTGTCGCATGCCGAACGAACTGTGGGCCCGTAAAGCTCAGGATTGGTGCCCTGAAACAGTGACACGGGGTCGCGGCAGACCACGTAGGAGATGGCGGGACGAACTGGATGTCTTCCTTGAGAATTGGAAAGAAGTAGCACAGAATCGCGACCGTTGGAAGGAATGGAGGGAGGCCTTTGCCCAGCAGTGGGACAATATGGGCTAGCTATAATATAATAATAATGTTATTATTATATATATTTTTTATTTTTTGTGTTTAATATAATGATATTTGCTGACAGCGCTATTGCAAATCTCTAACTCACACACACACACATAAACATACCCACACACATCGCTCATCTCTCTTGAATTAATGAGTCATTGGAAAACATGACTAAAACAGTTTACTCTACTTTATTAGACAAAAATATTTTTAACTACATACAAACAATGAATTAATAAATTGTAGTTATCTTACAAATGTTTGCTTAAAGTTTCAGAAACTCTTGATGACATAATGGATGAGTCCGGCGACGAAGAGGAGACTGAAGGCATTGTCAACAAGGTGCTCGACGAAATAGGAATTGAAATCAGTGGAAAGGTAAGAATACTGGATTTTCTTTTACCGTTTTAGTAGAGATGCTGCATCTGCTTAAACCCTAACATAATTGGAAAAAGATTGGACAGGTGTGTGAGAGATATTGAGATAAATAACTCATTAATCGTAATAACGGATGACTTACTTACACACACACACATGACTTACTTTTAGGTTAATGAGACATGGATAAGAGATCCATCTATGTTTCGGAAAGAAATAAGCCATCGATCCTGGTTAGATCTTCGACAGTTTTTACGGGAAGTCAAAGCCCGAAATTCTTACAACCAGTCTTACCAAAAGATATCGTGTTATCCAATAACTTAGTCGAAAAAAGGCTAAGTTGATGGTAGTTAATGAAATAAAAACGATAGGCAGCCCGAAAGACATATTATGTCAGACTAGTGATTTCTATATAACCGATCTGTTTTCATTTATGTCATTTTACATACGGGTTCCTTTTTTTTAAGCAGAGTAACTTTTAACAGTAAAAGTCGTTTACGTTTTTTGCTACGTTAAGTTACTTACTACAAGTAGGTATATGCGTAGTACTCGCAACTGGCGTGCGAGGAGTATGTAAGAATCGTAGTAGGTGGCGTCCTGTAGTTTCTGCCTGTTTCTGGAACAAGGCGTGAGTTTATATATGTAGAAGTAGATATAAAATAAATAATGCTAGACACTCACGGTCTCATGCAGGGATTGCCCGTGTTGTGGGTGTAAACAAATATCTGTCGGTCAGACAAATATTTGTATAGTTCGGAATTCGGATCAAACTCGAATGTTGTGAGGTAAAGTGAACGTTTTTGTAAGAGTGTGCATCAGATTTTTGCCTTGTAATAGAAACTGGGCTTGTGGATTACGTATATGAGACTTTTAAACATCTAGTTCAATTGTAGTCTGGAAAAAAAGACCAAACTCACATTTTTTTTTTCACAGATGGCAGGCGCCCCCTCTGTGGCCCGCAACAAACTTGGAGAATCGAGCAAGGACACCGACAAAGACATTGAGGATCAGCTAGCTAAGCTGAGGTCTACATAAAATTATATTATACATTAGATAAATATGTTACGTCAAGCACTTAAAGCTAAAGAGCCGGGGTAGCCGGTAAAACGTATTTTTATAATTATAATTTGCTTGTAAGGTTGTTGGTTGATGATATATTGATTTGTGATCGTAAAAAATATGTATTTATAGAACTACAGTGATAAGAATTAATATGAATACCATTCCGTAAGTTAGTGATGGCCCCAAATGTCTTTATGAAATAGTTATTCTTCAGTCAGGGTACCATAAGAAGAGAGGGTACTCTCTTCTGAACTGAACTTTTAGATGATTTTCATGATTGTAATTCTGTGAATACATATTTTTTACGGTCGCAAATCAATCAATCATAATCATACAACCTAATACTGACATGCAAATGAAAAACTTAATGAATTTCGCTGGCTATGTTAGCGTGTCCTCTGTTCGGCTGCGGTTCGGTTACAAATATTGTAATTTGCAACCGAACAGCTCAGCACCTTTGCTTATAAAGCTTAATCGCTATTTATGAAGTTATTTTCTTGTTATATAAAGTGAATCATGTTGTTAATTTAATTTTAATCTTGCTGTTTTTGCAACTAGATTGGAATGTGATACCAATAAACAACTGGTTATTTTTACTTTTCAATACAATAAAATAAATAATAAGAACTTATGTCTTTTTCTTCACTATCTGTAATGGATTTTCCTCATCTACCACCTGTACCCCACCGCCTACGATTAAGGCATCCACTAAAACTGCGGGTGCACGCTGTCAAAATATCTCAAGAAAACCCGCTGCACGTGCACTTTGCAATTCGTGCACTTCTCGTATAGGGCACTTCTCAAAATGAGCACTTCGCAAAATGTGCTCATGTTCTAAGTGATAATTTGCTATAAAGTGTAGTGTTAAACTAATCTAGGTAGTGCAAATATCACCTGACACAGTTATCTCAACCGAACTCTCACAGAGAACGTTGTGACACTGATATAACTCGCCGTAAGCCGTCAATCTGATAACGAGATCGGTGGAGACAAACCCCACCCGTGTTTTACGGGACTGACACCTTAAGAGACCTGCGGAGGCCGCGCGGAATTGCAACTCGAAGCGAAGGAAAAAGCCGTCAAAATATTGTTATCTCTGTTTCACACTTTCCGGCGCTTTGTGAAGCCGCGCGGGAGCATGTGTGGATAGTGTTTACCTAGCTACTATTCTATAATTATCGTTCATTCATATCACCGCTGAACATTTGTGATTAATTTGAATGTGTGCCGTAATACCAAAAATGATGAATGAAAACTCAATGCTTTTCCAATTTTTTTTTAGATTGTGTAACTTAACAATATAAGTCATGGACCGAAATAAACAAAATTAAAAATATTACCGTTTTTAATATAGAACACATAAGATGAAAACTGCTTATTTATACTGTAAAAATGTGAGAAATTCAATTTGTTTGCAATTCGTTTTAGATAAATATTTTGCAAAAAAAAAAATTGCAACCTAGGTAAACACTGTCTTTTTCCGAATAACAGCATAATAAGGTCGAAATATGCTTAAACTGAAAATGATTTTGGTATTACGTTTGTATGGACAATTCATCGTCCGCCGGTACCTTAAATAGGTAACTCACGCCAGCACATCAAACTTCTTTAATAGATTTTCAACTTTATCGCTAAAGCATTAGATTCAAGGTTGGTTCGGAAAATTTGACAGATTCGGGTAGCTTGATGTGGCGTCTGTACATTTTGCAAACACATTATGAACAACGGGAGACGGCCTTCTTGTCCGTTGTCAGTCGAACTCTATTTTCATTGAAGTATCTCCTTATCGCTATTAGGATTTCTACTTTACAGCCCCATAGTGCTAATACAAACCTGTGAGACATGATGCCTACTTTCAAGTGTGGAGGGAATAGTGACGTGATTAGTGATGTCATTGTTTGTTAAATCACGTTAGAAGATCTGAGTGCAACGAACTTCTACCCGGTATAAAAATGGGACAAATTATTTTGATACCTAAATGGTTTAGAAAAAAGTTTTAAAATCGTCTGTATAGGCACGTCCTCTAAAACTTACGAGGGAAATGCCCTAAGTATTAATTTACTAGAGAAATAAACATAAAAAGTGAGGACTTAACATAATTATGCTTTATGCTTATTTCGACTAATTTCGAGAGTTTGAAGGTCGTTCTCGTTCATAGCCTTTAAAAATATCCTATGGAATCATTTCCTTATAATGCAACCATAAGCTACACTTCTGCCTAATTAACTTATTTATATTTAGTGGCCTGGTACTTGCTTACGTATTGAATGGAAGAAAATGGTGTTACTGCCTTATCCCCATGGGCGGCTTTGCTGAGACATACCAAAGCATATTACCTACCACATCATAACTATGATTAACATGAATTGGGCTCTTTTTTCCGATCACACACACACACACACACATCATCAGCCTATAATGTTCCCACTGCTGGGACACAGGCCTCCTCTCTATGAGAGGGAATGGGCTATAATCCACCACGCGGGCCCAATGCGGATTGGTAGATGTCACATGTCTTCGAATTTTTGGTTCTAGGACATGCCGGTTTCCTCACGATGTTTTCCTTCACCGTTTTTGAGAGCAGTGGTGATGAAATAAATTACACAAAGTAATGCGCCTGCCTGGGTTCGAACCCACGACTTACTGTTCGTAAGTCGGGGTCGTTACCACTGGGCCACCGCTGCTCTCTAGCGTCCGATCACGAGCACTATATTATTTACTTAGCGGAATTCAAAAGCAAATTTCTCTTGTAATAACAGCTCCCACTTTAGACTTAGATTAGACCTATTTCATAATAGACGATATGACTTTCAACATATTAGGTATTTTCGTGTAAAACGTTTATCGATACAGTAGGAGAAAATCACACGTTAAAAGTTACTTCTTGTATATATATTAGTGCTCGTGTTCGACTGTACATAAACTGCAAAAGTATCAAGATGAAATTGGAAAGAATGTTTGAATATTTTCAGAAGATAATAAATTTAACATAATGTTCAATTTAAAATCATTGTTGGAGCTACACATTTCGTCACTGTAGAGCACGTAGCCTTCACTGTCTCCTTTTCGTTTTATTTCACTTTCATTTTCATAATTTCCCGGAGGATTTGGTGGCTGATCTTCAGGTTAAGCCGCGCTTGCCTGGGTTGGCCCGTGGATGGGTCACCACCCATTCATTACATACCGAATGTCCTCCGTACCTCAGAAAGGATGTTAAGCCGTTGGTCCCGGCTGTCAATAGTAGATCTTCGACAGTCGTTACAGGTAGTCAGTGGCCTAAGTCTGACAAACAGTCGTACCTAGGAGTATCGTATTACCCAGTACTAACTGGGTTGTGGAGGTCAGATGGGCAGTCGTTCCGTGTAAAATACTGGTATTCAGTTACATCCGGTTAGACTGGAAGTCGACCCCAACATAGTTGGGAAAGAGCTAGGCAGATGATAACTTCATAATTTCCCAGGTAAACACATGTTTTCAAATATTCATTATATTATTAAAGTAGAGCAGTTATCAATAAAAGGATTGATTAATTAGAACTTGAATAAAAGGCTTTGCCAACAAACAATCATCTACTCGTATGTAAACACTAATCTTCATGTTATAATCCTTTGGCCGCTCTTTGCAACACGTATACGTCGTTATTGGGTGTCTGAAACTGTCTTTGATTATCAAATGTTACCTAAAAAAACATAGAAATACTAAAGCAGTTTGTTACGGCAAGTTTACGCCCAGCAAAGTCTTGCTACATGACGCTTGCAATGCCCGAAGGGTTGGGCAGAGGTGTACCCTAGTTGGTATACCCATATTTCGTCAGTTATTTTTAAGTTCCTTGTAATAGGGTCCGAGCCTATTGCCATCACCCGAGCACAAATTCAGACTCCGTGGCTGCTACTGATAAATACCCGAACGAAAAACCAAATAACACTGCTCGACCTGGGAAACGAACCCAGGACCTCGTGCTCATCAGTCGCGCTTGCTACCACTAGACCAACGAGGTAGTTACGTTGAGTCTTACTTTTATTTATAAAAACGTTATAAAAGTTTTAAGCACGACAACTGCGCAAGAGGTCATGGGTTTCGGATTCGGTTACAACTATGTAGTTCCCTGTATACGTACGCATTACTATTACTTGTTAGTAGAAATGAACCCTGTTCAGTCTGTGATAACGTCGTTTTTTGCACTCGATCGGATGCTTAATCAATGAATCAATCAGCTCAGCTTACCGCTGTTCACTTGGCACTTGAGAAGGCAGCAGAGCACAGGCTGCTTAGATATACTATACCTAGGTACTTAACAGCCGACTGTGTCCGAGTAGATACTGTAAGTATCACTCACATCACTTTTTATTTTGATATAACGAGATTGACTGTAATTTAAGGTATAAAATAAATAATCAATCTCAATAAGCGAGTAACCATATTTGAAATGTATGCCATATCAATCAGCAGCATGAACCAGCAAGATTACATTAAACTCGTTTTTATTATGTCTGGATTACGATTCATGCAACACGCCCTAACTATGACTTATAAACAACTTCATTGCTATCTCAACGTACCGATCTAATACTAAACTTTTCAGTCCCTACATAACAAGTAAGGTAACATTTTAATTATTTTATCCCATAACGAGAACTACACGTTCTCAAAAGTTCGTAGAACTGCGCTACGAGGTGAGCTACGGCGTAGGACGCCTTGCGCTACGATATTTTGTAATTTCAGAAGCTGAGATTTCGTTTCCCTCGTTTTATCTGGATACCTAAGACACAATCTACATATTTATAAGGTACATAAGTACTTATGTAATTTATATATATGCACTAAAAGTGGAAATTATGCTTTTTGTCAGTCCCCCGCTGTTCTTTTCTTATTCTTACTCATTTTATTGTGGGATACAAGGCAATGGAATTGTTTCTCCGGGACTCGTTCTTCATAGCCTCGGGCCGCGCTTACTAGTCGTAACGGTTTATTCTTGCTTTCAGGAGGTACAGTTAAAAACGCTGAACAGCGCGTCCGTCTTGACCTCCACAAGCCAGTTAGTACTGCAGGAGGGTCTAATACTTAATTTATACATTATTAAATAATGCTTAATTTACCCAAATTTACAAATTATGTTCTAATAATTTTAAAATAAATAATGTATACTTGTATATTTACTATAAACTATGTGTTATTAAGAGGTAAAGTTTTTTTGTAAGTTTGTAGGTTTCTATGGGGGTAATCTTCGGAAGTATCTACATTATCTTATCGACGAGTGTCTACATTTTTTGAACTTTCCCGCGGGTTAGTTTCCGTATATAACGCAAATGAAGCCGCGAGCAAAAAGTAGTTATTAAATAAGAAAATAACACACATTACCCAAAAATAAAACAAAATAAGGTTCTTAAAATTACGTTTTGTACTGCATAAATTCTTCTAACGTGTAAAAACAATTTTCCATTTACTTCTCCGTAGCTGCTGCCACAGCACACGCGTCGCTTCAGCCTGCAAGGGTTCAAGCCAGTTCGTAGTTCGTACTCGAGTGGTAACTTCACTCATATAAGATTCTAAGGGCGCTTTCAATTTAGACGTTTCGTGTCAAACCGCTGCGGTGCCGATGCGGTGCGTTTGTCGTTTTGCGGACGGACGGTACTTTGTTTTCATACAAAGCGTGCGGTGCGGCAACAGTGCGTGTAGTCGAGCGTTCGCGGTACTGACGCCGCACTGTTGGACACCACCAAAAGACTAAATTGAAAGCGCCCTAAGAAATGGCAAAGTAACGCGTACCATACTCTGATTAATATTCATGATCTGTTAAAGATGTTTACACGAACTAAGTTTCGAGTAGGTTGGCTTTTAATTATGTAGTTATATCCTGTAGTTTGCGAGCAGACATTTCATGTTATGGAGTGATAATTATGGATGACGGTCCAAACAGCATCTGAGATCATAGCCTATTCGGCTTTAAAAAAATTGATTTCTACACTCTACAGCGGTTTATGTTCAAAGATATTCAGATTATAAATAGGGTCTGGGTACCTCACAGCAAGATCCAGGTATAAAAAAAAATTACCTGTTCGAATCAATTAGGTACCTTCTACCTCGTAACCTATGCAATATTCAAATATTTTAGTTCGATAATATTCATTCGATTATTGTTTTGGTTATGGCTACTCATTAGTTTATCATACCAAAACTAAAATCAATAACGGGTAGCAGATAAGAACCGTGAACCAAAATTGATTGACACGTTTGTCGGAACTAAAACTAAGGATATTCGAATCCCTTGCAAATTGAAAATGACTTCGTGGAAGACTTAGTCAAAGTGAAGTCGGTGCTTGTAAAAGGGTGAAACGATGATGTGGGCTTCTTAAAAGTCTCTTTTCGTAATGCTGAGATTAAGACAGAAATGCGTGTCTATAGTACATAGGTACATAGTAGAGATGTGGACTGATAGCGACAACAACAGAAGAATAGGCTTCTTTTTGGTTAAGTCGTTCCATCGTCGACCTCATCTCTGTGCTCTGCACAAGGTTGAGGTTAAGAGTAGGCCCACTTAACATAAAAAAAAGAATTATCTTAAATTCACTCAATGACGCACATCATAAACCGCTAAAAGCTTGAAATTTTACACAGGAGTTCCTAACATGTAGGTACTAGGTATATTGAAAGTGAGCATTAAAGTAAGGTTTTTGAAATTAATACCATAAAAGAGTTGCATAGCAAGAAACTCAGTAGGTATGGTATATAAGTTCGTATTTTTTTTTCTACACAAATCCGAACTAAATTAAAAATAGCAACCATTTTGTACCTATTGACCAGATGCACAAGGTGACGTATTAGTGAATGTGACCTAATAGGCATAGCGACGAAATAGTTTATGTGACGAATGGTCATCAGATCCTTTGTTGAAAACAAAGGATCTGATGACCATTGTACCAAAAATTAAGCTCCTGGGATCAAAATATCCTGCTATTTAAAACGGTGTTCGACTAACATCGCATTACAAGGAATTTTTGGCAAGAAATTGAAAGCTCAGGAAACTTATCAAGTTGTGGAGCGCTCAGCCATCCTATTAGTGTCATGCCGTGCGGTTGCGGAGCCGACCAACTGACAGAATATCAATGAAGGTACCTCCGTTTCAGATGTATATATACCTATCTTCTTAGATATGGATACCGTGTGGCCTTAACACATTTTTGCTTAAACTACTAAGGTTTAACAAAAGGTTTACTAAGGTTTTAACTACTAAGGTTTTGTGAAATAATAACTTTAAGATCTCCTTCTTTTGTTGAAGTCAGTTAAATCAAAAGCTTTAGCTGACTGGAAGATTATGAGCGTTGTGTGTCTAGCATTGGCGTCGTCCGGGGGGGCAGGGGGGCAGGGGGAGTAGCTCAAAGAGGCTCGAGATTTTTAAAGTTGTATCTTTACCCGCCTTCCCGCCTACGGAATAAGTAATAACGTATTTAATTTCAGCGTTCAGTAGAATCATTTCGTCCGAATAATATTTTGTTATTTTTTTTTTTTTAAGTAAGTCGTATGTGCCGTGAATTATTTAATGATGTCATTAGAAGGATGGTAGAACACAACAAAACATTATAAACTTCAGAATTTTCATTCTTACTTACGTACCCTGAAAAAATCTAACGCAACGCTCCGATTGTTCCTTCTATAATCTATAAACAGCCTTACGAGGAAATCGTACTGCTCGTATATCTTTATATATATAATTCTACTGTACGTGTGTATGTCACTGAACTCCTCCTAAACGGCTGGACCGTATGATTAAATTGTATATTCTAAGAAAATATTCTTAGAATATACAATTTAATAGGTATTACTAAAATCACAAATGACAGTCGGGTTGAATTCCATATTCAAGGTCGCTCAGCACGCAAGAGCTATGCTTGGCGTATCTTTGAAGGATAAAAACATGAAGATTGAGTGAAGTGCTACTAACGTAGTTCTTAAGGTCCTATTTACTAGTTTACGATATATTATGTTAATCTGTAAGGTTTGTATGGGCCAAAGTTGCCTGAAAATATTTTTTTGTCTAAAACCCTAATAGCTGATGCTGGCCTTACAGCTGCTAGGTTGAAGTGGAACTGGGCTGGTCACGTGTACCGCATGTCGGAGGAGCAAATATTACCACCCAGTGGCTACCAAATAGCAGGAAACGACAACACGGCAGGCCCAGAAGGAGATGGCGGGATGAGCTGGACTGTTTCTCAAAGGATTGGCCTACAATCGTACTGGTTCGCGAAATGTGTTCGGATGGAAGAAGGCTTTTACCCCGCAGTGGGGTGGTAAAATATAGGCTTATAATAAATAAGTATAATGTTACAAAATCTGGAATTAAATCATCTGGGAAAAAATAGGAAAGGACACATACGCATCATGCAGGGCTAGCAAGATGAAGTACCACAAGATGGACCGGCGACCTGATGAAGATCATGGGAGTATTATCGCTTGTTGTCGCAATACCTGGGGGAGACCTACCTATAAACAATAGTGGACCTTTTTTATTGATCATCGCTTAGTCATCAATACCCACTCAAAGACACTAGTTTACTGTTTGTATTACAACGCAAAAATTACATCTCCTCGGTAGGTATAACCACTAAGTGCTCGGACGTCACCATGGAAGATGTCAAAGTTATATAGACACTTTCTATATAGAGGTGTTTTAGCATTTCAAGATAGAAATTAGCAATCAAGCTAATTGCAACTGCTATTTAGCTGGAAAAACTAGAACAAAGAAAAAGAAAAAGCTGGTCAAATAGAAAAAGGTATAAGAAAGGATTAAATTAATCCTTTCTCCTTTATGTTTTCTTTTATCGTAGGAACTACCGAGAAAATCAAACTTATGCATAAAAATATTTTTCAGTTTCATTCACAGAAATTATTTTGTAGTGCATAAGTTTGTGATTTTAATGCACCGTAAAAATATTAGAATGCTGTTTAAACAAAAACAATCATTCGAGTCCATAACTCCATTCCATAAGTTCAAAATACGTGAAACTGCAAAACACGAGCGTAATAATGTCACGCATGTTTATAGCAGCGAGCAATAAAAATATATTTCATTTCATTTTAATGTTTTTTATTTTTCATCACGTTTCCTCATTTGCCTCTAAAGTATAGTTTTTTTATTAAAAGTTCTATTGCTTTTAAAGTTCAGTGTATCGAAGTATGATTTTTGATAAGTATAGGTATATGTACCGTGGTACTCTATCATAGACATAGTATTGAACGACAGTGTCCCCTGAAGGCACAACTATCCCTCTCTTATTTAATTTTCTACCCATAATGATCTACAACGTTTATTATTGTCGGTCAATGAGCCGGATAACAAAACATTACAACATTATGGTGAATCCCCTTCAGGCATAAACACAGGTTGTTTGTTTTTATACATTTCCTAAAGGCTTGTTTGTTTTGGTAACAACAATGAAGCATAGTAAGGTAAGCTCACTTAGTATTCCAAAATTAGAAAACAAACCAAATGATTAACATAGGTACGAGTAATTTTCGTAGCCTTAGGAATAAATTCTTGTGATGACGAGTAATAGAGAAGTATCGAAGAAGAAGACATGCTGCGGCGACCCCAAATTAGTTGGGATATATTCTTGTAGTGAGATGACATGGAGAATGATGAAGTGATAAATTCTTGTAGTGAGATGACATTAATTAATCAAGTATTAGCTACTTCGGAGACATCTCACTGGTATCAGTTCTCAGTTGTATTATTAGCGGATTATGTTCGAGAGCGGATGGGCCGCCCGGGCCGGATGACGAGCCCGGCTGTCGCCCACAATCTGCTCGGAGATGTAGTGACAGCCACAATGGGGATTCATTAATCAACTTTTCCAATTTCCAACGAATCTATACTATCTCTGTTATCAATAAGTTTATGGAAAAACTCTCCTCAAGACTGTGTGAACCTTCGGACTTCTATACTTACTTTCCTACGAGTAGGTATATTGACTCGGGAAGTATAAGTTATTTAAAAATGAAGGACTTCAATATCCATCGGTTATTACTGGAAAAGCCAAAAAAATATCAATTTATTAATTGGACTAAACTACGGCTCGCCTGTATGCAGAGCTGGCCCGTGAAAGTATCAAAGATACTTACTAAATTGAGATATGAAATCAAGACTGCTACGTTGGTCTAGTGATCGCAAGGGCTACTGACAACGGTCTTCGGTTTGATTTCTAAGTCAGTATTTTTGAGTTCCTAGTAGGAACTCAACAGGTCAGAATCTAGATTTGTGGCGGATTTAAGACAATAAGCTCGGCCTGCGGGCTACGGGTCTTTTATACATAAGATTAAAATATGACTGGCATTTGTATAATGGACAGAAATCGCGATGTTTTTTTTTTGTGTAATGGACAGAAATCGGTTTTAGTTAGCTTGGTTGAGACAAATTCAAGAAATAACCGCTGAGCAAAAATGTACTATTTCTGAAAGCACAATAAAGATGGTTTGCGATTGTTTCAAAAAAATATACAGGGTCAAGCCATATATTATGTCATCAGTAAATGGGCTTAGTAGATATAGGACCTATTCGTAAAATGGCTTACGGCGAAAAAAAGGACAATAACTTGTTCTCATAATACCTCATTCTGCAATAGACCTATTCGTATAATACTTTATTCGTTTTATGACCTATTGTGTATGAAGGTGTGTAGGCCTTCATATACGATTCATATTTCGGACACCTGTAAAACAGCAACTAAGTAAGAAAGCGATACAACCGCAGTATTTTACCATGAGTAGGTGAAAATTTAACGCTTACGTGGGATACGTGATGTGGAACAAGTACCTCCGCGAAATTCTCATGAGTATCATCTGACATCTTTCTATTCCTCATTTTATTTTACCAATAAGTATAATTTTTCTGAATACGTAGTAAGAATGTTTGAGAAGAAAATGTTGATGTTGAATTGTAGCATTTGTTTTAGAAACTCTCCGAAGGGTTAGGCAGAGTTGTATCAAATCAGAGAAGCAGTTAGGTTCCACTTGTGGGTTGTGGTCTAGAATTCAGGATACCATATCATCTAGGCTAGGTGAACTGAGAATTCTGTGACACTGAAATAAAAAAAGAATTCAGTTTGTATGCACAAAATAAAAAAATATAAACCAACAGAATCGGATATAAAACCATTGTTCTAAAGTACTCATTGAATGTGTATTTGATTGAATATGTTGGATTAGTATAAATTGAATCGAGAGGTTTATCGAAATCGCCTGTGGCATTTGCCTAGCGATGTTTACTGGTTACAACACACAAAGGTGATCCAAATTAAACAAACGAAAACATTTATTTTTATATACCAGATTGTATCTGACATTTAATTGAAAATGTTGTGATTATTGTGGTTCACAGAAATGGTTATGTTTTAGGGGAAAAAAATCTACAGTTATTTTAAAAGGAATGATGAGACTTTTTTGAATGTGGATCTGGTGAATGAAGAATAATGGGAGTAAAAGTACACTTTACGAAGCCGAAAGTCGAAAGGCACTTGTTTTCACCGTCATTGCAATTTTTTTTTTGCTCTAGCTAGGTCATACACCTGGGAACCTCCTATTAGTTAGGGAGATATTAAGGGGTCACACTTTCAACTTTTTTATCTAAATACAAGTTTTTTATGTTATCACTTTACTTTAAATATCTCCACCAACCCCGTACTATTAAATGCATCCATCAGCACATTGAGACCAACCGATTTGAAAAAGTCATTTCTCAGCAATATTTTTTGCATAGAGTTAGGTACTTTTTTTTTTGGATGGGAAATCATCAAATGACATCTCCCGCTCTGGGCAGAGCGGAAGGGAGTGTCAGACTTGTACTGACTAAAACCCATCCATGTTCCTTCCTTGCCCTTTGTGTTCCAGGGCCGCGGTATCTCTTTCGAACAGTCCTGCAGCCCTGGCAGGCATCAGCCCTTGCGAGCCCCTCCCTGTTTGCTGACATCTCTTTGAAGCGAACGCGGCGTCAACAAGGCTAGAGTTAGGTACTTAGTTTGATGTACAAATAAAATTGCATGGTTGACGACTTCGTGAAGGGTCCGTTTACACCTTATATAAGGTCCCATTAAAATAAATGGACCAATTTTAACACAGCGTTCAGTAAGTCTAACCAAAGATATCCCAGCACAAAAACGCTGATTTATGTGTTTAGATTTTAAAGATGTTATATAATATTTTTGTGTTTTGTCGAATTGTGTTTGTGACTGTATGGATATTTTAATTTATCTGACAAATAAATGAATTGAATTGAATTGAAATGATTTTATTTTGACCTAAAATAACTTATAAACATTTTTAGTATATTTAGTTCGTTAGCTGATTTTTCTCCTCGAAAGTTATCTGATGCGATTTTTCTTATTTCTTTTACCATGGTCCTTATTTTGGTGGTCTGAATGATTTCTAAAAGTTTGTCCATCTATTTTAATGGGACCTTATACATATAAGGATCGTAGCAGATGACGTTCTGTAGTTTCTGCCTACCCAAATGGGGAAAAACGAGAATTTGTGTATTATGCAACTTTTCTTTGAACTTCGGTCAGCAATCCTAGAGTTTGATTAATTAGGGAACTTATAAATGTACGAAACAAAACGTAAAATAATCCTTGAACAACAAAAAGAAGAAACAGCTGTCTCCAGCTCGGTAGAGCTCAACTTGGTAACTCAACTAACATAGTATTGACGCAATATAGTGACATCACTCGGTAGCATATCTCGGGGAGGTTTGTATCACCAGTCCCCGAGTACCGCACTTCATTGAGTCAAGTGCGCTTATTAACTGTCGAGAGCACTCTAGATAATAGAATTGCCACAAAAAACGCATACATTCGTCACTGAAAATGAAATGTTATCTGACCTTCTTAATTTTATTGATTGTGCCGCTACCGGTTACAGTGCTATCCGGAGCACTTTATCGAAACTATTGATACACCTACGGACTCACTCGAATGCTACTCCCACATTTAGTTGAAACCTTTTAAAGTATTTGAAATAAAGAGTGCTAAAACATAATGACAGTGTGTCTGCATCTCTTCACTATCACTATCAATTCACTATCACTACATATTATAAAACAAAAACTGCTGCACCGATTTTTATGCTGTTTTCACCAATGGATAGAGTGTGGTGCTCGAGGAAGGTTTTAGTACAAAATTTGTCAAGTTTTTGCTGCGGGAACGGGATCAAAATTTCATGATTACTTTTGGTCACGATAACCGACATCCACGCGGGCGAAGCCGCGGGCATCAGCTAGTTTTATATACTCTCCTTTCGCAGGTCATGCTGGATGAGATTTCTTTAGAAATAAGCATTACCTTTGCACTTATTTTTCTGTTCCTTTTCTGTGTACATAAACTGTTAAATAAATAAATAATCCTTCGACGTCGAAACAAAGTCAGAAATGTGCTGATACTATAACTACACATTTAACAAATTTCGAAAACATGCGTAATATTCATCAAGGCATTGGGCCAGCGTGGTGAATTATGGCCCACACCCTCCCACAGAGAGGAAGCCTGAGTCCCAACTGTGGGAACATTATAGGCCGATACCCTTATAATATCTTTCTTTCGTTAACATAACCTAAGCAAGTAAGCATACTGTACATTTATTTGAACAAATTATGCAGTGTTCGCGTACTAAAGCTACATGAAATTGATATCCCTGAAAATTACATTTATATATGAAAAAGGCTCTTGCCAGATGCTGGCGTCATATAATAATTGGTTTCAGAAAAAAACCCGATTGATATATTGTTCAGACGCACGCTCTAATAATAACGTTCCATATTTTATCCAGCAAAATGATCTGAATTGATGTTTTATGTTGTAATTAGATCCTGTTGTTAAAATGAGAACTTTTATAAAGATGAAACATTATTTTCTTTGCGTTGTTTACACACATAACGATAAAATAGGATTTTTTTTTTAAATATTTTCCAGGCATCAGCGCCTATCTACGTCGCGCAATATTTAATTAATAAGCGCTGAAGCCCATTCGTGCTGCGATTTTCATAAATACTTTTAGTGAAAGTTTACCAAAACCATTCTAAAAGTAACAGGCAAAACCAATCAAGTCTAAAAGAAACTATGGTTTACATTAGATTTTAGATTTGACTGATTAAAAAACTTCGTAGAGAAGCCTCAGCGGTTCAGCGGCTCAACCTAAAACAGTAAACAAAACATAAGGATAATGTCCACTATCAGAACGGTTCGCAAAACGTGAAGTCCTCACAAACGCGTTAGGTATGTCCCTCGCCCGTGTGCTCCAGAATCATTAGAGACAGCGTTCATCAGGCGCCAACCGTCAATTAAGAGGCCGAACACACCGTGATGTAAATATTAAAGAAAAATACACCCACTTCTGTTAATAAAGATGAGAGGTTCGTGACTCGCATATATTCGGACACTCAAAGACTTGCAAATGTTGACAAAATAACCGCAAGTGACCGGCGCGTCGCGAGCGTCGGCGTGAAATATGAATTTCTTTACACGAAGTGCCGCTTAATTTTATACGTGACAGATTAAGGGACCCGCGGAAATGGTAAACATGGCGTTGTGATCCCTTTGACGAATAAACATCAATATTATGAATAACATCATAATGATAACAAACAAAGCTTAAAATATAAACTTTTTAAACCAAATCATAACAATATTATATACACTTATAAATTAAAATAACCTAAAGTAACTAACTTAAAAATAAACTGTGTAGTAGAAACCTCATCTAAGTCCGTCCATTTGAAAACAATGTACAATTGTTTCCTTGAAACATACAAAACTGAACCTCGAAAAGGAAATGGGTGCCCGAACACTATGAGAGCTTCTAGGACACCATTTCCTGTCACTACTTTCTAAACAAAGCTATCCTTTGAAGTCGCTAGCTAAAAAGTCAATACACAAGATTTTAATCGGCGAATTAGAACTAAATAAAATGAAAATACGTCGTTCACGGGAGTCAAATTTTACTTAGAGCAGTTAGTCTCACCTAAAAAGTTAACCGAAACTAAATCTTAAAAAGAGTCTAAAGTCTATCATCTCGTGGTAAAATCTATGCATAAACGAATATTCCCAAGTTCATCTCTAAGTATTGCTCTATCTTGGACAAGGCCCTTTAGAGCATCAAGTTTCTAAAGGACATTAACAAATGACTGGAACGTGCGTAATGTCCAGTATTAAAAGTGTTTGCAGGATTTTAATATGACTAGCACAAGACAATGGAAGCTGTTTGTCAGATCATAGTGGGATGGGTAACCGTATCTAGAGGTATAAAAATAAAAGAAAAAGAACTAAATAATAGCGTGACGGCTGACAGGAGAGAATGGAACAAACAAACGTGTCACGCCGAACCTACGTGACATGGGACGTGGGCAAGAATATGATGGTGATGATGATGATAATGATAATGGTGATCGAACCACAGGTATACCACTCGTTCACAGAGAGAAGGGCTCTGCGCCCACGGTGAAAACATTACAGGTTGACTATGATTCCACTTATCCTAAGACACCGTTGAAGATTACGCAAGATTTGCTAGTGCAAAATTTCGAAAACCCATGTAGTACCTAATGCTGACATTGTTGGTAGACGACATTTAACGGCGCTCATATTAATATAACTTTACGGATATTACTTAACATATTAGACATCCCCGGGGGTTTAATGCTCTTCTACATATTATTTACGTGACAGACTAGAATAACTATTATTGATAGAAGGGTACAGAAAACCAATTTGTGTAATACCATTCTTTGAATATAAACTTAGTTGCCTAACGCAACGCTTAGTGGCATTCAATCGTTAATTTGGCTTGGAACACAAAATCTACCAGCAAACAGTTATTAAGTAATTTTATGGATTGTATAAAACCGGTTAATCGTTATCTATGAATCATAATATTATTAACCGTCACCCTCTGATTGACAAAATGTTCCAAATTAAGAACCAAAACATACATTTTTGGAGTCGGTTAAAATCTATCATGCGGCACGTTTGACTCCCACGCCTGCAATATGCATGCAGTACACCCGCAAGATATATAGTCATCGCATATTCGGTGCATGAAAGTGAAAGATTTAGTAAATGGCTACATTAGATATTTCCATTTTAAATGGACTTATCCATATAAATTCTACACAACGTATGCTCTGTCTCTATTGGAGCGGATCTACTGGACTCTACCAACTTTGTAGCTGGGTATATCGTACTACTAATACTACCCCTTCCTTGTTTACCTTTGATTTAGCAGTACCTTTATTCTCAATGACCTAAGATTTATGTCAAAGATTAAATAAGTATGAAAGGACTTTAGAACACCATCCCAAATTTTCGTTCGTGAGACATCCCAAAAACAATTCGATTTTTCCAAACTTTATCTAACTTTATATTTATGATTGAATCGTACTCTGGACTTCTCACAAATAAAAATCATTAGAACTTCTGAATAACTAAGTTAATTCGATTTTTAAAAGTGAAAGTCATTCGTACGTACTGGTATCGAAGCACCGGAGTTCCTTAATTTGAAACAAAATGAAAAATTTTGCAAAGCTAGACTTATTCTCTACTTTTTGTTTGAAATAAAAAAAGATTTTGCTTGATTGCTGTTAGAATGATGTTTTAAATATATCACTTTAAACACTTAATATATTTAGTGAGTCGTGGTGCAAGCGGGCCTTATCTAACATACAATATATGTCCAGTAACTACATCTAAATACTGTTTACAGGTTAAGCAAACTCACAGTTAATTAACTCCAAAGCATAGTCCAAAGTAAGCACTATAGAAACACTGTTCTCAATGTTTATATAAGTACGTTGTAGGTACACACGGCGGCACAACAACCTTTACATTTCCAGTATAACGTGGCCTCGCTTTGTATATATTTTCTGTACAATGAGTGATCCGCATAAACCGCACCACTTTTGTATAGCTTGATCAGCCGTCGTGCGTACCTACTTAATGTAGTACCTAAGTACTTAAAACAATAATAACATTACGCTTTGAAAAAATGACATCTTATTTTTTCCATTACAAAGGAGAATGCCCCCGGCACTATGGACAAATGTACTCAATTCAACATTGTTGTGTCTTCATCAAATCATCATTAAAATAGTCGATGGCATGTCTAAATACTACCTCAAAAGATTTAACACGTTTGCATAATGGTATTTCCGAGATATTTACAAAAATGAAATTACTATTTTGAGTTTACGTTCGACAAAAATTAAATGAAAAAAGATATGTGAAAGGGTCTGAATAGGTTTACAGATTATTTTTGTGCCTTTGAAGCACATTTGTGTAATATCTGTAGTGGTTTAGCTATGTCAGGTGGCCAGTAGTGGCGTTACGGATTTAGATTTTGAGCATCTTCGTGCTTTAAAATCTTAAACCCGCATTTCACGAAATTGCAAAGCATGGAAGAAATTAATACTAAGATAGTCAATCGCTCAGTGTTATATCTAGATCTACTCAAATCATAAATTGTGGTAGGTATCATGAAATGGTCTTTGTAAGTAGGGAGGGAAGGAAAACAGCTACAAAAAGTCGAGTCTTCACGGCGAAGCGGCGTAGTAAGTATGTTTATTTTCAATTGGTTCAATGTGTTTATTTTAATGGGCAGCAGTAACGGAGGAACTAAAACGATGGCATCAAAGAACAAAAAGAGAACTGCATTTTTTGCAAAATTCACTTCTTAACATAAATGGATTCAGAATTCTTTATTCTATCTAGGTTTTTATTTTTATTTTTAGTGATTCTTTTTTATGATTAACTATTACAAATTGAAGAACCTGGCTTTGATCTTGTAGAAGTTATTACATTATTGCGTTAAAAACGCTCTCCTGGAAACTAGTGATTTTTAACCGACTTTTGTAGATAGCCGTTTGTTCTTTGCTGCCGTCGA
Source organism: Lycophotia porphyrea (assembly GCA_950005105.1). Lineage (NCBI taxonomy): Eukaryota > Metazoa > Arthropoda > Insecta > Lepidoptera > Noctuidae > Lycophotia > Lycophotia porphyrea. The sequence continues at coordinate 8,165,583 of OX465396.1, forward strand.
AAAGGCTCAGCTCGACTCACAACGTACCAAACCCAGCAGAAATAACATACTGTCATACTGTAATACAAAAATATGACAGACGGGTAATAAATGTCAAATAAGGTTGTACCCGTACTGATGAAAGATCGATTTTTGAGGGATTTCCGCAAACCAGCCAGTGGTATTTCACGAATATCACTTGGCGGGTATGCCGCCGTTGACAACCACTGGTATTATAATTACCAGCAAGAACTGATTGTGATTTAGAACTCTGTTATAACCTTTACAATAATAGATTGAACAATCAATACAAAATCGATATCATTTTACAATGTAGGTAGGTTACCCGCAATAGAAAAAATGTACATCCTTGGTATTAAAAGGAGATAGTAAAAAAAAGGCGTACTTCCTAGTCGTAAAATTAAAAGTACTAATTATTGTTCAAAAAACTATCCCATTCTAAATCATCATTAAGTCTTATTTAAAAAATATTTTTTTATTTTAGATATTTTATGCCGTTCAAGGTTTTGAGACACAAGTCATTTATCAAGAGTACTGTTCCTGGGCAATCTCCTTTCATCCAACATGAGCCCATCTTATTAAATTTTCCGTTAATTTGGTATATAACTTTGCCAACTTACTTGTATTGGGTTGCCTCGATCCTCACCTTTAAAACCAGTCCTCGTGGTACGTATCCAGTTCACCACAACGGGTAAATTAGTATTACCCTCTCCAACAACCAAATAATTAATATAAGTTACATTAGCGATGGTGTCGGGTTAAGAAGCTAGATAAAGTAGAAGGTAACTGTGTAGAACTGTTACCAATAGTCTTGTAAACTTATCCAAATTCAATTCTCTGTGAACGTTAACTTTAGTCGCCTTTTCAGACGCGTTACCTGCCTGCCTAATGTGTACCTACATGGTAAAGTTACTATGAATACCCTTTTCGACAAGAAACATGATCTAAACCAATTGTTTCGGTTTAGAACGTAATAAATCGTCATAAAGCGACATTTATTTTCTTTCTTTCGTCGCCTTAATGGTTTTTCATGGATTGGTAACTACTTACCTACATAAAAGTCTTTAATGGTAAAATGTAGGTCGTTTTCTGTGTCCTGTTGATTTATTCAAAGATGAAGATATAATGGGAAATATACTATGTAATGTTGCCGATCGAAGGCCAAGTTTACAGTTGCTTTCCTATACTTAAATTAATTGTAAAGCATGGATAGCCACAGTCCCGGCCGTTATAAACCGTTACACTTGGAACTCAACCAATTTGTATGTTGTCGAGAAAGGAAGCACAATAAATAAGAAATGGCGGGCCAAAATGAGTAACATAAATAAAAATTAGTCTTCAGTGGCAAAGCGCTGAATTTCTGGAAGATGTGAATCGCTTGCCTTGCAATGGGAAGTGACAGACAGGGAGATAACAACAAAAAAAGGGCGAGGAAACACTTCCTCAAAGACCATTGGAGCAAAACGATATGATAGATGATCCCTATGATATTAAGAACTCATAAAACGTTTCAAATTGAATATACTCGGTAGTTTATGTTCCACGTAACTATCATGCGAACGATACAGTTCAGTTATTGATATAGGAGCTTCCTGTCTAATATAAACTATAACCCATACTTTGTGTACTAGGTTATTGAATAGGTACCTACACAGGGTCAGGCTGAGTGTATATGCAGATTTTTTTGTTGTAAGGATTGATCTTGTAGTAAACTAGGAGCGTATCGATTAAAATTTGCTTTTTCTAACCGTGCTCAATGATAGTCGACCAATTGTGAACTTTATACTCAGGGTTTAAGGGTGAAAATTGGTTGACCCTTACCTGAGGGTCTAGATAAATTGATATTCTATCAGTAGTAACGATGATATAATTATGTATGCCAAAAATGTATTAAATTGACATAAGTAATCGTAGATATAAGAAACGCTATGAAAGTAATTGCCACTAGTAAATCCTAACTAATTTATATAACTTTTTCCTAACAATTTTTTACTTATAAATGCGAAAGTAACCTTGTTTGTTTGTTACCTTTTCACGCCTATATCACTGAACCGATCATCCTGAAATTTTGCATATACGTTGTCAGGTGTACAGAACCGGACATAGGGTACATCAATCCCGAAAAAAATTACTGTTCTCGATAACAACAATAAAGTTCTTCTGAAAATAGATGGCGCCACGTGTCTTTCGAATCATGATTGAATTATATTATTACAACCAAAGTATAATCAAAATTGATTGTCAACTTCAATAGTTTTGTTATATGTATGTATATATGTATTTATTTATATATGTTTTAGTTATAAATATTTTCTTGTCTTTTTTTCTGTTATTGCACCTACTGTATATCGCTACTTCGGGGAAGAAAGGGCGTAAAAGCCAAAATAGCAACTTTACAGGGGAGCGAAAAAACGTTTTTTTTTTTTAATTTTGGAAAATAACTTTTTTTGCAATAGAGTTAAATTCGAATGAATTGGTGATATTTACTTGCATTTAAGTGCTCTTTAATATCAAGAAGCTTAATTTTAAGTAGACCTTATGGTTTAGAAGATAGGATGGATTTACGACCCAAAATTTTAATAAAAATGGCTTTTACACCGTCTATAAATACGTACTATAGAACGTAAATCCACAAATATCTATAATGCTAACATACATCGTGTCGTATAAACCATCTTTAGACAGTGAAAAGGTCGTAATGACTGCACCACTTATAACAATTATCGTGAGTAAACCTACAATTATTATAATTTTGTAAGATTTAATGTGGTGAATATTGAAATTAAGGTGCATAGAAGCTCAAAATAATAGCATAATAATTATTATTATCTGATTTATCATAGTTCTATATTACAAAATTGTTTATAACGAATTAGGTTACCTACCTGTTAAGTTAAATGCACACGATTCATGAATAGTGAAACAAAAGAAAAGATTTAATTGAATTGAACTTTGATTATTTTCATTAATTTAAATTTTAAGTTAACTGTGATAAATAATTACTATCATCTAATATTAATTAATTAAGAAATAAATTAACTAAAATTGATAAAATAGTATAAAATAATGGTATGTTTGTAATTTATTCTACTAGGTAGGTATTGGTGTATTAAATAAATAAATTTAGTTAAGATGCAAATCAGTTTTATTCATTCATAAATCAAATCAAATTGACAATAATTAGTAATCTTCTTTTTTTTCTATTTCCTTTTCTGTTTTTTGTTTCGTTTTCTTACTTTTTTAATTTTATTGCTTGTAATCGTATTACGTAATAAATAGTCATTACGTAATAAATATTGTATTTACGACCAAATATTCTTTCATACTATGGTGATACGCCCTTATTAATTTGAAATAATTAAATAATGTCATATACGTCAATTTTTTTTAATAAAAATGGTTTTGGTGAGAAAAAAATCATGGGGGTAAAAGCCATTTTTTTGGGAATATTGAAATTTTAAATATACAGATCGATAGAGCGTCGAAAACTAAACAAAGTTGCATTATTAACTCATTTTGGCCAAAAGTGGCTTTTACGCCCTTTCTTCCCCGAAGTAGCGATATTGTCTCTGCATCACCCCAAGGTTGACTGGTAGAAAATGCCCAAGGCATTAAGTCCGCCTTTGTACAGTTTTTTTTTTACTTGTGCATAAAGTTTTAATAAATAAATAAACTTCTAAATTAACGCGAGCGAAGCTGCCGGCAAAAGCTAGTTAATTATAATTTTACCATGCAGTATGTTTTTCAAAGTCGTGAACTGAAAAAACGACACGTGTAAGTATCCAAGTCTTCACTTATGTGTTTATGTACATAATACTCGTATACCAATTAACTAAATAAATAAGGATAAGCAAAGATCCGGAAAATGCTCAATTAATTGTAAAACTGGAAATTAGAATTACCCAGAAATGAGTAACGCATGACACTTATATTTGTATTACATAATTACTCTATAAAAACAAGATTTTCTTCAAAACGAAAACTAAGTTAGTTAGTCACTAAACTCTAAACAACAAAAACAAAACTGTTTACGCAATTATGAAAAGGATAAAGTCGGTATTTTCCTACTAACCAAATAACTGTAGCATCTATTGTACCATAGGCAGAAAACATCTAACAAATAAATAGAATTATATGATAAACATCATCATCATCTTCCTGCCCCTATCCCATTTTCTTTGGGGTCGGCGCAACACGTTTTCTTCTTCCATTCTCCCCTGTCAGACGTCACGGCATCATTTACTCCTTACTCTTTCATATCAGTCTTCACACAATTCTAAATCAAATCAATCATTATGATAAAACACACAATGGAACTAATAACGCTTTGTCTGGCCAGGAATTGAAGGCAGGTTATATTAAAACGCCGTGTTGACGGCGCGTTCGTGTTTCACGCGCGCCTCAAAGAGATATCAGCAAACAGGGAGGAGCCCGCAAGGGCCGATGCCTGCCAGGGTTGCAGGACTGTTCGAAAGAGATAACGCGGCCCTGGAACACAAAGGGCAAGGAAGGAACATGGATGGGTTTTAGTCAGTACAAGTTTGCCATCCGAAAAAAAAATAAAGGGTATATTAAAACTGAAGTCTGTTGGATCTACTTACGATGCAGTGGGATTCAGTTGGTCCTGTGAATGCAAGCGCGCCTGCTGAGCATGAGGTCCCCGTTTCGATTCCTGGGTCGGGCAAAGTCTTATTAGGTTTTCCCAACACAGGAATTCCTCAGTAGCAGAGGAGTCTGGATTTGTGCCCGGTTGATGGCAATAGGCTTACCCCTATTACATGGGACTTATAACATAACTGGCGAAATGTGAATGTACTATTAGGTACACCTCTGCCTTACCCTTCGGGGATTACTTGATGTTATGTTATGTGAGTTTGATTGACAAAGTATGCCTTGGTGCGAGCGAAAGTCCGTCTTATGCACAATTATTTTCAAGGGTGAATAAATAAATAATTCCATGTTACATTTTCCATACCATGTTCAGAATATGTAAACAATATTTTGTTGCACATTCATACCGAATCTCGAGGGTGTACGTAATAATATAGAAGTTTTCACTTATGCGAACCTCTGCCAAGAAAATAAAAGTTTTCACGTATCCTGTGTTATATTTGTTCGGCGAACAAGTACATACTATAAATGGTTCTGATTACCTGAAACTTTTTGATTGAAAGGTTTTATTAAAAACTAAAAGGTCACTCAAGAAATGATGGTCAGTCTAATTAAACGTCGAATTGAATAGTTCTGAAAGGAATTGGTTTCAATTCTAAAAGAAGAATAGGTGCTTTTTTTAAATTCGTTTCGTTCTGTCGTTACGGATAAAACCCAAAAGTCTGAAAATTACCCTGGGTAAGAACCTACTGGTACCTACGGTACTGGGGACCTAACATAGTTGGGAAAAGGCATGATTACGTCTAATTGTAAATTCATATCTGTATGATAAAGAGACCAAGACATACATACATAACATAAAACCATCAATTGTCAACAATTAAGCCAATTAGCCTTGAAAGGCGTGACTTTGAAATGCATATTCGGAGAGTAATTTGTGGAAAAAGGTGGACAGTTATTGCAGGCGGCAGCGCCGCCCGCCCGCCCATCCCGGTCCGCCCTAGCTCACACACCGGATATATAAGGCGCCGGCGAGCCTTCAGCGGCACAACGCAACACAACCAGCGACAACCACGAGCTCTCCTCTCCTCAACCACACGAACACAGGTTAGTACGAATACATATTATTTTCAATTATTTATTGGAACTCGATTTTTCTCTATATTTTTCTTGTGAAGTTTTCCAACAGTTTTTTTTTATGAACTGAACTTTTAACTTTACTTACAACCATTTTAAAGTTCACTAAATATAAAGTCTTCATAGTAGTCGTAAACATATTAATGTTTATTAATCGATATAGTATTTCACAAAGAACCTAATGCCCTGTCTGTAACTCTTTGTTTTAATAAAGTTGAAAAGAAAGAGAAGTGTCAAAAAAGTTTAAAAAGAACCCAGCAAAAACTTAAAGCACACTCTGAAAGCTTATAAAGTGTATTAAAATATAATCCAAAGACACTTCGCATAAGTTATTCTATAAAGTGCATATTCTTATTGTTACGAGAGTATAATAAACAGGTCAGTTTACTGCAGATCATTCCATATTTACGACTTTATTTCACTCTATTTCTCCGTCGCTTCAATTCACTTCCGGTTTAATATGTACCTCATATCCTGTGTTTAATGGATAAAGCTCCATTTTATTTTTATGTAGCATGATATCTGCATCTGTATTTATGTGTCGACTCGCGTTTTATAATATAAAAGTAATTAACTTGCACTATGGCGTTATGGGCGCGTGAGGTGGATAACGGACCTTTCCCTCTCTCAGAGAGAAGGCCTGTGTCCCAGCACTGATAACATTTTATGCTGACCATACTATAGAGGCTTTACAGATAGTTAATGTGACCGTATTGATTAATTAAACTTCTCACTTTTTTATTTATTTAAACGATTTTTTAAATCGAACCACTCTGTAAAAAGTTATGCGTGTTGAATTGGGGACCTCATTTGTTTTCGTCGCTTAAAAGAAGAAGGGCCATACCATAAGATATTCCTAATACTTGTCACTTTTCAGGAAATAATCGTATAACTATCATATATAACATCTAAAAGTTCTAACATCTAATAGTCTTCAAAAAAAATATAATTTCAACATAAAAACTCCTTTTCAAACCGGTAATACACCCAATAGACTACTTACTCTTGTATAGGGACTCAATAGGGATCTTAATTTCCCACTTTACAGCTGCTTCCTTTAAAAGCTTATTAAACACTTGCAGCTTGACAAAGAGGTGTTATCTTTCGTTCTTCTCAACTCTTCTCTCAGCACTTAATTTTGTTTCAAAGTCATAGCATAACTATGTCATCGATGCTTGAATACTGGACGAAATAAAATGTCCATGTTTTTCTATCTATCTAATATCTTAAGGTCATTTTTTTTGTGACTATGATAATAGTTAAAACTTAAAAGCTACAGTGAATATCAAGTGTTTGATCATTTTGTTTTGTCTTTTAGGGTTCCGTACCTCAAAAGTTAAAAAAGGAACCCTTATAAGATCACTTTCTTGTCCGTCCGTCTGTCTGTCTGTCCATGTGTCACCACCGATTTTGTCAGGAACGGGTGGACCTAGCAAGTTGAATTTACTGAGGTCTATAGTCCTTATTAGGTGTACAAAAATCAAGGTCCTGAGTCAACACGATAAAAAGATATTGTCAAACTTAGATTTTCGCGAAAACTTGTAAGTATGAAAATTTACATAAATTTTCAACCGGTCTTGGTCCGGGTTGGTCAACCGGAAGTACCTTATAGGTTTTGGGTCGAAAACCTATACGGTAGTTCCCGTTGACCTAGAATAACGAAATTTGGCAAGAAGCAATGTCTTACAGCACATTTAAAGGCAAAAATCTGAAAAGCGCAAATATGTAGTTTAATAACAAAATACCTACAAGTTTATACGGAACCCTCGCCTCGGTGCGCGAAACCAACTCGCACTTGGCCGGTTTTTTTCATTTCACTATAACTACGTTCTTAAATCAATGTATTTGCTTTTTTATTGAAACTGCATTTAGTGTTCCTACTAAATACTTTATTATAGTTACTCTTGAGAAATATATACAACAATAAATAAAATTTACTTATAGAATAATTAAAACTAAGTAATTATTTACGAAAAAACGGACTATATTATATAAAATAAAAAGAGAAGTCTTTAATGCCACTTATCTTAAAAATTTTGACAATTATCGGCTCAGCCTAAATAAAAAGCCGTTAAAATTCCCAAGCCATATTCATTAATGTCATTCAGTGTACGAAAGTCAGTGTACGAAAGCCTTGCCTCGAATTTTCTTTTTTTCATATTCCCCCTCTTTTCTGCATGTCAAAAGTTTCCAATGACCATTTTTAATAAGAATACTGCTTATAAAATACATTTTAGAATCTTTTATCTTAATAAGACGCTTATGCATCTAAAAATAAATCGTTGTGACATCTATTTGTGAGATTCATGAATGCTTTGATTCGCAAATTGTTCTATATTTAGATTAAAAATTGGTTCAGTCCAATTGACGAATTGATTGTTTGCACGTGTAACATGTTCTCACAACCTAGTTCTAAGGAAACTCAAGAGGAGTTAAATGAAAGACAGTTTGATTGATTCTTACTCTTTTCATGACCTCAATTCGTCATAAAATGGAGATATAGCACCTTCAAAGCAATAAAAACTTTATTTTTAATGTACTACGCGCTTATTTCCCCTAACACGAACATTAAACAAGTGTTTTATACTTGACATCTTGCCTTATATTTTACTGCCAAAGACACTTATCTCAAATATATATATTTTTTTAATAAACACGAAATGCAGTACAAAGTTGTAACTGTCAACTCCGCCGGTGCGTTGATGTCTTTATAATTAAGGCGATGCCGCGATGTAGAGAAATCACTATTTTTTCACACCAAATAACTTGTGCTCGTGTTTGTAATAGTGTGTGCCTCGTTGGCCGAGTATCGCAAGCGCAACTTCTGAGCATGAGGTCTTGGGTTCAATTCCCGGGTCGGGCAAATGCTTATTGAGTTTTTCCATCAGAAATTTCTCAGTAGCAGCCACGGAGGCTAGATTTGTGCAATAGGCTCTCCCCGTATTTCATGGGACTTACAAAAAACATATCTGGCGAAATGTGTGTATACTATTAGGTACAAGGCCTTACCCTTCGGGATTACAGGCGTGATGTTACATAATAACTTGTGCTGTTAGTGATTTTCCTCATGATAAAAACATACAGTGTCCAACTGTAGGTACTTAGTTTTAGCATTATTTTCGTTCTATTTGTAGTCTGTATATAATGTAAATAATAGTATTGAGTTAAATAAAATACTTACTTCAAGCACAGCCCACAAGAAAAAATTATGTATAATTAATTGGATATATATTCATGTTATATTCGCTACCTTTTTCCTGCTTTAATTAAGTACCTACGTAATTTAAATTAAGCGCTCACCTCAATTACATTATACGTAGACGGAAAATAAGAGAAAAATTGTATTATAATAACTTGAGAATGTTCTGCGTGAGCGTAATCTAATGAAAACTAATGGATTCATACCGCGCCGTTTTACTTCGTACATATAATAAGTCATAGCTGAATGCAATTTTGCATTCTTACATTTCATAATGTGACGTCAGAGGATTGTATTGTTATCTAGACATAACCGTAACGTGCTCGTGACATTGCTGTCTTAGATCCACATATTATTACTATGCAAAAGCATATTGTATTATTTTATTTCAGCATCCATCTTATGCATTCTTGTAGTCTTAGATCTTAATTTAATTTACTGGGTGTAAACAGACTCTTCACGAAGCCGTTAACCAAGCATTATGTACATCAAACTAAGTAACTTTACGCAAAAATTAGTGTTGGGAAAAGACTTTCTTTTTTGGGGTGAAAAATCACGTTTTACGGTAGAACGCAATGTAACGCGTTCAAAACATTGAGCTGATGGATGGATTGAATAGTACGGGGTTTGTGAAGGTGTCTTAAGTTGAAAAAAATCATTAAAAACATGTATATCCAAAAAAACTTGTGAAAATGTTGGAACTTTGACCCCCAATATCTCCGTAACTAGAAGGTTCCCAGGTATGGTCTAGAACAAAAAAATGATCGCAATGTTGGGGAGAACAAGTGCCTTTCGACTTCGTTAAGAGTTTGTTTACACCCTTTATACTAGCGACCCGCCCCGGTTTCGCACGGGTGCATTTTAGATACTTATGTGGGGCAGTGTGGAGTGATATACATATAAACCTTCCTCTTGAATCACTCTATCTATTGCTGAAAACTGAAAACATTAAATTCCGTTGTGTAGTTTAAAAGATCTTTACGTACAAATAACGGGAGCGTCTTTGTTTTATACGAGTAATATGTAATGATAATCTTTAGGTTTGTTATTTGGGAGTTCATAAAATGATTCTCACTCTTCTAACAGAGCACAAATATACAAATATTTCTATACAATAATACAAAAGTGCATACTTTACCTAATGAGTTAACAATATAGTAATCATATTATAACAAACAATTTGAAATATCAAATTCCATGTTCTTTATAATTCGTTTTTTATTATTATAATTGAACACGTAAGCTGTCCGCAATGCAGGCATACCTAATGTTGAACAATCGTGATTTAAAAATAGCCCTAATCCCATTTAAATGCGGGTCGAAATTGCATGTCCTCTTCTTCCTTACATCTCTTTTAAACGTCATCTTTGTGCGGCTTTGACCCAACAAATTGGACGCGATAAACACATCTCAACTGCATTTAAGAGCTGTGGCAATGTGCTAGAACAATGATGACACTGACTGCTCTTCGTACGTGAGGATCATTGGTAAACTTCCCCTTCCTTTTTCTAGCTATACCATCACACAGTTCGACCCTCGGTTGGTCAAAGAGTTAATAGTAAACTTGTGTCCATGACGTTTCTTGCCCGTTCTTCTCCATAGAGCTAGGGAATGGGCAACTACAGTACTTTTACAGTTTTATGCCTTGTGACTGGGACTGTAGCTACATTACATTGTTATCTTGTCGACAATTCAAAAGTGCCTGTAACTGGCCTACTTGAAATAAATGCTTTGATTTTGATTTTTATTGTGTGAACAGCTCTGTGCAATGATGCGAGGTGCCGGCGGAGCGTTGGCTGTGGCCGCCGCCGCGCTGCTAGTCTGCTGCAGTGCCGATCCTCATCAGGTAAGGTTTTCTCATCATTATGACTGCATTGTTGGTGTAGTGGTTGCGACTGCAGAGCATGAGTTCCTGGGGTTCGATTCCCAGGTCTGGTAAAGCTTTATTCTGCTTTTTTATCAAGAATTTGTCAGTAGGCCTGGAATTGTGATTTACCCACGGTTGATGGCAATAGGGTCACTTTACATGGAACTGGAACATAACTGATGACATACAGGTATACGCCTCTTCGTAACCTTTCACGAAAATGCAGTGCAGGCACGATGTTATGTTACCTATAACCCTGCGGGGAATTACAGGCATGTTGTTATGTTATATTGATAAGAGAAAAATTACAGCAAATACTGCAAATTTTATTTCAAGAACGGTTGTACCTAATTCAATTTTAAATTTGATATTATTATTGCATTGTTTTTCCAAACAATGCAATAATAATATCTCTGCGGGCAAAAATCACATAAAAGAGATAAGTGATGGTTTGTGATGTACCAATAAATGATATAATGATATACTCTCCAGATCTTACTTATGTTCCAGGACGTATAAAAAGAAGAGTCTAAAAGGAAAACATACAGGGTGTAAACAGACTTTTCACGAAGCCGTCAACCAAGCATTATGTACATCAAACTAAGTAACTTTACGCAAAAATTAATGCTGGGAAACGACTTTTTTTTTTGGGCTGAAAAATCACGTTTTACAGTAGGACTCAATGTAACGCACTCAAAACATTGTGCTGATGGATGGATTAAATAGTAAGGGGGTACTGGAGGTGTTTAAAGTAAAAATCGTACATTAAAAAACATGTATTTAAAAAATTTTGTGAATAAGTTGGAACTTTGACACCCAATTTCTCCGTAACTAGCATTTTCCCAGGTATGGTCTAGAACAAAAAAAATGGTCGCAATGATGGGGAGAACAAGTGCTTTTCAGCGTCATTAAGAGTCTGTTTACACCCTTTATAAAACATTTTTTTTTACATTTTTCCTTTTTTAATGATGCGGTTGGAAGTGTTTCCTTTTATTTCATGTTTTGTAAACAATTAACCTTTTACCCACTCCTGTTTCCTACTGTTACAGTCGTAGGTTTTCAGTTTAAAGCTAAATTAAGCAGCCATCTCTTGTTTCATTATTAAGATTATTCGCTAATTAGTACAACACCATCTTTACAAGAAAGACATTAGTATTATATACCGTCAGGTAATTCTGCAAAATTATGTAAATTTACCAGTTGTTATAACTGGTAATGTATTCGCATTAAATTATTGATTACGTGGCTATTCCTATCAGAAACTTAACTAAGTAACTCTGAAACATGTTAATTAATACGCTTTACGTCGGGGAGTTATAAATATTAAATCGTACTAAACATCAATCACGACTTATCTCAGAATTTCAGAATTAACAAGGTGATAGAAACCAATATTGGAGACCTCAATTAGGCACTAAAAGGCACTGCCTAAAAAGCATTTACGCGGACCACTGACCCGTTTAAATTGATGCAATTTTATAAAAGACTAGTCAAAATTCCAGTGAATTGTTAAAATTGAACGAATTTCGCTAACAGTTTTTCGTTTCGGCGCCCCACGCAATTCTGTATATCCTATAAATACAGCAGTGGCGGAATATTAATTGACAGAACAAATTCTGATTGGTTGGCTCGTAACGAGAAATTATAATAACAACTTACTCGTAAGCTTCCAATTAGATACTAATCGATCTGTAAAAGATAGGTACTAAAAAAATATAAATGGGAAAATTAAAGTTGACTAGCAAGGCAACGGGCTTAATTTTATTTTCTCGGCAAAGGGGATAATGGGCGGTGATAGGGAGTCGATAGCGAAAGGGAACGTTCTTTTGTAGCCAAGGTGGCATGGAGAGTCGGTTCAAATACACATAATATACTTAGCTAACAACGATATGACGGGTAATTTCATGGAAGCTATTTGTATTTCTACTGGCTCACTATCATCATCTTCCTGCCCTTATCCGATTCTAATTGGGGTCGAGCAACACGTTCTCTTCATCTAGTCTCCCCTGTCAGACGTCACGGCATCATTTACTCATGGCTCTCTATCAAAATCGACTGGGCTGGGCAGCGTTCGGGAAGTTGCGTGGTATCTTTTCGTCCAACTTACCGCAGTGTCTCAAGACGAAAGTCTATGACCAGTGTGTGTTGCCAGTGATGAAACGTGGTCGCTCACAATGGGCCTCATCAGAAGGCTTAAAGTCACCCAAAGGGCAATGGAGAGGCACGCAAGGAAACTCCAAGCATCCAATGCTTGGAGTTTCCTTGCGTGATCAAATTAGAAATGAGGACATCCGCAAGAGAACCAAGATAACCGACGTAGCCCGAAGAATTGCCAAACTTAAGTGGCAGTGGGCAGGGCACATTGCTCGCATGGTCGATAGGGCCGAAAAGTACTGGAGTGGCGACCGCGAACCGGAAGACTTTGCGTTGGAAGGCCTCCCACTAGGTGGACCGATGACCTAGTAAAGGTGGTGGGGATCCGCTGGATGCGAGTCACACGGTCAATGTGGCGACACTTGGGGGAGGCCTATGTCCAGCAGTGGACGTCTTTCGGCTGAAATGATGATGATGAATCAGACATTACTTTGTGGAAATCCATGAAATTCTAGTAATTAAGTAGTAGTAATTATACAATCTTACATAACAAAACCAATATTGTTTAAATTTGGTTTCAAACATCCCTAGCTGAACGTATATTTCAATACCAACGTCTGTTAAAGCTCTTAGCGTTGTAGTTAATAACAAACCTTTGCAAAGTCCCCCAATGATAATAGAAGTGGAACAGTTAAACACAGCGGAGTAACAAGGTCCCCCACATTACGTTAACAGGTGTATATATAGACCAAGTCCGTATCCGAGAGTAAGGTAGAGTAAACAAACACTGCCTGGATGCTCTGTTTATAGTAGGGAACCTGCTCGCTAGAATACCCAGCTGCACAGTTTGTGATTGTTACATTAAGTCTAACTGCATCTTGATCATTTAGATGGAAACTGTGAGGTTCTCCGTCTTCGTCGTCACTATGACTACGACTACTTAGATACGAGTATCTATAAACTACTCAAAGTGATTAATTGAGTAAGAGTAATTATTTATGATACGTGTTTCATCCTGTAGTTTAGTAATTGCATGAAGTTAGAACTATCAAAAGTTATATTTTCTAAAGCTTTGCTTTCTTTAACGGATCTTATTTCGTTTAAATTCTTGTATTGCATAACAATAAGTAAACTCAAGTGTAATGTAATACAAGTTAGTAGTGTAATTACTTTTTACTTGACTACAGATACGGGTGTAACCCTCTTGGCGTTTCAGTACCAATCAAAATGAATAAACGAAATAATTATGATGTCTCAGTTGTTTCAAACAGATTCTAATAATAGATTTTGTAGAAAAATACTGTTACTTGTAAGTAACAGTATTAAAGTAACAGACCTGTTCAGATATATAACTCATAGCGCACATTAGCGCTGAACCCGACCGGTACCTATCACGGTATCACCCCACCTAATTTTGACTAGCTGATCCCTACCCGAAGCGATGCCATGCCATTAATGTGCGTATCGCGTTGCAGTATCGTTGCAGTCCAAAATAGCAACTTTTCAGGAGACTGATTGCGTAATTATACTTAGGTATAAATCTACAATGGTCCAATACTATTTTATGATTCGTTTCACTTCAAATTAGATAGACACGTTGCTTTTTTCTGATTGGCTGACACAACGTGTAATCCGATACTCTACAAACTAGCAAATGGCATCATCATTTCAAACACGCCAATAATTTACTTACGTGATGTTAGATGTAGTTTCATATTTTGTGGGATACACCCTAATTACTCTGTCCAACTGGCATTTAGTACTTGATTGTCAATTTCCACTCAAGCTCGTCCATTGTTTTACTGATTCAAAGTTCTAAGTAAAAAACATATTGATTATTCCTTAGGAGCAAGACGTTAGCGGCAGTGACCACAAATCTGCGGAACGCTACGATGCCGTCGGTAAGTCCCTCCTTCCTCGTCACACGCACGACTTATTGCAAACATATCTAACAACTCCCACAGTGTTATTCAATATTCAATTTGTACGCACACTGAATGCTAACACGGATACTTTACCTGGCACATTATAGAAGTAACTAAACCAACCGGGACTTGAAAGGAGCGCAATCAATATTGGATTAACATCTATGTATCATATTGCAAAATTGTAATTGTGAATTTCATACGTCAAATCGTTGAGTCTTACTTAATAGAATTGATCCATGTGTTGATTGTGCATGAACGCACTATATTGTAAGATTTTCTCACAGTCGTTGTGCACCGTTATCACAAACAACACTTCGTGAACGTCCAGCACGGTTTCTTATTAATGTTCCGTGGCGTCCAACGTCTTATTTGATGACAAAGGATTAATTCCCTGATCAAGAGACGTTTCACAAAAATGCACCTAAAAATCTCTGCACATTTCGTAATTAACAAAAAAACACCCACGTTTTTGTACTTTGAAAACTGCACTTAGTTTGTAAATAAACCTTTTTGTGCACAAATACCATTCAGGTGATGGAATATTGCACCAATCACAAACTACGTCCTTGCACAAGATTGAATCACGAAGCTTTAGCACACGGTGCATACATGTTTCTGCACAATGCGGTAAGTACTAATTTATGTTAATGCACATAAATGTTCATCTTCCGTAACACACGTTTGCATAAAGTTAAGATTGCTTGAAATTGTTACAGACTATAAACAAAAAGAAGAACTTGAAGAGTTTCTACGATTCCTCTTACATTATGATGAGCGCAACTTGAACGGTATCGGTGGCAATACTCTACTCGGGAGGAACACCAATGGTCTCGGTGGAAGCTCTCTATTGGGCAGAAACCTTGGGAACCTTGGAGGCAGCTCTATGGTAGGTAGAGAGTTACATTACGGCGGCAGGAACACTCACGGACTTGGAGGCTCATCTCTCGCCGGCCGATCTTTCAATGGAAACTTGAATGGAATCGGGGGCTCCACCCTGGTGGGCAGAGACGTTGAAGCTGACAAAAGGCTCTACTCCAGATTTGTCGATTCCCTCGGCGGCGGCAACTTTGTTCGTAACCTGGACTCTATTGGTGGAGGGAATTTGGTGAGGAACTTGGACTCCATCGGAGGCAGCAACTTTGTTAAGAAGAATCTTGACCAGCTGGGCGGGCCGAACCTCGTCAAAAGGAACCTAGACTCTCTGGGCGGAAGCAACTTCGTCCGTAACCTGGACTCCATCGGCGGCAGCAACTTCGTTCGTGAACTGGACTCCATAGGAGGCTCCAACTTCGTTTAAATTCAACCCTATCCTAGTCAGTGTACCCTTGGAAATAATTTTCTCATACAACGTATAAAATTGTGATATCCCTAAGAAAATTTTATTTATTGAAATTGCCATTATTTATCATTCGGTGTTGATGTTTTTAAATAAATACTTTGCAACCTAGGAAAATGTATTATGATTACCCAGTATTTTATATCATCGTCCTTCGCGAAGCAAGTCTTCTTCTTCTATGCATCTCTTCAGCCGTCATATTATTTCAGTATTCACCTCCTTTCTAACCACATCATGTGTCTTACGAACCATCTCTCTTACAGCACCTTATTAATTTATTCGCAACACTTGCCCATGTCACGACAACCATTTTCCACACAACTTCTTGGCCAACGGCGCCACTATAAGACATTCTCTCATAAACATATTTCTCATTATTTCATTCTCATAACATCACACATTCTCATGTCAATATCCTACCGAGCATCTCAATATTTTTAAATACTTATAATTTAATTGATTGTGATCATTATTTTGCCTAATCACAAACTCAACATAAGTTTTCAATCAGGTAAGATTGTCAGCTATACATTCAATGTATTCATATTTCTTCTCTGCACTTTATCTTTTCTTCAACTGACTGTGGATTCCACGCACATAGGCCACAAGACTCGTACCCTGGACGCTCTGGGCAGCAACTTAGTCAGGGAAGTCCGGGAGATCCGCCACTCCGGGTATGTGCCCTACCTCATCTCCAGGCGATTTGACTTCGCCAGGTTAGTATTTATTTATTTTACTTTAAAGGAAAATAAATGGCCCAGGCCAAATACATTTATCCTCATCGTAAAACAAATAGAAATAATATGCAATACGTAAAACAAATAAAAATAGAATACAACACTGAATAAATCCATGCCAATCAAGTGAGTTTTTACGTGACAACGTCTAATAAATCGATGAACGCCGGTTGCATGCACGTGTCCCGTTACGCTCATTGTCCCGTTACGCTCGTTGTACGCTTACGCCGCATTTATCTCTCTTCCACTCGATTTTATGACGTTGTCACGTTAAACTATCGTCCGTAAACCAACTTTACAGACAACCAATTGTTTTTTTAGCTTGATTGGCGATATCTTGTTTAAAGTAATCAAAATCTTAGTTAAGTTGATCATCACGACATTATTGCAGCAATACTAGTTCAAATAATTGAACGCTCAAACAAGTTTCTCGATTACCCTTAACATGACAGTGAGTTAAAACAGAGACAATCTTTATTGAAGTAATCAAAATGCTTGATTGACACAACTAACTTACTTTTGACTTGATTGCTGCAAATAGGTTTTGTGATAACTCCAAACAAGATCCCGTTTCAAATCTCAATCAAATAAAAGTAGGAGCTGTGATCATTGTGCTTGATAGGCTCAGATGCAAACAAGTTACTTAGTAAATCTAAACATAATCTTGATTGTGGCAACTACTTTTTTTTTTCAGTGAAAAAGTGCCACAAATACCATTAGAAAAAAACTTAAATTGGAAACCAATTATGTATAAAAATAGTTTATAAAAAACGTTGTCCAAAGAATCTAATTCCTCGAAATCCTCGATTCCACCACCCACATTGTTCTAAAACGCTGAAAATTATTCAAATAACATTTCAACTTAATTATCATTTAATTGGTTTTCCTCGAACATCAGTTATCTACACGCTGCCATCATCTTATTATGAAAATGTAATTACGTAAGAGATGCGTACTTGTGTCGCATGGCGAAAATAAACATTATCTGATTCAATACCCAATTACGTGATTATTCCATAGAGGTACAGATAAATAAATACCTATAGATAGATGGTCCATTATCTGCGTAAGCATGTGTCACCCTGCTGTGAAGTGATGCATGAATACTTTTATGTAAAAGTTGCACACTGGATAAGAATTTTTTCATATAACGTTACTATTGGTACCTACAAAATATCTACACCTACTTAATGGTGCCGATTCCCTTGTTCACAAATTAAACTAAATTTAAGTTGAGTGTATTTTTTTCTTTCTATTTCATTATGAAAAGGACAGAAGATAGTTTATTTATTTAGTCCTGTCAAATTAGTCAGCACCTGACGTATTTTGATGTAATTTTAGTAGTCAACTTTTTAATCACGTCTTAACTTGTGTCAGGCGCTGGTTAATTTGACAGGACTAAACTAAAATTTATCTTCTATCCTTATCTTAATGAAATAGAAAAGAAAAAGATGCACTGAACTTAAATTTGGTTTAGTTTGTAAACAAGGGGAATCGGCACCATTTTCTTCTTTTCGTGTTGATTATATTGACATAGCACAAAACAGATTAGATTAGTTTTTTAAAATAGGTTTTACATTACTAGCTAGCTAGTTAGCCAGCTTTCTGTTTGACTTTGTCACTCATTTTAGAGGTAAAGCTTTTTAATTTCATGTAATTCCCACGTCAACTAATATTATAGAACCTGATATACATAAACACAGGACTCAAAGGTTCTCCGTAAGGCTGTTGCCTTGGGCTGACACAAAAACCAAATGCAAGGCATAGAGTATTCATGTTATTTTCCTTAAAGAACACGGGAGCCTAAAACTCGCAACTCCGCTTTAATTATGAGTACCAAACTAATTGATTAATTAGATCATATGGAAGGTTTATGAATCTTACATAAATGTTGTGCCGCAGCCCTTACGGCGGCAAGCGCGAGCCCTGGCCGCTAGCACCCATCGAGTTCAGCGGATATTACGGAGATGGCCTCCCTAAGCGCAATTTCGACGAGATCGACCGGTAAGACTGTGTTTATATTCTTTTATTTCTCTACATATTTTTCGAACTAATTTACGTGTTTATTCCTTTCATACTTGTTCAATCATAAAGAACATTGTTGTTATGCTTTAGATATCCTTAAATCAGCAAGGAAATATTAATGTTTATTAATATTAATACTACTTACTTTTCGAAGCCAAATACGTGTTGAACTCCTTACATACAGGGTGTAAACATACTCTCCACGAAGCTGTCAACCAAGCATTATGTACGTACATCAAACTAAGTAACTTTACGCAAAAATTAGTGCTTGGAAACGCCTTTTTTTTTGGGCTGAAAAATCACGTTTTAGAGTAGTAGTCAATGTAACGCACTCAAAACATTGTGCTGATGGATGGATTGAATAGTAAGGGGGGCTTGGTGGTGTAAAAAAATTACATTAAAAACATGTATTTAAAAAAAAACTTGTGAAAAAGTTGGGACTTTGACCCCCAATATCTCCGTAACTAGAAGGTTCCCAGGTATGGTCTAGAACAAAAAAATGATCGCAATGACGAGGAGAAGAAGTGCCTGTCGGCTTCGTTCAGAGTCTGTTTACACACTTTATTTGTTTGGTTTAACAAAAAATTTTTGACATTCCATATCCTTGAAGCAGCCAGGAAAAATGATTTCTCTTCCGAAAGTCTATGACCGGAAACGGATAGCGCACCCTGAACCTTTACCTGTATAATAATAGGCGGGATTTAAAATAATCGTGAAAAAAAAGATGGCTTTGGCAGTTTTAACTAGACGTTAAGTAGGCGCTGTAAACTTCAGTATGGCTAATGGATAAAATTTAACTGTTGTATTTATTTAAAAAAGAATTACAACAAAAAGTGTACATTTAGGCGCAGTAGTATTATTAATATACAATGGTTTAATTAGTACTTATAAGTAAACTAGAACTAAAATATATTTAACAGGTGCAAATAATAATAATAATGTTTAATTCAAATGTTTGTTAGCGACCTGCCCGATCTAGGTTTATTTGAACCTGTGTTTCAGGCCATCACTTTACATAGCATAATTTAATTAGGACAGTAAAATTATAAAATAAAATTGATCTATTTACAGTATAATTTTATATAAGTACTAGCTGTCCCGCGCAACTTCGTCTGCGTCAAACCTAGATAACGACTGCAGCGCCATCTGTCGGGCTGATTTGTGAATCTAAGCCATCCCGGGTGCCACCCAAACGCATACAAAAAATCATTCAAATCGGTCCAGCCGTTTGATAGGAGGAGTTCAGTGACATACAGACGTACAGTAGAATTATATATATAAATATGATCAAATTGGTACAAAAAACACTATATCTAGCTAAAGTAGATGTGCAATTAGACACGAGTGGATAACATAGTCAAACCACAACTTCTAGAAGTTTTTCTATGCCTGTGTAATTAAGTATCGCTAAATAATCCCACATTACAAAACTACATTTTTTATAACTTAAACTATTAGAAGAAGAAAAAAGTTAGGTTAAATAAAATAAGTAGTAGTTAAGTTTAATATCTTGTTGAGTCTTTTATACAGAAAGGTCTATTCTAACTAAAGGTCTATTATAAATAAAATCGATTCGCAAAAGCATGTCTAGTTCTTAGAAACGCGCATGTGTAGTTCTTTGGTAACTAATTTAAGTTTCATATAACTGTAACTAATTTCTAAACCCATGCTGAATTTGTCAGTATCTTGGAGTACCTCCTTGCTCTGGGCTATGTAACTATGTGGTCGTGTAGTTAGTAATTAAGTTATTTCCGATAACAAGTAGGTACAGGTATCAGGTAGGTAAATATTTAGAACTAATTGAATTCATAGTAAGAACTAATAAATAATACTCGCATAAGTATCTAGTTATCTACAATTTGCTTAAGAAAGTATCTATTTCTTTTTACGTGCATAATAAGAAAATGGGAGGTGTCAGTGTCAGGTTTTGAAATAACAAGGATATTTTGGTTTAGTCTTCTCGTTCCGAAATGGCGCAATTGAAAGTACTTTGGGGTCTCGTTCCCTTTTATTTCAATGATAAGTAACTCCAAAGATTATTTTCTTCCTCCAAAAAAACAATACATAAAAAAGCATTATTGATATTTAGCGATCCCTTGGGAAAATTATAAATTTAAGTAAAAAGGGTCGTAAAAACAAGCATAAAATCAATGGTACAATTTTAAAAAACATGTCATCATGAGAGTTCACCGCTTACATTACCATAAATGTTATTCATATCCACAAGCCACGCTTGTGCGACATGACACGCGGTTGATGCCGTCGGCAGTGTGTACGAACCATAACACTGCTTAGCCAATAACCAACCAACCAGTCCAAATCTATAGCTACTAATTTATAATGAGGTAAAGTTTGTACGTATCTTTCACTAATGTGAAGCTACACTATGCCAGAGCGTCTTTATACGTTCCCCTGGGATAATTTCTGTCCGCTAGCCGGCAAAAGCTAATGACCAATAACCAACTAACCAATGTGTATATTCCCCAGGTCCGGCCTCGACACGTTCGTGAAGAAGAGGAACTTCGACGAGATAGACAGGTCCTCGATGCCGTTCCCCTACGCCACCAAGCGCTTCTACCACGTGTACGGAACCAACTATCTTGACTTTGATACACCTGTGTAAGCTGGGGTTAACGACCTGAGCCGACCGGGGTGTACTCACTGTACTTAAAACCACACACCACTGATCTCGACACACAAGAAACAATCAGACCAGTAACACTGTATCCCAAGAAAAATCCATTTATATTCATTAAAGTCAAAAACCAACTGAGATGGTGATTCAATGTGCCTCATTGGTCACAAGTGATACTGCTGAGCGTTAGGTCCGGGGTTCGATTCCCGGGTCAGGCAAAGTGTTACTGGGATTTCCATCAGGAAATTTCAGTAGCAGCCCTGGAGTCTGGATTTGTGCCCGATTTACTCGTCCCCTATACCATGGGGCTCAAAAAAAACTGGCGAAATGTGGGTGTACTATTAAGTACACGTCTGCCTAACCCTTCGGTGGTTACAGATGTTATGTTAATTTCGATGTTCTAATGCATTCTTTGTGTTACAGTTCGAGCTTCGACAAGAAAAGGTACAGACCCGACTACCCCATGGACGAGATTGACCTATCTCATTTCCCCATCGGCTCCAAGAGGTCACAAGACAGCTACCCCCTGGTCCCCCGCAATCTATTGTAAACAACTGAACTAGCTACCGTCCTATTTCAATACCATTATGTCCAATTTTAACCTCCTAACTTCGGAACTCTGTGATTGCCTAATAAAACATTTCGTTCCTTGTAACATTAATGGTCTTGTCTTTATCTTTCTACAATACCAAAGTTCTTATTTATTCTAAAAAAAAAGTTTTAATGATGTCCAAAAACTTTCATCAAAAGTTGTTTCTTCTCCGAACTAGGCGGTTACTTACACGTGTTTAACTCATAGTATCTTTCTCATTCTTCTTTAAATATCTAGTTTAGATAAATGATTAGACTTACATATTATGATATTGTAAATTTCTCTGATATTATAAATTGTAGTAAACTTATATTTGTAAGGAGGGAGAGGCTTAGATTCTTATCTACATGTTATATCAGTATTATCGAACAACCCTTAGAAAATAACCTGAAATAAAGTGTACCTGTGAATTTCTTTTACCTTAAATTGCATTATGTACTTACAACTTAAGGTTTGTTTAATTATAAATGATTATGAAATAAATAAAAAGATTATGAATGTTGTTGATGGTTTTTCTTCGACTCCTACACACAGTCAAAACTGTAAATTCTCAGATTCAAAGCAAATATAATTAAAGTTCAAGTTTGCGAAGCACCCAGTATAAGTTACATAAAGGACGATGTCCCTTATCTGTCTGTGGGTTAGACAAGAAGGCACAAACATTGGATAATAACTTGCCCGGGGCTCTCGCAATTAGCTTTCATAAATACATTACTTTTACTTTGACACACTTAAATTAAAAAGTATACGATTAAATTTAAGTTATAATTATTTTTTTGAATTCCTAAAACATTAAATGTAGAAGGCTCAGAATTGCTCTTTGAGAAATAACAAGTATTGTTGGGCTACCGAAATTGTTTTCATTCAAAAGAATTCAATCCAAATATTTTCTCATAGGAGAGAGAGAGAAGAAATACACGTCAGACAGGCTCAGAACCATTCATATAATATACCTACGAGGTTTCTAGAACTTTACTCTCACTTAAACTGTCCAATAGATACGTAAAAGTAACTTAATTTGTTAAAAACACGCACACAGCTAGCCTAACAACGCGGGTGGTACGTAAAAAAAGAAAAACTTTTAGATAATTAAAAGCGAAAAGTTAATTATACGTATGTACGTTCATGCCCATTCAAACAATCACGTAGAGAGACTAAACGAATCAAAGTCCACGAAACGCTCATAAAAGCGAGGTGTGCCGAGATTGCGACGACAAATGGCGACAAATGGCCGATGACTAACGTTTCTAAGTAATTAAAGTTCTGGTCGGAACACAATCTAACTAAGCAATCTAAACTGTGACAAATAACCGACGGTACAGCCACATTCGATTAAAAACTCGCGAACACATTGCCGTAGTAAATCAACAAACAAACTTAGTAGCAGGTGGTACTGGTAGAGACGTATTAGTTTTTCAATTAATCGAAGCTGGTAAGGACTTAACTAGGGAGTGTTATAACTAGTATAATTAATAACTAAAGTGTTATTGAGTTTTTCCAGCAGCAATTTCTCAGTAGCACCCCGGAGTCTCTGAGATTTTTACATGTTTGATGGCAAAAGGCTTGCCCCCAATTACATAGGACTCAAACATAAAATGTGGGTATGTATACTGGTGCTGGTCGGGCAAAGTGCTATTGGGTTTTTCCATCAGGAACTTCTCAGTTGCAACCACGGAGTCTGAATTTGTGCCCGGTTGATGGCAATAGGCTCGCCCTCTATTACATGGGACTTAAAAACATAACTGGCGAAATGTGGGTGTACTATTAGGTACACCTCTACCTGTCCCTACGGGGATTACAGGCGTGATGTTATGTTATGTGTATACTGGTGCTGTGTACTCGACACCTCGGCCTAACCCTTCGGGTTTTAATTATGCAAAGTTTTATTGGTAGATAAACATTATTCGTAATATTTTTTCAAAGTCAGCTAAAATTCCCATATTGATATAAGTATATAACCTAGGACAGTGCTATATTTCAAATGAGAGTTTTCCAACTATGTATTTAAAAGTAAGATAGCGGCAAATAGTAGGTAAGTGCTGAAAGAGAACAAACATTACGTGGACGGCTGTTGCTCTAAAGTGGCCTGCGCAAATAATTGGCCAGTACTTCATTAGAGCTATTTATGTAAATAGTAGATATCACTTTAACTTTTGTTTATAAATAACTTTATTAAAAAGAAAATATAATGATGAATTCATTCGAGGAATATCCTAATCCTAACTAATTTTATTCGTAAAAGTGCTCACATTTGTGCTTGTTTGAAAATTTCTGCCTTCCACGCGACCGGTTTCGCGGGCAAAAGCTAGTTAACAGAATCCGGCTATTTGTAATATGTACAGACGCCAGCACATCAAGCTACTACAGTCTGTCAAATTTCTTTAATAGATTTTCAACTTTATCCCTTAAACATTAGGTTCAAAGTTGGTTGAGGAAATCTGACAGATTCGGGTAGCTTGACCTGCGGGCGTTTGTACAGTTTAGATTATTCCCAAATACGCTGTTCAAAATTTCAAAAGCCTGCTTAAAGTACTTCGAACTACCTGTACTTGTTTGGTATTTCGAATATCTTAGATATAATAACACAGCCTCTCTGTATAATCATAAGCTTTAACCCTAACTGCATTTGTTTGAAAATTAACTACATACAGTACTAACTCAACCCACAGCTAAACCATGAAATGTACTATCTAAACCCAATCATTATATGAACTGCGAACCGCAATTGTTTTAGTTTATTTTGATACAAACACTGCGAACTGTTGACATGAATACAGAATACTTTCAACAAAACCCGAATGATGGAACGACTTATTTGATGAATGAGCCATGGAAGCGGTCATTCCTAATAAATCGACCGTAGCGTAGCGTGCTGTTCTATATTCACTTATTTTTATACGTTATTATGTTACACCTTGTATAAAAATAGGTCCACCTCTCGCGTGGTGTCTCGGACCATGAAACTCAACAACCCTACTATACGCTCTACGAGTACTTCAAATTCACAAAAAAAAATGTCTTTTTATAAGAATTAAAGGGATCAGCTGATGCATAGGAAAACTAACCAAAAGTTATGAACCGTTTCGTAGGACACACATAAACACTTTGTAGCAAGGTCTTTACTGTTTCTCTTATTTAAATGTAACCGTGGTAATCGTCACAACCGTTTAGTAGACAGCTAATGACCGTTTCGTTGCAAGCCTATGCCTGTTAACAAGCCTATGTAATATGTCGTACTTTAGGAACGTCGTAACATTTTCGTAGACATCTCGTAGCCGTTTCGTAGCAAGTTCGTAGCCGTATCGTAGGCATCTCGTAACCGTTTCGTAGTACTTTTTCTGTCTCCATCTAGCCTTATCCCGTTGCATTTGGAAACAGCTCTCCTCTACATTTTTGGCAACAAGTGTTAAGAGTTCGTCAGCTGAGTGAACGATGGATTCTGTATCCAAGTTGTGGAGGACCGTTTATTTCCTGATTCTTTGAACAGTGAAAACTGATAACGTTTTAGAATTGTCTGATCATGTGATTTACACGTTACATCCCTTAATAATTGAATAAACAGATGTGGCTGAGTTGTACGTGTTTGTATTTACATATGTCCACTCATTGCTAATTAGTGTCCAATATAGTCTCAAATAGCCTCATTAATTAAACTAAACGTCATTATAGGGCTTAGTTTCGTACGTTTAATTACAGTTTATATTACAAGACCAGTAGGTAATCATCATCATCATCATCAGCCTATAGCAGTCCACTGCTGGACATAGGCCTCCTCAATCACACGCTAGTCAAGTCGATTTTCAGCAACTCTCATCCAGTTGCTACCAGCCACCCTGCGCTACATCTCCACTTAAGAACACATCGTCCATCGGTCTACAAATACTCAGTCTTTAAATACCCCAACGGTCATCGGTTCTACGGCTAATATAGCCGACACATTGCCACTTCAGCTTACTTATTCTGTGAGCTATGTCGACATCCACAAGAAGAAACCAGAACACCATAAGGCCGAACACCATGTAGGTATTTTTTACTAAAGTAGTCACAATTTTTCGATTACTACAAAAAAGTTTCAGTTACAACGTGTCCATTACGTTCACTGAATCATATTTCTCCGCGTCCTACGAAGCTGAAAATCGAAAAGAGTATGTAATGACAAATAACAAATCCTCTGTAACGAGGGTCGATACTATTTTGTTGAATAAATATCTACCTTACCTTCATATACTACACGTACAGTCGACCACACGTATATGGTATATTTTTTTTACATTGACAGTAATAATATCCTTGACCGAATTTCGATCAGGGAGGCCAATTTCAACGGAGGTTAGCTAATTACGCCTAAGAGCTAAGGTAGCCTAATTAGGCGAACAGTGAGTGACTGTCCGCTGACTGACTCAGAGCGGTGAATCGGTCGTAAACTCAATGTCCACATTGCAACATTTGCGATATTCGCGAACTGTAGCAAATTAACCAAGAAGCGCTGGAGAACTTTTGACAAAGAAGTCCGGTCGCCGATGGCACGTTGGGGCGAAGCATAAAGAGTTTAAAAATATATATTTTTTTAGTTTCAAGTGCGACATTGCATTCAAGGAAACACCTGAATTAGAGTTAAAGTAGTTTTATAATCAAAAACTAATATCAGAATCTGGGCATTAATTAGTGTGTCTTACACAGCTAACTACACTCTTTGGTTTCTTTACTCACATTATCCAATGGGATGTCAATCTGATAAGACCGGGGGAGTATCCCACATTGATAATACTTTAATGGCGGTTTTCGTTTGTTTGACTGTACCACGATTTGAGAGAGCGGAAATATTGATAGGAAATGGCCAAACAATATTGTTCAATGACAGACGTACACGTTATTTGATGGGGCTTGTTTATATTTCCTTCGCTATTCGATACTATAGATTACTATAATAATAAACTTTCACTTTAACCTACACACCTCACATATGATCATGTAAAGTATTTTTGTATATTTGAACTTAAACATAAGTGGTCAAATCTGATCGCAGTATTATGTCTTTATGAACATAAATATGAAAGCGCAATGTTTCTCTAAAGACAATTGCAAGCCCATATAAGAGCCACATCTATTGGAAACAGGTAATCTGCGGTCTTCGTTAAAGTGGCGACAACAAACCATTTCTTTCATAATAACTTAATTTTCTCGCCCTGATACACCGTGTACGCTTTATAAAAGAAAATACATTATACATAGATATCTGTATTTTTTCATCTGATAAAATGAACTAGGTAGTCGTTCGTTGACCATTTAAATCTTAATAGCGAAACGAAAGTATTAAGCAATCAAGAAATGACCTAAAAATTAATAAATGTTAATAAGGTTAACAGTTTTCATAAAAGTGCATAAAATAAATATCCATTATGGAAATAAATATAGATTAACATTTATTGAAATGAATTAAATATATTGAGCTAGATTTTGCACGTAGTTTACGCGGAGTTCGGAAAATGTCCCACAGAAACGTACCAAAACCAAACTACATAGGCATTTTACCCGCTTCTAGGACACAGGCGCGTTCCTTCTGGAGACTTTCTTTTATATTATATCTTATTAACCCAGGTTATGGTATACCTGTATAGCAGATTTCGCCAAAATCCGTTCATCCGTTGAGGCGTGAAACATGTATCCGGTGCATAGTACTCGCAACCGGCGTACGTGCATGAGCAGATTTATGAACGTGGACGAGGCAAAAGCAAATTATGGTATGGTATGAACCTTGTAACTTTGTAAGGCTCGTAGCAGGTGGCGTTTTGTAGTTTCAGCCTACCCCCATGGGAAAATGGCGTGAGTTTATGTATGTACGTTACGTATTAGTATGGATGATAATGAACAAAATGATCTCATTTAACAACCTATTTATTTAGGCTTAATCATGTTTTGATAAAGTTTCGAAGCGGCGAACCCGGATGGATTATATTTAATACTTTGCAAATAACATAAATCGACTTTACTGTGTAAATATGAAACAGTATCCATTGAGTTGACTGAAAAATTAGTTTTCCATGTGAAACCGTTGCGAATATTATGTTTATTTAGGAAGGAAAAGCTAGCTGGAGTGTCCGAAGATTTACGAAGAGAATGGATTGGTTAGCCAAACGAGGAAGTATCTGATATGAGTAAATATCTTGCTATAGTAAACAGGATTATTTAACCTATCTCCTAAAATTAGAGAGTCTTACATTATATACATAAACTCACACCTTTTTCCCTTGGGGATTGAAACCACAGAACGCCACCTTCTACGATCCTTAAATACAATTATGCTTTAAGTCATTATTTTCCTTTATTTAGGTCATTGCTACACTAAACTTCCCTGAACACCGAAAGTAATATCAAAGTCTGAAACATCAATGTCTCCATGAATATCAAATGTTCCAAGGTTCTAATAAGCGTTTCATAGTTTGACCTCAACACCAACCGCTTAATATGCATCGTAAGTCCAAACTTGCTGCAAGAGACTGATGACTTGATCTCGGGCTATCAATCATTAATTCAACGAATAGATTGGATTTAGGCCCGCATAAATTCAGCCTACAAATTGGCTGCTTGAAAACTTTAGAAAACTTTCAACAATACGTGTAGAGCCTTCAACTCTGAATAGAAATGTCAAATACAAACTCGAAAATTGGCGGCTTGACTACTAATAGACGTCTGCGGAGTTTATGGAGTTAGACACAGACTTTTTTAGACCGATCTACTATAATAGGTATACATAATTATTTTGGGATTGCCCAACTACCTATATACAACGTTATACTTTTGTCGTCCATTACATATTTGTCAAGATTTGTGTGTATCCAACCAGAGTTGGAGATTCTAAATAAATAATTACTCGAACAAATGTTTTAAGCCGAGATCTATAAATGTGAAAATCGCGTGCTTTGACTTAGAGATGTTAGTGTCTGAAAAGAGTTTTTTCAAAGTAAGTGCTAAGTAATACATATAAAGATCTCGACCTTGTCATCTTTTCGGCGAGTAGTGAGCCGAACGACACAATTCTTTGTTCCAGCACATCCATGGTCACCATATCGTTGGCATTAAAAGGTCAAGTGTGAGTTGCCTTTTAACAATTATCCACACCTTCGATTGCGATGATAATTAAAACTTGTCACCCGGTGCGACGCCCTTTATGTGACGTTTTAATTAACACGACACGATTTCAATTACATTGATGTTTTATACGTACTTACGTATAGGAAGAGAAATCAACTATGTTTTTACGAATTCCGTCTTTGATACAAATGTATCAATAACTAGTCCAAACAATTGTCAATGATTTAGCAGTAATGGTTATTAGTTCACGATCCTTGAGTGTGGAAATCTTTGAGAAAGAGAACATTTTAACATTATTGGGTGTACCTATAAAGCGTTCAAACATTTGGATAACTTGATAAAAATGAATTGGGAGAAACGCAAGGGATGGCTTTTACATTGGCCACAGGTTAAGTGTTGCATACAACGTGACAACGCCGCCAGTATGTTGGGCACATACGAGCTGGGTTCCCTATCCATTTGCATACAATTTTAAGACCTAATATAACTTGGCATACTTTTGATTTTCCTAATTAAATTTTCGCATAATATTATTTACGCATAATTTTTTAAGCATAATTTCTGTAACCATAATAATGATTAAGCATAACCTTCTAAAGCATATTTTTTTACGCATAATGATATTAGAACATATTTTTTATTATTTCTCCTATTTCTGTCTGCAGGGTTTAAAGAAACCTAACCGAACCTAACTCCCCGTGATGTCGACCGTCTTGGGTTAGCGTTTCCGTCAGCAGGTTTCTGTTTGCAGGGTTTACAGGAACCTAATTAACCGAACCTCGGGGTGCCGCTGACGTCGACCGTCTAGGGTTAGCATTTCGTTAAATACGTAAAAATAACTCATATTTGTTTCCGTTATTTCTATAATTGTATGCCTAAATACTATTATGCTAATAGTCATTAGGCCTAGTAACGTTATGCGAATCAAATGCATACCAAAACAAATTAGCCTTCAAGATAATTATGCCAACACAAAATGTATGCCAAAAAAAAATACGGCAAAGTATTATTATGGCAAAACAAATTTTGCCAAAATCGTTATGCCAAAGTATATTAGGAAAAAGAAGAAAAGAAGAAAAAGAATATTATGCAAAAAGAAGGGATCCCTACCAGTTGACAGCGTTGAGGAGGAGTTTTCTGATACTTCATTTTACTAGTAGAAAATGTTGTACCTACACAAAATGCTTTCATGAATTCCAGTTACACGTTTTGTCAAGTCACAGGCACCACTCGAGCGAATTTGAAGTCGTCGAATAAAAGACTATATGAAACAATTAAGTCAAAAAGATATTTCAGTCATAAAGATCTTTACAAAAAAGGATACTTATAAAACGTAAACAACAATAGATAACGTTTCAGTTGAGATTTTAATGTTTCCATTTTCATTTTAAATGTTTACATCGAATTTCTTCAACATTACACTCGGGTGAACTTTCATATAAAATTCTTTTAGTGAAATTGAAGTTATAATGCCACTGTCTGAAGAAAGTGAATAAAACTGGTACCTACATTTTGTATTAATACATAGTACCTAGCTACTTACATATAGGGTGACTGGTAATAAGTGAACGATAATTAAACACGTGTTGTGACGCTGATGATCTTCATCCGTCACAATAACATAAAATTATAAATCTGCCTGTGTTGGTGTGGTATGCGTATATTTTATGTATCAACAATTATAATATTAATTAATTTATATATTTTTTTGTTTGTTTCAGTCTTGTACTAACCCGACAAGCCCCACATTGTATCCAATTGTATCAACTGATGATTTAACTTGTGACTTCAGTTGTAGTTTTCTCTTTTAACCTCATTTTTTTTTTCCTTTTTCATGCACACTTGTTTTTTCAATTCACTGGACATTGGCAGAATAGTCGACATCGGCTTTACTTGCCATTAAACAAAAAAAGAATAGAATAGAATTAAACACGTTATTTTACTCATGATAACAAACAACTTTCCCAAAGAATCATTTTTATTAAATACTTATTTACTTTTATCTTCCACAATAACACAGCAGCCGTATCAATTTCGCGCATGCGCGCCTGTGACCTATCATTACTATCGTACCGTGCAGCAGTGGGTAGGCAGAGCACCCGTGCAACTAGTTAGTTAGTTATCGGTTTACGTAAGCAGTTTAGGTACCTAGAATCCTACATGTTTAGCTTGTTACTTAATTAAATTTACAAAAAAAAAATATGTTTCTTTGGGAAAGTTGTTTGTTATCATACATATAATCACGTGTATCGATCACAAATCCACTTGCATAAACTCACGCCGTTTTCCTAAGGGGCTGGTTAGGAACTTCACTTCTTACAATTAGTTGGATCTGTTTACAATTGATTGCATATAACACTATTAACAATTCACCTAATATTCGAATGCGTAGTAATATTCCAATGCACAAATACAAAAGGGCTGTACACTTGGCAGGTAATTAGTCTTCATGCCTAAGTTACATGGTTTCCGCGTAACGCCGCCGCGAAGCAGCCTCTAGACGTATTGTTGAGTGCAATCGATACGTGATTCAATTGTTGTCAATTATATGCACCGTCATGCAGCTACTAATGCTCACATGTGAGGTTACCAGAAAGTGCATTGTCATCGAGATGCATCACACAGGATGTACTTAATCGAACAGTAATTATCGCTCCATTAATCTTATCCGATCTTGATTCCGATTGTCATACGCCTTGTAAATTAACACAATGTGTTGGTACTAAATTGCTGATGAGCCGCTTGATTTTCGTTTCGAGATCACCGAATAAATGAAATAATGCGGGTGATCTTTTTTCCATACAAACGCCGGGAGCGTTTGTATGTTGTTTTCTTTCTAGTTTATGACTGTTTTCCTTTTTAATGATCATACAACATAATCTGTATAAGTACTAGAACCTTTACAAAATGCTCCAAATTGCCTATTTAGATCGCCAGTCAACAGAGGCCGAAGTGTACTTTGAGAACTATTATTGAAAAACGAAAAACACAGGGACACAGTATATACATCATCTTAATTCAGTTCATGAAATATCTTAAATTGATTGAATATTGGAGGAGAAAATAGTCGAGAGCCAAACCTCAAATTTTGACTTTTTAACCCCCGACGCGAAAGCGATAAATTTAACGGGTCTGTCTGTGTATCTGTGTTGTTGCTGTTCTGCCGTTTGAAGATCATCGGCTCTTTTCTAGTTGATGAGGGGATCTGACTAACTTCCCTATGTCCGATTGATTCGAAATTTGGTACAGTGTTACTCCAATGATATTGAAAGTATATGGTAAAGTGGCCATGACCTGATCAGCCGTTTGAAGATCATCAGCTCTTTAATAGATGATGAGGGGATCTGACTACCTCCCATATGTCCTATCGATTCGAAATTTGGTACCGTGTTACTTCAATGGTATTGAAAGGATATGGTAAGGTAACCATGACTTTAATACTTTAAAAAGGACAAAATAAAAGTAAAATTTAAAAACCCCCCGACACAAAAAAATTATTCTAAAAACTAACAAATAATATTTTAAACCTTTATTTCCTTTATTTATTTATATACATATTCATTTTTTAATATTTAAAACTACATACAAAAAGCGGTGGCCCAGTGGTAGCGACCCCGACTTACGAACAGTAAGTCGTGGGTTCGAACCCAGGCTGGCGCATTACTTTGTGTAATTTATTTCATCACCACTGCTCTCAAAAACGGTGAAGGAAAACATCGTGAGGAAACCGGCATGTCCTAGAACCAAAAATTCGAAGACATGTGACATCTACCAATCCGCACTGGGCCCGCGTGGTGGATTATAGCCCATTCCCTCTCATAGAGAGGAGACCTGTGTCCCAGCAGTGGGAACATTATAGGTTGATGATGATGATGATGATGACATACAAAAAAAAACATTTAAAAATATAAAAAATAGTAGCCCACCAGCATTAGGAACAGGGTCCGAGCTACTGGTGGTCAGGGCTGTTGAGAGTGGATTATGTAAGTTCAAATATTTTATTCTCCAAGCGTCATCGCGTCGGGGGACCGCTTTTTTTTCGGATGGGAAATCATCAAATGACTTCACCCGCTCTGGGCAGAGCAGAAAGGAGTGTCAGACTTGTACTGACTAAAACCCATCTATGTTCCTTCCTTGCCTTTTATGTTCCAGGGCCGCGGTATCTCTTTCGAACAGTAGCCCTGGCACGCATCGGCCCTTGCGGGCCCCTCCCTGTTTGCTGACATCTCTTTGAGGCGCGCGTAGTGGAACACGAACGCGCTGTTAGTTTTTAGAGTTTATTTTTTGTGTCGGGGGGGTTTTTACTATAGTTGTCCATAGCGCGACAGCGATAGTTTCTTCAAATGCCTACCGTGTTTCCTCTTAACTTTGATTTTTAAGGCGTAGAAATACAGGGAGCCAGGGAATGGTCAAGTTGGCATGATTTACGTACTTTAACCATTTACTACGCGCAATTTGGTAGTTTCACCCAATTTTAAAAGCAAACCGACTCAAACTGTGCTCATTCCATACGTGAAACAAAATATGATTAATTACTTTACCTAAGGATTTTCTCTTAGAACCTAGATGTTGAATCTCAGATAATTTAATGAGTATCCCACATACCTAATTATACATTTAACGAGCGTCTTGTTTCAACATTACGGAGCAAGGTATGGCAGCAGTATGAAGATGTGCGTTATTAAAATGTTACAGTGTAGAGAAAAAGCTTTATTTGATATCTATGTTAGAAAATAAGTTCTAAGTTTTTTAGCTCATCGCTAAATAATAACAGCGGCACGGGTCGTTCTGCAAGGTTAAGCAGCGTTTGCCAAGGTCGGTCCCAGGATAGGTGGCCATTCATTACCGAGCTTCCTCCGTGAGAATGATTCTTCAACCGCGTAGGTTTAAATTCAGTCTCTATCTATCTATAAGTTACAGATTTCTTTGCAGGTTTTTATTTATTTGATCGTTAGACATTTCTGCTTATGCAAGGGGGGGACTAGGAATTAGGATCAAATGGTATTTTGCGAATAAACTCAATAAGATAATTATGCTATGCGTGACTATTTCCAAGAATCCTATACCTAAGTAATTGAACTTTATTTAGTTTGACTTCTTTCACTAAAGATAAAGTTTCTCGTATAAATATTTATTAACTTTCGATATTTTCTAAGAGCTCACTTTGAACTCTCAAGTAAGTAATTGCTACCTATTTTTTTTTTTCGGATGGAAAATCATCAAATGACTTCTCCCGCTCTAAGCAGAGCGGAAGGGAGTGTCAGACTTGTACTGACTAAAACCCATCCATGTTCCTTCCTTGCCCTTTGTGTTCCAGGGCCGCGGTATCTCTTTCGAATAGTAGCCCTGGCCATCTCTTCGAGGCGCGCGTGGAACCCGAACGCGCCGTCAACACGGCCTGTCGTCAAAAGACGGACGGACTGCGAGCTAGCCCATTACTTACCGTCCACAGATCCGCGTCTACGGTGGCCGGAAGCCACCACGTGACCTCCGACGCCCGGGTCGTCTCCCGCGGCGGCTGGGACGAGAGGTTCTCTCCCTCTCACGCTCCACCACCTCCTTCGCTAGCATGACTGCTCTCGCTCCGGACCATAGATTGAACCAGGGCCGGACGCTATAGGTCGCCACCGCCAATCGCCGCTACGAGGACACGGCGGTGCTCCGCCCAAGCGGGCCAGACCTCCACTGTGTGCTCCACCGTGTCCTCTGGGTGATCCAGTGATAACACCCGGGCGTTTCCTCCCGCCCGATTCGATTTATTCGAGGAACCTCCCGAAACAACCGTGTCCGGTGAGGACCTGCGTCAGGTGGAAGGTGAGGGTGCCGTGGCGCCTCACTAGCCACTCCTCAAAGAGGGGACTTATCGCCACTATTGTGGCGTACCCTAAGTAATGCTGCCTCAAAAGGATAATTATATCAATTTATTTTCTTCAA
Organism: Lycophotia porphyrea; assembly: GCA_950005105.1. Lineage (NCBI taxonomy): Eukaryota > Metazoa > Arthropoda > Insecta > Lepidoptera > Noctuidae > Lycophotia > Lycophotia porphyrea. The sequence continues at coordinate 8,200,770 of OX465396.1, forward strand.
TAAAGTAAAATGTAATGATTTGAATTATAAGATTATTTCCATGAGAAAACCATTTTTTGAGTCTGAAACCGATTTAAATGTAATGTTTTTTTCAATCGGTCAGAAAAACATGGTGGGCTTTTTCATTTGTTCGGGGTGCATGTTTACAAAACAAAAGGTAGATACAGTCACGAACATAATCAATTCAAATACATACGCAAAATTTAAAAGCGATTTATTCTTGTGTATATAGCGATTCAAAAGTTGAACCTATTTCATAAATAGCATGGATCCGAAAATGTTACGTTCGTTACGTAGGCAGGTATATAATTTCTATTAATTGTTTAGCACGAAAGCGTTTTTGAACCTTACGTAAATGTACCTAAGGTTATTTATGCTCTTGACTGTACACATACATGTTCTTGTGACACGGTCTGACACGTGCATTTTAAGGACCCAAACCTTAAGCTCTTCCCTCAAATAAAACTAGTTCCCAAGTTTTGGGTAGTAGCATAACTTACCTTCTAGGGAACCACATTACGTTTTCAAGCCTCGAGAAGACATGTGACAAGCATTGACCTACATTTTGACTCATTTGCTAAATGCAAAGTTTAAACTGACTCACCAAGTCACTGCCTCGCACATATGCTAGATAATAAAGTCATACGTACCTACTTATATATACTTAAATTCTAATGTAGGTCCACGTTTTAATAGTGAGTAGGTACTGTGGTGTGTACGGAGTTTCTACACTACCAAATTAAACGCTTTTAAACTTTAACTCTTTATATTTACTTTAAATCAGTTAGTACATGTTTTTACATTCATAGATATTTATCTATCTGTTCTTCTGACAATCTATCATTTTTATTCCTCTTTTACATTCAAATGTATTTACTTTATTAAGCTGCCAGTATCAATCGGCTGTCAGAACGATATATCATCATAGGACCTCTACGTTCCTCCCTGGCTGGGGTGGAAGAAACATTTTTTTCTCAAGAAATAGAAGCCGCAATGTCGCCTGCGGTTGCAGTCTGGCAAAGGTACCTTAAAGGTGCCTTTCCCGCAGGCAACCATAGAACCATGCCTCAGTCACTCCAGTAGAACCATGCCTCAGACACTCCAGTACCTACGTGCGAGACAGAATGTCGGACAACGCTACCGATAGTAGTTATAAAAACATCTGAGTAAAATATTATATTAAAGTATTTTGCACACATTGTCTTTAACCAAATGATTGCAATAATTTGGGTCAGACGTGTCGTAAAGGACTGGATGACCAGCAACCAAGTTAATTAGCTTCTCTTCGTCATCTAGCGAAAAATTCTAGTAGTGTCGCAGTTGCTGTTGCAGTTTGCGGTTTGCAGCCCGTCTCGAAAAAGCACCTTAAGACTAATTAACTGTGCGTCTATGACAATAGTTTGTTTAAAGTGATTCACGATCATTTAATACCAAGTTAACGCTGTAAGACGATTTAGTTATTTTCGCATCTTTTTGAAAAAAGTGTGTTGCGCCTACCCAAATGATATGGGACAAGGGTAGGAAGATGATGGTGATGATTCGTTTTAGAATTTTTTCATCTTTTCTGTAGTAGTGCCGATATCGACGCCAAAAAAAGCAAATCACGTTTAAATAAAAAACAATAAGGTAGTGAACGATCTACACTGTTCTGCATCAGCAGTTCTGGAGCAGGTGACGTTCTGTGGTGTAACTTACCCCTATGGGAAAAAGGCAGAGTGTATTTGTAATATATCATTAAAAAAGAGTACAGTAGCCTGTTTGATGTATTAAGGTATAGTACCTGGATGACTAAGATTCGCTCGGTTTCTTTTTCTAAAAATGAAACCTACCTAGATCGATTTATTGCCCCCGAAACCCCCTGCATACTAAATTTCATTAAAATCGTTAGAGCTGTTTCCGAGGTTCAGAACACAAGATTACAAGAATTGCTCGTTTAAAGTATTAGATTAGATTGATAGATTATAAGGAACGATACAGACAACGGACGATATCCTTAGTAAATGTTGTTGTTGTTGTACCTCGTTGTTTCATACAGTGATCCATGCGTCATGTTCGTGAACGGGCGCTGTTAGTTGGGACTGGTCATCTCTAGGCTGCCACGGATTATTTTAACTACTTACTTTGTTTTTAAATTGTTGATATGATATTTTACTCTGGACGCTCTTAACGTGCACGTATTTCTTTATCGTTCTCACATATATGTATAATCTCAACATGAATGATGTAACCAAGATTTTTTACAATAATTTGGTTGAAAAGAGTGTCCATGGAGTTTCTTGCCCGTTCTTCTTCATAGAGACCTACGCTTTGGAATGGGCAACTTTCACAAGTGATTATGCCTTGTGTCTGTGACTGTAGCTTAGCCTTCTTTGTGTTTCTGACATTCAAAAGTGCCTGTAATGGTCTAATTGAAATAAATGCTTTTGAGTTTGAGTAACTGTTCTACTTGACTTAAGTATGTGCTTGATTGCTGTATGCTCCCATCGGGTGAAGTCCCAACATAAACGAAAAGTACTAGACCATGAAGATTGAAAGTAATTTCATCCCGAAAAAGTATATTTCAAGCACTTTTAATAGAGTATCAAAGCTAAAGACAACCCAAAAATTGTAAATTAATCATCCGAGTTTGTCTTGGCGTTAAGTGTCTAATTCTAAGCGATTGTACACCTTGAGATTGTTGCCTTTGTACGAAATTTAATTAATTTTCATAACAAGGTTTACGTTCTCTTATCTGAAATACAGCAGATAATATTTTTTGTAATTAAACACGGCTGTGTGGTTGTGCCATCAATCAACCGTTTTTACCTACAGAATTGACAAACCAGGTATACAATACCATGTACCCTACTTTACCCTAGATTTTCTAGTGTAAGTACCCAAACTACCCAAGCTACTTAGATACCTTATCGCACCGTCGCGGTCGTCATACCATTACAGAATTTTCAGCATCAACAAATTGTCAACAAAAGGTAAAATAAGAAACAATGACTTCGACATACCACTGAGAATTCATTAAACTTTCTAAAAGTTCATAACCAAAGACGTGGAATATGAAATAGGAAGAAAAGAAAAATAAGTTTTCATTTTTCGACATTGTGGCTGATGGACACAAAAAATCATCCGTAGGCTTTTAAGCTTAGCTAACAAATAATTTCGAAAATAGAACATTGTTAGGTAGGTGCTTGCTTAAATATCGCTTGTGGGTGCGTTCAACCATAAGGCATTTTTTTTTTCATAATATTTTTTTCCACAATATTACTTGTACCTATTAAAAATTACAAATCACAACGTTTTATTTGACATACCGGTAGAATATTGCGTTTGCGACACATTATCTCAACAAAGAATGACACACAGATTGCTGTACACCGAGACAAAGCAAAAAATTGCATTTTAAACGCGTCAGCTGCAGGCAGTGCTTGTTGCCTGTTAGCTTTTCACCTGGATATAAAATAGCAGGATGTGATAAAACAATAGAGAGCACGGGCTCTCTAAAAGGTAAAAATAAAAAGGGAAAAATAAACCGGTAATTCGGTTTATTTTTCCCTATGTTTATTGAAATCTGATTTTGCCGGATTACCATTATTTTTCACAACTATAAACTATGGCACATCCATTGGCATGCCAGACAAAGCTGCGTCTTATTTACTGAAACAAGACTAAATTCTAACTTCGATTTCAAACTGGTAAAGATAGTAGAGTATCTCGTTCCGAAAATGCTGCAATAGTTCTAGGCAATCAAAATCTTTACATTTTAGTATAGCCTATGCCAATTTAAAAAAAAAAACCTAATTTGTTCTTGTCTCTTCTAGCAAGTTTAGAAACGTGAAAGGATTCTAACCACTTGTTACTTGTTGTTCCGGACAAGTGCACGGATGCGAATAGAAAACGCTATATCTATGCCTGCCTGGCGCCTGCCTAGCTACCCACGGGCTACTGGCTACCACGTTGTTTTTTTTTTTATTTTTAGAAATTTCTTTCCACCCTGATAAATTCAATCCGACAAATATTTTGTTAAAAATACAATTCGTACCTACGCGTACGTTAAAAGTTTTTTTTTTGTTTTCAATGTTGAGGGTATGGGACGTTACGTGAGTAACAATTTTCTGTAGGTAGAAATAGGTAATAATGTTCTATATAAACGAGAAGTAGAAACCTATGAAAAACTAATTATCATCAGCGGTTCGCATTTTTACTCAGTAATAAAATACTTAATATTTAATTATGTTTTCTTCAAATATTGTGTTGAGTAAATGAAATATATCGGAAAATGCCATCAAACAGCAAATAAGATATGTAAATAAATAAATACGTTTATAATAATATACAGGGTGATCCAAGGATCCGACGGAATCCATAATTAGATTGGCTCGAATTCGTTCCATGCCGAGTCATCCGATCCCTTAGTTTAGCAGACGTGAGAGGGATGTAGAAATAATGTTTTCAAATTCAAAATACAATTTAAGTTAATATCAATTACGTAGTTATCCAGCTTTGAAGGATTACCTGTAGGTATTACAACTAATTAGATATCCAGTGTTGTACACATGTCTAGTTATTGTTGATTAGTTGATACTCTATTACGAATTCAATTGTTTTGAGCAAGGCCTCTAATCACCGTAAACAAAAGATGAGAAACATACTAAACATTTTTTCCGCAACATCACAGTGTTTGAGGTTTTTAGGTGTTGCAAGTAAAGCTGCAACATTCGATTTGACAACGACGGATAGATAGTCTTTCAAACCGTCCTACACCATAAGCTCATTGCACGATAGAGTCTGCTATACCGCATTATCTATTCAACTATTTAATCGTATACTTGTTTTGTATACAGAATGATAAGTATTCTGTCACATACTTTAACTATCAGACTGATAAAAAAGGGACCTCACATTTTTTAGGGTTCCATACCTCAAAAGCGAAAAAAGGAACCCTTATAAGATCACTTTCTTGTCCGTCTATCCGTCCGTCTGTCTGTCTGTCCGTGTGTCACCACCGATTTTCTCAGGTACGGGTGGACCTATAGCAAGTTGAAATTTATACCAGATACTTACTGAGGTCTATAGTCACTATTAGGTGTATAAAAATCAAGGTCGCTAGGTCGAAGGGATAAAAAGATATGGACAAATTTAGATTTACGCGAAAACTTGTAAGTACCTCAATTTTCTACTTTTTTATTTTTCAGAATTTTTCCTGTACTTGTGCTGTAAGTCCGTGCTTTTAACCAAAATTGACAATTCTAGGTCCCGTTTACCTAGAATCACGAAATTTGGCAAGAAGCAATGTCTTACAGCACATGCAAAGGAAAAAATCAGAAAACCGCAAATATGTAGTTTAATTATTTTTTTGATCTCTTAACGTGCAATCAGTCCATTGACTTAAAGCAGATGTGTTGTCAGAATAAGTGTCATGTAGTCAGTTCCCCACTGGTATTGACTCTATAGAATCGGTAGCACTTGGAGGCTATCCAGGATTTTGCGTTAGATGTTAGCTGCACTGCTTTTTTTTTTTTTTTTACGCATGGGAAATCATCAAATGACTTCTCCCGCTCTGGGTAGAGCGGAACGGAGTGTCAGACTTGTACTGACTAAAACCCATCCATGTTCCTTCCTTGCCCTTTGTGTTCCAGGGCCGCGGTATCTCTTTCGAACAGCCCGCAGCCCTGGCAGGCATCGGCCCTTGCGGGCCCCTCCCTATTTGCTGACATCTCTTTGAGGCGCGCGTGGAACACGAACGCGCCGTCAACACGGCCTGTCGTCAAAAGACGGACGGACGGCGGGCTAGCCCATTACTCTCCGTTCACAGGTCCGCGTCTACGGTGGCCGGAAGCCACCACGTGACCCCCGACGCCCGAGGCGTCTCCCGCGGCGGCTGGGACGAGAGGTTCTCTCCCTCTCACGCTCCGCCACCTCCTTCGCTAGCATGACTGCTTCGCAGAAGGAGGTGACGGCGTCCCATTCCCTTTCGCTCCGGACCATGGACTGGACCGGGGCCGGACGCGATAGGTCGCCGCCGCCGATCGCCGCTACGAGGACACGGCGGTGCTCCGCCCAAGCGGGGCAGACCTCTACCGTGTGCTCCACCGTATCCTCTGGGCGACCCTCACAGTGGTAACACCCGGGCGTTTCTTCCCGCCCGATTCGGTGCAGGAACCTCCCGAAACAACCGTGTCCGGTGAGGACCTGCGTCAGGCGGAAGGTGAGGGTGCCGTGGCCCCTCTCCAGCCACTCCTCAAAGAGGGGACTTATCGCTACTATTGTGGCGTGCCCTGCACGGGGTTGCGATAGTCGCTCTCTCCAGGTCGCCATGAGATCGCGCCGGAAGTCTGTCCGCAGTGCGACAATTTGCCGCGGCAGCGGAGTTTCCCCCCGGCGTAGCGCCTCTACGCGCCACTCGTGTAGGCGCGCGAGGACTATCGCCTCCAGATCCCATGGCGGCAATCCAGCAAGGAGGCTCGCCGGAGATCGTGCGGTACCCCCGGACTAGCCTTATGGCTACCACCTTCTGGGGCGCGTTCAGGTAGTGGGCGGCTCGCCGCCTTAAGGAACGCGCCCACACCGGGGCCCCGTAAAGGGCCATGGACCGCACGACCCCCGCGTAGAGCCTCCGGCAGGAGGCGTTTGGACCCCCCAGGTTGGGCAGGAGCCGCCTGAAGGCAGCCCCGGTCCGTTCCAATTTGGGGGCCAAACGTCGGAAATGCTCCACGAAGTTCCACCGGCTATCGAGGACGAGCCCTAGGTATTTCAACGTCGACTCGACGCCGATGGGAACCCCTCCCGCCGTTACTATGGATCCCGACGGTGGCGCATTCCGAGGCCCATGAAAGCACATGGCCTCGGACTTGTGCAAAGCCACCTCGAGACCCAATTGCCGGATCCTCTCCACGACTATCGCAACCCCGCGTGTCATAAGTTCGGCCGCCGCCTCGTATGACCTCCCCTGCGCCAGCGCCAGCGTGTCGTCAGCGTAACAAACTACGTGAACGCCACCAGGGAGGTCGGCGCGCAGCACCCAGTCGTAACCGATGTTCCACAAGGGCGGCCCTAGAACCGATCCCTGTGGAACACCGCATGACATATCTCGCCGGTTCCACTGGCCGTCGCGACCGGGGTAGATGACGGCCCTATCCGTTAGGTAGTCCCCGACAATACGACGGAGGTAGGTCGGCACCTGGTGATACCGGAGTGCCTCCCTAATGCAGCTCCAGGGTATGGAGTTGAAGGCATTGGCGATGTCAAGAGACACCGCCAAAACCACCCCACCCCGGGACACCGCATCCCCCGTCGTGAGGGCTCTCACGCGCATGATGGCTTCCACCGTCGAGCGCCTCTTGCGGAAACCAAACTGGTGTTCCGCAAGATCCGGCCCAATCCCCGCAAGGTGCCCGGCGAGGCGGTTTGCAATTACTCTTTCAAAGAGCTTGCCCACCTCGTCGAGCAACACAATGGGCCGGTATGCGGACGGAGAGTCCGCAGGGTGCCCCGGCTTCCGAATGAGGACCAGTTTGCCCGTCTTCCAACGAAGCGGGAACTGGCCTCTCTCCAAGCATGCGCTTAGGAGTCCCTCCAGTCGGGGCCCGAGAGCCTCCGAGGCCAGGACCCAGGCTTTGCCAGGCAAGCCATCGGGTCCCGGGGCGGTATTTTTGGCCTTAAGCCTGCCTACCGCCTCTCTCAGGTCTACCCCGGTCACTTCCGGAACGTCGTCGTCGTCCGTTGGGTGGTCCGCTTCTGGCATCGCAAGCGGCGGAGCCATAGGTGGGGGAGGGTGTTCCCCACGCGAGGGGAACAGAGTGCTCACCACATCCTCCACCAGCTCAGGCCGGAGACTCTGCGTCAGCGGGGGGCCCTGGTGCGGAGTTTGTCCCTCACCATTTTGTAAGGGCGCCCCCACGGATCTGCGTTCAGAGTCTCCAGCATCTCTTCGCGGGCCGCATCCTTGGCCCGCTGGACAGCCTCTAGGAGGGCGGTCTTCGCCACTCTGTATCCCTCATACAGCTCCGCCTCAATGGCTGCCGCATCCGGAGGGCGGATGCGGATAGCTGCACTGCTGGTGGTTTAATTAAAAACTGATTTTATTAAAGAAAATGGTGTGGCCGATGGATATGAATGTTGATGGATGGAGAGGAAGAGGCAGGCCAAAGAAAAGATGGATGGATTGTGTGAAGACTGATATGAAAGAGAAAGGAGTCAACGATGTCGTGACGTCTGACAGGGGAGAATGGAAGAAAAAATCATGTTGCGCCGACCCCAAATAAAATGGGATAAGGGCAGGAAGAAGATGAAGATGATGATGGTGTGGCCAATGGTTAAAAAGGTTTCAGGTTGTATTGATGTAAACTCGAACTCGATCAAAGTTGTGTGTCATTTTGATCTCTGTTACAAGCCGATTATTCATCCGTACAAACGGAGGAAAACTGATAACTTTACTGCACAAAAAACTAAGCAACTTATGTCGATTTGTTTCGTCATTATTTAGTATTATAATAAATAATAAATGTTTTTGTAACGACCTTTTACAGAAGGACTACAAAAAAATTCGGCAAAAATAGTATACATGCATCTCACATTTTTATGCCCAAAAATGCAATAAAAACTGACAAGATATACAATACTTAATATGTACATAACACCTTTTTTTTTAGTATGGGAAATCATCAAATGACTCCTGGGCGAAGCGGAACGGAGTGTCAGACTTGTACTGACTAAAACCCATCCATGTTCCTTCCTTGCCCTTTGTGTTCCAGGGCCGCGGTATCTCTTTCGAACAGTAGCCCTGGCAGGCATCGGTCCTTGCGGGCCCCTCCCTGTTTGCTGACCTCTCTTTGAGGCGCGCGTGGAACACGAACGCGCCGTCAACACGGCCTGTCGTCAAAAGACGGACGGACTGCGAGCTAGCCCATTACTCACCGTCCACAGGTCCGCGTCTACGGTGGCCGGAAGCCACCACGTGACCCCCGAGCGGCGTCTGGGACGTGAGGTTCTCTCCCTCTCACTCTCCGCCACCTTCGCTAGTATGACTGCTTTGCAGAAGGAGGAGAGTGACGGGCGACGGCGTCCGATTCCCTCTCGCTCCGGACCATGGATTGAACCAGGGCCGGACGCGATAGGTCGCCGCCGCCGATCGCCGCTACGAGGACACGGCGGTGCTCCGCCCAAGCGGAGTAGACCTCCAAGGTGTGCTCCACCATGTACAGTCAGCGTCACGATGTGGGTACCCCTCTTGAAAGCACCTTCGTTCCCAACTGGGGTACCCAATTGATGCAGCCCATCGTACATAACAGCTGGACCAATGTTGCACTGTATCTCTTATGGTTAGATACCTGTGCTGTAGTATCACTACACTACCTATACAGAGTTAGTTACTTCCAAGGAGGTGGTGCCATGTATTCTGAAGTTGCAGAACTTGTTGATGGCGTTAGCTCGATTATTGTTAGAAAAACCTCTATCTAACCCTTCGGAAAATACAGGCGTGATGTAATCCCTAGAAATACTTAGGTAGGTACTCGTACGTACGTACATAGATACAACTTTACGTTAGGTACACTAAAAGCTACTTTGATTCAATAAAATAAAAGTTCAATAAAAAGTTCAAATTAACGTCATCAAATTGATTTCGATATTGCAAGCGGTGTCCTATAAAGTCAAATTGAACATTAAGGACTGTACAGGCAATAGAATAGTAAGAGACATTCGGCATCAAACAACATTATTAAAGAAGTTTATGATACCAACAACGTAGGTAAGTACATACGTAGATAATGTACAGGCTGCGCAGCTTGCGCACTATGAAGATATTCTTCGTAAGAAAGTCAACAATCTTTGGAACACATGAGGCCCGGTGGCCCCACCGGTGGCACTTCCTAAATAAATGGACACCCGATGACCACAAAGAGTTTAAGAAACTCAGGTACCTACATCATTATGAGAGCAACAGCAGCTGCTACTGTAATGTAATTGTGTAAATTAGGTATATTAGAAAATCTTTCTTTCATCATCATCATCCTCATCTCCCTGCAAGTATCTTTGTATCTACCCATCGAAATCTCTAATTAATGAATCTCAGAAGTTCCAGATCCGGTGAGTTAAGAAAAACGAAACGATATATCCTGTACCTATTGCTTGATAATAAGTAGACTAAGTTGTAAATGAAATTGTACCTCGGCGTAGTCGGATCACCGTTCGACTGATTCAACTGGGAGTGATATGAAACTTCGAATGACGTTATTGCGACGCGCGCTATTTCGAAAAATTTTACGAGTGGTACGCCATTTCGAAAACTCATTAAGTCGAAAACCACTATTAGACCAGGGTCGATAATTTTTAAAACGAAAAAAAATAATAGTAGGATGAAACCCATTAGAAAAGGAGGAGAATATTATAAAATGAAAGGAAAAATAATTTACGGGCGATCTGAGGTCGGGAAGGGGATGGGGGTGAGTTTTTAAGGGCAAAAAACGGTTTTTCTCGATTTCCGGCAAAACTAAAAGTCCTATGGATAAAAGTCAAATGGCAAAGTTGTAGGTAATAAAAAGATCTAAAACTTTTGTACTTACACTTTTTTCACATAACCTCAAAATTTATGTGAAATATTCAAAAAACCAAGTTATTGGTTTTTTATTTTTATCTTTTACAATTTTGTTTTTCTTTTCACGAAATTTGGTGAAAACTTACCTTTTTATGTCCCAAATACGCTGTAATTTATTTGATTAGAAATATTTATTTTTTCACCTTATTTTGAATTAATATCGAAAAAGCACCTTAATTTTCAATCGAAAATTCACCCGTCAAAATATCAGTTTTTTTCAAAAAGTTGGTATGTTTTCTGTTCGTTAAAATCTCTACTTCCCGATGGTGAAAAAAAATATATATGTTACTATAGTAAATCTTCTCAGAAAATGCAAAACAGATTCATCCATACTGATAATCTGAAAAGACAAAATCAAATTAATAATGCCTTCACAATTTTATCGTGAGTAGGTATACCCCCATGAAAAATAATATAAAAAAATAAATGACAAAATGTATAAAAAATATATTTTAAATATATAAAAAATGTATAAATATATTAAAAAATATATTTTTAATAACTAACTTTTGGCCGATTTTCATATATATTTCATATATTTTAAATATACTTTAGATACATTCAAAATATATCTTAAAAGACATAAAAAACATAGCTAAAAAGATAAAAAAAAAATATTTTGAATATATCTGAAATATATTTGAAATGTATAAAATATATATGAAAATCGGCCAAAAGTTAGTTATTAAAAATATATTTTTTAATATATTTATACATTTTTTATAGATTTTTAATATATTTAAAATATATTTTTTATACATTTTGTCATTTCTTTTTTTATATTATTTTTCATGGGGGTATACCTACTCACGATAAAATTGTGAAGGCATTATTAATTCGATTTTGTCTTTTCAGATTATCAGTATGGATGATTCTGTTTTGCATTTTCTGAGAAGATTTACTATAGTAACATATATATTTTTTTTCACCATCGGGAAGTAGAGATTTTAACGAACAGAAAACATACCAACTTTTTGAAAAAAACTGATATTTTGACGGGTGAATTTTCGATTGAAAATTAAGGTGCTTTTTCGATATTAATTCAAAATAAGGTGAAAAAATAAATATTTCTAATCAAATAAATTACAGCGTATTTGGGACATAAAAAGGTAAGTTTTCACCAAATTTCGTGAAAAGAAAAACAAAATTGTAAAAGATAAAAATAAAAAACCAAAAACTTGGTTTTTTGAATATTTCACATAAATATTGAGGTTATGTGAAAAAAGTGTAAGTACAAAAGTTTTAGATCTTTTTATTACCTACAACTTTGCCATTTGACTTTTATCCATAGGACTTTTAGTTTTGCCGGAAATCGAGAAAAACCGTTTTTTGCCCTTAAAAACTCACCCCCATCCCCTTCCCGACCTCAGATCGCCCGTAAATTATTTTTCCTTTCATTTTTATAATATTCTCCTCCTTTTCTAATGGGTTTCATCCTACTATTATTTTGTTTCATTTTTTATTATCTTTAAAGGCTTCTACCCTGGTCTATATATCGAATGACGTTCTTGCGAACACGCTGTTTCGAAAAACTGTTGAATGGTATGCTAGTATGCTAGTACGAAAGTCTTGGTATCGAAATCCACTCTTCTGTTCGAATAGCGTATTCCAATCTGAATTTACATGGGAATCGAACTCGCGACTCAGTGATTACCTGAGCTAGTTGTCTATACCACTAAGTTATTTTCATAAGTTTATTTTCATAATTTTAATTACTGTAATTGGTTATTACAACCTTTGTAATTAAATAAGTATAAATGATTAATATTAGTACTTATTATGATTTAACTATGTATCCCTAGCCTGCTTCCCGGTTTAATAAGCTAATCATCATCATCATTAATAAACTTCCGAACAAAAGACAAAAGTATAAGAAATTAAAAATAAATTCAAGTCAACCTTGTTAACAACCAATTTTAAATTTATTGTTGTGTTTTTCGAAATAGCGTGTTCGCAACAACGTCATTCGATATAGCAGTTTTCGACTTGAGTTTTCGAAATGGCGTACCACTCGTAAAATTTCAGTCATTTGAAGTTTCATATTACTCCCAATACAAAGCTACAACAATAATACAAATACTACAGTACCTTTATTATAATGCAATCACAACAATAAATTTAAAATGAATGAAGGTTGACTTGAATTTATTTTTAATTTCTTATACTTTTGTCAAACTACCACCCAAGTCTATTAGTGATGATGATGATTAGCTTATTAAAACGGGAAGTATGCTAGGGATACATAGTTAAATCATAGTATGTACTAATATTAATCATTTATACTTAGTGGTATAGACAACTAGCTCAGTATCAGTTTTATCATCGTAGCTAGTTCTTGGTAATCACTGGGTCGCGAGTTCGATTCCTATATAAATTCAGATTGCAATTCGCTATTCGGAATAGTGGATTTCGATACCAAGACTTTCGTACTAGCATACCATTCTAACAGTTTTTCGAAACAGCGTGTTCGCAACAACGTCATTCGATATAGCGGTTTTCGACTTTATGAGTTTTCGAAATGGCGTAACACTTGTAATTTTTTTCGATTTAGCGTGCGTCGCAATAACGTCATTCGAAGTTTCATATCACTCCCGATTCAACTGCAGATAAATAAATAAAAAGTTGTGTATTTTGGTAATATTATCTGAGGATGTACAGACGCTAGCACATCAAGCTACTACAATCTGTCAAAATTCTTTAATAGATTTTCAACTTCATCGCTAAATAATGAGGTTCAAGGTTGATTGGGAAAATTCTGTACATAAGACAACTTATAGATATAATATAGGCATCCCCAAAGAGTCATCAGGTCACACTTACGCCGAAGACACGGGGCAGTGACTATCATATTGATGTTACCTCTCCTTAGTGTCCAGCCAGGGGCGTAGCTATCGCCGTATCAACAGGAGCCCCCGACTTGTAGAGGAAATAAAACATACAATTTTAACCACAACGACAAAATCTTAAGCAGCATTATACGAGTCATGCATGATGCTATTTCATTTATTTCGAAAAATCATTAGTGAACAGATGCCAGTACATCAACCTACCAGAAACTGTAAAATTTTCCCAATCAACCTTGAACCTAATGTTGTAGCGATAAAGTTGAAAGAAATAAATTTGTCCGATTGTAGTAGCTTGATGTGCTGGTGTCTGTACCTACTCCTTTTTGACTTCACCACACTCGGTTTAGGCGTGAAAGCAAACCAGTCTTAAATTTAAGGGCAAGCAAGACCTTTGAAAGTAAATACCAGCTCCTACACTTATATAAAAAGTAAACTGTAGACTGTTTTCTTTCTGCAGATTTAAAAACTGTTTTTTTGAAATCTCGAAGTAATTGTTTATTTTTAGCTTTAACTAAACGTAGTATTTTCACTGTTTCTGAACGCACTCATACTTGGCATTGGCATTTATTCGTATTAGACGTCTGTGTAGTATAGGCTCTTGTCATCTCAACAAAACAATCGGTTCTCTCTTTTTCACTTACGCAACGTCGTACTCCAATAGCGCCTTTCGGACACAAAACTATAGCCAACTTATTAATATTTGACATATTTAATTTAGTAGTGTTATAGCAAATGGCATCGCGTGAAAATGACAGTTTGTTCTGTGAACGAGAAAATTATTTTTAAGTAATAAAATAAAGTGATTGCTGAATATTTTTATATTTCAAGAAGCCCAAAATTGCTCAATAACTTTTGACAAACGTATTTATCAAATTTATACTAAATAAGAAAAATTGCGATCCTCGCGTATCAGATGTTCTGTCTGTGATTGCTCTTGTGTTATCATTAATTTGTGTATGTTGTTGTAAGTGGTGCATTAAAATCTGCGAAAATGACGGACAGTACCCCAGTGGCCATGGCTACTACTACTGAACTCATCGACAAATCCAAAGAACTCCAGAAGGAGATTCTCATGGAAAAACTTAGGTCCAAAACATCACAGTTCAAAAACTTAACAGAGACTTCTAAAGGTGTCCGAATGGCTTTGCTGGTATGTTTCTTAATTATAGTATTTCTACAGAAATCACAAATGAGTTAACAAATCTTCAGGACTACTAAACCTGCTCTAACAACCTTTGAACTAAATTACCTTGTATATTGTTGAAAGTGCATTAATCATCTGTTTTATAAGTAATTTTAATTGGTCAGTAGTAATTCAATAAGAATCATCAAAATTAAAATAGCAAGCCGTTTTTCAAATAATACAACTTTGTAAACAAGGGTTTTAGTTTACTAAGCTAGGTAAATTTAGACAAATCTATACTAGGTAAAGTTAGACAAATCATACATTTCATGGTAATAGTGTTGATGATAATTTATGCAATGAGATAAAACTCCACCACAATTATTTTAAACTTGGCAGTATGGTGTTGCAGGCTTTACTACTTTTGTAAGCTATTAAAACCTAAGCTTCCATGTGACCTATTAAATGATTATATTGGGTTTTTGCCAAAAGCTTAAACAAGCATGGTTAGTAAACGGATCTAGGTTATTTCAAATAGATCTGCCTAAGTGCCCATCCTCATGTATAAACCCTCAGTTGCTTTCACTGAACTTTCACTGAGGTGGTACTTTATGCCCAGAAACCATTGTGGTACTCTATGAGCATTGCTATTAATCATAATTACATAATTTAATATTGGGTGATTTTCTAAATAATAATGAGACATGGACTATTAGATCCAGATTTCGTTTAAACTATCATTTAGGTAAAAACTTTGGTCCGGCTGGTTGACAATCAATTGAGGCCTTGGCATTTTTTACTGATTTACAAGATATGAGTATTTAAACTGACATTGTTACTTGTATGTATTAACACTAAAAACGGTGGTTGTTTCCAAGACTGTTAAAGCCTATCTACTAACTCTTAGCGCATTACGCTGACAGCTAATACACACAATACTCTATTTATGCTATTGGGGTTTGATTTTTTTGGTCTGACTGACTAACTTCCACCATTTGATTTTATGTTTGATGTTGGATTCTCATTAATATGGATTCTATTCGTTGAAATATTAAAAATATTAATAAATTGAAAATATTTTACTGAAAATAAAATAAAATGACAAGCCATCTTTCGCATGAAATTCTTCCAATGCCTTTCAACAAAATTGGTTTAACTAAAGCCATCATCAATGAAAAAAATAACCTGACTTAAGAGTGGTATTTATTTTTAGTATATTGAATATCTTTTATGACTTTGTTTTTTTACGTTTACAGGACAAAAGATGGGGGATCGACAGTGCAGATCGCATGATACTAAAGAAGTGCCTTGACAGTTTGCAGCATTGCATCAAAGTTAGCTCCTTGCAGAGCCTCATTGAGCGCCTAGAATGCTTATCTAGGCAGCTAGGGTTTGTAAACTTTGGTCACTATTTCAACTTCCTTGGTCAGAAGTACCCTGAAGTTGCAGGTACGGCTTGGCGACATGGGACATTACAAGAAAATCAAAAATAATTTATCAGTATTAAAACAATTTTTATGATATTTAAACAAAAGTTTGAACACTATGAACAAAAAAAAATCGGTTATCTATATTGTATCTTATTTTGAAATTAAATTGAGTATTTGTTTCAGGCTCAAGTTCGTAGTGGGAACATCAGGAGTGAATCTATTTATATCATCTGATATGTTTTATTTGGAAATATTAGTTGACTCATCATCAGGGTCAGTAAAAGATGTTAAAATTCATCATGAAGGAAAAGTAAGTTTGACAATGTCCTAGCGGCTATTCATCTTTTGGGTGGAAAAAAACAATGACACAAAAACTGTATTTTTCTCTATTTTTATTATAAGTATACAGGGTGATTGATAATTGGGTGCAGTCCTTGAAATGGGTGATACAAGACTTTAATTGCAATAATTTTGACCTTGATAGCTTGGGGTCCAAACTGGGTAGTTATTGAGAAATCGAACTTTTAAAGTTTTTGCTGAAAACTTCCACCTCTACACCATAAATTGCTGATTGTGAGAAATCTGCGCCGTTCTGGATGTTAAACTGATGCTTTTCTTATAACTCATCAAATGTATCCTTCGAAAATCAATTTATCAAAAAAGTACATCTACCTTTGGAAAATTAGCACCATTAAGGTTATGTACTGAAATTTTCTTGAAACTTCCCTTATTTTTCAAGGTAGGTTTCTCAAAATAAATGCATGAAACTTATCAAGGAAGAACAGGACTGGGTCTCCATGCCAGAACTTAAGTTTTTCTCGCATGAGAAACAATTTATGGTCATTTGCTGTTGCAAAAAGATACTCAGTCACCCTGCCGGCACTGATCCCGCTTAAACGACGTTCTACAAAAGAAAATGACTGCTTTTACTGTCTGACAGGTTAGGTTAAAATACACCTGATAGAGATAGATCTTACCTGATCTGATCGACCAGGATCCGGCGCATTAAGTCAAATAGCTAACATCACATAGTGCCAACAAAAAAATCTGCAACAATGTAGACGTGTATCGAAAAAACTGTACTACCCAGTTTTTTAGAAATACCTTCTCAGGAAAAACTGTGGTTTTCTGGTCATTCACTTAATAAAAGAGGGTACTGTGGCACCATTTTGGAAAGCAGATGAGACAAGAAAGTCGGTTATAAGAAAATTGTGAGGTTTGCACGACAAGTGTCATACATTTATTTTGAGAAACCGGCCTCGAAAAACAAGGAAAGTTTCAAGAAAATTTTAGAACATGAATGACATTCATGGTGCTTATTTTCCAACAGTAAATATACTTTTTTGACGAATTGTTTTTCGAAGGATACATTCGTTTATGAGCTATCAGAAAAGAATCAGTTTAATATCCAGAACGGCGCAGATTTCTCACAATCAGTACTTTATTGTGGAGAGGTGTAAAATTTCAACTAAAATTTTAAAGGTTCGATTTCTCAAAAACCACCCAGTTTGGACTCCAAGTTATCCCGTCAAAATTGTTGCAAATTAGGTCTAGTATCATCCATTTCATGGACTGCACCCAATTACTAATCACCTTGTATACAAGGTGTAACATAATAAACGCAAGACCTCTCGTTTGCTGTCTCAGACCATGAAACTGAACAAGTTTTGTTCTATGACTTTTGGAAATTCATTACTTTTCTTTTAGTTTTACCATATATGTTGATCAGCTGATCGCGTCAGTTCCTATACAAAGTCCAATATTTTTTTTGCGGATTTCAATAACTCGTTGAACAAAAGTTGATCAGTTTCTTGGTCCAAGAGACCACACGGGAAGTCTTCCGTTTATTTATGTTACACCTTGTATATATATCTATTTATTCAATAAATTTATGTGAGTTATTTACAGGTGTTTAAATAATATATTTTACATTCCAACAGATTGAACAACAAAGCTGTGAAGAACTGGTTTCGTGTATATCTCGCGGGGATTTCGCTGATTTCACAGCACAGCTGAAAGGCTTAACCGCAGTTTACCAACTAGGCGCTGAAAAAAAAGTAACTTACGCCTCCATTCCTGTTACGGGGGAAGTCCGCAGGGTGTGTAGAGGCAGCACAGCCAGGGCAGTGTCGACTTCTTGTTCAGTTAACTTTTAAATCATGCAGAGCCTCTGTGTAAGTCCAACACTGCACGGGCAGTGTCGGCTCATGTTACCCCTGATTCGTTTCTAATTCTGCACAGAGACTCTGTGCTGAGTCAACACCGCCTTGGCTGTGCTGATTCGACGAACCCTACGGTCGGTGCTTTTGAATGTTTTTTGTTATTTTTTCATTTTTTTTTTTTTTCGTAGCCCTAATTCACATTCTTATAATTTGTTTTTGCATGTTTTATTTAACAGGTAAAATGTAAAGCATTTAGTGCTCTACAGAGCTTAGAAGAAGACTTATGTACAATGAGGCAACTCCAGAGTTTTATCAAGGATCCAAGCGCGCAAGTCCACAAGAGTCCTATTGGATTCCTGCAAAAGCGAAGAGGAGGTACGTGAGCCTTATGTAAATACTGATAAATGAATAACACAGGCAACTTCATCATTTGATTTCTTAATAGGTCAAAATAAATATTGTACTTTTTCACTACCTTTGAAAAAAGAAGTAGGCTGACCTACATCTTTTCGACAGTCTGACTACATGAATACAAATAAACATTAACAAAAAACCTTGTTATTTTAGGTCACGCAATGCGTCTCACTTACTTCGTGTCTCCATACGAGCTGTTAGACAAAGACAAGGGGCTCAATCCACTGACGGTTGAGCTCCTAACACTAGGCAAGCCTGCTGCAACCAGCGGTCTTGCTTCATTGGTCGTTCCTTCTCACACGCCCGTTGGCCACTCCGCGACGGTTCTTTTAGAAGGTTCTACGCCTAATAAACTGCAGTTGTCACCTATCATATCAGGAGGTCAGAGACCTGGGAAAGGGTAAGATTTTTACATTACTTTTCATCACGCTAGTTAGAAATTAATGTTTTATTCCTAATAATGCAGGTTTATTTTTGATCGGATTAGTTTATTTTATCATAATCGTACCATTATTTATTAATCTCATTTCACTTAGCCAGGGTATATTAACTCTAAGCCCGCTGTCCACCAAAGCGGAAAGGGATACAGGAAACCCATTGGTTGAAATCCACACACATCTCTGCTCATCTATGCTTTGGGGAAACCGGGCCTTATGAATTCATGATAAATTTTTGACCACCTCTACATAGGAACGGGCCGATCTACGCTCAACTGGTGCCTCAGAACAGTGCGATGCTGCCTGCATGCTTCACCCTCAAACTGTCACAGCCGACTCCGCTGTGCGCCGGGCTAGCCAAACTTATACATGCCACTACAGAGGTAAGTGGACTAAGACCTTTTAAGCTGGCTTCATAAACAGCGACCGGTAAAATGATGCTGTTGGTCACACCACACTAGACAAACTCATGCTTCATATTTTCTAACCCAAATGACACCTAAATATTGTTTCACTAGTTTATCAGTATCGATTATTTTAACTTCAAATATATTTTCAGGTGGAAGTGGCAGGCGACTGGGGCAATGCAAAGCCAATGTTGGGGCTAGTTGCCCAGCAAGCCTACAACAAGCTGACCCCAGGGAAAGTTATCGAGTTGAATCTCAGCAAAGGGCTGTTTGTGGTTTGTACTTATTCTTATTCTTTATTGTACACAAAAAAGAAATACACACAAAATTATGACAAACAACTTATGTACAAAGGCGAGCTTAACCCAGAATTGGGTTTTCTTCAAGCAAACCTTAATTCGATTGCTTAATTTGATTTTACTTACCTGCTAAACCTTTTATTATGAAGTGAAACATCATACTTCTAAAAGTGTAATGTGATGACACTTTTCCAGCAGATTGTTTGTAGTAGGTCGTAGCATATTGTGATGATAAAATACCACTCACTGCAGGGCGAGATAAGAGCAAACACACTGTCGGTTTGCTATAAAATTCTGTGTATTGAACAATGTGAAAATAACTTTGGGGATCCATGCCATTTCAATGTAACATACATTCACTCTAAATTGTGCTCTATTTAAAAACGTCATTTTCTTAATTTATTATTACATATTAGTCTGTAGCTTCCCACCGCTGGCAAAGGCTTTCCTACTCCTCTTCTTCGTCATTTCCTCAGTCATTAACATATTTAGGTGCCATGTTCTAGAATCTCCCAGAACAGTGTCAGTGCTACTTCCTGTGCGAGACGCGCGGGCTGGACGGCTGCATGGTGTCGAGCGTACCGTTCACGCACCCGTCGCACGTGCCGCCGCTGCTGGCGTGTCTGCGCCAGCAGGCGCTCTTCAACGCGCTCATCACCAGCTGTGTGCGCACGCAGAGCAAACAATGTGCGTATGTATATGGAGCAAGGCTCATTTGGCGCTTGAATGACATTGACAGGAGGGTGCTGTTTGTGAAATTGTCTGGAAATTCTATTGAAAAACAAGATGGCGGTGCCAGTACCTACTGTCCCAACGCCAAAAGAACCATGCAACACTTTAACAGAAACCAGCGTGAATTATGGCGCATCAAGTTTTTAACTCCTAGACCTGTACTATTATATATTTTTGAATTCTTCATAATTTTTCATTCTTTGTTCCACAGTCATAGAATTGGAAAACGTGTTAATGTTCGAGGTGAGCGCGCTGTCGTGGCAGCACATCTCGATCTCGCTGGAGCACCCGGGCGACGACAGCATGGCCACCGTGGAGCTGGAGCTCAGCGACCCGGCCGCGCCGCGCGCCTCGCTCTACACGCTGCACAGTGCGCCCGCCGAGCACATCGACGAGTACATCACCAGGGTGCTGCAGAAGACGCACTCCATACCTATAACACTCAGGTGAGATACTAGTCCTCACACCGTGGAGCTGGAGCTTAGCAACCCGGCCGCGTGCAGCACTAATTCCGATGTATGTAGCAGTGAGTAAAAAAAAATTGAGGAACCCATGTTCCGGAATAAAAAATGAACCGTAATTTTAAACTTTTGAGCAGCAGCATTATTAGCTACATAATTATGCGATGTAGTATACATTTTTCACTTAATTTTGAATAAATGTTTCTGTTCTCCGAAGGTCCCTCATAAAGATTTGGGAGCGGGAAGCAGCCAGTAAGCAATTAAATGGCGGGTACTCGGCTCTGGAGCCAAATTTTAGCTGCGGACTGGGAGGCCTCGACCCGGGTGGTGACCTCGTGAAGCATGAGCCGGGCTCCATGCACTCGCGCGCCCTTTACCCCTCCAGCGTCAACCATCCACATCAGGGCGGTGAGTACTAAAGTCACTAAATAACTAGTGCGTGAATTGCGATGTGACTCTCTTAAGTCATTAATGTAAGGTCCAAATTGAAACTATTGACGCTTACTCGTATAATGCGACAACTATACAAAACTAGTTGCGAGCTACAAGCTCAGGTTGGAGGTTCCAGAATGCGGATGGATTCCCGCATTCTATATTAAAAAAAAAATGATAGTTGCTCATATTTGTCCACAGGGGCCTACCTCTCCGAGCAGCAACATCAACTGTCCGTAATGTGCCAGGACTCCACAAATGACACTAAACCTCAAATCGAAGAACGAAAATCCAAAAAAAGAAAATCTGACGATGTCTGGGCTACCCAGAAGAAAGGAAAACCATCAGGCATCGCCGAAATGATGGACTCTGATAGCGAAAGCGACAATTCAGATGAATATGTCAACGAAGATGAGAATACGGTCAATAGTAACTCGACGAATGATGACATGGAGGGGCGGGAGTCCTCAGTGTCGCAGAACGAGTTCACGTCGGACATGGAGCTGTCGGCCATGGACGCGACAGACGCGCTCGGCGTGCCGGACAACAGAACCTCCTCCGACATGGACAACTCTAACGATGGAGACGTTGACGACATTATCCGGTGCGTACCTACTACTCTTTCATCTTACAACAAATCGCTCAACAGATTAATGTTATACATTAATTTATTCTTTACAGGAATTCTTTTCACAAGTCTGATCACAAAAGGCAAAAACTTAAAAGCAAAGATTCCGAATTACGCACAAGTAGGAGCGCGTCCTCCCTACTGTTGGACTTAACCGAAGGGAAGTCTTATATGCCGTCTTCGGTAAGCATAACTCCTATAGGTAGCGCACCGAACACACCCAACGCAGGCTCCGGCTCCAGTATAACGTCCATGTTATGCCTGGACAGGCGACCGGGCATTGAGATAATCCCCATCACTGCAGCCGCACCTGCCGCTCTGCCCAGCTCCATAACAATCACACCGATAACGTCATCACAAATGAAAACGCTTGACGATCGTATCAGATCCGAGAAGAAGTCGAGCAGGTCGGGGGAAGAGCGCAGCAAGGAAAAGAAGAAGAAGCGCAGGAGAGACGACTCGATGGGCCCGCCGGAGAAAGTGCCGCCCAAACAGGATCCGCTCACTAAACCCGTGTCGGTTAGCATCAAACCCACTGACGGCTCCCCTTTACGTGCGACTTCCCCAAACTCTCTTATTCGAAAATTTAGTCCAAGCCCAACGCATGGCAGATCCGTTTCGATAACTAAATCGCCAAGCCCTAGCACTGTGAAGGGTTTGGGAAAGCCGTCGGGGACATCTAGTCACCACAGCAGCCCGAGACATTCTCCAGTTCAAAATAGCCCTAAACATTTAACTGGTTACTCGAGTCCAAAAAACCACAGCGTCTCGTCCCCTAAGCACAGCTCTTCGGGGTCGGGAAAGCCAAGCATGTCAGCACTCAAATCTGCGACCAGCGGATCGCCTTCAGGGAAGTCTGGTTCAACAGGGTATGACCTCACAAAAAAAATATCCAAAGACAGTTACGGCTCTAGCTCAGCGACATCAAGGGATAAAGAAAAGAAACATTCCGGTTTATCTTTTTCTAGTTCCGGTAGGAGTAGTCCTAAATTAAAAAACCCAATCAAATTGAAACAGTTAGAAATAACCCCCGTGTCCTGTGATAGTCCCGTTACGGAACCATTAATATCTCCCCCTAACATTGAAGTAAATAAATCAAATGCTCCGAGCCAAGCTCGCAATAGGAAAGGTTCCCTCAGTGCTGTGATAGATAAGCTCAAGTCTGCCCAGCACTGTGGCACAGATTCCGAAATAAGTGCAAAGTCTAGTAGCTCTTCCAGTAGTGCCAAGTTTTCAGATCCCAAAACAAGTATGCCTGGCAGTAGTGGAAAAATTAATGATAGCAAAAATCAAGAGTATATGGTGAAGCCGAGCTCCGACGGTATGAAGATAACAATCAATAAAACTAGAACGAAAGATTCTTCGAGCAGTAGCTCTAAATTAAACTACAGTTCTAGTTCGAAATCATCATCGCCCCAACTCACTCCTCCAAGTCAGGGCTCTCCTAAAACTCACACAGGTTTAAAGCCAGGCGTTATAAGCGGACCCGCTTCTAAAAAAACTCAAGCAATGCAATCTTCTAAATCTGGTAGCGCCACTTCAGGATCAACACCACCAAAAGCTAACATGAGCCCTTCGGATTCATCCGGATCTGGCAACCCCAACATGCCCAAAGTGCCTTATTCAAAATCGTCGACCACAAATAGTGCTGGTATCAACTTATCAAAGTCGGGTTCTAAATCCACTTCTGGTTCTCCTAAAAGTAGCAGTACAGACCTCGCTAAAATAATCAGAGACAGGGAACGAGAGAAAGCCAGAACTAAACTTATGACTAATTCAGAAAAATCTATTTTTTCATCTAAATCTGAACGCCATTCTAGCCCTAGCGGCTCGAGAGACGAAATAGACGGAGATAGGTTTAAAAGCTCCAAAGAATCGAATTTTCTCGTAGAAGGCTTGATCAAGCCTCTCGATACTAGCAAGTTTCAAATACCAAAATTGAAAAATCAAAACACTCCAGATAAAAACAGTCCTGCTGCGCAGTATGATCAGCGGTCTTTAGTTAACGATTTCGCTCGCTCACTAGAACAAAGCAAATATCAGTTTCCGCACTTCGACAATCCAGGTGCCAGAACCACTGATACCCTTCAAAAGTCAGCGTATCCTCTAAACGTACCGAAACCACTACTCAATATGGGCAGTATGAGCCCTAAGACAATACCATCCGGCAAGAACGACCAGTCTGACCGGCCCCTAGAATTTTCTAAAGCTATGGCTGACAGTATACCAAAAGGGGGTAGCCCATTGAGAAATAAGGACGATTCAAAAGACGGCTATCCGCCGTCATTTCCTATCCTGCCCCTGGATTTCAAAACTGAAATGGCAAAGGGGTTTGCCGCTCCTAAGGGCAGTTCGGAAGACAGGAAAGGCGCCGACTCGTGCATGAAGCCCCCGGCGAGCGGCGCCGTGGCGCGCAGCGGGGCTACGACGCCACAGGAGGCCGCAGAGATGCTACTGGACTTCTCGTCGTCGTCGGGCAGCAAGGTGTCGGGCATGGTGGCGGTGCGCCCGGTGTACCCGTCGTCGCCGGCGCTGGCGCTGCAGCTGGCCAAGAGCCCCGCGCCGTCGCCGCTGGTGGCGCCCTCGCCGCACTCTAACTCGCCCTGTATCACCGACGACGAGCTCATGGACGAAGCGCTCGTGGGCCCCGGCAAATGAGTGCCAGAGTGCCCGCGCACGCACCCACTGCAAGATCGCGTACGAACGAAATCTTGAACTTTTCTCATAATTATATTGTTTGAAATATAACTTACTCATCTATGATTCCTTGTGAAATTTTATCGAAGGATATTTATTTATCAAGTTATTTATTCGTAATTTTCTCTATTAATCACCTCGTATATTTTTAAATATATAAGAAAATATTATGTGATTCAAACAAGTATATTTTAGTAATCGAATATCATATTTGTGTCATACTTTACATATATATTGTGAAAAAAGACGATTCATAAGTCCATGTATTTTTGTTAGCGGAGGATCCACTTAACGCAACTGCCATGAGTAAAATACAATTTAGTGTACAATGACTTTCCTAATTTAAATGATGCCGGTACAGAATGCGACAATTAACAATCAATGTAAATAGATAAATTAATATAATGATATTGAAATAATTTTGTTGGTAAGGCCAATGTGCTTATAGATTTTGTAGAAATAAATGAAAATCAATTATTATTTACGCGCATTTTGTTTTATTTTGGACACACATCTCCAAACACTACATTTAAATTAAATAATAATAAGTTTAAAAAATATATATTAATATTACATAAATTAATAATATCTTAGAGAGCTAGGGCGATAAAATCTGTAGTAGGGATTATAGTACGGAAGTCTCCTGTACGGTGCATACGGATAACTCTGGAACTTTCGGCGGATGGCAAAGCGACGTCGCGGTGGTTGTCGGTGCCTCTTTCTCAAAAATGGAGGTGGTGCAAACCCTGCAGCAGTTTCCATTATTTCATCTTTATACCTTTCCGCTAGTATATTATTAACTAGTTGGTCACCCGGATAAAGATAGTCGTCGTCGTCGATTTTGATTTCATTCTGTTCGTCAAAGATTACTTCTTCTAAAGGAGTTACACTTTCTTCAATAACTACACCAATTTCTCCGTCACCATATTTCGTGGTGTCTCCTATATTATCTGGTTCCGGCACAAATTCTTCACTTATTACTTCCACCTTGATTGGATCCGGATCACTTTTGTTTAATGTTGCATCTTCTATTTCTAGCTTCACTTCTAAGTCACTTGGATTTGACGATAGTGGTTCCTTATCATTACTGAAGTTTTCCGGTTTTGAAACAGGATTTGCAAGTGCACTGACAATCCCAACTAACAATAATATTATATGTGCCTTCATTTCTGAAAGAACAATTTAAAAGTTTTTAGGTAGGTACTTGATAACGCGACGACCACAAGCTTCAATGTGAAATTTTTCTAGTAAGCTAGTCTTATATTATAGAAGATCGAGGTCAAAGAAAGGTGTGTGGCAACACAAATTTCATTTGTAAATAAATTGCTCAAATACCGGAAATTCCAAAAAAATATCTAAACAAATGAAAACAATGGCGTTAAAGTCATCAAAGGAATTTTCTTTACTTAAGGTCATCCTGATTGAAAGGCAACTTGCTCACAATTCTTACTTAAAATAGATTTTTGTTCTATAGGCATACCAAACATCTGCAGAACTGCAGCGCTATTAAGCACCCACACCAATGAGCTAATAAACATTGTAAAAGTTATATTAGAAATCTACTCACTTAATAATATCGATACGGGCATGGAAGTCGCGATGGTGGATTCATTCTTCGACCCTGGTACTTCCTCCTCTGCGCATTTGCTTTCTCATTGCGCTCTCGAAGCTTTCTCATTGCAAAGCGTGGTAGGAATGGATTCTGGGACTCTGCACCTTCCATCATCTCAATGTCATCTACTTTAGACGTTACAATCTTCGATGCCTCAAGAGGTTTTGAGTTAACGAGCATGAAGAGTGCGAATAATGTCAAACACAGTAACTTGAAACTAAACATGATAGTATGTTATGTTTATAAAGTTGTTAAAAGTTGAAGCTGAAGCAACGGTGGCTAATCCTTTTGTATCCGCTTTCGAGAGGATGCTCATGTTTTATAAGGACGATAGTTACCGACAGATGACACACATCTGGTGCATCTGTTTACCCTATGGTCGAATTTGAGGAAATGTAACGGGTCATACGGTCGTTTCCAATTAACACGTCCTCGACTCACATTCATAGGCCGGTGGTGCACAACCGTAAGACCTACATTATTGTACCTAACGGATACTGAAGACTCACTGATTCAACTAGTTTTCCCTTGACGTACCTCTGAGTTCAAACAAATTTAAAATACTGCAGGTCATGTTTCCAAAATATCCATAACAATCGTCTGACACAATTTCAGTCACAGTAGCGATTTTCAGCTGTGTATAAACATAACATTGTTTTATTAATTGAAGACCAGTCAGCGCCTTAAACAATATTAAAAAGTAAATACGTAGGTACCTACGGTCAGTATTAATACAGTGTAAATACCTGTTAGTAACGATAATTATTTACAAAATATAGATATTACACAAGAAGTCAATACAATTCTTTACGTCATTTTTAGCAGGAACGGCTACTGGTTCTAGATAAACAAACAAATAAATAAATTGTTAATCCGCAGTTACATTTACATAGGCCTTCGTAAACAGTGTCATTAGATCAACATTTGCCTTGCTTTTTCCCAACAATGTTGGAATACCAGTATTTCACATGGAGCGACTGCCTATTTAACCTCCACAACCCAGTTAGTAATAAGATACCCCTTGGTAAGATTGGTTGTCTGACTTATTGGGCCACTGACTACCTAACAACTGTCAAAGATCAACAAATGACAGCCGGGACACAGGCCGAGACGGCAGGTTTTTCGAAGCACGGAGAAAACTCGGTATGTAATGGGTGGTCACCATCCACAGACCAACCTAGGCAAGCACGGCTTAACCGAAAGATGGACCGGAGCGGCTGTTATTATTTAGCCACGAGCTCCTCAAACAGTGTAATTAGATGCAGGTGCAATAAGTAAATATTTACTTGGTAGTTGCACTGACCTACATAATTAAAATTCCCTATCTCGAAAGTGTCATTAAATTATGATTATGTCAGTTTACTACGGATTTCTAGGATTTACAAACACCCTGTGGCTGTATTAATTAAGTATACCGCAACTTAAGAAACCGCCTAATGTTTAGCTTCGGACTGCATTAAGATGCTGAATGATTGATTACCTAGGTACACATAACGACATTAGGCTGAGAAACTGACTGAGAACATGGATATGGAGTTTCTGGTCACTCGTTTATTAGGATTAGGTACTAATTAGCTGCATATTAGTATGCCAGTATGCCTATGAGATTCGTAGGAGGCATCTACCCGACTCGAAAAGAGGGTGCTTCTGCTTACTCCCTAGAAGATGTACCACCTATAATTAACGCTAACCATAATGAGAATGTGTATTTACTACTTATATCGTGCATGTGTGATCACTACAATTAAATTAAATCGAACGCACTATGAATTCGAACACGCGTTGGTTTACATATCAGTCATTGTCAAGGTGTCTGAGTCACGAGGTCATCATGATGGTGCTGTAGGTATAAATAACTTTACAACACCCATCAAGTACTGGACCTAAACAAACATGGAGTTCTTAAAATTTTAACATAATCACAGTAAAACGGTTTACTCAACACTTCGCAATAAATATAATTTAAATTGAATTGCTTTAGGTACCTACCTTCATCTTTGAAAATGCTGTGTAAATGTCTAAATATAGTACAATGACCAACAGGAAAATATAAATACTTAATTATAGCCCTAAAAACCAAAGTTATTTGAAACCTCAGAATTCGGTATTGTAACGTAGGAACGTATAAAGATGATGTATTATTCCCGCATCGTTGTTTTTACTCATCATCATCTGCCTAGCCTTTTCCCAACTACGTTGGGGTCGGCTTCCAGTCTAACCGGATGCAGCTGAATACCAGTATTACCATCGTTGTTTTTACTCATCAAATCAATTTTGTTGTTTGCATCATATTATGTCCATCGTCGAAATAAACACGAGACAACAGTTCATTGACGACATCCTCATTTTACGGCACTTTTCTTATGGCAAGACTAACCGTTGTCCGCGGCCTTCGTCCGCTCGAAATTATTATGAAAATAATTATTACTTCCCTTATTTAAATCGGATTTTGTAACAATCTCATGGGTTTGATTTTTTTTTGCACGGAACCCTCATCATCATCTGCCTAGCCTTTTCCCGGCCATGTTGGGGTCGGCTTCCAGTCTAACCGGATGCAGCTGTATACCAGAATTTTACATGGAGCAACTGCCTATCTGACCTCCACAATTTAGTTATTACTGGGTAATACGACAGGTACCCCTTGGTAGACTGGTTGTCAGACTTTTTTGCATGGAACCCTCATCATTTTTCTAAAATAATTATATAGGTATTCAAAACATCAGCTGTTTGCCAGTTAAAGTTCCGTCAAGATCGGTCCAGACGTTTCGGAGATTAGCTGGAACAGACAAAAATTCAATTTTTTTTTTTTTAATTAAATACCTCATATATCTATATCTGTCAATGCAATCAATATATTTTTTTTAATTAGGTACAAACTGACACTTCCATTTTATTTATTTGAATCATTGAATAGATGATTCGATTCATCGTTACTGATGTGTAAAATGTCAGCTAAATCAAAAATAATCATTGTTTGTCAAAAAATACTGCATTCGATTGATAGTAGAGTAGGAAATCATCATCTTTGATAACGAATATTGCATAAGAATTGTAATCATTGGTCTAGAAAGATACCATATCAAACATCTTGTAGGGAATTGCTCTTGAACCTAGTGATAGAGAGGCTTACCTTGCTGGGTGTAAGATGTAACCGTGTAGGTAATTAAAATAACAACCTGAAACTAGTTTTGTAGAAAAGCGGATGGCTGGATCTGGGATAGCCATCTGGCTATCCCAGATCCAGCCATCCGCTTTTCTACAATATAATAATAATAAAATATATATATATATATATTAATATATTATATAATATAATAATATAATTTATAGTAGTAAAAAGGCTGTGTCTGGCATCTGCCAGACACAGCCTTTTTACTACTATAAGCCCGCCGGTAGCAGATAATATCAATCGGCAGACATTTTTATTGAAGAAACCTGAAAATTATGAATTATTACTCAGAAACTCATCTCCCGTCGTTTTTTTTTTTCAAAGCGCTATACTTTTCATTTCAAATCCTGGCCCTGCTTACATTACACATAAATGTATACTTATATATTGTTTTTATTAAGTGTATCCCGTGTCCACTGCACATCCGCACTCGGGCCACGTGAGTATCACAGCATCTTTGTTTTGCTTACATGATTCAATTGAAGTCTACACACGTGCTCTTCATTCGGTCACGAGGCGTCAAAGGCAGATTCTAAAAAATAACTAGACTTAAGATTAGGTATATTGATGCAAAAACGACTAGGTACAGCCATGTCACCAAATACCTAGGTACCTGCTATTCTCATTAATTAGTCAATTCAACGAAGCATGAAATTACTGCGGTTGTGCATTTTTTAGGGCATTGAATGCTTTCGTACTTAATTGCCCTTCCCCTACCGGTGACCAATAACAGACAATACTGATCGTAGAACTCAACCTAATTCAAATAATTAAATATCTCTTCACAAACCAAGAATTGTTATGCAGCTTAAAATTAAGGTACAAAACTTCGTGCGAGACTGGTGTCTGCACTAGGTACACCTGTATAGCAGTTTACCAGATCACCAATCAATCATGCGAAGAATTGTGATTTAAACGATACATTTCAATCACCATTCCACCTTGAGGAAACGTGGTGATTAAATGTTCGTGCCTTCTGTATACGAGAAGAGGCCTTTACCGTGCAGGCAGTGGGACGGTTACTGGGTATATTTTTTTTAGCAGTGTTAGGCAGTCTGAATGTAGACCGACAGGGTCGACGTTTAGACTGCTTAGGTACCGACACAGTCATTTGTGTCACACAAGTATGATATAGGTAGGTAACTACATGCATAGTGAATATCTGACAGAGATGACGTCAAGTTGGCTACGCTCCACGGAGCCTAGCCTTAATTCATTCAGAATTGAATTGTAACGGTGGCTGAAAAAAATTAAAAACAACGTGACCGAGCGCTGAAAAATTCATGAGTGGCTGTTTTAATGAGAAGTGGTATTAATAACAGAAACTGATTTGATACGGTAAATACCTACATTTAGATCTTTATGTATAAGTAGGACGCAGAACTCGGCAGGTTATCTTACGGCTATGCGGAAATAAACATGTAGGTAATATTACTCGTTTATCTAATGCTAGAACAAAGGTTTCCTTGTTAAATGACGAGACAGAAAAAATCATTAAACTTGTTGCCACACCCAAAGGGTACCTCATTGTAAGACGTTAACGTTGAGTGACGATTCTATAATTAAATAGTATTACATTAGGCAAGCTTCCTATTGGCTTAGAAAAAAAACTCGATGCTGTGCCTGTAGATTTGCTTCCTAGGTACCTAATACGGCTAGACCGGATGCGTTCCAGTGAACGAATATAGGTAAAAACACCAAGTGAGACTAAGGTAATTTGGTGTTTTGTGAAATTGTAATTTGGCAAAACCGAGAGCGGAATCACTAACGATCTCTGAAAAAAATCCACATCGTCGATATTGCGAATGCTCGTTTGCTGATAGTTTATAGCGATTCATTGAAATTAAATTATTGTCTTACCTTCTCATGTCAAGTCATTTGATTGGCAAATGTTACTTCGTCAAGGTCTACCAGATTACATTTGGATTAAACTTCTTGAGGATGCGCATATATCTCTCTCATGTCGTCAGTCGTCATACATCTCAGAAAGTTCCTAGCCATGTGTCGGGGCTTTATAAACCCGATTCGATAGCATACAACTGGTTCAAAATTAATTTAATGCCACGCATCATGACATAAAATGAGAGAAGAAAAATCTGTCCAAAGTAGATGGAATGGAATAGCACTTCAGCTTTAGGTAGAGACAAGACTTGAGTTATATAAATATCTATCGTATTTCTCTAATTTGCACCAGTCCAAGGTAAGTATTTTATAAGCAGCAGACGAGACAAATTCCTCTCAGTCATTTTACATTGTCAGTATTCATTCAGAACCCAGAGTCTGATTCTGGACTCGATTGATGGCAATTTAATGGGCTTGCTCCCCATAAATAACATGGGACTTAAACTTAACTGGCCAAAATATGGTACGCCTCTGTCTAACCCACCAGGGATTATATGCGAGGTTTTGTTCAGCCATGAGTTCATGACATCTGCCGGAACGATGCGGAACTTAAAAGAGACTATTTGGTACACTGTGTCACGTATTCACGCACAGACAGACGCGCACTAAAACTTCTGCTTCAGCGTTTCAAGATGGCGCTAACAACATTATCAAATCACGAAACACGTCTAAAATCTGTACGTAGTCCTGAAAAGAGAATTAAAACAGCTTGTGTTTATGTACCTATTTGTTTACTATCTATTTAATTTTGTTATGCTTTGGTTTTAGTTATGATTTGAAAACTAATCTAAATTGGGTAAGTAGGTATCTAGTTATATTTTCATTGATACTATTCTTAGTTATATCACAATATAATATTAAGTTAGAGTTAAATAGATAATATTAGTGTGTTTAATTTTGTTGCATGTTGCAGATTCCCTCTGTAGTTTGTGACAGCAGCTGACGTAGCTAAAAGTGTTAAAACTAGTAAATCTAATAGGTACCTACAATAAGCTATTTGCTAATCATCTACAAAACTTTTCGATGTAACCATTATCCGCACTACTACTTGCGTGCTATATGTAAGTATCTATACTTATCTAATGACCGCTAGATAAATAATTGCGTTCAAACAGTGGGGGTAATCAAAGCTCTGTGATCAAGGCCTAGTTCCTGCCTACTGCTATTGGATAATCTAAATAAACAAGCGAATCTCACGTGTCGCGGTCGTTATCTGTGTTATCTGCTGCGAATGTGTGTTTACTTCAGATTAACTGTCGTTCGGCGTTCGGTTCCCATACGCGGCACATTTGAGCTTACGAGCACGTTGTCCATGCGGCATTATTTTGTGTTCAAGGTTCCCGAATTCATTGATTGATGTTGACGTAAGTGGCGGTGAGCCGGCTCGTGGTGCGCTCGGCACTCGAGGCACCGATCACTCCGGAGCGCCCACGAAGCACTTCGCACAATACTGAGCCCGCACACTTCAGTCGGTCTGCGCTTCGCCCGTTGTTAGTCGTCGGTCGTCGCGGCCACTCCGCCTCCGCTCCTCGATCTACACACGCACTATTGATCGCTTCATTCACAATGTTTTGAAGTTTTCGCCCGAGACCACAAAACAAACCGGCCTTTTTGGTGCTATACTGTAAACGTAAATCCAACATGTTCTTTACGAGACACTAACTATTTTTATTACTAGCATTTTAAATATTAAGTGAACACCTGAAGAACATTTTTTGAACAGTATTATTTTATAAGAGTTTTTGTTGTAAGTGAATAATTATAAATCCAACATGAAGGATAAGACGAAAAGGTAAGTTCAGCATCTACTTTTCAGTTCACAACATTATTTCACAATATCAAGCTTATTTCGTTTCCAAATAAAGAAATAGTTTTGATTTCTAAATGTGGTCTACATTTGAAATGTGTTATGTACTACTAAACAGGCATAGTTTAATTAATGAATTTGTTATTAATGACCAACTTTTTATTGTTATAATATAACCAACTTTGAAAAGAGGATGAAACGGTCGTAACCACGTGCGTTTGCAACACTTTCATAGCTATCACTGATGTCGTTGTTTGGCTCTTTCTTATTTGAAATGAAAATGTAATCAACGCGTTGATTTGATTCATTAATTGAATAGGTTTCTTCGTCCTTACTCGATGAATAAAAAAAAAGTTAATAAATATTTACATATGTATACTTAGCACCTCTACCTAAGCAAAAGTTTCGTCAGCCAACAGCATAATAGCAAATTAAATTATGTAAACGAGTGAGATTCAGACCTTCAAATTGAGTTTAAAATTATATTCTGAGGCCTAGAGAATTGACATCTGACATTCTCCAGCGTGAATGTCGGAAGGAAGGATATATAACTGTTTACATAATTAATGTAATTAATAATTATTAGAGCACACTCACAATGCTATTAGCTTATGCCTGCGGCGTCGCCCGCGTATAGTTCGATAAATGTCTCACAGGATCTTACTACCTACCTACTAAGTAATATAATAACTTATATGTGCTACTCCAGGTTATAAACTATCTCTGTGTGCCAAATTTCATTCAAATCCATTCAGTATTTTTTGCATGAAAGAGTAACAAATATCCATTAAACCTCACAAACTCGCGCATTTATAAAATTATAATAGTAGTAAGATTGCTTGTAGTTGCTTGATGAGGGTGCTTAGGTACCTACTGGCCATTAGTTTATAGTAATGGAAGCTAGTAATAACATGCACGACCGGCACGACACATTTATCTACAATGCTTGTTCGTAACCATAAATACTAGAGCAGCAAAAACGTTAGAAATCGTGGAGGTTGCGCAAAGTTTGCTGAGTCATTCTAGTTTTTTTTACGCCTGTAAACATGCAAAAACTTTCTTTTCGTATAAAAATGTATGATGGTAAGTAATATTTTGTAGTCTGTCTCCGGGCAGTGCTAACATTTCAGGTCTTCAATGAGTATCGGAAACAATAGCTAGTTGACTCTTCGTTGACTTCATAAACCCATCAGTGATCGAAACTTGGCCTTATTGTTGGTCCTTAGTTTTTAATGGTTCGTTTTAATCGAGTTTATTCTAGACTAGTATTTTCCTTACTGAGTACTTAGAACCTTTTTTTCAGAATGAACTATTAGCTGCATTTAGCAAAGCATGCTCTGCACTGATTTCGCTCTGAGTTTCTGTAGCATGTTGTTTCATCTTGGGTAGAGATTCGAAAATATTCCTTGTAAAAATATAAGCACTTTGAAATTGGAGGCCCAAAATACCAATAGAGTTTCAAGGCTCATCGTAATCGGGCAGTCTTATTCAAAGCAGTCACCTTTCTTCAAACAGGTAAAAAATCCCAGTTTAGCTACTACTTGTCGTCGCTTAGAATGATAACCTCGTATGTCCAGAAATCCAAACTTTGCAGGAAACGAAATAAAAGTTTAATTTCGTTAATATTTAAAATAATTTTATGTGCTTTTGGCTCATGTTTTGAATGATAAAAAGGACTTACTTTTGGATTGGTCGATGGTCGGTTTCGCCGTGTTATCACGGCGAAACCGTGAATCCAAAAGTAATTAAATCGAATGAAAACCACGTATTTTATAAAAAATACGTGGTTTTCATTCGATTTTTACAAAAAAAAAAGGACTTTTTTTGACATACGTGGTATTCATTCTACAGCGACGTTGTGTACATAAAATCTCAAATAAAAAAGGAACGTGTAAATATACCAAGGTCTAAACTAGGCAGGTAACTGCGTACCTAAGCTTCTGATGAATTCTTTCTCCGAAAAAAATAAGAAAGCAATCTGTATAGTATTGTATCAGAGAATCAGTCGAGGATAAAAAGTAGCGACGAACTGGTCAGTGGCATCCCACAGAGTTTATTACTAAACCGGTTTATAACGTGTCTTTAAAATACGGGTAAAAGAAACAGGAAGCCTTCGTAAGTACATAAATCTATCTAGATATAATAGACACTATACAGGGTGTAAACAGACTCTTCACGAAGCCGTCAACCAAGCATTATGGACATCAAACTAAGTAGTTTTTTTGGGCTGAAAAATCACGTTTTACAGTAGGACTCAATGTAACGCACTCAAAACATTGTGCTGATAAGTAAGGGGGTCCTGGAGGTGTTTAAAGTAAAAATCTTACATAAAAAACATGTATTTAGAAAAAAACTTGTGCAAAAGTTGGAATTTTGACCCTCAATATCTCCGTAACTAGAAGGTACCAAGGTATGGTCTAGAACAAAAAAATGATCGCAATTACGGGGAGAACAAGTGCCTTTCGGCTTCGTTAAGAGTCTGCTTACACCCTTTAGATAGATATTGGTGCCGATTCCCTTGTTCACAAACTAAACTAAATTTAAGTTGAGTGCATCTTTTTCTTTCTATTTCAATATGAAAAGGACAGAAGATAAATTAATATTAGTTTAGTTCTGTAAAATTAGTCAGCACCTGACGTAATTTGATGTAATTTTAGTAGTCAACTTTTTAATCACGTCTAAACTTGGGTCAGGCGCTGGTTAATTTGACAGGACTAAACTAAAATTTATCTTCTTTCCTTTTCTTAATTAAATAGAAAGAAAGAGATGCACTGAACTTAAATTTGGTTGAGTTTGTAAACAAGGGTATCGGCACCAGTGACTTGATCTTTTAGAATGAAATGGACGCAAGGACGCAACGTTGATCCTATAGGTATTTTAGGCTTAACGTCATGGTCAGCAAATTTTTTGTTGTGGATGTCTTGAAGCTTGAAAGACCTTCTAAGAATTGCTTACAGCACAGGTTAAGCAAAGTAAAAGTGAACATTTTTGAGTCCAAAGGACAAGACTTCCGATTTAAACATAAGAGAGAAAACCAAATTTCCAGATATTTTAAAACATGATCATAGATATTATTCATAGGTACCTAAGTATTCCGAAAATGTCAACCTTGAATATTACAGTGAATCGTTGTAGAGCTCGAATTGTTGGAAAAGTAAAATACAAATCTAAATAAACTAGTTTTTGACTTCATGGCTTTTCAGACTGGGAAATGCTGATTCAGAAATAGAAGTAAACACAAAAAATATACATCGTAAATATTGGCACCGCATTGACCTAAAATCTTATAGCTTGTCTAGTTTCCGTCCTTGTGCTACGTCGAATACCGAAAACATTCAACAAACATGTAACAGGAAAAATAACATCAAATACACATAAAAAGTTAACAACCGTTTGTCAGAAATCTCCATATTAGGACGCATTATGGATTCGATCTTCATAATTAGAGCAAGTTTTTATGGATATTTTTTCTGAATCTCATTAATTCACAAAAGAAAGTAAAAATACGCTCAGTTATTATAGGTACGAGTTGTTATTGATATACCTCACAAATACCTCCATTCCTTTTTATGAACAGACGCTAAAATAAATCAGCTGTTCCCGTCATTTTCTCAGGTGCAATCATGGAGCTTTTGACAAAATATATTATG
The DNA here is from genome assembly GCA_950005105.1 of Lycophotia porphyrea. Lineage (NCBI taxonomy): Eukaryota > Metazoa > Arthropoda > Insecta > Lepidoptera > Noctuidae > Lycophotia > Lycophotia porphyrea. The sequence continues at coordinate 8,237,563 of OX465396.1, forward strand.
GAGTATGGAGCAGCTGATTTCTTTTTCGCGATTGGTTAAGCCTGGAGCTGCTGCTCCTTTAATTAGGATCGAAAGACTGGTGAATTGGGCCGGCGCGAAGGTTTCCTAGCCAAAACATCTATACTTGCCAAAAATGCAACAATGTAGACACATGTGATATGGAGCTGATTGAATAACCAACGTCTGTCGCCTAAAATGGCCCATTGGCATGCCCAAAGGTGTATGCTATCTAGGTTTTAATCTCTAAAAACCATTGATGAGTGGTGACCATGTTACCCATCACCTAGTGAGAAACAGTCGAGAACCTATTTATAATACATACAGTCAAACAAAGCTGTTTTATTTCAAGGTTTCAAAACAAAGACAGTTTTATTCTACATTATCATTAGCATATAAAACCATAAAAACATAAAAATTTTCACATGTTTCTCAATTTGATTTTAATATCAAATATGTTTAGTACCTTATACAGGTTGTAAAAGGACTCTTCACGAAGCCGTCAACCAAGCATTATGTACATACATCAAACTAAGTAACTTTACGCAAAAATGATTGCTGGGAAACCCTTTAGACTGTATCTTGTAAACTTTGACGTTCAAAAAGTGCTGATTATCAGCCTAAATTTAATAAATGACTTTCGATTCTGATTTATATTTATATAACGATATCTTTTTGCCTTGTCATGTTACCAAAAAGGCAAAACTTCTTCTTTCTTTATCGTGGGGTTAGTGCCTAACCTGGTGTCAGAGTCTTGTGTATTGTATGCTGCCCACTGATAGGTGTAAACATTGGGAGTAAACGTGTTGCAATACTCGATAAAATGACGTCATTACAAGTTAATAAAGCAGATTAGCAGACGCAAAACTACACATGTGAACTTTATTATGTAACAAACTGAAAATTTTAGGCTGCTATCGAATATTTACGTTTATTGCAACTTCCGTTTACGTTTATTTGCAATCCGGGCTTATCTAGCCCAACACCGAACACGAGCAAGATAAGGATAAATCACAAATCAGAAACATAGATATACATATTCAAATAGATACAAGAATTTGTGTGTTAGACAACAACTAAAAAACCCGACTACTGAATCACGCTTTAATTAAATTCAGGGTTTACAAGTTAAAGTCGACTCCTCCTATTGTTGAAGACGGTTAAAATGTAGCCTATATTACCCGGGCCATAATAACGAATCGGTTGACACCTTATTAATCAAAATCGGATGAATAGTTTAGGCGCTACGGAGGAACATACGTAAATAGAAACATACATACATATACATACATAGACTGCTAAAATCATAATCCTTCTTTTTGGCTTCGCTGTAGTTGAGTAAAAAGTAAGCCGTGCAAATAAAGAATACAATATCTCATTATCAACACAATAGATCATAGTCACCACTAAACTGTTATTCTGAACGTATCGTATTACGTAACCAGTTACCAGTTCGTTGACCGACAGATTGGTTTAAAGGTATTCAAATGAAACGAGAATTTACCAATGAACAGTTGCAAAACCTAAACACATATGTGAGCAAACAACTCATACAAAACTTAATGAGAAAATTTTATAGCGAGCGCTGTCGTTCACGTTCACGAGTTCATCACGTTTTCCACTTCAGTAGCTATGAAATAAATAACGTACTTGTAGCAAACTGCTCTTCACAACCACTACATACTGTAGATTATTGCTTTTACAACACAAATAGAGAACCAACCAATGACGTATTCGTCAATTCATGACCTTAAACTTGCATGGAGTAAAAATCCAAGGAATCATATCATTTCACTAACAATCAGATACCTGCCAATGATAATAAATAATGTAAGTGCTTCAAATTGGCCGTTATCTTAACACAATGTGAGGCAATGTCATTCAAATCAAGTGGGTATTTTTTTTTTTTTTAGTTAGCCTGAACTGTCCCACTCCTGGGCAAAGTGGGTATTTTACATCTGTAATTTTTAAACACAAGAATTGAGTTTTTCTCCTTCGTTATCGCCATCATCATCTTACTACAACATAGGATTGCCAACCGTACTATAATATATAGTATTGTACTATATTTCGGGTCTGCGTACTATATACTGTTGAAGAAATATATAGTACGAAAAATACTGTATTTTCAATACCGGAACCTAAAAATAAATCCTTAATTAATAAAAAATATGAACGCTCGTTTACGTTAACTTTTGACTGATAAAAAAGATTGTAGTGAGGTGACTAACAACACTATAGGCCAAAAATGGCCACATACTGAAAACAACTTACCCTAAAAAGTTTTTCTCTCCTGCTCTGTATTCACGCCACTTCAGCATTTTCGTTTATGAATTCGAAATAGCAAGAAGAAAGAAATAGAAGTAGTATCTCATTAATAACAACAAAAATAAACGACTTTTAAACAACAAACACAAAAAAGTGGAAAGTAACTTTACTTTCGGAAATTGGTGCCAAAATATAGGATTGTAATAAATAAATAAATGAAATTCATTTATTTCAGGCAGATGCCTATACGAAAGATAAATTTCAAATACATTAATTACAATTTCAATTTAAAATGAATTAAATTAAAATGCATTAAAATTAAATTATTACAATAACTAATTAAAATAAAATAAAATGGTTAGCAGGAATATTGACAGCCGTATACGAAGAAATAATTAGCTTCATATATGGCTCTCAGTATTCCATTGTCGGAATCATGTACACGGCTCATAAAGGAGGGCCTAGCTTTTCGTAGTACAGCATAGAATCATTCATCTACTCTGTTCTCCGCAAACATGCCAGACGCACTACACCTCCACGGTAGCCCAAATATACACCTAAAGGCGTTGTTATATTGCACACGTAAGATATTATAAGCGCGCTGTGTGTGATTGTACCAGAAGTGGCCTGTGTAAAGCGACCGACAGTACGCATTGAACAGAGTGACTTTGACTTAATTGGTACATTTAACAAAACGCCTAGCAAGCATGTTACTTTTCGCTGCCAACATTCTTCTCTGTCTTTCCAAGTCGTCATCGTCTCGCAGTTTATCGGTTACGATATGACTAAGATACTTAAAACTCTTAACAACTTTCAGTTTGGTGTTACATAATGATATATTGGGGGTAGGTAATGGACTGTTATCGTATCTAAATACCATCAATTCCGTTTTCTTAACATTGTATTTGAGACCATGCTTACTCGCGTACACTTCGCAGATGTTCAATAGCTTTTGCAACGCCTTGACGGAGGGGCTGAGCAGAACCATATAGTCGGCGTAACTGAGATTATTTACAGAGACATTATCAATAGAGCAGCCGACACCGGCTCTGCTCAGCTCCTCTATCAAGTCGTTAACATATAAGTTAAATATTGTGGAGGATGTCAAACCTGTGATGTGTAATGCTTAATTGAATACTGGTAGAATGCATAATCGAAGTGATTATGCATTTTTCAGAGGTCGGTTAAAAAATTAGCTTTTGATTTACAATAATATAAAAATTGAATGTATTAAAACTTTATGACACTTTATTTTAGACAAAAAATGCAAGAAGTGCTCCAAAATAAATAAAACCAAATATATCTTCGTCTATTTTTCGCTTTTTCCATAAAACACTATATTTTTTTGAAGTGTATAGTATATTTATTTATAGCTTATTTTGAAAAATACTATATTTCGCCGAAGAAATGTTGGCAACCTTACTTCAACATGTTGAAGTTTCAGAAGCCGGCATTTTAATAGGTAATTCATGTATATTTTGGTCTCGTTGAAGAACTTACAGAAAATAGGATTCGTTAAAATAATATCCACCAAATACACTCGGTTCCAAAAATAACGGGTCAGTCACATAAACCCGAATATTTCGCGAACTACGTATACCATCCTAATGAAACGAAGACTGTTCAATTGAGAATTTAATTATACAGATAAAAAATAAAATAAAACTTAGTTGCACCCACAATATTAATCTCTAAATTAAAAAAAAAAACTAAAGTAGTCATATTTTTCTTAAGATTACATTACATTTTTATGATTGTTTTTTTGCACGCATCTCTGAAGCTCGTCCCAGGCGTGCTCGATGGGGTTTAAGTCCGGAAATGGCAGACCAAGATGCACAACGGCCAGGGAAGACAGACAACTGGTGGCTACAATGCTCCGAAATCGTTTTCAAACTGCTGTTGGTCTAAAAACTCACTTTATTCGCTTTGGAGGTGGCAATTTAAGCGCTCAAACAGTAAGAAGACGTCTTGCTGAAGCAAATTTGAAACCATTGAGGCCCGCAAATGGCCCCAAACTGGAACGGGGACATCGAATTGCAAGACAGAGATACGTGCGCGAGCACCTAAACTGGACACTAGACGATTGGTCTAGGGTAATGTTCACGGACGAGTCTAAATTCATGCTTTATAAGCATGATGGTAGGCAGTTGGAGTACAGAAGACCAGGGGAGTGCTTCCATTAAGCGTGTGTGGAGGAAAAAGTGGCGTACGGTGGAGGCTCCGTACAAGTTTGGGCTGGGATTTCTGCTGAGGCCCGCACCGAGCTGGTACTCATTCAAAATGGAACTCTAAATGCAGATAGGTACGTGGAAGAGATCCTCAATGAACATGTAGGTCCTTTCATGGCCAGGATGGACCGGCATGGCATATTAATGCATGATAATGCGCGTCCCCATACCGCCAGAATTGTACATGACTACCTTGAAGAGGTCGGTATCGAACTCATGCAGTGGCCAGCGCGAAGCTCGGACTTAAACCCCATCGAGCACGCCTGGGACGAGCTTCAGAGATGCGTGAAAGGTCGAAACCCCCCACCAATCACGTTTCCCGAGCTCAAACAAGCACTGGTGGAGGAATGGGAAGGTATTCCTCAGCACCGGCTCCGAAATTTGGTGTACAGCATGCCTAATCGCCTGGAAGCTGTCAGAAGAGCTCGTGGAGGCAATACAAAGTATTAAATGAAGAAAGTGATGAAAAACAGCAAAAAAACAATCACAAAAATGTAATGTAATCTTAAGAAAAATATGACTACTTTAGTTTTTTTTTAATTTAGAGATTAATATTGTGGGTGCAACTAAGTTTCATTTTATTTTTTATCTGTATAATTAAATTCTCAATTGAACAGTCTTCGTTTCATTAGGATGGCATACGTAGTTCGGGAGATATTCGGGTTTATGTGACTGACCCGTTATTTTTGGAACCGAGTGTATATGCACAATGTAGAGTTGGCATGATATACATAATTATGTACGTATATGAATATTTTCAAGCATTCTGTGTATTCCGCAACAATGCTTAAGGATGTTAAAATGTTAGCTCTCGAGTGCGATAAATGTCAGGGACGAATAATATATTATAATATCTAAGTAGAATTACTTATTTTTGAAACAGAGAAACTTGTTGCTTCGAATGTCTCGACAAGCCTCATTGAGTCATCACAGAAGACCTTGTTCTTATCAACACAACGGTGTTTCAAATTGGCGCTAAAACAAAAACTGGTCTTGTCTAGTTCCTTTAGTTTAGGCACACGTACTATTCAGCAGATTTATGTAATGGCTGGAACTGAATGGCCGAAGGCACTTAGGTGGTTATAACTAGATATCATAAACCCGATTTCGACAGCTCACTTGGGTCTACCTTTTATGATCAAATATCCAATACTAAATTTGTTTAATTTAGTCTTTTTATAACTTAATAATTATTTTTTATTTAGCTTTAATTCAATTATTTACATTACTAAATTAATTTTCTATGGTTCTGTTGACTCTCGTTAATCTAACAAAACGCCTATTTGATTAACTTCAAAAGCGAAAATGTCAGTGTATTTGAAAAACAATTAAAGCCATACAAAGTCGACAAAAATGCTATCGGTTTTTTTGCGGAATTAGAGATAACACTAAATTAATGATAGTCCTATTTGGTGACTGAACCACAGTTATCGTAAAATAATTAAAAGCATATTGTATAGTGCCCAATTAAAAAAAAACCAAGCCATACGTAGCGTTTGGCCAAACGTACAATGATGACTAATTAATTGTACAGACCTATCAACTTAAAATTTTATGTAGATTACACCCGACACTTTACACACATTATGCAATATAATATTATGTAGATGTTTGTACTTGTTCCTATAGTAAGTATACATAGAATGAAGTTGCATTTGCAACGTACCGAAAGGGTTAAGGGTTAGTTTGATAACATTATTTTTATTTATACTACGCCAGTCGCAACACTTGACTATGGGAGCAAGACGTCAGGACCAAGGGCCCTGACCTGTGTTAGTGTCAATAAAATGGTATGCACCATATTCGGTTTTGCTATACATTTCAAACGGAAGTTCAGGGTCGTTAGAGTACAGAGGTGAGTAGACACATTCCTTATCTAAACCAAGAAGACATTGGCTTTGCACATAGAACCGAGTTCCTGATTTATGTTCAGTCAAAACTGCGGCTGCATTATTTTATGATATTTTCTTGATTCTCGTTGCCTCAGCAGCTAATACATAAGAGCTTTGATACAAGTTGTAAACAAGCAAGGTTCAATCGTCCGATTTAATTGTTATTGTTAGTAAGAAAGACTTCTTTTGTCCACAGTCATTGATTGGAAGTCTCGACTGTGCCACATAATACGTGTTTGTCATGATACAGTTGTGATTCTTGTGATGTTGGCAAAATAATGTTATTACGAGTCATCGGCTCTGATGTATTCATTTTAACCAATCATAAGTCATAAATAATTTAATCATAATATAAAGAAATGATTGTCTGATCTTGTATCGCTGTCTGTTTTCATAAGCTTCTGAAGTGGGTCGTTTCTTTCTTCGTCCATGACTATTTCGTATACTCAGTTGGTTTTGCTTCACGAAATAATTATGCTGCTTATAATTACCATGAAAAATATGTAATTAAAATCTTGTACAGTACAGTAGTAGTCGGTCGAAACAAACCATAGTTATCAATCAGGTTTGCTTCGTCTACCAAACGATAAAATTTGTTTGGAATGGGTAGGTAGGTAGACCCATTTCAAAGAATAGGTAATTAATTAATTTTGTATTGCACATAATAATCAATAATGCTACCTATTCATAATATTTTGTCACGGTTAATTGCTTTTAAATTTTGAAAAATAATCTTAGGTTTAAAGCGTTTATCTTTTTTTTTAATAATGGCATTATTTACTCATCCATTTCTTTATTTACTTTTATTTCTTAAAACAGACGCACATGTCCCAAAAATAAAAATTGATCTTATGATATTACTGTTACATAATTATGTCTATATTTTTATGAAAACCCCGACCTTACGTGACTCTAGCTTGAATGAGGTTGAACTTCAATGACCTTTTCTTCACGCTTGGCACTGACATTACGCCATTTGCAAATAAAAATAAAGCATCAACTGTTTTCGTCGTAGTTTGTAAATAATAGCACGAAATAGTTTTTCTGTTGGCTGCTCGATCCAAAAGGAAAGAACATTATCCATTTATATTGAATCACGTCTAGGTATTTCAGTCTCGAATTTTTCAGTTTTTTTTTTTTTTCAGTTTCAGTATAGAATTGTAGAATTTCATAGGTCTCCTTTCTCTCATTTAGACGCATCTCAAACAAATATGTAGATACGTTGAATACGTTCCTAGCGTTAAGAGGAAATGTGGGTGGTCTTTTTTCCATATAAACGCTCTCGCCTGTTTTCTTTCTGGTTTATGACGTTAGAGCTAGGATTTTTTACAGTTAAATAAATATCAACCTCTTCTATGTCCCTATGTTTTCCTTTTTAAAGATACATAATCTGTATAAGCACTAGAACCTTTATAAAATGATCAAAATTACCTATTTAGATGTGTGATGCTTTCTGGCGGAACCACCTTGGCTTTAACAAGTATAATGTTACATAAAAAAATCTATGGTATGTCTATAAAATTCTAGTCCTATTAAAAAAAAGTCTATATCTCTAGTTTCGATGTAAACATTAATTTAAAGTGGTTGCGCTGCAGAGTGTCCTTCCCAGCGCAACCACCATCATATATCTATAACTGTACATAGTATAAGCAAATATCTAGTCAAATAATTCTATAACAATTCTATATTGAACTAGTACCTTCAAATCCTCAATCTAATTTAAATATACGGCTTCGTAAAGAGTCTGTTTACACCCTGTATACAGTATAACATCTACTATACAATAGTAAAAAGTCCGACGGCGACAGTTGCATAAATCTACTGCCTATGATTAATTAATATTCATGCGGTCAATCCAACCTGTAGGGAGGAAACTACATTATGGAATTCCCTTGGGGGAATTATAATTAGTTCGGCAGGAAAGTCTGATCAGTTTCGTCTGTTGATATAGTCAATATAGGTAAACGAGGAAAAATCATGAGTATTATATTCTATATCTGGCTTATCCTCATTTTCTTTGTCCCAGTGATGGAGCCCACGAGGCTATGCTTGGCGACGGCCAGGTGCCGCAAATCGTCAGCAAGGAGACGAAGAAAGCTGATGAGTACGAGGCTCTGCAAAGTTTCCTCAGAAGCATCAGTTCCACAGCCACACTACCACCTTACGTGAAGGGAGAAACATACTCCTCGGCGAAAGGAGTTTTTAACCAGGTAAATAAAATAAAAATAAAACAATTGACTGCCATAAATAGTTATACAGTATGTCATTAATTCCCAGAATTTGATCCTTATTAGCGACACAATGGAATGGTGTAATAACTAATAATACAGCGTGTGTTTTTTTTCCAAAATTAATCCACGGCCACTTGAACAAATCACCCTGTATTCGCTTTCCATTTATCTGTTCAAAAGCTCGAATCTCAACACTGTAAAGATTTAATTGTAGTTTCAATATACAGAATTCTATCGTCTGTGCTATCGTAGAAGGTTTACGTGTATAATTAAAACATGATATTGTGTGGTCTAATGGAGCTGTTCCTTAAAAGGTTAATACCAAGGAAGTCATAAAGATAGTTCCGGGCTAAGACGGGGCGGGTCCTTACACCTCGACGGAAACTATTACTTACTGTTTTATATCTAAGTACCGCAGTAGACATATTGTAATATAAGCACAAAGTGACAAACCTTGACATTGAAACCTTTCTTTAACCGGCCTATGCTGTAAATTTTCCCATTACACCCAAGACCAAGCAAGACTTACCTATCTTAAGCGTGGGTGCTCTAATTTCATTATTCATCACGGCTGGATGAAAAAGGTTTAGATCAGATGCTGAAGTTGCGCTACTTATTAGCGTCCGAAAACCTTGTTAGGATTTAGTATACATATGTCTCATTAAACTCGTTCCTTGTCCATCTTGACTTGTTGACGCTCTATCCATATTAGGTCATAGGTTCCAATGTGGTTATGATTTCCATAGGATCGGCTGAAGGTATCATGGCTACTGGCTATAACCTAACACCGTCTCATAGCTGCATCGTGGGTATAGAAGTTGACCTTAATGATATAAATTATGCAAGCGAGTAGCGCCGAGCGAACCGCTCAGGGGATCAGGGGTATACCCGATACCGCGCTGGAGGAAAATCTTTCAGAAGCTATATTTAAATTTTAGATAAAATTCTAAATATTTAGAAGAGGTTAAGTTATTTGTTATTGACGCTTGTCATGTTTTTTAAATAGGAATGAAATTTACCCCATTCTCTTCTCTAAATTAAGTAGATACCTAATTAAACTGTTGTTTTACTTGAGAAAATTCTAGCTTACATAGGTAACATCATGGTTCAAAGTAATCATTATCATTGATAATTATCTTGATAATAACGAACTTCATGTGTTACACGCCTATTACGACCGCGTTTTGGCGCTTCTGTGGGTATTGAGTATCTAAACGATTAGGTACAACTTTAAAAAAACGGTCCCAAACATTGTTATTATTCAAAATACAGAATTTTTAGTATGTACATACATTCATGTTTAGTTTTCTCTGTTATTATTTCATTATTTACGACTAGAGTGATACTTACGAAAATGCCGAAAAATCAAGACCCTGTTTGGACTGAATTCAAGTGCGTTAAAACAAAAAACTATAAAAATAAAAGAGATAACGTTATGAATCAGCACGGATAGTAAAATATCATAACAATCAAAAAAATCTAATCACTAGTCAAATACACTTATATAATACTTGCTACTGTTGTTAACTTGTTAGTGCTGACCTTTGCAACTAAAATATCATCATCGTTTTATTTATTACTTTTTTATGATATCGTTTTTTAAATGCTTAGTTGTTATTTACCTAAGATAAACACATGCCTGACATGTTAGGATAGCTTACTTTCCCATTATCGTGTAACATCATCGCGAAAAACCCCAAATCTCCGATTTTGCCATGATTCTGCACATTGCATATTATTTTCAGTAAACGTAAGTTTAATTCTAAACTACTAATAGGTTCTATGAATTTGAAAGCTATAATCTGTTTGTTTGTCACCCATAACGACTGAACGGATTTCATCGAAATTTAGCACACAGGTATAACATGGCCTACTATGTTTGGATAGGATCTTTATATTCAGACAGGATGTAGGATCATTTCTGAACTCAACGCGAGCAAATCCGCGGACAAAAGTCAGTACCTACTGCATAGAAAAAAAATCCTACCTGCGCTAGATGCCGTGTAGTGTCCAAAGTCACAGCTAACAACGCGACGTTGCCTCACATCGCTATGCAAATCCTTACTATTTTAAATCAGCGGACGATATTGACCTCAAAGTTTCTTCATTAGCATAATGTAAAGCACGGACTAGGTATCTGTAATCCGAAATTGCAACACGTACGTAAAATAGAATAGACAACGAAAAACAACATGTTATAGTTATTATACGCCACCATTTGGTTTTTCAATAACTTTGCCACGCAAGACAACCACTAGAATTTTGACATCCTACTCCCAACTAAGAAAAGGGGGGGGGGGGAATAGGGTGTCAAAATTGTGGTGTTTCTAATGAATGTGAAAGAGGACCTGGGTTAGGAACTCAGAAAATGGGCTAATTTCCGATCTCCACGCGAGCGAAGCCGCGAGTCAAAGATAGTGTGAGATGACTTTTATTCTGGCATGTCTAGAGTGAAACCACGAGCGATTGCTATTGTGTTAAAAAGAAAGACAATATTATTTTTACACATACCTAACTGAAAAACACTGAGATGAACGTGCCTACTACCTGTTATTGGACAACTGTTGACAGGGAGGTTCTGTTGGTAAACACTTGCGTAATTGTTTTGTGAAATGATTTTAAACAACAATGTATATCGGCGTTAGTTCTGATCTTGGCCACTCGCCAAAAGAGCTTTGTACAGCTACAAGTGCGAAGTGACGTAATTAGTCCAATGCTAAAATTTCACTACCTATATACATTTTGGCAAAGAGCTATTTCTCTTTAACTGGCTAAAAATAAGTTTTCTTGTACTTTTTAAAAACTTACCTATTCCTCACTCCTCACGAGGCTCTAACGATGAGAGGTTACTGTTTGTCTTACAGCAAAAAGGTTCACGTGTTTAGTTTTTGTTATTCTTATTTGTTGCTATTATATCCTTGTTTAAAAAAGACGAGCTGATTAGGTTGGTGTTGAATTCTGACAAACATGTTTTTAAGTGTTAGGTACTTTGATTCCTTTGTGTGTATACCTCATTTTTTTAATAGTTTTTTACAATTTACTTTAGTCGGAATAAAAGGAACAAGCAGGACGAAGGAAATCTATTGGATACCAAGGAGGCACGTTGTCTTCTTTTCTCTCACGTTCTCCGAACTGAGATAAAATTAGTAGGTTACATCAAAGTAGACTTTTTTGGAGCAAAGTTTGCAAGTGTTTTTGGGTAATAAAATAACGGATAACTTAACGTAAATTTTAACCTTATAGTCTGTTAAGTAACATTGGCAAAAAAAAAACAGTTGACATAATATTATTATTATGATAAATCGGTATGATAGGCGTTATGGACGTTATGATCCAAGAAGTAACATGAAATAAAGTAATAGAAACTGACTTTATGTTAACATGTGGCTCCTTACCCTCTATCTCTAATGATAATGCAAGAGAATAAGTAGACAGAAACAAAGTTTTTTTATTATATTGACTAACTTCCATTTTATTCATACCTTACATTATCTACAGACGACATACAATAAAATAAAATAAAATAAAATAAATATGACTAAATGTATCGGTTAAAACAATGAATTACTTAAGACATTATGAGGAAAACCGCATGTTTGCTGTAGGTAATATCATACCGCGACCATGGTCCTGCTGTAATGTGGATAAACCGCCACCATACTATGCGGTTAACTTTCAACGAACACATCTGTCGAACTACAGCTTTTTTAGCTCAATTAACCTCCCCAAATTCTAAGCCTTGTCGTAAACGACAAGGATTATTACCGGTAAAGAGTTTAAAACACGCCTGTTAACACTATGCATACATATCTGATAAAGTTGATTAGTGTTAAACCTTGAAGTTTTACACAATTGCGCTAAGTTCGTACATCATGTATGTAAGTATATGTATATTAAACCTACTTTTCAGGGTAAAAACCTATAATCGGATGTCGACATGTTAGAAGTGGGACAACTTGACAGGTCACCTATATTCCCCGAAGCATTAGTAAATTAGAGAACCTTCTTCAAGTTTGCTATCGACGCCATAATTATCAACTTGACAAGGATGAGCCAATGTTGGCAAACCCCATTTATTCCAATTAAATAAATTGCTTGTTATAGGAACTGACAAGAGCTGATTATGGCAGGCAGTCCTACGTAGTATGGGTACATAGTAAGTAGAATGGAGCTTAATTGCTTACCATTGTAGAGGTAATTGTAGAGCAGAATGGACATTATGGGTCATTATCATTACTGGCAGCTGCTTTAGAATGGTCGCGTTTGAACCGCTTAGTTAATCTTTAGTAAAGGACTACTAAGCTGCGAGACTGAAAATATTTCATATGTTCACTACCGTATGCCCGCGGCTTCGCCCGCGTGAAGTTTGATATTAATTGTCCCACGGCATCTGAGTGCCAAGTTTCATCTAAATCCGGTAATCAGTTTTTGCGTGAAAGAGTAACAAACATCCATACATCCTCACAAACTTTCGCATTTATAATATTAGTAGGATAAATCAACTATAGCTACAGACTACTCAGAAATTGTGCCTAAGTACCTTAGTGAGGGATTTTTGTTACTAAAAACAAAAACGTATATTCTGCTCAGTAATTATTACTTACTAATTATATTCTCAGTTAATCAGTCACGTATTAGTCAGTCGCCTGAACTAGACCCAGTAACCTACATACAATCAGATATACTCTTGCTATGTTATCTCTCACTTCCAGGCACGGACGTTTATACAAACTGTTCTTAATAAATTAGATAAGGAACCCCGACGCGACCTCTTAAATCCGACAAGACTCACCTTAAATTAAGTTTTATATAAACAAGTCATAAAAGTGTAAAAACAAGAATTTACAATAGCAATTGAAGTGTTTTATTGTTTACATTGGATTTATTAATGTGCAAGCGTTTTGAAATGAGGTGTGTTAACAAAATATTTTAACAAAATATGAGTAAGTACCTAGTTGAGTTATGATTATGAAAATGAATCATTTGAATATTTGGTAACACATCTGTTTGATGTTAAAACTGGAATTCCCTACAGCAACGTAACTAGATATCGTACTGTGTACGACTGAAAGTTTTTATTTTCACAGATGTTAGTTCAATAAGTAATTTATCCTTGGATTACGAGTCGAGCTACACGATCACTGACTAATGCTTGCTCTGACTATACAGGTCGACTCAAATCTGTGTGGTTATTTCTTCAAAAGACCATCTCAGACATTAATCTGCATGGTCCTCATATGATTTACCAATGTCTGGACTTTAAAAGAGACTGAGACCTCTGAGTTTGTTTCGGCTATTTCTTCTCAGAGTAGTTAGGTACGAAACACCGGCCCCATCTAGTTTTAAAAAAACATGACGTGTAAAAGTGTTTGAAAAACCTTTTGCAAAATACCTAAACATCATTTTTATCATTTATTCCAACCAACTAACTGTCGAATAATGGAAAACCAACCTGATAACGAAGTAGAAGAACTGAAGGTAATGAATTTAAAATATAATAAATTACGATAGATTTACGTAATAGCTGGGAATATATTTTTATTTTTAATCTATTGAAAATTACATTCCAGATCGTGGCGGAATCAATAACAAAATTAAATGCAAGTCATGTGTGTTCCGCGGAAGATTACGCATTCTTCACGCGCGCGTGCTTGATTTGATTTGATCTGAATTTTGAATATTTACAGCGGAACATAACGTGTTAATCTCACTTTATTATAAATTGATGAATCAATCAGAATTAAAACATTGTGAAATAGATATAGCTCAGATTTAAATTTCCCTAAATGTGATATTGATACTGGACCACACACTATTTATGAGTCATCCTGTGTAACTTTTTATCAGAGAATAATGTAACTGGGTTATCATTTTACAAAACGATTAAATTGTTACTACTTACTGTTAGTAGTAGGATGTTGTTTTGACTAAGAATAATGCTTAGTAGAATATATTGTAAGTTAAGCTTAATCCGAACAATACTGAAATAACGTGTCAGGTAGCGGCCGATAAAACCTGCAATATCCGGCCGCTTACATAATGCTATGTAGATTACGAATGCTTTCTTTTAAGCAGGTGTTTACACACTACTACTACACCCACACCTCGCTTTATATGTCGTAGACTGGTCTCAGTCTCAAGTCTAGATACTTTTATACTTTTCTATACAAGGTGTAAACAGACCCTTCACGAAACCGTCAACCAAGCATTAAGTACATCAAACTAAGTAACTTTACGCAAAAATTAGTGCTGGGAAACGACTTTTTTTTTGGGCTGAAAAATCACGTTTCACAATAGGACTCAATGTAAAGCACTCAAATATTGTGCTGATGGATGGATTGAATAGTAAGGGGGTCCTGGACACACCTCCTGGAGGTGTTTGAAGTAAAAATCTTACATTAAAAACATGTATTAAAAAAAAAAAAACTTGTGAAAAAGTTGGAACTTTGACCCCCATAACTAGAAGGTTCCTAGGTATGAGAAGAGTCTAGAACAAAAAAATGATCGCAATGACGACGGGTAGAACAAGTGCCTTTCGGTTCGGCTTCGTTAAGAGTCTGTTTACACCCGTTATATTTCTATAAGTTGTAATGATAAATAATGTTGTGGCAGCGAATTGCCGTATCTGGCATACCACTGTTAAACCCACGATTTTTGTGTGTATTGAATAATAAAAAATAAAAAAGTATGAACCGAACACAAATCTAGACATCATACTGCAAATGAAAATAGGAATGCTTAAAATATTAAGTGTCAAAAAACCTAGCGTCGCGCGTCGTCTCAAAAAATGTACTCGATTTATAGGATGATAGGCCATTCATACCACCAGGTACCTACATAGGACATATGCCTATGTATTATCAGCATAAAATCTGAAAGGTATTTCTCAGACAAAAACCCATTAATTCTGAAAGGAAGCGAAAGTGTTTTCCAGAATTACAGTGGAATAGTGTGGCGGACTGCCCAAATCCGATAAATAAACCCTCTTGTCCTTGGTTATTTAAAAATACTTATCCAACATTTTTGTTTCAGTGCCTAATAACATGTGCCGTCCTTATCCTGGCGGCGGGGGCGGGCCACCCCATCGGTTTCTCCGCCGTCGCACTGCCACAGCTCAGGATCGAGAACAGCACCATGAGGATAGATGATGAAATGGGATCCTGGATTGGTGAGTTCTATGCACGTTTCTTTTTAATTTTTCAGAATTACATTTCATAGACAAAAACGAGATCATGATAGTGATCTTTTTTTGGTCTATAAATTTGAAAAAAAGACAATAGTTACTATAGGAAAACTCAATACCTACTAACTCTTCAAGATTTTTCGAACAAAATATATAATATATGTATATTTTTGGTGAAAGAATGCAAGGAGTAGGATAGAAACATTTTCCACTTTTTAACCGTCTTCCAAAAGGAGCAGGTTATCATTACATAATAACGTTTCCTTTTTTGTGCTGTTACTCATTTTATTGTTGAAAAAGAAAGCTCTACTTCGGCATTAATCTATACATATAATACAAATGTAACGGATCGCTGTCTGTACATGAAAGATATATACGAAAAAATATTATAGGGACCTTTATCAACGCAAATAGTACCCAAAACAATGAATATTAGAATTTTTGTCTGTTTGTCTGTGCGTTTGTGCACGCTAATCTCAGAAACGGTTTATCCGATTCAGATGTGGTTTTCACTACTATATTGTATATAGCTACACTTAACATTTAGTGTTTGTTTCACGTCAATCGGTTCATAAATAAAAAAGTTATGCCAATTTAAAGAATCACGTCGAACATTTGTTAAATTACCTATTCTTTCTCTGTTCAGTAGCATTGACTGAAACTTTACTAAACTTTATAATAATGGTCTATATTAAATTATATGATATATGTTATAATAATAGTAATTTAAAAATAATCAGTTTCGGAAATTTTTAATAACCAATGTAAGTTGAACTCAGATCTATATAATCAATCATATGAAATAGGGTTCAGCTTAAGCTGGATGTTTGTAGGTTGTACACGCCTGCGCCTGGGTGTATAAAGCTCGCCGAGAGCCGCGCCAATGCCTCACAGTAAGCCTATCCCTTGGGAGAATCAAGCCAAATATAGGAGTCATACTCGACCAACATCTGACCTTCAGTCCCCACATCACTGCAGCTCGCGACCGAGCTTTCTTCGCTATGGACAGACTCCATTTCTTGCTTACGGTAAAGGGCAAACTGTCCCTCAGGCGCAAGTTGCGCCTCTATACCGCGGTGATCCGTCCTATCATGACGTACGCTTACGTCGCGTCGTGTGCGCACATACCAAGCCTAAATACCTCTATAAGATGCAAGTTCTCCTCAACCGATTCTTACGCAAAGTCGTGGGAGCCCTCTTCTATGTCCGCAATTATCGTCTGCATCGGCCACCCGATACGAGCCCTCGCGTATTAGTCAGATTCGCCGTCCCAGGCATACTTTAGTCGATCCCGATGACACTATCACCCCCCTCCAGGAGTGCAGTAGGGAAACTAGCACGCTCAAGAAGCGCAAACAACCGTCTTTCCGCCCTCGCCTTCGGGGCCCATTGCGATATCCCGGTCCAAACCCTCCACGTCCCTTGCTCGAGCCAGCCCGCGCGGCCCGTAGTTTTAAATCAGCCCCTAAATAATCATAATCAGATCCAGCCTGTCCCCTTGCTGCCCTCCCCCAGCGACGCCCTAAGCCGAGGCCCGTACACAACACGGGGTGCCCTTAACGTGTAGTCGCTTATAAGTATAGTCGTTTGTAAGTTTCTATGCCCTGGCTGGAGGCCTTACACTCAAGGCACCCAGAGGATAGTCCGGTTAAGCAGACGACAACCTCTCTAGGCTGAACTGCGAGATGTCATTCAAAAAAAAAAACACCGCACGTATTCCGTAGGCGCATGGCGTAACTGTTGCAATCGATAACACTGACTGCTTGCATATTTCATTTATTTTTATTTAAGGGTTTATAGGGTTTGTTAAAATCTTATCTTATCTTATTTTATATAAATAAAAAGAGAAGTCCTGTCTGACTGACTGACTGACTCATCAACGCCCAGCCCAAACCTTTGGACCTAGAAAGCTGAAATTTTGCGCAGAGGTTTCCCTTATAACGTAAACATGGAAAAAGGAAGCATTTTTCAAAATTCAACCCCTAAGTGAAATGGGGTGTTGAACTGTGAAACTTTTAATTCTCCGGGTCGATTGACTTAAAAAATTGTGTATGTACTCTTCAGTTAAAATTACGAGATACGTGTATCACAGTTTTTCTAAAATCATCCCCCAATATAAAATTCAAAGTCCTGGTTGACTAACTGATATATCACGCGCAGCCTAAACTACCGGTGCTAAAGACGTGAAATTTGGAGGGTGTATTCTTTGTAAAGAGAAGATATCCGCTAAGAAAGATTTTTTTTAAATTCCACCCTTTAGAGGGTAAAATGGGGTGTTAATTTTGTGCAAAACTTTTTAGTCTCGGGGTTGATTTACTTGAAAATTAGTGTACAAAGTCTTCTGTAAAAGTTATGAAAAACATGTATGACAGTTTTTCCAAAATCATCCCCTGACTGATTATATCAACGCACAGCCCAAACCGTTGGTCCTAAAGACAAGTAAGGGTGTATTTTTTGTGAAGAGTAGGTATCCACTAAGAAAGAGTTTTTCTAAAATCGACCCCTAAGAGAGTAAAATGGGGGCGTTGAATTTTCTGTGAAACGTAGTATCTCGTACGTAGTTCTCTTGGTAGTTTGACTCAAAAATTGGTGTACACACTGTTCAATTAAAATTATGAGACACGTGTCACAATTTTGGCGCGCATGTTGGGTAGGGCGTGTGGGGCGTGATTTTTTTAAATTACCGATGAAAAATAAATAAATTGAAATATCTATGCTGCAAATGATATACTGAACACGTGGTAACCATTTTCGCGTCGGTGTCCTTTCCACTCCGTTATCTTACATAAACTATTATAAATGCGAAGTTTTGATGCATGTATGTTTGTTAACGCCAGAAAGTCTCAAAAGATCGGGATAGAATTTGGCACAGAGATAGATTATAGTATGGTATAGCACATAGATTACTTATTATTACAGAAGTAAGATCCTGTGGGCAATTCCCGAACTCCACGCGGGCGAAGCCGCGGGCATAAGCTAGTCCACCATAAACTTTAAAACGTACCTAGCATTAATTTGAGTAACTACATTTATTATTATTCTGTAAATCTGTAGTTGTATAATTCAATGTACCTACTTAAATCAATGTAAGTAGGTCAGTAAAAGTGTAATAATAAACGGACTTGCTAACGGCTCCCACAGAGTTCCTACACTTGCATCCTATTAATCTGGAATTTTGCAGATTCACGTGTGGTAATACCATACTTTTTTTTCTCATTGTTTGACCAATCCAAATCTGAACATTTTGCAAATCACTCTTGCGCAATGTTATGCAATAGCGACTACTTAACTCGTATGCTGTCGCAAAAGGAACACAATCAGTCGTGCAAGACCATTGAAGAATTATAAAGTATGGTAATGTATAATGATACCCATCAGGTGTGTATTTTAATGTAATTGGGTGAAAACAGTTGCAAAAAACATCATACAACATTGTCAATGCTAGCAAACCGGAATAAAGTAGAGAAGAAATCTTAAATCTCATAAAAGGTAAATTTGGTTATTTAAAGACAGGACAATCAACATCTGATAAGTGACCAAAGTCAATCATACATGAAAAAACAGGGAAATGAACTAGCATATTAAAAATAAGCATATAGCATAATAAGTACTTGAGGTATTTCGCATTATTATGTCAATTCATGACAAGCTGATTTTCATACACTTAATGGAAATCAACGTAGAGTGTGGATAGAACTTAAGCAGTTTATTTTCCACGTATTATCGAGAGAATATAAGACTATTTTATTATAGTGTTATTACTTATTACCACGAATGAGCCAAAATGTAGTAAATAAGTGTGAAGTACAGTCAACAAGGAAAGATGTTTAACACCATCTTATTAACATAACATCGAAATTAGCACAGTCATGATCACTCGATACAGATATTTATGCTTGTCAGCACTTCATACAATAGTTCAATTATAGTACAATATGTCAAGAATATGCGTTTAGTTCGACTTTTCGTTGTTAACTTTAGCTAAAAAAATCATAAAAAATATCATTATTTAATGAACGTACATGTACATACCTTAAACATTGTAATCTTTGACCGAACTCTCCACATTCTGGAACATGTTTACTAAAAATAAAAAAGTTTTACAACATAAAGCTTAATTTATTCGGTCATGATTATACTTGTTATGAAAAGTTATTTTCAGAGCGAAACATACCTAGGTACAAATTGTTTGCAAAATAGCATTACCTAATTACTTCACGAAATTTTATTAGGTACACACAAAATTTAGACAAGACAATAATCTGTTTGAATACAAAGGCGCCTGGAGATGATTAGAACAGCGGATTTCACAAATTCACAATCGTTGTTACTTCCTGTTTCGGAGCAATCATGTTGTCATACCGTATACCGAAGGTGGAAAGTGACAAGAATAATATGTTCAGTCCTTGCTCAGTGAATTTACGAGTTACAGCAACAATCCATTAGTAACCTTGAAGTCACGATCATAAAGATCATTTTCGTACCAATTACTCAAAAAAGTGACATTCTATGCCAAAAGACAAAAAGCGAACATAACAATAGTCATTTTTAATCTGTTAAAAACAGGGAATGAAAATTGTACTGAATTTCATTCATCCTCTAGAGGGAGAATGTGATTTAAATTTGGAATACTTACCGAAATTTATACTGAACTACATCTGTGTTTACACCATTGAGTTTGTATAAAAAGCATTATACATCTTTTTAAAAAGGAATACGCATTTATTATGCAGATATGATTATTAAATAAAATTACGACGAGGCCGTATGAGCTTGATGCCTTTGCTTTTCTAACAAAAAAATATTAGTCTAGGAATTTGCCGCGTTTTTGTTTTCTTCAAATCCATAAACGTTAAGTTTATTTTAATTTATTTTTATAAATAACTTAATGTTCTAAAAATACGTTACGATGTTAAATCAAAGCGACAGTGACAATGAATTGTCGGATTGCATCAGTGCAAATGCTGCCGCAATTATAAATAATTTGCTTCCAACAAAATCCAAGGAAAATTATTTAAACACCAATGAAGAATTTTCAACGTGGAGAAGTGCGAAAGGCCTATCAATTTCAGAATCAGTTCTTCTTGTCTATTTTGATTATTTATCCAAGACAAAGAATCCGACTACACTTTGGTGCATATACTCAAAACTGAAAGCTACAATAAGCATCAAACACAGCATTGAAATAAATAGATTCACGAAATTACTGGCTTTTTTAAAAAGAAAATCAGAAGGGCATTGCGCAAAGAAGTCTAAAATTTTTCCTGACGAAATTTTTCTGGCCACAAAAGTAAGTATACATGATTTAACTATGAATATTTCGTATCTTAGTAATGAAGAAGTTTCGTATCAGAGTCAATAAAAGTCAACCAAGCCAAGTCAACTGAAACCCTCATAAAATGTTAGAAGAGATTCGAGTCAGAATTTTCACGAAAACTAAGAAATGTACAAAAAGTACATTCAGTTTCATGATTCATTTCATTGTACTCATCTCAGTTTACTGCTGGTCATTGCGTAATACATACTTATTAACTACCGTAAACTAATACGGAAAAAAAGAAACGAGAGCCACATGTCATAATCAGAACTAAGTTTTGTCTATCTTTCTTAGCTTTATAATTATATTTGGTTATAATATGTATGTATATTTGTATTTATACTTATATGTTTTAGATATGATTTAAATATATTCTAGTCTTTTTTTCTGTTATTGCACCTACGTACCTACAGTAAATTGTCTTTGCATCACCCCAAGGTAGACTGGTAGAAAATGCCCAAGGCAGTCCGCCTTCGTACAGTTTTTTTTATACTTGTACATAAAGTTTTAATAAATAATCCAAATTAAAGTAGAAGTAATAAACCCGTTTGCTTAGACGTTTGCAAATTCAATAAAGTAGTCGTATTACTAATATTACTAATTCCGTCAATATCTCTATATTGACGGAATTAGTAATATTAGTATTACGACTACTTTATTGAATTTGCAAACGTTTCACAACCAAATAAACGTATAAGTCAATACATTCTTACTACCCAACAATTCTGAGATAATCTTCTTTATTCTTATGCGCAAAATAAAGTACACTCGCGAGCAAAAGTATGGAATCACTTACTTGGACTTGATTCCGCGCGATCTTGAGTACTTAATAACTAGTAAAGAATAATAAAAATTATACCATTTTAAAGGTTTAACTGTTAACTTTAAATGAATACCAAAATCATCCACATCACGCCATTATTTAAGAAGCTATCCCGGAATACGTGAAGAAGTAAAGAAAAAGATATGTTTCAATTGTTTGATACGCCGCGAGTTGCACCCTATTGACCCCCTATAAAAGCACGTGTTATCGGATTTTTTTTATCAGTCGGCTTTCACACGTTGACCGGTACACATCTCCGCTACTTCTGACCCTTGAACTTGGAAGACAATGGATACTACACCTACAGAAGCAGCACAAATCGTCGCCCTATTGCAAGAAGGGCTCAGCCAGCGGGCTGTCGCACGTCAGCTCCACATAAGCCAGTCCTGTGTTTCGAAAGTTTATAAACGCTTTCGGGAGACTGGTGGCTTTATCCCGAGACCAAGATCTGGACGGCGCCGGTGCACATCGGAGAGGGACGACCGTTTTATCGTGTCAACCTCTCTCCGAAATCGACATATGACTGGTATCGACGTCCAACAGGAGCTCCGAAATGTTCGTGGGGTAGCGCCAGCGAGTGGACAGTTCGTCGAAGACTTAAGCAAACTAATTTGACTCCAAAAAGGCCTGCCACAGGCCCGAAACTGACGGCAGGTCACCGACATTCACGCCTTCAATTTGCTCGTTTCCATCTTGATTGGGAGGTTGAGCAATGGAGGCGAGTTCTGTTCTCCGACGAGTGCAGAATGTGTTTGCACGGCAGCGATCGAAGGGTTCGGGTCTACAGGCGGCCTGGGGAGCGATTTGCGCAGTGCTGTTTCGCTGAGACAGTGGCTTATGGGGGCGGTTCTTCTATGACGTGGGCCGGCATTTCCTTCGACAGTAAAACGGAGCTTGTTTTCGTGCCTGGCGGGGGAGGAGGAGGCGGTCTAACTTCAGACCGCTACATTTCCGATATTCTGCTGGAACATGTCGTTCCTTATGCGGGATATATCGGTGATGACTTCCTCCTTATGCACGATAACGCTCGTTGTCACACTTCCCGTGCCACAACTGAATACCTCGGAGAAGTCGGTATCGCCACATTGGATTGGCCACCGCTCAGCCCGGACTTGAATCCCATTGAGCACGTGTGGGCTGAACTGAAGAGGAGGGATCGTTCCAGAAATCCTGCTCCTTCAAGTGTAAATGAGCTGAAATTGGCTTTGATAGAAGAGTGGGAAGGTATCCCGCAAGAATCGGTTCAGAAGCTGATTAGGTCAATGAAGAACCGTCTTCGAGCAGTAATTAGGGCGAGGGGAGGGAACACAATATTGAAAATTAATTTTAAGGCCAATTAAATTTTTATCACTTAATTTTTGTTGTTTTCTTCATTTATTATTTTTCCATTATCCTTATGTTTTCCTAACTTCTTCGCTCTAACCGGGATAGCTCTTTAAATCCTGGCGTGCTTTAAATGAATTTGGTATCAATTTAAAGTTAACAATTTAACCTTTAAAATGGTACCATTTTTGTTATTCTTAACTAGTTATTACTACTCAAGATCGCGCGGAATCAATTCCAAATAAGTGATTCCATACTTTTGCTCGCGAGTGTAGTTGCTACTTATGTAGTTGAAAAAAAAACTACGGTCTTTCAGCATTAAGAATTAAGTAAGTCATTTATTTTCTACAGATATTAAAATTTAAGAAGGCAAGTCAGGTTAAATAGGCTGTTTTGGCTGTATATATTTCAATTACTAAGTTAAATTTAAATACAAGGTTACCTTAGGCAAATCCAAAGACAGTTCATGCGAGACTGATTTATTGTTCGTGTACCCACATCACAATATATTACATACCTCGAACGGAGTTTCCTTTGTCAGTCACATTACGCGTTGTGAAAATTTGAAAAAGAGATTTTCCAGTACTAAAAGAAGGTACCTCTTCCTAAAGACTCAAAAGTCTCTTCAGGATTACCGTGAAATCGTTGTACCGTTAATGAGTGTAAAAATAATATGAATAAAATAATATCTAGAATAAAATTCATCTTACAGTGCCGTAAACTGAAAGCAAAAGCACTGTAAGTTAAACACGTATTTCAGTAGGTAAGTAGTTCACATCAAGAGGTCTTTCGCGGCTTCTTTAGTCAAATTACCTATTATTTTTCGTGTTCATTTGTTATTATATTGCGAACCTGTTCTTCATGAAACAATATGAATAAAAAACTATTAGTAAACATCATTATGTACTATCTTTATATATATTTATGTGAATAAGTAGACTCTCAAAACAATTAATACTGATACTGCAAACTCATCGATTTCGATAAAACAGATAACACTATCATAACAATCGATAATCGATCTGTCATATCGATAAAATCTGTTCCGCCT
The DNA here is from genome assembly GCA_950005105.1 of Lycophotia porphyrea. NCBI lineage: Eukaryota > Metazoa > Arthropoda > Insecta > Lepidoptera > Noctuidae > Lycophotia > Lycophotia porphyrea. The sequence goes on from OX465396.1 coordinate 8,261,876, forward strand.
GGTATAATTTATCCCTATTTAGTGACGTGGGATAATTGGTCACCAGTCACCATGAAGAACACTTAATTTTAAACACCAAGTATAATTCGTATGATCAAGGGTCATGTCCGTATGATCAAGGTATCGTGGCCGTAATTGACGTAATTCAGAGACCAAAAAAACGTATTTGCCAAGGTGCAATGCAACTATAAATTGGCTGAATTTTACGCACCATTTTTTTTCAACTTCTTGTCGATGCGGTTACGTTAGCTACAAACATTACATGGCATTATTTTATTTTCGGCATCGTAGCAGGGGTGGCAGTATTGACGTATTTAACTTGCTTCATATTGAAACGACACTTTTTATAGTATATCGACCTACGTTATACTGGGTGATTGGTTTTCAAAGGATTTACTCGTTCATAAGCTATCAGAAAAGTATCTGTTTTAACATCCTGAACGGCGTGGATTTCTCATCATCAGCAGTTTATAAAAAAACCTTAAAAGTTCGATGTCTCGAAAAACAACGCAGTTTGGACCCCAAGTTATCGAGGTCAAAATTGTTGCAAATTAGGTCTAGTATCACCCATTTCAAGGAATGCACCCAATTTCCAATTACCAATCACCCTGTATTAGTAAAGTTGTGTTTTCCACATCTTCCATAAAAGGCAGTATGAACAGTGGAAGTTTTTATAGGAACAATAATATGTTTTTATTTCTTTCAGTCTGATTCATGATGATTATTGAAATTAATTTTATTTAAATTGGCGTAGACAAGACACAATTAGCGCTACTTAATAACAATCAACTAAGAATTGCACATGAAGCTGAAAAAAACGTGTCCGCTATGAGAACTATAAAAAGGTGTTCATAAGTCCTGTTCTTTCAAAAGTTTCATAATATCTCTACCTATGAAAAAAATATGGTTACGTTTTATACACGGTCATGTTTTGTTATTTATTCATGCACCAAAATTAATTTGACTAATTCATTCATTCATTACCAGAGAACGGGCAGCAGCGTTCTCTGTGCCTTTGTAACACCGTACTGCGATCGGCAACCCGCCTGCCAAGCGTAGCTATTATGGTAAAACCCCCCTTTGGGGGAAGCCTATGTCCAGCAGTGGACGTCTTTCGGTTGAAATGATGATGATGATGATTCATTCATTTAGAATACTTTCAGATTCTAAATTTTTACATGAACATAAAACTACTGGTACCTTCTGCTTTGAGAAAAACTTGGAATACCGAATTATTTAATACTTCTATATACATGCTTGTTCTTAGTTAGGTATGATTCCTCATCTCATCATATTTCGGCCCTTGTCCCATGTTACTCGCGGTCGGCGCTACACGTTTTCTTCTTCCATTCTCCTCTGTCAACCGTCATGCTAACATTTACTCCTTTTTTCTTCCACATTATTCCTCACACAATCCATTCATCGTTTCCTTGGTTTTCCTCTCCCTCTTCATCCATCAAAATTTCAAGTCATCACTCTTTTAGTCACATGCGATTCGTCCCTTTTCATCACATGTCCATACCAAGGCAGTCGATTCCCTTTCAATTTTTCTGTAACTGGCGCAACTCTCAAACCTTACCTTGCTTCCTTACCTATCGTTTTGATATAAATCTAAGAAAATTGTAGGGTGACTGTTATAATAAACAATCGGTCTAGTCATAGTTAGCATAGTTTATTATTCTCACGCGCTAAACGTTGCCATGGTATATGAAGATCGATAAACAACTTAGACTAACTGATCAGTACCTATATAGGTACTTACTTCATTTGAGTAGACATCTTGGCTAGCCCGTGTTAGGATTTATTTAAAACAGCTGCATCGCCTTATCATCACGTTGTAGAGGTCACCTGAGTGAAATGCGTCGCCATGTGAGAGGTGACACCTAGAGAATCTCTGATATCTTTGACTTTTACTCCTTTGATAACTCTTCTAGCATTATAGTCTGAACTTTTAACACCTGTTAGATGTTTACAAGATGACCTACGTCGTCAGTTTGATCTTAGACCCATGATTGCACACGAACGCATAGACTATAATTTTAGCAACAAGAACATTGCGATATTGCAATTAATCATAGTAACCCCGAATTGGATCGTTAACTCGATGGTATATCTTACGAGTTTTGCAACATACTAAATAGAAATATAATTCTGTAATAATTACAGAATTATTTTTCTATTTAGTATGTTGACATCTTGTCATCCTTGAGAACAAACAATTATTGTTTGTTCTCAAGGATGACAAGATGTCAACAGCATACCCAAAAAAAATGTTAGTAAAAAACCTTAAAAGTGAATGCAATCTTTATTGCAACACACAGCCGTAAAATTTCATTAAAAAGTCGGTAAAAAGATGCGGTCGATGGTACACAATCCGACTAACTTGTTTCATACACAATCCACGCGACAAAAGCAAGAAAACATTAAACTTTCTTTTATTACATTTGTTGATAAATTACGAGTATTTTGAATTCAAGCAACGACAATCAATAATGAAGCATGCGGTACTCAAAATATTGACAAAAAATTCTGTAATCCATACATGAATCGACGCGTGACTGAGCTGAATGTAACCGATTCTTGTTAAGTACTAATTGTTATCATCATCATCATTCTCCAGCATTTATCCCAATTTATTCAGAGTTGGCACAGCATGTCTTCTTCTTCTTCCATACTTCTCTATTACTCGTCATCTCATCAGACACCTCTTTGGTACTAACTGCATAAGGTACATAGAAAATAGATGTAAAGCTAGCCAATTACGATCATAATAAGACTTTACGACTTACTTATGCCAAATTGGTTTAGGTACCATTACCATGAAAGACCAACGGGAAAACGAGTCTGTGGTGTCACAACCTGAAATTGTATAAAAAGCCTAAAATAAAAAAAGGCCAAAATAAAGGTTGGGTTTTACCCAACCTATATTTTGGCCTCAGCAATTAAGCAATCAGACAGACTTTAGAAACTATAATCATCTTGTAGAAGGATGTTGGAACCACTTTGAAGATTATTACCTTCACAAAAGATTCACGGTACGATAAGTAAGGATTGTAACAGGTGGCGTTATGTAGTTTGTGCCTACCCCCATGGAAAAAAAGTGTGAGTGTGTCGAAGATTCACCTTCCTCGGCTATCAGGCGAGACACTTCAGTTCGTTGCCCTGACTGCAAATGTTGCGCTCTCTAATGCTTTCCAGCTTGACTGCAGTCTTAAAATACGTTATTTTAAGTCTCCAAAAATATTATCATTGTAATTTCGTAACCATACCATTAAAACTTTTTTTAATGTGTAACTACTTACTTACGTAACCTTGTACATACGACACGGTTATGAAACGTGCCATGTAGTGTCAAAGTCCATAATTACACACCTTTAAAACACATAATGGCCTGTATCCGCCCGCAAATTGCGAAGCTTTATGTTACTAATAGATGTTACAAGTAAATGAAGATCAAAGTTCAATATAACGGTACCACGGTACCTGAGCATGTTTGTAGTTTTTTTGTAGTAGATACTTACCTGATTGAGGTTAAATTTTAACTATGCACCCACAAAAACTAAGTATAATAAAACATAGTTACCAAAAAAACTTACTATGGTCATCATAATTACATAATCTGTCAGGGTCACAAATCAGCCGTCCCAACATGGGCACAGTTGACTATCTGACCTGACCATACTCCGTGTAATGTTGCTACTTAATTATGTATATTCTTAATGATTATATGGATACATCGCATTGATTCGAGAGACAACCGATATAGTAATAGTTAGAAACAAGAGAACTCGAATTATAATTGTATTGTATATTGAACTAGTGTCCGCAATTTCACGCCAAAAGCATAAGCATATTTTTATACACAGGTCTTCTAACCATAAACCTCTTTTGTCCACAGCAAGTATCCACTCAGCAGCGACGCCTCTCGGGTCAATGCTGTCGGGCCCAATCATGGAGGCTATAGGTCGGAAGCGGACGCTACAGACATGCACGCTGCCTCTCATTATCGGCTGGATCATTATAGGCACGGCCTCGCATCACGGGCTACTTCTCCTCGGTAGAGTCGTGTGCGGATTCGCCGTCGGCATCATGGCAGCACCTTCACAGGTAATTTCAAATACGCACGTCTCATTGGTTTTGAAATAGGTAAAAATAAATCTCACTCACGTTTTGTATAAAAATCCATTTACAGAAGATATCAATATTTTGCAACTACTCTTAGATAATTATCATAAGTATTATCATAAGTATGCCTAGAAAGGCAAGAGTGGATGTACCACTCTTGCCTTTCTAGGCATACTTAACCATGTTCAAAGATACGTTTGACTGGCACATACGGTCACATACCTACCTAGGTAGGTTATAAGGAAGTGGTTTGAAATCTATAGACATTTATTTTTTTGCAGGTGTACTTAGGAGAAATTTCTGAGCCAAGACTGAGAGGATTGATGATAGGCACACCATTCGTAGCGTACTCACTGGGAGTGTTGTACGTGTACGCACTGGGAGGTGCGTTGCCGTGGCGGTCAGTGGCCCATCTGTCCACAGTCCTGCCAGCTCTTGCCTTCATAGCCCTGTGCCTGTCGCCGGAGAGCCCCACGTGGTTGGCACGACGAGGGCGCTTCCACGACGCCATGGCCGCCATGGCACGCCTGCGCGGGGACCCCGACACCGTAAGTGCTTACTTATTAATGAACTAAAGCGAGGTCATTATCAAAACTCAGGCGGCCGTAATCGATTCGGTCACGTGACATGACTCCCTTACCAGCGACGAAAGCTGTTGTGAATAATGCATTTGAATTACCGTCGCCTAATCTTGCGCATCCTTTAGTTAAAACCACACATGCTCTAACAAGAGCAGTCATTTTATTTACGTAAGTCAGGAGGCGCGAGATTACCATTATTTATATGAGACTGAGGGCATAGAAGCTTCTGATTACGCTCTAGAACTGGCGGAATATGGGTATTACTAAGTCCTATCGATTTAACCAAAAAAAACCCATAATGGGTTCTTTTATAAGTATATTAGGGAAATCTAAAGGATTAGAGATGAAGCTACCGATCTAGCGATTAGCTTCGTAAAGTTAAACATACAGCTTATAAAATGTGTTCAATGCACTTGAGAACTGCAAGTCATACATATGTATGAGTTTATCGATTGTCGTCAAGACACTATTTCACATATGTACGTTTATGTAGTAATCAGAAACTTGATTAGGGATGAGTAGATATGTATACATACGTCATTACGTCCGTTTATACAGGGTGTAAACAGATTCTTCACGAAGCCGTTAACCAAGTGTTATGTACATCAAAATAAGTAACTACTAATATCTCCGTAACTAGAAGGTTCCCAGGTATGGTCTAGAACAAAAAAATGATCGCAATGACGGGCAGAACAAGTGCCTTTCGGCTTCGTTAAGAGTCTGTTTACACCCTTTATACTTATTTTGGATTTTAAATGCATGCGACTTCATGCATTACGGCAAGCTAATGGACGACTCGTTAGGCTACAGAATGCGTAGATGTTAGCTTTGCGATGGATTTTTACATCTTGTACTAACCATAATTATTTTTTCCGATAATACTATCTGGAAGGAACATCGACGCACAAACGATTACCACGTATTCTGTGCGTCGCGTCATTCCAAACCAAAATATAATTATTGGAACAGCTGATTTTTTTTAAATTACCGATAAAAAATTTATATCTAGAAGCTTTTTCATCGGTAATTAAAAAAGAAACAGTTTTTCCAATACTTAATCATATTTTGACCGTTTAGGTATTGCACTCTTGCAACTAGCTCAGTATCAGTTTTATCATCGTAGCTAGTTCTTGGTAATCACTGGGTCACGACTTCGATTCCCACACAAATTCAGATTGGAATACGCTATTCACAACAGTGGATTTCGATACCAAGACTTTCGTACTAGCGTACCATTCTAAGAGTTTTTCGAAATAGCGTGTTCGCAACAACGTCATTCGATATAGCGGTTTTCTACTTAATGAGTTTTCGAAATGGCGTACCACTCATAAAGTTTTTCGAAATAGCGTGCGTCGCAATAACGTCATTCGAAGTTTCATATCACTCCCTGTCTACTCCACCCTGTATAATGTAATTTATGCCATACATAGTTAATTCAAAAACGTTTAAATACTTAATCCTAAACTAAACCTACAAGAAAAATTACTGTTATCTCTACATTCAATTTTAATATTATTTAAAACAAATTCGGCTTTTCAAACCCAATACGAACAGAAAAGAATTATTTTAGTAACAATGTGGAGGTCAATATCCTCATGAGGATAGTGTAGCGAGGACATACAAAAAGGAAACAAGGTCTTACTGACATTTTCGTGTTTATCTACTTTGCGGTATTATGGCAAATTATTGCAAGGCCTTATAAGGACCAAATTGCGAAACGTTTAGAATCCAAAAGATACTGGAAAAGTTTTTTTTAAAGACTGGTGTGAACAGGCCCTTCTATGGAGGTATTTATGTATTTAAAAATTGTAACTAATGATTTTAGATTGAAATATTATCCAACTACAATTGACATCTGTTTTTATTGAGCTACTAAATAAGCTGAAGCATCCGTATACAGAGCGTTAGACACGACATCCTCTGTAGAACAATTGAACATCTCCGTAAATTGGTATCGACGATCGCATCGAATCCTTACTCGAGTAGCGTGAATGATTGTAAAATTAAATCTTGAATGTGAATTTGATAAATCGTCCTGAAAATGTGCAGTTAATCAGTAAAAAAATTAAGCAAAAGTAGGTATTGGCGTAGTTTCGTAGCGAAAGGGAAAATCTACGAAAAGTCCCTAGCTACGGGCGCGGGCGTGTACTTTGCTACGAGTGCTACGACCGCGTAGTCGCTACGCTTTTAAAGCAATTTTGGATGTTTTGCAGTATTTTTGTTTCTAGTCAAGGTTATGCAAGACTGGACATGATAATACGTATAATAAAATCATCATCATCATCATCATCAGCCTTTTAATGTTCCCACTGCTGGGACACAGGCCTCCTCTCTATGAGAGGGAATGGGCTATAATCCACCACGCGGGCCCAGTTCGGATTGGTAGATGTCACATGTCTTCGAATTTTTGATTCTAGGACATGCCGGTTTCCTCACGATGTTTTCCTTCACCGTTTTTGAGAGCAGTGGTGATGAAATAAATTACACAAAGTAATGCGCCTGCCTGGGTTCGAACCCACGACTTACTGTTCGTAAGTCGGGGTCGCTACCACTGGGCCACCGCTGCTCTCGATAATAAAATAATAATAAAATATTCATCAAAATAGGAGATTTAGGACCATACTGCTAGCACCGCGCACCGTGACGTGATCATGCTACGACAAACTAATTTTAAAATTTTGATTTACAACTACAACAATACTTAACTGGATCTGACAGCAACTCGACCAAACACTAGTTCTACGACTTATAATCTGCATCTTAAATTAGCTGGTAGCGTTATTTACGTCGTCACGACATAGATTATAGATAGTATAGTAATATCATGTGTCCGCACATCACCCATCAGGCAGCGCAGAGTGTTAAGGGCTTTGACAACCTTGTTTTCTCTTCTAGACAAACCCACTTCTCCTTCTGATCTGACTTCTCACTTCCAATATTCATGCACAGCAAGACTCTTCGTTTTTCCAATAATCGTCTTCTACGATGTCCTACTCACTGCTCTGGTTTTCTTAAACCTTCTTTTCTTGTCCAGGCGGGTTTCCTTTGGAATGCGCTCCCGCTGAATATATATCAGGACGGCAACCAGTCGGTTCACTTTTATGGTAAAAGTTCGCGAACACTTACATAAGAAGTTGGCAGACTCGTCTCACAATTAATTTGTTGTTTTTTTTTCATCTAGGTATTTTTATATCTCTCTTTACTTTGTATATTTTGTGTGTGTGTATGTATGTATATATGTATTCAATATGATATTTTATTCTTGGAAATTTTCTATACTATTGCACCTATTATTTTGTCTCTGCATCACCCAAAGGTAGACTGGTAGAAAATGCCCAAGGCATTAAGTCCGCCTTTGTACATTATGTGCATAAAGTTTTAATAAACAATAATTAAATAAATAGGTAGGTACCTACTTACATATTAGTGCTCGTGACTGTACACTGAACAAGTTAGTCATTAATTTGTTGCTACGACATCTCAGTTCTCGAACAATCGCGGTCGTCAGGCGGACTCATCTAAATTAATGACTACAGCTGTTTGGTAGCCTGCATAAATGCATGTTTGTTTATACCTCGCTATATTGTTACTGTCGAAAGGCGGCCGCCATGTGATTGCCTGTAAAATGGCCTCTTAATGAGCTCAACAAGGAAGGAGGCACACGACAAATTGATATGTCATTTTCTCGAACATGTGCCGACACAAACAAATTCAAGCAATGAACGAACAGCACTCATAAAAAGCTGTTTATTTGAAATTAATTATTGTTGATAAGTTTTGTGTTTCTAATTTAGAACGGTGGGGTCGGATACACATTTGTGTATCCGACCCCACCGTTCTAAATCGACCCGAGTTAAGTAGGATATATCCTAGTAGGTATAGCAACGTTCCAACATTAATGAAAAGGTAATACCAGCTGCCAGCTATTCGATGTTATTTTGTGGAAGTTTAATTATATGGTACTTAATCCGATGGAAAAGTTTGCTGATTAAGGGCATACCTACCTATTACATATCTACTTAGTTCTTATCTTATACCCTATAAAACATAGATCGTGAAGTCCCTTTCACAATGTCTGCTCATACACCTCATCAAGCCTAGAATATAAGACCTGAAAGTTTTTTTTATACTAAATAGGCTTGCGCTTTGCCGCAAATCGCCTCAACTGACGTGATGATGCGGCCTAAGGTTGAGCACGCTTGCTTAGCCCATTCAGTGCCCAGAACCCAGCATATGAGTCGAACAATAATTTGTTTGTTCGCACAATCCGTATCCGTAGCTATGGACTGGCTAGTCGGGTTCTGGGCATCAATACAAGTCACCTATAGTTCATTATAACGACGACTCGGATTTGGGTTGTGGGCACGTGAACGAAATTCACGAAGTTTTCGCGAAGTACTGGGCAGTGAATGGGTTAGAAGAATCCGAAGTTATTTAAACATTATATTTAGAATTACTATATAAGAATATTTTCCTCGTTCCCTTAAATAATTAACTTTATAAACCCCCGCCGCATATTTATATGGAGGGTGTCGACTTGTCCACCATAAACTTTCCACATTATGGTAACTAATTAAAGCCGTCTGTCCACAGGCCCAACGTGAGCTCCACGAGTTGATATCAGCCCGGGAGAAAGAGAAGGCAAGAGGTGAAGAGAAAATCAACTTCCTAGAGACCGTGACACGAGCGCCCGTACTAAAACCACTGTTGCTCATCAACGCGTTCAACATACTGCAGATATTGTCCGGCAGTTATGTGGTCATCTTCTACGCTGTGGACATTGTCAAGGACTCCGGTGGCTCTCTTCAGCCTACTGTGAGTATATATCTTCTGTTAGCTGTCGTCCATTTCTGGAAACCTGTCCAGCATTTTTTGCGTGTGGAAGCCTGCGATCCGAGACGGGCGTAATTTTGGTTTTTGTTGAGAGTTGCCAATAATACTTATTGAATATTTAACACGGAGTTATCGGCATCCAATGAATACTAATTTAACAATTAGGACATACGTAAAAAAATTGGCTTTCAATTTGTAACGATGACTTACTAAACATAAGATGATATTGTTGACAGATGGCTGCAAACGCAAGTGCCCTCGTGCGGCTTGCAGTGACGGTCCTGGCGTGCATCCTGCTCTTGCGCATCACGCGGCGCGCGCTCGTGCTGGTGTCGGGCATCGGCACGGCCGTGTGCACGCTCGCGCTCGCCGGTCTCCTGTCCCAAGGCCCCGGCTCCGGAGTAACACCCCCCGTCCTCATTCTCAGCTACGTCGCTTTCAACACTCTTGGGTTCTTCCTCCTACCCGGACTCATGATCGGGGAACTTCTCCCCACCAAAGTACGAGGCCTCTGCGGTGGATACATCTTCTGCCTCTTCAACTCCGTCCTATTCGGATTCACCAAACTTTATCCCGTCATGAAAAACGCTATCGGCATCGCTGGAGTATTCGGACTCTTTGGTGCTTCTTCCCTACTTGCTACCGTAGTCCTATTCCTTCTACTACCAGAGACAAAAGGCAAGTCTCTTCTTCAAATAGAGCAGTATTACCAAAAACCTAATATATTGTGGATTGGGCGCAACAAAACTACGACAGAAATCCAAAGGGTCTAAAGGAACTTGTTAAAATGATATTGTACTTAAGCAAATGTCCGACTACCAGTTACAAAGAAAGGTTGTTGGATACATTTGTATGCAAGTATGTATACTAAACTTAAAATAGTGTAGTAGATAATATGTCAAAATCTCGACCGATACCTCAAAATAATAGGACATTTATAAACTAATTGCCATAACTCGATGGAGCTGGCATATTTTGAATCTGTGATAAAAGAATAATTTCCTTAGCACTCATTACAAACAAACACGTGCCCTTACTGATCAGGAAGAGGTAACTGCTTGGTGGATCATTAATTTGCTATAATTCAATCAAAACTGATGAGAAACTGGAAGAACGGGAACGTTTTTCAACCATATTTTTATCATATTTACAATTACTGTTACCTATACTCTACTGATACAAGTAGAACAACGCGTCAAGTGATATTTACACGTATCTAAAGTAAGAAACTGAAACGTGCCTGAGAGGCGCGAACTAACTTATCTCAAATATAATAAAATCACTAGTTATAAGTAAGTAAATATCACTAAACACGGTTATTCCGTATACAAGACGAATGCCTTTTATAATATTTTTATAAATATGAATTAATTTATACCAAAAACAACAGCTGTTGGTATCAAATACCATTGTAATGTAGCAATGAGAGATTTTTATCTGTGATTTATGTAAATGACCGCTTCTGAAATGTACTCGCAGACATTTATTTAGGGTTATAAATAAAATAAAATATTTATGTACTTATCAATGTATAAACAAGGTATTTAATATTTATCATGTTTTCAATGTACAGACGCCAAGCACATCAAGCTACTACAATTTGTCAAATTTCTTTAATAGATTTTCAACTTTATCGCTAAAGCATTATTTTCAAGGTTGATTGGGAAAATTTAACAGTTTCAGGTAGCTTGATGTGCTGGCGTCTGTACAATGATTGACGCAAAAAAAAACTATTTAAAACCATTCGTTTGTGACGATTATTAAATTGTTGAAATTTCTAGAGTGAGCTTTTTTTAATTTCTAGATCTGCATGTTATTCTACAGCTTGGCCAAATCGCCTAGAAACAGATCTACATTTTTTAACCCATTCACTGCCCAGTACTCCGCGAACACTTCGCGTACTTCGTTAACGAAGTTCGAGTCGTCGTTATAATATAAACTATAGATGACTATATACGTATTCATACCCAGAACCCGACTAGCGAGTCCATAGCTACGGGTACGGGTTGTGCGAACGAACGAATTATTGTTCGACTCATATGCAGGGTGCTGGGCACTAAAAGGGTGGAGGTACTTAAAAACATATTAATTACAGGGATTAAAAATGTTGATTTAGAAAGATATACTTAAAGAATATACCGCTTCTCAAAGCGCGCCTTATTTATCTATACGTTTTAGCCAAGCTGTAATGTTATTCAACATTAATAGCTTCCTAACGTTTACTTGCAAATGTAAACGAAGCATATACGTCAGCAAAGTAATAACGTGATGTAAGAGCAGTTATTTTTCTATAGCCACATAGAAAATTCCAAATTGTGATATGAATAAACAATTTAAATTAACACCGTTTTTTATTTGTATATTTTACACATAACACAACAACACGATATATAAAATGCCCAAGGCATTAAATCTGCCTTTGTACAGTTTTTTATACTTGTGCATGAAGTTTAGATTAATAAATAAATTTATCATATGAAAACAAATATGGCTAGAAAGGAGGTGACAGCTGAGACGAGGAGTCATAGAGAAGTATGGATTAAGACGTGCTGCGCCACCAAGGACAGGAGATTGAAGATGATGGTTTCAAATGAAAACAAAGTTTTTAACCGTAACAGTATTTTAATTAATCACAGTTCACACTATACACATACAATACAAGAATAGAAATGTACGATAGTGACCGGCCTTTACAGTTCTTTCACTCATTTCACCTCTGACTGGGAGCAATCCAACGGCAACCTCATGACAATGAGAAAAAAGATCACTGTGACGCAAAATCACAGATAAAATAACTGAAACTAAGGATACATCAAGCTGAAAGAAAAGTCTGTCCTACAAGTACCGTAGACAAATCTCTAAACAACCGAATTTTTTCTTAAACCTCAGTGTATGGCCAGGTACTTTAGACAGTCGTCCTTCATGTTTGACAGGTCACGACGACTCGGGCAGTCGTTGGTAGAGATGTGGTCGGGAGGCACAGCCGGGGCACACGTGCAGGGTCGTGGACACCACGCTCTCGCACTCCCAGCAGTAGAACTCGTGGCATCGTGTGCAGCGATACACCTGGGAATATATCACACATGTATATGTATATAACCGAAGATTTAGACAGGAGTTTACTTTTAGTATTGCCACATTTCGCCAGTTTATGTGTAAGTTCTTAAGACAACACACAGACTGGGCTACCACTGAGAATTCCCTGATAGCCTCACTTGGGAATCGAAACCAGGACGTCATGCTCAGCACAAACGATTGTAACCACTTTACCAAAACCAACAAAGTAGTCATGCGATTTTGGGTTAATGTGATAATAACTTCACTAATTTAAATAAATATTGACAGGCTATAATTTCTATGAGGACAAAAGAAACATAAGACATTCCCTTTTATGAACTGTAGCTCATTCTATTGTAAGACCTTTTATTAAGTACAATTCTGAACATTGTTACTAATTTTATCAACTTACATGTTTATCTAAATCTGTGAAGTTCCTCAGGCATGCAAAGCAGTATTGTGCTTGTCCTTCATTCGCCAATTCTTCGTACGGTTCAACAGGAAATAAATGATGATATGACCTAGAAAAAGAACGACATCATTATATCTAAGCCAGGGGTTCCCAAACTGTGCGCCGCGGCGCCCCTGTGTGCCGTATATAGCAAAGAGGGGCGCCGTTAGGCGCTCCTGTTTACTATTCTCTGAAAACTATACTCAGGTATTCGATAAAAATGTACTGAGCATGTTGTCTCACAAAATTTAATGTCCCTTTTCACGGAACACCTTTCGAAGCTCACTCAATGATTTTGAATTACATTGCCGAAGACGATGTCGAAATATGCGTGTATCCAAGATCCTTTTCGTGCACAAGATCGATTAGAATTCACTGTGCAAAAACAAGAAAGTCTCATTGAACTCTCTTGCGACATCAGCTTTAAAAAAAGATTCACGTGTTCTGTTTGGTGAAGTTTTGGATATCCGTCGAAAATGAATACCAAACTTTAAATTCAAAACCTCTAATAATTCTGACTGCCTCGTTGGTCTAGCGCAACTGCTGAGCATATAAAGGTGAGTTTTTATAATTATGTTGATACATTTGAAAATCCAGATCTGATTGGCCAGAGGAGGCAAAACACCGGGAGAGTTGGAAGAAAATGGGGGAGGCCTTTGCCCAGCAGTGGGACAGAACAGGCTAATGAAAAAAAAAAAAATTGAAAATCCGCTGTATCCATGTGTGTCAACATAATTATAAAAACTCATCTTTTTCGACTAGCTAGGGCGCCGAGACAAAATACTAAACCTGTCTGTGTACCGCGAACTAAAAAAGTTTGGGAACCCTTGTCTAAGAAATAATGTTAGTATTGTATGCGGTGGCGCATTGAATCTCCCTCTATAATGGGTATTTCCCATTACTCATGGAGTACAAATTAGTAATACATTCGAGAATAATTATCATAAATAGTAACAGGAAACACTTCGTATTAAAGCGAAAGTGGGCGTATCGCCCGCAACTAGTCTCTGTCTGCCCTAGCCTTTGCTTAATTAAAGGGTGTAAACAGACTCTTAAAGAAGCCGAAAGGCACTCATTCTCCCCATCATTGCGATCATTTTTTTGTTCTAGACCTTACCTGGAAACCTTCTAGTTACGGAGATATTGAGGGTCAAAGTCCCAACATTTTCACAAGTTTTTTTTTAAATACATATTTTTAATGTAAGATTTTTACTTCAAACACCTCCAGGACCTCCTTACTTTTCAATCCATCCATCAGCACAATGTTTTGAGTTTGTTACATTGAGTCCTACTTTAAAAAGTGATTTTTCAGCCCAAAAAAAAGTCGTTTCCCAGAACAAATTTTTGTGTAAAGTTACTTAATTTGATTTACAGAATGCTTGGTTGACGGCTTCGTGAAGAGTCTGTTTACACCCTGCATGTGTGTAATCTTCCACCCACTTACAGGGTAACACGAAGCCCCGAAACAGTAGCCGCTATAATGAGCGCTTTCGCTTCTATTCGAAATAGGTTTTTCTCTTTAAGTAGTACCTGGCTAGATGTGGTGCTGAAGCGAGTGTCAGTCCACAGGTACGACACTGAGCGGGCAGCGAACAGTACTTGCTGCGACACTGCGGACACAAGTGTCCCTCTCCACCGACACCTTCGCCGTCCTCTAGATGGCTGAAAAAAGAATTTTTTTATTGAATTTTATTTTTGGTAGAGCCAAACGCTAGCCTGTTCCAGTTAAATATACTTTTATCATCAACCCGCCAGGCCTTTTCCTAACATGACTACCTGTCTTACCTGTACGTGTGCAACTCAGTTACTGGGTAACAAAATATACACCTTGATTAAATGACAGCTGTGACCAACTACATTCTTTTCAAATCAGGGAGAAGTCTCAAAATGCAATGGATGGTCACCCGTCAACAGACAGACCTCGGAAAAGATCGACCCGTGCGCCTGTTATTATTTAGCCACGGGCCGCTTCTTCTTAGCGTGTCGATGACAATTTAAATTGAGTCAGCCCAAAATTTGGCGCCAAGTTTGGTACTTTTAGCCGGTTATGCTTTTATGATGGATATTAATCCTAGCTTATCTATACTAGTAGCTAGAGTTTGTATGAACGCGCTCATCTCTAGAACTCTAAAAAAAATGTTCTATTTGATTTTTTTTTTTTGCCTTTGGTAACTCAACTCTTTAGGAACTTTATAGGCTACTTAACATCACGCTACGACTGTTAGGAGCCGAGCAAACCGAGAAACGGAAAAACGCGGGGGCGCTAATGGCAAATAAAAAGATAACACACAACATACAACACTGAACACTGTGACAACACTGATTAAATATTCGACTACAAACCACATGCAAACAGTGATGGGTGGATCAGCATTAGTGCCCTGATCCGTCTGGTTGGTCTGCGGCGCCGAGTGAGGGAAACCCATCTTCACGAGGCCAGCGTCAAGCGCCCTGGCGCGAGGTGGTGGGCTCGTCGAGTCAAGTAGTAAGGTGCGGTAGTGGACATCGTCTAGAACAACCTGTACAAAGAAAAGATTCTTCTTATAAGTAGACAAGCTGAATGTCTTTTAGAATTTTAATTTAGCAATAACTACTATCTTTCATTCTCTATTTAAATAAATCTTTTTTTTTGCAATCTCTAACGCAAAATTTCATGCGCCTAATCCCAGCTAAACAGAATTTACTTTTTATTTTTTTTGTCTACTAATAAGTAGACAAGCGGAATGCCTTTTAGAATTTTAATTTAGCAATAACAACTAACTTTCATTCTCTATTTTAATAAATCTTTTTTTTTGCTATCTCTGACGCAAAATTTCATGCGCCTAAACCCAGCTAAACAGTTTTTTTTTTTTTTTGTCTACTAATAAGTAGTCAAGCGGAATGCCTTTTAGAATTTTAATTTAGCAATAACAACTAACTTTCATTCTCTATTTTAATAAATCTTTTTTTTTTTGCTATCTCTGACGCAAAATTTCATGCGCCTAAACCCAGCTAAACAGTTTTTTTTTGTCTACTAACAAGTAGACAAGCGGAATGCCTTTTAGAATTTTAATAAACTAACTTCTACTCTATAGAGCTAAATTTTTGCCATAGGAATGGCTGAGTGCTGTGCAATTATCCACAATAAAGTCAATACTCTGCACTTTACTTACACCATATTCTCCGCCTGTGTCTTGACACAGCTTCTTGCAGATTCTCACTTCTGCTGCCAAACCAATTACTGAACATCTTATTCCTTCTGCTTTAAGTGCCTACAAAAGAAAACTTTTTTGAACATTTTAAAAGGTTTTTTGAAAATAACAAAAACTACAACTACAACAGCAGCAAAACTAATTCACGACAGTTTTTCCTCACCTGAATGGTAGTATTAATATCACCAGGATCACAAGTAGTGAGTGATGCAAACAATACCAGAAGTTCTCTAGAGGCATGTGCAGGAAGAGGTTTGAGGACCCGTCCAGCAAACTCCAGGGTATTTTGCAATGAAGGCTCTCCAGTTAGTACCATGTCTGTTAAGCTGTGGATAGAAATAAAGATGGATAAGCAAGATTTCTCTAGAAGCTTCTATTACTTATAATTTCAGCCTTACTTTCTCACAAAGGATTAGAGCCCATTCTGAATGAAGTGGGCATCCTATTAAGGATTTGTAAATTCGGAATGATACCATATTGTTATGATTCATGCTCATAGATATATATAACAAACTTACTATGAACATTTTTTAAAATTATTCTTTGCAATTTGATTTGATTTTTACGTACCCCTGTAAAGACTTTATATGTTTTCTGACATTCCCGGAGAGCTCTGTAAGCCTTTCCGCTCTCTTATTCTTCATCAAAACTAAGCCAAGTTGACTTAAAGGATTCTGATCAAAGTACTCCTCTATAAACTTTTCAAGTAGCTGAAATATGTAAATATGCCTCATTAAAAGATTGACATAATGAATGACATTTATGTGTGTATGAATAAAGCTTGGCTTTTGTATTTTAATTAGATTTAGCACATTTCCTGTTCAAAAAGCAGACAAGCAATTTCTCTGTGTCGAGTGATTCTTTATTGGATCCGATAATCAATCAATAGACAAAGAGAGGGTTGCTCTATTGAAAAAAGAAAGAATGTTAACCCACCTTAAGTGTACAAAGAAATCTAGACGGCTTCAGATCCTGTGAGTTCATAGCTTCAGAACAGTCTACTGCCACAAGAACATGCCTCATCATGCCCAGCCTCACGGGTCCACGCCGGGCCACGACGGCCTTCCGCGCCGCTTTCTGCGCGAACTCCGCCACCAAGCCTTCCACCAAACCATCTTCATCCTCTTTGATGGCCTCCCTGAACAAGTAATGACAAGTTTACAAATATAAAAGTTGGCAATGTTGATATGGGTTAAAATGTTTCAATATCTTTTGAGTGTTCAAGATATAATAATGGTAAAGGATATTTAAGTAGTAGAACATTAAAGTATCACTCGAAAATTACTTAAACTCACCAAGTTTTCTCATAACCTGTTTCCCACCGGTACTCTTTAGAATCTTGATCGTCATCAGCCATTTTGAATGATACGATACCCTATTTCAATATCTGCACGTAAAAACAACAAATTATTAGGTACCCAACTCAATAATTCATATGTTTTCAAATAAAACCTTGGCACTATAATTATTGGAAAAGAACCATTTTAACACTTTGACAGTAATGACAGATAACAATCAAAGACAAGTAAACAATCGGGACACTCGGTAGGCCGCGTTCCGAATTACGTTGTAAACGATTTGGGCGTCCATAAACCCGTTCCGAAATACCGTGAGCGCGATATCTATGTCCCTTGAATCGTCATAGATGACGTCATGACATGCGCCATCTTGCAATTACACCGACCATGCCCCAAACAAATTAATATCACCGTGAGCGCTGTCAAAAATGACAGTTGTGTTCACAGGTTGTGTTGTTTTGTTATGAACTTAAGAGTCGAATCGTCGTTCTATATATCTCAAAATCTGAGTTATCATCAAAGTCGATAGTCAACCAACGTAACTTCCATTTTCAAAAATAGGTCTTGTGAAAGGTTTTGTTTTGGGGTTATGCATGCTAATCTAATTTGACGTCGAGCGAGTACTGTGAACGTGTCCACACTCCACGAGCGTTCCGAATTGATGAGAGGTGTTATCTGTCGTCGTATCTAAATCGGAACGCAAAATATAGATGTGAGCGCTGTGAGCGATTATTTCATAATTCGGAATGCGACCGATCTGTCAGAGTATCAGGCAAGACAATTACTGTCAGTTGACAATGACAGTTTTCAAGCGTAGACAGAGTATTCTGTCAAAGACATTCAAATATTTACGAGCGAGTTATCATACCACAAGTCCACAACCCATCATCTGCTTAGCCTTTTCCCAACTATGTTGGGGTCGGTGTCCAGTCTAACCGGAAGCAGCTGGATATCAGTATGTTACATGGAGTGCAGATTGTAGTAGCAGTATGTTACATGGAGTGCAGATTGTAGTAGCAAGTAGCACTATTTTAAAAATAAAATAAATTAGCGCTACATACAAAAATCTTCCAAGCCCTTTTGTTCGACCATTCACTTTATAATTTTCACGATTATTTACTCTATTTTAACGTAAAAAATAAAATGCTGATTCATTTATTTGAAGCCTTTCCTGACTGGACCTCGATTATGTGACCATCCCTGACACGAAGTCTAGGTCCCTTGGTTGTCTGTCTGGCCAAGCCAAATTAGATGATATCTAGTAATTATTACAAAACTTAGTCTTTGAATAAGGGTTGGGGTTAGGGTTAGTTCACACCGAGACGCGACCCGAAACTGCGCGCACATTTTAATAGAGCGACTCAAAATTTAACTTTATTTACTACATGAAAAGATACACATTTCATTGTGAGAATTCAGAATACGTTGCACCAAGCAGCGCTGCGCCTAGAGAAGCCTCGCGGCGTAGAGCAGTGCATCACGACGTAGCGATGCATCGTCAGTACGCGCGGCGTGCAAGAGCGGCGCGGCTGCGCCTCGAGACCACATCACCACAGAGTACATTATTATACAATGTGTCCCAGGGATAAGTGACCGCCCGGCGTTTTTTGAATATTTGTACAAAATTATTAATAATTACATTTATATTTGTGACTTTTTTTTGTGATTTTTATCTTTTTTTTGTAAAGACGCGTGACGTGCTGCAGTTTTTTTACGATATTTCCTAAGTTTGTTCATCTTTTTCCATTTTATTTTTACTGACTAGCCGATATCATAGTTTATCAATTAAAATCATTAAACATAACTAAATTGTAGTAAAACATTTATTAAATAAAAAACAAAATTAAAATTCGAAGAAAAAAAAACTCTTCTTTTCAGTTTTTTCAAAATAAATCTAAAAAATTGCCCCCTTAATATCACATTTTTTTAATTTATTAATTAACTACATGATATTTCCTACAATAGCTCAGAACAATGTTTGATACTATTTCAAACATGCACCAAACTACAAACTCTTGAATCAGACCTTTACTCCTTACAAAACAAAAAAATGACGCAGGTAAAAAAAAACCGGTCTTTATTGTGTAGCACGCCGAGTGCACGTCCCTTTTTGGTTTGTTTTGTTTAGTCAATCGTTCATTGTGCTCGTGACGCTACGTATTTCGTGATCTCTCAAGTTTTAAAGCATTGTTAGAAGTTTTGTGGCTTTGGCTTGTCTAGACTTCCTAATTTGGAACCTTCCCATATTGCTGACATGCATTTTGTGTATGGATTTTGTAATGGGAACGCGAGAGCGGCCGTAGTGGAATACAGACGACGATATCCTAATAGGGTTGTCCTTGGATATCGCTCATTTATTGCCGTACATCGCCAAATCACCGAACTGGGTTTACCTACAAGACGACGAGAACCTGTACAACCTGCTCCAGCTATTCCTCAGGACATCGATGAAGAAATACTACGTTTAGTGTCAGCTGACCCAACGTTAAGCGTTCGCCGAATAGCAATCAGGCTGGGTATATCAAAAATGAGAGTCTGGCTTCTGTTGAAAAAAGAAGGTCTCCACCCTTATCACTATCGACGCGCTCAAAATTTGAGAGATGAAGACAGTGTGCCTAGGTTGGTGTTTTGTACGTGGATATTACGACAGCACAGACTTTATCCAAACTTCTTAAAAGAGATTTTATGGACTGACGAAGCAACGTTTACTAGAGCTGAAATAATTAATCATCGCAACTTGCACATTTGGGCTGCCGAAAATCCGTACGCTGTTCGAGAAACAACATTTCAACACGAATTTTCAATTAACATGTGGGCCGGAATTATCGACGATTTAATTATTGGACCTTTCGAATTGCCAAATCGGCTTACCCAGGAGGTAATGCTAAATTTTTTGCGCAACGATTTGCCTCTATTGTAGGAAGACGTCCCTTTGTTAACAAGGCGAAACATGTACTTCCAGTTAGATGGAGCCCCGGCGCACTACGCCGTACGCGCTATCTGTTAGACAGTATCTAAACGAAAACTGCCGAAGGTGGATCGGCAGGGGTGGTCCAGTGGCATGACCCCCAAGATCTCCAGACTTAACGCCACTGGATTATTATTATTGGGGCTACATGAAACAAAAAGTTTACGCTGTGCCGATAACTTCAAGAGAGCAATTTAAAAGAAAGGATCAATGCAGCTGCAGCAGAGATTTCAGAAAACCATTCCGAAATAAGGACGACACAGAGGATGTCGTTTAGAGCTCTGACGTGCATTACTGCTAATGGCAGTCATTTCGAAAACGTAATTAATTAGTCATGTTTCTTTTTAATAAATAATAATTTGATTACAACTTAGTTTTTTTTTATTACATCTAATAAAAAAAGTATCTAATGGATATTAAGACTTCTAACAGTGTCAATAGCGGCTTTAGTTAGCTTTGAAGACTTTGCTCTTTTTTACTGAGTATGGAAGTCAAATTTCAACTGCTTTTGTTTGAAATTAGTAGCAAACATTGTTCTGAGCTATTGTAGGAAATATCATGTAGTTAATTAATAAATTTAAAAAATGTGATATTAAGGGGGCATTTTTTAGATTTATTTTGAAAAAACTGAAAAGAAGAGATTTTTTTTCTTCGAATTTTAATTTTGTTTTTTATTTAATAAATGTTTTACTATATTTTAGTTATGTTTAATGATTTAAATTGATAAACTATGATGTCGGCTAGTCAGAAAAAAAAAATCGAAAAAGATGAACAAACTTAGGAAATATGGTAAAAAAACTGCAGCACGTCATAAAAAAAAAAAAAACTAAAGCCGCTAAGTCACAAATATAAATGTAATTATTAATAATTATGTACAAATATTCAAAAAACGCCGGGCGGTCACTTATCCCTGGGACACATTGTATATGTATGAGAACTAAATGTAATGTCCGACCACCATTGTATTTTTTAGATGGACTGCTAGGACCGTGCTCGCGACGCCGCGAGGCACAGCCTGAAACCGACGTGGCGACTTGTCTCTATTATTTCCGTCCAGACTTCGTGTAGAATTGATGCAGTTCGTGGATTTCACGAGAAAAAAATTATAATGATAGACTGGGATCTTGTTTTAATGCAAAAGAGGAAAAGGAAGAATACAAACATAAAATTAAAAAAAAAGACAAAATAACTTCTCGTGGATCTCCATAATGCACATGAAAATGAGATCGGAAGCATAAAACAGTGTTTATGTTGAAGCCAACATTTTTGAAGGTTTCAATTCTACCACGTGTGAATTGCACGTTTTTTGTTTCTTATTTTTGTTTTGTTGTGTGCATTTGCGGCTTAAGCCAAATAAATGTTTTCTTTCTTACTAAATAATAAACGTCGTTCTGATGCGCATGCAAATGGTGGACTGCGTGTAATGTGTCATAAGGTCTGAATGCAACTCCTCAATGGATTAGAATAATTCAACCGTTTTTCGAGTTGTTTGCGATTGGTACCGGTTACATTGCAAAGCTATTAAATTTTTAGGAATATGGGGAAAAGGATGCAAAGTTCTTCATCCACCATTGAAAGGGTCCTTCGACCAGATGGATGTTGTGTCTGGTGGGTTACTGTGGTTGTCGTCGGGTTCTTATATTATACTGTTCACTATTATGGCGGATAATTTTGACACGATGCAGGATTTTGCATATTATGTTGCTACACATCATTCAAGGGCTGAGGATTTGTCATGGAGACAAAAAATGCATTTTCTCAACGGATGAAACTCATTCTACCTTATAGTGGTAGAAGGTGGTGGTGGAGGTGGTAGTTGTGTATTGGGTTCTTACAACGCCCTCTTCTAAGAAAAATAAAGACCTTACCACCTCCACAAATCTTTTTTTTCGACGGTCCATAATTATACAGCTACCAGTCTTTGCGCAAGTAACAATATAATTGCTGAGTGCATAAAATTGATATTTGTGGGATAAATTAGCAATCCAAACCATTTTGGGAGCGTATTGTGGGCAAAAGGCGCAATGGTGGCGTTACAGGGCGTCATGGAGTTATAATAAGGCTACAATAGGCCTTGTTCAATGATACTACTGTTGGTTCACGCATTACAAATACTAGTGTAATCTCAGCCTTATATTCACTTTCAGCAGGTGAAAGTGTGCAGTGAGCCTAAGCATACCATTGAACAAATCCATTACATAAACTGAAATTGACTGAATATCCATGATAATTATTATTAATGCACGGAAGTAATGACTTAAAAGTCATACCTTAAAATAAAGTTTATAGATTTGTAAATCTATCAACTAGCCCTTTCAAAGATTTATAACACTTCACATGGTAGTTTATTGACAAGTCTTTTTGTTACAGATACTTTTGAGAAATTTATTACTGGGTTTCACTAACATAAAAATACAAAAATAGTTTAAAATAATAGTGTAGATCATCACAAAAACTTCTATGCGCAAATCAAGTCATGAGATTTTCATACAAGATGGCTGACACTCACTTAAGCATTACTAATAACCATTATATTTAGTGTTTAATCAATGCAGATACTTTACAATAATAAATAAAATAAAATGAGCCTTAAGAGTAACCATTAATATTCTAGAATGTGAACAGCAATTAGAACAAATGGCTTTATGTTTATTGGAATCTCTATATTAATAAAATCAGATGTACTGTTGAATTATTCATAGATAATTCATAATACTTGAAGTCATTGAACATTTCAACAATATCACCGACATGAACTAACTTGCCTGGCTTTGTAGCAGAAAGCTGATGCATATTTCACATAGAAAGATGATTCAGACCATATCCTCACCAAAGATATTCTTTGATTGCTTTCTGAGTCAACTTCTACTTTAGTATAAATTTCTGCAAAAAGGATTAATATTATTTTTATGAATAGCTTTCTGCATCAAAGCAAGGTGATGGTAAGTAGCCCATTTGAGTGTTTTGATATTTGATGTAATCAGCATCACTCTGTCGCTGCCATGGCACGTGCTTGTGCTCGAACTCTTTTGTCATATTCTAACCGATTTTGACTGTAAAAGAAATAAAATACTTGAGGTTACAACAATGTTTATTAAAACAACATGAGTTTCTAGTGAATAATTCTAAGTTAACAATATATTTCAATGTGTTTACTAACCAGTAGATTGTGTAGGCTTCAGCCTGGGCAGGGTCTTTAACATTAGGTTCATTGAGAAGATCCTGAATACCAAGGAGGATCTGTTTGATTGTGATTGCAGGACGCCAATCTTTTTCCTCATCTAGTAGTGAAAGGCACACAGTGCCCGATGGATACACATTGGGATGGAAAAGTGGAGGTTCAAATTTGCACTTAGGTGGACTAGATGGATAATCATCTTTGAAAATCATTCGCAGCTTATAGAGACCTCCCTCCCATGGTGTCTGCAAGAGTAAAAGTCATTTTTTGAGGAACTTTATTTTATCATTTATATCTATTACCATTAGAAAATGCTATGAACATTAAGTACCAGTACTAGTTCTAATGATAAAATGCCGATTCAAAAAGATCTAGAAATACTAACCCCCTTTTTCCCAGGAATCGCACATTCCCATGTCATGAGATTTAGAGATCCATCAGGATTTTTCATAGGCCTGGCAACAAAGCCCTGAAACACAAAATACTCTTAATCACGTACTTATTACTAAACAAACAAGTGGACAATACACAACAAAAATTATGTCGCTTACAAAGGGATGGTCCTTGCGCCAGGCTTTTCTTTCTTCGGCTAAACGTGCACTTGCTATTCCCGACATTTCCAAAAACTAAAACACAAGAACCGTCAGAAAGCGATTGCCTTAGATTCTAGAACACAGGCACGAAATATCGTTGTCTTTCAGTGAAAAATACTAAGAAATCATACGAAAAAATAAATTATACGGCGCGAAGCGTCCCACGAAGTGATTAATTCACAGATGAAATAAAATACTAAAAAATAGAGGTCAAAATGACTCTCAACAGACTCCAATTTAGTTTATTACTAAATTATGATTATATTCGACTACATACTTTTCTCTATTTGCAATTTAAAACGAAATTTCGACGGGTTTTACTGTATGAAACTGTGATTCTTATTATAAATAATAATTTAATGAAAAACCTAAATTTCGAATGTTTTTATTGAAAATTAGAATGTAACACAATAAATGATTAAAATTGTTTATGATGAAAGATTTAATTTGTTAATCGTGAACAATCAACTTACTAAACGAAAATCGACTAAACATTCTAAGTAGCTGTGGTTGGCACCACCCTAAACTACGCCAAAGAAATAATTTTGATCTTTTGGCGAGTGATTGTTTGGGCGCATCCATCGCATGATTTACGACATTGGCTTTGATACTTTAACTGCTTTAACACAGGTTTATTGATACTTTGCCGATGCAAAAATCTTCAACAATATGAAGCTAGGTGTAATATAATCGTCCAGTCCAGCGTATTTATTGACATTGAGTTCTGACTCGAACAGGCCGACTCTGGCCGACCATTGACGCTCACTCTCACTCAGCTACACGCGGCCACGAATTATTTACACATGTCTCATATTTATATTTTCGCTAGAGTAATAGTGTTCTGTGCTCATATTTGCACGAACTACGATAGCGATAGGTGTAAAATATAGAATAGGCTAGGGCAATAATTTCATGGATGCAACACAAGCCAAATGAATTTCTTTGCAAATTGCAGTGTTCCGATCTTTTTAAAAGAATGATAAGTGCCTAGACGAGCAAATCATTACCTATCCGCATTTACAAAAAAAATAATATTGCTTTTAATTTATGCAAAGCAATAGTGATCCTGAACAAAGAGAAAAGAAAAAAGAGAAATGGGGGGAGCATTTCTTCCAAATATTAAAATCTTAGTTCGTGAGCCCAAGTGGCTATGGAGCAGGGTAGCGAAGTACCACTTTATATTGTCGGACCGAAGCGTCGGCTTTGGCTTCGGCCAAAAAAATAACACCGAAGCCAAAAGTTGCGCTTGTATGTCTCTCGAATAAGGAAGAGCGCGGAGATAGAGGCCAGTATTCAGTATAATATTTTTTTTCAACGTGCGAGGTAATTTTGATAGTGTCAATTAAAGTTTTTTTCGTAAATATTTAATTTAAAAGTTATATAAAAGCATTATTATTCACTTCTTCTACCAAATCTCGAACTGATTTTTATAGGCTTTTCAAACCCTACAAGAATCAGTTCAAGATTGGGTAGTTTAGTCAGTTTAGTTCATTTTCGACTGTAAATAATTTTTCACACGCCGCAAACACAAGAAGCTGCGTTCACCGGAAAAGTTCGTAATCGGGATACAAACACACACGCGTAGAGCTATATCAACGTTAGGATAAATATTGTGGAGATCCTGATCGTGAAGCTATTTTATTTAATAATGTCATCGGCGACATCGGCATAAATGAAAACGACCAAATTTTGCCGCCCTTGGCCCGGACCTACTCGGCCTATAGGGAAATTCGCCCCTGAGACTGGGTTTTTAGGGGTGTCAGCTCTATGTCTGAATATTACATTTTTCTGATTGATTCAACCACAAGTTTTTCGTTCTAATTGTTAGATTTATGCTTAGATTATACCTACGCGATGCCCCACTGCAAATTGCAACAACCTCTGAGAATCCATAAACACAGTCATGGTGTTAAATTGGGAGATTAAAAGAGGCCGTTAGACCTCTAGTTAGAACGCATTTCAGAGAAAATTGATGATTTCGTTACATGATCGCTGTAATTTTTGAAGCCTCTCGTCATGTAGCTAATAGTTAGAAACAGAAATAATTGCAACCTTCTTTAGCAGGAAACTTACCTATGTCTTAGTACCCTGACAAGGTAAAGTTCTGTGGGTAGATAGGTCCCAGATCTAAAGATTTCGTAAAGTAGGTTAAGATAGGTCAGCACTCAGCAATGCTCTCATAAAAAGTTGGTACAATTTATCTTGCGCAAAGAAATCTATCTGTTAACCTCTGGCATCTGAAACCTTTCTGTGCTGTGCATGTGTTTAGGTACAGACGCCAGCAGGTCAAGCTACCTGAAACTGTCAGATTTCCCAACCAACCTTGAACCTAATGCTTTGGAGATAAATTTAAAAATATATTAAATAGATTATAGTAGCTTGATGAGTTGGCGTCTGTACATCTTAGAGCTAGCTCCAAGGTTGAATTCTAGAAAGGTAAAATGCTCAAAGGTTTACATAGAAGCTGTGTCATATCACAGGTCATATGAAGCTATAAGTAACTATAGCTTAGGTATGTGTACATACGTACTTAGGGTTTTACAAAAAAGCGAGCACAGGCTTTGATGACCTAAATAATTATATTTTAGCTTATAAGTAGGTAAAATTTTATTTCGCAAGGATTTATTATTTCATACAGTTAGCTTTGGAAGAAAAGTTATTTGTTTAACCTTGTCCTTACTCTTGGCTTTACCGCAGTCGGGTAAAAAGGGGCATTTTGGTGATTTGTCCAATGCTAGTTCAATCAAAAACAAAACTTATTGCAAAAAAGAATCAAGTCTACCAAAATTTAAAGGCTTTAGGTTCACTTTAACTAGGTATTTATTCGAAGCATTACATAGTATTAAAGTTATTGAAGGGGTTGTTTAAGTAATAAGACTGTAAGATAGTAATAATTACAGAATTATTACGACAGAATCAAAGGGATGTCTGCGAAACTTGATGGTTAAACATAAATGTCGGCCAAACAAAGTGGCGTCCACGAAACAGCAGGTATGTTACAGCATGCTAAAAGCGTTGTTGTTCGCTAATTGGCTTAAAACGTTTGGTTCTGCATCGGTATTGGCTGATATTTTAAAATGAGACAGTGAAAACAAGAAAATGTCGGCGACCACTAGGTGGCAGCTTAAGCGTGTCGGCGAAACGTTTTTTATCCTCATTAAACATTCGATTGTTGATGTGATTTGTTCCGTTCTGCGTTGCATTCTCTGAAAAGTTTCAATAATTTAGAAAAAAATATTGTTTTAGTAAGTGACATTGTCTTGATCGTGTAATTTATTTAAAATCTATGTGAATTGAAATAAGATAATATCTTAGATTGAATGCATGTTTACTTAAATAATAGGACAGAAGCGTCTAATTTTATCGCTACGATGGCAGTGTAATTCAATGAGCGTTGATTTGTGTCATGAGAATACAAATAATATATTTTTTAAAGTAATAAAAAGCTAATAGTGTATTTGCGAAGCAGTTTGTGTTAGTGTTTAATGTTTCTTCTGTATTATTACAATACGTAATGCCTATTACATATTTAATATTTGTATGACGTGAGTTGGCGGGAATCTACCGGTGTTAAGGTTATCTGAGAATGTATTTTGGACTCCAGATGTGAATGTATGATCCTGTTTGTTATAGCTGGATATTGTAAGTCGCGTTTAATTTCTAGGTTAACCCGAAAAGCAACAATGACTTCAGTAGAGGAAGGCGAGACGCCACCGGAGGAAGTACCGGCGGGAAATCCAGAAGAGTTGACCAAAAACCCTACAGCTTTGAAAGGTAAAACAGACAAGCCCCATAACTAGATGGCTCGTCTTCCTACCTAATACAAATGAAAACATAGTTCTACTTACATCCAATTCAAAGATTTGGACATAATGTTGTGGCAGACCTGTGTGTTATTGTCTAGTCTGAGGAAAGCTTTTAAAACATTATTAAGCATATACTTAAGTGCAACTTTGAACAATGGTATTCACAAAACAGAATGGTTTTCATGAACAAAACAACCATCTATTTATTATTTGCATGTGATAGTCTGATAGACTATCACATGCAAAATGCATGCATGCATGTCTGCATCATTTAATAGCTTCTGCTGTGAAGGTTTCAGCAGTCCATTGGCAGCATTACCATCTTGTCAATCAGTAATCGCTACTCACGGCATGGAGGAGGCCCGTGTTCAGCTGTGGATGTTCTTTAGTTAAAATAATGTTGATGATTAGTCTGTCTAACTGTAAACAACATCCTAAAACATTCTTTTTTCTAATTCAGAGGCTCATGAACAAATGGCTACCCTGGATGTTCTAGTGTGTGGCCTGTGCCACTCAGCATTCCATTTTGTTGAAGAATTTAAGGAACATAAAGATGCAAACAACTGTACAGGAAAATCTCCTGTAAGAGATAGTGTGAGTATACAAGAATGTTTCATAAAAAAAATATTGCTATTAGATAACATTGCAATATTGTAAAAGAGTTAGGTAACAATTTTACAGTATATCTTTCTAACTTTAATAGATAACATTACAACACAAGTTGTGTGTTATATATTAAGTGATGAAAGAAATAAGATAACAATTAAATTTTAAGATAGGTGTTATGTGTATCCTGAAAGAGTATAAAGAACATGGTGTAAAGTTCCTCATCCCCGATTGTAAAGGGAGGAAAATTCAACCAGACGGGTTGTCTCTGGTCGGCTACTGCTCCACTACTGATTGCACTATGCAGGATTTTTAGTTACTTACTTGCATCAAATACTTTCTTTTATTAACATTTTGACAATAGATTGTTTTCTTAATAGTAGTTAGTATTTATTGGTTATTATTTTCATACACAGAATGAAAGTAAAGCCCAAGTATGGGCTTTCCTGCTGTGGAAATGCTCATCAGTTCGAGATGGGTCTACAGTGAACACCGACAATAGCTGGAAGCTTTACCAGCAGTGGTGTCGAATGGCAGAGGCACAGCGGACTGCCTGGATCACTGCTGGATCAAATGTCCAGGCCTTGTCCAAATTTGCACATGCTAAAGTCGTAAGTTATAGGGTTTTTTTTTTCTATTATCTGTTTCAAGAAATCTAATACAGTTCCTAGGGCATGCAGGAAAAAAATGTTTATATTATAATTAAACTTTTACATACAGATGGAACTAAAGACTGAAGATCAACTGGTACCTGTTCAAACACCAGTTCAGCAAGAAGTAAAGAAACGTGGCAGACCAAGGAAGTTGGCCAAGACGGTATGTTTTACTACAGTCTGATAACCCTCTGTTCATTTCACTTTTCCTAACACTCATTGCCAACTCACTCTTACAGGAGGACTCTGAAACACAGCCCTCTGGGGAGGAAAGTGATGATATTGTTAAGGCTAGCCCTGGACTCAAGAATGTCCATAAAGTACCAATACCACAAAATATTAACAAAACTAAGGTACTTTTTTTGATTAATTTGGATATTTTATTTTTTTGTAGCCTTAGCCTTAACAATTGGTTTTGCAACTCAGAATTAGTTGCAAACTTCAATGCTTAAATTAAGATAAAATGTTGCTTTCTGACAATCATACATGCACACACATTATGGCTCACTGCTTCCCTTTGTCTGCATGACTCTTTGTGATGTTACATACTTAATATCATTTTCACATGTTTGTTAATTGTTAGGAGCTGAACGAATCTGTTCGCAACGCTCAAGAGCGCGTACCACCTGAAGAAAGGATCGCGCGACGCACGGAAAGACAGGGCGACCCTACTGAAGCTGGAGAGTATGTCGTGGAAAAGATCTTAGCCAAGCGGTTTAACCCGCGCCGAAAGCAGTATGAATACTTGCTCAAGTGGGAGGGATACCCCCAGTAAGTAGTGTACCGCTTGTACCAAGAATGTTTTGTCATCAATTAAATTTGCCTAAAAGAGGACCACATTTGTAGTCTTGTGTAAAATAGACACTTTTCTACTGGATACATATATTATGTCAATGTGTTTGCTTGTTAAATCACCAATTCGACTTAAGCCAATGTTAACGTCAGTTCAAGAAGTGAGCACCCAAATCCACGCAGAATAGAGCAGCTCTTAAGTCCAAACACAAAAAAACAAAAAACTTCTCGTTGGACTATTTGCAGCTTTTGTTTTATGCAACATTAATAAATATTTGCATAACTATTCAAACTCAAAAGCATTTATTTCATTTAGACCATTACAGGCACTTTTGAATGTCAGAAAAACAAAGAAGGCTAATCTATATAACGAAACTATTAAAATTATTACAGTGAACAGAACACTTGGGAGCCTGTAGAAAATATGGAGACTTGCAAACATCTGTTGGAAGCATTCGAGAAGCAACTGGCGCGGCAGAAGGAACTGAAGGCTCTGCGAGCGCAACAGCAGCAGCAACAACATCCAGTACAGGTTAATATTGTTATAATAATAATGAACATGAACCTTTAAAGCATTATGTGACCTAAAGATATGGATATACAGTTTATATTACAACTAGGTTTTGTCTGCTCCTGAAGGAGTCACATGAACATCATACTGAGATCCTATGTCATAACCCAGGTCATGGTCTATCTGTGTGCCAAATGCCGAAATCTGTTCTGCTGTTAAGGCGTAAAATAGTAACAGATAGACAGAGTTACTTAACCATTTATGGCCCGCTCTTAAATTGTTTTGTTTCTTTTTTAGGTGAAACAAATAAGCACGCCATTGCCTCAAGTTGTAAAGCAAGTGGTCAAGAAATCGGAGAGCCCTGCCATTACACCATCTGGGTAAGAATAATAACATGTTTTAGGATATTTGCAGTTTCTCCCTTCCAGTGTGCTAAGTAATTTTAAATGACAGAATCGTAATCTCAATATCTTGATATAAAGACTATCGCAAGCATACTCTATATTTAAACGTTTTGTATGTACAGTCGTCTTCAACGCACCAGCAAGGTCCGCGCTTTGGACCAGGTCAAGGCGTGGTGCGGCGCGGAAGACGGTGAGCCAGCTGCGAAGAAAGTGAAGAAGGAACTCTCCAGCGAAGACGAGGACTACTCCGACCCTGACTCCACCAAAGGTAGAGCAACTTGACCATAACCAGCTAGCACACTCATTGTTATAACCTAGTCTCTTGTTATCGAACTGCTTAGCACTTTGGGTTGTAGTAAACTTTGGGGAAGTCTAGGTGCTTCTTTTTTTAATTACATTTCAAACAAATAGCAAGGCCCAGTGCTGACAATAATAAATATAGTAAACATTTCAGCTGACAAGAAAGTGCTGAATGGTCAATCTTCGCCCAAGTCCACTCTGGACCCTGAGCTGGTGAAATCACTCGGCCTCGCTGGGAAGGGCATGCCGAACATTAAGGGCGTCATTAAAGTTGACCCTAAACATATGCCTAACCTTACTACAGGTATTTGATTGTTTGGAATGACATGCTATGTTTGTGACAGCGATGTATGTGCTGGCTTTGCTGCCCCTACTTACCCTTTGTATCATAATAAATCTCTTTTTACCAGGTGTTTATATAATGTCGAAGAGCTCAGGAATTATGAAGATTGATTCACCTGGCAAATTAGGACCCGGTCTAAACATAGATCAGGACGTGATTCGGAAACAAATATTAGCTGCTAAACAGGTATTAATTTTTCTAAAATTGTGTACAACTTATTTCTTACTTAAAACTGCGAAGTTTTGAAAATAAAGTATTTTTTCAGAAAAAGTTAGAGGAAGCCAAAAAGACTTCCCCAATCCGCACGCCTATGACGTCACAGGTAATATTAGAAAATTATTGTTTTCACTTTCCAGTTATTTAAAAGGTTTTTTTTTGTTTAATACTTATGTTTTTGGTACACAAAATAATTTTAAATAGATAAAGAAAACTTATGGCTCGGGAGGACAGCAGGTGACAGAGAAGACTATAATAACTCCGTCAGGACAAAAGATCATACAACGTACAATACAAAGACCATCAGGTCAGGGTGAAGGAAAGTCTCCTGTTACCATACTCAACAAGAAACTCGCTCAGGTAAGAACAATATAAGTATGAAGTAGTTACAAAAGCGAATATTTGGCTGTTGTAGAATTTAATTTAATTTTATTGGTGTTGTATCATAAATTTTATAAATGTGTCTCCAAAGCCCTCTATTTGTTGCCTTCTCCAGTCAACCAAAAAAAAACAAAATTATGCTTGCGTTTTTCACCAAAAAAAGGAAATTAACCAATTAGTTCAAAATAGAGCTTTTACTAACAATAACAAAACAAATGGTTAGTAAATAACGAAGAGATTGACTGCACAGGGCGACAGTTTACTGCGGCGCGGCGGGTCGGGTCGGGGGCGCGGGCGCGGCGGATACTCGGTCGCGACGGCCGGCGGGAACATCGTACGCATCCGAGACAAGGTTCCCGTGGCCTTAGACTTTGAACAGGTTAGAACATTTACTGTGTGGACACCATTTATCTTTTCCGGAGAGCAGCCTACGCGATTCCGGCGTAGTGGTGATGGTTTATCAAGTTTGCTGTGAGTGGATCTTCCTCAACTTGTCTTTTCAAGATTCATGTGATCTGAAGTAGTTAGAATGTTTTTATTACATGCATGATAGGGAGGAAATGGCATGCGGATCAGACTGTTTGTGAGTAATGTGCTTTATAGGCCAGATAAATATAAAGCCCATAAAGCGTGTACTAGAAAGTGGAGTGCTCATATTTCAGGGTGTGATTCAGACCATCAACTGAACCACTTTCTGCATGGGACGACCACCGTAAGTTTTGCTGTGCAAACTGTTTTTTGCAGGAAATCGACTAGCCACAGAGGTCGATTGCAAAGGAGGCAACTTGCGCAATAAAACTTTCTTGTGGGCGTCCATCACAAGGGTTTTTGGTCGGTCGCGGTGAATGATGTAACCGTAAGAGCCAAAACTGGAAGTGAGATATGTTTACAGTCGGACGCGTCGTCGGACACGTCGGACGGCATCGAGGACCCGTTCCCGCGCTCGCTGGGCCCGCTGCCGCCGCCCAGCCCCGAGCGCGCGCTGACGCTGTGCCCGCGCTCGGGCCGGCGCCTGGCGCGCGCGGAGGGCGAGCCCACCCCGCCGCCCACGCCCTCGCCGCCGCCCACGCCGCCGCCCGCGCCCGACGCGCTGCACGGCACCATGCTCATGAAGGTACACCCAGCTCACTACCAGAGATGACTCACTTTCTACCATCGATGACGCATAGAAAAGTCAATGAAAGTATGGGGTTGACCTAGCGATTTATGACTTATTGAAGTCAATCCCGTACGTTTCATTGCCTTTTCTATGTGTTTATGATTGCAGAAAGTGGCTTTCTGTTCAAGGCGCGTGACCGTCTAGTAGTACTTGATCACAAATTGACATAGTAAATGTTACCAACCAAAATATTTATCTCCTAATCTTTAGCCTTATCATGGCTTGGGGTTTCCAAATAAAAAAACAGCGTCTATGGAAAAAAATACCTGGATGAATATCATTATACAGCAAATTTATCAGCATCGCAAAATTTGTGTTTTGGACAAGGACCTTCTGATAATCCAGTATGGGGTCTGAAAATTCTTACCAAAGGGTTAAAAAGGGTACCATCTAAATGTAAAAAGAACCCTTCAACGCAACTACGATAAGTTGAGATCTCTTCTTATTTTCGTACAATATTTAATTATGTTTGATTTTTAGGTGGAAATGTCTCCGGGTGGAACGACAGGTATGCTGGTACAAGGAGACGGCGCACAACACTCACTGCCTGTGCTTACAGATGAAGATGGCGTAAGTATATAGTTACTCCCTGTATCATACCTCCCTGTATCATACTTCCACAATTCTAAAGAATATATTATCTATACTTTTGGCATTTGCAGTGGTATATACTATTTGGAACCACTTAGCATTACACTTCATAAAGGAAGTGACGATAGCTACAAAAGTAAAATACCGTGGCGCAATATCAACGCCCAACTCAAAATACATTTAACGACATCTGTTTATGTGCTTCTTCTGAGGTAAATTCGTGGTATTTTAAAGTTATATTACATAACAAACAAAACCTTATTACAGACGGAAGTGAAAGTAGAAGCCAGCGCCGTGAAGCAGTTGTTAGAAGGAGGCGTCGGCGTCGACGACGGCGACGAGGTTGGGCTACTGCACTCGGGACACACGCCCATCATGATCCGAGGAGAAGATGGAGTGCTTTATCAGGTTTGCTATTTTTGTCGGATCTAACGGCTATTAATAATTTTATATACGTTTAAAAAATGTTTCGGGGTGTGCCATAATAAACTTTGAGGCAGTTAGTTCAAATTATCTTAACAGGCAACCTAATCGAAAAAGCCTCTCGACTTATCTTAACAGGAAACTTAATCGACAAAGCCTCTCGACTTAAGTCGAATTGTGCCGGACCGACTCGAACATGATTCAGCGATGCCATAGTGGTGCCTAACAGCCGATCGGCACCAGCCAATTAAATCTGGGCGATATTTTTGTCCAACAAATACTGTGGAATCGGATCTGCCAACCCAAACATTCCCTCATTTCCGGTAGAAGTATGTTTTTATTTTTGTAATATATTGATGTCGTAGGTTAGGCTGTTAAATTGGCACTTGGAAGTTCTAATTAATCCCTGTTCGCATTAGTATGCCAGAAAGTTCGTAAACTGCTCATGCATTAAGCATAGTTTTGTTTAAAGTTTGTTCTTACTTCCCACAGGTCGCGGGCGAGAATGAAGCAGGTCAAACGCTCTTGGTAGCGGCGGAAGGAGTGGAGGGCGCCGTCGAAGGCGTGGAAGGCGCGGTGGAGGGCGATGGTGACGTCATGTATGTCACCAGGGAGGATGGGCAGGTCAGAATACTTAATGTCTTGAATTTATGAAACAGAAAGCAATATTAATATAAATATTGAATATTCTGTAAAAATGCTGTGCTAGCTGCCTTTGAAGTATCCTAGCAAGTTTGTTTTAAATCTTGTATAACCAGTAGGAATAAGTAGCCACCTGCACTGCTGTATCTAAAGCTTGAAGTGATTCTGGAAAGTACAGGTGGTTGTGCAGGATCGGTAGGAAAACCAAAGCCGGCAGTAAACATATTGTTTATAACACCCCACTCCCTATAGCCTGAAAAAGGGTTTCCCATAGCTTCAAGTGAGTATTCCCCGCAGGTGCTGGCGATAGACCCGTCGCAGCTGGCGCAGCTGATGCCGGGCGGCGAGGCGGCGCCGGCGCTGCAGCAGGTGGCCGTGCAGGTGGAGGGCGAGCCCGGCGAGGACGCCACGCAGGTCATCGCGCAGCTGCTGCAGGCAGACCTGCCCTCTCCCGGTCAGTATACCAATGAGTCACACTATCGAGTGAGCATAATCTGACCAAAATGTACCAAACTCACTTCAAAATTCTCCCATATTCCAAAGTTATTGTAATGATTTTGGAAAGTTAGCGCTGATTAATTTCAAATCATTTTTCTCTCAAATTATTCTAAGCATACGTTTTGGATGTACACGAGGTTGATTTTACTCGTTTTTATTATTAACACGCTTTTGTTAGCTTGGTATGTATGTAACGGATTCTGAACTTGATTTTCAACCACTTCAAAACGTTGGGATGAATTGAAACATCGCACACTTATCAAAGACATCCTGCAGCCAGATCGTCTTCACACAAGAGAACTCCCCAACGGTAAATAGCACGGATACCAAAGTTTGTAGACGCGTTCAATTTTGATGAATAAACATAATTTCCGTCGTTGCCTAATCCTTGGGCCAGGATTGTCTTCTCACGAGGGAACTCCTCAGCGGTTAGTAGCTCGAATACCAAAATTTGTGGCCCCGTTGATAATTGATGGATAAACGTGATGATCCAACAGTCACAAATCGTTTGCTCACGAAGGAACACCTAAACGGTAAACAGCACGCGAGGTCGTCAAGATGCTAACATATTTGAAGTGGCTATCAACATCGAACTTTAGCAGCATCCGTAGATAGTAAACTTCACCCTTACAAATTTGTTTTTACTTGCACCCTTCTGTGGGTTGATACGTTTTACGTATTAAATTAATAAGATATTGTGGGATGGCACATTTTGGCAGAATGAACTTGAAAATGATAACGAGTTCTAATACATCTCAAAAGCGGATTCGGTAGAAGGCGAACTCTTGTTGGTTAGATGATTCTGGAAGCTAGATATAGTTGTAGCTTCGAGGTCGATAGCAATCATCAATCAAATCGCAGGTAAATTCCCTATTAATTATTATGTTATTGTTACAGGAGGTACGCGAAGAGTAGTACTTATGCTGCCGGACGGCAGCTTGACAATGACTGAACTTGACAAGGAGCAATACGAATCAATAACGGAGGCCAGCAAAGCGCAAGAATAAGGCTTTTTGACGAATATGAAATGTGTTAACTCTGAATTCAGAGTTATAAATGGGTAATAGAACTATGTAGTCATACTTAGCTTCATAAAATTATTTCATACAATTCTGAATTCCTTGAAACAGTAGTATTGATTACTTTTTTAGACTCAATGAAATTTTAATTTAATAATGATGTGTATGAATGTAAAATGTAATACAGTCTGGTTGAGTTGCATCATGAAGTACTATGTACACAAGTGTACCACATAGAATGTTATTTGCGTTTCTGTGGTCAATTCGTTCCTTTAAAACAACACATCTATTTGCGTAAAAATATCAATGCATGTAATTTATGGACATGTTCGATCGATTTTATGGACATTATTGTGAATTGACATTTTATAAAACAGACTTGCATTGTGGAGGAACTACTGCCGGTCGCTAAGTGGCTTACTTTGAGATATCTCAACCCAAACCAAGACTGACTGCCACGAAACTGTACATATTATAACCTACAGTACTTATGTGTCGTTCAGGAGTTTCTTGAAAAGAATAATAATTATGTTCTCAAAGTGGACTAAGAAAAAGTCACAAGAGGTTATATAGTAAAGTCTTAGAAATAGTTTTATAAAAGCTTATAGTAAGTTTTTACTTTTCTCTTTGACATTATTATTCGCAAAAACTTTTTTTTTAATATGTTTAGAATATTCACTCTATCATGAACTTTGAATTACAATAGCATTAGTTTCCTGTATTGTATATAGATAATTTGAAGATGACTTCATGCCACATGGCTTAGCCGCAATTTAAACTAAGCTCTTATAATATATTGTACTATATTTAAAAAGCTATTACAGTGGTACACCCACTGTAATAGCTTTTTTAAAAGTTATCTTTCTCATATTGATTACAAAAACATAGATATTTGAACTAATGTCTGATTAACGTTACATAAAGTAGTATGAAGGTTTAATTCTTGTTATCGATGACGATTTGTTTTTGAATGCCGTGTACGATGTCTTGTTGAGCCATTAATGACTCTTCACTCGCGAAATATAATAAAAAATATTATTGAAATAGTATCCCTTCATCCGTAGCCATATTCCGCACATACATCCGTAGAGGCCATCGTGTGTGGCCGCGCGCGATTTTGGCGGGCGCGTCTTTTTAAAGCGACAATATCTCCGAAGTTACAATAGTTAGCTTTCTGCCAGTTATATCATTTGGAATCGTTTTTAAATTAGCTAACTGATTATTTAAGGATTAAAGTCGCTTAAAAAAAAAAGAAAAAACAAAACACTGATCTGACGTCACGTTTAAAGGGACATAACAAACACAATATAACAATGTAACTCATCAATCTAGCAACAATGGTTTTGTTAACATGGCTGAAAGCAACTGCTATGCAAGATTATAATCAATGTTGGGGAGTTCGCGATCTATGCGGCAAACCACTTGCTGCAACCTTGGCCGCAGGCACTCCGACCGAGACATTTTGTTTGCAGTTTGGTCAGATAGCCCGTCGTGCGACTTCCGGCCACCCAGTTGGCGAGGTGGAAACCTACTTTTACATAAGACCTTAGTCTTTTGTCTTATTGTTAATATGCACCAGGACGTATAACACAAAATTGATTTCCAAGGCTTTGAGACTAATGCAATAGATTCTAGATTTTACTATGGCATTATTATGGCACAAGTAAAAGACTGTTCTCTATGAGTCATACAAACTCTTCTGCTTCCTTTATTTCAGAACTTCATAATTAAATTTAAAGCCTGTTAAAGCAGAGCAGGTATGAGAAATCTATCGGAGATTATCTCATTTTCTTTCATTGAACATAAACATTTTCATGTATATATTTTATGTCACAGAAAGTTTTAGACTTAATTTTACAAATTCATTGTAAATACCCACTACATAAAATCAAAGTGCACGACACCAAACTCTTTGTAAGTTGTTACAAAACGAGATTTAACGATAATATTAGTTTAACTGTCTCAAACTATGAGTACAGAGACTTGCTAAATCGCGTTTTGAACTGAGCGGGAATAATATTCCCTAGAGAAATCCTAGGTATTACACTCAATAATAAAAAATACGCGATAACGTAACAGCGTGTAAGAAATGAGGTATATTATAGTTTTCTTTATTTTAATTTTGTAATATAATGGTTTAATTAAATAGTATCTATAATAGTACTTTGTCTTTAATTGTGTTACCCATATATCCAACCAATTTCATTAGCATGCAACCTGATTGTTAGCGTCAGGATGTCTGGACCAAACGAGATATGTCCTTGAGACCATGTGCACTATTTACTACCTATAGTGAAATATTTGCTACCTTTTCGATAAGAAATTTATCAAAGAAATAAAGTGGTCAGCCAACCTGACGTCAGGTTGGCTGACCACTTCCAAGTTCTCATAGTTTTAGCGTTGTGTTAACCGCGTTGTTAATGTAAATATTTACTACCTGATTGCTACCTTAACATATAAGTTTTCCAGTACTCTAAGAAGCTCCTATAAAAAGTTATTAATAAAAGCCATTTAAACGCCTGTACATCATGTGTGTATTGGTGACATCTTTTTTTTTATAATAATTGCTAACAATGTTTTTGTAGGCGCTTAGTGGCTTATGAACAACTTGTTTCTGGATAATTTTATAATTATTAACATATCGCATTTATGTTATAAGTATGTATGCACCTACTTGGGGATTTATTAAATTGATCTTTATTAAATTATGATACAATATTTGATAATAATTAATTGACATCTTAGATTATTTTTATTTAAAACTACCTACAATATTCACAACTATGATGATAAATTATTCTTTTCAACTTAAGATTTGTTGTTTGTGACGTGCACACGTTAACAATAATTTATTAATAATCATATTAGATTTAAGAGTGTTTTCACGATGAAGCGAGGAAGACAATTCAAAGTATCGTTAGAAGATCAAAAAATTGTTTTTTCAATTTTCGAAAATATTTTTTCTGAAAAAAATAATCTTCCGTCACTTTGTGATCCAGTGTTTCATAACATTAATGAACTTTTCGAATAAAAAAAATCAGAAAAAGCTATATACCAATCAATTAAAAAAAGTTACGATTTTTTTTTTTCTACAATTGCAGACCTGTAAGTAGTAGATCCATAACTGAAAAGAATACAGTGATTACAACAGTCCCAACTTCTAACTGCAAAACTTTTGATTCTTACATAGATTTTTATCAGTGGCAGAAAATCCAGCCTATCGTACAATGTGTAAAAAGAAATAAAGATAAATTAAAATCGATAAAAAGTTGTCGAAAAAAAGAAATCGTAATTTTTTTAAATTGATTGGTTAAGCTTAGTTAAGCTTTTTCTGACATTTTGTATTCTAAAAGTTCACTAAGGTTATAAAAAACTGGATCACCACTTTATTTCTTTGATAAATTTCTTAACGAAAAGGTAGCAAATATTTCACTATAGGTAGTAAATAGTAGCAAATAGGTATTAAATAGAGCACATGGTCTCAAGGACATATGAGTCGTATAGAATCAAAAACAGCAATCTGCACAAATAAAAAACTGACAGATTGCTGTTTTTGATTCTATACGACTCATATTATCTCCATATCTCGTTTGGTCCAGCCATCCGGACGCTGACAACCTAATTCATTATGAACTAAGGTAACCGAGAGATCGGTTCGGCATTTTCCGTATACATTTTCTGTTTGATTTAGTTTTTGCCACCGACTTCTGAAATTAAAGTTATGCCTCTTAGGGCTGATTTTTCAATCATTAGATAACATTTACCTGAAGAGTAAATGTGACGTTTTGACAGTCCGTCCATACAAAAACTGTCAAAAAAATCACAAACTTATTCGTCGGATAAAAGTTAACTGGTGATTGAAAAATCGGCCGTTAGTTTATTTAATGATTATATCATGAGATATTCATTAAATGGGAATAAATAAACTAAGAGGAGGCAGGAAAATGGTTAATTCTTTGACTACATAAGTATGGCGGCCGCAAATCATATTTTGTGGAACATATAGCCTATCGGACTGACATTGACCTGCAAATTGCAATAAAGCGGGCTACCCTAGCGCTCCCCCTTAAAGATTTTAGCTCTGGCAACATTGATGAAGTTAATTTTCACTGACATGACATTTCATGTACTATCAAACAAACTGAAAGTAAGTGAAACTGTTTAAAGAAGACGAAGAAGACAAACATAAATCTTTGCTAAAGAAAATTAACAAAGTATTTAATAATATGTACAACATAATTATTAAACTTATGGTATTGAAAGTACCTAACAAATTAAATTTTCTGTAGAAATTAAAATGGAAAAAGATAGCTGCACTTTTTACTTCGAAGAAGCAAGTACAAACCGCAAAAAACTTTTTGAAAAAGCTATTATACATGCTAAAAATGGAAAAGTTTTATACATATTATCGGAAGAGTTAAATGAACTGCCAGAATTGTCTCAAGACTTGAGTTCACTTAACAAGTATTATATGAAAATGATTACATTTATGTATGTTAAAAGTTTGGATTCATTAATAGAAGTTATTTCTGCACTGCAAGAATGGCAAAATATTCCTTCAACAATAATCTTAGATGATTTAAGTGCATACTGTAATCAAATTAATTTACAGAATGCATGTGGTGTTGTTGCTCTACTTTGTGATTCCCAAAGATGTTGTTCTCAATTGTTAAAGGGAACATGCAGACTATTTATATCAGTGCCTAGAATGATTGTTGGTGAAGACTATTGCAACATTTTAAAAGATTTTTATTGTTTATGAAGGCACTTTTTGTTCAGATGTAATAAATTATTATATTATTTCTATTGCACAGTATTTATTAATTTTACCCATGGCATATGATCAAACATACAAAAAAAATTGCTATAGTATTATTTCTTTAGTACGAGTTGTTAAAAATATTTATAGTAGTTACAAAACAGCAATAAAACAGTGAACTTGTATCAAGATCTTTATTTACAAGGGAATAACATTTTACATAAATACACAGGAATGAATTGTTATGGATAGTAGTAGTTATTTGATAATGGCACATCACCTAAATTTTAATACAATATAGAGTAAAAAGAACACGAAAATAGCGAACAGAAATAAGTAAAATATATAGTAGTTATGATTTCCTTTGCCCAATCTTAGAACTCGGCCCATTGTCTTGCCGAGGAAGCCTGAACTTCTATCAGCCTCATCATCAAGACCACGTAGCAATTTCTCCTGATACCGTACTTCATTGCCTAGCTCAATGGATATGTCTTTCAGTGAAGATATTTTCCCACTGAGCTCTTCTGCCATCCTGTTGTTGTCAAATTCCAGTGCATCTTCTGTTGCCACTCTTGGCACTGGCTGATACTGATACCCCTCCCGCGCTCGACGCATACTGTTTCGTCCCGCCGTTTTGAACTGTTATGATAAACTGGATAAACTCTTTATAACAATGCTATGCAGTCACACTACACACTTATATTTTGGACAATGTACAAGTTCAAATGTTACAAAGTTATTCTCCGTTTACTGCTCAATTTATACGGATATTACTAACGCAATGATGACTATGATTTGCAGCGGAAAAGTATCATTACTTCGTATTTTTAACTAGACTGAATGTTACATCTTACAAAACAAGTATTGCAAAATTGGCTGGCAGTGGATGACAGTGACAGTGACAGTTGACAAATCATCAATTCGTTTAATTGCTTTCTTTTCTGATCGAAAGATGAAAAAGGAGAAGGAACTCGCCGCAATTAAATCAGTAGTGGAGTAAATCTCGTTTAAATTAAATGATAAATCAAACAAATTATTATTGATATCTACATTATTTACACACAACAAAACTATGATAGTAATAAAATATGTACAAGTATCAAAAGGGTTACAGGGCGTCAAAAAATTCGCCCACATCACTATCAATAGAATAAGTGCCCAGAAGGCTGGCAGCATTGCCACGTTGGATGGCAATGCTGATTCTTTGGCCAAAAAATAGGCCCGCCCTCTGGTCACGTGAAGAGTCGACCAACCGCTTGGCGATTTCCTGAAATACTAGGTGGGCACTCGGACCCCATCGCCCTAGTGTTTCAACCCGTAACGGTTCAAACACATAACTACCAATTAAATTGTTGTATTTGCTGCTACCCAACTTCCACGGCGTTATGGTCATACCATCTAGTCTCTTCTCATCGACGCGTGCCAAGCCAGTGGGTTCTAAGACAGCTGGCACACCGGCGGTGGCAAGAGCACGACGGATGAGCTAGCGTGCCGCGCAATACGACATGCACTCTTACTACAAGAAAGGCCATGGTGTCCGAGGCAGTCGACTGCCTCACCACATTGAAAGCGATGTGGAGTCCCACAATGATAAATGATTTTGCAAATAGGTTTTTACAAACACTTTTTTTTTTACTCTGAGAAGAAACAGCCAAAACAAACAGCCGAAATAAATTCATGATTAAGGTGGTTGCGTCAGGGTAGCCCGCGAGATTAAAATTTTCTTACATTTTTTTTTGTAATTTGCAGGTCAGTGTCTGATTGTACGTTGTTGATAAATGAGACGCGCCAGTAACACGTATGTAGTTACAGAATTAGTATCATGAAAATCATCAATACAACGTTCTAAGTTCATGGAATCCTATTCAAAAAACGGAAGAAAATTTGAATTTCGCGTGCTACCCTGACGCAAACACCTTAACTGAAAGGTGGTCAAAATTAACCCATTCACTGCCCAGTACTTCGCGAAAACTTCGCGAAATTCGTTCGCGTGCCCACAACCCGTATCCGAGTCGTCGTTATAATAAGCTATAGATGACGTGTATCCATACCCAGAACCCGACTAGCGTGTCCATAGCTACGGATACGGGTTGTGCGAAGGAACGAATTTATTGTTCGACCCGCGTGTCGGGTGCTGGGCACTGAAAGGGGGAAGAGAGGTGTAGGATGAAAGTACTGTACGGTTTTCAGTTATTGTGCAGCTTGGTTCTTTTGGTGCGGGGCCATAGTGGCTGGCAATGTTATTCAAGCGGAAAAAGAACCAAGCTTCATTCTTTTACTGGACTGCCATTTCGCATATAGGTGAGAAGTTCAAGAATTATTTTATTCCAGAGACTCTGTGAGTGGCGTGTGGCGTGATGTCCCACGGCGCGTTGTACAGACGCCAACACATCAAGTTACTAAAATCTGTCAATTTTTTTTAATAGATTTTCAACTTTATCGCTCTAGCATTAGGTTCAAGGTTTATTGCGAAAATGTGACTGTTTCGGGTAGCTTGATGTGCTGGGTTCTGTAAGTTATTTCCGTTTACGGAGTAGTTGTCCGCTAGCGTTTCATGCAGCAGCCCGCGTTATCACACGAGCAAACATAAACATATAACCATGTACAGACGTTAGCACATGAAGCTACTACAATCTGTTAAATATCTTTAATAGATTTTCAACTTTAACTCTGCTTTAACTTTAGCTTAGGTTCAAGGTTGATTGGAAAAATTTGACAGTTTTGGGTAGCTTGATGTGCTGGCGTGGCGTCTGTACGATGTTGTTTACGAAGATGCGGTAGCGCGTGCGAGGCCCCGTGCTCCGTCGCTGGTACCTATATCGCTATACGTTTCACACTCCGCTTTTCAGCGAACGGAGTGCCTAGGAGAGCCGCAACCCGCAACGCCCGCCGCGATGATGGCCACGTGCGTCGAGGCGCTGTTTGAATCTAAAGCAATGGGCCTCGCCAGGATCGTCCCCCCCATGGAACTCAAGATTTTTAAAAGTTATAACTTTTCCCGCCTGATGCCACAGAA
Organism: Lycophotia porphyrea; assembly: GCA_950005105.1. Lineage (NCBI taxonomy): Eukaryota > Metazoa > Arthropoda > Insecta > Lepidoptera > Noctuidae > Lycophotia > Lycophotia porphyrea. Next base: position 8,306,270 of record OX465396.1, read on the forward strand.
GTACGCAATCATTTGTAATAAATTGTATCGTACAGTAGAATTACTCACAAACTAAAACATTTTTCAGGCTAAAAATGTTAACCAACTTACTTTTTGCGCGCGGTTCGTAATTTGAACTTTGCGAAAAAAAACACTAAAGCCCTTTTTTTCTGCCACTGGATTGGCACTCCTATTGAATTCTACCAGTATGCCAAAGGCTGAAATAAATTAGGAGCTCCTTGCCCCGATGGCATACATACACAATAAATGACGCATGTGGGCATTTTGATCTCAAATTGTAAAATGTAAAGCATCCTTTCTCTTGCTTTTAAATTTTGTCTATAAGTCGCCCGAGTAACTCTGGTATGTCCAAACAATTTTAACCTGTCCCCATGTATGAGGAATGATATGAAAGAGAAAGGAATAAATGATGCTGTGATATCTGACATGGGAGAATGGAAGAAGAAAACGTGTTGCGCCGGCCCCAAATAGAATGAACAAGGGCAGGAACATGGGTTTCTGCAGGTAAATAAATAAAGACAAAATTAACGTAGTATCATACATAAACGTTTTATTCCAGTATATGTACAAAAGTATTTATTGATCCTCATTTTAAAACAAAGAACAGATTTCTTACATCAATTTAAGGCGTATCAGATTTCTTACACAAATTTCAGAAAAGCATACATACTACCATGCATTTTGGGGAATGTATTGCACAATGTATTTAATACTAGCATAAATGTAATATGAAAATAAAATTTTGGATCGAATAGGTAATTAAAAAAACGTGAATTTCTTAAACCAGATCAGTAGGACAAGGAATGAAAACATTTCATAACCATCACATGGCACAATTCTATAACGTGTTTATGTCTATCACAATAAATTGATAAAAACCGTAAAAACCCCAAAACATACAGCATTTGTACTAAACAATGAAAACTTTAAAATTGTCACAAATGTTAATTACATACACATTTCATGTACATAATTTTACACTAGCATTATAATTATATTGAACCAATCAATAAATCAGTCAATTACTATAATACAAACAATACACTCGATACCCAACACACCTCGGTAATGTAACAGAACAGTCATCTAAGCAGTCAATGGCTAGCCAAACAGAAACGAAACATGCGCAGGATTCGATGCGTAAATGTCGAAAGATGACATGAAAGAATGACAATAACTTTATTGCTACATTCAAATTATAATATTGTAATCAACACATCCACTTTTGAATCCTTCGTATTATTTGGCGTGTTGTGTTACACAATGTTTTTTAGACTGTAAATAATAATGAGTAACTGGCAACCAATATAAAAATTCAAATTTATTTAGCCTCGAATGTTATTTTTTATTTAGTTTTATTATGTTCATAAAAGCAAAATTAAAAGTTAATCCATAAACAACTCGCATTTATTTGGTGATCATTAAAACATGTGTAGAAGGAAGAACGAATGGCCATCATATAAAATGGTTCATCTATCACAACAGACAGCTATATAATAAACATCAAATAATGGCTTCACATTAACATTAATATTTTATACAACATTTATAAGTATTCCATAATAATAAAGTAAACTGCAAGATTTAATTTAATACAATATGATGTTCAATGATTTTCTGGTTTACAAAGTCTTTCTAGTTCCGAGTCACAGACTACGTCAAAGTAAGTCACCAGCTTGCCTCAAGTGCGACGATTGAACATCGGGTCACATGAACGTCCGGACTGTTCGCGCTCTCTATCACCGGATTAAGATAAACAGTGGAGATTCATCGCACGACGATAGGTTTAGCGTTGACCCGGGGCTCGCAACACCGCGCCACTCGTAGTCGTGCACCGACGCAAAGCATTCAGTCGCTGTAACTGAGTGACGACGAGCGGTGAACCGGGGAACTTTGGCGCGACCGTCAAATGTGCACCGGCACGTGCAGCAGCAGCGCGTCGCGCCGCGGGAACTCCAGCGCGCACATCTCGCACTTGTACGGGCCGCCCGCGTCCGTCGCCGCCTCGGGCTCGGCGCGCGGCCGGATGGCGCGCAGGTCGTCGGCCGGGCGGCGCGGAGGGCGGCGCGGGCGGGCGGCGCGCGCGCGCGGCGGGGAGGGCGGCGAGGGCGGCGCGGGCGCACGGCGGCGGCGCGACGCAGGCCGCTCCTCCGTGTGGATCATGCGCGGGCGCGGCGCGGGCGAGGCCACGCGGCGCCGGCGCCGTCGCGCGGGTGACGCGGGCGACGCGGGCGACGCGGGGGAGGGCGGGGAGGCGGGCGACAGCTGCGTGTCGGACGCGGGGGAGGGGGAACGCGACGCGGGCGGGGGGGGAGGGGGAGGGGCGTTCCCAGTCGCGCACCGGGGACTGCTCCGTCTTCAATTTTCGTCGTCTCTTGTACTTGCGCGGCCCCGTCTATAAGCATAATAATTACCGCCACAGTTATGTTTTTTGCAGTACATTCCGTTTGCACTAGTTTGCGAATGCTTGCCGATGGTAAACATTTCCGTTCATTAAAAGCACTAACCATCTGCCTACCATAATGGTGCAGGCTCCCAACAAAAGCATTCACCTTAGACGCAGTCCTCACCTGGGGTTGTCTCTTGAGCGCCGTGTTGGCGTCACAGTGCTGTATGAGGTGCTGCACCAGCTCCGCGCTCGAGTGCAGCGTGCGGCCACACACTACACAGCAGTAGGCGGGACCACCTAGCAACAAGAAAAAACAATATAAATTAGAATAGAGAAGGAGCTCAATTATGCTGAACAAGAATGAAGCGACACGGGCATTTGCGGTGCGTTGCGTCGCAATACCGCCGCTACTGCGTCGCATCGTTTCGGTGTAGGCTGTGTCGGCCTTTGAACGGCAGTGGACGTTGCATTCGCGTCACATCATGCCAGCTAAGCACCATGTGACTTCCCCCATAGTGAGGAGGAAACATGCTCATAGAATGTATGACCCATGGCAGCAAGAGATGTGACATACCGTTAGCCCGCCTGTCGGGAGCGGAGTGGTGCGAGCGCACATGTTCCCGTAGGACCACGCGCTGGTTGAACGCGCGGGGACACACCGCGCATGCATATGGTTTCTCGCCTGAAACATTACAGAGTGATAGTTGTTTACTTTGCAAGTAGATGTGTGATTGTTGTGTGAACGTAAGTACTTTTATTATAACAGCTTGTCAGGAATGGAAAGGACAGGAATACTCTTGGTTACGATATCTTATTTTAGCTTGATATAACATAATATTTTATATGTCATTATGACAAAATAACATGAGTCTGTAAATTAAGCATTTTCAAGACAAGAAAGCTGTCTACTCGAAAAAAAAATGGAAAATAATACTCCGGACATACAGACCTCCGGACACAGACAAGATCCATTCTTCCCCAAACAGATCACAACAGTATTTCCGTCTTTTAAGGTTGATCCCTAAGGTTGATTTACAACTTTTAAGCTTTTCAAATTTGGTCTAAAATAATTTGCGACGGTGTTTTTACCGACATAGTATGAATCCTTATCAAAATAAATATGTTAGTCATCTCAAGCATTTAATTAAGACCAAAATGACCATTTACACTTATAAAACGTGCCGACAAGAATACAGGGTGTAAACAGACTCTTCACGAAGCCGTCAACCAAGCATTATGTACAGTCAACAAAACAGATAGGTATGCAGGGTCGAAAGATATAATTGATTTTTTCTTAAAAACCGATCGATGTTTTCGAATGAAATTAAAATTAAATGAAGAAGAATAATCAATTGGTTAAATTAATTCAAATTTCATTTGAAGATGTGCAACAGTTTCTAAAAAAAACGAAAACTATATCTTTCGATCCTGCATACCTATCTGTTTTGTTGACTGTACATCAAACTAAGTAACTTTACGCAAAAATTAGTTCTGGGAAACGACTTTTTTTTTGGGTTGAAAAATCACGTTTTACAGTATGACTGAATGTAACGCACTCAAAAAATTTGGGTATCTTGGCTTGGTATGGGTGGATTTAATAGAATGGGGGTCCCGGAGGTGTTTAAAGTAAAAATCTTTCATTAAAAACATGTATTTAAAAAAAAACTTGTGAAAAAGTTGGAACTTTGACCCCCAATATCTCCGTAACTAGAAGGTTCCCAGGTATGGTCTAGAACAAAAAAAATGGTCGCAATGACGGGGAGAACAAGTGCCCTTCGGCTTCGTTAAGAGTCTGTTTACACCCTTTATATACAGGTTAAGAAAGCTGTTAAAGTAACTGTTCTGTAATCTAATCTTGTCTTATTCTTCTTTAATATGTTATGTACCAGTAACTTTTATTTTAAACGTTGCCCTGCACTAAGAATTTCTCCTATATCTGTGGAATTAGTAATTTCGAAAATTGTACTAATTTCGCTATTTTTTAATGTTTATATTTAATCCTTTGTTCTCTTATTACCGATTATATAATAAAATGTGATAAATACTCATCCTAGTTAGTACTGGGTGGGTATTCCGGTTGGTAAGACTTAATTTTTTTTTGGTTGGCTGACTTTCGGGCCACTGTCATCCTGTAACGACTCTCAAAGAACTACAAATGCCGGGACCAACGGCATTACGTACTTTCCTAAGCACGGAGGAAACTCTTTATGTAATGAATTAGTGGTTGGTGACCCATCCACAGACCGACCTTGGTAAGCGTGGTTTAACCTTGAAAATCGACCCGAGCGGCTGTTATAATTAACCCACGAGAAATATAAATACCATACTTCTATTTATTTTCTCACAGTTATTGGTCGAAAATAGAGTACACATCTCGTGAAAAAAAAATCATATCGGTTCTTGTATCCTTCGCTCCGCTTAGGATTTTACTCTAGAATCCTTAGCTGCTCTCGGGATCCAACAGTCCCTCGAATTAAATTCCCTTTTTGTATAATCTACTATTTCGCGACGGCGTCAGCGCGGTGCTATTGTTTTATATTGTTTACGCTAGGACTACTTATTATCACTACGTACCTGTATGTATTCTCTCATGCTTCCGTAATGTGCCGCCGTCCGCGAACGCTTTCCAGCAGAACCGACACGCGTAGGGCCGCTCGCCTGTGTGGATCCGGATGTGAATCTGTTGCGAGCTCCGCGACCCAAACACCTTGCCTATGGGTACATCAATCATGTTTTAAGAGGAATGCACTAAGGTAGCCCGTAAAATTCCGAATTTACTTACATTTTAGGGAATATGCCGATTAGTATACGGATGTATGTTGGTCAAAATATGAATTGGCTACTGTATGTGCTTCTGCCTTAAGGAAAGGCAACTTTACGGATTGGACAGTCCTCATGAGTTAGAACTTTTAGTATAAAGAAACGTAAACTTCATGCCGAATTTACTTTTCTCTATGAATGCTATGTTTTGGCGTGTATGGTACAGTTGCCATGTTATTAATACAGTCTACTTCAATCTTTTTAACATACAAATTACTTGAGCGGAACAGCCCTGGATCTGACTTACAAAATGTTGCAGTTGTTAAAGGCACTCAAGGAATAAAGGTAGGTACTCACCGCAAACTCGACAAGGGAACTGCCGTAAATTATTCGATGATGACGCATTATTTCGACCTCGAGCCATTCTTTTTAACCTGCAACAGGTAAAGGTATATTGTGTAAGCTATTATAAGAGCACTTGTGGCTCAGTGATAAGGGCACCGACTTACATGTCATAGGTTAGGTTTCGAAACCTTAACCTGAGAGGACAGCGTTGGCTTTATTTATTATTAGTTTTTTTTTTCTGCCTTCGGGTGGGCAATCATCAAGTGAGGAGTCATTTGATCACGGCTGCGGGACTACATGCGGAAGGGAGTGTCAGACTGGTACTGACTAAAACCCATTCATGTTCCTTCCTTGCCCTTTCTGTTCCAGAGCCGCGGTATCTATTTCAAACAGACCCGCAACCCACCACCCACCCACCGCCACCGCCACCGTGCCACCGTGGCTGGTTTCTTCTAGTTAATCGTATCGCGCCCTGTTTGGCTTGATGCGCTGATTTGTTGAAACCACATGTCTACAATATTAAAGTTTTACAATTTGAAGGTACGAAAAGTAAGTAATCGTGTCTTTGTACCGCTCACCATTGACTGTAACGTTCACAACACGTTCATAACATCGTTTTTCAACCGTTGACGAACGATTAATTTCACGAAATTGAATAAGAAGGATAGGAAGACAGAAAAACATTAACAAATCGAAGCAACTATAAATATGAAAGGCTTACGATATCTTACATAATTTAACTGCTTTATTTTCCTGCCTGCAAAGTGCAAATGCATTTGGCAATGAAGACTTTAGATATTGACTTTGTTTTGTCCGCATCCAGTAAAATATTAAAAGCTGCGACCCATTAAAATAAGCGAAGTTTCATCAGCAACTATAATTATATCCGATAAGTTAGTCATCATATATGTAAGGAAGATTTTTAATACAAACTAGATATAGGAAAGGGCCGAGTATTGAACCTTGGGGCACGCCCGAAGACCCAATTAAAGACTCGGAAGACTCGCCTCGTTGATATTAACACTAAGCAGCCTGTTTCATAAATAGGAAACAAAAATGACAGCAGCTTATACACCGAATTCCATAGTGGTGTAATAAACAGATCAATGTATCGAGGTCAACGCAGTCACACGTTTTGCATAGGTCGGAGAAAATGACATATTTTGCATCCTGGGACATCTCCCAAGATTTGATAGTGTGACTGATGACTTTTACGCCCGCGTCAGTTATCGACCTACCTTTCGTGAAACCAAACTGGTGACTATGCAAAATTCCACTTTAAGTTAAAATGAGACAACATCTGGTCTAGCATATTTGCTTTCAATGCTGGAACACCTATAATATATAGGTATATAAAATAGAAGAATCACTCTTACCACCCGGTTTGAAAAATAGAAAAATATTTTTTTAAATACTTTACTATGTTTCATTAAGTCTAGAAACTCACGTCTGTCTAAAGTTTAGACAGTGAGTTTGAAAATTTGATAGGAAGGAATATTAAAAGAGCAAGCCGCACTGGGCCCGCGTGAATGAGTGATGTCGGCGATGCAGCAGTGGGAAGGGTACCTGGGCTGTGCGTGCGGCGCGCGGTGTCGCTCGGCGTGCGTCTCGGCGTGCGCCAGCAGCTGCAGCGCGTCCGCGAACCCCTCGCCGCACACGTCGCACGTATGCTCCGCCCACGTGCTGCTCGAGCTGTCGTGCCTCTTGTAACTGTCACAACACACCGTCCGTTACCGACCACGTCTACGGGTACATAGTCATTCATCAAGTTTAACAAATGTCTATATGTTGTGTGAGAACGGACAACGTCTAGACATTCATAAAGACGAATAAAGGTCACAGCACACAAATCAACTCGGAAAGGGATTGTTACCTTATTGCCTTTCGCCTCGCCGTCAAACAGGCTTCAACCTAACGTATGCACGTAACCAAAACGAAGAAGCAGTTCTGATACGTTAAATCGGCTACGGCTAAGCTAAGCTCGCCGTGGCCCGTGCGTGAACTTATCCCAAGGCGAGGCTAATAGCCTCGCCTTGGGATAAGTTCAGTTACGATTCCGATTAGTGGGCGTTGCAGTAGGGAGTTTCATACAAAGAATACCGAATGGCTCGAGTTGACATAGTGACGATCCCTTTCCGAGTTGGTATGTGTGTTGTGACCTTTAAGGTGCTAGCTTTGCCTTTGTCATAAAAAAACATTAACTAAAGTTTGAAGTTAAATTGAAATCCAAGATGGAGACATGGGAAAATTTTATAAACGTCATGGCACTCATGGGTGTAATTTCCATGTTATCGAGGTCGCTGATACCGACAATGAGGTTGAAATTGAAATCTAAGACAGCTCACACTTTTTTCAATTTCGCAACGTGTCGCACAACTTTTTTTTTTTATTACGGATGGTAAATCATCAAATGACTTCTCCCGCTCTGGGCAGAGCGGAAGGGAGTTTCAGACTTGTACTGTCTAAAACCCATCCATGTTCCTTCCTTGCCCTTTGTGTTCCAGGGCCGCGGTATCTCTTTCGAACAGCCCGCAGCCCTGGCAGGCATCGGCCCTTGCGGGCCCCTCCCTGTTTGCTGACATCTCTTTGAGCCGCGCGTGGAACACGAACGCGCCGTCAACACGGCCTGTCGTCGAAAGACGGACGGACGGCGAGCTAGCCCATTACTCACCTGCCACAGGTCCGCGTCTACGGTGGCCGGAAGCCACCACGTGAACGTGTCGCACACCTCGAGTTTACTTACGACAGCGCGGATAGACAGAACATGGATTGTGTATTACGTACCTGTGTGCCGCAGCTACGTGTCTCCGCAGCAGGTCGGCGCGCTGGAAGGCGACGCCGCAGTCCTGACAGAACAGCTCAGGCCCGCGCATCGTATCGTACACCGCGCGGTCAGACGTCCCGTGCGACAACGGAGACAGACGGAATTCCATGTCGTCTCCTGAATGGAACAATACCGTAAAAATCATAGGACTTGCAATGGTACATTTAGAGGTTCTCTGAAAACTCCCAAATGCCAATCAAGAGATTAGCAAACACGCTTACCCTAGGGTCAAAGGCTAGCTAAACTGCAGAGGCGATGGGTATCGAAATCTACAAGAAAGAATGATCTTCTATATTGTCAAAGACCTCTGTTAAAGAAGTATGAGTTGAGGAAATCAATTTCTCTTTTGTTTGATCGTCTTTAAATCGATATCTAAAGACGATCAAACAAAAGAGAAATTGATTGATTGTTATTGAAGCTGAAAGAGATCACAGTTTCTCCAAATCATTCTACTTTGTACTTCGTGGGTAAGCAAAATTAGTGACAAAATTTCTGCCTAACCCTTCGGGCGAAAAGGAAAATGTATATACCCGAGTCGGAGTCTTCGTAGGGCGGGTCTGGCGCCTGGTCGCGCGGCAGGTGCGGGTGGCGCTGCTGCGCGTGCGCCGCCAGCGCCTCGCGCGACCAGCACAGCTCGCCGCACGCGCCGCACTCCACCGGGGAGTCGCCGCCGTGCACCTGCCACAATGTTACACAACGTTACGATTAGCGTATTTTCGGCGCATATAACCTAGTTTTTGGATGCGCTCACTCAGGACTCCGAGATCACTTAGGACTACTTTTATTTTATGCCGACATCAAGCTCCGTGGGATAACTTTCGACTTTCAAACTCAAACTCAAACTCAAAAGCATTTATTTCAATTAGACCATTACAGGCACTTTTGAATGTCAGAAAAACAAATAAGGCTAAGCTACAGTCACAGACACAAGGCATAATAACTTGTGAAAGTACTGTAGTTGCCCATTCCAAAGCGTAGATCTCTATGGAGAAGAATGGGCAAGAAACTCCATGGACACTCTTTTCAATCAAAATATTGTACAAAATCTTGGTTACATCATTCATGTTGAGATTAAACATATGTGAGAACGATGTAGAAATACGTGCACGTTAAGAGCGTCCAGAGTAAAACATTATATCAACAATTTAAAAACAAAGTAAGTAGTTAAAATAAACCATGGCAGCCTAGAGATGACCAGTCCCAACTGACAGCGCCCGTTCACGAACATGACGCATGGATCAGACCCATTCAGCTCAACCATATTGAAGGGAGCTAAATGACCCGACACACCCGCCACCATCAGCGAGACATTTGAGTGAGCATGACATTCTCTCAGCCACCAGGGCAAATTCAAGTCAATGAAAGATAACTAAATGTAAATGGTAGCTTTACAGTACATAGTACTCACACATGTGCTATGCAATTATATAATACTAAGAGATTGAATTTATACAATGCAAAGATATTATTACAATCTTCTGCAGCTTCCACAATAACTTCACATGGTAATAAATTAGTTTGCCCCTATGCTTGTGGAGCAGGACCAGCAGTGAGCCAAGCATTTTTATCATCAATGTAATCCCCCAATTTATAATATGCTTGCCTACATAGTGTGCGTTTTATACAAGATTTAAATTTCGTCTCGTTTAGTTGTAGAATGTGGGGAGGTATTTTATTGTAACATTTTAAACAGTACCCCATGAAAGATGAGTCTACTTTAGCTAACCTAAAACCTGGCTGTACTAGTTCGTCCCTGTTTCTAGTACTATAGTGGTGCCTGTCACCTCTTTTACTAAATAAATGCAGATTTTTCCTAACGTACATGATGTTTTAATAGATGTATTGACAAGGTACTGTCATGATGTTAATTTCCTTAAATAGTTCTCTTAGAGAGTCACGCCTACGTAGATCATATAAGGCTCTGATAGCTCTTTTCTGCAGAATAAATATAGATTCGATGTCTGCAGCCCGTCCCCATAGTAAAATAATAATAATAATAATAATAACCCCACCGTCGTATCTCTACGTTGTGCCGTTGAGGTTTGTGCCGGTGAGGTTTACTTCGCCGAGATAGGTCTAGGGTGAGGGGCCAAACTAAGAGAGATACAATCCAAGCCAAGGTCGCACACGCCGAGGGCTGCATGGCTAGGGGAGAGCCTCGTCGCTAGTGTGCCAACTCTGGATATCAGGGGACCTCCAGTTTTAATTACCCTTACCGCAGTGAACGCAGGGCTCTGCTGTGGTCGACTTTGTTAGTCCCTAGCTACTCGTGGGAATAATATGATAACAAGGTCGAAAACAAAAAAAAATATTCAGGCAAATATGCCTTCTGTAGATGATGAAACATCATCGGTTTCTTCATCGTCCTCACCGAGGTCCATCTTTTCATCAATTGCATCATCACCACCTTCATATTTATCAAGATCATCATCAATATTATCACCAATGGCAGTAGATGTTGTGCTGGAGGCTAATTTAGTCAATAATCCTTCACCCGCTGCTGTCTCAACTACTACGCGAAAAAAATGGAGTAAAGAAATGAATGAATTCATTTGGCGTAACTACCTTATTATCACAAACTTAGAATCTGATACGAAAGCATACTTAACATCATTACATCATCAATTCACAGAAAAATTTCCCACCATGAAAGTCTCCAAGCAAAGAATTGGAGATCAAAGAAGAGCAATAGTTTCCAAGAACTTACTACCTTCCACCACACTCGATACAATTAGGCTTGAAGTAAGCAACCATTTACAAACGCACAACAATGAGTTACAATTACAGCCACCATCGGAGTTTCTTTCATCTCAAATAGACACACAACCACACTCACAATCAGAACCTAAACGTAGGATGAAATGGTCCAACGAACTCAACGAAACACTCATAAAATGTTATTTTAGGGCAACAAAGATGGAGACGGATATGACAGTTTGGCGAAAAAATTTGAAAGAAAAATTCATAGAATGTTACCCTCATTTAGCACATTTATCAGAACAGTGCATATCGGACCAAAAAAGAGTAATAGTAAATAATGGTATGATTCCAGAAGCACGGTTACAAATATTAAAATCAATAGTAGAGAATGAATTATTTGTAACAGAGTCTTTCCAAAGGCAAACTGATAGTAGCAGGACAAATGCAGAGGTAGGAAATATACATTTACAAACTATCACAAATACAGATACACTAAATATAGAGATAGAAAATATAGATCCATCCCAAACAGAGCATGTAGGAGAAATAACAGATAATGATAACTTCAATAACTTAAGTACACACCACCTTATACATCTTGACATGCAACAGACATGCTTAGAAAGAAATCCTGACATAGATCAAATATTCTCGCAAACACTACAATACTACAAAGACACCCATCCTACAGAGAGGAGTTATATACCCAAGCAAAGGACATCAAAAAGGTTAGCGAATATAGTTAATTATATTAACAAAATCATTTTGCCCGAACAAGTTACTAGTGATACAGATTTTAATACTCTCCAGACAGTAATATACTGCGCTGCGTGGACGGCCGCTAAGGCCAATGGAAGTAAAATTTCACTCACGCCTCCTGAAGATAGAAGTAGAATCCATCAAGTTCACATACCAAAATGGCAGAAAAGACTAGAACACAAAATAGAGGTTATCCGAGCTAAAATTGGAAGATTAACTCATTATATGCAGGGCCATAGAAGCAGAAAACTAGTTAAGGCAGTGGAGACCATATTAAAAGACTACAAAACACATACAATACACGAACAACCTAACACACAACTTGAACATTATCTAGACACGCTTAAACAGAAACTAACGGTTGTAAAAAGTAGACTTAATCGATACACTAAATGCACACTTCGTAAAACACAAAATAACCAGTTCAGGAATAACGAAAAACTATTTTACCGATCACTCAAAAAATCAACAACAAATCAAACAACATCTAATAATAATACAAATACAGCTTTTCCAACCACTGAAGAGTTACAGCAGTTTTGGGCTGGGATATGGGAAAATCCTGTTTGCCATAACGCCGAAGCAGAATGGATTAAAGAAGAGGAGGTAATCCATACAAACACTGATGCGATGATTTTTGAGCAGGTTGAGGTAGGAACTTTTCATGACGTCCTTAAAAGAATTCACAATTGGAAAGCGCCTGGTTCAGATCACATACACAACTACTGGTACAAAAAATTTACACATACACATCCACACCTCTTTAACCATATTAACGATTTTATAAAAGACCCTACCACGCTTCCCCCATACATAAGCGAAGGTAAGACCTATATGCTACCAAAAGATCCTAGCGACTCATCGAATCCAGCAAAATATAGGCCAATTACTTGTCTGCAAACCATATATAAAATAATGACATCATGCATTACAAATATAATTTATAAACACCTTGAAACACAAAAAATATTAACAGAAGAACAGAAGGGGTGTAGGAAGTTAAGCCAAGGATGTAAAGAGCAGTTAACAATAGACGCAGTAATACATAAACAGGTTCAACGTACTAAAAAAGATTTACACACTATGTATATAGATTATAGAAAAGCATACGATTCAGTACCTCACTCATGGTTACTCGAAGTTTTAAAAATATATAAAGTACACCCACAGCTCATCACTTTTTTAGGTAATATTGTAGAAAAATGGAAGACGCGTTTACAACTGAACACATCAACAGAAATAGTGGAAACAGAATTCATTAAGATCCAGCGAGGAATATTCCAAGGAGACTCACTCAGCCCACTATGGTTCTGTCTAGCTTTAAACCCTCTTTCTAACAAACTAAATGCTTTGAAACCCGGTTATCAACTCCAATACAATGACACAATGACTGACGTACTGACTGACCAACAATCTTGTAAAATAAACCATCTACTCTATATGGACGATATCAAGTTGTATGCAACTTCTCCTGATGATTTAGACGAACTAGCTGATATAACTGAAAAGTTTTCAAACGATATAGCTATGGAGTTTGGTATTGACAAATGTAAAATTAATTCAATAAAAGCAGGAAAAACAAATACACATTCATACCAAATGCAGACAGGCGCAACAATAGATTCATTAGACGAAACCGGGACATACAAATATCTAGGGTATATACAGGCTAAACAGATTATGCATAAGGATATAAAAACTACACTCACTAAACAATTTAAACATAGGTTAAAAACAATATTTAATACTCAGATTAACGCTAAAAATACAATTAAAGCAATCAACACTTATGCCATCCCCATTCTTACCTACTCCTTTGGCATTATTAAATGGAACAAGACCGACCTCAAAAGTTTACAAAGGGTCGTGAACACCACCCTTACTAAACACAGGAGACATCATCCTAGGTCATGTGTACAGAGGCTCACACTGCCCAGGAATGAAGGTGGCAGGGGAATAATAGATATCACTAACCTACATAACAAGCCAATTACGACATTAAGAACATATTTTGATAATAAAAGTTGTACTTCAACCCTACACAAAGCAATAGCGTATAATGACAAAAAACTTACCCCTTTGAACATGTATGACAGGACAACACAGAATAATGAACAACAGACTGACCGACAGACCAAAATCGCAGAATGGACCGAAAAGTCACTGCATGGGAGACACCGACATGATCTTAACCTACCTAACGTCGACAAGTTAGCGTCGAACGAATGGTTGAGGCGTGGAGAACTGTTCCCTGAGACCGAAGGTTTCATGATAGCGATTCAGGACCAGGTCATAGAAACCCGCAATTATCAGAAACACATCATGAGAATTCCTCATACAATAGACATATGTAGGCGATGCAATAGTTCTTCTGAGACCATTCAGCATATCACAGGTGCGTGTAAAGCAGTCGTCCAGACTGATTACAAGCACAGGCATGACCAAATAGCGAACATAATCCATCAAAAATTAGCAATCAAATATAATTTAATCTCCACCCCACCTGTGCCTTATTATAAATACCAGCCCGAAATTGGACTTGAAAATCCCACTCACAAATTGTACTTCGACCGAGGAATTTTCACAGATAAAACTATACACTACAATAGACCAGACATCACGTTATTAGACAAACGTAACAAAACCGCACAAATCATAGACATCGCCGTACCAAACACCCACAATCTTCAAAATACAATAGCAGAAAAACTTTCAAAATATACAGATCTTAAAATCGAAATCAGCCGAATGTGGTGCCTTAGCCAAGTCGCCATAGTCCCTATTGTGCTATCAACAACAGGAGTTATCCCTAAACAACTTCACCAGTCTTTAAGAACACTTGACTTACCACCATATACATTCCAAAGTCTTCAGAAAGCTGCAATCCTGAATACATGCAGGATTGTCAGAAAATTTTTACACAATGAAAATGAATCTGCAGTCACCACCACAAACACACAACATCGAGTGACCGCACTCACACAGTTTAACAGACACAGAGACTCATCATCGCAAAATTCAATCATATCATCATCTCATCATATCACCACTTTCCCGGGATAGTACTTGGCTTCGGCCCGTGCTATTCTATAAATCCGGAATAAAGCCGAGATACGTAAAAGTATAAAAAAAAAATAATAATAATAATAATATTATATGCGGACCCCATTGTAGGCTTGAGTCGAGCGTGATCCCCAGGAAAACAGTTTTTTCGACGAATTCTAGTTTCTCTTGATTCAATACTATGTCACTATTACTACTTTTGACATTCGGTAGAGCAAATCTGATGCACTTCGTTTTTTTCCCATTTAATACTAAATTATTCGCGGTGAACCAATTATGAACCTGTAGTAGAGCGTTATTTACGTCGTCAAGATTTGTAGCACGTCTGTTTATCTTAAACATTAAAGAGGTATCGTCAGCAAACAACACCATCTGTGGTTGGTTTTTAAATAAATGGGGGAGATCATTTATATAGACTAAAAAGAGGAAAGGACCTAATATCGAACCTTGCGGTACACCCATACTTACTTTTAAACCCATTGAATTGACACCATTTATTTGTACTTGCTGATGTCTATCGTTCAAATATGATTTCACTAAACTGAGCGCAAGTTTACCTAAACCGTAATGTGCAAGTTTTAAGAGTAGGGTTTCGTGGTTTACGCAATCAAATGCTTTCGAGAGGTCACAGAAGATTCCTATGGCATCTTGTGCCTCTTCCCACGCAGTAAATGTGTGTTTTAATAAGGTTACACCGGCGTCAGTCGTGCAACGTCCTTTGGTGAAACCATACTGTTTCTCATGTAAAATTTTATTGGTGTTTCATACGAGCGAAGCCGCGGACAAAAACTAAGGTAAAGAAAGCACTCACCCTAGCATGTGACTGCAAAGCTTTCTCCCTAGCGAAGCCAACCCCGCAGTGCCTGCAGACGAAGGGGCGCGAGGGGTCGCTGGGCGGCGGCGGCGGCGAGGGCGGCGGGGGCGCGGGCGGGGGCGAGGGCGGCGTGGGCGGGGGGCGCGCCGGGGACCGCGCCCGCCGCGACCACTGCTGCGTGCGCGCCGACGTCATGTTCTCCCACATGCCGTTCTGTAAAAACCCAAGCACAAATTGTATCTACCAAATGTAAGAACCAAAACCAAAAACAGTTTTGATTTTTATTCCCTCTACATAGAACTTATTGTTTTAATACTCCACATACCTCTTCCACCGGTTCAGGATTCTTTTTCCGCCGACCGCGTTTCTTCTTTGGTTTCACAATTTGGTTATTGTCTAAAACATCCTCTGCAATAAAAAAATATTTTTAATAAGTCATACGAATATTTGCAAACCTCCATACAAGTTAATTGAGACAAGTTACTTAACCACTGATTTGACATCACTAACAGTGAACTTTATTTTCATTGCAAGAAGGTTGCTGCCACTGGCAAAATTGCTAAAACCGTAATAATCTCTATAATCGGTACTTCCTGTTAAGTTGGTGCTGTAGGTATTTAGAGTGGTTATGGACTGCATTATTAACTTTCTTAGCAGGTACACTTACCATAATCTATAGAATCAGGGTTGTCAGGCACAAAGGCGTGAACTTTCAGATGGTTCATGAGGTCGCACTTGCGCACGTATCGCACGCCGCACAAGTTGCATGCGTGCGGCCGGTCGTTCTGATGGGCCACCATATGGTTCATGAGCGCGGCCTTCTTGCGGAATCGTCGAGAACAAAAGTCGCACGGCCAAGGACGCATCGCTGTGTATTCATCCTGCGAAAATAATTATGAATATAATGCACGCAGAAGTTTCGGGACTCATGTCTAGTGCCGACACGTTTTTTTTTGTCGTGAAAATTTGCGGTTGATTATAAGTGTAAATTAGCGCTGTGTCCGAGTACAACCGTGACTTAGCAACCGGCACCCTGGACAAATCAAAGCGGTTTTTCATAAAATAAAAAAAACATAAGTGGTTGTACAAGAGCTCTCACACAATTCATACACAGACTGTGGCTTAGTGTACAAAGTAGCACATGCATGCATTTATTGTAAAATTTTGCTTCACTCTAAAACAGCAAATAACTGTTTCTTTTTCCCATGTACGCACCGCACGGCGAACAATTAAGCTATAATAAACCAGTTTATGCGTTATCTAATTGTACAGGAAATATATACAAAGCGAAGCAATGTTATGTGTATGTCGCCGTGTGTACAGGTGTTTGTGAAAAAGGCTCCTTAACTATTTATTTTAATTTACTGAGTTTAGAGAAACTGTATGCAATTTTATACTTGATCTGTTGGTAAAGGAACATCAAGGTCATTTTCTTCTTTCATAACAAGTTCAGCATTATTCAGATGATCCATAGGAACTTCCACTCTGAAAATAAATGTTACAATTAAATGGAGTGATAACAAAAATCAGAAAAGAGAAAATATTGTTTATTATTGTGCCTTGAATGTAAAATTATTTTCATTATTACAAGCCTTGGAAAACTTCAGAGAAATATTGATTAGGTCACCACATTGTTGATAGTTTACTTTTGAAGCTATACTTCTTATGGCGCGTTAGGGAAAAATGATGAGAGTAATTTTTTACGATGCGCGCGCACACCGACACCTATATTTAACAGCATGAAGTTAGCTAGTCAACATACACCCTGAAGTTAGCTTAGTGTCAGATATTGACAAGCCTAGGTTTTTTATTTTTAATCTACTGCTGGCTGAGATAAGGCGACAGATATTTTTTTTAAAAAGAAGCATAACTTCTAACACGTGTACATAAGTACACACACACACTTTTTTATCTTAGAGGACACAATATCACTAAGTTACAATATGTTTAAGAGAACTATTACTTAAAACTATAAATAGATAACTGAGAGATCTTACTGGTACCTTTCCTGCCCACCAGGAATCACCCAATCGTCCGTAATGACCTCTTCTGTGACACACTCCACGCTAGGATCATCGGCAAGTTCAGCTGTCTCAGTAAAGCTCACTACATCTTGAGATAAGAACATTAAGTTTTCTGCAGCCATTTGGTCCGTGCTCATCATCTCTTCAGATGTTTGCGTGTACAATTGATTCTCAACCTTCATCTGAACATGAACAATGAAAATTATTTGAGAAGTAAAGTATATTTAAAGGAAGAAACATTTTTTTTCAACACACATTATTTCAAACCATTCTATGCAACAACTTCTAGTTATGAATAAGTTACTGCACTAAGTTCAACAAATTCAATTCCCAAAGTATGAAGCCTCACCATGTTGGAATATCCTGTGTGTTGCACATTTTCTAGGCCTGTTATAACTTCCTCGGGCTCCTCACCTGGACTGTGCTGAAAGGCAAACATTTTCTTCAGTGGAGAAGAAAATAAAAAGAAAATGTAAGAAGAAAATATAAAGACAGTGACAAACTACTCTAGTAATTTTAAAAGTATGATCAAGTAATCGTTTTTTTTTACTTGCATATGAATAAAAAAGGTGTTAGAACAAAACAAGAAAAAGTGGAAGGAAAGGTGATAGTTTTCTGTTTTGAAGAAAATATTAATTTGGTTTTTATAAGAAGTATGACAACCTCAATAGATTTACAACCTATGATAGATTGTCACCCATATGTAGTGTCCGACCGAAGGTCGAGTTTAGACCGAAGCCGATTAATCGGCAATCGCGACAACCTTCGGCTAAAGCCGAAGATTTCATACCCTAAGAAATTTAGTTCAGAATTGGCTTGAAGTGAATAATATAATGTTTTTTTTAAACTTTCAAATAAGGTGACAAAAATAATAACTATTCGAAATGTGTAACGCCCGCCCTCCCCGCGAGGCCTCTTCGTCCGACCTCCACGCTCTCGCGCATGCATAACAGTTCGTTCAATTTCGGCGCATGGTAGAAACCTTTGCCTTCAGCCAAAACTTCAGCTCATTCTGGGAGAAGGCAAAGCTTCGATCCATTTTGGCAGAAGACGAAACTTCGGCCTATTTTGGCCGAAGCCTCAGTCGGACACTACCTGTATGTCATTAAACAACTAAAGCTGCATTACTTTTTTTACCTTCACTTCAACTTCTTCCTCCCATTGGAGGTTGAAGTCTTCAGCTTCCCCCTCCATAATAAGTGCTTGATATCAGTCCATTGATAGCATGGTGGATCCAGGAGCCACCTACAATTTTAAATGATTTTTTTACATGAGTTAAAAAGTGTTATCGGGTTTTCAGCAGCAGCCTGTTGGGATTTGTGCATGGTTGACAACCACCCCCTATGACATAACTGAAGTGTGGGTAAATTGTACATCTTTATCTAATCCTTTGAGAAAATATGTGTGTCTACACTTAATTCCTAAGTATAAAGTTGTAACTTTCCTTGGGTGATATTTTTTTTAGTATAGATAGAAAATAATTGACATAGTTAAAGGTAGAATGATTAAAATGTGACTGTAACAGTAACTTGCTTTTATAACTTCTTGGGAGTTTAGTTGTGAAGACTTTCATTAGAATTGGTACACTGCAATTAAGACTTTTGATATTCTATATTTTTATAGAATATCAATCCACTTTTGACTATCCCCAAAAGCCGTAAATAAATATAGAAAAGAATAAAATTATTGAAGCCTTTTGTCTTAGTCAAATTATTCCAAATGGAACTAAAAAGTTTAATTATTAAGACTAATTAAAATGTATTAATTTGATCAATTTCTGCAATACATGCACAAAGAACAATCTCATAGAACAACATGGTTATACTGATATGGGAAAATACTGATTACATTCCTGTCAATAATATTCTAGACACATAAGAGAACATCCTTGAATCAAAACATCAACATAACCTTATCAACTACATTTTATTTTGGTTACAAATCAAGTATTATGCGAAATGATCATTCGTTGCTAATAAAATATTCATCGCTGTAGAAATCGTTCTACAAATAAAGACTGAAAGCCGAAACAAAAATGGTGTCAACTTGGGAGTTAGGATGTATAGAAAAATACGGCTAGGTTATCCTGTCAAAGTAAAAGGTTAGTTGCAATAATCATTGTACCTCTAATTAATTATTGATATGATAAAAAGAACACTTGTATAGCCAGAAACATCGCGTTAAATACGTTAATCATATCTGTTTTACATATCTATACGTTTACGTGACGCAATCATAGAACATAACGATAGTTCATCATCGATGAAAACAATAATATAACCAAAGTCATTTCACTTTTTTGAAAATTACTTACCTGGATATTGTTTAATATTTATAGGTTGACCGTTTTAAGCTCAAAATTGCACTCGTAAAGCCAATATTTTTTAATGTTTGGTTATCAGACAAATGGCTATCTTCCATTTCCATTCCAACCACACCATAGACAGACAAACGCTTGAACAAATAAAGTGCCCAAAAATTTACTGCTTCATTATTTAATTATTTGATGTATATTCTCAACATCATATTCAAAAGTACAATTAATTATGTTGATATTTTAATATCTTCATCTAATAAAAATGATTGGGCTTGCTTTTTTGAACATAATGGCAACATTGGGGGACTTTAGAAGGTCAATCTAGCATCGGAGATATTGATCGTTTATTGCTGGATTTTACTCAAAATTCCATACATATATTTTTCCATAAATATATTTTTGTTTATCGGATTAGCAATTTGTTTGAATTCGATTCTATGCAGGTAGATCATTTGTAGTCCCCTTTTCACGTAATAAATTGATGGAAATGTGCGCTACGAAAACATGGCGTGAGGTCAGTCCTATTCTCATTTGAAACGCATTGCACAGACGGATGGCAAGAATAGATTTGCAACTTTATTGCTGAACTGTTAGGTTCAAGGTTGATTGGGCAATTGTGAAAGTTTCGGGTAGCTGATGTGCTGGCGTCTGTACAGTGCTCTGAATAAGGAATCCTATGGAACTGCCATACCTACGAAAAAAACGTGCATACCTACGGTAACTAAACATGGCCGCCTAGTGTTGTACTAGTTTTAACTTTTCATCATAAGATATCGATAAAACGTACATATCGAAAAAGTTTTCTCTATAACTTTTGCGCGCCATTGTACGAATTCCATTTCATAGTCCACTTCTCCGTTAGGGTTGTTTTGACCTTTGTGAGATGAAGAAGGGCGAAAGAGAACGGGAGAAGAGAATTATCGAATAAATGCACAAATTAAAATATTTTTTGCCCACCTATCGAAAACCAATGGAATGATCGGTATCGTGTACAGACGCCAGCAGGTCAACCAACCCGAAACTGTCAATTTTCCCAACTAACCTTGAACCTAATACTTCAGAGATAAAGTTGAAAATTTATTAAAGGAATTTGACTGATTGTAGTAGCTAATGTCCTGGCGTCTATACATACACATCTTTTATTAAGGAATCAAACCGCCATCGCTCAAAAAAAAACCAGCTGATCCATAAATCTGTGTTCACGAAACTTGATACAACGTATGGATCAGCTGACTTTAATAATTATCGATTTCAGGGTTGGTCCCTAGTAAAACTTATACATAATAATGAGTTCAATGACCCTATTTCGGGATTTTTTAAGGTCAATTGGATTGCACTTTGTATAGGGAAACATAATGAAAAAATCAAACAATATTTAAAGCATTTATTGGTACTGCATCGTCTCTCAATTTTACAACGTCAAGTGTTCTATTGAATGAACTTTCTTCAAAATGTAAGGAACAGATAAATATCTCTTTGGTTTGTCTTATTAAATTTACATTTCCAATGGCTTCTAACCATATCCTTTTCTTTGCTTCATTTCTAGGTAGCCTAAGTGTAAAAAAATATACAGTCAGTCGTGATTACAAAAAAAACTATCGATTACTCTTCTAGCACATCACTATAAACAAAATAAAAACAATGTTCAAAAACCCAAAACATCAGTTTAAGCTAAATATTGAGCTAAAATTACACGAGGATTTCATTCATAGAACAATTTCATATCAATATAATGACAGACTACAATAATTTCATGTATTTCCAGGCTTTTTTTAATATTTTAAATAAATTTTAGGTTAGTCACTTGTGAAACGACAAATTTGGCCGATTTTGGCTTTTAGAAGCACCACAACCCACAACAGCGCACTTAGGAGGCATCGCAATTTAGAGTCTTTTCACTTTTATAAATAATACAAGCACAATTTCCATTAAATTGAGAAAAAAATAGTTAATACAGCGAAAGTAAACAAAGTAGGAGTGAGGCGTATTTATCGAAACAGTTAAAAAAAACAGGTATTTCAAAGTAACAACATGAAACAGATATCTCAGAACCGAAACAACAATTCCTGCCTGTTTCGCCTGTTCCACAACCAACCTACAACAAACAGCCGTAACATTAGCTCTTTCTATCTAACCTAAGGATGTTTACTTTGTTAGAAAGAGATACAAACGAAACGATCTGGAACAGTTTCAAATGAAACATGCTCCTTTCTTTTCTGACTTATTATTATAGAAAGAGACAGCATCTGTTCTTTGGAACAACCTCTTGGCTCCTTTGTACAAACGAAACGATTTGGAACAGTTTCAAATGAAACATGCTCCTTTCTCTTCTGATTTATTATTATAGAAAGAGACAGCATCTGTTCTTTGGAACAACCTCTTTGTTCCTTTTGTTCATTGTATTAGAAAGAGGTAGCATCTGTTCTCTACCTATCACTGTTGCTGCACTTTTCGGATACAAATACAGTGTTATTGGTTGAAGCAAAAGAGGGCGAAAATTTCTGAATCTGTTGCAATCAATGAGTCTTAAGTTCCAAAGGAACAGGCTGTTATTTTGGAACAGGATTTTGAAACTGTTATCTTCTTGGAACTGAAACAGGTGGAACAGGTTTTTAATTTTATCTGTTCCAGCCCACCTCTAAAACAAAGGCAAACTCAACGTAATGTACTCTGTGACCGCAACAAAACATGGCGGATTGGCACGCAGTTATATTCTAGTGACGTCACAGGTTAAATGTTGCCAAAATGAGTAAAAACAAATATATTGTCGTCCTGCTTTCCTTATGCGAGACAATGTGAGTTAGAAAGAAAAAACAATATTTTTAGTATTGCTACATCGATTTCACTAACAAATGTATAGGCAATTGTATATAATTATAGTAAATTATGCCGACTCCATAGTATTCCTACCTCCATGGTACAGTGGGATTAGGTCAATTCCATCGACAATTATATTTTGTAATTTATCTTCAGTTTCAGAACGAGTAACAAAAGTCAAGGTGTCAGTTTGACACTTAAATTGTTGATAATGTTGACACTTGCTTGATTTCGTCGTGTACAAATTCGCAAATCGGTGTCTTTTAAACACAAGAATTGTACTTCTTTTGTAAATAGAGGTTTAATAGTGTTGAAAAATGTCTCAGGAACTAAAAGAACTTTGTCAGCTTCTATTTCCGGACTCCACAGAAGGTAAACCGGTGTTTGTTATGCACTCAATCTTTATAATTCGAGACGCCTCTTTTATTTTGTTTTGCAGAAGACCATTATTTGGGTTTTAGTACTCTTATTAATTCGCTCACATCTTCAGGACTGTTATTTCAAACTAAATATCCCTTGTCAGGGTGTCTTTTTATTACGCCACTCCTTACAAATAAGGTATGGATCTAAATGGTTCCTCAATAGGAATCTTTTTGTGAAGTATTTATGGCAGACCACTATGTCTAATATAATTATGTATGGTTACTAGGATACTGTTCTAAAGCAACTGATCCTTACAAAATTAGAAGGACACGATGTAAGAACTCATCTTGACAAGTTTATAGATCATCATCATCATTTCAGCCGAAAGACGTCCACTGCTGGACATAGGCCTCCCCCAAGTGTCGCCACATTGACCGGTCCCGTGCGACTCGCATCCACCAGATCCCCGCAACCTTCACCAGGTCATCGGTCCACCTGGTGTGAGGCCTTCCAACGCAACGTCTTCCGGTTCGCGGTCGCCACTCCAGAACTTTACGGCCCCATTGGCCATCCGTTCTGCGAGCAATGTGCCCTGCCCACTGCCACTTAAGTTTGGCAATTCTTCGGGCTACGTCGGTAACCTTGGTTCTCTTGCGGATGTCCTCATTTTTTCGATCCGATTGTTTTTTTCGATCCGATCGATTTTTTCGATTCGATCACGCAAGGAAACTCTGAGCATAGCCCTCTCCATTGCCCTTTGGGTGACTTTAAGCCTTCTAATGAGGCCCATTATGAGCGACCACGTTTCGGTCCCGTACGTTATCACTGGCAACATACACTGGTCATAGACTTTCGGCTTGAGACACTGCGGTAAGTTGGACTAGAAGATACCACGCAACTTCCCGAACGCTGCCCAGCCAAGTCGGAATCGACGATTGACCTCTTTCTCAAAGTTAGACCTACCTAACTGGACCGTTTGTCCCAGGTAGACATAATCGTCTACAACTTTGATTGTAGAGTCTCCGATCTTGATAGGAGTGGGAGGGGGTGATATTAAGTTTATGGATATAGTTAACAAATTGGCAGACATGGACGTAGCTATTCATGAGGACTTGTTTACAATCATGATGTTGTACATTCTCTCAAATGAATTCGAGAACTTCAGAGTCGCTATAGAAACACGAGACAGTCTTCAGAAGCCAGAGGAGCTTCAAACTAAAATAATAGAAGAATGTGAAGCATGTCATAGTCAAAACATGACTAATAACGATGAACCTGAATCCTCTTTTCAAGAAGAAGCCCTGTACATGTCCTATAAAATTTGCCAACATTGTGGTAATATCTTCAAATGTAAGACTGTACAAAATTTGTACCAATTGGATGTTGGAAGAAAAACAGTGATAAGCCTTATAGACATAATAATGGTTCTCATAAGAACAATTTTGCTATGCAGTGCCTCCCTACACATAACGAAAAATATGGAAACAGCTTTTGGGTTTTGGATAGCGGTTGTATGTCTCACATGTCTTATCAACGAGAATTATTTAAGACTATAGAGAGAACATCCGGAAAACTGAACTTTGCAACTAAAGAAAAGTTACAGTCTCCTTTGTAACAAAGAATGGTAATGGCATAGCATATATAATAATGATTGACGCACAGGCACCATTAATATTCTGGGGCGAAGCAGTTTTCACTGCAAACTACCTATCAAACAGGAGTATAAACAGTGCCATTCGGAACTAAACTCTATTCGAGCGATGGGTTGGTAGGAAGCCATTTATTAATCATTTATACGGGTTTGGTTGCAAGACTTACGTTCTGATGAAAGGCACTAACGGTCACAAAGCACCAAAGGCAATTCCTGGCATGTTTGCGGGATACTCTGGACCATCTAAAGGTTTCAGGATCTTCAGGGTATTGAAGACTGTTCTACGACGAATCAAATAAAAATGCAATCTCCAGACTGCTCACCGGTTTAGAGTTTTCACAAGAACAACCTAATAAAACTTAATAGCAGAAAACACCACGCAAGCGAGTGGATATTAAATTCGACAATCATGAAGGAGATGA
Source organism: Lycophotia porphyrea (assembly GCA_950005105.1). Taxonomy (NCBI): domain Eukaryota; kingdom Metazoa; phylum Arthropoda; class Insecta; order Lepidoptera; family Noctuidae; genus Lycophotia; species Lycophotia porphyrea. The sequence continues at coordinate 8,331,518 of OX465396.1, forward strand.
TCAGCAACATGATAGTGATTTTGAGGTAGATAATCAAGTTAAAACGCTGCAACAAAGTTTGGTCGATAGCACTGACGACGTTCGACAAATTTAACTAAGGAATAATGAAAGTGAATATGAATAACTTTCCGGATTTTTTACCGTTGTCACTTTGTCAGTGATGATGAACCTGATGCTGATGCTGAAGAAAATGCGAACGTTCAAAAGAGAGGTCTTTGAGAGACAGGTCAAATATCACAGCTCATAAGTGCTACGATGATTTCATTTTGGCAGCAGCTGAAGAAATCGAAAATCTTCACAAGCCTAAAGAGCCTGACCAGACCTTCAAAGAAGCGATGGAATCTCCTTACAAAGCAAAATGGCAAGTTACCATGCACAGTCAAATAACTTAACTGCAAGACAACCAAACCTGGGATCTGGTTGATTTACCTAAAGGACGAAAAGCCCTTCCTTGCAAATGGGTGGATAAAGTAAAAATGAGTCCTGATGGTGCAGTCGATATGTATAAAGCGAGAATGGTTATCAAAGGTTACTCCCAGAAACCTGGATGATTATAGAACCTGTTTGATTATGATAAAACATTCAGTCAAGTGGTTCGTCTGATCACCGTTCGAGCTTTGCTTGCTATAGCTGCTCGAAAAAACAAAAACTACATCAGTTCGATGTTTCAACCGCTTTTCTAAACGGCACAGTAAAGAAAGATATTTACATGAATCAGCCTGATGGCTATCAGGATGGCACCAAACGAGTCTGCAAGCTCAAACGCAGCCTCTATGGTCTAAAACAAGCACCGCGCCGCTGGAACACTTGCATTGCCGAATTCTTACGAAATTCTGATTTCTAACAGATTGAAGCGGATCCATGCTTATATGTTCGATTCAGAGGACAATCTAAAGTCTTTATGGCTCTTTATGTTGACGACGGACTTGTAGCATATAATACTACCAGTGCAGACGAATTTATCAAGGAATTGAAAACAAGGTTTAAGATAACTACGAAACCTGCGTCATACTTCCTTGGAATGGAAATTAATGTCCGTAAGGACAAGACCATTTCACTATGTTAAAAAGCCTACACAAAGAAAGTGTTAGAAAAATATGATAAATATAATGAATATCCAATTGAAAACCAGCAGCAACGCCAATCATCAAAGAAAATGAGACGGCAGAGGAAGAGGATGTCAACTCGAATTTTCCAACAGAGACAATAATATAGACAAGCCACTGGTGGGTACTTTGGCATATTTATCAGAAGCACAAGGCCTAAAGCCATTTCATTTGCTCTGGGTGTTGCATCTCCAAACCTCGGAGCACCCACTACAAAGGATATAATAGTGGTAATACACATCTTCCGGTAGTTGCAAGGGACCCATCAAAATGGGCTAACCTATACGGAAAATTCGCTACCACGCTTCGTTGCTACAGCGACGCAGATCATGCAGGAGACCAAACTACTGGAAGGTCGACATCTGGAATGGTGTGCTTATTCTCTGGAGCTGCTATTAGCTGGAGAAGCCAGAACAAACGATAGTCTCCACCTCTTCGACTGAAGCGGAGATTATAGCAGCAAGCGAAACTGCTCAAGAGATTCTATGGTTGAATCGTCTTATTAACACCTTGATTAAAATTGAGAAACCAGTACTGAACCTGGACAATGAATCGACTGTAAAACTTGCGCACAACCCAAAGTTACATTCGAGAAAGATTTCGAAGTTTCTAGAAGGTTGAAGTTCCATTGTGTCTCTGTGAGAAGGTTCAAGAAGGATCGGTCGACCTATAAATAGCCGTCATGTTTGCGGGGGCAGGCAGTCTGATTTTGGCTACACAACGAAGCGAATCGAAGTGAACTGGAAGTGCGATATTTAAGTGACTAGTGATCAATAGTGTAATTGTAATTGAGTTTAAAGTGTTTTGTGTTAATTAAAGTTATTTGTTGTTTAATCGGTGGTAATTAATTTATCCCATACCCAGCTCGTAACAGTATCAATATCACAAGCGTACCCAACATATCAAGCTGAAACATTCTTTTGTAAGAGAATGTGTTAGCAACGGAGACTTCGACGTAACGCATGTTCCTTCGGAGCAGCCCTTCGACCTTTCGTAGGCATTTGATTGCGTAAATCACGAGACCCTGCTCATGAAACTTGAGCATTACGGTTTAGGTAAATCTGCACTCAGATTTGTAAAATCGTATTTGAATGATAGACAGCAGCAAGTACAAGTAAATGGTGTCCATTCAAAAGGTTTAAAAGTAAAAATGGGTGTTCCACAAGGTTCGGTATTGGATCCTTTCCTCTTTTTAGTATATATTAATGACCTACCCCATTTATTTAACAACCAACCGCAAATGGTACTGTTTGCTGACGATACTTCTTTGATATTTAGGATAAACAGACGTGCCGCGGATCTTGACGACAAAAATAACGCCCTACTGCTGGTCCATAATTGGTTTACCGCAAATAATTTAGTACTAAATGGGAAAAAAACTAAGTGCATAAGATTTGCTCTACCAAATGTCAGAAGTAGTGATTGTGACATAATATTAAATCAAGAGAAACTAGAATTTGTCGATAAAACTGTTTTCTTGGGAATCACGCTTGACTCAAGCCTACAATGGGGTCGCCATTTATTATCTCTTGCAGGACGGCTGAGTTCAGCAGCATATGCTGTTAGAAAAATCCGTCAATTTACTGACGTAGATACCGCGAGGCTAGTGTATTTTAGTTATTTTCATAGTATTATGACATACGGTATTTTACTATGGGGACGGGCTGCAGACATCGAGTATATATTTATTCTGCAGAAAAGAGCCATCAGAGCCATTTATGATCTACGTAGACGCGATTCTCTAAGGGAACTGTTTAAAGAAATTAACATCATGACAGTACCTTGTCAATACATCTATGAAAACATCATGTACGTTAGAAAAAATCTGCATTTATTTAGTAAAAGAGGTGACAGGCACCACTATAATACTAGAAATAGGGACCAACTAGTTCAGCCAGGTTTCAGGCTAGCTAAAGTAGACTCATCTTTCATGGGGTACTGTTTAAAATGTTACAATAAAATACCTCCCCACATTACAACTGAATGAGACGAAATTTAAATCTTGTATAAAACGCACACTATGTAGGCAAGCATATTATAAGTTGGGAGATTACATTGATGATAAAAATGCTTGGCTCGATGCTGGTCCTGGTCCTGCTCCACAACCATAGAAGCAAATTAATTGATTACCATGATAAGTATTGTGGAAGCTGCAGAAGACTGTAAAAATATCCTTGCATTGTATAGATTCCTTCTTTAGTATTATATAATTGCATAGCACATATGTGAGTACTATGTATTGAAAAGCTACCGTTTGCATTTAGCTATCTTTCATTGACTTGAATGTGCCCTGGCAGTTGAGAGAATGTCATGCTCACTCGAATGTCTTGCTGATGGTGGCGGGTGTGTCGGGTCATTTGGTTCCCTTGAAAATGGTTGAGTTGAATGGCGCTGATCCATGCGTTATGTTCGTGAACGGGCGCTGTCAGTTGGGACTGGTCATCTCTTAGCTGTTTTTTTTTTATTTTACGGATGGGAAATCATCAAATGACTTCTCCCGCTCTGAGCAGAGCGGAAGGAAGTGTCAGATTTGTACTGACTAAAACCCATCCATGTTCCTTCCTTGCCCTTTGTGTTCCAGGGCCGCGGTATCTCTTTCGAACAGCCCGCAGACCTGGCAGGCATCGGCCCTTGCGGGCCCCTCCCTATTTTGTAACAATACTGTGATTTAAAAAAGAGTGTCCATGGAGTTTCTTGCCCATTCTTCTCCATAGAGATCTACGCTTTGGAATGGGCAACTACAGTACTTTCACAAGTTATTATGCCTTGTGACTGTGACTGTAGCTTAGCCTTCTTTGTTTTTCCGACATTCAAAAGTGCCTGTAAGGGTCTAATTGAAATAAATGCTTTTGAGTTTGAGTTTGAGCAGCAGTTGGCTGATGTGTTAACCAAACCACTGTTCGGCCCCAGGCTGCATAATTAAAGTTCAGCATTAGGAATTAAAGAAATTACCATAATATTCATCTAAAAAGTTCCGAGGATGTGAAGTATTTATGGCAGACCAATAATCTATATAAAAATAAAAATGAATGGCTGTTCGTTAGTCTGGCTAAAACTCGAGAACGGCTTGACCGATTTGAATAATTCTTTTTTTATTTTGTTATTCCGAATACAGGGAAGGTTTAAAAACAAAAAAAAAATACGTAGGTAGGTAGGGTACGTAGGTAGGTAGGGTACGTAGGTAGGTAGGGTAGGGTAGCCGAAATATTATTTAATTGCATTATGTGACGCAAACGAAGTTGCACGGGTCAACTAGTAAGTCTAATATAATAATGTATAGTTGCTATTGCTAGGATACTGTTATTCTTCATATTGTCATTTAATGAAAATACTGAGTAAGTACTCAGTATTTCATCAATGTATTTCATTATATACTATATCTTATATATCTTAATTTGACAATAAAATTATTACTTACATGCCTTATTTAAAATTGTCATTGTCCTTATTTGTAATTGCCGTCTAGTAAAACTGATGTAAGGTTAAAAACTGTGTTAGGTCTCACCTAGTGTTAATAAAATCGGACATTAGGCAGGCATTAAGTTTGAGTTAGACGTCACTTAGTGTTGGTGAAAACAGGAATTAGACATTCAGTTTGGTGACACTTAGTGTTGGTGAAAACGGGAGTAGGCATTGTCTGAAAAAATGTTTGCCGTAGGTACACAGCAGGGAGATCAAGAGTCCTGGTTAATGCTCGTACAACATGTACGACGACTACGTGGACCCCGACATGTTTTTAAAAGCAATATAGGTCAATAAACACAAAGAATAGTAATAAAAAAAAAAATCTTGTCTAGGTCCGATGTGATGTTAACTATTTGGCATTTGTTGAGAAGAAATGTTTCTACCCCCAAGTGTCTAACGACAACTTTTTTCATTTTTTTTTGTTGGCTTTGTAGACTTAAATCGACTGAAGAGTAGAAACACTTCTTTTTTACATTTATAACATCGCCATGCTTACGAACCCGTTCCCATGGTGGTCATGCTACGCGTATTTTTGTTGATCTGTCAATTTGTCGATTCTTCCGTCGACTTAACACGTTTCCACGGTGGTCATGCTACGCGTGCAGGTCGATAATTATTTATCAAAAATATTTACAGAAAATGCAGAATACTTCAGTGATATAACTGACTACATCAAAAAACTTGGATCCCAAAATTGGGAACATATTCGGAAAGAGCCAGAGAGACTGACCGAGGAGATGAAACAACTTACAGAACAGACACAAGAGCTGGCATTTGCTAATTACAAGACATTTGTTGAGACCGCAGAGATTTCACATACAATCATTAATGATTTAGCTAAGTCCAAAGAATCACTTTCATCCTTCTTGGATAATACACCAGTTTTCTTACAAGAATGTGATAAATTCTCACAAATTGCTGGGAATATTGTGAAGGAGAAGAGGTAAAAATTGTTAATTAAATAATATTATATTGCAGTAAGTGTACTAAACTATTTTTATAAAACATGTTCTTGCCCTGCAGTGGGAAGAAATAAGCTGAAAATAAATATTTCTGTATGGACATGGTTTTGTTACTATTATTGATTTTTTTTCAGTCGTTACAGTACCATCCGTAGCCAAAGTGACAAGCTACTGGAGTTACTGGAACTTCCATCTTTAATGCGAGAGGCACTGAATGCTGAGGACTATGAGAGCGCTCTGGACATCTTCACGTTTGTCCGTAACCTGTCAAAAAGATATTCTGAAATACCTATTGTGCAGGTATGAACTCATAATGTTTTACAATCTGATACTTAGTACAATTTACTATTTTATTGTAGTGTTTTATAATGAACTTCTTTTTTCAGAATACTACATCAGAAATAATGACTCTTTGGTTTGAAACTCTCTACCACCTTTTTAATCAACTACGTTATGATTTGCCGCTACCTCAGTGTTTGCAAGTGAGTAGGAGGAAGTCGGTTAAAAGAGCCAATATCTTTTTTTGTTTCATTGTTCGAGTGACTGTAAATGTGTGCAGCATTTAGGTCCTGGGCTTGTGCCTGGTTGATGGCAATAGGCTCGCCCCCTATTACATGGGACTTAAACATAACTGGCGAAAGGTGCATGAAATAGTACACGCACATTTCACAGCTACACCTCTGCCTAGCCCTTCAGGGATTATAGGCATGTTATATTTTTTTACATATAAAATTGTATAATGACAATTTTTTTTAATAGATTCTAGGCTATCTTCGAAGAGCAAACACAGTTTACAGATCAACAGATGAAGATGAAAGCAGTATGTATGCTGGAAGTATTAAATCGAATCATTCAGCTACAGCTGATGGCCTTCATGTGCATTTTCTAAAAGCCAGAAATGCCTGGTTTGAAAAATCTTTGGAAGATGCCAAGAACACAGAAGGTTTGTCTTGTTTTTATTGCGTGATCATAATTCCAGAGGTCATGCAGTCCCAGATCTACATTTTTTTCTAACCGGGGCAGAAACTTTATAGTGGCGCCCCTTTTTTTTTTTTTTACGGATGGGAAATCATCAAATGACTTCTCCCGCTCTGGGCAGAGCGGAAGGGAGTGTCAGACTTGTACTGACTAAAACCCATCCATGTTCCTTCCTTGCCCTTTGCGTTCCAGGGCCGCGGTATCTCTTTCGAACAGCCCGCAGCCCTGGCAGGCATCGGCCCTTGCGGGCCCCTCCCTATTTGCTGACATCTCTTTGAGGCGCGCGTGGAACACGAACGCGCCGTCAACACGGCCTGTCGTCAAAAGACGGACGGACGGCGAGCTAGCCCATTACTCTCCGTCCACAGGTCCGCGTCTACGGTGGCCGGAAGCCACCACGTGACCCCCGACGCCCGAGGCGTCTCCCGCGGCGGCTGGGACGAGAGGTTCTCTCCCTCGCACGCACCGCCACCTCCTTCGCTAGCATGACTGCTTCGCAGAAGGAGGTGACGGCGTCCAATAGTGGCGCCCCTCTCTCTAGTGTTTCAGATAAATTACGTAAAAAAAAACTCAGAAATATATAATGGCTGGCATTTTTCAAATAAATTTCTAATTAAAATAAAGAAATTAATGAAATTAGTTCAAATAAAATATTCGAAATTATTTTTTTAAAAGCTAAATGACATCTTGACATCAATTTCAGTTATTGACACGGCGATATCTTGAGTCCATTGTTGCGCCTTTTTCTTACAAGTCGAGGGTGAGCCAACCAGGGTTCTGAATACTAGGCGCTTTTTTGAGCAAGTTTTTTATTTTAATATATTATGATTTTGGCGCCCCCTGAAACTGCCGCCCGGGGCGGGTGCCCCGGTTTGCCCCCCTCTAGAACCGGGGCTGGGTCATGGGTATGGGCGCAGATAGACGCAAAAAGCGCGAACATTAAGCTCACAGTTTATTCTTTGACTCGGATTTTAAAACACCCAGTTAATGAACGCCTTTTCAACCCCCGATCGAAAAGAAAAGGGGTGTTATAAATTTGAAGTGTGTATCTGTCTGTGGTATCATAGCTCCTGAACGGATGAACCGATTTTGATAAAGTTTTTTTTTACGTTTCAAAGGTGTCTTTTATATTCATTTCAGCACCAGAAAGACTTTTGAGAAGAATTGTAGAACTACACAGAATTCATCTATTCAATGTTTTGACTCAGCACAAATCCATATTTTTATCTGATTCACACGAGTCCAAAATTAAAGATGATGAGTTGAGTGGCACTAGTGCCTTATCATGTTGGCTGAAATTGAAGGTATGAAAGAAACCTTATGTCATTTACATAAACACAAAGAATTCACACTACTTATCTCAGTTTCTTAACACCAGAGCATAAGGTATCGCCAAGCCACAATTTCCCCTACTATTTATCACATATTTGTGTCGATTGTCGTACAAGACGCGCGCTTGCTTATCACGTATATGTGGGGTTCGAAAGGGTAATACAGGGTGTAAACAGACTCTTCACGAAGCCGTCAACCAAGCATTATGTACATCAAACCAAGTAACTTCACGCAAAAATTAGTGCAGGCAAACGACTTTTTTTTTGGGCTGAAAAATCACGTTTTTCTGTAGGACTCAATGTAACGCACTCAAAACATTGTGCTAATGGATGGATTGAATAGTAAGGGGGTCCTGAAGGTGTTTGAAGTAAAAATCTTACATTGAAACATGTCATCATCTGCCTAGCCTTTTCCCAACTATGTTGGGGTCGGCTTCCAGTCTAACCGGATGCAGCTGAATACCAGTAGGTATTTTACATGGAGCGACTGCCTATCTGACCTCCACAACCCAGTTACTACTGGGAAATACGATACCCCTTGGTAAGACTGGTTGTCAGTTAAGAAGGTAAGACTGGTTGTCAGTTACACTAAAAAATGTATTTAAAAAAAACTTGTAAAAAAGGTGGAACTTTGACCCAGGTATGGTCTAGAACAAAAAAAGTATCGCAATGACGGGGAGAACAAGTGCCTTTCGGCTTCGTTAAGTCTTTACACCCTTTATGTTACAATGGCGTTCGAAAGGGTAATATTTATTCCATGCTTTTCAGGTGGAAATGTTGGCACAAATACTAAACCAAGATTTGCCCAAGGAAGACGAAGCCAGTTTCGAGTCCCTTCTGAATCAATGCATGTATCTCTGTTTATCATTCGGAAGAGTTGGAGCAGACATGAGATGCGTTTTAACACCGTTGTTCCGCAACAACATTCTTACACAGTTCCATAGCGGACTAGACAAGGCCGACAGTCAATTTGAGAATCAAATGCGATTGTATAAAGTACCGAGTTTAAAGAATGTGCTGCGGCCGATTAACGAAAGTATATCAACAGGACCACCAGAAAACTTACTTGATTACTATCCTCTAGCCGAGTATTGCAATGGGATGCTTACAGTTCTGAACTCCATGAGAGTGACAGCACCATTGAATATTGTAAAGGAAGTATACAATGCGTTTAGGGAATCTTTCAACAAAGCTGTTCAGGTTTTATTAGCTTTCTACTACAGAGAGCAACAAAGTTTCACGGATACTGAAAAGCAGAACTTTATTTCTTTATGTGTATGCTTTACTGAAGACTTGGTGCCATACATAGCCAAGTGTTTGGCACAATCATTTCCTTCCACACAAGTCGCAGAACTACTTGGAGTTACTTTGACTGTTCTACAAGAGAGTAATATTCTACATGTTGATCAAAATGCTGTCTGTGAACCTTTGAATTGTATAACAGGAGTGATGGTTAATTAAAATGTTTATAACAATTATAATGTAAATGCTAATATTATACGATAATTATGATTATGTAAAGGTATGCTTAAATTATTATAAAAGTTATAAAAAATAAAACTCATAATTATTATAAAAGAGTTTATTCTCCTTAGAAAAAATAGTGATTAACCATATAAAAAAATTAAGGCACGGCCTCTTAACAACTAGCGTAACATAGGAATGATTACAATACTTTTCTTATCACTAACAAGAATACTATGAAAACTTAACTCTTTTAATTCTAGATTTTCCTTCATCATTTCTAGACACCTCATAAAAGTGTGTGACCTTATCAATTTGTCCTAAAGACTCTATGAACTCTCTGTCGTGGGTGATGATAATGAACATGAAGTTCTTCTGCGCCATTCGGTCTTGAACAATCTCACCGAGAGCCATACAAAGGTTTTTAACATTATCTTGATCCAAGTTTGTTGTGGGCTCGTCTAGGGCTAAAACTCCGAATCTGAAAGTTATTTTAATGAGATATTATCTGACATAATACACAACTTCTAGTAAAGTCTGTGCTAAAAACGATTGAACAAGACTGTAACGGAGGATAAGAGGCTTCCCGCAAGTCCGAGGAAACGCGCTGTATTAATTAACGCTGGACGATGGAGGGGTGACAAACCGCAAGCGGTACTGATGAGCAAGATGTCATGGGTCCGATTCCATGATGGTCCAGGTCAGGCAGTGTTATTAGGTTTTTGGCTCAGGCATTTTTCAGTAGCAGCCCGGAGTCGTGCGCGATTATTGGCCGTTAATAGGTACACCTCTGCTAAACCCCTCAAGGAAAACGGACGAGATTATGTTTAAAAAAAAAACCGAACCACTCCGGGAGTGCCGACAGAAGTGAAAACATTTTCTTTTTTTTTTCAAGGTTCTGAAATATTTTTAGAAAATATTTTTGCAAGTCTTTTACTTTAGACTATACACTGTATTTTTACTTAACTACATTTTTTTTTCTACTATTTTTACTTTTTTTTATTTTCTTGCAATACGGCTAACTCTGCAACGAAAAAGAGGTCGTTTAATGGTGTCGCGATTTCAATTGTTTTTCCCAATCTCAAAAATGCCCAACGCGCCTAAATAAGTTTTCACTTCAAAAATTATGACATAAGTGCACTCACCTAGAACTGAATGTTTCAGCGAGAGCCAGTCTTATGATAAGGCAAGCCAACACCTTTTGACCAGCACTACACCTGTTTCGCATGTCGATTTCAACACCGTTCTTACATTGGACCACTCTGAAATAAAATATATATTTATCACTTAATAGTCTTCAAACGAATAACAATTCTTATTCAAAACCAGGGACTTAAGATTTATTATTTAGTCAAAAATACTAATGAATTTGAAAAACTTGCTATGGAAATAGAATCCAAAATTTAAAAATGTTACAAATACAGCACAACAACCTAACCGACAGGGTGTAAACGGATCCTTCACATGGCCTTCAACCAAGCAATCTGTACATCAAACTAAGTGACTCTGCGCAAAAATTATTGCTGAGAAACGACTAATTTTTTGGGAGGACTCAATGTAACGCACTCAAAACATCGTGCTGATGGATGCATTAAATAGTACGTCCCCCTCGTACGTGAAGGTCTTTAGAGTAAAGTTATAACATTAAATACATGTTATTAAAAATCCGTCCTAAGTTTCCAACTTCTTCACAAGTTTTTTTCCCAGGTATAGTATAGATTCTAGACTATACCTGGGAAAAATCGCAATGACGGGAAGAACAGGTGTCTTTCGGCTTCGTTAAGGGTACTTTTACACTTATTACAGAAAAAGTAAATAAGTTCAAAATCAGCTAGAATGAATATATTTAAGTTTTACCTGTATTCGTATTTACGTCGTTCTGAATCCATCGTCAAACTACCTTCGGCTTTGATTGCTATGTAATCTATATCGTTACCATTGTAGATTTTACTCCAAAGTTCTCTGTAAATAAAAAATGAAAGTGCAGAAGTATAGAAATGAATCCCCATACTTATAGCAAACTCAAAACACTAATGTTTTAACATTAATAAGACGTAAAAATTGTTACTCTTTTATTAAAATAACCTGCTTTAGCAATTTATTTCGGGCCGTCTGCGTTAATTGAGTACGTACTCTTCACGTATTCATATCATTATACAAAGAGTAACTTAAGGTGAGTCATTTCATTTTGAATATTTATGTTCCCAACTAAGTTGAGGTTAGCTTCCTAGCTAACCAGATGCAACTAAATTACATTTTTAAACTTACTTTATTATAAGATTTATGGTCTCCATTTTCCTTTTGTGGAACTCCATGAGACATTTTTCTAGATTCACCAAATAGTCCTTTACATCCCTGTCCAACATTTTTGTCACTTCAAGTTCAAAGTATTTCTCTTTGTATTTCTTTTCAGTATCTTTAGCTAAAGCAGTTTTGAGGTCTGATTTGTTTTTCTTAAGTGTAGTCTGTAATATTTAACAAAAAATATAATTATTATGTATGGAATTTGAATACTTTAGATATTTTTGATTTATTTCTCTGAAGTACGCACGGCGACCAATCAAGCTATACAAAACCAGTGATGTGGATCTTATTGTATTGGAAATTTATACAAATCTAGGCCATGTTATACTGGTAATGTACAGCTTGATATTGTGTCGCCGTGTGTACCAGTACGCGTCTTCGTGAATATTACCTGTAGTTCATCTAAAATGCCTTCAGTTTTAAACTTTTCACTGGAAAGCTTCATGTGTTGCACTGATAAAGAATTCTTTTCTTTTAAAACTTCTCTGTTGATAGTGCTCAACTTTTCTTTGATCTCAGCCTCTTCTTTCTCACAATCAGCAGTTTCCTTTTGAACCTCTCTTAATCTCAAATTGTCGCCTAATTCACGTTTGTAAATCTGAAAAATGTTCAAGTGGTCAGTAAATTACCGTAGGCTGATAAAATTTTCGTTTTTCTAAATCATATTTATATTAGTTTTAAGGATTTCCCCCTGGTATGTTATAAATTGTATGAAAAATTTAAATGAGAAATATCGTTCATTTTGTATTCTATTCTTACCTCTTCCTTAGCAATTTCATCCTTCAAACACTCAATCCTCTTGGTAGTTGTTTGTCTATCACTTTGTATCTGCTTCAATTTATCATCAAGTTTCTTTATTGTTTCTTCTTTCTTTTGCTTTTCAAGTGGAATATTTCTTGCTATGTGTTGTCTAATATCGAAATCAATTGACTTCACTTTGTCAAATTCCCTAGTCACTTTATTTACCTCGTTGTTTTTAGTTTCTATGATAGCCCTGAAAAAATCATAATTCATGACATGAATGATATTGTCAGGGGGCTCTGTTGATAAACATTTGTGTAATTATCTGTGTTTGTTATTGTACTGAAAAATCAAGATGGCGGCGTTAGTTTTATAATAGATTTTTTTTTCAATAGCTTTGTATGTCGGCTGGCTCTTAAAATTTAATTTTAAAAAATAACTTTTTTTATTTTGCACTGTATTACCTATTCTCCTTAACAAGTTCAGCTATAGCTTTTTCATTCTCTTTGAGGGCATTTTCCAGAGGTTCTACACCTTCTTTCAATTCAGCCAGTTCTTCTATATACTTCTCCCTATCCGATTCTAATTGTTTTTTTGTTTCTTGAAGGTTGTATATCTCCTGAACCTGTTGACATTCAATAAAAATGATGCGATTAATGGGAGTGGGATGACATTATTAACAGCTAAAGGTATGTGGCAGACCATCATGGGTGCCAATGCAAAATAATTCATCTGTAATTTAGCATAAGAAACACAATATCCTCATATAAAAAAAAAAAAAATATAAAAGTTTATTTCGGAACAAAATAATACCAAACTTACCTTCTTCTGTAAATTAAGGCATTCTTCTTTAATTTTGTTCTTCTTATCACGTAATTCCTGCATTTTTTTATTGTGTGCATTTAGTTTCTTCTGAGCATCCTTGAGTTTTGCTTTCAGAGCGGCAATTTTTTGTTTTAATTCCGCTTGTTTAGCAGTAGCTTCTTCCAGAGTCATATCTGATTCAACTTCCGAACATTGGGCATTTATAGCTTCAAACTGTAAAAATACAAATTGAACAATTATAGCAACTTCTGAAAAATACCACTGAAAAATATATTATAATAACTTCTAAAAAAAACAAAACCATATTTTTTGGTTTTGAACTGAAAACTCACCTCCTTGGTGAATGTTTTAACTTCTTGGTTGTATCGGTCTAACAACGGCATATCTCCCTGCATTTGCTTTACTGTCTGTAATTTTTGTTCAGGTTCTAACAGAGACATGGATAATCCATCAGTTTCTTCTGTTAGTTTGTTTATTTTCTGAAATAAAGAAACATTTTAAAAGTGTATAGTTTTGAATACACTTGTTTAGGAGTACCTTTTGTTTTCATTGCTTACCGTTTCAACATCAGCAATACGTTGCTCTAGCTGTGGTTTGTCCTTCTCTTTGAAAGATTTAATCTTTTCATTCAAAGATTTCATACTCAATAGTTCATCTTTCTTAGTCGATTCTTTTTGGAGCTCTTCTGCTACCTTTTTAAGTTGATCAGGTACATTCAAGACCTTAGTATTCAGTTGGCTTATTAAATCTGACACCTGAAATAATTAAAGAATAGTATAATATAGCTTCCCATATTAATTTTGAAAATAAGAATAATATGATCATAATATACCTCATTTTCTGAGTCAAATCCACGGTTACATAGAGGGCAACAACTGTTGGTTTTTAGTTGTGATTCGTATTTAGTGATGACAAACATCGAGGACTCGAGAACATTGCGATCATCCTGAAATATTAACGAGAGTTAAGATATTGATAGCAAAAAAATATTTATCCTACGCCGTTTCTGGAACAAAAATTGTTGACGCGTCAAAATTAAACTTTTCTAGATTATACATTCAACCAATCTAAAAAAATCACTTAAAACTAATCCAAACGAAAACCACTGCGTTTCATTTGGACGCATCAATAATAATTATCGTTCCGAGAAACCACCCGGTTTATCAACATGGTTGGTCTGCAGTTGATTGTTATCATTCACAATTTTAGTTAAAGTAATAATGAACAGTTACAAACCTGCAGCTTTTCTACATTAGCAACTACTTTACTCAATGTGTTTTCGTAGGACGACGCGCCACAAACTTTGTACATTTGTTCTTCAGCTTCTGTGTGTTCTTTGTTCTTTTCCATTAATGAAGCCCGGACATGCTTACGTTCTTCTTCAAGTTTAGTTATCTAATTTGAAGAAATTATAATAATATTTTTTTAAACCATAACATCAGATTTTTTAAACATCGTATTTCAGTTATAAATGGACCAATTATGGAACCTTGAGGAACCACCAAGATGGCTTTGATATCCTAATAAAAAAATAAAAAAAGTAATATAGAGAGCTTTAGTTCTATAGCCGTTGGAAAAGACCATGGCTGTTTTTTGTCGCTGTACAGAAAAGTTATAGCTTACACAATCGTAGGCATAAGACGAGTCACAAAAAAATATAAGTGTATCTTTTAAAGTCATAAATACAAATCAATATTTGAAAACCTGCATTTAGTAGATTAACAACGAGTTAAAGATACAGTACAGGCTACTCACCAGAAATATTAGTTATTTCAAAGATGCTTTTATAATATAAATTAATGGGTGTACTTACTTGAGTCTTTTTCTCATTCAAATTCTTTTTCAATGCATTGACTTCAGAATTCAAGCTAGATTCTAGCTTTTTGAGAGATATTGCGAAGTCTTTCTCTGGCATGCTACCCAATAGCTCTGTCAATGATGTTCTATGCTTGTTTTTAAGCACATTTAGCTGTTTTTCTTTCTGCTTCATTAAATCTTCTTTCACCTCGCGTTCTTTCAGTTTGGCACTTTGTTTTTGTAACTTAGCAATCTGGTGAAGGAAAAAATACAATTGTTTAGTCTTTTACAGGAAACATCGTTATTATTAAATGATATTAGTTTAACCTCTTACCTTCTTATCAACAACATCAAGTTCTTCATCTTGTTTCTCTAATTCCTTTTCATCCTCATTGATTTGATTTTGATGTTCCTCTGTGTTTAATTCTTTCTCTACTCTTTCATAATCTCTGTAATCAATAGATCTATTAGAAACTGCTTGAACATGGAGTAAAACTTTTCCAAATTAAAAATTGACGACGCTCGTTGGCAATAATATTTTTTTCGAATACATGCTTACTCTTCAGCAGCCTTGAATTTGTTTTCTGCAGTTTCCAGTCGTACTTTAGACTCGTTAGCAGCTGCAATCGCTTTGTCTAGTTTGGCTACCTCTTTCTTGTTCTTTTCAATGTCTTTTTCTTTACTGGATATTTGCTGGTTGTGACGAGACTAAAAATCAAAACACATTTCATAAGCTTGAACAGGTACATTAACCAATTCCAATGTTTGAAAAATTTGTCATTCTTCCAAAAAATCGAATTTTGCCTATGTTCCACGATAAAATATTGTACTCACAAGAGCAACGCGGCTTTCATCTGCCAATGATTGCTTTTGCATCTGTGCTTTGTCAGTTTCTGTTACTAGTGTTTGTATTTCCTGTTTGAGACTTTTTATCTTTTGACTAATTTTGTTCATTCCTTGTTCTGCTTCTTCACTAGTCTCGACTGTTACAATATCCTCAACTCCTGTAAATATGATTAAAACATGCATTATATGTATGTAGTTTTGACGGCGCGGTTGGCGCAGTGACTGAGCGATTGACTGCTGCGCTGCGTGTCGCGGGTTCGATTCCCGCACGGAAAAAATATTTGTATGGCTTACAGGTTGTTGTTCCGGGTCTGGCTGTTTGTGTATGTGAGTTTAAATGTTTGTAAAGCACCCACAGATATAGGAGAAATTCTTAGTGCAGGGCAACGTTTTCTACTATAAAACGTGATTTTTCAGCCCAAAAAAAAAGGCGTTTCCTAGCACTATTTTTTGCGTAAAGTTACTTAGTTTGATGTACATAATGCTTGGTTAACGGCACAGAAATCTTAATAATAAGGCAATAGAAATGCTATAGTACTAAATTTTATATCGGGACGAGTGTCGCCGAGTCACAGCTACTACTACATAAACAAAAAATAGATACACAATTTTATTACACCTACAAATGCACTTTGCATTACGGCTACAAAATTAAACTTTATGCGATGTCATTATGCAATATTTTTTATAAACGCATAATGTCAGGGGGCGCGACTCCTGCAGCCAATAAGAAACGTGTGCGAAAAGCAAAAAATGATATTGCGTGCTCACTCTCACTTAAGAATAGTGCAGTGCAAACTATTACGAGCTCATATCGATAAATTATATTTTTCCGTTGAGTGTTAATAATCTCCAAGGAGTCTCTTGAGGAATCTTGAAAACGTCCTTGTATTATATAAAAGGATACTCAACGCAGACTGCTTTTTAACTTACCCACGTACATAACAATAATAAGCCTTCCTCCTATTAATTTTCTGAATGAGAAAGTAGTTTAAAAATACGAATTAATAGTTAATCGTTACAAAAATTGGTTTGTAAACTATTTATGGTGCGTTTGTTTAGGTAACTAAAAAAAGGTAAACAATCTTGGTATGTCTTTTTATATTAAAGTAGTCGTATAAAATACATACGAAGGATAATTAAATTTAGTTTATTACCTAACATTAATTTAGGTAAATACCTAATTGTAAACATTTTTAGATACAATTTTTAAACAACTTTTAGATAAAAAGACATACCAAGATTGTTTACCTTTTTTTAGTCACCTAAACGAACGCACCATAAATAGTTTACAAACCAATTTTTGTAACGATTAACTATTAATACGTATTTTTAAACTACTTTCTCATTCAGAAAATTAATTGATTATAGATTGTGTGATAATAGATTGTTTACCTTTTTTTAATCACCTAAACAAACGCACCATAGATAGAAAGAAAACTATACTATTTAAATATTAAAAAAAAACATGATACATTCCAATTTGGTAAAACGAAGTATTAAGCTGAACGTAAATAATTATCGATACAGAATAGTAGTAGCACGTCACTAAATTGCGGCCAACTCATGCGGCTTGTTCCTAGAATTTACGCAAACGGCGATTTTTTATTTCATTATGAAAAGAACAGAAGATAAATATTAGTTTAGTCCTGTCAAATTAGTCAGCACCTGACGTAATTTTAGTAGTCAACTTTTTAATCACGTCTAAACTTGTGTCAGGCGTTGGTTAATTTGACGGGTCTGAATTAAAATTTATCTTCTGTCCTTTTCTTAATGAAATAGAAAGAATAAGATGCACTTAACTTAAATTTGGTTTAGTTTGTAAACAAGGGAATCGGCACCATTGAGTACAAATCATTAGGCAAAATTAAAGCATTCAAGCTTAGCTTTACAAAAACACAAAATTCAAATCATAGACCTTCACGTAACTTACAGAAACCAGCGGTACACCAAATTCCCCAAATTCACACGTTTGCATTGTCACTACTTGCACCTCTTACCCGCAGGTATAAAAAGGTCGATTTTTTTTAATTTTTAATTTATAGGCCCCTGGCTGGAGGCCTTAACTTCAAGGCATCCACAGGATTAGACCGGTTAAGCAGTAGCCAGCCTCCTAGGCTGAACTGCGAGATGCCATTAACAAAAAAAATAATCAGTTTCATACCAAAGGACAAGGTGATAACATCTCTACTGGAAGCATACGGATTTACTGGAAGAATATGGATACAACGCCTGCTGAAGCTGCTCAAGTCATTACCTTGCTCGAAGCAGGCCATAATCAAAGTAAAGTTGCTCGACGGCTAAATTTGAGCCGCTACTCGGTTCGTCGTGTGTACCAAAGGTTCCAAGAGACCGGTGGCTACATTCGGCGACCAGAATCTCGCCGGCGACGTAAAACATCAGAGCGTGATGATCGCTTTTTTGTGACAAGGTCTTTACGAAATCGGCAACTGAATGCGGTTCAATTGGGACAACAGCTTCGAGAAATTCGCAATGTCAGTATAAGTTGGTGGACAGTTAGAAGAAGACTTGGTGAAGCAGGACTGACTTCACATCGTCCAGCAAATGGTCCTAAATTGACCACAGCTCACCGACAAGCCCGACTACAATTTGCCAGGGAACACTTAAATTGGACGTATGACTAATGGCGGGCTGTTATGTTCTCTGATTAGTGCAGAATGACATTACATGATCATGATGGACGCTCTAGGGTCTACAGAAGGTCATCAGAGCGATTTTCACAATGCTGCTTAAGCGAACGTGTGACTTTTGGCGGTGGATCGTGTATGTTTTGGGGTGGCATAATGGTCCAACATTATGCCACCCCAAAACTAAAAATTAGACAAACTAAAACTGACATTGTATTCATCACTGGGGCGAATACCGGCCCGAGATCGCGAGGCTGCACGATACGTCGAAGAAGTGCTCGAACAACATTTGAGGCCGCTTGCGTGGCTTATGGGAGAAAATTTTCTCCTAATGCATGACAACGCCAGACCGCATATTGCTAGAACAGTGAGCGACTACATGGAAGACGTCGAAATCGCCGCGATGGAGTGACCAGCTCGTAGTCCTGATCTCAATCCGATTGAGCATGTCTGGGATGAACTAAACAGAAGAGTTCGAGCAAGAAGCCCTGCTCCTACGCGCCTCCAAGACCTCCAACTTGCCATTGAGGAGGAGTGGAACGCTATGCCACAAGATTTCGTGGTAAAATAGAGACGGTCCATGAAAGTTATTATTAGTATTAAATATTTATTCAAATTCATGAAAAAAACTGCCTTAACAAAAACAAAGTCAAGGTGTGCGATTTTATAGCTCTCAAGTGTATATATACAGGTTAAAAAAGCTGTTAAAATAGATTTCAGAAACTTAAATACCAAAGTAGAATAAAAATTGTCAAAGTAGCACTAGAAAAACACCGTTCGTTAAGAGTAGCAAAAAACGGAATCTGTGGAACCAAACCCTGGATCAATAGCTTAATGGACCCAGGGAACCAAACATCATTACAGACAAAAATCATAGACATTTGTACAGAATTCTACACCTCTCTTTATTCAAATAATTCAACTCAATTGGAATCAGAAAATAGAGACAGCTGACCAGAAGTGCAATATTAATAACTACAGGCGCATTAGTTTAGTCTCTCATATTTTTATAAGGCGTTCATGAAGGTCATCCACAATCGCATAGATGCCAATTTAGACTCACACCAACCACCGAAACAGGCCGGGTTCCGTTCAAGTTTTTCTACTACAGACCACTTTCACACGTTAAATCAGTTACTAGAAAAAAATTAAGAATTTCATAAACCTCTATACCTGGCTTTCGTGGACTACACTAAGGCTTTTGACTGTACAAAACACAGTGCCATTTTTGCAGCTCTACGAAGCCAAGGTACAGAGGAAACTTATAATACACTGTTAAAAATTATGTACAATAATAGTATGGCTAAAGTTACAATTTGATTCTCTAAGCTTAACATTAACATTGCTTCTGAAGCAGATCAACTGCAACAAATGCTGCAAGACCTGAGCACTGCAAGCCTTGAGGTTGGACTGACGATGAATCAGTCAAAGACTAAAATCATGATCAATGCCGCTGAGTATGGGGTCGAGGTCGATATCTATCTCCCTGGGCCAGCTAGTTTCCTTCAACAACAGACAGGACAAAGAAATCGACCGTCGCGTCTAAAATCCCTGGAGAAGCTACTGGTCCAACCAAGTACGTATGAAGGGCACGTCGCCCTTCATAAGCGCCTGCATGACCCATTTAAAATCAAGGTTTGCTAGAGAGCGATAGAGCGTAGCATTTTAATAAACATAGTCACCAATCGAATACACAACACCACAATACGCTCCAAGACAGGTATCGTCGATGTTGGTGAAGTCTGCGAGTTTAAAATGGGCATCGAGACATTTCCAGGATGGGTCAGGAGAGCTGGGCCAGAATCGTCACACAATGGATGCCTGAAGACGGTCGTCGTCACCAAGGCAGGCCCAAGAAACGCTGGCTTGACGATTTGGACTTGTTTTGACTGATTGGCCAGAGGCAAAACAACGGGAGAGGTGGAAAGGAATAGGGGACGCCTTTGCCCAGCAGTGAGACAGAAAATGCTATTTAAAAAAAAAGGAAAAGATTTATGTGGTCTTACCAGCCAATTGTGCAACTGTCACGATCATTTTATTTCGGTCAACTACTTTCATATCGTTTTGACTGTCCAACAAGATTAATTTTTCAAGTCTAGTCTTATTTGCATCCTTTTCATTTGCTACTCTTTCTTCCTCATTATTGAAATTAGTAATTTTGGAGTAAGATTCTTTCAGTTCCTTTTGGTTTGCTTTCACAGTAGCTTCGTAGTTGCCTAAAAATAAAATTATGATAAAATTGTCACAATTAATTGTTGTATACAATATTTTATATTAACATGCTGAACTGTATCTTACTAAGTTTTTCTTTCAATTCCGACACTGTGCCCTCAAATACATTTTTGATATCTTTCTTCAGCTCTTCCTCTCGTTTATGGAAGTTATCCAGTCTGAAATTTAATAATAAAAGATTTTTTAGATTCTACAAGTGTTAGAAATTGATGCCAAAGATAATGGAAATGATGTGTAGAAAAGCATCCAATGCAAGTTTGTAGCTTGCACTGGATGGTTATCCTTAAAACTGGTCAAACATAGGGTTGCCACTGTTGGTTGTGTGGTTAGTTTAAGTTGTGGTTGATTTTTTAAGTTTGAGCAAATCCAAAAGACATACTTCACTTTTAATTTCCCTAGTTTATTATCATAGGTAGTCAGAGTAGTTTCCAGTATTTTTATGGTGTTTAATTGTTCTTCAATGGGCTTCATCTCTTTTTTCATTTCACAAAGCTTCAATTCAGTTTCAGAGATTCTAGTTTCTGTGTTAATGACATCCAGTTTCTTTTTATCTAGTTCCTTTTTCTGCTCTTCCAGAAAATTAACTCTTTCAGCTATGAGTACAGAATTTTGGATATTAGTGTCTGATTGACTTTGTTCAAAACAGAATAATTGTAAATGTGACTATTTTTAGTTTTAGACTTACTAAGAATTTTGATTTCCGTAGCATAACCTTTCCTAATTTTCTTGATGTGGTCAAAACATTTGCCGTATTTGTCGGAATCAAATATTTCATCAAAGCGCTCTTTAACCTTCTTGCCTTCATCAAGAGGCCAGCTTGCTTCTTCTTGGTGGCAAAATATTACTGCATTTAGGATTGCCTTTGATACACCTAGAAATAACAAAGTCATCTGAGGTTAAGGAATACTTGTGTTAATAGAAACATTCTCTTATTGCAAGGAGCATTTTACTGTTTCTTCATCATCATCAATTTCAGCCGAAAGACGTCCACTGCTGGACGTAGGCCTCCCCCAAGTGTCGCCACATTGCGACTCGCATCCATACTGTTTCTTGCATGTCCTTAATTCTGGGTCACTTCAATTTTCATTCAGATACAGATAAAACAGTAGAATGCTTGTTCTAAAATTCATTACATTAATGAATACAATCATCTATAAAGGAACATAACACGTGTGGAGTGTGAACATGATAAATGTTAATGGATGAGTGCAAGAAATTGCTTTAGTGATTAAGAATGCATGTATTACCTGATGCAAGGCTTTTTTCGTAATGCTGAATAACAATTTTGATTGCCAGAAGAGTTGCAAGATATAGTAATTTGATGGAAGCATTTAAAAAGAAAGGAATAAAAGTTAGTGAATTTATGATTTATAACATGAATTTGATGATGATTGAAAGAATATAATAAATAATTTATTTATACTACATGGACATTGTAATAGCGTCATGTTTTTTGCTGATACTATAATGGGACCACCAAAGATGGATGGACTGTGTGAAGACTGATATGAAAGAGAAAGGAGTAAATGATGCCGTGACATCTAACAGAGGAGAATGGAAGAAAATATGTTGCACCAACCCCAAATAGAATGGGATAAGGGCAGGAAGATGATGATGATAATGGGACCATACTAAACTAGCTGTTCAATGTTTTTCAGGTCCTACATGTAGTTGCTTCTTACAGCTTTGCTGTCAGCGCTTCCGCTTTGGCACTGTTATCTAATATAGTCATGCTTCATCATCAGCTTGGTCCGTTGCCTTTGTAGGCAACTTAAAACTGTGAGTTTTAGTTAATACATTTCTCAATATGCTCTTAGGTGGTTAACTAAGAATAATGAGATAATTTTACAAGCATGCATGTCATCATTTTACAGTTGTTACAGTTAGTCAGTGGCCCAAAAAGTCTGACAACCAAGAGGAATATATGTATTACACAGTACTAACTGGGTTGTGGAGGTCAGATAGGCAGTTACTCCATGTAAAATACTGGTATTCAGCTGCATCCGGTTAGACTGGAAGCCGACCTCAACATACTTGGGAAATGGCTAGGCAGATGATGAAAGAGATGAATACAAGAGAATTTTAGTCAATTATTTAATTTTTTGGTATATTTATATGAGTAAAAGTTCCAATATAAAGAAGAATTTACTGTTGGTATGTTCAGTGAATAAGGTCCAAACAAGACTTACCAAGCTCTTCATAAAGAACTGCATCTAGATCAGCACATCTCTTTGATATATCCTTTGTTTTCCCATTTTCATCAGTTACTGATAGTAAAGAGTCCAGAGTACGGAAACTTGTTTTCTTTTTTTGTAACACAACCTTCATAGATCTTGTTACTTCCATGTTTTTATCTTTTGAGTTTGATAGCTGCAACATGAACATAAGAACCAATGTGTATGTAGTTATTAGTACTTTTCTTTTATTACTCAGACTGAGTCTTTATTAAACAATAAGAAAGTGCATAAGGCGGTCTAATAAAATTTATCTCAGGAAGTAGCATCCAGAGAGAGCACAACGAATCATATAAACAATATGCTAATTTTGGCTTATAGATTTTCATCCTTGGCACCTGGAGACGACACCAACTTCATTATCATAATTTTTTTCTTTGTTAGCAAAGGATTTCAGTACAACGTACCTTGAGTTTTATTTGTGCAAGAACTTCAGTCGATCTGTTTACTTTAGGGTCATGTATGAAACTTTCACCATGACCTATTCCCGGCGGCATTTGGGACGTAATGGCATATCGCACAGCTTCAATGATAGTTGTTTTACCACATCCATTTTGTCCCAAAATCAGAGTTAGAGGACTTTCAAATGAAATCCCCTGCTCATCGGAATCATCAGGTCCAAAACTACGAATGCCCCGTATCATTAACGACTTAACAGTAGCCATAATGAGAAGGCAGTTGCGGTAAACTGTAAGGAAGTATATTTCGGACCAAGTGAAGATATTATCACTTAGCACCAAGCGGCAAACAACAAGGATAATTACTTCAATCACAATCGCTGACAGGTTAACATCGGCACAATGAGCGGCACACCAACCGTAGTTAATTGACATTTCAGTTTTGAATTCTGTCATTCCATTGAAAAATGTGACCAGCAAACAAAAAGCAAGCAATCGACTATACGTTCTAGATCAATTTTCTACAAAACTGTATGGCATCATGCCATTATGCATCTTACCGCGCCATGTATGTATGTACAAAAATCTCTCTTCCACACTTATGTTATTTATGGCAGCTATATGTAAAATCCACGCAACGCTGCAGTTGCGATTTCAAAAACCAGACAAATAAGAGACGGAGCGGAGTGACTCGCCTTATAGATATTATTATAATTGCCTAGCAGCGGTATTTTGTATGTATAAACAGTATTATTTCGTTGTTTTCTTAACGCCTAGGTGAATAAAAAAAACAACTAATTTTATTTGAATGAATATCGATTTTTAAAGTCTTACAGGCACTCCTCTATAAAACACGCTTTCTGCCCGCTGCCTGCTGGTTGTCTCTACTCCTGTCAAGCATTGTTTGTCAAGTAAATTATTTACTTTTGTGTAACGTTTGCTATTTTATTAATTTAGGTGAAATCCGTGTCATTTCTGGGTGTTTACTTTTATAATAAATTGTGAGAGACTGTTAAGTTTATCATTTGGTGTATGTATTCTACCTTTTCATATCAATATTTCTGGTAGGAGAAATCGTGAACACACATCACTGCTTTGTGTGATTTTTAATAAATACTCTGATGTAAGTATTAAATTACTTGTTTATTTTTCCACTAAAATGTTTAATGGTCGGTCTTCATGTCATATTCTTTGCATTATCGTAATAAATCAAGAAAGTAATAACTTAGTGAAATGCTACTAGAATTTGTATATTTTATACAAAGATTTTGTTATATATATTTTTTTTAATTATTACTATTTTATGTCTACAAAAATAGTATTTCGCAAACAGTAAATTTATTAAACTTAGGTACAACAAAGAATATAGTACTCCAAGTCCTTGAAAAAAGTAATGTAATATTTCATTCATGTTTGTGAATCATCACTAACTATAAATTTGTGTCTTGGTCAAGGCTAAAGACGAATAATTTCCAGTTTAGTAAAATATTTAACATTCTATTGAATTTCTATTAGTGTATGACACCATATTATTTTATGGTTAGTTTATTGCTTAATGTTCTTAATATATTATGCTCAGCTTATCTGTTTATGCTTACATTAACCCACACCTTTTTCTCATGGGTTAGGTAAAAATTACAGAATGCCTAAGATCCTTACACATACTTATTTTGCCTCTTTCATGGTCATATATAAACTTCTGATTCAGTATATAGAAGTACTTAAAAAGTAATTCCATATTGACCTTGTTGGTATTGAGCACACTTTTGAGTCCATAAGTACCTGTTTCAGTACTTTTCATGAATCTCAATTCAATTTATAATCTTAACAACATTGTTTACTATTACACACTTCATTTACAATCTTGAAGCATTGAAGGTGTCAATATTGTTGATAGTAGTCTAAAGCAGACAATGGACAATCATTTGTGCATCTAGCAACCATAAACACAACAAAGCAGTTTGTATTCTGAGAGCAGTGGTGTGGATCATCCAAGGTTAGAAAAAAAGAAACACTAAAAATTTATTTTGCATACATGCAAAAAAAACAAAGTTGTCTAATAATATTGATTTATCAACCAACACAATTGTACAGTTAAAAAAATCTGGGTCACTTTATAGTCCTACGCTTCTCTTCCTTCCGTTCTTCTTGTCTTTGGCTATGCAAGTTGAAATATTTGTACTCTATTAAAATTGTTTCTTTTGCAGGATAGAATATAATTAATAATGGCATCAACTACAGTGATTGAGACAGTCACTATAACAAGACCACTAAAGGTAAGATTTTTTTTAACTTATAAGACCATACAGAGGAATGAGAAAAATGTTGTGAGGAAACTTTTGAGTATAAAGATCTTATAGCCATCCGGCTATAAGAGTAGAGGAAGACTAAAGGAACGATGGATGGGCTGTGTGAAGCATGGCTAGAAAGGAGGTGACTGGTTAGATGATCAGCAATAGAGAAGTATGGAAAAAGAAGACATGCTGCACTGAATCCAAATTAATTGGTATTAGGGTATGAGACTGATGACAGGCCCCTTCTCTGTGACCTCTATGTTGGCTATTTTCTACCAAACAGGCCCAGTGTTTTAGGCTCTGAGCAATGGGAACAAAAAACGCTAATTTTACTATGAATATAAGAAAGGCGATGACTAATCACGGGACAAAAAAAGTCTTATTTTAGAGAAGAGAAATAACAAAGACATTTAAAAAAAAAAAACTGACTGCCTCGTTGGTCGAGTGGTCGCAAGAGCGACTGCTCAGCATGAGGTCCTGGGTTCGATTCCCAGATCGGGGAGTGCTATTCGGTTTTTCCATCAGGAATTTCACAGTAGAAGCCACAGAGTCTGGATTTGTGCCCGGTTGATGGTAATAGCCTCGCCCCCTATTACATGGGACTTAAACATAACTGGCGAAATGTGGGTGTACTATTAGGTACACCTCTGCCTAACCCTACGGGGATTACAGGCGTGATGATAGGTATGTTTAAAAAAAAAAATTGTTCTAATCATTTATGTTATTCTTTGTTAACAAGTAAACTTGTTGTTTTTAATATAAATAGAAAACTTTACAAGTAAATGATAATAATATGACCTTCATTGTTGTGGTTTCTTGCATACTACAACATCATAATTATAATATTATAGTTGACCATAATATGGTCAGTAGTATGCTTGTCTTATTTAGTGCCTTGTGGTTGTGTTCCTATTTTATTTATCAATATTTATTTACTAGGAACGAAGGTACAGGTGTCAGGGCTAATCAATCATTATTACTTATCCTTAACTCTATGGTTTAATAATATTTTATAGAGAGAGAGTGCGAATTTTATGAGTTTGTCTCTGGCCACTGCACTTATTTAAAAAATTCTTTCACTGTTTGAAAGGTACACATTATTCCGGATGGACATAGACTAATTCTTATCTGGGTACCACGGGGGCGAAGACGCGCACAGAAGCTAGTTATCTATATGTATAAATAAAAATCAATTGCCTTATGTACGTAGGATCATCACGAGAAAATTGGACTAATAAGGATATTTTTTTTTTTGTCGTGTTCGTAATTTGTACTGAAAGTAACAATACTTATTTAGTTCATTAGTAGATTGCACCCGTAGGGGGCCCTACGGGTACAAGGTACAAGAGGTACCGTATTATCCAGTTCTAACTGGGTTGTGGGGGTCAGATAGGCAGTCGTTCCATGTAAAATACTGGTAATCAGCTGCATCCGGTTAGACTGGAAGCCGACCTCAACATAGTTGGGAACAGTTTAGGCAGATGATGATGAGTAGATGGCACCCGTATGAAGGAAAAGCGGGCCGTTAGTTTAATCTGTAAAAAAAAAATACATTAATGGAATTCAAATGGCTGACTCATAATCAAACAGTCATCGTTCGTTGCCAACGTCGATGACGGTACCTCTACCACTTTTCATTGTCCAGAATATAATTGTTACGTAAATTCCACGAGTTGCGTAAATAAATTAATCACTGCATTCCGTAATACTAAAACGGATACAATATGTTTCAACTTGTACGTTATGAACATGAAAATGGTATAGAATCCAGCAGGTCGAGCTACCCGAAGCTGTCAACCTTGAACCGAATGCTCTAGCGATAAAGTTGAAAAACTATTAAAGAAGTTTGACAGATTGTGGTAGCTTGATGTGCTGGCGTCTGTACCTAATAAAATGCTCTATATGATGATAGAGCATGTGGGGGTTCTCTAATGTAGGATTTTATAAGATTAACTCTAGAATGTTACCAATTGTCATCATTCCTCACACGTATCCCATTTGCCCTGCAAACATTTCCAGGGCCCAGAAAATAACTAATTATTCATTCCCATTTTCGCACAGTTCTGCTCTGTCGAGTGGCCCCAGGCCATGATATAACTTAAATGGAAAACAAAAAGCTATTATTCACACAATGGTTGAGACAGTTGCTTGCAGATTGCATTGAAAGACATTCATTGTTTGCGTGCAATAGCAAACTGTTTTGCCGTGTGTGCTTTCAATACGTACTGTGTAACGCATATATAAATTACATAAGTACTTTTTGATATTTATATCTGTGGCACGTATTCTAATTCGCATTTAAATGGTTGCATGGATACGCGTATGTAATATCCGCGAATCATTTTATTACCTACTATTACACCCTATAGCAATTCACCTGTTAATACGACGTATCATCAAGTCACAAAATGTAGAAAATAAAATTTGCACTGCATCCACAGTTGCACACACAATGCGAAAAAGTAACAAAGTGGATTATTCCCATGCCCTTTGTTTATTCAATATTCGCCATCCTTGATCCAATTTAAAATACCTTTACCGACATATCTCTGCGAAAACCCACAAGTGCACAAAGCCTAGTATTGGATTAGCGCGCGTAGTTGTTGTACTGTTAGTGAAGATTGGTATCGTGATGCAAACGCACGGTAACTTGACAGCGAGCTACTTGTGGCAGCCGGGCGAGTTCGCCCGCCGTATGCTGGGAGAGCGCCCGTCGCCCGTGCCACCCACGAGGGAACTGTGGCCTCCTCCGCAGCAACCCTTAAGCATCAGCACGCTGCATATCGCATACCTGCAAGATGAGCCATTACCGAGACGCGCGGCAACACTTCCTTGCCAAATGTACCCAGCAACAATTAACGCCGAGCATGAGTACAGTCGTCTCAATAGACCACGCGTGTGTACCGTTGGAACAAATACCGAACCCCCTCCAACAATTCTCACCAGGATGAGGATTCTAATGAAGCGCCAACAAGATGAGCACGACAAGACCATCATAGCAAGCTGTCCACCGACTGGACGTTTAACTGCTGTACCAAGAGAGACCACTTTCGACATCAAAGAAGATGAAAACTCAGTACGACGAGCGTTTAATGGAATAAAAAAAGCTATATCAGGCGTAAAATATCGGGTAGCTCCGGGTTCCGAGGCCGTGGATAGCCCAAAGATTGTATATCACGTGCCTAAACCTGGGGACAGGATGACTACGACGTTCGGAGCAGAAGAAAAGAAACGCAGCTGGTGCAAGCCACCTTCGCGCACGTCGTGTTCTCGGCGGCTGCGAGCTTTTAGCGAGTGGTGCAGACACCGCCCTCGGCGCCCTCCCAGACGTCAGCCTCACCCGCCACGTCTACAAATCACGCAGGTGTGATGATGAAGAACACTTGTAGCTGGATTGTGAGCGTAATTCGCTAAGTGCTTTGTTGTGTCTATAAGAATTCAGTCGGAAACAAAATATATTACAACAAAAAGATATAAACTGAACGATGGTATTGAACGCTAAGCAATAAATGTGTTGTACGTTTTGTAGAAGAATAGAGTTTAAGTAGAGTTTTTGGCTAATAAATGTGTTTCTATAATCTGTGTTTTGTTGGCGCACGGGCGGGCGGGTGGATGCA
The DNA here is from genome assembly GCA_950005105.1 of Lycophotia porphyrea. Lineage (NCBI taxonomy): Eukaryota > Metazoa > Arthropoda > Insecta > Lepidoptera > Noctuidae > Lycophotia > Lycophotia porphyrea. The sequence goes on from OX465396.1 coordinate 8,360,760, forward strand.
AGGGGGTTTGGGAATGCTGGGCGGGCGGCAGTCCCGTGTTAGGCGCCGCGTCGCCCGGTCTTACCGCCCGAATAACGAATCCCGCCCTAAAATCCTACCACGTACATAGCCGATTATATCCGAAGCAAACCCCCTTTTATGGTTGATTGTGATTTATTTCAAAAGTTTTAGCTGCTGAATGTGGTAAATACGTACAAGGTGTTGTTTTATGTGAAGGCACAAAACCGGCGCGACCCAATGCGCAAACCTCACGAATTATACCGAAAACTAGGACGAATACGTTTTACGTTTTTTTGTTCTTATTTAATAAGTTCTACTCAATTACACCCTAAAATAACAGCGTCGAAGCGTATTTTTTTATTATAATGTTTTATTCATTCCAAGCGACATTTTGAAAGAATGAATTTTGTTGGCGCAGCCAAATTATCCACTAGGCCTAATTATGTCGTTTCCATTAAGAATTGAAAGACGAACAATAATATGATATAGGTACTGAGCTGTACTCCTAATTCGTTAATTTACTTTATACAATATTTATATCTGATTACATTAATGCATCTTTAATGACTAGGAACAGCAATTAGTTCAAAAATTGAGACAGCAAAATGCAGGTTAAGAAAGATAAAAAAGGTTAACAAAATCATAAATAAAAGCTAATAGAAATTAATGACTTAAATCAAATCAAGTAAAAATAATTGAGACTATGTAATCATTCCAACATAACAAACAAACCCTCAGCCATGAACTTTCAAAGTAATGACGATGAAAAAATGAAATAATTAAGGCTTATTCTAGAACTTAAAAGCTAGTTCATCGATACAATTGAAAAGCATTCTGAACAAATTCTAGTTAGATTTTCGATCAAAAGTAATAAACTGCCAGCGTAGGAGTGGAGTGAGCTTGATTCAAGAAACTCCTGTACAGAAAACTGAACTCATCATCTGCCTAGCCTTTTCCCAACTATGTTGGGCTCGGCTTCCAGTCTAACCGGATGCCGACTGCCTATCTGACCTCCACAACCTAGTTAGTACTGGGTTATACGATACTCCTTGGTAAGACTGGTTGTCAGACTTTTGGGCCACTGACTACCTGTAACGACTATCAAAGATCTACAAATGACAGCCTGCACCAACGGCTGAACGTGCTTTCAGAGGCACGGAGGAAACTCGGTATGTAATGGGTCACCCAGCCACAGACCAACCAAGGCAAGCACGGCTTAACCTAAAGATCGACCCAGGCGGCAGTTATTATTAAGCCACGAGCTATACTAATCAAGAGCCTGAGGATATATCGAGCTTCCTTCTTAATAAATATAATAGAACACAAGGCAGTAGTAAGATGCTGTTAAGGTCGAAAAACCCTTAAATTACTTCAATAACAGAACTGTTCCAACATCCAAACTCTTTTCACAATTTAACGTAATTTTTACATCGAGGGTTTGTGACTCATCATTCTCACATAAGATGACTGCTCCGAATTCATATGGGTATTCGTCAGATTATTTATGTTTCCGATGCTTCCGGAGTAACCCACAATACCAACATTTTTTAAAGACAATGAATATTTATCTCGCTTTGTTTGGTTTGAAGAATCCAAATAAACGCTTTGGCTTTGTAGTCTTGATTCAGTTTGTTTGATAAATGTTATTTATAGTTATGATGAGCCACTTGTTCTTCTAGAATTGCATATTTATTATTTATTATCATTAATTATTATTGCCATCATATCGGTTTCACTTCCGTGAATGTTGAGTATTATTCGTTGCCGCAATGTTCTAAAGTGACGTGTTTGTTATCGAGTCTCCGGAATGTTGACCGCATTTATTTAGTTTATTTTGAAATTCACAACAGTCGTTGCTATTTATTATCTTTAAAATGCATTATGCTTTAGCTTCTCATAGATATTAATGAGTAGTAGTTGACATAGTTTGCTCCGCAGCTGAAAACATGGTTAGGAACTCTCCCATTAAGACTTTATTCAATCGTCTACAAAATAGAACTGGAACTGACGGACTTTACTATATTTTGTAAAATACTGATCAGGCTGGACTGTATATTCTTCCGAAATTATTCTCAGATCAAATGGAACACACACAGACACAATACAAGTTTTATTTGTATGTTACTTGTAATTCTAAGACAGAATTCTACCTACATGTATCAGGATGTTATTGTCCACCGTCACAGTAGCTTACGGGTGACCCCGTTCACCACACTCTTTCCCCCAAAGCGCAGGGTTGTAGGTGTTGTGACCTATATACGAACCAACCGATGTGGAAGGACGTTCTCACGAATACTGCTAATGACGATGACAATTTTATTCCATGAAAGCATTGAATAAAGTCGTTTTTCTTGTAATTTGTTCGCTATATCCACATAATTATTATAAAGGATCCCCCTGCCTGTCGGTTGAACTCATTTATCAGCACTTGGCGGGCTTTCGTGCCCGATCCCTTTCAATTCTTTTCATTGACACAATCAATCACCTTTCAATCAGTAGTTTACTTAACCGCAGGGATAGGGATGATTGATTACGTTCCATCGTAGAAGGAAAATATTGCCTAGTATTTGGCAATTTGGCAATCTTATTAATAATCACGGATTAATAAACATTTTGTTTTTTTTTCTAAGATAAAAGCAATTGCACCCCACAAATTGTACGGCTGATGTTGTGATAACTGTTGCGTTAAACTCAAGTGTCTCACAAGCAGTTGAGTGCATTAGTGTTAGTGGTGTGATGTGTTGAGTTGTGCACCGGGTCACGTGCTGTCGTGGCGGGCCGGTAGCGAGCGCATGCAGGGGCGCGCGGGCGCAGGCCCGGGCGGGCTCCGCTCAAACCCGCGCGCCCTCCCGCCGCCAGTCTTACCACCACCGCCGCAGTTCGCCACTGAGCAAGACGAGATGCCAGCCAATCAAATTGCACAGGTTCGAACCATGAAATGAGTGTTATCTGACGACTATTGCAGTTTTAGACATGCTTTACAATTTTTTTCGTACATGTAATGCGCTTGGTCAGTTGACCACGGTAAACTAGTATTTTTTTTTTGTTGTCAGTGGTTGTTAGTCGATCGCTTATACCTCAACCGACTGTTGTAGGTTGCATCGTGTATAAAACGCGAGGTTGATGATTGAAAGTGCAAGGGGTGGACTGGGGTGGTACTACATTGTACGCTTCTCTCTCTGCATGAATCTCATTGACATGACGAATCCGAATGCCAATTTCAGACGATGACTTTGAGTCTTTGATTGCACTTCAAATAACGTACCGTATCTTCGTATTACGAGTGATGGTCAGGTCAATGAAACTGACAATAAATGAAGCTTCTTCTTAAGGACATCATCGTTACGATTTGAATAAACCCTGACCCAAAAAATGCAGAATTGTACAGATATGACCGCCACTTGTGTATGGTGAGTGTCAGTGGCGAGAATTAAGAGCAACTGAACCGGATTGGTTTGTATTATAGTGCATGAGAACGGAAATTGGATTTTCCCCAACTACATACATAATATGTACGTGTGTTCATATGTAGTTCTACTTGTTTTATTTTGTCTGAGAAGGTTTTCTGGTTTGCTTTAATTGGTAAATCATGTTGAAAGTAATTGGTTAATCTATTACCTGAATGTGGAACGCGAGGAAACTTTCGAGTATAAATGTAGATGGCTATTGATGGGAAGACTTAAGAAACAACGGATGATGTAAAATTGAGGGAAATAATATGGGTATGAAAGAAAACACATTGCGCCTACACTAAATATAATGGGATAAGTGTTGGGCATAATGAAGTAGAAAGAGTGATTAAAATTAGAAGGGTTTTGGCGGCCTTAAGCCGTACAATAACCAGTATTTTCTGGAGTATAAGTAGTTCTCTTACTCTTACTTCTATCAATAGAAATATATTTTATTCTGCTGTAATCTATAAAATTATACATAGCTTCAAACTATGTTTTGTCCTTTCCCCTTTACAAATGACCGGAAGCGCGGAATGTGAACTCATTCGCTTTATACTTTAATGAATGAAATCCCTCTTGATGACAGATGTTTCCGCCTGGTTTCAAGAGTTGATTAATAGGTCGGACATATTTGACCCTTTCTGTTCATTCATTTTGTAAAGGTATACTTTTCGAAGACTGTTGTCGTTGAATTGATCAAAGCCTAAACGACCTTACACAGACACAGTAGGTGTCCGTGTACTATTATTGAATACAAGAATTAGTAATTGTACTTTTCCAGACATAATAATATGAGTTTTCTATAGCTTCAATCAATAGCGATGAAATCAGTTTTAGCTAAATACATTAAATATGTATGTACATACTTGCTTTAGTAAATGATGTTCAATGGCTGTAATTATTATTAGCCAAGGTAAAACTTTTCCATAACCCATAGAACAGTAGGCAACAATGCTAGGTAGGGGAGTAAAAGTGCGCCGGTGTCGCATCCAATACGTACTTAGCTCTAAAACTCTTGAGGCAATAGAGGAGTTATAAGGAGCACGGGTGAAGTGTGCTTGGGGAGTCCAAGAGGCGGATCGTCGCGAGTCTAACAGCTGATGGCAGTCCCCGCGGCCCCTAGCGCCACCGCCGTCGGGGATTGCGATCGATGACCGCACCCCGCGCGCCCCCTCACCTCTAGACACCGTCCGACGGGTGCGTCTCACTTTCCCGCTTTTCTTTCCTTCGAATATAGGTACATGTACCTACCTACGTTGACGCACACCCACCTCGCCGCGTGTTTTGACTTCTATTTATTGCGTCTCATTTGAACCACTCGTGATGGATGATATATTTTACTTCGTGAATAATTGCTGTACCAATATTTTTCTAATGACTAATGGACTGTTAGATTAGTTTTATTACTCAGCTTCGGTTTCCGTTGTTTATTTTTATTAAATATTCAAGCTTCATTCGGTCCATGAATCGCAAGTCGTAATCGTAACGTAACCTTAGTCGGTCCTTGTCTACATTAATTTATGAATATTTATTATGAAACCAGACACTTTCGTTTTTTTTCTAATTTACTAGGTTTTCGAACTCCTCCATTTTTACCTCAACACAGAGCAATAAAATTGTTGTTCTGAAAACATTATTTTTGATTTTTATTGAATAAGTTTTAGGTATTTAAAATAAATAGAGGAAAGAAGAGCAGAAAAATGTAAATACTACATACTCCCGAAATAAAAACGTGAGCTATAGTCGTGAGCTAACGACTCGTGGCATTAGTTGTCTCTAGGGGATCGGCTTTTATACCTAAGAGGGACATGTAATATATGTATATACTTATAGGTACTACTTCTGTTTAGGTTGTGTAAGAAGTAGGTAAATAAGAGCGTGAGTGGGAAACTGTATCCAAGTAAATAATTTATGCCATCTGACCATAGTAGCATCAGCCCTAGGCTCTATGGGATATCTCGTGCACCATGGCAATTGGACTCCATAAAATAATTCACTCATAAAAAAGATAAACAGTTGAAGCATCCATTTTTGCATGCACAAAAATCTATTTTGCAGTGTGTACTTTATGATTTGTAGCAGGGATGTTACGGATGTAGAGTTTTTGACATCCGCGGATACGGATGCGGATTTTTAAAGTTTCAAATCGTTTTGGTGCAGTTATTGCATATTTTACAATGAGCCTTATCCTGGTCATATTAATCTTGTTTAAAATAAGTCCAAATTAAATAAAACTTGTCCATTAACTGCTTGCAACTTGCTTAACAGACATGAATACTCATCGTATACTTACAATAACACTGAAAAACTCAATATTCATACGATAAGTCCAAGTAAACACGTTATGATCGATTTACGAGATACAAAATATGATAAACAATAACAAACGCGTTGGATCTTCTCACCGAAATCTTCGCTGCTATTGGTCAATCAGCACGTGCCCACGGCATCGGCACACGCCTTTCGCAAGCCCCACACATTTTTTTTCTTGTCGCGACCTGCGCAATATTTGCACCACATCAACATCCGCATCGGATATTGCGGATGCGGATGTCCAAATCGATGCAGAAGCTCCCTATTTGCGGATGCGGATGCGAATATCCGCAACATCCCTGATCTGTAGCTTATTTGATTTTGGAATTATAAATAAGTCAAATGAACGAACAATATTATCATAATTGAAGAAGTTATAAAAAAGTTCCAGGAGGTCCGGACGGGACAGCTTACCTTTTGATCACCACTCCTCGATCACCAACCAGCAGCAACAATCTCTGATTGACAAGAAAAATAATTGTAAACCCTGTTAGTCTATGTGACGAGTGATAAGTAATAAATGTTGATAGATGGGGAGAGGAACTTCAAAAAAAACACGGTGTGAGGATTGATCATCATTCTCCTGTCCTTATCCCAATTTATTTGAGGTCGGCGCAGCATGTCTTCTTTTTCCATACTTCTCTTTTACTCGTCATCTTAGTAGTCACCTCCTTTCTAGCTATATCCTCCTTTACATAATATATCAAATGTATGTTAGTCTGTAAGGTATCTATGGGCCAAAGTAGCATGATAATAAATGTATGTTGATGTTGTTATTGATGTTTATAGTTTGGTCTTCCTCTAGCCCCTACCCCAAGTAACATGGGACTAGGTCCACACAGGGGCAGGAAGATGACGATACTATTCTATTTCTCGAAGAGGACACACTCGGCCGTTAATGTTTTTTCAACACACTTGCTCATAAAATGGCTCAAATTTCACCGCAATTAGGCACGTAATGACACCTGTAATCAAACTGTGACTTTTTCATTGCTATTATTCACAAGTGAGTTATAGGGTTTTTATTTTTTATTTTATTGGTTGAGTTGCTTTGTTCTTAAAAAAGTTTCGATACAAAAAGAATCGTGTTCAATAGTACAAATAAACTTTTATCAACACACTTGCTCATAAAATAGTTCTAATTTCACCGCAATTAGGCACATAATGACACCTGGAATCAAACTGTGACTTTTTCATTGCTATTATTCACAAGTGAGTTATAGGGTTTTTATTTATTTTATTGGTTGAGTTGCTTTGTTCTTAAAAAAGTTTCGATACAAAAAAGATCGTGTTCAATAGTACAAATAATCTATCTGATATAATTAATATAATTTTACTATCTGCACATTTACTAATAAACTTCTTATCTACTAAATAAAATTATTTTTTAGTATTATTTTCTTCACAAGTGTGTTGAAAAACGTCGTATGATACACGTGTGTATTGATGATTACCGTCCTCGGCTCTCTTAAGACCCTCACCTCACGGCTCGGGTCTCAATAGCGCCTCAGCGGTAATCACCAACATTACACACTTGTACCATAATGTACTATTAGGTGTTTAGTTAGACCAATCATGAATTTTAACCTTATCATCTAAATATACGTATAATAATAAATAAATATAATTGAGGTGTCTATTTGTAATTTCAAAATAACAAATTTTTACTGAAAGTATTTGAAAATATATACGAAACTTGTAAAAAAACTCATTTTATAATTTTTGTCTGTCTGTTTGTTCCGGCTAATCTCCGAAACGGCTGGGCCGATTTAGACGGGACTCAGTGGCAGATAGCTGATGTTATTAGGAGTTACATAGGTTACTTTTATTTCGAGTTAGTTGGTTGTTAGTATCGTGCAAAAAATTAAAACCCTTGTATATTTTTATAATTATTTCACGTAGACGATATTAATTGGTATTAAGCTAGTAATAATTTTGCGAATTTTCGTTCCAGGTGATAGCCCTGATATGTGGGTTGTTGGTGGTGATCCTGATGGTGTTGGGGCTGGCGTCAGCAGACTGGTTGATGGCGGCAGGGTGGCGGCAAGGCCTCTTCATGCACTGTATAGACCCTGAGGCGCCCACGCCGCTGCCTTTCGACATCACTGCACAGCCCGGTTGCTATGCTGCAAGACCCGCACCTTATATCAAGTGAGTATAAAATAAGAAGAAGATCTAGTTACATAACATTTATTTATTTCCAAGCAACTTTGGCATATAGATACATAATAATGGAAAAATACAATGGGGATAAATACACCGTGATTTTTTAGTCGTCTGACAAAGGTGGTCCACTCAATGTATCCGACATAAAATACCTCTAGGCGTGTTTTTTTACCATTAATTAAGATAATAGGTACAAAGAAAAATGAATAATACATAAGAATGATGAAACATCCTGTTAATAATGTTTACGTATCAAACAGTAGAACATACCTAACCATCGCACGAGTCGAGTAGATAGATCTTAGCTCGCAACAGAATGTTTCAACTACGTTATGCATTATAATAATGAATAATATATATATATATATATATATATATATATATATATATATATATATATATATATATATATATATATATTTTTATCTCTTAAATACCTTTTTTTTTGTTATGAATGTATAGTAGTCATTGGATACATGAAGTGGGCTGCCGCTGCCCGACGACTAAAAAGTCACGGTGTATAATTACCACTAAAAATAACTTTGTGACTAACATCTATCACCTAAAATATCAATTGATCATCAAAAGTAAATGAGCACCAAATTTGAATGAGGTGGTTGATGACAAACTAGTTTGGTCTAGGCCGACTTGGGGCACTACGACACGGATAGATTATGTTTAAAGAGGTAATATGTACTCCTTCGTGGTTATTTTTTATAAACCATACAGAAGTAGGAGCCCCGCGGAGAGGGCTTCGTCGATCGGGTCTCCCTCGACTCGGATGTAAGAGCAATTCTAATTTCAGGCGGTCATTAACTATTTTTGGTTCTAATTTCACGCTAAAATGAGGATCCGATTTTGGTGATCATTTACTAATTTTGTCAATCAAAAGTGATTTTTTTGCTGTTACATTTTTACTTAATCTGGTGGTTGGTTAACATAACAAATACAATTGTGTTAGTCAACAGAAATTTAAAACTATGTTAGTAACGCTTCACTTGTGCACTATGTCACTGCGTTCATGTTCTGGGGTCTTACTATAAATCTTCTTGAAACCAGCAGCTTAATTGCGTACCACACTCGAATTCCCAATGCATTTTGACAATTCGACAACATCCAAGCGCTACATTTTTACATTGTCGAGTAGAGGAGTTTGGATGGATGTTTGACGCACAAACGAACGAATTTGGATGAAAGGCAAACAGGTAGTTTAAAAACTGCATTAACACAAAGGATAATTTTTATCCCGGTAGTACCGTAATACGATCGAAGTGGGATAATTACCGAGATTCACTCGGGCGAAGTCATGGGTCTCCCTTTATCCACCTATGTTGAACTACAAAAGCGGTAATATTTTGGGCGTAGAAGTTTAATTATCAGTAGTGTTAATCTATGGATCGGCGCTGACGATTCGCAAACTGCTTTTTATCCATCTTGCTATCTCGACTTGTAGTTTGAAATCCGCTTGCTAACACCTACTTTAGTTTGATGTCTAATCTCCCAACTTTCCAAGTTTGGCATCGAGTCACAGTGGCATGATGTTCACAAGGGTTTGAAGATTGAAATATTTGATTCTAGCAGTTTCTGTAAGGGTTGCGCCACATCACGATTCCCTGCTGATGCAGGGAATCGATTTTTTCTTGCTCCTAACCTTTTTCGTCGTTAAGAACTGAGTGCTGCCGATCGCATCGTCGATGCTGCCGTGTACGGACAGCACTCTCGCTTTGTTTCTCGCTTTAGAAAATGATGCTTCTGAGCGACGGATAGGAGCAACCCCAAGTCTTCGTCTACGTCTTCCCCTTGTCACATGTTACTTGGGGCCGGTGCAACACGTTTTTTTCCATTCTCCCCTGTTAACCGTGACGCTCCCATTTTTACCTTTTTCTTTTCTTTAGTGTTCGTTTCCCTCTCTATCCTTCAGCATCAACATAGCATGCAGTTCCTAAATACGAACTAACAAAATTAAGTTTTAATAACTATTTTATTGTGACTACGATGTGCATTCAATAAGTACCTAGCCTCATCGCCAGAGGGCGCTGTAGTTTCATAAGAGTTTTACCACAGTGTAGCACATTCTTTTTTAATTCTTTTTTTAAATTTTCATTCCAATCCCTTCATTAGTTATAATTTGACAACTTATGGAAGCGAACGTGTCGATCGGTTTTACAAAAATGGAACAAGAGCAATTGGATGGATGGATGCTGTGTACGGTGACTCTTCACCATCGATGGCCACCGTCAAGAATTGGTTCAACGAGTTTACACGTGGCCGTACGTCGGTTTTTGATGAACCACGTCCAGGTGCACCGAAAACAGCTGCTACGGAGGAAAACATTAAAAATTCCATGATCTCGTATTGGCAGATCGCCGATTGAAGGTTCGGGAGCTAGCTGAGACTGTAGGCATTTCAGAAGGAACAGTGCATCATATTCTTCACGAGGAACTCGGCATGAGAAAGCTGTCGGCGCGATGGGTGCCGCGTTTACTCACACCGGAAAACAAGCGCAATCGTGAGACCACATCGGAGACGTGTTTGGCGCTGTTTAAGCGGAATCCAGCGGAGTTTTTGCGTCGTTTTGTGACCGTCGATGAAACCTGGATCCACTGGTACACACCAGAGACCAAGGAGCATCAAAACAATGGATCCAGACCGGGGAACGTGCTCCAAAGAAGGCGAAAACTGTAAAATCGGCCGGAAAAGTTATGGCCACCGTTTTCTGGGATTCACAAGGTGTGATCTACATCGATTACCTCGAGAAGGGTAAAACAATTACAGGACTTTACTATGCCAAGTTATTGGGCCGATTCGACGCCGAATTAAAGAAAAAACGACCCCATCTGGCGAAGAAAAAAGTTCTGTTTCACCACGACAACGCACCGGTTCACACGTCTGCCGTTGCCATGGCCAAATTGGTCGAATTACGCTACGAATCGCTGCCCCATCCACCGTATTCTCCAGATTAGGCCCCTTGTGACTTCTTTCTGTTTCCTAATCTGAAAAAATCACTCGCCGGGAATAGATATGGATCAAATGAGGAGGTCATCGCCGCCACGGAAGCCTATTTTGCAGAGTTTGACAAAAACTATTTTTCGGACGGGTTAAAATAGTTGGAGCATCGCTGGGCTAAGTGTATCGAACGAAAAGGAGACTATGTTGAAAAATAAATTGCCACTTTTCTAAAATTTTCGTTTACTTTTTGTAGGCTAAGTATTTATTGAATGACCCTCGTATTTTAATGGAATCAGATTTGGCTACATCAATATTCCGTGTTGACTATCAATAGAGTTAAAAATATTGATTTTGCCTTTGGGACATAAAGACTAAAGTAATACCATCAATTTAAACAAACATTTTAATAAACAAAATAAAGATGATTCATTGTGTCGGTTATGGCTTGATGGCAGGCGATACTAGACAGCTTTGTAAATTAACATTATTTACGTAAAACACCAGTGAAAAAGAATGTAAATCAGTATGATATGGATGAAGCTAAGTCAAGATCATAAAAAAAAACCATATACACAAAATCAACAGTTGCTGCAAGCCTTTTGAATGCTTTCTATTTTTGAATCGTTGTAATATTATAACAGAAAAAAATATACATCTGTAGTGTATATGTATGTAGGCTGTGGTATAAACCTTAAAACTGAAAGAAATTCTTCATGTGAACAACATCGTAATCGCGAACGAATTAGTTGTCCCATATATTTGGGTCTACTAAGTTTTGATCACACTTTTCTGATAAACGCTATAGAATCTCTTTCTTTTGTTACTGAATTCGTTGTTATAATGGCCGTACGTGTCCTACAGAGCGGCGGCGGGGCTGTGCGTGGCGACGCTGGCGGCGGACGTTTGCGGCGCGCTGCTGACCGGGCTCGGCCTGCGTTCCGCCGACCACCGCACCAAGTTCCGCTACTATCGGTTCGCCGTGTTAGCCATGTCTCTAGCCCGTACGTATTACAACTTATGACTTTTTGAAAAAGTTACTTTAAAACTTTCACCTAAACTTTACTTTTCGTTGCAACTTAAACACAACCGTACAACGTACGGGCAATTGATTACAGAACTGTTACAATTCAGTTCTGTAATCAATTGCCCGTACGTATCTCAACGGTCTTCACAACTTATGCGATGAACTCTTAATGGTAAAAGTCCGAACTATTCAGTGATCAACGTTCATTTCGAACTTTTATCACTATCAGTAAATCCTAGGTTTTAACTCGAGAGACACGGTAAATGTTGCCAGCTAATGATTGTGAACGACTATAAATCGTGAACATGGCGACTTGAAAAAACATGGTTGTCCTGGTTCATACCTACCATTAGTCATTCTGAAGGCAACTTAATCACTATCACTTCATATTATAAAACAAATCCTCCGCCGCGTCTGTCTGTCTGTGCGCGATAAACTCGAAAATTACTGCACCGATTTTCATGCTGTTTTCACCAATGGATAGGGTAGTTCTCGAGGAAGGTTTCGGTATATAATTTGTCAAGTTTTTGTATTCATTGGCTAAAATATAATGATATTTCCTATGGGTTGCGGGAACGAGATCAAAATGTCATGATTACTTTTGGTCGCGATAACTGACATCCAAGCGGGAGATGCCGCGGGCATCGGCTAGTTTATATTAAAGTAAAGTTGACATCTGATAAAGGAATAAGTGAACCCAACCCATGCTGGGTTGGGTTCACTGATTTGTTTGATTGAGATATTTTGTCTTGATAGGAACAATGATTATTGGGGCTATAATTCACGGTTCAAAATAGTGGCAGATCTGAATTTATGGATTAGGTAGTGTGGGTCAATAAAAACAAAAACTATAATTCTTAGAAGCCCTATTTAATATTTTTCGTTACCTAACTAATAAGCTACTAATTTCTTTTTTTTCAGTAATGTGCATTTTAATAGCATTAGTGATCTACCCAGTCTGCTTCGCTGCGGAGTTAAATCTAGGTAAGTAATACTTTCCAATCTTTTCTTTTCCTTACCGTATAAGAGTCCATCATCGGCTGATTATAATGATATGTTTTGGATGTTCAGCCAGAAGAATCATCTGTATTCTTAATATGTTCCTATTGTACATCGAAGTACTGTATGAGTAAGGCTGGGACTTCTACCTAGGTACTAGTGTTAAACCGACTGTTATGTAACATAACTAAGGCCGCTTTTACACCTAACGTGTTTTGGTCGCCTTTAAAAAGGGTACGTGTAAAAACGAATTTTTGGTTGCAATAAGCGCTTGTAAGACTCGTCATTACCACATTCGTACTTTACCAAAGCAACCTGCATCTTGACGCAGCTTACGCCTTCAGTCTTAATTATTTCTGAACCAATTCAGTGTAATACGTGTGTACAGGCAATAGGTCGGTGTGGGAGTTCGGGTGGGCGTATGGCGTGGGCTGGGGCGCCGCCATCTTCTTGTTCGGAGCCGTCGTGCTGCTGCTGTGTGACAAGGAGAGTGAGGAGCTCTACTACAAGGAGCGGAAAGTAAGTGGCATCTAAGATAACGCTTTTTGAGTTCAATTTTGTTTGATGCGTTTTTGACAGCATGGTTTTGCGTAGAACTCTTGAACTATTACTGTAACAGCTATTTGCGACGTTGCCAACTTTCAGAACGCACCCTTTTATCGGGTTTTATAAGTTCTTCTTCTTAGTGCGTCGATTGTGGTTGAAGCGCCAGGGTGTTTCGCGAAATTCAAGTTTTCTTGAAATATTCATTAAATCTTGTTCAACATGCAGCTTGACACAAATTCAAATTATTTATTGGTAAAACATAGGTACAATATAAAAAGATCTAATTCAAATGTCAGGTTCGCTATGTTTAGCCTAATAGGCATACAAATTTTGGATACTTATACACTCAGTAAAATTTTCAGGCATTGTATTATTAAAATGATTATTCTTGTTGTATTCTTTTCTAATAATTTAGTCTCAATACTGTATTAAATAAGGGAAGTAGCGAGTCACCCCAACACAAGTATTTTAATTACTTACTGGGGCTGTCTCAACTCATGTAAAGCATGTAACTTTTGAGACACAATAAACTTTATTTATTAAAAAAAAAAAAAACCATTTAAATTAAATTATTTATATAATTACCCTCAGATAGATTTTTTTTAAACAAATCGGACATTTGACTCGCACAACAACATATCTAAATTATTTGTTTAAATTGTCTGTTAAGACCTTTGTCTGACTGACCGACAAATTGCAAAAAAACGTAAGAAAATTTGAATTTCGCGGGTTGCCCTGGCGCTTCCACCTTAAGTGAATGGGCCCAGAATTCGGTGACGTATTTGGCACTTTCAGTAGCATCCGTTTTATGAATCGATTTTATTACTATGAGAATTGGTTTTATACGTAACTTTCCAAACAATACAATTTAGTGAGGATCCGTGGACGGTGGATGGCAGCTATAAGTCGTGTTCCCCCTCAGGTGGTGAGCGCAGAAGGCGGGGCGCGCCCCTAGGGCCGCGGGCGCCTGCCCGACCTGGTGCCGTGAGGCGCGCACTAGCGCCCCGCGCGCCCCACACCGCGCACCCGCCCCGCGCGCGCGCTGGATCTGAACACGCCTGAGCGAGCCGCGCGCCTCTAGCGTGGCGGCCGCGCACGAGCCCCGGTCCCTGCCGCCCATCTATGACTCCGCTACTACTGACAGCTCGGCCTCGACCGACAAGCTTTTACTCAAAGATGGACAATTGCTATGTTTTGAAGATGATTTTATGCCCTTGGTGAACGGATCTCTCCCTTGTTGGGAAAGGATCGTTCTCCAAGACGATTTGTCTGTAATCATACGCACGTTCTTGAACTATTAACTTGTTGGTCGAGCCGATCGTTCGGGCGTTCTTCGGGTTCGGTGAGTTCGGACCGCGTCCGGTTGAGACCGCGCGCGGTCGTGTTACTCGGCGGTGGGGAGCGACCTATCGATGCAGTTTTTGGGCCATCGCGACAGTAGCGACGGTCCCGTTCTTTTTGTTGTTCGAAAATTTCATAGTACTTAGGCTGATCAAAATTATAATTATTGCATCGCGTTGATTGCGAGTCGTACTGAAATTTTACTGTAATATAAAATATATTATTGTGCAGCCGCAATAGACTAAAAAGTACTAGTTTTTGGCTAGTTCCAGTGTAAGTGCTATGATTCTTTTGTAGACACCCATTTTGTTTGATTTATGTTAATTCACTTCGTAGTTTTGTAGGACTTACCTCGGTTGATTAATTATCAATTATTTTGTGGCATTATGTTGATTCGCAATTTTTATTTTATATCAGTTTTTTTAGAGCGATGAAATTATGAAACAAAAAGATCTGAACATTGAAATTAACCCATTCACTGCCCAGTACTTCGCGAGAACTTCGCGAAATTCGTTCGCGTGCCCACAACCCGTATCCGAGTCGTCGTTATAATAAGCTATAGATGACTTCATCCATACCCAGAACCCGACTAGCGTGTCCATAGCTACTGATACGGGTTGTGCGAACGAACGAATTTATTGTTCGACCCGTGTGTCGGGTGCTGGGCACTGAAAGGGTTAATTCGAATCTACGTATTAAGTGAGAATCGCCTTTTTAAGCATATATTTTGTGATTTTTTTTTTTTTTTTTTGTCGTTAAGTGTAGATTTATATTTTTAGCAGCCGGTTGTCGATCCTCGGCGCATCTCGCTCCCGCGATGGGCGGACACATTCAGATATCTGTGTGTACTGTCGTACCTCGAATGTAATCCGTTCCAAAGAGCGTTAATTTTATTTATTCGCTTTAATTTATTATTCGTCCTTAGTTGTGTGTGTAAATATCGTTTTATGTGATGTCGTAAGGCTTCTGTTGCATCTGGGGTGGCGTGTGCAGGTGTGTGTGGGTCGGTGTGTGCACGCGAGTGTCGGCGCAGCGCGGCTTCACTGCCCGGGCAGGCGACCCACTGGACTGCTACCGCTCGCTCAAATATATCCGTATATCGCGTACTACTTGCGTCTTTTGTAATGCGAACTCGTATTATAGTGTTAGTGCACGACTAGTGTAGGACAAGTGAGTGTGCGTCTGGCTCACGACCGTGTACCGGCTACCGGTCACATGAGATTATCGGACTTTGACTACTGAGATATTTAAAGGAATTAAATATATGTATTTGATTAAAGTTACCCTTTAGTATGATAATCATACTTCATATTATTGACAAACTATTTTATTAACGATTATATGTACACATAGGAATCATGTTTGTCTTCGTACACAGATTCATATACCTACTAATTTGAGATTGATTTCCAATGTATTAGTGATGTCTAGAATCTCCTATTGATTTTACTATAAGTATTGTAAATCTCATAAGTTTGGAATTGAAAATTATTTAAAAATTATATTTTCTTAATATTTATGTAAACGTAGGTAATGGAACAATTAATTGATGAATAACTTCGTAATTATTAACTAGCGGTAATATGTGTAAGTGTAATATTTGTGGACATTGTTATAATGACATGCCGAACGTGTTTGTCTGACACTGTGAAATTAAAACTTTGTATTTATTGTCGTAAGTTCTTGGTCGTGGCTTTAATTTTCTAAAAATATTTTTTTTATGATCAACGCATAAATTAAATTTTTAGAATAATGTGAACTATTTTCGTATTTTATTTGAGCAGGATAAACAAGTAAAAAAATAAAAGCTTACTATAAAGCATAATTAATAGGTTCGTCATAAGATCTGGCCTGAAGAGTACTGTTTATTTAGTTATAACATTATTTGTGATAAAAGCAGCTATTTGTAATCGTAGATGTGAGAGGCTTTGCATAATTCGTGTTTTCATGTCGTGGGCGCAGAAGCTTGTGCGCTTTGACTACGACTTCAATGTGTGTCATGTACACTTGTCGATAAAGCAAGATTATTAATAGTAAAAATAAAATAATGAACTCTCTTAACTTCCCATAATGGTATAAGAAACTTAGCTCATCTGAACCTTCCATTCGCGAAGCCCGTACATTCGCCCTTAGTCACTACTTTTTAAGTTTCACTGAAATAATATCTACCTAAAGTATGAGTAGCTTGATTTATTTAAAACTCCCATGTTTTGTCAGTTTTTATTAAATCATCATTTAATTGTAAGTTTTACTTTAGAATTAAATTAGAATTTTATTTAAGTACAAAACTAAAATTAGAAATTAAGTTTTTGAAAAGCAACTTCTATCGCTATCAACATTAGTCCGTTAACCGATTCCGTGCGGATGGCGCCGTAGAGGCGCCATGGGTATTTTCTGTGAATGGCGTGTGGCGCCCGAGAGGAGCCAAAATGTTTACCTGTAAAACTCGGATAAAACACAATTTTTCAGTGGTTATCCGTAAATGAAAGTGTCCTTATTTGTCACGCAGATTACGATTCCAGTGTTAGCTTCGGGATATTGCATGAAAACGCATACTTCAGGAGTTTTAAACCTTTTCAATATAAAAATCATTCATCATGATACGGAAACCGAATTATTTTTTATAACCAATTAACTAACGTTTATTTGTTTATGAAATACTATAAAATAGGAATATTTGCGTTTTACACGACTAGCATGGTAATATCCTGTTCTTTAATAAACAAAAATAATGGATCAGTCAATCGAGCTAAACATAACAAAAGGTTACGACACCTGATTAATTAAGTCACTTACCTTCCATTTCGGTTTATACACGTATGCAGTCAAATGTAAACACTTGAAACGAACTTTTAAAACTGCGCACGTTCGCTGTTGGGTTGCGACTACAACAATAACAAGTGGAATCCGACGAAAAAGCGATAAGTTACACTTCATGGTGGGTGGCGCACGAGAGGAGCCATGAAAGTCCCTGGCGCTTGGCGCCTCAGAGGAGCCACGAAAAATTTGTTCGCCGCCAGGCGCTATATAGTTTGGAAAAACTACCATCGCACTGAATCGGTTAAATATGAATAAATCACACTGCCATGTATCTATTATAATCTTACATTTTCTTTGTAAGACATATTAATTTTACTGTAGTTTTAATGAATAACATTAAATTATTGAATTTCCTAATGTAAGTATACATTTTACATAGAAATGATAACCCCTTTGTAATTGATAATGAACGTCATTAGCTACTTAATTTTATGCACCTCAAACAGTACTTGGACGCTGTTTTTCTCTGTGTAAATTAACAATACAAATTAATCTTCATGTAAATGGAATTGCACAATACGGTCTCTCTAAGACATTATTTTTGCGATTAAATCAATTTTTCCCTCATTAACATAAAATTAAATCTTGTTACAAAGTAATAAAATATAAATAGTTGCAGCTGTCCAAGTACATCAGTTACAAAAATTTATATTTCCTTAGCCAAATTATGAGTCATATCAAATGAGATCGAATAAAGTAACTAGTAAAAATTGTGTGTATATTATTTTCTTCCTGCTCTTCAACCTGGCGCCATAATCTTGGCCTGTATTGTTTCCCACAGCTCTCCTTTGGTGCCTACAACAACCAGGCACTAGGTCTAAATACTACCCACGAGCTTCAAATACATGGCACAGGCCAAGCGTTAAAATGGAGTCAACATACAACCGTATTGGAATACAGAATCTCCACCTTCGGTTGTAAATGGGATTATTTTTTTATAATTATTCTTGAAGAAACGTGGTTTTCTTGAAATAGCGTATCATGATATCATCAGGATATCTTGATAGAACCATATCTGTGTAAGGATTGAAATGAGGCATTTCCTTCATAATTTTTTGGAACAAACTATCTGACATCTTATTTGTGTCAATAATTATTTCACCCCAGGGATCGAATCTAGCCGCGGCGCTGTCTTGAATTTCTTCTAGTTCGCTTTCTGTGAAATAATTCGTATGAGAAGTGATAGTGTGCGTTGTCCCTTGGATCTTCTTCCAATGTAATTCTACCAAAATCACATACCATATCAGATTTAACGTTGTAAAGTTGAAGATACCTTTGCCGGAAGACTCGGAGCATTCCAGTGTCTGTCGTTGTTCTTCCTTTGGTGTAAGTGCAAGTGTACGTTCCACCTGTGGAAACCTCCCCACCCACTTCGAACGTCTTGTCAAGATAGGAGGTTTTTGTGGAAATCTTTACACCCCAATTGTAACCTTCGGCCGATGTATAGGTATCCACTGTAGACACGGTGTGCGTTAACTTGCAGGCGGTGTTCTGGCAAGCCACGGAAGATAACAAGCGAGGGCTATAAGTATGAAACGTACAATTATACGGGGCGTATAAGTACACTGCGCGGCCAGTGGTGCACTCAGCCCGTATCGGCACGCCCTCGAATAGGTGATTTTTATAGGTTTCCTTCAAAAGCGCGTGCTGTTTGTCAGCTATGTTCTCGATGTTGGGCTCTTCTATTCCGGTGGTATTTGTGGCAGCACTAAGCCTTCTTCGTACTCGGTGTGTCTTCCTTTGTTCGCATCATTCAGGAGGGAGCCAAGCAAAAGAAATCGACAACAAATACAAGATCGCAAATGTTATACCCATTTCTAATCACTCAGCACGATTGTCTTTAGTAGGGCTCAGTGCAGAACTACACTAAATTGATTAAATCCGCCGCAGTCTGCTGAATCACTATGTTGTCATGTTTGGGCATCCGTCGCGTAGCTAAAGGAGGGATAAAGGGGCCCTATTACTAAGCCTACGCCACCTGTCTGTCTGTCACAAGGCTCCAACTTCTAACAATTTTAGGAGCCCATTGCAGTTCTAACTTTTCAAATACTTAATATACCATTTATGTTCCAATGTTAGCTATCATAAAACTCTTATGGTTTCTCTGCGGTACGAAACCCTCGGCGTGTGTGCGACTTACACTTGGCTGTTTTCTATCCGGACATTAACCTTAGTCCGTACCCTTTGCGATAAGCAATCGGTTAATTGATTCTGTTGAAAGATGGTTAGAAATTGTATTCACCTTTATTTATACTAAACAAAAGTATGTCGTCATTTTGTGGCAAAATACGTTTTGACTACGTATTTATTTTGAAGGTTGACTCTTGAGTCAACCTTCAAAATAAATCGTGTTTCATGTCTTGACATGAAACACGTTTTAAGGAAAAGATAACACTGGTCTACAAAAAAAACACTTTTTGTATGTAACATGAAAACTTATGTCCAGTTATGTTTATAAAAAGGATAGAGATAATAAAAATTATATTAGAATCTTTCAAATACGAATAGTCTCATTGTATTTTTAAAGTAAATTCTATAGTCGAGTGCAATTAGACATAATTATACATAGGTGGAACGAAGTTTGTAGTGTTCGGATTTTCATGAGACTTTTTTTTATTGAGTTGCTGGTGGAGCGGAGAAGCAAAAAAAAATTGAAATTCGCAACGCATTTTTTTTTTGCGTTTTTGAATTTTAATTTCCTTTCGAGTTTTTTTTTGCGTTTATGAATAACCTTGAACTATCATGTATTCTGTGGAATAACTTGATATTCGACAATTTTATTTTGTGGTATAATAATAGTGTGACCTGTGTGCATTCATTTAACGCAATTTGGTTCTTTATTGTCGATGATATGCATATTTCATGTTATTTTTCGAGAATTACCTGTTTTCTTCAATTATTTCTAAAATATCGAATTTTAAGATTTTTTTGTTATTGGTAGGTAACTGATACTTTTTCACAGATAACTGGATATAAAAAGGTAAAAAATTACACATTTATGAGTAAAGTGACTAAAAATTCATTCGAATAATCAGGAAATCGTCTAACACATAAACTAGACCAAATCAAATCAAAATAAATATAATGTTGTCTACTATAAATCCACCTACCAATCTACTATAACATCTGATGCCCGACTCATTTTTTTTCCTAGCCTGGCTGTCCCACAACTGGGGAAAGACCTTCCTCTTCTACCTACGCGTTCTTCTTCCAGTTCTGACGGAACTTATCCAGTTCGTCCCGCCAGCTCCTTCGTGGCTTGCCGCGGAACCACCTGATTTAGGGCACCAGTTTTGTGCTATTTTGGCCCAGTTTTGTGATCAGATCGGCATGCGGCAGACTTATCCAACGCGTACCCAGTACCAATTTGTGGCTACTGTTTTGGAAAAAACCATTTTTTTTTTATTTGTGGGTATTTTATTTTATTTTAAAAAGATAAGAGAAAAATAATAATATTGCTACATAGATCCGAGTTATTATGATGGCGTATTAGCCCTACTCTTTGTATTTCAAAGGCGCAAATAAAAATATAATCTGGCAAATTATATCGCATGTAAAATGCTAGTTTTATCGGTGGTATATAAACAGGTTATTAAACGGAAACTCGTTAAAAAAAAAAAAACAGAACGTAAACTTAAGATTTATTGACAAATAATTGCATTTAAGCTTATTGTGTTCCATACTTGCATAATTTAACATTACATTACTACAAAATTGAATCTTATTACAAATTACATGATCAATTTTATCAATCACATTTTAAGGTGGATTATTGGAATTCACATTTCTTAACATAGGATCATGATAGTTTGGTTTTTAGGACAAAGGGCGTTGAAATCCGCTCTTAAATATGAATGTTTTAACTAGACTTCGACGCCTGAGATGGCCTTTATGCTTGCGATCAATCTTTTGTTAGCGTCCTTATAGTCGACTGGTGTTACGTTCATCACTGTGGTTTTCAGGCGGGCTTCATCCTATAAAATATATTTACATTAATTGTCTTAAATAAATAGTACAAAAGCGTACACGCAAGTGCAAGTGCTGAACGTCCTTTCTGAGATGAGTTTGTGAGTCACTACATATTATTATATTATCTGTGTCCATGTACTTCCAAACTTTGGGCTGCTACAAAGAAATTCTTTATAGATAACCCGAGAGTTCTTTGCCGGAAACCCAGGACGCTCATCAGTCGCGCTTGCGACCATAAGACTAATGAGGGAAATACAAAGTAACAGAAGAGATGTGACTTTCTTATCCACCTCATTTCTTTTTGTATTTTGGAAAATACAAGCGTGGTTTTATGTGATTGTAAAAAATAACTTCCAAGAAAACAGTGTGGGTGTACTTTTAGGTACACCTCTGCGGCCTCTGCCTAACCTTTCTGGGATAACAGGCGTGATGTTATATTAAACAAATTAATAATCCGCTGGATGCGAGTCGCATGGGACCAGTCAATGTGGCGGCACTTGGGGAAGGCTTATGTCCAGCCGTAGACGTCTTCCGGCTGATGATGAAATGATGATGAAACAAAATAATGTACATACATTGTAAGTCTCCATTTTAGTGCGGAACTTGAACACGAAGCTCTTGAACTTGACTTCCTCGAACATCTGCGTGTACGCCGTCTTGTCGTACTCGAACATGCGGCCGATCTCCGCGACGTTTGTACCAAGCATCGCTTCCGCTGCTTCGTTGAACGCCGTTATGCGCTGGTCACCGGTCGCATCTGATACATTTGCCTGAAATAAAAGGATTGTTTGAAGGAGATAGAAGATGCCTTAAGATTGTTAGATTGACTTTGGCGTAATATGCAGTCATTTGATTAAGTAGACTTTGATTGAAAAACATAAAGCACATTTTTTTAAAATTACAAGATGGGCTTGCTCTTGACCTCAATCCCGCCTGATGGAAAGTGATGGTTAAGGTTTATGATGGAACGAGCGAGCCCAGAAGATGCCTGTTCACTCTTGCTTTAAAGGCAGACAGGTTAAATGTGGGAGGGAACAGATGCCGGCAGAGAGCTCCACACCTTGGCTGTGCGCATAATAAACGTGGAGAAGTGTTGAGTAGGACTAGTCGGGATATCAACCAAGTGTGGATGGTACGCCGCAGTACGTCTGCTAGTCCGGTAGTAAAAGGGTGATGATGGAATCAGGTCGTGGAGCTCCTGCGCACATTCTCCGAAGTACAGCCTGTAGAAGACCGACAGGCAGGCCACATTACGCTAGGCTGTGAAGCATGGCTACCAACGTCTCATCGCCGATAAGTAAGTCTTTTAGCTCTGCGTTCCACTGAGTCTAGTGCAGCAAGCTGGTATTTTGGCTGAGCCATCCCACAAGTAACTGCAATACTCCATACAGGAATGGACCTGTGCTTTTTACAAATTTAAAAGCTGTCCAGATGTGAAGTATCGCCTCACCTTGTTCAGGATAGCTTAGCTGTTAGCTTCTTAGCTGCGGTCTGAGCTTTTGACTCAATGGTTGAGCCGAAGTTGAGATCTGATGTCAACTCTATGCCCAAAAGCTGTAGGCGGTCAGTAACTGGTACAGATGTACCTCGGGAAGCAGGAGATAACTGAAACTGGCTCCTTTTAGCAGTGAAAAGACACGCCTGTGTTTTCAGAGCATTGAATTTGAACAGATTATCGTCACCCCACTGGGAAACTAGATTTAGGGTCAAATTTATTTGCTCCACCATGGCCACTCTAGGAGTAGCTGTTTCCTCTCTGCTGGCACTTGCACTGGACAGGTATCTTTCTGCGACTGTGCTGTCATCTGCGTACCCGATTGCAGCAAACTGTAGCAGGTTGTTGATGTGCAGCAGAAATAAAGTCGCAGAAAGAACAGACCCCTGAGGGACACCGGCATCAATGGCCTTATGATCTGACGAGCAACTATCTATGACCACTATGATCGATCAGTCACTCACATTTTTGTTTACAGTCACTAGCACCAATAAGTATACACTTTCCTAAATTTTAAAGCAATTTTCGCGAGAAATAACGATTGTAACTTGGAGATAGGATCTTTCTCATAAAAATACGAGTTCCAGAATACTATGCTCGTAACAACATGAGATTTTAATCAGAACAGTAGGAGAATAACAGTTGTTCAGTGTTTACGTATTGTTGCTCATAACTGTACTAGGCAAGCACAGTAATTCAACGGGATAGTTTTAATTTATAAAAAAATGATTTTGAAAGTGTTAAAGCAGACTATGCAGGTTTTATTCAGGAAATCTGACCTTTAAGATAGGCATAATTTCAAACAAAACAACACTTACCGACAATAGAAGTCTGTATTTATAATTAGGATATTCTCTGTTGCACTTTTCGCATCTGTAAAGCCCATTTTCTTGATCGACGAGTTTTTTGTTGCACTGTTCTTGCGGACAAGCTTTGTATACTGCGTTATCTGCGAAGGTGAATGTTAGTACTCCTAAAAGACTGAAATAGTCTCCCTTGTCGCCTGAGCCCAGTTGTCGGGCCTCTGCGTCGGAGAATGTGATCCATTCGTTACTGCCGCCCGTGTAGCCTCCAGCTCTGTAAAATTGATAAGGTAAAATTGATTAGCATTCTCTCCTCGAGTATAATTACTATTGGTAAACCTGTGTAAGTGATTTTGCTGTAAAAAATAAGTTTATTCATATTTTGAAATTGTTCACATTCACATAAACGGGTATGCATATTATTTTCACTCAAATAAGGTCCATATTCATCCCAACCCCTGACTTAGCCAAGTTAAGTATAACTAAAGTCTGTTGATGCTGAAAGCATGCAGAATAGGTTAGATCAGTGGTGTCTGGACACCACTTTACCCTGATGTTGATCATGCGGCCTAAAACAAAAAAAAAACACTAAACTACTGACTAACCTAGCAGAAATATTAACAATCTCCATATCAGCGCCGCCGTTGTCGTACCAGCCTCTCAGTTTGTGTGCCTCGGGCAAGTCGGGGTTCAATCGGATCATGGAGCTCGCCAAACAAGACAGGGATTTGCTGCCGTTGAACTCCGACAAACGGGCACCCTGAAAAGAGAGGTAAAGATTATTGTGTAATATTTGTTTAAATAAATTGCAAAACTAGACACAGTAACATGCAACAACAACTAAGTATATGGAATAACTACAAGAGCATTTTTTATTGCAATGGAATGAAATATGTCAGGGAATTTTCAAACACCTTTTGCGTTCCTGATAATCTTTTGTATGCGCGCATTCGTTTGCAACTCGCGCGGAGTTCAGTTTGGGACTTAGAGTAATTGGAGAAAGGTACTTACTTTTACAGCTATGACTGGGTTTGTATTGCCATCAAAGTTTTCAGCTTCCTTTCCCCACATTGTTAAGACAACCTGAAATTTTAATTACAATTTTTCTTATATTTTATTTTATGCAATCCAAGGCTATGGATGGCAAACTAACTTCTACTGTTGTAAACTTTTCTTTAGGTTAGTATTTTTTTACAGATAGTTATAACCATGATTAGGGAATGCGATTTTTTTTTTTCCGGATTTCTGTATTCTCGTCTGATTAAAATCCGGATTATCCGGATTTTTCGAACTTTTGAGTGTTTTAAGTTGATTTGATATAACTGCAATAAAATAGCATAGATTATTTAAAATCTGCATTTATTTGCTCAATAGGGTAGTTGACCAAAAAATCTAATTAGTCCGTCAGGTAGAATTCCAAAAAATATTGGACTCGTATTTTTTTTTCTCGTACACTAAAAATGAGGACGATGCAGTGCCTCGAAAATTCGTGTGACGTCACATTTCGGTTCACTGTTTAGCGGAAAGTGCCCACAACAACACACAAGCCCCCACTCATAAACTTTGATGCGTTTGATGTTCGTTATTTTTTACTGATTTGATAAAACAAAAAATATGTATCCAATATTTTTCGATAATCTAACCGACGGACTAAATAGAATTATATTTTTTTACTCAGGAAACATCCCTATTCACAGCCCGACAGAATAAAATCAACTAAAATAATCGACAAAACTTTGGGCAGCAGTCATTTTTCTCGTTATAAATTTACATGATTATAGAGTTCATATTCGTCGATGTGGTTGTACAATCGTCAACATTTATGGATGCAGCTGGACAGAACACATTTTTAATTTCTTCATATCATCATCTGCCTAGCCTTTTCCCAACTATGTTGGGGTCGGCTTCCAGTCTAACCGGATGCAGCTGAATACCAGTATTTTACATGGAGCGACTGCCTATCTGACCTCCACAACCCAGTTACTACTGGGAAATACGATACCCCTTGGTAAGACTGGTTGTCAGACATTTTGGGCCACTGACTACTTTAACGACTGTCAAAGATCTTCAAATGACAGCCGGGACCAACGGCTTAACGTGCTTTCCGAGGCACGGAGGAAACTCGGTATGTAATGGGTGGTCACCCATCCACAGACCAACCTAGGCAAGCACGGCTTAACCTAAAGATCGACCCGAGCGGCTGTTATTGTTTAGCCACGAGCTCCTCCTTTTTAATTTCTTCATATGTAAGTTTTTAAACGAATCTTCGCCTTCCCCAGTCCCATTCAAAATTGAGTTCTGATCATGTCCAAAACAGTTTACAGCGCCGCGCTGCTTAGTGTATGGGCATAAACTGAATCAATCACGGATTTCGCAACAAATTCGCGCAAAAAATGCCACACCTAATCCTACCAATTCAAATATTGTTCGGATTTGCGCATTAGAGTAGGTAATATCGATCTACCGATTATTTACAATGAAAAATTGAGTATAAATATAAATATTATCCGTTACAATCAGGTTTGACTGAAATCCGAAAAAACCGAATTTGAGTTGTTAAAAACCGGATTCAAAAAAGTCAAGAAAATCCGGATTTTTCTGTTATTTTCGAATTTCGAAGAATCCGGATTGCAAACCCTAACTATGATCAAGTCTTACTAACCGCGCCTCCAGAGTTGTCGACAAGAGTTAGTTCTCTCTTCTTCAGCAATTTTCCTGTACTTCTAGCAGTCAGCTCTTGAAGGTCTGCTGCAGACTTGCATACACCTACTATATCTAAAAATACAGAATGACTTGTTATTCTATGTGTAATTCTTCTGATAGTACTTAGTAGAATAAAATGCGTAAAACCATATCAAGAAAGGGTTCCGTCTGTCTGTGTAGTGTGCAAACTCAGCAGGGATTCTTCTTTCTTTTTGATCGAGATTATTAACATTTATGGGCTTATCAACTATCTTGATTTTTCGTCATTTGAGCGCCAAAAAATTTTTGTAGCTTGAACTGTAAGTAGTGATGTTCTTACCCAGTAAAGTATCAACATTTTTCGCAGCAATCTCATTAATAGGCACAAAGTCAAACTTAATACTGGGCACACTGGAGGCATCCTCCATACACTCGGCAACCACAGTGTTAGCTGTGAATGTCATCTCATAGTCGTTCTTCATACTGGTATACTGCTTGTTAGCTGTTTTTAGCTGACAACGGCTTATGTAGTAGACTTTGTCAACCTGGATGAACAATAAAACATCAAGGCTTCTTTCTGGTAAACTTATTTACATTCATATGATAAGAGATTCCATATTTTGCTAGAAATTTTAAACTGACCAGGTTCTCACATAACTAAATTTAATCATCACATTGTCTGTAATGGCAAGCAAACAGACATTACAGTCAAGATATAAATAAAAATACCAAATAATTTATCTCACCTGTATCATATCATAGAATTTATCACATTCATTTTTAAAGGCTGTAGCTCTAATTTCTCCACTATCATCACAGAGGTCCATACTGAACAGTTTACCTTCACCTCGGGCATTGTTCCAAGTACGTATATCTGACTTGGACATTACGCGAGCTTTAATTACCCACCTGAGTAAAACAACACCATGTATAAATTGAGTGTTAGGTTTTCAACAGGACATAATTGAAAGTTAAAATATTATTATTAAGCCATTGTGAACAAACAAATTGAGTATACGGGGTGTAAACAGACTCTTCACGAAGCCGTTAACCAAGCATCAAACTAAGCAACTTTACGCAAAAATTATTGCTGGGAAACGACTTTTTTTTTTGGGGTGAAAAATCACGTTCACGGTAGGACTGAATGTAACGCATTCAAAACATTGTGCTGATGGACGGATTCAATAGTATGGGGGTCATGAAAGTGTCTTAAGTAAAAAAAATACATTAAAAAAATGTATTAAAAAAAAACTTGTTAAAAAGTTGGAACTTTGACCCCCAAAATCTCCGTAACTAGAAGGTTCCCAGGTATGGTCTAGAACAAAAAAATGATTGCAACGATGGGGAGAACAAGTGCCTTTCGGCTTCGTTAAGAGTCTGTTTACACCCTTTATAGCAACCATTTATGCATTTAGTATTTAAATGTCTCAGCAAATAGATTTTCTTTTTCATATCAACAGCAAATGAATACTATTTGAAAAAAGTTTTGGCTTTTATCCGCTGATGCAAACGTCGGAGAACAAAGATGACTTACTTATTTTGATACGGACTGAGGCTGGCAATGGGATGAGTCATCTGTGAAGACAGTATGCTTGAATCAAGGTTTGCAGTCGAAGTAGGTGCCAATGACATTGGAGCAGGGTTGGGGCGGGGCGCGGGTGACGGTGCGGCCTGCGCAGGCGCCGACAACGCTCCTGCAGACTCCTCAGTCCATGTCTGAGGGTTACCCAGCTTCTTGCCTACCTCACTACCAGGGGCTACTATTGTGATATCCAAGATGATCATCACACGCCTGTATGATAAAAAATTAAAAATTTTGTATAAACAGATTTGGCAGGGAGCTACAATTAATAATGGAGGCAAGTTTTGTTGCAACTAGCTATTTGTTTTTACATCCATCTAACAGATTGAAAAGACATCAACAAGGTCATTAAAAATAATCGCTAAAATGAATGGTAATTTTTGGTTTCAAGATTATATCACACTTACTTCTCTCCCTTGCCAGTATTTTTCAATAGTGAAGTGACAAAACGGTCAATCTGCACAACGGAGTAATCGGACAGTTCTCCTGATATCAATTTGTCATTAAGTTGTGTAGCCAGCATGGCAAAACTATGGGAATGTTTGCCGTCAGACACAAGTAGACGAAACCTCTCATTGGCCCCACTTCCCTGGATCTTCTTGCTGCCCAAAACTTGCATTATGGGCTTGTCATATACTCCACCATTCATTATTACCTGAAAATGTATGTTATTACTTAATTACTCATTCACACTTATGAATGAGGGAAATAAAGCAGGGAAGTCATTGTAGTTACATGGACATCCATATAATAGTAATATCTACTGAAAAAAAATGTTAAAAATCAAGCATGTAGGTAGATGAAAATTATAAAAAAGATGAACCTCTGACAAAAATATAAGGCTTAGTGTGTGTATACTGTAATAGCATCCACCAACCAAATCCAGTGTCTTGGATGGGTTAGGGGGCAACTCACCCACTTCAAAACTGGGAGCAGGGACCAACTAACCTTCAGTTATGTTTTATTTCCTTTTGCTACAGCCAGTATCACTTTATTAGGACCCAAAAAACCCCTAGAGAATATTCAAACTCAAACTCAAAAGCATTTATTTCAATTAGACCATTACAGGCACTTTTGAATGTCAGAAAAACAAAGAAGGCTAAGCTACAGTCACAGACACAAGGCATAATAACTTGTGAAAGTACTGTAGTTGCCCATTCTAAAGCGTAGATCTCTATGGAGAAGAATGGGCAAGAAACTCCATGGACACTCTTTTCAATCAAATATTTGTTACATAATCTTGGTTAGATCATTCATGTTGAGATTATACATATGTGAGAATGATGTAGAAATATGTGCACGTTAAGAGCGTCCAGAGTAAAAGATTATATCAACAATTTAAAAACAAAGTACGTAGTTACAATAAACCGTGGCAGCCTAGAGATGACCAGTCCCAACTGACAGCGCCCGTCCACGAACATGACGCATGGATCAGCTCCATTCAGCTCAACCATATTGAAGGGAGCTAAATGACCCGACACACCAGCCACCATCAGCGAGACATTTGAGTGAGCATGACATTCTCTCAGCCACCAGGGTAAATTCAAGTCAATGAAAGATAACTAAATGTAAATGGTAGCTTTACAGTACATAGTACTCACACATGTGCTATGCAATTATATAATACTAAAAGATTGAATCTATACAATGCAAAGATATTATTACAATCTTCTGCAGCTTCTACAATAACTTCACGTAGTAATCAATTAGTTTGCCCCTATGGTTGTGGAGCAGGACCAGCATTGAGCCAAGCATTTTTATCATCAATGTAATCCCCCAACTTATAATATGCTTGCCTACATAGTGTGCGTTTTATACAAGATTTAAATTTCGTCTCGTTTAGTTGTAGAATGTGGGGAGGTATTTTATTGTAACATTTTTAACAGTACCCCATGAAAGATGAGTCTACTTTAGCTAGCCTGAAACCTGGCTGTACAAGTTGGTCCCTGTTTCTAGTATTGTAGTGGTGTCTGTCACCTCTTTTATTAAATAAATGCAGATTTTTCCTAACGTACATGATGTTTTCATAGTTGTATTGACAAGGTACCGTCATGATGTTAATTTCCTTAAACAGTTCTCTTAGAGAATCACGCCTACGTAGATCATATAAGGCTCTGATAGCTCTTTTCTGCAGAATAAATATAGACTCGATGTCTGCAGCCCGTCCCCATAGTAAAAGTAAAATACCGTATGACATAATACTATGAAAATAACTAAAATAGACTAGCCTGGCGGTATCTACATCAGTAAATTGACGGATTTTTCTAACAGCATAAGCTGCCGAACTCAGCCATCCTGCAAGAGATGTTATGTGCGGACCCCATTGTAGCCTTGAGTCGAGCGTGATCCCCAGGAAAACAGTTCTTTCGACGAATTCTAGTTTCTTTTGACTCAATACTATGTCACTATCACTACTTTTGACATTCAGTAAGGCAAATCTGATGCACTTGGTTTTTTTTCCATTTAATACTAAATCATTCGCGGTGAACCAATTATGGACCTGCAGTAGGGCGTTATTTACGTCGTCAAGATTTGTGGCACGTCTGTTTATTTTAAATATTAAAGAGGTATCGTCAGCAAACAACACTATTTGTGGTTGGTTTATAAATAAATGGGGTAGATCATTTATATAGACTAAAAAGAGGAAAGGACCTAATATCGAACCTTGCGGTACACCCATACTTACTTTTAAACCCATTGAATTGACACCATTTATTTGTACTTGCTGATGTCTATCGTTTAAATATGATTTCACTAAACTGAGCGCAAGTTTCCCAAAACCGTAATGTTCAAGTTTTAAGAGCCCTACTCTTAAAACTTGAACATTTCGTGGTTTACGCAATCAAATGCTTTCGAGAGGTCACAGAAGATTCCAATGGCATCTTGTGCCTCTTCCCACGCAGTAAATATGTGTTTTAATAAGGAGACACCGGCGTCAGTCGTGCAACGTCCTTTGGTGAAACCATACTGTTTCTCATGTAAGATTTTATTGTTGTTAAAGTGGTTAAGCATTTTATTAAGCATTACTTTTTCAAACACCTTGCTGAAAACCGGCAACACGGATACGGGTCTATAGTTATTTGTGTCTTTACTGTCCCCGGATTTGAAAAGTGGTATTACCTAACTGTATTTCATAAGGTCCGGGAAGACTCCTTTCCTCCACACACAAGTTAAATATTAAGGCTAAGTACGGTGCTATAGTCTCAATAATAGCTTGACAAACTTTAATCGACATTCCCCAGAGATCTTCAGTTAATTTTATTTTGATTTCCTTAAAAGCTTTAATGACTGCTATGGGGTTTATATGCTTAAATTGAAATTCAACCGGACAGGCTGAAACGTTACCTCTTAATAAATCAATAGAAAGCAAGGGTGAGGAATTTAAGGTTTTCCAAACCGTCTTTATTTTATTATCGGCGGATTTAATCTTGTTGCTAATGAATAAGCCTTTAGCTACCTTACATGTGTTTTTAAAA
The DNA here is from genome assembly GCA_950005105.1 of Lycophotia porphyrea. Taxonomy (NCBI): domain Eukaryota; kingdom Metazoa; phylum Arthropoda; class Insecta; order Lepidoptera; family Noctuidae; genus Lycophotia; species Lycophotia porphyrea. The sequence goes on from OX465396.1 coordinate 8,392,377, forward strand.
ATTTTTGAATAAGTTGTAACATATTTATAAAAGTTTCTGAGTTGATGTAAGGCTTAAGGCCGTACAGCTCAAACAATCGCTCCCTACTTTTCCTAATACCCTTAGTTACCCAGTCACTGAACAAAAACTTAGGGCAAATAGATTTAGTTTTCATTTTTAATGTATTATTGAACTCTGTGTAAACTACCGAAAAGAATTCCTCATAAAATTGATTTACATTTTCAATAGGGATACCTATATTACTAATTAAGTTATTATTAAGTTTATTTAAATTACTAGGTGTTATTTGTATAGACTTTATCTGGATTTTTTGTGATGGTGTGTAGGACTCGAAAACAACGGTTTGACCGCTATGATCAGAAGGAAGGTAATTTACAATGGATTTATCTATGTAGTCGCAGCAACAAAAAACATCATCAATACATGTAGCAGTATTTGTAGTAATTCGGGTTGGTTCCGAAAACACGTTTAACAAATTAAATGATTTAAAAAGATGTAATAATGTGCTGCTATTTGAATTTGTATCTAAAATATTAACATTAAAGTCACCACAGATAACCAGTGATTTGTTACCCGTTGCTAGTTTTTATTCAGTAGTACAATCGTCCCAATACCTAAACTAATGTGGGCCCAGTTGCCTTTTATCATATTAATAAAGGTGGAATTTGTCCCTGGTCCCAGTTTCGAGGTGGGACGAGTTGACCCCTAACACATTAGTAAAAAGAGAATTGGTCCCTGGCCCCAGTTTTGAAGTGGGACGAGTTAACCCCTAACCCTCTTGGACTACCTAGTTCATTAAAGAGTATGGATGAATAAGCATGTTGCTATTTTTATTGTAAGAATAGCTTTGCTTGGAAAAATAATCTGAAATACTAAGTTTGCATTTAGTATCATTCATTTTTCTTTATCTGAATTACTGGCACTGCACCATAGTTGATTAATGAATTGCGGTGTAACATGATTTCATATATGAAATGGTGACGTTGGATTTAGAGGACATGCTTTTGATAAATAAATAAGCTTAAAAAGTACGACAGGTTACAACCTGTCCAAATACAACGATGCTTTAGTCGTTATTCTTCATATTTTTATATATTATAATTATTACATTTTGCAAATGCCTGATTAAACTATAATAGTTGAGATTAATTCGTAGTTTACAAGCAACAAAAATGAGTTTAAAATTGTTGAAAAGCAAAAACTTACCTCAAGAGAGCCTTCAGATAGTTTGTGGCTCATTTTGGAAGAAAATTAATTTCCTGCTCCTGTTAAGGATAATTTAATAATTCTGCTAGAAGCTGAGCCAGGGAGTATAAATCACAATGCTGTATGCTTACTATAATTTATAGAAATAAAAATTTTATGACGAACGCCAGATCGGTATTTTCCGCCGAGGCGCGAAAATTTGACATTGATTGTTGAGTTGACAGCTGTCACTCCCTGTCAATGCTTTATTGTCTATGAAATAGTGTTGCCAATCTTCCATAATGAAACGATCGAAAATAAATCATCCTATTCAATGGATTTTTTCTACAAGCTGGCACCACCGGTTGTTTGAACCCAGTTGAACTTAGTATAATATTATGATGATTAGCGATTTCATTTACTCTATCCAACGTGCGAGCAACGATGAGCCTACGTCCCAGAAAGTGTAAGTTGTGCTGCTCCATTTCCGTTGACACGTCCACTCACTCGCGCTTAAACTGAATGCAACCCAAGTCTCTAATATCTCCGATCACGTGCACCAACCGCTGACATATCCGTCTGGCGAAGGGCACGCGATTTACGCGCATATTTTCAACTCGCGCGATGTTTGGGAGTTGCGATCTATAAGCGCCCAGTACCTTGTCAACGCGCGAAAGAGCTCGCCCCTCTAGATAAGGTCTTGCCGTTATTTTGCCGTATTAGGATATCCACAAAAACTCGTGCACCATTACACGCACGCATATTTGCACTAAAAAGCGTGGCCAGCGCAAGTACCTAACTTCAACCAACTTCTGTAGGTTCTTGGATAAACAGATTATTGGGATTGGTTAGGGCCAATGGTAAACTAGTTAGGGCTGTTTTTAGCAAACCAAGAAAACTATCAAGTGTACCATCAAAACCATTTATTGCACGAATAACAACATTAATCACCACAGCAACTTAATTACAGTTCTATAACAAAATAATACTTACAACCAGAAATATTCACCTTTATAAAATATAATATCACAATCGATTTTCACTTGGATTCAATCCAATGAACTAACTAAATAACGTAACAAGTAAGTTTTTGATGAGAAAAAAGATCGTTAGTTAGAAACATTATAAAATATGATAGTACTATTTATTTAAACATGTTATTTGCAATTTTTTAAGTAAGTAGATGCGTAACGGACCCACAAACAATGGTTTTCAAGTGACCCCATCACTAGCAGTCGATAAACAAATCTAATATGATAAAAACTAGTCAATTTTAAGTTGATTTTGCTCGGAATAAATTCAAGTTAGTAAGCTTCGCAATGAGAAGGTTCAGTCAACCGCACATCAGTGGTAACGACTTGACATCATTGTCAGCGTCTTTATAAGACCTAGCAATTAAATGTGATTTTCGTAGCGCAAGTGTTACCACTTTTGTACTGTACACAATACCTATACGATATCAAAGTATGGACGCTATTTGGCCAAATGTATCAATTAAGCAAACAGGTCCAACGTTCAAATCACCTCTTTGTGAAGTATAAAACTATTATCAGTCAATGATTATAAAATATATTTAAATTTAGAATCCATCGATGCTGCCGGGACGTCTATGATCAGTCTGGGGTATCAAGTAGCCGTAGGAGTCTCTAGCGGCAGCCACCATTGCTGCGAAACCAGCGGTCGGTCCCAATTCGGTCGTTGCGTGGCCTTTTTCTCGGAGAGATGAGATGATTCCCTGATAAAAGAAAATAAAAGATTGAAATATAGCTACCAATTTCATTACAACGACCAAAATACCAAAAGGTATTTCAGTAGTTTAAATTAACATAGCGTAACATTACACCTGCATAGCTATTCACAAACGCTTAGACTCGATTTCGATTCGATGTCTATCTTTTTTTGGCATTATGATAGCGAGCGAATTAGACTTCCCGAATCAAAATCGAAGTGTTTGTGAATAGCTATACTGTCCCCGAAGGAGAAATGCAGAAATTCGAAAGAAAGAAAGAAAGCGAGTCCCCAATCCCCCTTCCTCTTTCTTCACATGGTCATACGTTCCAACTCTGGGTTTCACGTTACCTATTTATATAGCATGTATCAGATCAGTATTGGATGGTCAGAAAAGTTGGTTAATAAAGGTGTGGTACAGACCATGAAATGAGAAAGTTGTTCAGTTAGTTGAACTTTCCGTATGGGACCAACATAATAATTGCAAAAAAATAACCACGCAGACAAACACTTAAATGTGACCCCAAATTTTTGATACACGCTGTGTACGTATATATCATGCATCTGCAGATGCAGATATCTGTAAGATTTTATCACTAATCTAACTAAGTACGCCTGTATCGTCAATAAATTCAAGAGGGTTTCCGCTACAAGAAGACACACATGACTCAAACGTCTGGCTTTGAAATCACATCGCATAGGTAAAAACGGTTCTGATTCATGGTTGCCATGCTGTAACTGAGCAACCAAGGAGAACGGAAAGGGCGTTTCGAACACGTATAACTATAAAGTACAACGCAAAACACGTTCCGTCAATTAAATAGATAAGTTTCAGTAAAACGTCCTTGAATAACGAGGATAAAAAGAAAAAAACCGGCCAAGTGCAAATTGGACTCGTGCACCGTGGGTTCCGTATAAACTTGTAGGAATTTTGTTATTCATCATCTGCCTAGCCTTTTCCCAACTATGTTGGGGTCGGCTTCCAGTCTAACCGGATGCAGCTGAATACCAGTATTTTACATGGAGCGACTGCCTATCTGACCTCCACAACCCAGTTACTACTGGGAAATACGATACCCCTTGGTAAGACTGGTTGTCAGACTTTTTGGGCCACTGACTACTTTAACGGCTGTCAAAGATCTTCAAATGACAACCGGGACCAACGGCTTAACGTGCTTTCCGAGGCACGGAGGAAACTCGGTATGTAATGGGTGGTCACCCATCCACAGACCAACCTAGGCAAGCACGGCTTAACCTAAAGATCGACCCGAGCGGCTGTTATTGTTTAGCCACGAGCTCCTCCCTAGGAATTTTGTTATTAAACTACATATTTGCGGTTTTCAGATTTTTTCCTTTACATGTGCTGACAGACAGACATTAATTGCTTCTTGCCAAATTACGTGATTCTAGATCAACGGGTACCATATAGGTTTTCGACAAAAAACTTAAAGGGTACTCCCGGTTGACCTAGAATTGTCAATTTTGGTTAAAAGCAAGGTCTTACAGCACAAGTAAAGGGAAAAGTCCGAAAAATAAAAAAAAATAAAAAGTAAGGTAAATACTTACAAGTTTTTTGCGAAAATCTAAATTTGCCCATATCTTTTTATTGTGTTGACTCAGGACCTTGATTTTTATACACCTAATAGGAACTATAGACCTCAGTATCTGGTATAAATTTCAACTTGCTAGGTCCACCCGTTCCTGACAAAATCGGTGGTGATACACGGACAGACAGACGGACAAGAGAGTGATCTTATAAGGGTTCCCTTTTTACCTTTTGAGGTACGGAACCCTAAAAATCAACTTTAGAATCTCATAGATGGTTACTATAATCTTACAGATATAATAACTACACTTCTATAACTGCCTCGTTGGTGTAATGGTTGCAAGCGTGCTGCTGAGCATGAGCTCTTGGTTTCGATTTCTCGGGCAAGCCTTACATTTTAAGATTATCAGGAATGTCCCAGTCGTAAGCCGGGTCATGGATTTGTGATCAAGTTGTGGGATGATGTGTGGATGATAGGTACAACACTGGCTGGTGTTATGGCATCAAAATTCGTTATTCTTATGCCCTTTTTCCAATTTTTTGGTGCCGGCGCAGTGTATTGTCTTCTTCCATACTTCTCTATTACTTGTCATTTTGTCAGACACTTCTTATCCTATACATCATCATCATCTGCTATGCCTTTTCCCAACTATGTTGGGGTCGGCTTCCAGTCTAACCGGATGCAGCTGAATACCAGTATTTTAAATGGAGCAACTGCCTATCTGACCTCTATAACCCAGTAGTTAGTACTGGGTAATACGATACCCCTTGGTAAGACTGGTTGTCAGATTTTTTGGGCTGACTGCCTGTAACGACCGTCAAAGATTTACAAATGACAGCCGGGACCAACGGCTTAACGTGCTTTCCGAGGCACGGAGGAAACTCACCCATCCACAGATCAACCTAGGCAAGCACAGCTTGACCTAAAGATTGACCCGAGCGGCTTTTATTATTTAGCCACGAGCACCTCACACATTTTATTTACGTTAAATAGATATACGTTTATCGTTAACCAGTTCTCTGTTTAGCAAACAATCCATTCTCATCACCATTGAGGGAAAATATCGCTTGTTGCTTTTCATTTGAATACATCATCAACTATTATTGTTCGTGAACAATACATAGTATCATAGGCTGTATATATATTGTCCACCGAACTATACATATGTCGGTCACGGTAGATTGCGTAATTTAGACTCGCTATACATTTACATGGAGGTACCTAATAGTTGTACTAAAATAAATTTTCTATTGGTAGTTGGTACATAGTATACGACAAATACATATTAATAGATATCTAGCACCATTTACCGATGAATGAATCATCGCGGGAAATATGATAGGAAAATCGTTTGAGTAAGATTGAGTAGGTAAGAAAAAACACTCCTAGTATCAATGTTAATAAACCATATTATGCCATGTTCCGATGATTTGGGCCCTATCGTATTTGGCATTGGCTACCTACGTTTGTGAGTAGGTCCCGGTCGAAAAGAATCTACTGGATCCATGTGGTGAGTTACTGTTCACTTTCTCTCATGGAGAGTGGTCTGAACCAGCAGTGCCAACATTATAACATTAGAGGCTGATCGTGCAGGCAATCAAAGAAATAGATATACATAGTAAGTTACAGCATGAAAGAGAAATATTCTAACTACGCCTTTTTTTCAAAGTTTGCCCCACAATAGTAATAATTTCTCCTGTATCGTGGGTGCGTTTACAAACATTAAAACTCACTTAAACAGCCAGACCTGGAGAAACTACCTGTAGATCATTCAAATATTTGTTCCGTGGGGGGATCGAACCCACGACACGCAGCGCAGCAGCCAGTCGCTTACCTATAGGTATATAAAAGTACTCTGTGCAGTCGCTCAACCACTGCAGAGTTAACCGTGCCGTTGAAATAAATTGTTATAGGTGAGTACTTATTTAACACTAACGACTAACTACCATATAGTTACGTGGAATAAATTACTACACAGCAGCTAGCACAGGCTGCAGCAGTTTGACTGTTATTTAAAAGAGAAGATTACTGCTATTAATTTGGTCTCATCGTCATTCCCATCATTGTAACGCGTCATTTTAAAACGTCATTTTCATAAATAATTTATTATATTATAGACGTATAAAGGTGTAAAAAGACAAAGACGAAGCCGAAAAGGGACTTGTTCTCTATTACGATATTTTTTTTTTGTTTTAGACCATACCAGGGAACCTGATAGTTAGGGGGTATTGGAGGTCAACTTTTTCACAAGTATTTTTTTAAATACATGTTTTTAATGGTTTTTTTTTACTTAAGACACTTTCACGACCCCCGTATTATTCAATCCGTCCATCAGCACAATGTTTTGAATGCGTAACATTGAGTACTACCATAAAACGTGACTTTTCACCCCAAAAAAAAAGTCGTTTCCCAGCAATAATTTTTGCGTAAAGTTACTTAGTTTGATGTACAGAATGCTTCGTTGACGGTTTCGTGAAGATTCCGTTTACACCCTGTATAATAGTATTATATAAGCTATTATGACAACTATTATAGTCAAGGTCGTTTCGTTTGTTATAACAGTTTCTCGATTCGACCATTGCCTCACAAGCATCGTTTGTTAAATACATTTTATTGAAAAGTTGGCGATTTTTTAAACGCACACATCATTTTATTTTTAGTAACAGCCGTACTAAGCACACCAGACTCTGATGAAGGTCGACAATCCAATTGGATACCAGTTGTCCTTATTCGTCGCTAGCCGAAAGACGTCCTCCTAGCCCTCCTACAGTATTATGGACTGGACTGATTTCGCAAGTTGTCGGTCAAGGTTACGTACGCACTGACAGGCTCTGGAAACTTAGCAATCCACCTGTTAGTGCGTAGCATTAAACCAACAGATCAGATTTGTTCGTCTCAATACTATCAAATGCTCTCAGTCTCATCACATCAACGTTGTTCGGAAATCTTCCTATCTCAAAACGTGTCTAGACGCACAACTGCCTCTTGGTTATTAAATTCGACTGTACTATCTTACCGAATTGAAGTCTGCCTCATGCTGCACTTCCATAGGTAGCAGCTGATGATGGAGTCGCGGTCTCTGGATAGCGTCTGGGATTTCGCTACCTTCTAATAATACGTGCCGAGCTATCTGAAACAGAAAAACAGATTGATGCCAATTTGAAGTCATCGAGATGGATATTATAACGTTAGTATCTAACTATGACGTCACAACCACGCTGGCTAGATTTTGTATCTTTTTGTAGCCACATAGTCTCGAGTTTGATGCCCACGACGGAAGAAATAAAGTAAGTATAATAAAAAAGTCTTCTTTCTTGAAAAAGAAAAACAAGTCAAAACTCACTAGCGCGACTTGCGTGGTGATCTTGGTACCGCCAGCGGCTCCGAGAACCAAATCCACACGATTATTCCTGGACATCACAATACTGGGGACCATTGAGCTGAGAGGCTGCAGCGTAGGCGCCAACATGTTCGCAGGAGAGGGCGGCAGACCGTACGCAGACTCCGTGTGAGGGATCGCAAAGTCGTCCATTTCGTTGTTCAGCATGATACCCACACTCTGTGACCGCCTCTGAGAGCCCCAACTGTAAAAATAGATCATTTTGTGAATGTTTTTGATCGTGCCACAAAGATTTTGAACTAAGAATTGTCTATGAGTGCAGTTGAAACGATAAAACGGAGAAGGAATTGTAAAGAATCTTTTCAAGGACACCAGGGCATGCCATGGTACCGTCAAATTGATCGGGCGAAAGGTTAAAAATATTTTGCAGAAAATCAAAACATCAAACGAAAACAATCGGTTCTTTTCACATTAGTTCAGTTTTGAAATTATTTTCGTTTGCATAAGGTGACGGCTGAATGTCAAGTTTTACGTCCCATCTTTGTCCTCAAATTATGATATTTTGTGTGTGAGATTTTTTTGTTTGTTTGTGTCACATTGTAAAAGTCTTTGTCTGGCCCATGTTTCACCATTGCTTTTCTAAAACACATAACTATATAATCCAGTTAAATAAGCATAGGTTAGGTACCTACATATAATTTATAGTGCTCGTAGCGGAGACGACGCTGCCATCGGGTGCGATGACGACGACGTGGGCGGTGCCATGGTCATCTGGGGCTTCGAACAACGCGCCGTAATGCTTCCAGTCATTGAATGTCCTGGTGTCATCGACTTGCTCCCGGAATGATCGCGCCCAAGCGGGGGTTGAGAGATTGTGCTCCAACTGAAATAAACGAGGCTAAGTCAGTGCTAATGTGGCCTATTTTGGGGAGGATCTAAGGTGTCCTCTCCAAAACATGGAAAATTTCACACTGGAGTTTGTCCTAACGGTTTTGGAACGTCAGTGAAACTTGAGCAATGTTCCCCAAGGACTACCTTATTGATCTGAAATGCGGGGTATCTATTGTTTTAATAGATCTCCAAATTAAATAAGTAGTTTTCAATTCAAATTCGTGGTAATGATCGCACTTATGATTCCGACAAAAAAATTTTCACTGCCATGTAGGTATATGAAACCTGCGCACACATAAATGTATGTATGTATGAATGCAATGCAGCACCGTTTAATTATCATAATAAACGGCGCCATAAAAAAAACCAATATCGACTATAACATAACATCCCCGTTAATCCATCCATGTAATCCCCGAAGAGGCATAAGCGAAATGTGGGTACATACACACAGACATACACCTGCTCGAACTTTGGCTACATATCCGTTCCCATCCCATGGTCCATGATCCTATGTAATAGGGGGCGAGCCTATTACCAAATTATCGTCGGTAAAAATAGTTAAAGCAAATGTTTGCTGAGTGTTAATATTAATATTAGATATGACGTAATATCGTGTGATGAAAGTTTTTTTTCAATACACTTTCTCGAAAACTGGTTCTTATCGCACTTATTTTACATGCGTGGATGTTTAATACTTTTCATTCTTATAATCTCTTCCGCACGTTTGCGGAAATAAAAAGTTCCATAGATATTACTTATACTAAGTCCAAATTGGTTCAATGACTGTAGTCGGCGGTGATTGCTTTTTTTTAAAATCTCGGCAAAGAGATAATATGCTTCTTTACGGCGTAAATACTTTTTGAGTATTTAAATTGTGTTTATAAATAGAATATCATAGATAAACAAGATTATTTAAAACAAATATTTACTTTTACGAACAAATTAACACTTATTTGTTCAAAATTAAAAAAAAAATGATTTTTTTTATTTTATATTAGGCTCCAACCTGGCAAGCAATAGAGCGGAAAAAAGCAAATTAAATCATAGTTTAATAATAATTCCTGACAAAAATACTTGCCGGCCTAATAGGTATTTCATTTCTTTGAAAGTATATCGAAATACATCGTTTGATACGTGGAGATTTATTACTGCAGTTCTCGGGTCCTCGGCTTCATAAAACCCTCGCCATGCAGCTCGGGTGTTAATTCCGCCTCGAATGCAATAACAAAGTTTTTATTGCATTACACATTACATTGTACATTTTGATATAAATCAAAATGTACTAATTACTTGTATTTATTTATGAGACAAAAGTTAGATATCTCATTTACTCTTTTATCTTAATTACTTAGTATACACCAAACATTTTGTACTGGTAACGCCTTGTTGTCTTTGAATCTTTCATATTTTCATCAGAGTTCTCAGTTGAAATTAGGTAGGTAGGTACAGAACATAGCAAAATTTTGTTTTGCCACAGAATTTCATTGCTGTTAGTTATTTTTTTTTTTAATTACCGATGAATCATTTGTAGCCATATTAATGAAAGAGGTCTACTATAAATTTACCTTTTTTTAAAGTCGAACCAGATATACATCGGCTACACGAGAGTAAGATGATAACGAAACTGTAGAGAAGGTTATAAAAAACTTTCTCTGTATGGTATTACTAAATAACGCAATAATTGACCAACATAACTTGATATATTCGGTAGGCGCTGCTTGCTAAGAAAAAAGTCATTCGCTTGTTAAATTTAGTACATTTCAAACATTATTCCAAATTCCACCGCGTCTCAAGATATGTTGGTCAGGTAACCTACCTTTAAGTACAAAATCGGCTTATAATTACTTACTTCACGAATTTCATAGGGCAGGTTAGAGCGTGAAGGGTCTCCGAGGCCGGTTCGTTTTGCGTACGCGTACTTGAAAGTTTCTACGATGCGGTGCCAGTAAAGGTTGGAGCCGGTGGGTGCGGCTGTGCCGTCTCCGACCCAGTCGCGCAGCATGTTCAGCATGAACGCCAGAACCGACCCTGACCCTGGCAGAGGTACTGAATAAAGCGTGTACTCCTCTGTTAACGGGACTTCGATGGGGTCTTGCCATTCCACCCTAAAAAATATAAGACTATAATTTCAACGAAAAAGTAAGCTTAGGTAGAGACTACTGTCACTCTTAGAAAACAAAGGCTAGCAGGATACTCTCAAACCTCTTAGACAAAAAACACCAAGTCTTGGAACATACTTTAGGCAAAAACTCAATAGCAATAATGTCGTTAATAACATTGAATATTCTCACTTGTAACTCCTGAGGTCTTCTTCTGTAATAATGCCACCGAATTTCTGAATATCTTGCACGAGCTTCACCGTCAGGGAGCCGTTGTGTATCGCCTGTGGGCCCTCCTCCGCGATGATGTCCAAAGTTTTGGCCAACGTTGGTTCGGTTATATAGTCGCCCTCGTTCCATACCTCGCCAGTCGCCGGATTCACGTACAGCTCCCTTTTAGACATTACGCTTGATTTACAGTATAAAAGTAGATAATCTTAAAACCAGACAGTCAAATGGGAGTTGTTGCTATTTGTGTAAAATAATTAACAATAGTCTGTTTATGTTTTTGTCAATTATGATGAAGAAGGACTGAACAGTTAAAAGTGAATTAGAAAAGAATTAAAACATAGAGGTTATGCGTCCTTACCGCATAGAAGGCTGGGCTTTGATTCGGTCGCTGTAAGTCCTGAGCACGCGACCCATGTAGGCGTTGACGAGATGTCCGCGGCGGCAGAGTTCGGCGGTGGGTCTCACGAGTTCGGGCCACGGCAGGCGTCCGTACTCCAGATGGAGCGCGCCGTAGCCCGCCAGCTCTCCGGGCACAGCGATTGCAAGGCCGCCCACGGTCGATGATGCGTTGACGAACATATCCTCGTGGGCCGCGGCCGGCGCCCTCTCGCGGGCGTTGATCACGCGCACGCGGCCCGTCGACGCGTCGTACACCGTAGCCAGGAACCCACCGCCGAGTCCCATGCATTGCGCGCACGCAATACCCTCACAGAATAATGTCGCTATCGCTGCATCCACAGCTGTGCCATTTTGCTCCAGGATTTTACTGAAATGTTCTTAATTCTTTATTTTTATTTCTTTACATACATACATACATAAACTCACGCCCTTTTCCCATGGGGGTAGGCAGAAACTACAGAACGCCACCTGCTACGATCCTTACATACTCCTTTTGCCTCGTCCACGTTCATACATCTGGTCATACACGCACGCCGGTTGCGAGTACTACGCACCTGACCTTTCTGAAGAACCTCACCAATGAGGTCAGCGTATGTTCTTCTAGGGCGTCCCCTCCCGGCGTTGCCACTCACATCTGCCTTGTAAATACCTTTTGTTAGTCGCCTTTCACTCATCCTCTCCACATGACCAAACCATCTAAGCATACTTTTTTCAATTTTTGTCACTACATCTTCTTTTAAGCCGCAACGTTTCCGTATAACCTCATTCCTCACTTTTATTTCTTTGTTAACGAAAAAACCTGACTATCAAAATATTGCTTTGGGAAGATAATAATTAATCAAATAAGTCGTCACACTCAATTCATAACTCAAGATTAGGTAAATGTGATAGCAAATAATTGGTTACCGTTAGACTTTGAATAATTTTATTGATTTCAGACAAAATCGTGACCCAATAACTTTTCAGTTCAATCCACAATCGATTTTGCCTGATTGCATTCTGCCTTGTTCCGAAATCTGAATGTATTTTCTTGCACATTATTCGGTACATACCGTCCAATATTAGCACATTCGGGGCCATTGGCGGCGACGACAGCTCGCGAGAAGCGCGGTTGGTTGGGGCCGGCCCACGGCTGCAGCACCAGCACCGCCACCAGCGCGCCCGCGACCAGCGCCGCCAACACGCTGCCCACCAAACACCACCGCCGTGATTTGGAAGTCCTGACAACACAATCAAAATAATCACGTTTGAAAGTCCACTCTAATTATTCATACCGAGTTCCCTCCGAGCCTCGAAAAGCACGTTAAGCCATTGGTCATACACGCGGTCAATCGAAGTGGTAAAAGTCCACACTCGGTTTCGGTCGTGTGAGCCACGGAACAAAACGATATATTCTTGGAATAAAGATCTTATCACGAATAGTACGAAAGTCATAGACTGTAGACAGAGAAGCTGCTAAATCAAAGAGTATCAGGCAGGCTAAATCTGCCGCATATCAAAAGACATTTGGGTGAAATGTGATTCACAGAGCGGGACCTCAACATCAGGAACCGACGACGTGGCCAAGCAAAGGGTAACAGAGGATTGCAAAAGACCGAGAGTAATGGAAAGATTGAGTGATTCTATACTATTAAATAAGCAATATTTGTAACCACGTTCTCGAAAACGGCTCTAACGATTTCGTTGAGAGTTTACGGGGGCGAAACATCGATCTAGCTAGGTCTCACATCTGGGAAAATTCGTTTTCACTATTTTCATCCCTGAGCACACCTCGGTCGCCCAGGTACCTACTACCTTATAATAAAGCTATTCATTTTCAGTCATTTTTCTACGGCAAGTAAACAATCATTCATTACCTTACAGAATACCAGTTGTTATCGTTTTATTTACAAACATTTGAAAATTCGCATCCTCACAAATTTTGTACATTAATTTTGAAATTCTAATAATGTTTGGAACGTATTGCAAGTATTGCAAGCCTTTTTTCGGCTAATAGAACACAACTGGATATCCTTAAAATGTCAGTTGTCCGTCAAGATGTTTTATTTTTGTTCCAGAAACACAGTCATGATCCAAAGAGTTTCTACATCGAATGCAACACCTCTTTCGGAACGCAAATTTTCTTATGGATGAACTAAAATTCTATTTTACAGTGCTGTAGTACAAGCATCGAACTTCGTAAGAATGTTGTCTGAGGGGCGTATTGTTTTGTGACATGTCAAAAACGAACCAATATGGCTGTTCGTTCCCATTTTGGCCCCACGTTTTAATGGCCAGCGTAGGTACTATGTGGGTACAGCTATAACAACTAATAATGCTAATATACATAATGAAGACATACCTATAAAGCGAAGATGTGCCGAGGATGTTGTTTTGTAATATCTTTGTCGTAATGATGTGACGTCACTGTTTATGCAGCACGAAAGAAAATACCATCATCTAAAGCCACTGACAATAAAATTCAATCATTCCATAATGTTTTGTTAAACATGACTATCATGTTTACAAAATATTTGCTTCGTGTAATATCTCCCTGTAATCGTATTCTTTCATTTAAGTAAATATTTGGCGAATTTATTTTATCAGCATTGTAATAAAAACGTATTTAAAAGCCACGAAATAAAAAATATAATTGTATTTAATTACGGTACGTTTTAAGCTATGGCTGTACGTTAAAAGAATGCATAAGTACTCGTAACTATGTATTCTTCTAACTACTTTTTTTATTACGCGCTTACCTACGTTTATTGACATGTGCCTAGATAACTGCCTGTTGTCACGAATCATGTTATGGTAAGTAATAAAAAGGCTAGGTGTTTTTGGTTTGTTTGCAGTCCCTTTTTTTTAAAGTGAAAAAGTTTCTGATAGGAGTTCAAGTATTTACTTACGCAACTACTTAGTACGAACTTGACGTAAGCAAACATGTAGGTCTATACCTTCACGTGTACTTGAACAATACAAATCAATACGTATAAAATCTTTTTTGTTCAAAAACCGCATCCCAAGGTGGTTAGAATTCCTGAAGTCCTGAGTCCCAGACAAAATGCTGTTTATGCGTATGACCTTAAGTTAGACTAAATTAACAGTCTCATTATAAATTATCATGAAATTTTATGACTGTTTTATCACAAAAATCAACAGAATTTAGAACCTAATCTACAAAAACTAAGGAGGAAAAAGCTATAAAGTATAAAATGTAGGATTACAAAATTATTTGCATAATCATCTTCCTGCCCTTATCCCATGTTACTTGGAGTCAGCGCAACACGTTTTTTTCTTCCATTCTCCTCTGTCAACCGTCACGCTATCATTTACTCTTTTATCTTTTATATCAGTCCTCAGACAAACGATCCATCATTTCATTGGTCTTCCTTACACACACTAAGAAAACCCTGCTGCGCTAAAGCCTTCCCATTGAAATAATAACAAAATCATGAATCCAGTGAATGATGAAGATTGGCTGCACATGCGTGGTAGCTGTTATACTAGATACCAGAAACTCCAGGCACACAATATCCTGTTCACACTCTAATCTCACTGTTCATCAGAAATTGTATGATATTTTTGACATTGATTGTCCCTGAGACGAGACAGCGACAAGATTTTGAACGTTTTTAAATTAGGGGAATTGTTCTTCTCTGCCTTCTGGTTGTGACTGATCACTGAAGCTTTCAAGCTATTCTAAACCTATATCTACATCTCCTACTTCACATACAAAGACTGCCAAGTAGTCCTTCTCCTTGATGTTCCTTTATCTACGCAACAGACCGTACTTTTTGCCATTGGAGTAGGTACTTAGTGTGGTGACACAATTTCTATTAAAATCTTTTGTTTTCATGAGACTCATACGGGTTGAGAACTGAGGTACTCCGGCTTTTGGACTTTGATCATAAAAATTGAATAGCTCCTGTGTACTACGTACTGTTAGTCTAACAAGCCTTTGGGAGTTATCACACCGATCATTAATCTATTGACGAATCGATCTATGTAGTTTGACGTCATCTTTGTAGCACTTAAACTCATCGAGTGCTAATTTCGACTGTATTGTCTTACTAAATACAAGAAGTAGCTTATTAATTTTTCATGTTTCGATTACAGTCATGAATGTCAGAATCAAACGATTACATGCAACTACATATGATCAGAATATTAACTGAAGGACTTGTGTGGTGAAGTTGGTTATACTGAAATAGAAGTACGAATACCTGTCTAATCTATGCCTTAAGAGGAAGTCAAAGTGGCGCAATATATTTAGTGAAAATTGGTTTTCAGGGTTCGGGCATGCGATGCAGAAAAATGACGAACAAGTCACGTGAGGAAAGCTTTGTATATGAGTTTTCAGAGTAAGGGATCACTAAAGCAAAGATGAATAGATTGTGTAAGAGATATGATAGGTTAGAAAGGAGCTGGATGCTAGATAACAGTTGAGATTGTGCTGATCATAAATAAGTTGGAATAGGGGCAGACAGATGATGACAATTTACGTTAGTGGGAAAGGGGAATTACCTCAAACAATAGGTAGGATTCATTACTGTAACCACAAAGCTAACTATGCAGACAATTTACACTCTCATTATGACTCAAGGGCGTCACCACCTAGCTGCGGGCTGTTCGAAAGAGATACCGCGGCCCTGGAACACAAAGGGCAAGGAAGGAACATGGATGGGTTTTAGTCAGTACAAGTCTGACATTCCCTTCCGCTCTGCCCAGAGCGGGAGAAGTCATTTGATGATTTCCCATCCGTAAAAAAAAAAAGGGCGTCACCACATTGCCGTCACCATCTTTTGGGCCAGGGGCGCCCCAGAAGGGTGCGAGTTAAACCGCATTTGTGAGTTTACTATTGCTGCAGTTGAAGTTCTTCAAACAATTATAATAATTATAATACAAACAATTTTAAGTAGGTACACCTTTGGACGGGTTAGAATTGTTCGACCTACTGGAGTTACTTGTGCGACTTTTAATAGACAATCTAATTCAAGAGAAAATAGGCTGTAACCCGATATTTTTTAACATCTTAGTTCCAATAAATTCAGAAAATAATAATATGTTATTTGAAATCACAATGTACACAAGCTCCATTTTTTGCAACCTTGTGTATATAAGGTCTAACTATTCATACACGAAATCTCTTAAGGGGTCATTGCACTTATCATTGCGAATAACTTTCACTACCAAACCTGAAATCGCAAAAAAACAGCTGTTGCCTACATTTATGTTCGAATAACTTGTGTATGAATAGATAGACCTTTTATAGGCCTATTAAGGCCTCGGGGCAAGGGCCTCCTAATTTATATCACCCTCTGTCTATGCCAGCCGATCATGCAAAAATCCAATAGCAATATCAATCCAGAGCCAGAAAAAGGACCTTTTGTGTAAAAAGCCTTGCCGCAGGGTTCATAGTATGAACCACTTGCATTGGCTTAAAGAAAATGTGTAAGTTTATAGCGCTACCTACCTGGTACGAGTTCTCAGAGGGTCATTTTCGAACTATGTCAGCGCAAGTCTAATTACCTTAATTTTTTAAGCGGCAATGACCCAAATGCTTGTGCGTTGGAGACCAAAATGGCGTAGGTTGCACTACGGAACTTAACCGTATTACCAGCAATACATAGCTGGAAAAATAACAGACATAATAATCATGTGTTAGTTAACCCAGACTCATAATTAAAAAGACGAGGTACGAGAAGTTGTTATTAAACGTGGAGAACAAATAAGTAGGTAGGTATGCTATTGGCAAACATTAAGCAGTCGATCCAGTTGATGATAAGTATTTACGAAAGCTCAGATCTAATCCGTGGTGACCACCACCACCGCCACCGGACCGCAAATCCAAACAGAGCGAAAGTGTGCCTTCTTAGAGACAATACTGACGTATTTCACACTGGTGCCTACGGTAACCAAAGACACAGTAACCTTGCGAAAGAAATGTGTCAATAAGAAATAAGTATTTCTGCCATCAAAAATCGTTTTTAAGTGCATACAATGTGTTCTTATGATGGTATTTCAGTCTTGTCAAGAGAATCCTATCTCACGGATCGTTAGTGTTCGATCAAAAGTCGATTTCTGGCCGAAGCCAAAAACGATTAATCGGCTGTCGCCACAATATTTAAATTAAACGTTATTGTTGACTTTAAACAGGGTGGAAGGGATATCAACGCAAAAACGGTGACCACGTATTCAGTACACCATTCTGAACCTTCCCATATAGAAATTACTGAATATGTGGTAATCGCTGTCCCTTCCACCATGTGTTAACAACTTGACGACTTGGTTAAAACTACAAATTATATAGTCTAAAAATAATATCGTATGTGTATTTCGTATTCCTATGGTTAAAACTCAATTCCAACTTGTCAAAAAAATAGCACTTCGAAATGTGTGACCCCCGTCCTCCGCACTTCGCCTCTGCCATCGCGCATTCGTAACAGTTCGTGCAATTTCGGTGCTTGCTAGAAACCCTCGACTTCGGTCTATTTTGGCCGAATCCGTAGGTGGTTTTCAAGCCGAAGGTGGCCTAAGCCGAAACTCCGGTCGGACACTTCTGTCCACCTTATTTAAATTATGCATGAACTGGTATGAAAATATTTGACCGTGACCTATTGAACCACAAACAAAGTTAAGGCGTAATTGGGTACTCGCTTTGCACACAATTAGAGCATTGTATTTTTGGCTATTTAGCTAAGCCTATTGTTATATACTAGGTAGGTAGGTAGTTTGTTCCGTATTTTCGGGCAATGTAAAATTAGGTCTACACTCGGTTCTAGACTTATGCGTTTCATGAATGTTTTCTTTGTTTACATTTGCTATAGTTTTGTGCTCAATATTTTGGGCATCTTTCACTTTTGTTCCTCTATGTCAAATATTGTCATGCCGTGAATCAATTGATGCATTTTAATCGTGGTTGTAATCCCTTAATTGGCTATAAACAATTATTATAAATTCGGTAATCATGATTATTAAGCGGATTATTTAAAATCATTGTGCAATATTAATTGTCACGTTAAGCAAGTTAATCCTGAGATCTAAATTATTCAGGATCCTCGTGTCATTGATAATGTTGCAATAATTGCGACAATTTCATTGTATGGATTACCCAATTTAAGTACGAGGACTATGTCTACCAATATTTGGCTTTAAACATGGATCGGATAGATACTGGTTCTTTTTCAGCCTTTAAGATATGTCACACAATTCAGTTTAACTAAGCTTATTATAGGTAGTCACGTCGTATAAGATAATGCAACTGCTCGGTATCTTTACGAGAGCGTTAGTTAGCTAAACACAACTCAAATCCTTGTAAGAATAGCACATAAGCCTGGGTATCTATAAAACCTTGAGTCTTTGAGTCTGCATATAAAATGCTATTAAAATGACAACCTATTTTCGGCATTAATTCTATGATAGTTTGATAACACACGTATTTTTATGAATAAATTATAAACAAAGATAAACATAGATAAACAAAGATACGGGAATGTATATATACGCCGAAAAATGTGACTTTGCTATTCGATATCAGTACTTAATCCTGTATCAATAAATTAATGACTAAGAATTTATGCTTATTTAAATGACTTCCGATAAATTTGTTTCAAGGGCGTATTTCGTAGACCGAGTTCGCTGACGATCTGCCAATTTGGTCGACCATCAGTCAACTCGGCACTACCTAGGTAATTATTATTAATCATTTAATCTCAGAATAAAAACATTCCATACATTGTTAGTAAAAAATACTTATAACTATGTTAGTACATTATTATTACATTTAAAATTATAACAACATTTAAACACAAAATTACACAAACAAAATCACAACATAAATACAATAAAATCATAACAAATTACATAATTATTTTCTTAACAAAATTCATTGATATTCAATTTTTAACAAAATCATAAAAAAAACAAAGAAGTAATAATAATAAACTAATCCATCGGCGAGCCAGACACGTCACCATCATCTCTGTCAAACTTCTCCCAGACACCACCAAACTCTTGCGCTAGTTTGTCGAAGTCTCAACATAATATTCATCCATCTCTGTTGGATTGGGCAATCAGCACGTGAAGCAAATATCTTCAAGATACCGTTGCTGCTGTCTCTCACGCGCTTAAAAATAGACGCGACTTTTTTGCGTATAATCGCATGAAAGCCGTCTGTGCGCGCCTCCGCAAACATTGCAGAAGCACTGCAGTAACGAGGCAGCCGCAACAGCATCCTGAATATGTTGTTGTACTGAATTCGAATGACATTGGCGGCCCACCGGATATGACTCACGCATAGGCTGCTCGAGTAGAAGGATTGGCAGTATGCCTTAAACAGAATGGTTTTCACTTCTACCGAACAACGCGCAAATCTACGTGCAAGCATATTCCCTCGCACCGCCAATGCCCTTCGTTCCCTCTCCAAATCGGCGTCATCAGTCATGTCTTCTTTAGTGACAATGTGTCCCAAGTATTTGAAGCTAGCTACCATCCTCAGAGCCACTCCGTTTACCATAATAGGCGGAACATGGACCGGAGCGTTTCTGGAACTCTTAAATACTAGAACTTCGCTCTTAGAAGAGTTATATTTCAGTCCATGCTCCGCTGCGTATGCCTCACATATAGCCACTAATTTTCTGATCGCACCTACCGACGGACCCAGCAAAACCATATCGTCCGCGTAGCTTATATTGTTGACACAAACGTCATCTATGTGACACCCCGTATGCGTATTGCTGAGCTCGCCGATTAGGTCGTTTACATACAGGTTGAACAATAGAGGAGAGGTCAGTCCCCCCTGCCGCACACCACACTCCATGCCATACGCGTCCGACAAGGCCATCTCACCTGATTTTTCTGACAACCATACCAGCTTTTCAGTAAGGCCGTAACCTCCGCCGGTACACCCGCCCTTGCCAACTTGCCCCACAGCTTGCAATAACGTACCTACTGTGTCAAAAGCTTTTGACAAATCCAGGAAGCACGCGTATACCGGCGTCCCCCTATCAGTATAGCATCTGCCAGCCTGCTTAAGGCATACGATCGCACTTTCAGTGGAAAGCCCAGCTCTGAAACCAAACTGGGCATCGTGCAGACTTATATGTTTAAGTAGAATGTTATTAAGCATACTGAACTGAATAATTATCATATTTTTAAATGGAACTCTAAGGCTGCGTTTCCACAAGAGTTGAACGAGGATCCGTATTAGGAAATGCAAAACCGGTTCCTTTTTTCGGGTTCCGTGTAAAAACCCGGTAAATAAGTTTTTTTGTCATTGTTACTGTAAACGATATTTTTAAATTGCTTGTAAAATTTAGGCCGCTTATACCTTGCATTTTTCAATTATTAAAGAAAACCATATCTAAGTAAGTATTAAAAAGAAATACATAAATAATTTCAATAAGAATGCAGAAATTTGTTAAAGTAAACCTCAAATATTGAAAACAGTTAAAATTACCAAATTACGCTAAAACAACACGTCTTTTTACTTACAATCGTTGGCATCGTTTGGCAAAACAAAATGGCTGACATTAAATGCATCGTTTTGACTGACAAGTGATGTAGTAATGTTGCCATTTTAAAATAATAAAAAAATCGAAAAACGGGAACCTTGAAAACAAAACCCGGGTTTTTTTAGAAATTACAAATTTGCCAAATAGGAGGTATTTCGATTTTCGGTGAAACCGGTTTGCATTCACTAATTCGTATCAAGGGATTTGTGTAGAACTAACCAATCACATAGCTAGAACCTCAAGCTGTGTAAAAGAAGCGATACTATTGGTTAGTTTCACACACATATCCTCTCGCTAGTTACGCATCCTCGCTCATTTTATTTCATTTCGAGTGGAAATTCAGCCTAAGGAGCCTATCTGACCTTAACAACCCAGTATAGGGTAACAAGCACCTTGTTAAAATACAATAAATTAGTAAAAGTAGTGTTCTGTGCGTAGGTTAGGTAATTACTAGGGACATGCATATTAGCACGCATATATTCTGACGATTTTAAGTCAGCTTATTTTTTATCAACTCCCAGATTTTTGGGCACTTTTCCTATTGACAGCGATGTGGACGACTTTTTTGACGCCCTGTAATTATTTTCTCATGTTGATACTTGTACAGACGCCAGCAGGTCAACCTACCAGAAACGAAACTGTCAGATTTTCCCAACCAACCTTGAACCTAGAGATAAAGTCGAAAATCTATTAAAGAAATAATTGACAGATTGTAGTAGCTTGATGTGCTGGCGTCTGTACATATTTTTATTATTATTTTAGATATATTTGCAGTTCGTAAATTATGTAAAAAAAATAGTAATAAACGTATTTTTAAGTTGCATACAATCCGGTCGGTCTCTAAACTACTATAAATGCTTCAAAACCTGCAGATACCTAAACTCTTAGGTAGGTTACCAGGTAGCTTCAACATTTCAAATGTAACTAAAAACATTTGTGTTCTAGTCGTAGCGGAAAAATGTCGAATAACTTAAGAGGAAACACGGTAGGTATTTGAAGAAACTACCGTTGTCGCTCTGCGAGCGTGATTTCGACATTGGTGCGATAAGGACAACTATAGTCAAAAGTCATAATTCGAGGTTTGGCTCTCGACTATTTCCTCCTCCAACATTCGACCAATTTAAAAGATATTTCATAAACTGAATAAGAAGGATATATCCCTATGTTTTTCGTTTTTCATTAATAGTTGTCAAATTTGTACACTAGGCCTCTGTTGAAAGGCGATCATTACAGGCAATTTTGAGCGTTTTGTAAAGGTTCTAGTGCTTATACAGATTATGTATCATCAAAAAGGAAAACATAGGGATATAGAAGAAGTTGATATTTATTTAACGGTAAAAATCATAGCTTTAAAGTTATAAACCAGAAAGAAAGCAGGCGAGAAATGGAAAAAAGACCACCCATATTTCCTCTTAATTTCAGTTTAGCAGATATTTAGTGTATGACGTCGTGTAATTTGTGTAGTTACCTATCATAAATTCATATGAAAAATATTTGCCCGATTTCGATTACACCTAAAACTTTTCAACTATTATCGTTTAGTTTTTTTTACTTCATCGAAGTCACGTCTGCCACTGTATCAGTTGACCTATTATCTAGCATTATCAGGAAACATTACATGGGAACGTGAAGTCGTAGTATATTCCTAAAATCCTCTACAAAATAATGTACTAGTATACTAACTTGTATGATAATGATGATTATGATACTGACTGACTTACTGGTTAATTTAAATTAAAACCTGTTAGTACATCTTTGTTTTAAGTACTAAACGAACTCGTAGTCAATTTCTGGGGGAAATAAATTAATCTAATAAGCAAATAGATGCAATTCATGATCTGTGATACGTCTCGACGCTAAGTATCCTTAAAAGAACCGCATTTAATAAAACAGTTGATTATGAACAAAAGGGTTTTAAGTGGTCCCAGTCCCAGAGTTTGTTTGCATAGAAGCAGCATGCAAGCAGGCATGCAGCATGCAAGCAGGCATGCAGCATGCAAGCAGGCATGCAGCATGCAAGCAGGCATGCAGCATGCAAGCAGGCATGCAGCATGCAAGCAGGCATGCAACAACCATGCAGCATGCAAGCAAGCATGCAGCGTGCAAACATGCACTCAACATGCAAGCAGGCATGCAACATACAGCAAGCATTGTGTCACGGCTCCGTCAATGCGGGGTTTGGGTGGCCCCACGCGAGCATATCGTCGCAGATGGTTTTAACGCTCACCACCGCAGCTGAAGCTGCCAAACCGGCCAACAAGCTGAAGCTGTATGATGTACTTTTTTTCTTGTACGTCCATAGGAAAAAAAAGTGCCGCTAGGATGACGTAGTTCCAGCGGAAATAGTTTTTGTTTAGCTCCCCAATGGTTGGATACACAAATTTGTACTTACCATACACAATTACACGACGTCATTCACTAAATATTTGCTTAACTGAAATGAATATATTCAACATTTTTCCGCTGCGATTAAGCATACAAAACATTTGACGATTTTAGAATAAATTTCCATTATTTTAATTAAGTCATTTGATTTTTTTTTTGGTACATTATTTACATAAACATAACAATACATTTATGTACATTTACTTTCTTGTTATACATACGTACCTATTATCAACGCGTCTTTTCCTTGTAAATTCCCTTGCAAGTTTTAACAGATTAAGAAGAAGATATTTTAGAAAACCACCAACATAACATAGGTGTAACACATTGTTTTATGTAAACCCCACACCTACATATCCACGAGTATTTACCTAACTAAACATAATCGTTATCTTAATGTGTCATCAGTCAATACGAGTTCACAGAGGAAAACCACTTGTTTTTCCTTTAGATCACTGATCAAGATTTTTTTTTGTTTTCTTTATTTACTACAATCTGTCTCCTTTGTGGGACATTCAGCAGTATGTTGGTTGGTGCTATCGCTGGCGCGCTTGGTATGTGGCCTGTGTCACATCCTCATTGTTAAAACAGTAGCTGTGTTTACTGTGATTGTATTAAATCTTGAGGTATTTTACGCTTTAAACGTCGCGCTTTGTTATGGTTTGCCATAAGTGGCCGGGCCAGAGTATTTGGGCGTCGTTCGATGCGCTCTTTGTAGGTTCTAGTATGGCGTACAATTTCCTGTTTCACAGTGGGCAGGCGTAGATCATGGTGTAATAATTCGTTGGGTACGAACCAGGGTTGGTGATAACCAACCCTGGTTCGTACCCAACGAATTATTATATTATATTAATTATTTATTATTATTATTATGCGGAGTGTTTTATTTTGAAACCTATGTATTATTTCAATGTTTGAATGGGATGCAGTACTCCACAGTTAGATTCCATACGTCCAGACGGGCTTCAGTTTTGCCTTGTACAGGACTATTTTGTTTTCGAGAGACAGTTGATAAGCCAGTAAACTTTTCGCGTTTGAATACTAAGTTGCTTTCTCTTAGTAAAAAATCTTTTGTCCAAATGCAATCCAAGGTATCTCACATGATCTGCCTGTGGGATTGCAATATTGTTAAGTGTGACTGGAGCACAAGTGTCTCTTATCTTAACGTTACGTTGACTGATTTTGTTTCATTTGCCTTTATCCGCCACTTTTTGGCAGTAATTAAGGATTCGGATGTCGGTAGATCCGCAGTGAAGAGTAAGTAGAGTATGGGACCTAGTATGCTGCCCTGCGGAACTCCTGCTTTTATAGGGCAGAGATTAGACAGTGCTTCCCCTTGTTATACTAAGAAATGGCGCTGCTGGAGAAATGATTTTAATATTCCGTAAAGGTGATCTGGTAGCCCATTTTTCAATTTGAATAACAATCCTTCATGCCATACGCGATCAAACGCTTGAGATAAGTCCAAGAATGCACTGGCGCAGGAAGATTTACCTTTGCACTTGGTCGATAGTGGCATGCTTACTGCGAAATCTAAACTGATGATCAGGAACTAGCTCCTTCTCTTTGAGTATAGGCAAGATTCGTTGCAGCAGTAGAAATTCGTATATTTTGGAAGGAATAGGTAACAGACTTATGGGCCTATACTATACGATTTTGCTTCCTCAGGTTGTTTCTCTGGTTTCAACAGTATTACAATTTTTGCGACCTTCCACTCCAGGGGAAAGAACTGCAGTCTGGTCATGGCATTAAATAGTGACGTAAGGAAAGTTATGCCAGATTTAGGTAGTTCTTGTAATACACGGTTTGTAATAAGGTCGTATCCTGGAGTCTTTTTTGGGTCTGATTTTTTTATAATTCGGGTAACTTCTGTTTTTGTAATTTTAAGAGGCATTTCCTGCGTATCTTTTGGACTATTTAACTGGTTAGTGATTTCTGCTGTATCTTCTGGTGAGCCGTCATATGGATGTGCAGTGAAGACGTTTGAGAAATGTTCTGAGAAGGTTTCGGCTTTCTCTTGGTCTGTCCGTGGTACCATCAGATTTTCTTATAGGAGGTGAGACATTGATTCCGAAATGCTATAATAGGTATCTAGGTACACACGACGGCTGATCAAGCTATACAAAACTAGTTTATGCGGATCTCATTGTACAGAAAATATTTACAAAGCGACGCCACGTTATACTGGAAATGTAAAGCTTGATGTGCCGCCGTGTGTACTAGTTTAGAATTCACCGTTCACGAGTTCGCTTCAAGAATTCGCAAAAGAAGTTGGTTTATAAACATTGACCAAAATAAACTATGCTTTGAGTACATAATAAACTATTTGCGCAGCAGGGTTCTGTAGTACAACAACAAAGGTATTACTTTCTGGTAAACCTAATGAATGGCTTAAATTAGCAGTGTCACTGTGTCCTGAAAAAGGTAACATAAAAACGACACTTGCAGATTTTAGAAATTTGCCTGGACCGTAACTACATCTTACACGTTTGTGGAAAATGGACCCTATCCAGGAGAATTTTCTTGAATTTCCCCATTTTATCCTGGATTTCTACTGTCCTTCTGGGAGTTTTATCAGACTCTCACTGACTATAAGTGTAACCCTAGAGTTCTACAGTTGTACCTTACCCGACGGATACCCAAAAACGGATACGGTACACGGATTGCCCGAAATCGAACCCCTTTATTGAATTTTGAAAATGCAATGACTGTGAATAGGAAAAAAAGAAAATGAGATATAGCAATCTCAATATATATGTATATAAATTAGGTATTACAACTAATAAACATCTTATGATGTCGTTCACCTTGATTAGTGACCTTATCCTCATAGTGCTCATTTAGGAATTTTGTATACCTACGCTACTAAGTTTAACGAACTGCCTAGAGGCACTGGAGAAAGAAACCTGCTAAATTAATTCATAAAAGTGCCTCTGGTCGGTCCGAGCCAGATTAATATGAGATAGGAATAAATTACAAAGATTATGTAGATAGGCCTTATGGAGTCGCAAGTTGACATAATCAGTAGCTAGCTACCTATTACATGAAGGCTAGCATTTATAGCTGACCGACCACCGTGCACCGCGTCAATGTGTTGCTAGTAGGTAGCCACTACTCTAACCGTAACGGTGGAACACATTAAAATGTTTGGTCTAACGTAGCGCCTCTTTTTACACGACTGCCCAAAAAAAAGAGTGTTATTTGTGAGGTCGTATTTTTAAATGACATCTAAAAAAGGTGAAGGATTTATTCGGCCGGGGTCTTTTTTATTTTTCAATTGTCCTTTTTACACGTTTGTCCAAAAAGGAGTTATGTTTTATTTTCAGGGTTCATGTATATGTAAGTATGTTTGTGAGTTTCTTTATTGCACCATAAATTCTAAACGGCTTAACCGATTTCAATGTACGCGGTATCGTTGGAAGCGTTGAGTTATTCGGGTAACATAGGCTAGTAAACATTAAAAAAATATAAAGGTGGAGCCATGGTTCATAAAAAAAACGGAAATATTTTGTTTTTTTCATGAAAATTTGACTACGTATATTATCATCGTCTTGAGCTTGCTTAGTACATAACAGTAGTATTCAATATGCATTCGTTCACTAATAAAAAAAGAAATTGCGAGAGCCCCTTTCTATGTCTGCAATGACCGTCTAAACATAGACCTTAGAATGCCCACTATCCAGCAGTTCATAAAGCGCCTCTCTAAGCGCTTCTTCGATTCTGCCATTGCTTTATGGCAGAATCGAAGAATCCCCTGATCGCATCAGCGGCCCCATACGAGCCCTCGCGCATAAGCCAGATTTGCCCTCAGATCCAGCCTGTCCCCTTGCTGTCGTCCCCCAGCGACGCCCTAAGCCGAGGCCCCTACCAAACAGGGGGTGCCCTTAGCATGTATTCGCTTAGATTTTGTAAGTTTTTTGCCCTCAAGGCCCCCCCCTAACGCCTCCAGGCCTTACACTCAGGGCACCTACAGGATAGTCCGTAGCAGACGAAAACCTCTCTAGGCTGAACTACGATGCCATTATAAAAAAAAATATATACGCGCAACAGATGTTTTTCTGCTGTAAATGATTCTACACTGTTATTTCGATAAAACTAATAGGTACTAGATTCTGCTTGGATCGAGATTTCCCTTCGTAATTTTGGATTTTAAGCATTTTAGAAATTTAATAGTGTATCTTATACTTCATACTACCTAATAATTTACCTTATACCTAGATTTTCTTTACGGATAAAATAACTGAAAACCAATCTTTTCATTGCAGTCGGGGGACGGTTCCTTGGAATAGTTCTTTACAAGTCCCCCGACTTCGATGAAAAGATTGGTTTTCAGTTTTCTACTTTTGGGCACAATGGCGTTTTAATTGCACAATAAATATTATAATTTATTTAGTACAGACGCCAGCAGGTCAAGCTACACGAAACTGTCAGATTTTCCCAACCAACCTTAAATCTAATGCTTCAGAGATAAAGTTGAAAATCTATTAGAGAAATTTGGCAGATTGTGGCCATCCAACACTAAAATCATGTAACTTGTTTTGATTTTTTTAGTTCACTTTTTTTACCGAATGCTGGTGTTTAGATGTAAAGACCACGGGCACAGCGGACTAGTCTTAAAATAGGTAAGAATTAATACCTACTAGGTATGTATAACTATAATTACCTACTAGACTAGGGCATCATTAACTTCTTAATTGATTGATAGACTACAATAAACTCGCCTGCGGCTCTTATATGATAAAATAAAGTAAGTACCTACCTAATTCACGTGCGTTAAGATTAGGTAAGTAGATAAATTACTTAGCTATGTTACCTATTGTTTCTAGATATGCTTAATCAATCAAATAACGAAAACCACCATAATTCATGTTATAAAACTTCTGTTTAGTTTTCGAAGACTTGTGAATGTAAAACTTACAATACCTACCTAATAGTGATCCAATGTATTGAATGTTATGGAAAAATATTAATTAAACACTAAAATTTGTTGTTTTCACAATTATCGAGTTTTTATGATTAGAAGTATATGTATAAAACCACCTGCCCAAATTAACACGATTTTATAAGTCGTTGCATTGCGTTTAAAGTTTTATCAAATACCTAGGTAGGTTTTAGTTAAGGTATCATTAAAAACCAGAAACGATTGTGAGAGCAAATAAAGAAAAAAAAACGATCCTAAATTGGTTGCAAACTGCTTTTAAGCCGCGAAACTGGCCTAACAATTAGAAAATCAACAAGAAACATCAAATGGACACAAACACACTATTTTCAAATGCTCTTCAGTACAAAAACCATTACATTCAATTATTTCACTTATAAAAGTAAACGCCATTTAAATAAACGTCGATGTTACTCACCACATGATCAATGCTAACGACAGTCCTTGATCGAAGTCACTCACAAACTGAGCGGGCGCAGGCGAAGATTTGTTTGAATGGTTTAAGGTCGATCGTTCGCTTTCCTATTGCGTAGGACCATGAATTGACGATCTCGCACCTTGATGTAGATATCTTAGCTTACAGAAGATAAAATCCATAATATAAGAAGATATACACATTTCTAGACTGATTTAATTTCCTGATAAAGATTCCGCACGTGTGATTGAACTTAATTAATTCTCAACTTCACGGCTGGATTTTACGAAACAATGGGCAGAGATGAGAGCCCCATGTTACGAACAGTTTCTTAAATATTAAGGCTCTGTGGTAGGCTCACTGCATAAATTCCAACAAAGAAATCCAATCTTTCTTCTTCTTTTAAAAATGTTGCCCCACACTAAGAATTTCTTCTGTATCGTGGGTGCGTTCACAAACATTTAAACTCACATACACAAACAGCCAGACCCGAAACAACAATCTGTACGCCATACAAATATTTGTTCCGTGTGGGGATCGAGCAGTCAATCGCTCAGCCACTGCGCCAACCGTGCCGCCAAACCAACTTTGGGAGCTAATAAAGGCCATAATGAAATACCCACAACTATTCCTGCATAATTTCTAGGATCATTAACACTCTCACCGCCACTCATATATAAGAATTTACGATTCTAGCAAGCCACGCGGGCCGCCGGCGGACGCATCTTGACCTATCCTCACAAGCCAGGGTGAAAATATTCTAAATCTTTTAAAGAGTGCAGCAGACCTTACGGGCTGCCGGCGAGCTCACTGATTGTTCTTATTGGCAGGCCGTGTGGTCAATTTAAAGAAACTATATTTTTATCAATAATAAATTAATATTTCATTCTCTAGTGATGTCTTTGTGGACGTGGTGCGAAAGTTACGGGCGCTTCTATTCCAAGCGCGGCGGCATGCCGCCGCGCCGCACAGTGCTTTCTTTCCTAATGCTTTCCACACATTGTTTTTAAAATCAAATTATTGCGATAGTTAGGGTCGGACGTGTCGTAAAGGACTGGATGTCCGTCGTCTTAGTCATTTTTTACGTGTGTACTTCCCGCGGTTCGCGACACCACTGAGCACTACAGTCTGCGGTCGCAAGCCGCATTGACACCGCGCTCGGAATCACTTTCATAGAGATTCATAGAAACAAGTGGTGTCGCTTGCAGTTGCGGTCTGCAGCCCGTCTCGGAAAGGAACCTTTACTCGAAAACTTACACCTCGCTGGCTGACCGCAGGGCGGTGAGTGTTAAAAATCTTCATAAAGGAAGGGGGATGACAATTTGTTTGAATTTTATCGGTTCCTTGTACACACGACAGGGCATTATTAGAGTAACGTTCCACGAAAATTCGTAGCCTGCAGAGTAAGCATAAGCAAGCTAAAGTGGCATTAGGCTGGCCTTTTTTGTTGAAGGACCGATGGAGCAAGCAATAAGTCCTGGAGTGGAGACCGCGTGTTCAGCAAGCAGGGCATAGGACGCTCTCCAGCTGAGTAGGCCAACGACTTTAGGAAAACGAGGCAGGGTCAGACTGGACGAGGAAGGTGGTGGGCAAGATGTTGTGACGCAGCTTGGGAGGCATTAGTCCAGCAATGGCAATTGCGATAGGCAGAGTTGATTGCACATGAATCTTCTATGAGTACTATGGAGTGTAAATGTGGTGCTGTTCCACAAACAATGGGGCACTTAATATCGTGTCCTGCATGTCTTGTTGTTTGTTCACTACAGGAACTGATGGACGCTACCGACAGCCCCAAACTAGTAGCTCAGTTCTGGGCCGACACAATATAGATTGCCATCGATACGCTAAGAAGAAGATTCACACATTCTATTCACGACATCGACTTTCATGCAAATATTTTGCGACCGGCCCGGCCGATGCACTTTAACAACCTAAATTAGTGTGAAAGTCAGGTCATCAGGTGTCAGGTTTTCTTAGGATGAAAATTGAGTTAACTGACGTAGCGCCTTTTAACAAACCAAAAAATATCTGCTATTAGGTTTATTACGAGGATTTGTGTCTGTCAAAATGTGGGCTTTATTTTATACATTAGTCTAAAACGTTAAATAATTATGTATGTTCAAATGGTTTTAAATTCGCTTCTCAAGAGTGGCAATTAAGATTAGGTAGGTAGATAACAGCGCGACAAATGAAAGTATTCTTGAGGACTTAAAATTCTTGTTTTCGATTATATTAAACTTTTTTGCAAAAAATAAAACAGACTAAGGACATAAATGCGTATTCTTTTTTCAAAAAGATGTATAATGCTTTATATACAAACTCAATGGTGTAAACACAGATGTAGTTCAGTATAAATTTCGGTAAGTATTCCAAATTTAAATCACATTCTCCCCCTTGAGGATGAATGAAATTCAGTACAATTTTCTTTCCCTGTTTTTAACAGATTAAAAATTACCATTATTATGTTCGCTTTTTGTGGCATAGAATGTCAAACAAGTGACATTCTATGCCACAAAAAGCGAACATAACAATGGTCATTTTCTAATTTAAAAATTAAAATAAAAATTTCTTAATGAATCTCCTGACGAAATTTTTCTGGCCACAAAAGTACATGATTTAACTATGAATATTTCGTATCTTAGAAATGGTAATTATTCTATATAATATATATTTACCTGTTTTTTATCTTTGTTATAGGTGGCCTTAATTTTTGGACTCAATGGTGCTTGCCGCGGGTGTGAACTTGTAAACTTAAAGGTGGAGGACGTTGAAAATCATTCCAATGAGTTACTGCTGATTAATGTAAAGGAAACTAAGACAAAAAAAAAATCGGTAATTCATTGTACAAGGACAATATACTAAAATCATTCATAAATACCAAGCATTACGTCCCACCAACATGGAAAACAATAGATTTTTTATAAACTATCGGAATGGGAAATGTGCTCGACAAGCCATCGGCAAAAATAAAATTAACAATATGCCAAAGGAAATTGCTAAATATTTAAAACTTAAAGATGTTGTACTCTACACCGGTCACTGCTTTAGAAGAACTTCGGCGACTTTCTTGGCGGATTCAGGGGCGGATATTACGTCAATAAAAAGACACGCTGGTTGGAGCTCTGATAGAGTAGCTGAGGGTTATATCGAATGCTCAATGGCGAATAAAACCATATTAAGCAGTCAAATTAACAAATATATAAAACTTAATCCATCAGATCAGCCACAACCATCAACTTCCGGCATCTTATCTTCGTCCGTAACTCACGATGCACCACCACCACTATCTCCGACGTATACTATCTACAATGAAACGCAAGTTCCTCAGACGCAAGAACAGAGAAATACTCAAATGAACTCATCAACAATAAATGTACCAAACAAAAATGTAACTCTCTCTATCAATAATTGGACCAATGTTTCGAATGTTAACTTTTACTTTTAATAGTCATTATTTTTAATAAATGCTTATCTCATATTATTATTGTGTTAATTTTTTCGCAAATGGTACGAAAAGTAGAGTATTTTCCTCGGTGATAAAGCTGTCTTAGTCTTGGGTGAACTTAAATCCCTCGCTACACTCAGGACTCGTCTTAAATCCCTCGCTTCGCTCGTGATTTAAGTTTTTAACACTCTCGCTACGCTCGGGAGTAAACCTCGAGTCCTTCGTTACGCTCGCGATTTAAATCGTCACCCACGACAGAAGACACTGCTTTATCCCCTTGGTTAATAATCTACTATTTCTCCCCGTCTTTGCGATATATTTTTTGTTTTGGAACATACCTGGGAACCTTTTAGTTACAGAGATATTGGGGGTCAAAGTTACAACAACTTCACAAGTTTATTTTTTTAAATACATGTTTTAGTGTTATTACTTTAAATATCTCTTTGAGTCGACTCTCGTACTATTCAATGCATCCATGAACACAATACACTGAGTCCTACCGTAAAACGTGATTTTTCACCCCAAGTCTTTTGCCAGCAATAAGATTTCAAGTTACTTAATTTTGGTGTAGTACAGAATGCTTGGTTGACGGCTTCGTGAAGGTTTACTTACACCTTATATAAAGGCAGGCCAGACTATATTGCATAGGGACAGTTCTGGGATTCGTGAATATAGACGGAGCTATAGTGTGAGCGAGATTCCGCTCGCATTCTATAGGTATTACTCCTCACGCTCACCCCCTGATGTGTAATAGTAGATTATGCATAAAGGGTGTCTTATTCGTCGTATTTCGTATCTTGCGGGCGCTATTTTGGATTCCGCATGCAGCGTGAGAGTTTTGAGTTAACTAAGCGCTAAGCGAGAGATAAGACAGCTCCTGAGAGCAGTGGGGGTTTTAAGCTTTATCCTTGAGAACTCATACTCTTTTCACTGCGAGGAAATAAAAACCAATTCGATTTTTTAAATATGGAGTCGCGAACAAACATTGTACCGCACCGGGACTGTTCCAGGGCTGCGGGACTGTTCGAAAGAGATACCGCGGCTCTGGAACACAAAGGGCAAGGAAGAAACATGGATGATCTTTGCATTGTATAGATTTAATCTTTTAGTATTATATAATTGCTTAGCACATGTGTGAGTACTATGTACTGTAAAGCCACATTTAGTTATCTTTAATTGACTTGAATTTACCCTGGTGGCTGAGAGAATGTCATGCTCACTCAAATGTCTCGCTGATGGTGGCGGGTGTGTCGGGTCATTTAGAGCCCTTTAATATGGTTGAGCTGAATGGGACTGATCCATGCGTCATGTTCGTGGATGGGCGCTGACAGTTGGGACTGGTCATCTTTAGGCTGCCACGGTTTATTTTAACTACTTACTTTGTTTTTAAATTTTTGATATAATCTTTTACTCTGGACGCTCTTAACGTGCAAGTATTTCTAAATCGTTCTCACATATGCACAATCTCAGCATGAATGATGTAACCAAGATTTTGTAACAATTATTTGATTGACAAGAGTTTCCATGAAGTTTCTTGTCCATTCTTCTTCATTTAATGATTTCCCATCCGAAAAAAAAGCGGTTCAGTGCGCATCAGAGCAGCCAATTAGCTGTTGCGATGACAAGCCGCCTTTACAGCTACAGACAAAAAAAAATTGGGTCGCGTCCCGGGACGACTCGCTCGGGAGCCTTAAAACGTGCTGCGTTCGGGATAATAGCGCCCGTGACGTAACACTGCTTTATCCACTTGGTGCAGTATAATTAAGTACTACATATTTACATATCACATGGCGTTTTAGTTATTTTACTTTCTAACAGCAGCCTCTGCAACTATCTTTGAGAATGATTATCACTATGATTTTTGACAGTGATCAGCAAAATTAGAGGTAAAATAACTACAAAGGACTGTAATGTTGACAAGTGTCAGTTATCTTTGAAATAATTGTAGTTTTCAACATAATGATACCAGATGGATTTTAGAACAAATTGAAGTATTAAAAAAGTCTGCCTAGTACACCGTACCATACCATGACCGTGCTATAAACGTATCAAGCACGGTCTATTATATCCATTTATAACGGGTTTAGAACGGTCACCATACGCCGTTATAGCCCTATATTCTTTGTTGTACAGTATGAGACTAGACTGTTCCTTTACCGACCAACACCATCGCGTGCCATGCACGAAGCGTCTACAATAACTGTAGGCGAGAATATTTTGCCGGTGCCGATACAAATTAAAAGAATATTTTTTTGGATGATTTGCTATTATAGCATGGTCATGGTATGGTACTGTGTAGTGGGCAGACTCCAGGAAAAATAAACTCGTTTTTCAACTTGTGATAATATTCGATAGTTACAGTGGATTTCAAACAAGATTTTACATAAATAAAACATAAAAATGTAAAAAAATATCTGTTATTCAGGATAGCCTCCATACAATATTTCAAACATTGTTGATTGATTCTGGTAACTGATGAATATGACATCATATTCATGTAAAGGAGGCATGGTGTTTATAGGTCTGTCCCATAATAAAGAAACGACCATAATTGACTGTATCGACTTGAGGTGGGAAGAAGAGCTTTATGTCCGGTCAATAAAAGCGCGAAAAAGGCGTTCTATTTGGTTCGGACGAAGCGCGACACTGCATCGGGCTATTCGCTTTTATTGTATAGATATAAGGTTCTTTCTTTCTGGCTTAAGCCGATTCAGAATCGATAAATGTGGTCACTTCCCAATGGCCTACTCCACAAAGCACAGAACCGCCGCAGACGTTTCCATGCTGTGTGTCGACTGTTAAACATGCAAAACATATAAATTATGGATGTATACACATATAATAAACAGTCACTTGGCTCTGATTCAGTTGTGCACCAATTAAACTAAATTAAGACATTTATCCCACATACAGGCGATGTTTTTCAACTCTTAAGCTTACGCTGTGATTTGTAAATCTTACAAAGTGCTTTTAATCGTACTAGGGAACACTCGCGGTCAAAACGTAGCGAAAAAAATAAATTCCCACGCGAGTGTGGATTACCTACATGAGTAGATTCTCGCTCGTCGATACTAGAACATTTATGAAAGCTTCGAAAGCGAGACTTGCTAGCCATTATCGCACGTATGTGCATGTGAATAAATAAATACCTACTTTCAAACGAGGATAAATCTTGTGACTGTTCGATTATGTTATAGGTACGAGACGAGTCAAAATTAATCAAAATCTGACGTGCCTAAAGCTACTGTTTGCATTACTTTTTTATCTCCTTCGGGTACCTACTCGCCTAAACCCTTCGTAAATAAGCTTCATTAGTTGTTGCACACATAATGGGTGCAAAAGTACCCTTAAAAAAGCCGAAAGGCACTTGTTCTCCCCGTCATTGCTATTATTTTTATGTAGAACATAAATATGGGAACCTGATAATTACGGAGATATTGGTTGCAATTTTTTTTTAAAATACATCTTTTCAATTTAAATACCTCCACGACTTCCGTACTATTCAATGGTGCCTATTCCCTTGTTCACAAACTAAACTAAATTTAAGTCAAGTTCATCTTTTTCTTTCTATTTCATTATGAAAAGGACAGAAGATAAATATTAGTCGAGTCCTTTCAAATTAGTCAGCACCTGACGTAATTTTAGTAGACAACTTTTTAATCACGGCTTAACTTGTGACTAAACTAAAATTTATCTTCTGTATTTTCTTAATAAAATAGAAAGAAAAAGATGCACTGAACTTAAATTTGGTTTAGTTTGTAAACAAGGGAATCGGCACCAATGCCTCTATCAGCACATTGTTTTGAGTGTGTAACATTGAGTCCTACCGTAAAACGTGATTTTTTTCCCCCAAAAAACGTCGTTTCTCAGCAATAATTTTTGCGTAGGTACATAATTTGATGTACAGAATGCTTGGTTGGCGGCTTCGTGAAGGGTCCGTTTACACCCTGTATAATCAGCACCAATAACCGTAAATAACGTTTGATAATTACATAATATCGGATCTTAATAAATCACTGTTCTGTGCAATAACAATTTTAAACAATTTATTTTCTTAAAAATCTTAACAATTGTGTTAGTCTTCTAATATTTGGCAAATTCTAAAAAGGAAGTTCATTTCAGACTGACTTGATGACCGCATTTAGAACATTCATGATATGCGGTAAATAAATATTAATTTCATTTAATAAAATAATGTGTCTAAATGTCAGCGCGTGAAAAGTTGAACGAATTGGTACAGGCTGTTAAAAAAAAAATGTCACGCAGCGCAGAGAAAGCAGCACCATGTGCGAGTAGTTCCTTACTGCTTAACTGATAATAAACTAAATTAAAAGCTGTTTTACAGTTCAAAATAGCGTGCAAGAGATAATTTTCTGCGGTGTTTCTTCGAGCATCTAAACACGCAAATTGTCATTTAAAACTTCCCAGTACATAAAATGCTCAAGTATCATGCTGCTCTGTCTGCGCTGACCCTTAGTCACTTTACTTACAAAACAATACAAAATAATCTGATAAAATACTTTTATTAAATGGCTCTTTTTGTAAAATGTATAAGATTATGACGCAGTGTTGCATCTATTCAAATAAATAATAATATATCCTTGTACACTGACATTTAGTAAAACAGATATATTAAATAAAAAGATAAACTTTTTTAAACTTCCTTGTGAAATGAGTTTTTCCATTCCATTTTTATGAAAATAGAATTCTATTTCTTTCAGACATATTATCTTGATGTTTTAATTTGTTTAAATACAAATTTTATAAACAGAACGTACACAAAAATATCATTAAGACGCCCACGTTCGCTCGGACGATTTCTAAATCAAGCACTGGATTTTCAACGTTGCACTAAGTGCTCGGTTGTATTAATAAGGGTACTTTTCTACCAGAGATGTGCTATGCAGTTATGCTGCGAGGATGTAATAGCTAAGCTGTGAAACTATGTGACCGTTTCCGATGATACTAAGCTATGTAGCGGTGCGAGTAAGATGTGCTATGAAGATGCGCCGCCGCAAAAGTAGCTGCGCGAGGAAGATGCGCAGCTCGAGCTATGCGATGTATCGATAGTAGGGAAGCGGCGAGGGCGCACATAGCTACACCACTCGCGACCATCCATAGCACGCATATGTAAAAAACATATCTTAGTTAAATCCGTTTCCACCAGTACTAAACTATGTGCACCAATGAATATGATTGGTGGATATCAAACGCAACCATAGCAACGTAGCATAGCACATCTCTGGTAGAAAAGCACCTTAGGGTGCTTTTCGCTAGACTCGACGTAGAGAGTTGAAAATATAGTGCGCGGAAAAAATATTACCCGTGCGAACGTGTGCTAACTTATCATATCCTATCTATGTATATTTCAAATGAATATAAATGTAAAAAAAAATACTAACTTAGACTAAGTATAAATATTCGTTTTCACTAGTCTGGTGTTCTAGATCTTGGCAGCTCATCACCGAAACAATGCTTATTGATAGGGTCCTTATAAGAATTCTCATGGAGAACACTTTGAGAACTGGTACGACATTTCGTCAGACACAGTTCGTAATCGTCACTCAGTGAACGGAAAAGCACATTTTTCTCCGTCGAGAGTTTGGATAACACTACTTCTAGCATGTCCCTCTGAAAACAAATGAAATTAATTATTTTTGAACTATGGCGCTGCGATTTTTGTATGCTAGTGTCCACATTGGTAACACAGGTGTTCCTCGAGTGTTGATATTGAGTTAACACATGAGGTGTACTTTATTGTCTGCGGGACTGTTCAAAAAAAAAACCGCGGCCCTGGTATAAATGGCCAAAAAAGGAACATCACCCATGTTCCTTTTTTGGGTTTTAGTCAGTACAAGTCTGACACTTCCTGAGCGGGATGGGTTACTCGATGATTTCCCCTCCGGAAAAAAGGTGTACTTTATTGTAATCCAATGTTGAATGTTTATGCTGTTTTTATATACAGGCTGGAAGGGTCGTCGACGCACAAACGGTTACCACATAGAAATTTTTCATTGTTTGGAATTATGTACTGAATACTTGTAACTGTTTGTCCGTCGATACCTTTTACCTCCATGAATAAATAAGGTTACATTATAGCAAGACATGTAAAATTCCTCTTAAATGGTATTTATTTATAGGCATATAGAAGTATTCAGAGCTGCATCAACTCCAACTGGAAGTTAACACCAACATAGCTGAGTAAAAGCTACGAAGATGATGAAATTAATGTAAAATGTAAATACCTTACTGGGATCCAAACAACATGACACACAGTATTCATATATTATACAGCAATTGTTTTCTGTACAAGTTTCACAGCTGTATCTTTCAGCGGACTCAGCATCCGTGTCGCAACAGCCATTCTTTGTCACATCACTTCTGTGACACACATAACCTGAAATAAATATGAATTGTTGTTTGACATAGCGTATCTATTCTACATGCAATTTAGTTTCCAAATACGATGATAATAAATATAAAAATCGCTTTCCATTAAAATTTGAAATATTTTAAGACTTTATCAATAGTAGTAATCATTCTATGTATAATCAACTTAATGTACATTAAAGCAAAGTTGGTATTTGAGTGGAATCAACATCGTTTCAGAAACAATCAATTCAAAAAAAAACACGTGAAAATAATATGTACGTCCATTTTTTGTCTAAATAACTTTATTTTACGTATTTGGGGTCGTCTTTAATCACGTGATTTTCAAACAGGGGGTAATGAGAAAAAATCAGGAGAGGGACCCATCGCGATTTTTTTGGGAGGAAGGAATAATGTGACAGTAACATGTATTTTTGGTGCAAGGAAAAAAAAAAAGAATTTAATGTATAACGCATAAAAATATTTTTTTTACCAATACCGGCTAGAATTTGAATTGTGTGACCACGTAAAAACCCGAGCAAGCGAATTTGTACTGATTTATTTTTTTCGGTGTAAAAAAGTTTCTAAAACTCTGATCTAATAATAAAAAATACACGTGATGCTGGGAGGGAAGGAAGTGTGGCCTTAAACAGCAAGATGTGTCACCAAGGGGGAGGGAGGGGTATAAAAGTAGCCTAAAGAACCTCACGTGGTTAATTCCCTGACCCCTGCTCGAGCCAGCCCGCGCGGCTGAGCCTGTAGTTTTCAGAAATCAGCCCCTTAATAATCACACTCAGATTCAGCCTGTCCCCTAGCTATCTTCCCCCAGCGACGCCCTAAGCCGAGGCTCGTATCCCACAGGAGGAGTTGCATGTAATAGCTTAGTTTGTAAGTTTTTTGCCCTGGCTGGAGACCTTTCACTCAAGGCACCCACAGGATAGTCCGGGTAAGCAGACAACCTCTCTAGGTTGAACTGCGAGACGCCATTAAAAAAATCACGTGATTTAAGCCCTTTCCTCCAAACTTAGATTACTTGAATTACTGTGTCTTTGCATAAGTGCATTACGCTGCGTTTTTACAAGAGATGTGCTAGACTGCTGAGCGGTACGAGGATGCGTAGCGACGCTGTGAAACGGTGGGCAGATGTGTAGCGGGCTCGTTTCAGATGCGAGCCGTAACCACACTATCTAATGATTGTTATATTTTTGCTCACATCCATCCCTGGCATTCATCTCTTGCACACATTGCCTTGTTTTGTATGTACAAAAACCTCGCTTCATTAAGTCGTTTCCACTAGACCTGCATGGAGTGAGGTTAGGTAAATGAAGTGATTCTATTGGTTCTTAGCAAACACATCCCTCGCTTTGCATCCTCGCACATCTCTGGTGGAACGCAGTCTTCAACGCCTCTGCTAACCCTATTGGGGTGTACTGATATCTAAAAATTACCTCTATCATCCACAAGTAACTGTTTTCCTTGCACCGAGTTCCTGCATATCATGTGATCAATAGTATCATTGTGTTCCTGAAGTGTTCTCCAAACAAATGGCTTCCTTTCAAATGCAACATCTTGATAGATCATGCCTCTACTGCTACCCTGGAAAATAAATGTTGTTTATATTATTACATTTTTACATATTTAGTTTTTACAGAAATTGTAATGTACACTAAAAATTGCAGCATGTTTCTTAGGCAATAAAAGGCTCTTTATTTTTATCTATTTATTGATTGATTATTTATTGAATTTCATGACATCCATGTAGTAGTTTAGGTGTGAAAGTTAATAGACAGACAGAGTTGCTTTCCCATTTATAATAAACAAAAATCATGTGTCACTAAGATCGTACACACTAATCTCCGGTCCGTTAGGTCCAACACTACCCAACTGATTACAATGAAATTTTTTTGAATGTTTGGTTGGGTCCAGCTTAAAAGCTAGGATAGTTTTGTACCTGATAGGAGAGGCCGTGCAAATCGGGGGCAGGACACTAGTATTATATAATAATATTTTGTTTTTTATAGTGTGAATTTGTTTAGTTTCAATATTTTGACAACTCATGGTACTATTATTGTATCACCAAAAGATTAACAAGATATGTATCAAAGATGTAGATAACATTTTTATTTGATAAAAATAAGGAATCAATAATAGCCTACAAAAGGTAGTCTAGTAAACAATTAAAACCCTGGTAGGTGTCCAACTATCTGAGACTGAAATTCCATTTTGTTTTGAAACAACATCCCAATTTATTGGTTCTGTGCGTTTTTTTTATTTAACAATATTCAATAGTCTTACATTTGCTTTTGAAGCTGCAGCTACTTATCCTTTAGTTAGTTTACTCTATGAATGCGTGGGATGTCTTAAAGGATATTTTTTTTTACCAGCTTGGGCACTACCCGGTCCGAGGACCGTCTTAGATCTAGCTATGATCGACTATAAAGTTTTAAATAAATGCTTTTATTACTAACCTCTCTTATAAAACTGACAATACAATAAGTTAACGAAGACGCAAATATTATACCCAACACTAATCTTCTTCGTATGAAACGCACCAGAGCAGCATACCACATCTTATACTTGTAATTAACACTCAACTTACGAAACCGATTACAGAAATGCGGAAATAAATGGAAAAATAATAACATTTTCAGGCGTAACAATGTAGTGAAGAATCCAACACTTTCTTCGGAGACATCGTAAATAAAAACTACCACTGAAATCTATTACACTTGATTGAAATAATGTTTTTTGTTTTGTCTTAATTGTTTTAAACAATTTTTTTTTAGTTAGAAGTGTCGCGTTTACATTGCTAATAAATTTATTGGAAACCTAACTCGAAATTGTGACTGTAACATTAGGATAGGTTTGATTTTGACAATGACACTTTGTTTTGACGGCACCATTTGACATAACAAAAGCTGCGTTCAAATAAGTTCAGCATTATGGAATGGCATTATGGTGGAAGCGTGGTAGCCCATGAAAATTTTTTTTTTTGCTATTTGCAGGTTGTATGTTGATAAAAAATGGGTCGCGCCACTAACACGTATGTGACTATGTGTACAGGTACACAATCATGAAAATCATCAATATAACCCTGTAAGTTCATTTAACCCTATTGAATGACTTTTCAGGAAATGTTCATTGAATAGGGTTTCATGATATGGGTAATTGGTAGGTGGGGTTATATGATAGGGTAATATATCGATGCCTTAGTTCACAATTGCACTAACTACAAAATTGTCATTTTTGAGGAGAGAGCTTAAAAGTTTTTAAATTTTAGACAAGAATTGTACAAAAACCAGGTAAAATAACAAAACAAATATGCATCTATTCATAAGACTAGACCTTTGACTCCATCATATCTCCAGGCTGATGATGCTGTTAAATTTTTTAAGAGGACTGATATATGGGCCAATGTATGTTATTGACAGCGTATAAAGCCGCTAGAGTAACATATTGATTGCGGTTCCGATCACCACAAGTGTCATGCGACATGTGAAACAGTTTCAGGTAGACTATAAAGATATTTTAACAATATCGATCCGATTTCAGTAGAACCTTTTTTGCCATTGCACTCGTCCCATAAATAGCAGTAGCCAGTGTTAGCATAACAATCTAGGATAGTAAAATTGTACATCGATAATTTGCGTAAATAATAGACCTTGCAGTCTCCAGTAAAATAGCTTGAAGGTCAAATGTTATAGCCCGAAAAGCTCCATCTGAATCCAAGCATCTTT
Organism: Lycophotia porphyrea; assembly: GCA_950005105.1. Lineage (NCBI taxonomy): Eukaryota > Metazoa > Arthropoda > Insecta > Lepidoptera > Noctuidae > Lycophotia > Lycophotia porphyrea. Next base: position 8,434,584 of record OX465396.1, read on the forward strand.
GCTTATCTTCTTTTTTCATAGTCAGAGCATCATTTTCGCGTTTTTTGTGGGCATCATATTCCTCCTGTAAGGGAGCTCTATTGTCAGATCGTTTATACACGTTGCATTTTGTGCACTGGTCTTTCTTTGGTTTGTAAAATGCTAGTCTTGGATTATAAGAGTGGAAAATCTTTTGATACACATAATCACATCATTTGTGCACTTCAAAAATTGCCAAACCCATAGAGTAAAAAGTAGTTATCACACTTGTACAATTCGGATTAATATCTCAAAACGATTTAATGCATTTGTGCACTTTAAAAATTGCCAAACCCCTTCAAGTAAAAGTACTGAGCACACCTGTACATCAAACTTTCATGATCCTTTTGTATTACCAACACATAATACACTCTTAAAGCACTGCTAAAAATTTGAGCAGATATTGAAAATGTATATAATACGTTTGTGTTTCGAAATTTTCTGAAGTTGAATAACTTAAAATCAGTTTAAGTATATCTTGATTGGATTTACAAAAATAAAAGTCATTAATATAATACAACATTCATTGAACATTATTAATGGAACTTATTTAATGCAACTGTGACCTACGTTTTTGGTAGAAAGAGATGGAATAACGGTATTTCGATGCGCGCAAACAAAAGAGCATGATATTTAGTGTGTTTGGCATTCAAAAAGAGAAAATTGAAAATTTTGTAGTTAGTGCAATTGTGAACTAAGGCATCGATATAATTTATATATATAAATATATAGTATAGTTCTTTTTCGGTTTTCTGATACTCGACCTTGCGGCGGTTTAATAAATATCCCGTCCTGCGTCCCGCAGGAAAAAAGATATTGATAACATTAATATATATATATATATATGTATTTATATATATATATATAATATTTTTTTATTATTTATTTTGAATATATTATAAAGCTGAAGAGTTTGTTTGTTTGTTTGGTTGAATATATAAATCGCTATAATCTCAGGAAGTACTGGTTCGAATTCAAAAAATGTTTTAGTGTTGAATATCCTATTTATCGAGGAAGGCTATAGGTTATATATCCTCACCCTACAACCAATAGAAGCGGAGCATCAATGACAAATGTAAATGCAAAAACGAGGAATATGTATTTTTTTTTATAGCTTCCGTTGCGTGTGCTGCGTAAACGGTTAAAGTTACTTGAAAATAATGTGGAATTATTTCTCTTAAATAAATTAACACCTTATATCTCTTACACAATTAACAGCCGTCTAAACGTCTCTGGAACAAGAAATCATATTTATATTGTTATGGGAAACACATACGAGTACAAGGAAATAAACCTATAGATAATGTTAATTACCTATTGTTTAATTATAAATGCACTTTGTGCAATGCAATGCAAAATGTTGGTCAAGTGAACAATTTACGTTATAAATTAGTGATATCCAGATTCGTGGATCATCTAAAATGTTGATATTTGAACTATTTATGTTAAAAATTAATGTTATTCACATTCGTTGCTCATTTGAAGTGTTGACATTTTGAACCGTTTAAGTTTTAAGCTTATGCTATTCTGATTGATTGAAAATCAGAATAACATTAACTTAGACAAATGGGGTGGGATACTAAACTTCAAAAAATGATTTTTGAAGTTTAGTATCCCACCCCATTTGTCTGCATTTTGCCAACTAAGTTGGGGTCGGCTTTACGTCGCATACAATGAATGCCAGCATTTTACATCGAGTGTATCTACGATACGAATAGATAATGTTTTCGATAATGGTTGTCAGACTTTCGGGCTTCTACCCGTATTTACTGTTAAAGATTTTCAAACGACAGCTGAGACCAACAGCGTAACCTACTTTCCGAGACACGGAAGAAATTTCAATATGAAATGTATGGCCATGGCCACCCATCCGCCGACTGCACCTCAGAAATCATTGGTTAATTTCGAAGTTCAATCTGAGCGGTTATTAACTTATTAGCCACGAGTCCTAATCTACGGTGCTCATTATTCCTGGTCGCTCACCGAATTCAAAAGTTCCGTTCCGCAAGTAGCAATGAGATGCAGCATTTTGGGTGTAAAAGACAAAACAGAGTTCAAAACGCCACTTTGTGTTCTAAAACGGGAGTAATGGTCGTCGGTACGAAGCTGCTAGGCTGAAATGGAATTGGGCGAATCAGAATGAAGTGGAGCTGCCCTGGACGACCTAGACAGTAGTCGGGGTGTCCGTGGCTTAAAAAAAAAAAAAGGTGTGGTGTGGTGGTGTGCTCTGATCACGTTTCTGTGGTCCGTTTTTGCGTAGGATGCACGGTTCCGGAGATGTACAAATCAATTAACTGGTATCTAATTGATTCCTGCACCCTCTTTAGCGTTCCATTGTTCGCCTAATCACTTCGAACACCCTCATTAGGGTTGTATTGTTTACCTTGTTCTCTTATCTATCGTTCCTAGAACACCCAAATTATGGGTGATTTGACGTTCTTATCTATTACTTATTGTTAACCCTCATTACGAGTGCTTTTCTGAGTTATCAATAAAACACATTCCTTCATTTTTATTTCAAAATGTTATTACCAATTTTCTACAAAATATGAGCGGAACATCTCATACACTAAAATATCATTGTACAGTGTGTTCCCTGTAAATATGTTCGTAAAACTATGCATTGAACATCTCTGAAACTTATATAGCAAATACATTAAGCAATATTCACCACAAACTGAAGTCCAGTCATTCTGAATCCTATCAATATTCCAGTCCCATCTTTTACAATTCCTTTTCAAAAACTCGAGATGATATCGCGCAGGTGTTCGCCCATATGAATCAAAATATTGTCCGATGCCATTCGCATCAATATGTACAGCTACCCAGTGTGAACCTGGTTTATAATCCGCATCCAAATTGCATATTATATATGTTGGTTCTGTTAGGAAAGCACTTCCAGCGTTATTTTATAAAGTGTTCCCTTCTAGTTTTAAGTATGGGCTAGGTTGGTGGTTGCTAGGTAACGGTTCGTTATTCTCTTTTCTAGTTTGACTGTAATAATATACATTTATTAAACACCATTTTTCTTATTCTTTAATATGGTAGCAGAGCGTTAATAATTAACATTGTTTAGTTGCAATAGTGGAAAAACTAACGATTTCTCAAATATGCAATCGTCCGGCTTAAAAATCGAGATCGGTCGACTCGACGGTATCACTAACTGGCAAACATGGAGATATAAGGTGAAATTACTACTGAAGAGTACTCCAGGTACGCTAGAAGCAATTGAAGGCAAGTTAATTAAGCCGAAAGATCCAAGACAAACGGCAAAAACTGAAGATTTACAACAGTTTAAGAATCAAATGGATATGTTTCAAAAATGTGACAAGCACTTCTAATTCTTACTACGAATATGACTGAAGAAACTTTACAAAAGGTAATGCGATGTGAAACGTCATGTGAGATGTGGAAAGAGCTTCATAGGCTTTATGATGGGGCAAAGGAAGACAGGAGTTACGATCTCTGCATGAGGTTCTTCCGCTACCAGAAAAGCGAGGAGCATGATATGGCCACTCATATTTCAACTCTTAAGACTGTTTGGTATGACTTGAACAATGAGATTGAAGGAAATAATCTACCAGAAATTTTATTGGTATGTAAAATATTGGATACACTTCCTGAGCAATATTTCATGCCTCATAAAGTTATGACAGCCAATGGAGAGGTGATTGAAGCCATAGGAACAGGCTCTATTCAACTTGAAGGTGACATAAACGGCCACAAAGAATTACTGGTCTTAACAAACGTATGGTACGTTCCAAGCATTGAACGCAATATATTTTCTGTGCTAGCCGCGCAAGATACGCTAAAGAATAGTATCTTTCAGTCAACTGCTCAGTCATGTTATGTAAAGAACGATGACAAAGTCATTTTAGTTGGGAATCGCGACAAGTATGGTGGTCTGTACAAACTTAAAGTAAAAGTACTGATGCCTGAGCTTGAGATAAACCAACTAACGACGTCACAGAATCTTCAACTCTACCATGAACGCCATGGACATCAGAACAAGAGACATGTAGCAAAACTGATACGAAGAGAGCTTGGAGTGAAGCTGGACTCAAGTCCTGCTGATGTCTGTGAAGGCTGCGTCTTCGGCAAGAGCCATAGGCAGAAGTTTGGAGTGAGACCAAGAGCAAACAAACCTGGAGAGATAATCAGTACAGACGTATGTGGCCCATTCCCTTACTCGATCTCCAAATCCAGATCTTATGTTCTGTTCAAAGACTCCTTCTCAAAATATCGCTGGATCTACTTCCTGAGACTCAAGTCTGAAGTTCACGCTCGCTTGAAGGACTTTCTAGCAGAAGCAAAAACTTCCGGACACGTCGTGATGGAGCTGCTAAGCGATAATGGAGGCGAGTTCGATAACGAACAAGTACGTAATACATTGAGAAAATATGGCATAAAACAAAGACTTACGATGCCATACACGCCAGAACAAAACGGATCCTCAGAAAGAGAGAACCGTACAATCGTGGAGATGACAAAAGCACTGATGCATGCTCATGAAAAGATACCAGAAGGTTTATGGGCAGAGATAGCCAAAGCCTCTGTTTACATATTAAACAGAACGGGACCTACTCCTATAGAAGAAAGGTCACCGCATGAACTCTGGTACGGCAAGAAGCCCAAGATTAATCATTTGAAAATCATTGGAAGCGATTGCTATGTGCATGTTCCAAAACAAAAAAGATCTAAGCTAGATAAGAAAGCACAGAAAGGAATTCTTATAGGATATGACGGTGACGATGGGTATCGAGTTTATGATACAAGGAACTTTAGATTGTTGCGTTCCAGAGATGTAACTTTTGAAGAAGTACCTCTGTTAGACCGAGACCTGTTAGTGAGGAACCTGAAATCAAAAAGAAATACCTATGAACTACCCACGTCTTCGATAGATGATCAACCAAACTTAGAAGTACTTGATCAAAGTGATGATCACTAACATTCAGTGAATTTGGATAATGAAACAGGTGATAGTTATGAAGAAGATCGACAAGAAGAAAACACTCAAACTGTTCAAGGTAACAGTCGTGTACTTCGTGATCGAAGTCAAATTAAACCTCCAGAAAGATTTAATTTTGAACAATTCATCAATCAAGTCATTGCTGTTCCAGAACCATCTTCATATCGAGAAGAATGCAAAGTAATGCAAAAGACAAGTGGGTTGAGGCTATGAACAATGAGATAAATTCTCTGAAAGAGAATGAGACTTGGAAACTGACACAGTTACCAAATAACAAAAAAGCGCTTAACTGCAAATGGGTATTCAAGGTAAAGAAAAACCCTGATGACTCAATTGACTGCGAGGATTAAATATTATGTAAAGAATAATAATGATAACATCTACAACAACGCAAACGACCTCGTATACAATATTACGAAGACAATAGCAGAAAGTGAAAAAGTTAAAAAATACTTTTTTAACAATAACACTCATTAGTTGATTAGTGAATGTGATTCTGTTTACTTAAATTACTTCTGTGTACTCATTAGATTCTATCTGACTTTCTAATCCTTTGCTAGACTATAAATATTAGATATTATTGAAAATTGGATATCAGTTGGTCTACCGACACTTAACTGTTACTTACTGTGCTACCTACTTTCTTCTTTGCTATAAAGATGGAAAACTTTAGTGAAGTGTGCACCAGTGTTTTCTTTTCCACACCCATGGAAGAGAATATGGAACTATTCAACAGCGAATTCGATCAGGAGCTGTTTAAAGTTTGTGATGAAATGGAGAAGTGTGAACTGTTCGATTCATCATATGATGATGAGTTGTATAGTCACTGTGTGATGGTTGAAAGAACATTGATGTAAGTATTAGAAGTACAAACTCAATAAGAAATATTATTGTAGTAATGTTTTATTTTAAGATCTATCTAATATTTTCCTTGCTTTTTTGTTACAGTCAACCACAAGTGGGTGGTGGTATCAAACGAGGTATCACTACTGATGAAAATAAGGTTACCAAGAAAGCAAAATTTGATGAAGGAGCTTCTACATCATCGATCGAAGTCAATAACGTGAACAACAATAAGGTAGAATGTGACACATGTCATGTTTTTATTAATAAAAGGTATCTAAATAACCATTTAAAAAGCAATGCCCATAAAAATAATGTTTTAAAATCACATAATTCACTAACAAATGTTACAGTTGTTGAAACCGCTTTTGGCAACCGAATTTTAACATATAGAATTAATAGTAAAACAATTCAATCGGGGCAATATTTTGAAATACCGGAATCGTTTTTAAATTCATTAAAAATAGATATCTTGTTTTTGATAAATGAATGTATTCAACAACATACAATTTTTAAAATAAACTTCATATTGCATGCTGATTTCATACAACAAACTAAAGATATTAAAAATACATTTGATTTTCAAACGTTTAATTACATAATTTGTCAGGGTGATGACTTAAATATTTTTTATTCATCATTAATAGACACGGGTGTTGGTAAAATTTGTCAATTTGAAAAAAAAGATAGTGGTTGGAGTCTTAATCAAATTAAATATATAGATATGAATGTTAACAAATTCAATCCCCTACGTGGTAGTTCATATATCGACCTTCCTCAAGATATTAAATAAAAAAAAGCTGTAATCAATGTTAAAAATAATGATAATATGTGTTTCAAATGGGCATTACTCTCAGGTCTATATCCTGTGAGTAAAAGTGTAGATCGGGTAACATCTTACGCAATTCATGAAAATAAATTAAAATTTACTGGTATTTCTTTCCCGGTCAAAATTGCAGATATATCGAAAGTAGAGAAATTAAACAATATTAGTATAAATGTTTTTGGCTTAGAGTATAATAAAGAAAAAAAGTGTAATTTTGTTGTAGGTCCTTTATATTTAACAAAACGTCGTACACCTAATCATATCAACCTACTATATATAACGAATGGTACTTACAATCATTATTGTTATATTAAAAACTTATCGCGATTAGTTAGTTCACAAATATCAAGTCAACATCGTGCAGTTTATATATGTGATTCATGTTTACTTCATTTCCCATCAGAGGAAAGACTTAATAACCATCAGCAATATAGTTTTTATTTGTGTGCATATATTTGAGGATGAGGATCTTGTAAAATTCTGATGGACTAATTGTGTTAGAGTTATAATTAAATTATTCGATTGTAAATAATGTTATGTAGGTAATGATAAAACTGTGAACATATATTTGAGAAGATTGTAAAATTCTGATAAGTACTAATTGTGTTAGAAATAGTATACGTATGTATAATACTGTTTTTCATCAATTACATGTTTGATATAGTTTAATCAATATAAATTTAATTTTTACAACAACATTTTCATTTTTTATTTCATCCTTTTGAACTCTAGACGTGTGAAATGTTTCACTTTATCCATCCGTTTACTGCTATTGTGGCAGGACCAAGTGGATGTGGGAAGTCAAATTTTGTAACAAATTTCATAAAATCAGTTAAAGAAATATGTAATTGTGATTTTAATCAGATCACATGGTGCTTTGATGAAATGCAGCCTTTATATAATTTATCAAATGTTAACTATCATCAAGGAATTCCAAATCTTAATATGTTTGATGGTGAAAACCCATATCTTGTTATTATTGATGATTTAATGAGAGAGTCTGATGGAAGAATTGTGGATAAAAATTACAAAAGGTAGTCAGTCATCACAGAAATCTTAGTGTATTTTATTTAACACAAAATTTATTTCATCACGGTAAAGGTCAAAGAGACATTTCTTTAAACTCAAGTTATATATATATATTTTAAAAACCCTCGAGATAAAACTCAAATAAGATATTTAGCACGACAAGTGTCGCCAGATAACCCGAAATTCATTGAAGATGCCTACAGGGATGCAACTTTAGAAGCGCATGGATATTTAATGGTAGATTTGAAACAGAATACCAATGATTTTTGTCGTATCAATACAAATGTCTTCCCATTTAATGGATACTGTACGGTCTACGTCCCCACAAAAGAGTTTAAATACACCAAGAATCAAACAATTCAAATCATTTCTAAATGATGCATCGTCGACTAACATAATAAACATTTGCTAAGCGCTTTGCATACACTTAAACCAAAATATCAAAAAGCGTTACTTAAAACATGTGATGAAGAAGAAATAAACTGTATTTGTGAATGTATTCATAATGTTTTACAAGGAAAGGTACCTCTTAAAGATCAAGATAAACAAAAATTGAATAAACACAAAAACATACTCCGTAAACTAGTGCATAAGTGTAAACATAAACTAAGAATAGTACATTATGGTACAAGTGTGTAATGTTGGTGATTACCGCTGAGGCGCCATTGAGACCCGAGCCGTTAGGTGAGGGTCTTAAGAGAGCCGAGGACGGTAATCATCAATACACACGTGTATCATACGACGTTTTTCAACACACTTGTGAAGAAAATAATAAATGTAATGTGTAAGAAAATAAAAAAAAAAACATTTCAAATCTAATAGATAAAAAGTTTATTTAGAGAAACAATTAGTAAATGTGCAGTTAGTAAAATTATAATTAACTGTTTTTGATCGCCATGGTTGTTTGTATTTTACAGTTATATTTGCTATTAGTTTTTTTATCTTAAATGCACCAGTTACACCAAATATTAAAGCAACCTGAAAAAAGAAACAACAACACACAACACAGGCTGAAGTCGCATAGATATTTCAAATTAATTTAACTAACCTTCGTAGCCAGATATTGGTTATCTGGAGACGATAAAACATTTGATTTCTTGCTTCTAAATCCATCGGATAGTCTCTTTAGATAACAACAAATACATATTTGTCCTTGGATTTTTCAGGTAGTAAACTTTCCATAACGTTAAGGGCTTCACATCTTATAACGGGCGGTGTACAATATAAATCATTTTCTTCATAACTGGTACTTGTAGACATTTTAATTAATAAATAACTATAATTTCAATAGTGAAAACGAGTTGTGAAAAAAGTTTCGCAATGGCGGGAAAAATTAATCAGTTTTCCTATGCGCGCGCATCTAACCATGGCGATCGGTCGATCGCCATGGTTAGATGTGCGCGCATAGACAGACTAAAAGAATAAATAGACTAAAAGAATGTTTCTTTTTTTGGCATTTCATGAATAGCGTTTTATCCACGTACAAAATGGGGAATTCAAAATTTGAGTGAAAGTTTTATATATTAAAAACGTACAAGTTGAAATACTTAATCTATTTAAATACGAAGTTGCATGAAATGAGCAAGCAATAGGTACATTAATTTATTTGTACTATTGAACACGATCTTTTTTGTATCGAAACTTTTTTAAGAACAAAGCAACTCAACCAATAAAATAAAAAATAAAAACCTATAACTCACTTGTGAATAATAGCAATGAAAAAGTCACAGTTTGATTACAGGTGTCATTATGTGCCTAATTGCAGTGAAATTAGAGCCATTTTATGAGCAAGTGTGTTGAAAAAAATATAATCATACAAAAAGTAGGGGCTTTCTTACCAATAATATTAAGTGCAATATTGAGTGGATTAGTAAGTGGACTAGCTAGTTAGTAAAATGCAAAGAAAATGATACTTATTGAACCTGGATTGATTGAAAAATTAAAACAAGAAAATAAGGTTGATAGTAATTTGTCTCGATTAGATATTGAAATGCAAAATATTATGAATAGTAAAACGGAAGACCGTAAGAAGTGGATGTTATATTTACAAACACTGCAAAGATACCTTCACTTTACCGAAGAGAACCGACAACCTCTCAGATTACCAATTTATTCTGATACATCTAATGAAGATCTAAATGAGTCTAAAATTAACTTTAAAAATAAGGATATAGAACTAAAAAGTATAGTTGATGCTGACTCTTTGATGGATGAGAATGGACCCACGAAAAGTAAAGAAAATGATACAAATCCACTTTACACACCAACTCAAATACTCAGTTTAATACCGAAAAGTTATATAAAAAAAGGACAGTTGTTATTAAACTTAGTTGAAACAAATAAAAGTAAAATACATTGGGATAATGAAGGTACAGTCATAATTGATAATGAAAAAATTCCTGGAAGCAATATTGTTGATTTAATAAATGATTCACTAAGACCCTTAAAAAGGAGTGATCCGATAGGGTGGGATAGATTTGCTAAAGCATTAAAAGAAATTAAAGTACAATTGACTTATATTGGAAACCCAAAGAGATGTGAGTTTATTAACCAGCTTCAACCAAAGGATCTGAACAAAACCTCTGATATTGAATTTCAAGAGTTTTCTACACCGAGCAGTAGAGATAATAGATCTATAACTAAAATCCGTAAAAAGATTGATTGGGAAAAATGGACCCCGTACTAAAAGAAATTAACAGGATTTATTATGATCCAGCTAGCCCCGCTGGTTTTAGTAGTATTGATAAATTATCTAAAGCCATGAAGGGTAAAATAAATAAAAAAACAAGTAAAGGAATGGTTACGATCACAAGAAACATACACATTACATAAACCCATTCAAAAAAAAATCCCGCGTAATAGATACATTCTATCGAATATTAATGAACTGTGGCAAGCTGATTTAAGTGATATGCGAACTTATTCTCAATATAATGATGGTTTCAACTACATATTTTGTGTTATTGATGTATTTAGTAAATATGCTTTTGTAAGACCAATGAAAAAGAAAAAAATCAGAAACAACCAAAGAATGTTTTGAAAGTATATTTACTGAAAGTAATTCAACACCTACTCACATACAATCTGATAAAGTTACAGAATTCGTTTCAAAAGATGTACAAAAATACTTTAAATCCAAAAAGATTAATTACTATACAACTAACAACCCTGAAATTAAGGCTAGTATTGTTGAACGATTTCAAAGAACTCTAAAAATGAAAATGTGGCGTTATTTCACTCATAATAATACTTATAGATATATAGATGTTTTACAAGATTTAATGTATTCTTATAATCACAGCATTCACTCTAGTATTAAGATGTGCCCCTGTGATGTAAATTCCAATAATATTATGACAGTTTGGACTAATCTTTATGATAGAGGATCAAAAAAACTTTCCTTAGAAAATCCAAAACCAAATTTCAATGTTTGAAATGATTATGTTCGAATAACTAAAAAAGGATATGAATCAAATTGGAGTGATGAAATATTTATTATATCTTCAATAATCGATAGATCTCCATGGGTTGTTTATACAATAACAGATTTACAGAATGAACCAATAGTTGGTACTTTTTATGAAAGAGAATTACAGAAGGTCACATACAACCCCACCTCACAATATAAAATAGATAAAATAATTGGCACTCGTTATTCGGGTAACAGAAAAGAAGTATTAGTGAAGTGGAAAGGTTATCCAGATAAATTTAACAGTTGGATTTTAGCTTCTAATTTAAAAGAAATATGAATAAAGAAAGTTTTTATTTAACAAGACCACAAATTTTTCTACAAAATTACCAAAGACTATGAAATTAGAAGGTGAATGGTTGGCTGGAGTTGTCGAGTTTCAATATCCATGTACCATGTTTACTGATCAAGACCATGAAAATGTTATATACATTACAAAATCCATGTTAATGCCTAATGAAGATAAACCATCAACAGTGTACTACAAAAACATATTCCAGCTACCAACTATGATAACATTGAACATATTTTAAAAGCGTTAAATAGCACCAGAGAGAACTTTAAATTTCGTTATGACGAAATATCAAAATGTGTGTCTGTTTCTGTTTCGGATGAAAATATAAAATCAATAACATTATTACCCATGTTTAGAACCATGCATGATTAAAATACGCTCACCAAGATATAAGTTCAAAAAAATGTATTAGTTACACATTACCTAACTAGATGGCGTTGACGTCGAATTAGAAGTCGATGTTAAGATTCTCCGCCATTTAGTTAGGCTCCCGTCAATAGAGTTCAATATATGGATAAAATTAGATCAGTATAAAGTACTCGGTTGTTTCATTTCAAACTCAACCTTACTTCGGTACTCATTAAGTTCAGATTACTAGTACAGAATAATACGCCGCGTCCGATACTCGACAACCCAAATTAAGTTTACAACTAGGTTATGAGCCAAATAAAAATCTCTTAGAAAGAAATTTTGGAAAGTGTCCTGCTAATTTAAACTTAGGGTTACCATCTCAACTATTTGTATATTGCGACATAATCGATCCTCAGATCGTGGGTGATGTTATGACTCCTTTATTAAGAATCATTTAATTAGATCCTTCAAAATACATTTATGGTGCAAATAAAATGCATGTTTTCTCTCCACCTCACTACTTACCTGTTATGCGAAGAGAGTTCGATACGTTGGATATAGATATAAGATCGAGCACAGGACAAAAAATACCATTCCAGTTTGGAACCGTGTGTATTAAACTACATTTCCGTAAATTATAATAATGTATTCTCTTCGTAACCATCATAATTGTCCATATGAAAATTATTATACACATCAAGCTGGATTAGGAGTTGGAGTAATCTATAAGGGTTCACCATATCAACGTGGTCATGGTATAGCTTCTTAGGGGGTTTATTTAGATCAGTTTTACCTTTACTTTCAAGTGGTGCTCGAGTGATTGGTAAGGAGACATTAAACGCTGGAATTGGTCTTTTATCAGATATGGTTCAAGCGCGTCCTATGGAAACCTCAATAAAAGATCGTTTAAAGCAAGTTAGTACGAACTTAAAACGAAAGGCTGATGACAAAATTGATCGATTTAACATGACAGGATCTGGGTATATAACTAAAAGAAAACGACTGCCCTCGTTCATTCCACCATTAACTGCTAAAGTGAAAGCTGCAAAAAAACTTGGTCTAAAACCAAAGAATATCAAAGATATATTTTCAAATTAAATATGTCTTTTCTCCATAATCATTCTTCTGAGTGCGCTAGTCAGAATTGGATTTGTTTGCACTACCGTCTACACAAACAAGCATTGAAAATGGATTGTGGATTCACTATAAACCAATTTCATCTCTTGCTGATGATGGACCTATTGAGTTTCATGTTCCTGGTACAGGCGACGACTACATAGATTTGTCTCATACATTGCTCCACATAAAGGCAAAAGTATTAAATCAAGATTCAACTAACTTGGTGTCGGCTACAGTAGTAGCGCCTGTAAATAATTGGTTGCACTCACTTTTTAGTCAACTTGATGTTTATTTAAACCAAAAACTTGTATCGCCACCTAATAATACCTATGCCTATCGAGCATACATGGAAACCCTTTTAAACTATGCTCCTGCTGCTAAACAATCTCATCTTACTTGTAGCCTTTGGTATGAGGATACAGCAGGAAAAATGGATTCGACAGATGGCAAAAACATAGGATTTGTTAAAAGACAGGAATTAGTCACTGAAAGTAAGGAAATAGAAATGATTGGACATCTTCATGGTGACATTTTCAATCAAGATAAATTTTTAATTAATGTTGTTGAAATGAGTGTAAAATTAGTTCGATCAAGAGAGAGTTTTAATTTAATTGCTGGATCAAACGATGTAAAGTTTAAAGTTTGCATTACAGATGCAACTCTTATTGTTCGAAGAGCACGAATTAATCCAAGTGTATTACTTGCACATCAGAAAGTTTTAGCTTCTACTACTGCTAAATATCCTATTACTCGAGCTGAAGTCAAAGTTTTAACAATTCCATCGGGTGTTCAAGGAAAAACTCTTGATAATATATTCTTAGGACAGGTACCCAAAAGATGTATAATTGGGTTTGTGAACAATTCTTCATTTAATGGTTCCCTTACTAAAAATCCATTTAATTTTGCAAACTATGGTATTAATTCCTTCAGCTTATATATTGATGGTCAACAGATACCTTCAAAAGCTTTGCAACCATCTTTTAATAATAGTATATTTACATCAGCATATCATACTCTGTTCTCAGGAACTGTTATTCACTTTCTTAATGAAGGAAATGCAATCTCTCATGAACAATATGCCAAAGGTTACTGCCTTTTAGCATTTGATTTAACTCCTGATTTATCAGCTAACTCGTCAACTCATTGGAATCTCATAAAGCATGGTAGTGTAAGATTAGAAGTACGATTTGAATCATCACTAATGCAAACAATTAACTGTATAGTTTATGCTGAGTTTGATAACATTATTGAAATAGATAAAAACAGAAATGTTACTGTAGACTATAGTAGTTAAGATAATGTATGTTGTGTGTTAGATTTATGTGTTATGTGTAATGCATGTTGCGTGTATGTAACTAAAGGAAATAATTATTATAAAATTAAATAAAACAAATTGTATGTATTACACCATTTTTTATTTCCATAACAACCTCCATTTAATTTTATACCCTTTCACTAATCAACTAATGAGTGTCATTGTTAAAAAAGTATTTTTTAACTTTTTCACTTTCTGCTATTGTCTTCGTAATATTGTAAACGAGGTCGTTTGCGTTGTTGTAGATGTTATCATTATTATTCTTTACATAATATTTAATCCTCGTGGTAGCATGTTTCCAATGTTCAGTAGTTCGAATTTTACATACTTGGTCTCCGTCGTCAGAATTAGTAGAAATGTATGATACACCATCTCTAGCAGCTCGTGTCACTGTTGACGATAACAGTTTCTTCTTTTTTTATTTTTGGTGCCACTTCAAAAAAAATGATCAATCGGTTGCGATTTCCTTTTTCCACCATCGCATGTGTTATTAATGATGATGTCATCACTCTCTTCTTCGCGTTGAGGGGAGAGCGGTGAGTAGTAATACTGTTTATAGGTATTTTCATTATTGTCTGCAAAACTAAATGATCTCTGCAACAACAGAGTGATCATGTTAATATCAAATTGTTTACACTTAATCGTACACACACGTTAGGAAACAAAACAAGAACAGAAATACGAGTAAGTTTGTCAATAGAATAAACACTTACCCCCATGGACATTGTGTCGAAGTAATACAAACGTAGTAAAATTGGTAGACGTATACAATCCACTGTGGTCAAACGATCATAGAGTGTATGACTGCATGACTGCAACTGTCTAGTCTTATATAGCACCATTCTTATCTTAAACAAATTCCTAAGTTCAACCAAACTGATTGTAACTCTATGAGTCAAAAACTTATCTCACGTTCCTTCGCAACAGGCATCATCCTGTTTTGTGACCCCCACAAAAGAATGCTATTTAATATTTACAAATCACTATAATTGAACATTCCTATGACAACCATTGAATAGATTGGTACTATAATAATAACAGTAATAACAATAACCCCGTATGTCAATCACATCGGTTATAATTATCGTCGTAATTTTTATTGTTGTTTTACTATAAATACTGGTTTAAATATAAAGGTTTTTACAATAGATCATTAATAACAGTGAAAGCAGACTTTTTTTTACAAATACATACTAGCAAATTGCAAAACGACTAATAAGTGAAAAATTAAACCAGTTCTTTGACAATGACGTCTGTCAGCGGCGTCAACACAAAAATGAAAAATTCCCAAAACAATGAATGAGATGATTGAATAACCAAATGATTACGAGGGCTGCTTCCCGACGCGCACGCATACCATCCCCGGACTCGTCGCTCAGCTCCGCCTCGCCGCCGCCGGATCCCGGATCACCAATGTCACCGGCAGCGGCAGTCGCGTCGAGCTCGAGCGACGAATATTTCTCTCCGCTGACGTCGCCAACACCTGTGCGTCGGCAGGGGAGAGGCCGACCACCGAAGAGCTTGGGACTTAGGGGCCATCCGGCCCCAAGTCGGGTCCCCGCTGCCGGTGGTTGTGTGCAGCGCATGAAATGGACTCAGTCAATAAATGAGAACGTCATGCGCGCATACTATGGGTCTACAGAGGGGGGAACTAACCTCACTGCGTACCGTGTTAGGATGCTGTCTATGTTTCAGGATCTTGAACCAACCGTCAACGTCTCGGCCCAACGACTGTCGGATCAGGTGCGGGTCATCCAACGCAATCACATGTTGGACGATGCCGCACTTGATAGGCTGCGCTCAGAGGTACTGAGCAACCGTATCATCTTGACTCAGCCACCAACGCTTACAGCGCCAGCTATTGCAATCCCACTGCGTTTTAGTCCTGCAGTTGAAGAGCAAGATGATAGGGTTGCTACGGTAAGTAGCCAGTGCAACGACCGATTGAGGAGCGCTCTGGAAGATGCGCTTCGCGAATATCAATTCAATCCTACCGAACTTAGGCCCCGATTACCACGGTTACCCATGCATAAGAAAAATAGGGCGGTGGTGTGTGCCTTGGACTCGCAACTCAAGAGTATATTCGAGAGTAGCGAGGACCTCGTTGATAAACACTCGATCCTGTACTGTGGGGCTGTTGCGGCATGTCGTTTAGCTAATGTCAGGTTTCCAAATTGTGACGTAGCTACTCGACCAAGACCAGCCGTACCAGCCTGGCAGCGCAGGATCGAGCGCCGTATCGACGGGGCCAGGGTACTCATCGGCAAACTATACTGCTTCAGGGAGGGCAATACTCGACCACGTGTGATGCGCTTTGTGAGGCGGGCATTCTCGGGGACTGGACTCAGCCCTCAAGAATACATGTCCCGTGTCACAGAGCGCATTGACTTCCTGAAGCAGAAAGTTTATGCATGGGCGAACCGTATTCGGCGGTATAAGCGGCGGGTTGATCGGTACTCGCAGAATCGCATGTTCCAGAGCGATGAAAGGTGGGTATACAGAGCTTGGGAGCGAACCGAGCAAAATATGACAGACGTGTGCCGCCCAGATGATGCCGCCACGAGTTCTTTCTGGCGCAGCATCTGGTCGGTGCCCGTCTGTCATACTGAGGCTGACTGGATGCGTGATGTCGAGCGAGTGTGTGAACCTATACCAGAAATGGAGCCAGTTTTGGTTACACCATTAGATGTAGCCAGAGCAGTTCGTCCGTTACCGAACTGGAAGTCACCGGGACCGGACGGACTGCATAACTTCTGGCTCAAATGGCTTAGTAGTTCACACACTTGTCTGGCATCCCAGTTCCAGTCATCCTTAGAGTCTGGGTTACTACCACAGTTTTTAACAACAGGCGTTACCCACCTGCTCCATAAGTCAGGTAGTCCCGCGGAACCCAAGAATTATAGACCGATCACGTGTTTCTTGACGGTCTATAAACTTTTACATCCATTTTGAGAGCGAAAATTAATACACACATTGACAAAAACTTCATTATGTCTGCTTCTCAAAATGGATGTAGGAATGGATCCCGCGGTACTAAGGAGCTACTCCTCATCGACATGGCCATTAGCCAACAGGTTCGTCGCTCTCGCAAGGATCTGGCGACATGCTGGATAGATTATAAGAAGGCCTACGACTCGGTGCCACATACATGGCTCATGAGGGTGCTGGAGTTGTATAAGATAGATGCAACTCTACGTACCTTCCTTGAGTCGTGTATAGGGCAATGGAAGACTGTCCTTCGATATCCAGGATGTCGACAGATCCAGGGGAACGGTGAGCCTATATGGATTAAACGGGGAATATTCCAGGGTGACAGTCTGAGTCCCCTTTGGTTCTGTCTAGCCCTGAATCCTCTAAGCACATTGTTGGAGAATTCAGGTCTAGGCTACCGGTTGAGGAGAGATGGTCAGGTCATATCTCACCTGCTCTACATGGATGATCTGAAACTCTTTGCCCCCAACAAATTGCGGCTGATGGAGTTACTAAGAGTAACTGAAACTTTTAGTAGCGCCATCAGGATGGAATTTGGTGTGGACAAATGTGCAGTCATGTATGTAAAGCGAGGGGCGATTATGGAATCCGAGGGAATTCAGCTCTCGGATTCCATACACCTGAGATCCCTCTCCTCAGCCGAAAGCTATAAGTATTTGGGTATGTCGGAAGCGTTAGGCATTAACGTAACTGACATGAAGCAATTGTTGAGGGAGCGCTTCTTTGGACGCTTGAAGAAGGTATTAAATAGCCTTCTTTCAGGTGGGAACAAGGTGCGCGCCTTCAATGGTTGGGTCATGCCGGTTTTAATGTACTCTTTCGGCATACTCAAATGGACTCAGACGGAACTCGATACCCTGGACAGGAGAGTCCGTACACTGCTGACCGTAAACCGAATGCATCACCCACGATCATCGGTGATGAGACTGTACATCCCGCGGAAGTGCGGAGGTCGAGGCTTTTTAAACGCGAAGACCCTCCACAACCGCGAGGTGTGCAGTCTCAGAGAATATTTTTTAAAAGCCGAAGTGGGTATGCACCGAGATGTGGTCGTAGTAGACAAAGGACTCACCCCGCTGTCCATGGCAAAAGAGAACTGGCGCAAACCTGTAGTACTTACTACCGATGACCGCAAGGAAGTATGGCAAGGCAAGGAGCTTCACGGGCGCTTCTACCGGGCTCTTCATGGGCCCGATGTAGATTTTCTAGCGTCCGTGTCCTGGCTACGTTTCGGTGACCTCTTTGGGGAAACTGAAGGTTTTGTCTGTGCGATTATGGACGAAGTTATGTTGACGAATAACTACCGGAAATATATTATAAAGGACGGGACGGTTGACGTGTATCGGGCATGCCACCGTCCGGGTGAGTCCATCAGACATATTATTTCTGGTTGTTCTCGTTTGGCTAACGGCGAGTACTTGCACAGGCACAACCAAGTAGCCAGGATTATTCACCAGCAACTTGCATTGAAATATAAACTTGTGGAATCTGAGGTACCGTACTACAAGTATGTGCCCGACCAAGTTCTCGAGAAAGACCATGTCACGCTGTACTAGGATCGGTCTATCATTACTGACAGGACTATTGTAGCCAATAAGCCTGACATAGTGGTAATAGACCGATCAGCGCGCCGCGTAATGATAATCGATTTCACCATCCCGCATGACGAGAACCTCGTGAAAGCTGAGAAAGAGAAACAAATAAAATATCTCGACTTGGCACACGAGGTTGTCGACATGTGGAATGTGAACTCGGCTGTCATTGTGCCGATTGTCGTAACGGCCAATGGCCTTATGGCTAAGAGCGTCGACGACCATCTTTCGAAGCTCTCCTTAGGCGGTTGGATCAAAGGCCTGATTCAGAAGGCAGTACTCCTCGATACGGCTCGCATTGTGAGGAGGTTCCTGTCTCTGGAGCCCTAACCACCGGTAGCTTGGACCCTGTTCCCGACACCGGCGGACCGCTATTTTTTTATATTTTTAAATGTTTTTTATATTGTTTATTTTAAGAAATATGTAAAAATATAAATAAAATATGTAATAAAATGAATAAACGGAACAGTAATACCATGGATACACTAGAAGTACAAAAACATCTGAAAAAGATTCATCCCAGTCTAGAAAATAATGTTTATGCTGCTAATAGACTGCCTATGTATACCCATGTACCAACATATATAATATGCAATTTGGATGCGGATTATAAACCAGGTTCACACTGGGTAGCTGTACATATTGATGCGAATGGCATCGGACAATATTTTGATTCATATGGGCGAACACCTGCGCGATATCATCTCGAGTTTTTGAAAAGGAATTGTAAAAGATGGGACTGGAATATTGATAGGATTCAGAATGACTGGACTTCAGTTTGTGGTGAATATTGCTTAATGTATTTGCTATATAAGTTTCAGAGATGTTCAATGCATAGTTTTACGAACATATTTACAGGGAACACACTGTACAATGATATTTTAGTGTATGAGATGTTCCGCTCATATTTTGTAGAAAATTGGTAATAAAATTTTGAAATAAAAATGAAGGAATGTGTTTTATTGATAACTCAGAAAAGCACTCGTAATGAGGGTTAACAATAAGTAAAAGATAAGAACGTCAAATCACCCATAATTTGGGTGTTCTAGGAACCATAGATAAGAGAATAAGGTAAACAATACAACCCTAATGAGGGTGTTCGAAGTGATTAGGCGAACAATGGAACGCTAAAGAGGGTGCAGGAATCAATTAGATACCAGTTAATTGATTTGTACATCTCCGGAACCGTGCATCCTACGCAAAAACGGACCACAGAAACGTGATCAGAGCACACCAAAACCTTTTTTTTTTTTTACGGACACCCCGAATCCCCACTACTGGCGTGGCCTTACTGTGGAGAAGCAGCGTATTTCAGCAGGTGTCTGTGTTGTGTTGTGATAGGGAGCGTATATGCGCCATTAAAGTAATAACCGGTGACCGGCCAGTGATAGTGCTAAGCTTATATATGCCTACGAATGCGGCGGGCAATTTAGCTGAGTTTACGGACTGTCTTAGTATGGTAAGCGCAATAATTGAAGAATTGCATTGAATCTGTGTATATTTTAGGCGATTTTAATGCAACACCTTATGGTTTATTTTTCAACGAGCTTGTAAACTATTGTGCTGAGCAGTATTGGACATGTGTTGATGTGGAAACGCTAGGGATTGACTCAGATACGTTCACATTTATTAGTGACGTGTACGTGGATTATGACGCGGTATGGTCAGATCACTTCTCACATATTATCGAGTGTAAATCAAATCTGATTCCGCAGACGGTTATACATCACGGTGCTATGCTGAATAAGGGGGTAGTGTGGGGTATACGTACGGGGGAACAGACTGCCTTGTATACGAGTGAGTGTAACAAGAGGCTCGGACTTGTTGACTTTCCTGCTGAGTGTATTCAGTGTGCTGACTCTTATTGCCGCGATCATGGTCATAGGCGTGCCATTGACAGACTGTACTCTGATATGTGACTGCTCTTCGTGACGCGTCCTTAGCGGGTCGGGGTAGCGGGAGGAAGGGTGTGGTTGGATCGCGAGTAGTGGGGTAGAACAATAACGTCAGCGAGGCTCATTATTGAATGGGTGTTATGCGGCAAACCTAGATGCGGGGAAGTATATCGTGAAATGTGTGAAACTAGAAGGGTATTCAAATCCAGGCTTAAGTGGTGCCAAGATCATCAGGACCAACTGATAACGGATACCCTTGCTGTGAAGCACTTGAAGGGTGACTTTTGTGGGTTTTGGAAGGGTACCAAAAAGGTAAACTTGAGTCCTGGCCTACCGGTGAGTGTTGACGGGGTTAGTGAACAAGGGGATATAGCGGCTCTATTTAAGTCTTATTTTTCTGTAAAGCTTCAGTTGGGAAGGCAGATTGCGGAGGTCAATGCTGAAGAGATGACGGGAGTAATTAAGACGAGGATTTTGGCCAGTGAGGTGGGGAAAATCATAAAGTGTATGACCAGAGGCAAATCTCCTGGCCATGATGGCCTAAGTATTGAACACTTACAGCGTGCTGGCCCGCCTGTGTCTAGGGTTTTGGCTGTGTTCTACTCACTATGTCTGAGCCATTCATACCTGCCCGACGACTTCATGAGAACGGTAGTAGTGCCTGTGGTAAAGAATAAAACTGGTGATCTAGCCGATAAAACAAATTTAAGGCCTATCTCTCATGGTACTATTATAGCAACGGTGTTTGACGGTTTGCTTGATACACGATTAAATAAACTCGTGTCACTGCACTATAATCAGTTTGGGTTTAGACCTAGATTATCTACAGATAGTGCAATACTGTGTCTCAAGCATACCGTCAGATATACTACACGGATCGTAAAACGCCAGTGTACGCGTGCTTCCTCGACCTGTCCAGGGCCTTTGACCTGGTTTCGTATGATGTGTTGTGGCAAAAACTTCAGGGCATAAACATGCCACATGAACTTGTAAACATCTTCAAGTATTGGTACAAACACCAGGTTAACAATGTCACATGGGCGGGTGCATTATCAGAGCCATACAGGCTTGAATGTGGGGTGAGACAAGGTGGGTTAACCTCACCTACACTTTTCAATCTCTACATGGATGCACTTATCGTCGCGCTCAGTAGTCATGTGGGCTGCCATGTTGATGATGTTTGTGTTAACAATCTAAGTTATACAGATGACATGGTGTTGCTGAGCGCGTCGGTTTGTGGGTTACGCGAGTTATTAAAGATCTGTGAGGAGTATGCGGGCAGCCATGGCCTTATGTATAATGTCACGAAAAGCCAATTCATGCTGTTTCAGGGAGGCGCCACTTGCCCACAGCAAGTACCGCCTATTCGCTTGAATGGTGTACCGTTAGAACGGGTGGATCAATTTAAATACTTAGGGCACTGGGTAACAGCCAATCTGAAAGACCATGTCGACATTGAGCGGGAGCGAAGGGCACTGTCTAAGAGAGCAAATATGATAGCCCGTAGGTTTGCACGTTGTTCAAATCAGGTTAAAGTTACACTTTTTAAAGCTTTCTGCACCTCCTTATACACGTGCAGCCTATGGGCATCTTACTCACAAGCTGCTTACAGTGCCCTTCGTGTCCAATACAACAACGCGTTCAGGGCAGTGTTGGGGCTGCCCCGCTTCTGCAGCGCCTCGGGCTTGTTTGCGGAAGCGCGCACCGACTGTTTCCACGCCACCATGCGCAAGCGGTGCGCGTCCTTGGTGCGCAGCTCCAACACTGTCCTGGCGATGGTTGCTCAGCGACTGGATTGCCCCTACATTATGCATTGTTCTGGTAGGCATATTGTTGGTGCTTGATTGTTTGTGCTTGATTGTTTAATTGTATTGATTTTTTTGTACGTGAATTATTATTTTTATTATTTATTTTGACATTTATATATTTATTATTAATTTATTCTAAATTTTACTTTTGACTTGTTAATTTATTATATTTGTTCATCTAGTGTTATTCTGACATTTTGGTTTAATTTGTGATTGTAGCAATAATTTATGTGTAATAATTTGTGTGCGATTTGTATGTTATCTGTCATAGTTTTATATGGGTCTCGGACCTGCAATAAATGAAATTTATTATTTTTTATTATTTTAGAAAAAATGCTTTTACATAGTGGAGGGTTGTCTTGCCCACGCATAGAAACGCCTCGATGCATAGTAAATGTACCTGCCCCCATTTTTTCAAAAATCGTATATGGAAGCATGTAATCGGGCTTGCGATTCCGCTCAAGTATGTGACACCGCCTCCAGAGGCCAAAAATATACCTATAGTATAACTGTATAAGCCAAAAAAGAATGGGCGTCCGGCCAAGGCAAACCCTGCTTTAATAATTCAATAAAAATTACTTATTTAATTATTACTCAAAGAACGAGTTACAGTTCACTTAAGTTACCAACTACATATGTGTATCCATTTTAATATTTGATTATTGATCTCATTGTGTTTTAATTAGTGAATAAATAGATAACTATGACAAGATGGTGAAGAGAAATGATGTTTCATTTAAATAAATTGCTATTCTTATGCGTTAAAAAATAGAAGCTTTGTTTCAACAAAAATGAACTACAGAATTTATTGCGCGTTAGTTACTATTAGGTATGCGTTCATAGAAAAGCTCCGTTTTTCAATTAATAGCGATGCGTCACGAACTTAAATAATTGTTACAAAAATTATACTATTTTGAGGTATTTTTGATTGCCATTGGGATTTTTTTTATAGAAAAGGAAGTTTTTTTAATTTACAGCGGTTGCATTGCGGTGTCGTCTTTGAAGAACGAACTCTTCAACTCGGTGCTCTGCAGTTGTTGACTCCACCTGATACCACCAGTTCGCACGACTGATGACCATGGTTTCATATGGCAGGACGTGTTATGATTTATGAAGAGCAACTTGTTGAAAGGTCAAAAGTTTACTCCTGAAGGTGTAGATGTTTCTCTTAGCAGTTTGAAGGTCAAGATTTTCCTCCAGATGTTCATCTTGTGCAGTCGTCTCGCTCCACTTCGTCACCTCCTCTGATTCCTGATGAAGATCCCCATGATGACGATATGCAGATGATGTTGATTTCAGAGTTCTATGACAACGTAAAATACACGGTGAAGATTTTCACATACACTTTGATTTTAATTTAGGCTCGAGTACATCCATCATCGTCGACAAATTCTAAGTAGAATTTGTAAGTACATACTTATCTCTAGATTGTGTCGTGTCGTGGCTATCCTCATGGTAAGCACTATGGTCGAAAACAAAACCGCCAGAACCCATTGTCGTCTTTTTAACCGACTTTCTTCAAAAAGGAGGAAGTTCTCAATTTGGTTGCGTGTTTTTTTTTGTGTTTGTTACCTCATATCTCCGTCGTTTCTTAACCGATTTAAAAAATTCTTCTTTTATGTGAAAGGATATACTTCCCGATTAGTCCCATAGAAATTTCATCAAAATCGGTTCAGTGATTTGGTATGTTTTCACGTTAATTGCTATATCACGCGACGACGCCTAAAGTCTTGCATGTTTAATTTGACACACTTCCTGATTTCCGATTGAATTAAAAATTTGCACGCTTATGTATATCGCGTGATAGTACAATATATCGATGAC
This sequence comes from Lycophotia porphyrea, assembly GCA_950005105.1. NCBI lineage: Eukaryota > Metazoa > Arthropoda > Insecta > Lepidoptera > Noctuidae > Lycophotia > Lycophotia porphyrea. Next base: position 8,458,928 of record OX465396.1, read on the forward strand.
ATGGAGCTGATCTGATGATGGAGCTGGACGGCGGCCTTAGGAACTCCGTTATGAAACGACATAACCCCATCGAGTTTGGGCTCGTATGATTCGTCTTGACGAGTACTTTGTCTCTAGATTTTATCCAGGGTCTGATGATGAAGCTGGAAGGTGGCCATAGGATCTCCGTGATAAAACGACGTAACCGCATCGAGTTTGGGCTCGTTTGATTCGTCTTAATGAGTAGTTTGTCTTTAGATAGTATCCAGGGTCTGGTGATGGAGCTGTAAGGTCGCCTTAAGAACTCCGCTATAAAACGACAACCCTATCGAGTTTGGACTCGTTTGATTCGTCTTGACGATTACTTCCTTAAAGTTCTGGTTATAATATAAAAATTAATTCATGATTAGAATTTGTGTGGTATGCTAAAAAGTCTACAACTAAAAAGGGTAAAATAAAAAACTTCAATGAAACAAACAAAGTCACCGACTTCCGAAAGTAATTAAAAAAAAAGTTATTTAGTTTTTTTTTATGTTTTTTTGGAAGTCGGATTTTTTTCGCAGAAAGTTTTTTTTAAAGGAGCTACGACGTGAATTTCGCTCATATTAGTGATAAATGATGTTATGTTGGCAGTGGCACCACGTTCGATCTTCATTCTTACGAGTACATGGATCATAATTTCTGGTGCACGTAAAATAATCAAAATAAAATAAAATAATATGTTTTTATTGTACTTATAATTTAACATAAATCTGATATAAAATATTACTATTTTCTTCTTTTCTATTGCTACGTATTAACCCACGCTCGTTTGTAAAACTGGCCGTCCAATTCCTGGAAAAAAAAAAGTTTATTAAATATCTATACTAATATCATAAAGAGGTAAAGTTTGGACGTAGGTTATATTGGAACTACTGATCCGATGCCGAAAGTTCTTCAACTAATGGGAAGTTATATTATCCCTGAGTGTTATAGGCTATATTTAAAACTAGCTTTTGCCCGCGGCTTCGCCCGCGTGTAGTTCCGAAATTGCCCTCGGGATCTTACTTCTGGGATAGTAAGCAATCTATGTGCTATACCATAATCTATCTCTATGCCCGATCTTTTGAGCCGTTCTGGCGTGATTGAGTAACAAACATCCATCCATCCAAACTTTAGCATTTTTTATGTAAGATAACGGGGTGGAAAGGACACAGACGCGAAAATGGTTACCACGTGTTCAGGATATCATTTAGAGCCCCACATAGAATTCTTTAATCGGTAATTTAAAAAAAATCACGCTCCGTACGCCCTACGCAACATGCGCGCCAAAACTGTAATACACGTGTCTCATAATTTTAATTCAAGAGTGTGTACACCAGTTTTTGAGTCAAACGACCAAAAGAATCTACGTTTCACAGGAAATTCAACCCCCCCATTTTACCTTCTTAAGGGTAGAATTTTCGAAAATCCTTTCTTAGTGGATAACTACTCTTCAAAAAAATACACCCTTCAAATTTCATATCTTTAGGACCAACGGTTTGGGCTGTGCGTTGATATAATCAGTCAGGAGATGATTTTGGAAAAACTGTGATACACGTTTTTCATAATTTTAATAGATGAGTTTTTACCATGTTTTTACACTAATTTTCAAGTCAATCAACCCTTAGAATAAAATGTTTCACAGAAAATGTAACACCCCATTTCACCTTCTTTGGGGTGGAATTTCGTAAAACCCTTTCTTAGTGGACTCTTCGCAAAGAATACACCCTCCAAATTTCACGTCTTTAGGACCAGCGGTTTAGGCTCTGCGTTCAACACTCCATTTCACCCTCTTTGGGGTGGTATTTCGAAAACCCTTTTTTAGTGGATACCTACTCTTTACAAAGAATACAGCAGTTTTCTATTTTTGGGCACGCGTTTTAATTGCACAGTAAATATTATAATCTATTTAGTTCCTACCATGATACTAAAATCAAATAACTTGTTTTTAATTTTTTAGTTCACTTTTTTAATTCATTTTTTGATATGGCAGGCAGGATATTTATTTTATATAGACCATTATTATAAAGTTTAGTAAAGTTTCAGTCAATGCTACTGAACAGAAAAAGAATATATAGTTTAACAAATGTTCGACGTGAGTCTGGCATAACTTTTTTATTTATGAACCGATTAACATAAAACAAACACTAAATGTTAAGTGAAGCTTATCCTAATATATTAGCGAAAACCACATCCAAGTTGGATAAGCCGTTTCTGAGATTAGCGCGCACAAACGCACAGACCAACAGATAAACAGACAAACAGAAAAAATTCTAACAATCATTGTTTTAGGTGCTATTTGTGTTGATAAAGGTCCCTATAACATTTTTTCTCATATATCTTCCATGTACAGACAGCGATCCGTTACATTTTTATTTTATGTATAGATAGATATAGATGTTCCCGTGGTATAATTTTCAGATCAGATCTTCACTAAATTTAAACGAAACCATCGACAAGTAACATACTTCGAACCAAAACAAGAATCATCAAAATCGGTTCACAATTGGCGAAGATATCGGTGAACATACACACACACCAAACAAATACGACGAATCGATAACCTCCTCCTTTTGGAAGTCGGTTAGTAAAATTGTAAAATGTAATAAATATTCAGTCAATATCAATCTTCCAACAACGGTAATTCAAATCGTAAAAACAACAAGAATAAACGAATAAGTAACGAGTCTTTCGGATTCCTTGTTTAATGTACCGATTGACATTGAACTTGTTGGCAATTTTCCAGAGGGTTTATTTATTAGGAGATCAGCTATTTCTTGGTTTCAGTCTGCTCAATAATATTTCTTTAGAAACTTCAAGAGTTATATAGTAATACTAGCTTATGTCTGCGTCTTCACCCGCGTGGAGTTCCGCAATTGTCTCACGGGATCGTGTGACAGAGAAAAAAAGTATCCGTATGTGGTACTCCAGGTTTCATTCCATGGTCTGGAGCGAGAGGGAATGGGACGCCGTTACCTCCTTCTGCGAAGCAGTCATGCTAGCGAAGGAGGTGGCGGAACGTGAGAGGGAGAGAACCTTAGATGCCTCCGGCGTCGGGGGCCACGTGGTGACTTCGTCGTGTGGACGGTGAGTAATGAGCTAGCTCGCTGTCCGTGTGTCTTATGACGATAGGCCGTGTTGACGGCGCGTTCGTGTACCACGCGCGCCTCAAAGAGATGTTAGCAAACAGGGACGGGCCCGCAAGGGCCGATGCCTGCCAGGGCAGCGGGACTGTTCGAAAGAGATACCGCGGCCCTGGAACACAAAGGGCAAGTATGGAACATGGATGGGATGTAGTCGGTACAAGTCTGACACTCCGCTCCGCCCAGAGCGGGAAAAAAATGGTTTTAAACTATCTTATGTGCCGAACATCCAAATCAGGTTAGTAGATTTTGCGTGAAAGAGTAACAAAGATCCATCTGTCTATTCATCCTCACAAACTTCCGCATTTATAATATTAGTAGGAAGTAGGAATGTCTTGATGCAAAAACAATTAAAGCATAATCTTAATTCCCACTGCCGTGAAACAGGACTGCTGTTTGTAAGAGGGAGTGTGCCCTAATCAACCACACGGATCCTGTGAAGAACGTCATACGTTATATACATAGTAACATAATTACCTGGCAGAGATAACTGCAGTAAATTGGTGTACAGGGGGAATACGTCATGAAGGGTTCACACGGCCTTGAGGTACTCTTGCCGCACATACAACAACGAATTGTCTTCTGATTCAAGGAAGACACACCCGTTATCATTGGACTAGAACTAGAAGTTGCTTGATTTTCCATCGGTGTCCCATGCTGCAATCATCATTATAAATTAGTCTCTTTATCTCTAGTAAATAAAAATAATAGATTTATTCTGTTAGTCCAAATCTTACCATAGAAATGTTGTTATTTGTGTTGTTATCATATAACAAATTATTTAAATGATCTTTGAAAGCCGGCGACGTTGTTTGATTGGTGTTCATATAGTGCATTTGAGTTGGATAGCTCGGATTTGGTTGTTGGTGGTTTTGGTGAGGTTGTCCCATATTATTATAATATATCCGATTCACATTTGTTTGATTAAAATTATTGGCATTTGTTTGAATGTACTGCTGTGGCCTATTAGTTATATGGTTATGGCACTGATAGGGTGGTGGTGGTGGGCGTTGATGATATTGTGGATTCCTCTTTTGGATATATTTCACACGATTTCCGTATCTTGGTCTTGCAATTGGTGTCTTTCCTCTGCTAGGTTCACAATTTAGAGCATTATTGTTATGATTTACATTCTGTGCCGCTGGCCCACACTTTTCTTTTTCGGTAATTTGTATGAATGTATTTGCATCGATATTTATGCTTATTTCTTTGCCAGGAGTTCCAGAAGAAAATATGCATAGATTATTTTGTGCTTGTGGAGGTTCATTATTAGTATGGTTTGCAACGATTTCAGACTGCGGTAGATTCAACGGTGCTAGCGGTCTGACTAGTTGTTGCTTTAAAATTACATTTTCATTAGAAGGACATGGTTTGTTATTATTTCTAATATACTCTCTTTTCTGTTTTGCCCATTTCATTAATTCATTAAAAAATGGTATCACGGTGCGCCTTTGACATCTCCACTTCAAACATTTGCTATTGGCGAGTAAGACAGTGTTATCTAAGAATTGATAAATAAATTTTTCATTTCGTTCTTGTGGCAACAATATTGACTCGACGGTGGTATATGATAATTCGAAAAAATGGGATTTTATAAAATGAAATATCGCTTCTTTTTTTTGACGCTCTTCGTTTGTTTTTTTTGCCCCGTAGTAGTGAAACGCTTGCATTATAAGAACAATGTGTTCAGATATCTTGTTCAATAAATCTTCAATGAACGAATTACCTGGGTCTTGATGATCGTTAAGTTTTTGTGAAACAGGTACACTGTCTGCATTATGTACCGTGTCATCACTGATTACAATTGTTGCATGTTGATTACCATCGGGTATATTTTGAATATGATAATGTCCGACGTCATTTGTGTTCTCTCTTATTTTAGCACTTTGGTTATTGTTTAAATTATTTTCGGCGATACCTTGAATTATTTCTTCAATAGGTTTCAAACTTAACATGGAATTATTTAAACCTGCATGGTTGATTTGATTTTGAGAATTTGTAAAATTTTTGTTGATTTCATTTTTCTCGACAGCGACCTGTTTGTTGTTGTTATTATCCTTAATACTTTCTTGTTCACTATGTTCATTTTGAAATGATGCGTCATCATCGTCGCTGTCTTCAAATATCATTTCTACGTTAATTGGTGCATTGAAGTCATACTCCGCCATCTGCTTCAGAACATTAACTGAAACAGAAAATTAAATACTAATCATATTTTTGATATGGCACCAATGATAAAGTTTTTATGTAAGGATTGAAAATAATTGAGAATCATCTGAAAGGAAGTGCCTTCTATACCTTCGACAGTTTTCAAAATGATAATTTTATCAAATCTGGGCACGTAACCATCACCACATGTATTATTTCACGGTGTATGTGCAGAACGTCTAGCTCCTTCTCTTTCCCACGATAAAGTCAGATTAAAACAATAGGTCATGGTAGGCCACCAGGACACGCAATAACTTCTAAAAACTATGGCATTGGGCGGCTAGACTATTGGATAGAATACTATAATCAACCTTATTTGATTATGTACCTACTTCAAAAAGATCAAAATTACGTAAACAGGTTTTTAACTGGTTTCAAGATGACTGCTATATCTAATGGTTATGCCAATGCTGAGGCATTCAACAATCATGGCATTTCAACCACATAGATGACGTAGGTCGTTGACAGTATTACGTTTTAAGACCAACGTTTTGCTATACTTGCTAGCAATTATTGTCATTGTAACCACTGCCATAGCCATATTAGCCATTGTAGTCGACTACGTGACTAATAAAATGAATCCCGTTACTCCGTGGCTGCTACTGAGAAATTCCTGATGGAAAAAACCCAATCACACTTTGCTCGACCCGGGAATCGAACCCTGGAATGACCTCATGCTCAGCAGTCGCGCTAGCACGCACTCGACGAACGAGGCAGTCGATTTTAAGATCGTTCGAATTGTTGCGAGTTCGTGCTAGGGCTAACTTCAGAATAGGAGTTTTGACATTGGCTTAGGGCTTACAAAACACCAAACCGGACTATATACCTTTATCCAAGATCAAAATCACACGCACCAAAACTTTCACCAAAGGCTCTGGTGTAGGATCCACTAGAGTGATAAATTTAAAGGTGAAAACAATGTATCAACTCAATTCTTTAAATAAAATTTCTAATAGGACTTTAGTTAAAACTTACCGGTTCCCATTATTGCTAGTGCTTCTGTTTTATTTTTCAATACGTAATATCCTTGTTCTTCGATTTGATCTCCTGTAAATAAACGATAGAGTGAGTACACTTATTGTCAGTTATGATTTTTTGTTGTTCATCATAGTTCCTAGCCTTTTCCCAACTATGTTGGGGTCGGCTTTCAGTCTAACCGGATCTAGCTGAATACAAGTATTTAACATGGAGCGACTGCCTATCTGAATCTCCACAACCCAGTTAGTGATGGGAAATAACATGATACCCGTTGGTAAGACTGGTTGTCAGACTTTTTGGACCACTGACTACCTGTAAAGACTGTCAAAGATCTACAAAAGATAGCCTGGGCCAACGGCTTAACGTGCTTTCCGAGGTACGGAGGAAACTCGATATGTAATGGGTAGTGACCCATCTACAGACCAACCTAGGCAAGCACGGCTTAACCTAAAGATCAACCCGAACGGCTGTTATTAATTACCCACGAGCTCCTCAATGATTTGTTGTTGTCATTGTTCAAAATAAATGTTATCTATTAGGAGGTGGTTGTTAGTCATGACGTGGTATGGTGACGCACTTTTAGGTACCTATTGGACCGTTCAAAAACGGATTACGGAAAAGAAACAAATCATCAGAGGGGAATATTTTGGCTTGACCTACTTTCCGCCTTTTCATATTATTTACAAATTAGCAGCAACGTATAAAACCTTCATCATTGGCACAAATCCAGATTGCGTGACTGCTACTGAAAATAACCCAATTACACATTCCGCGACTTGGGAATCGAACCTAGGACCTCGTGCATTTACGATTGTGACCACTACAGGTTTGCGCCAGTTCTCTTTAGCCAAGGAGAGCGGGGTGAGGCCCTTGTCCACCGCGACCACATCTCGATGCATCCCAACGTCGGTTTCTAGGAACTATTCCCTGAAACTGCATAACTCGCGATCTTGGAGAGTCTTACCAACGACCGCTTTCAAAAATTATTTCACTATTAGAATGCTACATTATCCCTGAGTAACATATGCTATATTCATTACTAGAAAAAATAAATGTCCACCCGTGCGAAGCTGGGATCTTTCGCCCGCTGCTTCGCCCACGTACTTTACATATTTTTTGCATATAATTTCGCGCAAATGCAAGCAAAAAGTTCACAAAGTTTTATCGCAATCAGATGAACGGTATGGCAGCGCATAAAATACGAACAAACCACAGAATATATAGATGAACAAACATTATTTTTTTATATATATGAAGATGTAGGTGTAAATACCGAAGATAAAACAAAAAGTATAGGTAGATAGATACATAGATTATAAGGTCACCCAAATAAACAAACACCGCGCGATACGATCCGGTCCAATGTGAATGTAGGACATTGACCTGCTGCACCAAAATAAACACGTCATCTTATAATACATTTAGCAACCAGAAGTGAAGATGCTTTGTAAAAGACAACAAATATAAAATAATCAACCATTTACTTAGGAACAAAACAACAACCACAGAAAAAAAGCCTTAATCACCTCAAAACACAAAGAATTGCATTCACACGTATTCACATTATAAACTAGCAAGAAAGCAATCAAATTAAGTAATTAAACCTTGAGCGATGTTCCGTCAAGAGTGCCGCCCGACCAGCGATAACAATAAGTTGTCACTCTTTTCCATAGAGTTCTCGACGTGCTACGTGCAACCTCATTTCTTCCTAACAATATTATATGTCTATGATATACTTGATTATATAAATCGTCGTGATTCCGACTGCGTGAAAATCGGCAAACACCATTGAGAATTGAGATGTAACTTGTAGACTTAACAGAACTATGGGATCAGATAACAAGGTTCCCAGTGCTGGGATACTTAGATGCCCCCCTTTATGAGTGCAAGTGGACTTTCATTCAGTGGGGGTGGTAGATCTCACCTGTCTTCAATTTTGGGTTCTAGGTTGCTTTGGTTCATGCTGGTTTCCTCTCGATGTTTTCCTTCGCCGTTTTGAGAGCAGAGGTCATCATCTGCCTAGCCTTTACCAACTATGATGGGGTCGGCTTCTAGTCTAACCGGATGCAGCTGAATACCAATGTTTTACATGGAGCGACTGCCTCAGGAGTGTATTGAAAAATCGCACTACGATTAGGTTCAACATACAATATATTTCACTAATGTACTCGGTTTCTTCATTTATCACAACTAGTGCGGAAATAAAAATTTCCACAGATACTTTTTTAGTTATACTAAATCTAAATTGGTTCAATTCCTATAATCGGCCGGTGATTGTTTTGAAGTGAAAACTTCTTTAGCATCGTTCTGATTTGAAAGTCGATGAAACAAAAAAACAAAAATATATTATAATTTCATCTCAATTCTCAATGGTGTTTGCCGATTTTCACGCAGCCGGAATCACGAAGATTTATATAATCAAGTATATCATAGACATATAATATTGTTAGGAAGAAATGAGAATAAAAATTTCCACAGATACTTTTTTAGTTATACTAAATCTAAATTGGTTCAATTCCTATAATCGGCCGGTGATTGTTTTGAAGTGAAAACTTCTTTAGCATCGTTCTGATTTGAAAGTCGATGAAACAAAAAAGCGACAGTAAAAAGAGACAGACACATAAATTCATAAGATTTAACGTGGGAGAAAATGAGATAGGAAGCATGATACAGTGTTTATCTTGAAGCCAAAATTTTTAAAGGTTTCACTTCTACGACTACCACGTGTGAATTGCACACGTTTTTTTTTTAGTCTCGAGTTTTTCTTCACTAATTTATATTTTTGTTTCATCCTGTGACATTATTTAAATGAATTTTAAATTTTTGATTAATGTATAATGCATTTAAAATAATTTAATTAATGCATAATGCATTTAGTATAATGCATTTAAAATATGATTATTTTAAATGCATTATACTAAATGCAACAACTGCCAATATTGTATAAATTGTCGTGCCCGACAACCCTGTCTATTGTATTGTATTGTTGTTGTGTATTTGATGATATCCCATCCTAAAAAAAGGGGTCATAGAGTTAAGTAACCTGACATTTAAAACCTGTACAAATTAAAAAAAAATGTGTGCGTGTAACCTTTACGCGCGATTGAAGTAAAACTTCTTTTTCTTTTATTATTATTTATTGATGAAAGAGTAAAATGTTCCTGGGACTCTGCCATTTCATTTAATATTCACTATTTCATTTTATATTCTATTTAAAATTCATTAATATCACTTTCATATTTTATAAATATTTTCATTTGTTAAATAAAATAATTGAGAGTAGCAAATTGAAGGTTAGATCAGCACATGTCAATATAATCTTGTTATTGAATATTATAGAATGTCGCAATCGTCAGAAAAAATATTATTAATTTACTTATTTTAAAAGTAATAAATAAACAAGTATATTTAGAGATTTTCAAAAAAATTTGCAATTTAAAATAATGTTTTTAAAACTGTTGAATTTTTCATTCACTTTGCTATTCACAATTGATCCGTTTGAAACTTGGAAATAAATAATCCTAATTGATTATGATATTTGCCACTAGCTGGCGTATAAGTCAAGAAGCGTGGAGTATATGACATATTCTTACGACCAATTAGAATTATTAATTTTAAATGGCGGTTACTACACAGACTATAGTAAGCGTTACTTCCGTCAGAAAAAAAATCTGAGTTACTCCCTAGTCGCGCCTAAAGAAGTTTTACTTCAAAAAAAACCGTGTAATGAAGTTGGAACTTTGACGTTCAATATCTTCGTAACAAAAAGGTTCAAAGGTATGGCCCTAAGCAAAAAAAAAAAATGACAATGACGGGAAGAACATATGCCCGGCGTTTCTACACCCTTTATATTTTACATAAAATAAAATCACGCCTGTAATCCCTGAAGGGTTAGGCAGAGGTGTACACCCACATTTCGCCAGTTATGTTTAAGTCCCATGTAATAGGCGACGAGCCTATTGCTACCAACCGGGCTCAAATCCAGACTCCGTGGCTGCTACTGAGAAATTCCTGAAGGAAAAACCCATGAACACTTATATAATACATATTCTACATAATAAGCATTTATACTGGGCCGATTCCCTTGTTCACAAACTAAACTAAATTTAAGTTGACTGCATCTTTTTCTTTCTATTTCATTATGAAAAGGACAGAAGACAAATATTAGTTTAGTCCTGTCAAAATAGTCAGCACCTAACGTAATTTGATGTAATTTTAGTAGTCAACTTTTTAATCTCGTCTTAACTAGTGTCAGGCGCTGGTTAATTTGACAGGTAAAATTTATCTTCTGTCCTTTACTTAATGAAATAGAAAGAAAAAGATGCACTGAACTTAAATTTGGATCAGTTTGTAAACAAGGGAATCGGCACCAATATCTACAAAACTATTTCGCACGCTGCATGCAAGTCGCAGTTACCTAGGCAAGTGCACATAAAAAAAAACATAAAAAACAGCGAGCTTGGTGGATGTTAACATATACCAAATGACATCCGCCAGTGTATCTTGATACTACGTTTTATTTAACAGTAACTGTAATATATTTGCAAATTGCACTGTGTGGTAGTTCTTTCTAGCGTCATAAAGCGTTATCAATGACTCTCTCTTTACTGTGGCTCCGCTCGCGTGTGTGGGTAATTATTATACTATGTCCTAACCCAGTTCATGGTCTATCTGTGTGCCAAATTTCATCGAAATCTGAAATATGCTAGTCTATGGAAATCAGCTCCGTAAGGCGATTTATACAGAATAATTAAAATTATGTGGCCTGCCCATTGCCACTTCAGCTTGCTAACCCGCTGGGCTATGTCTACGACCTTGGTTCTTCTACGGATTTCCTCATTTCTGATTCTATCACGCAGAGAAACGCAGAGCATAGTCCGAAGATCAGACGGCCGATGGGGCAAACAGATACTGGAGTGGAGACCACGCATTGGAAAGCGCAGCGTGGGACGGCCATCTGCCAGATGCCTATTTTTTGTGTAAAAATGTCAATGTAATAGCATATTATTGTGCTCATTAATTACACACCAAATTTAATATGTGAAAATACAATTATATTTAAGTAAAACAAATGACATAAAATTAATAGAATACACTCTACCGTCAACGGAACGTGAAATGCTAACTTTGACGTCTGTCAAATGGCGTGATAATTTCCAATTTGTATGGAAACTTTAACAAAATATGACTCGTAAACCGTGAATCTCCGCAACTTGAAAAATTGTAAAAAACTTTCTATTCATGAGTAATATCTACAAAAAAAAATATGAACTTCCAACTCGATGGCTCATAAATGAAAGTTTATCCGCAGTGAACTCCACAACATTGTTCTAATTTCAAATTTTTACTAACTCTTCATGGTTCAGAGAAAAAAGTTAACAATTGAAATATTAGAACTATAGTTTGGCCGCTGAGAGAATGCGTTCCTGAAGTCTGTCAGTTGGTCATGACTAGTGATGGGCAATAAGTAACACTATTAATAGATATATTTTTCAACCAACCCATAACAAGAATAACATTAGCTTTAATACTTTGTTTGTCTGGTTTCTAATTTCTGAATTTAACTAGCGTGAAGAAAATAAAAATGCAATAGTAATATAAAATAAAACAATAATATTTTAATGAATGGCGAATTAATCATGCATTTCATAGTTATAACGAAAAACGTATTATTATATAGTTTAACGACAGATAACGTTTCAACTACCCAGTTATTTTTGGCACAACACTACAAAAATTGACATTTGACGTAACCTTGTAAAAACGCAATGAATTAAAACATATATCGTTTTCTTATTTATTTATACATAGATTTAGCGCGAAATTATAACATTGATTGTTACGTGGTTTAATGATATCGTTTTTAATAATATTATTTGTTAATAGGGCAAAAAAACGATAGTTATATGTTTATCGTAAATTCTTCGCCACTTCAAAGTTACAAAGTTACTTTCGCTCACAACCTGTTAGGAACGCGTAACGCACACAGAAATCACCAATGACGACAGTGCAATGGAATTTCGGATTTCGCGGTCCACGTCCACTTGAAAAATTCACCCTGTATACATATAAACAAATATTGCTCATTGAATAGGCTACCTTGACGTTGTTCGGCAGTAGGCGGCAAAATCGCATAATAGTTTCACCAACCGCCGTAAACAAGACACACCACGCTCATCCAGAAATGCAACAACACTTTACACTGTGTCACTGTCACTGTAAACGTACATGAACAAATATTTTGCGCAGCACAGTTTTATTTAACCCTAACGTCCTTAAAAGTCAACACTCTGCATTAACAAACGATGTGATAATAACGGGGACGTCAGCGCTGCGCGAGCGCAACGTGGAACTAACTCGAGTCTGGGACTAACAAAGAAACACTGGCTTAAGAAATTAAAATGCATGTTGGGGGGAGATCAGGAGAGGCGCCGGACGGCGGCAACGCGGCGCGCCTGCCATGATGTGACGTAGCTGTCTCGCTCGCCCGCCGTAGAACATAAACGCATGATATTGACCATTATAAATTATGCATTACACATGCAAATCTGTCTCATATTAGTAATATGATAATAACAGATTTTTGTTAAAGGAATTTTTTTTTTCGTAAGTTTTGCAATTTTCTTGTCTCCGTAAGTCAATGGATTCTGGATATGAATGGATAAACCTCAGCAATATTTTTCGTTCAAATGTACCAAGGAATATTTTTGCTGGCGGGCCCCGGCCACTGACATATTGCCGGAGGGCCGCATGCGGCCCGCGGGCCGCGGTCTGTGCATCCCTGAGCTAGGGTAATGAATTATTGTTTGTCATTTATGTATATATAACTAGAGACGTGGGATAACCAAACATAATTTGGCGAACTGGGTGTCATTAGGGTAGGTAATTAACACTTCCACCTACCTAATTACTTATCAACAAGTCAAATTATATGTATTTCTGATTTATTACACATTCATCATTTTCACATTTTTTCTTACACGCAGTGGCGTGCAGTGGTTCTCCAGGGATTGAGGCCACGTACACTGACTTCCGAAAAAAAGAAATCGCGCAACATTACAGTGTCGTTCTACTTAAGATGACCTTCAAAGTAGTCACCTTCATTGATTTATAATATTTGAAATTTATTGGGTCTTATAAAGGGGGTCGAAATTTTCATTATTTTTGCGATAGGACACACTATTTTCGAGATATAAGCAAAAGAAAAGAAAAAAAAAGATAGTACTGGTTTTGCACCTGAACTCGAGGTGTTGGTATGAATTTTAGTCCATGACAACTAATTTTATTCCACACCTTTTTAATCGCAAAATTTTGGGTGAAAAACGTCAAATTCAGAATAGCAAAATTTGCCATTTTCAATAAATTAATATCTCCGTGCCATCTTAGTGCTGTCACACTAAAATATTAATTTGTGTCACTTAAGTCAATTTCAGAATGGGAAATTGTCTTTTGACAGGAATAAACTAATTTTTGGTGATTTTTAGTCTAATTTAGAGGTATTTGTGACAAGAGAATCGGCACCATTATCAGCGCAAAGTTCATAACAGATCACCATTTTTATGTAAATAAACAAATAATAAACACAACAAATAATATTTACAGTAACTGTACGTTTTGAAACTAATTATTTATAACTTAGTAAGTTAGAAAAAGCAAAACATTCAAGATTGCGATACAAATCACAAAAAACGTAAGACAATTTGAATTTCGCGGGCTACCGTGACCTTACGTCTTGACTTTTGTGGGGCAGCCATTCGTCCAATCACAACACACGATGGCCGTCTACAGTCCAAGGAGGTGACGCCCATATCTATACATGTGTGCCGTTCATACACGCGAAAATATGCATCAGTATGCGTAAATTTATGAATGCACAGGTAGGCCGTACGACTTCTTGCCTTATAATCGTAGTACTGTGAAATACGTCACACGGGCGCGACAAGTTGCTATAAGTGTTGCTCAGGAGTTTTAACTTTCTTTTTTTAATATTTTGTGTTATTTTATTACATAGTTATAATAAATGCATTTGGCGTTGCAGGTAGGGTAGGCTAGGCCTAATTGCCTCTATGGACGGCACGTCCCTGTGTTAGACAATTTCACTGTGAGAATTCTCTCAAACATTTACCCTTTTTATCACCAAAACGTGTTGCATGCTAAATAATAATGTCGATCTTTAGGTTTAGCCGTGCTTGCCTAGGTTGGTCTGTGGAAGGGTGATCACCCATTACATACTGAGTTTTCTCCGTGCCTCGGAAAGCACGTTAAGGTCCCGGCTATCATTTATAGATCAATGACAGTCGTTAGGTAGTCAGTGACCCAAAAAGTCTGACAATCAGTCTTACCAAGGGGTATCGTATTACGTATTAGTACTGGACTAACCGGGTTGTGGAGGTCATATAGGCAGTCGCTCCATGTAAAATACTGGTATTCAACAATTAGCTGCATCCGGTTAGACTGGAAGCTGACCCCAACATAGTTGGAAAAAGGCTAGGCAGATGATGATGTTACGTTTACGAAATAGGATTATTTGAAGTGTTGATATGATATATGTCTAAGGATGTATGTATATATTGAGTGCTTCCAAAATATAAGGAACTGCCCCCGTATTCACAAATACTTCAAGTCGTATGTCTATCGCGCTCGCTTTCGTTATCCGAAAAAGATAGAAATAGGGAGTTTGTGCACTACAAGGAATTTTACTGTCTGGCAGTTCGTTTCGAAACACACAGTCACTGACAGTTGAAATCGGACTGCCGGCCGGATAGTAAAATTCCTTGTAGTGCACAAAAGCCCATACGATTTGTCTAATCGAAGCGTAGAAAAAGGGGGCGGATTTTGATATTTTTGAAAGCACTTCCATATATCCAGATAGTTTTAAAATATCCTAGAAATTCGCCGTATCATCTTGTTGTTATCAGGCGCAAAGATAAAAATACACAACTTATTTTTTTTAACCAGCAAGAAATGGTACTTGTTTGAAAAAATGGCCTTGAGCGTTCATATTGTCTGAAGGACAATGTGTTTTTTTTTTAAGGTATTGTGAATACTGGTTCAGTTTGCAAAGAGAACAATATGTTTTTATTATTATACACATTAAGTTCGGCGAACCCATTAGTTCTACTTCTAGAATTGAATAAGAAATCTACCTTCCAACGACTCTTTTTCTACCTGCGCTTACCCAAACCCGAGCCTAAATAGGGTTGCATTTTGCGTGGAGTAAGCGTGGTCGCCGCCTATCGTTACGTGAGGAACACCACCATCCAGCGGGACCTCAACATCGAGCGCCTGGATGACTTCTGCCGTCGCCTCGCGATCAACATGTTCGCGCATGGGTAAGCTTCTACGTGGCCGCACGTCAAGCTCATAATATTAATGTTGGCTTGCAAATTCGCTCGTTGCACTGAACAAGTGAAGGTCAAACTATTTAGGGCATTCTGTCAAACCTTCTACACGTGCAGTTTGTGGGCTACATACACGCGTTCAGTGTTTTGATGGGGCTTCCGCGCTGTGGCACGAGTGGCATGTTCGTAGAGGCGCGCGTAAACGGCTGCCATGCCATCATGCGTAAGCGTTGTGCATCGATGATGGCGCGGGTGCGCGGCAGCTCCTGGCCGTGTGTGCCGGCCGCTGGGACTCGGTACTGATGGCACACTGGATAGGCCTACACGCGAGAGCAAGCGCCTATCTATGTACATAGATAGGCGCTTGCTCTCTTGCTTGTGTGTGTAATACAATGTACATTGTACCTTTACTAACACTAGGCTTTGGATTTGTATTTTTACTAACACTAGGTTAAGAACATTGTCACTATCAAATTTATGTACCAAGTTTGAATTAAATATATAGTAGCGCCATGGCACGAGCGACCACCGGACGCGAGGCGCCTACCGCGCGACCTCGTGCCTGCGGACGATGACGACGCCAACCTACCAGTCTGACGCATCCGAGTAAACCTGATGGAAGTGCGGCGCGGGCCCATAATTCTATCGCTGAGATGCTGATATGAGCGGTGATGCACAAGTACATTGCCGCTCATATACACATAATGGTCCCTTAGTGTGGATTGTGAGCGGCCCGATTTAAAAGCGTCTGCAGACAGGGGTCAACTTCCTTGGTGGCAACGCCTGAGTCACCTCTAGCGTTGATTGTCACCCGTCGGTCCGTCAACCGAAAGTCAGACGTGGTTGTGACAGACCGCCGAGGTGGCGTGAAACAAGCAGTCCTACCGAACACCAATGCATTTCCAGATAGGCAAGCTGCGTGCGCGCGTTTGCCGCTGGCCTGGCATATACGGCTACTCAATGAAGGTGCCTGTTGTCACGGGCACATATACCTACGATTCTGCGGGCCGAAGAATGCAGTAAAAATCCCGCCGGCAGCGTTCCTTTGTGGGAGGACACAACGACTTCGCACGAGTAAGCGTGGAGTACCATATTTTGAATACACCCTGTACAACCTGTACAGGGTGTATACAGGACGGCGAGGCGGCGTTAGTTCCTATTTCGGATTTGTTAATTTAGTAGTATTCTGTGCTGTGTATAGTGAGACGAATCCACGTGTTTATCAGTGATTACATTGCAGATATTATTTTTATCAAGGTAAGTTTGATCACATTCTTTTATAACACTCGTATTATATGTTAGGCATTTCTAATATTACATGAAGTGTATGACCAGATACTGAAATGTAATCACAGTTAGCATATTTAAGTATTATAAATATTATAGCTTTTATTAATTAGTTTTTATTCGTAGCAATATGGATGGTGGTTATGGCAGCCGGCACGTTCTTATTTTTGTAAATATGTAACGTACTTATTAATAAGTGCCAGTTTATGTTTGAAAAAGTTTGAGCTGATCACATAAGCATATTGTTGCATTAAAACTTTAATGTTTTCATTACGTATAATAATAACGAAGTAAATAATGGTTTTTGGAACATGCACATTATGTTAGTAGACTACTAAGTAGACTTACAAGGAGTACGTTTCTTTAGTGAGTAGTAGTTAGTAAGTTTTTAAAGTAATATGGCACAGTATTGTTTGCTTACGTGCCTTCAATTTAGAATCTTCGTGGTTGAGTTTCTGCACCTGAAGTGCATTTAAGTAGACTACGTCGCTTAAAACTTTCTTCCAGTTGTCAGTTGTTATTTTCAAGATTATAATGATGAATGTTTAAATTGCTACAATGGCACTTAATATTTAATATAATTTACAGAAAGAAAAATCATGAAGAGGGCTGGCGATGTAGATGATGCCGAAAAAATCTGCTGGTGGTAAATCATCAGTACCTATGGTTTTATTCTTTGCGTGCCACGGAGAATGCAATAGAGTATTAAAAGCGGCAGGCAGGCAGCCCTACATCAAGCTTACGAAACCACGTGCGCAGTAAACACTCAATAGATTTAAAAGAAAATGTCAAATCTACAATAGAACCAACACCAAGCAATCAAGTGCAGTATTTCAAATATACTCAAGACACCCAAACCGATCCTTCAAAGCCAAGAAACATAAAATGACAGATTTTGTCACAAAATTACAATTTATTGGATACGTCGTATTAAAACATTTAGTCCTTCCGAGGAGCTTAGAAAAGTTTTTATCAAAAGTGGACCTTAATAAATAAGCTGTATTCTATGTTATGTATAAAGAAAATTAACTTTTTGTATTGTTATTTAGTAGTTGTAGAAGCTTATTTTAGTTCAAACATATGCTCATTATTATAAACATAAGTGAGATAAACGCAAAAAATACATATTTTGATTCGACTTCGGCATTTTCATTTCTTTGCACACATTTTTCTCATTTCTTTAATAAAGATAGAAAAAAAAACGAAAAAAACCGATTTAGCCGGTTTTTTGCATGCCCTACCCAGTACGGCTACCATAATGTTATCAAAGAACCATTAACAATTTAAAAATATTTAAAATAGTAGACATTCCCAATACAACAACCTAACTATACTTTTACAACAAACTAAAAGATAGCATACAAAATCCATCTTTAACGCTGTCAAGTTTCCCGGTGAGTTATTATATCACCACTTTATCCCAATTCTCCGGTCTCGTGAAAGCGTCGTATGCATCGTCATGGCTTTGATTACGGTGGTCCTCGCCAGGGATTCCGAGTTTCTTACTAAGTCCTGTATGGCATCGAGCTACCTGCGCCTGAGCAGTCTCTCTGAGCAAAAAATAAAATTCCGAGAGCGATCAGGTTTCGAACTATCTATCTAAAGTTAGTCCTAGATAAACATAATCATCAAAAAGTACGAGTGTGACTTTCTGATCTTCATGAGAGTGAGTGTTACATGGAATTTGACAAGAACTTTTTGTAGCCCATGATTTTTTTAAGACCCAATCTCTCGCAAGCTCTATAACTGCGTACTTCCATGAAACGCGCGACGCGTATAAAGCTTACTCCGTACGTACAAGAGCAAATATGAGGACGCGCTGTACCGCCCGTTAGATGATGGTGTTGAGTGTTTGTAATTTTGACTCTTGCAAGGAAATTTAAAACCTGATCTATCCATTGTACATGCTCTTTTCTCAAAGAATTGTTTAATGGCCTCTCACGCTTCATAGGTCCACAGCGTGGACTGAACTACGACGGGGGAAGACGGGAGAAGACTCGGAGCCCAGTCCTATATGACGAAGTCATTAAACTGAACCGTAAAAGCTGGGAGAGTTCCCAAAGTTCTCTAATGCTCGTAACGAAGTGCCCGGCGTGTTCTCGAGGTTAGAACCTCTATGGTGGGAACACGACGGCTATTGGCTCACAGTAAGTACTGTACAGGAATTCAGTCTTGATTCAGCCTAAACCTATTGATGCATCAGGCACTTGATCTTGAGTGCCCTATGCTCTCAACATAGTTTCCTCCCAGCTTACTAACCAAATATGTGGGTAATTTTGTACCGTCTTCATTAATTATTTATTAATATTATAGGTATTACTTTAGTGAACTTAGTATGTAAATAGTATTTTAAGTACCGCTCGCTTTAGGATTCTCGCGGCAAGCCCGCAGATGTTTTATTGCAGGTTGTTTTGTTCCTTGGCTATCCAAGGATAACAATAGTTTATTGTAGGGTAAAGTTTTTATTGTGTAACCTAGCCTACCTTTGATAATTGCAGTAACTTTTCATCTTCGGGTTTGGTCGGTCGGCATTCTTACTCATTGTAATTTATTTTAATAAACTTACTCTATCACCAAGTAAATCAAGTATGTATTTATTTTGCGATTCCCATAACGCCGATACTAGACACACTACACTAAGAGCACACACTACATTAAGAGCCCTGCGGAGGCCGCGCGGAATTGCAATTCGAAGCGAACGAAAAAGCCGTCAAAATATTGTTGTGTCTGTTTCACACTTCCCGGCGCATTGCGAAGCCGTGCGTGAGACTACCCACACATGCTCCCATGTGTGGGTAGTCTTTACCTAGCTACTATTCTATAATTATCGTTCATTCATATCACCGCTGAACATTTGTGATTAATTTGAATGTGTGCCGTAATGCCAAAAATGATGAATGAAAACTCAATTCCTTTCCAATTTTTTTTAATATTGTGTAACTTAACAATATAAGTCATGTTTTGAAATAAACTAAATTAAAAATATTACCGTTTTTAATATAGAACAGATGAGATGAAAACATCTTATTCATTTTGTTTACAATTCGTGATAGGTAAATATTTTGCAAAAAAAAAAAAATGAAACCTAGGTAAACACTTTCTTGTTCCGAATAACAGCATAATAAGGTCGAAATATGCTTAAACTGAAAATGATTTTGGTATTACGTTTGTATGGACAATTCATCGTCGCCCCTTAAGGATTAAAAAAAAAAACTTTTCTAACATACATAATTCAAGACCGTATTATATTATACCGGTCAAAGACAGTGAAAGGATTAAAGAATACGTTGGTAAAATTACTGTTACTCATAAGAAAAGATAATGGAAAAACTTGTGACGTACGTTAAATTGCTTTTGGAGATATGCTTAGCTGTACTTATTTATGTAAGTTGGCTTTATTTAATGTTAAATCTACCTTGTATTTGCTACGAGTACTAAGCAGAAACTTTCTGTAATTTGTAACTACAAATAAAACATAAACTTAAAATAAATTTGATAAAATGAATAGTGCCCTTTGACTGGATACGTCACTAGTGACTTCCTATACAGTTTGCATGCTTGTTGATAAGAAATTCCGAATGTGTGTCATACATAACCATGAATCATTACTATTAGGCACTATCCTTTTTTTTTCAGTTTCAAAGTCCGGGAGCGATCATGTGCGAATTTATTCAACTTGATTGTTTTTAATTAATTTGGTTCGGTATGAACAAAAATAAAACGGTTTATAACGAAAGAAACGATGGATGGCCTGTATATGACTAAGAAGGATGATATGGCTAGACAAAAGGTGACTTCTGTGATGACGAGAAGTAAAGAAGTATGGAAGACGAAGACGAAGACATGCTGCGCCGACCCCAAATGAATTGAGATAAGCGTAGGAGAATGATGACTTTGTTGTCATATCGGCTGATACCAACATTATTGATCCATGACATTAATACTGAAAATCCTCAAAGCGCAACTATTTTTGAGCGCAACCAACTAAGCGCAACTAAATTATTCCTCGAAGCGCAACCATTAGTATCGTTCACAAATTTAAATTGTTCAAATGGTTGCGCTTCGAGGAATAATATAGTTGCGTTTAGTTGGTTGCGCTTAAAAACAGTTGTGCTTTGAGGAATACCCCGTTATAGTTCCCGATATTTCGGCAACGCTGCAAGCACCATGATCATTCACGTATAAACTGAAGTTATTGCGGGTGGGTGTTTATGAGCAGACAAATCGGTCTACCCCCTTCTTTGCTTGTTTGTGGTAAACATCCCATTTTTAGTGTTAATGATAACGTTAGTGACCATGTCAGTTTAATAAGGAGGGTTCCTTTTGGGCTTCGCCGCGGTTGGGTAAAAACTTATATAATTGAGCCTCTTTTAAGGATCAGTTACGCAGACACGGTCAGACGATGGACCAGTTGCGGTCACCGGATGCTGACTGTTACTTCATAAAGCACCATGCTGAGATGTCATGATTACCCCAAATAAATTGGATTATGGGCAGAAGTATGATGGATATTTCAGTAAGGGGTGTGTAATATATAACAGATAATATATTATCACTTGAAATAACGTTCACTTGATATAATTTTCATATGCTATAAAAACAAAAAAAACCTAATTTCATGTGATCTAATATTACATTTCATATAAACTTCTTTTGCTCTAAGAACATTTAGTATAACGTTCATCTCATATAATTTTCAATTAGTATATTGCTCTTTTTATATAACGTTCAGTTGACTTATTTTTTACTCATTTTCTGCCCAAATTCTGTAGTGAATAAGTAAATATCAGAAAACGTCATACTGTTATAACCTCATCTAACCCAAATGGTTCACCAACAATACAAGGGATCTGGCTAATGGTCATGGTTCTAAACTAACCTAACCCAGATGGTTCACCCACAATAGGGGGGATCTGGCACTCAGCGGCCGCTACCGCGGCGCTGTCAGATCTGTTAACCAATCTACATAGCTACAGCTAGTAGATTTCCTACAATGCCAACCCCTAATAAAAAAGGCTTGTAATTTTAACTTGCCTTTTATGTTAAAACTCTAACAATCACTAGAATTTTCCCCAAAACCGAGATATCTGTACCTATGTACGTGGTAGGTACACAAACACCTGTTAGAATGATCTCGCTAATAAGATCGAGATATAAAGGTGTGATGTTTATCGTTTTCAGGCTTTCAGTCGTTGTCCGGACGTCGGACGCGCCTCACGGTTTTCGGGAACTGAGGAAAAGCGCGCCAATTTTCCTCGTACGTATAACTGAAAAGTTGAGGATTGTAAAATTGTAGTACCTTTTTGTGTGAAGTGATTTTATTTGAAGTTTATAGCAACTAGTTAGATACATTGGTACAGTTTTCTTTAAATTTTAACAGTGTTAAATAATGGCAAAGTAATAAGGTTAACTATAGGCACTTCTTTTGAGACTACTACTATTCTATGACTTGCAAGTCGAAATACCTACTTATGACATAATTTCTACATTTTTGTAGATTTCGGTGCGAAAAATCATAGATTGTAAAGCTAGTGGGTACATTTTCAGTAAATTGATTTGGCATTTAGGCTCATTAGGAAACCTGCTGCTAGTACTATTCATGTAAATTAAGTTTTATTCGTTGAAGCCCTCAATTAAAAACGTATAAGTATTGTATTTTTTTTAAATAGCTTTTTATATTTATACACCCTGTAATAGATAACTACCAACTAATGCAAGTAAATAAAATACAAAGAAAACTGTGAAACTGAAAGTAAATTCAAAATATTTACGGAAAAACGCTAATTTAAAAAAAAAAAACGATGGTACAATGAAAGTAAATACTATCTCTGTTTATAGAAGAAAACGTACATCAAGCGGAAACGTAAGGGAATGAAAATGAGAGGTAAGTGAGAGAAACAGGTCATTGTTTATATTTAAACCTTATTCCAATAGGGTTTTGACCGATCAAAGAGTATTTTATGTGCCCAATGTGTCAGACATTATTTTTCAATTTAGGAAAAAAAAGTAATAACCTTTTGAACGACAGAGCATAAACAAACGCGCGTGCCCTCCACTCCAAGCCACAATTTCACCTACCATTTTGTCACATATTTGTTTGTGTCACGTATATATGACAGTGACAGTCAAAATGTTAAGAAACCCCCACTAATAAATCATCGTTATCCCAATTAATTTGGGGTCAAAAAGTCAGCATGTCTTCTTGTAAATAACATCCGTCATATTGATTTTGTTCGTATAAAAGGTAGCCTAACGAATGAATTGACACATCATTCATCAATTGGCTCTGTAGCTTAGGAGCTACGGAAACAAAATTTTTGTAGGTTACGGTGAAACATAAGAATGTCACAAATATACATAGACTGCTAAAATCATTCTAACCTTTCTTGACTACAATAATAAATTTGTCACGAATCAGATTATGTACTAATCTCAGACTCTACAGAAACAATTAGTAAGCATTTATGTAGTCTATTTTCAGTAGATGACAGAAGCATTGTGTATGTGTGTTTGTAATGACTTATTCTTATGTTTACTACTTCGATCCTATATAAAAAAAGTAAAGTTATTTTAAAAAGAAAGCTTAAAGACGTATTATCGGAAAATAAAGTTATTTTAAAAAGAAAGCCTAACGACGTATTATCGGAAAAGCGACGTATGAAGCTATACAAACAAAGCTTCTGAAAGTACTTTGGTTTTCATATGAAAATTATATTAATTATATTTAAATTTGATTTATTTTTATATTCTTGTTTTTTTATTTAAACCTTTATTTTCTTTTGTTGTTGTTACCCCGATTAATTTGAGGTTTTCATCATTGTTGAGTCTTTGTTAATACAGTCCACAATGTCCGAATGTGCCTTACTTAAATGAAACCCTTTGAGTTTTAATATAAAAAAACCGGCCAAGTGCGAGTTGGACTCGCGCACTGAGGGTTCCGTATAAACTTGTAGGTATTTTGTTACTAAACTACATATTTGCGGTTTTCAGATTTTTATTTATTTATTTTACAGAAGGCTTACAGACTAACAAGCAAAAAATGATATAACAAGTGTAATATTTCCAAATCGCTAATTACAAGCCTCCACACGTAGATAAAAAGAAAATACATATAACGAGAAAAAAAAGTACAGATGTCAATTCATTACATGCGAGAGAAGCTACTTAATCATCGAAAAAGTTGTGTGCCATTTGCCGTCGCAAGGACGCCACGCTAGTGCAGAACAAGTCGATATCATGGACCATAGAAAGTTTATTGAAATTACGTGCACTCCTTATTGAAAAAGCATTTTTCACATAATTGGTCGTTGTGAAAGGTACACTTAATATTGGTCGCTGACGTAATCCCATTAGGTTCGTGCGTAATCCTATATTTGCAACTAGTTCAGGACAGTCAATATGGCCATTTGCGACACCCATAAGCAGAGTCATGTCTCCAATATGACGCCTCATCTCCAGAGGAAGGAAGTGGTACCGTTTACAGCGGTGCTTATAGTCAACTAAGTATTGCTGTGCTCTATAATCTAGGTAACGTAGAATTTTTTTTTGGACGCCTTCAATACGGGTCTTATAGATCTCATACTGCGGGTTCCAAACCTGAGATGCGTATTCTAAATGGCTACGTATAAAAGAACAATACAAAATTTTAACCGGTTTAAGAGATCGAGAACAGGCCGTGGTGCGTAGTGTAAATCCCAGAGCTTTTGATGCCTTTGTAACTATGCTATTCACATGTTGATCAAACAGAAGCTTATTGTCCACGATCACCCCCGAGTCTCTTATGCTATTTAGCCTGCTAATTAATTCATTGTTGATAGTGTAATTAAAGTTGATCAAAGACGTACGTCATGAGAATGTTAGGACGAAATATTTAGAGACATTGGAGTTTGTTACGTTTGCAATATATCTCAAATCTGTGCAGGTCGTCTTGCAATTGATATGCATCAGACATGTCTCTTACAACTTTGTGAATTTTCATGTCATCAGCATAGAGAAGAATATACGAATGATGAAAGCACTGCTTGATATCTGTAATGAACAATATGAATAACAATGGACCCAGAATAGAACCTTGAGGCACTCCTGAAGGGACAGAACTCCAACCAGAGGTGTACCCTTGAAGCACGACAGCCTGTGTTCTGTTCTCTATATAGGATGAGAACCATCGGTACAAGTCTCCGTGAATTCCGGCAGCAGCTTTTTTAGTAGCATGCAATGATCAATACGGTCGAAGCATTTGCTATAGTCGGTATAAATTACGTCAACTTGACGCTGTGCCATGCCGTTCGTAATAAATTCCTGTGACAGAAGTAAGTTGGACGTGGTCGAGCGATTCCTAACAAAACCGTGCTGTTCATCACCAAGAACAGTCTTAAAAGCCGCGTAGACATCAGTGTAAACAATAAGTTCAAGAACTTTGGAAAATAGGCAGATTTTGGAAATCGGACGGTAGTTTTCTATATTTGCTTTATCGCCCTTTTTAAAGACGGGTGTGACGAAAGCAGACTTCCAAATCCTTGGAACTTTACCTTCAGACAGAGAACGCCTGAATAAGATAGTGATGGGTTGAGCCAGACTATCAGCACAAGTAACAATGAACAATGGAGGTATAAGATCTGGTCCATCTGATTTAGTTAGGTCCAAGGATTTGAGCAACTTCAATACACGTGATTGGTTTATGTCAACTGAGCTGATAGACATAGCAGTATTACTATATCGCTCACTGGAAGTACATTCATCATCAGCCGTTGTTGTTTCAGGTTCTAAAAAGGTGGACTGGAAATAGCCAGCGAAGAGGTTACTAATACTTTGCCCTGTGTTCACAGAGGTCTCACGGTAGAACATCTCACTAGGAAATGAGCCCGCCCTCCGCTTGCTTTTAACAAACGTCCAAAAAGCTTTCGGATTCTCTACAATAGAAGCCTCAATGTTAGTCATATAGTTATCATAACAAGCCTTTTCCAACTCAATAATTCTGGTACGCAATAATTAAAAAGAATGATAATCAGATGAATTATTGTATTTTTTATATTTTTTATGATATTTATGTTTTTCTCTAATAATTTCAACTAATGCTGGAGTGTACCAAGAAGGATAAGAGGATAGGATAGGAGGAGGTTTTACCGATTTTAAAGGTATGTGTTTATCTCTCAGTTCATACAGTTTATTATAAAATTTAGTGACCGCATCTTCTAAGCTTGTTGACAGTAGAAACTGAGGCCAATTCATTAGATCAAGTTCAGATTTTATAGCGTCATAATTGCCCTTTGAGAAAATATAACGTTGCTTAGGTTTGTCGACAAGTGTATGAATTTCGACAAATTTTGTCTTGACAATTAAAGGCTTGTGATGAAGATCAAGAGGCAAAGCAAGAGGGTCCGTACATTCGGAGACAGTTACAGTGTCGTTACAAACGTTTTTCCTATAAATGTGCTGTAAGACATTGCTTTTTGCCAAACTTTGTGATTCTAGGTCAACGGGAACTACCATATAGGTTTTCGACCCAAAACCTATAAGGTACTTTCGGTTGATCTAGAATTGACAATTTTGGTTAAAAGCAAGGTCTTACAGCAAAATTGAGGTAAATTTTGGTACTTACAAGTGTAAGTATCAAAATTTACCTTAATTTTCAACTTTTTTTTAGTTTTCGGAATTTTCCCTTTACTTTTGTTTCGTTACTGAAAATGTATTCGCGAAAATTTTAATTTGCCCATATCTTTTTATCGTGTTGACTCAGACCTTGATTTATACACCTATTAGGGACTATAGACTTCAGTACTTATCTGGTATAAATTTGAACTTGCTAGGTCCACCCGTTCTTGAAAAAATCAGTGGTGACAAACGGATAGACAGACGGACAGACAGACAAGAGAGTGATCTTATAATTTTTTACCTTTTAAAGTACGAAACCCTAAAAACGCAAAAATCGTGAAAAAAAATTCAAGGTCTAGCTACGTTGAAGGACTTTCTTTGAGCAATATTGAAGTTTGACAAAATTACAACTTCAGATATCAGTTGTGTATGTGCAAACAGGGAGGAACCCGCAAGGGCCGATGCCCGCCAGGGCTGCGGGACTGTTCGAAAGAGATACCGCGGCCCTGGAACACAAAGGGCAAGGAAGGAACATGGATGGGTTTTAGTCAGTACAAGTCTGACACTCCCTTCCGCTCTGCCCAGAGCGGGAGAAGTCATTTGACGATTTCCCATCAGAAAAAAAGAGATATCAGTTGTGTTCCTCTTGTTAACAAGTTTTAATTTTATTTATCTGCAATCAATATGCATTAATAAGTTGACTTATCCGGGTTATGTGAGAATGTCAAATGAATTAGGTACTAATGATTCCAAGAAGTTATCTCTCCGTTAAACATATTTGTTTAACTATCACAAATCATTACATTTATCGATACCTACTTTCGCTTTGAATAAGATTGTTGAGGATGATGACTCATTTTAAGATAAGTAAGAATTTTATGTTAGGTACCTACACAATTTATCTTCGTTTCTACGGAAGATTACAAATGGCTTTAGCTTGTAAATAAAACAATATGCGACCAGTGTGAGGAGTATCTCTACAGCTCAGCATAAATTGAGCATCAAACTGAAAACATGTTGCACACACATATTCACTGCCTGCTATGTTGCCGGGAGCATGTTTTAAATATGTGGATCTGGATTGAGGGCTCAAGTTATTTAATCATAACTTTTTGAATTCACGTTTAAGAAATTCATGGTCCATTGCTTTAAGTTTTATACCAATTTTAAAGTAAATTCCGTATAAGTCTTGTTTCGTTTCTCAAAGGTTTAAAAATGTGCCCTCAATCCAGATGCACATGTTTTAAATAACAAAAACATGTTTCTGCAACAATGGTGCCAATCTTGTTTACCACGGAAAATAGGGTTCATTGTATTTTCTCACACGAGGTTGACTCTTGGTCTACTTGGCTTAGTCCCATCTCAGCACCTTCCCATCTCGGCACCCATGAATTTATTTAACATGCCCACGAAACATTCCCAGCTCCCATCAAGTTTCAGTTCCTGTACAGACGCTAGCGCATCAAGCTACCCGAAACTGTCAAAATTTCCCAATCACCCATGAACCTTATGCTATAACGATATAGATGAAAATCTATTAAAGAAATTCGCACCGGATCGGTCAATGTGGCCAAACTTGGGGGAGGCCTATGTCCAGCTGTGGACGTCTTTCGGCTGAAATGATAAATAAATAATCAAGTGGATTTACTCACTATACTCATACTGTGTATCCATTTTGTGATGACTGTGTACCTAACAATGTTTAATGCCAGGGTGGCAGATGGAAATGTTTCGTGGGCGTGATAAATAAATTCATGGGTGCCGAGATGGGAATGTTTCGTGGGCGTGATAAATAAATTCATGGGTGCCGAGATGGGAAGGTGTCGAGATGGGACTATACCGTCTACTTTGGGGCAAGGAAAAAATGTGTCCATAAACATAACATGGTTATTAAAATATGTCGACAAAAATTTATTTTATTTTATGCAGCTAATATTACGTTTGTTCTAAATATAGGTTCGGTTCAGACCGAATCGCAGACCCAAGTAATTGAGGTCCTATTCATATAGTAACACGTTTCGAATTTCAATTGGAAAGCTCAGTAATTGCCTCCTTCGAATATAAGGATATTTATTTACCCTCTGCTGAATGTTACAAAGTACTGTTGTATAACTCTAATCAAATTCAGTTATTCAGTTATTTAGTTATTTAGGTCAGTAATACACATTAAAGAGGGAACTAAATAGAAATATAGCAGTGCCGAGACTAGATTTAACCGATTGTCTTCCTTGCGACGCTGTTGCGGTTTCGAGCTCGCTGTAATAGGGATGTTTCCTGAATAAAAATACTTATTACGCATGCAAGAAGTTATACTTCCTTGGCGTATAAAACTAAAATGTTCATTAGCTAACTTCAGGGTGTATGTTGACTAGCTAACTCAGGGAGACGGATTTTCGTGACGGTGTGCGCGCGTTTTAAAAATTTACTCTCATCATTTTTCCCTAACGCGCCAAAAGAAGTATAACTGACGAAGATAAAAAAAAACGCATCAAGGAGGGGGCTTGTGACGTCACTTCGCCAGTAAAAGTGTACTGACATAGTGACGTAGTCACACGAGTTTTCGACGCACTGTATAGTCTTCGTTTTTGTTTACGTGAAAAAAGAAAAAAATACATGTCCAATATCTTTTGAAAATCTATCTGACGGACTAATTAGATTTTTAAACTACCCTATTCCTATATTGCAGGACATTTACACTAAGAGCCAAGCTCCTACTTAGAGACTGTATTTTCACAGTATCCTCTTTCCTCTTGGTACCTTCTACAAGTATTTTAAATGAGATGATCCATAGAATAAGCGTTAGGTATAGAAAACGTCTATATTATTAATATGCGATTAAAAAAGAATGTTGTCTGTAACCGATTTTTATTAAGCAAAAATTTAAAATATCGGTTGCAACTACCTTTTTTTTTACCGATGGGAAGTCATCAAATGACTTCTTCCGCTCTGGGCAGACCGGACGGGAGTGTCAGACTTGTACTAACTAAAACCCATCCGTGTTCCTTCCTTGCCCTTTGTGTTCCAGGGCCGCGGTATCTCTTTCGAACAGCCCGCAGCCCTGGCAGGCATCGGCCCTTGCCCTGCATCCTTAACTTCTTAAAATTATTTAGGTACTTACAAATATTATTATATCGGTATTTTTAGTAAATTTTCACTAGGTTCTTACCTAAGTTGGCGCCTATTGTATCTATACAATCGATTGGGGCAAAAGTAGTGTTGTTAGCTTCCCAAGTTCCCAAATACATGTTTTTCGTGCAAGCTTTTTACTTTAAAAACCTCCAGGACCCCCTCACTATTCAATCCATCCATCAGCACAATGTTTTGAATGCGTTACATTGAGTCCTACTGTAAAACGTGATTTTTCAGCCCAAAAAAAAATGTAGTTTCCCAGCACTAATTTTTGCGTAAAGTTACTTAGTTTGATGTACATAATGCTTGGTTGACGGCTTCGTGAAGAGTCTGTTTACACCCTGTATAAAGCGCCTTATCCATGCTATACCACATCGTAGTTACGACAGATTACCGAGAAACAAGCTAATTAGTTCTTGTTGGTATATTCCATCTCGTTTTAACATACTCTTATTCTTTTTGGCACACTTTGATTGGCTGAAAATGGAATAAATGCTCGTTAATACAACTTGCATCATGCGGCTATCAGTACGATCAACTGCACGTCAGCCATAACACTGAAAATACGAAAACCACTTGTACTGAGAAACAATAAACAGTTTCGATAAATACCTACATTATATTATTAATTTCAAATTATGTATGGAATATAACATAACAGGCGCATATTATTATTTTCTTATGTAAACTTGTGTACCTATTATGTATTGGGCTATTTTCAGTAAAGTGCTAACCAAAGCTAAGTATAAGATTTTTCGAAGGTCGGCTAATATTATTTCCTGTAAATTGATCCGTCACGAAATAAATGTTTTGACAAAACATTGACATCTCACGTATGTGTTAATACAAACCATTCATAGAGAGCATGAATAGACAGCTAAAGGAGGATGTCGAGAGTTCACGTGCAACAAAGGATGTATAAAAGTTGGCGTTGTAGACAAACAACAATAAGTTTGTCCATTACTATGCCAAGTTTATCTGAAGAATTTGTTTTGCTAGCGACTTACGGTAAAGCTAAAAAAAGCCAATAACAGTGTCCAAAGCTCATTCATTCATTCCATTAAAAAAAAGTCTCTTTATGTAAAAAAGGAACATTACATCTGTTTTCTAAAACCAATATTGTATCGATCGTTTGCGACAAAGGTGACATAATTCAAAAATTATGATTTTTCGATGTTGTTTATAGTTGGTTATAAAATGTATGAAAGTAAGTATTAAATTAAGTACCTAAATTTAGAAAATACTACTTTTTTCAGCTCAAATTTCTCAATAACCATAAGGTATCTGGATTTTTTTTAAAGCTCAGTTATACATTCAGTCAAAAAAAAAACTGGAATGGATTTGTTTATGGTTCCAAATTCATTTTTTTATTGTTGTTGGATTGGCTCAACTGTTTTCCATTTTGGCACGGAGTATGAGTTGTATCTGTTAATTAGATTCAATACAGTGCTGTTTTTAGTTCGATCATATCTAGTGGTTATTGCGAATTTCATAATCGACAAAAACATCGAACAAAGAGTTTGTATTATATTTTGCGTCGCCAATGAAATTTCGTGTTCGGAGTCCCTAAAATGGTACAGAAGGCTTACGGTGAAATGACTTTATCAAAAACACGTGCTACGTGCACGTGTTATGAGTGGTACAAAACGTGCAAAACCGTTCGAGATGTGATGGAAGATTTGCCTGGCTTGGGTAGGCCGTCAACGTTTTCAACTGAAGTTAAGATCTTAAAAGTGAAGGAAAATAGTGACTGAAAACGTCTACTCGTACGAATATGTTGAAAATATCAATAAGTATGAAGTATTATAAAGCTATCGAATTCAATTTTTTAAAGTTTTTTTGACTACTTACTTAATGGTAGTAAAAACTCTGACACCAGGTTAGGCACTAACCACACGATAAAGAAGAAGATGGCAATAAAATATTTAAATAATGCCTTATAAGCCGACGCGCTTCCTCATTGCTTTTAATTTCGCCCGAGGGTACACATATTGCCCAGAGGACACGGTGGAGCACACTGTGGAGGTCTGCCCCGGTTGGGCGGAGCACTGCCGTGTCCTCGTAGCGGCGATCGGCGGCGGCGACCTAAGAAGGAATGGGACGCCGTCACCTCCTTCTGCGAAACAGTCATGCTAGCGAAGGAGGTGGCGGAGCGTGAGAGGGAGAGAACCTCTCGTTCTAGCCGCCGCGGGAGAAACCCCGGGCGTCGGGGGACACGTGGTGGCTTCCTGCCACCGTAGACGCGGACCTGTGGGCGGTGAGTAACGGGCTAGCTCGTCGTCCGTCTGTCTTATGATGACAGGCCGTGTTGACGGCCCGTTCGTGTTCCACGCGCACCTCAACGAGATTTCAGCAAACACGGAGGGGCCCGCAAGGGCCGATGCCTGCCAGGGCTGCGGGACTGTTCGAAAGAGATAGTATTTTCTGTTTTCAGACCGCGAAATTGATAGGGAACCCTGCGCATTGATTATTTTTAACAAAATACGTAAAATAATCTTTTATCTTTTGATAAAATGTTACCAAAATAGGTAATGAAAATATTTTTTAGTCTAACTTAAAAAAACGCTGTCCTGTATTTTTTTATTTTTCGAGTTATGTATTTTTTTTCGTAAACAAGCGATATTTCAACCAATTTTAAAAGTGACTGGAAGCTGAAGGGAAGCGTCCTTTGTGTGAATACCGAAAATTCATAGAATTATGCTACCTTCGTCAGATCATAGAAGCGTTGGTCATTCAATTTGCTTCAAGGGTTGTATTTTCATGAGTACTGGCACTATACTAATTAAATGACTTTACAGGGTTGCAAGTCAATCTCACCTGAAAGGCAATGTCGATAAAAGATAGCGTTTCATTTGCTAAGTAGTCTAGGGCGCCATCAGTGTAATTTTTAGGGTTCCGTACCTCAAAAGGTACAAAAAAGAACCCTTATAAGATCACTCTCTTGTCCGTCTGTATGTCCGTGTGTCACCACTGATTTTCTCGGGAACGGGTGGACCTAGCAAGTTGACATTTATACCAGATACTGAGGTCTATAGCCCCTATTAGGTGTATTGAAATCAATGTCCTGAGTCAACACGATAAAAAGATATGGGCAAATTTAGATTTTCGCGAAACCTTGTAGGTACCAAAAGAAGAAAGGCATCCAGCCACGCAATCTGGGGACCACACTTGCAGCTCGCGTACATTCGTAAATATACTCTCAAAAGATAGGTCTCGGTCAAATTAAGATAAAAGGTAATCACAGCATATTTTTTTAATATTGGATTTGGCTAGAATAACATAATTCATAACCGTAATTGTCGCGTGGTAGCCCACGCGACAATTACGGTCACATCACGGCAATTACGGTCAATCAGAACTAACGCCGCCATCTTATTTTTTCAATACATTTCACAAATGTTTACCAACAGCGCTCTTCTGTCAACCTCATTGGAGCGTCAAAAGATCCATAAAACACTGTATCGATGTAGCATAGACAAATAGACAACTATGTCAGCTGTAATGTCATTTAAAAATATTTTCGTTATTAATGAATTCAATATACCTTATATTTTATTACAAGTACGTAGAAATTATGGAATGTCTAGGTATTTAGCTTGCGGAGTCCGCACTTGGACAACCCATCACATTGTCTTATGATTTTTTTGGCTTATTCTTTAATGGCGCAATTACACTAGTCATCGTAATCCATACAAACTTACAATTGCGAAAAATCAAACAATAACGCTTTACGAATGTGTCCGAAGACGGGCTACTCGACCGCGTACATTTACACATAGTCGTCTGACGAATTCCATAGGTAATTGAATTCGGGCGAACGATCTTGTGTAATAATTGGACAAGGCAAAAATGAAACATTAATTACGAAGTTGAATAAAACATTTATTTTAAGAAGCATAACATTATAATCTTAATAGAACTTCTTCAAATAACAAAGTGGCTGGCGGCGCATCATCGGCATTAGCATATTCACCATACGATGCTCCTCACACTACTACTAGCAGCAACTCAGTGGCATTGTTTTAGCCTCTAATATTTCTGCACACCTTAAGTGTACATTTCTTGTGTTTTTATTCACCACGAAACAAATGAGACTGGTAAATAAATAATATGCAAAACTATTCATAACAAATCCACATATGTATTATGATTTTTATTGATCAAGACAGAGATCTGACAATATTTATGACAATTATGACATCTTCTGTTTTGATAGATAACACAGCTTTTGAATGTTGCCATTTAATGTATATTCTCCTAAAAAGGTTACGTACCTACGTACTTTACGTTTTTAATAACAGCAGTCACTTATTAGTAATTTATTTAATAACATGATTATTTAATAACATAAAACATGCTGCGAATCGAATGTTTCTAATGATAGGAGGAGTTTACCCAACATCGATTTGATTTGACGGGAGAAACAGATAGGCTAACGCAGCAATGTCTTCTCTGTCTCTGTCAATGGCTTCTCTTGTAATACTAGGAAGCAAACGTTCCTTGATACTCACTATTACTACCAGAAATCCTGCTATTTAGATATTATTATAGAAATAGAAATTTCATATTCCTTTGACTATGGTAACTCCATTGCTTCCGTCACTGATTCTACGTTTCGATGTTGCAAATGATTGCGTTTAGATGTTCAGATTTAGTAAAATAATTATTTCTACTATTGTTACTTAGTGCGGTTAAATAGAAAAAAGATATTACATGAAAAGGAAACCCCGTAATTGCTTCATATAATGTGCATACTTTCATTGATGAACGCTTCCGAAATTGGGTGAGCCCCAAAATACCAATCTTCTTTACCTTCATTTACAACTTTTTTATTTTTCGGAATTTTCCCTTTACTTGTGCTGTAAGACTTTACTTTGAACCAAAATTGACAATTCTAGGTCAACAGGAAGTACCCTATAGTTTTTGGGTCGAAAACCTATATGGTAGTTCCCGTATACCTAGAATCACGAAATTTGGTAAGAAGCAATGTCTTACAGCACATGTAAAGGAAAAAATCTGAAAACCGCAAATATGTAGTTTAATAACAAAATACCTACAAGTTTATAAGGAACCCTCGAGGCGCGAGTCCAACTCGCACTTGGCCGGTTTTTAAATAGAGTAAGTATACGAAAGTACCTATAGCGAAGGACGAGTATATTAGAGGTAGTTTGAAAGCTGAACACAAACAGAAAAGTTGAACGGGAATCGATACCCAGGCGGTATGGACATGTAATGAGGAGGGACGAATCGCGTGTGACTAAAAGAGAGATGAGTTTAAATGTTGATGATGTTGATGGATGGAGAGGGAGAGGAAGACCAAGGAAACTATGGATGGATTGTGTGAGGAACGATATGAAAGAAAAAGGAGTAAATGATTGCGTGACGGTTGACAGAGAATGGAAGAAAATAAATGAGTTGCGCCGACCCCGAGTAACATGGGACAAGGGCAGAAGGAAGGTAATGAGTAATAGCGAAGGGAGGGGAGGCAGACGGTGATTAAGACGATAGCAAAATAATGGTTAAGATTTGGAAGAAGACCAAAGATAAATTAAGATTTTGGGTAAAAACGTTAAAAAACAAGAAAATTTTCCTGAAAAAAAGTCCAGTGAAATGTGATTGAAAAAAAAGGAGTTGAATGCATTTTGTCAGTTTGTGGAGAGTTACGGTACTTATTACAAAAAAAAAGACGTGTGGCACTCGGAGACTGCCGCGGTAAAGGTATTGCATAGCATTTTTTATCAACTTATGTAATTACATATAATTATTTATTCACTTTCGTAGTGTCAGATATTGACAAGCCTAGGTTATTATTTTTAATCTACCGCTGGAGCTAGGAGGTTAGGTTGTATAGGTAAATTACCTAACTACCTAGGTAATTTACCTATACAACTTAACCTAACCTTTTTTTTTTTTTTTTTTGGTCCGGGGTGGAAAATCCTCATGGATGTCCTCCGCCCTGGGGCGGGTGGAGGGGTCTGTCAGACTCGACTGACTAAAAACCACCTCGGTGTTCCCTTCTCACACTTGCACCGGGGATCATGGGAAGTAGTGCGCCTTCCACGATCCCCGGCTAGTGCCGGCCCGCGTCTGCGGGCCTCCTCTTGTCCGCGAGAGGAGTGTGGTGTACTCCCCCCGTGACGTCTAATAGGGGCGCGCGCGGAACACTACGCGCCACCGCCTCGGGTCCAGTTATATGGAGGGCGGCGAACGTCCCCAAGTCCGCCGTCCCTCTGGATCCGTTTAGGGGGGCTGGAAGACGGCGTTGTCCGCCCTCCGCCGACGCCCGGTAAGTCTGCTGCGGGTCGGGAGAGTGGTCTCGACCTCCCTCATTCTTTCCGCAGCCTCCTTCTGTGAAATGACAGTTTCACAGAAGGAGATCACCGCATCCCACGACTCTGCGCTCCCGACCATCGAACGAGAGATGGCCGGCAGCGACAGGTCGGTTCCGACTTCTGTTACGAGGGCACGGCGCGGTTCCTCCCATGCGGCACACTCTGCCAGCGTGTGCCGCGCCGTGTCCTCCAAACCTAACCTAACCTAACCTAACTACCTAGGTAATTTACCTATACAACCTAACCTCCTAGCTCCAGCGGTAGATTACACACACTACGTGACACTACGTGTTAGGCACTAGGTGTTAGGTTATTTTCGTTACGGAATTTCTGGATTCGGTCTCCACGCTCAAGGCCCGCGATAGAAGCTATGCAATAGCTTAAAAATTGTTGTCTGTTCCGGCTAATTTCCGAAACGGCTGGACCGATTTTGGCCGGTCTTTTACTGGCATTTAGTTGCTCTTATAAGGAGTAACGTAGGCTATATACAGGGTGTAAAGAGACTCTTCACGAAGCCGTTAACCAAGCATTATGTACATCAAACTAAGTAACTTTACGCAACA
This sequence comes from Lycophotia porphyrea, assembly GCA_950005105.1. Taxonomy (NCBI): domain Eukaryota; kingdom Metazoa; phylum Arthropoda; class Insecta; order Lepidoptera; family Noctuidae; genus Lycophotia; species Lycophotia porphyrea. The sequence continues at coordinate 8,495,500 of OX465396.1, forward strand.
ATTATTGCTGGGAAACGACTTTTTTTTTTGGGGTGTAAAATCACGTTTTACAATAGAACGCAATGTAACGCGTTCAAAACATTGAGCTGATGGATGGATTGAATAGTACGGGGGTCGTGAAGGTGTCTTAAGTAAAAAAAAAATCACTAAAAACATGTGTTTAAAAAAAAACTTGTGAAAAAGTTGGAACTTTGACCTCCAATATCTCCGTAACTAGAAGGTTCCCAGGTATGGTTTAGAACAAAAAAATGATCGCAATGATGGGGAGAACAAGTGCCTTTCGGCTTCGTTAAGAGTCTGTTTACACCCTTTATACATAGATATATTATTTTAGAAAAAGGGTTATGCTTGAGTGCAAATAATTAAAACCCTTGTAATTAAATAAAAAACATAGCGCACATATTTTATAAAATATACTATGTGTAACTAAACCTATGTTTAACAAAATAAATGATTGATTGAAATTGTTAACAAAATCCGATTCAAATAGCGAAGGGCTAGTTTAAATAAATTTTCAAAACCTTCGATCCCTTTATTTCTACCCTTGACTATTTTTCTCTTTACGACAGTTAAAAAGTAGATCTAACTTTAACTCTTCCCATTTTAAACGTGGGAGTCTTACTTAGAGGTGCTTACATAAATATTTTTTTTTTTTAACGAATACCTAGTAATTAATTTATCTATACATCTATGCAAATAAATAAAATTGAAGTGTCTGTTTGTAATTTCAAAATAACAGCTTTTTACTGAATGCATATGAAACCATATACGGTACTTCTAACAAAAAAACATTTTTGTATGTCTGTCTGCTTGTTCCGACTAATCTCCGAAATAGCTGGACCATTTTTGTTTTTGTTTTGTAATTGCCGGGAATTTTACTGGCAGATGATGTAATAAGGAGTAAATAAAGCTACTTTCATTTAAGAAAAAGGATTAGGATTCCGTGCGATCAAATTACAAACCTCGAGATTGTTAGCAAAAACAAAATTAAATCGGGAAATAATATTTTTATAATAATTTCACGCGGACGAAGGTAGCGAGGCACATCTATCTGAACAAATGAAGTGCTACCAACATAGTCTTTTTTTTTTTTTTTACGGATGGGAAATCATCAAATGACTTCTCCCGCTCTGGGCAGAGCGGAAGGGAGTGTCAGACTTGTACTGACTAAAACCCATCCATGTTCCTTCATTGCCCTTTGTGTTCCAGGGCCGCGGTATCTCTTTCGAACAGCCCGCAGCCCTGGCAGGCATCGGCCCTTGCGGGCCCTTCCCTATTTGCTGACATCTCTTTGAGGCGCGCGTGGAACACGAACGCGCCGTCAACACGGCCTGTCGTCAAAAGACGGACGGACGGCGAGCTAGCCCATTACTCACCGTCCACAGGTCCGCGTCTACGGTGGCCGGAAGCCACCACGTGACCCCCGACGCCCGAGGCGTCTCCCGCGGCTGCTGGGACGAGAGGTTCTCTCCCTCTCACGCTCCGCCACCTCCTTCGCTAACATGACTGCTTCGCAGAAGGAGGTGACGGCGTTCCATTCCCTCTCGCTCCGGCGCGATAGGTCGCCGCCGCCGATCGCCGCTACGAGGACACGACGGTGCTCCGCCCAAGCGGGGCAGACCTCTACCGTGTGCTCCACCGTGTCCTCTGGGCTACCCTCACAGTACCAACATAGTCTTAGGTCTTATTTATTAACACAAGTTTTGTATTTACTTTTTATATTATGTTTGTTTATAATTTTAAGTTATATATCTATGCGCTATTGTAGCCGGTTTATAAATGGTATTGTTTTTGTTTAATCAACTATAGAACGAGCTATGAGAATATTTATCGAGGCCGGTCTGTGGATGGGTGACCATTCATATATCGAGACCCCTTCGTGTTTTGGCTCGGAAAGCACGTTAAGCCGTTGGCCCTGGCTATGACAGTTTTTACGGGTAGTCAATAGCAATAGTCAATTTTTTACTAGCTTTTGCCCACGGTTTCGCTCGCGTTGATTTAGAATTTGACAATAAATTAGGGTTGTACTCCACTTATAATTCAATTAAGATCCGAAAGACACGAGGCGCCATCTATGAGTATAAGAACGTTATTGTGAGTTTTCTCGGGAACAGCACTTTTTGTCGGGATGAAAGGTTGTCTATGTCCGTTCCTATTCACCTGACAACGTATATGCAAAAGTATTTAGTATATAATATATAAGGTCCGATTAAAATAGATGGACAAATTTTAACACAGCGTTCAGTACGTCTCCAAAGATATACAAACAAAAAAACACTGACTAAAGTGTTTTTATTTTGACCTAAAATAATACATTGCCGGCATTTTTTGTGTATTTTCGCTACCTATTTTTTTTTCTTGTAAGTTATCTAATGTGTTTTTCTTATTATTTTTCTTACCATTGTCCTTATTTTGGTGGTCTGAATGATTTCTAAAAGTTTGTCCATCTATTTTAATGGGACCTTATATATTAGTTTAGTTAGACTGGAAGCCGACCCCAACATACTTGGGGAAAGGCTAGGCAGATTATGATGTGTATTAGTTTAGTGAAGCAAAAATAAGAACTCTCTTTTCTTTGTTTCCAGGATTCCCAGAGGCTTTGCTCCTCTTCAGCGTGGTGACGGTAGTAACACCAGGGTTTCAGTTCCGCAGTAGAAATGCCTCGGATGCTTTAGAGAGCAAGCCTTGTTCCCTTGGCGAGTTCACGGCGAAGGCACAGTGCGTACAGTCACAGTATCGTCTTATATGTAAGGATGGCCTCGCTAGCTACTGGATACGAGGAATAAAGTGAGTTGTGAACTATTTTCTTATTTATCTAAAATTACTAATATTATGAAGAGGAATTTGTCAGTAAGTTTCTCTGGCTGGTTTTTCTGGCGAGGGTGAAACTCGCGCGCACTCGCGAGTTTCACCCTCGCCAGTAGACGCATAAATTCATTTTCGTGGGTATAAATTATATTTAAATCATGCATATTAGCCAAGCAATCACAATTTTTGCGGACGAAGTCGCGGGAGAAGTGCTAGTTTTTATAAAAAAAAGCCTTTCCTTGCGGCTTTGCCTGGCTGGAGGACAGAAGTTTTCCCACGGCAACGCAACCGGGATAAAAAGTATTTTATGTCCTAATGCGTCCTGGCTTCAGTCAGTCGGACTCCCAAAGTAACCCCATCTATTTACTATCAAAAGAATTGTATCGTCGTGTTTAGTATATGTTGTGACATTTTAAAGCAGTCTTGAACTAACTTGCTTGATTTAGCCAAGATACATTTCTCTCTTCGACCTCCTGTTGCCTGTTCAAAGATAATACTCGTTATATTATTTGATGGTCTGTTTTTATAAAGTTTATGATTTAACATAATATTAAACGTATTGTTAAGGCGATGAGCTTCCGCTAAATAAAATTAATAATGTCCCATCCACTTATTATTAATTTTATTTCGTATTTTATATGAAGAGGAAGCTCGTTGGGTAATAATATTGACATTTACGTAACAAGCTTTTAACTTTCCTAAACGATACTGCTTATTCATAAGGTTTTATATCAGATCATATCGAAGGTCGAAGAGCTCGTGAGTAAGTAATAAGAGTCTCACAGGTTAATCTTCTGACCTTCTTCCCGAAATCGGTAAAGCACCCTAAGCCGTTCCTTTATTCCCGACTACCCCCACCGATCTGTTTCCACTGGTGGCAGTTGCAACTATTTGTTGAATCTACCACCACTGGTGGTGGTTGCGTCTATTCAGTCTCATTTGCCCGCACCTCTGTCCCAGTGGGGACAGAGGTGCGGGCCATCGTGTAATCTGCCAGCCATCGTGTAATCTGCCAGCCAGCGTGTCATCTGCCAGCAGTGGCTGGCAGATGATACTTAAGGTAGTGGAATCCTCGGTTTTCATTTGTAGACCTTTGACAGTCTAACTGTAACTAGCCTTAGCTAGACTACCAACAGACTACCAAGGATATTGTGTCACCCTACATAGTTGGGAAAAGGATAGGCCGATGATGACCGCCGCTGGTAGCTATTAGAGACATAGAATTTAAATACGTCTCTTTACGAGATTTTAAAATTCTTCCTTCAATTTATCGATATGAGTATTTGCTAAAAGGTTTGTTGAAAATAATAGTAATGGGTTATTGTGTGTTTAGGCTACGTTTATTTTTAGAATACTCATGGTTTTAATAAAAACAGCGCAATCGATAACAATGTACTGTTTTGTTAATTTAAGTGGTTTTACCTTATCTACACGGTTGCGTAACCAACCCTCAGAGAAGAGGCTTGCGGCCCAGCAGTAGGGACTTTTTTGGGTGATGGTGCTACTGTACAAAGTTATTAGATATAAACCAAGTAAACCTTTAATTACTATAATCTCCAGTGGAGATTAAAGTAGCACCATCAGCCAATAAAGTCCCTACTGCTGGGCCGCCAGCCTCTTCTCTGAGGGTTGGCTGCCTGTGCTCGTAATCTACCACGAAGGCCTAGTGTAGGGTTACCTATGTATGTCCGGAATTTTAGCTCAGTGGGGAATTCTCAAACTTTCAGAATTTTGCAACAATTTAAAAATGACAAACACGTGTCGTAAACTATAATTACTTTTTATAAAACAAAATTAATATATTCCGTTAATTTATATTCCATAATTTAAAGTAAGAAAGTCCCGAATTTTGTACAAATGTCTGGAATTTTCTAAGGACAAATAAACATAGGTCTGGGAAACCTAGCCTCCATAGCTATCCGCTTTATGTTTTTTCTTGTATGATATTCAATAAAAAAACAGGTATTTTTATTAACCTGCTTATGTTCTTGTCAAGTAAATGAGACTTTATTCAAGTGAATGAAACAATGTTGAATGAAATGAAATGAAAGAGCGATAAAAATCTAATATTATGTATTTTCTGATGTGGCCTTTTTTTTTAACCCTTTCGCGAGCTAATTTAGTATTTAGTAAAAAAACTGATATACATTAAGTAAATAAAAGTTTTACAGCTAATATTTTTGAATAGTTAGCTATAATAAGAGAAGAATTTCAGAAGATTTGCTAGAATATGATACATTAGAATATCTCAATTGGTATGTTATTCATAAATTAAACATTTTGAGCATAATTAACATGAATTTGCAATTGTTTTTGTATGTTTCTGTTACTGTCTACGCAAATTGTAACAGTCGACGTTCATTACAGAAAGTGGCTATTGTGGTTCGTTCAGTGAGGCGGTTTTCTTTACTTACTGATTTTCCTTTAATTAATTTTGTACCCTATCGGATCTTTCATCTTCGTGTACCTGAAAGACCTGTGACTATTAAGGTCTATTTGCAGACGCTGCTTAAAGATAAGAGACCTTAAAAAACATCAAAAAGATTATGGTTATAAAGGAGGCGTTAATCAGTACTTAACTTTTAAGAATCTTTCGTAAGTAAACGTCATATTTTTTTCTCAACTGTTGTAAAATTATGACGGGGATGATAAATTATATATATATATTATATTATATTTTATTATATTATATTCATTATATTATATTACTTATATTATATATTATTATTGATTGATATGGATGGAGTATGCTATATAAGTGGATGATTCGTGCTAGAACAATGCATGCAGTCTGGTTTTGTACTGAGTTCATGACAATAGGCTGGCCCCCTTCTACATAACCCTTAAATATAAATAGTACATAAAAAAGTACATCTCTGCTTAACCCTTCGGGGATTACAGGTGTGATGTAATGTGTATGTAGATCTAGACTGGTAAGAGAATCCATCGAGATTACCAAATATAGAGCTTTAACCGGGAGGATGATTTATTTTTTTAATGTCTGTAATTAATGCAAAATAAGATTATTAATTAAATGTCACGGTCAACAGTAGGCGTTTCGAACCGACATACTATCGAACTAATAAATTACCGAACTAATGAGCAATCGCTGTAGGGTTTTTCGTAACAGGATTTTCCGCATAAACGTTACATCGCACCAATAAAGCATTGATCGAATAAAGCATCGTACAACTGAATGATCGACACACCTTGTTCGATATAACAAAAATCGAATCATCAACTTTCGAAGCCAAGTAGGGAAACCTGAAACTTATAATGTGTTTGTGTCATGAATAAATGATCTATTTTCGTTAGTGTGACGTTCCGACTAGTCTCTGAAGCGTGCTATCAGTGTATACTGTAAAAGCAAGTCATTTTCACTCGACTTGCGTTGTAGGTACACTGTAACCCTAACACTAAATCAGTGTTCTGCAAACTTTTTGTGTTCAAGGTACATCTAGAAAATCTGTTTTTTTTTAAGGTACACCATAAATGAAAAATCTATTTGTGTTGAAAATTGCACAATATTATTAAAGTTTTACGGCTGCTTATGTGGGTATTTTTCTTCAGTCTGTCTATTTAACTCTAAGAGATAACCTTATTTTTACGAAGCACACCAACTAATAACCACGGTACACCAGTGTGCCATGTGCGGATCACTGCACTAAATAATACTAACGTCACTGCTGTCTGTCCACTGCATGACGTCAGAGCAGTCCGCTCATAGAATGTGACGTCATTTAGCCTTTTCCTTTCGTTTATAATATCTTATAGTATAAGATCAGAGTATCCGATGGGATTTCAAAAAGGTATGACAAATTTTCATATAAAACCTGAAAGTATATCTTATTTAAGCAACATTTCGGGGTTCTAGCCCCAGCAGTTTAGGCAGTTGTTTCATACATTTAGACCGTTTAGGTATTGCAGTTTTGTAAGAAACAGCTGTTTTTGAAGTGAAAACTTCTTTAGGCGCGTTGGGTATTTTTGAGATGGGGAAATACAATTGAACTCGTGACACCGTTAAACGACCTCTTTTGCGTTGCAAAGTTAGCCGTATTGCTACATATTACCAGCCCAAAAAAATACAGTGCCATATTAAAAGCCCAAAAAAATACCTGCAGGGTGTAAATAGACACTTCACGAAGCCGTCAACTAAAAAAAAAACTTTGGAAAATGTTGGAACTTTGACCCTCAAAACCTCCGTAACTAGAAGGTTCCCAGGTATGGTCTAGAACAAAAAAATGATCGCAATGACGGGGAAAGCAAGTGCCTTTCGGCTTCGTTAAGAGTCTGTCGACACCCTTTATATTCTTTACATTGAAACCTACCCATATTCTTAGAATTAGAAACGAAAGCACCGTTTCTGACTTTTCCTGAAACTTACTGTTTTTTTTATAGGATTGGAAATCATCAAATCAGACCTTTCCCGCTCTGGGCGGAGCAGAAGGGAGTGTCAGCCTTGTACTGGCTAAAAGCCATCCATGTTCCTTCCTTGCCCTTTGTGTTCCAGGGCCGCAGTATCTCTTTCGAATAGTCCCGCAGCCCCGGCAGGCGTCGGCCCTTGCGGGCCCCTCCCTATTTGTACCTTAAGTTCTGCGTAGGTATCAGAATATTAATATTTCTAGCAGGCTGTCCCACTACTAGTTGAAGGCCTCCTTTACTCCTACATTTTTCCTTAGCATTTTACTTTATTATCTTTAAGTTACTGAAGCATAAATTACGTTATTATTGGAGTATAATAACATGATCTATCCTAGCTAGTAATTCCAATAATGGTGTTCCCTTGTTTTGCAAAAAGAAATTTCCTAGAATTTCGTTTCACAGAAAATGTTTCATACAATATTTGGTCCTTATTTTTTTATTTCTAATATTATTGTTTTAATGAATATTTACTTGAATGACAAATATTTCGCAGAAACACAATTCAGTAATTTTTTTTATCACATTTTTTTTTAAATTTAACAAACTTAGCAAACATTAGAATTATTTTTTAACGAATATAGTTTGTTCGATGTACTTTGTAGACACAAATAGGAGCCCCCGCCTAGCGGGGCTACGTCGACTACGCCGTATTACATTTTGATATTTATCTTGACGTTGAAATGTTCCGTTCACTCCGACCTTAACATAGGTTAGGTTAGAACTCTGATCTACTACGTCGTCACAGTTCTAACTGGTAGCTCGAAATTGGTAATAGTAAAAAAAATAGGGCACTCCGACAATATGAACCTATAGTCTTTTTAATCATAAAATAGTCCAAGTAATCTTGTATTTAAAGGAGTGCAGGTGTGTTTTAATAATAATTGCTACAGATTTCAGTTTTATATGCATTAATTTCGAAAGAAAGAGAAAGCAAAAGTATTTATAAGTCCGCACAGGATAAAACACACTAAATTTAGAAACTGTCATTCGATGCAATGCTTTTCTTGGTAATAAGTTTTATGTTAACTAATCAATATAAGTATAAAGAAGTCCCTTACACCCTGTATGTACATTGCACCCGAGCGAAGCAAAAATAAATAAGCGAAGAAAAAATAAATAAGTATCAAAACAAGCATTTGATATCGTCGTTAACATCGCCGATAACAACTTAAACTTTTAATGGGCGTTTAAAAATATCCCAAGATGTTTGAAAATTAAAACCAGTAGTAATTAAATTATATCAAAATATCTCATGAAAGTTATAAAATCAGTAGAAACTTGATATCATTTCAGTAACTTAACGGATGGAGTGAGGGTTCAATTAATCATTGTTTTGATAAACTATCATAATCGGAGGGTGTCTACTTTATCAAATCAGTTCAATTGGTTTAACCTGTTATCTTCAAGGAAGTCATAAGGAAAGGTCACGGATAACGCGGTTATCGATTCCAAGGTATTTGGATTTCAGGATATCCTTGCTCCTCACGTGCAGCCAAACTGACCTTAACTTAACACTTACTTTGGAGGTACTGTATCTGGAGGCTGCTGTATCTCATACAGCAGCCCTGGAACACAAAGGGCAAGGCAGGAACATGGATGGGTTTTAGTCAGTACAAGTCTGACACTCCCTTCCGCTCTGCCCAGAGTGACATCAAATGACTTCTCCCACTACTCTACTCTCCCACAACTACGGTGTTCCTATTAGCTTAACACCCTAGCACTCAATTTGAAACGGCCTGTGAGAGTGTATAGCTATATTAACTTATTATAATAAAAAAATCGTCATCTTTATTGGTAACTAGCTGACCCGACAGACGTTGTCCTGTCAACCATGAATATTAAATTCCAATTGACCTACTACCTACCTTACCCTACCTACCCTACACTACACTACCCTACCTACCTACCTACCCTACCTACCTACCCAAGGTAAGGTCGGCAAGGCCAACGACAGGCATGACGTTCCTCAAGTACTGCCTTCCAGCTCCCATCAGAAAAACTTTACGAAATGATTGCCAGTTTTCATCAATGAGAAAATGTCGTGAGGAAAGTTTTGAGTATGAATGCGGATGAGTATAAGAGTAGAGGAAGATCAAAGAAACGATGAATGGACTGTGTGAAGGATGATATGGCAAGAAAGGAGGTGACTGCTGGGATGACAAGTAATAGAGAAAGTATGAAAGAAGAAATGCTGCACTGACCCCAAATGAATTAGGACAAGAGCAATTATTCAATTAATTATTATTTAATTACAAACTCAAATTACTTTATTTAATTTACTTTATTTAGTGATCAGATACTTTTCAGCAAAATTATTAGGCGAAGGGCTTATTTCTACTTGTCATACCCTTGTAACATTTGATATATTCTAAATCCTCACAATATCTATTCAGGTTTACTTGACGGGCTCAAGGTTACGCTAGATTTTCGAGCATAAAACGTTTGTATTATTTGAAGCGTACTTAGAGTAAATGGATTATTCGTTATATGTATTTCTTTACTTTTGTGTTATTTGGGAAACTTTAATACATTGTTTGATGTTTTAAGAGTTCCGTGGCCAAACGGCAAAAACGGAACCCGAACGGATGTCTGTCCCTACGTCCGTATGTCACAGCCGTTTTACTCCCAGAAATTACGAATATAAAATAAATAGCGGTGGACCTCCATACTTGTAACAGAAGGTTGAAAAAAAAATTTTTTTTTACCTATATATGTATAACTGTGTGGGGTTGTCCATCGGCAGTTCCCCTTCGGCCACATTCGAAACCAAGGCTCGAAACCAGTTTCTAAACAAGAATAATGTTTCTTCTTTCGAAATTAGTTTCGACATAGGAATTGTATTTCCTATCTCTAAACAAAATGAAAATGAGATCGAGGTTCCTGATTTTTATTTTCTTAATTCAATGATTGATGAAATATTCGCGAAATTCTGACAAAATGTTGGTTTGTAGAGTGTGAAAAAAAAATCAACGAAAATTGGGGCTTTTTCGGGAAACTACAGTAGTCACTTTGTTTTTATTAACATACTAAGTTATGAAAAACAAATTTAGTTTTGTTGAGTGTTAAAAATATTGGTATTATATATATTGTTTGGTGCTACGGAACCCTTTGTCTGCGAGTCCGACTCGCACCTGCCAGGTATTTCTTTATTGGATATTATACCTTTAGTCCGCGACCTTCGTTCGCGTGAAGTTATTATAAAAAATCCCCATTATTACAGGCACTTCCCTATTTGAATCGAATTTTGTTACCAATTTCAAGAGTTTTAAATTTTTTATCACGGAACGTTAATTACTGTCAAAATCGGTCCAGCCGTTTTGGAGATTAACCGGAACAAACAAACAGACCAAAATTGCCGCGACACTTCAATTTTATTTATTTGTATAGATGAAACTTGTTTCATATATATGAGGGGAGAAGGTACAGTGCCGATACAATGACTAACGCATAAAATAAATAATAACTATCTGTGCGGCAGTTTTAACTCTCAGCTTACAACAAAGAATGTATCCACTACAACATTATTTCTGGGTGAACTTTTGGAATACAAAGGAATTCTCATACAAGTTCGTTTCAAGTTTGATAATAACATTGCATTTTCAAATGTCTTTTGCATCACAAGTTTATTTGCTCGTTGCAGTGCACAAGAAGATATGTTTCTTCAAAATAAAAACTAATATTTTACGAAATCTCTCAAGTTAAATAAGAATAGAGAATCACTTCAGGGCAATCGGTTGGTTTTTATAATTTATCTTTGCATACACTTTTGTCTAAGGTAAAATCCGGTAACATTGCGAAAATCATGCCAGTAAATTGATTTTCAAAAATATTTAGTTTTATTTCCTCAAACACTAGATTTAGGCTTGGGTGCATCATACAGCAGCGCCCTGTAATCACAGTAGACCGTACGCGTGTATAAAGGGTGTATAGTGTTAACAGACTCTTAACGAAGCCGAAAGGCATTTGTTCACCCCGTCATTGCGATCATTTTTTTGTTCTAGACCATACCTGGGAAACTTCTAGTTACGGAGATATTGGGGGTCAAAATCCCAACTTTTTCACATGTTTTAATGAAAGATTTTTACTATAAACACCTCCAGGACCCCCTTACTATTCAATCCATCCATCAGCACAATGTTTTGAGTGCGTTACATTCGAGTCCTACTGTAAAACGTGATTTTTCAGCCCAAAAATGTATTATACAAAATAATGATAATTCAGTGATAATATTTCAATTCATAAAAGTATGTAATTTTTCATCAATGTTTTCTTATGACGTTATCACGTAAAATTATCGTCTGTAAACCGACTTTACAGACAACCATTATTTTTTTTAAAGAAGTTTTCCGTTTTTTTTTATCCAGGCGGGATATTACTCACCTTCGGATTCAGAACTGGCCGGGGGATTGCCTCAACGTCGCTCGTCTTCAGTACCACTATCCTGAGCTCGTCTTCTTAGAATTCATCAATTCTACCAGTCTGATGAGCTTCAAGGGACACTTCAGCACTGTGAACAAAATTGAGGTTTGTATCTTTTTTTTTTGTTTTGGAAATGAGTAAATGGGACAAGGGCAGGAAGATGACGATGTTAGGTACCTAGCCAACAAATAGGGCAACAACAACAACATTTTATCCCACTAATATTATAAATGCGAAGGTTTGTGAGGATGGAATGATGGATGTTTGTTACTATTTCACGATTTTTTGACCGGATTTGGATGAAATTTGGCATACAGATTGTTTACAACCTAGATTAACACATAGGATATTTTTTAACCCGGTAGTACCGTGGGACAATAACCGAACTCCACGCAGGCGAAGACGCGAGCATAAGCTAATTTAAAATAAAAATAAAATAAAAAAATACGCTTATTTGGCCCATGGCACGAGTGCACACAAAATAAAACGTAACTTAAATACTGAAATAAATTTGCTGAAGTTTGCGGGGATCCGCTGGATGCGAGTCACTCGGGACCGGTCAATGTGGCGACACTTGGGGCAGGCCTATGTCCAGCAGTGGACGTCTTTCGGCTGAAATGATGATGATGATGATGAATTTGCTGATTTTACGTGAAAGCAAAATTAAGTAGCCAAACTGTTAGGAGGAAAAGTGACCTAGTTATTGAGCATATCTATGTATATATGTACATAAATGTAACCAGCTGATACGCGAATATGATAACGCTAAACAATATCAACAAACCCATTACAAGTTTGATATAAAAGTGTTTATCTTATCGTCGAGATTATCGTTGAAAGTTGTTAATGCCTACCCCAGCTACTGTACTGCCAGATATCTGGTATCGCGTCTATCTAGTTTAACAGAGCAGTTGATGGTTAATCTCTTCTTGTCAAAACATGACTCGATTTCCGGTTGGTTGATAACTGTACTACAGTATTGGTTACTTTAGTTGAGTTTCAATTTAAGCATGTAAACCCCATAGCAGTCATTAAAGCTTTTAAGGAAATCAAAATCAAATTAACCGAGGATCTATGGGGAATGTCGGTTAAAGTTTGTCAAGCTATTATTGAGACTATTGCACCGTACTTAGCCTTAATATTTAATTTGTGTGTGGACCAAGGAGTCTTCCCGGACCTTATGAAATACAGTAAAGTAATACCACTTTTCAAATCCGGGGACAGAAAAGACACCAATAACTATAGACCCGTATCCGTGTTGCCGGTTTTCAGCAAGGTCTTTGAAAAGGTTATGCTTAATCAAATGCTCAACCACTTTAACACCAATAAAATCTTACATGAGAAGCAGTATGGTTTCACCAAAGGACGTTGTACGACTGACGCCGGTGTTACCTTATTAAAACACATATTTACTGCGTGGGAAGAGGCACAAGATGCCATAGGAATCTTTTGTGACCTCTCGAAAGCATTTGATTGCGTAAACCACGAAACCCTACTCTTTAAACTCGAACATTACGGTTTAGGGAAACTTGCGATTAGGTTAGTGAAATCGTATTTGAACGATAGACATCAGCAAGTACACATAAATGGTGTCAATTCAATGGGTTTAAAAGTAAGTATGGGTGTACCGCAAGGTTCAATATTAGGTCCTTTCCTCTTTTTAGTTTATATAAATGATCTACCCCATTTATTTAAAAACCAACCACAAATGGTGTTGTTTGCTGACGATACCTCTTTAATATTTAAGATAAACAGACGTGCCACAAATCTTGACGACGTAAATAACGCCATACTGCAGGTCCATGATTGGTTCACCGCGAATAATTTAGTATTAAATGGGAAAAAAACGAAATGCATAAGATTTGCTCTACCGAATGTCAAAAGTATAGTTAGTGACATAGTATTGAATCAAGAGAAACTAGAATTCGTCGAAGATACTGTTTTTCTGGGGATCACGCTCGACTCAAGGCTACAATGGGGTCCGCATATAACATCTCTTGCAGGACGGCTGAGTTCAGCAGCATATGCTGTTAGAAAAATCCGTCAATTTACTGATGTAGATACCGCGAGGCTAGTCTATTTTAGTTATTTTCATAGTATTATGTCATACGGTATTTTACTATGGGGACGGGCTGCAGACATCGAGTCTATATTTATTCTGCAGAAAAGAGCTATCAGAGCCTTATATGATCTACATAGGCGTGATTCTCTAAGAGAACTGTTCAAAGAAATTAACATCATGACAGTACCTTGTCAATACATCTATGAAAACATCATGTACGTTAGGAAAAATCTGCATTTATTTAGTAAAAGAGGTGACAGGCACCACTATAGTACCAGAAACAGGGACCAACTAGTACAGCCAGGTTTTAGGCTAGCTAAAGTAGACTCGTCTTTTATGGGGTACTGTTTAAAATGTTACAATAAAATACCTCCCCACATTCTAAAACTAAATGAGACGAAATTTAAATCTTGTATAAAACGCACACTATGTAGGCAAGCATATTATAAGTTGGGGGATTACATTGATGATAAAAATGCTTGGCTCAATGCTGGTCCTGCTCCACAACCATAGGGGCAAACTAATTGATTACCATGTGAAGTTATTGTGGAAGCTGCAGAAGATTGTAATAATATCTTTGCATTGTATAGACTCAATATCTTAGTATTATATAATTGCATAGCACATGTGTGAGTACTATGTACTGTAAAGCTACCATTTACATTTGGTTATCTTTCATTGACTTGAATTTACCCTGGTGGGTGAGAGAATGTCATACTCACTAAAATGTCTCGCTGATGGTGGCGGGTGTGTCGGGTCATTTAGCTTCCTTCAATATGGTTGAGCTGAATGGGGCTGATTCATGCGTCATGCTCGTGAACGGGCGCTGTCGGTTGGGACTGGTCATCTCAAAGCTGTCACGGTTTATTTTAACTATGTACTTACTTTGTTTTTAAATTGTTGATATAATATTTTACTCTGGACGCTCTTAACGTGCACGTATTTCTACATCGTTCTCACATATATGTATAATCTCAATATGAATGATGTAACCAAGATTTTGTAACAATATTTTGATTGAAAAGAGTGTCCATGGAGTTTCTTGCCCATTCTTCTCCATAGAGATCTACACTTTGGAATGGGCAACTACAGTACTTTCACAAGTTATTATGCCTTGTGTCTGTGACTGTAGCTTAGCCTAATTTGTTTTTCTGACATTCAAAAGTGCCTGTAATGGTCTAATTGAAATAAATGCTTTTGAGTTTGAGTTTGAGTTTAAGCACTTGTCTCCACACATTATCATTCTCTTGTCCTTATCCGGTTTGGGGTCGACCCAGAATGTCTTCTTCTTCCATATTTCTATATTACTTGTCATCTCAGCAGTCGCCATCTTTCAAAATCAAAATATTTTATTTAACATAGGCCCAGATGGGCACTTATAAAACGTCGACAAAAAGGTGCACGGTTCGGTTGGTTGTTTCCTATGGAGAAGAACTGGCAAGAAACTCCATGGTTACTCTTTTCAAATCATTTGGTATTACAATATTATCATGTTACAGCATTAGTACTTAAGTATGGGGGAACAACGTAGGCCTGACAATAAGTCGCTGCGCATTACACAACAAATGTAATACAAGATAAAAAGTTAACAAAGGTTAACAAGCATCTGGGAGTCTACACAGTGTTCACACATTCACAAACGATCGGTAAAAAAAAAACCGACTTCCAAAAAAACACAAAAAAAAACTAAAATAACTTTTTTTTAAATTACTTTCGGAAGTCGGTGACTTTGTTTGTTTCATTGTCATTTTTTGTCACCGACTTCCGAAAGTAATTTAAAAAAAAGTTATTTTAGTGTTTTTTTGGAAGTCGGTTTTTTTTCGCAGAAAGTTTTTTATTTTACCCTTTTTAGTTGTAGACTTTTTAGCATATCACACAAATTCTAATCATGACTTAATGCTTACATTGTAACCAGAACTTTAAGGAAGTAATCGTCAAGACAAATCAAACGAGTCCAAACTCGATGGGGTTGTCGTTTTATAGTGGAGTTCTTAAGGCGACCTTACAGCTCCATCACCAGACCCTGGATACTATCTAAAGACAAACTACTCATTAAGACGAATCAAACGAGCCCAAACTCGATGCGGTTACGTCGTTTTATCACGGAGATCCTATGGCTACCTTCAAGCTCCATCATAAGACCCTGGAAACTATCTAAAGACAAACAACTTATTTAGACGAATCAAACGAGCCCTAACTCGATGCGTTTATGTCGTTTTATCACGCAGATCCTATGGCCTCCTTACAGCTCCATCATCAGACCCTGGATACCATCTATAGACAAACTACTCATTTAGACGAATCAAACGAGCCCAAACTTAATGCGGTTACGTCATTTTATCATGGAGATCCTATGGCCACCTTCCAGCTTCATCATCAGACCCTGGATAACATCTAGAGACAAAGTACTCGTCAAGATATGAGGTAACAAACACAAAAAAAAAAAAAAAAACATACAACCGAATTGAGAACCTCCTCCTTTTTGAAGAAAGTCGGTTAAAAAGAATCTATACAAAGGTAAGAAAATATTATAAGACTTTCTAGTCATATGATCCTTCACACAGAAACGGTGGATGGACATCAATCGTTTCTTTGGCCTACTCTTATAGAAAATAATTTAGTTTATATGTAACACATTAAATACAGCTGTCACAGAAGGCTCTGTAATCTGTAAATCTACCATAGTCTGTTATTCCTTTATTAAGACGTGAATATCGGTGTGGGTTACATGTTTGTGATTTTTAGCTTTTAAGATTTTTTTTGTGTTTTCTGTAGCATGTAACTGTTTTATGTCCCTAATAAATAAAATAGGTATTCACATTCATACACAAAACTCAAACTCAAAAGCATTTATTTCAATTAGACCATTACAGGCACTTTTGAATGTCAGAAAAACAAAGAAGGCTAAGCTACAGTCACAGACACAAGGCATAATAACTTGTGAAAGTACTGTAGTTGCCCATTCCAAAGCGTAGATCTCTATGGAGAAGAATGGGCAAGAAACTCCATGGACACTCTTTTCAATCAAAATATTGTACAAAATCTTGGTTACATCATTCATGTTGAGATTATACATATGTGAGAACGATGTAGAAATACGTGCACTTTAAGAGCGTCCCGAGTAAAAGATTATATCAACAATTTAAAAACAAAGTAAGTAGTTAAAATAAACCATGGCAGCCTAGAGATGACCAGTCCCAACTGACAGCGCCCGTTCTCGAACAGGACGCATGGATCAGCCCCATTCAGCTCAACCATATTGAAGGTAGCTGAATGATCCGACATACCCGCCACCATCAGCGAGACATTTGAGTGAGCATGACATTCTCTCAGCCACCAGGGCAAATTCAAGTCAATGAAAGATAACTAAATGTAAATGGTAGCTTTACAGTACATAGTACTCACACATGTACTATGCAATTATATAATGCTAAGAGATTGAATTTATACAATGCAAAGATGTTACAATCTTCTGCAGCTTCCACAATAACTTCACATGGTAATCAATTAGTTTGCCCCTATGCTTGTGGAGCAGGACCAGCACTGAGCCAAGCATTTTTATCATTAATGTAATCCTCCAACATATAATATGCTTGCCTACATAGTGTGCGTTTTATACAAGATTTAAATGTCGTCTCGTTTAGTTGTAGAATGTGGGGAGGTAATTTATTGTAACATTTTAAACAGTACCCCATGAAAGATGAGTCTACTTTAGCTAGCCTAAAACCTGGCTGTACTAGCTGGTCCCTGTTTCTAGTACTATAGTGGTGCCTGTCACCTCTTTTACTATTCACACACATTATCCTTATTTTTCATATTCATTCATTAAAAACTTTACTTACGAAATTTTCCGCATTCCTCCCACATGTCCATTATATGTATAGACGCCAGCACATCAAGCTACTAAAATCTGTCTGATTTCTTTGATAGATTTTCTACTTTATTGCTAGAGTATTAGGTTCAAGGTTGATCGGGAAAATCTGACAGTTTCGGGTAGCTTGACCTGCTGGCGTCATACATACCACGATAACCGATTACCACCCAACTTTTCATTCATCGACGCCACTTTCAGACTTCAGACCTCCTATGTACTCATTCTTTATTTTGTCCATTCGCGTTACACTACATAATTATCTATCTGAGCATTCTGATCTCAGCCACAGTCATGATCGTCAACGCTCTACAATACAGGGGGAAGGGTCATCGACGCGAAAACGGTTACCACGTATTCAGTTCATTATTCTGAGCCTCCCATATATAAATTTTTCATCGGTTATTAAAAAAAACAGCTGTTTCCAACAAAAGTGCAATACCTACACGGTCGAAATGAATGGCACAGCCGATTTTTTTTAAAATAACCGATACGGATATGGTCAACAATACGTACGAACTCAAATGTCGTGACGTCATTCCGACATTCAGTTCGGTTTACGAGTTTTTAGTGTAGTAATTACTCAGTTCATCGATCCATGGTGCACATTCCTAATCCTCTGCTTATCGCCGACGCAGATCACGCATAGGATGTTATTAACAATATAACTGATGACAATTATTGTCAATCGAAATATAACACAATTAAAGAAATAATGATGAATACTGTATTTGTGTTATATTTTACATAGTAATATATTTTAGAATAGTTTCATGCATCCTAGGTAATTTTGTTAAATACATACAAAATAAACAAAATAACGGAAACAAATCACGATTACTGAATAATGCAATAGTAACAGGCTCGCCTCGATTACTTGGGACTTAAACATACACGTACACTAGCGAAATGTGGGTGTACCTATTATAAGTACACTTCTGCCTACTCCTACGGTGATTACAGGTGTGATTATAATTGATTAAGCAGGATAGATTGCGCGTTAATAATGTTTGTCACTCAATTTCACTATATCACCGTCGGAATAACAAGCGTGATGTTTAATGAGGCTTGTTATTAATTTTCGTTGTGATCACTGTCACAATTTTCTTTCAGAACACTTTTTTTCGTAATCCTTACTTCCTTGCCATTGATATATAAATACCCTATAAATCAATGTTCCTTACTATATAATATTAAAAACGCGAAAGTTTCTATGTATGGATATAATATGATCCATATTATATCCATACATAGAAACTTTCGCGTTGACATATGAATGTTTGTTAGTCTTTCACGCAAAAACTACTGAACGGATTTGGATGAAATTTGGAACACAGATAGTTTATAACCTGGATTAACACATAGGATACTTTTTATCCGATAGCATGTTCCCTTGGGACAGTTATCAAACTCCACCCGTGCGACGCCGCAGGCATAAGCTAGTTATTTGATAATTTTGTTGTTCACCAATCTACCTAAGCAAGTCCTATATCATTCTTTATTCGTCTCCAACGTGGGGCTCAGTAGAAACACCAGTTAGGGTTTAGAATATAACCGCCAAATTATCAGTAAGTAGATGAACTACTTCAAGGGTACGTGCAGTCGCTGCCCGGGATATGTGAGGACTAATCGAGACGGAACTTTAAAGCTCACACTACGATTATTAGTATATCACAGTCACCACAGAACCAATAGTGTGTGTGAAATTTCAGATCAATTCGATACGAATAAGTGTTCGAAAAATGAAGATTGAAGCGGACAACTAACATACCAACATAACATAACATCACGCCTGTAACCCCCGAAGGTTTAGGCAGGGGTGTACCGAAAAGTATACCCACATTTCGCCAATGATGTTTAAGTCCCATGATATAGGCGGCGAGCCTATTGCCATCAATCAGGCACAAATCCAGACTCCGTGACTGCTACTTAGAAATTTCTGATGCAAAATCCAATAACAATTTTCCCGACCTAGGAATCAAACCCAGGGTCTCATGCTCAGCAATCGCGCTTGCGACCATTCGACCAACGAGCCAGTTAACACAACAATGGACATACGAACATCATCATCTGCCTAACCTTTTCCCAAATATGTTGTGGTCGGTTTCCAGTCCAGAATACAAGTATTTTACATGGAGCTACTGCCTATCTGACCTACACAACCCAGTTAGTACTGGGTAATATGATAGCCCTTGGTAAAACTGGTTGTCAGACTTTTTTGGGCCACTGACTACCAATTGACTACCAAAGATCTACAATTGACATCCGCGACCATCGAACTTAGTGGACATACGTTGTCATGTCTTCTTATTCCTAACAAATAAAAAGGTAAAAAGTAGACTGAACAATTAAATTTATTACATTATTACAAAGAGGGGAGTAAGAAAATACAGTTGCTATAAAACAGACCTACCTACACGCACTCAAATCTCGGGAGGTAAGAGGGAGGAAGTTTTTATATTTACTTGGTGTTGAGTTTTGAAGAAGGTAGGCACTTGGAGCACCGATCCAGGTCTCAGTACAGGCGTCAGGCAGTTCCACCGTACAGGCGTCAGGCAATCTCCGCCGCGTTGGAGAGAAGTTGCCGGGCGAGTCCGTTAGCGGAGCCCCGGGATGAAGTAAGACTCCTGGGAAGTGTAGGGACGCGCCAGAGCGTCGGCGACTCTATCACTTGTCCACTTTTAGTCTTAGCGAAATTCACCGTACTTAGATTGTTCTCTCTTGGGATTGCGTCCTAAACTCATTAAACTTCGTCAACGCCTCCTTTTATAAGAAAATCAGGGCGTTTTACAAGCTTCTGTTCTGTTCCAATTCCTTTTACGATTTAAGTGTTGTTGCAGTCATACTATAACAATCTGATCTTCCAGGTGTAGTCGGCCAAGACGTATAAAACCTCCTAATCCGAGAGTGCGTTAAGAAACTTATAAATAAAATTAGAGTACTGCTATCCAAAAGACAAACGTAATTAAATAGAAAAAAAAACAGATTTAGACTAGCCATAACGATATAAATGCGTTTTTAGTAAATACAATCCTAATGCAACCTTCATTTTTTCTATAGACTAGTATAGAAAATTTAAGAGAAAAAGAATAATTGACACCTTAAAAATATGAAAAAAAAAATGAAAAGAATGTTATAATATTTAAAATATCTGTACTAAAAGTCTGTATTTTCTTACTCCCCTCTTTATAATTAATAAATTTAATTGTTCAGTCTACTTTTTATTTTTTAGGAATAAGTAAACTTGAGCTTGACACTTTTGACGTTAAATGTCATTTCAGAATAATTATTATGAAAAAATGATGAAAAGACCACCACTCATCACCACTGCTCTCAAAAACGGTGAAGGAAAACATCGTGAGGAAACCGGCATGTCCTAGAACCAAAAATTCGAAGAAATGTGACATCTACCAATCCGCACTGGGCCCGCGTGGTGGATTATAGCCCATTCCGTCTCATAGAGAGGAGGCCTGTGTCCCAGCAATGGGAACATTAAAAGGCTGATGATGATGATGATGAAAAGAATGTAATATTCATAATATCTGTACTAAACAGATACTATAACTTACTGTGCAAGTAAAATAAAAGCGTGTAGCTACTTACCCGGTCTGCTGTAGATGGTGCAGCTTTGGAAAGCCTTCCCGAGAGAACCGTCGACCTGGTTTAGGTCGGGAACCACAGCTTAAGGGTAGCACAGGTCTGGTGGCTCTGGCTATATCCAGCAGTAGACGTTTTTAGGCTGATAAACGATGATAACCAGCCCTGCAAAATTTCCAGCTTTCGATACGCTAAGACCGCTGACCGATATAGCAGTAGTCGTGCACTGTCCAAGGTTGATAAAATATTCACTCACACACACAGTATACGATGCGCATGTGCGCCTTGATGAGAACAACCGCGCAGGCAATTAATTTATTTTTATTATTACTAAAATGCGTGTTAATCGTGCGGACTTCTAAAACACAGTAGCGTCAGGACGATTAGTGGCGGAAATGGCCATATGACACATTGTGAGTACCTATAATGCTTCAGCCAATCACGAAAGCGCATCATGTCACTTTTATTTCATTGACATAAAGTTTAAATTTATTTGATTAACCTTTACATTTATCTCGTACTGATTTTCCTGTCAGTTCTCGCCTTTTATTAACTACTGTATTTGTTACCCTTGAGTCACACGTCGCGTCGTGTGGTTATTATCTATAATTATGGAAATTAAATAGACTAAGAAGCTTTCATGCTAACCAAGAATAGATTTATTTTATGATATCTAGCCTAAGGCTGCGTGTCCACCAGACATGTGCGAGGTGGTTAGGCGGTGCATTAGGAAAAAAGCCACACACCCTGGTGGAAAAAAGGTAGCGGAGCTAGGTATTTGTACGTACAGACGCCAGCAGGTCCACCTACCCGAAACTGTCAGATTTTTCCAACCAACCTTGAACCTAATGCTCTAGAGATAAAGCTGAAAATTAATTAAAGAAATTTGACAGATCGTCGTAGCTTGATTAAAAAAAGCGAGAGATCATTGAGAGTAAGGAATGTATGCGAGGAATGTTTTCAAAACCATTGTAGAGAATCAGTTCCTCGCACTGCTCAGCTACACGCAATTTCACAGTTACGCTACACATCCTCGCACTAGTTAGCTACCTCACACATCTCTGGTGGAAATTCAGCCTCACGCCCTGTTGAAAACCTCACGTGATGCGATTTACGACGCGTCTGGCGTTAATCAACACGCACATGCGTCACTTCTCACCTCCGCGAGTGCCTTTCGGGCCATGCACAATGTAGGGTTCCGTAGTTGCCCATAATAATAAAAAAACAAACTTTTATTTGCAGATGTACCCCTTGCTCCCATACATTATGTTTAGGAAGGCTGTAAACTGACTCTTAACGAAACCGAAAGGCACTTGTTCTCCCCGTCATTGTGATCATTTTTTTGTTCCAGACCATACCTAGGAACCTTCTTGTTATGGAGATATTGGGGGTCAAAGTTACAAGTTTTTCACAAGTTTTTTTTTAAATACATGTTTTTAATGTAAGATTTGTGCTTTAAATACCTCCAGGACCCCCTACTATTCAAACCATCCATCAGCACAATATTTTGAGTGCGTTACATTGAGACCTACTGTAAAACGTGAGTCATTTCCCAGCACTAATTTTTGCGTAAAGTTACTTATAGTTTGATGTACACAATGCTTGGTTGACGGCTTCGTGAAGAGTCTGTTTACACCCTGTATGTCCAAGTACATTTTAAAAGTTGGTCGACTATTATTAACTTGTAAAGCTATACTTAGCCGTGATAGTTTTCCTTTATTAGATTCCATATCCTATCCACGCAAAGAACTATTTTTTGAATTTTTTCAAAATTTTCGGCCCTGTAGTTTCCGAGTTAAGGGGGGTGAATGGTTAAGTTTCGCCTATTTTCTGTAATAACTTCAAAACTATTTATCTTAAAATTATAAAAAAAAAATATTTGTGATGCTCACAATGAACCCTTTTATTTGATATGTAACTCGATATAGTTTTCGAAACATTCATTTTCTAATTTAAGAAAATGAATGTTTCGAAAACTATATCGAGTTCATCGTGTATCGAGTTACACCTCCCCAAAAGTTGTTTAAAATTCATTAATGTATATATGTACCAAATTTCAACTCAAACGGTCCAGCAGTTTCGGAGTAAATTGGCTGTGACAGATGGACAGACAGACAGATACGCGAGCGATCCTATGCGGGTTCCGTTTTTTCCATTTGAGGCACGAAACCCTAAAAAGATTATTGTTTTAAAGTTACATGGCGTTCAAATACATTGTTATATGCATTTAGAATTTTTCGCAGGTCAATAGAGGATAGTGAAACTGCGCCGTTCTCGCTCAAGTTCAGGGTCAGTAACCTACAAAATAAATGATAACAAAGGAAGTGTGGCTAACTTCTTAGGATATTTATATCAATCGCATTAAATTAATCATATTAAAAATTTAACTTGAGGGATCGTGGCTAAATAATAACAGCCGCCCGGTTCGATCAAAGTAAAGCTACGCTTGCCGAGGTCTGTCCGTGGATGGGTGACCATTCATCATATTGTGACTCTTCCGAGTCTCGGAAAGCATGGTAAGCCGATCCCGGCTGTTATCATTTTACCCAATAACCCATGGAGGTTACATAGGAAGTCGCTCCATGTAAAATAATGGTATTCAGCTCTATCCGGTATTCCGGTTAGACTGGTAGTCGACTTCAACATAGTTCGGATGATCTACTTTTCATCGTGTCGATATTTCCCTTTTTTAAGTTGAATTAGTTTTGACCAGAACTCTGCCACCTCGACGGCGTTGGTGGTGGCCTCGAATATGTCCCACAAAGTGGAGTTAGCGTTGAGGCACCGCAGCAGATGATGATTAATTATGTAAAACAACCACGCGTGGGGACTATTTCCTGGAGTATTTCGGGTTATAAATGTACAATCGGTTATATGACACTCCCGCCTGATCACCACTAAGCTCATTTTTGCTTGCACTCACAACATGAAGCGCTCTCTAGCCGGGCGGGGCGCCTCCGCATGATTCAAGCGATTTTGTTTTTAAATGATCATTCAGAAAAGGCTGAAACTGTACCTACTACAATGTAATAAACTACTATGGTTCGATTTTTTACTTCGTTCTTCTAAGTTTGCACGGCTTTAAACCGTATGATTTTTTAGTGTATAAAATTGAGATCACACAGCAGTTTCATACGGCGCTTGGTTTTAACCGTATGGACACTTGGACAGTGGAGTGACGTGTTATTCCAGCTTTTTTTTACCTGCAAAATATCATGCAGTACTGCGTCGTATGGACGACCTGAAACATATAACTACCTACCAATTATGAGCCAAACAATAAAGACAACTAGGTGGAATGCGGTTTTCCGTGTCAGGTCGAATTTGGGATTTCCACATTCGTCTTTTCGAAGAAGATTGTCAGTATATACCTAATTAACTAACTCAAACGGTTTAATTGACGTACCTTCCTATTGTTAAACCAATACCTATCTCATGTAGGTACAGGATGTTATCAATTCAATAGGTTAGGTATGCGTTATACCTACAGAGAAACGCAGAAATGGGCCACATAAATAAGCTCGTGACCAATGTTTTGTTTTGACGGTGTGAGTCACCTACGTAGCGTCACTTCGAGTAGGCATTAAATGGTTATGCGAAAATATTCGCAATGTCCCATTCTACATGGTTCATTTTAAATACAACCGAAAATAAACACATTAAAATAAACAGGCATGTATGACTTTATGAAGGGCAGACGATAAGAATTGTTTCGTGTGTTTTATTTCAATTAGCTTTGATCAAGGTCAAAAAGCAGATATTTAAATACTTACCTACTGGAAAAAAAAACAGTTTCCGTCTAAAATGATATAAACAAAAAATATAGGCAAGTAACTATTTAGGAAGATAGGTACTATAGGTAAAATATAAACCCCACAAAAAAAAAATCAGAGGTTTCATACATTTTGAACACGGTCAAAATGTATGAAACCGCAATATTTTTTTTTAACTACCTATGAAATTTAATAACCGATTGCAGCTTCCAGTATAGGAAAATTTCTTCAAGTTCGTGTTGTAGGTATGTCCATATTTGTGAGCATACCGGTGTCCCCAGAGACAGCACTGAGAAATCTTCTCTTAGTAATTACTTATTACCTACTTGTGTTTGTTATTAGTACCTAGTCATACTAATCAAGTTGTTATCAACCTAAAGTTAATGCAAATAAATGTTATATTAAAGTGTAATTACTTCCAAGCTTGTGATTTATCAGAATTAGGGCTTTCAAATACCGGATATTTTCAATACCGGTATCAATACCGGTATTGGAAGTCAGTACCGTGATCACGGTATTAATACCGGTATTGAACGCAAGTTCAATCAGGACATTAATAAAACCGTTAAAATACGTGTTTTTATTTTCAGATCAGTCTTTATTGTTCTTATCACTACATAATATGATAAAACAAAGTCCTCCGCCGCGTCTGTCTGTTCGCGACAAGCTCAAAAACTACTGCATCGATTTTCATGCTGTTTTGCCCTTTGAGATATAACAAAATGATGTATGGTGGAATTGTGTATCTTTTATGGGTCTACAGAAAAGTCTGCGATGGCATATGTCTATCTCTTATGGATGACATACTGTATCCATTTGAATACTTTAAAAAATGGGCAAAATATGTTCCCATAGGTTGCGGGACCGGGATCAAAATTTCGTGACTACTTTTGGTCGCGATAACCGACATCCAAGTGGGTGAAGCCGCGGGCATCAGCTAGTTTATTATAAATTAGCTTTTGCCCCCGACTTCGTACGCGTGGTACTTAGAATATTATGTAGCATATATATTCTAAGTACCTCAAACCTCATATATTTTTTGTGATAAATGTAGCCTTTATTATAAGCTAAGCATCTAGCAGTAGAGCGGTGAAAACTGCGATCAAATCCATGCAATAGTTTTTGCGCGATGCGCGTCCAAACATACAGGCAAAAAACAGACAGTCAGACAAAAAATCTACAAACTCTTGTTTTGGCTTCTGTTGCTCTAATAAAGACGCCAATATACTAGACAGCGAACTTTTCAGCCTGTTACATAAATAGCCTTTTGAAGAAAAAGCACGAAGCAGTTTCGAAGACAAATCTCTGCTCTTGGTATAGATTTAAAATCGGTGCTCGTAGCTGAGGTGGCACTCTTGATTTTAGGCAATTTGGATATCTCCCTCTCTAATTATTTCTGTATGGACGTGTCTTCATTTTCACTGCTCGTATTCAATGTAGAAGGTTCTCCTATCGCCATATCATGTCCATGATCAGTCATTGTTGTAATACCGTGATCACGGTATTGGGACGTCAATACCGGTATTGAAAAAGGCCGATATTAAATCCGTGATCACGGTATTACGGGATCCCGGAATACCGGTATTGAAAGCCCTAATCAGAATGCATTGATTGTTAGAAGAGAAGCACTGAGCAATTTCATGCTTGGCTAGAAAACTTCGTCGACGAACAATGTTAAGTGGGTATCATTAGGTGTTTGAAAACCATCTTTAAGTTTCTGATATAATGTTTCATTTCGCATGCCCGTTTAGGATTTAAAACGATTTAAAGTTGGTAGTTCGAAATGACAAACAATATAAAAGTGAAAAAAATCAAGAAGATTAATCGTCTGTGAAATAACTTACATTTATTATATTGAAACGCTAGAAATTAAGAAAGGATGAGGAAAACCTAGTGTAATATACAATTATTAAAACATGGAATGGGTCCCGCCTGCTTCCAAAAGGGCTTGTTTTGTGCTTTTCAGTCGTTTTTTTTGCAGTGACCTGAAGTTTGAATTGAGATTGTATAATCAGTTCTAAAAAACTCATACTAAGCCTCTTCCAAGAGGCAATATGGAAATTAGGAGTAGAAAGTTAGACTTTCAGTGTCAGTGAGCACTGATCAGACTCTACATGAAGTGGCTGTCAACAGATTGACAGTCCGATATAGCCAACTGAAATCGGCTAGTCACAGGGATTACCGACTGCTGTTTGCAGTTGCACTATTCATTGTATGCTTCTTTGTATCATCATCATCATCATCGACATTGGCAGCCTTGTTCCACCTACTACTGATTATAGGCCTCCTCCCTATTGTCCCATATTTTGTCCCTGGTCTGTCCAGGTTTCAGACAGGACTCAACAACAGATTTTTTTTTTCAACAGAAACTGACACTCCACGGACTGATGTCACTCTGGGAACTTCCGCCGGAGGTCGTGGTTGACATGCCAGTTCTTCGGGAGATGGATCTACGAGGAAACATGCTGAGACATATCAAGTTGCCTCTGTTGTCGGGACCAAGGAGTTTGGAACACGTTTATTTGGCCGGTGAGGTTTAGAGACTATGAAGTAAGGTGTATTTCCACCAGAGGTAGCCATTTTGTTTACGTTAGTCGTAAGGATACCAGTGGCCCTGTGCAGTACAGCACCACTGGTTTGGACAAAAAAAATATGATGGAAAGGGTAAAGTAGTAAAATAATCTAGACTTTACTCACTGATAGACAAAACACACTGCAAGCGGCTGGGTCTAAAGTGCGCATTAAGGGTGGATTTAAAAAAAATATCCCGTTGTAGCGGCCCTACACAAAGTACTACAGCAACATAGTACAAAAAGTGCTACAGCTCATCTATGACACAAATGAAGAACTACATAATATCAACATTCTATATCACGCTATTAAAGTTATCCGTGACTAAAGACCTTAAAATACCCGACAAGGCCTGCAGGGGAGCATGCCCACCAGCCACAATACCCGCCTGGTTGGTGGATCCCCCCTTTTCAACCCGGGATGAGGAACTTTACACCCTGTTCTTCATACCCCTATAACGTAAAGGAGTTGAATAGTTAATAAAAGTTTGCATGGAAGTTAGCCGTTTTTGACAGTAGGAAGTACCGTCGGGCACACGGTTTGCAGAAAATAAAAGAATATATCAAAAAGTAAACAACATTAAAGAAAAATATTAATATACTACCATAAAAAATCAAGGTTCTTCAAGAATGCAAATAAAACCATGTTCCTTCTGTCTACGCAAAAAAGATTATTAATTCATAAACAAATTTAAACCTGTTTTAGTTTTAACCTCGGATAACCTCTAGGTATGCGACAATGCCCCCGTGCATTGACAAGGTACATAAGTTTCCTTAAATAATGCCGAACACATACGGCCGGAACAAAAATAAACACCAGAACGTGATGTCCATTTTTATCACTTCTTTTATTGCTCGATTGACCTTGTCTGCAGCTAAATGTTTTACTAAATAGGCTATAGGTATTAATTACGTACTTAGGCCATGTAGTTTAGAAACAATGTACTTTCGACTGTCCCTAGGTAAATTATCGAAAGTGAAAAGTGCTTACTTTACAGGTGAATGTATAATTTTGTCATTAATGTGACTGTTAAAAACAATCTAATTGATTTAAGGAAACCAATTTTTATACATATTTAGTCGATTTGTGTTTCAACTTCTAAGATTTACGTCTGCACGCTACGTACTATACTTCTAAGTTTTACGTGTTCGTACTATACGGGGTGGAAGGGACACCGACGCGAAAACAGATTTTCTCCTATGTACTCATTCCTTATTTTGTCCATTCGCGTAACATCACATAATTATCTCTCTTAGCGTTCTCATCTGACATCCCAGCCACATGATCGTCAACGCTCTACATTACGAGGTATAAGGGACATCGACGCGAAAAAGGGTTACCATTTTACATCGGTTATTATAAAAAAAACAGCTGTTTCCTACAAAAGTGCAATACCTACACGGTCATTATGTATGGAACAGCTATTTTTTTAAATATTTTGGCACGAAGTCCTCGAGTCCAGTCGTACGGACACTTTTTATACTATTTTATTTCTTCTGTGAAAAGTGAAAAACAAATATTAAGTGTTTTAACATTTAGGTACTCGGAGTAAAGTTAATGAACTTGAAGTAGCAGGGTAGGCGAGATTATTTTTAGTTTCATCGCATGGAGTTTTGTTAAGGTCACATGATATATTAACTCGGAAAGGGGTCGTCACCGTATCACTCAATTCAAGCCATTCAGTATTCTTTGCATGAAACTCCCTACTGCAACGCACACTTAACGGAATTGTAACGTAATCGCCTCGCCTAGACAAGCCCACGGACGGCGAGCTGTAGGCGCGGCGGCGCGCAGCGTCGCCTAGCCGTAGCCGATTCGACGTATCGTATGCTGATCGGCTTTGACGTTGTCGACACATGTTTGACGGCGAGGCGAAAGGTGATAACGGTGACGATCCCTTTCCGAGTCGATATGTGTGCTGTGACTTTATTTTATAAAACCTATATTTGTGCCGTCATCGCAGCAATCACCATTAGATACTTGAAAATTACTTTTTTAATTTCGATGAATAGAATTTCTACTTATCCCTCCGGAGTTGTCAGGCTTTTAGCCCCATGCACGGACCGGTCTTGTTATTTTACCGAACTTTTACGGAAAGTAATAAAGTAAATGACTTACTGAAAAAGAAAGACTCAACGGCTCAGATCAAGTAAAAAAGGTAGATAGATCACTTAGAACAGGAAAGTGAAGCCACTTTTTTTAACTATGTGTGAGTTAGTGAAGTGTTGCCAGTTTAAAAAAAAATGTCTCTGAGAATTACTTAAAAATAGGTACTATGCAAACGCGAAAATAAATCTGTCTGTTTGTTTTTTATAAATTACTATGTAGGTTTATATGATACTTAAATTATGAATGTAGGAGGCGGGTAGGATCACTTTATGAATCGTTGCAATAGAGTCCCGTGGGTGTGTGAGAAGCGAGAAAAAATACAACAAAGGTTATGTGAAGTAAATACAACATAGATTGACTGACACTGATGTTGTTGCAATGACAATAAACGATGGCCATGCAAAATTTCTATGCATTACAATTACTTAGTTGCAATTTCACGCCTGAGTCATTAAAAACCACGTTTACACATCCTGCCAATGGGTCTAAAGTTGCATGTTTTCTGGACCCTAGCTACGTACGTATGAAATTGATAAGGAACCAATTAGTCTCGAAAAGAGAGTTTGTAGATGTTTGACCTGTTGTATGAATTCTGCGAAGTCCACGTTTTGTCAGTCTTATCAAAATGGTCTGAAGAAACCACACTAAATGAGAATGGCTGCCATTCTGGGTCATTTCTACTCAAACTTATAGGTGCTACCCATTCATCTCGTATTAAAATATTGGCAACTTAAAACCATAACATTTGAAAGTAAAAAAAGAAGTTAAGTAGTCGAGAATGCAAACAGAAACAAAAAAAAAAATACTTATTTTCAATTTATGTATCATACATAAAAGTATAATGTCACTTTCGGGATATCTTCCGTGATAATCCATTGTAATAATGGATGCATGGTTTTAATTGGAATAATCATGATTATCACGAAAAATTAAACAATAATTATGTCCTATAATTATGACTTTGCCTACATTTACTTACCCACATTTTTGGGCTATTAGAAATACGAACTACTGGCAACACTCTCCCGGTACGTCATTTCGAGACGTTGACATTATTTGTGTCGAATAACCTCGAAATTGTGTTTGAATAACTTAAAAATATTTAGTTTTGTGTGTACTTACGTGTGAAACGATATTCCTTCAGACTTTTTGTTCACTTTTTTATTGTTTTTACCCCATTTAATCACACAGGACGGCATTTTTTAGGCAAACTTACTGCACGACGACCCGTGAGATACTAACGACAAGGAGCTTAGTTTGATGCATGTGTGTGCGTGTGTTTACTTGAAGGAGCTGAGTTTTTTGGCTTCACTAATAACAAAGGCCGTGCGGTATCTACCTTTTTTTACTTGATCTGAGCTCAACGGTAAAATAACCGGACTATTTCCAATGTCCGGCTTTTAACAGGATCTTTCGAATTTCTAAATGGCAACCCTTGCAAAGTGTGTCCATCTTGTGCAAGACTGTACCTAATTAAGCTTATTCATAATCTACCCCTAAGTCTACCCACTGACAGAGGTAATTAGCAGCTGGTTTCCCAATGGAAATATTCCATGTTATCATATTCACGCATGAGAAAATACATCTTCATCGAAACTATATTACTTGTGATAATTTATGTGTGTTGCATGGGAAAATATGGGAGATATTAAACATAATTATTTCTATATTGTCTGAAATATTTCTTTGTTTGTCTCTGCGTTGAAACTGTGGATGGCATGAAAGGGCGGTAACAGAGAAAAGGTTTCCTTGTAATGTCTAGTTTATTTCATTTATCATACAGCGAATATTCTTAGAAAACAATTTCCCAACGTTTTTATAATTGTTTCTTTTCCATGACATTTATTTAAAGTGAACTAAAGTCTTAAACATGACCATGGACTGAGGACTAAAAGTGCTTTTACAAACAAAAAGCAGTTTACATGAAAGCTGATTATCCTCTAGCAGGAGTTTGGTTTCGCGGAAACTACGTAGCGTATCCTCTGTACCTTCCTACGTACCTTCCTTATGTCGGGTTTGACATCAAAGGGATTAAATACCTATCCTATATATAGGTATCCTATACCTGCTAACATATCGAGTCCCGCTTGAACCGTGTTTCGATGCAAACGCGCCTTCCAATTAATAATCTTTAAATCGCTTAGCATGGCGCAAGCCAATGCTCGAAATTGAACCGCTATGAGTGAAGTACTGGTGGTGAATGAGCTGCTGGCCTTTCTGTAGCAGAAACTGGATGTGATGGATGAGGTGTTCGCTGTTCAGATCTGCGCAGCAAACTTCAGCGAGGAAGACATAGCTGCCGCCAAGCTGATGCTATTCACTTTGCTGAATAAGCGCGAGCAGATGATGTCCCACCGCCGTGACGGGACTAAGAGAAGCCTGCAGGATATAATCACGCTGTTCAAGGAGACCGAACCTGACGACGTACTGATGTTTGTGGTGAAGGAGCTCAGCAAGCCTCCTCCTGTCATGTTTACCATGTCGATGTAACGAGCCTTCTAAAGGATATTGACACCTTAAAGGCCAATCTTGCAGATGTGCTAGCAAAATTGGATGCATCCAGAATATCGTCACCAATTTGCGCAAAGAAGTTAGTGTATAGCGCAACAGTGTGGCAGTATCTAGGTCAGCAGTTAATGTGCCTAGCTTTAACACGTGTCGCGGAGCCGGCCCCAATATATCGTCGGTGAATTTAGCGCCAGCAGCTTCAACGTCGGCGTATACGTCGATTGCTAAACTTGCAGACCATTCCGCTCGCGCGCCCCGCATGCCCGCGGCGGCTGCTACGCGCTGCGTAGCCCGAGCCCTACGAAAGGATTATGTCAGCGTCACCGCAAGCCCCTCTGACGCTCCAAGTATAAAACCTGCGCCTGGAAAGGCGCCGAATAAGGCTGATAACGAGTGTTTCGTGACGGTGCAGAGAAGGAAGCGCTGTTCGCGAACAACCAACAACCTCTGCGGCAAGGCTCCTGCGGACCCTGAAGTTAGCCTGCGTGCCGCCAAGCCGAATACACCGGTGTACATTTCCCGCTTACATTATATCAGTAAAGCGGAGGACATCGTTGAGTACATGCGCCAAAAGACGCGTCAGTAGATAGGTAGTACCAGTTCAACGGCTGAATTTTGGATGACGGGCCAACGGATCGAAAAAAAAAGTAAAGCTGGTTTTATAGTTACGCGTTTGAACAGCGCCGTCCAGACGCACTAGTTTGCAAATGCACTTTTTTTTTAAAGGCATCTCGCAGTTCAACCTGGAAAGGTTGTCATCTACTTAACCGGGCTATCCTGCAGATGCCTTGAGTGTGAGGTCTCCAGCCAGGGCATAAAAACTTACATACTAAACGACTACACGCTAAGGGCACCCCTTGAGGGGTACGGGCCTCGGCCTAGGAGGAGGGCAGCAAGGGGACAGGCTGGATCTGATTATGACTATTTAGGGGATGATTTAAAGTTACAGGTTCAGCCGTGCGGGTTGGCTCGAGCAAGGAGAGGAGGAGGCAGAGGACAATTCGGATAACTCAAGGTCGGACACGTGCACCGAAACCGATGTGTCCATCTTCTCGGAAGAAACGGACGCAGGTGCGGGACGCTCTATTGTTTGGGAAACAATAGGCCTATTGATAATAGGGTTTGCCGCTAATGACTTCAGCTTTCCAAGAAAGCCTTTGTTGGCAGGCGGGGGCGATAACGGACTATCGAGCCTGTCAAACAATGAGCGCCGATTTCGGCATTCTAGGAATGCCTTTGTCGGCGGGCGAGGGCGACAATGGGCTGTCGAGCGCA
Source organism: Lycophotia porphyrea (assembly GCA_950005105.1). NCBI lineage: Eukaryota > Metazoa > Arthropoda > Insecta > Lepidoptera > Noctuidae > Lycophotia > Lycophotia porphyrea. The sequence goes on from OX465396.1 coordinate 8,528,915, forward strand.
ACGCTGAAGTCAGCGATAGTGGCGTGCTCTAAGGCCAAATGAAATGCACTAGTTACTAGTCGCGTTTTTAACCGACTTCAAAAAAGGAGGAGGTTATCAAGTCGACTGTTTTTTTTTTTTTTTCTTTTTTTTTTTTTTTTGTGTATGTTCAGCGTTTTCTTCGCTTATGTTAACCGATTTCGATGATTCTTTTTTTGTTTGGAAGAGTATTATTTCGTGGTGGTCCCGTTTAAATTAGGTGAAGATCTAATACTGATCTTTAGATATAAACAAAGGAACTTTTTAATAATTGACAGTAAATCTGCCGTGATTGCTGCAATCGCCTGTATGCTCTGAGTGTGTACACAGGTGTACATTACACCCAGATTTCGACAGTTAGGTCTGTTGAGTTCCATTTTATTACCATAAAATGTATCATTTACAATGTAAAATAAATGCATAGCACAAAGGACGATGACCAAGTTTGTATGAGACCCCCCCCCCCCCTCCAACAGAAGATCTATAAAAAGACTAGCAACCAATTTTAGCTTCAAAATCCATGGGGTTTAAAAACAACATAAAATAAAAAATCGCTTATCAATTTTTTCATATTCGATACAAAAATGTTATAAAAAAATAAAATAACTATATTATAGGCTGTTATTTTATACTGTTGGAGGTGTTCTAGGAACAATAGATAAGAGGAAAAGGTGAACAATGAAACGCTAATGAGGGTGCATGACCACCGGATATCAATTAGATATTAGTTAATTGATCTACACATCTCCGGAACCGTGCATCAAAGAGATGTCAGCAAACCTGGAGGGGACCGAAAGAGCCGATGCCTGTCGGGGCTGCGGGACTGTTCGAAAGAGAAGAAGATGAAAGTTATCTTGAAAAAATCTTGATAAGGACATTTTAAAAATGCGATTTAATTAAAACTGAGGGGCAATTAAGAGACCAGGGCTGTGAGACTGTTCGAAAGAGATAGCGCGGCCCTGGAACACAAAGGGCAAGGAAGTAACATGGATGGGTTTTAGTCAGTACAAGTCTGTCACTCCCTTCCGCTCCGCCGAGAGCGGGATCATTTGATGATTGAATATGATATTGAGGCCCATGAAATGGTGGAATAATCTCAGTACGTACTTAATTTTGTAAGATATCAGGCATCCCGCTTATCCGAACAATAAGAATGTAATCAAAGGCCGGTCAACGGTATATCATTTCGGACTTTGCCTCCTTTACGATAAAAGAATAGGCTTATTTCAACAATACCTATTTTGCATAAATGTTTATAAACTTTTTACGATGATGATGTCTAAGATCAGGCCTATAAGTTATGGGCAAAGATTTAATTATAAATATTTAATCACGGGTCTTTAGGTCATTTATGCTGCTTAGCTTTTTTATTAGTACATTTCCGGTTATGTTGTGATTAACTCGATTCTTTTCTTCGACTTGCATTATCACCATAGTTACCTAATCTAAGTTTTAAATGACATTCAGTGAATTGTTTTCTTACACAATATAATTACCTTCTTTAGACTTTTTTGACGTGACAACGTCTAATAAATCGATGAACGCCAGCAGCATGCACGAAAAACTGTCCCGTTACGCTCATTGTCCCGTTATGCTCATTGTACGCATGCGCCGCATCTATCTCTCTTCCACTCGATTTTATGACGTTGTCACGTTGAAACAACGTAAACCGTCCGTAAACCAACTTTACAGACAACCAATTTTTTTTACTATTTTGGTGTTGTCGAAATCAATACATATCTTTCAAGGTTTTAAACATAGAATCCATTCATGACTGATTTCACATTAGTAAGCAGATGTATTATGTTCGAACCTTGTATTTTGTTGCCTGGTACTCACTCAACTCAGAATAGGAGTTCGAAAATATTTTTACGTGGGAGTTCACAAGTGACCCATGAGTATAAAGCGATAATTGTTCAATTAATTAAATATTAATTTACGGACTCTTTGTTATCAATTAAAGTATAGTCTTGGCCTCAAAATCTTTGAGTATACTAACGACAAAAGGTGACTGAAAGTTTTAAGTAGTTTTAACGATAGTACAAAAAGTTTTTTAATATAAAATTTTAGCTCGTGTTTGAGGCAACTAACTCTTGATTTTAAACTTCGACAAGTTTAAAGTCTGATAATAATATCAATTGACACTTTGAACTTGGAAAATCGATGGTCATTATTGTCATATTTCAAGTTGATTCGGCGAAATTGGAGAACATAGAATTGGCTATTTAAAAATGGAGTCTAATGTTTCAGAAATACAGTTTAAATTTTAATAAACAGTGACATTTGTTGAAATAGAACAAGTGCGTTTTTTTAATGATTTCAATGAATGCCCTGACACGTGTTTACACAATGAATAGAGTCCTTGGTTTTTAAAATAACACATTTCTCGGAACAAGTCACATATTTTGTAATATTTTATGGGCTGAGCTTTTTGCTAAGGATTTCATTTACCACTTAGGTTGAGAATTAAAAAAAGAAACACTTGGCGGTAAAAAAAAACGCGTGACAACAAGACCTGTCAAAGTCAAGTATAGTTATGTGGATTGTAAAAAAATATAAATATTTTTTTCTTTTTTTGGCAGGCAACAGTTGGGACTGCAGCGATGGGGGTCTCGACTGGCTAGCAATGGAAAATGAAAACGGAACAATCCGAAGAAAAATTGTAGACTATGATGAACTCGTTTGTCATCAACAGCTGTATAGAGGCAAGCCTCTGAATAAAGTTTTGGATATTATACGGGTAAGTTGAACATTTTCTGGCTGACTTTAAAGTTAAGTTCAGCTTTTGCCCGTGACTTCGGTTGTGTTATAGTCGGAAATTATCACACGGCAAGTATTTTTTTTTAACTTTGCCTCACACTAGGAATTTCTACCGTATCTTGAGTGCGTTTAAAAACATCTGAATTCACATACACAAACAGCCAGACCCGGAACAACTACCTGTAGGTCGGGGATCGAACTCGCGACACGCAGCGCATCAGCCAGTTGCTCAGCCACTGCGCTAACCGTGCCGTCAGTCGTTTAAATTAATATAGGTACACTTGGGATCATGTGGCTTTCTATTAGCGATAGAATTATCGGAATCGGATCAGAAGTTCCGAAGATTAAGTACCCTCTACATTTAACTTGTGAACTACCTCTTTACAATACTAGTGTATTCTACTTGCACATACTCGTATTTATGTAGATTCCTATCTCTAGATTGACCTCATCAGTGATGTTGTTCAGAAAGATCAGGTGCGTAGTATTCGCTACCGAAGTGCGAGTATGACCAGAGGGTCTAAGGTGGCCGATTTGGCAGAAAAAAAATCTTAAAATGGTCAGCAGCAGTTATTGGCAATGGCAGTTAATATTATGAATTGTCACTTTAATGGTCATTTTCCGAATTGTAACGAAGTTCATATTATGATTTAGCTAAAGAAGCCAATTTATATGTAAAGATCGTAGCATAGAGCGTTCTATAGTTTCAGCTAACTCCCATGGGGAAAAAGGCGTGAGTCTATGAACGGATGATCAAACTAATAAGCATCCTTTTACACACAATTAACCAATTAAAACTATGAGAAATAACACCGAAAATAAACAATACTTCTATTTCAGACAGTAAAAGCTATTCATTTAATCATTGGGAACTTTCGTTCCTTGAATACATATATGCTAATGAATTTGAAATTTAGCCAGCACGAGCAAACAGTAGTGCGTTTATGCATTAATTATATCTACACATGCTCAAAGAGAAATAGAGTCTAATGCTGAAAGTTTGTACAAACACTGTTCAGAACTTTTTGAGGTTAGTGCTTTTAAATTTCGAACAGCCAGATGCGGTTCTATGTTAAGTAGGTAGGTGGTAAGCATAGCATAACCAGCATTAATGTTCCCACTGCTGGACCGCAGATATAATGATAGGGAGTGGGCGCTATGCTGGCCAGATGAGGATTGGTGTACCAACACCAAGTAAAGTTAATATATTTTATGAGGAAAACGTGCAAAGCTTTCTCTGCAAAATGCAAAAAAAAACATACAGAGAAATCGGTGGACATACATGAAAAAATAAGATGTTAGTGGAATACATAACCTCCTTAAGTAGACTAAAATGTAACGGGCCTGCTTAGGTTCGAAACCCACGGCCTACAATTGGTAGGTCGGGGACGAGACCACCTGCTCTTAAATAATAATTAACATGATTAGGTATCTGCTATCTATGTAGGTAGGTAGCTATTAATTTTAATACCCTTGCAATGCAGTATAATTGAATTAGCATACATATAATCGCAGAATTCAGGTCTTCTAATCAAGAATCACCACAATGTACAATGTGATTATCACTATTAGCTAAAGATTTATCTCGAAGTATTTGTGGTTAGGTATTCTTTCATATCCTCTTTAAGTTATAATATTGACAAAAATAAAGCAAAAGAAACATTTTCCCGAAAATCAGACAATACCGAAAATCAGATAATCAAAAACAAAAGTTTTTGTAAGTAAGTTCCAATTATTTTAGCGATGCCAAAAATATTAATGCCAATTTATGTTCCATTAAAAGCTTATTTTTGTTGTGTAAAGTTCAAAACTAAAATAATAATAAATAGGCTGTTTGGAGACAATAAGAGTACCTCTTGACCTAAAATCTTAGAGGAGTGACCGGGGGCCTACCACCACCGCACAAAGCAGTATCTTACTCTGGTACAATCTCAACATGAATGATGTAACCAAGGTTTTGTAAAAATATTCTTATTTAAAAGAGTGTCCATGGAGTTTCTTGCCCATTCTTCTCCATAGAGAAGGAAAATAGGCAACTACAGAACTTTCACAGTTTTTATGCCTTGTGACTGGACTGTAGCTCAATTTCATTGTTGTCTTTGTTTCGAGTGCCTGTAACTGGCCTACTTGAAATTAATTGCTTTGACTTTGATGGTGTGAGAAAGAGATGCAAATAGACGTCCTTTATAGCTCCATCTCTTTCCAACATGGAACTAAGATTGAAGTAAAATTGAGACGGTGGTAACAGTCCCTGTATAAATTCTCCCTGTTATTGTGATATTTTTTTGTTCTAGCTAGACCATACTTTCTAGTTACAGAAACATTGGCGGTCAAAGTTCCAACTTTTTCACAGCACAAATCACAATATTATGAATGGTAAAATATGGCTTAGCTTAGATATTGCATAACAACTATTGTGTATTCCCATATTTGCAAAATAATATTCTATTCTATTCCATTCTATGAGTTACATCGAGTGCAACCGTAAAACGTGACTTTTCACCCCAAAAAAGTCGTTTCCCAGCAATAATTATTGCGTAAGGTTACTTATTCTGCTGCGGGCTGTTCGAAAGAGATACCGCGGCCCTGGAACACAAAGGGCAAGGAAGGAACATGGATGGGTTTTAGTCAGTGCAAGTCTGACACTCCCTTGCGCTCTACCCAGAGCGGGAGAAGTCATTTGATGATTTCCCATCCGTAAAAAAATAAAAATAAAAAAAAGGTTACTTATTTTGATGTAAGTACTTACAGAATGCTTGGTTGACGGTTTCGTGAAGGCTGTATTTACTTCGTGAGGGCGACGGAACGTTGACGTTGACAAGCTACCGTAATGTAACGAAATAAAGGCGCTGCTAATTCTGAACTAGTTCCTTAGCCGCGGTTAACTTTTTTTTTTGTTCTTAAAAGAACTACCTTCGAGGAATTAGACTCGTGTCGTGAGGATATTTTTAGTATTAAGTTTTTATTTTGTCTTTTCTAACTTTATCTGTATCGGTTCCCAAATCTCAATTACAAATTGATAAAGCCGTTGTAATATAATTTGTTTGACCGTGGTCAAGCGAATTAACAAGCCTAAATAACGCAGAGTTATATATTCAAGTCACGCTGTTTTTTTCGCTGAATAAAGCCTATGGCATCACAGTGCATTGCTCTTGTGACTGCAGTGCCGTACATCTAAGATAATCCAAATTAGTCTATCTCTATACTAATTTTATAAAAAGATAAATGTTGTAAGTTTGTATGTAGGAGTAATCCTCTGAACTACTGATCCGAATCCGAAACTACTAACCCTAACGGGAAGCTACATTATCCCTGAGTGCAGAGTGTTACATTTAAAACGTTCCCGTGGGTTAATCACCGTATATAACGCGGGCAAAGCCGCGAGCAAAAACTGTTTATTATAAAGCGTGATTTTATTTTATTAACAGCTTGCTAAAGTTAAAGCAATAGGATTGAGTTAGGATCTTAGATACCTATAATTGCTTTTACGGAAGTTCGGATGTCTAATCCAGTATCTTCAATTAACAGTGCCATTATTATCATTAGCTAACAGATTAGGGATTACAGTGTGTTGGTAATTATTACTAAGTACATATTGGTTTCGTATCCTACGTTTAAATGATGACTATTTATAGAAAAAAACAGCAATAGTGACTTATATGACGCCACATATGATCGAGGAGCTCGTGGCTAAATAATAACAGCCACTCGGGTTGATCTTTAGGTTAAGCCGTGCTTGCCTAGGTTGGTCTGTGGATGGGTGACCACCACATACCGAGTTTCCTCCGTGCCTTTGAAGATCTTTGACAGTCGTTAGGTAGTCAGTGGCCCAAAAAAGTCTGAAAACCAGTCTTACCAAGGGGTATCATATTACCGAGTACTAACTGGGTTTTGGAGGTCAGATAGGCAGTCGCTCCATATAAAATACTGGTATTCAGCTGCATCCGGTTAGATTGGAAGCCGACCCCAACATAGTTGGGAAAGGCTAGGCAGATAATGATGATGACGCCACATGTTACTAATACATCAAAATTTCCTTAAAATAAAACAGTACTTGGATCGAGTCATGTTGTTCTGCTCAGACTAAAGTCTATGACTTCATAGTGCAACGCCCTTGTGACTTTAGTACTGTGTCTTCAATAATCCAAATTAGTCCAAAGTAAAACAAGGCAGTTTCGGTAATTACCTAATTAGTACAATAAGTCGTTCCCTTTGTTCTTCCGACTGTGGTCTTATCTTTTTAATCTGCCAATAAAGTTTAGTAATCTGTAAGCAGTTTCACACAAAGAGTTCACATTGTGTAATGTGAACTCTTTGTAAATATTTTAAACTCTTTGTTCTTTCAGCTACATCATTTCAGATTGTTTCGAGTATTTCAAATTGCCTGTTTAAAATGTCCACACTGTTAGTTTTCTAAGAATAAATCCTGCATCAACGGCTGTAGTATGTAAACAATATTTTATATCGTAGATACAATCAATTATGTCTATTTTTTCTAGAGTTGACAAACTGTCATGTTATTTTTACGTAGGCAAAGAACATAAGTATGCAAACTGAAAACGACTTAATTTATAAGTACCTTTAAAAGTTAATTGTAGTTGGGGCAACTATAGCTACGTCTCAATCAGACTAATTAGGTCAAGCTTTTTTTAAATATAAAATTACATTACCAGATTTCGAACCAATAACGATGCTTGGAAACAGCTATACTAGCGCCATTAGTATCATAGTTGCCATCCTCATTATTCATTTAAACTTAGTTTGTTTTCACTGTTGATGGACCAAGTGGTTACCTAAATTGTTACTGCTTTAATTCGCCTATCGAACTTTGAAAGCGCATTAATTTAAGTGTCTGACTTGGTTTCCGTACGCTGTTTTTCGTTGACCACTGAAATTCAGTGATATGCTTTGGGATGCACAGGACCATGCTAGGTTGAAGTCTTCTTGATACAGTCACGAAGTGCAGCTGCCGACTATTTGTGTAAGGTTCTTATAATTATGTTGTTTGTATTGTTTTACTACGTTGTAAGAGCTGGACCCTTCAAAGGATTGGCCTACAATCGTGCTAGATCGCGAAATGTGGAAGGAGGGAAGGGAGGCCTTTGCCCTGCAGTAAGTATAGACTTATAATAATTACTAGGTTGGTCATCCAAAAAAGTAAAAAGGTTGTTTGGAAAACACCCCTTGAGTTTTCGTAATGAGACCGTGTCTCCTCCAAAATTTACAAAATTCGCCGACCTGGGCTCACCCTCCTCGAACCCGACGACCCCATCGCCCTCCTTCAGGAAAGCAGTAGGGAAACCAGTAAAATTCGCAAAAACAAATACAGACCGCGATTCCGACCCCGGCCCCGCCGACGGGGCCCACCGCGACCCCTTGTAACATCACATTCCGACCCTTGCTCGACGAGCCAGTCCACGACGATGAGCAAGTAACTACAAATTCCCCTTTAAATAATATAGACCCAGCCAACCCTTGCTGCCCTCCCCTCAATGACGCACTAAGCCTAGGCCCGAACCCCGCAGCGGGTGCCCTTAGTGACCGTTCATTTAATTTACATCCTTAGTGGCTGGGGGCCTTAGAATAATTTTTGGCCACCACAGAATTGTTCGGTTAAGCAGACGACAGCCTCTCTAGGATGAACTGCGAGTGGTCATATAAAAAAAAAACTTGATTTTTTTTTTTGCTTCATTTCTGTTGTTCGGAAAGAGTGGTCAAACATCATTAACAGAGCCTGAGATTTTTTAAACAAAATAATTTTCGGACATTAATATTAATTTAGGTATTAAAAAAAGCTCGCATACTTTTCGTTCTTTTGTGTTTGACTACTATTTTATTGGTACGCACAAAAAGGCGGTAAACAGATGTGGTCATCGTGGTTTTGTTTTAAAAATGAGCAGACGCAGCTGGTCGACTGTAGGTACATAATAAAACAATCCTACTTATTTCGAGCCTACTTATATTTTTTGAAGGCATGTGTTTAGTGTTTTTGTCTTTATGTACTTAAATGAATCAATCAAATAATATCAGCATGCCAAAAGCATTCGACACAAGGCCGTTAGATAATAATGAAGCACGTTGCTATTCAAAATTGGATAAGACATATTATTTACAAGAAAATGGAAAACATGCTGCCTCTTTATCAAAATGTTTTCATACGGTACTGGATTAACGGATTCATGAGATTTATCTGGAATTTCAAATATGTGAATATCTCGGTATTCTGTAATCCGATAAATCCGAAGTTATCTGGTTTTCGTTTGAGAAAAAAAGATAATCTCGGCTGATCTCGAAACTTGCAATTGTTCATAAATCAAGATTACTTTCAGGCGCATGTAGTGAAGAGAGTTGAGGATTATGGCATTTGGGCTGTAATATCTGTAGTCAATGGTCTGATGAAGTGATATCGTGTTATGTTACACAATAACAGGGTGGACATGGCCATATAGGCAGTCGCTCCGACTGGCATTCAGTCAGACTGGAACCTGACCAAAACAACAACAGTCCAAGGTTAGGCAAAAGATGATCATTACTCAAGAAAAGACATTACAAAATTAACCTTGGTATCTATAATTGCTTGAGTTTAAGTAATTACTAATGCACCTATTTTTATGCAATAGACAAGAATTTGAACGAAGTAAGAACTTTTAATGAAAGCAAAGCTAAGAATTCTTACTTTTGTCAGTTCTAACTTCAAGCAAGTACTAAAGTACAGAATAAAAACCGTATCTTATGTTTAAAAAACTAAAAAAAAAACTCAAAAGCCACATTATAGGCACTTTTGAATGTCAGAAAAACAAAGAAGTCTAAGCTACAGTCACAGACACAAGGCATAATAACTTGTGAAAGTACTGTAGGTGCCCATTCCAAAACGTAGATCTCTATGGAGAAGAATGGGCAAGAAAGTCCATGGACACTCTTTTCAATCACAGTATTGTTACAAAATCTTGGTTACATCATTCATGTTGAGATTATACATATATGTGAGAACGATGTAGAAATACGTGCACGTTAAGAGCGTCCAGAGTAAAAGAATAATGAACAATTGAAGAACAAAGTAAGAAGTTAAAATAAACCGTGGCAGCCTAGAGATGACCAGTCCCAATTGATAGCGCCCGTACACGAACATGACGCATGGATCAGCCCCATTCAGCTCAACCATATTGAAGGGAGCTAAATGACCCGACACACCCGCCACCATCAGCGAGACATTAGAGTGAGCATGACATTCTTTCAGCCACCAGGGAAAATTCAGGTCAATGAAAGATAACTAAATGTAATGGTAGCTTGACAGTACATAGTACGCACACATTTGCTATGCAATTAATACTAAGATATTAAATCTATACAATGCAAAGATATTATTACAAACTTCTGCAGCTTCCACAATAACTTCACATGGGAATCAATTAGTTTGCCCCTATGGTTGTGGAGCAGGACCTGCATTGAGCCAAGCATTTTTATCATCAATGTAATCACCCAACTTACAATATGCTTGACTACATAGTGTGCGTTTTACACAAGATTTAAATTTCGTCTCATTCAGTTGTAGCATGTGGGGAGGTATTTTATTGTAACATTTTAAACAGTACCCCATGAAAGATGAGTCTACTTTAGCTAGCCTAAAACCTGGCTGTACTAGTTGGTCCCTGTTTCTAGTACTATAGTGGTGCCTGTCACCTCTTGTACTAAATAAATGCAGATTTTTCTTAACGTACATGATGTTTTCATAGATGTATTGACTAGCTTTTGCCCGCGGCTTCGCACGCGTCAATATAGGATTTGACAATAAATTGGGGTTGTACTCTGCTTGTTATTTGGCCGTTACAGTCATGGGCTCAGAACGGAACATCATTCTAGGACGCTCCTATATACAATGTATGTATGTGTATGTTGTATGTCCTTCTATTTGGCGCTAATACGTATAAATCCTGGGCATTGGACACTCGCGAACATGCTACATATAATTGGCCATGGGAAAAGCATGGCTTTTCTAAATGCACCACTGCTACCTGCAATGTTTGCCCTTGCGCTTTATTAATTGTAATAGCAAAACTTAGCTTTATTGGATAGTGGAGACTACAGTATAATTACACTTTCCCCTTTTTTCACATCAGTTAAAATAGTGGCACCGACTATATTTTGTCCTAATTCTGTAATCCGAAGCCACGGCCCATTACATAATTGGGGTGCATCTAAATTGCGCATAAGCATAATGGGTACAACTAATTTTAATTGAAGTTTATGCGAGGGTACACCTGAAAGCTCTAGACAATTTAAAAATTCAACGGGAAATGAAGTGCTCTGTTCTGTGTCCATGATGGGTCACTTTCGCCTGATCGTCGCGGGCCAACCATTCCAAAATCTTGAAGCTTCTTCCCCGTCATTGTCATAACTTTGTTTTCAATCTTTGTCAGCGCTTCGTTGTTAATGTGATCATTAAAAGACATATCTGCATGTACTTGCTGCAATAGCCGCAATATGTCTTCGGCCATGTACTCTTTGTACTTATCCCATAGCGTTTGAGGATTGGAAAGGCCGCAAGATGATATGAGGGTAGCGTAAAGTTCCCTAATTTTGTCTGCTGATCGGCACTGCACGGCTTCCTCCATAGTTTCGTCCCAGTGGTTATCGTTCTGTAATAGACGTAGAGCTTCACATGCTTCTCTATAAGTTCCGCATTCCTGACCGTTACCAATTTTAAGCTCCTTGAAGGTAGTTGGACCTCGAATATGATGCAATAACATGCGCAGACAAAACCATTCAAAGTTCGTTACATGGACGGTATATACACGACCAAGAGCGTCCGATGATTTTACCCCAGGCCAATCTTCAACAGGTGTACCTTGAATGCGGCGTTTCCACTCTCTTCTTGAGGTGTTCCACGTATAATAACGGGGGACTTCAGAATACAATAACATTTTTGCGAAAGAATCAGTCAGACAAAGCTGGAAAAAGGCGGTTAGTGTGGTTTTAGGGGATGATGAAATCCTTTCCTGGAAATTATGTTCATTAAAGAAAATACGGTGGTCATTTTCTAAGTGCACGGCAAGATAGGTAACAGTAGGATGTCTTTCGTGTAAGGGTAAACGAAGAAGCCGCCACGCTGCCTCATTACTACTGATATATCGCCCTGCCTGATAGGTTTGTACTTCATTAAGTGGTTGCACTACACGTAGATTGAAAATCGCTTGATCGCTCCCTTTATTAGTATATTTACAAATATATTGAATGGCACGAACAGAGCTGCAGGCTTCTACATTAATGTGGGCATTAAATATTTTACATAGAATAGGTGAATATGGCACGACCCAGCTGTTATCAAGAGTTCCGACGGCCCCACCGCGAGTCTGAATCGTTACCCTTCCACCATTTTCAGGTGGTCTTCGTCTGTATAAAGGGTAACCCTTATGCACTGTTTCCTTCAGCAGCTCTCGGGGGTATTTTTTGTACATTTCCCACTTTTCATGCAAGGTGATGCTGTATTACGTGCTCTAAGGGGCCATGAACCATGTTTCTGGTTATGGTTTCGTGCAAATTCCTATCTTGTTCTGGATCCGGAATCTCGGCACTTATAATGTTATCTATTTGGTTGGGAGTGTTGGGATGCAGCTTTTCTTTTAACCAATAAGAATCTGCACATGTGGTAGACCTTGTTTTCGCCATTCAATGAAATACATGTGACACAGGACGTTTCCAAATACGTTTCCCTTTGTAATAACATTCATTTGTTTTTGGACCTTTATTCGAAACACGCGAGCAACTAAGTCATGTCGGTCAGTAGTTCTTTGCCCAGGCATAAGCTCTTCTGTTATTTCCTTCCATGAGGGATTGCAGGTGAAAGTCACAAATAGGTCAGCCCTGCCATAAGTGCGTACATAGGCGAAAGCGTCTTGTGTATATTCATGCAGATAGCGGGGGCTGTTAACAAAAGTTGAGGGATGAATAACAATTCGGCCTAAATCGTTGGCGAAGGTATATATTACCATCCGTGCTAATTGCATCTTGCAGATGAATGTAATTTTCAGCTCGTAGTTTTTTCTGGTTTAAAGAAATGTAACGAAGACGGACGCTCTCGTCTTTGATATACATCAAAGACGAGAGCGTCCGTCTTTCGTGTACATATCTACTAAAAATTGGTGGAACAGCGGACCGTAGAAGGAGGTTAAAGTCATTTTTTCGAAACATCATGTAGTAGGCGTAAAAATAAATGAAAGGGCGTCTCAGACGCTCTCAGAGAAGCTTGGCGGGTGGCTTGGCCCTCCCATCTTTCCTGGCTTTGAGAAGATGTCTCATCAGCTCTCAAAGCTGCTTGTCGTAGCGCTTGTTCTTGCCTTCTTAATTTAGCATGAACGGAGGATTCTTGGGATCGAGCAATTTTCGCTGCTCGGGCTCGCTATGTGCTCCTACCTTATTTACATTATACATATTAAACTACGTTTGCGAGGCATTATAAAATAGAAAAAGGCAAAGAAACCTAACCTTAAAGAAACATACAAAGGAACCTAACCTAACAAAATAAAAACAGAACTAACTAAACTAACCGAATGATAATAAAACACAGATGTTTTATTTTCAAACAAACCATTAAGGATAACCAATCCTAGCGAATAATTTTAACAACTTATCTAGAGACAGTTTCAACACCTTCGATGACCATTCTTCCACAAAAAAACTTAACACCGCGATTCAGAAAACGGTGACAACGCCATCTATCAAACAAATTGTGAAACTGTTGCAATTATACCACAAAAACGCTGCATTGACACTCGACTCACAAAATGTATTTCCTATACTAATTAATATTATAAATTCGAAAGTGAGTTTGTTTTATCACTTTATCCCCCGGGATCAGCACTTTTTTCCTGGATAATAGGTGGATATTTTTATTCTGTATCCCTGACAACGTATATGCAAAATGTCGTGATGATCGGTCCGGCAGTTTAGGGCGTGAAAAGGTTTCAAGCAAAGCAATTTACTTTCGCACTTATAATATTAGGATGGATAGTCAGGAGGATGAAACACCGGTTTATCTACAATTTAGACTCTCAAAATGTATGAGGGAGTATCATACTACTAAAGTTTCTATAATAATTCAATCATTGTTCGACAGACACGTGGCGCCACCTATTACAAAAATCACGTTATTGTGGTTTTCCTCGGGAACAGTACTTTTTTCCGGGATGAAAGGTATCCTATGTCCGTGTCTGTACACCTAAGAATGTATATGCAAAATTTCAGGATGATCGGTTCAGTTGTTCAGGCGTGAAAAGGTAACAAACAAACAAACTTTCGCATTTATAATATTAGTATGGAAGTATGGAAGTATGGATTACCTTTACTCAAGTAATCACTTTGACTTTAGATACGGGTGTAAAACATTTGGTGTTCGTCTTTTGCATTTTGCTGTTTTTCTATACTTTCGATGTGTTTCGGTCACGAATGATAAACTGATGAAGAGTCAAATTTCTATGTTTAGAACATCAAACCGCAACTTAAAGTAACATTCAGTAAAAAATATCCATAGATTGTAAACTAGCAATTCGCTTCACTCTGGATATTAATTGAGCATACAATTTCTCGGTATACACGTCTCTGCTCTTAGCATTGAAACGAGAGCGAAGATTCCGGGTCCCTGTTAAATAATAAATGGATAACAATGTGCAGGAAGGTAGTACGAGCATTCTTCGCAAACTTATCTTGAAAAAATCTTGAACAGGACATTTTTAAAACGTTATTTAATTAAAACCGCATTTCCTCTTAATTGCCCATTAAGTGGAAATGCGGTAGGTATTTCAAGAAACTGTCGCTGTCGCTCTGCGAGCGCGATTTCGACATTGGTGCGATAAGGACAACTACTGTAAAAATACATAATTCGAGGTTTGGCTCTCGACTGTTTCCTCCTCCAATATTCGACCTATTTAAAAGGTATTTCACAAACTGAATAAGAAAGATATATACTGTGTCCTTATGTTTTTCGTTTTTCATTTATAGTAGTATTTTTTTTACACTAGGCCTCTGTTGACAGGCGATCTAAATAGGCCATCTTGAGCATTTTGTAAAGGTTCTTGTGATTATGTATCATCAAAAAGGAAAACGTAGGGCCATAGAAGAGGTTGATATTTAACTGTAAAAAATCATAGCTTTAAAGTCTTAAACCAGAAAGAAAACAGGCGAGATCGTTTGTATGGAAAAAAGACCACTCGCATTTCCTCTTAAGAGTCGCTAATTAATTAAAATAGTTTATTCTGGTAAGAATAATTTGCCGGTCTAGTTATAACTGTACGAAGCAGAAAAAGGTGATTCTTAAAAAATAAACGTTATTTTCTGGTTCTTGTTAACGTTGCCTTTGTAGTCTGAAATTGTTTTATTCTTGTCTCGTATCTTGACGACATGAAAATGTATTTATATTTTCTTGGGGTATGTATGGAACTACGTTGTTTTCATATTTCCAGCGGGCCTAGATAAGGGACCGTAGCTCAAAGCGTTTCGTACTACTACAACGTCCGTATGTTAATCCAATATTATTTCATTAGGTTATCTATAACAATCAAATATACAGAATTGTAGAGACATCGTCGCACAAACGAATACCATGTATTTAGTACATACATCGTTCTGAACCTAAAAACTTCCACACAGAAATTTTAAAACGGCAATTAAAAAAGTAAAACAGCTGTTTCCTACTAAACTGCTTATAGTCAAAAATGGAACTAATGTTTATTTTTGAAAGGCCGATTAAAAATTTCTATGTGGGTCCGGTTGGAATGATTTACTGACTGCATGGTATTAGTTTGTGCGTCGAGTACCACCCAGTATCAGAGTTTTCGAGCACGATTATCGCTGATAGGAATAGAGTGTCACTTTGTCTTGTCTTCCCCCAATGACCAGTCAAACTAGTACGGACAAATTACGGACTCGCTGCGGACACCGGACATTGACAGATACTTCAGTATGTTATAGTAGAGATGTCCACGTCTGTACGGTTTGATCGAGCCTTTACTCAAATAACTGAGTTATTTTTTCCGTTTTCGTTTTTGTAGATTATCTCGTTGTTTTAGCACAGATTATAGGTAATTATCTAGTGATCTCGAACGGATTGTAAAGTGTCGTAAAAAGTGCAAACGTTATGATAATATTCTTATCAGCCATTTACAAAACATACTATTGGTTTGGTATTTGTAGTGGGTATTCGGTACCAAGACCATGTGGATTTTGTGTCATTATCAGATATCGAAATATACATCATACGCCTGTAGTCCCCGAAGGGTTAGGCAGAGGTATACCTAATAGTACACCTACATTTCGCTAGTTATGTTTAAGTCCCATGTAATAGGGGGCGAGCCTTTTGCCATCAATCGGGCACAAATGCATGCCCCGTGGCTGGTACTGAGAAATTCCTAATGGAAAACCGCTATAACAATTTGCGACCCTGGAATCGAACCCAGGACCTCGTGCGCAGCAGTCGCGATTGTTACCACTAGACCAACCAGGCAGTCGAATCGAGATATCGAGATCTGAATATGTAGGTGGTAAGTAATATGTGGATAATCTTTTTCTTCTTCAACCTTTGGCCACCCAATGCTGAGGTACGCCTCTTCCAAATCTCTCTACTTTTGGCGGTTGTGTGTCATAGCTCTCTGAGTGACTTGGATGTCAATACCTTTCTCTAATTTAACATCTTTATTTCGGAACTTAAAATCATTCCAAGATTTATTATGGAGGTATCGACATGTTACTTACTTCTTTGAAGTTTAGGACCCTATTCCGATCACTGTGAATGACACAACCTCCACATAGTACGCTTGCATTGTCATAATTTACGCGTTTTTAGCTAGAAAATAAATTCTTGATGCCATCATCATCTTCCAGCCCTTGTCCTATTTTATTTGGGGACAGCGCAACACGTTTTTTTCTTCCATTCTCCCCTGTTAACCGTCACACTATAATCATTTACTCCTTTTTCCCTCAAATCAATCCTCACACAATTCATCCATCTTGATTTGGGCAACTTACTTCAAGAAAAGAGATTCTTGAAGTAAGTTGCTCAAATCAATATTTAGAAATGCAAAGAGGGCATAAAGAACCATAGGCCATAATTATGACGTCTTCAGCTTCATCTTGTTATAACGCTGCTTTATTCTTCCACTTTGAAAGTCAATTCTACTCAAATAATGTAAGCCATCATTACAGCGACATTTTATTCAGTCCAAAAAACAAGAAGCCATTTAAAATAAAACTTCTTGAACTTTCTAACTCGCAAATGAGCGTTACGTGAACAAAAAAAAATGTTTTTTTTTTTAAGTAAACTTTACATTGTTTTTACGTAAAAAATTTCCGGGCAAGTTCATCCAATTAATTGGTAAATGTTTACGTTGGTTTGTAGACGATATGACGTAATCATCTTCGTTTTACAGGTGAATATCGTAAGGTCTGTTAGAGCAGTGTTCCGCAAGGTGTGAGTACCGTGTTCATTATAAGACAGATGGAAGAAAAATACCTACTTAAACAGCCGCAAAACTTTAACTATAAAAATATTGATTAATATCCTTACTAATACTGTAAATGCCAAAGGAAGCTTGTTTTTTTGTTTGTTACCTTTTCATGCCGAAACTTCTGAACCGATCATCCTGAAATTTTGCATATACGTTGCCAGGTGTACAGAAACGGACATAAGGTACCTTTCATCAAAAGTACTGTTCCCGAGGAAAACAATCAATAACGTTATTATGCTCATAGATGGCACCACGTGTCTTTTGAATCATGATTGAATTATAAGCCGAGTGCAATCCGAATTGATTGACAAATTCTAAATTAACGCGAGCGAAGCCGCGGGCAAAAGCTAGTCATCTATAAATTGTTTTTTCATTTACGGTGTGCCTCCAAAATTTTCCGATTTCCTAGATGTACGGTGAGTTGCAATTGGATACTCCAGTTGAGAACGTAGGCGCTTCCAAGGGGGGGGGTACCCACATAGTGAAGCTAACTGTACCTTAAACTCAAAAAGTTTGCGGAACACTGTGTTAGAGGACAGTATTTTTTTTTTGGGATGGGTATTTATCAAACGACCCCCCGCTCTGATGGGCGGAGCGGATGGGAGTGTCAGACTTTTACTGATTAAAACCCATCCGTGTGCCTTCTTAGCCCTTTGTGTTCCAGGGCCGCGGTATCTCTTTCGAACAGACCCGCAGCCCTGTTAGAGGACACTGTGTTTTCCTTACACGATTCTAGAGTTTTTTAACCGACTTCTAAAAAAGGAGGAGTTTATGTATTCCATCAAAACCTTTTTCATGCATGTTCACCGATTTTTCCACACAAAAGTGTTAAAATGTAAACTTTTTTGAAAAAAAAAACTGGTTTCCAAAAAACCCACAAAAAATGGAATATAGCTTTACTTTTTAAACCCAAGTACTAACAGGTGTTACATGTCTTCTATGTATAATCACGATTTACGTCGGAACCGTCGCAGTAAGAGGATTACGAATAGTCTGAAAGGCTGCTACTAAGATTCAGCGGTATACCGTCTTGCTGTACATACAGTGTGCAGTACACTGTATACATTTACTCCCTTAAATGATGAAATCTTAATTTTTGTCATTTGTAAATTGGTTAGAAGTAACTTTTTCACATCATCAGCCTATAATGTTCCCACTGCTGGGACTCAGGCCTCCTGTCTAGGAGAGGGAATGGGCTATAATCTACCACGCGGGCCCAGTGCGGATTGGTAGATGTCACAGGTCTTCGAATTTTTGGTTCTAGGACATGCCTGTTTCCTCACGATGTTTTCCTTCACCGTTTTTGAGAGCAGTGGTGACGAAATATATTACACAAAGTAATGCGCCTGCCTGGGTTCGAACCCACGACTTACAGTTCGTAAGTCGGGGTCGCTACCACTGGGCCACCGCTGCTCTCAACTTTTTCAGCCGTCAGAAAATTAACAAGATCAAAAATTCTTCATCCTCAGACGATGCGTCAAACCTGCCCAGACCCCTGCGCCTGTACGATGACGCACGTGGTCTCCGACGCAGCCGGTGCCGTGATTCCCCTCATCACCGTGGACTGCTCGAACAGGCAGCTGGAGAACCCACCACCAGCACTACCGCCGGGCACCACCACACTCCGGCTTGAGGGCAACAAGGTAAAATGGTACGAAGTTTTTTTGATGTTTCATGTTTTTATACCCCGACGC
Organism: Lycophotia porphyrea; assembly: GCA_950005105.1. NCBI lineage: Eukaryota > Metazoa > Arthropoda > Insecta > Lepidoptera > Noctuidae > Lycophotia > Lycophotia porphyrea. Next base: position 8,547,882 of record OX465396.1, read on the forward strand.
AAAAGAAGGGGTGTAATAAGTTTAACGTGTGTAGTTGTGTGTCTGTCTGTAGCATCTTTGCTCCCAAACGAATGGACCAATTTTGATACGGTTGTTAGCTATATGCGTCTTATAAAGATCTGTTCAGGCGTTTGAAGATAATCAGCTCATTTCCTACTTGACAAAAGGGTCTTACCAACTTTCACAGGCCCGATTGATTTAAAACTTGGGGTACTGTTACTAACGGTGCAGTTCTCTTGTTGAAAGTGCCCTTTGGACTGCTGTGTGGCAGGTTTTTGATTGGCTGATGCAGGAAGTAAGAACTTATGTTTATTGCTTTAATTTGCTTTATAAACAGACCTTTGGCAATAAGTCAGCAATTTAGTCATACTAAGACATGTAAAATCTACCAATATTGCATTTGACCATAAGTTATGTCCAACTACCTCTTACGGAGAAGGCCTCTGCCCCAGAAGTAGAAACGCTGATTGTGCTGAACAAGGACTATAGGAACTTATCTTGCTTTTTGCCATACTTTATACAGTTCATAGTTTTATTTTGTTCGTTCAGTTTAGCGGTAGACGCTTTGGTTGGAGATTTGGCGGGTCAAAGCCTTGACAACGGCAATCCATTTATTTGCAAAATTGAAATTTTGGAAAACTTTGGCATTGTCTTAATCGTGCGGCTAAATCATGATCCAAAGGGGATAGACCCGATCATATCGACCCGCTGACATTTTTGTTTTTTTTTTCGAAACCGCGGCGCACGATGAAAGTGGTATGTATGGGTAGAAGACACATAGACGAACAAAGAACATCACGTAACACGGTACTCCAAGGTGTCGAAAATTTTGGCGGCGCAGTAGACAGCTAGTACTAACTACCTTTGTGAAAAAGTTAACTTACTTACTAATTTCCCGTAAACGGATTCACGCTTACATACTCTCAATATTTTTTATTATCATTCTCTTATCTGTAATTTTTTTACTTGATGGTGGTACCGACGGATGGAATACCGATGGATGGAGCGTAGATGAAAAGGATGACCCTTTTTCATCTACGCTTTGGAATGGGCAACTACAGTACTTTCACAAGTTATTATGCCTAGTGTCTGTGACTGTAGCGTAGCCTTCTTTGTTTTTCTGATATTCAAAAGTACCTGTAATGGTCTAATTGAAATAAATGCTTTTGATTTTGAGTTTGAGTTCATATTCATATTTTAGGATTTCTCGTACGTCTACTAGCAGCAGCTGTCTTATGATACCAAAATTATATATGTTTTTTGGTTGTCAAAAGGTCTATCTTAATAAAATATAATAGGTACCACAACGTACCTACTCGTATTATATTTTATTAAGATAGAAGATGATCTTTTAGAATAATTATTTTATAAAGCTTCGTAATAGCGGAAATAATTAGGTTCCACTTAATTATCGTATTAAGAAAATTATTGGGAGATAATTGACTAAAACGAAAATAAGGGTATTGACTGTTGCCGTGTAGACGGCGCGTCCGTGTTCCACGCGCGCCTCAAAGAGATGTCAGCAAACAGGGAGGGGCCCGCAAGGGCCGATGCCTGCCAGGGCTGCGGGACTGATCGAAAGAGATACCGCGGCCCTGGAACACAAAGGGCAAGGAAGGAAAATGGATGGGTTTTAGTCAGTACAAGTCTGACACTCCCTTCTGCTCTGCCCGGAGCGGGAGAAGTCATTAGATGATTTACCATCGGTAAAAAAAAATGGTATTTACTGTTCTGAACTGTGGCTTTGACTGCAAATAAACCGCAGCGTTAACGCAGCGCCCAATTGAAACGCAGACAATCGTCGGCGCGTCGGTTGCGGTTTGCGGTTGAGCTGCGGTCACTTTGACAAGTGTACCTTTGAATTGATTTCAACTCTTTCCATTTAGATTTAAACCTAATTGTTCATTCATACATAAACTCATGCCTTTTACCAATGGCGTAGACAGAAACCACAGAACGCCCGCCACCTGCTACGATCCTTAATTACTCCTTGCCTCGTCCACGTTCATACATCTAAATACACGCACGCCGTTTGTGAGTACTACACACCTTACCTTTCTGAAGAACCTCACCAATAAGGTCAGTCTTTGTCCTTCTAGGCCGTAGGCTATCCCGGCGTTGCAACTCAATTCTGTATAAGTGATGTTAAACAAACAGTTTAGGCACTCTTATAGCATGTTCTTCTTTTTTATTTTTTTATACTTTAAAAATATAAAAAAAACGGGTTGCACTCTGGGAGTGCCGGCAGAAGTGAAAACATGAAAAAACGCCATCTAGCTTAAATATCGGAAATTTCAATAGCTTTCTGCAAGAACGAAAGATGTCGCTGCCGTAGAAAAAAACTACACTTTTTGTAACCGCCGAGCTGTACAGTTCAAATAAAGTATTTATTGAAGTCTCAGTGTTTTTCTTTCACTACCTATTAATTCAATGAGGACTGTTATTGTACTGGGGCAGGCGCATCGAGATATCTATGCCCAACTGCCTGTGAGCGAAGCTGGGCTATGGACATAATGTGATACGAAGAGAGGACCTACGAATGACCGACCGCGGAAAAGTACCATGCAATAATGCGCTTTTTTTTTACTTCCCCTCTGGGCAGAACGGAAGGGAGTGTCAGACTTGTACTAACTAAAACCCATCCATGTTCCTTCCTTGCCCTTTGTGTTCCAGGGCCGCGGTATCTCTTTGGAACAGCCCGCAGCCCTGGCAGGCATCGGCCCTTGCGGGCCCCTCCCTGTTAGCTGACATCTCTTGAGGCGCGCATGGAATACGAACGCGCCGTCTACACGGCCTGTCGTCAAAAGACGGACGGACGGCGAGCTAGCCCATTACTCACCGTCCACATGCAATAATGCGCTCACAGATTACATAATTTAGGTCAATCAATTTAAGCTTAAGCTATAATAAGACCTGTTTGCCGTAAACACCATCACTCAGGCGCGGCTTGTTTATGTGGCCTTAGTATTCCTGGCTTAATTAGCCAGTTTTGGGTACCGTAATTAATTTGTTACATGAAACTCTACAAACATGTCAGCTTTTTCATTTCTAAGGTTTGTCGTTAAGGGTCCCTATCAATTTCGCGGTCTAAAAACAGAAAATACTACTTTTTTCAGTTCAAATTTCTCCATAGCCATAAGGAATCTGGTATTTTTTAATGCACAGTTATATATCACCTTTATATCTAGTAAGTGTACGAATTTTAATTTTGATAACCACTCAACATAAATTAGGAAAACTGAAAATCAACCATCCGTTTTTACGTAAGCACGAAACATCAAGTTTTTTAATAGCTTTTTTGGCTAACTGGTAACGAATTGAAATCTGAAAAAATCGAACATACTGGGCATATAGTATATTAGTAAGGCTACGATTTTGTGTTTTTTTTTAAATTAAATTGATTGGTACTTTAAAAAAAAATGTGCTTCACACGGCAAAACTGTCGTCTACTCGTAAGAATATGTTGAAAATATAAAAAAAAAAATATATATATGAAGTATTATAAAACTTATAGTGTTTATCTATCCAATTCAATATTTTTATATATTTTTTGACTACTTACTTAATTGTAATAAAATATTTAAACAATGCCTTATACGCCGATGCGCTTGCTCGTTCCTTTTAGTTTCGTCCAAGGGTACGCTTATTAGACATATAGGTGATTTATAACTGTGCATTATAAAACATACCAGATACCTTCTGGTTGTTGAGTTTGAGCTGAAAAAAGTACATAGTACTTTCTGTTTTCAGACCGCGAAATTGACCCGCGAATGAAATTCCCTTCAAAGCAATAATAGCTGTCAGCGCTGTTGATGAAAATTTAAATTTAAAGTGAAGTGTTAACTAAATACTAGTTGTGATTGAGTTTGTTTCAATTTTGTTTGGTTATGTTTCAAATTCTCAACAAATTAAACACTATTTTATCCTTGGTTACTAGGCAAAACAATTCTGTGCGAGAATGACTATATCAAGTTTCTATTTATTTTGTCAATTTGTTCTCAGGGCCGGGCAGGGGTTACAAGTGAAATTACCCGAAACTGTCTTTCCCAAACAACCTTGAACCTAATACTTAAGCGATAAAGTTGAAAATCTATTAAATAAATTTGATAGATTGTAGTAGCTGGATGTGCTGGCGTCTGTATTATATTGGTGGTTCGCAAATCCAATTCCTAGTTCACCTGATGCCTCAGAATAAATATTTGAATATCCTACCTGACAGGCAATAAATTGGTTAAGTGTTTGTGCGTGTCAGTTTTACGTCAGTAAACCAACACAAAGCAGGGGAAAATTCCGGGGAAAGTTCAACCCTTTGTTTTTGTAAAATTCGTTCTTGTTTATGGTTTACCTCACGTGTGTTTTGAGGTCGCTTTTATTGTTCTGATCCATTTTTGTGAGGTCACGCGGCGAGTTCGCGACTAAAACACGTGACATAAAGGTTTGTATAATGATTGTAAAAATGTTTGGAAATAAAAAGTGCCTCCATAGTCCATTTTGTGTTATGTCAGCGTAAGTACCTACACTTTGTGAAACATGTACGGAGTACATTAGGTATTGGTTTTGTTTGTTACTTGGGACCTGAATAATCTACCTACCTACAGTTTTTTTGTTGTAATTAGATATGGTTGAACTCGAACAGATTTGGTTGTAACTCTTATTTTTTTAATTGAATAACAATATTTAACCAGTAGGCATCTTTTACGTGTAGTGTAGGTAAGTTTGTAATTGCCTAAATTGAACTGGGTAACAAGTTCAAACTTGCGTCAAGTTTATCTTCAAAGGAGGTGTTGTCTACTATGACGGGTTAGATCAAAGTTTCCATCCCGAACTAAGTTCATTTTGGTCTAAATAATTTTGATATATATTTTTTTAATTGACCCGAAGGAAGTCAAATTATGCCGAATATGGTAATCCGTATCGGCTGAGAACATTTAATAACGCTTTTTGTTTAGAAATTAAAATTTTACTCTATGGTTTTTTTTGAGGAGCTCGTGGCTAAAACAATAACAGCCGCTCGGGTCGATCTTTAGGTTAAGCCGTGCTTGCCTAGGTTGGTCTGTGGATGGGTGACCGCCCATTTCATACCGAGTTTCCTCCGTGCCTCGGAAAGCACGTTAAGCCGTTGGTCCCGGCTGTCATTTGAAGATCTTTGACAGTCGTTAAAGTAGTCAGTGACCCAAAAAGTCTGACAACCAGTCTTACCAAGGGGTATCGTATTTCCCAGTAGTAACTGGGTTGTGGAGGTCAGATAGGCAGTCGCTCCATGTAAAATACTGATATTCAGCTGCATCCGGTTAGACTGGAAGCCGACCCCAACATAGTTGGGAAAAGGCTAGGCAGATGATGATGGTTTTTTTTGTAGCAGCACTTTGGATTGGATTCTAAATTAATCTTTTGACTCGGATATAGTTTGAAAGAGAAATTTCATGCGAGATTTTTTGATAGACGTTGAAATGTTTGGATGTGGATTTTTATCTACGAAAAAAAATTCTACTCAATAGGAAAAACCACATAATATACTTAAAGAGGTAGAGGATAATATATACCTACAAGCTCGCAGATGTTTTTGATGCTAATCACGTATGGGTCATTGCCTGCAAAATACATAGCAATAATAACATACGACTTCCTGGAAGTGCTGATAATAAACTATAAACAATGGAGTCAAGTTCTTCTCCTACCTATTGCTTGATGACGTCATACTTCATTTAATACAAATTGTTTAGTTTATTGCAAATCCCTCTCTTTTATAAGAACGTCGATAAAAAGGGACAGAAACATTAAGCATCCGGTCTTTGTTATTTCTGATTAATCGTAGTCGTTGATTCTTGGAAATCTATATTATCTATACTTAATATTTTGAAGCTGAAGAGTTTATTAGTTGCTAGTAGCTGGTCCGAATTGAAAAATTATTTTGTGTTGCCATTTATTTTTTCTGTTGTTTGCCCATTTATCGAGGAAGGTTATAGGCCATATATCATCACGCTACGTCCAATAGGAGCGGAACATAAATGTTTTTTTTTTCAAAAACGTGGAAAATACATAGTATTTTTCACGCGGACGAAGGTTGTGGGCAACAATTCGTCCTTGATATAATATTTAAAAAAAGATATCGTTCACTTACATAGTTAAAAAGTAATACTGAAAGTAAGAAAGTATAATCTTATGGCTTAGATTTCTGAAAGCGAGTTGTGTTATGCAAGAAAGAAAAAGAAGTATTTGTGGACCTACTGTTCAACCGTGAACATGCAATAGTTACACGCGCTAACAACAGCACTCCAGCGTCAGCGATAAGAGTGACATACATTCGTTCCACGCGCCGGCAACACCAGCACACCGTCAGCGCTAAGAAGTGGCCTACTGAGATTTCCGCATCTTCGGCTCGATACACACACAACACACATGTAAATAGTTATCAATGTGTATTTTCAACAAAATTTAAACCTACCTACAAGATTAATTTATAATCCAGGGAAATCTAAACTAATATTATAAAGAGCTAAAATTTGTTTGTAAGTTTGTATGTTTGTACGTAGGGGGTAATCTCCGGAAATAATGATCCAATTTTAAAATTGATTTCGTTGGTAGAAAGCTACATTATTCGTGAGTGCTATAGGCTATAAATTATATCGATAGCAGCATGCATATTAGCCGAGCTATCACAATTATTGTCGGGCCAGGCGGAAAAAAATACCTCTCGAAACGGAGTTATTTGCATGCGCTGCCTAAACCGTTGTATATAATTGAAAACAATGTAGGGCAACTTAGTCCGTTTTAAATAGTTCTACAAAAAAGTCCGCGGCACCATATTTCTATCTTTTATATTTTAGCAGATATAGTAGCTTTTATGTATTAAAAAAGTATTTTTCGACATACTTACATTGGGACGATTTTTTAAACAACAAAATATTAAACTTTATATTCAAATACAAAAAAATATTTTTATGATCACAAGGATATCATAGAGATAAGATTTGCCTTTTACAGTATGTCAATCGGCTAAATAGTTTCTATGATAATATAAAATTAATAAATCGCAAAATGCCATCCAACATTCACGAACCGCATTAGAACATGCCCCTTGGTCAGTTGTTACAAGGTTACGTCACTGATAATATGGGAGGAATGTACCATGAGTAAAGCTCATGTTGAAGCAGTGGATTGAAAATTTCAGTCGCTGTCGTGGATAGTGTAAATTTTATGTTTGCTGGTGACTTTCGGCAGACACTTTCCGTCGTCACAAAAGGGACACGTGCGGACATCATTAAGGCATGTCTAAAATCATCACCTCTATGGAGTATAACTCAAACTTTAATTTACGTACTAACATGGGAGCCCATCTTATCGGAAATATGGTTAACGATTTTCCACAATAGCTCAAAGTTGGAGACGGGTCTTTTTCTTCTCCAACCTTTAGCGCTAACGCTGCGGAATTATAAAAGAGAGTCTGGATAGCATAGTTCACAGCTTGCAGCCACTAGATAGAATAGAATAGATGCATTCACTTTGTTCAAGGTCACTATATCGTCTCACCTAAGAACGATACAGTCAATGAAATCAATAATATACAAATTGGGTTAGGCAGAGGTGTACCTAATATTACACCTACATTTCGCCAGTTATGCTTCCATGTTATAAGGGGAGAGTCTATTGCCATCAACCGGGTACAAAGCCAGATTCCGTGGCTGCTACTGAGAAATTCCTGATGGAAAAACCCAATGACACTGCCCAACCCAGGAATCGATCCCAAGACCTCATGCTCAGCAGTCGTGCTTTCGACCACTAGACCAACGAGGTAGTCAATTATCAAAAACATCAATAAACTAATTTTACAAAAAGTCCCCGGTTAAGTCAAAACCTACAAGTCCATTGTTACAGTTTGTAAAATCGAGGATGCAGTCCACTATCCGCAAGAATTTTGGAACTCCCTTAATCCATCTGGCCTGCCACCTTACGAACTGCTGTTGAAAATCGGAAAGCCTATCGTGCTTTTAAGAAATTTAAGCCCACCTAACCAATGGCACAATGCCACTAATAAAAGATAACTGAATTGTAGCGACTATTCTCATCGGACCAGGAACTGGCCAGTTGGCGCAGATCACAAGCATTCCAATGATATCCACGGACCTGCCTATATAGTTCAAGCAACTCCAGTTTCCCATAATTTGCCTTGTTTACTATTAACAAGTCTCAGTGACAAACATTCTCTTCGGTTGGCATTTACCTAAGAAAAGAATATTTTGCCCATGGGCAGTTATAAGGGCGGTTTATCACGAATTGGATCACCCGCAAATCAGATTATTTTGTTACCAGAAAATAAAACAACCTCAAAAATTCTAAACAGAGCAATTTTAATTGAAATACCTATTTAAATTCATTAGGTGCCTACCAGACTTAATTTTTTTTTAATTCTTTCACCTATAAAAAGCTAATATGTCGAGTAATACTTATGGGCTGTATTTTCGACATCCACGCGGACGAAGTCGCGGGCGAAGTGCTAGTGTTGCCATAAAAACGCAAAGTTTAATTAAAGTAAAACAATAAATAAAAAATAAATAAATAAATCTTTATTCAGAAACTCAGAAGGTAAATAAAATACAATATGAATCTAAAACTAGCAATGTAGGTATAACAATGTATGATGCCTGTACTAGGATAATCCTGTATCACAGGCTGGAGGACCTCTAAGAATATTCTATATATAGGACAGTATATTTTTTTATATTAAACAATTAAAACAATTTCAAACTTATTTTGATTAACTTAAACTCTATTAACTTAGAACTAAACACATAATTATTACACGAAAATATTTGCGTCAGCAGAATTATAAACTAGGTTGCAAAACACATTCGAGGCGCACTTGTTTATATTCGATATTTGCGCCTAACGACTAATATGCTTAGACAATAAATAAAATCGATGGTAAGTATGTCAGCGCAGTGGTCTGTTATTGCTATGTTGTGTCAGCAACATGCGTCAAACGCGGAAGTCTAACCTAGAGTATGACGCTCTACGTACCCTCGTAGTCGATGGAGTTGATATACCTATTTTCTGCTAATTTCTTAGCTGGGCATTCAACATCTCCCGTTTTGTGGTTGTTGGGCTTTTTAAACCGCGAGCAGGTTGCACATTTAGGGGTATCCGCTTTCTTTGTGCACTCAGACATCAAGACAATATCATCATTGTGGACGAGCCGTATGCAAAATTTAGATTTACCTCGGTAAAAATGATGAGTTTCCGTACAGTTTCAATCGATGTTTTCAATTATTGAAAACATTGATTGAAACATCGATTTATATTGATGAAGTTTCCCCAAGGTTAATCAAGGTTGTCGGACCTCTAACCAGTTACTGGGTATTGTAAAACTGTTTGCGAGAGTTCCAGGCTTGCGAATACCTGATACAACCAGTAATTGTTTATTGTTTTTAACTAACTTCCAAAAGGAGAAAGCTATCAATTCATCGGTTTTTTGTAGTACCGATACAGATAGAGGTTGAAAGTTAGACAAGTATTTTAATTAATATGTCTTAAAATAATATTTACGTACCAACCAACAGTATTTCTTCAATCATTTCCAAGATAAAATCCCGCCTTAATTTAAGTATTTTCTAAAGTGAATGATGTTTTATTTCCTTTTCAGGTATTTGTGTTTCTGCGAATTTCCACAGTATCTGCCGCAGCTTCGTTATCTGACGAGCCTTTTCCAAGAACGATTTATTTAAACGGATAATAACTTGAGTATCTAATTTTTGTCAGACGTAGAGGAGCGTTTTTTTTTATTGCCAGGGAGGTCTTTAATTGCATCATGTATATTGCTCCAAATCGTTAAACAATCATTTTCGACTCCCTTAAACTTTTTCTGTAACATTTTTGTCCCTCCACACATCCACTTCAAATTTCAATATTTTTTCATACATTTTCTTCACAGCCCAGAATTCCGAACCATAAAGTATCATAACGTATCGAATATCTGCTGGACTGACTTATATGACGTAGAAGTTACTGTGTTTTCAGTTACGATGACAGAATTAAATTAATTAATTTATTTATATAGGCACTTCAACGAGTTACTCACTAAAACATACATAAACATAAATCACAAACAGTTTATACTGTATTCGCCACTTATAGAAGTGCACAGCACTCGCAGAATAATAAAAGGGCAAGTGAGATATCGTGAGATTACAGAAATTATGTATAATGCAATAAAAAGATAGTAAGTTATAATACAAATTACCAAGAGTTATGCAATTTTGGTTACGTCATCAATATTGAATGAATATCAAGGATGATAGATCACTTTCAAAACAAGTGGTGTGTTCCACACCTCAAAAGGGCAGGAAGCATTAACGAGCGAAGCGAGCTCGATAATTTTAGCAATCAGCCTCGGAAAGGTTAGTTTCTCTTGGTGAACTATTAAGTAAAAAGTTTATAATTTATATGGGAAAAAAGCTATTTTAAGAAGGTTTCTCAATTTGGTGTTCATGATTTTGGGGGACCCCAGGGACTACACCTGAATTGTGAATACCATAACCAATAGCTAGCCGATTGTTTTTTATCATTAACTAAGTACAAACTTTAGATTTAATATTTTAGGATGTGGATGAGTGTCTTTAAATAAATTAGTGATTTAATCGCACGTGCCTAGTTTGCCTTTTGAATAATCCGCCACTGGGTGTGTAAAGTGATAAGGTGATTTAATTTGGATTATCTGTTGGATAGTGTTCTTACTTTCGAAGGCGAACTGATTATTTTATTTAGTTTAGGCCCTTCGTCCACGGCGAGCTTTTTGTAACAATGCTTTCAAAATTTTTGCATCGGTGCTTTCGCACGTTTGTCGCATTTGCGACGCTCAACAGAAGCGATGTGACGTCAGCATCACTAGGTACTATTTCAATACAAACGCATGTCAGATCGGGGAACGAAGAGTGGACAACTGTGTATCGATGCTGAATCGCGTTTGCATCGCGACCGAAAAGCGACAATATCGCGATTTCATAGTAGCGATATACAATCATCTTTACGTGGGCCAAGGTATTATACAGCCTGCCACACTGGCAAAAAAGGTGAAGGTGAAGGCTCTCAGGCACCTTACTGTTCCTTTATAATTATGATTATGATGTTTCTGATAGATCTGTACTAGGTGCTTAGCTAGAGGCCCTTCAAAGAAGCAGAAAATACAAATTTTAATATCGTAGACATATCTATACGAAATTCTTATTTTCTGCTTCGTTGACGTAGTATTTTTTTCATCTTTCAGTCGTAGTACCTTCTATAGATAAGGTAAAACATGTTTTTTTGAAAAAGGACTGACAATTGTTTTTTTTTTCTATCCAGAGAAATATCTTTATCTATAATTTATATTACTTAGATATATTTATATTATGTCTATCTGCATTCGGGAGCCCTGATTTCTAGATTGATCTCTGACCTAGCCGCGTGATGCGCTAATCTTTAGCCACAAGATTAAAAATAAATCATTTTCAAAAACAATTGATAAAAGTACACGTGTCAACTAGAGCAAAATAGTTCACGGCCAGTGTCTATCTCCAACGTGTCATTATAATTTGACATTTAAGAAAAAAACAGTCTGATGCGCAACAGCATGCAATATCTAATATAATGTTGGTTTGTTGCTATCCAATGAATTAGTTCAGCATGCTGTGGCAAAAACTTTTTTTTTTATATTGTTGAAGTGCCTAATTTTGCTACATTTTCGACAAACCTAATTTAGTAAACAATAAATAATAATGTGATTGTGTGTAATTTACTAGTTTGTGTTATTTAATTTAGTTTGAACTGCTGTTTGTTTGATGCTGACACCTTCAGACATTTTGACCTACTCATTGGGATGCCATAAATGCCGAAACGCTGACCAGTACATTTGTGATAGAAGTAGCTAGGGTTAACCATGAATAATGATGTGGGTAAGATACATAAAAGAAAAGTTTATTTCGGAACAAAAACACAAAAAGTACAACAAATAAAACGTCAACATTTTCCGAAGCATTCTGGATTCTTAAAGAGATTTCGTAGGTTTTTGAAAATATTTTTGATTGCCAGTTTTTTGGCGCAAATACAAGTAATCTAGGATCTACAAATGTAGGATAAGGATGAATAATGCCAGCTTGGGGCTCTTTGTCTAGCAAAACGGCTACGTTATCAATTACGGAAAAAGCTAAGATGTTATATCTCGGAAGCGCGAAATTTAAAGATTCTGTTCTGATAGAACAATTACTGACAGAACCGGACAACTGACTAATTGACAACTGGGACATTTCCCGGTGTACCAGGACTTATGGCAGCGCTAGTTCCGGGGTGTTCTCTGCTCCAAGAGCTCTGGTAGCTCCATTTAATTCTATCCTCGTTAATTCTCATCTAGCTGCTATCAGCGCGCCGAAAGTTCGGTACTTGCTCTTCCTTTTATATGCTCTTGACTTGTTGTGAGCCCACTATCACTCTGCTATCTGACCAAACCAGCTATCTGTCCATGGCTTTTCTGGATAACTATTAACATTTATCTTTTATTGCAGTTGAACACAATTCGGGCCATCGTACACAATCCTCAGTACAAGACACTAGCTGACTTGTATTTGGACAACAACAGCATATCAGCCGTTAAGGAGTTAGAAGGAACTGAGTGGTTCTCCACTTTCCGGGTGCTGAGTCTTCGTGGAAACTTGCTGAAACAGGTACGTGTTCGAAAACAGATAGAGAGCACACAAAATGTTGGTGAAAAAAAAACTGTCGATCCAAGTAACGTTAAGAAATTGTAAGTGCATCGAGACAAAAGTGGGATATCTGATTTAATTATGATTGCAGAGTCTGCCAGACTGAAACGCAGAAAAAAAATACATACTGACCAAAAGAAAAAGAGAAAACTATCTCTTTGCTACTAACTGATGAGCAGAGGTCCTGGGTTCGATTTTCAGGTCGGGTAAAGTGTTATTAGGTTTTTCCATCAAGAATTTTTCAGTAGCAGCCACGGAGTCTGGATTTGTGCCCGGGTGATAGCAATAGGCTCGCCCCCTATTACATGGGACTTAAACATAACTGGAGAAATGTGGGTGTATTAGTCGGTACACCTCTGCCTAACCCTTTGGGGATTACAGGCGTCATGTTATGTGAAAAACATGTTTCATAAGTTTTTTTTCTTCCATTTTCTTTATAATCAGAAATAGATAGCTAATCAAATTATGAGGCATAATATGCTGCTAGTTTATGGAATCGCAGAATGACCTCATGTATCTCATATATCACCGTGTGGATACAATATATTCGTAGTCAGGTTACAATATGATATTGTGTAATATATAAATAGATACGTTGAATTCGAGGAACACGTATCTGGAAGACAGTATCGAATTGTATGTAAAAGTGTAAATAATAAACGAACGATATCTTTAACGTTTTCTTCCTGAATAAATTGAGCAGAATTTTAGTCGCAGCAATATATTCTACCAGGACACGGTGACCTTATTGAATCACTTTATAACTGTGACGGTAGAAGTATTTTAGAAAATGTTGCAAGGAGTCCTCGTTGGTTGTGTGGTCACAAGCGCGGCTACTGAGCGTTACACTATGCGTTGCACTTTGCATTATAAAAAAAAAAACATTTATTTCAGAAAAAAGTCCATAGGTACGGCGAGGGTCTTAGTAACAAGAATTTTGCTTAATTGGGTTTCTCTATCGAAAATTTCTCAGTAGCAACCACGTAGTCTGAATTTGTGCCCGGTTGATGGCAATTGACTCGCCCCCTATTAAACCCCTGAAATGTGAGTCGTACAATCAAGTACGTAGAAGTTAGTAGTAAATGTTATGATGTGTGAGTATTTTACTACAGCAAATGATGATTCCAATGAGTTTCCTAATTCAATAAAATTGATCGCAAGTGCATAATTATTGTAGGTATTTGCACATGTATAACTAAATTCTGTTCTGAGGCCCCAGCATAAGCGCGCGGTGTAAACTTAATTTTAAAATTAAGAATACTCGTTTCACTTATATTATTTTCATCATCAGTATCCTCATCAACCGAGGGAACCGGAAGTCGTTGCCTTGGAAGGCCTCCCACTAAGTGGACTTTCACCACGTCATTGGTGAAGGTTGCGGGGATCCGCTGGATGCCATTATTTTCATAAGTTTAAGAATTAATTCCTTTCTCTGGATGATACTGATTATTCATTCAATAATTTAACTAAAATGCTATAGTAAAGTTGTATTTTCGATTAAAAATCGATGTATTTACGTTACGTTTTACAAAGCGCTCGGGCTAGATACAGCCTCTGAACCCAAAACAGGTTCATAGATGAAAGTAGCAATCAGAAAAATAATCACATATTTTGTTCCCACTTCCAGAAGCCTTCTCGAGTTTTCCTTGAGGTTTGAGCTTACGTACCCACGCACAAGTTTATGAAGTCCTACAAGTTTTAAATTGAAACGTAATATTCCATTGGTACGCGTTCTAATCTTACGTTTTCCTCCTCAGATCCCTGTGTACGCGTTTGACAAAGCATTCCAATTTAACAACAATATAATGCACGTGTTTCTCGGTGACAACCCCTGGCGGTGTGATTGCCACTTCATACCGCGCTTCCAAAGCTTACTGCTGAAATACAAGCGGGTAATCCGAGATCAGCACAACATCAGATGCTCCAAATCCAGTGATAAGAAGACTTCGCTTACACAGGTACGTTTTTGTGTTATTTTTAGGTATCCTATTGGTATGGTTAAATAATAACAGCCGCTCGGATCAATCTTCATGTTAAGCGCTTGCCTAAGGTGGGCTGTGGATGGGTGACCACCCAATTCTGTGCCTTGGAAAGTACTCTAAGCTGTTGCTCCCGGCTGTATTTGTAGATCTTTGACAGTCCGAGTGAACCGAGAAAGTAATAACGAATGAAAAACGTATAAACGTGAACGTGAATAACGTATTAATGTATGAATGGATTAAAACAAATTATAACAAAAATACTGTTTCCGAACCGACATTTCGAGAATTTTACATTATGCAAAAATAACATTTTACGGAAAGGCATTCGCATTGTGCGCCAAATCTTTCCAAAAAAGTTAAAAATTTTTGAACGTCTAAATGAAACAAGTCGTCCGAAACTTCTACCCTTTGCGGATTTTATTAAAATGTTTGAGAAAGGAATTTCCTGCAAACGCCGCACTAAACGAAGTACATACGCGCACTGCAGGCATTTCATCATAAAACATATATTATATGTATATTATATTCCGTCAGCTGCCGCTAGCGCACGTTCCTACTGCAATTTGTATTACACGCGGGCCTCTGACAATATTAGTTGGTATGAAAGTTGAGAGTAGCATAGTTTAAATCAAAGGCTTCAGGAAATGTGTCGAGGTTTTCATGTACTTATGCTGACTGGCAGAATTCGTTGGGAAAATGTTTTGTATAGTGCATTTTATTTGTTTTTTTTTTATTCAGCTTATGTCGTTTACTGCAGGGCAAACGCTACCCTTTCACTATCATAATTTGTTGGTGGTTTTGAGATAATTTGGACTAATCCTGCCCGTAATAGTGCATATTGATTGCAGACAAGTATATCATCTAGCTATGCTTGTTATTGTTGTTGTTATTTGAGACTTTATCGCTTTTTTTCGCTAAACCGACATTTGGCAAGTACTCCATTTTTATTGAAATTTGTTGAAATTTTCACAGATAATGTATTCCTGTCGCCGTTATATCAACATACTAAAAGCAGAATAAAATAAATATTTAAGGGGGCTCCCATACAACAAACGTGATTTTATGCAGTTTTTTGCTCGATATTATGTAATTTAAAGAAATGCCGACATTAGTTATTATGAATCTAGACAAACAATGGCTAAAATATGAATGATATATGAATAATCTGTGTAATTATAAAAAAAAAAACAAATTTGTACACCTCACCAGGTAAAACATGTACGTACCTATCCTACTTTACTTAGATCTTGCATGCTCGATTATTTGTGTGTAAACGTATATTTTTAACAAATATAATATCTTTATCTTTACGTGATTTTTTGCCGTTTTTTGCTCGATATTAATAACGGCAACGCTTGAAATATACAGAGAACATTTAGTTCTAAATTCACCTTCGTGCGCGAGTCGGACTCGCACTTGACCATTTTTTTATTGAAAGAGCTGAATGATTTTCCGAAGCCCGGAAGGGTCTCGGAAGGTAATGAACGGTTACCCATCCGGCGTTGCTTAATCTAGGACATAGAACTGAGGGAATATTCATCATTATCAGCCTATAATGTTCTCACTGCTGGGACACAGAACTCCTCTCTATGAGAGGGAATGGGTTTCTTTGTGTAATTGATTTCATCACCACTGCTCTCAAAAACTGTGAAGGAAAACATCGTGAGGAAACCGGCATGTCCTAGAACCAAAAATTTGAAAACATGTGACATCTACCAATCCGCACTGGGCCCGCGTGGTGGATTATAGCCCAATCCCTCTCATAGAGAGGAGGCCTGTGTCCCAGCAGTGGGAACATTATAGGCTGATTGATGATGATGATGATGATGATGATGAATGCGCCTGCCTGGGTTAGAACCCACGGCTTACTGCTCGTACCGCCACCGCCGTCGGGACGGCGAGTCGGGACCGCCACCATTTGGCCACCGCTGCTCTCAGGGAGCTACATAAGGGGATATTATGGATATAATATTGGAATATTTTATATTTAGAACACTATGAATGTCCTGGAAACGCTCTCGGTTGCTCTTAAGGTCAAATGATTATTACCTAAGTTCTCGTGACAACCAACTGGGTCGGGTGCGGGTCTTAGTTCTAAGTAATTAATGTAGGACGCAATAACAACTCAAAACACGTGTTCGGTTAACTCCCAGAT
The DNA here is from genome assembly GCA_950005105.1 of Lycophotia porphyrea. Lineage (NCBI taxonomy): Eukaryota > Metazoa > Arthropoda > Insecta > Lepidoptera > Noctuidae > Lycophotia > Lycophotia porphyrea. The sequence goes on from OX465396.1 coordinate 8,564,750, forward strand.
TATTGTTTAGTTTATTTAGTTGATTATTAACGCCTCGTGTGACCGATTCTGAGGAAATTACTGTTTGTTTAGGTAATCAATGGTGTGGAATTATGGAGATTTTGTTCCTATTCATTTGTAAAATTGTTCATCATGAATCATTCTATCCAGTGCTCTAGTTGGATAAATGAGGCTGTTTAGACAAATACATACTTAATTAAAAAGTCAAAAGTCTCCTCGCAATGGGTGCCTAAGGATGATGCATCTTTTTGCTGCCGAGACTGGCCACAGAAAGATGTGGCAAAAAGTGGTGAACGAAAAGAGTTCCTAAAATATACGGTGGATGCCTTTGCCCAGCATTGGGACGTTTGTGGCTAACATAAACAATACAAGACAGTCCTGATCTGCCTATATGCAACTTCTACCTTCAAATCTCGCTTAGTCTAATCCAAGGAGTCTTATAACATTAACATTAGTTTCATGGTCCCTCAAAAGTCCAAGCCTAATCCAGGTGATCTAGGCTACTTAATGTTATCTAGCAGGAGCACAATTAAACACGCCCGTACAGTACAAAGTATTTATTACGGCAACGAAATGGCGGTAGGGTGGTAAGCGTCTAATAATTTAATGCAATATGTGCACCTACCGCCTTATACACATACATCACACCCTCTCACTTAAATTGTACTTAGGTCTAACATATTAACAATACAAATAAACAATTCTAATCGGCAGGCACTTATATCAAAGCTAACATGTACCAATAACATATTTAATCTATGTCTATACCGAAACGCTTGACTCATAACTGGTCTACGGACTCGCCTGGAACGGTCAGCCGGGGATGCAGAGTCGGTATTTAAACTTATAATCCTCAGGCCGTGCGCGCCCGACCCATCCACCGTCTCCGCTTGGACACTTCACAATAGGACAGTTTGCAAATAATTATCGTAACTAATACATGATAGGGTAGTTCCTGTATCTGCGCCATCCGATCTTCCAAGCTCATCGTGCTGTGCTGGTGCTGCCGCTGCGGCTGCAGAGAACCTCAAGCGGCGTAAATATAGAAACCTTTGTGGTAACTATATTTTCGAGCCGTTTGGGGTTGAAACTCTAGGGCCGTGGGGTCCGAGTGCTCATAGCCTATTTAAGGAAATTTCGAAACGCCTAGTTGACGCTTCCCGTGACCCAAGGGCTGGCTTTTACTTTGGCCAGAGGCTAAATGTTGCCATACAACGTGGCAACGCCGCCAGTCTCTTGGGCACATTACCAGCTGACAGCGTTGAGGAGGAGTTTTTCGATGCCCTTTTATAGTTTGTTGTTAGTTTATTTATTTTAGTTTTATAGTTTTTAATTATAAACATAATAAAGTATTTTCAATAAAACAGAGAATCCAAAATTAAAGTCGCTCTCCCGTAAAGTTAAATTATTATTTTCAGAAAAAAAAGTCAAAGCACGAATTAATTAATCAGATTCTCGTTCCCTCACTGCATTTTGGGTATTTTTAAATATGGTTCGTTAGATACGTTATCACAGGCAAACTAATTCGTAAAAATGCTTTCTTACGGATTCAGAATGAGACTAGAATTTGTATTTGCCAGGTCACATCCACTTTGTGTTTGGTTGGGAATAAAACAAAACCAAAGAATTGGAAATGAGCAGAATTTTATCCACATCATCAATGCGATACCTATCGTGACTATGTCAATATTGAGTACTATTACTGCAATAAAAACCTCAAGTAACTGAGTATGCAGCTGCGAGTTGCCAATATGCTGACTAGTTAATATATATATGTAGTTTGACGAAAAAAAAAAGGAACAAGAATGGCAATTTTCAGTCAGTAATTGTTCACTGTAGTTAGTCCATAATGAGGTCATGTTTGACCACTGGCTAGGTAGTAGTTTCCAGCACACTGAAGCTCTAGGTTTACGATAATGTAGCACACGTGGTAACTAAAACTTTGTTTAATTAAAGCTCCACAATTTGAAAATAAGGATTTTCAAATTGTAGAGCTATATAAGTTTTTGGAATAACGCTGTTGTTGTCTAGATTTTAAATGGTAGGCAATAGGCATAACTTTACTGCCATATTAATTTATGTTAACAATTAAAGTCATCCATTTTTTTTTGTGGTTTTTTAAAGATAAGTCAAATATTTGGCACTGTTTCATGAATAGACCATGTGATTTTTTATTAGTACTCTGTTTGCTCTTATACGTACTCTGTTTTAAAATTTATATGTTGTCTTATTTAGAGCAAACATGGACAAAGGTAGAAGATAAAATAACCTTCAAAATGTAATAAGACGACATCGACTCACGCAAATTAATTAAAACGTCTACGTCTGAGAGGACAAGTCATTCATTGTTACGTCTCGTCTGTGGTTCTGAATCATAGAATACGAAGATACTGCTAGAGACAGTATTGGCAGAGATGTACAAAATAGTTTAAAAAACTATTTAAAGACAAAATCCAAATACTTTTCCATTTAACCATTTCAAATGCAAAATAATTTTGCTTTTTGTATTTTAAATAATGCAAAATAAGTATTTTCAAAATACTTTATTCAAATAAAATACTTTAAGATGATATTAGTGTTCTTTATTTATAAAGCATTTTAACATTACCAGTTGCTCAAAATGATCATCAGACATGTTGCGTCTGTGTGGACATAATTATGATCATACCACCATGTAAAAATTCTCTTTCCAGTGCAGGTGCAGAACTTGATAGGCAGGTGTCGCTGACCCATTTACATGAAAATTTGACTTGTAATGTTGGCGAAACTTAGCAGTAAAGTATTTTGCATTTTACAAATACATCTCATAAAGTAATTCAAATAAAATGCAAAATGCTTTTTTAAGTTATTTAAATATAAAATATTTTGCATTTGCATTTTAAATACCAGTATTTCAAATAAGTCGCAACTCTGAGTATTGGGAATGCCTCCAGATAAACCTAGCAAGTCATTAGGCGAGTACTTAAGTAATAATCTGACCAAATGGGGTATTACTCTGATTCCTCCAACACAAAATGCGAGTGCGGCTCTCTCCGGATCACACTATACCCTAACTGGAACTGGGATTGAAACCCAGTTACGCATGCCCTAACCCCAACTGATGCAGTGTCAGGATCTGAATGACGCCTCTGACGCTGCAATAAACGTGGTCACCTACTCTTTTTCTTTTCGTGTGGTTAGTGCCTAACCTGGTGTCAGAGATTTTATGCCGCCCATGGGCCTCTGACTTGGCTTTACATGCCGTCGAGAAACCACCTACTGAAAACAAACTATGTGGTTTAGTAGTATTATCGATACGAATAGAAGAAGAAATAGGCGAGTATCGTTTACTCATAATAAATAACTGAGGAGTATTTGGCTGGCGGCCCGTGACTATTCGAACATTGTTGCTGGGATTTTGATCCGCATCTGCTTCTGCCTGGCTTAAACACTAGAAAGAGACAACGTTCATTCGGCTTTTTGGGGGACAGTCTTATGTATTTCTAACATTTATTGATTCTTAGTCTTATTTAACTACATTCTTTATCCTGTGGTTAGTACCTAACCTGGTGTTAGAGTTTTTATGCCTTCCGTAGGCCTTTGACTTAGCTTTAAATGTCGTCGAGAAATATCCTTCAGGCATGATGGTTTCCTTACAATGTTTTTTGTTCACCGAAGCAAGTGATAATTATACAATACACACATGAATCCGAAAAATCAGAGGTTCGAATTTAGCAATCCGACGGTCACACCATTAGGCTATCCACTGCTTATTTGATTTTATGTCTTTTGATATGGATGTCTGTGGCAGCTGAATTTGTTCTCACTGCTAATTGGTCAGGCACGGATATTATAAGTACTTACGTCAGTCGCTGCCGGTACGGCGATTTAGTGTTCTGTGGTCTAAAGGACCTTGTGCAGAGATTAAATGTTCCGTAGTGCAAACATATTTATTTCTCTTACCAGAACACATTCATAACTCCACTGGAATAGGTAATACATGTATTCACGAACTTCACGTTTGAAGCATTGAGATGTTTATTTGTTAGTTCTGTTTACATTTCTCCGTATATGAGCTGTTTATGTTTCTCGATGCGACAAGCGAGGAAGCTACTAGTCTGAAAGCTGTAGTTGAAAGGTACAAAACTGAATGAAGCTTTTCAATTCATTCTTTTGTTCAATATAATGAATTATTTCGATGTATCGTTGGTAGCTGGAATATAATAATAGTGTGATTCTGATTATCTGTACTTATGTTATATTACTTTGACACATACCTTATTTGAAAAGTACGAGCCTACGTAACCTATTACATCATATTTCAAATCAGGATTTTATTTTATGTTATAAATTATTTCACATTTTAGTACTTCAAGTCCAGGACTATTTATAGAAGCTCCCTAATTGCAATTATGGAGAGGAGATCAGTTTCAAAAATTATTTAGGGCGTGCTCTGAAAAGGTATAACAAAGGAACAATGAAAATATATAACAGTAGACATAACCGAATAAAAGACTCTTAACGAAGCCGAAAGGCACTTGTTCTCCCCGTCATTGCGATATTTTTTTTTTGTTCCTGACCATACCTGAGAACTAGGGTGTAAAAAGACTCTTAACGAAACCGAAAGGCACTTGTTCTCCCCGTCATTGCGATTTTTTTTTTGTTCCAGACCATACCTGAGAACTAGGGTGTAAAAATACACTTAACGAAGCCGAAAGGCACTGGTTCTCCCCGTCATTGCGATATTTTTTTTTGTTCCAGACCATACCTGAGAACTAGGGTGTAAAAAGACTCTTAACGAAGCCGAAAGGCACTTGTTCTCCACGACATTGCGATATTTTTTTTGTTCTGGACCATACCTGGGAAGTTTTGGGGCTCAAAGTTCCAACTTATTCACAAGTTTTATTTTAAATACATGTTTTTTAATATATATTTTTTACTTAAGACAACAAATATTTTTCGAATTCGACTTGTTCAAACAAACACTTCATTCCAGTTTTTTTTCTTAGCCTTCACTCGTCCCACTCCTGGGCAAAGGCCCCTCTCCACTCTTTCCATTTCACGCGAACCAGCGCGTCCTCCCTCCAGTTCTAATGGAAACTGTCCAGTTCGTCCCGCCACCTCCTTCGTGGCCTACCGAAAATTAAGTACACAAAATTGATAAATCCGGATTCGTTAATATAGTAGGTACAAGTTATTTTAATAATACTCTATAGAAAGTCCTTTGGGATCTTTATCGGATTCAGCTTTGATGTTTGACCAAAACATATTTTAATTATAAAGGGCCGTAGAAGTTGATAACACGAATATTATGCTGTATAAGGTTTCTTTTGATTCCATATTTATGCGCAAATAAAGTGGTATGAGGGGCAGAATATTATAGCCTCAGATATTATATACCTTGACATCACAAGTATCACAATCCATATGAATACCAAACGTGCCATTTTTTGACTCCCTACTATAACGTCATTTACTATATAGTTAGCACTATTTAGCTGTATCCGACTGTTTTTGCAGATCTAAGTAGGTTCCCGTTTCAGTGGTATCAAAGCCAGTTTAATAAATAATTGACGAATCGTGGTTGTACTACATGATACTCCGCTGCCTACCCCTTCAGCGATAACAGTCGTGATGTTATGTCATCATCATCTGCCTAACTTTTTGCCAATTATGTTGGCGTTGACTTCCTGTCCAACCAGATGCAGCTGAATACCAGTATTTTACCTCCACAACCCTGTTAGTACTAGGTAATACGATGCGGCCTAGGGTGGGGCACACTTGCCTAAAAGAAACCGATTCACTCGAAGATTGTAATGATGTTATTTTAATAAATTGTTTATTGTTTCAGATCAGCACAGTAGTGCTAGGCAACATCTGTGGGGACGACGACGTGCTGCCGATAAGTCCTATAAACATAGTCAATTTGGTTCTACTGTCGTTAATATTATTAGTTGTAGGAAGGTTTATTTACGACTGGCAGAATTTCAAGAACACCGGGGAACTGCCTTGGTTGTCTTCAATATTACCTTAGAAATAATGTTGTTTATAAAGATTACTTAAGCCTAACTCTAGCGTAACTTATCAATTCGAATAGTCTGAACATCGATTCATATAAAATAAAATAATTTTGACAAATCATATAGTTTATTATTTCTATCCTTTGCAAGATTATTCCGTGCCTTTGATTATTTATCATTTTCTGTTCATGTTATTTTTCAATTCCTAACCAAAGTAAATTCCTAGGAACTTAATAGAAAAAAATATATTTCTTTCGTATTGCGTATTACTGCAAACTACAGCTGAAGTGAAAATAACGGCCTGGATCTGACGGCTCATGAAAATGGAAAAGAAAAATAAAGAAGTCACCACACTTATAGACGCGGAACTCAAATCAATGCAATAAAAGCGAAAAACACGCCATTCACTTCGTTTTGCTTCGAATGACGCGACATCATCATCATATCAGCCCGGAATCACCCACTGTTTGGTATAGGCCTCTCCTTTCCTCTGTCACACTTTCTGTGCGTCCCTCATCAGGTGTACAATTCGATAAATGTGATGATACGGGATCGGCCTAAGCAAACTCCTAGCAGTCCTTACATAAAGCCAAACATGCATGCATGAAAAAGCCAGCCTCCTAGGCTGAACTGCGAGATGCCATTATATAAAAAAAAAAAACATGAAAACAAAAAACAATATCAGCCCTCAGCCGGCCGATTCAGCCAGTAGCCGATTGACGTGGTTTTGCTCATACATTTTAAACTTCGAACTCTCAGCCGGCCACTGACAATATTTGTCGTGAACGCGGCCTGATGAGTGAAAACTTAAACAGTTACATTCGCAGCTTAGTCGCAGTCATTAGTGTAAGTATTATGAGGGTAGCTAAGACTTAACACACTGTCGCTCTGTTTGTATCCTGTTTTATGTCACAGATTGCCTTGAGTATATACAGATGGATTGTGTGTATGGGGTGCTACACAGGTTTCGGTCAGCTGATTCGGCACATGGTGAAGCGTTATAAATATAAAAACCTCGGATTACAGTTACAGTAAATGTAATTTAACTGTGTTAAATGTAATGCCACCCGGTTACGCCATCTATATATAGTGTCAAACACAAATGAGAAGCGTAATATATCTCGGTGTTCTATTTGATGACATATACCAAACAGACCAAACTAGCTTATGCCGAAGGCTTCACCTTCGTGTAATTTGATATACGTCCCGCGGGAATTCACGTTCCTCACAAACTTCCAGATTTATTTAGACTTCTATTATAAATCGGAAAGTTCTTATCTTATCGTTAATATTTTAAGATTAACAGAACTGTTGCCCGCGACTTTTGTTCGCGTTAAATTATTATAAAAAAGAATATTAGGTCCCTTTTTGAATCGGAATTCGTTAACAATTTCAAGGGTTTTCAATTTTTTTGCACAAAACCCTTATTATTTTTCTAAGATAAGACCTCATAACATCCATCAGCTATCTGCCAGTAAAAGTTCCGTCAGAAACGGTGGAGCCGTTTCGTAGATTAGCAGGAACAAACAGACAGACAAAAATTTATTGTTATTTTGATATTACAAACAGACACTTCAATTTTATTTATTTGTGTAGATATACACTTAGCAACAAACTTTATTTAAGCTTTCATCGGTGTTTAGAGCCTGAATCTTGAAATTTACGTGTAAAATAACAATGTTCCTAACACCACGCCTGTAATCCTCGAAGGGTTAGGCAGCAGTGTAGGTACCTAATAGTACACCAACATTTCGCCAGTTATGTTTTTAAGTCCCATGTAATAGTGGGCGAGACTATTCCCATCAACCGGAGACTTCATAGCTGCTATTGAGAAATTCCTGAATCAATCAATCAATCAAAGTTCCTGATCTACTTATAGTTGTTAAATTACATTGTGATATTCCGTAATCGATGTTCTCTAGTTCATAGTTTGCGAAGGTCGGATGCGCGGAGTTTGCACTAAAACTTTCTGACGTTTTAGTTGACTGAGGTTAAAGTCAAGTTCGACGTACACACGGCGGCACATCATGCTTTACAGTTCCAATATAACATGGAATCGCTTTGTATGTATTTCCTGTGCAATGAGAGATCCGCATAAACTGGTTTTGTATAGCTTGATCAAGTTATTGTATAGCTTAAGTTAGGATTAGGATAGGATTAGGATTCACGATTGATAGTATCCGGCGCGGAATAACCAAATTAAAGATGACGCTAAAAAGAAGACTAAAAGTAAGTACCTACATATACACAACGACAATAATATTACACCTAGGCGTCAAAGTAGCTACTCCTATGCATCGCTGTCATCCGCAAACGTGCCTAGAAGACTGGCAGCATTGCTACGTTGAAAATACTAGGAAATAATATTTTCTAAATACCTTCTGAAGACAGCAAAGCTAAAACAAACGAATATATAACTCAACGTTTATTTATTTACCAATGTACTCGAGTATTATTTCCAAAGAAACTTGATTTCCTTCTTCCGTTGATTCGAAGCTCTTTGCGAAACTTTGCGAAAGAAATTGAAGACGAACATTTCAAGAAATGATATTATCACTTTTGAAATAGATGATATTTTGAAGACTGGAAAAGTGACTTTAAATAGATAGGCTGCCTTTGAGGCACGTAACATATCATCCTTATGACTATCTGACTTGTAAATTTTGATAATTATTAATAAATAAACTAAGCTATGTGCCTCTATCAAGTCAGCCAATTGCAGGCCACTGCTAGACATAAGCCTGTTCCAAGCTATACCTCAGAACCAGTCCTGCACCTTTCATGTCCAATCACTAGCTGCCTTTTTAAGATCGTCGGTGTGTCAAGCGGGAGAACTCCAACACTGAGCTTGCTGATACGCGGTTTCTTCTCCAGGACTCATTGTTATGTGCCTAAATTAGTTAAGATTATTTAGTATGTAGCAACTATCAAAATCAATAGTCATTTAGATAATGACACTGTTCTAGTATCCAATTTCTTGGTTTGGTGCCATCATAGATAACAAAATATAGTGATGAACTAAATATTACCGTGACAGTGCCATTTGATTTACGCACGGCCTTTTTAAAAATATATCTTTTCGCACATTATATTTTTGTAGACGATAATATTGATATGCCGCCGTATTTGTAAGTTTTTCATTATTATATTTACATTATACAGGGTGTAAACAGACTCTTCACGAAGCCGTCAACCATGCATTATGTACATCAAACTAAGTAACTTTACGCAAAAATTAGTGCTGGGAAACGACTTTTTTTTTTGAGCTGAAAAATCACGTTTTACACTAGGATTCAATGTAACGCACTCAAAACAATGTGTTGATGGATGGATTGAATAGAAAGGGGGTCCTGGAGGTGTTTAAAGTAAAAATCTTACATTAAAAACATGTATTTAAAAAAAAACTTGTGAAAAAGTTGGAACTTTGACCCCCAATATTTCCGTAACGAGAAGGTTCCCAGGTATGGTCTAGAACAAAAAAATTATCGCAATGACGGAGAGAACAGGTGCCTTTCGGCTTCGTTAAGAGTCTGTTTACACCCTTTATAAATAAGGTTTACGAATTCAATTTCCAGCTTTTTTGATTTTGTTATTGTTCGTAATTGATTAATTTACCTAATGTTCTCTTTATCGGCTCTGATATTCGTTTTGAGGATGTTCAATTACGTGAAAGATTTGTAGGCGACGAACCTTTTAGGTAATTGGCCCTGGCCCTCATTGGCGTTCTAAGAATCTCTTCTATATTTTAAAGGTAGGTTGTATGAGTACCTACTCATACAACAAATAATGAAATACCAAGAGTACTTTCTTAGTCCCGAAAATATAGATAAGATAGTTACAAAAAAAAACTTAATAATACATGTGTATTAGTGTTCTAAAGGTAAATGAGTTGGTAGACTGGAATTGCGATACATTACAACACTAACTTTCAATACCGTGTAATCTTATCCATTTGTAGCAAGAAAGGGAAAGAACAAGCTATGCAGGTCCTATAGCTTCATCCCTCTAAATCTCTGCTCCGATCTCCGCTCTTATATTACCCTACATAGTTCCAATAAAACTTCCCTAATGTACAAAAGCCAAGAGCAAAGTCGAGTGGGTGAATGCAATTAGGCAGCTATTACTTTCCCAAGTCTATAGACTTTGTAACTCTGTAGACTGACGAAGTTATATCATGAAGTTTGTGGTAATATCACAGATACATAATATTGGTTATCCTGTTACTGGTTGTTAGAGAAGAAAATTACCAGTACTCTTTGTTTTTTTTTTGGTCACCTGGCAAATCACCAAATGATCCCCCTCTGGGCGGAGCGGAAGGGAATGTCAGACTTGTAGTGACTGAAACCCACCCATGTTCCATGTTCTCCACAATTTTAACAGGCCCGCAGCCCCGGCAGGCATCGGCTCTTGCGGCCATTTTTAGGGTTCCGTAGTCGACAAAGAACCCTTATAGTTTCACCATGTCCGTCCGTCTGACAAATAAATTATAATCTCGAAAGGTATTTTTTGTTTTTTTGGGTATCTCCTGTAGACGTAAAGTGCGATATTTTGTTTTTGTCGTGTAATCCGTCGTGTGGGATGTCGTTGGATAGGTCTTTTAAAAGTATTGCTTAAAATTATTGTTTTTTTTTTTAATAATTTTTCATCTAAGGGATTTGTTTGTGAAATAAGTATGTAGCTTTAAAGCAGCAGCTTTTTTTGCAAATTTTTGTTACTCAAGTGTCTCCCCTCTCTACCAGCTAAACGGCTGTGTTTGGGTGCGCGAAAAAATTCACGGCGGTAGTACATATAACAAAATTAAAAGGAAAACTATCACAGCTAAGTAGGTTTTACAAGTTTACGAGTAATAGTCGACCAACTTATAAAATATACTTAGATAACATATTTTCCTAAACGTAGAGAGCACACGTATGGGAGCATAGGTTTTCCAACGACAAATGTAAGTTTGTTTTTATTATTACAATAAAAATCATCGTTCGGAGGCAAATCGAGCCATAGGAAGTGTCCGCATATTTTGCTGGGCAGCTACGGAACCCTACACTGTGCGTGGCCCGACACGCACTTGGCCAGTTTTTTTGTGACATCTCTTTGAGGCGCCGGCGCGTGGAACGCGAACGCGCCGTTGCGTCAGCATGGCAAATGACCGGTATACCCGGTGACCCTTGGTTCTGCTATTGATAAGTATGATGGGAGGAGTAAGTCTTTCAGCTACTCATTATCCAAATACATTTTTCCTAAAATGTACTAGAAGAGAAGCCTAATACTTCATTACCGTTAAAAAAGTGTTATTTATCAAAAACAACATTTTTCATGCGCCATTTTTCCTGGAGCATTCGTGTTCATTAGGCAAATTACACTTCCAAGGTGTCCTTACAAAGACGGCTTTCAGAAAAAACTAAACAACTACGCAGTCAATTAGTAATTGAATCAAGTTTCTTTCCTGGAATTCCTTGAAATGACTAGAATTTTAATAAAAAGCCTGATTCCACTCATCTATGATCTATGAAAAACATTCTGGACGTAAAGCAAAAATAAAGACCGTAACATAAATACTTTCCGTACTAAGAAGTCCTTTTGGCGTTTTTAAGACATAAAACAGTTATAATATGCTTTCTTAATAATAAAATGTATCCAATAAATCGACTAAGCTTCTCGACGCGACCTTAATACTTATCTTCAAAGCACCACACACGATAACTTGATGAAAATAACAGGAAAATTCGTGAAGTTTGTCTGTGATGTAAACTTTGGTTTCTTTGAAGTACATAATACAAGGTGTGAACAGGAAGCAGTCAACCATATGGGCAAAACCTGCCGACATTTGTTCAAAGAGCTGGAATAATATTTGAAAAAGGTGTGCAACTAAATCACTTAACTTTAGCTATCAATATTTTACTGAGTTAATTTTACTTATATTGTTTTATTTTTATGTCTTAAAGTATCGAATTGAACTTGGTCTGTAATGTTGCTATAATTAGTGGTAAATAAAGAAATAATATACATATTTACATTTGCCATATGTTTGTTGCGTGGCTGCGAGTAACCAAAAAATCGGAGGACTCTTGAGGAGCTGTGGTACGGACTTTAACTGTCCTCTGGAGCTAAATCGATATCGACGTATTTCTCTTTTGATCATTCGGTAATAATGACGAAATAATCTAACATCGTGGGATCGGTTCACAAATGAATTCAAATTTCACTTCTGATTTGCCGAAAGGTGCCGTATGAAAACCAGCCCGCTATACAATACAAAGATGCCGTATGAAAGGCAAAATGAATAAAAGCGGAGGTGTCTACTTATTGAAATTCCATTCGTAATTTCATTCCTAGCTATGTTCCTTTTCGCTCCAATGGACAGATAGCCCAAGGTAATGGATCCCACGCTTACTAAACGTAGGTCTTTTATACAAGTAACTGTTGTTTTGTTAAACAGCTCCATTGGACTATGACAGCAAAGCAGTGGGAATTACAGTATGACATGTGTGGATGATATGGCTAGAAAGGAGGTGACTGCTGAGATGACGAGAAATAGAGAAGTATGGAAGAAGAAGACATGCTGCGCCGACCCCAAATAAATTGGGAACAGGGTAGGAGAATGATGATGACTATGTGTGGAGTTCAAAGGGCACTGTTTGTCAAGAAAATATAGATCGATAATTCGATAATATGTTAAACTTGGTACCTATATTTATTTTAGTTCCGTGTCAACCCGCCTACACAGATAACTTGGCTTAAGTGTAAGTGTTGAGATCTGTGGGCTTAGACGAATGACATTTGATCAAAGATAACGATAATACTTTGTTTTTACATTGTTGATATAATCTTTTACTCTGGACGATCTTAACGTGCTCGTATTTCTATATCGTTCTCACATATAATATGTATAAACTCAACATGAATGAATGATGTAACCAAGATTTTGTAACAATATTGTGATTTTCTATGGACTTTCTTGCCCATTCTTCTCCATAGAGATCTACGCTTTGGAATGGGCAACTACAGTACTTTCACAAGTTATTATGCCTGGTGTCTGTGACTGTAGCTTAGCCTTCTTTGTTTTTCAGACATTCAAAAGTGCCTAAATAAAAAGCATTTATTTCAATTAACCCATTACCTTTATTAACTTTTGAATGCCAAAAAAACGAAGCTACTGTACTAGTCACAAGGCATAATAGTGAGAAAATACTGTAGTTGCCCATTAGAAAGCGTAAATATCTGTATGGAGAAGATCAAGAAACGTTTGAGTAATTTCGCGTAAGTCTTGAGTTAAAAGACAATACATATATCTACTAGAAAACATTGATGTCGGCTGTGTCCACCCACACTCTGGTCGGAATACAAATCAAAAATTCTACCAATATATTATTTATTGGCTTCGCTACATTGTGAACGGCATTTTCAGCATATATACTCTTCTTTCAACATCTGACCAACAGCAAAAAACAAATAAAAAAACTATTTTACGATAAAGATCTTTTTGCGCTCGTATGATGTTGTCAAAATGGAAAATTGTGATTTTGCCTTATGAAAAGTCTTGGAAAAAAACATTTTTGTATAGCTAAACATGTGTTGTCACGAGGGCCCAGAGGTTAAGGCCTCGACTCCCATGCACGAGGTTTAGGGTTAAAATCGGAGCAAATACCAATGTGACTTCTTCAATTTATATGTAGGTACTTTCTAAGTTTATCTTGGACATCACAGACATCGGTAAAGATAAACATCGTAGGGAAACCTGGACTAATAATGAATATAAGTCTGAAAAAACCAACCCGTCTTGGGCAAGCGTGGTGATCAATGATCGTGCCTTCTCTGTTTGAGAAGATGCCTTTGCCCAGCAGTGGGGCAGTAATAAGCTGGTATTATTTTATTATTATGTGTAACATGTTCATTTTCACTTCATTTTAGTATTTTGTAGATAATTCATACAAATAATATCTATTGAAGGTCTTCACGGCATCAACTACTGTTCACATGTCAAAGGGAAGCTTATGTGCTTGGACCAGGATTACCCTGTGACGAGGGTTCACTACAATACAAACTACGTGAAGAGCATTTCCTATTGTCTTCGACTCAGAGGCAGCACCGTATATTGTATTTCTTGGGAACGGGCAACTGGAGACAACAAGGTGACTGGTGCTAGTGCTTAGTGAAGGTGAATAATTATGGTTGCTATCGTACAAGATAGCCGTCAAGAGTATCTATTACTTATTTATTTAAGTGGGTTTCTTCCTGATAATAACAATCATTTTGGCATTTCCATTCCCTCTATAAGGAGTTGTTATTATTAAAATGTCATACAAGATCTATATATAGTTCAGTCTTGTAGAAATGTGAGTGTAATTTTTCGGCAGGTAAGTGATGATATAAACCATACTACTACGAATCGTGTGTGAAGAGTAGACAAAATTAAGTCAATAAAAACAGCATAAGTATGTGAAACATCTGCTTACTATGACAGCTAACAAGCGCTTTAAACAAAAAACAAAAACATTTTATTAAAACGATTACTTACACAAAATAATATCGACGAACAGCTGAAAATATCGGCAGCACGTAATTAAATCAACCTGTATTTTCACTAGTGAAACGTACATGACTACATTGTGTGTCATGTGGCTGATACAGGTTGTTCACAAACGATACTGCACTCAATTTTGCGGTCATCGGTGTTGAGAGTTAGTGACCGGTGATATTACTGTTCCTTTCCTATCGGACGTAAACAATAGTGCATTTTGAAATGAACGACTGAATTTATTTGTTGGGCATTGAGGTTTGTAAAGGTATCCTTTGTGCGCTTGTTTAGACTTAATAGCTAAAACAAGTGGGTAAGCCAGTCTATACAGGGTGTAAACAGACTCTTCACGATGCCGTTAACCAAGCATTATGTACAAACTAAGTAACTTTACGCAAAAATTATTGCTGGGAAACGTCATTGTTTTTGGGGTGAAAAATCACATTTTACGGTATTACTCAATGTAACGCATTCAAAACATTGTGCTGATGAATGGATTGAATAATATAGTCGAGGGTCGTGAAGGTGTCTTAAGTAGAAAAAATATATTAAAAACATGTATTAAAAAAGTTGGAACTTTGACCCTCAATATCTCCGTAAGTAGAAGGTTCCCAGTTATGGTCTAGAACAAAAAAATGATCGCATTGACAGGGAGAACAAGTGAACAAGTGCTTTTCGGCTTTGTTAAGAGTCTTTTTACACCCTTTATACGAAATAGTGCATGGCATGGCTACTACTTGGTTTTATTTATTTAGAGAAGTCCGAAATATAAAATATTCAAAAAAATCGAGGATCTACCTAATTCCTTGTACAGACGCCAGCACATCTAGCTACCCATTACTGTCAAATTTTCACGATCAACCTTAAACTTAATGCTTTAGCGATAAAGTTGCAAATCTACTAAAGTTTGACAGATTGTAGTATAGCTCCATGTGCTGCTGCCTGTGCTGACGTCTGTACAATTATTGTTCTTGTTTAAAAGGTACGTTTACATTTTTGAAAAATCTTAAAGTCCACCCGTGGAAAATCTGATAAGTTCGACCTCAATCGCCTCTGAACACAAGTGGGAAGATGAACGTGTCTTCAACCTCGTAGAGTGGGACGGCGGAATGACAACAGGGAGTGGAGTGGATGTGAAGCTTTGTCACAAACTATGTTCCACCTCCTACCCTGCCAGGTACAAAGGTCAAAAAGATGGTTAAAAAAAAAGAAGAAAAAAAAAGGGTTTATAAATGTACTCTATAAGCACACAAGGATACCCTTTTCTGCAACTTTCGCAATCGAATTTAGGTTTGCAGTAAGAAAACCCAATTCTGGGTTAAGCTTGCCTTTGTACATAAGATATTTGTCATAATTTTGTGTGTATTTCTCTTTTTGTGTGCAATAAAGAATAAGAATAAGGTCTCAAAAAATGCAGTGACGTTGACGTTTGTGTTGCTATTGCCGACACCATGGAGGTGGCAAAGTTTTGGCCCAGAAGAAAAAGAAGAATTATAATTATGTCCATAAGCTTTTCGTTATATTTTTGTTAAAAAAGACAAAAAATAAATGGACAGTATGATTAGGATACTGTCCATTCTAAGTAGGTGTAGGTACATATCTCATTTAAAGCCGTTAAGTATTATAATTTGAACTGACACCTACACACAAAACAACGTTGTCTTTGAGGAGTTATTAGATGTTTTGAGTATCTTTCCAATTTGTATTTTCGTGATTCTCAATAAAGGTAACTTGTAGAGTATAACTATTTTTGTAAGGTATAATAAGTGTTCTATCTGATTCTGAATAAATGTTAAAGGTAACTCAAAAGGCAAAGAAGTGCGTGGGATGCTTTTGACTTGAGAAATGATCTGTTTGAATCGTAGGAGTAAAGTAATTAAACATCATAAGGATCCTCATTTTATTCTTATTTTGACGCCCACTCAATGAACAGAATTAATATTAGGTGTATACATTTTATTCAGTCATAACAAAATTACACCAGTTATACCAGTTTATACCTGTGTGTTTTCGGTTTATTTATTTAACACATAACATAACATCACGCCTGTAATCCCGGAAGGGTTAGGCAGAGGTGTACCTAGTAGTGCACCCACATTTCAACAGTTATGTTCAAATCCACTGTGATAGGGGTCGAGCCTATTGGCATCAAACGGGGACCACAGTTATCATTTATTAACCGGGTCTATTTTTTTAACTTGTTTAGATATTGAATAATAAACAATAATGCAGTGTTATACGCATATTATAATTTAGCGTAGGGTTTATTTTTGCTTTACTTTTTTTATGGGAAATAAACGAGGTAATGTACTTAAATCGCTTGCAAAAGTAAAAAGTAAAGCGATTATATAGGCAGCACGCGTAGCATGACCACCGTGAAAATGGGTTTTGTCGACGGAAGAATCGACAAAACGACAGATTGTAGAAAGGTTTCTATCGTCGTAAGCATGGCGATGTTAAGATGTAGAAAATGGATGTTTCTATTCTTCAGTCGACAAAAGTCTACGACGGTTTAGGCAAAGAAGAATGAAAGTAACTCCGAAAGGAATGCTGTACGAGCATTAACCGGGGCTCTTGATCTCCCTGATGTGTACACAGCAGGAAGGGTTGTAAATTTGATTAGAGAATGCCTCATGCCCGTTTCCACCAACACTAAGTGACACCTATACCATGAAAAACAAAAACTTGTAAAAAAGTTACAACTTTGACCTCCAATCTAGAAGGTTCCCAGGTATAGTCCGGAACTCGAACGGTCCGATGCTGGGGAGAACCTGTGCCTTTCGGCTTCGTTAGGGGTCTATTTATACACCCTTTATATGACCACACTTTCTTGATACACGCTCAATGCTCTACATATTTCTGAGCTGTGATATCATCGTCTCAATGTAGGGCATTCGAGGATTTGCAATGAATGGACGTCGTTCACGTTTAACTAAGACAACGTTGAATTCATGATACTTCATTGGCACAGAAGTAAGTAATCTGTTTAAGTGTTTGTATGTCTTACACTCTGCTATTTATGTAATACCTGGTTTACCTTACCATTAAACTTTAGCTAGGGTCATAGGTTTATGTTAAAATTGGGATCGGGTTCCTATCTGTCATCAGAAATATTTGGCTTAATGTAAACTTCTGATGATAAGTATTGTTTTCTCTTCATGATATCTACTTGACGTAATAATACAACCAAAATCATTATTCCGTTTTTTTTTCAGAATAGTAATAATCTATATAAGTAAAAGTGGGTAACAAGGGTTCAATCATTCCAAAGAAGAATGCCATAATGCAGGTTGTAACTGCGTCTTGTCTTTTTTTTAGTCAAAAATCTTCTTTTGAATTTATCATTTCACACATATTCAGCCAAACTCCCATTCAAAATTGGGTATTCTCCTTTGAGGTACGGGATTTCGAATGAAAAGTTTCCTAGCGATAAAATACGTCAGTTCCTACCCTTCGTATTAGGGACTCAATATGGATTATGTGTGTAATGATGATTATTAATATAACGTTAATAATCGCTTTGGAAAAGTACCTACCTTCACACTCCGCTACCAGCAATATCTATTTGTAAAATCCTGTCAATTTTGATACTCTCAGATTAATAATTTATTCATGCGAAAAAAATCGTACATATATTGCGAAAAGTGTGGAATGAAAAAGAATGCTCTATTTCTGCCATTACGGATTAGATACATTTATTTTTTATGAGATTCTACATGTGCATGATCCGTG
The DNA here is from genome assembly GCA_950005105.1 of Lycophotia porphyrea. Taxonomy (NCBI): domain Eukaryota; kingdom Metazoa; phylum Arthropoda; class Insecta; order Lepidoptera; family Noctuidae; genus Lycophotia; species Lycophotia porphyrea. The sequence continues at coordinate 8,582,993 of OX465396.1, forward strand.
AAAGGACACAGATATAATTTTTTGTGAATCTCAGAATTTATTGTTTGTGAGGCGGACTATACTTACGGCGTATTTTCTGTACGATTTTGTTGAAAACGTCTATCGATTTTCGCTAGTTACCACTATTATGTATATGTACGAGTATATTTGCATACGATTTGTGTGGTTAATGGGAAACTTTGAAAGACTGATGAATGAGGAGAATGACTGGAGTGGTGAGCTTGAAAATAAACCAGTAAATGAGGGACTAGTGAGAAAGGTTAGTGTGGATGAAGTGAGGATTGCAGTAAGTGGAATGAAGAATGGAAAGGCATTAGGACCGGACGGAATACCGGTTGAAGTGTGGAAGTTATTGCGGATGGACGGATGGACGTGGTTAGCTTTATTCTTCAATAAATTGTTGCTGGAAGAAGCCATACCTGATGAATGGTGCAATAGTTCGCTGGTGCCCATCTTTAAAAATAAAGGTGATGTGCTGGAGTGCAATAACTATAGAGGAATAAAGCTAATGGCGCATAGTATGAAAGTTTGGGAGAAAGTTATTGAAAGACGACTGAGAGAAGAGAGTGAAATTTCACAAAATCAATTCGGTTTTATGCCTGGTCGGGGAACGACGGATGCCATTTTTGCCATTCGCCAGCTGTGCGAGAAATACAGAAGTGCGTACAAAAACTTGCACATGGTGTTCATCGACCTCGAAAAGGCATACGACCGGGTACCTCGTGAGGTTTTGTAGTGGGCCCTGAATGAGAAAGGTATGCCTGGGAAGTATGTGCAGTTGATCCGAGCGATGTACAGTCGATGTAGTACTCAAGTCCGGTCTACAGCGGGCACTACCGGTAGCTTCAATGTGGCTGTCGGCTTGCACCAAGGGTTGGCTCGAAGCCCTTACCTCTTCCTGGTGATAATGGACGCACTTACGTCGAACATCCAGGAAGAGGCTCCCTGGTGCATGCTGTTTGCCGACGACATTGTGTTGGTTGCCGAGAGCGGCTAAGAGGTCCAGAGCAGATTGGAGGTGTGGCGGCAAAGACTGGAGAACGTTGGCCTGAAAATAAGTAGAACCAAAACCGAATACTTCTTCTGCGATTTCGGCGGTCTCTCCAGTTCAGTGCCCATAACTCTTGCCGGAACGCCCATACCGATCTGTTCCGATTTTCGGTACCCTCAAGCTAAAGGGGAAAATATACAAGTCCGTGATTAGACCTGTCGTACTGTATGGTTCAGAATGCTGGTCTGTGAAGAAGAAGGATGAAAAACGATTGCATGTAGCGGAGATGAGAATGTTGAGATGGATGTGTGGAGTGACAAGAATGGATAAAGTAAGAAATGAGTATATTAGAGGAAGTTTGAAAGTTTTTCTGTAACAGGCGCCCAGTTACAGAAAAATTGAAAGGAAGTCGTTTGTCTTGGTATGGACATGTAATGAGGAGGGATGAAACGCATGTGACTAAAAGAGTGATGGACATGAATGTTGATGGATGGAGAGGGAGAGGCAGGCCAAAGAAAAGATGGATGGATTGTGTGAAGACTGATATGAAAGAGAAAGGAGTCAACGATGCCGTGACGTCTGACAGGGGAGAATGGAAGAAGAAAACATGTTGCGCCGACCCCAAATAGAATGGGATAAGGGCAGGAAGATGATGATGTGTGGTTAATGGGTGTCGTCGATGGAATCCGTAATTATAATGAGCTTCTCATATACGAAGCCCAAAAAATTCTTTTTTATTTTATTTTCAACGTCCAGTTTGAAACTGGACGTTTTGTGAAGAAAAATGGCTACTCGGCCGGTCGCAGGCGTTCCACGTGGATTGTGAAAAACGGAGCCGTCCTATCAATGTATGAGATATCATATAGCAGTGGTGATGAATTTCAGAACTTCTTTTGTTTTACCACTGTTGTTGGGTGACTTCGTTACTATGAAAAACGAATGTTTGGACATCCTTCAGACCAAATCACAACGAAGGAGAGATAGCAGTTTCAAACAAATATTTCCCAATATCTCTGCTAATGTCGAAACATAGTTTTAGAAATTTTCAAAGCTAAAAGTTGACTCCGCATTTTTGAAAGTTCTCGTTAGCAAGCAAACTTCTGCATTCGGGGAATTGAAGTAGGACCTGTATAGCACGTTAACGAATAATAGTTATCTATATTTATGACAACACATAACATCACGCCTGTAATCCCCGTAGGGTTAGGCAGAGGTATACCTAATATAGTACACCCACATTCTGCCAGTTATGTTTAAGTCCCATGTTATACGGTGCGAGTCTATTACCATCAACCGGGCACAAATCCAGACTCCGTGGCTTCTACTGAGAAATTCCTGATGGAAAAACCCAATAGCAGTAGCTAAACGTTTCATCCGCAAAATTCCGCAGGGTCAGAAACTTCTAAGATTCCTCCCCCTCTCCCCCCCGTTTATGAGCACTAATCTAAAACTTTTTAGGTTACACAGACACACACACGCACAGGTAGAACTGTCATAATCGAATTGGCCAACAGGCAGCCATATCTGGACTAAGGTCTTCCCTCCTTTCCTAAGCTCAGAAGAAAAACTTACTGCAGATGCTAACACAGAAATAAAATCTACGTTTTATTTATTGAGTAACTTATTGTAGATAACTTTGTTACCTTAGAGGTTTTTTTATCACAAAGGGGTATTTATGACCTTGAACCGTGTTACCAGCTGGTCACAACCGGGGTCAACTTTGTTACGTTGGAGGTTTGTTTATCACAAAGGGGTATTTATGACCTTGAACCGTGTACCAGCTGGTCACAACCGTGGTCAACTCGTCACACACCCCATTGTATTGTGTCCACTAGCGCACGTGACATCATTCGTATTCTAGTCACCGTATCAACACATTCTAGGAACACGTATTACTGTTTCCCTATAGATAATATATGGTATATAGTCATAGCAACATTACGCCTGTAATCCAAAGAGGATTAAACAGAGTAGTACATTTTTTTCCGTTGTGCATATCTGCGATCGGCCCTGGACTATGAGCAGATTGGTTGCATGTCGTCCATGTCGTGTCGAAGAGGCTCTTCAGCAGGAGACTCTTCATTCCTCACCATCTAGATAGATAGATAGATAGATAGATAAATCATTTATTTGATGCAACAGAGGACACAATACAAGAATTAATATTAAAAAAAAATACAAAACAGAAAAAAAAGGCACACATAAAATAAAAAAAAAAGTAAGGTAGACTAAGTTAAATCGACCCATAGGCATTTAGACACATTACATAATTGTATTTATTAGGGTCGCCCATTACTGGGCGGTGTGTGTCTCAAAATTGCACCAAAAAGGAGTCCAGCTCAGCATAATGCCAGGTAGATTACCTGACGCTGGTATTCTGCTGAATCCTGCTAGTGACACACGGATGTCGAGAAAATGTGCGGCGAATATTATGTAGGTAAGTTGTCAGTACGAAAGATTTTGAATTTAAATACTAAAAATATTATTAAACTTGATTATCACAGTATAGGTAATATGTGTAATGATAACTGTAATTTAAGTTGTATGGAGTGTGTCTAATAGTGTTTGTACGAGTTTACTTGTTCGTGTAGGTATCATTATTATGTTTCGTCCATCTGTCGTCAACTCCCTGTATATCATGGAATTTCAGTCGTTTTAATGGAGCTAATGTTTGTCAATGCAGTAACTAGGGCATTTAGGTGATTTTCCAGCCGAGTTCCGTACTTAATCCCTGTTAACTTTATCTCCTCGTTAAGTTGATGTTTATCGTTTCATGGATCTCAGTGTTCGTCACAAACCATGGTACATTTGACAACAGAGCTGTACATATGTACGGTGGGCTGCATCAATTGGGTACCCCAGTTGGGAACGTAAGTGCTTTCAAGAGGAGTACCCACAACGTGACGCTGACTGTACATAATAGTACACCCAGCCTGTTAACCGGGTACGAATTCAGGCTCAGTGGCTGCGACTGAAAAATTACGCACAGAAAAACCCAATAACACTTTGTTCCCGACCTGGGAATCGAACCAAGTCGGAATCTAAATTGGTTGCAAGCATGACTGTTGAGCATGAGATCCTGCCTGATGATGACTGTGTCCACTCAGTTATTTTATCTAACTAGACTTCTCCTAACCATCAAACATCAAACATCCCTTCTGTCGAATTATTTTACTATAAGGCACCACCTTCTATTTACTTGCCTTGTCGTATTTATTTATATTCTTTTCATTTGTCCTTCCTCAGAGCAGCTGTATATGTATTTTACATGAAGCGACTACCTATGTATCTGTCCACAAGCCAATAACTGGGTAATATGATTCCCCGTGGCAAGACTGGTTGGTTGGTGGACTTGGTAAGCTCTCTCTCAGTGTAGGCAGTTTATTGTGCGACCTTTGATCGATCTTTGACTACAGGCGTACTGATTCTGGACCTAGTAGCTCAAGTGTTTGTAATTATCACCAACTTAACCAAATACTTTCAAATATTTTAAAACCTGGTTTTCGACCCTGGTTTCTCGTACTTCATGGTTTCGCTTACTCAGAGCAGCGGTGGGCCAGTGGTAGTGACTGACGCACCCCCGACTTACGAATAGTAAGTCGTGGGTTCGAACCCAGCCAGGCGCATTACTTTGTGTAATTTATTTCATCACCACTGCTCTCAAAAACGATGAAGGAAAAACATCGTGAGGAAACCGGCATGTCCTAGAACCAAAAATTCGAAGAGATGTGACATCTACCAATCCGCACTGGGCCCGTGTGGTGGATTATAGCCTATTCCCTCTCATAGAGAGGAGGCCTGTGTCCCAGCAGTGGGAACATTATAGGATGATGATGATTCTCGTACTTGGAAGCCCTGGTATTGAATATGGCACGTATAACACATGTGACAACTAACTATAATATAAAAGGAGAAAGTTATATATAATATACTACTTCAATACAGTAGACTACGTTTTAAAGCAACCACTGTTACCAAAGTTTCTTGTTTGTAATTACCTTTTAGTTCTATTCATTATAAAACAATGTATCTAATTGATTTTACAATGTATTTGAAGTTGTTGAACTATGTATATTTATTCATTTATTAAAACTTTATGCACAAGTAAAAAAAAAACTGTACAAAGGCGGACTTAATGCCTTGGGCATTTTCTACCAGTCTACCTTGGGGTGATGCAGAGACAATATACAGTAGGTGCAATAACAGAAAAAAAGACAAGAAAATATTTATAACTAAAACATATAAAAATAAATACATATAACAAAATATATAAAATTAATAGACATAGACAAAATCTACAACAACTTAGTATATTCTTTGTTTCATCATTTTAAATGGGGTCAAATATCTTACAATATAACAAGTACCACGGTAAGGTTATTTGTATACTAACTCTTATTGTTTACAATGTAACTACAACGGATTTTCAAGGATGGTTTGGCTATATGGGTAGGTGTGGGAGTCCATGTCTGACGAACGGCTAAAGACCGTTGAAGTTGGCGAGTCCTTAATATGACGATTGGGATGCACATTAACAAGATGGAGCAACGGCCATCCTGAACCCAGAAATTGGACCTGACTTGAGTGACCTTTGTCCAGTAGTGAACTGCTATGGGTGGGTTAATATTACATGGGTCACATTTCACTCAAACAAATATAAAAAAGACTTCTATGAACTGAACGTCTGTCTTCTGTTTTATCAAATGTAGTGTATGTGTAGTATGTGTTATTCTGATGCATGATCACTGTGGAATTTTATTAAATCCGTTCAGAAGTTTTTGCGTGAAAGACTAATAAAGATCCATCATCGATCCATTATCATAAACTTACGCGAATATAAGTAAAATATCATAAGAAAATATTGGCCTATAAAAGCTGAATTGAGTGAAATCTTAACAAAATAAGGATAATTGTCTCCTTCTTATATACGTGTACGTATTCTACTTTTACGTTCTACTGTTACGTGTATGTATACAACTTTTTATGTATTCTACTTGAATACGTTGATAGCTTCTAAACAGTTCTTTATCTGATATCAAAGCACTTTTGCCCTTGAGCTTTGAACGCTGACAATAAGCAGTCACTGCAAGGCTTCCTATTCATTCCTTGATATTAAATTACTTTTATGGGACATGAAAGGGGTTCTAAAGAAGCTTTATTATGCGAAGTTTCTTTTTAATTTGCCTGTTAAGATTCAGGTAGCAAGGGAAGGGAGTGAAGTTAAAATCAGGTGTTTATACAAATGTTTAGAGTGATTATCTAGATCTTGACTGCCTCGTTGGTTACTTGGTCGCAAGCGCCACTGTTGAGCGGAGGTTCTGGTTTCGATTCCCAGGTCGGGGAAAGAGTTAGGTATTGGATTTTATCGTCTGTAATTTCTCAGTCGCTTTTGCAGTTTCACAGTCACGGATTCTGAATTTGTGCCTGGTTGATGTCAATAGGCTCGCCCTCTGATACAAGGGTCTTCAACATAACTGGTGAAATGTGGGTGTACTATTAGGTACACCTCAGCCTAACCCTTAAAGGAATGCAGGCGTGATGTTGTGATTATCTAGATTCAGAACCAGTTGACAATTTAACCGTAGTCGTAATATGAGATACTGCATCGAAGTTATTTGTTGAAGAGACGTACGAGAACAAGCAGTGCCAACTGTTCGACTCTAGGAGGAATTTCGCCATGTTGTTGACTACTGGGAACGGTGTAGACTGTTCAAGTGAAGTGAAAAACTTTCTCTTCCTTGGTCCTTTTTGAAGTGAAAACTTCTTTAGGCACGTTGGGCATGTTTTATTTTCGAAAAACAATTGAACTCGCACCGCCTCTTTTTTTCGTTGCAGCGTTAGCCGTATTGCTACATATTACAAGGCCAAAAAATATAGTGTTTAGTCAAATATACATGTAAAATACTTATGCAAAAATATTTTCTAAAAGTATACCAGAATCATGAAAAAAGGGCTTGAAAGGAGGCCAAACAATACATACAGATGTTTGGCCTCCAAAAAACTCAGGCTCTGTTAATCACAGGATCAGTTTTTTTTTTAAACAAAATAGTAGTAATAAAAAAATCTCACTTATTTTTGGTATTATTTATTTTACTACTATTGGTCCTTGATTGGTCCGCACAAAAAAGGGCGGTAAACAAATGTGATCATCGTGTGTACAGGGTTTTGTTTTAAAAATGGCAAATGCAGCTTTGGTCGACAGTACCTATTGCAGCTACATAATTCATTACTAAGTAGGTGAGTAAATTCTGCTTCACAATACTTCCAAAGAAAAAATTCTGCTGACTGAAACTTTCAGGTGTCAGGTTAACATATTTCCTGCGAGTCGAATACTGCCTACGTTTGTAATTAGTACCTGTGTGGGTGTCATAAGGTTTCATTTAACAACAGTTAGGTGATCACACAGCGTTCATGGTAATATCAAGTTGGATATCGGTCATCATGTTACACTGTTTGTCGCAGCTTTCATATACAGGAGGTTTATTTTCTTGCTTGGTAGTCTAGCAGAGGACGTCTTTCGGTTGTCATGATTAGAAGATTTCAGCGTTTTTTTTTTTGTGAAAGCAATAATAACATAAGTACCTAATTTTTTTGGACAAGTGTAAGATGTCCATAAAATACACTGGAATTGTCCTATTTATCGTCCATACAATTTTTTTTTTCAAAATTCTGAATTATTTTAGAAAAATATTTTTGGATATTTTTTAGTGCTAGTAATAGTGCTAGGGCTAGTAATATGTAGCAATACGGCTAAGTCTGCAACGAAAAAAAAAATTTTTATTTTTCGTTGCAGAGTTAGCCGTATCACACGATCCTTGTATAGTTATCTTGTCCTTTCGACCACGTTCATAAGTCTGGTGAATAAAAATATGCAATTAATGTTACGGTATAAAAAAAATCTGAATTGGTAATTTTATACCACAGAAGCAGATTTGATGAGGCAGGCTGGTAGATGGTATTGTCGCATCAGTTGCTGTGTGAATCTCTAGCGTGTCTCACATTTAAATAATAACGATGAAAGTGGGAGACGCTTTACATAATATTTGTCTGAATTTGCTATTATTATACAAATTTCTTTGAAAAATATATATCAAACAATGTTCCACAATTAGTTGATTTGATAAATAAAAATATTTAAGAATCAAGTACAAAATTGTAACTACCTATTACATCTAAATAACTACGCTGCGAGTGAAACGCTCGACAAGGCTTACAAAGTCAAGAACCTTGGTATTTATAGATTAAAAATATCTAATTGAGGAAAAACATCAAAGGACTTTTCACAATTACTTACTCTGTCAAAAAAATCTTCATTTTAATGAATATTCTGTACATTATCGTAATTGCCAATAACCGTAGTCCCCGGGGAGTCGTTCTAGGATCCCTCGAAAACCACCGCTCGCTAGAGTAATATTTCCTAACTTTATTATTAGTACGATCGGTATAGTTTCCAGTCTTCTAGCTCTAATTACTTAATCTGAAGGGTATTGAAGTCTGGAAAAGTACCTCCATATAGTTTAATTCCCTGGTTGATAGATTAAGTATCCATAAGTAGTCTATCACATGAGATTTTTATGACCTACTCAAACTTACTTACTTTGTAAAGGCTTGTGGAAGGGTGAATTAAATGTGATCTTTAAGGATGGCAAAATAGAATCCTACCTTAATAATCACTATCACTACACATTATAAAACAAAGTCCTCCGCCGCGTCTATCTGTCTGTTCGCGATAAACTCAAAAACGACTGCATCGAATTGAATGCTGTTTTCACTAATGGATGGAGTGTTTCTCGAGGTCACATTGTCTAAAATAAAATGATATTTGCTGGAGGTTTTGTAACCGACATCCACGCGAGTGGTAATATTTTAAATGCGAAAGTAAGTTTGTTTGTTAACTTTTCACGCCTAAATCACTGAAACGGTCATCCAGAAATTTTGCATTTACGTTGTCAGGTGTCAATTACGGTTCCCGAGGAAAACAACAATAACGTTCTGATGATAATAAATCGCGTCACGTGTCTTTCGAACCATGATTGAATTGAATTATTACAAGCAGAGTACAACCCGAATTGATTGTCAAATTCTAACTTAACGCGAGCAAAGTAGAGCCCGCGGGCAAAAGCCAGTAGTCTATAAAGGGTGTAAACAGACTCTTAACAAAGCCGAAAGGCAATTGTTCTCCCCGTCATTGCGATCATTTTTTTGTTCTAGACCATACCTGGGAACCTTCTAGGTACGGAGATATTGGGGGTCAAAGTTCGATCGGTAGCGGTCATTGCGATCATTTTTTTGTTCTAGACCATACCTGGGAACCTTCTAGGTACGAAGATATTGGGGGTCAAAGTTCCAACTTTTTCACAAGTTTTTTTTAAATACATGTTTTTAATGTAAGATTTTTACTTTTAACACCTCCAGGACCCCCTTACTATTCAATCCATCGATCAGCACAATGTTTTGAGTGCGTTACATTGAGATCTACTGTCAAACGTGATTTGCAGCCCAAAAAAAAGTCGTTTCCCAGCACTAATTTTTGCGTAAAGTTACTTAGTTTGATGTACATAATGCTTGGTTGACGGCTTCGTGAAGAGTCTGTTTACACCCCGTATATTCAAAAGTTAGCCAGTATCTTCTTTCTAAGAGCCAAATAATAGCTGTCACGTGCAATTTACACAATAGGCTGCAAGATATTACATTATAATTATATATCAGGCATAAAATTATGTTATGGTTCGAACGCTTTTTAGTAGTAAAATAATGTAGAACAAGAGCTACTACCTCTTGCGGTAGACGCATTACCTGAACTAACTACTTTAAAATAAGTCCTTTCAAGGTAAAAAGCTTACTTTGAGGAGCGTTTAGATCAACTATTAAGATAAAATACCAGACAATTGAGTTTGGATTGAAAGGTGAACTCATCAAAATTTATGTCTTCTTTACTTTGAGACTCGTGTTGGTAATAATATTTTTCAAGTTTGAAATAGTTACTGTAATTATGTTCATATTTTTATTTATTTACTAACTGTGCCCCGCGACTTTCGTTCACGATAAATTATTGTAAAAATACCTAATATTTTTACAATAATTTAACGTGAACCAGACGACGAAGGTGATGTCAGGCATTCCGGACGACTCTGTTTCAGCTGTTATGGTTGGAAACGAGCGTCTAGAAATGGTTGACCATTATGTTTATCTGGGACATGTTCTATGTTTTGGGAGCATTCCAACAAGGAGATTTCTAGGAGAGTACAACTCGGATGGGCGGCGTTTGGTAAACTGGAGGATATTTTTCGGTCGGTAAAAACCCGCCTTTTCAACCAATGTGTCCTGCCAACAATGACCTACGGTGCCGAGACATGGACACTCACAAAGGAGACTGTCCACCGAGTATGAGTGGCACAAAGGGCCATGGAGCGAGCCATGCTCGGCATAACCCTCTTAGATCGAGTGCGTAATACCGAAATCCGCCGTCGAACGAAAGTCTAGGAACTAGGACGAAAGACGTCGGGGAGCGGGCGGTGCGCCTCAAATGGGCGTGGGCAGGGTACTTGGCTAGACGCGGAGATGGCCGATGGAGCAAGGCTTTGACCGAATGGTGGCCAAGGTTAGGCCATAGAAACCAGGGCCGTCCTAAAGCTCGTTGGGTTGACGACATTGTCAAAGTCGCGGGTAACACCTGGATGAGGGACGCACAGAACCGGGAAGTGTGGCAGGAAAAAGGTGAGGCCTGTACCCAGCAGTGGGTGATTCCGGGCTGATATGATGATGATGAACCAGACGACGACGATTTTTTTGTTATAAGTACCGTGTGTACTTTTATTATGCTTTCAGTAAAAATGGTTATTATGGAGTTAGAAACGGACACTTCAACTTTTTTTATTTGTATAGATTCAAAAGCTAATGGTTTCGGAAGTACCTACAACAGCTATGTATAATTGTACTAAATTATAAAAATTTAAGCTTATTTAAAAGTCTATCTGAAACAAATTGGCAATATTATTTGACTTATACTAGCGAAATGTATTATGTTATTATTTGACTTACGATTATTATTTTTTTCTTTTAACTTTTATGACATCGAAAGATTCAGTTAGTTTTGTTTGTATGTTCAAAATAAAAGCTTTTTACTACATGCATATTATGAATACGGTACTCATAACAAAAAAAAATCATCTTTTTAATTTTTTTGTCTGTCTGTTTGTTCTGTCTTATCTCTGAAAGGGCTCGACCGAGACTTTTACTGGTAGATAGATGATATTATAAGGAGTTACCTACGCTGATGTCAGCAAACAGGGAGGGGTCCGCAGGGGCCGATGCCTGCCAGGGCTGTGGGACTGTTCGAAAGAGATACCGCGGCCCTGGAACACAAAGGGCAAGGAAGAAACATGGATGGGTTTTAATCAGTACAAGTCTGACACTCCCTTCCGCTCTGCCCAGAGCGGGAGAAGTCATTTGATGATTTCCCATCCGAAAAAAAGGGGCTACCTACGCTTACTTTTATTTTAGAAAAACTACTAAAGTTTCAAGAGAGCAGCGATGGCCCAGTGGTAGCGACCCCGACTTACGAACAGTAAGTCGTGGGTTCGAACCCAGGCAGGCGCATTACTTTGTGTAATTTATTTCATCACCACTGCTCTCAAAAACGGTGAAGGAAAACATCGTGAGGAAACCGGCATGTCCTAGAACCAAAAATGAAGACATGTGACCAATCCGCACTGGGCCCGCGTGGTGGATTATAGCCCATTCCCTCTCTTAGAGAGGAGGCCTGTGTCCCAGCAGTGGGAACATTATAGGTTGATGATGACTAAGGTTCCGTGCAAAAAAATTAAAACCTTTGAAGTGAGTTTGAGTTCACAAAATACGATTTAAATAGGAAAGTGGCACAGCTAGTTAAAAATAAATCAGATAAATGATGAGGAGATTGATGTAATGCGTGGGAAACCTGGATTAAATTTCAATGAAGGGTGTGACGACGATTTAGTATGGGCTCCAGGAATCCAATTCCCGACGGCTTAAAACGAGATAGAGAGATTTTCTCGTTATTAAGGGCCTTAACTAGAATATTTTCCCGTATTATGTTCACACGTGCGAATCGCTGTGATATTATTTTAGTATCGGTTGAGAAGGAAATGAGTATTTATACTTTTTCCTTTGTATTGGATATTTTCTTAAACTGTTTACAATGTTTCTTTTAAGAAGGATCGGTTTTTTTTAATGAAAATATATATTATTTGTAATCATCATCTTCCTGCCCTTGTCCTATGTTATTTGGGGTCGCTTCAACACGTTTTTAGGGTTCCAGACCCGATGGGTAACTAACTGGACCCTATTACTAAGCCTCCGCTGTCCGTCTGTCTGTCAGTGGGCTGCATCTCATGAGCCGTAATAGGTAGACAGTTGAAATTTTCACAGAATATGTATTTCTGTTGCCGTTATAACAACAAATAATAAATATAAATTAAAAATTAAAGGGGCCTCCCGTACTACGACGGTACGAGACCCTTCATGAGCGTGTCCGACTCGCACTTGGCTTGTTTTTTTGCCATTCTCTTCTGTCAACATTTACTTCGTTTTCTTAAGCTACATCATTTTTTTTATATTTTTTATTTGGAGAAGATGGATCACTGTGTGGTGAGTTTCTCTATATCGTACGATTTGATACTAACTGTACCAAAAACTCACCACCGATATCAACATGCAACTAAGGTTGGGTCTTAGAAAATTCATCCAATAGAGAGGTTAAAAAAATTGTATAAGTTTTATGAAAGTTCGTCGTTTTTTCTTAATGTGAACGCGCTAGGGTAGCCCTTGAAATTGGCACGTCAGTTTCAGGCTGTTTGCTGAACAAAATATGATTCGGGACCGTAACACGTAAGTAACAAAGAAAATTGTAACTACATCAACAGCTTACTTGTAACTTACTGAATTGTGCAAGGTTTTGCAAATAAAGAAGTTTTTTTTTTTATTTATATAATTATGACCTTTATTTACTTCTACGTATATTCTTTTCATTTTTAAATATTTAAATATAAATAAACATAAAAAAAAAACATTAAAAAATATAAAAAATAGTAGCCCACCGGTATCGGGAACAGGGTCCAAGCTACTGGTGGTCAAGGCTCCAGAGAGAGGAACCTCCTAACAATACAAGCCGTATCTAGGAGTATCGCTTTCTGAATCAAGCCCTTGATCCGACTGCCTAACGAGAGCCACCTCAGGTATTGGTATATAATTATAATCATTAAAATCATCAATATCTACAACGCTCTGTTAATTAAATCCCATGAAAAATTATTTATTTATTATTCAATGGAATTAAATGTACTTAGAGGGTTAAGAAAAATCCTATCTAGATTATTGAAAACACCGGTTTGTACCCATATAAATTTTATAATATACATAGTTTTCTGGATATTATTCCTACCGAAATATAATTATAAATCTAAGAAGCACCATGTGTATGTATAAAATAAACGTGGTCATGAAATAATATAAGTCTGGTATTTGTTTACATATAACAGCACGTTTTGCAACGTTTTAAAACATAAGAATTCAAGTAGCTAGGTGTAATTTTGCATAATCAACAGTTAGTATTAGCTTAGTTTCTGTATGACCTGTACAGTTTACAAAACAATAAACTACTGTTTCGTCTAATCGGCAAATTCAAATTGCTTGAATGTCAGCCTTATTGTGAAATAATACAAAATTTAATTAATTTTAAACGTAGTTATGTTGGTTGTTTAAATGTTTACCGAAATTCGCTAATAACAAAAATAATTTTGAAGATCAATTTTAGCGAAATATTAAACAGGTACTGGCTTTAATCTGCGGCTTCACCCGCGTGGAAGTCAAAAAAAATCAATAATATTATTGGTTTTATGTCCACTTCTTACACTGTCTCAAGCATAAAGCTCTGGAAAGCACTACTCCGTGGCATTAAAAAAAAATGAAAGCATCTTTCAGTACTATTTCAAGTCCGACTAAATTGCTCATATTTTGGACTATTTGTCCGTTTGCTTTGTTCTATGTACCTATTTATGTATATTAATTAATGTTAATAAAATTGTATTTTGCTTTTTTTTTGTAGTCTGTCATGCTGTCCTACCGGACCCAAAGGTTACAGACGGCGGCATATCACACACACACACACATCACTGTACATTTCCTGTATAACATGGCCACACTTTGTATAGATTTATTTAGATAGTTTTTTTTTAGTTTTGGATAGTTCAGAGCAGGTGAATGTAAGTAATTCACCAAAGCGGAGCGAAAAGCAACTCGAAGACCATCACTTTCTACCACAAGCCGAAACATTCATAAGAAAATATCTCATCTACGTAGTATGTTTAAATTTATCTGCCCAACAGCAGAATTAATTGAAGAAAGGCAATTGCTCCTGCCCACCTGTTACTTGTAGATCTTCGACAGTAGTAACCAGTAGTCTGTGGTCCGGGACCCTGTCAATCAGTCTTACTAAAGGGCATTACCCAGTACTAACTGGTTTGTGGAGGTCCGATAGGCAGTCACTCCATGTAAAGTACTGATATTTAGCTATGTCTGATAAGACTGGAAACCGACCTCAACATAGTAGAAATAAAAATAAACTTAGAAATAAAAAAAAACCCGACTGTGTATAGAATAACAAATAACTTTAACTTTAAATAAAAACTTAAAAGAAAAAATACAAGTTCAGTCCAGAAGTGTAGAAAGCAATTTAATTACTACAACATTAAATTAATTGCATTATTAATACACACATAAAATAAAACAAATAATAAATTCTAATACGGGACATATTGACTGCAATAGTTGGGACCCATATTGGATAGAATGATTTTAGTCTAGATTATTTAATGGGACCCGACGCGAAAAACATAACCCTTCAGTCCCTGGCAATCGGGTAAAAAGGTTAGATGATGAACTGTCGAAGGGGATTGTCAATGTAAGTGTGTGTAGCGGCACTACAAAAAGTACTAAGCAGCATAGTACAAAAAGTACTACAACGCCATCTATGACGGAGTAGACGAACTAAACTACAAAATCCTACAACGCGCAATTAAAGTTATCCGCGACTTAAGACTATATACAAGAAACCGACAGCAACTGTCGGGCAGTAGCCCACCAGACATAACACCCGTCTGGTCTGAGGATCCTCCCTTTTCTATGAGGGATGAAGAGCTTACACCCTGTTCTTCACACCCCCAAATGTGTTTAGCATTAATCCCGCAGATGTCTGGAAACAAATAAGATTTCTTTGTTTTCGCATCAGTCTTTCCTCTTAACTTCGATGCAGTACAAAAACATCCTCTCTCATCCTCTCCACTTCGATGGACTGACCCTAATAGATACAGTCCATTCACAGCTATTTTACCACTGACACCTTCAGTCCAGCCTTATTTTCTGGAAAATAAAGATCGCAATAATTTTTACCTTGTCAGTGATACACTAGACGATATGTCTTACTGGGCCGAAACGTGGACACTCACGGAAAGGTTTGTTCATAAATTCAAGGTCGCTCAGCGAGCTATGGAACGGCCTATGCTTGGAGTCTATCTGAGGGATCGCATCCAAAACGAGGTGATCCAATAGAGAACCACATTTGTCGACATAGCTCTCAAAATAAGCAAGCTGAAGTGGCAATGGGCCTGCCATGTTAGCCGTAGAACCGATCCGATCGCCCTCAGGGATATTTATTAATACCAGGGAGCGTATATAGTAAATATACGCTCCACTGTAATAATAAATATCAGTGTGATTTAGATAGCGATTCAGTGCGGAGGTTATATAATTGTGAAAGAACTGTAGGATATTTCTGCGGATGGCACCGATGACATTTATGGAGACTATCCCCTGTTTCATTGTTTGTGACATAATGTCGCTTCAGTTTCACGGGCTATTTATGTCCAATGAAGTATTTATTAACATTCCGGGCCCGGGTTTTGTTTTTATTTTAGTACAGACTAATATCTACCTAAAGGGTGTAAAAATACTCTTTTCACTTCTCATGCTCTAAAAGTGCGCCAATATAGCCCTACGAAGCGTCGCGCAAAGAGTAAAAGACATAATAGATAATCTTTGAACGCTCCCAATAAAAAATACTTGGCGACCAAGGTATGTTTAGGTACCTACTTATATAACCATGCTTTTTATTTAGGTATCTATGAAAAATGTCGATTGTCACATTTACTTGTTTGCTTACAGGTTGCTTGATTTTCAGTATAAGTGGTGCACGCGGAGGAATAGAACTGGTGAATATAACTCTGGTCGATGTCGAAAGTGACACCACGTTACAGGCTAAAAATTTGCCTGGTACTAAGACAAAAAAGAGAGAAAATTCGTAATAAATGGAGAGTACTTAATAAATGTGTTTGTACTAAATTGACTATTTTTCTCGCACTCAAAGTGAAAAGTACAGTTTGCACCTCGAGACTAACGCCAACTTAATACATATACCCTCGGTTTCGTTGACTCCCTCGCACGCTCGGAAGTCAAACCACCTCTGGTATATTATGGCTTCGTTTAGTCCCTCGATATAAAATATACTATAACGAAGCCGAAAGGCACTTGTTCTCCCCGTCATTGCAATATTTTTTTTGCTCAAGACCATATCTGAGAACCTTCCAGTTACGGAGATATTGAGGTACCAACTTTTTCACAAGTTTTTTTTTTAATACATGTTTTTAATGTATTTTTTTTTAATTAAGAGGCCTTCAAGACCCCCGTAATGTTCAATCCATCCATCAGCACAATGTTTTGAATGCGTTACATTGAGTTCTACGGTAAAACGTGATTTTTTACCCCCCAAAAAAAAGTGGTTTCGCAGCAATATTTTTTGCGTAAAGTTATTTAGTTTGATATACAGAATGCTTGGT
The DNA here is from genome assembly GCA_950005105.1 of Lycophotia porphyrea. Lineage (NCBI taxonomy): Eukaryota > Metazoa > Arthropoda > Insecta > Lepidoptera > Noctuidae > Lycophotia > Lycophotia porphyrea. Next base: position 8,599,853 of record OX465396.1, read on the forward strand.
TGACGGCTTCGTGAAGAGTCCGTTTACACCCTGTATACGTAATAGCAATGTATTGCCCTTTCAATTGACAAAGGTAATTTTTTACTCTTCTCGTCTCCGGTGTGACAGATAGATTCATAAGCCATTTATTCAGTGCACACAAAAGACATAGCAAAACACACAGAAGCACAATTGCGCCAATATACAAAAAGAAAAACATATTTAGTTACAGAGAACCATTGGTTAAAGAAGTATACAGGGTGTAAACAGACTCTTCACGAAGCCGTCAACCAAGCATTATGGTACATCAAACTAAGTAAAATGCAATGACGAGGAGAACAAGTACCTTTCGGCTTCGTTAAGAGTCTGTTTACACCCTTTAGTAACATCATGACATTCTTCAAATAAAAATAATGATATACAAGGTGCGGTGTGCCTCTCAAAGTTGCACCAAATGGGAGTCCAGCTCAGCATGTGTCAGGCATGCGCCTGATGCTGATATTCTGCTGGATCCCTGTACTGATATACTGTGCGCTGCCGCTGAGTGCAAAGGCTGGCCTTGATAAATATGAGACATCACCTCTTCTCTCTGCTCAACCGATTCCACTAAAGCTAAGCGGAGACCAGAAGTAGTGCGGAAGTTATACAACTTTAGACGACGCGGTTGGCGCAGTGGCTGAGTGATCGACTGCTGCGCTGCGTGTCGCGGGTTCGTTTCCCGCACGGAAAACACAAATAAATTATATTGGTGGTTAAGATAAGATAAGATTTCTTTATTAGTTTAAACATTGTATACATACAAGAGCATGCAAGATATTAATAACATCGTTGAGTCCAATCATGTTTGGCCGTTAATATCGGCGTACAAATATTTCTTTTTATTTAAATTTAGAATTTTATAAATTAGAAATTAGTACAATAATAATTGATTCATTATAAATTTAGTATTAGTGTCAGGAAAAAGATAAAATGATACAGTCAAACAGTAAACACTTTTTCGGCTAGAAATTCGGAGACACTGTAATACGCTTTTTGCGAAAGAAACATTTTTAGCTGACGCTTGAATGCCTTACAATTCAGCTCCTTCCAGATTTTAGGCAATTTGTTATATAGTAGGTGCCATACAGACGATACTTTTGCGCATTAGTGACGTTTTTGCTGTATAGACCCGTAGAATGGTCATATCCCAGTAACAGAAGGGATTTTATATTTTTATTCTTCTAAATAAAAAAAAAAACTGTCTGTTACGGTGTACCACGTCCTGTAGACGTGGAAACAAACACAACACATCTCCTCGTCTCTCGTCTCCGCCTCGGTGGAGCCCGGGCCTTACGCATGATTAAAGTCGCAAATCACATCGCGTGACGCCGTGAATGAGGCGTCTGGTATCGCCCAAGTTTACTTAGACTTCGGCGATCAACAATTTTATAACTCTTAAGTTTTACTTTAACTATCATCATTCTCTTGCCCTTTTCCCCATTTATTTGCGGTACTGTAACTTGTCATCTCATCAGACATCTCCATGCTCGCCATATCATACTTCACACAGTCCATCGATCGTTTATTTGGTCTTACTCTCCTCTTAAAGCCATCCACATTCATACTCAAAACTTTCCTTACGACATTTTCTTTCTTCACAACCAATTACCTCACAACTTTTCAGTCACAGGCACCACTTTCAGACATTTTTTTCTGTGCCAACCTTAGCGTTTCTTTAAATAAACCACACATAATAATTAAATTGCTTGTGAGTACATATTTTTTTCAAATTTGTACTGTGTAAATTTCGGTTAGATCGATACTCACTCCACCTAGAATCTAGATAAATTAACAAAAGTCTAAGCACAGCGCCATCTCTCGGACATGTTGTTAGTTACATGGTTTTGAAATTCCCTTCTTTCAACTGTTTCAGTTGAGCTTTGGGCATTAATATGCTCCCCGGCGTTTTAGTTTCGACGCTGGAGTAAAGATGTCGTGGAGTTCAAAACTAGAATTTCAAGATTTGTTTATTTTTTGCTAGTATAACCGGGACTTGCTAAAGACCATTACACACAAGGCCCTATTGAGAGTATTTTTACCAGTTATGTTTCAATGTTTCAACGTGAATGTTTTACATTAATCAAATCAATCAATCAAACCATTTATTTTACAGATCATACAATCTAATCAGTTATTAATATATATACACATCTTCAACAACAACAAACACTCACTCACTTTAGATCATTTTAGTAGTAGTAGAGTTTCTCAAGTGGGTATGCGTGATAGATATCAGTATCTGCCATCAGTAGACTGATATTCGTAACAGCTCGTAGGTGTCTCGTAGCAGTCGTAGCAACAAGCCCATAGCTTCGTAGCATTTTACTAGTTCGATCTAGTGCGATGCACATTATGGCTTAGCCCCATTTATTGTAACCAAAATAATCACTAATTAGTAAATCCACATAAACATCTATGCGTGGCAATATTTATTTTCGCTTGGAGTGCATAGTACGTGCGGCAGTTGGATTTGTGCTCGGCTGATGATAATAGGCTCGCCCCCTATTACATGGGACTTAAACATAACTGGCGAAATGTTGGTGTACTATTAGGTACACCTGTGTCTAATCCTACGGGGATCACAGGCGTGATGTTATGTGTTGGAGTGAATAGGACTTATTAGCAGCAGAACAAAATACTACTTAGTACTTACTCGTTCCATGCAAAAAAGAAAATTGAAATCTGTAGAAGAAACACTTTTATGTCTGTCACTCAGTCTTGTGAATCCTCCGGACGAATGTACATAAGGTCCTAATCTGATGGCATTCAAGTTTTACATAGTAAATTAATTTATAAATCAGGCAATTGTCATGAATTAACTCCGAATATCTTCGAAGCTTATCCTGTAATGAACAATAGTTTGTAAAAGCTGTTCCTTTCTACAAAATGGCCGCAGAAATTTTTGAAGACGGTGATAAAAAATTGAATGTGGTGTTTAAGAAAGTGGGTTATTTTGCTAAAGATCATAGTCCTTTTCAACAGTATGAGGACAAATGGAAGTTTGAAAGACAATGGAAGGAAACAGCTGTTATAAAGAAACGGATGGAGCGTGGGTTTGATATTGTTTATACAGAATTAGACATAGCTAGGATACAGAAAGAAAAAAACATAATAAGGATCGCTATGGATGTACGGAAAGCAATCAACCAAGAGAATTTGGTCACTGACAAATTTCTCCAAGATGTCGAATCAATGGTCAAAAGCTTCAAGTCAGAACTTGACAAAATGCAGGAATTGTTCGACAGTATACTGAAGAAGTTGCCAGAAGTCCAGATAGAAATTGCTGCAACAGCACGTTGATCTATTCTTTAGTCATTACAGTGTACCTAGTTTTTGTGACAAAAATAACCTGTTGGGATCTGTTATTTGAGCAAGATTTAAATTCACACATACAATTATTTATTTTTTCATTTGAATAAGAGCTGTCTTTACCAAACAAAACAAATCTGCTGTTGCCTATATATTTTAAAGAGTTATGCGAAATTTTTCATTTGAATAAGAGCTGTCTTTACCAAACAAAACAAATCTGCTGTTGCCTATATATTTTAAAGAATTATGCGATTTTTTTCATTTGAATAAGAGCTGTCTTTACCAAACAAAACAAATCTGCTGTTGCCTATATATTTTAAAGAGTTATGCGATTTTTTTTTTTTAATCTATATACATATTCATTACATTTTTAAATATTTAAATATCAAATAACATAAACATTTAAAAAATAGTAGCTCACCAGCATTGGGAACAGCGTCCGAGATAGTAGTTATTATTATTACTTTGTCTCGTTTATTTCATCACCACTGCTCTCAAAACGGTGAAGGAAAACGTGAGGAAACCGACATGTCCTAGAACCAATTCGAAGACATGTGACATCGAACAACCCGCACTGGGCCCGCGTGGTGGATTTAAAGGCCATTCCGTCTCATAGAGAGGAGGGCTATTTCCCAGCAGTGGGAATATAGGCTGGTCATGCTTGGGCTCTCGTCTGGTGACTCACACCAAGATACTGAACAAGAAGACGCGGAGAACTTTAAATGAAATAAAACAGAAAAACTAAGAAATACCAGTACAGAGACAATAACTTACTTTTCGTGCTTCAAATGTAAGGTATTAGTACTGTTGCAGACATGTGATTTGAACACGACGGCATCTCATGCCAAGCAAGCGATATGATTAATATACTCAAAGACACCAGGGGCGGGGCCCACATGCTCCGAAATCATAATCAAACATAAATAACATGAAATTATCAGTCAAAAATGAAGCCAATTTCATGGATATTAAAACCATTTTTCTGTGTTTTATTTCAAAGTCAAGTTCTAAAAATACACCCTTTATTTGTTTCCCGATAAAGTACGTAACTAACATTGAAGAATTGAATTAATAACATGAAAGCATCTCCTATTAAATTCAATGTCGCAGAGGAGTGGAAGCATGTGCCAATAAATTGAACCAGAAGTAATTTATCTCGAAAGCCTGACATCCACTAAGTTCGCATCCAAGCTCTCGCACCACAGACTATGGTGAAAAATATTGAGGAGTTGGATTTTATTTTAGTCAACCACTTTTTGAAATCAAAGAGGATCATAAATATGTAAACATCGTGTGTCGCGAGGAAACCGGCATGTCCTAAAGCCAAAATTCTAACATGACTGTGTAAGTGTATCATTCACTAAATACCTATATACTTAGATCGCACGAAAAGTATTCACATGTAGAAGAGAAGGCTCACCTTCCGCATGAAACTATGAATACGATTGTCAGTATGATTATAATAGGCTGATTTTGGTTATATTTGTGCTACACTACCGGTAGTTACGTTACTAAAGACTACTGGGATAAACTTTGCCTAACAGTGAGCCATTGCCAATATACACCTATACAAATAAATAAAATTGATGTGTCTGTGTGTAATTAATTAACTGAAGTTTAAAACAAAAAATGAAAAATTGTCTCTGTGACTGCCGGTCTGTCTGTCTGTTTGTTCCGGCTAATCTCCGAAACGGCTAGACCGATTTTGAAGAGACTTTCATTGGCAGATAGCTGATTCAAGAAGTGACTACTATAGGCTACTTTTATTTTAGAAAAAGGATTAGGTTTCCGCGAAAAATAAACCCATAAAATCCTATTATTCTAATAAGGAAGTAATTTATTATATAATTATAATAATTTCACGCAGTCTATGGTTGCGGGAAATAGCAAGTGAATAATAAAAGGCTAGAACTTTCTTTTTAATGGAGAAAATGGTATCATCCATTGTATAACAAAAGTCAGTGGTGCTTTAGTGAAATATGTTACTGAAACTGCTATAAATCTTCGACTGTCTTTGGAAAAGAATAGTCATTGAAAAGAAGCTCGCCTATTCTTCTTCTCAAAATTCCTGCCGAACATGTTCTATCTGACTAGTCGAATAATAAGACTGTATGTACATTCGAGCACAAAACACTAATAAATCCAGTTTGGCGGCGATATATCACATCGGTGGCAGCTGAGTCGGCCAGAGGTTGCATATTATAATGACATTCGTGCGACGCGCGTACGTACATGACATTCGTGCGACGCGCGTACGTACAATTTGAGAAACATTATCAAGAGAAGTTTTAGAAAATTGCTTTATATTTCTTTATTCACCTCAATATGTATTTGTCATAAGTTTTGAGTTCCTCAATCGAAGGAATGATTTTTTTTTGTACTAACTTTGTTTTTCACCCCGGTATTAACAGCTTTTTTTAAAATCGCTGGCACCTTTCCATTATTCTCCTTATAGATTATTTAATGAAATTTTTGAGTCAATCAGAAACACCCAAAACACGTAATTCTTATTAATCTCGAGTTTAAAATCCGAGTTCGTTAGCGATATATCACATCAGCTGAGTCGGCAAGAGGTTACTTATAATGACGTCACCCGTTCGCGGAACGCGTACAATGCCTTCATTATGCCCTAACAGCTTGCTTACCATTGTGCCGACTGTCTGCCTGCTAATGGAAATAGACCGTTGGCAGTTGGAACTGACATCGAGCCCATTTCACTATTTTTGAGATGCGGTGTGATTTTAATTTTAGTGAGAGGGTTTTGTTACCAGTAATATCTATACATCCATACATACCTACAGATAAATAAAATTAGTGTTTGTTTGTAATATTAAAATAACCGCTTTTTACTAAGTGCATATGGGTGTATGTATACACAGTACATATACCAAAATAACATTTTGTACAATTTTTGTCTGTCTTTCTGTCTGTTTGTTCCGACTAATCTCTGAAATGGCTGGACCGATTTTGACGGGACTTTCACTGGCAGATAGCTGATGTAACAGGGAGTAACTTTATTTAGATAAATAATTAGAGTTCCGTGCAAAAAAAATAAAACCATTGAAATTGGTCACAAAATTCGGTTCAAATAGGGAAGTGCTTATAATAATGGGGATTTTTTAATAATATTTTCATGCGAACGAAGGTCGCAGGCATCAGCTAGTACTGACTAAAATACTGTACTTATTTAGTACAGTAGTGTTAGTAATTGACTCTGTAACAATGAACTGTGTACAAGATAAAGGAGCTATTTCTCTAGTTTACTCGTATCCCATTCTGCACCCACAACTGTTTGACACTATGTATGTCACTTAGTATATCCTGGCCAGGGTCCAATGTTTATATATCCAAATATTTCATGAAAATAATAACTAAACACAAAAGAATAAATTAAAAGCCCTTTTAAATATAACTGTTCCATCACACAAGCTTCCGTAACGAACTTTCGACCGTAATAGGTACAACCACGTACAACAGTGTTGGCTCATTTTGAGTAATCAGCACTAATTACGGTTATTATCCGTACACGAAGCATATAACACTTGTGTACATGTGTGTACGTTAGTGGCTATGTACAGAGTGTTTCCAATTTGCGATCTCTGCCGAGAGTGGTACCGTTTATTGGGGCTGAAGCGGGGAGACTCTTATTGGAACTTAGAAATGGGTGGTAAAATAGTGTGGTCTAGTTTGTTTTTGTAAAGTGGTGAAGATATTGTTGCAGTTCACTTGTTTTTACACCGATACTAGTAGTTATAGTTATAGTATGGTTGAAAAGGAAATACTAAGTTGGATCCCTCGCTCCGCTCAGGATTCTAGATGATGACGTTTAGATCTAAAATCCCTATAACTTTCGTGTCATATTGGGGTAATTTAGGGCGAGGTCTAAATAAACTAAAAGCGATCAGCACATCTAAACCACGTTCGAGAGCTGTCAGTTTCATCGCTGTTGCATAATATATTGATTTAGACGAGTGGATTGCAGTCAGTTTCATCGGTGGAAATCGTAAGAGAACTTCTTAGAAACCTGGGACCCTGTGATTTTTTTTTACATAGTTTCAATAATTCAAAAAATTTAATAAAAATGTTAGGTAGTTTTAGTAACTGTGCATTCTGGAATTAGGTACCTATAATGGGCTACCCCATGCCAGCCATCATAGTGCTCTTTTAAAAATGGTTTTTGACAAGTTTATTCTGAAGGTAATTATTTTAACCTCCATAATAAAAAATAAAAAAACATAAGTTGTACAGAAACCTTACCGGGAAATCGCACAACGAAATGTATCTTCCTTAGCTATGTTTATACTTTATTTAATGTTGTCAAGGGTTGGGGATCAAAAGGCATAGTATTCAATCTTCGTTGTTTTTTGAACAATGGGAAGCCAAACCATGATTATTGGGCGGTCGAAATTCGGCGAATGAAAGCAAATTAAGGGGCAAATTAGAATTAATATCTTGTATTAATTATTAATTCTGCAAGCCTGTTTAATTGTTTCCCGATAGCAAATCGATTCGAATCCGACTCGGCTGGGCAGCGGTCGGGAAGTTGCGTGGTATCTTCTCGTCCAACTTACCGCAGTGTCCCAAGACGAAAGTCTATGACCAGTGTGTGTTACCAGTGATTACATACAGGACCGAAACGTGGTCGCTCACAATGGGCCTCATCAGAAAGCTTAAAGTCACCCAAGGGGCAATGGAGAGGGTTATGCTCGGTGTTTCCTTGCGCGATCGAATCAGAAATGAAGAAATCCGCAAGAGAACCAAGGTTACCGGCGTAGCTCGACGAAATGCCAAAGTTAAGTGGCAGTGGGCAGGGCACATTGCTCGCAGAACGGATGGCCGATGGGGCCGTAAAGTTCTGGACTGGCGACCGCGAACCGGAAGACGTTGCGTTGGAAGGCCTCCCACTAGGTGGACCGATGACCTGGTGAAGATTGAGGGGATCCGCTGGATGCGAGTCGCACGGGACCGGTCAATGTGGTGACACTATGTCCAGCAGTGGACGTCTTTTGGCTGAAATGATGATGATGATGACGTTAACCAAGAACACATTTATAAAGGGTAAGGGTATAAAAGTAGCTTACACATTCCCAAAAATATGTAAAACAGTTTAATTAAAAAACCTAATTAAGAAAGTGAAAATAAAAGACGGAAATCGTACTTGCTCATGTAATTATTTTTGAGCCAAATAAATAATTTAGTCTCCCCTAAATATGGCACGGTTCCGTTTCTAATGACGCTTTTCTTCAAAAAATATTAATTGGCAGTCGACGTTATGAGGTAAAAATTCGCTGCTTTCTACGTTAGGCAAGTCGCTCACTGGTACGACGCAAAAGCGCGGTGCAGCGGCGCAGCGTCGTCGTGGCGTAGTCGTCGCGGCACGCGGCATTGTCGAGTCGTGTTCTGAATGCAGATTTAAGGCACAAGCGTCTATACTACACCCCTTTTCTATACATAGCTACGCATAAAATGAAATAACAAAAAGGCGTCGGAGTCGCGGGCGTGGTGCGGCGCGGGTCGTCTTAGCAGCCCCATCGCGACTATAATCCCACCGAAAAACTGTTACGCAGTTTGGTGGGCTTATGAAAAGGTACAAAATGTTTGGTCCAGAATAGATGATTTATTTATCATTTATGTGTCTATGGCTTTTCACATTCCTTTTCGTCTGACAGCAACAACCGTAGACGGTTATTCGACAGTGGAAGCAACTGAACAAAAACCTTATTAAAACGAAAATAAAGACCATTATCATTTTGAGAGTGATGCCAAATAAGAAGAAAACTGTAAATGAACCACTGCCAACCAACTTTCCTGTGCAGGCGGGAAAACACAGAACTAAAATTAATGTATTCAGTTTATCATATCGTTGGTTTTTTTGACAAGCAACGCCATCTTGAACAGCACACTTAAAGTGGTCATACTATAGAAGATTGTGAGAGCACGCCTCTACTTCCGACTCTCGCTTGTGTGGACGACGGGCCTTATATTTCTTAACAATGGGAAGGAAAATGTCATTATGAACGACATTTAAATATGAGGGCCTGTTTAGTTACCTACCTGGCTATTTATTGTAATTGTTCTCTGGAAGAAGAAGCGGAATTAAATCTTGTGGATTTTGCGGTGACATTTATTAACATCGCAGATGTTTGTTATTTTAGTAGTTGGTTTATATTTTGTTGCTGCAAGAACGTTGTATTTATTGCAGTTGGTATGGGTACGATATCTTTTCTTATTTTAGTATAAAAAAGGATAGGAACATGTCATATTTTAAGTACAATAACTGGAGTCATATTTAAAAAAAAACACTACAATAGAGGAAATGAAATAGAAATGTAGACGATAGTCATGTGTGAGAAAAGGAAGAGAAAAAATATTTATGTTCTTAAAAGATTAAAACAAACAGCTCAAAAAATTGAATAGATTGAAAAATAATGTCTTGTGATTATATTACTGAGTATATTTGAATGATTTTTTGTATGCAAACTGAGAACGTCATGAGGTACGCAGAAACGCAGTTTATTGTCGTATTGACGCCACTTGTATGTAGAGTGTAATAGAAAAAAGACTTTAGAAGATGACTTCGGATAATTATTGTAAAGAAAATCATATCAATTACATCTAACACACTTTGACGGTCGCCACTGTCTCTACACTTTTTTTTTACAAATTTGAACCTTCTTGTTTATTTCCTTTTTCTTTACAACGTGTCAGAGTTATTTCCTACCATACTATGACCACAGAGGTTAAGGTGTCTCCAGTACCTACCTTACATAAAGGGTGTAAACAGACTCTTAACGAAGCCGAAAGGTACTTGTTCTCCTCGTCATTGCGATCATTTTTTTGTTCTAGACCATACCTGGGAACTTTCTAGTTACGGAGATATTGGGGGTCAAAGTTCCAACTTTTTCACATGTTTTTTATAAATACATATTTTTAATGTAAGATTTTACTTTAAACACCTCCAGGACCCCCTAACTATTCAATCCATCCATCAGCACAATGTTTTGAATGCGATACATTGAATCCTACTGCAAAACGTGATTTTTCAGCCCAAAAACAAAAGTCGTTTCCCAGCACAATTTTTTGCGTAAAGTTACTTAGTTTGATGTATATAATGCTTGGTTGACGGCTCCGTGAAGAGTCTGTTTACACCCTGTATAATTCCGTTCTCATTCTCTGAGCCCTAATGAAACGACAACCCTCCATAATTAAAAACCAACTAAAACTTTTCAAAATACAATAGTAAATACTTAATGAATTGCTAATTTAATTCATTATTCTGCATAATATTCCGTTAAGTCTAGAAAGATTCAAAAGCTTTCAGACATGTTCCTATTAGAGCCCCTCCTCCTTACTTGCAGGTGGAAGTTATAATGCACTTTGGAGTTTCAGTTAACTTTAAAGATATGAACAAGTTTTCAGTGGCGTGCTTTATTTGTTTTATGGCTCATCAAACGAACGATGAGTTGTTAAGATTATGGGTGTTACGTGACATATGGAGTTGTTTGACGATGAGTTGTTGTTGTTTGTGTGTTTTATAAAAAAAAGTACCTATTAAACTTCAACTATTATTTACTTCATAATTATTTCAAATTATTACTGTACTTATAATATTGTTTACCTTACTCACCACTCATGTTTGTGCTGCAAGATGTTTCGAGCGAGTTGCGATGTCGCAACGCAACGCAACGGAGCAGTGTGGCTTCACTCTAACATTGGCTATAATAAAGAGGGTGGGTGCTGATACCTATAAATGCAAAATATTAAGTTATCTTAGCTTAGGTATTGGTACAACTGTAACATACAAATTTACTAACCTTTTGACCTATTTTTATTGTAAACTATATTTTTTATTTGAAGATGCAAATAAACCATTTTATTATATTTAGTGTGTGTGAAGATTCTGACGTCATAGTTTGGCTTTCGTGAAAGGCTATAAGCATTTAAATGTGCCTCCACTAGTCCCTGGTCAGTGAACAGGGGCTGTTCGCTGCTGACATTTTTATGTGGCACGAAGTTTTCTGAAACTCGATAGTTAATGAGAGAAATAATAATAACAGTCAACTGTTCAAGACTCACATTTTTCTTGTTATCAAATTTTATACTTTTATCTGACTGTTTCCATTCCTATGTTATCTAAAAGGAACATTGCCATTTTGCCAATTGGAAACACCTTTGACCTTTACATCCCACAAATATTAATCTCAAGACAATCTCCACGACATCTATTAAATACGAGAGACAAATCAATCCGCAACTACGCCATCTAAGTCGAATAAAACGGACCCAATCCATAATAGTCAGAAATAATGTCATAACTACGATGTTGGTCAATATTTCTGGGCGTCAGTTGATTGATAGCGTTCGCTAGGACATAGGTAATGTCGTGTCACACATCCATCACATTTGTCCTTGGCATTGGCAGATTAATGGAGTGTGCACGATCAATCCGTTTTATTGGGAATTGGGACGAAATAACTGCGTGATTAGTGATGTGTTTTTGCCAAATATAGTACGATTTTGGGAAAGACAAAGAAGGGCGTGGGGAGGAGGAAGAGGAGGAGGTGGTATACAGACAATACACGTGATAGGTATATATGAATAAGAGAGAGCTCGTGGCTAAATAATAACAGCCGCTCGATCTTCAGGTTAAGCTGCTCTTGCTTAGGTTGGTCCGTGGATGGGTGATTACCCATTACATACCGAGTTTTCTCCGGGCTTCAGAAAGCATATTAAACCGTTGGCCCCGGCTGTAATTTTTCGATCCTTGACAGTCGTTAACTAATCCCTGGCCCGAAAGTCTGACAACCAGTCTTACCAAGGGGTACCGTTTTACCCAGTGCTGCTGCGGGCTGTGAAGGTAGAAATAATGGTATTCAACTCCATCCGGTTAGACTGGAAGCCGACCCCAAACACAGTTGGGATAAAAACAGATGGCCGCAGATGATGATATACATTATACACCGTGATTTTTTAGTCGTCTGACAAAGGTGGTCCATTCAATGTATCCGACATAAAATACCTCTAATGTGTTTTTTTTACCATTAATTAAGATAATGGGTACAAAGAAATATAAATAATACAATACAATTATGAAACATCCTGTTAATAATGTTTACGTATCAAACAGTAGAACATACCTAACCATCACACGATATGAGTAGATAGATCTTCGCTCGCAACAGAATGTTTCAACTACGTTATGCACCATAATAATGGATTTTATTAAAAAAAATAATATATATATATCTCTTAAGTACCATTTTTTTTGTTATTAATGTATAGTAGTCATTGGATACATGACTACTATACATGATGGCCGTTGTCAGACGACTAAAAAGTCACGGTGTATAAGAATATCAGGTGCCCTAGAAGTAGTTCTAAGGCACCTCTTGGGAATAGCCTGATCTATCATGTATATTATCCGTATACCAAGCTGAAAAAAACATTAATAAAAGTATTACCATAACCACACCCTCCTAAACAAATTAAACATCAAAGAAAAACTACGACCACGCGTCACCCATAACCAAAACACGCAATATTTGAAAGATGTGATCAAACTACCGAACTTAGAATTCCCTACATCTTATAGCAAGTATTGGATACGTGTGGCTCGTGTAGTTTCAGAGACATTAATTAAAGGAGGCTGCCAGCACAAGAAGGCGCGTCTACGAGATCAGACAAGCAACAACACATGTCCAACATAACTAGACCCTTCACGTCTCAACTGTACCAGTAAAGATCGTAATTTCTTACCAAAAAGTCGGGTCGTCGGAGGTCAGAGTAAAGTGGTAGATTCTGGTACACACGCGTCCAATAGATTAGTTTAATTATAACACGCCCCTAATAAATGACACTATCTTTACAGAGCTTAGTCTCGAAATTCTGTGCGGTAATTGCATGTTCATAATTTTGCTAATTTACGTACAACGGTTGGTTCTTCGTGAAATCATTTGGCGACATCCGGTTAATTGGTGTTTTGTCTTAGCTCAGTTCCATTAGTAAGTTTTTACCATGAAATTGACTCCTGTGCACATGGTACAATTCGCCTATGTTGATCGATTCCATTCGATATTAGTTTGACGAATACAGCCACGATTGTGCCTAATTAATCTGCGTTGATTTCCAGTAAACGTTTGTTATTTTTTATTTATTTAAACTTGTATAGCAGTGATACATAGGCGAATTTAATACCACAAGACATTCTCTAACAGTCAACTTTTGGGTCAAATAGGATTGTGAGAGAGTAAAAAAAAAAAATAGGAAAAATACCATTTTGCTAACATAAATTGATATACATACCAATTTTACCCAAATTATTTTGAAAAGTTCAAAGTCAAAGCATATTTACTTATACACGAATCCATCGTCGATAAGTAAATTCGACAGAAATACTAAGAAAAATTGGATTAAGCCGGAAACGAAAAAGAGATAAAAGCAATTTGACCCAAACATTAAATTCCAGTAGGTAACGAGAAATGACATCCAATGATCAGAACCAATGTAGACAGTGAAAAGTTTAAAACGTATTTTATATGTCGTGCGATTGACAAATATCAGCCCGTTGTCATCGATCACAGGCACTGAACGGGAACAGATAAATTGATGAAGCATTTTTCGAAATCGACTCTGTCGAACGGGGAACGAAATGTCGGTATCGAAGCGACATAATAGGCACCCATGTATAACGCAAAGTCATGTTTATCTCGACATCAGTTTCCTACCGGCACTGAAATAAAGTTTGTTGTGTCGAATGGTTTCGATATTTCAACAAATATTGCCTGAATCGTAACTAATGTTAAAAGATGTTATGTTGTCCTGTGTCGTGATCGTTTTTTTGTACTTAAAAGTATGTTTTTCTGACATGACATAATATTCCGCCATGCTATAAAAGGTACCTACTGTCAAACTGCTACGGACCAATTGAGGACGCAGCTTCAGACAAAAGGGACAATCCTCCGAACAGACGGGGGTAGGTTGAGGTCGGGCTGTTCTATATTATTATTCTCCTGGAAAACCCTGCTAGCACGCAGGCAGTCAATATAGCCAGTCTTTGTATTCATAATCCATATACCTGCATAATTATGGTATTATGCAGACACTTTTGCTTAGCTACAAGCCTGTGGGAGTACACGTACACCAATCGATCAACAGAATAACTTCCACATAAAATTAATTATTGGCGTGTCAATTTTCATTACACGGAGGAAAATGGCGTGTGTTACATAACTTTAGTTTTGTATTAATTGATGTTGGATGGATCGGTGTTCGTTGAATGTTTTGCGTTACTGTGTACCTACTGGTAGGCGTTCGGTAACAGATAATCATATATGTCAATAGTTTCAGTAATCATCATTATTTTCTGGCCCTTATCGCCATTCATTTGGGGTCGGCGCAGTATATCCTCTTCTTCTATACTTCTCGTCAGCTCTCTGCTGTACCTTGTTGCCATATCATACTTCATACAGTCCATCGATCGTTTTTTGGGTCTTCCTCTACTCATACTCATCCACATTCATACTCGCAACATATGCAGTTTCAGTTATCAAAACCCAATTAATACAAGTGTCGTCATTAGCTCTTCAACACGCGTGAATACCCAAATGTCTTAAAGATTTAAAATTCTTATTGATTTTCAGTAAATAATACATCAACAGAAGACTTGTTGCTGGCCATATACCTTATCTTTTGCCCATGGCATAAGCATATTCAAAGAATATAATAAACTCCATGAGAAAACGAGAAAAAAAATCAAAATTTAGTTATAGAAATTAAAATTACGCCTGTAATCCTCAAAGAGCTGGGAAGAGGTGTGCCAACACTACACCCTCATTTTGCTATATATGTTAAGCAATAAAGGGTGAGCATACTGCCATTAACGGGAAAACAAATTCAGACTCCCGGCTGCCGCTGAAATATTTTTTATGAAAAAACCCAATAACGCTTTGCCCGACCATGTGAACCTGAAATAATTAGCCATAGTGCTTGCTGCCACTAGATGAAGCAGACAGTCAATTAAGTTATCCAACGTAAGTTGAACCTGTACTGTATCTACAAATAACTTTAACATAACATACATCAACATGACGACATTTGTATAGTACACCAACATTTTACTCAGTTATCGTCAAGTCCTATAGAATGGAGCCATCAAATAACTTAAGTACTATCAGGATCTTTAGCTAGTGCACATATAGTGCCATCATCGAGCTAACTCGCTCTCTGCTTACAACGCTGTTACTACTGAGTGGCCTCTTATGTTTTACACACACTTCACTGGCTATACAGCTTGTCTAGCCACTTGCCTTACGACTTGCATACGATAATGCGTCTCAACTCTCTAGTCTCGCAGTCTTGGAATCTTGGTAACAAGACTATTATGTGCTCTGAGAATATTTAAATGAATATCGGTTTACGTACACTGTTCTTATTAGGATAAAGTACGAACTAATGAGACCTTTTCAGTTCTTATGTACTTTCTAAGTTTATCATAGGCATCACTGACATCTGTGAACGAAAACATCCTGAGGGCTTATAAAATAAGTAGAAGACTTATACATATAACCAGTCAACCTTGAACAAGGGCGGTGCGGTGATCAATGTATCTGATGCCTATGTTCTGCAGTGGGAAGTAATAGGATGGTATTATTATTTACTAGCTTTTGCCAGCGGTTTCGCTCGTATTAGTTTAGAATTTGACAATGAATTTGGGTTGTACTCTGCTTGTAATAATATAATTCAATCATGATCGAAAGACACGTTGCGCGATTTATTATCATAAGTACGTTATTGTTGTTTTCCTCGGGAACAGTACCTTTTTTGGGATGAAAGGTATTCTATGTCCGTTTCTGTACACCTGAGAACGTATATGCAAAATTTCAGTATGATCGGTTCAGTGGCTTAGGCGTGAACAGGTAACAAACAAACAAACTTACTTCCACATTTATAATATTAAAAAATATAAAATATAATAATAAAGTGAGGATAAAATAGGATTTAAGTGGAGCAGGTCTCTTAAAACTAGGTTTAACTGTGTCTTGAAGCGTTTATATAGAAGACGGACAACCGGGATTTAAGATTTTGTGACAGTTCCACCGTCGAGATTGTGACCAACAAGGACTAAAATCCACTTAGATTTTGATGGCAGTGAAGGCCCCCTTCACTGCCATCAACATCAAAATATTTTATTTCATATAGGCCCAGATGGGCACTTATAAAACGTCGACAAAAAGGTGCACGGTTCGGTTGGTTGTTTCCTATGGAGATCTCATCAAGCTGGCATTATTAGTTTTGACATAAACCTCAAAAATAATAAATGTTTGAAATGATTTTTGAGTACTATTTTGAGCTCTTAATAAAATCCAGGCTTCGAAGTGATAATTATCATTATCCTATTTTATTTTCTTTATTTATGTTATTCAGCAACAACAGAACTTGAAATGTTTGAGTAGGGTTAATTGCTCAGTTGAATTGACGCCGTTTGTATCATTTGATACCGTGGTAAATTGAGAACTGTAATATCATTGATGTTGTGGTCTCGCCATTTGGTCGTAGGTAAGTACCTACTTTGTCTATATGGTATCTTGTCCTGGGTGTCATGTTGTTTGCTCGTTGCGAGAACGGGTGCTACTGAAGGTGCTAAACTCGTAAACAAATTCTAATTGAAAATCTTTAATTCTATGTCGAATTTGTTCTTAGCTTTCGGTTAAGCTAAAAAGAATATAAGAAAGACCAGTAATTACTTTATCACTCATTTCGCGGGAAAATCCACACATATCCTAGTGTGCGCACGTCTGCAAAAGTTTGACGCAAGTCCGCAAGAGACTTTTAACTGAATTAAAAACTGTTTGACTGAATCAAAATATTACTTATGAGACAATAATGTCAAAAGGCTAGTTACAGCCCATAACTGCAGTCTATAGCTAGGCGAAGACTTTTCTAATTGCAAGCCACTGAGCGTGATTTGCAGCCTCCCATGTACCCATAATAAACTAGAACACCAGTAAACCCCCAACTCCACAAAATAAACATCCCCACAAAAACATATATTTTCATTTAATCCTAACAAGCAATTCATTTTCAAAGCACTCCAGCATTCTAGAAAGATCCACATGTGATCGTACATTACATTGGGGCAGTTATCAGCAGGCTAAGAGCGTCAGTAAGACGTACTTAAGAGCTAAACCAGTTCGGACAGGCTGCCACTATCAGCTGCCCCAACGGGCAGGGCTTACGAGGCTCGTAATAGATATTCCATGTACGACTTGTCGAGTACTCCACGACTGTGTCATACGATAACTCTTAAGTGCCCCGAAATGGGTTGTTTACCGAAGTATTATAGTGAGAATGGTTCTTATTGTGGATTTGTTTGAAGATTTTGGTCTCGGTGAGAAGGGTCTTTCTTAGAGAAATGTTTTTTTTTCTAGTTGGTGCGGTGTTTAAAAAGATGACAAAATTATTCACCTTTTTTGTCTCATTTTTTTTTTCTTTTTATGATCTAGAGGCGTTTGTGAGAGATTGACCTAATAGAAAACCGCACGGCGAGAAGAGTGGATGTCTAAAATGGGGGGCCTTTCCCCAGCAGTGAGACATTGGAGGCTAAGCAAAACACTTTTTAGCATATCGTGATACATTTCTGGTTTCCTTCAAGATACGATACAACAGCGGCTTACTATTGTGAATAATTTTAATTGCTTATTCATTCATCACAAAAAAAGTGTTCACTTTTTGTAAAAAAATGCAAAAATAACGGAAACGTTTCACCTAATTTCGAGAAATACTGTGAAGGACACCCAGGATTATTTTTAGACGAAATACGTACTTACCGTAATCATTGAATTTAATTAACAATGTTGTTTTTGCCTCTGAATATATAGAGAAGTTTCCCTGGCTCTTTCGTTTATACATTTTGATTCCGTTTGAAAAACATTCGTTTAAGTATACGCACTGAGGAATAAGGAGATTAAAATAAAAACTTTCCGTCTGAAGGCAGTTACATAAATGTGGATTTTTATACACTTTTTACACTGACTTCCAGAGTTCCGTATACGGTTTGGAAGAGACACCGACGCGAAAACGGTTACCACATATTCAGTAGATCATTCTGAGCCCACAAAGAAAATTTTCATCGGTAATTAAAGCAACCCTTCCACCCCGTATATTACACAGAAACAAGTGAACATCTTAAAGAGATGAATAAGAAATATGAATAAAAAAAAGTGTGTGTAAGAAGTTATACTTTTTTGGCGTATAAAACTAAAATGTTGACTAGCTAAATCCACTAGCTACTCTAGCTGTGTTGTAGTTGTTGCTAACTTCAGGGTGTATGTGTTGACTGGCTAACTTCAGGATGTATGTTGACTAGCTAACTTCAGGGTGTCAGTTTTTCATAACGGTGCACGCGCGCATCGTAAAAATGTACACTCATAATTTTTCCCTAACGCGCCAAAAGAAGTCTAACTTGAAATAAATTAATGATTGAATCAAACAATTACAAATAAAACAGTTAATTGATTATGATATAATAGCTAATTATTTATTAGTAGACAAATCGTTAAAAATATTGTTGACATCTAAAACGTTACTGTTTGTTTATTCATAATTAATACAGCACAAAATTATATTTAAAATCAAACACAGGGCAAAATAAATAACTTACAATTCAATTATGGCTATAAAATCCAATCCAAATCCCCACAAACCGTATTTTTTTCCATCGCTTTTTATATACTAGTGCGCCGTGCATCAGAGCTGCAAAGACCCGGAAACGTCTGTATCGGCTAATCAGTAATTAAGAAGATACACAGTGAGCGTTCGCTGTATTTTCCAACGGATCGCTAAAAGCAGAGGTTCTGAAACAATAGCAGTTTATTTATATTTGCACGGCTAAGTCTTTCCGTGAAAGCTCGTTAAGAGGACAAAGCCATTCTGTTTATTAGCTCTCACCTGCCCCTTTTGTTATGATTATGTAGCTGACAAAGATTTTTGAAAGAGACGCGGCGTTTTAGTGTCATTTCGACCGTTTTCCGGTTTCTCTTAATGTTTTTGATGTTAAAATATAATATACTGAAGCTTATTGTAGGTAATGTATTGTACGGTCAAGAAAATTAATTATAAAGCAGACGAACTCATTACGTCCATTAGCCGTCACATTTCATACATCTTTCAAAGAATCACAGTTATTTGTCCATTTTCATACTCAGGAGGAAAGTTTTGAGTACGAATGCTGATGGATATAAGAGTAGAAGAAGACCAAAGAAACGATGGATGGACTGTGTAAAGGTTGATATGACAAGAAAGGAGATGTCTGATGAGATGACGAGTAATAGAGAAGTATGGAAGAAGAAGACATGCTGGGCCGATCCATAAGGGAGGGAGTATGATGATGTACAATGGCGGACACTCTTGCCAGATCACCACTAAGTTCATTTTTGCTTGCACTCACAACATGGAGCGCTCTCTAGCCGGGCTGGGCGCCTCCGCATGGTCTAGGCGATTTTTTTAAAACTGATCAGGCGGAATACGCCGCTACTGTACATACGAGATTTTCTTACATGCAAAAATCACATGTTGTACAGAGATATGGAAGACAGGAATTTCAGTTGCGATTAAATTAAATTCTATTGTAAAATACAAAGTGGATAAAAAATATATATGACAGTGTTTTTCTAAAACTCGACCTATCATATTAACGTCTGAGCTCTGTAGCAATGTATTTACAAAACCCAAAACACGAAATAAAAAGGAATTTACAGAAATGCTAAACACGGAGGCGTGACTAAGCGCCGTTTCATTAGGGAGAAGTCAATTACAGAGAAAGCCGCCGAGAACATATGGTGGGTCATATATTTCAGCTCAAATAACCTTCATTTTGCCTCATATCGTGAATGAAAAAAATTTCATTAATGGAAAATGAGAAACATAAAATATGTCGTAAATATTCGTTTTATTTTCGCCTTTTTGTTTTATTGTTTGTCATGGCGTTACCGTGTGTGTTATATTATGTGTGATGGTAGGAAATTGTGTAATTTTGTATGTACATTACCAAAATATTTACCGATTTTATAAGTTGTTTATTGAATTAATTTGTAACAGGATTACGGGAAAGAACGTTGTGAGTTATTATCCATATTATTACCTCTTGTATCAGAATAGCATTCAGACCAAAATAATAATATAATAAAGCATTCAAACTTCTTAAATGTGTACCTAATCATATAGCGTCGGCTTCCAGTCTAAACGGATGCAGCTGAATATCAGTATTTTACATGGAGCGATTGCCTTCTGACCTCCATAACCAAGGTATTACTGGGTAAGAGTGATTGTTAGACTTTTGACCCACTGACTATGCTGTAAAGACTGTCAAAGATTTAGAAATAATATCCGGGACCAACGATTAACCGCTTTCCAAGGCACGGAGAAAAGTCGGTATGTAATGGATGGTCACCCATCCACAGACCAACCTAGGCAAGTTCAGCTAAACCTGAAGATCTAACTGAGCGGCTGTTATTATTTAGCCACGAGCTCATCCAAAATGTGTACATACCATTTACTTAATTAATCTAAAAACAAAAGAGTATACACAGGAAGGTAGCACCATACTTGTATTGTTATCAATTATGTAACTTAAAAAAATAGACACTAAAATAAGGTAGACATTAGTAAGCTATCTACATTTAAGCCATCTTCATAAATAACTTCATGTTATTTAGAAATAAGACCCTTACTTAACAAGGAAACTCCTATTTTTGGTTTCGTATTATCATGAAATTATTAGCAGCTTACGAGCGTCACATCGAACTCTTATTAAATTAAAAATCAAAGTGCTGCGGCAAAGTAATTAATATTCACAATATCGTAAAATCAATTAAGATTTTAAGATCAAAGAGATTTGCTTCTTTCATTTTACTTGATAAGCTTATGAGCTAAGAGAAAGATATTTTAAGATCTCTTAAATTATTAAGCGTCCTCCACATTGGGGGTGGCTCGAAAATATATTGTTTTCAACTAAAATTTGGGTAAAAAAGTTTTCCATTATCAAATAATTAATCGGTAGTATACGCTAACATTTCGTTGTTGAAGTTCACGTAAGGCAATTTTTAGCGGTTTTGAAATTTTGATTTTTGATGCCGTTTGCATCTAAAATATAAATAATAAATATCTATCTATTACCATAAGAACGTTATTGTTGTTTTCCTCGTAAACATTATTGTTTTTCGGGATGAAAGGTACCCTATGTCCGTTTCGGTACACCTGATAACGTATACGCAAAATTTCGGCATGATCGCTTCTGTGGTTTAGGCGTAAAAAGGTAACAAACAAACAAACTTACTTTCGGATTTGTAATATTATTTTTTTAAATTTAAACGCTTGGCGAAAATATAAATTGAGATTTTGTTTAGACAATCAAAATCAAGCTTAAGGTTTTTGTAGTCCGAACTTTTAAATTGGATTACAAGATTAATTAGTAAATATTGGGTTTAAGTTTTAGGCTCAAGAGCCTTGAAAGAGTTTTATGAGAAAAAGATAAAGAACTGTATTCGATTAAGCCACAGTGTTTGTCGGTGAAGTTATGCTATGTTATGTGTATAAAGTTAAAAAGAATAAAGCCTACAAATACACACACAACTCATTTCTTTAAAGAACGGATCACCCGTTGTCTTGGCAAGACCGTACGAACTTACCAGCAACTACCAACCTCTGTTTATTAATTTTTATCACCGGCTTTTACGCGAACTCCGGTATCAAAGACGATTGTTCTTTTGATCTATAAAACTGCCATTGTCCATGATTTATTAGAGTTATAATGAACCCACTTGGGCGAATCGCTGGTAATTAGGAGTTTTGATATCGCTTCTTTTATAACTAATGACTGATCGTGAATCTGTCTAATCTAGGTTGTGATTTTTTGGTATTTTTATGATGGTCTTGGAGCTCGTGGCTATTTTATACCAGCCGCTTGGGTCGATCTTCAGGTTAAGCCGCGCATGCCTAGGTTGGTCCGCGGATGGGTGACCACCCATTACATACCGAGTTTTCTCCGTGCCTCAGAAAGCACGTTAAACCGTTGGTCCCAGCTGTCATTTGTAGATCTCTGTCAGTTGTTACAGGTAGTCAGTAGCCCGAAATTCTGACAACCAGTCTAACGAAGTATTCCACTGCATTGGGTTAGACTGAAAGCCGACCCCAACATAGTTGTAAAAAGGCTATGCAGATGATGATCTTCCCTTTTTATCAAGTTTTTTTAGGGTGTCATTGTACCCTACATTACAATGACATTTTGAGGCATGCTGAGAATCTCCTCCTCTCTTCTTTTCTAACAGTTTAATTAAGGTAGTTACTGAAACTTTGAACTTGGCCGATTCGTGAGCTTTACTGACTAAAAAAATTTTGACGACCATCAGTACAGTACAGAAATATACTTGCAGCCTAGCAGTGAGATCATTGGGACAGATCGATACTGGCTGTCCTTCTTATTTAAATAGCTTGTTAGTGAGTTGAATATATTTGGAGTTTGGACCGATGATCATTAAAAGGTAGCTCAGGTCAGAATGAATGCGGGAGACTGAGGACAGAATGTTGTGGTGCAGATTGGGACAGGTAAATGTCCAGCATAGTGACGGTACTTTCATACAAGCCTTAACGCTTGGCTTGCTCTTATAGCCTAATCTTCAAGACGATAGAGTTTTTGAATAGTCTGGTTGCCTTAAGGGTTTGGCATATTATTATCCCTAGGCACGCCACTGGTCTGTCTAGCAGTGCCCTATGATGGGCTGAGTTCTTCTTCTTCATTGCGTGTCGATAGACTCAAATAATACCCGACTAGTATATAGCCTGCACAGCTCTGTCATTGGCTTTATTTAAAGCCTGGAAGGTGCAGGTGGCTGTGCAGGATGGGCAAGAAAGGAGGTGGGGCATATCCTGCAGAGGGGCTCCACACTGACATTGTCTTTGGGACTGGTCGATAATACCCCATTTGACCAGATTATTTCTGCA
This sequence comes from Lycophotia porphyrea, assembly GCA_950005105.1. NCBI lineage: Eukaryota > Metazoa > Arthropoda > Insecta > Lepidoptera > Noctuidae > Lycophotia > Lycophotia porphyrea. The sequence continues at coordinate 8,623,175 of OX465396.1, forward strand.
GCGGCCAACCTGGGCTGCAGACGGTTAAGAGATTTCCAGATTGGCCACTGCAGTTCCTGTCCAAGAGGAAGATGTTCTGCTGGATTGATGAAGTGGGGAGGGGTGGTATGTTTGTTCCTCTACAATTCGCATCTTTCATCTGGCGCACTGTCTTTTGAGGAAATCGTGTGCCTCCCGAAGCTTTTACGGTTTTTCAAGCGTGAAGGATCACCTTCATCAAATCATTGATGCTCGTACAGGGGGTGGTGGTTGTCTCGTTTGGGCTGAGTTGAGTTGTTGTTGACCATATTCAAAGTCTTTTGCATTAATGAAAACCACACCTCACTGAAATTGCTGAGTTTAACAAATCAACAGCTGAAAATAATCATGTTTTTTTCGCCACGGTCTCTAAAAGAAATACATTTTATAAATAGCCTCCTTTGTTTGTTGTCCCATAAACTTCAGTAATAATGTCATGTGAATGATTGTTCAGAAATGTCACAGAATAAGAAAATAGCTATAGATTATTATTTAGTTTTAGTTATTTGTTACAAAATAACTTCTAAATAGAAATAAATAGCTTCTGTAAAAGTCTAAACTAACGAAATATGGAACAGTTGAAGATCTTTCTTGGTACTGTGGATATAATGAATAACTCCGAAGCCGTTTTGGATACTGTTGATGATTTGGTCAAGGACTCAGAATGTAAGATATTATGACCATTACAACTTATCAGGGTGTGCAAAAATGGTTGTTGAAGGTACTTTTGAGTGAGGGAGAAAACCTCTCGTCCCAGCCGCCGCGGGAGACGCCTCGGGCGTCGGGGGTCACGTGGTGGCTTCCGGCCAACGTAGACGCGGACCTGTGCGTCCACAGGTCCGCGTCGTGAGTAATGGGCTAGCTCGCCGTCCGTCCGTCTTTTGACGACAGGCCGTGTTGACGGCGCGTTCGTGTTCCACGCGCGCCTCAAAGAGATGTCAGCAAATAGGGAGGGGCCCGCAAGGGCCGATGCCTGCCAGGGCTGCGGGCTGTTCGAAAAAGATACCGCGGCCCTGGAACACAAAGGGCAAGGAAGGAACATGGATGGGTTTTAGTCCGTACAAGTCTGACACTCCCTTCTGCTCTGCCCAGAGCGGGAGAAGTAATTTGATGATTTCCCATCCGTAAAAAAAAAAGGTACTTTTGAGTCTGAAATTAAATCGAGTTGGTTTTTTGTTGCCAGTATTCTCCTAAGGAAATGCTGAAATTGAGCTTGAAAGACGGTTCTTGCAATGTATACATAATATATATTATGTCAAACGTTACAATTTGGTAGTCATATGCAACTTTATAAAGACCGAAAAGGCTTTAGCACCGTAGACCACATACATACGCTGCGGCAGGTTATACAGAAGACCGAAGAGTATAACCTGCCTCTCTGTTTAGCGTTTGTGGACTACGAGAAAGCCTTCGATTAGATCGAAACTTGGGCTGTACTGCAGTCTCTCCAACGGTGCCAAATCGACTATCGGTACATCGAGGTGTTGAAGTGTTTGTACAAAAACGCCACCATGTCAGTCCGACTTCAGGACCAGACCTCGGAACCTATCCTTCTACAGCGAGGTGTGAGACAGGGAGACGTCATATCTCCGAAACTGTTCACCGCTGCACTGGAGGACGTCTTCAAGGTTCTGGACTGGAGAGGGCTAGGCATCAATGCCAATGGCGAGTACATCTCTCACCTTCGGTTTGCCGACGATATGGTGATTATGGCTGAGACCATGGAGGACCTCAGTACAATGCTCGATGACCTCAGTAGAGCTTCCGAAAGAGTGGGTCTTGAAATGAACATGGACAAAACCAAGGTCATGTTGAATGCCCATGTAAGACCCACTCCTGTCAAGATCGGAGACTCTACAATCGAAGTTGTAGACGATTATGTCTACCTGGGACGAACGGTCCAGTTAGGTAGGTCTAACTTCGAGAAAGAGGTCAATCGTCGAATCCGACTCGGCTGGGCAGCGTTCGGGAAGTTGCGTGGTATCTTCTCGTCCAACTTACCGCAGTGTCTCAAGACGAAAGTCTATGAACAGTGTGTGTTGCCAGTGATTACATACGGGACCGAAACGTGGTCGCTCACAATGGGCCTCATCAGAAAGCTTAAAGTCACCCAAAGGGCAATGCTCGGAGTTTCCTTGCGCGATCGAATCAGAAATGAACACATCCGCAAGAGAACCAAGATTACCGACGTAGCCCGAAGAATTGCCAAACTTAAGTGGCAGTGGGCAGGGCACATTGCTCGCAGAACGGATGGCCGATGGGGCCGTAAAGTTCTGGAGTGGCGACCGCGAACCGGAAGACGTTGCGTTGGAAGGCCTCCCACTAGGTGGACCGATGACTTGGTGAAGGTTGCGGGGATCCGCTGGATGCGAGTCGCACGGGACCGGTCAATGTGGCAACACTTGGGGGAGGCCTATGTCCAGCAGTGGACGTCTTTCGGCTGAAATGATGATGATGATGAAAACTAAAAAAAATATATGATGTACATTACCATGCAAACTTCCACCGAAAATTAGTTTGAACGAGATCTAGTAATTTTTTTTTTTTTTAATACGTCATAAATCGTAAATCAGTCTAATGTTGTATTGATAATGGTAACCCTTCGTGCGCGAGTCCGACTCGCACTTCGCCAGTTTATTTTTATTTTTGTAGACATCATGTTGGGATTCATGCAAAATGTTCACAGCATCCGCTGCATACTGACTGGAAACCGACTCCAACATACTTGGAAAACGCTAAGCAAATGATGATACTTACCTACCGTGCAATAGGTATCATAGCAACACTTCACCGCCCTGTCTTCTGCTAAGAGCATATCCACCTCTTTAAGCCTTCATCATTTCAGCCGAAAAACGTCCATTGCTGGGCATTGGCTTCTCCCAAGTATCGCTACATTGACCGGTCCTGTGCGTCTCGGATCTAGCGGATCCCCGCATCCTTCACCAGGTCATAGTTCCACCTTGTGGGAGGCCTTATTTGGTAGTAATTAATATGTTGTAACTATACAGCTCATGGCAGTATAAATGAAGACACTGGTCATCAAGGTGCTGGAGATGCTCCAATGGCAGTCTCCCCATGCACCGAGTGCAATGATGGCGGTTAGTACTTTCAATTAGACTCATCACACTATTCTATCATCACTTGCCCGCATTCCAACTAATTTGGGTTCAACGCAGCTTTATCCTTGTATCAATCTCTATTGACTGCAACTCAGTATTAGTGATGTGACCGTCGGACTGCCAAGTTATTAGGTCATAGGTTTAGGTTTAGGTGTCCCTACACCAATCAGAATCAAAAGTGCGTTTCTTGTGTTCGAACTTGAAACCCTTTTCAAGTTCGAACACAAGAAACGCACTTCTGATTCTTCGGATTCATGTGCGTATTGTATATTATCACTTGCTTCGGTAAAGGAAAACATCGCGAGGAAACCAGAATGCCTGAGAGATGTTCTGGATGGCATGTAAATCCAAGTCAACAGCCCATGGGCGGCATAAACTCTGAAACCAAGTTAGGCACTAACCACACGATAAAAAAATACAGTTTTTTGAGCCATGTTATCTTTTATAAGTGTTAGATAATGCGAGCCTATTGCTATCAACCGGGCACAAAATCAAACTCCATGGCTGCTACTGAGAAATTTCTGATAGAAAAACCCAAAAACACTTCGCCCGACCTGGGAATCGAACCCAGAACTTTTTGCTCAGCATTTGCGCTTGCGACCACTAGACCAACGAGACAGTCGTGTTGTATCTTTCATCTGTCTTTTTTAATATCCACAGCTCTATACATGCCTAGACCACATTCTTCTAAGTAATGCTAAGTAATGTTCTAATAAGTAATGTTACCTTTAAAAGTGAGGTATTAAATAAATGAAAGGTGTAATATGGCGGCTGATATAACACGGGGCGGGAGCGGATGGTGCCGACGCGGTGCGTCCGGCGGGTGCAGGCGGCCGACGTGCGCTCGCCCTTAGCTAACACTGAACAGTGAAATCACACAGAACAGACAATGATTATCCACCATCTTGCACTGGGCCCGATTGGTAGAATACACCCGACTCCCTCTCACAGCCATCCCCAGCAGTGAGAACATTATAGGCTAATATGCTGAACAATTTTTGCCAATGCATTTTTTTAAAATAGTAGGTGCAGATAAGCAGTCACTCCATGTAAAATGCTGATATTTATGCCTTTCATTCGGATCGTGCCCATCTACCATTACTTTCGCGTTGGCTCGACATAACTCGGTTTCGCCGGCCGGCTGCCTGGCGGCTGTGCCAAATCATACCGACCTGCAGATGTGTATCCCCTCACAGTATGACGACGTAAATCGCCTCATCGGAAGCCCTTACTGTTAGGCATAAAACAGCCCGAAAATATTTCTCTGCTCTATTCTCCACCGTCCGAGTTATTCCACAGCAAGTTAGCAATTTATTATCGACTCACTTCAACGCGGTACGTCGGATGCGATAGTTTATAGTTTTCACAACTGTTCCTTACCGGCTTTACCGCACCCTACCGCTCCCTACCGCTCACGTACCCCGTACGTACCTCTAACGTACAGCTTGCGTATCGCTCGTACCCTAGCGTACTATGCTAATCAAGATTGCCATTAGCTGCAGAACGAACGTAATTTGTTTTAATGTTGCCTATCTAGGAGTGGATCACATGTTTGTGGGTTTTGTTTTAAGTACTACTTGGTATTTACTCGTCTTTTATGTGTGTATGGAGTTTTCTTTGTATGTAGGTATATGGAAAAGCAAAATAGGTTTTTATTAAAATACTGACCGTTGTTCTGGTAATGAGTGATAACCCAAAAGGGTCATTTAATTGGCTTACGTATGTTGTACATTCTTTTTAGCAGACCCATGCAAAATGCACCTGTTTGCTTAATTTTATACATTGTAATATTTTCCAATATTTGCTGTCGCAGAAATAATTCGATTCAGCGAAGAGTATTCGTGTGTTCAATAAGATTGAACTCAAACAATGACGCCAGATAACATTCAAAACGGAGTCGATGTTTAATTTAAATAAATGCAGGACATATTTTATTTCGGAGCTTATTTTGATTTCTGTCCAATATTGAAAATAATATAATTATATCGTCTTTACGCTTTAATAAAACGGTTTTTTTTTCAATAAGGCCTTACGTAAATGTAGGCATCATTTATGCGTTTAGTAGAAGAAAAAGCGCTGAATCATGCTCCATTATGGAAAATAAATAAAGCGTAAAGCTGAAATTATTTCAACTCTTAAACGGAACGAAGGTAGCCAATGATGATTCTGCAGTTCTGGTGGTACGTATTTGAACAATAGTATCAGAAATATCGGTGTTTATATCGATATCGTTATATTATTTAACAACATTTTAGTATTGTATTGGTATCAATGTTTCCTAGAATCTTGAAACTGCCATTTCCAACTATTTTATTCGTAGTGTTAATTTATCCGTTTAAGCGCATTATTTACGCTAACCAGAAATATAATAGGTATCGAAACATCGAATGTAGATATGTCGCTTATAATTTTCAGTTGCCGAATTAAAATTGATTTTCTTCGTTACTTATGGGTTCCAATAAAAAAATAGCGTAATAGAGATAACACTGTTTTACGATTGCTGCAGAGACTATTTAAATAATCGGAAGACATAATAATTGTCTCGTTAAAAAAATACTGTGAGTTTGTAAGCGTTTAAATCTAAAATTAACACAACGTTGAGTCTGGAAATTTTTGACATATAAAAAGGTGGGTTCGGACTTAAGTTTACGAAGCAAAAAATCGGTCGACAATTTATTCGGGGCGGGTTGGGCATCACTAATCGGCGTCATCAATCAGCTGGTCCCGCGATCGGATCAACTGACGGACAACCCCCGTCTCCCGCGCCCCGCACACCAAGCCCGCGCGTCCCGCGCCACACCTCATCTCACACCCCCTTAACAGGAACCCGACTAGGCCTCGTATAAATGGACTCGACTGGACTGGCATTTCCATTATAAATTCAGTTTTATTTTGTTACGGAAAAGCAGATGAAACTTACCTCATAACAAGTTATTTTTTCGTAGGAATAATGTGAGCTGGGAAAAGAGTTCAAGCCTCTCAGTTTCTGAAATTAAATTCCGAATTATAAAAACGTTAATATTGACATACATACAGGGTGTAAACAGACTCTTCACGAAGCCGTTAACCAAGCGTTATGTACATCAAACTAAGTAACTTTACGCAAAAATTATTGGTGGGAAACGAAATTGTTTTTTGGGGTGAAAAATCACCTTTTGCGTTATGACTCAATGTTACGCATTCAAAACATTGTGCTGATGAATGGGTTGCATAGTAAGGAAGTGAAGGAGTCTTAAGTAAAAAAAATACATTAAAACATGTATTAACAAAAAAACTTGTGAAAAAGTTGGAACTTTGACCCCCAATATCTCCGTAACTGTAAGGTTCCCAGGTATGGTCTAGAACAAAAAAAAAACCGGCCAAGTGCGAGTCAGACTCGCGCACCGAGGGTTCCGTACAAACCTGTAGGTATATAAGTAAAAGTTATGGTATTTTTATTGCTAAATGAAATCCATAACATAACAATGTGGAAAGCTGACGGTACCTTGTCAATACATCAGCGATTTGCTGGGTCAGCTAGTAAGTTTATGATTATTAAAAAAAATATACTATGTGATGTAACTAAAAATTTAAGATTTTCGGAATTTTTCCTATATGTGTACTTTATAACGTTGCTTCATGCCAAATTTCAAGATTCCAGGTCGTCTGGAAGTATCCTTTAGGTTTTGATTCCCTTGCGAGTGTCGAAAATTTGCGGCATAAACGGGAGTATCTTTTGATCGCGTTGACTTAGAAGTTTGATTTTTTCACAGCTCCAAGAGACCATAGACTTGAGTATTTGATATGAATTTCAGCTTGATACCTCCACGCGTTCCTGAGAAAAAAGGTCTTGACAGACAGACAGACAGACAGACAGACAGACGGACAACAAAGTGATCCTATAAGGGTTCCGTTTTTACCTTTTGAGGTACGGAACCCTAAAAAATTATCGCAATGACGGGAAAAACAAGTGCCTTTCGGCTTCGTTAAGAGTCTGTTTACACCCTTTATATTGGGGATATGTGCGCACAACAATTAATAGTGTTCCCGGTGTTCGTATCTAATTCAGCGATGTTCAACATATTCGGGATGTATTTTAACACGAGTAAGTGCACTGTTATAGTTTTTTGTTGGAAATTTCCCAAAAGGAATTCTGTAAAAAAAATAGGTAGTGGAAAAAGTATAAAAGGAAAAACGATAACAAACGAGAGTTTAATCAGGTGGAAACAAAGAATGCTTGAAATTTCATCCGCATAATATTTGACAAAACCAATGTTTACCTGAGTCGTTGGGCTGGCCGTTGTGTTATCTATGACAACAGTCTGCTCCAGGCTTGTCGCGATGAACGCACAGAAATATTTCTGCAAAACACACCAACCTAGTATTTATGTCCTCAGAATAGGGTTCAAATCATTTTTGCACAAAACAATCGCCAGTACGGAACCTTCACGCTTCGCTGACATGGGTAATGTTTGCACCCGTCTCCGAATTGATTTACCCACATCCGTAAATGTCACGGTTTTTCGCGCCAAAATCGACTATTATTGGAATATGAATATGTCTACAAATGGCGGTGCCGGTTTTTGTTTGTGGTTATTGTTGCGTGGTGTATAATTTTTGATGCGATTTACGTCTGGCGTTAGTTCAGTGATCCCTTTCTAGTTGTGTGAATCCACAGTGCGTATTAGCGAAACAATTGGCTGGGTTTTTATTTTGATATATTTTTACAGAATGGTATTTGAGTTGACACTGACTTTGTTTTATGTAGTACCGAATTGTTTCCAAAGCTTTTCAAGATATTTCATATGTTATATTAATGATGATAATGCCATTTAGTTGATTTCGGCCACAGCCAGTGCAGCCAGAATACCACTGACGAAATTGTAGGGTATAGTTGTAGGTCGCTTAGCTTTAAGATCATCACGCTTTACGACCTTCTTCTCTCTTCAAAGGCGTTGACCTGCCGATGCACACGACGTCTCCACTCGGGCCGATTTTGTGCCTCCTTTTCCCACACTAAAGGGTCAATTCACATTTTTTGAAGCGTCTATTCTGAAAATCCTCAAAACGTAAAAACTGACCACCGCGTTTCCGTTTTCCTTCCTGGAGCTCAGAATAGAAGATAGGCTTCGCCAGTCTCTCTTCGTGTATTCTAGAGACATGCCCACACCATCTTAGCAGACGTCTCATCAAGTAGGCCTCTATGCTAAGGACCTTGGCTTGCTTTAAGACGTTCGTATTTCTAATACGGTCCGACCATCTGACGTTCATGATGTTTTGGAGGCTTTAAGATGGAATTTGTCCAAGGTCTGTATATGTCTAAGATGCGACATCACGTTTCAGATGAGTGCAGAAGATAGCGATGCTATAAAGCTAACATGTGAACCCCTCAAAACTAAGACCAAATACTAACTCATTGCCAAAACACATCACGTGCATTTAAAAACTTTTTTCACATATTTCAGAAAAATCCAAAGAGATTCAACATTATCAAAACTTTGTCTGACTTAGCGCACCTTTGCATTCACTGTTCGATATTCTGAAGACAAAGCGTCAAGTTCTATAGTTTTAAACCTTCAAAGAATAAGCTCTGGAGTAGTGGAAACCCTATTAAAATTATCCTCAGACTTATGGATAAGTTTTATTCTAATACTTTGCACGTAGTTTGTACAAACGATAGCACATGGGTTTAGACTAGAGTGGTTTAAAAGTGATTAAATAATCTGTTTGAACGGGTTATTTCTCATTATAGAGGGAGGTTTCTTTACAGGTTGCTACACTATTGAAAGGCCCCCAGAGGGTTTTTCAAGGCCGCCAAAACTATAGGTACTATAGGTAACTATAGGTAGAGTGACTAATACTTGTACACGTGATTGTACTCATGATAATAAACAACTTTCCCAAAGAAACTTTTTCTTTTACTTTTAATTTAGCAGCAATCTAATCATTTCATACGGCTGCTGTGTTATTGAGATAAAAGTGAATGAGTATTTAAAAAAAATGTTTCTTTGGGAAAGTTGTCTATCTGTCCTTCTGTTACCAGGCTGTATCTCATCAACCATGATAGCTAGACAGTTGAAATGTTCACAGATGATGTATTTCTGTTGCCGCTATAACAACAAATAAAATAAATATTTAAGGGAGGCTCCCATACCACAAACGTGATTTTTTGCCTTTTTTTGCTCGATATTAATAACGGCGATAGGTCACATTTCATCGATATTCACAGAACATTATGTTGTACATTTACTTTAAAAATAAATACTTAAATATTTTTTTAAGGGTTACAACCAACGTGTTTTTTTTGGCGTTTTTGTCGAATGTTTTATAGATAATGGTACGGAACCCTTCGTGCGCGATTCCGACTCGCACGTGGCCAGTTTTTCATACTTTGTAACAAAATTAATTATTTCTGTCTGTATGTCTAAAACTTTTTAACAAAGTGAATATTGTTTCAGAACGAGCCATACTGGCTGGCTACGTGTCACTCGTGAGACAGTGCATTGAGCTCGCTGAAAAAGTTGGAGCCGCCAAGGCTTAAGCAGATTAAACTTTGTAACTCCGCTATTTATCACAATTGTTAGGTTTTAAATAAAAGTGTTTAAGTTCACAAAATATAATATTGTTTTGAATCTGCCTTAGCATGATCGTGAACAGAAACATGATAGATTAGGGCATGTGAACGGGATATCCATTTTCTCTGATGAACGACAATCCTTAAATAAAAAATGCTCAATTTCACTAACACGTGCACTAACACACCCTTAATTAAAACACACTGTTTGATGCTCTTCTTTAGGCGCTGAACTGAGTATTGTAATTTCTTCAGTGCTCATTTATTAATGCATTCATTTGAATAAATAAAGTTTATTTGGAACAACTTCAGTTAACAGGTTACACAGGAAAAACGAAAATAGCTAGAAAAATAAAATGCTGTGGCGCAGCTATCAACGCCAAATTCAAAATGCATAGAATAGACATAGACATTGTTCCAGACAACTTGAAAGAAGTTAAGTTATAAATTACCAATGACGAAATAATAGAAAACAATATATATAATGTACGCTATGTGGTTAGTGTGTTGTATATCAAGAGTGAAGGTGGGGATGAGGTGTGTTATGGTGTGTGTGTGTTTTATATTCAGGTGTATATTTAGGTGTTATCTTCTCTATCTATCTATATCTATCTCTTTCTATCTATCTATCTATGTCTGTCTATCTCTATCTATTTATTTAGTGTTAGTGGAAGCTGGCATACTACTCTTTGATTCTGAAGACGGCGTTGACAGCTGGTTACGTTGTATTAAGCTTGTTCATCCTGCATCGATATTAAAAATAAGGCCTCTTCAAAGACCTGCCAGGGCTGCGGGACTGTTCGAAAGAGATACTGCGAGTCTGGAACACAAAGTGCAAGGAAGGAACATGGATGGGTTTTAGTCAGTACAATTCTGACACTCCCGTCATTTGATGATTACCCATCCGAAAAAAAAGAGGCCTCTTCAAAGAGGCGATAATCCAATGTAAGTACGCAACGTAAGTCAATGACGATAAACACAGATTACTTAAAAAATCTGCCTTCCAAGGATTGAGAGCTATTTGTTCCTACTCCAGTACTCCTGAATATTGTAGTACCCTCTCCTTGTTACAGATATCGATTAATATTGGAAATAGAATACTATTTGTGTACCCCGAGGCAAGGCAAAAGGAATTGTGTTTTTTGTGATACCTCCCTATGCGTCAGCGAAAAAATATTTCAAGTACTTTCGCCTCGTTTTGTCCTACCCCACAAAATGGGGCGCGAATAAATGTTTCAAAATGCAATTTTGTCATACAATACCGCTGTTATGATCGAAAGATCAGTAACCCGTATATGGTTTCTTAAATTGTTATTTATATCTTTTATTAAATCCAATTCATTCTGCCAGTAACACGAGTGTCTATTTATTCAAAAAAGTTACATAACATAACATCACGCCTGTAATCCCCGAGGGGTTAGGCAGAAGTGTACCTAATAGTACACCCACATTTCGCCAGTCATGTTTGTAAGTCCCTGTATCCCATGTAATAGAGGGCGAGCCTATTGCCATCAACCGGGCACAAATCCAGATTCCGTAGCTGCTATTGAGAAATTCCTGATGGAAAAACCCAATAGCACTTTTGCCCGACCCGGGAATCGAACCCAGGACCTCATGCTCAGCAGTCGCACTAGACCAACGAGGCAGTCAAAAAAGTTACCACAGTATAATATCTAAATTCCTTTTTTAGCAAGTTTTTTATGGAGAGTCGTGTTTTTAATAAATATTAATCATTTGATTTCAGGCTACTAAGGCACATAAATATAATACACAAAATAATTTTATACAATAATAAACTAATCATCATCATCATCATTTCGTCATACTAATATCCATACATAAAACTATGATTATAAAAAAATCTACATTTTTTTTTTAATTTTAAAAATTCGTTAATAGTTAATTGTTGTATATATATATATATTACACCAGTAACAACCATCACATTAACCATTTAAGACAAACACGAACAAAAAATACGAAACCATTTTTAGATCAACACTTTTTTATTTACCTATATCAAATGAGGGTTACGTGGTCGTGCTGAAGGTGTGCCCATGGAGTCCTGCCAAATTTTGAGACATGTTCAAACATGTCCTGTACGGTGTCACCTCTGCGTGTATTTACGTCGTCGTTTGCGTTAAAATTATATCAATATTCTACACCTGCTGCTAATATATGCTTATGTTAGTAATGGTAAACAGCTGGCGACGGCCTTTTTATTTTGAACATGTTTAGACATAGCTCTTTTAGATATTTTGTGTTTTTATTTTGAGGTTTATTGGCTTACGGTTGTATTGAGCAAATCCTGTGTCCTGCGTTTTAGTCAGTGCCCGTCTGACACTCCCTTCCGCTCTGCCCAGAGCGGGAGAAGTTATTTGATGATTTCCCATCCGAAAAAAAAAGAGGAATATACGTACCCACCTACTTAAGCGTCGGTAAATTATAATATTACCGTCAGTTGCTTACTGTACTTATTAAATAGCTAAATAGTTTTCGTCTTCAAATAATAAGTGACCTGCCATAAATAACTTTCTTTTATTTTTAAATGAATTAAATATAAGTATATGGACAGGGGTGTATTACAACGAAAAATAAATATCACTGTGATTTTGTCAGACTTCAGAGGCAGCGATCCAAAAGTAACCTTACATTGAAAATACAGATAAGAGATCTGATTTTTCATAACCGAAATGATAGACTATCTTCTTGGAACTTCCTAATAGTGCCTATTTTTGTAAGTTTCAATAAAATCTACTATCATATTCACAAAAGTCTCTAAGGCATTCTATTCCTGCTGTTATTGATATTCGATAAATAAAAAATAAGTTTTTGTCAATTGAAATGTGTCTTCATACGAGAACTTCTTTTGTAGCCGTACAGAACAAGGTCTCGAAAATAATTTAGATATTCATAGATCAGTAGTATTATTGTGAAAATAATATCTTCGCTAACGAGTATTCTTTACAAATACGTTTATAAATAAATGTTTAATATTTCTCCACTTATTCCATTCCAGTAATAACATGGAAAACGGCTTTCATAATAATTTTTCATATGGATAGTGTTTTTACTTGGAAAAGAATGAGATTCAGTAATAAAGACACAGTATAAATATAACCAGTATGTCAACTAAGCCTTTTTATGTAAACAAATGAATAATAAGGTAGTATTGTCAACTAAACTTTTGACAGCTGCGACTTACGAATAAAGGCTCTCCCACATAGGTGCGTTATTATGGGTCGATCATACCGGATGCGTTATTACGATAATGCATCCCGATTCCTCGCACTCATGATCTGCGTTTTTATCGTCCCATAATTCTATTACGTATTCGTGATTTTTTGTCGGTCATCTTTCATAGCTACTGTTAGTGATAAAAATTCTTCGTCTGATGATAAATCAATATACATATTATTGATTTTAAAACACTCGTAACTGTCGGTAAAACCAAATTTCGACCTTGACGTACTACTAGTACTAACGATCGCGATCGCGATCTCGCAGCTGTATGTAGGATCGCATGCGTCCCAGTACAAATGTTCTAAAAACTCATATCGGAATAACGCAGGACGGAGGAACGCAAGCGTCTTACTTCTATGGCGTCATTATTATCTCAGCAGTATATAACTTCGTAGCCATCTTAATACATAATGTACTAAAACAGATATCTCAATAACGCATCCGGTATTATCGACCGATAATAACGCGCTTATGGGGGAGAGCCTTAATGCATGCTTAGAATTCAACGCTTTGTATGTGTGAGAACCGATTCCAATCATTCGTTCAAAGTTGAAATAATCTACTGTGGATAAAGGTGACTCAGACGACCTGTCGACCTTAGGATTGGTTCACATGTGCGGTATTCAAAGGATTGCTGTAATTATGAAAACGAGAATGCTTTACGCACCTAAAAGTCTTCGGGTTTCTGCTTTTATGGAAAGCGACCGTCGTCTTTTGATGTGGCTGAAGTATTTTCTATAGTATATTATTGTAGATGCTTAATTTAAAACTGTTTTTATAACACCCATACCAATAATTATAAATTCGAAAGTAGGTAAATCTGTCGGTCTTTTTTGCTTTCATGCCTAAACATTCATGGCTGAATGAATTTTAATGTTAGACATATATTAATTAGTCTGTGACCTGGATTTGGACATAAACTGCTTTTTTCCCGGAAGTTCATTCTATTTTCACCCTACACGCGGGTGAAGGCGCCGTAAACCATAAAACCGTATCTGTCTTTTTATTCTCATTTACAAATAATTACTAAAAGGTTTTCCAACATTGAGCTCCAGTATCCAGGATACGTATCATTAAAATCAATAACACAGCAGGAGCTTTCTTAATTTGTTTTACACCCGCGTTACAAAAGATTTCTTTGGAATTAATTTCGCGCCGTCCTCCGAAATATTAGGAATCATAATTATTCCGAGCAAAATATTCGGATATTTGAAATTACAAGCGCCAAACAATATGAACGCTGTGAATGACAATCTATTCTTAAAGAAAGTAACTGTAATTGCCTGGGCCGAGGTCAGGTGGGTCTTCGTTGGATTTGTAAAGGGCCCGTCCTTTATTCCCTTCCTCCTTGATTTTCCGGTGCAGAACAAAAGCTATGGTGGCCTGAATGAGACCTCCTGCCCTGTTCTGTTGTCCTAGTACAGATTACACGTATACTATATTACGCACTTAAGTACAGAGGTCGTGAGTACAAAGAATATCCATTATTACGGATGCTTTATTGTACTTCGTCTTTGGCATTATAGGGTAGGTATCGTTGGACTGCATAACATACTTGTAGGTACCGGTTTATTTGGCGGGCATTGTTAGTATATAGAAGTGGAACGCTTATGAATCCAATGAGATGGAATACTATGTACAGGTAAGATAGATTATTTGAATATGTGTCTCGACAGGAAGCATTTGTAGAGCAATGATAATGGGTGTAAAAATACCCATAAGAGCGTTAACGACTGACGGCATTTCATACAAATTTTCAAATCGTTTTTTTCCGAAATTATTGAACCGATATTAATGAAACTTTATACGCATATGCAGGGTACATAAGTCTAAAAAGCTGACAGAGAATTAAAAAAAAAATGTGTTACTACTAAATTAGACCAATTTTATTTTTTTCTCATTCAGCATCATAATATTTGGTGTGCATTTTTGGGATTGAGTCCTCCAGTAAAACGTAATTTTTCACCCCAAAAAAAGTTGTTTCCCAGCAATATTTTTTGCGTAAAGTTATTAATATTTATATTTTTGTATTCGGATATTAATATTTTTACTTATATAGTTTGATGTACATAATGCTTGGTTGACGGCTTCCTGAAGGGCCCGTTTACACCTTGTATATTTAACAGAGCATACATAAAGCTGCAGGTTTGTTGTTACTTGTAAACCTTTGCAATAAAGTTCACAAATGTAAACACAAAACCGTTCTTTTCCTGTCTCCCGTTAAAAGAAAACGTGATAACCATTGTAACCCTTCTGAGCAAACCATGGGATTTGTGTCCCTAAATAAACATACGCTTTCTCAGTAGTGGCCGAAACACGAAACATTTGTCATTTGTCTTTTACCAACTATGTCGGGAATTCAGGATATAGTCGTGACGTGCTACGGGAAAGTAAATCTTACGGTTTTTCATAAATGCGACATAGACAGGGTGGGTTGAATAACGTGTCTCTGTTTCTTATGTTTTATGGTTTACTTTTTTTGTTGCGAGGGAAGAATGCAAGCGTAAAGAGGTCGCTATGTCTTTGTCTATGATTATAACATCACGCCCGTAATGCCCGCAGAGTTAGGCAGTGGTGAAGGTACCCATATTTAGTCATTTATGTACCAAGTTCAATGTAATAGGTGCTAGCCTATTGATATCACCCGGGACAGACAGACGCCATGTGACAGAGCTAAGTTTAAATTCGTAAACGTAAATAAAATTACATTATCTATTCTAGTTTCAAACACTTCATTATGGCAAGAACATAAATAAACATGGTCCTATCTAATTTGTAATATGTTAAAATAAACATTTCTAGCCGAAAATATTGGGCCATATTTTACAACAGTTTGTGGCAATTTATATTTCACTTAAGTTACCCTATTACCTACTTTTGAACGTGGTACAGGGAATAATTTAGATTTAATGGCGCAGAAATTATAAGCTACCTCTCTGTATAAGGCTTGATGAATCGGGCTAAAGTTGAGAATTTTGTTAAGTTTCAAGGATCCCGTTGGTCGTCGTCAGTGGAAAAGCGCACTGAAGTGTTTCTTTATGACGGAACTTGAGGAATTTTTGAAATATCGATGCCTGAGTTCCATTCAAGAAGTTCGGTTTATATTTAGAATTTATTATTAAAGCGTACACTGAAAACGTTCGGGTGTTCGCTTAATCTTCGGAATATTACTTCGGCGTGGCTGAGTGATCAAATGTTGTTTGACTTTGAGATTTGCATGTCAGGCTTAATACGAATACCTATGTATTGCTGGTTCTGTATCCCAAAGGCTTATTTACTTTAACCTTTTGTCAATCCAGCATCACAGCAAAAAAAATACATCACAAATAAAATTCTTATTCTTATTCTTTATTGCACACAAAAAAGAGAAATACACACAAAATTATGACAAATAACTTATGTACAAAGGCGAGCTTAACCCAGAATTGGGTTTGAAACCATTGTAATCACCGTTGGGTTTGAACGTTTGTAATCTCCGAACAGTTGAGGCAGAGGTGTACCTAAATGTACTGTACACCCACATTTTGCCAGTTATGTTTAAGTCCAACCATCCTATGTAATAGGGGGCGACCCTATTGCATACTGGGTTGAAATCCTGACTTCGCAGCTGCAACTGAGAATATCCCACGGAAAAACTCAAAAACACACACCTGGGAATCGAACCCAAGACCTCAAGCTCAGCAGTCGCGATTACGAATAGTAGTCAGAATAATAAATGCTATTTTTTAAGCCAACCTCTTATCTCGAGATACATTTAACAACTTGATATTACTTAAAATGTCATTAATTCTAAGGGCGTGGTTCCCCAATTAGTTTGGCTAGTTACCCCATCCCAAATTAATTCCTACACGTAGGTACAGAAGTTCTAACAATTGGATAACTTGTGTGTTATAACGCCTCCTGACACTTACTGCGCCAACTATCGACGTAGTACCTATATTAGTTTTCAAATGTGTTGTTAAACGATGATTAAGTACCTCTAAGTCTTCCGAGGCGATGTGTGGGGGAGAATTTGTCCACCAGTGATAATAATAATAATAAAAAATATTTCTAGCATACAATTCCAATGTCACTAAATGCTTCAACAAAATATATTATTTAAGTTGAGAATTGTACTTAACACTCACTTATACACCTCTGACCAAGCTAAGATTGAACTTGCGTTATGAGTATCAGGGCTCTCTAATTTCATTAGGACAGTAAATACATAAAATTCAGAGTTTGGTACACGTCAAACGGGAAACGAAAACATAAGGTATAAAAAATATACAATCTTAATAATACTTCATTTAAAGGCAAACCATAATTATGTGTGTTGCATTTATGTTTTGTGTTGGAATGTGTGTGTGTGGCCATTTTTCCGCTGAAATAAGGATCCAAGACCAGTTATCATCTGCCCAGCCTTTTCCCCAACTACGTTGGGGTCAGCTGCAGTCAAACCAGATGCAGCGGAATACCAATTAAATAATTTTAATGGAGCAACTGCTTATCTAACCGCCACAACCTAGTTAGTTCTGGTTAATACTAAGATTAAGATTGTTGTCAGACTTTCGGGCCACACCTATAATGACTGTCAAAATCTACAAATAACAGCCGAGACCAACGGCTTATCGTGCTTTCCGAGGCACTGAGGAATCTCAGTATGTAATGGGTGGTTACCCATCTACAGACTAACTTAGGCAAGCGTGGCTTAACCTAAAGATGGACCCGAGTGGCTGTTATTATACAGCAACGAGCTCCTAATGATGTTTGCCAGTGTGTTTCTTTTTTCCTTAATTCGGAAGACTAAGGTCATGCATGATTTTAGTATTTTGTGAAAACAAAGCACGTTTTTTTTTGTATTTTCATGGCAAAGTATCTATACAATTTTTTTTGTAATGTGATTTCGGTTCCGTGCATTGTATGAGACAGAAATAAATGAATGCCATCGTCACGATACGATAATCCGATAAATAGTTACGTCATACACGTTACGTCTGCTGACGCCCCGAAAGCATCGGCTTTATCGTATTCACATCGCATAAGTCATGTCTTCAATACAAACAAAGTATCTATTATTACCAGCAATCAACTGACACAAGCACAACATAATGAACCTATCTTTTATTTTGAAATCCTCTTCACCGTAGAGGTCGTCAATCCACCACACATCTCGTGTTTCTGGCGATGTAAACAAGCAACTAACACTGGACTCATATAAGGGTAAATCTGTAACAGCGTAGGACGGGCTCTCAAAGGATTTGCCCGCACAGCCATCGGCAAATATTTGTCACTCTCTTTGTTTCCATTCGACGGACATTCTTCACTATAGTTTGGGAACTCTGTGACAGAGAAAATATTATTAGTAAGTTAGTTATTATTATTAGTGTTATTGGTAAGTGTTTGCATTTGGCTTGGTGTTATGCCGTAATGATCATTATGGACCGTTTAGATAACGAGTTGTTTTTTACGGTTTTTCCATTTAAGCGTCCGTTTAATGACCGATACCTAAATTAATATATAAAACAGTAAGCATTGGTGTGGTAATTCTATTTTGTCTGTCATTCGCACTGTGTAGTTTTTCCATAACATTTTCTGGGTTATTGTACATTCGTCACAAAGTAAATTCGGCACGAAAAAAAGTATGTGTAAACTCGCCACAACTCTATTTTTATGAAAGAAAATCCGCCATATTGTTTATTTCCGTACAGATAGCAGAAAAATCAAACAATAAAGAATAAAATGTTATTTTTTTATTTTTCATGATCACAGAAATTCACATAAAAATCGCAGCTCTACTTACAGCTAAAATATACGGTAATATTGTCTGGTTTTGTGCGTTTTTAAGCCCGCGTTGAGCGTTACCTGCGTGACACGCCTAATCCTAAATAAACATGTATTGCAAGTGGCTGATTTGCTTACAACATTACAATTATAAGAAAAATAATAAAAAGAAAATTAAATCACAGTAATAATAAGATTTTTTTTGGTTATTTGCATCTACATAAAAAATCGCACTTTTACTTACAACTATATATATACTTATTGCAATAGGCTGATTCTCCTGCAACATTGCAGTTATAACAAAAACAATAGAATGATAATCAAATCACAGTAATAATCACATTCGTTTTTGGTAATTTGCATCTACATAAAAAATCACAGTTTTACTTACAACTATATAGGGTGACTGGTTATTAGTGACCGATACATTAACACGTGATTGTACTCATGATAACAAACAACTTTTACTATCGGACCAAAGGTGAAATCGCGAAAAAAAAAAATCTGCTGTTTAGTACATTTTGACCATTTAGGCGAACATAAATTACTGAACAGCATATTGTTTTTCGTGATTTCAGGTTTAGTCCTATAGTAAATGTTGTTTGTTATTAGGAGTACAATCACGTGCTTAAGTATCAGTCACTAATTACCAGTCACCCTATATACATAATATTTATTTATTGCAATAGGCTGATTTGCCTGCCACATTACGATTATAACAAAAACAATAGAAAGATCACACATCGAATCACAGTAATAATCAAATTATTATTTTTTGGTAATTTACGTATGTTACAAGTCTTTAAAATGCTGCATAAAAGAAAGTTTTTTAAGAACTTCAGCCTGGGACATGTTATCGTAATTGTCCAAAATAGTTATCAATTCTTTGTCATATGCAATAGATCGACGCGTTCTCAACTTTAGTGGTATATTAAATTTAAAATGCTTCAATTTCCAATTTATATGATCAGCCTCATTTTTAAGAGTATCGAGAAACTGAAGCATTTTTTGTTTTCTTTTACCCATTTTAATGTTTAAACGTTTATGCCATGCCTCTGCTAGATTTATTGTCCTATGGCGAGCCCTATGCACATTCCAAATAAACTCTATACTAGTGTTTTCTAACCACTGGGCTACAAAATAGTCGTTGAATTTTGTGACTGCATCGTTCTGTGGAGCATTTTCCATGATGTATAATTTATACTCAATAAAGAAACAGGACATTGAAGACGCTTGGTTGCAAGCGTCTTCAAAGTTCTGTTTCTTTATATGGGCTAATGCAGCACACATGGCTTAGTGTCTCTTCTCTTCAATGTCATTGAGTTGTAAGGCATGTGCTTTTTTGGCCAGTGCTTGTTTGAAGTGGAAATTACATCCGAGTAGTTTAACATCAGGACATATTTTTTTTATGACATTTATCACAGCAATTTCAAAGTCAACAATCATTATAAGCGGTGTCCAAGTAGGTAAATTTTGATGTCAATATTCTCCGAAATTTTGATAGTTGCGCTGCACGAACGATTAGAACATCTCCATACACTTCCGGATTTATTTTCCGGATGCAAATTGTACATGTAACCATGTCTCACAAGCATTCACCGTCCTCTTTCAGATTTCGTAAATGTGATCTGAAAAGATCATAAATTTTATATTCATGTTTTAATTTAAGTGCAAAATAAATATGTTAGATAAAAATTAAATTGATCAAGACCAAAAATTGATGCAAATAATCGATTATATTTCAAAATATGGCAACATCATCCTTAGACATATGATCATCTGTCCAATCCATCATCATTGTTTGACGATCGACATCGATTGTCATGTATGGATTTTACAGTAAACTGTAATCTATCTTCTAATTAGCACGCTCAGTATCGTAGTTTTGGGTATTTTTCGTTTATTTATACAGTGAGAATAGAACACGAGGAATTTTATTATTGATAAACTATGAAAATAAAATTATATTTAATTAAAAAATATGACATGAAATTTAATAAAAACACCTCTACCATCAACGGAACGTGAAATGTCAACTTTGACGTCTACTATGACAATCCAGTCTCCAATTTGTATGGAAACTTTATAATATTATATCTCGTAAACCAAGAATCTCTGCAACTTAAAAAAATGTAAAAAGTTTTCTATTTATGAGTACTATCTCCAAAAAAAAAATTGAACTTCCAAAGCAAGGACCAATAATGGAAATTTTAGCCATAATATGTACTCTTTTTAAAAACAATACTCCATTAAATAATAATATACTTACACCATGTCTACCCGAGCGGGCAAGGCTGATTATGATCCATTTTTTCAGAGATGCACCAATCTAACTAACTGCCGTCGATTTAATATATTATGTGCTATAACTCTATGGTAACTACAATATTAAGCAGATCACACTTGCAAAAGAACACCCAAAGAAAACTATAATATTATTATAGAGAAGACCACAAGCGCATCGACAAGGTCAAGTGAGTCACTGGATGACTGGACTGATGCAATGACCAGTACGGCTAGAAAGAGATAGATACAGCGAGCGAGCGAGCGCGTGATAGAATGCGCAGGAGCGCAGGAGAAAAAATATTTAAAAATCATTATCATTTCGAGCGCTAAAAATTAATAACTTTGTTTTCTACCAGTACTTTATGCAAAAAATATGTACCTATACAGACTTGTGACGAATTTACACATACTTTTTATGCATGTGACGAATACACTTTCAATGTATGGAGTTTACAAAATGTGACGAATTTACTTTGTGGCGAATGTACAATAACCCTATTTTCTAAGGTGGTTAATAACAGTCTTTGTTTAACCGTAAAAAGTTGTCGAACCAAATTAAACAAAATTGATTTGTTAGAAAAATTCAATAAATATTTTGCTGCTAGGATATTGAAAGCATACCGTGGTTTCTGTGGGAGCCAGAATATTCGCTCCGTATAAAAATTCTGATTCGTAGGAAGCCGACCTCATCATTGTAGCCAGGTAGAGTAGATAAAACATGAACTGGAAAAATGCAACTTATACTAAAAATAAATGAACTGTAAATAGAAAAAAATGTATCGCAGGATCTATGAAGCTACAAAGTATACAATTTGGTAGTGAGTTTTCCTGTTTTTGTGTGTTATCGGCAGGCGGCGCTGGTGACGCGACTAACGACCGATGTCGACATCTCACTGAAATGTCACAATGATTTATCGGCTGTACCATGGACGTATACGTTGGATATACTAAGTATATGTTGTATATATTTCTGTAGATAGCTATACCTTCTTGCAGAATTTATGTACGTTTATTTAGCCTGAGATGTAATATGGTATAGTTTTCAGGGAGGAAATGAAATGAATACGTTGTTAGTTAAATCATATTTATTTTGGTTAGTTTGAATTATGTAGATGAATCCTTATCTTCCCGTGGGTGTCGTATGAGGCGACTAAGAGAACTTACCAGATAATGGGCAGCAGCGTTCTCTGTGCCTTTGTAACAACCATTCTGCGATCGCCAACCCGCCTGCCAAGCGCAGCGGTTATGGCAAAACCCCCTTTGGGGGAGGTCTATGTCCAGCAGTGGAGGTCTTTCGGCTGAAAAGATGATCATGTTGATGAAGATTTTTTAAAAGAATAAAAGTGTGTAGTACCTGCACAGGAAATAAACTTTGTGACAGACGCACAAAAAAGTGAGATTACGAAGTGTAACAGTTCCGTTTTTCCTCTTACGTTGGAACCATAAAAATAACTGAAGAATCTTATATGAAAAAACAAAACTATTTTTCTTTTGCACAACTTGTATTGCATTTAAATGAACAGATTATATTTATAATTTGTTTTCCAGTTATCTGAACGTGCACTGGACGCTATACATTTTAATACAAACTTAGATAAATGTATATAGTAGATGTGTTGTATGTTTATGGATAAAGTCTTTAGGCATGAATATTCATACATATGACAACAATTATTTTTAAGTATAAGCATGTCCATATTATTTTATTGTGAGATACGAATATTATATTTTAGTCTGGCCCATATCTTTTTATTTCTGAGGCTAAAAGGGTTTTAACAATTTAGATTTTATATTAATTGATATTTTTACCGTATCTACAGTGCTCGAATAATTAATTATATACATTGAAGCCTACAACTACTAATTTATTGAAGACTCAATAGATTTACTTTACTTTCACAATTATTTTAGCTCTGGCTACTAAGTTGGCTAACCTTGGGTTTGCATGATTCCCCTCTAGAATATACAAGGTATAAATGGACCCTCACGAAGGCGTAAACCTAGCATTCTGTACAAAAAATTCAGTGCTTAACTGTACGCAAAAATTATTGCTAAAAAACGACTTTTATTTTTGGGTCGAAAAATTACCTTTACTTGTAGGGGTCAATGTAATCCACTTAAAACATTCTGCTGATGGATGTTTTGAATAGTACTATGGTCATGGAGGTATTTAAGAGCCCTGCGGAGGCCGCGCGGAATTGCAATTCGAATTCGATTGAAACCTAGGTAAACACTGTCTTGTTCTGAATAACAGCATATTAAGGTCGAAATATGTTTAAACTGAAAATGATTTTGGTATTACGTTTGTATGGTCAATTCATCGTCCGCCGCCGGCCCCTTAACTTGCATTTAAAAAAAACTTGTGGAAATGTTGGAACTTTGACCTTCCGTAACTAAAAGGTTCCCAGGTATGGTCCAGAACAAAACAATGATCGCAATGACGGGGAGATCGAGAGACTTTCGACTTCATGAAAGATATTCTTATACACATTATATTTTTTTTACAAAAAACCTAGGTTGACCGCTAACCATTCAGTTGGCTGAATGGTTAGCGGTTAATTAATAGTGAAAGGATTGTTCGGACAAGGTTTAGTTATAACCACAGCACCTATTCAATATCAATGTCTTGTAAGAAAGATCTTGTTTGTACGAGCGGATTATTTCATGAGACAATTAAACAATTTAATCTATCTGAATTAAAATTACTAACCATAGACATTTCACCGAAACTCCATTGAACTAATTTGAAATTACTCCAGTCTAAAGTTATAAAACATTCATATTTATAGATATTGCCGATTTTGATACACATTTCTGTGGCGCGTTGAATTTTCGATAACCGCGCAGGCCACTTATTTCTGGCAAAATTTGTGTACAGACGTGTGCAAAATTGGAACGCAGAAATTTTCGGTTTATACGATACGGGGAATACTGAAGATGGGGTGTGGCCATGTGGGCTGTGCTGGCTTTATATTTAATCTTTAAATTTATGAGGTTTTTAGTTTTTTGCCAGAATTGTTTGCTCGTATAGTTTAGCTTTGGTTTCCAGGTAAGTTTTTATACCTCGGTTTCCTAGATTATTTAATTAAACTTGTTTATAACCCTCTGGCGCTTTGTTTTAGTCAGAACTAAACCCGCCATTTTGTTTTTTTTCTTACAATTTTCACAGACTATTTACTAAATGTCTTTCAACAGCGTCTAACTGTCAACGCCATTCAAGTGTTCAAACAAACGGCCAAGTAGGTACGAGTTGGACTCGCACACTGAGGATTCCGTATAAACTTGTAAGAATTTTGTTATTAAAATACATATTAACGGTTTTCAGAATTTTTCTATTACATGTGCTATAAGACAGTGCTCCTTTTCAAAATGTCATGGTTCTAGGTCAACGGGAAGTACCCTATAGGTTTATATTCCTATAGGCTTTAATATACGACATAAACGGTCAGATCTTTTGATCGCGTTGATTTACAAGTTTGATCTTTTTACTACCCCAAGGTGTAGCAAACTTGAGTATTTCATATTAATTTCACCTGGATACCTCCATGCGTTTTTGAGAAAAAGGGTGTTGACAGACGGATAGGCAGACGGACAACAAAAAACAAAAAAAACTATAAAATAATAATCGATGTTCTTTACACGAATATAAACCTTATGATTTATCTTCCTGCCCTGATCAACTTTTGATAATAGGGTCGCTCAACTGAGCTCTAAATAGTTGAAATAATAAATTCTTCATGTTATTTTGTTTTTGTCTTTTTACAAAATCTTGCTTTACGACCGAGCTGTTTCTGTACGCCTTTAATAAACATTATATTTAATTAAACAATATTGCACGTTTTTCATTTAATAAAATGTTGCCATTATGAACTGTTTTTAATTTTGCTTGCTTAATCAGGGTACTGATATTGTTGTACATTTTAATATGGAAAGCTGAAAGGTTATTATGAAAATAATGAATAATTTTCTGTCGTAATACTATAATGTTTTTTTTTAAATTCATAATTATTTTATTTATATCTTCATTGCAAATTACCGTAGCTATATTAAATGAGATTAATCGGATACTGCGGTAAAGTATTTAATATATTGATTGTCATTACCCTTATTTCAATATTTAATTCGTTAGAGTGGTAATTATCATGAGGTACATAACGATAATTATTAATTATATGTAACCATTAGCTTTAACTACGGGTGGATGTTGCCAGAATGGTACACTCTTATGGAAGATTATTATGCCTACTAAGGCATATAATAAAATACGTTTATCTGATTGTCGGCTCCAGCGTAAAACACGGGTTTTTTCATTAAGAGATAAGGAATGAATACACCTTGATTTTAGAACATATACAGTAAATTTTCATCTAGCCGCAATTCGAAGAAAATTTTGATTTAATACATGTAGGTACTGTGCTACTTGGATATCCTGATGTTACGCTTATAATAATTAATTTTGTCACAAAATTATAATGAAGAAGGTTCTCCAGTAAAGGGGTTCATATTCATGAATTTATCTACCACTTTTAATAGGGATAATAAAACTAACTGAGTTAGGAGACAGGGGTCAAATGTTTCACATACAACTATTTGGGAACGTTAAGCGGTAATAGGTAAAGTTAATAGTTTAATCCAATTTATATGACCATAAATCCGAACTCAGACTTCTGAATTTTGAATTAGCTTTACGAGTGAACAATATTTCTGTTGATACATTTTTTTTTATCTTATTTCTTTTTTCTTATTATTTTAATATTATGAGCCACTTTAGGGCAAAGGCTTCACTCTTTCCATTTGTCTTTGGCTATTTGCGCCCAGATGAGAAGTTGATTCCTAAAATCATAGCCAGACGCTATCGCGGAAAATCTCTGTGATGGTACGGTAAAATTTTATTGAAAAAAAAAATAGCGGCCTACATTAGTTGAAGCGAAAATTTTATTAAATCAAAATGAAAAAATACAAGTTCATTTTGCAAAATTCTAATAAAACGTTTTGAGCGATGACGAAGGTGATTTTTAACACAAGTCGTAGAAGGTAAAACTACTAGAGAAAATTGGCAAAAGTAACTGCACTCGTGTCATTTTCGTGAAATGAGATATGTTATAAACTTGGTAAAGTATGAAAACTTTTCAAAAAGAGATGACGTCGCAAATTAGTTTTGACAGATTTGCAGTTTGAAATTGAAGCTAGTTTCAGGATGATAAACGGTGAAAAAGCTTTAAAATAAGAAACTGCAGCTAAGGTTTTCAAAAATGTAGGTATTGTCATTTGTCATCTCATTTCGAACTTTTATTCCCAAGAGTTAGGTAGGTACTTTTTTCATTATCGTGTGTTTATCCTGGTGACAAAGTTTTAATGCCGTCCATGGGCTTCTGACTTGGCTTTACATGGCCGTCGCGAAGTATCTCGGCACGTTGATTTCCTCACCGAAGCAAGTGATAATTAGGTACCTTGAAAATCAGTGATTAACGTATTTAATGGATGCCAATTTTTTAAACTTTTTAATGTGGATTACCTATCCTTATGCTATTTATAAGCGACTCATTGAGAACTGTTAAGCCCACGCAATACAAAATAATCAATACACATGTCATAATTTAAGACACAAAACACCGACATTGTTGGGAAAAGGCGAGGTAAATGATGAGGTATCCACACAATATTTCGACTTCGTAAAAAAACCCAAGCATTTACTGCCATTTCCTTAGTTTAATCGAATTCGAAACAACTACTCACGTACACGCTAAAATATGACGTAATGACATCACATACAGACATATAAATCTACTAGAATAGCGTGTCGACAATTGAAAACGGCGTGTTAATGCGTCGATTTGTGTAATGCTGGTTTGCAGTTTATACCCAATAGCTACATTTAGCCGACATTGTGGTATCAACAACTGGTATACGTATTACTAAACACCTGTGCTAATGGGTGTCATTAATGAGAATCGTGATTTGGTTACTGGATGAAATGGGCTCTGCGGTCGTGAACCGTCTACAACTTTTGTCATTGCTGAGGCTATATTAAATGTGGATCGGAATGATTCGGCCGGATTACGGCGCTGTTGATTATTGCGAGTACGAATTTTGGATGTTTGAATATTTAAGTCATCATCATCTGCCTAGCCTTTCCCGACTATGTTGGGATCGGCTCCCAGTCTAACCGGATGCAGCTGGATACCAGTATTTTGCATGGAGCGATTGCCTATCTGACCTCCACAATCGAGTTAGTACAGGGTAAAGTACCTCTTGGTAAGACTGCTTGTGTTGGTTGGATGTTTGAATATTTTAGTGAGAGGTTATTTTCGAGCAGCTGCTAGTAATAGGGAAGATTTAAATTATTATTTTGTCTGT
Organism: Lycophotia porphyrea; assembly: GCA_950005105.1. Classification (NCBI taxonomy): domain Eukaryota; kingdom Metazoa; phylum Arthropoda; class Insecta; order Lepidoptera; family Noctuidae; genus Lycophotia; species Lycophotia porphyrea. Next base: position 8,650,514 of record OX465396.1, read on the forward strand.
TTTTCAACTTTGATTTTTTCTTAAAATTCAATTCATCATCAACTGCATCTCCCTGCCCTTGTCACATTCTATTTGGGGTCGTTGCACCACTTTTTCGTTCCATTTACCCCTGTCTTCTAAAATTCAATTAGACCAGTCCTCCGTTCCTAAAGATCTATTGTAAAGTATATCTCGAGATACGAGTTATTTTAATGGTTATTATTTCCGTTAATATGCCACAATATTTTTGCTTTTGCTACTGATCCAATACAGATTCTGACAGCATTTGCTTTTTTATTCTGGCTTTCAGAAGTCAGACAGTTAAATGCCAAACAGTTAAGTCAAAGCTACTGTTGTAACACCATAAGTTCTCCGATCGTTCTTTAAATAATTAATTTTTGACTCGGTAGTCACAGGATCTCCTAGTAGGTCTCAGGGTTTATTTGTGTGGTGATGCCCTGCTTGTATTATGATCATTTCCTGCCCTTAGCCTAATTTATTTGGGGTCGGCGCAGCATGTCTTCTTCTGTACTTCTCTATACTTGTCATCTCATCAGACACCTCTTCTCTTGTATATCATCCTTCACATGGTCCATTCATCGTATTGCGATTGTATAACCATTAATTTAGTCTTAGGTTACATCAAAGGTTTTTGTATCAAAAAAGATTTTTTAGATGTATGAACATCGACGAAAGTTGGCCTTTTGTACTTTCTGCCACCTTAGTGGAAATCAAAAAACTTGAGTTTATACATAATATGTATTTATGTAACAGTAGCGATGTCAATTTCTGTAAGAGGTAAGCCAGAGTAAATATCTTTAATGTGATTATATTGTTTGTCGAAAGAATACTGACTGCCATTTTTCCAAAGGAAGCCGGTAGGAATCGATTTCTGTGGAACCTTCTCCACTGTTATGTGAAGATTTTATAATTTACAAATTCAGAGGCCGTCACATGTAATCAAAATCATAATACTTTATAGGCCTTGCCTTACATAATCGTTGAACCTTATCCTACTCTGTTATTCTATTAAAACGTTGGATAACAGCTACAAGTACAATCAAGGAAATTGAAATTTTAATAAACTGTTTAATTTCACCGTCGTCGGGTCGTCGCCGATTCAATATGGAGTATTATAAAGTATTATTAAGTTAACTCTGGCTATTTCTTTCATATCGTAAACCCGTCGGGGGCAGCTTATTGCTATTAAATCAAAACTATGTAATAACTCATTTACAATGGAACATTGTTTTATGTTTTGATAAAGTTTTTGAAAGTTGTTTTGATCTGGTGTCGAAGATTAATGGTAGGCAAGTGAATTACTGTGGAAAAGGAATATAAGTTTAGATGTGAAGATTTTTTACATAATTAACCATGAAGTCCAGTTGTCCATGGCATTTTTTATAAGCCACAGGCACCTAATTACCATCTGCCGAGCATTTTCCCAACTATGTTGGGGTTGGCTTCCAGTCTAGATGCAGCAGAATACCAGTATTTTACATGGAGGGACTAGGCAGTCCCTCCATCTGACCTCTACAACACAGTTAGTACTGGGTAATACGATACCCGTTGGTAAGACTGGTTGTCAGACTTTCTGCCAAAGACTGTCAAAGATCTACAAATGACAGACGGGAGGCACACACCACAGGCAGCTAATTGTTAGGTTTAATTATTGATACTGTCAAAAGCACTGAAACAATGATATGGATTTTTAACGGTTATGACAACATGGAATACCAGCTTATGCCCGCAGCTTCGCTCGCATGGTGTTCGGTAATTATCCCATAGGATTGTACTACCCGGATAAAAGTATCCTATGTTTTAATCCAGGTTATAAACTATCTGTGCCAAACCTGTTCAGTAGTTTTTGCGTGGAACAGTAACAAACATCCACCATCCTCACAAACTTTGGTATTTATAACAGAAAAAAGTAAAAGAAACTTCGTGGTTACTCACACTACACCAACCTATAGTAAATTCAAGATAAAGCTGATATAATAAAGAACTTTTTAATTTCCAGAACCTATTTCAAAACATAATCAAACTTATAAAACCGTTGGCAGTCCAGCTTTTATGGAGAAAATCTTAATTATAGTAACTGCAGTAGATGGGAATATGTACGTTGCAAAGTGTATTAGACAGAGTTCGGGCGAGCAGGTCGATAGGTGCCACAGTATACGTGTATTAACTGGAATCGTCAAAATTTAATGTCAGCGTGGGTGTACTGTTTTGTGAACGGATACACGGAAATGTTTCGTAAATTCTATGAAAGCTGATGAAAGAGGATGAGGAAAGGTCGACGTCTATTTCTGAGAAACGTAAATATTAATTAAAGAAACCTGCGGCTAACTAGAAAGGTTCCTAGCACCGACGTCTAACAGTAAAACCTATTTTACCTGCATTTATTCCTGACTGTATATTGGTAAAAAAAAGAGATGAGATTCGCAATGACCAGGAAAGCATGTTTCAAAAGGGCCCCGAACCAGCCACTACTGGCCGCTTCCTTTTGTAGCAAATATGCTGCCTTTCTGGCCAAAAGTAGTTAGCCCTCTAGTAGTTACACCGAAAGACCATAAACATGCGCACTGAGGTTTTCGGCATTGCCCAGTAATTGAGTTGCGAGGTCCGATGACATTCGCCCGGCGGTAAATATCAGACTATCGGTACACCGTGTAGATAGGCAATGTTTTAAAACTAGATTAATTGGAGTTCCAGTATAAAACCAATCCACTATTCGCACGTTTGTTAGTGAAGAGGTGACATGAAAACCGCTATAAAAGTACCAACTACCAACATGGTTCTAGGTTTTATTTTAAGCTTTGCAATGCGGTTTTATTTCGTGGAATTCGAATCGAATGATGTAGAAATAGTACAGTGAACTGTAAAACCTGAACATAGAGTTTGTTTTTTATTTTTTTTGGAGCCGCGTATCAGGTAAAATATGTATGGAAATCTAGTGACTACGTATCACTCAATTTATGAAATGGTTACTGCGCAAAAGCTCAATTGATCTGATCTTTGTAAAAGCTAATTTGAGTGGAAGTTTAGAATATTTTCGCGGGAAGAAATTTTAGGTCCAGTCTTCATTGAACGTTGTTTTGAACCTGATGGATCTAATGCCGAAACTCTGTTAGTTAAATTGTCTGCGTCGTGTAACATTGGTGTCCAGAGTTATCTTTGATTGACGGTATTGATTAATTTAACTCACCTACAATCACGAGCATAAATAGAAATACAAGCAAAACCCAAAAGCGATTTTCGTCAAGTGTAATAATAGTAGGACATAAGTGATATGACTAACAAAGTCTTTTCGAAATTAAATACGCGGGTATTTTCTCAAAGTTGCTTATTTTGTGTGTGTAATGTACTTTTATATAAGTAAGCTCGTCACTTCGGGGTGTAGCAAAGGTTAAGTTATTAAAGCAAAAAAGATAAATAAATCTACATTATTTATGCATAGAAATAAATAACGTTCCCCTATTTTTAATACTGCATGCAGGCGAAAAGTATCGTGATAATGTCGTGTTTGTTACAAATTAACGGAAGGTGGGCGGGTGCAAAGAAGCACATTTCTAACGCGACCGCCCCGCTGTCGTCTCGTGAACGCCCCGTCGCCGTCCCGGCTCATATTGTGGTAAAGCCTGAAAAATAACATAAAAATACACACTTATTTTTTATTCTTTTTGGGATATGCGACAGGCTGAAGTAGGATTATGATGACAAGGAACTCGTATGTAGAAACTCTTTTGATTTGAGAATTGTTTGTTCAGAAGTATACGTTGCAGAATAGCACTTGAATAGCTGGATTACTTTTACTAATTCGTGCGTGTCGTGACGTCATGATTCTGTGATTTAAGATTTAAATCTGCGATTAAATAGCATCCACGAGAAACGGTACTTTAAGTACTAGGTATCAACTGTGTTGACTTATCTTTTTACAATGGCACAACCTATCGTGTATTGATGCAGGAGAGGATGAGGTGTGATGTTTTCTTGTTCATTTCCCTCCTCAGCCACATCCAGCCTCCTAACTCCACAAGTATAGGTGAGCGGGCGATCTAAGCAAGGTTCTCTAGTCACGTTCACAACGTTTATCGCGGACACGTTCACTGACGGTAATAAAAACTTCTCTAAAATGAAATATTTAATGCCACCCCGCCTGAGTGCTGCTCATGTTTCAGACGCGTCAATGAACAAGCGTGTTTATTTTTAAAATAAACTCGCACGGTTTATACCCAGGTGCTTTTATAATCTGCGAGGTGTGGGTAAGGTGATTTTTGATATATGTTTTTTGGTGTTCACCGTTTCTTGGTGGATGTTGCTCAGAGAATTTTTGTTGTCATTTGCAAGAAAATTACGGGCACTTACTTCCGTAATATTTTTTGTAGTGTAAATGTCATAGCAATATTTTTTTAAACATGGAATTATGCGAGAGAATTCTTTCTTATCCGCCAGTTCGGTAAAAAAAAAAATCGGTTATTGTAACTTTGAAATTTTGTCGAAGTATATTGCGTTTGAATATTATCACGTTGCAGTTCTGAGATTATAAATAAAGAAAATATTTTTCCTGCCAAAAAATTGCAAAGGAGATATTAAATAAAATACAGCTGACGATTCAACCGAAAATCTCATAGGACAGTGCAGTAGGCCTCCGTTCTGACAAGCCTTCCATTTATCTTCGTCGCCAGCAAATTCAACGCGGTTGCTAGGATCATAAGTTGTCTGAATTCCATTATAACTTCCCTAGGTGAGTATTAACTTATCTCAAAATTAATACGAATTTTGACATTCCCATGCTGTGTAAATTAAATATGTTAAAGGCAGGGAGACTACTAATTTCTGAAATTAGAGTTCATAGAAAATTACCAAATGTAAAGTCCCCGCAGAAGCCAAATGAAGGCACAACTTGTACAGCACAAACACACTGGTCAAATATTAATTCGGGTCACATTTGCCGCTCGGAATGTCCGTGTTTGCAGAGATACAACTTTCGGGCCATCGAATTTAGAATGGTTTACTTTGGGCCTTGTGTATTTGACTATTTATGTAAATTTAATTTGACTTGGTAAGGCGGGGCGGGTGCACTAGACACGGTACCCGCCCGCCAAGCCGCTTGCGTAATCCGATATTTTACGCACCGCTTCCAATTAGCACAATATTCCTTTAAATATTATGTTGGGATGGAGGGTGTCTCTAAGCTTTGAAATCGGCTTCTTTAGATGATGTTTTCACGGAAATTGTGGTACACGAAGCCCTGATTAAGCCGACGGTGAAAACTGATCAAAGTGGATAGTGGATACAGGTCAGAGGGGCTGTTTTTTGTTTGTCACTTCAACGATTTTTTTTGTCTATTTCAAGTATTCTTTTCTAACTCTTTATAGTCAGAAACATTAAAACAACTTTTTTTTACACTATCATAAAATACGGCATCTGTCTGCCAAATTAACTTTCCGATTTCACTTCGTATGTACATACAATGTAATACATAGATCTTCGAGAAAAAGGAAGCATGCTTTTACTGGTTACTTTTTTATTGAACAGATCAACATACTTCTATCGTAGGTTAATCCATGAACGCTTTACATCCACAACACAAGAATAAACACAACGCAATATTCATTTTTTATTTCATTGGATTTTCCGGATAGTTTGCACCGATTGACTGATTTTGTTACCAATATCACAGTTCATCGCCTCTTTGTTAGATAAACAATAGTACGAAACGTGTGGGGATAATGGGTGAATATGGACCTCTATATTGAGACAGGCAGGTCGCAGGTATTATCTCAGTTTGCATGTGGGGGGAGGTTGGGCATCAACAAAGGGCAGTAAGCCAGAAATCCTCGATTTGATCGCTGTCTGTGAGAAGCTTGACAGATGATGGCCCGGTTTGTGAGGGCAAGATATATCGAGCCGTTGATTATAAGTGACCACCTGCTTTGTTGGGTTATCGAAATAGTCTGGTAAAAGGTGTGGTTGGAATTGTTTTTTTTTGTAAAAGGCCAATTTTTGCACTTACACTTTTGGAGAACAGGATAGGGAAAGAAGTTCTTACGTAGATTTTAGTAAATGTTTCCGATGAAATAATATACAACAGTTTTCTAGAACAAACGTCAAGCAAGTCTTGTTGGAATCGCAGATATTGTTACAACTGTGATATTTGTTATGCGTTGTACGTCATTGTTTTTTTTTGTCATTTTGTGTGCAACTCATGTCCCTGCGACAAAAAAATATTTTTTCCTTCTTTAACAAGAGTAAGTATATGGTGAAGCATTGTTCTGTTAATGTTACTTTTAGTAAACATTTGTGAAATTATCTGTGGATATTGTACTGACAAAAAAAAGATGGCGGCGTCAGTTCCAACTATGGCCACGCGCCAAAACAACCATGCGACACTTTAGTTTCAATTTAGGAGTTATTTGTATACGGGGTGGAAGGGGACACCGACGCAAAAACGGTTACCACCTATTCAGTACACCATTTTGAGCCCCTCCATATAGAAACTTGTCATCGGTGTTATTAAAAAAAAAAACAGTTGTTGCACTTTTGTAGGAAACAGCTGGTTTTTGAAGTTATACTTCTTTTGGCGCGTTAGGGAAAAATGCGCGTGCACACCGTCACGAAAAACCGACACCCTGAAGTTAGCTAGTCAACATACACCCTGAAGTTAGCTAGTCAACATACACCCTGAAGTTAGCTAGTCAACATTTTAGTTTTATATGTCAAAGAAGTATAACTTCTTACGTGCGTAATAACTACACACACACTTTTTTTTTCAGTTTATTTTGTTGTGGGTTTCAAAACTGAAAAATGAGGTCGCCTATCTCATTATTATGTATTTTTCAAAATTGTTTTTTTTTATTTGACCACGAAAATAGATAACACCGAAATTAATAATTTGCTGCTTAATTATAATCCAAACAATAATGTCAGAACGGCTGTTTCAAAATCGGATTCGTGCCACTAAATAATTTAGTTAGAGCATCCAAAATGTTGCCTGTAACAGCCACTGTTCCGTAATTGCCGTATTTAGTGCATTAGTAATATTTGCATGTATTTAATACACGAACTAGCAACTGTATTGTCACAGGCTTCAGTCAATATGTTTGATGCAACGATGCGAAGGAATTGGTTGTTCGAAGTCTGGTCAGTTCGTGATTTGCTGGTCTTTGTCGAGGTTTTAACTTTCTTTTTATTAATCACCAATATGTGGGATACATATTTATTTATTTAACACTTCAAGCAAAAAGTACAGAGGCGAACTTAATGCCGTAGGCATTTTTTACCAGTCAACCTTTGCCAGTCATATTGATGATTAATAAAAAAAGGTTATCCGATTATTCAGAAAAAAAATGAAATCAAAGGTTTACACACATCATCTGCCTAGCCTTTTCCCAACTATGTTGGGGTCGGCTTCCAGTCTAACCGGAAGCAGCTGAATACCAGTATTTTGGAGCGATTACCTATCTGACCTCCACACAAAGGTTTACACACAACAACGTTTTTGTTCTTTAACAAGGATTTAAAAAGCTATTGGACCAGCAAATCAAATCGATCGAAAAAAAAAACTTATAAATCATGGTTTTCTGCGAGGTATATACCTATTTTATTTTGTTAGTCTGGCTTAGACAATGCAAACTACGGAACGTTAGCACATGCTGTGACATCTATGAACCCTAAATGGTTCTGCAGGTTAATATACAATTATGTGGTAAAAAACCCGTATAAGTTGGCCTTTTATATAATTTAAATTCCGTACTACGCTAGGCCAGCTACGAGTATAATCAGTTTTTCAAGAACTAACCCCTAGAATAATAGCTTATATCTTGAAAATGTGACACTTTAGATCATTTTGTGTTATACAAAACTTGTTTGTATTGATGCCAGCTATCCATTAATATAGGTTGCATACGTGGCCGCAACATTAAAAAAAAAGTTAAAATGGCGGTTAAAATGTAAAAATTAAAAAAAAATGTTAAAATTAAAAACTTAAAATAGTGAATGGCGGAATGGCTTCATACAAAAATCTTCCAAGGCCTTTCTTGACAAGCAACGCCATCGTGAGCTGCACACTTCAAAAATAAGATGCAACAAAATATAAGAAACCTCACTCTCTTTGTCAAAGGGGTTGTAGCTCGCGACGGTATCTATAATATCCCTAACCAAAATATTAACTCATAATCCGAAATACACTACTACTCAATAAAATGTAAAAGCATGCTGTCTGTTTTACTGAAGCTTTATTTCGATGTTTGGTATTGCGAATTTTATGTACTGTCGTAAAGATCAACTACATTCACTGGGTGTTAAAACTTTATTGTTGTGGAATTGCAATATACTTGTATAATATATTATTTATTGCTACAAAACGATTAATTATCATTTTTTGTATATAAAGTTTTGAGTGATATTTTATCGACGATATATTATTTTTATGACACACACTCAACATTTTATGGTGTGTAAAAAATATAATTGATACATACAGTATCAATTATATTTATATAGGAAAATACGTAGCTACACATTTAATTCATAAAATAAAAACATTGATTGTTATTCGTTTGCTAAAAAAATAAGCATGAAAAGGCTGACAGTAAAACTAAACACCTTCGCTCTCAAATTAAAAAAATATATATTATAAAATACATATACCCAATAACCAAAAAGGGGAATGCCAAACTCCACACATAATCTGCAACCCTCATTGCAAAATTGATCACAGTCATTAATAATACCTAACCTAACCTAAAACGTTACCGCAATGACAAATTACCGGCACAAGTGAGGCTTGCATGCCCTTAACATATAGCGAGGATGATTTTTCAATCCGCACCCATTATCTAGCGATTACAAGGGTGGGTCCAGACAGATTTGGGATGTTTTTGCGAGTTTTCGCGTAGCGCTGACAGGGGGTGCGCGGGGTGTAACGACCCACCATGATTTATTGACGTCACTGGCGAGCTGTTATTTTTTTAAACCCCGTTTTATCTTAAACGTTTTTCGATCAACGGTCTATGAGATTAACGGTGGTGTGACGTAACGTATAAAGGGTGGGCTCCAGACAAAGAAAGGTAGTTTGGGAAATGTGTGTACAAGCGTCGAATACTTCCAGTTTGTAAGATTCGTGGTCGTAGCACTTTTCGTGGTCACTCACTCATTTGCAATGTTCAGGAAGATGAATGAATTATCAACGAATTGTGTTACATATTTCAACTGATTACTTACTAGTTTTTTTTAATATTCAGGTACTATAACATTTGGCATCTACCTACTAGGCAGTGCAGCCTTTTTTTTGTGTTGAAATCTTCAATGTTTGTTCTCCTAAGGGGTCTGGCAAACTCCCACTGTCTAAATCACACGGTGCTGGGGTGTGGGGTCACAATTGCATTATCCACAATCACCCCAGCAGTTAAGCAGTTCAGCCTACACCAAGGTCACCTTGTCATGGTCAAGTGTAGGAAAATTTACGATATATTTAAATTAAATTTTCCTTTTTTTCCTTTCCTTTTTTTACATAAGTAAAGATTTATTTTTGGATATCACACGCCATTCAAAGTGTCAAAAACAATTACCGTAGGATCCTGACATACACCTGCCATACTACTAGGTTAGAAAGTAGCTAATCAACATCAATGGATCGTTTGAAAATTTTCGCCGACTAGAAGCGGTCGTAAGTTGTAAAGGCTACAAATAGTGAAAAGGGTTCTTTCTATCCATCAGTTCGTCGACATTAAGCGCTATTCATCGATTGCTCTGCACGGAGCTGTTCCGTTTCGAACCGTCAATGCATCGTTAACTACCGCAAGATGGCGCTGCTAGTTTCAAGGTATGTATGTTGGCCATATAACTAGTAATGAGTTCTTTTTGTAACTTAAACATGGTGCCTGCTTATTTAAATTGTAAATAGAAAGAACGAATGCCAAATTGGCACTCGGCTATTTTTTTCTTAAGGCTATTTAGCAAATTTGAGTTATCTCTGGTAATAAGTATTTTAAGGGTGAACAAAGCGTCTAAAAATAAAGACAATCACCAAGGCGGTTACTCGTACCACTCTTGGTTATATTGGCAAAGTTCCCAAACGATTAATTATTACGATGATATTTTCGTAGGTACTTACGTCTTGAATAGGTTATAGTCTCCATAAAATCTTTATTCTGCTTAGTTTTTCATCATACGAAGCGTAAAAATAAAATCAAAACTTGAAAAGGTCTGTCATCAAAATAATTTCACGCACGCTAAGCCGCTACAACTCAGTACACCGTCCATCCGTGTACCTAAATACATAGCGCTCCCCATATTCCATCAAACCGAATAGCCTTCGGCTTTTTCAATACCTCAACGGCTTACCCTAATCCTTATGTACATATACTCTTATTCATAAAAGGAAAAACTTTGCCTTTTGATGCTTCAAAATCGACCAGCAATAAGGGTATCATCCGAAGATATTCGGAAAATTACACTTTCCTATCTCAAAAATATTTTCTCCGATACAAAACATGACAAGGGTCTTGAACTGTCTGTGACTAACGAAAGTCCTAACTTTTTGTATTCGTATAATGCTCCAATTATACGAATGATAACTTTCACATTTACCGAAGACTATCCTCGTTATTTCGGTCAGAATAATAAATAAAACATCAGTCAAATAATTCGTTCATTCACTTCGGAGGTTGAATTTTGATTCGAACGGACTCTTCTCAATTTACATGCAAGAGACAGTAAGCGTGATAGCTTATTCATATTCATCATTCATATGAAAAAGATACAGACTTGTAATTGGTTTAAAAGATTAAACGACGATCAAAGCTTGTCTTATTTAAACAGGCCACTTAGTACTAGAAACTTCTTGTTATTTTTTTTCTGTCTGACCTTATGTTGATTCTGCGTCTAATTGTGGGATTAGGTTTTTTATCAAAACAACTGTCGGAATTTTTCGGAGTTCATTATAATGAGCGTTATTATCTTACACTAACGACGTGACAATGAAACAATTTTGAGCTTAAGATATTGTTTCACAACGAAAAACAACAACTTAAGTCTCATATTATATTTTATTATACAGGTACGTCTGAGTAACAAAATCCTAACAAATCTCCTCAACGTTGGAACAGAATTTTCCAACAACTAATCTTCCTATCTTTTAAATATTTTTATCCAATAAATTGCCTTCAAATATCCCTCGCAGCAGACACGTAGCGCCCAATCAGGGAGATCTCGTTTCTTTCTTCATTAGGGGTGCATCAAAAAGCTTATTCCGCTTAAATTAAATTGGTTCAATAATCCCAGCTCAGCGATAGTTGCTTTGTTCAATGAAGCCAGTTTGAACGCGTCTCTAAAAAAAAAGAAAATATGGTGTGCATGCAATCAAGCGCCCCCGCTGCGATTAGCTCGCAAAAGCCGATGACACGTACTCACCATTTTATTATGCCTATGTGCACGCTGTGTGCACCTTGTTATTTTAAATTGGACGCGCAATTCGAGAGTAACCGAATAATCAACATGTTTATATTGATTGCGTTTACATTGCTCTGTTATCCATTCCTTTTATCACCTTTTGTTGTTTCGGATTATTTGCTAACAAGAAAAGTTTCTATGAATTTATTCCCATATTATAACGGAGTATTCTCATCCATAATAATCAGACGAGACGAGAAAAAATAGCGCATTTGCCTTGAATAGTTTAGAGATACAAAAATGCTTGTAATCTTAGGAACTCTCGGGAGTTCAGCTTTCTGAGTTATTTTATTGCAATGAAATGTTTTGCAGTCTTGAGCTTAAGTTTAGTCTTGTATTTCTTGAACTCGAGTAGCTCCCGATTCTGGTTTCTCTGTAATGTGAATACATACAAAATGAGAGGATAATAAGAAGTCATATTTATAGTTTTGTTTCACATTGTTTTCAGTATTTTAGTTTTGTAGTCCAGATTAGACGATAGCCACTCTGTCGCAGCGTTCAACTATATGCATGTTGGAGGTTTAAAAAGATGTAAACAAGCATCACTGAGACAGACTGGGTTCAAGATAAAGGCTCAATGAACTTATCTGTAAATGTTATCGAACACCACTAGATTTTCTATTTTTATGTCTTTCAATTCACGACAAACTTTTTAGAAAGTAAATTGTGAAATATTCCACTGGATGTAAAGTGACCACTCAAAGTAACTCCGGAAGCAGGAAGTCCTAAAACAACTTTTCAGCTTTAGAAAGTTATAGAGGGCCCCCTTGTGGAATAGGTTCAATGCGATAGTTTCAAAAGTCACTGTGAACAAGTTTCCTTACAACAGAACCGGCAGGTCAACTTGAATTCCACTACCAATTTCCATTGTGCGTCAAAAATACGGACTACGTTTTTAAAAAGTGATAATAACAAGGTGAAAAGTTTTGCAGGACGTCGATTTCATCAGGCTTACAAACATAATGTGGGACAAGTTGGCAACGCGGGCGTCCGCTTCAAATTTCGTAATACTTTAAGCAAACTTGTGAAGCAAAGTTAGCGAGTTGCCGGGGGAACAGGTGCTGCATCGAATACGTCCTGATATTCTGTAGATCATGCACATAGAAATGAGCAGACATGCCGTGCCTTTGATGTCCTCACTGCTACTCTCCTAAACGAAAAGGTTCATGTTCATTACCGCATAACTGGACGACGAAATTCTTAAGTGCTCTATAAAAAACCGAATTTATTTACTTTCTCATCATCGTAACGGAATTATGATCTGTAAACTTGTGAACCTTGCCAAGATTTATAAACAAGGAGATCAATGTGACTGTAAAATATACAGCAACTATAAGAAATTACCCAAAAATTATAATTTTGGGTACTAAAGTCTCGTCTAGTGATTTGTATTTCCACGTCAGTCGTACGTTCATGGTATGCAGGGTGCCGCTTTGGGGGTGGCAGTGCAGTTCGAACGAGATAACGAACCCGTTCGAGAGCTACGTGCCTTTCCTGACTCCGTCTGTCAAACTTTGGATTGATTATTTTGTCAAATATATCCGTGTGTGTCCCGTAACTTTGGATAACTTGAACTATCTACAGTTTCGGAACACCTATTATGATTTATTAGTTTAGAACTCGGAGCAAAGCAATCTTGTTCCTAAATTGAGATTTTTATGATTTATTATTGTTTCTAGCAATTTTTGTTCTTACTCAGTAAAACTACAAAGTAAAGATTAATACAAAAACTTGCAACAATAGAACAATACCTTCGACATTTTGTCCTACAATTCAAAGATCAACCCAAGCCTTGATTACACAACATTGTTCTAATAAGGCTAAGTTTATACGTTTCAACTGACGACGAAAAAAATAAAAGACAAAGCTTAATAGCATGCCTGGGTTGGGCGAATACCGTAGCTTATTTATAAAGAACAAAGCTGATTAAATTGCTGTTGAGACCGACGAGAAGGTCTTTATTGGGGCGCTCGGCTGCGGTCGGGGGCGGTCGAGATCTTCTATACATCGTGAATTTTCTCCCGCGAGGTGTATGCGGGCAAAAATTCGGTTTAGTTAGGTGTTTTGGCCGGAAAATATACATTTTTAAACAGGTTGTGATGAGAGTTGTTCTTTCGTGCTTTGTGTATTTCTTTTTGAGTTGGCTTGTCCGGTTTTCTTATGATTCCGCTAAAGTATCTACAGTTTTATTACTCAGCTAGATAATTCATTGTTTAACGTGAATGGTGAGTCTCAATCTGGTTCGTATAGAACACATCGTTTAAAAAAAATGGTAATAAATACGTCGAAAGAATTTATAATAAAATGAAAAATTCGGATGATAAATATTCATAAAATTTCATACGTCATGCCGTTGGTGGATGGGACATGGCAATCATTAATCATTCTTATTGTTATAGGTTTGTTGTAACAATATTTTTATATTCGCTCGTACGGAATGTGGGGAGCATGTGCTTGAAGTATGACCGCGCAGCAGTGGCTCGTATGGCGGGTGGCCATATGGATTTTTGAATCCGAAACGATTTGCATTTTCTGTTTTTTTTTTTGTATTTTATGGTTACATACATACATGACGTCATGCCTGTAATCTCAGAAGGGTTAGACAGAGGTGTACCTATTAGTAAACCCAAATTTTTCCAGGTAAGTTAAAGTCCATACAAAAGGGGGTGGGCATATTACCAAACCCAGACTCCATGGGTGCTGCAGAGAAATTCCTGATGGAAAAACCCAATATCACTTGGGCCAACCTGGGAATCGACCTCATGCTCATCAGTCACACTAGCGACCACTAGACAAACGAGGCATTTATGATATAGTAAATATTAATGCATACATACATAAACTCAATCCTTTTTCCCATGGGGGTAGGCAGAAACTACAGAACGCCACCTGCTACGATCCTTATATACTCCTGTTGCCTCGTCCACGTTCATACATCTGGTCATTCACGCACGCCGGTTCTGAGTACACATCTGACCGTTCTGAAGAACCTCACGAATTAAGTCAGCGTATGTTCTTCTAGGGCGTCCCCTCCCGGCGTTGCCACTCACATCTGCCTTGTAAATACCTTTTGTTAGTCGCCTTTCAGTCATTCTCTCCATATGACCAAACCAACTAAGTAAAATTTAGTGTAATAATGACAAATCTAGTCACCAAGACCCATCTCAGCCGCGAAAACCATGCTATGGTCATGGACATGCGTATAGATAGATAGATAAACCGTTTATTCAGAGCACACAAAAGCTATAGTATAAAATGTTCTAGTTCATCTTAGGCGGTCTTTTTCCCCATATCATAAAACGCAGGCACTCCACCTTACGGAGATAATTTAAAAAATAAAATACCGTATATTTTAAGGTAAACACCTCACTAACCCAATATTAAAATGCAGATCCTGGCTAGGACGTTGAAAGTACATGCAAACTAAGGTGGCTGCAAGTAAATTGGTACTTATCTCCCGACTCGACTAAAGGTTGATGAATGACTATAAATCCCGTATATGTACCGAGGAAACTCCGGAAAATTTATCCAGGCCTCCCGAGAATAATGGGTCATCGCATAAAATCAAAGGGGCTAGATTGCAAAGCAGGTCATTATTTGTAACTGGTTGGTAGTGTACTGGGTGATCGAGCTTAATTAAATCAAACCCTGGTAGCTGTATTCGTTCTAGATAAAGATTTGAAAGCATCGTGTTCGGATTTTATTGAATCTTTATTGAGTGTGTCTAGACTGGACGAGGTAGGCAGCTTTATATAGTTGACTATAGAAAAAAAAACCGGCCAAGTGCGTGTTGAATTCGAGCACCGAGGCTTCTGTTTAAACTTGTAGATATTTTGTTATTAAACTACATATTAACGGTTTTCAGTTTTTTTACTTTACATGTGCTGTAAGACATTGCTTCTTCGTGATTCGTACAAATTTTGGTACTTACAAGTTCTCGAAAATCTAAATTTGGCTATGTGTTTTTATCGTGTTGACTCTAAACCTCAGTATCTGGTATAAATTTCATCTTGCTAGGTTCCCGTTCCTGAGAAAATCAATGGTGACACATGGACAGACAGATGGAAAAGAGAGTGATCTTATAAGGGTTCCTTTTTTTACCTTTTGAGGTACGGAACCCTAAAAAGGAATTAACAGGCAGTCATAGTGTCTGGTGCCATTATAGTGTCTGAGAAAAGTTTGTATTTCGCTTACCGTGTTGTAACATCTTACCCTAAAGGAAATCTTGGAATCCGGCAACGCGTTCTTAATTCTTATCTTCTGTCACAGTTTTCTAGGTGGCTTTTGGCAACAAATGCACTGTCATTTCGGTAACATTTAGCATGAGTAGCACAAGAAAACCTTTTTAACGATTGTTTAGATAGGGAAAGGAATTACCTATTATATTATTTTTGGTTTTTAAGTACTGCACTTTTATGTACTGAAACTCGTGGCTAAATGATAACAGAGATATAGATAGATTAGTGGATGGGTGACCAGTCATTACATGCCGAGTCTCCTCCGTGCCTCGGAAAGCACGTTAAGCCGTTGGTCACGGCTGTCAATTGACTGTATATATTTTAAATTGTATATATTCTGAATTCTAAATAAAAAATCGTGACTATAATTGTCTGACGTCAATACATCATAAAAAATAATGATGTATGAACCTTTTCAATACTTGTAAGTCATTGACTTCATTTAAATCCTCGAAGGTGCAAGTGGCTGTGCAGGATGGGCAAGAAAGGAGGTGGGGCATATCCTGCAGAGAGGCTCCACACTGACATTGTCTTTGGGACGTGTCGATGATACCCCATATGACCAGATTATTTTTGCAGCGGCCAACATGCACAGCCACCTGCACCTTCCAGGATTTAAATGAAGCCAATGACAGAGCTGTATAGTATATTGCTACCTGCACAGCTCTGTCATTGGCTTAAACAAACGGTAGACTCAAATAATACCTGACCAGTAGGTCAGGTATTATTTGAGTCTTTCGACACGCAAAGAAGAATATATACTTGTAGGTAAAGTTACTTTCATTTGTGACACGTTTCCATCTACCAATCAACCTACTACAAATTAAATCATACCTATATTTGCACTCTGCATTACTGTTATTTAGAACGAAATGTATGCAGGAAAGCGTGGCCGGTCGTACATCACAGGATTAACGCTCGCACCCGATCTCTAACTAACGCGGCTGCCATAAAGGCAAATATTATCCGCCTCGCTTGAAACACTAGGACAGCAGGAGCTTCTAGGAGCTTCTATTGGTTTAATGGTGAAATATCATGATGATGCGGGCTGGGAGAGCCGTAATTTTGATAGCGTACGCTATTACATTTACCTGACAATTATTAGACAATAATTTAGGTTTTCCTTCATACTGTTGGTACTTTCTGACTAATTATGACACCGTCGTGAAATGAATGTGTTAATTTTGTAATGTTTGAAGTGAAAACTTCTTTAGCGGCGTTGTGCACTTTTTGAGATGGGTAAAAATTGTTAAACTCGTGTCAGATCGAGTCGGCGGCGCAGGGCGCTTGTACGAGTGTGCGTGTAGTTTAAACTAGATGGCGTTGTTTCAAGTTTTTTTTTCTACGGCAGCGACATATTTCTTGCAGAAATTTCAATAGCTTTCTAAAAATAAATAATGTTGGAAATAATAATGTTGGGAAATTTCTGATATTTAAGCTAGCGATGGCGTTGTTTCAAGTTTTCACTTCTGCCGGCACTCCCGGAGAGCAACATTTTTTTTTTGTTATAAAGTTACATATATTGCATTCTTAGTTATATAAAAACGTACCTGATTAGTCTTAGTCGCAAGCGCGACTGGATGATGTCAGTTAATGGGTTTTTCCATAACCATTTTTTCAGTAGCTGTTCAAAGTCTAACTAAATATTACTTTATCTACCACAGTTAAATCAACACATTTTGAAAAAATCGAAAAACACCTTTTTGACCGGCATTGCCCCGAGAGCATTTATATTCACAGGTTTATAGTGCACACTTGTGTTGCTCATTTGAAACAAAACTCTATGAAATGAGAGCCATCCCAGGAGGTTGAACTTCAACTGAAGGGATGTCAGACGGTATAAATTGATGTTTAGACGCTATTAAACGTCTACTGTTGTATTTATATAACTTTAGATTCTATATTAATTATTTTTAAGTGACAGGCAAGTTTTGATTATGTTTAACATAAAATATTAAATATCAAGCGATTTATTTCTCCAAAAATCACAATTACATTTTTTTATCAGCAGGGCTTAAATGAAATGAGTGATTCAGAATAGAGAGTTGCCGTAAGAAACCCTGACTAGAGACAATGGTGCCAGCGCCTAACACAAGTTTAGACGTGATTAAAAAGTTGACTACTAAAATTACATCAAATTACGTCAGGTGCCAAAATTTATCTTCCGTCCTTTTCTTAATGAAATAGAAAGAAAAAGACGCACTGAACTTAAATTTGGTTTAGTTTGTAAACAAGGGAATCGGCACCAATGTCTACGTTTTTATTTTTCTATCAAAAGGTGTTGCTTATATTCAATGAAATTTTAAGACTGTTTTTTTTTGTATGGGTTCGTGATACGGATCAATGAGGAAAATTTCGTAAAAAGTTTTGAGTATGAATGTGGACGGGTATAAGAGTACAGGAAGACCATAAAACGATAGACGGACTGTGGGAAGGATGATATGGTAAGGAAAGAGGTGTCTGATGAGATGACGAGTAATGGAGAAGTATGGAAAAAGAAGACATGCTGCACCGACCCCAAATGAATTGGGATAAGGGCAGGAGAGTGATAATAAAAAAAAAAAGTGACAAAAAAAAATAAATAATAATAAATAAATTATAATATGGAGTGATGATAATGTAGGCCCCTTTTTTTCATAATGCATCATCAGAAGCTTTTTATACAAACCTGACAACTAAGGATTCGATACAAACCTGTACCTCAGGATTGTTCCCAAAGTAGTATTTGAAATAGTAAAGCAGTTCCATGCACTTTATCTAGTAAGAAATAGAGATTATTTGAAGAGCAGCTGGTTTTCTTTCGAAATACCTTCAGAATAATAGTTAGCCTGTCACAATCAATGTTACGCAGTCGTGAAACTTGCAACAAAATTAATCGGAAGAAACGTAGACGTCGGAAATTGAAACGGGGAAGTTAAGAAAAAGGTACCTTATATTTGTGCTCATTTATTTTATTCATATGATTTATTTATATGTATTAATTGAGGAGCTCGTGGCTAAATAATAACAGCCGGGTCGATCTTTAGGTTAAGCCGTGCTTGCCTAGGTTGGTCTGTGGATGGGTGACCACTCATTACATACAGAGTTTCCTCCGTGCTTCAGAAAGCATGTTAAGCCGTTGGTTCCGGCAGTCAGTTGTAGATCTTTGACAGTCGTTAAGTAGTCAGTGCCCCAAAAACTCTGACAACTAGTCTTACCAAGGGGTATCGTATCACCCAGTACTAACTGGGTTGTGGAGGTCAGACAGGCAGTTGCTCCATGTAAAATACTGGTATTCAGCTGCATCGGGTTAGACTGGAAGCCGACCCCAGCATAGTTGGGAAAAGGCTAGGCAGATGATGATGATTTATTTGTATTAACTGTCTCCTAAGATCAACTATACCTACCGGGAGTTCTTATACTCATGTCCATGACCATAGCATGGTTTTCGTGGGTCTTGGTGACTATAATTGTCGTTATTAACTACATTTTACGCCAGGTTTAAAAAAAGTTTGATAAATAAGAACTGCATTAATGTAAATTGTATCTTATATGCCTCGTTGGTCTAGTGGTCAAGCGCGACTGCTGAGCATGAGGTCTTGGGTTAGATTCCCAGGTCAGGCAAAGTGTTATTAGGTTTTTCCATCAGGAATTTCTCAGTAGCAACCACAGAGTCTCGATTAGTGTCCACGGTTGATGGCAATAGGTTCACCTTCTATTACATGGGATTTAAACATCTGTGGCGAAATGTTGGTGTAACTCTGCCAGCCCTTCGGGGATTATAGGCCTGATGTTATATTATTTGCGTTATTTTTTTTCCTAATATCTTTTAAGGGTTGGCTTTTCAGATATTTGTAAGAAGTCTTGTCTTCAGTTTTGAAGACGAGACTATGTTCCTAAGTTGTTTATACCTAGGTCAGATTTCTGTATACCTAAGGTCCTCGGTCCATACTTGTTGTACCTAAGTTCTCGTATCTGCTCTACAATGCAAAGCAGCTTAGTTTCAAGATTACACTTCTGAGAAACGAAGAAGTGGCTACTCTCTAAGTTTCATAGCATTTTACTACTAAACTATTTGCAACGTAATCTTAGCATACTAAGCTAACTTTATGACTACAATTACTAATTAATAAAATAACTATGGGCAAGAGGTCTTGGGTTCGTTTCCCAGATCGAGCCGTGTTTTAGGGGTTTTCCGTCAGAAATTTCCCTGAAGCAGCTACGAATTCTGGAATTATACCCGTTTGATGGCAATAGGCCCGCCCCCTATTACATTAGAATTAAACAAAACTGGCAAAATGTGGATGTATTAAAAGATACACGTCTGCCTTACCCTTCGGGGATAACAGTCGCGACGTTATGTTATGTATGTAATATAGTTTTATGAGATAGAAACTTGGTTATCGCCAAAATCATGTAGCTCATAAATTAAAGTGCCCAAAGGCGCAAAAGTGTACATAATATCGGCCATCCTATTCCGGCTTAGCCGAAATTGAGGGCTTGTTCACATCGCGAGCAACACCTGTGCACAAAATGAACGACAATGGGTTCGTGTTTACGAGTTTGTGCACAAATTACGTGCATTTTATTGAACCTATGTGCACGGTAGTGTATGGGAATGCACGGATAGGGCTTGGGGATCTAGCAAATTAAACTAACTGTGGTAAAACAAGGGGGGTTGATGGCGGAAAGTTTTAGGGCTCTTTTAAAATGATTTACGTTACTCAGTAAGTTGTAGCACAAAACTTGTTATTGTTAATTCTTATTTTGCTGTTATAGATGTTCGTCGTTCCCTAGATATTTGACTTGATAATGTTGTTTACGAAAGATAATTTTTCATAAAAACTTTTTATTGAGTATTAAAAAAAAACCGGCGAGTTGGAATTACAGTATTTTTTGTACTTATTTAAGTTCAGTTAACGTTTTAATACTCTCAAAAACGTAACCTGCAGTGATTAATGTGTAAACATTGTTTGTATGCCTTGTAAGGCAGCACATAGTGAGACATAACTTTTTCTTATAACACCATGTACCTACTTACTTTTACCTATGTGTCATAAATAAACATATTTGAATTTGATTTTTTTAATACTCAATATGATACAGTGGGTGCCTGAAAACGGTCGTCGTCACCGAGGCAGGCCCAAGAAACCCTGTCGTGACGATTTGGACTCGTTCCTGACTGATTCGCCAGAGGAGGTAAAACACCGGGAGAGTTGGAAAAGAATGGGGGGTGCCTTTGTCCAGCAGTGGGACAAAATACGCTAGTAAAACAAAAAAAAAACCGGCCTAGTGCGAGTCTCACTCGTGCATGAAGAGTTCCGTACCATCTTGGTAGGGGAGCCCTCTTTAATTTTTAATTTATTTTTAAAATTTTTAGTTTTAGTGGATAAAGAAATACACATTATATGAATATTTGCACAGAGTACCTATTCCAGATCATGAGATAAAAGCCCGCTGATAGACAGACGGACAGACGGACGGACGGATAGCGAAGGTTTAGTAACAGGGTCCCGTTTTTTACCTTTCGGGTACGGAACCCTGTAAAAATAATCCTAAAACATTTAGAATGTGTGCGGTTTATAAAATGTTGCTTATCGGGCGTGTAGGTACTTAAGTAGATCGAAACAACTTGTTTTGCATTGATCTAAAGTTCTAAATCTAAACAATGTGTTCATTGGTCGAAAATACGATCAAAAATATCGTGTTCATTGTAACTATTCAGCTAAATGGTTGTTCGATAGTTATTCGATATTAGTTTTGTTTAGAAATCGAGGTCCAGGGTTCAATTCCCGGGTAGATATTATTGGGTTTTTCCATCAGGATTTTCTCAGAAGCAGCCACTGAGACTGGATTTATGCCCGTTTGATGGCAATAGGACTTAAACATAACTGGTGAAATGTGAGTATACTATTAGGAACTTCTGCGTAACCCTTCGGAGATCACAGGCGTGAAGTAATGTGTTATGTATATAAGACAACAATTAAGTGACCTCCCGCTTGAAGGTTAGAAACTATCCCGTGGAACCGAATGCAGGGATAAAAAGTATCCTATTATCTAACAAGTCATGTCTTTCCACGCCCGTTTAGCAATTAAAGCCTGAAAAATAACAGAGAGGCAACACGGTTACTTTCGCATTTACAATATTAGTATAGATATCTTCAGGGGCGTGCCGTCCATAGAGGCAATTAAGCCTAGCCTACCCTACCAACAACACCAAATGCATTTATTATAACTATGAAATAAAATAATACAATATATTAAAAAAAAAGTTAAAACGCCTGTAGAATACTTATAGCAACTTGTCGCGCCCGTGTGACGTAACGCACGACGCTCCAAAGCGTGCCTATAGGCAAGCAGGCGCACGGCCTCAGTTCCATTCACAAATTTACGCACACTGGTGCATATTTTCGTGTGTATAAACGGCACACATGTATAAATTATGGGTGTAACTCCTTCAACAGGAGCTGTGTTGTGATTGGCGAGCTAGACTATGAATTAAGATCAGGGTTCCCAATTTGTGGAGATTTCCCCGATTTACGGGGAATTCGAGAAACAGACTACACTTAAACACGATAGTTTCCTTAATGACTAATAGACAATAAAAAAACAGGGTAGTATTGTCGAATTTATACCTTCCGAAAAAATGATAAATTGTAAGGAATAGCAAAAGCCCTTTAAAAAATAAAAACTATAATCATGAATTTTATTTTCCACTTTGTTTTTTGGGGAGCTAGGAAAATAAATATCGGCAACTGTGCTGTGTCTGTCACTTTTATTGACAAATTAGAAATTAAACTTTTCTTTTAGTGTTTCATGTGACAATTTATTGGTTTGGATTTTTATTTTTATATTTTACTAAGTTATAACCATCGCAATGTCAGATGTGTGTGAACAGATATTAATAATTATCGGTTGATCGTCCCAAATTGAACCGATTTGTTGTGTTATTTGTTTATTTACTTATAAAATTGTTCTGTTGTGAAGTTTGCGTTGTTAATGTATGTTTGTTAGAAGTTAAAAGCAGTAAGTTTACGCAATTATCATTATAAATGCGAAAGTTAGTTTGTTTGTTACCTTTTCACGCCTAAACCACTGAACCGATCATCCTGAAATGTTGTATATACGTCACAGAACACATACAGAAACGGACGTAGGGTATGTTTCATCCCAAAAAAACTGTTCCGGTGAAAACAACAATACCGTTCGTATGATAATAGATGGCGCCACGTGTCTTTCAAATCATGATTTAATTATATTATTGTAGAAACTTTAATAGCGTGTTAAGAGTTTATTGTCAAATTCTAAATTAATGTGAGCGAAGGCGCGGCAAAAGCTAGTACATAATATTATGTAGCCCAGACGTCGTGAATGATCGTTGCTCACGGTTCACCCGTTTTATGCCCAGTTCTGCTTGAATCACCTAATGTGAAGTACTACGGGCTAGACCTCACTTTGTTTATGCCACTTATCTTAGCGCTATCCTTTATTTTGTAGTACTCTTAACTCCAAATTGGATTGTGAGGATGTTTTCGCTAATCATTTGCAGTTGAAAAGGGTTCCTCTTGCTTGTTAGGAGTTCATCCTAGATGGTTGTTGTAATTGTAGGGCTATTTGTATGAAGATCTGTTGCAAAAGTGCGTCTTAGTGCGATGACCGTCTGGAAAAGATTTGCCAAAGTGACGGATGACCCCCGTCTGCAGGTCCTGATTCATCCGTCCAGTGCCATTTAAGTTTTACAGACGTTCACCCACATTGGAAATGCTTTTTTGTGGTGATGTAAAGAAATGATTATGTATAATAGTACATTATGGTACAAGTGTGTAATGTTGGTGATTACCGCTGAGGCGCTATTGAGACCCGAGCCGTTAGGTGAGGGTCTTAAGAGAGCCGAGGACGGTAATCATCAATACACACGTGTATCATACGACGTTTTTCAACACACTTGTGAAGAAAATAATACTAAATTTTATTTAGTAGATAAGAAGTTTATTTAGAAAAACAATTAGTTAGTAAAGCGTGCAGTTAGTAAAATTATATTAATTATATCAGATAGATTATTTGTACTATTGAACACGATCTTTTTTGTATCGAAACTTTTTTAAGAACAAAGCAACTCAACCAATAAAATAAATAAAAACCCTATAACTCACTTGTGAATAATAGCAATGAAAAAGTCACAGTTTGATTACAGGTGTCATTACGTGCCTAATTGCGGTGAAATTAGAGCCATTTTATGAGCAAGTGTGTTGAAATAGTACATTATGGTACAAGTGTGTAATGTTGGTGATTACCGCTGAGGCGCCATTGAGACCCGAGCCGTTAGGTGAGGGTCATAAGAGCGCCGAGGACGGTAATCATCAATACACACGTGTATCATACGACGTTTTTCAACACACTTGTGAAGAAAATTAATTTATTTGTACTATTGAACACGATCTTTTTTGTATCGAAACTTTTTTAAGAACAAAGCACCTACAACCTATAACTCACTTGTGAATAATAGCAATGAAAAAGTCACAGTTTGATTACAGGTGATAATACTAATTGCGGTGAAATTAGAGCCATTTTATGAGCAAGTGTGTTGAAAATTAATATATTTATAGTATTGAACACGATCTTTTTTGTATCGAAACTTTTTTAAGAACAAAGCAACTCAGCCAATAAAATAAAAAAAAACCTATAACTCACTTGTGAGTAATAGCAATGAAAAAGTCACAGTTTGATTACAAGTGTCATTACGTGCCTTATTGTAGTGAAATTATAGCCATTTTATGAGCAAGTGTGTTGAAAAGAATATTGCCATATTTTCTTAATAAAATTGCTAATGGTAGAATTTTAATAGTACCTAGTCAGATGCAACTTCCCAATCCGCTGTCGTGATCAATATTTATGAAACTTTTTATTGTATAGAAAAACCCAAAGACTCTTAGTTAGATTAACTTCTGTTTAATAAAATAACATCACGCCTGTAATCCCCGATGGGTTATGTAGAGGTGTATCTAATTATAGTACAGCCACATTTCTCCAGTTGTTTAAGTCCCATGTAATAGGGGGCGAGCCTATGGTCATCAACCAGGCAAAAATCTAGACTCTGTGGCGATTAATGAGAAAATTCCTAATGGGAAAACCTAATCGAACTTTGACCGACCCGGGAATCGAACCCAGGACCTCATGCTCACAAGTATCACACTGTTTCCTAACATAATTACCCCCCTATAAATTGCACATTCCAATACCCAGCGTAGTAACAAAGTTATTATTTGCACCGGGCACTTCGCATGCACTAAGTCTTTAATTATTCACTGCGCCGACACCTGACGCCTTCTGTTCAGTAAAAAGCCCAAAGTTAGGGAGCTAGGGTGCTAATTTATGAATTTATGTTTATAGGCAAATGAATTAAAATTTAATAAAGTTTTTGACTAAACACGAGTGTAATTATGAATTTTATTTAAGTGTCTTTCCATTTCAGGGATTTTAACTGACTAAATGGTATTTTTTTCTTATTTTTGTTCTTGGTTATTGAACCGTGCAGTGTTTTTTTTTTTTTAATTTTCTCGTAGGAAGAGTTGTAATATATGTAAAATAACAGCCGCTTCAATTACTTAGAAAATACTACGCAACTTTTTTCAATATATAACCTAGATTCAGGACATGGAGGAACTCGTGGCTAAATAATAACAGCCGCTCGGGTCGATCTTTAGGTTAACCCGTGCTTACCTAGGATGGTCTGTGGATGGGTGACCACTCATTACATACCGAGTTTCCTCCCTGCCTCGGAAATCATGATAAGCCGTTGGTATCGGCTGTCATTTGTAGATCTTTGACAGTTGTTACAGGTAGTCAGTGGCCAAAAAGTCTGGCAACCAGTCTTACCAAGGAGTATCGTTTTACCCAGTACTAATTGGGTTGTGGAGGTCAGACAGGCAGTCGCTCCATATAAAATACTGGTATTCAGCTGCATCCGGTTAGACTGGAAGCCGACCCCAACATAGTTGGGAAAAGGCTAGGCAGATGATGATTCAAGAATTTCTCAGTATCAGCCACTCAGTCTGGATTTGTGTCCTGTCGGTGGCAACAGGATAGCTATAACATGAGACTTAAACATAACTGGAGGACTGTGGGTGTACTTATAAGCACACCTGTTATAAACTAGATGATGCAAGAAACTACAACAAAGTTCATTTTCCTTTTGATAATTCAGTATTGTTAGATCATGTTTGCAGACTCTCACAACAGCTCTCGTACTAAATGTATTGTTTATATCGTCTTTACGATCTCGCGTTTGAGATTAATTACTTCGGCGTCTATCAAAAAGCCAATTAAATAGCAAGTGAAGTACAGATGCATGTCAAGAGAAAACTTTTAAGAGCTGTTGTCTTAATCTGTTTCTTAAAAGATTTTATGAAGGATTTAGTGAAGAATAAAATGTCTGGAAATGCAATTGGTAACCGTTTACGAGTTTATTTATAAACGCTTGCTAAAGTTATGAGATGTTTAAAAATTGTATGGTTCAACAGTCTCAATTTTTTTTTTTTATAACTTGATGGGCCTGCTCTTGACCTCTATCTCGCCTGATGGAAAGCGATGGATGAGATCTATAATGGAACGAGCGTGCCCAGAAGATGCCTGCTTTGAAGGCAGACGGGTAAAATGTGGGAGTGTGCAGAGAGTTCCACACTTTAGCTGTGCACATAATAAACGTGGAGGAGAAGCGCTGAGTACGACTAGTCGGGATATTAAATTATTTTTTTAAACTTTTATTAGCAGTTATTTTTACCCTTTGTAGGTAGGGGAAGGGTTAGCCAAAAGTGTGCCTAATAGTATACCCACATTTAGCTTCATATATTTTTAAATCCCACGAAATAAGGGTCGAACCTATTGCTGTCAACCGGGCACAAATCCAGACTCCGTGGAATCGAGATGGAAAACCCAATAGCACTTTGCAGTCCCTGTGAAAATGTGTGTGAAATCGTGAAGGCGGATAGAAAGGGATTTTTGAAGTAAGTATGCCTAGATTTAGATTAAATCCTGTCATAGATCCATAGATTAAATCGTATAAAAAGACCTGCCTTCCTTTTATATAATACAAGGCAATCTTTACACATACGTATATGTAATTTACAATAGTCTAAGCGATGTAAAGAACATGGCGCACAGAAACGGGAAAAGGAAGGACGTAGAACGAACGGAAAAAGGCAAGAATTGATCTGAGATTGCTTTTGCTATGCAAGCGGTATTGTAGATTAGATCCAGTGACGTATGCAAAACTAGATGAAAGGAAAAAAAACCATAACAGGGTTTTGCTTTAGCTTCCGATGTTTGATGTTGACCTAGCAGTTCACATCATACATATTTCCATGAGGTTTTCTGTGTCAAGGGTTTGTTGAAATAAATAGAGTGGGCACTATTGAGTTCGATTCGCATTATGAGGATATTTTTTCTCTCATCTTTAATTACTATCGAAGTTTACTAACTAATGAAATTTAATCTTTATAGATAAATAAAATAAAATGTAAGTGCCTGTTTGTAATTTTAAAATAAGAGTTTTTTGTTCAATGAAAGTTTATACGGAACTTATAACAAAAATACATTTTTTTTGTTATTTTGTCTATCAGTCTGTTTGTTCCCGATTTTGATGGGAGATAGAAGAGATTTTGATAGAAGAGACTTTTACTGGCAGATAGGTGGTGTTATAAGGAGTTATTTAAGCTACTTTTATTTTAGAAAAAGATCTAGTGTTCCGAGCAAAAAAAATTAAACCCCTTAAAATTGCTCACCAAATCCGATTGAAACAGGGAAGTGATATTTTTATGATAATTTGACGTGGACAAAGGGCGCGGGTAAAATCTTGTTTATTAATTATGTCATAAAACATAGTAAATAGATATTATGCGAATGAATGTACGTAGATAAAGTGTTTCTGTAATTTTGTGTTAAAAAATAACAAACAAAAAACCAAGATCCCTCCACCAAAAGCCACAACAGAAATTACTCTCGTATCATCAATTACTACAGGTTGGAGGCTGTGACTGGCTACTTTCATAATTGCCTCAGAAGTAACGACGCGGTGAGTTGGCCAAATGATGCGTTACCCCAATGGGGCTAAAGTAGAGGGAAATTGCCATAAGTTATGCAATTTCTCTACGCACCATTAGCTCCAGGCCCCTAGGCAGGGAATTTAGTACTCAACACTTATTGCATCGACTGCAGCGGATTTCCTTTGTTGTAATGCTTTGTATTTGCCCTTTGGTGTAAAGGGTGCTTGAGAGAATTATGTTTTGTGCATTTGTAATTTGAGTTTGTTTTGTTTGAGTACCTACTGTTTTAATGATCAATCTTTTCTTAATATTATAAAGAGATAACAGTTGTTTGTAAGTTAGTGTAAGTAGTAGAGGGGTTTTGCGATCCATGGCCCTGTACGGGGCCCCGGTGTGGGCCTCTGACCTGACGGCCGGCAGCATCGCGACGCTGCGAAAACCGCAGAGGGCGATGGCCGTCAGGGCTATCAGGGGGTATCGCACAATCTCCTACGAGGCGGCTTGTGCACTGGCCGGGTCGCCACCTTGGGATCTTGAGGCGAGAGTCCTCGCGTCACTGTACCGGTGGCGCGAGGAGGCGCGGACGCGGGGCGGTGAACCGATGCAGCGAGAGATCGAACTGCGTCGGTCTCAGCTCCACGAGGTTCTGGTGGTGGAGTGGCGGGACAGGCTTTTGCGCCCTACCGCTGGCTTCGCTACCATCGAGGCGATCCGACCAGTGCTCAAGGAATGGCTCGAGAGGAGGCACGGCTCCCTGTCGTTTCGGGCGACGCAGGTGTTCTCGGGGCATGGTTGCTTCGGGAAGTACCTGTGTCGCATAAACAGGGAGCCGGACGCTCGGTGTCATCACTGCGTCCACTGTCTGGAGGACACGGCGCGGCACACGCTGGCAGAGTGTGCCGCATGGGAGGAACCGCGCCGTGCCCTCGTAACAGAAGTCGGAACCGACCTGTCGCTGCCGGCCATCTCTCGTTCGATGGTCGGGAGCGCAGAGTCGTGGGATGCGGTGATCTCCTTTTGTGAAACTGTCATTTCACAGAAGGAGGCTGCGGAAAGAATGAGGGAGGTCGAGACCACTCTCCCGACCCGCAGCAGGCGTACCGGGCGTCGGCAGAGGGTGGACAACGCCGTCTTCCAGCCCCCCTAAACGGGTCCAGAGGGACGGCGGACTTGGGGACGTTCGCCGCCCCCCATATAACTGGACCCGAGGCGGTGGCGCGTAGTGTTCCGCGCGCGCCCCTATTAGACGTCACGGGGGGAGTACACCACACTCCTCTCGCGGACAAGAGGAGGCCCGCAGACGCGGGCCGGCACTAGCCGGGGATCGTGGAAGGCGCACTAGTTCCCATGATCCCCGGTGCAAGTGTGAGAAGGGAACACCGAGGTGGTTTTTAGTCAGTCGAGTCTGACAGACCCCTCCACCCGCCCCAGGGCGGAGGACATCCATGAGGATTTTCCACCCCGGACCAAAAAAAAAAAAAAAAAAAAAATAGTAGAGGGTAATTTCCGGAAATAATGATCCAATTCGAATAAAAAAATCACTGATTGTAAGATTCATTATTCGTTATATATTTGTCGGGAAATGTCTGGATTTATTCAGTTAGGCTCCAGCATTATGTGGGCAGACAATGGGTTTTGTGCTATGAAAACACATTTGGTACGATACACTGTTTCTAGCAAAACTAACGAATTACTTGAGAATACAACTCAACACAATAACTCGGGACATAACGAATTGAGCACAGTTTCAAGACGTCTTAACTCGACCGCGATCAGACACTGACTGTCGTCCTAGCGTCGAGCCGCAAACATCACGACTCTGTACCGAGCACGCCTCGGTGGGAGTAAGTACGTCGTCCGACGTCACCACAGGCGTACCGCGATTCATTCCAAGTCTATACCAATGACCCGCTCCGACATATTTTTATCATCATCGGCTTACAGCAGTCCACTGTTAAATTATATTTATATCATACATATTAGCCGAGCTTAATTCGTAACTTATTTGCTATTCCCAGGTGTATTCAAGTAAGAGCACGTCACAATAGGGTGATAAGTCCTCTCTTTGAGGAGTGGCTGGATAGGCGCCACAACGCCCTCACCATCCGCCTGACGGAGGTCCTCACCGGACATGGTTGTTTCGGGAGGTACCTGCACTGGATCTGGTGGGAGGAAACGCCTGGGTCTGAGGATCGCTCAGAGAACACGGTGGAGCACACCATGGAGGTCTGCTCCGCTTGGGCGGAGCACCACCGTGTCCCCGTAGCGGCGATTGGCGGCGGCGAACTCTCGCGTCCGGCCCTGGTTCAATCCATGGTCCAGAGCGAGAGGGTAAGAGAAGCCGTCGCGGTCCACCCGTCTTATGACGACAGGCCATGTCGACGGCGCGTTCGTGTTCCACGCGCGCCTCAAAGAGATGTCAGCAACTGGAAGGGGTCCGCAAGGGCCGAAGCCTGCCGAGGTTGCGGGACTGTTCGAAAGAGTTACCGCGGCCCTGAAACATTTTTATTTTTATTCTGTATTTGATACTAATGTGTCATGTGACATACTAAATGATTTTGTTAATTTTGATTTTTTGTATTAATTTATTTTATTTATTTATTCAGTAGTACACATACATTTTATTTATTCAAGTTGGTGCCAACATAAACTCATGAACTAATGAATTAGTAATATTTTTATTCTGTACAAGCTGACCCGTCAGACGTTGTCCTGTCAACTATGAATATTAAATTCGAATGGAGCTACCTACTACCTACCTACTACCTACCTACTACCTACCTACTACCTACCTACTACCTACCTACTACCTACCTACTACCTACCTACTACCTACCTACTACCTACCTACTACCTACCTACTACCTACCTACTACCTACCTACTACCTACCTACTACCTACCTACTACCTACCTACTACCTACCTACTACCTACCTACTACCTACCTACTACCTACCTACTACCTACCTACTACCTACCTACTACCTACCTACTACCTACCTACTACCTACCTACTACCTACCTACTACCTACCTACTACCTACCTACTACCTACCTACTACCTACCTACTACCTACCTACTACCTACCTACTACCTACCTACTACCTACCTACTACCTACCTACTACCTACCTACTACCTACCTACTACCTACCTACTACCTACCTACTACCTACCTACTACCTACCTACTACCTACCTACTACCTACCTACTACCTACCTACTACCTACCTACTACCTACCTACTACCTACCTACTACCTACCTACTACCTACCTACTACCTACCTACTACCTACCTACTACCTACCTACTACCTACCTACTACCTACCTACTACCTACCTACTACCTACCTACTACCTACCTACTACCTACCTACTACCTACCTACTACCTACCTACTACCTACCTACTACCTACCTACTACCTACCTACTACCTACCTACTACCTACCTACTACCTACCTACTACCTACCTACTACCTACCTACTACCTACCTACTACCTACCTACTACCTACCTACTACCTACCTACTACCTACCTACTACCTACCTACTACCTACCTACTACCTACCTACTACCTACCTACTACCTACCTACTACCTACCTACTACCTACCTACTACCTACCTACTACCTACCTACTACCTACCTACTACCTACCTACTACCTACCTACTACCTACCTACTACCTACCTACTACCTACCTACTACCTACCTACTACCTACCTACTACCTACCTACTACCTACCTACTACCTACCTACTACCTACCTACTACCTACCTACTACCTACCTACTACCTACCTACTACCTACCTACTACCTACCTACTACCTACCTACTACCTACCTACTACCTACCTACTACCTACCTACTACCTACCTACTACCTACCTACTACCTACCTACTACCTACCTACTACCTACCTACTACCTACCTACTACCTACCTACTACCTACCTACTACCTACCTACTACCTACCTACTACCTACCTACTACCTACCTACTACCTACCTACTACCTACCTACTACCTACCTACTACCTACCTACTACCTACCTACTACCTACCTACTACCTACCTACTACCTACCTACTACCTACCTACTACCTACCTACTACCTACCTACTACCTACCTACTACCTACCTACTACCTACCTACTACCTACCTACTACCTACCTACTACCTACCTACTACCTACCTACTACCTACCTACTACCTACCTACTACCTACCTACTACCTACCTACTACCTACCTACTACCTACCTACTACCTACCTAAAAACATTCTCCTGACAATAACAAACACAACAAAAAAATAATTAGGGAAATCGGTCCAGCCGTTCACGCGTGATGCCGTGACCAAGGGAAATAGGGATTCATTTTTATATACATACTAGGTGTCCCGCGCAACTTCGTCTGCGTCAAACCTAGATAACGACTGCAGCGCCATCTGTCGGGCTAATTTGTGAATCTAAACCATCCAGGGTGCCACCCAAACGCATACAAAAAAATTTATTCAAATCGGTCCAGCCGTTTAGGAGGAGTTCAGTGACATACACACGCACAGTAGAATTATATATATAAAGATGACCCGCGCAACTTCGTTTGCGTCACATAATGCAACTAAATAATATTTCGACTACCCTACCCTACCTAACCTACCCTACCTACCCTACCTACCCTACCTACCCTACCTACCCTAAATACCCATAAACCATCTACTAAATAGTCCGAACAAAGCTGGTTTGGTTTGGATAGGTGAGCCCGTTCTTGAGTTATAAAATTACAACGAAAATTGGCATTGATTTTTATATAATACTGCAGCGCCATCTGTCGGGCTAATTTGTGAATCTAAACCATCCAGGGTGCCACCCAAACGCATACAAAAAAATTCATTCAAATCGGTCCATCCGTTTAGGAGGAGTTCAGTGACATACACACGCACAGTAGAATTATATATATAATGATATATAGATTTTTTTGTTCTATAAACTGTATTCACTTTAACATTTTATTATTAATTTTATTTTATTTTGACATGATTTATATTGAGATTGTACCTATTTTTGAACTTTAAAATATAACTATTATGTAATTAACCTAAGATAATTATTTTGTATGCCCTTTGGCGGAACACAGCTCGGATCATATATACTATAACATCTTCTGATGTACCCTGTGTTCACAAATAAATGAATTTGAATTTGAAACACAAAGGGCTAAGAAGGAACATGGTTGGGTTTTAGTCAGTACAACTACGAGAGGGGTCATTTGATGATTTCCCATTCGAAAAAAAAGGTGTATTCAAGTAATTAATAGATTAGTTATTAAACGTTCGTTGCGTTTTAATGAAACAGTCCGCGAAAGATAGCCACGAGCCCCATAGCTTCTATCGCGGGCCTTGAGCGTGGAGACCGAATCCAGAAATTCCGTAACGAAAATAACCTAACGCGTTAGCTTAGTGTCAGATATTGACAAGCCTAGGTTATTATTTTTAATCTACTGCTGGAGCTAGGAGGTTAGGTTGTATAGGTAAACCTAACTAACTACGAAATTGAATAAATAATTATAATTACATAAGTTGATAAAAAATGCTATGCAATAGCTTTACCGCGGCAGTCTCCGAGTACCACACGTCTTTTTTTTTAAAGTTTGTTCATGAGGTACATTTTAAACTTACTTCTTCTTTTACATCTTCTTACGTCATCATCTTATCACAAAGTAAACAAAAATTCATTCATCATCAGGTATTCTACTTTCCTCGATAGTGCCAACAGTTACGTTTCATTAATGAGTGACTAGTAGTAAAACGGAACGAGGTTCAGCGAGGGAACGTAACGACATCGTAAACTGATATAACTGACGTGCAAGTACTTCTTCTTTGACTTTTACTTGTAGTTTTAGTGGCCTTGTCAAGACGCAGTTTATGTACGCATGCCTCCTTCAGACTAGTGTCATGAATTTTAGTTTTCACGGTCGTAGTTTTTTTTTTTGTTTTGCTTTCGTTGATGACAGTAGTATTAGGTTCCTCTGTTTTATTGGTCTTGCTCGAATTGGTAGTTGGGAGCGTAGTTTTATTTGCGTTTGGGGTCGTATTTCTTTAAGTTCATTTTCTAAGTCCAAAATTCTATGTATACACTGAAGTTTTGAGTTGCGATACAAAGTAATTGATTTTCGGTGCATTCGTCTGGAGAATTCAGCTTTTTATTTTGGGAAAATATTTATAAAAATATTGAATCAGGTACATATTTTATGAACTTTCATATTTTAGTTTCAAAAAGATTAGATTTCTCTGAAAATAATGTGATTAGTTTATTAAATGTATTTGTAAATATCTAGCAGTATTTTTCGAATAGATGCTAAAATAATTATTGTGTTTAAATAATTTTGCTGAACTATGGCTTGCGTTACTGATGTAGCTTCTTATAATCGGAGAGTTTTTAAGTTAATGAGTGCTTGGAATACCATTGGACAAGTGTCGTCTAAAATCTCATCTGTACATCTGTACTCTGTACATATAAATAAAATTGGAGTGTCTGTTTCTTATATTAAAATAACCGCTTTTTACTAAGTGCATATGGATGTATACACGGTACATATACCAAAACAACATTTTTTACAATTTTTGTCTGTCTGTCTGTTTGTTCCGGCTAATCTATGAAATGGCTGGACCGATTTCGACGGGACTTTCACTCGCAGATAGCTGAAGTACCAAGGAGTAACTTAAGCTACTTTTATTTTAGATAAATAATTAGGGTTCCGTGCAAAGAAAAAAACCTTGAAATTGGTAACAAAATTCGATTCAAATAGGGAAGTGCGTATAATAAAGGGGATTTTTTAATAATAATTTCACGCGAACGAAGGTTGCGCGCACTAGTTTAATTATAAACGGAGAAGTGCTCAAACACTGGCAACGATAACGGTTGGTTTATATTAAATTACCATTTCTTTGTAATTATTCCTATGAAACGAATATAACAGCAACTTCACAGCAATTTCCCTGATTTCCTCACGTCTGATATCAAAGGCACTAAGCGTTTCTGTCGTTAAATTAATAGTCAGAGAGCTCGAGGGGCGTTTATACAAAATCTTTTAAATAAAGCTAGTACGTGACCTCTCGCTACGTTCGGCCCTGCCAAATGGTGCAACAACAGATTTTTGTAATGTTCCGTGTTGGTAAGCTAGGTCTGGACCGAAGCCAATTCGGCCATCGATTTACAAGTTCACTTTATGTTTTCCTGATACTTTCCGTAGTAGACGAAATAGTGGGAGACTTCCGTTTGTTTGTTGTGTTGTCTTCTTGTAATGTGGTTGTTGATTTTGTTTTAATTTATGCTGATGGTTGGTAGAAGGTTGTCTGGTAGAATCTGACCTTGTTTTTTACAAAACTAGCCGTTTTTTTCTAATATTGTATAGGTTTATCGATTAACTTGAAAGGCAGCAAAAAAAATCGATTCAACAATTTCGACATTTTTCATCATGATCTTCTGTGTTACTGCTATGGATTCCAATCATCCCAATATGTAACCTTACTTACAATAAAATTTTATACAACGATATACATGAAGAGGAGGCTTTGTTTCCTTGCCACGAGAATCTTGAATTATTACGTTTATACATGAAATTTTACGGACAAACCTAATTTAAATAAATAATTAAAATTTAAGTGTATATTTGTAATTTCAAACTAAAAGCTTTTTACTATATGCATATGAAAGTATATAATACGGTAAGTATAGCAAAAAAACATTTTTTTCCATTTTTGTCTGTTTGTCTGTCGGTCTCTCTGTTGGTTCCGGCTAATCTCCGAAACGGCTGGACCAATTTTGACGGGGCTTTTACTAGCAGATAGCTGATACTACAAGGAGTAACTTAGGCTAATTTAATTTCAGACAAAAGATTAGGGTTCCGTGCAAAAAATAAAACCCTTGAAGTTGTTAAAAAAATCCGTTTCAAATAGGGAAATACTATTTTTATTATAATTTCACACAACCCAACGCGGGGCACAGCTAGTAATATATGATATCTCACATTAAACAAAACACTTTTTTTGCTAGCCTACATGGTGTCCCACTGCTGGGCAAAGGCCTCCCATTTCTCCTTCCATACCTCTCTATTCTGTGCGATCTCCGCCCATGTTAGCCCCGCAAACACAATCAGATCGTCACGCCATCTTCACCCCCTTGAAAAAAACAAAACACTTACCTAAGAACAAATATTTCCTACCCACAAACTATAATAAGGACTCAGACATGCCAAAGCTTTGTCATCGTACTTATTTTACATACTAATGCTTCATGTTACCAAATTTTACAAACACAAGTGTGTTCTAAGGCGAGCAATTACACTGAGTGGTTTTGCGTGTATCTTACTTACGTACTTTGCCTACTTAGGTGGTACTTGTCCTGTATAATAAACGGTAATTATACTTTATAGGAGGAAAATAAAAAATGAACAAGAATTTAAAGATCTTGAAGCGAGAAGAGTGAACGTTTGGTAAAAAGGAACGTAAAAATGTGAAATTATTGTATTTTCTTGTTTATTGATAAGTAACTTTATAAGCTACTCAAACTCAAACTCAAACTCAAAAGCATTTATTTCAATTAGACCCTTACAGGCACTTTTGAATGTCGGAAAAACAAAGAAGGCTAAACTACAGTCACAGTCACAAGGCATAATAACTTGTGAAAGTACTGTAGTTGCCCATTCCAAAGCGTAGATCTCTATGGAGAAAAATGGGCAAGAAACTCCATGGACACTCTTTTCAATCAAAATATTATTACAAAAACTTGGTTACATCATTCATGTTGAGATTATACATGTATATGAGAACGATGTAAAGAGGCGTGCGAATTAAGAGCGTCCAGAGTAAAAGAATAAATCAAAAATAATTTAAAAATAAAGTACTTAATTAAAATAAACCGTGACAGCTAAGAGATGACCAGTCCCAACTGACAGCGCCCGTTCACGAATATAACGCATGGATCAGCGCCATTCGACTCAACCATTTTGAAGGGAACCAAATGACCCGCCACCATCAGCAAGACATTCGAGTGAGCCTGACATTCTCTCAACTGCCAGGGCACATTCAAGTCAATGAAAGATAGCTAAATGTAAACGGTAGCTTTTCAATACATAGTACTCACATATGTGCTATGCAATTATATAATACTAAAAGAAGGAATCTTTACAATACTAGCACTTCGCCCGCGACTTCGTCCACTAAAATTGTGATAGCTCGGGTAATATGCATGATATAAATATAATTTATAGCCTATAGCACCTACGAATAATGTAGCTTTCTACCAGTGAAAGAATTTTCAGAATTGGACCATTAGTTCCGGAGATTACACCCACATACAAACAAACAAACAAACAAATTTTACCTCTTTAGATATTACTTCGATAGATATATAGTAACTGTAAAATTAGTTTAATAAACCCTATGTAATTACATATAGAGTTAATATCTAAGGCTGCTATTTCTGGGCTGCGGGCTGTTCGAAAGAGATACCGCGGCCCTGGAACGCAAGGGGCAAGGAGGGAACATGGATGGGTTTTAGTCAGTACAAGTCTGACACTCCCTTCCGCTCTGCCCAGAGCGGGAGAAGTCATTTGATGATTT
This sequence comes from Lycophotia porphyrea, assembly GCA_950005105.1. Lineage (NCBI taxonomy): Eukaryota > Metazoa > Arthropoda > Insecta > Lepidoptera > Noctuidae > Lycophotia > Lycophotia porphyrea. Next base: position 8,687,835 of record OX465396.1, read on the forward strand.
CCCATCCGTAAAAAAAAAATAAAAGGCTGCTATTTCTACGTGTATAACCGTCTAAGCAGTCTTTAGTCAAGTTAGCCCGGAAGGCGCTATTTTCGTAACTTATGCATCGCCACTGCACTTCTAACAGCTCAGTAGTGCATTGCAAATTCATGTTAGTGGGCCATCTCATGTTGTCTTGCTTACATAGTGGCACAGGTAGGTGAACCTGATGTAATTAAATGTAGTGTAGCTCACTGATTAAGTGCTTATGTAACTGCTGTAAATAGTAATCAACATTTAAACTAGACTGCTCCGTTGGTCTAATGGTTGCAGGTGCGACTGCTAAGCATGAGGTACTGGGTTCGATTCCCAAGTCGGGCAAAGTGTCAGTGGAGTTTTCCATCAGGGTTTTCTCAGTAGCACCCACGGAGTTTAGAATTGTGCCCGGCTGATGGCAATAGGCCCGGCATCGGGCAAATCGGGCATTAGAATATTACTTAAGTACTAGGTAAACTTAAAAAATAGAACATGAAAACTGCATGCCCTAAAATAGTGAACACAGCATGCAAAATATATGAGCTAGTTAAAAATATATAAATATGCTTAAAAGTAACATGCAGCCATTGGATCAAATTATTACTTATCAGTCGGTCACTTAAAATGGACATACTCAGTATATTTTTTTTGAGAAATTTTGTTTTAATACCAAGGTGGAGGCGGAGGATCTGATTTTGACTGCGAGCCTAAGATCGTTGTACACCTAGTTGCGTTTAGTGGTCTTATTAGACAATATAACACGTCTTTATTCGCAGTCCTTAGTCTTGTTTTGTTTGAAAAAACACTTTTGTGATTCAGACACGAAAACTGATGTTGAAAAACTGTCATCATCATGAATATCTTCCCCTTATCCTAATTTAAATGTCTTCTTCTTCCATAAATTAATCTTCCTCCATACTTCTCTATTATTCGTCATCTCATCAGAGACCTGAAAAAGCAAAAGATTGTTTACAGAATTTTAATTACATAGTTTCAGAAACGGAGCAGTTTCAGGAAGTATTAGAATAAATGACGCGAGACTCTTCAAGGTCTTATTATTTTTCGACATGACAGTGATTACATATTTGAGTAAAGTCTACACACCTACGAACGACACCACTCTCAATATAACAGTAACTATTTCATTGAACAAGTTTCAATAGTAGACGAAGGTTCTGTTAAAGCCTAGTGGGCACTAAAACGCTTATTACATTTTCAAAGTAATCTGCGAACTCAGAACGTCTTACATTGAATGAAGTCGGAATGTATTGTCGTTGCAGAATATGTCATTAAACTTGTTTTTCATGGCAGAATATTGTTCTCTTTTTGCTTGGCTCCTTTTCCTAAAATTAACATCATGCTACGACCTAGCATTATTTTAAATAATTTTGCACGAGAATTGTGGGCTATCCAATGCCATTTTTTACAGCCTGAACTGTCCTACTTTTGGGCAAAGGCCCCCCATTCCTTCCATTTTTCTCGATGTTGCGATCTATATTTTTTCAAATCCGAATTGTACTTCCTTAAATTAGTGCGTTCGTACTCTTTCGCTTTATTGTATAGATGCATAGTGATAGTGTGGCGAAAGTACCACAAGTTCATTGTCTTGCATTTATTTCTCAAATCTTTGCGCGCAGAAAAAGTTACAAAGGCGGACTCTAATACTCAACCAACGGTGAAGGAGAGACAACATGTTAGGCTTAATAGGCTTTACTGATACCTGACTCTAAGACACATGCGTGGCTTACCATTAGAAACAGTTACCTCCTGCTATCTTTACGCATCTCTAAATCATTTATCATAACATCATCGCCATGATCAGTAATTTTGAACTGTAAGGTGCTTCTCAAAATCACTGTTTCTGATTGTTGTTTGTATCATCATTCCAAGTCATGACCACTAGACGTTTTTATTAAACGTGACGTACTCGTAGAAGACTAATGAACGTTAACAGGTTGTATTGTGTTATTGTGTGTGAGAAATTGAAGTGTTTAATGAAGCCTGTCGCTATGCTCAAAAGATAAACAATGTGTTTTTATTACTCCGAGTATTTTCTCCTCTGTAAAGAGACTTGAAACGTAGACAAAAAGTCAGATTTTGAACGCGATTTGTCAGGTGGAGCGAACCGACAGTAAAATATAGGGATCATTAATTGAATCACAATATTGCATTAACAAAACAAAAGGAGACTGTGAATGACAAATTTGTATCGTCCTGAAGGCATCAGTTGCTTACGAAATTTGACGGAACCCCGCCCCGGGAGCGATACCGAAATAACAAATGGAATCCCGGCTTTAGATATAATTTTGAATTTTTCTTGATTTGTCAACTGTTCTGCTCATTATAAGAATAATAAATGTTCTTAATGAATTATTATTTCAATGCAATATTTTAACTTTCTAAGCCTCCAGCGTATTGCCTCAATTTCAATTACACTGTGCCGCTGGAGGAAAAATATTTAATATAAAAAACGGTCCCGTCATTCAGAGGGAAACGGGGCGCTGTATTGACGATTACATCGGGAGTTTTTGTTGAATAAAGTCAACATTTTAAGTAAATTATTTTCTTTTATTGAGCTCAGGAGTTGGTCATTGGTTAATTTCAATTAATAAAGCTTTGGTGGACTATACTGACTTAATTAAAGAACTGATAGAAAGCTCAATCAAAACATCTTGGTGTAGAATTTCAGCAAGATTGTAAGGCATTTATAGATCTTACAGAGTTGTTGTGATCATTTTGTGACTTTGTGTCTTTTGGCCAAACAGCCTTGAGGTATACCTACTTCTGACAGTGGCTTTCGACTCTAAAAAGATAGTAATACCTTATATGCTTTAAAACGATGGTTCGATTCCCGGGTCGGGCAAATTGTTATTGGGTTTTTCCCCAGCAGCCACGGAGTCTGGATTTGTGCCCGGTTGATGCCAATAAGCTCGGCTCCTATTACATGGAACTTAAACATAACTGGCGAAATGTGTATGTACTATTAGGTACACCTCTGTCTAACCCATCGGGGATTCTAGGCGTGATGTTATTTGTAGAATTTCAAAATAATTGGTGTTTATATTTCTAGCATACTACACCTCCTATTCAAAATTAAATTGACTAAGAATCCTTTGAAGAAACTTAACATAAGAAACATATAAGACAACTCACAATAAACATCATATTGCACTTAACATTAGCTTCGTGAGCCATATGAAGAGTAGACGAACGATAAACTAAGAAATTTCACTACGTAACCAAAACGTGAATGAGATGTCGGAACTTGCGTTGAAACTAAGATCCCACTGAAGGGGAATTTATGCAAATGAATCTCATCTTAGTTGATGGAATGCATTATTCTGCTATACCACACAATGGATTGTAGCATATAAATTATCTTTGTTAATGGAACATGCGAGGCGAGTAATTTTGGTAAGTTGATAGCTTGTAACTAAATCTGTGTATTTATTTATTTGAGTAAATTATGTACCCAAGAACATAATCAATAGTATCAGGTTTGCGTTTTTGCAATTTCAATAACGTGCCCAAAAATTTATTTCTTAATAAAAATAAAATTACACTTGGAACACAACAAAACTTTGTTACCAATAAAGAAAATGGATTCCCAGAGCTTTGTGAAATGTATAAATTTTTAGGATTATTTCAACTTCTTTGTAACTTTTCCATTTCTTATTCAAGGCCACGATCAATCCAGTACGGGTAGAATTTCGCTTTAATTTTCAACCCTTTAAATTTATTTGAAGTGGTATTTTAAATACGTAGCGATATTTTCTAAAAGGCGTCTGAAATTCAAATTTATTAGATGCTCGCATAAATTTTGCAGTTTAGTTTTGTAGAATTGCACGGCGGCGTGGTCGAGCTATAAATCTGCTGGTGCCGTTGGACGCTAATAGCGTACACCTGTCACACGCGTGTGGAATTCAGAAAGGAATTCCTGCTATCAGCAGCACTTTGACGTGACGAAACTATGACGTCACAGCAGCCGTTACAGCGCGTCAATGTCCTACGACTATTTGAAAATGCGCAACGTTCTGATTTTGAATTTTTTGGTCAGAACTTTGGGCTTTATCCAGGTGCAATGCGCGAAAACAGTGGTATTTTTAGAGAAATGGAACGCGGTAAATAACAAGTGAGGAGAAGATTTAGTGCTGGTATTAAGCAAACTGCCTCGGGTTCTGTAGCAATTTTTTCAGGATAGTCTTGCGTTTGACTACCGCTTTGCTTGATGCAAAGTCGTAATTTGCAAAGAATGATGACGCCCAGATGGAAGAAAATACTTTTATTTTGTTGTAACACCTTAAAGAAGAGGCGTCTTGAAAAGTTTGACTTAACCGAATAGCTACAGTGAATTAAATGTCTCGGCAGTTACCATCGTTAACAGTTATTAGTTCCTGACTAAGAACTCATGCATTTATGTATGTTGTTTGCCAAAATGGGATGGGATCATAATCATAATTTCTATTAGAACCATTCCTATTGATCTTTCATAATAACAATTTTTTTTTTAGATTGACTAAGGGCCATTCACTGATGATGAAAATAAAGATAATATGTAATATCTTTGGGATATTTTTCTCAAACTCGATAACAATAATAGAGTTCTGTTCCTAAGAATCTGTTGAAAAGTTTTTCGAACATAGTTTTATTTTTGTGTGATAAATTTTAGCTCAAACGTGTCTATTATGGGTAGCAGTTAAAACCAGGAATACACGTGCCAGTAACTTGCACAAAAGTGTGCAATTGGCTTGTCACCAATAAAAAGTTGCTATGGTATAATCACGTGCAAGCTATTAGCATGCTATCGTATAAGTAAATGGTATATATTTTGCTAGCCTAACTGAGACTACTAGAAAAATACCCTTAACTGGTAATCACGAAGTCGTGAGTAGAAAAATCAAAGTCCCCGTGTTTACTTATCGTTAACAGTTGAAGGAGTTCAAGTAAATTTATAATGACGTTTCTTTTCAATTTTCGTCTGTTTATTCTTGCAGATAATAATGCAGACTTAAAGAGAGGCGTTCTTGGGAGCGACCCTATGTCGCTATGTATTCATCTATATATTTTTGGAATAGCTTGAGGGACTTTACCAACCCTACTGTGGTGGCTCTAGAACTTCTTTCTTCAGTGACCTATTGTTTATAAAAATAATACATGACGCTGTTGTTATGGATGATTTTTGTGTTTAGTCGGTTTTGAAGCAGTTATTACTTTTTCCCTAGCTATTTTCATCTCAATGTAACAAACGGAAAAGTAATATCAAAAAGAAAATAAAACCAAATATTCTCCACCGCATATATCAGAATTACAAAGCTATACGTATCGGTAACTGAATAAACAAATATTTGTGTGCTCGCTACCAAATGCCGAATGTTATTACGCCACTTCTCTATATGGCAACACATGTACGAAGCATAAATTTGGTCCTGCACGTTAAAATTAGAAATGTAAGCGCGGCGCCGTGAAATATGTGCCTTTAAAATTTATACCGTATTATATTTGCTCACACCCGAACACCAACAATTGTTTTTATCCGTAAGCAAATAGTATCCTCAGATATATTTTTATAAACTGGCCAGTTCTTTGTTACACCTGCCGCGGTTTTTATTTCGAGGAAAACAGGATTTCGCCGGCAGTTGTAACAAATCCTGGGTTGATTGTTCGTGGATTTTCGTGTTAATAATTAATTTTTGAGACCCTTTCATGGAAGTCCTTTTGGTGGAAAGCGTATTTAAAAAGGTCGCCCTACAAAGTGTAATATGGTTCAAGTTAAACAGCAGTGTGTCTGTAGTATAGCATTCGCCTTACTTTAGATCTACAAAGGATACGAGACCGTGGATTTAAATTGCGTACTAGAAGAATATAATAGCTTTTTTTATCACTGTTGTGTATTCATTTTATCGTTTAAAAGATCATGGCGACTAGTACCCAGGACGTTTCGATTCAAGAAGGTTATTTACTTGGAGTGGTTGTGTAATGCAGCCACGTAGGTACCTAAGAAGCCGATTCCTGCCGGCTTCTGTTCGGGAACAGGACTCTATGTAGTGTCTAGGTGTTACTGTAGTCAAATAGTATATTACATACACATCTGTGGGTATCACATCACAGTACATACTTTTAATACATCATATAATGCAATCTATTATGAGGATGAGGAGCTTGTAGCAACATAATAACAGCCGCTTGGGTCGATCTTTAGGTTAAGCCGTGCTTGCCTAGGTTGGTCTATAGATGGGTGACCACCCATTACATACCGAGTTTCCTCCATGCCTCGGAAAGCACGTTACGCCGTTGGTCCCGGCTGTCATTTGTATATCTTTGTCAGTCGTTACAGGTAGTCAGTGTCCCAAAAAGTCTGACAACCCGTCTTACCAAGAGGTATCGTATTATCCAGTATTAACTGGGTTGTGGAGGTCAGATAAGCAGTCGCTCCATGTAAAATACTGGTATTCAGCTGCATCCGGTTAGACTGAAGCCGACCCCAACATAGTTGGGAAAAGGCTAGGCGGATGATGATAATGCAATCTGTTACAGAACGTGCATGATTTTTTTTTATAAAAACTCTTTTCTGTTCAAGAAATGGGAATGAAATCTTAGATCTAGTCCACTTAATATAACGCCAACCTCGATAAAATACATCAACCACTCCTCCAGGAACACGTAAAACATTATTAATTCCAAAAATGTAAAGCGAAGCGCACGTGTATTTTACGGCGCAATACATCCAGCAACATTGTATGATCGTTGGTAGGAAAACCTCCAGAATTCTCATCTACACGGACACTGCAGTTTAATCAACTTCATTCTTTCCATCGTTATCTGCTTCTCTGGTAACTGGAGTTAGCCGTACGTAGCCAACGAAACTTTTCAATCAAGAATATCTTGATTAAAATATCGTTTTGAAGTTTCTGAATTAGTTCCTTTAAGTAGTTGAGTTTTTGAAGGTTTTCATGCTTGGAGTTGAGTTGTTAAGATATTTATTTAAAGTGTTTAACTGGTTTGATTTTCTTTGTATACGTTACCTTTGTCCTGGTCTATGGACTATAGTAAGAATGGCAGTCCATAGATGACGTTTGGTACAAAATACTTAGTCAGCCTCAGGAGTGAAATATTAAAAGTAGTACATTTATCTCAAACTAGCCTATGCCAGCGGCTTCGGTGACGTGGATTTCGGTGATTATCACACGGGATCGTACTACCGGGATAAGAAGTATCCTATGTGTTAATCCAGGTTATAAACTTAAATATTTATTTGTTAAGTTCAAGTATTAATTACATTTTATGTACATTAAATACAGACTACAAATAAAAAAAATAGTGCTAAAAAAAGGAAGACTAAAAGTAAGAACCACATATTAAAAAATATAAATTTTTGCTAAATTTCATCAAAAGCCGTTCAGTAGTTTTTACGTGAAAGAGTAACAAACATGCAGACATCCATACATCCTCACAAATTTTCGCATTTATTATGTCAAGTAGGATTGGATCTAAATCATTTATTTTAAATTGGCCCTAAATTATTTAGACTATACTTAATAGAGTAAGTTACAAAATTAAATCCCGACTACACTTAACTTTAATATTAAGAGATCAAGAACGCACCGTTAGTACCCATCAAACTAAATAAGTACCTACTTGAAAAATCTCATTGCACCTCTAAAGTTTTTATTACCAAAACTTTAGAAGGTACAAGTAAAATATTGCAGTTATTCCATGTATTTTCTTATTATGAATCTAATTAATAAAAATAACGACTGCAATTTTGTCAAGATATCGTCCAAATATTTAACGTCTGCAAAAACAACACAGTCATTTCGTTTCATTTAATTTTTAGTAAAATGAAACACTTTTACAGCACTTTAGCTATTACTTTACTTCTAAATGAATTCTAAGATCTTCAGTTATTAATAAAGTTGTTAAAACTTTTAGAACATTCGATATCATCTTGTTTACTGTATAAAGTTTCATTTGTTGTTAAAGGGCACATTTTCCTAGAATCTTTGTCTTTCATGAAAATATATTTTCGCGAGCTCCGAGGAATCGGTATACTAGCGTCAAGGTCGACACTAGTACTGGGAGAATCCAGGCATGGAGTGACGGTCGGCGCACACCCGGCCCACGGTTTATCAACCATCGGTTCCTCGGAGCTCGTGCGCGGACAGTTCTTGGGCCTTAAAACGTAACTGACGAAATGTGGGTGTACTATTTAGTTACACCTCTTCCTAACCCTTCGGGACTACAGTCTCACAGTTACTCTCAGTTCTCACAGTTAAGACTAAGACCTTGTCTTTGTCAGAAGGAGTGGGCCCTAAACACATTACGCGGGCCCAGTACGGGTTGGTGGACGACAAGTTTCCTCGAATTTTCGTTCTAGAATATGTCGGTTTCGTCATGATATTTTCTTTGCTCACTTTTGCGCAGTAGTGATGAAAGACATTCCGCAAAGTAAACTGCCTGCTTGGGTTCGAACTTACTATCTACAGTTCATAAGCCGGTCGTCACCACTGCTCTTACATATCAAAACATCCCAAATATTTAGTCATACATATTTTTCCTGTAATTATTTCGTAATTTCTTTGTTGTGTACATCACAAGATTCTTTTGAATACAATACAATCTTTACTGTTCGCTAACAGGAATTCTTTTCGAGATAAAAAAAGTCAACGGTGCAGAAATGTTTGGGGAGAGAATATTTTGTGCTTCGGTTATGGTGTTTCATACGATCTGGATTACTTTTGCAGCGGGAATATATCTGGATGAAAACAACTTTATTTGATGAATTAATTACGTTGATGTAAAAAACAAGATCCGTTTAAAAAAATAAAGAAGAAATAAACTTATTCGGGGGTATTATCGGAAAAACCACGATTTGAGACGTACGTTGATATTCTGTATACAAAATAGACATGAATCCTAATTATTATACTCTAAAGCTCAAGTAATAATTGGAATTCTCAAATGATTCAGGTCTAGTCACACACCTTGATTTCAATCAAGTCTTTCCATTTAAAATAATTTCTCATCAGCTAAACCCAACTACACACTCGAACATGCAACTACGCTCATATTAAATTCTGTGGTCGAACCGTACGTTGCGACACCGCTCGCTACGTGTGGAAGGGCGTTAAGACTGCGAGCTTAGTGATTTCGTACAGCGAAATGATTTAGTAAGTCGCGTCGGTCCCGCTCGCGTCCTGTCGCGTGCCATTGTTTCACCTCATCACGATTCTCCAGACGTACGCTTTGGTTTGTTCTGCTTTACTCTTTTATGTACGGAGTTGGGTATTTGATTCAGTTTTAATATTGTTTAGAAAAAAATACTAAAAATTGGGTGGCTTAGAAAACCTGACAATATTATCGACGGTTATTTTTGCTGCTCAAAGTGAGTCTCCACGAACTTTCGTTGCGTTAGCGACGAAGACTTGACCACGTCTGATGTGATGTATAAATCAAATAAATCGTATATTCTGGAAATTCACTTTGACTGACGCAAATTACGCTTGTATTGTGCTACAAATAAAATCCTTATCACATGAACGGTCACTCAAACTGGTACGGGCAAATTGCGGACCAGCTGTGGACATCGGACACTGACAGATACTCCGTAACAGCGAGTGAACCTTAAAACAGGTGCAAAAATCTTTTGCGGATGTATATATAATATGCTACAAGAATATTACCCTAGCTACGAAACCGCTACGCTTGCTACGGGCCCGCTACACGTCCGCTACGCGCTTGCTACGCACACGAATTCGTTGGGTGCTACAACTCGGTGAAGTAATCGTGTTCGCATCGTATACGTTCTAAAGACTTACTGGATCCTTTGTTACAATAGGTAAGTCGGCTATAATATTACATATCTGGCACAATGAATTGTAATAAAACTTACTCAGTCATAACAGTTTGCTAAGTAGTTTTTGAGTAATGTATAGGTAGCCGAACTCAAATAGGTTAATAGTAAAATTTACAGGTATGCAAACACACACACATAATGAACACACAAGATAACAATAATTCCAGTCAAAGGAAGGGTCACTGGTAATTTTGGTTATAAATCAAATACTGATTTGACAGCCAATAGCATTAACCTCTAAAAACACAAATTAGCCTCTACAATCTCAACAAAAAATCTTTAACAATCTAAAAAACGTTCACATCGTTTAATCAAACGAGTGGGGCTCAAAAAAACCTGATTGAATTCCAACTTTGGCTCAATAAATCAACTAGTGTCAGATAAGTTTACTGTCATCAATTTCATGGGATCATTAATCATCACTCAACTTACAAGTACGAAATATACAGCGTGTATAAAAAAAAGTGTGATCATATTTAAGGGTGTGGTACACACACATCACAAATTTCAATATTTACGAGCAAAGACGGGAAAAGACGAAGAAAATCGTAATCCAAGACTTGTTACTAATTTTTTGTAAAAAATCGGTCTGTCTAGTGTCCTTCGCCCGCTTGACCAGTAGCATTAGTGTGCCACAATCGAGGATTGAAAAATTTTGATCCCGAACGGGATCAAAATTTTTGTATGAAAACATTCCCAATGTCTGCTCTATGAGTCTTCTAAATCTATTTGGGTACAGAATATCAAACTAAATAATTTTCTCCTCTCCGTACCAACATCACTATCCCGAAAAATTATTCAGCTGTCTCATACAAAATTACGAATTGTGTCTGACCCAAATGCACGGGACAACTATTTTAAATTATTTATTAGAAAGTTTCATGGTCTATATTATATTCGTAAATATAACCCATATGGTATACCATAGTCCATGGTGTACCCGTATGGTACCTACCTTATACCTTTCAAATACGCGCTGTATTTATTCGTGGGTTCAAAGCGGAAAAGCCTTTTTAAACAAATGGCTGGTCGCGTTTTTCGGGTTACGTATAGAACTGAAGCATGTTTATAACAATTTCATGGGTTACCCGAGAATTCTCCTTAAGCGACTTAAATTTTAGAGCTGAGGTGTTCTTGCTATGCACGTTTCTTTGAGAAAATGTGCCCTTTTTGTCTTCATTAAATACCAAGTTTTTTGTAAGTACTTTTTAGACTTTTAGCAGACATTATGATGTTTTAAAAGTTAAATAAAGCTGTATCGTTGTCTTTCTGTTTCGCGGAATATTCGCGTAAGCAAATCATGACAGGCGCTCTAGTGTAAAAGACATTGAAAAGTAGCGTGGCAAAAGCATTGGTCCACCGGTACAGACAAACTGTGACGTATCTCCGGATACAGACACTGACCTTCATAAAAATACTTTATGAAGTATCTGTCATACCTCATCACACATCATACTCACGCACACACACACACTCACGCACATACACAGAAACATACACTCGCGCAAGTTTTTTTTTCATTTAGTTTTTTTTATTTTGTATTTTAATGATTCAAAGAAGAAACTTCGTTTGTTTGCTCTTTATTTTTCATAAAATGTACCATTTTCATAGGGCAGGACACTGGCTACTGCAACACAGTTTCAACTGTCGCAGGAGTGTACTATGTTTCTATGTCAAAAATATATATATATATTTTTTGATTATCCGGTTTACGCGACTGTTCCACAGTCTGTATGATGTTGGTATCAGCCCATATGAGAATAAATGTTTCTATTAATCTCCTCTATCATTTAAACCTCACCACAACACACATCTAATTCACCAAAACTCGTTTCATCCGTACTCAGCCGAAAACTGAACTTATTTTTTCGTATTCAGCCACGGTACGTATGTGAGGTTTGTTAAGGAACCTTATTTCATCGTACAAAGGGCCCGTGCTTTGGAATAATGAGGTTCTGACTAGAGGACACTTGAGCGTCGTTCCTCCTATTTCAAACTTGAGTTTACTGCATCAAGACATGAGATGCGAAAAGTACTTTTAGAACGTAAAGAGTTTTTTAGAAAAAAAAAATCGGGTGTTGTATTGTTGAGGTTGTCTGTGGTGACTGTTATAAATAATTGATCGTTTCGAGTAAATAAATCAGAAATGGCTCTCTTAAATAGCAACATATATAACATAATATGACGCCTGTAATCCCCGAAGGGTTAGGCAGAGGTGTACCTAATAGTACACCCACATTTAGCCAGTTATGTTAAGTGCCCATGTAATAGGGGGCGAGCGATCAACCGGGCGATCCAGACTCCGTGGCTGCTACTGAGAAATTTTTGATGAAAAAACCCAATAACACTTTGCTCGACCCGGGAATCGACTTTGCGACTACTAGACCAACGAGCAGTCTCTCTTAAATATCTTGGTTTTTTTAGTACCCAATGCTGTCATGCTTTGATAGTTGTATGAGACGGCTATAATACAGCATGACCTGTATAGCTCTGTCTCTTTCCCATACTGGAATTACACACATTTTCAAAAACTTAGGGTGTCAATTTACACCCATAAAATACAAACATAATTTTTAACTGTAATAACTGACCTAACAAACACTTTTTTGGTAACTTTAAGTCACCATCATATTATCGAGAGGAAATATTACATCAAACAATAGATATAAATAATCATTTCTCCAGAATGCCTTTGTCTATTTCAAAACAATATCCTCACGTCATCATCCCTTCAAATACATCCTAAAACTTCTTTGTAAAACATCAAAGAATATTTTCATGAAGCACGAAACAAAAATCTATTACGTTACGTTCCGATTTCTCAAACGTTTACCTGTACTATGTATCCGTCTATTATCCCTGTCTCGGATATATGGGTTCAGCAGAAATGTTGTATCATTGTTTATTGAAAGTCATTCAATCGGGGCGTACAATGGATGTACGGAACCGCTACGGAACATATCGTCCGCGTCTTGTGTAGTCTCGTTAATCTTAATCTTTCTATCTGCTGGTCATGGCTCGCTTGCTTGAATGACGTAGAATAATAACTGTGTTCTTATTTTAAGTGGATTTTCTTTGTTGGCCAGTATTTTTGATGTTTATTTGTTTCGTGAAATTAATAATGTGTAGTCGAGACGGCGCGGGACAGGAGTACCTACCCGAAAGGACTATAGACTATGGCAATGCTTTTGCCCAGGTATAGAACAGCAACAGCTAAGTATAAAATAGTCAACGTCGTTCTTGTTAGACCACCTTAAGGTTGTACCAGTACTCACTGGGTTATGGAGGTCAGATAAGCAGTCGCTCCAGGTAAAATACTGGTTAGACTGGAAGCCGACCCCAATGTAGTTGGGAAAAGACTAGGGAGATGAGGCACATAAAATGCTTATTTGTTAGCAATTACAGTTTAAAAGATACAGCTCTGTGACAGACGGACGGACAGACAGCAGAGCCTTAGTAATAGGGTACAGAACCCTAAATAGCAGATCTCATGTCTTTGCCATTTAATGTCTTGTATTAGTACATTCATTCACACAAAGTGACTTTAAGCAATACTTTGTACTAAAGCCTCAGCTGTTTTATTACAAAAATTATTTATTTAAGTACTCATATACAGTATATTATTATACATAGTACCCGGTACTTATTGATTTTCTGAACACAAAGCTAGTAATTTGAAGGAAGTCTTCGGCAGTTTTTGTAGGAACTCCACGTATATTATACATAGAAACTCAATATTCTTCCTAGGAATAATTCGATTTGGATTCTTAGATAAATAAGATAATTTATACAAATATTGTTAACTTGATCGAAATAATATGTTTTTAAAAGGGTCTGGGACTTTTACACCGAGAAGTGTGACTATTTCATTGTCAATGAAATATAAAAATGTAACAAGGAAAATGGCGATTTCGAAGATCGAAAATGACAGATGCTCGACAAGCAATCCCACATGCAACATGCAATCTACATTTTTAAAAGAAAAACGGTTAACGTAATATAAAGAGTTTAAATCCACATTAAGCATTCCCCTTCTCAAAAATAGGCATCAAAAACCAGTATACCGGTACGGTAGACACAAAAAGCGGCTATATTTTTTTAAAGCCAAACTAACGGTACCTAATCGAAAACTGTAATGAATCAAAGGACTGTTGCGTAGTTCAGATAGCTTTTTCCTGCTCTACCGACTCTTTTATTTTTACCTTTTACTCGCCAGTCTCGTTAGCTGGGACTGAATTGAAATTATCTTGTTATTTCTAAGTTTTTTATTTCAAAGTGGCGGTTTTAATACCCTTTTCGAGGTATTTTTTGTTTGGTATGTAATTTATTTTATAGTGGACAGATTTACTTAGACGCTGATTCTTTGTCTTTTTTTAGGTTAACAGGTAAAGTAATAAGTTTTATGCAAAATGTTTTGATGTTTTATCTTTATTTGGTTTATAAGAAGAAGAGTTTTTTTTCAAGTGAAATCTTCTTTACCGGCTTTGTGCACTTTTTGGGATGGGTAAAAACTGTTAAACTCGCGTCAGATTGAATCGGCGGCGCAGCGCGCTTGCGCGAGTGTGCATGTAGTTTAAGTTAGATGGCGCTGTTTCAAGTTTTTTTCTACGGCATCGACATCTTTCGTTCTTGCAGAAAGCTATTGAAATTTCTGATATATAACCTAGATGGCGTTGTTTCAAGTTTTCACTTCTGCCGGCACTCCCGGAGCGCAACCCGTTGTTTTTTTACTGTTGGTTAGCCTGGCTAGTTGTTTAACTCTAAAATCTAAACACTGAGACTTAAAAACCACTGTTACGCAGTAAAACACACACTCTTAAACACAATTATAATCTTGCTACAACATTATACCAAACTATAAGGCTATAAAACTTATAATACAATATGGCCCATTTCAAATTTAAACCTAAATCGTACCATGAGCCGTCCAAAATGCAAAGCAACATGAAATCATCATCATTCCCTAATCCCAATTATTGAGGGCAGCGCAGCATGTCTTCTTCTTAGTTACCTCCTTTTTAGCCTTATCATCTTTCACACTAAATCTACGTGACTTGTTACTGAGTCCCGTTACTGATCCATGCGTCATGTTCGTGGACGGGCACTGTCAGTTGGGACGGGTCATCTCTAGGTTTATTTTAACTACTTACTTTGTTTTTAAATTGTTGATATAATCTTTTACTCTGGACGTTCTTAACGTGCACATACTTCTACATCATTATCACTTATGTATAATCTCCACATGAATGATGTAACCAAGATTTTGTAACAAATATTTGATTGAAATGAGTGTCCATGGAGTTTCTTGCCCATTCTGCTCCATAGAGATCTACGCCTTGGAATGGGCAATTACAGTACTTTCACAAGTTATTATACCTTGTGTCTGTGACTGTAGCTTAGCCTTCTTTGTTTTTCTTTTGAGTTTTTTTTTGAGTTTTTGAGTCCATCCATCGCATAAAGCAACATGAATTGACAAGGCGAATTTATGTTAAATGACAATCTTAGTTTTCAATTTAATCGTAGTATTGATAGACGTCGAAAACATACTTCAACAGAACAATTCTACTTGGATGAATATACTGAATACATACTCCGTTCATATGATATGTTTCAGCAGTATCATAGTTTATTTCGTATATTCAATCGAAGACTCAATAATACTCTGTAGACGTTATTGATATTCAGTTATATTGTTGGCAGCGCTCTTCATTTGTTTGACTTATCGCTTAGGAGTTTTCTTTAGACTGTTGTCGCGCTATTTGATTGAGTAAATGAATATATACTTTATGTGTCTCAATGTTATTTATTTTAAATCGTCTAAATAATGTGTTATGTTTTAAAAATGTATGGAATTGAACACAGATAGAAGCTTAGATTTAAAGAAGAAGAGATAAGGATTTTAAAAAACTTTTGCGGACTAATTACTTGCTTCGGTGGAAGAAACATCGTGAGGAAACCAGCATGCCTGAGAGATATTTCTTGACGGCATGTAAAATCAAGTCAGAGGGCCATTGGCGGCATTAATACTCTGACACCAGGTTAGGGACTAACCACATGATAAAGTAGATCACTTAAGGTATGTCACCCACACCAGGCTGAATGCATTAGCCTTTTTTTTTTCGGATGGGAAATCATTGATTAATGACTCCTCCCGCACTGGGCGGAGCGGAAGGGAGTGTCAGACTTGTACTGACTAAAACCCATCCTTGTTCCTTCCTTGCCCTTTGTGACCTAGGGCCGCTGTATCTCTTTCGAACAGTCCCGCAGCCCAACAGTCCCGCAGCCCGACAGTCCCGCAGCCCAACAGTCCCGCAGCCCGACGGTCCCGCAGCCCAGCAGTCCCGCAACCCTTAAATCAATTATTTAAAAATTGGTGATATATTCTGAAGATAATGATTATGACGCATTACAGTTAGTATTCATATATTCACGCCTTTTTCCCGTGGAGGTAAGTAGAAAATTCAGGACGTCTGCTGCTACGATCTTCTCATACGACTTTGTCTTCGTCATATACGTGCATCTTATCTTTTATCTTACTATATAAACTTACTTAATTGTATAAAAAAAGTAAAGTTTATATGTTTGTAAGTTTGGATGTAAGGGGTAATCTTCGGAACTACAGACCTCATTCCGAAAATTCTTTCACTAATCGAAAGTTACATTAACCCCAAGTTTCATAGGTTACATTTAAACGTTTCCATGGGATTATTTTCGACCACAATGCGAATAAAACCGCTGGCAAAAGCTAGTTATTATAAACTAAAAACAATAATCCAATGATTAAAACAAGTTTCTACACAAACACACAAGATATAAGAGGGATGTAATACCCTTTCCATTTATCTACATACAAATCGCAACGTCCTGTCAGTTTTGTCGTAAGTTTCCCGACAAAAGACTTATTTCCCCGCGTCTCCTCATCGCTTTTTACATTGCTTTGAATACAGATGGAAGATTGGAAATTAGTGTTGACTGAATTGAGACGTTCCTGTTATTCTGTTTTAAGGTTTCTTCCGTATCGGGCGTTCAGAATAATGGATAATAATCACGGAAGATATCTCGTAAGTGACAGTATATGTTCCTGTCTTTTATTTAGTTGTTTTGATTTAGAAGTTTCAGAGGACCGGTAATTTCGATTCAGGCTGAAATCGGTAACCTATCAAACCGGCCTGAAGCTAATAACAATTACAATAATATTCGGTTTTCATTTGGCTCGTGTAGATCGTAAAACTCTGACTGGCATATAAATGCCAGAGTTTTACGATCAAAATCGCTGAATAATGTTTGAGTCGGTTCGGCCTATAGTTTGACCTGAGCCGAACGGCTTTTTCTCGAATGTGGGTTGGTGTTCGATTTGCTGCCCGATTTTGCCTGAAAATTTTTGTAGCGCGCTTCATTTATAGTTCTAAAGTTTGTATAATATGTATAATGCTGTGTTTGTTAGTACTTGTCATCGTTCCATCAGTAGTGTCAACATAATCATTTCAGCGGAATGACTTCCACTGCTGAACATAGGCCTCCCCCAAGTGTCACCACATTGACCGGGCCCGTGCGACTTGCATCCAGCGGATCCCCGCAACCTTCACCAGGTCATCAGTCCACCTAGTGGGAGGCCTTCCAACGCAACGGCTCTCGTATCACTAGTGTACTATAACATAACCATTTTGATAGTGCGAGCGAGATAGAAGGATCTAGGCTGAGAAAGCGGGAGCAAAATTTGAATTTTAGCTCTCATCCCGAGCTCCCTTAAGACTTGTTTCCTCCGCCTTTAACTATAGTTTACGGACCGATGAAGAAAACAGAAATCCAAATAATTGTATATTAGTTATAAAGTTAATTTTATTGCAAAATGTTGGAAAATAGATAATCATGAATAAATCACAATTCTAATTGATTAAAAGCTCACTTATAAACACCACAAGTATGACAACCATAATCGTAGTCGCAACATTTATAATAATAAATTGTCAAACGATTCAATAATATATAATAATCATCGGTTTTAATCGCTCATAATTTATTCAAAGTAAAGTTGATTTAAGAAATAATTTTAACCAAACCAGCGACTGTTTACTATGTTATACCTTATATATTTCCTGTTATATCGCTTATATACGGAACTTGCTTCACGTTTGTAGAGAAAACAAACATTGTTAACATATTATGTATAAACAATCCAACATTGTAACGTAATACTTTAGCACAAATACAAGCAATTATGTTCTCATAACATGTTTGCTATTACCTAACTATGAGGACATAATACATACACATATACATAAACATTCGTATATTTGTCTATCCAAGTGTAGCTGCAGACTAAGCTACTAACCGCAGCAACAGTGTGGCAGCAAGTCGCCACAAGTTGCGGTCGACAGTTCACATGCATTTTCTATGAAGTCTGTGCGGATTCGGCATTCGTCGCGTCCGGCCGAGTTTGGAACCTCGGTCGTCTTGAGGTAATTGTGGCTGGTGTTGTGGTCGTGGCTGGTAATGGCAACCACAAATCCGTGGCAAGGTGGAGATAGGTTAACACCTTCCTTTGCTAAAAATAGATCTCCTCCACTTTTTCTGGTTTTGTTAATAGCATAGGTTGACGGTAATATGGACCTATTAATTACTATAACTTTATTCCAATCAATAATAGTGGGATCTGTTCTAACAAGAAGTTTTAACCAGGACCTTTTGCCGAGCAAGAGGTCCTGGTTTCGATTCCGTCTGGCAATGTATTATCGGATTATTCTATTAGGAATTTCTCGGTAGCAGCCCCGGAGTCTGGATCTGTGTCTGGTTGATGGCAATAGGCTCGCGATCACATGAGACTTTAACACTGCTGGCAAAATATGGGTGTACTATTAGATAGATTTCCATTTTTATCAGTGCACACAAAAGACAGTACAACACACAGAAACACAATTAAAAGGTACACATTTTATATGACTACAATTTACAAATTACATGACCTATATACAAACGGGGTGTCAATTACACCAACAGGGTGCATTTATTCATTATTTATTTACACCTCTGCCTAATCCTTCGGGGATTACAGGCGTGATGTTATGTTATTGGTTATATTGACGATGACAACGTGTAGTCTAGTTTGCGGTAGTGCTTACAGTATAAACAAAAGTTAGCCAACAAATCACATGCCTCATTATTTCATGATTACAGTGCTGAATTATAGTATGATTCAGCTGTTCCATTTGTGTTTACGTATAGGAGTTTTGTTTATGGAAGTGTCATACTCATCTTTCATTTAGTAGATTCTATAATTGGAGGATATCTATATATAGATAATATTTACAATTTTGCCCGGACTACAACGAAGCAGACTTTTGCGAAGTAGAGTAGAGAGGAGATTCCTAAGGGTTAGGGTGTATCCACCGAAGCGGAGAGGAGCGGTGGCCAAGTGGTTGCGACCCCGACTTACGAACAGTAAGTCGTGGGTTCGAACCCAGGCAGGCGCATTAGTTTGTGTAATTTATTTCATCACCACTGCTCTCAAAAACGGTGAAGGAAAACATCGTGACGAAACCAGCATGTGAACCACAAATTCGAAGACATGTGACATCTACCAATCCGCACTGGACCAGCGTGGTGGATTATAGCCCATTCCCTCTCATAGAGAGGAGGCCTGTGTCCCAGCAGTGGGAACATTATAGGCTGATGATGATGATGACCGAAGCGGAGATGCTGGAGACTGCAGCAGAGATGTGTGTACAGGCTACTCACGCCCAGTTTAGTGACCGCCGCACGATGCTCACATCTCTTCTCGTCTCTGCTATGCGCTGCGGCCTGCTTGGCCTAAATAAATATGAGGCAACTCATCTGCTCTCTGCTTTATTATTTCCACTAAAAGTATGCGGTGACGACAAGTGTAAATAACTAAATTATCTCCTCTCGTGTCACCTCCGCTTTTTTGGAGTGCGAGTTTTACTGGAAACTGGCATTATTTAACATTGCAGCGCATTCAATTGAGTAATTATTTAAGTATCGCCTTGTATTGCTGGAAATTGTCATATTACCAACAACTAAAGGTTCCACTGTTGTTTAACGCTTAGCATTGCGAGGGAAAAACAACGAGTAACTATATATCATGTGATACGGTACGATGCCGCGTCAAAAACTTGCGAAGTAAAAAGTTTTAGCCTACTCCCAACGACATAGTAGAGGATAATGGTGGCATAAAAGTCATAGACTGAATCGTTTTATGACGTATTATTTCATGATCTGATCTTGTTATGTTTGTTATGAAAATTCTGCTGTTTGACTTGTGAATTTTTCATCAATACTAAAAATATAAATATGAAACTAAGTCTATCCATTTTACCTTTTTACACCTCAACGGTGGAACAGATTTGGAAATAATTTGCCGCACATGACCATGAAATAGATAGATAGGGCCTTAAAAGTTGAATAGACGGATAAGATTTGCTACATATGACATACCTGCGGTAGGACATTGAATATATTTTATACCGGTAAAAGGTTCTCCTTGAGAACTCCACCTTCTGGCCGGTGTAGCCGCGAACAAAAGCTAGTTTGAAACAAAGACACAAAACTAAGGTACTTGAGACGTCATGAAGGTGCATAAGTCATTAACAGAGCATAGATTGAACTTCTGTTTCCAGGCCCGTTATAATTAAGTGACGACTATTACCTACTTAATCTTAAATACTTATTTCAGGTAAACTATCTAACAAGCCCATTAGTGCTAACAGAAAATCATCAACAGACTTAATGAAACGACTCCGCGTTGAACAGTATCTTTGACGACCGTTAACTCGCAAACAGTCTATAAAACCTTATCGGTATCGATTTTTCAATCAAAATCGTACAGCAACCGTGTTTCCTTATTTCTTTTCCGCATTTAAACTTGAGAATTACTTGATTAATCCCCTGTGCGTAGGACGGTAGGTCGGTAAGACCCATTCTCTTCATCTTCAAGTTAAAAACTGACGCAGCCGTCGCTTTATTCAGAGGTTTTCCTCCTTTCACACTTTTTGTGCGCGTTCGCGTGACACTTCATTTATAATTCTGCTTAATCCAAGTGAGTGAGTTCTTACCGAATGAATTTGTGATGTAAAGATTAATGATATATCCTACGAGCTCTTTCAAACCGTTCTCTAACTGCTATTCCTTATCGTATTTATCAAGCCACAAGCTCCATTGTACTGTCGAACCTAAGCGTGTTATTCAGTCTACGTAATTCGCGGACTATCAAGTATTAAATTGCGTGGAACGCAAACAGTTTTTTGTAACACAAACACGGTTTCTAACCGATCCGTGTCCCTTATTGAAATGTTATGTTCAGACTTGAGAGTAAATTTAATTGTCGAAGTTCAGATTGAAAAAGTTAGAGGCGGTCGCATAATTCCACAAAACGAGGCTCGGTGCCCGCGGCGTAATTATTAGATATGTTTGTTTTGTACAATTTGGTTAATGTAGCCGGTGCCTGCGCTGCCACAGTTTTATGACTCAAATTTTCGGTAACCTCTTTAAACGTAGGTGGAAATTATTTCTTCAACTTTTATTACTTTCCCTTAATAAAAGTTTTTAATCTGCGTTCGCATTAAATTAAACAGCGTAACGTCGACGTTGTAGCTTAGACGATTTCTTGTGTGTTTCAGCTTTAAACATTCATTACTTGTAAATTGTTACTTAGTACGGCGATATGGCTGAACTTGGTGTATAAAGATAATCATTACGGATTACGTTCAGCTTTTGAGAGGAACCAGTGTGCGTTTAATAAAAATAACATAAAAGTATATTAAGACCCTAAAAGCTTTAAGCGCGTTTATTTGTATCTAAGCTAAATACTTTACCTAAACCTAGGTAGAAGAAAGCGGCCAATAACGGATTCATGTAAAAGGGAACTCTTTGTTATATGATTTATTGGAACGACTTTCAATAATCCGGGGCCCATTGCCTTTCGCGGGCGTTAAATTTCGATGGAATTGGAAAAAAATGGTATGGAGCGGCGAAAAGGCTCCAGGAAACTTTTCTTTATGTAAAGGAATTTTCTTTATCAAATTATTATGAGACTATTATAGAAGGGTAACAACATGTTTCAAGTTTTTAATTGGTATCTTATGTGCTGAATTCCTTTGTAAATTCGAGGTAGCAAGCCATAAATGAATAAGAATGAAAAAAAAACAATAATTTGGCTATCAAATAAACCTCTTACTAAAAAACACATACAAAAGACTACGGTATCCAAAATTTAAAAATAATTCATCACGCGTCAATAGCATCCAATATTTCAAGTTTAAAATTGGTATTTTTTGTGCTGAATTCCTTTGTAAATTATCGAGGTAGCCAACTATAAATGAATTAGAATGAAAAAAAAAAACGCAGAGCTTTACTTTGAACACAAAATTCAATAAATTCGATATCCAATAAACCTTTTACTTTAACAACATGTAAAACTACCCCACGAACAAAAAAACACGTACAAAAGACTATAGTATCCACAATTTAAAAATAATTCATCGCTCGTCAATAGCATCCAATAAATTGGAGTAAAAATTGCTAACACACACGGCTCGCAGTAACAAGTTTGCCCAACGTTTTCATGTACAGGGTGTCCATTACGCGAACAATCCAGCTGCGGCCGAATTTAATCCATTTAACTGCATAACGCCGGCAAAGTTATCTCTCGGAATATGTGTGTAAAATCAGCCCTGGTTTAATGAGTCCAAAATAACGTTACAGTATGCGGTCCGTTTATTTGCACGCCGTGTTTTTCTCAATTTGTTAATGTTGTAACTAATTTATTTGTGTGCTTTGTTGACGTGTTATGTTTTTATTTGTTGTGTTATTGTGTGTGGTTTGGTAGATTCAGTGCTACCTACCAATTAAATTATTAGGTACTGAATTGCGTCTCCCGCGAAGTCACTTCGTAGGAGCGAGACTACGACGTAGCGGGCTGCTACGTCGTAGCACCATGCTACGCGTAGTCTTCCTTCTCCATTAATTTATGTCAAAGGCAACACAACGTCTTAGGGTATTCAAAAACAGCGTCTCTCACTATGTCTGAATTTCTACTCGTTATTCCAAATATTACTGTATATTTGTGCGTACGTGGGATTCGCATGGGGTTGGGACTCCAATTAGTAACGTTCGATCAGCGATACAATTTGTAAATGTAACTGCCAAAAGCAATGGTTATGGCGGGTTCCACCCCGTTCGTTGTGGGGATCGCCGGAAATGACTGACGCGTGGATCCGTAGTCAGCTCAACAGAATATTTAAACAAATGTGTTTGTCAAATTTTATAATTTGAGGTTTGGATTTTTACTTGGTTACTTTAATTTTAATATTTATATCTAGGTAAGTTGCTGGAGTCTCCAATGTGTTTCTACACCCAAGTTATTTGATGAGAAGTAACATTTATTCGCAAGAAGAAGTCAAACTAGGTAGGTACGTTTCGATTCCGGGCTAATCTTTTACCATGATAAAAAATCGTAAAACATATTGATACAATGAAATAAGAAACTGGAAAAGTTATATCAATGTTTAGAAGTTTTCAGTAAAAGTATACCATATTTGAACACTTTCAAAGACTCCATCAGAATGATTTAATGAAACTTATCAATTGAAAAATGGAAACTCTTTTGATCTACTTTAATCCCAGTATGTGAACGAAGTGGGGGAATGAAGCTGAAAATGTCTAACGACATTTTATTTTGAAAAGAAACACGGAAACGCTATTTATTGCGAGTTGCTCTATTTGATTTGCTTTGGTAAGGGTGGGTTTTGAAGTGTGCAAACGGATTAAAGCGAAGAAAAATATCTATTTAGCTCCTCTCTGCTAGTTTGTAGTTCTAAGCGGCGAACGAATTAAAGTACTGAGTATATAGTTCTCTGTAGGTTTTCAAATTACGTGATGTACTTTGTGTTAGGGTTTTTGAAGTGCGCGCTGGGCATTTTTGTGATGGGGAAAAACAATAGAACTCGCGACACCGTTAAACGACCTCTTTATCGTTGCAGAGTTAGCCGTATTGGTACATATTACAAGCCCAAAAAAATACAGTGTATAGTCGAATGTATAAGCAAAAGGCATTTTTTTGTCGGATGGGAAATCATCAAATGACTTCTCCCGCTCTGGGCAGAGCGGAAGGTCAGTCAGTGTCAGACTTGTACTGACTAAAACCAATCCATGTTCCTTCTTTGCCCTTTGTGTTCCAGGGCCGCGGTATCTCTTTCGAACAGTCCCGTAGCCCTGGCAGGCATAAGTAAGGCTTATGCAAAAATATTTTCTAAAAATAATACAGAATCTTTAAAGACAAACATTTTTTTTTCTTTGCCGAGTTACCGGTATTGCTACATATTACAAGTCCAAAAAAATACAGTCTATAGTCAAATGTAGTAAAAGATTTATGCAAAAATATTTTCTGAAAATAATCCAGAATCTTGAAAAAAAGAAAGTTTTCACTTCTGTCGGAGTGGTTGGGTTTGTTTTTGTAATTAAATTTGGGTTAGTATTTACTATAGTAGTTGACGCTGTCTTGTTTCTAGAAAGCTACAATATATTTTTTATATGCGGTCTCATTGGCTGTTCTAATCCTATGTTAGAACCTCCTGAAATACTCTTTTTTTTCATTTCTCATCCTTTCTTTTTTTCTGTATGTAAAATAGTCAAACGGTTTTTTCTATAATTTACTACAAAAAATAAATAGTAATTTTTATTTAAATTCAAATTTTGTGTTTTTATATTTTTACTAACTTTTACCCGCGGCTTCGCTCCCATAATTTAGAATTTGACAACCAATTCGGGATGAACTCTGCTTAGCATAAATCAATCTTTATTCGAAAGACACGTGGCACCATCTATTATCATAAGAACGTCATTGTTGTTTTCCTTGCGAACAGTACTTTTTTCGGGATGGAAGGTACCCTAGGTCCGTTTCTGTACACCTGACAACGTATGCAAATGCAAAATTTCAGGACTATTGGTTCAGTGGTTTAAACGTGAAAAGGTAACAAACAAACTTACTTTCGCATTTATAGTATTATTATATATTATATATATAAAGGGTGTAAACAGACTCTTAACGAAGCCGTAAGGCACTTGTTCTCCCCGTCATTGCAATCATTTTTTTTGTTCTAGACCATACCTGGGAACCTTCAAGTTACGGAGATATTGGGGGTCAAAGTTCCAACTTTTTCACAAGTATTTTTATGTTCTTAATGTTTTTTTTTTTACTTAAGACACTTTCATGACCCCCACACTATTGAACCCATCCATCAACACAATGTTTTGAATGCATTACATTGAGTCCTACCGTAAAACGTGATTTTTCACCCAGCAATAATTTTTGCGTAAAGTTACTTAATTTGATGTAGTACCTAATGCTTGATTAACGGCTTCGTGAAGAGTCTGTTTACACCCCGTATAGTTAGAATACTAGTTAGGACAAAGATTACTGTGATTTTGATATCTTAACTAAGTAGTTAAGATATCAAAATCACAGTAATTTTTATTCTCATTACAAAAAGGTCGATATTATGTTGGTCTTGTCATAGGTAAAACAACACCAGTTAAAAAATTGTAGACAATATTTATTTCTTTACTGTATCATCTAAGTAATAAAATATTAACATAAATAAAAGTCATAAAATGCTTTGATAAATATTTAAGTACCATAGGTACAAGTGTAACACGTACTTGTAACTACTAGGTACCTACTTATAATTCCGTGGAGGTACCGAGACCCACCTAGGGAAAACAGGCTATTACTGGCGCATACGCGTTGACTATCAATGCGTGTGTTTGTGCCGTTTTGGCGGCTTGTTAGACTTGAAGCGTTAGACACAAAGTTGGGAAAAGGATTAATAATCTATACAAATTTATAAAATTGAAGTGTCTGTTCGTAATTTAAAAAATAGCAGCTTTTTACTGAATGCATTTGAAAGTATATACGGTACTTATTGCAAAAATACATTTTTTTTGTCTGTCTGTTTGTTCTGGCTAATCTTCAAAATGGCGGGACTGATTTTAACGAGAGGAAACTAGTCTACTTTTATATTGGAAAAAGGATTAAGGTTCCGTGTAAAAAGATGGAAACCCTTGAAATTGTTGTGAAAATCCGATTCGAATAGAGAAATAATATTTTAGTAATAATTTTTCGTGGAAGAAGGTCGCGGGCAGAAGGTGATGACTAAAAACTGCTCAAAAGTACTGTCGCTCTTTTGTTTTTGGTAATCTGAGGTTTAAACGTCTGACAATTGATTTAAAGTTTTAAATATCCGTAAATTTTGCCAAATAATAAATTCGCAATATTAAGTATTTCAGACACGCCCTGCACAAAGTTGATGTTCAGCCGTATCTAGTGTAGGTTGTTTAATTGAATTGATTTGCTGATAAATGTCAGACAGCTAAAGATTTTAATCTTTGCGTGTATGTAACTTAGTAGACATGATGTTTTTGCAGATTAACTAATTGTATTTACAAGGCAGAAGTGAATGGCAATTCCGGGAAGGGACGCCCTATAAGGACATACTCTGACCTTATTAGTAATGTTCTTTAGAAAGGTCAGACGCGTGGTTCTAGCAACCTCCGTGCGTGTATGACTAGATGTGAAACGTGAACGAGACGTAAGGAATATACATGTACGAATAGTAGTTGGCTTTCAGTAGTTTTTATCTAACATAACATAACATCACATAACATAACATCAGTCCTGTAATCCCCGTAGGATTACGAAGAGATATTAGGTACACACCTAATAGTACACCCACGTTTCGCCAGTTATGCATAAGTCCCATGAAATAGGGGGCGAGCCTATTGCCATCAACCGGGCACAAACCCAGACTCCGTGGCTGCTACTGAGAAATTCCTGATAGAAAAACCCAATAGCACCGTCCCCGACCTGGGTATCGAACCCAGGACCTCGTGCTCAGCAGTCGCGCTTGCGACCACTCGACCAACGAGGCAGTCGTTTTTATCTAACCTCATGTGAAATAGGCTTGAGTATGCTAGAAACCGATTATTATTACTTTTATCTAGTTCTCTGAACTACCCAGTTATCTAAAAAGATACTAAAGAAGTCGCTAGTATTCACAGGTCGTCTATATCGGTATTGGGTTTGTCGCTATTTGTCGGGCACAGTTCCAATCTATGGCTCTATTGAGAGTGTTTCGTACACGAGGACTTTATCACATGTGAATATTTTTGTCTTACTTAGGGACTTTTTTTAGAACCTCAATATTTGGTCCAGACAAGCCGAAATTGGTGCGCGTTATATTACTCGTAGGTACTTTTGATAAAAGGAGGTTGACTTCTATGAGCTAAAATGGTCTTTTCTACCAAACATCCATAACTGTACTAACACTACTCGAACCCATGCAATGTTTTTGAGTAATATTTTATTACTCAAAAATACGGTGGGGCCAACGGGAACAATTTTTTATTATTTTAACCAATTCCCGCTGGCCCCACCAGTGGGGTCAACGGGAATACACCTTAAAAACTCATGTCACTGTTTAGGAGCGTTTTTTTTAAATATCCAGCAATCATTATGAGCTTGTAATTTTTTTAAGGAAGGTTCAATCCTATGTTTAACAAAGTTAATTCAGCTTTTGGCTATCACTATTCTACTACGAGAATACCTTTCTCATCAAAAAAATCCTACGAAATTATAATTTCAAATCTAACATTTTACACGAAAACTTTTTCATAAAACCTCTCTATTTAATCTGTGAACATAACAGACGGCGAAGACCGATAAGTGAAACTTTTTATTCATGTAAATCTATAATAATATGGATGGAACGGAACAAGAGCTTGCTGGGATTTATAAATGGAACATTCACGTTCAAAATTCAATTTCCTACTAGTAACAGCTATTCTGATTTAAGGTGACGTCATTATGTTAGTTCGTATTACCTATAGTTAGTTTTGATCTGTTGGTAGTATCGAAAATTATGTTAGGTAAATTTTTAGATTTCGTGGATTAAAGTGTAATTTGATCACTATTGAGTGACACATCACATTTAAAATAGTTAGATACATACATAGTTAATCAATACCTCATTTTTTGAAAACCTCAAAGCCTAGATAATATTTTACTATGGAAAACACATTTCAGATTCAGATGATTGATAACACACAATGATCAAGGGTAGATTATTCAAAAGATTAGACATTTTATCTGAAGAATAAATATCACAGTTTGACATATTTTCTATACAACAAAAGTTACCAAAGTTAAATATTTATTCCTCAGTTAAAAGTTATATGACTATTGAAAAACAGCCCCAAGATCAATAGTTATACTGGTAATGGCCTGTAAAAATGGAAGATGATAAAAAATCTTCATATTATGATATACTACTAAATATTTAAATACTATCGTTTATATTCGGTCGTTCATAAAGTAATGGTGATTTTCAAATATCCGGCTATTTGCTGCGTTTTGTTAGAAAATTTAATGATTGTATTTTACTGTCACTTGATGGCCTCCTAACCTTTGAAATGTACGTCATAATAACATTTAATGATGCTATTTCGCAAATATTCTGTTTGTCAAATACTCTTCTAAAGAGCCGTATTTTTTAAATAATAAAGCTTTTGAAGATGCTTCCTTTTCGCTTTGTTTTAGTATTGTACTCACACTTCCTTTATATTAGGATGAATCAATCTTGCGTCCTTCTTTAGTTTATGATGAAATATAAAGAGAATCAATTTTCTCAAATGCGTTTCTGTTCGTATCGCATTTTTTTCTGTTTAACATGGTTGGTTAAACATGAATGTTTTAACCAGTAAAAGCTTCACCGAAAGTTATATACACCTACTACCAAGGTTTATCCCTCCTAAAAATGCAACTAAAACCACAACAAAAAAGTTGTTAACATTTTTTTTTTTCAGAACATTGACACAAACCAAATATGGCTTCAAATCAAAGTATGTCTTTAAATTAAAAAATAAACATTTTCTCGATAACAACGCTACACAGTGAACCTTGACGAATACATGTCCGATTAAAGACAAGCAAATCATTAAAAGTAGCAAAGCCCCGCTTTGTAGAACATAGGAAGCAGGGAGTCCTTCTATTAAAACTTACGGAGCCAGCCCGTTCAAACCATTCAGCCGGATTACATGTTACTTTAAAATGTGGCAGAATAGAGAGTGCCTGATTAGAGATATAATACAATTAGGTGCTCTTAATACTTCGCGCGATTTGCTTTAACACTCTAGAATTGTGTTTACTAGCTAAGTGGTCGTTGGTTTTATTGTTTTACTACCGTTTTGACCTGAATTCCATTTAGGAAAAATCTTTTACAGTAATTCTATGTTAGTTTTCATTTCGACGAACAAAATTAGAATTCATACGAGTCATTCCAAAAGCAGGATAAACTATAGTGATATCCTAGGGATGTGACCGTCGGACAGCCAAGTCATAGGTCTCGATTTCGAACCCAAGACATGCACCTTTGATTTTTCTGATTCATGTGCGTATTGTATAATTATCACTTGCTTTGGTAAAGGAAAACATCATGAGAAAACCAAACCAGCTTGCCTGAAAGATATTTCTCGATGGCATGTAAAGCCAAGTCAGAGGCCCAGGGGTGGCATAAAAACCCACCCAAAGAAGAAGCAGACGGGTACGCACTCGTCCACACAAAGTTCTACTATAGTATCTTTCAGTGTTCTGTGTTCGCAGCAAGTCCGCAATTTGCCCGCCACGGATTAACCGATCCGTTCCTCAGAGAAATTGTTGTTATTTTTTTAGATTTTCAGTTCAGCTTAATCCATTTAGATTTGTTACCGCAAAAGACAATTGCATCCATATTTTAATCGCTACACCACAGCTTGATATAGCCAATAAATAATTCAGGACTTAGTCAAACAGGCAGTGAGCAAGCTAGAAAATATGCAGAGTAACGACCAACGACCCATTTTCATAGCTTCCTTCTTAGAGTATAAATAAAACACGCTGTAAAAAGCTAATGTAGTGTGTGGTTGGTGTTTTTATTTACGAGAGATATATTTATTCTTTGAAGTTTCTCATTTTTGAAATATGTTGTACAGATCGCGGCACGTATGTTGAACCAAAATGACGGTCGTCCGTGCAGGTACAATTATGAATTGAGACCGATTGAGACCCGAAAATGTGTTACTGCGCATTCAAGGTCAACTTTCGTGCTGCGAGCTGTAACACACACATATTTTCGGGTCTCAATTCATAATTGTAGCTGCGCGGACGACCGCCATTTTGGTTCAACTTACGTGCCGCGATCTGTACTTCTTTTTTCATTAGCATTGTCAATTTACATAGGTTGGTTCTTTATGGCTTGTAGACGTAGCTTCTTTTTGTTGAAAATCATGACACACAAGCCCGTTGTTCACCCTATTCTGGTCATTAAATGAATTAAGAGATTGAACCGTATGCAGCATTCAACGCAGGATTGCGCTGACATGTCGCTAAAGCAATGGATTCAGTACCTTTGAAGCTTTAAAATAATTTATAGTTCTTGTTGTAACAGACACGTCAGAGCTATTTCATGTGGACAGGGAAAGGAAATGCCTCGTTGGTCTAGTAGTAACATGCGCGTCTGCTGCGCATGAGGTCCTGGGTTTGATTTCCGGGTCGGCCAAAGTGTTACTTGGTTTTTCCATCAAGAATTAGAAATATTAGGTAAACCTCTGATTAACCCTTTGGGGTTTTATTTTAACTTCCTACAGTCCATCAAAAGATTGTCTTGAAAATATCGTTAACAGCGATGAGAACGCTAGTGTAACCCTCGAATTAGCAATATTGTAAAAGACCTGTATTCCAATTTAGGAGTCCAATAAAGTATTTTCTAGCCATTTACAGCTTGTATTATACTTACTTTAAGGCTCCCCTAGTAATGCAGGGTAACCGAGTGGTCGCATTATGCGACAGTGGCGCTCTCTGGGCCAAGTGGCTGCACGGAGGTACTTCATGAATTGCGCACAACCTGTATATAAAACAGCAGCGGATTTAGTTTTACGAGAAATATTTTAAACAGGCGTAGGTAATGGCCTTACTATTCCGTAAAGAGAAAGCAGGTATTTATTTATTTTCCCATGTTTCTAGAATTGTGTAGGTTTTATAGAACGATAGATTATTATCGCTTTTACTTTTGCTTAATAATGTTAACATGGAGTATGGATGTTGCACTACGTTGCTGTTTCAATTTTTTTCATTCAAAAAATTATAGTATTATTATAGCCAGCCCATATTGTCCCACTGTTGGGCAAAGGCCTCCCTCCATTCCTTCCAACGGTCACGATTCTGTGCTACTTCTTTCCAATAGGGATGTTTCCTGCATAAAAAATATTATAATAATACGGTTTCGTACCCAAAGGGTAAAACAGGACCCTATTACTAAGAATTCGCTGTCTGTCCTGTCTGTCCGTCTCTCACCAGGCTGTATCTCATGAACCGTCATCATGAGTGGGGGCTTTGTGACGTCACTTCGCCGGTAAAAGTGTACTTACATAGTGACGTCACACGAGTTTTCGACGCACTTTATCGTCTTCATTTTTTATTTACATCTAAAAAGAAAAAAATATGTGTCCAATATTTTTTTGGAAATCTATCTGGCGGACTAATTAGATTTTTTTGGTAAGGAGACATCTAGTTCGCCCCGCCATCTCCTTCGTGTTCTGGACCCCGTGTCACTGCTGCAGGTCACTTTGAATTCTCAGTAGCAGCTATGGAGTCTGGATTTGCACCCAGTTAATGGCAATAGGCTCGCCTCGTATTACATGGAACTTAAACATAACTGGGGAAATTTGGGTGTACTATTAGGTACACCTCTGCCTAATCCTTTCGGGGACTACAGGCGTTATGTCTTCTGTTTTTAAAAAATAGCCCTAAACCCTTACCTCCACACATCACACGCATATCGACATAATTGTCTACGTATAGCTACCACTTACACAGCCTAAAAGCCACCTACCTACATCCACGTTCCATATCCGAATCACTTAGTCACGTAAGATGAAAGCATATATCAAACGGTATCAAAGGATCTACAGGGCCCTAATCAGGTGTATAGCTCACTAATGATCCGATCTCAGCGCTAATCCTGCTCCAGCCAGCCGGGGCAGGGCCACTTTTTCTCGTTAATCCCTTCATTAACGGTGCTTACAGGTTTCCGAACACACTGTAGCGTCCAGGTATTGATTGTTGATGGTTTAGTGTCGTGCAATTGGTTTGGGTGTATCTAATTGTTTTATGAAACGTCTGGATGGACGTTCATTTATGAGAAGAGTGAATTTAATAAGTAGGAAATTTGATCAGTTAAAATTACACTGTTTGGTTTGTCTAGTGATCGCAAGCTAAATGGCCATGCGGTCTTAGGTTTGACTTTTAGTTCGGGTAAAGTGGCATTAGATTCTTCCACTAGGAATTACTCTGCACCGCAGTGTTGAGAGCAGCGGTGGGCCACTTATGGTGGCTCCGATTTACATGCAGTAAGTCGTGGGTTCGAACTCAGGCAGGCTAGTGCTTTGTGTAATTTATTTCATCACTATTACTCAAAAAGGTGAAGGAAAACCTTGAGGACACTGGCATGTCCTAGAGCCAAAATTCGAAGACATGGGCCATCTACCAGGGCTGGTAGATGGCCCAAGTCTTCGAATTTTTGGCTGGCACTAGGCCCGTGTGGTGGATTATAGCCTAGTCCCTCTCATAGAGAGAAGCCCTGTGTCCCAGCAGTGGGAACATTATAGGCTGATTATGCTAATGCTATGCATAGTTTGGATTTGCGACCGGTCAATGGTAATAGGCTCACCTCTATTCTGATTGGACTTAAGAATGGACTTGGAAATGTAATAATGGTGAGATTTTATGTTATACTTATAAAGGGTGTAAAAAGAATCTTAACGAAGCCGAAAGGCACTTGTTCTCCCCGTCATTGCGATATTTTTTTTTTGTTCTAGACCATATCTGAGAACTTTCTAGTTACGGAGATATTGGGGCTCAAAGTTCCAACTTTTTCACAAGTTTTTTTTAAATAAATGTTTCATTTTTACTTTAAACACCTCCACGACCCCCTTACTATTCAATCCATCCATCAGCACAATGTTTTGAGTGCGTCGAGTCTTCCGTAAAGCGTGATCTTTCAGCCCAAAAAACAGCACTAATTTTTGCGTAAAGTTACTTAGTTTGATGTACATAATGCTTGGTTGACGGCTTCGTGAAGAGTCTGTTTACAGCCTGTAGTTAGATATTTCAAGGGCGAATTTTGTAAAATTTTCAGCATTCACTATGTTAATATTTAAACAAGTTAGAAGAAATTATAGTTATATTAATAGGTAGAAAACTTGAGAGTAGAGATTGCAATTACAACTTAGTAATGCTAGTTCGCACTAACTAGTGTATAATGAATTAACTTCAGTTAACTCTTACCGCTTGCGCTGTATTTAAACCAAGTAACTTAGTCTTATGAACATTCAAGTAGCTACTTATTTAGTCCTGTTTACCTGTATATCTATTAAGTATCATACGATTTTCGTTTAATTAATCTGGTAAAAGTCTCGTAAAACGGCGGTCTTATCACCCTATATCATTTCTACACATTTTGTATCTGTTATATTTTCATACTTCATATTGTTTTGGACATTATTAAATATTCTTTTACAAAAAAAAAAAACAATAAAATTAAAAAAAAAAAAATAGTTGCACCCCGGTATCGGGAACAGGCTCCGGAGAGAAGAACCTCTTAACAACACTATACGAATCTGTTATTATTATGTACAGTCGCCAGCTCATAAAGTTACTGCAAACTGTCAAATTTTCTCATTCGATTTTGAACTTAACTTTTAACATTTTATGGTTCAAAATTATTTAGAGAAATTTGACAGTTTGTGGTAACTTGATGACTTGATATGCTGGCGAGTGTACATAAAAAAATGTGTATACTATTCTGGTTAACTGATTTGTCGTACTCTTAAGAAGTGAAATAGTCCCCCGAGACGAGAATTTAGCCACAGCTAAAATATAGTTTACTATCTGATGCCCGCGGCTTCGCTCGCGTGGATATCGGTTATCACGACCAAAAGTAATCATGAAATTTTGATCCCGTTCCCGCAACAAAAACTTGACATATTATATACTAAAGCCTTCCTCGAGAACCACTCTATCCATTGGCGAAAACAGCATAAAAATCGGTGCAGTAGTTTTTGAGTTTATCGCGAACAGACAGACAGACGCGGCGGAGGACTTTGTTTTATAATATGTAGTGATGTAGTGATATCAATTAATGCTTAGAAAATTGAAGGTAAAGTGAGACAGTTACAACTTCTTCTTACGAGCAGTACTAAAAAGATATCATATAGGAACCTGATAGTTTCCCTAAGTGCAACAATTCGAACATGAGCCCATAGCCCCTTGACTACCAGTCTTTTCTGCCATTCAACTATTAACATCTGAACATTTTAATTGGTTCCACTCCATATTTGTTTTTACTTGCAGTCGGTCTAGAAATACACAAAATTTATTTTATAGAACAGAATATCAAGGTTTAAATGGAATAAGTGAACTGACGCTTAAAAATCCCTGTATTAAGTAAACCCTGGTATTAGTACGCCCCTCTCGGTCCAGTATTTTGCCAGTAAAGGGGTTGGTATTAAGAGTATCAACATTTTTATATACAATGTAAGTACATCTATCTTTAATTTGAAGAGCCAATTCGTTTGGAAGAGCATGAAAAGCATTCATTCATGTTCTTTTCTATTGATGGTCGATAAAGCTTTTGGTGGCGTTAACGGTTAAATAGGTGGGATTAGGTTTTAATGGACTCTGTCTAAAATCAAAGTTACATAACATAACATCGCGCCTGTTATCCCCGAAGGGTTAGGCAGAAGTGTGCCTAATAGTACACCGACATTTCATTTCATTTCAGTTATGTTTTTAAGTCCCATGTGATAGCGAGTGAGGCTACTGCCATCAACTGGGCACAAATCCAGACTCCATAGCTGCTATTGAGAAATTCCTGCTGGAAAAATCCAATAGCACTTTGCCCGACCCGGGAATCGAACCCAGGACCTCATGCTCAGCAGTCGCGCTTGCGACCACTAGACCAACGAGGCAGTTAGTTGAAATCAAAGTTATTTAATTTAATTTACCCAAAAATCAAACAACCGATGAACTTTTAATGTAAATGGGAATGGGCAACTACAGTACTTTCACAGTTTTATGCCTTGGATGTAGCTTCATTTCATTGTTAACTTTGTCGACAGTTCAAAAGTGCCTGTAACTGACCTACTTCAAATAAATGCTTTGATATTGTTACTTCATTTCCCAAAACTCTACATTAGACCGCGGTACGTTAGTCTAGGTTAACTTACATTTGAGAACAGATTAAACTCCGACTCTGCACATATCGTCTAATTTATCCACCGCCAATAATCCATCTATTACAAAAGCTTATTCAACCATCGGTTAAAGTTAATTCTGACAATCAAATCTATGAACGAGCGTCTCATTCCGGTCCGGTCCGGCGGGCTAGAGTCCGGCCGGCATTTGGACGAGCACGGCTGTAATATTTTATAGATATTGGACCGCGTTTTCTGTCATTATCGTAAAAGTAGCGTCAGCAAGAAAACTATTCCCTCTCCTCTATTACTTTCATAATACTTAAGTGGATCCTATACTTGCGTAAAGGAAATTGAATCATTTATTGTAACGGCATAATACTGCTTTATCAGATAGGTTTCGGATGAACATACCTATGATTGTTTACTACAAAAGATACGAGCTAACCCTTGCTCCAAGAGAATTGTATACGCCCCAATCATACCGATATCAATATGTCCAATCAATTTCGTGTATACGATAAAATATTATTGACCAGAAAAAAGAGTAGTTTTGCCATGATTGAAAAATTTTGGGAATCCTCTTTTATTTTCAGTAATATTCAAATGGATGTATACATTATTTTACATGGCGATACACGTCAGACACACGTATAACCATACAACTGTCGACTCTACACAGTGACACCGAAATTTTCCGAACAATATTAAAATGAATTGCAATTTTATTCGGTCAGTATTCAAAGATATAAATTGGTGAGTTAACCGCGTTCAAGCGGCCTCACCCATGAAATCATAAAATCAGAACTACAAAGTGGGTGGAACGTCAGGCGTCATGCGGTATGCGTCACACATTAATCTATGTACAGGGTGCGCCACTTGCAACTGTCCGACAAAATCCGCATGCGGTGGCCGACAGAGTAAAGCTCACCAAAAGCTGCTTTGAGTTTGTCCCTGAACGGATTAAAAGCACAAAGTTTGTTGAATGCAATTTTAAAATGAAACTTTTGTAAGCAAGTGCATTCTATTATGTAACAACTTTATTTATTTTGTAAGCAGCTCGAGAGCAATATCGGGAAAGGGTTCTATGTTTAGCTACATTATGGCATGATAAAATATTGTTGGCTACTAATATGGAACCTTCTTTTTCCTTTTTGCCGTCTTCGTGTACGTTTATTACTAAAGCGATATGGGGGATACTTTCGCAAATCATACATCAATCATATCGCTTCGACATTTAGCAACAATAAAAACGTGGATCAGCGCCGTGTCATCTCAAAATCAAAAAGCTTTTAATTTTCTTTTATCATGTTCGACAAAGTTTTTCCATTTGCTCCGATTCTTGTATCGGCGACGTTTCCGCGGGCAACTTTTTCATTTTCCCTACTCATGTTATTTTATACGAGTGCTCTCCCCTTCTAGGAAGCCGCCTATTGTGCGATAAAAATATTGACATCGACTTTTCATCGGAAACCAAAATATTCACGCAGATTATATCGTTCATTTGCATCAACACCTCTCTTTGTGGAGCGCTGATAACGTTATTGTTTAAAATAAATGAAATAAATGAGTGAATTTGTATTCACTTTGAATGTCCGTTTAACATTATTCTGTTGCACTGCGGTCGGCTTTTTGTATTTTAATCGTTCGGCTAAACTCGTTGAATATTGTTGCATTATTTCACTCTCGTTAAAATGCATTCGGGATCGGATTTGGTAAAATTATTTGTAGTAATTGTGTAAACATAATATCACGTCTGTAATCCCCGAAGGGTTAAGCAGAGGTGTACCTAATAGTACATCCACATTTCGCTAGTTATGTTAAAGTCTCATATAATAAGGAGACAGAAGGAGCTATTGCCATTAACCGGGCACAAATCCAGACTCCGTGGTTGCTTCTGACAAATTCGTAATGGAAAACCCAAATAACACTATGCCTGACCTGGGAATCGAACCCAGGACCTCATGCTTAACAGTCGCGACCTCAGAGCAGCTTGCGACCACTAGACCAACGAGGCAGTCACATACAACGGTAACGTGCAATTATTGTGTAATCTACTTAACTGGGTACTGTAAATCATCATAAATAATGTAATCCTTCTTTACTAATATTAAATCCTTACTAAATTTGGATGTATGGATATTTGTTACTCAAAAACTACTGAACAGATTTTGATGAAATTTGGAAGTTTATAACCTGGATTAACACTTTTTATCCCAATAGTATGCTTCCGAGGGACAATTATCGAACTCCACGCGGGCGACACCGCGAGCATAAGTTACTAAAATACATTAAGTAGTAACAATATCAGCCTGTAGTTGTACCGAAGACAACGAAGGCCTATTTCGAAGACTAATATATAATTTATTTATCAATAATGTATAATCTAGTATTCTAGATAAGTACCTATAGTAGGCATTTTACATGAATAGATAACTCATAACTATTCCAGTATTTTTTCTACATAAAACCATAGTTGAAACCACATATTAGTCTAGTCAGCATATTTCCAGTTACCAAAATAATTTTATAAAACCAAGCTTGAAGGCGGCAATTTCCATTCCATCTGGAATATTCTGGAAGCAGTTTACATGAAGCTGGCTCTGTGTGGAGTCGGGCATACTTGGGGGCAACTCATCACTTCTTACGACCCCAACTATCCGGTGGAAAAATGATGTAGAGGGAAAGAAGGTAGAAGTACAGTTTTAGTTAGGTTTGAGCTTCATTGTTGGTAGCTAGAAGGTCTTAATTATATGTGACGGTTGATAGTTATTTATACCATCATCTTTTTGACTGTTGTATAGCTGTTACTGAGCCGACCAGGTTCAATAAGAAAAAATACCACTATATTAGGGCATAGATTGGATTTGAAATTAGGCTCGCCCCCTATTATGTGGGACTTAAACATAACTGGCGCAATGATGGGTGTACTATTTTAGATACTACCTAACCCTTTGGGAATTGTAGGCGTCATGTTTTATTATGTGATAGGGCAAAGTGATTTTTCTATCAGCGAGAGCATACATACACAACGTCACACCTGTAAACACCGAAGGGCTAGACAGACTTCTGTCAAACCGTGGTACATTTTTACCTATAGTACAGACGCCAGCAGGTCAAGCTACCCGAAACTGTCAGATTTCCCCAACCTTGAACCTAATGTTTTGACAATAAAGTCGAAAATCGAATAAAGAAATCTGACACATTGTAGTAGCTTGATTTGCTGGCGTCTGTACCTAGTAGTACTCGCACTTTCGAATACTAAACGAACGAGGCAGTCATTTGAAAGTCTACAGAAATACTAAAGTTAGGTATCAACCGCTTCTATTATTTTCTGATGGTATTTAAGGTGGATGCGCGCGTCTGCAATAAACACTGCATTAAGAGATCCTACAACCGAATTCCAAATCACAATATTTTATTTCTCATAGGCTCAGATGGGCACTATTACGTCGACAGCAAAAAGGTGCACGGTTTGGATTGGTCGTTTCCTATGGAGAAGAACCGACAAGGAAACTCCAGGGTTACTCATTTTAAATCATTTGGTATTACAATATTATCATGTTACAGCAATAGTACTTAAGTATGGGACGACGACGTAGGCCCGACAATAAATAGCTGCTTACTGCACAAAAAATGTAATACAAGATAAAAGGTAACAAAAATTAATAAACATCTGGGAATCTAATTAATTACTCACAGCCCGAAAGTGCTCAATGTATATACATTTTAACTCCAAAATGCTCACGAGCTACAACTATGGAGCGTCCGACATAGTCTCCGCTAGTCCTCGCTCCTTTATGCCAGTACAAACATTCACATCAAAGTAAACATTCGTTTCTGACTGAACAAGGGCGAATTCCTCTGGAAACGATGGAACTTGTAATTTACGGGTTATGCACTACATCTACAAGTTTACGGTAAAACTCGATTGTGTAAAAGTTGGGAATGAATTTTATGTTTTGGCTGTGAATTTTTGGAATAAACTAGTTTACAGATTTTTTTTATAAGCCCGTTCTTACGTCTTGTTGTTTATTGGGTAGGTTTTCGTTTGACCACTTCACTGTTAAACGGACAAAATTATATGAAGCAGTAAATACGATGAGTAATATAATAAGCAGTAATACTACTCTCTTGCTATAGTTTTAAAATAGCGTGTTAAAGTGTTTACTTGTATAAAAATATTTACAGATTTTTTTAGTGTTTTGCGATTTACCGTAAATTAACTGAAGACTTCTATAGCTCTATAAACTATAAAGAAATCTTCTACAGAAGTGTTATAACTGTCAAAAATAGATTAACTATAAATAGAAAATAGTCAGTCAAACTAAAAACGGGACTGGGCAGGACATATCTGCCGGCAAAGCTGTGGGCGCGCACATTGAAAAACTGGAGCCTTGAGATAGCTAGACGGCTTCGCGACAGACTGAGTAGAAGATGGCGGGACGTCTCGGTTGGCTTTCTCATTAATTGGCAATTCCTTGCCCTTTGAGTTCCAGGGCCGCGGGATACCGCGGCCCTGGAACTCAAAGGGTGAGGAAGGAGCATGGATGGGTTTTAGTCAATACAAGTCTGACACTCCCTTCCGCTCTGCCCAGAGTGGGAGAAGTCATTTGATGATTTCCCATTCGAAAAAAAAAGGCTAAGAAAAAATAACGAAAGTTACGATTAGACACAACAAAGTAATAGCAAAAAAGTGATCTGCAAAAAAAAATCACGTAAGTATCACTTTTCACGCTTAAGCAGTACTAACATAGTACTTGATATAAAACAAACTGAACAACAAAGATCACCTCGCCGCATAATACACACGTAAACCAGTCACAAAGCCATTCAATTTCACAAATATCTCACCACCTGCCAGCATGTACCCGCGGCCGTCATTTCATCAACTTTTAGAGCCGTGAATTCTCTATCCCACTTGGAAAACTTATCATTCAAGCGCACTCGAACTTCGTTTACTCTCCTAGGTATCTCTTCAAAGTTAGCACGTAGCGTTTTACACAAATGTGTACCTTAATAACGAAGAAATAAAGTCTGACTGGAAGGTGTACGTTTTTTGTTTTTGTTTTGCAAACCTATATAAGTGCAGGGAGTCATTTTTATATGATTTGCTTGTTATCAGCGTATTTTTTAGGCATTCAAATAAAGATCATATTTTATTCACCTTGTTAAAACTTAACTTATTCATCTATATAAATGATATAAAAATGGATGTTGGTAAATCGGTCTAATATTAATACTAATAGTTATTAATAATGACTTTGACACCGTGGTGATCGGCACCACGAAAGTTTGCATATTACTATGTTTATTTCATTGGGAAAGATTTTTAATCTGACCTCCACGTAGAAAAAATGGCGTGCAAAAGCAAGTTTTACAAATCTATCCAAATATCCATGTGCCTATAGACAGAAGTTTTCAAAACACATCGAAAAATTTAGGTGGCTTTTTGGCCTTACTCAAAAAAACTGTCGACGAATGAATTTGTCCGCGGATATTCTAAAAAAAAGCCTAACGACATAACATAAAAAAATATTTAATTAAGTTAATCACGTGATCAATCTCTGGATTACATCGTATGGTCGCATGTCCGACGCCCATTCGTTGCATAGGATTTGGATGTTATCTAAAATTGTTCCATTATGAAACCATGAATACGTAACATATATTTAATTAGCATGTCACAGGGTTACTGTGTACACACGGCGGCACATCAAGCTTTACACTTCCAGTATGACGTGGCCTCACTTAGTATATATTTTCTGTTCAATGAGTCATCCACATAAACTGGTTTTGGCTTGATCAGCCGACGTGCGTACTCATTAAGATACTCCTTTCCGATTTTACATAAGATGCCACAGACAGATACACACCTCAAACTTGTAACACCCGTTTTTTTTATAAAGTGTAACAGTGAGGGTCTTTAGAAAGGTCAGGTGCGTAGTAATCACAACCGGTGTGCATGTGTGACCAGGTGTACGTGAACGAAGCGCAAGGAAAATGTGAGGATCGTAGGTGGTGTGGTTCTGTAGTGCCTGCCTACCCCAGAAGTTTAGATGACAGGTCAGCACACATCGCGCCAAAAACACCTACACCTTTAGCCCAGCACCTTTTTTTTTAGGATGGGAAATCATCAAATTACTCCTCCGCTCCGAGCGGTGGAAGAGAGTGTCAGACTTGTACTGACTAAAACCCATCCATGTTGCTTCCATGCCCTTTGTGTTCCAGGGCCGCGGTATCTCTTTCGAACAGTCCCGAAGCCCCGGCAGGACCCCAGCACCCTTCCAGTAACTTTAAACCCACACTCCGTATTCCGATTCGAATCGCAAAGTTGGTAGCACGTTGTAATTCCGATGCAGTTCTAAGATAACTTTCTAGATCGTGCGGGTGCCCAAACGACCTGACAAAGTTTCGCCACCTAGTCCTTCAGATTGTAACATTGTATTTAAGCGTCTAAGAATTCCAGCGATCTTAGGAACGAAAGGTATCCCGCCGGTGACCTTTTTGCTTTAGCGTTGGGCATTTTAGGACCGGACTGTGCGTTTCGTAAATGCCTTTGTATCTTCTCCTTAATTAATTTGTGAATGTAAGTCGGTGATTGGATTCTTTTTCATATTTTTATGCTTCGTTCGAGTAAGACTCGAGTGCATTTTGACGGTAACCTTTTTTTGGGGTTGCTCTCAGATGTCCGATGTTTTGTGGGAAAGAATTTTAGTTATTTTATTTGTGATCTTTATCGACTGAAAGAGGTTGTCACAGATCGTAGCCAATATTTGTAATGGCAAATTAGTAAAGTTACATACTTTAAGCAATTATGATTTCACTGGCAATCCATTTTCAGATCTTTTAAATAAAAAATATATATTAATATATATGAAAAAATATATATTAATATATATATTTGTTTTAAAATATATATATTTGTTTTAAAATATATATATTTTTCTTTTAAATTTTGGCCCAAATTTCGATGCCAAACCGACTCTGCGGGACTGTTCGAAAGAGATACCGCGGCCCTGGAACACAGTACAAGTCTGACACTCCTTTCCGTTCTGCCTAGAGCGGGAGAAGTCATTTGATGATTTCCCATCCGAAAAAAAAAGACTTCGTGGCTGCTACTGAGAAATTACTGATGGAATACCCAATATCACTTTGCCCGAACCAGGAAGCGAACCCAGGACCTCATGCTCAGCAGTCGCGTTTGAGACCACCAGACTAACGAGGCAGTTAAAAAAAATACATTTTTAAGTTATCCATCACCAAATTTTATCGAGGCAAATTTTTCTGGTCTCATTTAAACCTATAAATTGAAATGACAAGCTAACTCGACGAAAAATATTATGCAGTTCATAAAACCCCTGTTTATACAAGCTTGTTTAAACGACGTCTTGTTTAACAAAATTCTAAGAGCGTTTGTCGAGTGTGTCCCACAAAATGTGTAACAAGAGCGCTGCATAACCAGGAACGAAGCAGGCAAGACAAGCTTGACATCAAGTGAAAGGACTGGCCCGGCCCATATTACCACTGAGATAAGTGGGAACTAGACAGGCAGATTTGCAGTGAATATACAGGCCAAAAATAAATCCACACTAGTATTATGAATTCGAAAGTAGCTCTGTTTCTCTGTTAGTTCCCTGCTGAATGGATTTGGATTAATGATGAATGAATGATGAATCTGACACATGAATAGACCATACCCAATTCATTGACTATGATACATTTTTAACCCGGCAGGCAATACTTTTTGGTTGGTTCCTGTGGGAATATGAACCGGTTTTCCGATCTCCAAAGATAGTTAGGTTTATTTTTTTTACATTTCCATTTTTTACATTAGTTACCATTTCTTTTTGTACTTTCTTAATCTTTCTTTTTCTTAAACTTTCTTAATTAATCTTTCTCATATTATTAAAAAAAAAACATACTAATTTGAAAAAACATAAACATACTAACATAAATCATCGCGGGTTTAACAGTGGTATGCCAGACACGGCAACTCGGTGACACAAAATTATTAATCAATACATAACTAGTTATAGTACAGTATTGTATAGTAGTGTATAAAAATGTTCACGTTAAACATATGTATTTAGTAATTCGTGGTGTAAGCGGGCCTTACTGTTCATTGTTATCCGCTGAAAACCACCTTCATAATTCTAATTCATCAACCAAAGTAACCTCAAAATAAACAACAAGA
Source organism: Lycophotia porphyrea (assembly GCA_950005105.1). NCBI lineage: Eukaryota > Metazoa > Arthropoda > Insecta > Lepidoptera > Noctuidae > Lycophotia > Lycophotia porphyrea. The sequence continues at coordinate 8,731,196 of OX465396.1, forward strand.
CACAGTAAGTCTATTAAGAATCAGTGACACTTGTAGTACGCCGATTGTTTCGCTCGCACATCGTTCTCTATTGCTAAGTCGAGACGACTGCATAAGCCACAGCTGACAACTCAGTTGGTCCCTTTCCAATTTGCGTTCGAATAAATGGAAACGCTCGAATCGCATAAATGAAAACGGTGGAACAAATTGATTTCTCACTCAAACAGAACCGTGCACAGAACAAGCTATTACACTTTCTATTTTCTGTTGTGTTCTAAAAATATGTTTTGTGGGGACTAATATTATGTGGGGACAATCTGTAGTGAAAAATATTGGTGAAATATTGGTATTGGTATACGTGAATTGGAAATATTTACAAATAATAGAAAAAAGTTGTTTTCAGTCAATATTTTGTTAGATTCAATAATAATATTGATGGCTCTTTGTAAAGAGAAATCTGATCTAAAGAATGGCCCATTCTATATTTTTCTACAAGGTTTTATTCAAATACGTAAAATAGACGAAGAGGAAAGATAAATACAGTAGACGTGAAGTCTCGTTTATAAAACAGGCGAGACTCCAAGTAATATTTTATAATGTTCGATTTTCAATCCAACACATCATACAGAACGCCGTCGTATGTCTCGAACGGTTCATTAGAAAATTTCGCCCCTTCTCCGTCCCGGCCCTGGTCTAACCACCCGATACTTTCTGTCTGGCGAACAATCTACCTTTTTATACCCCAACCAACACTGTACCTATTTCCCTAAAAATAAATAACATGTAAATCAGAACAAGGGTAAATGTAGGTGTACTGTACATTGGTAAATATGTATATGTATGTAAATTAAACTATACACAATACACAAGAACAAGACACAAACTAGTTTCCCAAGGCCGGACCTCACTCCGTTAACGACAGTAATTCCATATTTACAAAACTTATATAACATCCGATTATTTTGGCAATAAATCAGACAACTTGTTAACTGAACTGCCAGAAGAAAATATGTCTAAAATTTTCCCTCAATAGGTACACAATGTAAAAATAAGGGGTCCCTTTGTCGTTACGTGATCGTCAGGCATGAGCCACGCACGAGTCGACCGCGTCCAACGAAGCGTTGACAAATGCCTAATTGAATTTTCAGCCACGATATTGTGTCCCTGTCAAAAAGATTTATACTTATATATATTTTATACTTCCTTTTTTAAGCAAATATTTATACTAAAGAAAATGTACAGGTTTTAAGGCTCGCTCAATACACGTCGTAAATAGTTAAAGCCTGTGGCCATTCATCCAAGTCCGGTATAATTGCGACGTTTTTTGTGTCGTTTCTCTACAAAATGGACTATCCTGAATGAATGATCGCCAAAGGAATGGTCGTGCGCGATCGCAAAATATAAAAATAATAATTATATAACAAAATATAATATAAATAATATGAGAAGAGTACTGGTTTTTTAAATATTAATAAAGTTGGGCCGATTGGTTGGTAGATTGTAAGGTTATATTATAAAAAATAAGATTTAGTGACGCTTTAAAATTTTTAGTAAAACTGATTTATCAATCTTTCATTTAAACAATAAACGTAGACGAATCTTAAGTCAATTTTGACGCAGCAAATAATTCTAAACGTATATTTAAGCTACGTATATATAAGCCGAGTACACATCATAATATATACGCTGAACATTCACTACAATAATTTGTGTAATTTCCCAGCCCGTTATACGAAGATTTATGTGAACAGGAACAAATAATGTGCGCAGAGCACACGAATTAATTCCCCGTAAACGGATTCACGCTTACATACTCTCAATATTTTTTATTATCATTCTCTTATCTGTATCTTGATGGTGGTACCGACGGATGGGTCATCCTTTTCATCCTATTCATATTTTAGGATTTCTCGTACGTCTACTAGCAGCAGCTGTTTTATGATACCTAATGATATACGTTTTCTTTGTCAGAAGGCGTTGTGGTACCTGTTATATATTTTATTAAGCAAGCTATGTGATTTGACAATTTTTGTTGCACATTATATGTTAAAGATCCGATCTCTCCTGTATGACGTTGGATTGACACGAAATTGAGCTGCTCAAGATATAATATACTCGTACCTAACTCTCAGCAAACATAGTACACCCAGACTTCAAAAAATCTGTGTGCCTTCTATTCAACGTGAAATACTCACGTCAGATACTTCGGAAAATGTAGTAATAATACTATATTATATCAATGTAGTAAGTAACCTCTAGATCTCAGACACCACAAGTTGAACATCTTAAGCTCCAAAAAAAAAATCGAATTTACTGCCTAAATAAACACGCCATCCGCCAATGAGCATGTTTGCTTTCCTTCGAATTTCGAAACGTAGACAAAAACGAATCGACAAATGTTCAGTCATGTATAAACCCACATTATTACTTGTCAACTCAAGTAACGACATTCCGCTTACAGCCGATATTCGGAACAATTCAAGGCTGACCCGAATTTCTGAATGAGGAAAGCCTAGTCTCTCGAAAGCTTGAGGAGGCTTCACTTAATTGAAAGAGATCGCCCCACACTACTTCACGACGAGGGTGAACAAACTATGTGATGCCACTTGCTTGTACTTGTGTGGGATGTGTGTTTTAGGCTTAAAAAGGCCAGCTGAGCCTTTTAAAATGTCTTGGTTGTTCGATTGTGTGTACGCAAGGATTTTGAACACTTTTGGTTTCAGTCTTATTAAGAAAATTGAATGCAAACACAACTTCAACAACATTCTAATTGAAAATGAATTAAGTATGTACAATAATAAATATTCATACGTAGTTTAAAGTCTCAAAGGGCTTTAGTATCTTGTTATTTTATACTTCGAATTAAAATAATAAGTTTTGTTCAAAGTTAAGTATAAAAAACACTCTGTTAAAATAAACACGTTATAAAAGCAATATAAAAGGCATGTAGTTAAGTGTATATATTAAATTCACATGAAAGCTGCTTAAGTTTAAGTATAAGTTAATAAAGCCACTTATTTATCTGTCAGTCAATGTTATTATAGAATCGGATTTAAGAACATTATTTAATTAGATATTGATTTTTTATTCAAGTGTTACTGTCAAATGCGGGTTTGTTTGCATGATGTAAAAACACTGTCTTGTCTGCAGATTATTTGAATAAATAAAATCTTAAATATTTATAGTATTGATGAGATAACATGTAATCCCGTAATCCCCGTAGGGTTAGGCAGAGGTGTACCTAATAGTACACCCACATTTCGCCAGTTATGTTTAAGTCCCATGTAATAGGGGGCGAGCCTATTGCCATCAACCGGGCACAAATCCAGACTCCGTGGCTGCTACTGAGAAATTCCTGACGGAAAAACCCAATAGCACTTTGCCCGACCTGGGAATCGAATCCAGGACCTCATGCTTAGCAGTCGCGCTTGCGACAACTCGATCAACGAGGCAGTCACTTGAGGTACTTGAGATAATACTGTCATATTAATCTCTAAAATATTTCTACTGACTTTTTGCTACATATATATATTTGCAGGAGAAGTTATTATTATTGCAATATTGTAAACCAATGACACAAGGAAACTTCATTTATGGTTCAGATGATAATGCCTGATTAAAACCACATAGAAATCTCGTCCTTAATCAATACCACTTTAATATGTACAGAAGCTTTAAATTGATCCAATTTGTGGTCAGTTTTATCCACAATTTTTAAAGTTTTTGGCTTTATGCCAACTTGACCTCTTTTACATATTTGTCTAACCTTTGTCTGTCGTAGGTATTTTAGGGATTTTGGGGTAAAACTTTTTAAGTATGTATTTTTATTTATGAAGAGCTTTCTTTTTAAAATAAGATATTTTTATACCATTTCATTTGATTTTGTTTTACCTCATATTTTTTTAGATCTATGGTACGGACAGATGGTGGATGCGTCTCCGAACACCGAAAAGTAAGTTATATTTTTATGTAACACCCGATAACTAAAAATTGGCAAACGGCACAAATTAACAGGTATGCATACGTTCACAGTCCTACATACTAACACTAATCGAACACATTTTGTCGGTCAGAAAATAAGTAAGGTATGTCGACCCTGAGATCTTGAACCATAATAATGTCAGAGTCTAATGACCCCAGGGTTCGAATGAACTTCAGATCAATTTTATTTACGTTTCGATACCTCACATTAAATCCTTCATAGCCAAAAAATTGCAGCATAACTTTGCAATACCCTCGGTATAAACTGAGATGCGCTACAAAAAATTGAGTGGCTCATTCATATTTACGATTACATTGGATCGCATTACATACCTCGATATTTTCTTGTTCCAATATTATTTTAGCAGGAGGGGGGTGGAGGTTCACTTCCGGAAGACGCTTATTCTTCAAAGCCTGTTTCGAGAGCTGGTCGTAAAGTTTACGATCGTGAATGACAGTGCCCGGGTCAAACGGTCCTAGTCCGGGTACCAAACTAGGAATTCCGTTTATAACACTATTCTGTGCTAAGATAAGACCCCGTAAGCCTCACGATGGCCTCGCCTTTAAGGTGCACACGTTAAGTTCGGTTATAGCGTGCAGATGGTACATAAATCTTTGGGAGAGATATTGGAGGTTGCCAGGCAAATGGAATTGCTATTGTAAAGAGATGGAATTCATTTCCCTTTCTTGTCTCGACTACTTATTAAGGATTGTATCTGTCAATTCTTGTCACTGAATAGATGGATTATACTAGTATATTATAAGAATTTTGTTTTCCTCAATATTTTATCCTTTGTCATTCGTAAATCTCTCTTGTTGAATATCCGATCGTCTACGATTGGCCGGCAGAATAATGAATGATACCTACGATATATGAGTAGGATACTTAATTCTAATGAAGAGAATAGTTAGGTAGGTACCTGTATCTCTTTGTCCTTAGTCTATTGATAATATTTATGAAGACTTTGTCAATAACATTGATCGGAATAATGTAATTTTTTATTAAGATCAGCACTCATTTATCATTTGTAACTAACATGAGTATCGGTTATAGAATTATTTCTTATTTGTATTTCATTGAATGATGCATTACTAACGTAGTTTTAAGACTCTTGTTACTTAACAATTTCTTGGTCTGAAAAAAATATAAGGGGTGAAAAGGACACCGACGCGAAATCGGTTAACATGTATTCAGTACATCATTCTACGCCCCCCCCTATAGAAATTTTTCATCAGTAATTAAAAAAAAACAGCTGTTCCATACATTTTGACCGTGGAGGTAATGCACGTTTGTGTTTCAGTCAGGAAATAGAACATTAAAAAAAAAGGCTTTTATTTTAGCGTTCGTGTTCCACGCGCGCCTCTAAGGCCTCTAATACCCTTTGGTAAGCCTGGCTGTCAGACTTCCAGAGTTCTGACTACCTGTTACAACTGTCAAAGATCTGCAAATGACAGCCGGGTCAAACGGTTTAACGTGCTCTCCGAGGTCTCGTTATATGATGGATGGTCACCAATTCATAGACCAATTTCGGTAAGCATGGTTTCACCTTGAAGACCGATGCTTGCGGCTGTTATAATTATATTAGAATAGAAAAGAATAGAGCAACGAGCTCCTTATTACCCAACTGAGTAGGGTAATGTGTTTATCAGCCTATGTTCTATGTTAGAATTTTGGTTGCCGCACTTAGTCTATGAAGTGGACCATTGTACATAAGCCATGGCGGCCGTTATTCCAACCAGCCCACCTCTCTCCAGAAGCAGATCAATCTTCCCAGTCTTCACAGGACATCCGCAGGGAATCTTAGTGTTCCAAAAGTTACCTTGCGGATTTGGGTGATGCCGGTGCACTTGATGAGTACATGTGTTACCGTTTCCTCCGCCTCCATGCACGCTCTGCACCGGAGACTGTCAGTGATACCTAGGGCGTGAAAGTGTTTGTTCAGTGAGCAATGTCCAGTGATGGTTCCCACCACCAGTCGCAGACTGTCTCCGTCCAGGCACAGAAGGCACTTGGTCAGCTTCGTCAGTTTATCAGCCTATATAAATGTGTTTTTTTTTGCATTTATTCAACTTTTTCCTTTATTCTTTTCACAAATACATTCAAACACGAATATCCCCTTATCTCAAAATTAATCGATCGTTTGTGCTAAAAAGTAAGTTATTTGCTACGTATAAAGTCGTAAACGTCCATTAAGGTTACAAATTAGTTTTTATCGAGTACATTAGGCAAACAGCCGGTATCTCGCTCACGCAATCTGCTCCTAATGGTGCGTTAAGATGTGACTTAAACAAGTCTATGACTTGATACAATTTGCTTCGAAGATTCGTTTTTGACAACTGCGATAATACGGCGGTTTGTGTTCCAAATTGATCGCTTGCGAATACGTAAATTAGGCACCATTTTGGATTGATTCGTTCTTTTTATGATTTTTTTGTTTGCTTGTTTTTACGTACTTGTTGAAATGTTTCAGTTGTTATGCTTGCATGATGTTAAATTAATCCTAATCCTTCCTAATAATATTATAAATGCGAAAGTAAATTTGTTTGTTACCTTTTCGGCTAAACCACTGAACCGATCATCCTGAAATTTTGCATATACTTTGTCAAGTGTACATAAACAGACATAGGGTACCTTTCATCAATTTGAACTTGAGAACTTGTCATTTTGATTCATAATGACCTAAGAAAAACCGGGTTTTACTATGGGATCAAAACTCGGTTCCGCACGCCCTATTCACAATATCTTGACATAACCCCTTAGCAAGAACAGTATAACGCTATGAATAATTGAATAAGTATACCAAAAGAGCAGAATAAAACAAATAGCAAAGATTATTCTTGTTAAAGGCACGAAGAAGAAAGTACGGAGAGACTCAAAATGTTCTGTTAATCATAGACAACAAAAGTCTACCCCTAACTCAGTAACCACAATCTTCAGAAACAAAACTTCCCCGATAACCGTTACACCAAAAATCACGTACCAATAATAAGAATGACTTAACGGGCTCTAATCGTCCATAGACTACTCACATTCATATTCCCAGCTCATTCATGCGTAGCACTGAGTACAGCTTGTTGAAACACTGTTGATGGGAAAAGTTCGGTTATTGTACTTATTGTACGCTTTTTGTTACGTGTGTGTGAAACTGAACACCTGGCGACGGGACTTTGCTGAAGTTGTCTAGTATGCTTTGGTAACTATGTAATTCTTTTAGTGAAATGTTGGTTGTGTTTACGTTGTGATTAGTTTTCTTTGTAATGTTTTGGTTACTGTTTTTTGCTTTTTGCCGTTCAATCTATGAGGCTGGCTTCAGCTTTACTGGACTATCCTGTGGGTACCTTGAGTATAAAGCCTCCAGCCAATTTGAAGGCACGATTGACGCAGTGGCTGAGCGATTGAATGCTGCGCTGCGTGTCGCGGTTTCGATCCCCGCACGGAACAAATATTTATATGGCCTACAGATAGTTGTTCCGGGTCTGGCTGTTTGTGTATGTGAATTTAAATGTCTGTGAACGCACCCACGACTCCCTCCTCCTAACTAAACTCCTAGTGTGGGGTACGTTTAAAAAAAAAAAGTTCCGGCTCAACTAGATAAATGATCAATTTTTCATAGAGTGACATAGAAATCAATCGGTGCGATGTGGTTATGTGATTTTACTACTTTGCCGCTGCGGTCTGCAGTTGCAAACAAAACTTTGGAAACACAAAAACACCCCCCCCCCTCCCGCGTCCCTTTTTTTCATAAAAACATTGAGGTTCTAAATTATGTTCTTTCGGTAGTAAACAAAAGTTACTAGTTTAACCGATTTTGAGAGGACTTTTACTGACAGATAGCTGATGTTATAAGGATTAACAAAAGCAGCTTTTATTTAAGAAAAAGAATTAGGGTTCCGTGCACAAAAAAAACCCTTGAAATTGTTAAAAAAAATCCGATTTAAAAAGAGAAGTAATATTTTTGTTTTTTTTGTTCTAACAAATTCCGATCTTTTTAATATAAAAGTCGGATTTTGATAGAAAAATATCAACATTTTCCTTTAATTTAATTGGGCTACATAATAAACAGTCGTATTCCCCGTAAAGCTCCCATGGTAAAAGGATTTAAATATTAAAGTACTATAAACAACCCTAATGGATTACAGTAGTTGCAGATCCGATAATCCCTTCACGTGGGGGTGATACCTACAAAACTTTATTTCTGACATGTAGGTAGGAAATCGATTTGGGAGGATTTCTGCACACGAGCGATTGAGTCTTGCGACTTATGACCCGTTTTGACAGTACAAGACATGTGTAGGCATGTGTAGGGTATCAAACCCCTCAAAATATGGAAGACCGCTGAGATTGCGATTTTTTTATTGCACTTAACGTAATTTTTATAAAACTTTTAATTAACAAGCTACTATGCTTGTTAATTAAAAGTTTTATAGAAATTCTACGTACCTGAATAAAACTACTAAAACACAATAGATAGAAATACGTTTGGATAATCGGTTGGATAATCACCCTAAACACGTTTTACACTTGGACTCAATGTAACGTCTGTAGCGTCTTTCGGTTTCGTTAAGGGCACTTTTACACCCATTATACAGAATTAGTTAATGTTATCATGTTGCAAAATTATGCTCAACAAATAGTAACTTCAATGCGACTGCATCTTTAGAGATAGTTCAGGAATTTTCGCAATAACCTACCTACTTATATTTCATAATAGGCATGCTATTAGCGGGAAACCATCCCATTTGAAACTTCAGCCCCCCATACGACTGCTCCCTCTACAAACCAGTCGTAACTAATAGTCTACAGGGAAATAATGCAAGAGACGTATCACAAATTTATTTCTCTACTATTGTAATAGTTTCCTGCCCCTATTTCTTCTTATCTCCCCTTTGTCCTGCGTTTAGTCGTACGTGCAGCCGTACCATTTAGTCGTCGATTGGTAGCTGACATTCCCCCGATGCCATTGATTTATATTCATTTTATTGTAGGTGGCTTGTGTGATTGCTTGTGTTACTGGGACAGAAATGCAGTGCACTATGCAGATTCAATTATCTGAAAATAATATAGTGCTTCTTTTTATAAAAAAAAAATTAAAATTTCAATTTAGTCTCTGAAATGGCAAAGCTTCTGAACAGCCTCTGGGTCTTGCACTATGTTTAGGCGCTGGTGATGACTGTTTTTTTTAGGCTGTCTGCCCCTGCTAGTATGATATTGATAAGTTGGTTACAAAGGTTGACGACTGGTTAGAAAATGCCTATGGCATTAAGTCCGCCTCTGTACTTAGTGCTTGAAGTGTTAAATAAATAATTGATATTCTCCTATTTGAAGCCAGTTTTAAATGCAGTATTTTTACCTCCACAAATACTTACTTGTAAAAAACCAATGATGCAAATTTTGGAATATATTATTAACCATAACATCACGCCTGTAATACCCGTAGGGTTAGGCAGAGGTGTACTTAATAGTACACCCACAATTCGCCAGTTTTTTTTTTAATTCCCATGTAATAGGGGGCGAATTATTGCCATCAACCGGGCACAAATCCAGACTCCGTGGCTGCTACTGAGAAATTCTTGATGGAAAAACCCAATAGCACTTTGCCCGACCTGGGAATCGAACCCAGGAGCTCATGCTCAGCAGTCGCGCTTGCGACCATTCGACCGACGAGGCAGTCAATTATATTATTAAGCCTTTTTATTTCCCTCTCTTTTCAACGACCAATCGCATTAGTCGTAGATTCGCAGCAGACTTAACCCTCTACTGCGGTCGGTTGGTATTAATTGTGAAAGTTACTCGGTTGTTAGCTACACCAACTAATCTGAACGGTACGTGCTCTCCGTGCGCCACGCAACTGTGACGCACGGAAACTTCTTATTAATTTCCTGGGAAATTTCTAGAAAATGTCCCTGTTTAGGAGTGAATGATTTTGTTTGAAAAAATGTGTCACTGAAATACTTTCGAAACTAAAGTAGTAAGTAATGCTAATAAGTGTCTTGTAGCAATATCACAATCTATAAGTTGTTGTTAATTCGTCGATTTTCGAAGCATGTAATTATGAAACAACAGGTGCAAATTAAGTTGCTAGATTTGCATTGAATTTATTATTGCATATTATTTACACAAAATAATACTTGCTATTTTTCGTCAGTCGTTGTCAATGTATTTAAAATTAGTTTTGCAAAATAGTGTAGCTAAAATTAAAATAGTGAACAAGCTTCAAAAAGTTTACTACAATATACCTTCAATCCCTTTGAGCGTCATTTGTATGAATAGAAAAAAACAACAGCCACTAAACACATCCCACAACCGCACTTCACCAAAACCAGCATCAATTTCACAATCTACGTTTGATTTTGCATCAAAAGCCTTGATCGCTTTTATACGCTGCATAAAAGGGTAGATTGGTCAAAGGTACAATTTTTATTGAAAAAAATAAAACTCCAATCACAACACGCAAAGGCTCACTGTCTATGAAAACATGTTTTACAAGGGAACAACAGAATACTTCGAAATATTCCGAATTTCCATGTTCCGAGTTTCAATAGTCCGAATTTCGTAATACCTAAGGATTATAATGTCTATTATTATTTATTAAAAATCACGAAATTTGTTTTACCGAAAGTCGTAAATGCGATTTGTTTATTTTCCGATTTTCATACGTTCGAAGAATCAAATGCTCAAATTAGGATTCTGATTTAATTAGTATAATATTTAGTTACGCATATAAATTGAATAAAAGAGCTCGTGGCTAAATAAAAACAGCCACTCGGGTCGATCTTTAGGTTAAGCCGTGCTTGCTTAGGTTGGTCTGTGGATGGGTGACCACTCTTTACATACCGAGTTTTCTCCGTGCCTCGGAAATTACGTTAAACCGTTGGTCCCGGCTGTCATTTGTAGATCTTTGATAGTCGTTAGGTAGTCAGTTGCCCAAAAACTCTGACAACCAGTCTTACCAAGGGGTATCGTATTGCCCAGTACTGACTGGGTTGTGGAGGTCAGATAGGCAGTCGCGCCATGTAAAATACTGGTATTCAGCTGCATTATTCGGTTAGACTGCAAGCCGACCGCAACATAGTTGGGAAAAGGCTAGGCAGATGATGATAAATTGAAAATAAAACAATTAGTGAATTCCTATTCTGATTTGAAACGCATTATGTCAGATTAACGAAATCAAACTGCCTAACAATAGCATTAAACAAGAACTGACTATGCCGCCTACTAAAATGTTACTGTGCAGGCTGCGAGATCCCCGGAGAGTTTTTAATCCAACCCCCAAACTTCCAGAGACACATTAATGAGGAAATAATACCACATTACCTGCCCCTATTTCGCTCACAAAGTTAGATTGAATAAAAGGTTGTATACCTGTATTAGTGTCAAAAGTTTATGATTTAATTTCATTGCATTTATCCCAGGTTTTTAATTAAGTCGTGAAGGTTATTTAGTTATTTCAATTTACAGGTAGGCTTTTATATTTTTGCCTCTTTTCGTTGAAACCTAATTTGATTTTTGGGGCAGTTTATATCTTTTATCAAGCATGAATTTTGTTATTAGGGATTTCCGACCAATCATTTTAGAAGTGGTTATAAATGTAAACAGGAGGCATGCTCATATACTTGATACCTACTATTTCATTGAGGAGCATAGCAAAGCATAACAATTATACATAATATTCTCTGAAGTTTTATTGTTGTTACGAGTATCTACCTGTTACCCAGGTGACTAAGCATAGCACAAGTATAATCAGCCTATAGCGCGGATTTTGAGATGTCACAATTCTTCGAATTTTTAGTACGATGCGATGTAGCAGAGGTAATGAAATAAAATTAGTACCCAAATGACTATGATCGTTTAAAACCCGGTGCAAGCAATCTATGGTAATTTATTCCCAACAAAAAAAAACACACTGTAAAAACCAATTCATTAACCACTACCTCACCTCCCAATCTCTATTATTAATGAGAGAATTGCGCCACCCAAATGAGGCAGATTCAACATTGTTCCACCGCCCAATTTCACTGTGGAACGTACTCCTACAATTTATGACGGGACACGTGTGAAGCGGCCCGCGGTTTTAATATCTGCTGTAAATTAGTCTGAGCGAATGGATACTGCACAAATTGGCCCGTACAACGCTCTTATTTACTTTATTGTTTAGAAACGAAGGTTGATGTTATCGGTGTTATTTATAACTGATGTTGTGGGAGTAATGTGATGAAACTTGTTTGTTTTTTTTTTATGATGCGAATGATTGTGAGAGGAAATAGATGGGTTGGTAACACTGTTGTATATTATAGTTTTGTTACTTTGTGTTTAGTTCATTCGGATTTGATGAGGTATTAAGATGTTTGCTTACTCTTATGTCAAAATAACGTGGAATTATATTCCACGTTATTTTGACTTAAGAGTCAAATTCTCTTCGAATTATGAACACTTGGATCCGCTCTGCAGTTCTTGAGACGTTCTTCTTATCTATACTACATAGTCTGTTCATCTGCCGCCAGAATTGCAGCTATCCCAATAATAATAAAAAAAAAAAAACATTTATTCTGGACCAAACAATTTGTGCATTTCATACACTTACCGAACTGTTTTTCGGCGGGATGCAATGCTAGTTGACAATATTTTAGATATTCTCCAATGCAAACTAATGTCTACCAGAATCGGATGACGTAGTTTCGTCATTACAAAGATAAACGTAGTTTCGTTAAACTTAAAACCTAAACTTAAACATCATTTATTTCAGGCTGCAATGGCCCATAGATAAGCCAAAGCAGCTTCAATATGACTGATTATTATCTGATAGGAACGTGTTGACAGCTCTTTGGAAAATGGCACTAGGTAATCGGGTTGGTCAGCCAATCAGAAGCGGAGTACGATAACGTAGGCACGTCTGATTGGCTCTCGGAGCCTTGCGCTGACCGACGGATTAGCTAATGCAACTGGCCGGGTGCTGCTAAATCCAATGTTGTTGCCCCAAATTTCAGGCTTTGGACTAATTAGTTCGTGATTCAGTTTAGCGATTAGGTATGATTTCATTTAGCGATCTTCCCTACATTGTATATTTCATCTATATACTTTTACTATATACTATACTTTATTACTATATAATATAATAAAGAGGAAAGATTGTTCTGTTTGTACCGAATTACTTTCAAAACTACTGGACCGAATTTAACCATTTTTTCACAAATAGAAAACTAAATTATCAGGAAGTAACATAGGCTATAAATTATATATATCATGCAAATTAGCGAGTTATCACAATTTTTACGAACGAAGTTGCGGGCGAAGTGCTAGTATGTAATGTCTGGGGGCCTGAAATGGCCGCTTGAGCAGACTATAATTATATGAATCACGTTAAAATTCTAAAACGGTTGCAGACTCAGTTTTTATAATGAATTGTCCCTTTGTGAACATTTTACGAATTGTAACGTAATTAACTACCCACTACTATCCTATTATGATTCTGTTATAGAAGCCATTTTAGGACCCTTGTTCTGTCTTTTACGTTTTTAGTTTTCAGGGTTTAATCTGACTGATAATTAATCAACAAATAAAATAAAATCTCAATTAATGAAACATATTTATCTGGCCGTTGGATAGTTTAGTACATATTATGATGTTATGAGTAAAACTATTTTTGTTACATCAAACCATCAAAATATTGATATCATCACGACCGTAAAGTGTTGCTGGTTATGTTAATTAGTGACTATAACAATTGACCGTTATACAATACATTCAACATATAATAAGGCGTTTCTCACAACACTAATCCTTTCTAATTATGCATCCCCTTACAAAGGAGGCAAAACTCAACATTTATAACATACCTATTGTGCACTTTATACCCAAAAAGCTAACAACATCATACATAAAGTGCTGTTACCCAGTGACCCGTCCAAAACCGGCCGCTAATCTAAATTAAACCGTGTTTTGAAGAACAAAAGGTGTATTATCATTTGGTCGGATGGTCACGTCAACTCTTATTAAGTTCGCCTGGTAAGCTCCTTATCAGGCAGTGTATGGTAAAGATAAAGCGAGCGCCAATGCCCGCTGTCTGCTGGAATGCATTCGGTGTAATCGCGCACAATGGTGATTTCGGTTTATTTGTCCAACATTCCGTGTTGAAAAGATGTAATGTCGAGTGCTAAGTATGATGTGTCCGTTTTTGGGACGATTTTATAAGAATCGGTTTGTAGTTTTCGTATGTACATTGCCTCAACTGAAATGTTACTTCATTTTTATGTGATGTTTCGACTGTGCGCTGTTAATTTATGAATAAGACCGTGTTGATATTCCTGTAAAATCTCTTTTTGGGTTAAAATAAAACAATTTATCGCATAAATAATTACGTTTTAACCCCTAAATACCGTAAGTAGGACAACAACAGCAATGCCATCACCAGTACCTGTCCGAGCGAGTAGGGCGGAAGACCATTTCTGGAGCTTTACTGCACGAAATTTGACAGCTCACCCCCCTTTCACCCCTCTTCGCCCCTAGCATTTCTCACCCCAATATTATTAAGCTGGCTTTTATCGCACCCACCTCACCGCGTAAATTAATAGAGGTAATTGTGGCGTACAGTTTTAAATGAGTAAAAACTGCTCGGAACATTCAATTATTCGGTTCGGTTGAGGAAATATGGCTAAAGGGGGCGAGGGGGCTTGTAAAAACCTTTTTTTTAGCTATGACTGCGTGATTATTGGGATTAATTAGAAGGGTAAGTAGGTTAGGTTGTTTTTTGTGTTAATTGATTTATTAGTTGTTATTATAATGTAATAAGTATTTATAGTAGGGGGATTACAGGAGTGATGTTATGTTATGTTACTGTTCAAACCAAACCTTAAATCTAAAATTTAATTTTAGATTGGTACTACAAATCTAAATTAACGTAATACTAAACTTAGCAACAAAAATCTTCCACAAAAAGTTTCCTCCAATTTAAAAGTACGCAGGTAATGTAATTTTGTAAGTTAATTTCAATGCTTCTACGTCGTCCTAATTCGTTTAAACTGGGAACGCTCCCGAAGAATGTTATTGGGATTTTATGAATATTCAAACCAAGTAATCATGTCGAGGTAAATACGATTAAAATGAGTCTGCTTTATTATTTAATTCTGTCTTGGTAATCTCGACGTAGTATACAATATGGATATTATTAAAAACACTTTAAAGTTCTCGTCGTAATGTCTGCATTCTCGGAAACTGATATTTACATTCGGACCAATATTTTTGTTTGTTGTTTTTATTTCAGTTTTTGACTTTAAATAAAATGCAACGTTAATTTCGCATGCTTGTTTTTTTTATAAACTGGCATATCATCATCATCATCATCTTTAGCCTAGCCTTTTCCTAACTATGTTAGGGTCGGCTTCCAGTCTAACCCGATGCAGCTGAATACCAGTATTTTACATGGAGCGACTACGTATCTGACCTCCACAACCCGGTTAGTACTAGGTAATACGATACCCCTTGGTAAGACTGGTTGTCAGACTTTTTTTTGGGCCACTGACTACATAACGACTGTCAAAGATCTTCAAATAACAACCGGGACCAACGGCTTAACGTGCTTTCCGAGGCACGGAGGAAACTCGGTATGTAATGGGTTGTCACCCATCCACAGACCAACCTAGGCAAGCACGGCTTAACCTAAAGATCGACCCGAGCGGCTCTTAGTATTTAGCCACGAGCTATAAATACTGAGCACGAGTTGAGGTATAAGCACTTTACCATACCTTAATTGTTCTTAATGATATTTCTGGATTTTTATATTTTAAATGAGGTTATATCTACCTATTATCTTTTTATTGTATCTCTTTATTAGCTAACAATTTCCCTAGACTGCATACTTACATTAAACTTAATGTGAATTTTAAAAGTTTCTTAATTAGGCACTCATGATATAACGAAGAATATTATGTTGCTTTTTGCCTCATGAAAGACACGTGGTCTGCCTCATGAGAGAGTAGTCTTATCTCAGGCTGCACTTCCCCAGTTTCATGATAACTTAGTATACAATTAGGTCGAAAACAACATTTTTCGTAGTCCTAACTTAACCCGCTGAGATTACCAAATTACACTATAGTACCTGGGCGACCGTGCTTTGCTCAGGTGAAAATAGAGAAAATGAATTTTCCCGAGCAAATATGAGACCTAGCCAAATCGATTTTTCATTCCCTCAAACTAACTCCATGTGTTGCGAGACCGATGAGCCTACTGTGCAGGGGTTGATGGTGTGTCTAGTATCTTTTTTAAAAATTTTAATTACTTACATTAGTCATAAGCAAAATTCTTGTTACTTGACTTGCCTATGGACTTTTTAGTCTGAAATAAATGTTTTTTTGAAGTGAAAACTTCTTTAGCGGCGTTGTGCACTTTTGGGATGGGTAAAAACTATTAAAGTCGCGTCTGATCGTCAGATCGAATCGGCGGTGTAGGGCGCTTGCGCGAGTGTGCGTGTAGTTTAAGCTAGATGGCGTTGTTTCAAGTTTTTTTCTACGGCAGCGACATCTTTCGTTCTTGCAGAAAGCTATTGAAATTTCTGATATTTAAGCTAGATGGCGTTGTTTCAAGTTTTCACTTCTGCCGGCACTCCCGGAGTGCAACCCGTTTTTTCTTAAACCGCCGTTTTGCAACTTTCATCGAAATTGTTAGAGCCGTTTTTGAGAATGTGAATATGCATGTATACAAATATTGCTCATTTAATATTATAGGCTATACTTTCGATAGCTGGCACAAAGCAAAATTAAATAACATCTATATAGCTACTTGCCAACTGATTGTTGTTGGTCCAAGTGTGAAGTGTCTAACTTGACAACTACGCCATTTTGCTCAATATGGGGTGGAAGGGATACGGTCAAAATGTATGGAACAGCTGATTTTTTTATGCTCAGAATGATGTGTTGAATACGTGGTAACCGTTTTCGTGCCGATGTCCCCCTTCCACCCTGAATATTTTTTTGTGTAACGTTACTAGTGATAACAACTCTCCTCGCCCTCCTCCTCAAGTCGTGCTCTTCATTACTGAGGATCGTGATCCTCCCTTGGAATCATTTTTTCCCTGACGATGTTTCGCCATCTCTATCTATCCTTGGCCAAGTGAAGCGCGTCATGAAATTTCGCATCAAGAGAAAAGCTTATATATTTTTTTTATTACAAGATGGGTTTGCTCTTGACCTCGATCCCGCCTGATGGAAAGCAATGTATGAGGTCTATGATGGAACGAGCGTACCCAGAAGATGCCTGTTCACTCTTGTTTTGAGGGCAGATGGGTTAAATGTAGCGAGTTCCACACCTTGGCTGTGCGCATAATAAACGTGGCGGAGAAGTGCTGAGTACGACTATAAGTCTGGTCGGACCATCGCGAAAGACTGCAACCTCTTGGTCGTTTACCATCCACCTTGCCGGTAACTATCAGTTGTTCGAGGTTATTGCCATCTTTTCTCTATATATGGCCGAAATTCCAAAACTCTGCGGTGGCAGGTGGTAGAGAGTCTGATCTTTATTTTGAGCTCGTGTAGGATGGACTCGTTGGTGCGGAATGCCGTCTAGGGTATCTGAGCATCTTCCTCCAACACCACATCTCGAAGGCGTCTATACGAGCTCGGTCGGCCTTTCTCAAGGTCCCAGTTTCTGTTCCGTATACGAAAATTAAAAAAACCAGCGTGTTGACCAATTTTACTATGGTATTTTGCGAAATGTTGCGATCTTTCCATTTTTTCTGAAGATAACATCTCTATAGTATAATAAATCTCTTTGGAGATTACCAACTTTACGATCCCTGTTTACGGTTGTTGAAATCTTTCCAAATTCTAAACAACATAGTTTCTCAGACTTTTGAAGTAGGGTATGCCGCATTCCTATATTCCTAAGTATCTTGGAGAGTAAGTAACGACGTCATCAAAGAATACGGTTGTCATCCAAACTTATTTCAGACGTACGGGGAAATAAACAAGGAAATGAGAGATGTCATTTCTGTTACAAGTGTCATTTTCATGATATTCAGTGTTATTATAATGTCTTGTTGTAAATAAAATGGGGAAAACTGTAAGTATGGAATATGTGCCAAGTAAGAGACATGAACTTTTATGTCTGTGTGATTGTAGATGGGTTATGGAACGCAGTGTTGCTCCTTGATATGGTCGTTCAATCTGATATGCTGATAAATTGCAAACACAGGTTCTGAGTATGAATCCTACCAAACAGTCCTTTTCATTGGCTAGACTCGCTCGTTGCCTCACATGTTTATAGTTTAAACTTGGAAATCAGTAATTAAGAGACCCTTAGTCATTTGACCAGTACGCTAGATCGCAACATTACATAAATACTTTTTTAGCTTAACATAATTCAAGTTTTAATTTAGGAACTTCTGCTCAGAGGCCACAATAAAAATAAAACCAAATTACACAACAATAAACCCAAATAAACAAAAGACGGAGGAACTTAGTAAACCGCTTCCACAATAAACTACATAAAATACTGAGATTATAGTCGTTTGAATAACAAAGCAAGAACAATAAAGAATTATAAGATTCTATGTGAATTAAACTTTTTTTTCTCTTTTTTCTTAAGCCATAAACTTCGTGGAAGTTCTTAAAGGGAAACATTCGGAATCAGTACAAAGGCGCGCAACTCCATTCAGTGTACTGTAATCATCTTCCATTCCCAATTTCTGAAACTTTTTTCATCTTTGTTCACATCTGTTTGGTAGCCATCTTTTGATTTTCGTGACGCTTTCTACTAAGACACTTTGTATACGGAATTACTTTGCAAAATATACCTAAGGATACCCCCTGTTAGAATTTTGTTTCAATTGAAATCACGATTGATATCTCTTGCAAGCAAAAATTACCGGGAACTGATAAGGATCCTGCTATCCTTTTCAGTTCTCGGTATTTTTGTTGAAAATTGACTAGTAAGTGGTGACAAAATATAGTAGGTGCAATGATACAGAAAGTTCCCAAGACTAAAATATAATAATAAATACATTTAAACATACGTACAACATAATATACAAATTAAAGAGAGATAAAAATACATAGATGGTTCTGCCAACTTCTTACGTAAGTGTTCGCGAGCTTTTACCTTGAATGTGAACCGACTCGTGCCCGTCCTGGTATTCTGAGGGAGCGCATTCCAAAGGACAAGAAAAGAGGATTTAAGAAAACCAGAGTGATGAGAAGGGCATCGTAGAAGACGATAATATATTATATATTTTGTCTCCTGGGAACTTTCTTTCTTTCTTTTTTGAATCGAAAAGTTAAAGGATATTACAGAATACTTTAGCACAATCCTTCGACAAATCTGCGGTTTCCTAAATTCGTCTTTACAGACATGATGTCAATGTTCTTGACACATTGACGGCTCCGTCTCACGATGACTAAATTGTAATAAGTACGAAAGTCGTTTGCCAAGCAATCACGTTACTTCATAACACAATAGCTGGTAGCAACAGCGTGGCCGAAGTTTAATAGATTTTGTTCTAGAACTGGCAAGCATGAAATGCGAGAATCGCTTCCCTTGTGTTCTTAATAAATTCAAAACAGATTTCAAGGGAATTGTTATATTTTAATTTTATATACAGTTTAAAAGGAAGTTTGTGGCGCTCGTGGTTAAATAGACAAGGGTAGATGGAACGATCTGCAAGCTTAAAAGGCATACTTTTTTTTTTTTTCGAAATCATCAAATGACTTCTCCCGCTCTGGGCAGAGCGGAAGGGAGTGTCAGACTTGTACTGACTAAATCCCATCCATGTTCCTTCCTTGCCCTTTGTGTTCCAGAGCCGCGGTATCTCTTTCGAACAGCCCGCAGCTCGTGTCGGCTAGCCTCGAACAACATCTGAGGAAGCTCTCGCTTGGCATACTTTACTTACCTAAGTTAAAGCCTTCGTCCGCTGTCACTTGAAATGCAGCCATTTAAAAATATGATTATTTTGTTTGTTCATTTTTACACATATCTTTTATATTTCTTAAAAAAAAACCTTAAAATAATTTAAAAATATAAAAAAATAGTATCCAAGCAGCATAGCGAACAGCGTCCGGTTACCGGTTGTCAGGGCTATTCAGAGGTGAACCTCCTAACGAGACGTGCCGTGTCCAGAAGTACTGCTTTCTGGATCAAACCCTTGATCCAGCTGCCAAGCGAGAGCCTTCTTAGATGTTGGTCGAGGTTATTGGCTGCTAAGCCATTATTATTATTAGCCATTTGTGCCCACTGCAAGGCAAAGCAGCGGTGACGCAATGGTAGCGACCCCGACTTACGAACAGTAAGTCGTGGGTTCGAACCCAAGCAGGCGCATTACTTTGTGTAATTTATTTCATCACCATTGCTCTCAAAAACGGTGAAGGTAAACATCGTCAGGAAACCGGCATGTCCTAGAACCAAAAAATCGAAGACATGTGACATCTACCAATTGGCACTGGGCCCGCGTGGTGAATTATAGCCCAATCCCTCTCATAGAGAGGAGGCCTGTGTCCCAGCAGTGGGAACATTATAGGCTGATGAAAAAAGCATAGGTCATATTTACCTAATACGTTTTGCTTCTTATAATGTTACTAAAATAACTAAAACCTAGTTACGAAATTCTGCGTAAATCGACTTCGTGAACGGGGAAAGCTTTTGAATGCAACGAGTGACTAGAATTGGACCTTCCATCTATAAATTCACTTAGCTCGCTGGTGTCAATTCCTAGAAACGTTGCCTTGACATAATTCTAAGTGACGAAGTGGGTATATAACTGAAAATCACATCTCTATTCCAAGAAAAAATCACGCAGATACACATTTTGCCACTTTAGTTTACGTTCCACACATTAGAGGACAAGCCTATTGCTATCAACCGTACATAACTTCAGACTCCGGGCAGCTATTGAGGTATTCCTGACAAAAACACCCATTAGAACTTTGCCAGACCCAATCACCGTCGAAAATGTTGTATTTTTAAAGCGACTTTCAACAGAACAGATTTTTTTTATGGTAGCAGACGTCTGTTCAATATATTTTTGACTGCATGACACATAGTTATAGGTAATGGAATAACACTTTATTTAGGATCAGGTGATTGAAACCCGAACCACCATACTCAGTAATTCCACTGGTTATCAATAGACCAACGAGGTTGTCTACCTTCTATAAAATATAAATAAATAAACTTGAAGTAACCGTTTTATAATTTCAAAATAACCCGATTTTACTAAATACACATGAAAGTATATAAAATAGTTATACCAAATAAACATTTATTTTAGTCTGTCTGTCTGTTTGTCCCGACTAATGTCCGAAACAACTGGCCCCATTTTGACGGGACTTTTATTATTTAAAAAATCCAATTCAAATAGGGGAGTAATTTTTTTATAATAATTTCACGCGGATGACGGTCGGGTCAGACATATAATAATAACGCTTAGATTTTACGAGGGCTAAAGGATCCCAGACATTAAAAAAAACACAATCGTAGCAATAAACAATAAAACAAAGCTTTACTAAAGTTGTGATTTTAATGTGAGAGCCCAAATCTAGACCTGTACCAATCTAACAGCACTGAAATGAATAACTAAACCGAATGTGTAGAATATTCACCTGCGGCCATATTGTTTAGTATTCTATGGTCAGGGAACGCGTAAAACTGGGTTTTAGGTACGACATAAAACTATGAAAGAGAGATATATGAGCCTAAATATAAGGTTAACAGACCCTTTATTTTTAACGATGTACGTTTCATGGGATTGCATTTAACGGTCTATCTATTATATTTTTAAGCACTTTGTAAAAGGTTTAGCCTCTCACTTTGGTTAATCGGGACTGAATACTCAGTATGCGTCAAATTATGGTACCTACCTACTTTTCAGTATGCGTGCCCCCAAAAACTATGAAAATTATACCCATGACGAAAAAGTATCGTAAAGCAATTTGTGATTTTTATATCCTATCATTTTCATAAACATTAGAGCTTTCAAATCACATAGAAAGTTGAAGTCCAAAGCGTTAATGTATTCTTAAACCCCACAAATGATCGCACCGACCTTCCTTTAAAACTTAGCTTACTTCCAATCCAATAGCTTCCCATCGATTTTCATGACCTACAAATACAAATAAAAATGGTAGCACTTAAAAGTTTAATATCAAGGATTCCTTAACGTATTCTCGTCTCAAACATGTCGGTGATTGGTCGAACAGGGCTGCAAGTGTCTACCTACGTGAGTCGGAAGCAAATTCAGGGAACTAGGTACAGTTCGCAGAACAGATTAGTGGGTAAGCAGTCTTTCACCTCCAAGTAGGGATCTTCCAAGCAGGATGTGAGTGAATAGTCATGAACTGCCGGTCGGCTTCCAGTCTAACCGGATGCAGATGAACTACTACTAGTATTTACATGGAGCAACTGCCTATCTCACCTCTACAGCGCAGTTAGTACTAGATAATACGATACCTCTTGTGTTGTGACCTAGTTATCAGTCTCTCGGGCCACAGACTTACTGTAACAAACTGTCAAGTGTCAAATAACAACAAATGATAACCGGGATCAAAGGTTTAACGTGCTTTACGAGGCACAAAAGAAACTCGGTACATAATGGGTGGTCACCCATCCACGGACCAACCTAGTCAAACGAGCATTACCTGAAGATCAACCCGAGCAGCTGTTATTATTTAGCAACAAACTCCACGTGAGTGAATAGTATTGAATAGAAATGAAAACATTAAGTGAATTGAAACAATTTTCTGGCGTAATAACAAAGACAGTTACTTGAAATTTTTTTATTATGTTTTTACTGTGACCCTGTGTACTTTATTATTTTGTCGTTTG
This sequence comes from Lycophotia porphyrea, assembly GCA_950005105.1. Taxonomy (NCBI): domain Eukaryota; kingdom Metazoa; phylum Arthropoda; class Insecta; order Lepidoptera; family Noctuidae; genus Lycophotia; species Lycophotia porphyrea. The sequence goes on from OX465396.1 coordinate 8,753,958, forward strand.
TACCTCCGATACTTGTATCTAAAGTAAGTTTTACGTCGGATTTTACTACTGCAACGTGATTGATACAGTGTAGAATTACTTGGGGAGTCACTTTTATAGCGGCGTCTTTGTGAATAAGAATCGGCCTTGTTTAAAATTTTGAAGATGTTTCTGTTGTTACGACGAAACTGTTCGGTACAATGTTTTATCGTGGACCGACTTGAAGAGATACTAAAGAAATGTTTTTATTTCAAATAAATTATTATCGGGAACTTTTCGATATTTTTGGGGAAATATTTTTCTTTCGTGCTTGTATTTTATTGTCATTACGTTTTTTTTTTGCTAAATGAAAGTCTGAATCCTGGGGCCATATTTTAGATGGTTTGGTATTCCAGTTTAGATAGTCATGATGTCAAAAGGCGAAGGTCTTTTGAAATCATGATTATTAGATGGTGTAATTATGTTACTGTAATTAAAACTTTTATTAATTACAGTAATTTTCAAAACAAAAAATAGTGTCTTAGTGTCTAGTAAAAGTTTTCAAAATCAAGGAAAGTGAACAAAAACCTGATTTCACAATAGTAACACCATGTCGGTGTTATTATATAGCAACGCATAGTAATTATGGAAATCAGGTTAGTGTCACTGCTTTGCTAATGCGAAATTCCCGCTAAGCGCTATCTAATTGTTTGAATCTAATTGTGAGCAAAAACAGCAAGCTCCATTTCAACCTGCCTAACTAACGATATTGAACGCGTATGATTTACATCCAAATTATATCCGTAGCAGGCTGTTGAAAAACATCTGCTGTTTATGACATACCTTTTGGTAACGAAATAACGGATAGGTTAAAATGATGCGGACAAATTGTGGACGCGTCTCCGGACACTGACACCTTCATACATTACAGTATGCAGCTGTGTGAGCTCGTGGCTAAATAATAACAGCCGCTCGGGTCGATCTTCAGGTTAAGTCGCGTTTGTTTACGTTGGTCTGTAGATGGGTGACCGCTCATTACATACCGAGTTTCATCCGTGCCTCGTAGAGCACGTTAAGCTGTTGGTCCCTGCGGTCATTTTTAAATCTTTGGCAGTCGTTACAGATAGTCAGTGACCCTATAGTCTGACAACTAGGTAGGCATAACAAGAGGTATAACCCAGTACACCAATCAATCATCAATTGGGTTGTGGAGATGAGATAGGCAGTCGCTCCGGTATTCAGCTGCATCAGGTTAGGCTGAAAGCCGGCCCCAATATAGTTGGGAAAAGGCTAGGCAGATGATGATGACTGACGTATCTGCTAGTCTCCGGTGTTCATAGCTGATCTGGAAATCATTCATAACAATTTGACTGAGCCATAACTGGGAAAAGAAATAATGAGAAGCAAGTACCTACACTGTGTTCACTGCCTGTCGACTTTTTTTTATACTTATAACTCAGAGTATAAGGGTTAAAATTGGTCAACCGTCAGTAAGCGCGGTGGTACACACGGCGGCACAACAAGCTTTACATTTCCAGTATAACGTGGCCTCGCTTTGTATATATTTTCTGTACAATGAGAGATCCGCACAAACTGGTTTAGTATAGCTCGATCAGCCCTTGTGTGTACATAGCAAAAATGTAAGTTGATGTGTATTTTGTTTGTTGATAAAATTCCCAAAGTGTTTTGTTTTTTTCCTCACAAATCATAGCAGTCAGCTAAAGGAAAATGGCGGTCAATGGTTTGGGTATCCCATTGCTTTTCCGTTGTTGCAGACCTATTCTCATGATTTCGAGAAAATTTCTACAGCATGTTCATGAAACAACTCTTAACTTTGACTTTGAAGGAAATATTGAAGGTAGCATAGATGTGTTTACAGGCTATTCTGAAAAAATTACCTCGAAAACTACAATAATTATCATTTTAAAATGCACTTCTAAAGATTAAACAGGCTAAAAAGTAATATTTCTTTACAACTTATAGCAATAGTAAGGGCGTAGAAACATGAGGTGATACCGTGGCTTGAAATTGAAAGTAAATCAATTCATCTACTCTTCAGCCATTTAGCCAACGCCTGGAAACTATCTACTAGTCTAGATAGCAACTAAGTGGTGGCTAGATTTTAGACTAATGGAACAACTTTATTGACTTTTACTTAAAGGTAAAAGCTCACTCTCCTACAGTTTCAGTTTCTACAAGCAAGATTTATTCTTTGTCACGCAGCTACATTCATCAAATATCGATACCAACATCAGACCGGTCGGTTGCTATGTGAGCCAACAAATATTGCAAACAGCTTGCTGCCCGGATTGTGTGTCTAACACACTTCTGGTACACGTATTGTCCGAACGCCATGCAAGCGTATCCCGTTCACATTTCAGGCTTAGGAGCACACTCATGTTGCCAGCAAAATTTAATACTGTATATTCTGAGAGGGATTTCGGAGAGGTCTGTCTCCTCGCAGATTGATTTATTGGAGCCCCCGGGCCTTCGACGCATTCCTATTCCCTGTTAATGGAAATCGTAACGGGGTGTCCTTTTCATTTTCTACCAAAGACTACGCCCGATGTTATAAAAAAAGTTTGAAGGTTTTTTTTATTTTCGTTGATTTTTCTTATTCCACTTTTCTTTCTTCGGCCGTTTATTGTACCGTTCGGATTTGTGTGCTCAATTTTTTAGAATAATCTGGCGGTTGATCGAGATTAATAATAAGGAAAAATATACGATAGGAGTCCAAAGGATGGAATTATGTTGGGATAATTGTGGGGTTCTTTTCGATTTAGAACCCAGTTGTCTTGACAAACATTTAAGTTACCGATCAAATTTTTCTGTTGAAAAACTTGATGGGTTTATATATTATCTCATTATTAGAATTTCTTGTCATGTTCTGTACCCAAAATGAATACAAGTCAAACGATTTCATAGAAAGTTATTCAAGTATGGAAATTGATTAAAAAATACTGAACCAATGCAGGCTGTAATCCATTCCAGAGTAAATTTGATTGCGCTCTTAATTAAATCAGTAGAAGTTCATAATGAAGGTATTTCAATTAATGTAGTTATTAGAATATGCTTGAGTTAATTGGATTACTTAGATATTGTAAGGACTGCGTATTGTGATATATTAATAAGTTTTACCTATTGAAAAAGCTCGGCTTATGCATTCTGTGAAACTTGCAACTTTGTTAGATAATTAAATAAGTGATAGACGCAAGGTGACTTTTAAAATGTTGAGCTGATGTTTGTTTCTTCAAATAATGAATAGGTGGTAGGTAATCTATTGGCACTTAGTTAATTGGCAATTAGAATCGGCGATATTAGATATAGATTCAGCAATATTATCTGATATTTTTCTTGTGAACTTTGTCGAATTAGTTAGGGCTTCGATTTAGTTATTTTTATAAGAGTTAGAAATCAATTAGGTTTACCTAAACTAACCTACCTATTTAATTTTCGCTCATTTTATTACATCATGCTGGATTCGCGACCTAATAATTTAATAAAAATAGCTAATTACAGCGGATAAAAAATAATAACAAAAACAAACACTAAACAACGTACTATAAATACATAATATTCCACTGATTAAACCTGTCTGCAGCAATCGCGAACATAATATACCGTACTTATGTAAGCAAACAGAATACTTCTAAATGATTTATTGAAGGCTCCTTCCATTGTGGCGCGAATCCCTCGCACGAGCTAAATATCAATGACAGTAAGAAAGATTTATTATGTTTCGCAAGAAACACTGCCGAGCAAGTTTCACTGCAGTTGGCTAACCGATAACTTTGAACGGGAGTCGGTATTTAAGAGCCTTTAATCTATTTCTACTAGACAGTTTGTGCTTGGAAAATATATACATATTTTTTGCAAATAAGTGTGGGTAGTTTTGTTTTTCGTTTAAATATTGATTTTACTATGCTAGAGGTGTCCCGACTGAGCAAAAGGCTTCAAAATTGATTTCAACAGCGTGCTTTTTTCAAAACGGTAAAGACATTCTGACATCCGGACTAGGCCCACACGTGGTAGATTGTGGCTTGCTCCCTGTCACACAGAGAAGGCCTGTGAAATGAATTTGCATATGCGTAATTTATTTTTTTAATTTAAGTATTTTTCGCTACCAATAAACCATCATCATCTGCCTAGCCTTTTCCCAACTATGTTGGGGTCGGCTTCCAGTCTAACCGGATGCAACTGAATATCAGTTTTTTATATGGAGCGACTGCCTATCTGACCTCCACAACCCAGTTAATACTGGGTAATACGATAACCCTTGGTAAGACTGGTTGTCAGACTTTTAGGGCCACTGTCTACCTAACGACTGTGAAAAATCTAAAAATGACAGCCTGGACCAACAGCTTAACGTGCTTTCCGAGGCACGGAGGAAACTCGGTATGTAATGGGTGGTCACCCATCCACAGACCAACCTAGGCAAGCACGGCTTAACCTAAAGATCGACCCAAGCTGCTGTAATTATTTAACCAGAGCTCCTTCGAGCTCCCAATAAACCAATAATTATCATGCGTATCAATTTGAGTTACCCAATCAAGTCGATGGGTAGCTTTGCGGATGGCCATTTATTTAAGGAAATGTTAGGAGTGTGTTTTTTTGTTCATTTAAGAATAAGAATAATTTAGAATAAATAAACATGTTGCGCTGACCCCAAGTAACTTGGGACAAGGGCAGGAAGATGATGATGACTCTTACTCGTATCTCTATGAGGATGTCATCATGATTTGATGAAGCTTTCTACCACCCACTTACACACCCGAGTACAAGCTTCGAAATAAGGTGTCTTGAGCATATCTAAAGTAGTCCAGTACGTTTCCTCATCTGTGCTTCGCCTCTAGGGCTTTGGGGTGGTAGCACATGACAACTACGTGTTGCCGGCTTCTAAAACCTGAATTTACGAACGCCTCGACTCTCCGTCCAGGCGTATCGTGTAATCTAAATCTTTAATAGTATAACAACTGGTTGAATTTAGTATATATTATTTGTGGTAATCTCTGGAAATACAGATCAGATTTAACAAAACGTATTTCATGGTAGAACCGTAAACTATTAGCAAGCACCATAGGGTGCTTTTTGTTCCAGACAAAATTTACGTTTCCTGCGAAATTGTCTATGCGGATGAAACTGCTTGGCGCAGCTTTAAATACTCATTCTATTAGCCTACATCATTGCCCACTGCTGGGCTAGGGCCTCACCCCATCAATGTAGACTAATCGTTGGTCTTGTCCAGATCGTCCCACCATCTTCTACGAGGTCTGCCGTGACACCTTCTGGCTCTGTCAAGACTCCAAAAAATCGGTATTTTGTTCATTAGGCTTGTGGCAGATGTCCAATCTAAGCTAAGCGACTTTATGAGCAAAGTCAGTAATTTGTTTTTTGGAGCGCAGTGTGGTGTTGCGTACACGTTCAGTTAGCAGCTAAATAATAAATACAAATTGATGTCCCCAGCTACCTACATGTAAGCTAATATTGTAATCACAATAACCCGTGCTTTTATTATGATTGATAGGGTAATTATCAGGAGCTAAATAAGCTACACTATTAAATGAACATATTGTATTAATTAGCCTTCAATTAGCGTAATAGCCACTGTTGAATAGTAAATGCGTGAATTAAATATGTAATGCAAAGTGTAACTTACGAATGCACTATTTTACTAATTAATATAATGCGTCAGTTTATTATTTGACTTACTGACAGTAAATTAGTTGCATGTTTCATTAGCTACATAGTATGCCAATGGCAATTGTTGAAAAGTTAGATACTATTCCTGCATCCGCCTGCAATATAAACAAAATAAATCCCAGCCTGTTTTTATTTGCTAGCAGTTACTGTTCCACTGCCTGGCGAAAGCCTCCCCCAAGTACTCTTTCCCACATGTTATGCTGATCTAATGTATGTAGATTGTGGATAATAGCCCAAGGTTCCCGGATAGAGATCCGGGAACCTTGGGCTGTCAGCCACATTATCACCTTGAAATTGGACAAACTTATACTCTTACAAGCCCATACAAGAGGTGAAATAATTAAATTAAAATCATTTCTTTTTAAATCTTCTATACAAAAAAATCAAACTGAAGTGTCTGTTTGTAATTTCAAAATATGTAACAGCTTTTTACTGAATGCATATGTAAGTATATACAATACTTATAACAAAAAGACATCTTTTATAAGAACTTTTACTGGCGTATTCTGATATTATAAGGGGCTAGCATAGGCAACTATTATTTTAAAAAATCATTACCCTCCTTCTGACGCAGTCGGGTAAATAGGATTAGGGTTCCGTGCAAAAAATTGAAACCCATGAAATTGTTAACAACTAAAAATTCGATTCAAATAGAGAAGTAATAATATTTTTTGAGAATTGGAAAGAAGTAGCACAAAATCGTGACCGCTGGAAGGAATGGAGTCCTTTGCCCAGCTGTGAGACACTATGGGCTGACTATAATAAATAATATTTTTTATAATAATTTCACGTGGGCGTGGTCGCGGGTAACAACTAGTTCTAAATAAAATCGATAATGGAATAAACATAAAAGATGTCAAAATACTCTTAACGAAGCTGAAAGGCACTGGTTCTCCCCGTCATTGCGATATTTTTTTTGTTCTAGACCATACCTGGGAACCTTCTAGTTACGGAGATATTGGGGGTCAAAGTTCCAACATTTCTACAAGTTTTTAAATAGATGTTTTTAATGTGAGATTTTTACCCCGTACTCAATTCATCCATCAGCACAAAGTTTTGAATGCGTTCAATGGGATCTACCGTAAAACATGATTTTTCACCCCAAAAAAAAAGTTGTTTCCCAGCAATCATTTTTGCGTAAAGTTACTTAGTTGGATGTACAGAATGTTTGGTTTTCGGCTTCGTGAAGAGTCTTTTTACGCCCTGTATATCAGAACTCAGGTTTCACATAAAAGCTCCATTGAACAATAGTGGATTTCAGAGTAAATATTCGAAGCAGATGACTTGGCCTGCCGATAGTATTCTTCTCTCTTCCACGATACCGTATTCGATTAAGATCGTTGTAAATGAGACAAAGATCAGTGAAATTCACAGATTTAACAATAGTATAGAGAACGCTTTGTTTAGTACAGCGAATAAAATCGTTTGTTACCTCTTAAGTAGGTTACACGTCGAAACGGTTTCATTTAAATCCTTTATTGAAGATTTACTGTCGTCTAGGGAGCTAATATGTTTTGAGAGGATTTTCGTTTTCAATTTAAGATGTTTGATTGTTTTCGATTACAGTGCAGCGGCCATGGTCTTTTGTGATATTTTTATTTGTAAATGTAGCTGGATAGCATCACATAGTCGCATTATTTTATGTTGGATTTTCGTAGTAATTTGTTTTTTTTTTTTATATTTGGATCTGTGTCGATCTTTGATCATCATTCTCTTGCCCTTATCCCAATTTATTTGGTGCTTTTTTCTTCCATACTTCTCTATTACATGTCATCTCAGCAGTCACCTTCTTTCTAGCCATATCATCCTACACACAGTCCATCCACCGTTGGTCTTTGGTCTTCCTCTACTCTCATATCCATACTCAAATTATTATTTTAAGTCTGTATAGTAAATAATGTATATACGAGAAAGAAAATTGAGAGTTCTTACATACTGGAAAAAAAACCAATACGTTAAACCTTCTCTCCTAAATTAGCTAAGTCCTCCAGCTTAGGTACTCCAGAGAATTATAAGAAGTACACGCGTATAATAACATACTCTAACGGCACAGAGATAAGTTCGATTCAGCCTTAATCCACTCCGTCGAAGCAATTGACCTATGAAAGGACACAATAGGTACAATACTTATAGACCGGGTATTTTCCAAAGAAGTTCCCTTTAACGATAATTGCTTATAGCCTTTCGTAGCTCCGGGTTAGAAGTGTCGAGATTGACGTTTGCACAACTATTTCGTGGATTAAAACTTTAAGTATTGATTATTGAAGACCTTGAAGCGTTCGGTGTGGCTCTGTTTGATTTCAAAATCTTTTTTATTTTGCCGTTAGCGTAATTCTATCAAGAATTACTTGGTAATAGTGCTGAGCCTGGATTTGTCTCCAGTTGATAATAATAGGCTAGGCATAAACATAACATATGGGACTAAACATAACTGGCGAAACGGGTGTAGGTACTATAGGTATCACTACTCCTCTGCGTGCCCCTTTGGGTATTACAGGTGATGCATGTGTGTGCTAATTCTTAACTCTTTCTTTTGATCTGCAAAACATACTGTGTCTAATTGTAGGGTTCCTGTAACTAGGAAAACACATATTTCCCAGTAAACTATTCGCAGTAACACTATACTTAGGGGTCAGTATGTTCCAGCGAATAAAAAAGAACTATGTTATTAGGTAACTAACGTATGGACGGCGTATGAATAGCAATTTTCTTTAAAAACGCCACAATTTTCAGTACTCCCCATTCCGTATTCCATGAACTGAAATCGCTCTTAAAATCATGTTAACAAAAGCTAACCACGGTCCGATAATCCTTCTAATTTTAAACGTAGAATATTTGAAAAGACGAAAACCCGTATGCCATCGCATAAAGAGGTCGTTTAGCAAAGAAGAAACTGCGATTAAATTAAATTTCCGCTAGCAGGAGGTCTCAAAGGGCTTTTCGATAGCTGCAATATCTTAAGCCGGCTCTCCAAAGGTCTGGCTATCGCGTTCTTGCCTTTTCTACAGCGAGCCTTTTCATGTAGTAGTTTAGCCTTAGGGCGCGTTTACACGACAAAGAATTGCTTGTTTTTTGTTGGGGAAAACAGAGAATTTTGTGTGTACTTCACACGCGAGGCTGTCGTGAAATGAATGAAGGGTTGGGGAATACGTTGCACGATTTCGGGTTACGTTTATCTATTTCGTTATTTTTTTTGTTACGTATATTCAAGGTATAGAGGATGAATGGTTATACTTATATTTTGATGAATTCTCATAACCGTTTTGTTGAGCGATCTTTTAAAGCTAAACAGAGTTATTTTTCAAAATGTAATAAACATTTCAAGGTCAAGAAACTACTTTGCTTGCTTATCTAAATAAAAAAAATAAACATCAAATCAGGTTTTTTACGCTATGATATTCATCACATCTGTAAAGTTCAGCTAGTTAGTTAAATTTGATTTTGTAGAGGCTTCATGAGTACAATCACGTCTATGTGAACATCAAACTGAGTCTACAATTCAAATATTTCATTCACATCACACTCTAAAGTTTATTCACCTCATTAGTTATGTAATCCTCTTTGCTGGCTACCTGTTTATCTCTATATTGTAGCGTTCCTCTACAAAATGTTGGTAATATTTAATTCTCCATTATAATAGCTACAATAAGTACTTGTTATAAGTGTTTGGTTACAAATCTTGAATGAGATTTATGGTTTCTGCTTTCTAGGTGGCGCTTCTTTTAAGATGTACCGGATTTTAGAATGTACCGGGCACAAATCTAGACTCCGTGGCTACTACTCAGAAATTCCTGATGGAAAAACCCAATGACACTTTTCCCGACCCAGGAATCGAACCCAGGACCTCATGCTCAGCAGTCGCGCTTGCGACCACTAGACCAATGAGGCAGTGGAGTTAATTCATTTATTTTAACAATTTAAATTATAAATTAGTACAGCATGGTACCAAGTTACTTATAAAAGGTTCCTAATCATCTATTACCACTTTTCCTACCCCGGCACGTCAAGATCATTCAACATCATCTACAATAGAAAACCGATCTACAATTTAGACATCATGCAGAAGTAACAATTATCAACCTCTAATACCATAGTTTATCAAACCAATATTCCATGAACTGAATTACTCGGTAATCATTCAACCAGTAGACGTCAGTTACGCTTCTCGCTTCCTGTCGAAACAGTTTTCACATACTCTATCGGGCCGCGTCCTCAGTTAGTTACCGTGCCGATAATGCTAATTATGTTCTAAGTTATCTTTTTTTTTTAAATAATAGGGTTTGAAAGTTGCATATATCATCATCGTCAGCCGTAGGTTTTATTTCCTATGAGAATTTACACGGTGTAAACAGACTCTTCACGAAGCCGTCAACCAAGCATTATGTACATCAAACTAAGTAACTTTACGCAAAAATTAGTGCTGGGAAATGACTTTTTTTTTTGGGCTGACAGATCACGTTTTACAGTAGGACTCAATGTAACGCTCTCAAAACATTGTGCTGATGGATGGATTGAATAGTACGGGGGTCGTAAAGGTGTTTAAAGTAAAAATCTTACATTAAAAACATGTATTTAAAAAAAACTTGTGAAAAAGTTGTAACTTTGACCCCCATTATCTCCGTATCTAGAAGGTGGGAACCTTCTAGATACGGAGATAATGGGGGTATGGTCTAGAGCAAAAAAATGATCGCAATGACGGGGAGAACAAGTGCCTTTCGGCTTCGTTAAGAGTCTGTTTACACCCTATATAATCTTTTCTAGTAAGTTAATACTCGTAATTACAATTATGCTATTAGCTATTTAGACTTTTAAAACACTGAATGAATAAACCCATTTCTTAAACAAACGAGATGCACTTAACACCAGATGATTAACACTCTGTGCAGACTTGAGTCAAGACTGTCTTTAGTCAAACTATAATAACATAACATTACGCCTTTAATTCCCGAAAGGTCAAACAGAGGTGCACCTAAAAGTGCACCCATATTTCGCCAGTTATGTTTTAAGTTCCATGTAATAGGGGGCGAGCCTATTGCTACTGAGTAATTCCTGATGGGAAACCCAATGACACTTTGCCCGACCTTAGAATCGAACCCAGGATTTCATTACCACCACTAGACCAACGAGGCAGTCAAACTATCACTCTATGAAAACAAGACAGGCACAAATTGTAGGCAAAACCGACAAAACCAATAGTATACTTTAGTAAATAATATCAAGCGCTGTATACGTAGTCTTTCCCCAAAAATGTTGGGGTGGGGTGTCAGTCTAACCGAATCCACATGCATGCCAGTATTTTACATGGAGCAATTGGTTATCTGATTTTCACAAACCATTTATTGTTTTACATGACGGCCTCTTAGCAAGACCAACTCATATACTTAGGGTTCCTTTCAGCCTTTTGATACCCTGGCAGTTATAAAATTCCAAAATCAAAAGTGATATGTTGAGATCACTGTTTTTTAACCCTTAACCACTGACTTGTAGTTTAGTTACACTTATAATGACGTTAGAATGGCATTCGTCTATTTACAGTGAGTGCTCTAGATCTAGAATATTCTTTTGTTTTAATTTAAAGGCGCAATTCGTAAATATTAAGATTTTAGCTATAAGTATTTTACCAGGTGTCCTTGCTTTCTTTTACAATGTCATTCAATAAATCAAAGTTGGCTCACTGCGTGCATGACATACATCCTGAGTTTTTTTAATTTCTTAAATTCCTGCGAAGTTTCCTTCAGTTTTATACAAGATGTATTTAAATATTTTAAAATAGATTATAATGTGAATTAAAATATAATTACCAAAAACATATTATTATTAATCAACAAAGACAGGTAGTCTACAAATTATCTTCGCAAGGTTTCCTGCGCCTCGGCCGTGTCATTGGACTCTAGATAGCTAGTAAAATGACCGTAGTCAAATTCGCCAGCAAAAAAAAAAAAAATGGTTATGGCGATGTACCACATTCGTACGTCAGTGATTAAGGGTTAACACGATCTATGAAGCCTTCACCAAGGCCAGTAATAATATTCTACAACATAAGCTTCTAATAATTCAGTATCGAGCGTGGGTAGGCCCAATTATAATAACGGACTATTCTGTGCGCAGATTACCTTGATCACGTGCTTCCCACTTGGATTAATAGTCACAGTGTAATCTGAGACTTAATTGTTCATATTAAGTACTTACACGGGTATGTATTTATCATGTTAAAGGTGATCCAGAGCCTTCAATTATTGCCTGTGATCTACTTATATCGTTGATCCTAGTTGGTGTTTTGATCTATTAATTATTACAAATTATATGTCATATCTGTTTACGCGACTCACATATTTTCCACAAAATTTTATGTATTTTAACTAAATTATTGTAGTTTGCTTGTGACGGCGATATGTGGGTACTAAGAAGAAACTTTGTCTCCAAAAACATATCAAAAATCCTGATGCCAAGACATTTTTCATTATAAATGATTCTATGAAAGTAGGTCCATAGAATATTGGTTATGCACAAACTAAACTGAATTTAGACTATTTCCATCTATTCAACAAAGCAACCGACATTATTAAAGAATTGAGAATTAGAGTTCAAATAAAGGTTCCAAACAACCGTATATGATATTTCAGAAAGCATTGACGTACGGTGAAGTTCAATGCCATCACCTAACTAGGCGCGGTGATGGCAAATGTATTAAAGATGTGACCGAAGCGCGTCCAAGTGCTGGAAAGAGAATTGTTGTTCGTCCGACGGTAGATGGGCAGACGATATTGTTGCCATCGCGGGAATATCCTGGATGAGGCTGGCACAATAACGTGGAGCTTGGCACAAGTAATGAGAGGCCAATACCCAGAAGTGGGTGAAGTCGGGCTGTGGTTAATGATGATGAGACAGATCAATGTATAATTTGTTATTGCAACTTTTTATTCATAAATTGGACACCATTTTTTTTCTCTAGAAGCCTGTCGGAGTAAGATAATTCTTAATCCTAACTAATATTATCTTAATCCTAACTATAATTATTATATTACAAATGCAGAAGTAAGTTTGTTTGTTTGTTACCTTTTCACGCCTAAACCACGGAACCGATTATCCTGAAATTTTGCATATACGTTGTCTGGTGTAAGACACGGACATATGGTATCTTGCGTCCCGAAAAAAAGTACTGTTCCCGAAGAAAACAACAATAACGTTCTTATAATAATAGTTGGCGCCACGTGCCTTTCGAATCATGATTGAATTATATCATTACAAGCAGAGTACAGCCCGAATTAATTGTCAAATTCTAAATCAACGCGAGTGAAGCCGCGGGCAAACTCTTAGTGTAGTTTGTGAACAGTTTGTGATAATCAGAATCATTTTACACCAACTAACATAAATCTTTACTTATCTTCATACCGCTTTCTATATCTACGATCTTCGATTCACATCCATTTGTTCCTAATTCTTTTGTAACCCGAATGGTTTAAGTGCGATGCCGAAAGAATGATCGGCCGCTAAAACTGCTCCAAAATGGTGAATAGCCGCACTGCCATACGGCCATGCACTTTTATTGCAGCCTTTCAAGCGAATTGACCGTCGAAATGTCTGCCGAAACTATTGGTGTTTTAGATAAAATTGACTCCTTTTCAATGGATACTTAGTTTTATTTGAAGAGGATTTTTAGACACAATTTTCGGTGATTTATTTTAACACTGCGTTTCTAGAAGGCTAAACAGAGACCGACCTCTTTCCACTAGTTCAATCAAAAGTGCAATATGGTGAGCCCATGCTGCTTCTGTTAATTTTGCAACAATTAACCCCAAATCAAGTTTAACCCGAGTTGGAGACTGAATTAAAGATCCGACAGTCAACAGTCGCGCTTGCGACATGATCCTTACTATGTATAATATTATATAAATGCGAAAGTAAGTGTGTTTGTTTCTTTATTACCTTTTCACGCCTAAACCACTCAATTTATCATCGTGAAATTTTGCATATACGTTGTCAGGTGTACAGAAACGGACGGAGTTCAACTCAAATTGATTGTCAAATTCTTAACTAACGTGAAGCCGTGGGCAAAAGTTTGTTACCAGCACTCCATTTATGTAAATAATACGGCTAAAATAAATAAAAAATCCAATATTTAGATGTTGAAATACTCTAACGAACGATGAATGCAATCAGTTGTTTACTTCTTGCCTAGCTACAAAGTTCATCAAACTCGTCGTCGCGCTTGCTGTTCACTTCGTGCGTTTTGCGACGGTAACGATACATTGCGTATGAGGAAATAAAACAAATCAAATTTATTGGATTCCCTTAACCTTCCTGAAATAGTTTCTTGTACCGGTCATCATAATATGATATACTGAATTCACCCCATCAGTTTGTGGAGGGCTGTCTCTTACACCCGTTGTAAACAAACAACTTTTTTATGACGTCAGATATTTTTGGTGTATTCATAAGATAAAGTTTTGAAAAGGGCGGTGTGTAGGTGTACTATAACAAGTACCAGATTGTGGCTTCGTGTTTTGACAATAGGTCTTATTTTAGCTTCAAAAGTTGACTTCTTCGAAAGGCCATGTGGGTGTCGTAGAATCCGTTCAGTCAAGCACAAGTATTCGGCACCCACGCTTTGAAAAAAAGTACAGCCCTTTTTATTTTACCTGCTAGCAGCAACCTTATTGAAACAAAAAACAAAACCGTTGTGATTTTTGCAGACTTGTTAGTGGCAAAAAATAAACAGTCCTTATTATGATGCCAATAAAGACCACTGTAATTTTACAGACTTGTCAGTGGCAGCAAATCAACATTAACCTTAATAAGATGTCAATAAAGATCACTGTAATTTTCGACAGTGATCCCGATGTCAGTAAAATTAATGTGAGAGGACCTTCATAGTACCTAAATATAAGTTAAAATTATGTTCTCCTTCATTTCGATCAAACTTATAATGTTGTTGTGGTTACATTTCAAATGATATACAAAGCGCGTCAATCATTGCAATCTAAATCTTATGTGAATATCTAAAGTCACATGACGCGCTCGCGATTTGCAAAAACTAAAAAATCATGAGTAATTTATGGTTAAATCGGCTCTAGGCTCCTACAAATATTAACTGATGTTCTGACAGGGTTCGCAGCCTATCCGTATCTGGTTGACTGATTCTCATTTTTTCTCAACTCCTGTCAATTAATGATGGTTTTAGTAACCACATTAGCCCTGGATTGAAACAACTGGAAGTCCTGGGGAGAGAACTTTGCCCAGCTGTGGGATGACGCAGGTTAACAGTATCAGTACTAAACGAATTCATAATACACTATAAGGTAAACACAATTTTGAATGTATAGCTACGAATAACATTGTTCACAGAACGCCTTGATTGGATTCAAGGAACAGCACAATATTAAATCGCATTGCATATTCCACGAAAGGGTCGGGTTCCAAAAATACCATCTGTTGTGTTGGTAACGTTTCAGTTACTTTAGGTAACAATATATAAGTAGCAACAAATTGTTTTCCGTAGGCCGTACGCATTGCAGTGAACCTTTTTGCTAGTGATGGTGATGGGTGGAGCGCAAAAATCAAACCTTAATGCTGTGTTTTTTTTTTGTTTTACAGATCATTGGGGAATAGTCTTGATGATAAGGAAAGTTACAGTAAAAGTTAAGAGATATGTCTACGTAGTTATGGATAATATTTATAACGACTGGTTAAAAATATAGGTTAGTAGGGCAATGGCCTCTCCAAATCTTTCGATCCAGGGCCAATGTGGACCACTGCTCGTTGGGTCTGTCCAGCTAACCCCGCCATCTACTGCGAGGTCTACGGCGTCGCCTTCTGGCTGTGGAAAAATATAAAATAAATGAAAATATAGGTATACTTCAGTTATAGATTTTTATGAAAGGTTTATAGGGAAATCACTATGTGGTCGTAGCCCGAAAAAAAATTGACCTTTCACCCGAATATTCAACAAAAAGCAAGAATGTCTTTTGCATTACAATATTCCGTGATTACAAAAACCTCTTGGCATTGCAGCGGTCACTGAAAAGTCCCATGAACAACGAAACTTTAGAGGAAATATTGCAGAACCTCTAATAAAGCCTTAACGACACGCTTTACCAAAAACCGGCGCGTCATAGATACACAGCAGGTTTTAATGAAAAAACTTTCCTACATTTCAATTAGTATCCGTTCAAAGACTGTAATTTTCAGACGTTAACGAGTTTAATTTTATCGAAAATTAATTGCGACATCTTCATTGAAAACTTTTCACTCAACTTTAATACCTACGTAAATTTTCGTTCGGGAAAACTTTGACAATACAGTATCTACTGTAGGGGTGACTGAGTAGCTGTTTCCTTGAAGTGAATCTTAAACAAATTTTCTCTTCAATCACCCGTTTAAACCTTCAACTGGATTCCCAAAACATTATTAAGAAAGTTCTCATCTCGTTTTGTGCTGTTTAATTATACAGAATCAATAGAGATGAAAAAATGCCTTGTGTTAAATTCTTGCGTCATGGACTGTCCTGATTTCCAGTTCATTCGATTTTGTAGTACACGTGGACCTGTTTGGCGCAGTTGTGAGGCATATGTGTTTATTTAATTCCATGTTAGTTTTTAATTTTGTTAAACTGTGCCAAATTATCAGATTTTTCTGTCTTACATGTTATGAAAATGGAGTGGATTACGATTTGTTTTGCTCATTAATTTTTTGTGTACTTTCTTTTTGAACGTTGCCAATAAGAGTTTTTTTCGGTTCCTTGGGTGCATTGACCTAGATCCGGGTTTGCAAGTGAAATGTTATCAGTACAAGAAACGCGTGTCGTGGTCGCTCAACTCTAGCACCAAACGTATTATGTTTTTTTACATATGAGTGGACTTAAAACACTTCTTTTAGAGATATTAACCCATTCACTGCCCAGTACTTCACAAAAACTTCGTGAATTTCGTTCCCGTGCCCAAAATCCGTATCCGAGTCGTCGTTATAATTAACTATAGATGATTTGTATTCATGACTCATATGCTGGGTTCTGGGCACTGAATGGGTTAATAATATGTTAAGTCACAGTATAGCCCAATGAGAATATACGTAAGTCCCTAATAAAACCGAATAGTTCCTTGTAAGTTCTCGGAGCTGTCAGTCATGTAAAAGGGTTAAACTATAGAATGAATTGCTTCTGATTACCTGTCAGTCTTTTTGAGTATCGAGTCAGCCCTATCGATTTGATGTCGAGTTCTGATATGCGATTGAGCTGTAGTACCTAATAGTAATGAATTTTACAACGAATTTTCATTTCAATAAGTTCACATTTTCGATTATTTTCTGGCTACTTCATTCATACGATAATTGGGCAACGACCCGAATGTACACGTAACTTATAATTATTATTCGATCGACCGACAGATTTATTAAAATCAAACTTACTCGTTTCGGTTTTAGTATAAACCAAATCCGTTGAATACAAATTATCGTTAGGGATTACAAGTTTAAATCGCTTCTATGTGTATGGGCATGAGAGAAGTTGTGCGTTGGGTTTCCCATGTGTGAGTAAATCACCATTAGTGTGTACATCATTTACAAGCCCAAAAATGTTACTTTCCCGCTTCCTCTCACGGCCCTCTTGTAAGAGACACAGGTGTGTGCGTGAGCCGCTCTGTGCCGATAGGTTCGCGAGCTCGCTGTGCATGTATGGGTGAGCGGTCCGGGCTCGCGTAGCCCCCGCCAGTGGCGAGCCGGCCGTAGCGGTACTACGACGCGCCTACGCCGTAGCACACGCGCTCGCATCTGCCCCCCCTACCCACATCATCGGACAATAGGACCGGCGACGATTCGTGGCGTTTTGTTATTTTTTGTTAGATGTGAATAAAAGCGACTCTTTGTGACATTCACTCGTAAAAAGCGGAGACAGTATGCTGAAAGGGTGTCCCCTTTGTCCTCAAAAGAGACGGTTATTAAGGCAGCACTATGTAATTTTTGAACATTAATTTGTTGAAATGATAGCTTACAAATTGGGACAGTTTAGTCGTGTTGCGGTAGATTGAGCGGGATGTAAGGCGGCCGCCGCGGGATCCGATATTGTGTTTTAATAAATAACCGCGAGGAAGCCAATTTTGGCGTATTATTGTAACCCATGTGACGCTAGTGTTGGTGTAACGTAATTAATATCAGACAATTGTATTCAGAGTGCCGGAATGGAGTTTGTGTTTCTGTCTTCACAAATACAAATGTAAGGTAAATAATAATACGTTTTGGAACACTTTTCATCTTCCAACATCCCTTTCCGTTTTTGTTTTTACTTTGTTCCGTACTTTTGTTCTTTGTTGTCTTCATAATGTTTATTTACTAAACTTTGTTTGTAAAATAAATGTGTTTTCTTAAGAGGCTTTTAAAAGAAACTGGAAAGTACTGAAGAAGAAGACGAGGAAAAAAGTTGGCGCGCGTTTTTAGAGTTTTTTAAAACATGACATTTCAAGGATAAATAAATGTATTTTTTTATTACATTAAGTGTATTAATTAGATACAAACCACTTGGCCAAAATGACTCTTGAAGTTTTTGGTTGCAAAGTTTAAATGCAATCAATTGACCTTTCATAAGTAGGTTCATTATGTAATTGCATACGCTTAAACAATCGTATTATTAGTAGTAGCTTTTCAGTTGTATACAATTTAGCTGCTAATTGAAGAATAATTATTATTATTCATCGCAATGCAAATAATGCACGGTTAAAAATAAAAAGTTTCACATTTTCTAAAATAAAAATGTAACTACGAAATACCTCTTTAAATCCAAGTAGGTACTAGATACTGAACTTGGTACTTAGCTTTTAAACAACTTTTCGGAACGGCACTCCAGAAAATGTCAACTAGGGTTACTTTTTTCTTGCAGTCGGTTTTTTATCACACGTTCAAGGATAAGAGAAGTGCGAATGATAATAAGTCAAGAAAGGAGGTGCCTGATGAGATGACGAGTAAAATAAAAGTATGGAAGAAGAAGACATGCTGCGCCGACCTAAATAAATTGGTATAAGGGCAGGAGACTGAAGATGGTGTCAGAAGTATAAATCAGATTAATTGATGATGATTAAGATCAGCCTCGATGATTTAGTTTTTAAGTATGGCCGTCCCCATGAAAGACCTGGTTGAGAATCTAAACCAGGTCTTTACCAGCAAAAAAGCATTTACCAGGGAAGCATGACTTTAAAAGCAGAAAACTTGTACTCAGCAGTGCGTGAACAAGACTGGTATTTACTGATGACTCCTTAGGAAGTCGCTCTCACTTACATTTTTTCTGACTGGCTTACACCTCGGCATATGCTGCTGGCTTGTGCCACGCTGCAAGAGCAATAGTATAGAATCAACCAGAAAAGCAATAGTCTAAAGGCTGAACTGGTAAATGAAAGAAGTATCTATATAATTATGAAAGAAATGTGTGGATAGAGCTAGATGAGAGGAAGATAAGAAGAGAGAGAAGATAGAGAGGAAGATAAGTTAACTATACCTAACAAATATAGTTGCTATCAAAATCAGTGTCACAATCATGGCAATTCATTTTTTGATTGCTTGCTGTAACGGCTGTTGGTTCATGGCCTTGACGGGTTTGTGTAACCACTTCCTTTCACATCAAAAAAAAACCTTGTGCCGTAATAAAATATTGGCCCGTTAGATGCAGCGGGCATTCACACTTCAAGGGATTATTTTCTTTGGCAACCAAATTAAATCACAGTAACTATCCATTTTTGTACAGCTGGCCGTTTACGCCTACCAAAAAAAAGAAATAAAAAAAACAAAATTAACTGACGAATTCATTGTAACCTTGGAGAGACCTATAATTACAGGTCCCCAGCTACCAAGACAATTTTAGGTACCTAGGTTTAGAGACTAAAAGACTCACTAAGTACAAAATTAGAAAGCTTGTTTGGCTAGTAGGTTCCTAGTGGTAAATAAAGTACGAGGTCAAAGTTTCAAACAAACAAAGTCGCTGGCAACAATTAGTATTTTATAAAGCACTTTTAATGTAACTTCACCTCTGTAACTATGCACTCTGTGTTGCATGTGTGTGTTCCATTTAGTTATTCCTCTTTTGTTTTTACCGAAGTTACTGAACATGCACTGTAGCGTTTCCTGTTTTATATGTGTTTATCTCTGAATAACTTACAAGGACCTACATTCAATTTTGTTATACAATTAAGACAAATTGTAGTACCTACATCTTTTCTGAGAGCTTATGGCTAAATAATAACAATCGCTTGGATCAATGTTTAGGTTAATTCATGCTTGCCAAGGTTGGCCGGTGGATGGGTGACCACCCATTACATACCTAGTTTCCTCCGTGCCTCGGAAAGCACGTTAAGCCGTTGCTGTTGACTGTTATTTGTAGACGTTTGACAGTCGTGACAGGTAATCAGTGGCCCAAAAGTCTGACAACCAGTCTTACCAAGGGGTATCGTATTACCCAGTACTAAATGGGTTGTGGTGGTGAGATATGCAGTCGCTCCATGTAAAACACTGGTATTCAGGGACGGTGGAAACTCGGTATGTAATGGATGTTCACCCATCCACCTTGGCAAGCGCTACTTAACCTTCAAAATCGACCCGTGTGGCTGTTAATATTTAGCCTCCTGCTCACCACATAACTTAATCCTACCTGCTAGGATGATAGAGATAAGATAAAATAAGATTTATTTCTCACCACAATACAAAGGTACATTATTAGGTTTCGTGAACAATACAAGCATTTTTTATACTGCGGGAGACTGGTGCCTATGCTAGACGAAAGGCCTGTATTTCAGAACACCAGGTCTCCACCCCTTCGGAGACACATTAAAGCTGAATTTTGCACTCGTGATAGATAGATAGATAAACCATTTATTTGGTGCTCACAAAAGACAGCACAAAACACAGAAACACAATTAAAAAGTTCAAATTACATGACTATAGAAAAACAGGGTACCAATAATGCTGCTTAATAAAGTCCTAAGTCCAACACGAGCAACGTAGGTGAATGTCTATTGCCACATTCGTCATCATGAATTTCCAATATATTCTTTCACGTATCAATTCAAACATCAGGTATGTCTGATTGCTATGCAAATCTGCCAACCCCTAGCAGATGACGTACATTTTCCTCATGTCGACAGAAATGATCAAATAAAATATGTCGGTTGGCATATTTTCACAGGTCCTATTCTTTTGCGAGAATCTAAATAAGCGAAGGTACTTGATATTGTATAGCATCTTTATCATTTGGTTGATCTGTGGCAGTCGTTACGGTAGACAGTAGCCCGAAAGTAAGACAGTCTTACCAAGAGGTAACGTGCTACCAAGAAATTGGGCTGTGGAGATCAGATAGGCAGTCGCTCAATGTAAAATATTGGTGTTCAGACTGTCGACCACAACATATGTAGTTGGTAAAAGTCTAGCTGGATGAAGACTGACTTTGGCTATTTAATTTTATTCCGGTTCCATCGATCTGTCTGTCAAGACCCTTTTTCTCAGGAACACGTGCAGGTATCAAGCTGAAATTAATATCAAATACTCAAGTCTACTACCTCTTGGAGCAGTGAAAAAATCATACTTGTAAGTCACGCAATCAAAAGATATATGACCGTTTATGTCGCTTATTTTGCGATTTCACAAGGGAATCAAAACCTATAGGGTACTTCCCGTTGACCTAGAACCATGAAATTTTGCAAGAAGCAATGTATTATAGCACCATGTAAAAGAAAAGATCTGAAAACCGTAAATCTGTAGTTTAATAACAAAATACCTACAAGTTTATACGAAACCCTTGGTGCGCGAGTGCAACTCGCACTTAGCCAGATTTTGTGATACACGTGTCTATAATTCTATTTTCTGCGAATTTATTGCCGCTTAACCAACAATAACCGAGAATACGGCTTCATATTCAGGCAATTCAATGAAAACTAACTATTCACTAGAAATTTCTCCTGTATCGTGGTTGCGTTTATCGACATGAAAACTCACATAAACAAACGGAAAATAATCCTGTATTATAATAAGTTTTGAATCGAAGCATCTAAGTGAGCAACGATTTGAAATAATAAACTATTGTTCTGTAAACATTGTCCTATAATTAAGGCCTGCCCAGAAAGAGGTGGCGGGACGATTTAGACGCATACCGCGAGAGCTGGCCCGAGGAAACGTGGGAAAAGAGCATATGGAAGGAGTTGGGGGAGGCCTTTGCCCAGTAGTGGGACAGTACAGGCACAAGAAAAAAAAATACACGAACCATTATCCGATCGATTAAAAAGAACAACTACAAGTACTAGAACGTCGCAACTGTCCAACAAGCAATCAAGCCAGTACAAGCAGAAAGTAGTTTGAAACAACAAAGCAATTTAACGTAATAGATTTCAGACTAACCGTTACAAGTTAATCCTTTGAACAATCAATACCCGCCCAGTACAACCCACACGTTGTCTATAACTGACGTCGAGAAATACTTTTGAAATACCAAAGCTCAAGAATGTTTTACGAAGTTCAACCAAGTTTATAAAATGGATGAATACGTACTTTTACAGCTTCACCTTTGTTCTTTCACGGCGGCTGAACTCTGTTAGGAGTTATGTCGGTGGGTTTAACTATGACGCTTGAAATTCTAGAGGGTTGGATAGGTGCATTATTTTTTTAAAATTGTCGAAGTTGTAAGGACTTTCACACGAAAACTATGATATTTAGAAAGTATGATTGCCTCTGGATAAGTATATCAAGGAATAAACAGGCTTGATGAGTTACGGTAAACTCAAAAACTCAAAAAAAAAAAAGCATTTATTTCACTTTTGAATGTCAGAAAAACAAATTAGGCTAAACTACAGTCACAGACACAAGGCATAATAACTTGTGAAAGTACTGTAGTTGCCCATTCCAAAGCGTAGATTTCTATGGAGAAGAATGGGCAAGAAACTCCATGGACACTCTTTTCAATCAAAATATTGTTACAAAATCTTGGTTACATCATTCATATTAAGATTATACATATATGTGAGAACGATGTAGAAGTACTGCACGTTAAGAGCGTCCAGACTAAAATATTATATCAACAATTTAAAAACAAAGTAAGTAGTTAAAATAAACCGTGGCAGCTTAGAGATGACCAGTCCCAACTGACAGCGCCCGTTCACGGGCATGACGCATGGATCAGCCCCATTCAGCTCAACATATTGAAGGAAGCTAAATGACCCGACACACCCGCCGCCATCAGCGATACAGTTTAGTGAGCATGACATTCTCTCACCCACCAGGGCAAATTCAAGTCAATGAAAGATAACCAAATGTAAATGGTAGCTTTGTGTCAGTACATAGTACTCACACATGTGGCATGCAATTATATAATACTAAGATATTGAGTCTATACAATGCAACGATATTATAACAATCTTCTGCAGGTTCCACAATAACTTCACATGGTAATCAATTAGTTTGCCCCTATGGTTGTGGAGCAGGACCAGCATTGAGCCAAGCAATTTTATCATCAATGTAATCCCCCAACTTATAATATGCTTGCCTACATAGTGTGCGTTTTATACAAGATTTAAATTTTGCCTCATTTAGTTTTAGAATGTGGGGAGGTATTTTATTGTAACATTTTAAACCCCATGAAAGATGAGTCTACTTTAGCTAGCCTAAAACCTGGCTGTACTAGTTGGTCTCTATTTCTAGTATTATAGTGGTGCCTGTCACCTCTTTTACTAAATAAATGCAGATTTTTCCTAACGTACATGATGTTTTCATAGATTTATTGACAAGGTACTGTCATGATGTTAATTTCCTTGAACAGTTCTCTTAGAGAATCACGCTTACGTAGATGATATAAGGCTCTGATAGCTCTTTTCTGCAGAATAAATATAAACTCGATGTCTGCAGCCCGTCCTCATAGTAAAATACCGTAAGACATAATACTATGAAAATAACTAAAATAGACCAGCCTCGCGGTATCTACATCAGTAAATTGACGGATTTTTCTAACAGCATGTGTTGCTGAACTCAGCCGTCCTGCAAGAGATGTTATATGCGGACCCCATTGTAGCCTTGAGTCGAGCGTGATCCCCAGAAAAACAGTATCTTCGACGAATTCTAATTTCTCTTGATTCAATACTATGTCACTAACAATACTTTTGACATTCGGTAGAGCAAACCTTATGCATTTCGTTTTTTTCCTATTTAATACTAAATTATTCGCGAAACAATCATGGACCTGCAGTAGGGCGTTATTTACGTCGTCAAGATTTGTGGCACGTCTGTTTATCTTAAATGTTAGAGAGGTATCGTCAGCAAACACCACCATTTGTGGTTGGTTTTTAAATAATTGGGGTAGATTATTTATATAAACTAAAAAGAGGAAATGACCTAATATTGAAAAGTAAGTATGGGTGAACCCATACTTACTTTTAAATCCATTGAATTGACACCGCTTATGTGTACTTGCTGATGTCTATCGTTTAACTCATCTATTAAGACTTTAATTTGCTCCTCAAATCTCCTCAAATTCGGAGAATTAACAAATGCTATAATATTCGTGCTTAGCTTGCTACAGCTCTCAGTTGCGTGAATCTCTCAAAATGAAACTCGAAACAACTAACAACTGAATTAATCTTCAACGTCATGTTCGTCGATTTGTAACAGGCAAAGCTTCTGTTAAAAATGTGCTTTTAATATTGTCATTTCTGCCGCTTTTCTTACCTACTGTCAGCACAAAGAGTCCCAAATATTGTTAGGTACCGTCATCATAACAGAGACTGAAGATTGACGGGATCGATACCAAACTTCATCCTGGTACACAATAGACGCAACCAAAACCCACCTTTAAGTCCCGTATACACTTGCAACAATTCCCCGTTGTTACGCCCAGCGGTGTTGTTTGCAGAACCAGCGATACCGCGATTGACTGGGTTCATTGTTTGACGCGGCGGGAGTAACTCTATTGTGGACGGAAAATGTCATAGCCCGCTCCGATGTGTACCCGTCCTATGTTGCTTCGATGAATTGTATTTTACGCAGTTTTATGACAACTTTGATAGGTCTGACGAAATTTTACACAATTTCGAGTCGTCAGAGTCGGTGTCAGCCTGGTTTTACAATATTAGTTCGTGACATGTTTTTCGTAAAACAACACCAAAAAATATCAAGCCGAACTGTGTGGGTTATCTAAATATTTTTCACAATTAACGCTTTGAAAAATGAAACTAGTTCAACGGATTGTCATGTCACATGGGTTCCTCGGGGACTCAGAGCTGAAAATGTTTGAAACTGGGGAAAAGTTGGCCACGTAAATAATCCGTGAAAATTTTTGTCTCAAGCTGGTTTTATTTTCATGAAGGTATATTCATATTATTTCCACAAAAATTCGGCTAATATTTGATGTGAGAAAATAAATGGGTTTTAGACCAACTCGACACGAGAGACTGATCACACGTGTGTCCAGTTGGTGAAACTCAAAATGACAAGTGATGACAAAATAACAAGTGATACTACACTTGTTATTTCGTCATCTGAACACGCCAACATTTTTACACGTGTCCACATAGTGAAACTTAAATAAAATCAATTTTATGCTTTCGCAAACTGGACACACCCAGTTTTTTTGCAAAAAAAAGGGTACAGTCAGGTCAATAATCTAATGGCCTCGTTCGTTGAACTAATAAAATAAAAAATGATACTAATTTTGAGTTTCACCAACTGAACACACGTGTTTTCAGTCGAAATCAATGTTAAATGCATCTATGCTATTCATTCGATCATTTTTTTCCCGTCGTCGCGGTCGTTAGCAATAAGATCCACTATATTATCAGTAACATAGGCTCCAGGCACATTCTTATTAATCTCGCAATTTGTGATATCAGAAATCAAAATAAGTGGTCCACGCGAAAATACTAATAATTAATAATTCATCTATGATATATTAGGTAAACCACTCTTCATTCAGGAAAACATCGTGAGGAAACCGGCATGTCCTAGAACCAAAAATTCGAAGACATGTGACATCTACCAATCCGCACTGGGCCCGCGTGGTGGATTATAGCCCATTCCCTCTCATAGAGAGGAGGCCTGTGTCCCAGCAGTGGGAACATTAAGAGGCTGATGATGATGATGATGATGACTCTTCACATGAAAAGAGAAAGTTTTCCTAGTCTGTCAAATTGAAATCATGGATATTGCAAATAAATAAGCCTGTTTGTCAATGAGCAATGATAATGAAAGATGAAAACTGAGAGCAACATCGTTGAATGAGAGCAGTTCTAGGACACGTGACACCCAACCCGCACTGGGCTCGCGTGGTGGATGATAGCCCACCTCGTACAGAGAGATGGCATCTGTCCCAGCAGTTTCCTACCGCTGTTTATACGAAATCCGATAGCAGCTTACTCTATGAAATTAAGAAACACCTTTAAAGAATCACAGGCAGAAATTAAATTAGCTAATGAAACTTCGAATGGTATTGGTTTCGATACCTAAACAGCATGATCATCTGCCTAGCCTTTTCCCAACTATGTTGGGGTCGGCTAAATCTCACCGGTTGCAGCTAAATACCTGTATTTTACAAGGAGCGACTGCCTATCTGACCTCCATAACCCAATTAGTATTGGGTATTTCGATTCCTCTTAAAAATATTGGTCGTCAGGCTTTCCGACCGCTCTGACTACCTGTAACGCCTGTCAAAGATCTACCATTGGCAGCCGGGACCAAAGGCTCAACGTGCTTTCCGATCCGAAGATAATTATATTCGGTATGTAATGGATTGTCACCCATCCATGGGCCTTAGCCAGCACTGCTTTATTTTGAAGACTGACCCGTGTGGCTGCTATTATTTAGCCACGAGCTGCTTTTGGCGCCAATAAAGGCTGAAATTATATTATAATTTTTCCTATTGATGTTTCAGTAACTCCTTTCTGGTATCAGAGAAAGCAATTACGATATTATTTTCTGCCATGGGCTGAACTTGCATAGTAATAACGTAATATTATAATTATCTATGTGTATATTAATAATAAATATGTCGGAGCCGGTCATTGGTATGGACTTAAAAATGAATCGAAGTACGCCTGTGGTGAGGTCACACGACCTACTTAGCCCACCACGGCGTGCTTTACAGGGCCTTGATGTTTTCGGCTCGACGCTTGGATGACAGTGTCTGATCGCGGCCGAGTTGAGACCTCTTGGGTCTGTACCCGAATCATTGTGTCCCGTGTTATTGTGTTAAGTTGTAATCTAAAGTAATTCGTTAGTTTTGCTAGAAACAGTGTTTTCATAGCAAGAAACCCATCGTCTGCCCACATAATGTTCGAGCCTAACGGAATAAATCCTGACATTCCGGACAAATACATTATAGTAATTATGTGTTGCAGACTGTGTACGTTACAATACATATTCGCATTTATTACCACCATTTATTTACTGAAACTAAACATATATTGCTACTGTCTGCACATAACTACTAAATGATGATAGATCTGCAATCAATGCTATTTACTATAGGTATGTTCAATCAATCGGACATCAGTGGTAAATTTGACATAAACTGCGCCTCTATGTCGTAGCAATAAGGCCGAAATTGTATAACAACATATAATACTAATTAGTTACTAAATTTCTACCGGTATAGTCCAAAAAGGAACAAAATAAAGAAAAAAACATACAGAGCTACCGTCACGGAATTCGGTTAAAACGGCTTCACTGCTGAAATCCGAAAAAAATAATGAAGAGCACTATTTAAAGGAATGCAACGTGCCTAAATATCATTATAACTTTGTTGCATGTCTTAATGCAATTAACAAAAATAATATTTCCCCTCTAGTTTCAACCAAAACTATCAATTAATTTAAAATACTAGACAAAAAGCGCAGTTAAAATAAAATCAGCATATTTCAGCTTCAGTAGATTTATTCGAACGAAACCTGTTTGCGAAGTGGCCTATCCTATATTACTCTGTGCGCTGGACGCTTATTTTACTGTCCTTGAGTCAATAGAGGCTTAAAACGAGATTTTAAATAAAAATGGTTCATTTTGCAATGATAGTTGCGCTTTCGTTGAGTATTCTGGTTTGTATTAAATTACATTTTTTGCAAGACTTGTTGTGTAGTTGGATATTATTTTAACAGTGATTTAATGGTAAGCTTGGCAGCTTTTTTCAATTAAATACTTTATGTTTTTATTATTTGTTGATAAAGCGGCAACAGAAATACATCATCTTTGTACATAAGCTATTTATCATAATTTTGTGTGTATTTCTATTTTTTGTGTGCAATAAAGAATAAGAATAAGAATCTGTGAAAATTTGATGTCTAGCTATCACGGTTCATGAGATACAGCCTGGTGACAAACAGACAGTCGGACAGCGGAGTCTTAGTAATAGGGTCCCGTTTTTACCCTTTGGGTACGGAACTCTAAAAAGCAACAAAGAAAACCAATTTATGTTTGCCAAAAAAGCTTCTAATCCAATTTAATTCTAGGCCATATTCCGAATATAACGTTTTTACGTACTTGATCCTACGAAATCAATTGAAACAAGTATTTCTGACCGCAAAGGGTAGACACGGCAAAAATTTGTGCCCTGATCATGCGAATGTAATTGTATCAAAAGGCACAAAAACCACAAATCGAACGATTAAAGAAAAACTTCCGGATTGCGTACAAAGGCCTGTTAATGGTACCTTTTTTGTGGTTCTTGACACTTGCGGGAATCGGAAAAGGATTTTGACCTTATTTTTTAGAAATGGTTGCTCTAATTTTGTGTTTTTGAGTACGCTCACTAATTAACATTGCTGTGAAATCCCTGGCAATTGAGACTTCAGATGTGCTTAAAGATCATAATGTAGTTAATTGTAGTTCTTTTAAATTACGGGCGATACCAAATAATTCTTTAAAAAATCTCTAATTAAATCGAAGTCCACCACCGTTACTGTAGGAAATTCCATCCAATAAACACCACTTTACAGGAATCTAGAAAGTATGATAAGATTTCACATCGAAAATCATTGAAGCATCCAAGCCAATGTCGTGGTCAGGTAGAAGCACCTTTTATGTGCTACGCTCCAAAGAATGTGATCATTGTACTCTTCGAATGTCACCTCGCACTACTGGTACTGCTCCCTCAATCGAGAAAATTGAATTGAGTCCGTAGTACCTCTTTTGAAAATGTCTTTTATAAGATACACGAAATACTTACTTGTTACTGGAAACCAATAAGTTAAACGACAAAGATTTGTTTCCAAGAATATAGGTTAGGAAAGGATTCGATTTTCTAGATTAATTTAAATGGTTCCAGGAGGTGCCTATAACGAAAATCTTTTTTACTGATATTTAGTCAAATTAAATCTATATACCTACAGTTTGTATATGTGAGTAGCAACGCCGGGAGGGGACGCCTTAGAAGGACATACATTGACCTTAATGGTGAGGTTCTTTAGAAAGGTCAGGTGCATAGTACTCGCAACCGGTGTGCCCCTATGAACAGATGAACACACTGATGCATATTTTCGTGTGTATGAACGGCACTCATGTATAGATTATAGGCGTAACTCCTGCGATTGGAACTGGCCATCGCATGTTGTGATTGACTAGCTAGATTTATGAATGACGAGCAGGGTTCCCAATTTGTAGAGATTTCCCCGAATTGCGGGAAATTCGAGAAACGAACTACACATAGACACGATAGTTTCCTTAATTATTACTAGAGACAATTATTTAAAAAAAACCGGGTGGTATTGTCGAATTTATAACTTTCAAAAAAAAAATTTGTAAGGAATCGCAAAAGCGCTATAAAAATAATTAAAAACTACAATCATGAATTTTATTTTCCGTTTTGTTTTTGGGGAGTTAGGAAAATAAGTATTGGTAACCCTGTGCTGTTACTCTTAGTATTATCCAGCACAATTTTGCTAACCGCTTTTATAACGGATCACGGTATGAGAATGATGCAATTTTATTTGGAAGTGTTTTTTATTGACAAATTATGAATTTAGAAATAAACTTTTCTTATAGAGAAGCCATATTGTTTCATGTGACAAGCGATTTATTGGTTTGAATTTTTATATCTTACTGAGTCATAACTTTTAACCCTCGAAATTTGTGATGTGTGAGAACAGATAATCCAAAATATCTGTTGATTGCCCCAAATTGGACCGATTTGTTGTGTTTATTATTTGTTTATTTACTTAAAAATGGTGTTCGGTTGTGAAGTTTGCGCTGTTAATGATAATGTTTGTTTGTTAGAAGATAAAAGCAGTAAGTTTTCGCAATTATCATTTAATGATAACATTTAAGTTATGTCTAAAGGTAGATGTGTACCCAAATTACGAGAATTAACACAAAAACTTGATAATTCATCTAATACTCGTCATTTTTTTTTGGTACACTGCACGCCACTGTGCGTACCCCTATGGAAAAAAGGCGTGAGTTTATGTATGTGTATGTATATACCTACTGTTTGTACCACAATAACAATTCACATTGAAATGATTTTGTTTATTGTACCACAAATGCGTGTAACAATTGTGTGGGTGTAACAATTCAAAAGTGTTTTATAGTAATTTGATTTTAAAGCAGTTAGAACAGTTACTATGATAATATCTACAAATTTTCTTTATTATTTATTTAATAAAACTTTAGGCACAACATTGTTGTACACAAGCAGACTGTGGTGATTATACCAATTTAAATTCTGAATAAAGAAAAAAACATTGCCAGATAACAAAACGTAACTAAAATAAATATAATTGCAAAAATATCTCTGACCTCAATAATAAACCAATGTCAAACACTTTAATTTCTAGAACCAAATAAATATTGATATCCCACGCAATAGAGTTGCCAGACTGGAAAATATTTTTCCAGCAAATAAAAAAAAAACCGAACGATCTCTAATAAAATTACCGGCATAGGAAAACGGGGTCAGTTATTAATAAAGATATAATTTTCCCCGGTTATGAGTGCGGACGACCATCCGTTACGCAATTAAAACACGCGAAATGGTTTTGTGTCCATTGAGATTTGCATACAGATATGTGATTATAGCCAAAATGGCTTTATGTCATGAATATAATGCGTTCGAAAAAAGTTATGCCTCGGAATAGGTGTGCAGAATTTTATTGCTGTATCATCCGATCCGTGGCAGGGATTTTTTTTATGTTATTGATTATAGATATGATATCTTAATTCACAAATAAATATAATGATGATAATGCACTCGTTGATAAAGTATATTGAACGTTTGAAAACATTAATACCTAGTTCATAGGTCCTGCGTTCGAATTCAAGATCGGGCAAAGTGTTATTGGGATTAGAGGTGTGTGGTATTGTAATGATGAAATAATATTTTAATAAAAAAATATTACAAAATCCGTTTCTGACTAATTGGCTGTAGAAGGCAAAACATTAAAAGGTATGATAGGAAGTCTATGCCCATTTTTATCACCATATTTAATCAAACATTAGGGTCCACGGTTGATGGCAATAGGCTCGCCCCTACATAAGTCCTCAAACATAACTGGTGAAATGTGGGTGTACTATTATATATATCTCTGCCAAAATTTTCATGGATTACAGGCGTGATATTATGTTGTGTTTATATTTTGTCACGTTGGCATGAGACGCAACAAGCAATACGTCATCTATGGAACTAGGAACCATAATCCCCCGAGCAATAATCGCACTGTCCATCCGTGTATGAATACCAATTACCAATTATCGCAAACGTGATGAACATGACATTATACACGACGGTTCATTAAAATGGATCTGAAATGTGAATGTTCTGAAATACGGCCTAATACCTAGCTAACATTGCTAGAGCTAACTGAAAAGGTTTTATGTATGTACATACACGCAAAAATCACGTGTTTTCGATGAGGATGGGCAGAAAATACGGAACACCGCCTGCTCTGATCCATTTTTTTTTCTTTTTTTCGGATGGGAAATCATCAAATGACTTCGCTCTGGGCAGAGCGGAGGAGAGTGTCAGACTTGCACTGACTAAAACCCATGCATGTTCCTTCCTGGCCCTTTGTGTTCTAGGGCCGCGGTATCTCTTTCGAACAGTCCTGCAGCACCTGCTATGATCCTTAAATACCTTTTTTGCTTCGTCCTGCACGGTTATACATCTTACTTATGCATCCAGGAATATATTGTATACATAAATTTTGCTGTGCTTCCATCTGTTTACGGTGTTCCGATTTCAAAACTTAAAAACAGTACCATATACCTACAGCTGTTTAATAACAATAATGAGCTCCGACAGCCACGTTATAAAGAGAACAAACTATCCCATTAAGATTTCAATGACCCTCTTTTAATTTAATCACCAAGTAATTTGGCACCGAGATAATATTTCCCTCACAAAATAACAATACTGAAAAGATTTTACCCATCCCGTATTTTATTTTACGTTTGCACATTAAACTAGGGCTCCAGTTTATATTTGAATGCTGGCAACAAAAGAGATTATTCTACCAAAAGATTACAAGATAAGGCTTTTTGCAAATATACCTAAAAAAGTAAAATTACCAAATACGCAGTACATTATCAAGAGAAAATGCCAGAGGTAAGCGGTTTTGTAAGCTGAAGGCTGTACGACAATGCTCTTCGACCTTGAATAAAATAGACGAAATTTTTCGCTCAAGGAGGAAACATATCCGAGCCTTTGGAGCTATTTTATCTATAGCTGTACTCGTATACATAAGTACGCCTTTTACTTGACCGTGGCGGTCGACCGATGAACAACCATCAATTTCTCGATCGGCAGTAAAAAGATAAGTTCTTTTTCTCCAATATGAATTTATTTTCATGAAAATCGGGATTAGATAGTGAGCTTGAACCGTACAATCCTCTACTACCGAAATATAGCCAAGTGAAATTCGCCTCACTTACTGTCAAATGACTTTAAAAATAGAGTTTTGTTTAATAATAATAATATAATAATTTATTTCAAAAAATCAGATAACAGAGATCCATATTGTTAGTAAATACCTTATACCTAGTGTTAGTAAATACATAAATTAAAAACAAGAATTTGAGTATGAGTCACTCTGTAAAGAAGAAATAAACCCTTTTCTCAACTGGTCATCTTCTCCACAAAATGCCTCATAAAAGGGGAAAACACATTTTCATTCACTGTTTTCAGAATGCTGTTGCGACTGGCCCGAGTTCTAGCTGCCACAGACGCTATTTTCTTCCGCACAATTGCGTGGAAGCCGTCAGTACGGTTATGCGTAAACATCTCTGACGCACTACAGAACCGGGGCAGCCTCAAGAGCACTCTAAAAACATTGTTGTATTGGACGCGCAGGACATCTAGCGATCTTTTGGTATAGTTGATCCAAAGACCACCCGTGTACAGACCCTGACAATACGCTTTGAAAAGCGTTATTTTTACCTGGTCCGTACAGCGGGCAAATCTACGAACCAACATATTACCGCGGACCGCCAAAGCCCTGCGCTCCCTCTCAATATCCACATTATCTTTGAGGTCATCGGTAAGCATATGTCCCAGATATTTGAACTGTTTTACTCTTTTTATGTTCAAGCCATTTAGGGTAAAGTTAGGTGAGTAATTGGTACACTTACCGGCGACCCCAAAGACCATGTACTCACATTTCTTCACGTTATACACGAGCCCATGCCTAGCCGCGTAGTCCTCGCAAACTCTCAACATCTCTCCAATAGACCCTGCAGTCGGGCCCAGCAGCACCATGTCGTCCGCATAGCTGATGCTGTTAATATTAACACCACCCACCCGACAGCCGACACGCATACTGCTGAGCTCGACTATGAGGTCATTCACATATGCGTTGAAGAGCCTGGGTGAGGTCAACCCTCAAAAAGTTTAGCCGAAATCTTTCATCAATCCAACGCAGTCTGTATAAATAACCCCAGACAATACCAGGAATGAAAAAACAAAACAACCAAATATTACAAGACTAGTGTCATACCATATCCGCACATCAACGTCTTTACTACGGCCTAGATAGCGGCTATGGATGTCAGCTAAGCAGGTCAACGTACGCGATCCCAGATATCCACCCATCTATTAAAGTTGGTCGCTGCGGCCCGACTAAGTGATGAAGAGCTAGAATAGAATGTAAGCGACATATCGGCGACTTATAGACTTTGCTTGTAGCCTGAAAGTGTTTTTTTAAGCTTTTATAAAACTTGCCTTGTTAGTTTGTTAGTATGTATTGGTCAAATCTTGCAACTGAATTTCCTCCCAACCGATTGAGCTGAATTTTTTTGATATTCGGGATGCAATTTTAATTGCATTTTTGAAAGAGTAAGAGGAGTATTTTGTAAGAGGACATAGCACAGACTGATTCACGTCCAACTCAATAGGGATGTTTCCTGAGTAAAAAAAAATGATTCTATTTAGTCCGTCAGTTAGATTATCGTAAAATAATGGATACGTATTTTTTTTTTTGATCAAATCAATAAAAACTGACGAAGATAAAACGCACCAAAGATCATGAGTGGGGGGCTCGTGACGTCACTCCGCCAGTAAAAGTGTACTGACATTATGACGTCACACAAGTTTTCGACGCACTGTATCATCTTCATTTTTTGTTTACGTGAAAAAAGAATAAATACGTGCCCAATATTTTTTGGAAATCTATCTACCGGACTAATTAGATTTTTTTGGTAAACTATACCATAATACTAAAGTGATTTGAAAGACCTAATCTTTGATAAAATTGGTACTTCAAAGCAAAAAGTGTTTGGATGAAAAACAAAATTACTTGTCCAGCATCATTACCTATTCTTTTCATTACCAGAGAGCTACGAGCTTGAGTAATGTGTTAAGACTTTTAATTCTGTCAACGGCTTGCCAAGTAGCGAAATATAAAAGAAATGGTTAATGCGCGCCAATTGCGGTTGTCACCCCAACCGCAACACATTCAGCGTCTAGACTTTTAAGCACTTATAAGTCTTATTCATGTGCGGTTTCCGCAAGGGAAATAGAAAAGAGTCCATCTATTCTTGGGGCTGATGAAAAAATCCTTTCCTTTTTGTCACATCTTGCGTAGTAATCGAATCCAATGAGAATGGTCGACGATGTACATTTGCCTGGAAGTAACTTATTCGTTTGACAATTATTCCAGCTAGTGTTTTTCACTATCGTCAAAAATAACTAACAAAACCTTCTTTTGAATGATAGGATACTCATATCAGATAGTGCTACAGGAGCTCGTAGCTACATAATACCAGCCGCTTGGGTTGATATTCAGGTTAAGCCGCACTTGTCTAGGCTAACTCGTAGATGGGTGACCGCCCATTACGTACCGAGTTTCCTCCGTGCCCCGGAAAGGACGTTAAGCTGTCGGTCCCGGCTCTCATTTGTAGAACTTTGATAGTCGTTACAGGTACTCAGTGGTCCGAAAGACTGACCACCAGTCTTACCGGGGGGTATCATGTTATCCAGTACTAACTGGGTTTTGGAGGTCAGATAGACAATCGCTACATATAAAATACTGGTATTCAGCTGCATCAGGTTAGACTGCAAGCCAACTCTAACATAGTTGGGAAAAGGCTAGGCATCTTGCGTATAGTGCAGCCATAGTCAGAACTAAGGCGGCCATTTTGTTTTTTCAAAACAATTTAACAAATTGTTTATCAAGCACACCTGATACAGTCATTCAGGAAAAAAAACAAGCTACACCTATTATTATATGTGGAGCTTGGTTTTTTTCAGGGAGACGTTAGATATTCTTAATGTCAAATTGCATTCTTACGCAGAACTCTCATCTGAACACTTCATACCCCACCCCTAATTCCATCACCTCCAAGAATTGAATTATTAGCGAACATCTCTGAATTCCGTGATAGATATGCTAGAAACATCGATCTTGGAGTCAGTTACTAGGTCAATATGACGACAGTAACGGCCATCAAACAAACATTTGGCTCAGATTTCAGTAATTTCACCAACGGAATCCAATAGACCCATTTAGGCTTTGATGGAATTTAGTGGGTAACATTCAAAGTCATTGTGTAGGTATAATAAGGAAATAATTGTGTTGTATCATCAAAATTTAAACTAATATAGTTGTTTTGTTTGTTACGATTTAAGTCAAAAACCTCTGGACCGATATCAAAAATTCTTTCACTAATGGAAAGCTACATTATCGGCTAATAAAATAAGCTATATTTTATACCCGTATTCTCACGGGAACGGGAACTACGTGGGTGAAACCGCAGGGTGCTGTGGGTGGCATACTAGTATGCCATGTTGACGGCGCGTTCGTGTTCCACGCGCGCCTCTAAGAGATGTCAGCAAACAGGGAGGGGCCCGCAAGGGCCGATGCCTGCCAGGGCTACAGGACTGTTCGAAAGAGATACCGCGGCCCTGGAACATAAAGGGCAAGGAAGGACGATGGAAGGGTTTTAGTCAGTACAAGTCTGGCACTCTCTTCCGCTCTGCCTAGAGCGGGAGAAGTCATTTGATGATTTCCAATCCGAAAAAAAATAAAAATCTATGTGGGGTGGGGTGGGGGTTTTTAACTTCCACCCTGTATTGGTCCTCAAAATATATCCTCATCATCTTCTTGCCCTTGTCCCATTCTAGCTGGGGTCGGCGCAATATTTTTTGTCTCCCATTCTCCTGTCACGACATCATTTACTCCCATTTCTTTCTCAAACAAATATAAAGAGTGTGATTATACTTTTTATAAATTTCCGATTCTGTGGGATAGCATCAATTTGTACTAGATTCTCATGGGAAATCATCAATTGACTTCTCCCGCTCTGGGCAGAGCGGAAGGGAGTGTCAGACTTGTACTGACTAAAACCCATCCATGTTCCTTCCTTGCCCTTTGTGTTCCAGGGCCGCGGTATCTCTTTCGAACAGTCCCGCAGCCCTGATAAGTGGATGCATTGCCTTATCTTATCTACGTCCCATCTTTCAAAGATCAGCAAGGGCGCCGACTTCATAAAGCATTGGGGCGCTGGGCAAAAGGTTCCACCAAGTTCATCCAGGAGCTTTTAACTCGAGCCACCTGGAACCAGAAATACCGCGATTGCTGGTTACTAGTGAAAAAAAAAACTATATTTCAAACAACAGTGTCGTATCTTTGATGATTTGTCGTAGTTAGGATTATCGTTCTATATTATAGTTCCATTGTCCATTTATAAAGACGCAGGACTTTCTTACGACGTATGCAAAGCAGTTGATGAATTAAGAAAAATTAGGCTGGAAGAGCGAGCGAAGCGAACCCGAATATTTAGCGTCCCGCCTCTACTCACTAAGTAAATAATTATTAAGTAAGAAACTAGTACTTTTAATTTGAAAATCGTTCATAATATATACGTCACGTTTACTTCGTTTCGGCCACAGATTTCCATAATACCACGTAACTTGATATAACTAAACGAGATTACACTTCAATGTGTATTCACTTCTACGATTATTTCCGACGGAAGCCGTACTTACGGTTTCCAGGTATTACTGCACAAATTATTACTCCACAATAGAGGAAATGGTTTTAATGAAGCAGTTTTTGTTCAGCGTTTTCATTATAAGTTGAAAAACCTTCATATGTTTAATGTTATGCCGTTTTACATGTTTTATCTGATGGAGATAAAGGGTATGATATTATTAAATGTGTGGTAGTAACATCTTCAATAGTTTTTTATGTTTCATTTTTTGTAAATGCTCTAGCAAAATGTTGCAATTTGGTGCTGATTAAGGGCCGTTTCATTTGGCCAAGGATAGACAGAGATGGCGAAACATCGTTAGGAAAAAGATGTTTTCAAAGGAGGATCACGACCCTCAGTAATGAGGAGTCCGACTTGAGGAGGAGGAAGGGCCAGAATAACCGCAAATTGTGAAAAATAAATGGCTCTCGTTTTAATATTACTGCAGCATTATATTATTTGTCATAATGACACTAATCTTTAAAAATCTTCTAAATATAAATAAAATTTTGTGGAATGCTTCCTAAAATATTCGATAGAAAGACATTAGACATAACGTTATGAACGAGCTTGAAAAGCAAAGCATTTGTTGGTTTGAACAATGAACATTGAACGCTGAAAACTGAGCACTATTAAAAATAGAAGGTACCTATCTACCGCTTTTATTATATAACGTCTTCATTCAGAAATTATGGTCTCCTGAGTATTTATAAAGCTTCCACTGGACGTCTTATAAAAGGCAATCATAATAGGGACCTCCCTAAGCCAAAAACCTCCGCCTGCAAGTTGGTCCATTTAATCTTTTCAGAATTATTCGTATTTTATTGAACTCATGTCATTATAAATATTGAAAAGGAGACACATTGATCATAGGTTCGTAACGCCTACGTACACTTTTGGGGTTTTTTTTCTTTTGGCTTACTTTTACAATTTGCGTGGGTGGAGCTTTGTGTGATAAATTACTATATTTTTATACCGTTTATTTGGCATAAAAATGTTTGAATTTATCTCCAGGGCAATCTGACCAGACCACTGGTGAAACTAGATAAACATAAATGAGAGACCATTGGATACTCATCTAATATATTTCTGAGTACTAATGGTAAGTTAGAATTAAGTAAGAGTTTACCGAATAGATATTGTAGTTTTTCTTAATAGTTCTCCTGAGTCCTAACTGTATCTCCGAACAAAAAGTTTACCAAACATTAATGACTCAAAGTTGACGAAACGAGACTCAATGTATAAAGATCAAAATAGTTACGAAACGGGACTTTTTTTTGGTTTTTTGTTTAGTTGTCCAAACGGGACGTATCCGTTAATTTTAATATAGCTCACTAAATTCCCACTTGATGTCCACAGATAGTACAAATCTAGTTTTATACGAGCTTTTAAATCAGTAGTGTCCTTTTGAAACACCGTTGAACACGGGGCGGCCATTTTAGAAAAAAAAAAGTAACCCCCGCTATTTACTGAGTAATTAAAGCACTGGCTGGTCTTTACGACCAGACCCACAATGTTCTATTACATTCAAGCCGACGTTTAAAAAAAAATACAAAACATTTTTAAACCACTTATTATTATTTACATAAATGTGGCTCGTTATGAATAATGCAAGACTTTTCAAAAAAGATAATGATGTTGGCAACATTCAAATATTGAATTACATTTTATGGTGCTCTTGGCCTATTTAGGTCATGTCGTTTTGCAGTTTTGAGTCTATGAATACATGTTTAAGTTATTTAAGCCTTTTCGGTAATTTTATCTTCATTTTCGTTTCAAACCGAAATGATAAATAAAATACCAGTTCAGTTTCAGACACACATATATTACTAGAATAATAATACTCACAA
Source organism: Lycophotia porphyrea (assembly GCA_950005105.1). Classification (NCBI taxonomy): domain Eukaryota; kingdom Metazoa; phylum Arthropoda; class Insecta; order Lepidoptera; family Noctuidae; genus Lycophotia; species Lycophotia porphyrea. The sequence continues at coordinate 8,792,858 of OX465396.1, forward strand.
AAAAAAAACTCACTGCATAATTTGAAGGAGGTTGTCAAGCGGTCAAGCACCCGTACTCCCCTAAACAGCCACGTCATCTTGTCTGAAACCCTCATCATTACATAAATACTTAGAAGTACCTCCACAGATAAAAACACATAAATAAAGTGGACCCATACGAGACCGGAATATCTTCAAGCAAAGATGCGAGTAAGCATGAGAGAACACAATAAATTTTCATACTACTTAAATCAGCTTTGATCATAAATACATAAAAAACCGTGGAAAGGAACCCCAGGGCGATGGTTATCGATCAACTGACCGTGTTCGGACCCCTCAGGGATCGAATGGACGCCCTTTGTAATCAAAACAGTAATCAAACGGTATGAATTGGGAGGAGCGAGTGAAAACTTAATTCGAATTTTAAACTCGTACATGAATAGTCTTGCCCTAAATATTTCGTATTGATTTTTTATTCAACAAGGGATTAATTGAAGAGATTACTTTGAAACTGTTTTGCATGACTATGAATAGGAGTTACCCTCTTTTTAAATTTAAATTGGGATAGAGTTTTATTACGCCAACTGTTGCGAGCGGTTAAAAAGTAATGAGCTATTGTTTGCTTAAATCATTGTTTGTTCTGAGTAGATTTTGTAATTACTTATTTATGTATTGAAAGCTTTTAGAATAAGCTTATTTCTTCAGCTACACGTGTTATTATATATTGTATGGAATGTTATTTTCCATTAAGTGAAACGGGTTCATGAACTTTAATATTTGCCATAATACACGGTTAAAGTAAGTAATTCCAAGTTTACCCTTAACGTAACGTAACATAACGTTCATAACTACAGCCTGGCTGCACCGAAATCCTTTTAGCCATTCCAGTTTAACTAAAACCAACATATCCAGTTCATCCTAAATTATTATTAAAAAACGCTGAACAAATAACATTATGAAAGTAAATCCTCGTATTAAAAGGAGTGTTCGCGCAGTGTTGTCGCACCCACCCTTAATCTGGCGACCCGGTTCGTTCGCCAAGCAATTATCTACGTGAAATAGTGTCCGTATTAGGAGCACTTACTTTGTACAGGATTAAACCGGATTACGCTAACTGTAAGTAGCCGTCTGTGCTGGTATTCAGTCGGAAATAACAGCATTAGACGAAACAATCATTTGACTGTACCCCCTGTACCCAATGACGACGCAGACCAAATTGTTTTCACTAATTTTATTCGAATTGCCGAGTAGTGAAATGGACTTGAATTAAGTCTTGGTATACATGAGCTTAATAGGAATTAAATGTACTGTTATTGCCAAGCCATTGCTACAACACATTGCCCGGAGTAAACAGAAATATAGAGACAAAACGACTTCAAGGAAAAGCGGACGCGCGTTAGCCGAGCCATTTATATTTATTACAACAGAACATGATGTTATGTTAACTTGAAATGCCAACAATAATCCAAACGATTTCAGGCTCTATTTATAACGCTAACCATTTAACAAATCGGCTATTTTCGTGTCACACAAATAAAACAAGGTATTTCGTTCCGACCTTTTGATACAGACCCAAAACTAATGCGTCACAATAGATAATCCCACCCAACATGTATGTCACCTTTGTTCTGCTGAAAAATAAGCCTTAGTGCCATATCCGATAAATCGTGTTTCGAAAAAAATACATTGTGAGTGGGTTACGTAACGGTGCCCATATTATGGGCTGTTTGTGGGACAGAAATCTCTACGTAATGGTTCCCACACGGCTCCTTATTTTAAGGATACACGCGATATAGCAAAATGTTTTCGTAAAATGGTTCGCCCATTTTACTGTATTGACATAGATAATGTACTCTGAAGCCAGTGAGACGGTGGAGGGAGCGACGAGGTGCCCAAGGGAGGTTTTTCTAAAACAAAGCCGTGAAAGCAAGGGAAGATTAGAAACGATATACTTTTACCAAAGGCGTGGTGTTTCGCTGGGTAATATCTAACGGATGCCGCGAGAACTTAGATAACCGTCTGGGTCAGATACGGAGGACGAGAGAAAATATATTGCCGGTTTTTTATAAAGGTTTTGCTTCCTATTTAATATCAGAGCGGAGCCGGCCTTTGCTTTATCTAGGAAATATCTGGTAGATTAATTTTGTATGAGCACTCGTGTTTTGCAAAAAAATGGAGTCAGGTACGTTTTAATGCCGTGTTTGTACAAGTAAATACCAAAATATGTACTCAATGTTCATAAATGATTTATAATATTCCCGTCAAAACATTGAATAATTTATCAAACCCTCTTTAATATTGACGACCGCACAATCGCACCTGGATTCGCCTCATCAATAAGCTCTCGGGCTAATCCCTCAGAGCAAGTGCGGAGACCGCAGGCTAGGAGAGTGTACATAGTCTACACAGACCCAAAAATGTAGATGTGGCCGTTTAGCTACTTATCTCCGCCCCCTCGCTTGCTTGTTTTGTTTGAAAGCCCTCGACACCATGTGGCGCTGTAAAAACAGACCGACTCGAACAGTCCCCTTTAATCCAGGATACACAGCCGTTCGTACACCCTTCACTCATTTGCATAAGTCCTGTCCGTCATAAGATGGGTTGTAAAACTTTAATAAGACTTTCTGATGGCAGCTCTCACAGATTTAACTGGTTTAAACCGGATTATAATGATTGGCGTTGCGTTTCAAGTGTTTTTTTTTATTTTATAAAAATCGTTATTTTGACGTTTTTTTGTGCTTGCATTATTTTTTGGAGTATTTGTTTTTGTTGGTACTGACAAAATTACGTTATTGTGAACGTGTTTTAGAATGATTACCGTTCCATTTCAAACCCTAATCTAGAAAACTTAACAACGTTATTACTCTCATTTTGATTTAAGTGATGAACATCTAACTTGGGATATGTGTCCTAAATTAATATAAATACACACACGTTCTCTTTAAATTTAAATTATGTTAATTTGTTACGGTTTAGCATTCCAGATGGAGAAACTATAGCCCGTAATGCGATCTCAAAGTCAGATCCAACAAAAGACGTGAGTTATAAACCACGATCTCCCTCATACATTTTTGAAGAGTCGTTTTAAGTGGTAACAAGACATAAAAATAGCGAAGTGATTCTACAACTGAATCGGAACTGCCATCGAAACTTTTATTACCTCCTACATATCTAACCCCATTGAGTAGATACAAAAATGGCTACAATTGGCTAAAAAGCGACATCACGCCACAAGTTCATCCAATAAATATTCCTAACTGCCGTTTCGTAAGGAAACAAATGCTCGAAAATACAATGATGGCCGACAAAACAATACTGCTGAGAACAAGTGAAGCGTGCCCGACATATTCTGTTTGTTGTGAAAATTGTGTGGTTCGTGTTTTTCTCATGTTAAGCATATTTCTTCATAAGTTGTTTGTTTGGGTAATCGCCATAATCGTTCTTATACAGTTGGCTATTTGTTTCAAATATTTTAACTGACCAGAAATTGTGGAGCACACGGGGAGGTTATTTGTTTATCGTGACCGGAGTCGGGACTATTTTGAAGTCACGAATACGAGGATAATAATCATAAAGAGTATGATATGTAGCCATGTTTTTATGTTAAGTCTCCATAGCAAATAGAGCACTCGGACAACTTAATGTTTGCTTAAGTACGATTAACATTAATATTCGTAATGGAAGATTAATTATTTCGATCCCTTCTCGACAAGTGAGTCCACGGCTAGAAAGTGCCTGAGCCTTAGCTTTTTTAGTTTAGATAGTTGATAATTAGTTTGTAGGTATGTGTGATGTAAGTATTAGTACTTAAACCATATTAGATTTAAGTGTCTAGTTTAAGCATCTGATATTGTCCTGTTTTTTCTGTGTGTTTAGCTGTGTGTCTCTGTTTTGTTTAGCTGTAAGTCTTCCATAGTCCATAAATAAATAAATATATAGAATTTATTAGGATATGCTTCACATTTGTTGTTATTACTAAAAGTGCCGGTTATAATATATCATCAAATATTTGTATCCAACGAGAAAAGCCAGCGATCCTAAATTCATGACGAAGTTGTTTTCCTTTTGGAAAATATAAAACGAGAAGCGATATATTACTCAGGCATTGATAAAGCGCCCTTCGGCAATCCATAATTTTCCGAGAAAATTATTCTCATGTAACTTATTCCCACATCATTAATTCGTATAAGTTTCAGGGAGGGTTCTTTTTACAATATTTTTGCACGCTGTCGAATTGAGTTGACGTAAATTATATTCGAAATAAGGAAAATATACTGCCCCATGAGATTACTGACGAAATATTTTCTTCGTTTTATCTTTCTTTGGAAGTGAAGAATAATGTCAACGTTGCGTCGGTCAGCGAAGCAACCGAAACGGAACGACGGTATCTTTATAGGCGGTACCTACGCCTATTATTCTGCTATCGCACTTCCTTAGGGTTCCGTAGGTAGGTGGTACCTATATATCGGAACCCATAGGTATTAGATGTGTAATATATCTTCTATCGGGGTTAATAAACAAGACATGGCTGGCTTGGGAAGTTGCTAACCAAAGTTTTCTGATGAAAAATGTCGATCTATTTTTCTCCGTCGCTCGCGTAATTTGGATCATGTGGTCGGTTGCACGATTGCGCACCGAAGAGATTATAATAAAGTTAAGACAGTCTGAAGGGTCATTAATTTTATACAATATTAGGGAGTTTGATGGAAAATACTTTGGATGTTTTGTATCTGAGATGTTTTTCGGATCTAATCGAATTTTCCCCAAATTGATCGCTTGTTGCAGCTGCTGTTTTTTTTGTGCATATTACGAAAAAATATTCCAAAAGCCTTCCACTTTACCATGACCCCATTAACCTATACAATAAATTTTCATAATGTTTGACAAAAAGGTCTTAAAGAGGTCTTCTTATGCGGGTCACTTAAAGACACTGAATTTAAATATACAGCGGAGTAAATTCAGAGTAGAAAAATGATTTGAAAAGGTACCTTCCTACTTTGCCTAACATACCGTAGAGAATTGGGAATAACAACTTAGAGGAACACTTCGTTAGGGAGAAAATGGGAGGGCAAACGGTCTCAGTGACAGGGACCTTAAATGAAATTTGCAAAGGAAAATCTGCATTCATTTAAATTTTATTGTTAAGAAGATTTTGTTGATTAATGTGGGTGTCTATGTTCGTTCTATGTTTGTTACGTCACAAAATATTGTCATTGGAGCGTTCGTAAATGGAATTGCCGTGTTTTGGCGCAACCGTCTTGTAAACACATCTGTGTAGTTACAGTCTGTATATTAAACGAGTATATTTGCAAATTAAGCGCTATATGGGTAATTGCTTTCGTTGTTAATTAAATTGTTGATACATTTTCAAAATATTTGTGTAAACTATCATTCAGAATCTTAGATAGTTTGATGCAATTACCTTACTCAATTATCTACTTTAGCTTTTTATGTGATAACAAGAGATCTACACAAATGGCAGTAGTTTTCAAACTGTTTTGTATTATTTTCTTCAGCGAATTTCAATAGGAAAGACGATACCTTATGTCAATTCAATACGTCTTTGACTGTTCCATCATTGTTATCGCTTGATTAGTGCCTAACCTGGTGTTAAAGTTTTGATGGGCCTCCAACTTGACTTTACACATCTCACATTTAACTGCCTCACGATGTTTTCCTTCAACGAAGCAAGTCATTATTATACAATAGGCACGTGAATCCGAAAAATCAAAGATGCGTGCCTTGAGCTCGAACTTGAAACCTTAACTTACACTTGGCAGTCCGATGATCACACTACTAGTACTAGTATTAATTTTTATCTCTAATAATATCTAATGCATACTAGGATATCACAAATGCGAAAGTAAGTTTGTCTGTTACCTTTTCACGCTTAAACCACTGAACCGAGAATCGAAATTTTGTATATACATTTTCAGGTGTAGGACACAGGGTACCTTTCATCCCGAAAAAAAGTACTGTTCCTTGTGATAATAGGTGTCACGTGTCGTTTGAATCATGATTGAATTCTATTATATAAATAAAATTATATACAAGCAGAGTACAACCCGAATTGATTGTCGAATTCTATATTAACGCGAGCGAAGCCACGGGCAGGTGCTTGTATTTTATATCTTTAATTGTTATCGTTGATAGAATGTAACTGTATTCAAAGGATATTAATGTAATGTTTGGTCGACATATCGTTATAGCGTTACGATGTTATCAGCTTACGGGTCAATGTTCTGCCAATGTTCGCAATTGAGCATGGCTTTTCCCTATTAACGGCTGCGCTGGCTGTAATTATGTGTATGTGCAAGTACATAGCAGTATGTATTATGTTGGCTTTTACTAATATAGTGAATGGAATCATTAGTGAGCACGCTCTATGTAAAACACAATAACAAAAGAGAAAATTAATAGAATATGCTGCCTAGGAAATGGTCCTTGGAATCTGGCTTCATACCCTGAAAGTTTTTATGAATTGAAATATTTAGAACTTATGACTCGCTAAATAAAATTTTAATAAATTATTGTGTCAATGTCCAGCAGCGGATGTCTTCAAGCTGTTTTTTTTATGAATTACCTTTCGCCACGTCTCCTTACATTGCATCACTATTACAATATGACAACATATAAAAAAAGTAAGCTTCATGCACTTTTCGAATTGTAACTGACCAACGGGGCCCTATTAATAAGTCTCCGCTGTCCGTCCATCTGTCTGTCAGTGGGCCGCATCTCATGATCCATAATAGGTAGACATTTGAAATTTTCACAGAATGTTTATTTTTTACTGCTATAACAACACATCATAGAAATTAAAGGGGGCTCCCTTACCTGCCAGGGCTGCGGGACTGTTCGAAAGAGATACCGCGGCCCCGGAGCACAAAGGGCAAGGAAGGAACATGGATAGGTTTTTGTCAGTACAAGTCTGACACTCCCTTCCGCTCTGCCCAGAGCGGGAGAAGTCATTAATGATTCCCCATCCCAAAAAAAAGGGGGCTCCCTTACTACGATGGTATGGACCCCTTTATGCGCGAGTCTGACTCAAACTGAACCGGTTGTTTAGAGTTCCGTTCCCAAAAAAAATTACTAAGACTCCGCTGTCCGTCTGTCTGTTTGTCCGTCTATCACCAGGTTGTATTTCGAGAACCGTGATAGCTAGACTGTTGAAATTTTCACACGTTATGTATTTATGTTGCCGCTATAACAAAAAATACTAAAAACAAAATAAAATAAATATTAAGGGGGGCTCTCATACAAGTCACGTGATTTTTTTGTCGTTTTTGTCAAATGCTGTATAGATAATAGTACGGAACCCTTCGTGCGCGAGTCTGACTAGCACTTCGCCAGTTTTTTTTTAAACAGTCTTTTACGAATGCAGATGCATACTCGCACAAATAAAACAAGCTGAATTAACAGAGCCACCCTATCCAAGACTCAACGACTACTCAGCAACTTCCAGTTAGATATAATCCAAACAATCCTTTTCTCCCCCATTCAATTTCAACTTTTCAATTACAAAACAAATTATTTACTCAACTGACGGATACAGAATCCATTTTATGCCGTTACTGCTATCCAATGAGAAACTTTATTTGTACACAGATTGACCTACATCTGGGATTTTACTAAATGCAGACGATATTGGAGAAGAATTTAAAAATTATCTGAAGTATGTAGCGAAGAATATATTGGGGTGACCGTCCCCTAAATCACAGGTCTTGAGCTCGAACTCACGCCACGCACTTCTGTTTTTTCGGATTCGTGTGCGCATTGTATGATTATTATCACTTGCTTCGGCGGAGGAAAAAGTCGCGAGAAAACCAGCATGTCTGAGCGATGTTTCCTGACGGCATATAAAAGCTAAGTCAGCCAATTTTTACTTCATAAAATTAAAAAAAAATGAGTTTTTTTAGTACAACACGAAAAATAAGAAGAAAGTAAACATTACATACGGCCCACCATGATTTCGCTAGGGATGCATCTGAACGCAGACGTAGTGGAAGCATTTAGGTGATAATCTAGTGAAAAATCTTTTTAGAACCTTTCAAAGTGTACATTACATTCAGCCTCACCCTGACGTTAGGTCATGTAACATAACATCAAGGGTTCAACTGAATACATAGGTACAAATAGAAGCATTTAAGTATGATCAAAAGAATCTAGCAATAAAAAACTATTGGGGCGCAAGATTGTATTCAGTCTAATTAAGTGTTGGGAACCGAGATTTTAATGGTATACTGATGATGACTCAACTTCTCAGAAGTTTCGCCTAATTAGCCGTAGTCTACCCGTAATTTCATAACATAACATAACATCACGTCTGTAGTTCCCGAAGGGTTAGGCAGAGGTGTACCAAATAGAAAACCCACATTTCATCAGTTATGTTTATTTTTATTGAATTGAATTGGGGGCGAGCTCATTGCCATCAACCGGGCACATCTTCCCCTTTCAATCATGAAACAAATTATTTACTCAACTGATTGATACAGTAGAATCCATTCTATAGGCTGCTGCTATTTTCAATGAGGAACTTTATTTGTGCAGAGATTGGCCTACATCGAGGATTTGAATGCAGACGGTAGTTTGCCCGGCGGAACGTAGAGGCATTTAGGAAATTTGCATACAATACTATCGGAGCGAATCTAAACGAAGAAACTTTTGGGGACCCGGTAAAGTGTTATTGTAAGCCTAATTATGTATTGGGAGCCGAACCTTTAATGTTAAGCATGTATTGATTTTGTTAGGCTTAATTTTAATAAGAAGAGATTTTAGTTTGGAATTAAGAGATTAGATTTAGGTTATCTTTAATCTTTATTGAGAGTCGGGATTGAACCGGTGTTTGACTTTAAGGTAAAATATTCATAAGTGGTAACCGATGTTTAACATATCATAACATCGCGCCTTGTAATACCCGAAGGGTTAGGCATAGGTGTACCTAAGAAGTACACCTACATTTTGCCAGTTATGTTTAAGTACCACGAAATAGGGGGCGAGCCTATTGCCATCAACCGGGCACAAACCCAGACTCCGTAGCCGATATTTATAGATGAATATTGGTTAGATGGACTGGACTATGTAGGTAAGCTTTATACTCCTCTTTGCGAATATGATCCAACAGATGAATATTATACTTATGATTGATTGATGAATTGATTTGAAACATTATATAATTTATAAAGGGTTTTAGTGATCCATTCTTAAACTTTCCAAAGATGGTATCAATATTATCACGTGATACGTGTTGTCACGTGACGTCACCTCTGAAAATGTTAACGTAGACATTTTACCGAAGAAGCTTTCAAGTGAGACAGTCTCGTAGGTACCTGATATAATCAACCCGCCTACCAGACAGGTTGGAGAGAGATACCAATTAAAATCGAACGCTTCCTTGAAAAACTGACACTACCTTGGATGCTGCAATCAAAATGTTATATCATAACGTCTAAAATTTCACAAACGTGCGCAGAATATCGTATTTCGCAGCTTGTTCTATATATTTATTTTCTTATTCCATAAAAATACTTAAAAAGCATTCAGTTTACGTTCTATATGTATTCTAAAAAACACAACTGAATTGAGCGTCGACTTTCGGTGCTGTTTGTAAGTCGAGGTCGCTACCACTGGGCCACCGCTGCTCTATTTTTAATTCCGTAGGTACTTCCATTTAAAACACTACAAAATATCGGAATAATCATACACTCACAAATTATGTCACACTTTAAACCACACCACAATTTGGTTGATTAAATAATAAATAACCAAATACAAACCAACACAGGCTGATTGTATCCATTTTGAAATTATTAATCGGCATGCTAGTAAATTGTTAAGCAAATAATACTCGAAGTCGCATTTCACGTTGTTTAGTATGCAGGAAACATACAACTGCTCACGGGCCGTGCAACGAACAACCCACCTTTATTGTACTACCCACTTATAAGTAATAAAATTATATGGACACTGGTTCAATATACGTTGGCGCTCGTAGATTACGGACGTAGGTATACGTATTCAGTTTGTTTAATGATGTTGTGTCGGGGAATTATGCACAAAAGTAATGGCATTTTTTATTGTGCTGTGTTAGGTAGATATAATTTTGTTGATGTGTTTTTAAGTTTTGGATAAAATTAAACCTCTTCTGAAAATAAAACAACACTTTAATGTGTTGCATTGCCATCCGCTTACATTTTCCCTATAGCAATATCGGTGTTTAATATTTACTAACTAGAAATCTATAATAGTAATAAAAATATATACAAGTATCAAAAGGGCTATAGGGTGTCAAAAAATTCGTCCACATCGCTGTCAATAGGAAAAGTGCCCAAAAGGCTGGCAGCATTGCCACGTTGGATGGCAATGCTGATTCTTTGGCCAAAAAATACGGTTACGTGAAGAGTCGACCAACCGCTTGTTACTGTTGTTGATTCTATCCGTGTCACAATATTTGACATGACCTTCCGTGTCATCACCATAATTAATTAAAACATTGTGGTTTAAAACGTTCTCGTTAATTTTTAAACAGAGCGTTGCAATAAATCAATCTATCAGTTGCAAAATTAATTAACCAATGCCGTGGCACATTCATTAAAGTAGTCGCAGCCTGATTTTTTATTTAAAACCATGAAATACTGATAAATGCTTGCACTGACTGGACAGGCCCACTCAAATCTCTGTCGTTCTTTCTTCAAAAGACTATACTCAGACACTAATCTACATAATCCTCATGTGAGTTGACCAAGATTATGTCTAGACCTTAGAAGAGACTATAATGACCTCTAAGTTTATTTCGGCTGTATCTTTTCAAAGTAGATAAGAAACACCGGCACCATCTAGTTTAAAAACAAATAACGTGTAAAAAAGAGTTTGTATAATTCTATTTGCAAAATAAACATCATTTCTCATTTACTAAAGACACACTTCCAACCAGATTGAAGAATTAAAAACAAACGACAACTATCATAAAGTCAAGTTTCCAACTCAACTTACTTTTAACGAGACAAAATGAATATATTTCAAGAATGTTCCTCCGTTTCCCTCATCTGCGGCTGCCGTTGAATAATGGCCAGCATTAATAAACAGGAATGGTTTGCTCCACAAAGTTGAAGTAAGATCGTATAAGAGGATATAATTAATTACGAAGTAGAGAGAGACGGGAACTATCACTTAGGATTGAGTAGGATTGTGACGCGGAAGGTGCGCCTACATCAGCCGTTTATGGCTACCATACGTTATAGGATGAGTTATGTTGCCAGAGCGACACGTTTGTGTGTCGCATATGCTCATTACTGTCGCTTACTTGGCGGCTGTCACGCAAATTAGTAACCTACTGTTGTCATGGACTGGTAGCTGATTTTGAATTTAATCGCTGTCTGCAACGAAACAAGTGATAAAATGCTCTGTGGAGTTGAAAAATATTATTTTTTGGTTCAATAAAATCATTCACATCCGTTACAAAAAAAAACTTATATTTAGTGTCAGCTTCATCATTATACTTCTCCTTATTACAATATTCCACGTCTGATTAAGAATCCATTTGCCAAACAGTTCTTAGAAGTGTTCCTTCAGATAGATCGAGATCAACCAATTTTATATGTACAGCAATGTATTTCTGTTCCATAATAACATGGGTTTATTCGTAGAACTTGTGATCATCATCATCATTCTCTTGCCCTTATCCCAATTCATTTGGGGTCGGCGCAGCATGTCTTCTTCTTCCATACTTCTCTCTATTACTCCTCATCTCATCAGACACCGCCTTTCGTGCCATATCATCCTTCACACAGTCCATCCATCGTTTCTTTGGTCTTCTTCTACTCGTAGTACCTACGATATAAATAAGTAAATGAGTAATCACAACATAGTATAAATCAAAGTCGCTTCCCGCCTTCTGTCCCTATGTATGCTTAGATTATTTAAACTACGAATTTTAATGCAGTTTTCAGCGATAGATAGAGTGATTCAAGAGGAAGGTTTATATCTACATTGCACCCGTGCGAAGCCGGGGCGGGTCGCTAGTATTACAATAAAGCTTCATTCGCCTTGTTGCCTCAAGGTAATTATGCGTAACGGCTAACAAGTAGTTCTGTGTACTAGTTTACCTAGGTGCTCTTAATGGGAAATACAATACATAAATATATGGGATTAACTATTCTTATGCCCATCTACTTACATACTGCTAGGGGTGTGATTGTAAGCATTAAGGAATGGGACTCAATGTTGTCCCCATCTGAGACTACTTGATAACTTTTAATTTAAATGCTTTTGAGTTTTTCGCTAACAGACATACACAGACGCGGCTGAGGACTTTGTTTTATAATATTATGTAGTGATAGGACTTACCAGCATGATAATAATATTATGGAACAAATGCGCAAGGATGATTTCCAATTTGCCAGTATTTTTTTTTATAGGTAGCTTTTGAGTTCGAGCCAAAAAAGTTTGGTAGTTTTTCGTCGACCGCAAACGGGCGGGTCCTTACTAATTCATAGTTCCATACTTCCCCAATCTGTTACCGGGACACTGGACTTATGAAAATTGATAAAATAGTTTGTGACTTTGTGGAGTGCAGTTTATGTCGTGACTCGTGCGGTCTTGGTCTGAATTGATAGGTTATTGGTTCTGTGAAATGATGCTAGAAATATTGAATAGGGATGTTACCTAAGTAAAAAAAATATGATTCTATTTAGTCCGTCAGTTAGAATATCGAAAAATATTGGATACGTATTTTTATTTTATCAAATCAATAAAAACTGACGAAGACAAAACGCATCAAAGATCATAAGTGATGGGGGCTTGCGACGTCACACAAGTTTTCGACGCACTGTATCGTTTTCATTTTTTGTTTACGTGAAAAAATAAAAAATACGTGTAGAATATTTTTTGGAAATCTGTCTGACGCACTTTTTGCTGGTGAGATCCTTCTGAGTTTGATTCTCCTTGCAATTTTATTGACTTTACAGTGCTACTGAGCGCTGTGTTGTATTGACGGTGACGGAAGGCGTTATTGGTTAACATATTTTGTGATTGCTCGTTGGTCTAGTGGTCACAAGCGCGATTGCTGAGCATGAGGTCCTGGGTTCGATTCCCGGGTTGGGCAAAAAAGTGTCATTGGGTTTTTCATCAGGAATTTCTCAGTAGCAACCACGGATTCTGGATTTATGCCCGGTTCGTGGCAATAGGCTCGCCCTCTATTACATGAGACTTAAACGCAACTGGTGAAATGTGGGTGTACTAAGGGGCATGTCTCTGCCTAACCCCTCGCGGAGTAAAGGTTATTATGTATGAATTGTGAAATTTATTAAAAAATCCAGATGGCGGCGTTAGTTCCAATTTTAACCACGCGCCAAAAGATTAGTGTACAGCTATGTGCTGTGATAGGCATATAATGATGTTGATTTTTTTTCTGGTGCAACAAAGACCATTACTTAGGTATTGCCATGTGTTAGGAAGAGAAACAAAATACTCTCTGATGGTTTCGTATCTCTAATTCAAAGAGCCATTATATTCATTTGCCTTCTCAACATTAATAAATCATAAAAGCTACCCACATCACGCTACAAATCTTCATGAAAACTAAGACTGAAATCTCGAATAAATCCTACTTAAAAGTTGTGGTAAGTAAATTGTAGAGGTTCTAAGCACTGACGTTTGTACTTACGAGCAATGTTCTGTTTCACCAACACTGAGAGACACCCAAAATGAATGCCTAAATATTATTACTCTATTTGAATTTCAACTCTCTAAGCTGAACCCAGTATTGAAATTAAATGCCCCTAAAATCACATAGCAGAAATAATTCAGCTAGATCCGATTACTGTGCTGAGGGCAGACGGGTCTCTCAGACCTAACTTACGGCAAGCAAGGGTCCTTGGGACCCCTGAGTGACACTCCTTATGTTTTAAGTACTGCCGTATTTTGAAGTGACAGCTGGTAACAAATCTTTATTTTTGGTTGAAGTATACCGGAGAATGGCGACAGTTCTTTTTTTTTGGTTTTGATAAAGAATGTCGTTGTTTCACGTCAGTGTGAGAGTAAGATAAAAAATGTATGAACATGTATTATATAATAATAAATATAACACGTGTGTTGTGTTTTAAATAAAATCGATCTCGTTTAGATTTATAATATCAATCAAAGTTACAAAAAGGCATTGAAATAGTGAAAATAGAGAGCTGATACACACAGTAGAAAGACACAAAAAGTTCTTTCTATTTATTCATTTTTTTTTAAACCTTATATAGAGTGAATATGAACTACTGCCACAAACCCAAATGATTTTGTTTGAGCCCTCACATAATGCTTAAACAGGTACCTCCATTACACGTGTTCCAACAGAAAGGCTCTAGAACCAATCCCCGGTTATTCTGAACTACTCAAACAAATTGTACCTGTAGATTGTAAGACTTTACCTGAATATTGTACCAAAGCACTCCAATCACTACTATTCCGGGAACAAAACCAGGATTAACCCGTATTACCTCAAAGCTTTTCAGGCATTCTTAGGGCGAATTTCACCAATAAAATTGAAATTAACACATCTAAACTAAGTTCAAGACTTGTTACTATCATTATTGCTAAGAAATATTCCCCTTAAACGCGGTTTATGTATACTGATCACGTTCATTTTCTATGGTGAAATTTGCCCTTATAAAAAAGCAATTTTAATGTTCTACAGCCAACCCAAGTTGCTCACCCAATCTGTTACTGAATATTTGAATTTATGCAAATTAATAAAATAGTTCGCCAGCGCAGGCTAGCCTCGGGCTGGGCGGCTGGCCTAATTGAAGTGGCCGGCGGAGATTCGATGACAAAGAGGAATGCTGTTTACATTTAGAAAATAGACCTCGCTTTATTAGTTATCGATTATCATCCGCCTTTATATTATTATGTGATATTATTGGTATGGATAAGAAACGGAATTTAAGTATGTTTGTTTAGATAACGCCTTCCTAGTAAAAACTTATGCTATTCTGCCTCGTTCACTGCCTCGTTGGTCTAGTGGTCAGCGCGACTGTTGAGCATTAGGTCCTGGGTTCGATTCGCAGGTCGGGTAAAGAGTTATTGGATTTGTCCATCAGGAATTTCTTAGTAACAGTCACGGAGTCTGGATTCGTGCCCGATTGATGGCAATAGGTTCACCCACCTATTACATGGACTTAATCATAACTGGCGAAATGTGAGTGTCCTAATGGGTACACCTCTACATAACCCTTCGGTGATTACAAGCGTGATATTATGTTATGAGGTTTATGTTTATATGTTTCTAGGTGTATTATGTTCGTTGAGACAACGGATTAACCAAGACTCTAAAAGCCAACATATTCCGGTCGCATGCAATCCGCGTCATTTCACTCGCGGAATACGCGCGGGTGTACGTTACGTTACTTTACGCATGCAAACAGTTACCATTATTTAGTATTTTTATATAATTTAGAAAAATCCGTAACTTTGTTTAATTATTAACCTAAATGTTTTATTTACATACGCTATATATATAGTTCATGTTTACAATCATAATCATTACAAAAAGAAATAAAACAAAAAGTTTCACCCATAATTTTTCTATAACGGCTTTCGAAGCAAAACGTCAAAAGTAGAAACCTTTTAGCTGGGCACTGCTTGAAGCTTTTCGTTAGTACTATCAAACACGTGGGTACTTGAATAAATATTATTTGTAACAGTTTCCACGGAAACGATTGCATAATTGTCACGTTATATAGTACATGATCACGCTACTGCAGTTTTTTAAGTACCCTAAGCACGTGAAGTTACAGGGTGTTCGTTTGTAGACCTAATTACATTAGCCTACATATTCTACCTTATTTGACCTAGTCGTAAGTGGTTGGTACAGTTCAAGAAAATCATAACCGGCAAGTCATTTTTTTGTTCAGTACTCTGGTTTTTTAATTTTAGTTTTGTTTTATTTCATTGTTTGTCTTGTGTGAGACTAATACTCTTTCTTTATACTTTATTGATTTATAAAAAGCTATGATTAAACCAGGTAAACAGTGTCTTTTAAATAACCTAACCGTCATGATGATACTGATCATAGCGGTCAGTGTACCTATTTAAAAAAAAAACATTTGTTTTTGTTTTTGAGTACTTAATTTAAAGAATGTAACAGAAAACTAACTAACTAACTAACTTTTTACTTGTGCATAAAGTTTTAATAAATAAATAAATAAATAAATAAAATATCCACGTCATACTCAAATGAGTAGTTTAATAACAGCCGCTCGGGTCGATCTTTAGGTTAAGCCGTGCTTGCCTAGGTTGGTCTGTGGATGGGTGACCACCCATTACGTACCGAGTTTCCTCCGTGCCTCGGAAAGCACGTTAAGCCGTTGGTCCCGGCTGTCATTTGAAGATCTTTGACAGTCGTTAAAGTAGTCAGTGGCCTAAAAAGTCTGACAACCAGTCTTACCAAGGGGTATCGTATTTCCCAGTAGTAACTGGGTTGTGGAGGTCAGATATGCAGTCGCTCCTTGTAAAATACTGGTATTCAGCTGCATCCGGTTAGACAGGAAGCCGACCCCAACATAGTTGGGAAAAGGCTAGGCAGATGATGACTCAAATGAGTAGTTTCTCAGTTCTCTAAAACGGAATGTAAAGTGCTTTACCATAAACAAAGGACATTTATATCTTGAAAGTCTAACCACAGCAAACAGATTACTATACAAACAGAATATTGTAGTTCCAACAAGAATAATACAAGTTCAAACAAAAACGCCTGGAAGAGTCAATTTTTTCAGCTTAGCAGAGGTGGCATTTAAATTGCGCAATTATTTTTTTCCGTTGCCTTCGTTTGTCATGGCGTGTCCTTAAGCAGGGGTTTCTTACCAACAGTTTTTGTTACTGATCATTATCAACGCTTTATTTACTCATTAATTTATCACTGTCCAGCAAATTATCTTGTCTGAAGGATTTGGTTACTTTTTACGATAGGGACTTTTTTTTTAAAGTTAATTGTGGATACACTACTTACATTTAACGTTTTTCTGTTTTATATTACCTACTGGGGTAAATAAATAATGTTCTTGATATTCAGCTAAGGTTTTATTTCATTAAAATGCTTGATCAGTACAAAAACATTCAGAAATCAAAATTAATGAATGAGCATGAGAAAGTCTAACCTTTTGGCCTCTAATTCAATTATTCATATCAAAATAACACTATAGTCGTTATTAGCTTTCAGAAAATATCAAAGGGATTAATTAGTCCAAATAAAATTACCCAATGATTACAAAACGAAACTACCCCACGGCAATATTCAACCATCAATGTGGTTACAGTAAATACGTCCTTGTGTCCAAGCTCACGGTTCAAACGTTGTCTACCTATCCGCATACTCACTCAACAGCCCGATCCCAACGATCCAATCGGTTTTACATTTCAACGTATTATCTGCAACGCTTTTATAATAGAATTGCAAATTTAAACCCTTTATAAGCGCTCTGCATTGGGGAACACAAATTCGCTTTTAGGTTCATTTGCATTGCAACGTCACTGTTGTGGCTCCCGAAACGCCTAGTCGTGAACATTGCAGGGTTATTAATGCAAACGGAGCTGGGGCTCGTGGTTAGCTGTGTGGATCGATTATTCTGCGAAGTTAAGCTACGGTCAGTGTGTTGATGGGTGTCTGTTCTGGTCGTCGGTTCAACTAAAGCAGGCACTTTATTTTGAGGGATTTATTATACTTCTCTATTACTCGTCATCTCATCAGACACGTCCTTTCGTGCCATATCATTCTTCACACAGTCCATACATCGTTTCTTTGGTCTTCCTCTCCTCTTCATACCCATCCACAGTCATGCTCAAAACTTTCCTCACGACATTTTATTTCATCATCATTATTTTCAAAACACTGATACTGTAAGCCTGCATTATCCCAGTGCTAGGCAAAGGCCTCTCCCCATGACTTCCAGTTGTTTCGATACAAGGCTATTTTCAAAATGGAAATGGAATAGTATTGAAGGAACCGACGCATGAAATGAAACGACGTATAAAACTAACATTTCTAAGACATTGTGACACCTACCAACCCGTGCTGGACCGTTGAGGTGGATTACAGACAACTCCTTCCCACTGCGAAGACTCTCTTGTCCCAACATTGGGAACGTTAAATGCTGATTATGACCATTATTATCACTTCGGGACCTCTTCAGGACTATTTTTGTATGCCAGTTCTCTGTGCCGGTTGCCATATAAACATAGTCATTCTTTCTTTATCATGACTGGTTAATGCCTAAGCTGGTGTCAGAGTTTTTATGCCGCCCAAAGGCCTCTGACTTGACTTTACTTGCCGTCGGGAAATATCTCTCAGGCAGCAAGTGATAATTATACAATACGCACATGAATAAGAAAAATCAGAGGTGCTATCACTGCTTTTCGTAATATAGTCGTTGCAGATAACAGATAGGAAACCTGAAAACGTGACAACTGGTTGACAATATTGGTTCTCCTCATTTATCGGGTTTTGGATCATCTCAGATGGCAATACCTCTATGTAAAACGATATTATTCAGTTAGACTACGATCTCAACAGGATATATAATAATTGAAACACAGATATTTCTCTTGTTCAAAGGGTAGAAGCTCTGAATACTTCGTTTTATTGAGCGTCTGTAGCATTGTTTTTATGTCAAATTTATTGAGCGCAACCCCCATTATAATTACAGTATAGAGTTTAATTAAACGGGCTTAGCTTCGTATATATATATATATATACTTGTATTATCGTTTATCATAAGTTATAATTAAAGCATATATTGAAACAGTTTGTAAGGAATTTTCATAGTATAGTACAACACAACAGTATAGTACACAGTAGTGTGTGCTAACAAATTATAATTATGTTATTACAATTTCTCAACCGTTGACGTACTGAATACATGTTTATAGTAATAATTTTATTGACATAGGATTAGAAATACGATTTCCAAAAGTACTCAAAGCGGTACATCAATCTATACATTACCAGTATAACATGGCCTCGGTTAATATAGATTTCCTGAACTATGTGATCCGCATAAACTGGTTTTTTAAAGCTTGATTGGTTATCACACGTACCTGCCTAGCATATTAGTTTTACATTTAGGCTGTAAACCTTCTTTGAATTATACAGAATTACGTTTCTTTTTATAAAAGTTATGAAAAAATAATAAAAAACCTTTTCTAGATTATAACCTCGATTTGAATTCCCGATCGGTTCTCAACATTTGCCTAAAATTTTGCCAACTAATTTGGGGTCGGCTTCTAGTTTAACCGGATGGAGCTGAATTCCAGTATTTTAAATGGAGCGTCCACAACCCAGTGTGCCGGCTTACATCCTCTTATTATTTGTACTCATGTCATAATGTCTATCCAGAACACAAAACAACTAACACAACCCCCTTATCAGTGTCTTCAAGATAGATTCTATTATTGAGAATACAACAAAGAGATAGAACACCTATACAAAGAAAGGAAGACATTTAAGTGTCTTGCAATAAAAAGAAAAAGTCTTGAAGAAGGAAATGAACAAGCCATAAAGAAATTCGAGCCCTTGTAATCTTGAGACAAAGGAACTGTTTCTTAATTTACGTACACTGATGAAGTTATAGCTGTTGATTGGATTCTTGTCTCGTCTTATGGAGAACTTCACACACGTGGAGTAATTATACTAAATTATTAGTCCTGTTTGTTTCAAGTAATTAGTACTTCTCTTGCATAGAGGCTTTGGCAATTATTTACTTTATTAGTGCTACTCTAGAGTCATTTTTAATTAATGATGAGAGAACTTTCTACAGTGATTTTATTAGTAGTAGTAGGTACTATAGGTATACTTTTGTTATGGAATTACTGTAACGATCAAGACATTTATTCTTCATAGCGTGTCGATAGCAAATTTTCATTAGTAAGTTTGTTGTTGTTTGTTCTGTTTGTTGTATAAGTATTTATTTTTTATTTATTTTATTTTATAGTATTGTTATATAAATTTATAAGTATGTAAGTGTATTCTTGTATTGTATATTATATGTAAATAGGTATCTGCTTTATGTTTTATGTATTCCCTTTTCTCTTCTTCTTTTACACACTTTGTCTACATCACTTTTTTTAGTATCTCCTTTTGCAGGTATGCTGGAAGAGATTTCTTTAGAAATAAGCATCACCTTTGTACCTTTTTCTGTTCTTTTCTTCTTTTATTTATTTAGTGTGTACATAAATTGTTAAAAAAATAAATATGTTTGGCCCAAAATTCAAGACACGATGTACCTTACTAATCTAACCTAACCCTTCGGGGATTACAGGCGTGATGTTATATTATGTTAAAACATCTATTTATCTTGATCTTTAATCACCAAAAATACTACAAAAGCCTGAAAAAACAAATACCAACGTATACAATACATTGCTCAAACACGAAATAAGAATTCCATCTTATTTACGGAAGCAAAAACAAAGGACAAATCATATAACACAAACGTATATGAACACAGTAAGTGTGAAGCAGAATCGACCTCTCGTAAGTAGGGCAATACATTCAGCCACCCTTTCCGACATGTGTAGAGAACATAAATTACTTCGCGCACCTGTAAGTGCTAGATCATGCCTAGATAAAGAAATGTATATAGAAACTGATTTATGATTTTGTTATATGCACTTTGGGATTACGAAGGGAATTTATGGGTATTTGTTTGGTACTTATTTTGGTGAAGAATAGTCTGGTTTCTTTGTTGAGGTGAAATAACTAAGATGGGTGGTTCCTTGCGAGGATTTTTTTCAATAAAACTTAACTATTTCTGCTACCAAGTAGAAAAATCTCTCATTTTGAATCTGGTATATATAACTCTGATTGCTGCTGTCTTAACAGATATATGAGACAACTTGGGGTCTGTTTTGCTGTCTGTCCATTACCTCCGATAGAGAGAAAGATTGTGTCCAGCCACTGAGTCTAGATTTGTGTCCGGTAGATGGCAATAGGCTCACCCCCTATAACATGGGACTTCAACATAACAAAGTGAGTTTATTTAAGGCGTTCTGTTAGTCCTTTTACACGAGCGGCCTGTTGGTGTCATATATGAGCCGAGCCTACAACGTCCTGCGCGTACAATACAAGAACGCTTTCAGGATGTTGTTGCGGATACGGCGACGTTGCAGTGCATCGGAAATGTTCACTGCAGCTCATACGGATGGCTTTCACGCCATCATGCGTAAGAAAGCGGCTTCTTTACACTGCAACGGTTGCGTAGCACTCGGAACAGCATCCTGAAAATGATTGTTGGCAGAGTGGACTGGCTCATCCAAAGACACTGGGTAAAAATAAGTATAGGTTTTTGTTAAATTGAATTAAGCACTAATAACACTAACATAGCATGTAATTACAATCTGTTACTAACCACTAACAACTTATGGACTCAAATCAAGATATTTTATTTATTTTATAACTGGCGAAATGTGGGTGTACAATAGGTACACCTCTGTCTAACCCTTCGGGGATTACAGGCGAGATGTTATGATGATGATGACGGCATCTGATTTATGATTTAAATGAGCATGCACTTCGGGATTAAGCCCGAAATTTATGAGTGTGTGTATATTTGATTTAATAGGATTAAACAAAAATGTGTGCTTGTAATCGGATTGGTTTCAAGTGTTTTATCGTCGGATTATGATAATACAAGGGTAGTGCTTATTGTTTGTTTTTGCATGGTACATAAATGGGATTATCTTGTGTTCAATGGCTATCGTAGGTACATGTTTGTCGACGTGTATTACATTACCCTGCATGCTACATATTTTTAAATGACCTGATTACATATTATTTTTCAAAGAAATATTCGCAATTGTTACGCTCGATATTTTCTTTTGTGTGTTTTATGTATTTTATTTTATTTATTTCTTGTACTAGTTTATGAGAAACCAATATATATCATAGCAAGTTTATTAAAACCACTAGTAGGAACATTTGAAAGTTTTTGTTTAAATCAAAATGTTAGAAAATGTTTTCTATTTGTGAAGTAAAGTACCTTTTACGCTACACTTCATTTTTTTATCTTTAACCCGATCAAAGAAATACAAATCAGATTATTCACAATGTATCAACCCTATAACACCAAAGCGTAATAGTGTGCGTGAATCGTACCATAACCCTGTACTCTGTGACATCAAGGGCCAAATTAACGATTGAATTATATTCAAATCAGTGGTCTGAAAACTAAAACATAGTCGTATTATAATATGGTAATAAAAGTGTGTGTAAAAACGTATTTTGGTCACATCTTTTTCAGTCGCTTTTAAGGAGAAAACATACAAGTACCTAATGTTCCGGATTATCGGGGTTGCGCAGGTATTGAGTATCCTTATGAATATGGCGAATAACAAGTTTCAATAGGTACCCAAAGTTTCCAGACAGAATATATTTTCAAGGGCGTCGCGCGAATATTGTATATTTTTTTCGGGTCATACCTGTATTTTTATGACGGTGGATGACAATATTGTTATTTATTAGACATTTTCTAACTTTGAATATTGAAAAAAATAAGTGTAACAGGAGCTTCATCGTTTCATTAAAAAATAACATTACGCCTGTAATCCCCGAAGGGTTAGGCAGAGGTGTACCTAATAGTATACCCACAATTTGTAAAAGAGAGCGAGCCTATTGCAATCAACCGAGCGCAAATCCAGACTTCGTAGCTGCAATTGAGAAATTCCTGATGAAAATACCAAATAACTTTTTACCCGACCTGGGAATCGAACCCAGGTCCTCATACTCAGCAGTCGTGCTTTCGACTACTAGACCTACGAGGCAGTCCGAGGCAGTCAACGAAGCATTTTCATTAAAATGTGTTTATAATTGCTTACCTATGTCGTTCGTAACAGTCCAAAAACTGGGTAGGAATACTATTTTAAATCCAATGTAAACCCTTTTTTTATATTTTTTTTTCGGATGGGAAATCATCAAATGACTCCTCCCGCTCCGGGCGGAGCGGAAGGGAGTGTCAGATTTGTACTGACTAAAACCCATGCATGTTCCTTCCTTGCCCTTTGTGTTCCAAAGTCGCGGTATCTCTTTCGAACAGTCCCGCAGCCCTGGCAGGATCCAAAGTTATAAAATATTGAACATAACATTTAAACATTACATAACATAAATATTCACGATTGTTTTGTTGGCAGGGTTAGGCACTTAGGCAGAGGTTTAATTAGACCCTGCACCACCGCATCCTTTAATACCTGCACCCACATTTCACCAGTTATGTTTGAGATTTCGGGCTGCTACTGAGTAATTCCTGATAGAAACACCCCAATAATGGACATCATCATCATCTTTCTCCTGTCCTTATCCCAATTTATTTGGGGTTGGCACAGCATGTCTTCTTCTCTATTACTCGCCATCTCATCAGACACCTCCTTTCTTGCCATATCATCCTTCACACAGTCTTCCTCTACTTTTATGCCCATTCACATTTATGCTCAAAACTTTCCTTACGATATTTTCCTCATTCCTCCGCATCACAAACCAAGCGATCACGACACAACTTTTCTGTCACCAGCGCCACTTTCGCCTAATAATGAACAATAATAATATTTTACACTATATTACAATAAGATACAAGTTCAAACAAGATTAATTAATAATTTAAATATTTTTAATTAATAAATCCGTACAAGTATGTAATTCACTTCAGTTCCATCCGTATCTTAATAAGCACTCAATCACTTTTTAGTAACTCAGTATCGAAGCTTTAAATTAATTATAATTAAATTGGGAAACATTGGCAGTTGTAAATCAAAATAATCTCAATCATTTAAATTAAGGAGTTTAATTATTTTGCGATTTTATGGTGTTTTTATGAGGAGGTTTTTAACGACTATGAGTTTCATGGGGATGGAAAAAAACGTGTAATTAACGTTTTTAAAGTCAAACACAATTTTCAAATAAAATCCATATCATATCATACTTTATTTATGCTACAGTCATTAATTTGATGTCGAATTAGTGATCACTACAAAAATTTCGGCATTACAGTTCTTTGGTAGGTAACGCATTTTTAGTAAAAATAAGCTAAAATTGAGGCGTAAATCTTGTGTCTCAAAAGGTTCCCTTTATGTAGGTCGGGGATAAGGGTTTCAGGAGTATGTAAAACATTTTCTGTGTAATCCTAACACATAGTTAGGTACCTAGTCTGTTACCTAACTTCTAAACCCTTAAACAGAACCTACATTTAATAACGAACTTACACAATAAGTATTTCAGCGCACGCTTCGGTACATAGCCTTTGTAAATAGCTGTAATTATGATTACGTAAACGCAAACCGACTTAGTCCCTACCAGTAACGGTTACGTAAAAGTTTGTACCGGCGTCGTATTGATTTGCATAAAATTTTCCTACTATTATTTTAATGACTTCCCGCTGAAGCTTGAGGTAAACGTTTGAAATAAATTGAAGTAACGTTTTGGGCTAAATATATAGGTCAGGTTTGAAAAATTTAGGTTTTAAAATAACTCCACAACTAATAAGGATGGTTCCATACTTTTCGTTTATTGTGGTGGATATTATAACCAAGTGTCCTCCGTGCCTCGGACACCGCATTAAGCTGTTGCGGTTGGTCCTGGCTGTCATTTGTAGATCTTTGCCAGTCGTCAATAGTCATAGTCAGTGGTCCGAAAGTCTGACAACCAGTCTTACCAAGGGGATCAAGGGGAAGGAGATCGTTTAACCTACTAACTGGGTTGTGGAGGTCAGATAAGAAATCGCTCTATGTACAATACTGGTAATCAGCTGCATCCGGTTAGACTGGAACCCAACCGGGAAAGGAGAGGCAGATGAGATGTGGATATTATTTTAAATCTTTACAGTGGGCTGCGCTGGGGCGGCTGCTGCAGCTGCTGAAAACCTCAAACGGCGCAAATACAGTAATTTAATTGGTAGTTATGTGTTTGAGCCGTTTGGGGCTGAAACACTAGGGCCATGGGGTTCGAGTGCACACTTAGTATTTCGGGAAATCTCTAAGCGGTTGGTCGACTCTACACGTGACCAGAGGGCGGGCCTATTTTTTGGCCAAAGAATCAGCATTGACATCCAACGTGGCAATGCTGCCAGCCTTCTGGGCACTTTTCCTGATGACAGCGATGTGGACGAATTTTTTGACGCCCTGTAACCCTTTTGATACTTGTACATTTTTTTATTACTATTATAGGTTTGTAGCTTGTAAATAATGCAAATATTTTTTTAAGTTAAATCTCAAATTACAAAAAAATAACTTAAAAAAAAAGTACTAATTCAAATTTTCTATACTTGTAGGTCTCACTACTGGATAAACGACACCTAGTAATTTTTTGCCTTTATCATGCTGCAAGAAAAACTATCCAAAAAACCCAACCTCTCCGGGAGTGCTGACGGAAGTTACTTAAATCTTTTTTTTATTAAAAAATCTGGTTTATTTTTAAAAAATATTTTTGCGTATTCCTTTTACTATACACGGTATTTTTTCGGGCTTGTAATATGTAGCAATATATAACTCTGCTTCGAAAAAGAGGTCGTTTAATGGTGTCGCAAGTTCAATTTTTTTCCCCATCAAAAACGCCCAACGCGCCTTAAGAAGTTTTCACTTCAAAAACCAAATTATGAAGTTTAAAATTCATCGTTGTAGAAAACCATTGAGAGGTAAGCGGTATGTCCTAGAACCAAAATTTCGAAGAAATGTGACATATTCCCCTCATTCACCTTACTGGGTTACCGTGGAGAATTGCAGCCAACAATACACTCTCGTAGAGAGGAGGCCAGTCCCAATAGTACTGAACATTATAGGCTGTTTACGCTTAAAAGGTGCGCAGGGTGTAGGCAGCACCAACAGTGTTCTAAACATGATTAAAAGTCACCTGGACTGTGTTTATGTGGGTCGCTGTTGTGCAATTACTCATGGGTTGTCGCAATAGTGATCCACTGTTGTTTAATTTTGTTGCGCTGTTGGTTTTTATCAGTCCTTACTAACATAGTCGTCGGTTTTAGTAACAGTTTTTGAGTCATGGATACTCGAATAAAGTGAATATCCATTCTATTCTATGCTAATATAAATATTTTTGTTACAGGTAACACAGTGCAGTGCTCTCCCGAACAAAATGTTGTGACAAAAGTGCGAACCAGTCGGTGACTTAAAAATGTGTCACCCGAAGAATTCCCTAGACGTGACCAGCAGTAGAACATTTCTGTTCATAATAGTGTTACTATCTCTAAAACTGTGCAGTCCTCAGGACTTAAACGAGGAGTTTGTGAATGAGGATAGTATAGAGACGTCAGATATAAGTATAGTGCCAGTTAAAAAAGTGAAGTTTCCAAGGAACGTTGGTGCGGCGACGCCTTGTCGCTTGAGCGAACTCTTGTGTGACACTGGACAGTGTATATCTTTGGACAAGTATTGTAATGGAGAGGACGACTGTGGAGATAAGAGCGACGAGCCCAAGTCTTGTACACGTAAGTATTACTATAGTATTACTTATGTTACTTGCGTAATGTGACCATTACATGTCCTAGTAGGTACGAGCGCGCGGTGTAAAATGTAATTTAGGTAAATAATTATGTCGATTTTAAAATTAAAAATGCTCGTTTCACAAATAATATTTTCATAATTTCAAGAATTTATTCATATACACCACTAGATGGACCGATGACCTGGTGAAGGTTGCGGGGATCCGCTGAATGCGACTCGTATGGGACCGGTAAATGTGGCGATACTTGGGGGAGGCCTATGTCCAGCAGTGGACGTCTTTCGGCTGGAATGATGATGATGAAGATTCATATGTATGGATTATACTGATTGCGCTTGTTGCAAACAATTTAAGTAATAGTGCTATATGATAATTGTATTTTTGATTCAACAATCGATGTATATACGTTACGTTTACACCACGCGCTCGTGTTAGGTCCTAAGATTATTGTATAGTTTGTGAGTACAATCTTGGATATTAATATTTTCGTGACGCCACAGTCGACTAGTAACCCGAGTAATGATTTCGAGATTATTAGGTACGTAACGTTTCAAAGCCCACAAATACCAGGGTATTGACATTATCACATACGGAATTATTAAAAGTAATATCTGAAGTGAAAGAAACCGAACTCTTCATAACAAAAAGGCGCGCGAATAAATCTTTTGAAACTCATTTTAGGTCATTCAAACGCATTTTTAATATGTCTCCCCTTCTCGGTTTGCTGACATCTGTCACAAAAGGCAAGGTAGTAAAGGAAGGCTAAGGATTGAGGGCCTTAGGACAAGCGTTTTGTGAAGAAGCGGAAACTTTGAGATGTTTTGAGTCCTGCGATGATGTTTACTCTTTAAGTTCTTTGTTTTATTTTGAGTACAGCCTGTCTTTTTTCCATTATATTTAAAATTTGTCTGTTATTTTCTGATATTTAAACTTAATTACTTAAGGTGAAAGCGCCAGGATAACCCCCGAAATTCAAACTATGTTACGTTCGATCAATGTAGGAAAACTTGAATTTTGCGGGCTTAGCGCATCTCTTTAACAGATTAGCCTATTATTTTTTAAATTTGACACAATTTAATTTACATAGATAACGGTGTCATCTAAAAGTCGACACACAATTTGATTAAAAAAAAATATTTTGCACAGGAAAGTCACAAAATTGACCGCTTCTCCTAATAGGACCGAAATCGCCGATCTCCTAGCCTCGAATGCTTTGTCGTATGGCAGTGGAGTGGCTGTGTCAGCGATGGACAGACTTGGCTCCCTTTTGCCTTTTATGTAATATTCATCCCGGGGAGTTATGCGGGGTCTACGCCAAAACATATTATACAACATGTTTATGGATTTACGTAATCGTTCGGTTGGGTAGATGGGTTAGTGTATCGCTTTTGCATTATTTTGTTGGTGTTTGTGGTTTTTGTTTGAGAGTTGAAGATAAAGATAAGAGATTTAGAACTATTAGGATTGTTAGGTTATGGCACTTTGGCAATGAGGCAGTGGTTTTTTTTTCGTACCTAAGAAACGACCAATTCGAATTGTGCTTCGATCAACTTTTGACGTTCTGTCAATAAAGTTTCTTGTGAAAAAAAAAAAAAGAATTTGAATTGACTGTCTGATTGTCCGCCTGCGTTTATTCCGCTTTCATATATAAAAAGTACCTACTTAACTGAAAACTATTAGATGTTGTGCAAAAAGGTGTCGTCAATCTTAGTTTTTCTCATAATGTTGTTATTTTAGTTTCCATTCTTGTAATTATTGTAACTGGTGGTGGTTAATTTTATTTTTTTTCGAATACTAATGTCACTTAAAACTCAAATTTAAAAGTCAAACCGGACACTTTACTCGTCAAACTGGAACACCGGGTCACACAATGCGTAAAGCCGCTTTATCGCTTTTCTCTAACCTATAATATAAAGCGTCAGCGGTCAGAAGTTATGAAGCACCTGACCCTTTCTGAAGGGCATCGCTAATAGGTCGCCGTGCGTCCTTGTAGGGTGTCCTTTCCTGACATTTTCTTTATTATTAGAGTGTTGCATTATAAAAGCTTTCATTCATTAGGTGAATAATAAAAAAAATTCTTGGTAATTTCTACTCATGTGACTGGTTCTCAAGAAGACCACATTTTTTTCTCTGTCCTAATAATAGTTATTACGATTAAGTTTAAATGCTAATACTTTTAATTTATAAAAAAATACAATACCAGGTTAAACATTATTTTGAACAAAAGAACGTTCATTCCAGTAGTTTCGCCGAGTTCTAAGCCGAACAAGTATTTCGTTTCGTGCAAACTAAATTCGAAACAGAACAAAGACGAACCTAAACCACAGAACATTAGTGGTAATAATCCCCGTCTATACGAGCCGAATAAGCTTTTAGAACTAGCTCCTAAACAAAATGTACTCTTGGGTACATTTGCTAGTCCATAGCACTATCGCCGATCCCTAAAACAAATAAATTCTCGTGCAAAGCATGCCTTAATCTGCCCCGCGCATTTTCACCAAAACGGCTCTCATTCCGCGCTCGTAAAATACGTTTTTGCTTAGAAAATGTCTGCCACGATAATTGTCTTGCACAAAAGAACTGTAGATGTACTCACAAAGGGAATTGAAGAAGTAGATTACAATGAGTTTGCTCAGTTCTCATCTCTCAGGGGAGATGGTGCATCAGTCTAGTGCAGTTCGCAGAACGAAGTTAGGAATTACATTTTTATTGAGCGAGTGGTATAGAAATTGTGGTGAGACAATAGAGTTGCGATTTCAATGCAGCGAATTTGACGTCAGCCTTTGGGATTAGTTTCAAGACTAGCTATTGGACAGTGCAATATTGTAGTCTAAAATAGAGTGTAACTAGTCAAATTTCCTACTTTTTTTTTAAATCAAACAAATTACTATTATTATTGATATCTACATTATTTACACACTACAAAACTATAATAGTAATAAAAATATGTACAAGTATCAAAAGGGTTACAGGACGTCAAAAAATTCGTCCACATCACTGTCAATAAGAAAAGTGCCCAGAAGGCTGGCAGCATTGCCACGTTGGATGGCAATGCTGATTCTATGGCAAAAAAATAGGCCCGCCCTCTGGTTACGTGAAGAGTCGACCAACCGCTTGGCAATTTCCCGAAATACTAGGTGGGCAATCGGACCCCATGGCCCTAGTGTTTCAACCCCAAACGGTTAAAACACATAACTACCAATTAAATTATTGTATTTGCGCCGTTTGAAGTTTTCAGCACCTGCAGCAGCCACCCCAGCGCAGCCCACTGTGCTTGGAAGATGGGATGGCGCAAGGGTGTCGACGCAAGTTGCGTCCCACACCAAAGGCCTACCCAACTTCCACGGCATTATGGTCATAACATCTGGTCTCTTCTCATCGATGCGTGCCAAGCCAGTGGGTTCTAAGACAGCTGGCACACCGGCGGTAGCAAGAGCACGACGGATGAGATCATTAATGCTAGCGTGCCGCGCAATACGATCTGCACTCTTACTACAAGAAAGGCCACGGTGTCCGAGGCAGTCGACTGCCTCACCACATTGACAGCGATGTGGACAAGGAGCATAGTGCCTATATTTGGTGACGGTAGTGCCTGAAGCCAGAGGCCCGACTCCCACTCACCCACAGCCAGCAGGCGGGCACGCTCAGCAGTATTGGTAAACGTATTAATTAATTTATTCCGTACCAACCTGCAGAGCGTCTCATCCCACTGTCTCTGGGAAAACGGGTTCTCGGGCCGATCCGTATCTGGGCAAGCCACTTTCCAGGCGTCCTTGGCGTCGGTCAAGCACAGCACTTCCGAGACAACCAGAGAGAGAGTTAAAATTTTCCTGGTTAGCTTTTCAGTGCTGTGGACAGAGGACAGGAACACTAGAAATTTTGCGGACGCCGAGGCCACCAAAACGAATTGGTAGGGTGGCTTGCAGCCACGCTCGGTCGTCCAGGGCCACATTAAGAATAGATGTTAATGTGTTGCGAATAATTTGGTCAATTTTGTCCAAAAGTTCTGGTTTCTTCCAAAGAGCGCGAATAATTTAGTATTAAATGGGAAAAAAACGAAGTGCATCAGATTTGCTCTACCGAATGTCAAAAGTAGTAATAGTGACATAGTATTGAATCAAGAGAAACTAGAATTCGGCGAAAAAACTGTTTTCCTGGGGATCACGCTGGACTCAAGCCTACAATGGGGTCCGCATATAACATCTCTTGCAGGACGGCTGAGTTCAGCAGCTTATGCTGTTAGAAAAATCCGTCAATTTACTGATGTAGATACCGCGAGGCTGGTCTATTTTAGTTATTTTCATAGTATTATGTCTTACGGTATTTTACTATGGGGACGGGCTGCAGACATCGAATCTATATTTATTCTGCAGAAAAGAGCTATCAGAGCCTTATATGATCTACGTAGGCGTGACTCTCTAAGAGAACTGTTTAAGGAAATTAACATCATGACAGTACCTTGTCAATACATCTATGAAAACATCATGTACGTTAGGAAAAATCTGCATTTATTTAGTAAAAGAGGTGACAGGCACCACTATAGTACTAGAAACAGGGACCAACTAGTACAGCCAGGTTTTAGGTTAGCTAAAGTAGACTCATCTTTCATGGGGTACTGTTGAAAATGTTACAATTAAATATCTCCCCACATTCTACAACTAAACGAGACGAAATTTAAATCTTGTATAAAACGCACACTATGTAGGCAAGCATATTATAAGTTAGGGGAATACATTGATGATAAAAATGCTTGGCTTACTGCTGGTCCTGCTCCACAACCATAGGGGCAAACTAATTTATTACCATGTGAAGTTATTGTGGAAGCTGCAGAAGATTTTAATAATATCTTTGCATTGTTTAAATTCAATCTCTTAGTATTATATAATTGCATAGCACATGTGTGAGTACTATGTACTGTAAAGCTACCATTTACATTTAGTTATCTTTCATTGACTTGAATTTGCCCTGGTGGCTGAGAGAATGTCATGCTCACTCAAATGTCTCGCTGATGGTGGCGGGTGTGTCGGGTCATTTAGCTCCCTTCAATATGGTTGAGCTGAAGGGGGCTGATCCATGCGTCATGTTCGTGAACGGGCGCTGTCAGTTGGGACTGGTCATCTCTAGGCTGCCATGGTTTATTTTAACTACTTACTTTGTTTTTAAATTGTTGATATAATGTTTTACTCTGGACGCTCTTTACGTGCACGTATTTCTACATCGTTCTCACATATGTATAATCTCAACATGAATGATGTAACCAAGATTTTGTACAATATTTTGTTTGAAAAGAGTGTCCATGGAGTTTCTTGCCCATTCTTCTCCATAGAGATCTACGCTTTGGAATGGGCAACTACAGTACTTTCACAAGTTATTATGCCTTGTGTCTGTGACTGTAGCTTAGCCTTATTTGTTTTTCTGACATTCAAAAGTGCCTGTAATGGTCTAATTGAAATAAATGCTTTTGAGTTTGAGTTTGAGTTTGAGAGGAGAAGAACGGAGAAAACACATAAAATTTGGACCAAAACAGCAATATCTGATAAGGATGAAAGACGAATGTAAATTAATTTTGGAGAGTCTATCCAAAATATCATTAAAATGTTTGATTTTGTCATCGATGAGAGATGAAAAACTTTCTTCTAAAATAGGGGAACCTAGGAGGTGCAGAGAACTTTTTTCTAAAATTTTGATTTGTGGGGCTATTGCATTAAATTTATCTATAGTCGATTGTCTCACTTTGAGGGGTTAAGGTCCAGGCCAATAGATTTAAATTGCTGTTTGAGGAGTTGTAAGTCATTCAAAACGGTATCAACATCACCTCCTAGCGTTCCATCATCTAAGTACCACACGTTAAATTTTGAATTTAGTTGTTGAATTACGGGATGAATAGCCAAACTGAAAATGACAGGCCCGAGAGGGTCACCTTGTTAGCATCCAACGGCAGATTCCAAAACGTCCTTGTAGAGTAATTTTGAAGGGTGCCTATAACTTGCGGGGATTGGGCCGGATCTTGCGGAACACCAGTTTGGTTTCCGCAAGAGGCGCTCGACGGTGGACGCCATCATGCGCGTGAGAGCCCTCACGACGGGGGATGCGGTGTCCCGGCGTGGGGTGGCCCCCAAATTTTGAACTAACCGGGGCTGCCTTCAGGCGGCACCTGCCCAACCTGGTGGGCAAAACGCCTCCTGCCGGAGGCTCTACGTGGGGGTCGTGCGGTCCATGGCCCTTTACGGGGCCCCAGTGTGGGTGCGTTCCTTGAGGCGGCGAGCCGCCCACTACCTGAACGCGCCCCAGAAGGTGGTAGCCGTAAGGCCGTAGTCCGGGGGTACCGCACGATCTCCGGCGAGGCGGCAAGCCTCCTTGCCGGATTGCCGCCATGGGATCTGGAGGCGATAGTCCTCGCGCGCCTACACGAGTGGCGCGTGGAGGCACTACGCCGGGGGGAAACTTCCGGCGCGATCTCATGGCGACATGGAGAGAGCGACTATCGCAACCGCGTGCAGGGTACGCCACAATAGTGGCGATAAGTCCCCTCTTTGAGAAGTGGCTGGAGAGGCGCCACGGCACCCTCACCTTCCGCCTGACGCAGGTCCTCACCGGACACGGTTGTTTCGGGAGGTTCCTGCACCGAATCGGGCGGGAGGAAACGCCCGGGTGTTAACACTGCATGGATCGCCCGGAGGACACGGTGGAGCACACGGTGGAGGTCTGCCCCGCTTGGGCGGAGCACCGCCGTCTCCTCGTGGCGGCAATCGGCGGCGGCGACGTGGTGGCTTCCAGCCACAGTAGACGCGGACCTGTGGACGGTGAGTAATGGGCTAGCTCACCGTCCGTCAGTCTTTTGACGACAGGCCGTGTAGACGGCGCGTTCGTGTTCCACGCGCGCCTCAAAGAGATGTCAGTAAACAGGGAGGGGCCGGCAAGGGCCGATGCCTGCCAGGGCTGCGGGCTCACAGTGGAACGAATGTATGGGAGCGGTTGGACGTAGACATGTCCGAAAAAAAAGAGTAAAATTATGCCAAACTAATGATGCCATCTTATTCGATTACTTAATGCCTTCATAACTTGTGGTGATGAATTTCTTCATAACTCCCATATTTCGGGAGTAATTTGAGAAAATGTGAAATTTTACTATGAAAATGAGTGTATCGAGCTCTCTCCCTCCTGATTCCGGGCTTGTTTCAAGTAGCGGTCTCTAATATCATAATGCTAATACTAAGAGCTATATTTAATACTAAGACACATAGTGCGCCAAATGTGCACTTTCTGGGATAAAGAGTGATGTTTATTTTATAACACAATTTTTTTATTTTTTGTTTATTTTGTTGATTAAAACCGTTTTTCTAAAGGTTTACCTTATTACAATAACATTTCTGAGCAGCCAATTAGAGAAGATATAAGCTAATTAGGATATATAATTAGGGACTTAAGGTTTACATATAAAACTGATGCACTAATGATTACTGATAAGAACATTGCTATTATTTAATTACTAAATGGCTCTTAATACACTAATTTAGCATGCATCATTTACTAATTATCACAATAACTAATTACCTTGCAATATTTAACAAAGGATACCTGGGATACCTGGATTTTATATAAATAGGTCACTATTAGTAACTTTAAAATCAGTGTTGTTTTACACCTCGTTGTATCCAAGCTAATCTCGCAATGTATTTTCCAAATTTTAATACAAATCTTGATATTCACGTTGCTTTATGCGCACGCGCACATAAAGATTTACGCGACTTTAACTATTTGTTCAGTGTTTTAAAAGATAACAGTTGTGTTCAGTTATGTGAAAGTGCTGAAACAAGTTTAAAAGACTGGTGTCGTCGATTTTGCTACCGCATTTATGCAAAATGGACACAGTCTGGAAGAAGCACAGATAAGTTTCGGAAGAAACATGAGATTTGGCTACAGGCTGCAATTCAATGGCCGGAATTACAGAATGAAAATATGGAACCTTCTACAGAAAATATAAGTGACGTCATCGAGCCCATAATTTCTCCTGCTAAATCTGATGCTTCAACTTGTACACATCCTAGTCCTCGTAAATCTTTTGAGGACCTTAGTAACCGGCAAAAAAGAAGACGCACTGAAGATAGTCTTTCATGCA
The DNA here is from genome assembly GCA_950005105.1 of Lycophotia porphyrea. NCBI lineage: Eukaryota > Metazoa > Arthropoda > Insecta > Lepidoptera > Noctuidae > Lycophotia > Lycophotia porphyrea. The sequence goes on from OX465396.1 coordinate 8,827,426, forward strand.
GCAGTAGCAGCGCTGAAATTATGTTTTCGGCCGAAAGGGCGCTTCAAAAGGCAGGACAAAGCGATACAGCTTATGTTATGAAATACTTGACGGAGAATCCAGAAGAGGCCTCAAAAATCAAAGCCTTCATTGAAGGTAAATCAATTCAGGTACGGGAAATATCCCCTTTGAAGGCATTGGCTCTTTATGTATCGATGAACTTATCGAAATGGCGCTATAACACTCTTCGGGATTTCAACACTCAAGAAGGAGCTCTTCAATACCCGAGTTACTACATGTTGGTTAAAGAAAAAATTAAGTGCTATCCGGCCAAAGAAGATCTCACAGTTACAGAGAGCTCTGCAAAAATCAAATTACAAGCCTTGATGGATTTAACCTCAAGAAGACTTATTAGGTCGTTAGAAACCCCTGTTGATCCCAATCAACAGCTCGTATTGACCAGCAAATGGGGTTTTGACGGATCATCTAGCCAAAGCATTTATCATCAAAGGACGAGTGAAGATGAGCAAATCGATCTTGCTAGTAATTTTATGATTAGTCTTGTACCACTGCGGCTCGTCTCAAAAGGTGTAACAATTTGGGAAAACGAGCGACCATCTTCCACTTCATTTTGCCGGCCAATATTGTTTAAGTTTATAAAGGAAACCAAAGAAAATGTGCAGAGAGAGATGGCTGAAATCGAAGCAGAGATTGAAGCCTTAACTCCATCCACCATCACTGATGGAATTAGTGTCAAACACCAACTGCTGTTGACAATGATTGATGGTAAAATTCATTCCATTATATCCGATACAGCAGCTTCAGTGTGTGACATATGCAAGGCTTGTCCTAAAGAAATGAATAATTTAGAGTTAATCAAAGATAAACACGCAAACGAGGACATGTATAAATATAGCTTAAGCACCCTTCACGCTTGGATTCGCTTAATGGAATGCTTATTACACATTTCCTACAAATTAGACATAAAATCATGGCAAGTAAGGGGTGATATAGCAAAAAGGCAAGTTGATGACAGGAAGAAAAGAGTTCAAGAGGCTGTAAGAAGAGAAACGGGCTTACTTCTCGATGTTGTGAAACAAGGCAGTGGATCCACCAACAATGGCAACTCGGCAAGGAGATTTTTTGAAAACTACACTAAATCTGCTGAACTGACCGGAATAGATGCTATGCTTTTAAGAAAAATCTGTGTGATCTTGCAGTGTATTTCATCAGGAGAGAAGATCAACGTAACTAAATTCCGAGAGTTCTGCTTTGATACTGCTAAGCTTTACGTGGAGTTATACCCATGGTATTATATGCCTTCTTCACTTCATAAAATTTTAATGCATGGGCCAGACATAGTTCAGAACATGTCAATTGTGCCCATTGGTTTTCTATCCGAAGAGGCATCTGAGGCTAGAAATAAAGATTTTAGAAAATATAGAGAGGGGCATTCTCGAAAGCATAGCAGTATCTCATGCAATGAAGATATTATGCACAATCTTTTACTGTCTTCTGATCCACTTGTTACAAGTATCCGTCCAAAAGGAAATAAGTTTGTAAAAAAATCTTCTTTTAAGGAATTTTATGAGCTTACGGATTCTGAGAAAAGTGATATCGAATTTGTTAACATAAATGATTTAGCGGACATCGATTCTGAATTTGAATTAATTGATGATGATGATGATGACGAAGATAATTAAATGATGTTATTGTTTTAAAATGTGTAACTTAGTAAATTAGAGCTTACATCTTAATTATTTATTGTACTTTTAATGAAACTAGGTAATTTATTATCAACTTACTTAAAAGTCATACTCTCATCAGTTCTTGTGAATATTTTTGTTAATATATATTTCTGTATATATATAATATATTTATAGACCTCTTAATAAGTCTGTCTGCGGTTTAAAGTAAATACAAATGGGGAAAAAACGTTTTTTTTTTTTAATTTTCATTTCCTTTTATCCCAGAAAGTGCACATTTGGCGCACTATGTGTCTTAGTATTAAATATAGCTCTTAGTAATAGCATTACGATATTAGAGACCGGTACTTGAAACAAGCCCGGAATCAGGAGGGAGAGAGCTCGATACACTCATTTTCATAGTAAAATTTCACATTTTCTCAAATTACTCCCGAAATATGGGAGTTATGAAGAAATTCATCACCACAATTTATGAAGGCATTAAGTAATCGAATAAGATGGCATCATTAGTTTGTCATAATTTTACTCTTATTTTTCGGACATGTCTACGTCCAACCGCTCCCATACATTCGTTCCACTGTGGGGCCGTTAGTATTAAATATAGCTCTTAGTAATAGCATTACGATATTAGAGACCGGTACTTGAAACAAGCCCGGAATCAGGAGGGAGAGAGCTCGATACACTCATTTTCATAGTAAAATTTCACATTTTCTCAAATTACTCCCGAAATATGGGAGTTATGAAGAAATTCATCACCACAATTTATGAAGGCATTAAGTAATCGAATAAGATGGCATCATTAGTTTGTCATAATTTTACTCTTATTTTTCGGACATGTCTACGTCCAACCGCTCCCATACATTCGTTCCACTGTGGGGCTGTTCGAAAGAGATACCGCGGCTCTGGAACACAAAGGGCAAGGAAGGAACATGGATGGGTTTTAGTCAGTACAAGTCTGACACTTCCTTCCGCTCTGCCCAGAGCGGGAGAAGTCACTTGATGATTTCCCATCCATAAAAAAGGGTGATTTTTGACGTCAACCTTGAGGATGACTTCACCTTTCTTTGAATTCAGAAAAGTCGATAAGGCATGTACGGCTGCCAATAGTGTTAATTTAATACCAAGTTGCATTTACCTGCTACCGGTGAATAAACAGCTCAGAATTATCATAAGTCTATTTTTGATCGTAAGCACTTAGTGGTGTGTCAATCGGACTGCCTATTCATATAGGTCTCAAGTTCGAATCCTAAACACCCACCTCTGATTATAATTATCACTTATGGGCAGCATAAAAACTCTGACACCAGGTTAGGTACTATAACCATAGGATAAAGAAGAAGAAGAAGAAAAACTGTCATCAAATCATTTCAAACTCAAAGTAACAATTGCTTTTGATATTTGTGAGCTCAACAAACACATCGCTGCATTATTTATTAAAAGAAAAAGCATTTACTAAATACAACCCCATTATAGCAAGCACAATGATTGCTCTTATGAATATTCTAGCGAATTAAACACACACGGCCGTATCTCGACGTGGGTTCCGTGACTAATGCCAGTCCATTTTGTAAACACCGCCACGGTAAACTTAACACCTTATTAAACGCAGGTTTTTTTGTTAATTGTAGCTATATTTTGGCTTAATGACCACCTACGGAGGTACGATAAAAGGGAAAGCGCGTTTTCAGGCGGTCGCTATAATTAAAGAAGGTTTATTGTTCGCCTCAGTCTTTGAGTGGTTACTATTTAAATTTTCACGATGTTTGCATTCATATTTTCTTAGGATAAGCGTTTTTTTTTGGGCGAGCTCATTATTATCATCATCATCATTTCAGCCGAAAGACGTCCACTGCTGGACATAGGCCTCCCCCAAGCGTCACCCACATTGACCGGTCCCGTGCGACTTGCATCCAGCTCGAGCTCATGGGTCAATAATAACAGCCGCTCGGAATCTTTAGGTTAAGCCGTACTTACCTAGGTTGTTCCCTGGATGGGTGACCACCCATTACATAACAAGTTTCCTCCGTGCCTCAGAAAGCACGTAAGCCGTTGGTTTCGTCTGTCTTTTGTAGATCTTTATCATCTATTTAATCCGGAAAAAAATGATTAAAACTGGCCACAACACACCTGAACCACTAATATTTTGGTAGAAAAATCTTTTACTCCTCAAAATACTTTTTGAGCAAAGCTTCTTCATTCCAACGGTCTCTCTTAAATCTGCTCTAAACCTGGGTTCAACACCGCGAACTATCATGAGCGGTATCCAACTTTATTCCCAAATATTTTACCTTTCTGTGTCAGCATTTTAAAGTCTTAAGAAGCTTTATTCGCTTCACAGACTGCAGTCTTACTGGATACTTGGGTAGAATGCCTCAAATAGTCGACGGCATTAGACGGTGACTCTTATCTAAGATGGCGTCTATTTTGAGACAAGAAATTCCTTTACTGGGTTATATTACCATGTAGTTTCATAGCTCTTAAGTCTGCTTATATAAACGTGTTTTATTGTACTTAAATATTACAATAATTTTCTATAAACTATGAAAAGAAGTAATCGAGGCTAAATTGTAATAGACCTAAAATCTTATCTAAAAAAAAACATGTGTGCAATTCACACGTTCAATGCAATTCAACCTTCAAAAATTTTGGCTTCAAGATAAAAACTGTATAACGCTTCCTATCTCATTTTCTCCCACGTTAAATCTTATGAATTTATTTGTCTGTCTTTTTTTACTATCGCTTTTACGTTTCATCGACTTTCAAGTCACAACGATGCTAAAAAAGTTTTCACTTCAAAAAGCAAAGCTTCACGAAGTCGGTCCAGTCAGCCAACAACCTGTCTTACCAAGAGGTAATCTCCAGGGGTTTTACCCAGTAGCTGGATTGTGGGGGTCAGATAGACAGTTGATTCATATAAAATACTGGTAGGTGAACAGCTTCATCCGGTTAGACTGGTAGCCGATCCTAACGATGTTGGATTAGCTAGACAGATGATTTTAAAACATAAAAGTTATCTTTTTTTAGGGTTCTTTATCCAAAGGGTAAAACGGTACCCTATTACTCCGCTGTTCGTCTGTCTGTCTGTTTGTCTGCCTATTTGTCCGTCTGTCACCAGGCTGTATCTCATAAACCGTAATAGCTAGACAGTTTTTTTTGTTTACCCTACTCTGTCCCACTATTGGGCAAAGGCCTCCTCATTCCTATCCAACTTTCAGTGTTTCCTGTTAATCATTTGAAAAAAAAAGCTTTATTTACGAATATCAAGCGAAGAGCCAAAAACCACAATATATTTTCACATCCATTCACGCAAATTGAAAAATATATGTCGTTGTTTTTATCTCCGAATTAATAATGAAAATGGGTCACAACTACGGAGGTAATAAAATCAATTCGCTTTTTTTCAATGTAGACTCTTCGTGAAAATCATGGCTACAAAAAATATTTATTCAAACCGAAATTAGGTCAGGTGCAACAAAAATCGGGAAGCCGGGGCTTTTAAAACATTTTGTAAAATACGCCACATTGAGTCAAGGCGGATGATACTGGTAAAATACGTCTGCCAAAAGCTTAAAATTATAATGATCCTTATTAGTATTTTCATCAAAATAAGGAAAGGAAATGAAAAATTTCAGGGGCTGAAATCATGATAAGGTGCTTGGACTGAGCCCACCTTATTTTGCTTCAGTTACGTTACATGATACTTTATTTTACCCAAATTCAAACAAAATAAACAACCAGAAGTGTAGACTTTTGGCACATCTAACAACATCTTTAAAATACCCTAAGATTTGGGCAGAGGAGAATAGTATTTTTTTTTAAACCGATCCCTACACTAGGAATTTCTCCTGTATCATGGGTGCATTTACAAATATTTAAACTCACATACAAAAACAGCCAGACCTGGAACAAGTACTTGTAGGCCATTCAAATATTTATTCTGTTTTGCAATCGAAACCGCGACACGCAGCGCAGCAGCCAATGGCTCAACCACTAAGCCAACCATGCCATTTGAACGTATAAGGCACATGACAGCCCACAATGTTCCCACTGCTATGATACAGGCCTTCTCTCTGCAAAGGGAGAGGGCCGCAACGTCATAATATAAAGAAGGCACGCCCAGTTTACAGTGTGATTTACAATATGGATCTCTGCTTAGCCCACCATTAACAAGTTACTGTGTTGCGTAACATGATTACAGTGAAGCAATAATGAGACTTGACTAGCGATTGTCACTAGTTCCAAAATGCTGAACCAAAATGAGTTTTCAAACCCGCTTTCGACCCAAAATTGCCAATCCCTGTTTAAAACGTTTCGTCGATTGCGCTGAGATAGAGGAGACGGGCAAATGGGGACAAATTGTGAAAACATCCGATCCTGAAGTTGGAAGACTACTCAAGAATCTGGATCAGTGACGCAAGCCGGGTCACTGGAAACTAAACATTTTGTAAAAACACTTGAAGATGGCGACGGAGTATGGTACTTCGGTATGTGTGTGTTTGTTTCGTTTGAGAGTGGGTGTGTCAGTGAGTATGTGTGAGTGTGCTACTTTCATTTAAAATGAGTGTGTGTATGTGTGTGATAGTGACTGCAAATTGAGTAAGTGTGAGTGTGCTACTTTCAGTTAAAATGAGTGTATGTATGTGTGTGACAGTGACTTCAAATTGAGGGTGTGTGAGTGTGCTACTTTCTTTTAAAACATTTGTAAGAGTGTTTTGAGTTTATTTTATTGTATTCATAAATATTTAGTTATGCTAGCTTTTGTTGTTGTAACGTTTCTGGTTTGCGTGTTTACAAGTTAATTTAATGAAATAGGTTTACTTAAATTGTTCAAAAAGTTACGAATTATGTATATTGTGTGTTCTTAGGTTGGAAGTATACAGTTTTTATGACATGAAGTGAATTTATTATCTCAATTATGTAATCACAAAGCTAGTTATGTATTACAACAACACACAATCATTTTACATCGGGAAGCTATTAAATTATTTAACATTGCCACAACGAAATGGTGGTTAAAGAATAATTAATCACACCGCAAATGTAAACGTGACACAGATACGAGCTTGCACATAAAATACGTGCACTCGTATTTGGATATACATATATGCTGAACAGTTTTCAATTATTGTATACATAGAAATAAGAACAAGACGGCCATGTTTTAAACCTATTAATATTTGTTCATAAAGCAGCACCATAAGATAGCAGCTGATGTTCCTATGTAACTAAACAGGTTATTTGCGTAAATCGTAGCCTCGTAGTAGCTACGTGGCTACGCCGTAGCAAAATCGTAGCCAAGTCGCGTCGGCGCGGCGTCGTAACAATAGCGTAGTCATGCTTTGATTATAATATTTTCGTCAACATGACATAATTCTGGTGCTGACCACCAAAATTATGTCATGTCAGTATGACGTCAAATAAATAATGTCTTCAATGTTGAATGATATACCAAAATTTCTTGACAATTACTCCACAAATCATGTTCTACGAAAAGTAAAACAGAAAATCGTTGAAAGAATAATTACGTACACCACAAATTTCCCTTGGCGACACAAGTTTACACATAACTAATTAGTGAAACGCGTGCGCTCATTTGGTAATGCAGTCTTACTAAAACTTGCTGAGCCAACTACGGTATATTATTCTGCAATGTATTACGAAGTACGAGTCAACTTTGCTTTCTAACAGTTTATGCATAGATAAGTATAGGAAATGCAGTTTATGGCTTTGAGAGACGAGACTGAGTTCAAAATAACCTATTTCTCGCTTTCTTTAGAATAGATATCGTATAAAAGGGGAAAAATACGACACACACGCTTATGCTGTGATTGACGGTACATGTCAGTTTTCCCTCTTGTGGAGTCTATTTATACAGGATGTAAACGGACTCTTCACGAAGCCGTCAACCAAGCATTCTCTACATCAAACTAAATAACTTTACACAAAAATTATGGCTGGGAAACGACTTTTTTTTGGGGTGATAAATCACGTTTTGCGGTAGGGCTGAATGTAACCCATCAAAAACATTGTGTTGATGGATGGTTTGATTAGTACGGGAGTCGTGAAAGTGTCTTAAGTTAAAAAAATACATTAAAAACATGTATTTAAAAGAAAACTAGTGAAAAATTTTGAACTTTGACCCCCAATATCTCCGTAACTAGAACGTTCCCAGGTATGGTCTAGAACAACAAATTATGCAGTAACGGGGAGAACAAGTGCCTTTTGGCTTCGTTAAGAGGCTTTTTACACCCTTTATAAACCACATCATCTGTACTTAATGATTCCATATAACTTGAGTTTATTAAGAAGTCTCCGGCCGTGTCGGATTGCCATCTTATTTGACTTATCATAATCTGACTATGTTTGGGGTTGGATCAGTCTGAACCCGTTCAGACTGATCCAACCCCAAACATAGTCAGATTAGTGCAGCTTAGTACCAGTATTTTACATGAATCGACTGCTTAACTGACCTCCATAACCCAGTTAGTACTGGGTTATACGATACTACGAAACTCGGAAACGTGGTGTCTCTATCGTAAACATATAAGGACCTTGGACAAGTTCCATCTTAAATGCCTCCGAAACATCATGAACATCAGATGGTTGGACCCTATTAGAAATACGAACGTCTTAAGGCAAGCCAAGGTCCTTGGCATAGAGGCCTACTTAATGAGACGTCAGCTAAGGTGGTGTGGCCATGTCTCTAGAGTCTGTAATTTTTGAGTTTATCGCGAACAGACAGACAGACGCGGCGGAGAACTTTGTGCCATAATATGTAGTGATGTTGGGTTCGGCTTCCAGTACAACCGGATGCAGCTGAATACCAGTATTTTACATGGAACGACTGCCTTCCACAACCCAGTTCGTTCTGGGTAATACGATACCCCTTAGTAGAAATACAGTGAAATTAGTGATAGCTTTAATTTCCACATCAGGTGTTCCAGATCTTCAATTTTTATACGTCAACAGAGAGTGCTTATCAGTCTAACCAACTCTTGCTAAGACGTCATTCTCCTATATATGTTATAGTGTAGCTGGGCTCTTGGAGTTCCACATCAGCTGTTCCAAATCTTCAAATTTATTCTCTTAGCAGAAAATGCTCATCACGTGGAACAATTTTTGCAATCGTACCATTTTTGTATCTCTTATAGTTTAGCTGGTCTGTTGCGGTTCTGCATCAGGTGTTTAAGTTTCCAAGATAAATTATAGCCTATATGTTGCCCAGACTTAATACCTATACAACAAAAAAAAACCATTCAAATCCGTCGAGTAGTTCCGAAGATTAGCGTGTACAGACAAACAGACACACAGACAAACAAACAGATTTTTTTTTTTGGATTCGTGCTCTATTACTGTTTCTAAACCACCCACAATTTTTTTTTAATATATTCAATGTACAGACACAGGTTTTTTACTGTCTTATTATATGTATTATTATATTATTATATGTATAGATGTTCATGTCTAGTCCCTGCTGAGATTGCTCTCCATGACCGTAAATGGACAAGAGAACTATGAAACTAATAAACAAACTTATTTCTACTTTTACTGATTAGGTAACTCATGAACAACTTCTATAAACACTAATCAAAGAGTTGATTATAAAATTCTAAGTGACACACATATCTACAATACTAAACTATCGAGTACAGATAACATTAATACAGTACTAATTCATTCCCTATGCATAGTGATTATGCCATTCCAACTGTTTATTGTGTCAGGCGATCAAAACACAACAGCAAACAAGAACTGTGTATTTTCTCTCATTGTGCATTACAGCAGGAATATCCAGAATGGACTATCCATGTGTGTCCAAAAAAATGGTTGGTCGGTTTATGGACGATAATTTTATGTGATAACGTCATAAGAGAACATTGATAAAAATGGCATACTTTTATGAATTGAATTCAATTATTATCACTAAATTATCATTATTTTGTATTATAAATAGATGCATCACAAGCCGAACGCTTAGGCCAGTCGTGCCTTTTTATCGCTTGTTCCGCGCTCTCGCGTGCACACTCGGCTCAGACGGAACGTGACACTTTTTCGTTCATCGATTTATTAAGACATTATCACGTCAAAAAACAAATAATGAAAAGCAAAGTTTTCGTCTAAATTATATAGTACGACTATGTTTTTGGTTTGTTCTCAATATTGACCAGGCTAATCATTATTTTCACAAAATCTTTAAAAATTGGTGTATATATAATAAATATTATGAAGAGGTAAAAGTTTATAGGTTTGTATGTAAGGGGTGTATCTTTAGAACTACTGATCTGATTTCGAAAATCTCCGTTTTGCTTAGCCGTAGTCAGGTAAAAATTACAACTTACGGTGAAATAAATCACACAACGTCCATCTTTGTCTACGTTGATGCACGTACACCAGCAAAATAATAATTATCCTCTCCGCAAATGTTCGCTACACACGGCTCCTACATAATTAGCGCTGGACCAAGCTCCTGCAGTAATGCAGTCTTAACAAGGCCTGTTTGTTGGCTACACTGCTGTGTCAATCTTTGTTACGTTGGCAACACGAGTTTCTAATGATGAAGTTTACTCGCTATTTGTTTTGTTGCTGTGTAATAGTAATACTCGTAGGAACTGTTTGTTGGCTGCATTGCTGTGGCTATCTTTGTTACGTTGGTTATACGCTCGAAACTGTGTATGCTTATGACTAGTAGGTAGAATAGAATAGAATATTCTTTATTATGTACGTACCATACAATTAACATTCATAAAAGAAAATGATTCACAAAGGGGGACATAATGGGCGATCTTATCGCTAAAAACAATCATTCCATAGCCGTACCGTAACCGCTTCGACTGTAAAAGAATATAGGTATTCATTGGTCACCAGTACTTGCGTAGAGGCCATACAATATAGATGGGTTAATGATCAGAGTTATACACATCGTCTATAATACCTACATCTACAACAGTGTGTCAAACTGATAAAGACACCACACAGTGATCGAGACATCTCCTATACCCATGTGCATAATAAATGTGTAGTGATTTTGCTCAGCTCCTAGCATTTCAATATCGGCACAAACCCATAACTGCTCCGTAAAGAAAAGTTTTGTTTGGGGTGGCCATTAAAATCGCCCAATATAAACACATTTTCAACATCATAAGTTGCTACAATAGCATTTATATCACTCAATATATAAGTGTAGATTACTGTAGATGGTCAAATTCACAAATATGTTTCATCACCTCGGGCCTCGGGAAGGGATACCCCTTGTACAAGTGGAAACTGTAGAAATACGTTAAAAGACGTACAGAGTACCGTAGGATTTACTATACCGATAGATGTTCTAGATAGTATGATCATGTGATATTTTTTTGGGAAACTGCCATAAATTTGGTAGTTTGTTATCCTGTGGCAAGTTTGTATAATAATTCCATAATTCTGACTAAAAAACTGGATAGAAATGATTTAATCCAGAGTTTTTGAATTTAAATATCTCGGTACCTAATGAATCTAGGCAAATGAGGCGTGTTTCATATTCAAACTATTTACTCTGCAGCAGGTTCAATGTTCACGTTAAACGTGCAGGTTTGTACATAATTAGTGCCGTATACGGACACCTATGTTTGTTGATACGGTTTTACACACGAGTTTATTGGATATTGGATATTTTGCATACAAGTAGTTATAATAGTAACCAGTCATGCACATAAACGTGTCTTTTGAAAGTTATGGTTCAAAAGCCTGTTTTGGTCTCAGCTTCACTAATATACAAACAGTTCAGTGATTTGTTTTTGACATTATTTTGTATCACCTATCTGTCAAAATCACTCGATCGAGAGACTAAACCATTCGTAAGTTAGAGGAGTTTTAGATCTTTTTCTGTCGTGAAACTCACTAAGTGCTTACTCAGTTACAAAAACCGTTTGCAAAAAGCTTTCGATTTCTTTGATAGCATCTGAAAAGAAGTCTCACTTAGTAAGCAAACATTTACTTCCCATTTTCTCCTATACCTACCTATCATTCGGCAATCGCAAACGTTCTAGCGTGCCTATCCGAGAACCGTCTCCGACTAAGTTTCGGAAGAACAATTTCGTTCCCATTCTGCGAAAACTTTAGCGGGTACTAACTGCGTTCTCACTAAAATGTCTCAATTATGTTCGCTAAGTAAACACTTCCTTTCGCGTCATTCGCTCCTGGTACATTCAAAACAGTTTCTTGCTGTTTATTTTAGGCTTTTATGAACTAAAATTGGGCAAGAAATCACTGAAACGAGTCGGTGAACACTTTCTATTGATAAACGGTTTAAAATTGTTTGAAATATTCTAAAGATCAATGGACTAATTAATTGAGTTCTATCAGATAGCAGAGAAGAGGTCCTGAAAGCCTAGTGTAGTATGTTAGTCCAAGATTGGACGTGGACTCCTCAGTATGCCATTCGTTATAATCATCCTCATCAAATCAGCCTAAAGACGTCCACAGCTGGCCTAAGGTCTCGCTAAATGCTCAGTTCTGTGACTTTTGCATGTAGCGGATTCTCGCGGTGTTCACCAGGTCCCTCAAAAATGTTTCGGCACCCTTGACCCTGTCCGTTTCAATTCCTCAGGCTATGTAAGTTACCTTGATTCTGTATGCCAGTATTGAATCAGTTTACTTAAAATATATATTCTTTAGAAAGATGCCTCATTCCACCGAGAATTTTTTTTTAAGAATATTGTTAAAAGACTACCGAAAAATAGGCTCTAAAATGATCCTCGTTTCTTTTATTTTTTTTTGGTACCACCAGAACGATAAATAAACCGGGTTTGTATCCTATTAATCTTTTATTATTACTAAAACCTTAAATAACTCCGCTTAGTTGACTCAGTAATTCAGAAGAGCTAACATAATATTTTTCCTGCTACTAAAATTTGTTCTATAATTCAATATAAATTATGTCCTGGGGACCGGCCATAACTTAGCCTTTTTTATTAACTTTGACTATGCGGTAAAATAAATATTTTTTGTAACTAAATGTTAAGAAGTATCATATCTTTTTGTTTGAACATTTTCCTTGTAATTGGTCATTGTTAACACACGTTTAAATGCCTAAGGCCATTTTATTTTCTCAACCACCTACGCCAGCCATGCCATCAAAATTAATGAGTAGGCCCACAGTTGAAACTAAAACAAATTTACCGTTTCAAAGGTTCATCTTTCACTTAAAAGTTACATTACAATCAAAACTTTCGAATCTAAGTTATATTACAAGAAATAAAGCTAACAAATTGGGCGGTATTATTTTACGTAATTAAGTGGTGGAGCTGTTTTGATATTTCGCGTTTGCATAACCGAAAACAAAAGCGGGAACATTAATGGGAACAATGATTCTGGCCCGAAGTGTACACTTGTCTTATGCTATGTAATGCGCTGTCAGTGTAGACAAAAGGCGCGTTTTTTTAAAAAGATCGTAAAATATGGCCGCAGTCCATTGTATGAGGCGCTTTATTCACGACCTTTTTCCTTCTCATTTCCCTATTTTTATTCTGAAAGGATTAACAATAGTACAGGTACGGTGGTGTGTTTTATAATGACTTGCATAAATTTACGACAAAACGTATTTCTGTTTGGGATTTCTGTGACTATTAAAACGAAAAACAAGTATGAATTATTTTATTTATGTTTGTTTGAGATTCAATTATATTTTTCCTTGTAGTCTGTACTGTCCCACTGCTGGGCAAAGGCCTCCACCAATTCCTTCCCCGAGCTCTTTTCCCGTGCCTCTCTGAACCAGCCAGATCGTGTCGCCACCTCTTTCTGGGCCGGCCTCGGCGACCCATGGTGTGGAGATTTTTGTCCAGTGGTCATCGTGCATGCAGCTGACGTGGCCCGCCCAATCCCTTTTTAGCTTAACAGTCTCCTCGCCAACGTCGCCAACGTCCACTATGCCCGTTTAGGAACCCAGCGTGATGTTTCGAACCCTGTCTTGTCACTAAAAAATAATACGTTACCGCTTAAGACTAATCAACCTTGAGTATGGAACTACCAAGCGATATTGGCTACACTCCATACAACCCATAACTCCTCGAACGCATGGTATACTTGATGGGTCATTATGAATTTACTGTTAATAGGTTGTTCTTTATAACGTTTTATCGGCTAGGATATGACTCACGGTTACACTAGTCTTCTATCCATTCGAATCTTTCTTATCATTGATTAAAAAGTACGTCCATAATTGTTACAAGTATCGTTTGATTCTTTCTGGAACGAAAAGCACAAGCTGAAAACGGTAAAATATGAAATATTATTTTATTTCTGAAGAAAACTTATATTAAGGATACAGATGGTTGCCAGTTACTAAAAGAAGGCCATTTAAAAGTAATTCAGATCGACATATCGGGCGCCATATTCAGTCAAATCCTGCCTGTCATCCACCATCATCATCATCATCATTTCAGCCGAAAGATGTCCATTGCTGGACATAGCCTTCACGCAAGTGTCGCCACATTGACCTGTCCCGTGCGACTCGCATCCAACGGATCCCCGCAACCTTCACCAGGTCACCGGTCCACCTAGTGGGAGGCCTTCCAACGCAACGTCTTCCGGTACGCGGTCGCCACTCCAGAAATTTACGGCCCCATCGGCCATCCGTTCTGCGAGCAATGTGCCCTGCCCACTGCCACTTAAGTTTGGCAATTCTTCGGGCTACGTCGGTAACCTTGGTTCTCTTGCGGATGTCGTCATTTCTGATTCGATCACGCAAGGAAACTCCGAGCATAGCCCTCTCCATTGCCCTTTGGTTGACTTTAAGCTTTCTGATGAGGCCCATTGTGAGCGACCACGTTTCGGTCCCGTATGTAATCACTGGCAACACACACTGGTCATAGATTTTCATCCTGAGACACTGCGGTAAGTTGGACGAGAAGATACCACGCAACTTCCCGAACGCTGCCCAGCCGAGTCGGATTCGACGATTGACCTCTTTCTCGAAGTTAGACTTACCTAACTGGACCGTTTGTCCCAGGTAAACATAATCGTCTACAACTTCGATTGTAGAGTCTCCGATCTTGACAGGAGTGGGTGTTACATGGGCATTCAACATGACCTTGGTTTTGTCCATGTTCATTTTAAGACCCACTCTTTCGGAAGCTCTATTGAGGTCATCAAGCATTGTACTGAAGTCCGCCATGGTCTCAGCCATAACCACTTTATCTTGGGAAAACCGAAGGTGAGAGATGTACTCGCCATTGGCATTAATGCCTAGCCCTCTCCAGTCCAGAACCTTGAAGACGTCGTCCAGTGCAGCGGTGAACAGTTTCGGAGATATGACGTCTCCCTGTCTTACACCTCGCTGCAGAAGGATAGGTTCCGAGGTCTGGTCCTGAAGTCGGACTGACATGGTGGCGTTTTTGTACAAACACTTCAACACCTCGATGTACCGATAGTCGATTTGGCACCGTTGGAGAGACTGCAATACAGCCCAAGTTTCGATCGAATCGAAGGCTTTCTCGTAGTCCACAAACGCTAAACAGAAAGGCCGGTTATACTCTTCGGTCTTCTGTGTAACCTGCCGCAGCGTATGTATGTGGTCTACGGTGCTAAAGCCTTTTCGGAAACCGGCCTGTTCGGGAGGCTGGAAATCTTCAAACCTGCGCGCGAGACGATTCGTGATGACTCTTGAAAACAACTTGTAGACATGGCTCAGAAGTGAGATAGGCATATAGTTCTTCAGCCGGGCATTGTGCCCTTTTAGAAGACGAGTACCACCACACCTCTGCACCATGCCTGTGGCGTTTTCTCCTCGAGTATGACGGAATCAAACAGCTTCTGATGAGTCTTAAGTACCGGTTTTCCACCCGCCTTCAGGAGTTCCGCCGTAATTCCGTCATCACCCGGTGCCTTGTTGTTTTTAAGCTGTTTCAGAGCCATCCTAATCTGGTACAAGCTGACGTCCGGGATGTCTTCGGTATAGTGTTGGGTTAGTCTAGCTCTTGGGTCGTGTGCTAGATCCACAACGGGTTTATTGGTTGACGTGTATAACTGCCCATAGAATCTCTTGATCTCGCGCCGCTCCTTCATGAGCTTGAGAGTATGCTCAAAGAGTTTCTTGTTCTTGTCTGTGCGACGAGTCTTGAAGAACTTAAACCTAGTCGTATGAACAGTTTCCACGAACCCGTCGTTGTATTCGTCCACTGAGCTTCCTAGGCACTCGAAACGATTCTGAAATTCAAGCTGAAAGCTCTCGGGATTTTGGATCTGAATCTGTGATGGCCGGAGCGTAGACTTCATCAGTCGAGACGTTTCAAGCTTGATATTGATGTTCAATGTGCCTCTTACCATGCGGTGATCGCTCCCGGTTTTCACCGAATTGATCACAGAGACACTATTGAACATTTGCTTCTTGGTTGACATGATGAAGTCAATCTCATTTTTAGTTGCACCATCGGGGCTCTGCTAGGTTCACTTCCTGTGCTCACGCTTTCTGAAGAAAGAGTTCATCATATAGAGGCCCTCCTTCTCCATAAAACTAGCCAGTTGGTAACCCCGGTGATTCCGACGTCCAAACCCGACGGTAGACGGGCTGCCGGGTACTAGGGGCCATTTTTGTGTTGCGCTATTCATTTGGGGGGTTTTGCCATAATCGCTACGCTTGGCAGGCGGGTTGGCGATCGCAGTATGGTTGTTACAAAGGCGTAGAGAGCGCTGCTGCCCATTCTCTGGTAAGTCCCTTAGTCGCCTCTTACGATACCCACGGGGAGATATGGGATGGTGTTATTCTTTACGTCCGACACCACACGGTCATCCACCAATGTCATTGTAAATATTGACTTGCTTAATTATAATACATGTTGTGTATGTTAGGACGATTGGGCTGCATGTACTATGACAGTCAAACATCAATTATAACTGCGCATTACACATAGACGCTATATAACGATTAATATGTCGAGTGGGTTAGAGAGTTACTGTGTTGTCAAAATATTTAATATGGGTTAATATAATAATACTCGTCTGATTTTAACGGATTTACGGATATTATTCATACTGAATATTATAAAACATAACATCACGCCTGTAAACCCCGAAGGATTAGGCAGAGGTGTACCTAATAGTACACCCACTTTTCGCCGGTTTGTTTAGATGCCATGTAATAGGGGGCGAGGAGCCTATTGCCATCAACCGGGCGTAAATCCAGACTCCGTAGCTGCTACTGAGAAATTCCCAATAACATGGAAAAACCCAATAACACTAATAATATAAAAGCAGAAGTTAAAACGGCTTAACATAATTTCGTGGGCAAATGGGTAGTTCTGACCTAAGTTAGGACATAGGATAATTATAATTCCGATAGTATGTTCTCGTAGGATAATTTGGTCAAAGCCGCGGCCACGTTAATAATTGTGCGGTAAGTAACCGCGGTAGCTGTAACCCTTCGCCATCAGGTGGAGAGTCACCTATAGTACGGATATCTGCAAAATAACAGGCAAGGTTCGTTGGCATTCTAGAGACATAGAACCGTCTGGAGTGAATATACAGGCACCTTTTTTTTTTTGGATGGGAAATCATCAAATGTCTTCTCCCACTCTGAGCAGAGCGGAAGGGAGTGTTAGACTTGTACTGACTAAAACCCATCCATGTTCCTTCTTTGCCTTTTGTGTTCCTGGGCCGTGGTATCTCTTTCGAACAGTCCCGCAGCCCTGGCAGGCATCGGCCACGTCCAGGTCTACGGTGGCCGGAAGTCACCACGTGAACCCCGACGCCCGGGGCGTCTCCCGCGGCGGCTGGGACGAGAGGTTCTCTCCCTCTCACGCCCCGCCACCTCCTTCGCTAGCATGACTGCTTCGCGGAAGGAGGTGATGGCGTCCCATTCCCTCTCGCTCCGGACCATGGATTGAAGCTCGAGTATTTCCCTGGGCGAGTTGCTTTCCACAGAGCTAGGTATACCAGTTGGTACAAAACGTTTGACTTATTAGATATGACAGTTTTGATAAGCAAAGTTATTTTTTTTTACTGTTTCAGTAGTTGAAAAGTATGTGGAATTTTAGGTGTTATTTTATTACATATACTAGCTTGAATAGCTGGGAATACTCTCACAGCTCCCCTACAGAGGAGCACGTGGCTAAATAATAACAACAGCTAGGATCAATCTTCAGGTTAAGCCGCGCATGCTTAGGTTGGTCTTTGGATGGGTGACCACCAACTACATACCGGGTTTCCTCCGTGCCTCGGAAAGCACGTTAAGCCGTTGGTCCCGGCTGTCATTTGTAGATATATGGCTGTCGTTATAGGTAGTCAGTACCGCCGCTTGGGTTAATCATTACCATTTCCGTGGGTGACCACCCATATCATCAAACACCCACCCAAAACAACACAGACAGAGCTTCCTCCATGCCTCAGAGAGCACGTTAAGCCGTTGGTCCCAGCTGTCACTTATAGATCTTTGCCAGTCGTCACAGTACAGGTAGTCAGTAGCACGAAAGTCTGACAACCAGTCTTACTAAGGACTATCTTATTACCCAGTACTAACTGGGTTATGGAGGTCAGATAGGTAGTCGCTCCATGTAAAATACTGGTATCCAGCTGCATCCGGTTAGACTGGAAGCCGACCCTAACACAGTTGAGAAAAGGCTAGACAGATTATGATGACTAGCATTCACCCCTGCTTTGCATAGTTCTATCTTTATCCGTAATGTATTATAATAATAATACATTAATAATACTATTGTTACGCACCAAATCTTAGTAAACTCTCGGATTCTCTTGGTAATGGTCTAGTAGAAGAATAGCGTGATCATACAGGAGACACGAAAAGTGACTTGATTTTTTACTATTTATAGATTCAGAAAAGTCGAAAACGAATTCCCTTCTTAAAATTCGACGTCAATATTTTTCTTTTCAAAGGCGACCTCTTTTTGTAGTAGATCGATGTTAATCAAAGCCTTTGGGATGCCTTACTTCGTAATCAAATCAAATCACTGTTTCAGATATTCCTGGGTTGTGACATTATTTACTTTTAATCAACTTAAAAAAAAGATTATAATGTTCGGTGTGTATCCTTTTCTGTCGCATCAAGTTAGTGAATTATGCAAAAAAAAAAAAGCAATTTGTTCCAAAAATTAGTAGTTTACCTATATGGTTTATTGGATTATGTGATTCTGAAGCATACATAGAAAAACTGTCTTCAAACATCCGAGCAGTTAAAGATGCGAGCTAGAGTTAGTTTTCTGCATCTTTCTATTACATAACATAAAATTACCTTACACCTTATAATTCTCGATAGTAATATAATCGATAATTCTCATGTAACGCCATTTATGTTTAAGTCCCGTGTAATAGGGGACGAGTCTGTTGCTATCAACCGAGCACACTTCCATGCCCTGGGCTGCTACTTTGGGTATGTCCACCAGGAATTTCTTAATAAAAGCCCAGTGCGGCGGACGTGTGCAGTCTTTGAATGGAACCCATGTTTTTTTTTCGGATGGGAAATCATCAAATGACTTCTCCCGCTCTGGGCGGAGCGGAAGGGAGTGTCAGACTTGTACTGACTAAAACCAACCATGTTCCTTCCTTGGCCTTTGTGTTCCAGGGCCGCGGTATCTCTTTTGATAGTCCCGCAGCCCTGGTTTGAATGGAACCCCAGATCTCATGATTAATAGATCCATTAACTATGACTACTAGACCAACGTGCGAGTTTAATAATTAATTTTATTCATCTTGCTTTTATTTTCTTCTGCGTTAACCCTAACACCAGATCTCGTGCTCCTGATAATAACACTAGCGACCACTACACAAACGAAGCGATTTTACAAGGTATTTTATTTATCTTGCTTTTAGTTTCAAGGGCGATCATACCTTACAAAAATGTAGGTAAATGTGGAGTATACAGGGTGTAAACAGACTCTTCACGAAGCCGTCAACCAAGCATTATGTACATCAAACTAAGTAACTTTACGCCAAAATTAGTGCTGGGAAACGACTTTTTTTTTGGGCTGAATAATCACGTTTTACAGTAGGACTCAGTGTAACGCACTCAAAACACTGTGCTGTTGGATGGATTGAATAGTAAGGGGGTCCTGGAGGTGTTTAAAGTAAAAATATTACATTAAAAACACGTATTTAAAAAAAACTTGTGAAAAAGTTGGAACTTTGACCCCCAATATCTCCGTAACTAGAAGGTTCCCAGGTATGGTCTAGAACAAAAAAATGATCGCAATGACGGGGAGAACAAATGCCTTTCGGCTTCGTTAAGAGTCTGTTTACACCCTTTATTTATAAAATCACATCCCAGCATCCATTACTCTACTTGTACGTATACAATCTCCGCTCTTTCAGTTCACGGTATGCTAAACAATTATGTCTTGAAGAAACTGCTTTTGTTTGTCCCGTGCCAAGAGTAACGCAAACTTAAACATGTGCTTTATTGTTATTGTTGTTTGTAAGTTAATGTTGTTTCTATGTTCTGGCGTAGTTTTATTTTCAATTTGATTTGGGTTCATGTTAGTTACATAGTCGAGCGTCGATGTCATTCCGACTAACAAAAGGGGGTTCTATGTTCGACTGTATGTTGTTTTTTTTATGGATGTTCACCGATTTCACCGCAAATTGTGGACCGATTGGGATAATTCTTTTTTTTGGAAGAATATTGTTTGGCTGTGGTCCCTTTTAAATACCTAATAACTGTAGCTTCAGAAGTCGGTAGCAAAAAAAACTGAATCAAACAAACAAAAGTTACTGACTTCCGAAGTTAGAGTAATTTTTCAAATTCTGGCATTTTTTTTTTTTTGTATTTTTTGCAAAAAAAGTATTTTGAAACATAAAGAACGTTTATGCTCATATCAAATTGTTAACACCTATGTGTTATGTACTAGGTAAAGAACACTAAAACTCCTATTCTGTAACACTAGATGCTTCCTAAACGAATGCCTACATAAAAACCCCCTATTTCATTTTAAAAGCTCGGAGCAGCGAACGTTGAAATTCCAACAATGTAATAATATTTAGTCCATACCATTTAAAAAAAGACGATTAGTATCATTGCTTTAGGGATAAATAAACAGGATTGGCTCTTGTATAAATTCGTTTAGTAAACGAAGCAGGAACTATATTATCTTTTATCGGGTGATTTAAAACACGGACACAGCTCATAATAAAAAAATCGAGTGTAAGAGAGATAGATGCGGCGCAAGCATACAATGAGCGTACCGTGACATTGAGCGTAACGGGCCAATGAGCGTAACGGGACAATGAGAGTAACTGGACACTTTTTCGTGCATGCAGCCGGCGTTCGTCGATAAATTAGACGTTGTCATGTCAAAAAAATTATGTACCGTAAACGAACATGCTGTAAACATTTGAACTTCGAAAACACCCATACTTCATATCTAACGAATCGTAGGACCAGACAACATCATCTTATAACCACAAATCTAATAACAAAACCACCTAAATCCAATTTTCTTTTGTTACAGCATGCAACAGGACGTACATGGGAGACGTGGGCCGCACATACGAATTAGAGGTCCGGAGACCTCGAGAGGACCACCTCCCTTTCGTCTGCCACCTAAACTTCACCGCCACAGGAGGAAACTATGGCGACATTATACAGGTATTTAGAAATGCGGACGTGATCCGAATCCTGAAACGGACCCCCGTCAAACGGATCGGTCTGAACTAGTATGTGATTGTAATCTGAAATAGGAAGATTGTATTTTAGTGGACGGGTCGGGTTGAATTTTGATGTGTAGGAATTGGTATTGACGTAAAAATGGTAGTATTATAAAATCGACGGATGAAAGTTATTCTGTTTGATTCGGCACAAACGGGTAACTTATCGAGTATTACAATATGTAGATATAAATGTTCAGAAAACCGGTCAAGTGCGAGTCGGACTCGTTCCGTACCATCGTAGCTGGGGAGGCCTTTAATTTTTAATATTTTTTTTATTTGTTGTTATTACGGCAACAGAAATACACATTCTGTGAAAATTTCAACAGTCTACTACGGATCATGAGATACAGCCCGCTGTTAGACAGACGGATGGACATTCCCTCCAACCTTCCCATGGCCCTTCCAACACTTGTCATACGGGCCGAAACATGGGGCGGCTGCGTACTTAGCTTCCTTGGCTGTTTTATTTTGCAGTCCGCAGGCGCTTCTTGATCCCTACAAATTAGCCATGTGTGTCCCAGTTGCAGTTCTCCCCCTTAATAGGAGACACACACCAAACAGTGATCTTTGGCACTTTGCTGCCCGTCACGTCGCCTGGCCTTGCATTATTGCACCTTCCTGCTCCAACTCCCTCCGGACGGCGTGAAATCCCGCAGCCGTGCAAAGTTCGCCGGTGAACTCACGAGATCGCCGTAATAAATCAGGCCGCACTCCACGCGCCTGATCAGACGGACGGACGGACAGCGGAGGCTTAGTAATAGGCTCCCGTTGGTTACTCTTCTAAAAAGCCACTCGGCTTAACTCGCATTGTGCCAAGCCGTTCCGAATATGATACTGCGATTATAGATGCTGAACAGAATTAATTTGCCATATGAAAGCCGATAATGGGTAATAATTACTACGGTTCAGCTTTCTGAAAAGTAATATTTTAAGCATGACCGTAGAAAACTACGAAAAATAACATAACGCCTGTAATTTCGAGCTTCGGATACAATTTTGAATAAAGCTTATAGTATACTTAATTCAATTATAATCTACCTGACCAGACGAACAATGCTGGGTCACAAGATTATAAATAAGTCTCAAAACCTGTCAAAACATTAGTTGAATCCAACGTTTGACATGATTAAGGTAGCTTTAATATTCATCAAACTCTATTTCGGATTCTTGGAAATTTGTCAGAAATACGACTTATTATTAGCCTAATAATTCGACTCTTAAATAATTGATGAACTAATTTTTGTAATTACTGGGTTGCCAGTATAATGTATTCAAGAATTCTTTAAACAGAATAATTTTTACTCGGGATTGCTGAAGCCAGGAAAACCTAATATTTTCATCAACTGCCTAGCCTTTTTCCAACTAGTTGAGGTCGGCTTCCAGTCTAGCCGGATGCGGCTGACTATTAGTATTTTACATGGAGCGACTGCCTATCTGACGTTCACAACTAAGTTAGTACTGGGTAATACGATACCCCTTGGTAGGACTGTACCTGTAACGACTGTCAAATATCTCAAATGACAGCCGGGACCAATGCTTTAACGTTCTTTCCGAAGCACGGAGGAAACTCGGTATGTAATGGGTGGTCACCCATCCAAAGACCAACCTAAGCATGCGCGGCTTAACCTGAAGATTGATCCTAGCTGTTGTTATTATTTAGCCACGTGCTCTTCTCCAACTCGGTATGTAATAGGTGGTCCCAATCTACTGACAAACCTAGGTTAGCACGGCTTAACCTAAATATCGATGTTATTATTTAGCCACGAGCTCGACCCATGCAGTTATCGCAAGTATTATCATCGATTCATCATAATTTGCTTGAATATGCGGGATAGACGTAAAATTTCGCCACCATTCTTGAAATAAGATACCTACGCTATTCCGTTTCCTTTATGTATGAATGGAACGCACGCGTCATCTATATTTAGGGGTGAAATTGAAAAGGAATCGATTCGCCAAACGAGCTCATTAAAAATATACGCTTCGACAAAGTTACTGTCTTATTCTTGTGAGGGTTTAAATTCTCGTTCTTAAGTTCGTCGGCGATCATTAGGGCGATCTTCATTTTATTTCCTGGAGGGTATTGTGCTTGTTTAAAACCACATAAGTACGTACTTAGTTGTTAAAGGTATTGAGGCGCGATTTTATCTTTCTATAGAGTATATTCTTTATATAAAGTTTGTACGCACGGCGGCCAATCAAGCTATACAAATCCAGTTTATGCGCATCTCTCATTGTCCATGAAATATTTACAAAGCAAGGCCATGTTATACTAGAAATGTAAAGCATGGTGTGCTGCTGTGTGTACATACATCATGAAAAAATCTATCATCATCATCTTCCTGCCCTTATCCCATTCTACTTTGGGTCGGCGCAACACGTTTTGCTAAATCAAAGCATTTATTTCAAGTAGGCCAGTTACAGGCACTTTTGAACTGTCGACAAAGATAACAATGTAATGAAGCTACAGTCCCAGTCACAAGGCATAAAAACTGTGAAAGTATTAGGTACTGTAGTTGCCCATTCCCTAGCGTAGATCTCTACGGAGAAGAAGGGGCAAGAAACTCCATGGACACTCTTTTACTCTTTCTTCTTTTATTGTCCCCTGTCAGACGTCACGGCATCATTTACTCCTGTCTCTTTCATATAATTCTTCACACAAACCATCCATCTTTTCTTTGGCCTTCCTCTCCTCTCCATCCGTGAACATTCATATATCCATCACTCTTTTAATCGCTTGCGTTTAAAACACATGAAAAAATCTATATTAATATTAAAAATGCTAGCGTAATTATCTTGATCTGGGTTAGGAGATAGAATAGCTTTTATCCAGGACCCGGTAGTTCTCGAGCGATAATTTCCGACCTGCGCGCAGGCAAAAGTTAGTATAACTAATTATTTGAATTCCTTCATTGTCTACAAAAAAAAATCTGAATATTAGAGCGAATCTTAAAATATTTCTGGAGTTAGCTTGGTTACATCACCTAACCTACCTAGACGTTCAAAATAGACCACACAAAACGCATGGCCGTAGTACGCCTGCGCTAGGCCTAACAATGACCATTCTAGTCTTGGACCCGGCACGCATTGTGAGGAAGTTCCTCACTCTGTATCTCTAACTACTGTTTCCACCTCCCTGTGGGTGGAGAACTATTTTCTATGCTATACTATTTTATGTTTCATGGTTTGATGTTTTTGGAATGAAGAGTCAGTATATTTAGTCCAATTGAGTGTTAATAGGGTACCATAAATGATGTATAAACACCATTTTCATTAATATAAAATTGTAATTGGAAATGTCCCCAATAATAAGGTAAGCACGTGAACGTGTGATACCAAGAGATTAACTACAGAGTGTAAACGGACACTGCGTCTGCATGAAGCCGTCAACCAAACATTCTGTACATCAAACTAAGTAACTTTATGCAAAATATATTGCTGGGAAACGACTTTTTTGGGGTGAAAAATGTTTGAGAATGTTTTGCTGTAGGACTCAATGTAACGCATTCAAAATATTGTGCTGATGGATGGATTTAATAGTACGAGAGTCGTAAAGGTGTCGAATATATTAAAAAAAAAACTTGTGAAAAAGTTGAAACTTTGACCCCCAATATCTCCGTAACTAGTAGGTTCCCAGGTATAGTCTAGAACAAAAAAATGATCGCAATACCGGGGAAAATAAGTGCCTTTCGACTTTGTTAAGAGTCTTTTTACACCTTTTTTACTGGCGCAAACAGGTTTCCATGATTGAAAACAGGTAGCTTAGGTAACTGAAGATCGTGAAAATTGGACTGATATTATACAGGAACACCAGTATTGAAATTAAATCAAGCTTTCCTTTACATTCTCACCTCCAACCTCGTAGACTAAAGAAAACATTTGAGATAAAACCAAAAGCAAATTCTAATCAAAACCCTTGTCCACAGCTAACATTCGACACGTTTACGGTAGGGAAGTTCGTGTCGTTTACCTCGGACGGCTGTCCTGACGGGCACATGACGATCGTGGAGCGGTCCCCGTCGCCACCTACGGGACAATGGTGTGGCTCAGCCTGGGGATACACTGTGTACTTCTCTGAGTCAGATTCTATTAATATGACGCTGAGATTGGATAGGTTGAGTCAACAGGTGAGTTGGATGTTTTGGGTGAAATTTTGTTTTAATGAAAACTGTAATGGGCACTGGACTGTTTGAGAATCTGAAAAGAAATACTGAAATCTCTTTCAATCTGAAATCTCTTTTTTGAATCTGTATATTTGAGATTTTAGCAAGCAACATTTAGACATGTTAGATATGTTTCTACGTTTAGATATGTTTCTGTAAAATCCCTTATATTGGTCAATCATATAAATCAATAAACAAAGTTTTTAGGTACCCGTAAATCTTACGATTTTCCAACATGAGTTGGACATAGTTCGGACTTTTACCATTAAAAGTTGGAAAATTCTAGATTTTACTGGAAAATCTTAGGATTTACCGTAGTTTGGGCTTTAAACAGTAACAGATACAGCCAGCAAAACGTCAATTTACCGTGTTACATACATTTCATACATTTGCTTAAAAATAAATGTTGCCATTACATAAAACAAACAATTAAGGATGGTAGTCAATTTGCTGAACAATTAATTTCCCTGACTACAAATTTATATACATAAGTTGTGTATATAAATGTATATGTTACTGTAAAAGTCCGAACTTCGGTAAATCCTAAGATTTTCCAGTAAGACCTAAGATTTACCAACTTTCAATGGTTAAAGTCCAATCCGTTCTAGGATCATCTAATGACAAAAACCCGAAAAAATTGTTCTGTTCATATAAATTCTTACATTTACCAACTCGTGTTGGTAAATGTTAAGATTTACTGGTAAAACTTAAGATTAACCAATATTCGGGCTTTTACAGTAACATATATACATAATAGTTCACCTCTGTGATGGTACTTACCACAGACAATACGACACAATCAATGCGTGTTACAGCTTTTTCAAAAGTTAAAAAAGAAGGTACGATGCCCTCATTAAGATTTGACATTTTATCTGCGTCACATTTACGTTGACGTTGATTAAAAATGAGCGTAAAAAGAACAGCCCCTTTCGTGCAAAGAATTTTAAAACCAGTATGAAAAATCTCATACCCGTAGGTACATTTACAAAGGGTACAAATAAGGATAAGGTTTAACATACAATTTGTTAACACAACAAACTGACACGTTTAATTAGAGTTTTTGCTCTCAGCAAAGTTAATCCGTATAAATGAACAACAGTATTTATCTTCATTAAGAGTCACTTACTAAGCATCCCTTTGTGTTGTACTGACGTGGTGTAACTAACTACACGTTTTCGCCTGTGACTTGACTAATATTTCACATCGCCCCGCTTTTAACGGTTCGGTGCCTGCCCTTTATCTCTTGTTAGCAGCCGTATTATGTGCACTAAGGGTTGAACTTTCGATCAATTAATTAGGCGACGATTACGGACACCCTCCCGGGACCGCAGGATAAGGATACCTCCCTATTACAATAATGTTATTGGGTACCGCCTTAATTCCTTAATTTAATAACGGGAATTTCGTTTCGGAACCATTTAATACATTTCGGATGGCTCCCTAAATTTTGTTAATGCGCTTCGCCTTTTATCTCTTACTGATATTTTCCTTTTAAAGCGAATCTTTCGAAATAGAATTTTGCTCTTCTAATTGATTAATGACTGTTTCTCAACAAGACATAAGTTGCAAATTTTAGATAACTTTTCGTTATATTTTTGAGAGCCCCCTGAAACTTTTGTTGGTAAATATTTTAGGTAATCAATTAATGTTCTATAAATAAAACTGTAAATCTTGTTGACGATAAATGGGATTGCAAACATTTTTCATTTTATTTAACTCATATAAATAAAGCAAATCTGGTACAAACATCCCCTTTTTAAATTCATTTCCACCAATTACCTTACACATATTCATCTGCACAAATTCTGACACCCCTATTTGATCACAGGGCGTGGGCTACAATTTCGACTTCAAGCTGGCTTACAAGTTTTTAAGGCGCAGTGAAGCGAGATTACGATACGGTAATGCTACTGTCGGCGCGTGGAGAGGAGAGAGGGTACCTGGGACCTACTGCGACAGAATACTGAGTGACTGCGACCTTAAAGCTTGTCGCATCCAGTCTCCGAACTTCCCTGGCGTTTATCCCCGCAACGCAACTTGTACATACCGCATTGAACACACTAAGGTAAGCAACGGAAATGGGATTTATCTTTGTGGGTTTGTGTATTCTTGCGTTCGGATACGAGAAGCCAGTGATGTGATTGGTTACTGTTCGTTTGTCGAGGAGTTCGAAATTGGAATGTTAACGTGTTCTTTTTTTTTGGCATCATATTTTGTAGACACATTTATTTTATTTGAATTTAGAAAGCCGAGTTAACTTAACATAGTTGGCACTGTTCCCACTTAAGCAACATGACACGTGATCTGCCACGTAGCTTGCCACTAGCATTAACATTCAAAGTAATTGCATGGAGTAGTGCCCATTTGCGTGGCGTGACACGGCCAGAGGGCCTAGCACGGGTACGTGGTGTAAACGTTACATAAATACATGACTTTTTAATCGAAAATACAATTATCCTATAGAAATTTTATTAATTTTTATCACAATCAGTATCATCCATACATATTAATAAATTCTTAAAATTATGAAAATATTTAACTATGTGAAACGAGTTTTTTTAATTATAAAATCGACGTGTTTACGCTACGTTTACAGCGCGCACGAGTCTGATTTGCTACAAAGAGACAGTAACGTGATATAAAGTAGTATGTTGTAATACTACTTTTAATCACGTTAGGCACTGTCACGTTGCTTAGGTGGGAACAGGGCCTTAGTTACTCTGTTTGCGTCGTTGTATTGTTATTGGTTGAGAAATGTAGCCATTGTTATATTTCAAAATAGAACAACCACGTTACTTTATTGTTAACTTCCAAAATAACAATGGGTACTATTTTACTCACTTAAGTAAGAAGTAAAGATAATTTTCAACTTGATTCAGGTTAGATATTTCACTAAAAGATTGAATATGAAGCCATACTTACATTGCGCCATCATAAGCATTATTTTGCCCACAATACAAGGTTTAGGGTTAAAACCAGAAAACAAAGCAATTAAAAAAGTGGTTGTTTCTGGTTTTGTTTAGAAAATAAATCGTAAGCAAGAGATGTGTAATGTGGGCTTTGTGTGGCACTTTGTGTTAATATTAAATATAAAATTCACACCAAACTGCGTAACTGTTACACCTGAAATTTACATAATAAATGTCGGATGCGTAAGGGTTAGAAGTTTTTCCGGTAAACAAAAATTTACTTTGGCAGCTTGTGGACAGAGTCGAATTTACTTTGATGTTTTCCTTTGCAGATACCGGCAGATAAACATGTTTTACTAGCAGTAAGACAAACGAATAGTCACAAAATACATATCAAAGACCAGATAGTGAAGTACGACAGGAGCCAGCGCGTCTTGAAGTGAGTACACATAAAAATTATGTTTCCTTCTACCGTGAGTGTTAAGTTTGGTTGGTTGACGGATCTACTGCGTTCGTTACTCTTTCATATTATAATCATTTGTGGGTTTTGAAAGTAACGTAATATAAGACGGTTCGCTTTGTACACTGCTTGGATTTAGAATGTGCAGACAATGTCGATATGAAAATTCTTGATACTAATAATTTTTCATCAATATACTACCTGACAATGACCTGCAAATTGCAAAAAACGTAACAAAATTTGAATTTCGCGGGCTACCCTGACGCAACCGTCTTAAATGTTTTATTTTTATCACAATTATAGATGCAAGTAATAAATAAACTCTTGTGAGTGTTTGTGGCCCTAACGTTGTAGAATAGTTATAGAATGTGTGACAAATCTATTTTTCGAAACTGAGCCTTATGTAATTATCTTTTTAGAAACGCCACGCATTACACAGTTCCGAAACTGAAAATAATTCTCAATCTAAATCTGTCTGACTGATTGTTTACAAAATTTGACACACCTTCACCTGGGCAAGACATCGAGTACTTTTTACCCCGGTAGTACGTATATAGAGCTATTTGGGGCAAATGCGCGCAGTGCATAAGAGTGCGCATACCCATTAATTTCAGTTCCAAATACCTGGGATTGCGCACTCTTTCTCACTGCGCGCTTTTGCCCTACATGACTAATTTCAGATCTCCACGTGGACGTAGCCGCGGGCAATAACTAGTCTACTATAGTAATTGTCGCTTACATTGTCTGTAACTAAAATAACTACCTAATAGTTTACTAGTACAAGCGCCAACCTGCAAAACGTACGCTCAAACTCCAATTTCAACAAACCCTTATAATAGAACATCCTACCTACATTACACACCATTACTCATGTCAGATGATAATCGTAATTACAACTGTAATATAGATTAATGAACCAACTACTGTCCAGCAAAGTTATTAGTTAACGCACTGTCTTACTCCTTGAAATTAAACCTTCATTTGTTACCCTAATAATGTTGACAAATTCTGTCTGCCAGCCATTTTGTGGAACGTTATTTACGCTTGATTTGGGAAGCGTCGGAGTGCGAACAAAGATGGGCAAATTAGACTTTTGTTTCTCCAATGGATTTATTGAATATCTCAGGAGATTATGCTTAGTCATTTTGGTTGAGCTTTATTGATTTTGATGTCAACTTGTTTTTGGTTTTGGATTTTAAGGTTGAAATTTGGATGGCGAAATATTTCGTAGACAAATTAGGCATATTAAAATAAAACCTGTCACACCGTAATGGATGTTTAGTGTTAGGATTTATAGGTTCAAATATTTAGTAAAGTTTTATCAACACGCATAGTCATCGATCATACTAATATTGCCATCAACATACTATTCATCATAGTAGCTTCTGTCTAAATCATCGACCCAAGTATTCAACAGCATTCCAAAATTATCACTCAACACCACTCCTCAAGATCCCAATCTATTCTAAAACCTTAACTTGTCAAACTTAACTAATCCATCAATCTTCTAGGATTTGGGACCAGTGCAATGTCGTGCAAGATTACCTCACAGTTTGGGACGGACCCACTCGCGATTCTCCCGTACTGGTACGCCTTTGTGGAGGCGATGCGGTCCCTGATATAGTCAGCAGAGGTCCCAATATGTTGCTCGAGTTCCATACATCGCCGTACGATAATCCTTTTCACCCGGTACCGTTGAGCTACCTGCCAGGATTCGAGCTTGAAGTACAGGTGAGGTTTTCCGATTGTAGATATTATGTGCGAGTATTGGATACGACAGATCTGAATTTATTTTGTGCTTTGGTATGTGTGTGGTCGGGATATGTGGAAGATTTGTGATGGGGAAAGCTGGAAAAGTATTGAAAGAATTGTTGTTTGTTGTGTTTATTTTAGTGATAAAAAACATAAAAAACCTAACCACTCCGGGAGTGCCGACAGAAGTGATACCTTTTTTTTCAAGATTCCGGATTATTTTTAGAAAATATTTTTGTATTAGTCTTTTACATATACATTTGACTATACATTGTATTTTTTTTGTGCTTGTAATATGTAGCAATATGGCCTTTGCAACGAACAAGTCGTTTAACGATGTCGCGAGTCAATTGTTTTTCCCCATCTCAAAAATGCCCAACGCGCCTAAAGAAGTTTTCAGTTCAAAAACATTTTGCATTATAATAATAAATGTTTATTGATCCAATAACTTTAAATTACATACAAAAGCTAAACCAACTAGAATTATAGGTACATAGTAAATCTGTGATCAAAGTCTTGTGTACATTTTTTTTTTGTATTTTAATATATATTTAAATTGCCATGCGAATGATATGGTGTGGCAATTTCAATCGCATATAAGAAAAACACAATTAAACGCTTCGAAAAGTAAAACTTCGAACGAAAACAAAACTCCATTTCAAATGACTTCGTCTTATAAATTGTAACAATTCCAATTGTGTCTGAACGATTGCTAAGTTAGATCCATACTATGTCTGCACTGAAAAGCTGATTGTATTGCGTCCAATACAAAGCGAAATCGTTGGTACCAGCAGCGTAGTAGTTTCAAGTAAATATATGTTTTCCTGTGCAGGTGTTGTATGTAGAGAAGGATTCACATTCGTACGTGCGTTCGGATGGTCGCTGCCGTTTTGTGCTCCGCTCCTCAGACAAAACTAGTGGAGTATTGAGGAATCCGAGGCATTCGCTGCCACCGAATACCTCTTGCGTCTACTATTTTCAGGTAAATGACTGAGATATTTTGTTTTGTGCTGTATTTTTAGAAAATAAGATCGCTCTGTCTCGTATCTGCAGCTAGATATTTTACGTACGGAAATAACTATGC
Source organism: Lycophotia porphyrea (assembly GCA_950005105.1). Lineage (NCBI taxonomy): Eukaryota > Metazoa > Arthropoda > Insecta > Lepidoptera > Noctuidae > Lycophotia > Lycophotia porphyrea. Next base: position 8,859,108 of record OX465396.1, read on the forward strand.
AGAATATATTTTCTTGTCATCTTTGAGGTGAGGATTTCGGGAAAAAGTTTAACCCTAGAAACCTTTACTTTTTGATCTCTTCAACGTATTCAGTTAGTGAATATTCTCACCAATTTTTTAGGCTTCATTTTTATAACACAAACCATGGTGAATTTATCCACGTTATTGCTAAAACTCTGGAAAACAATATCTTTTAAGTGATTTAGTAACAATGCATAAAATATGTGATGCGGAACTAGCCGAAATCCACCTGGAAAATAGATTCTAAAATGCCTAACATACAAAAATATTCATTGCTACGTTTATTAGCCGAATTAGAAGTCAAACAGTATTGTAGTTTATCTCTGTACTATATTGATGTTAGTCCGATTAATATACATATCATTAATATATATTTCATCAATCAGCAGATTATTATAATACGGTCACTAATGAAGCGTATATATTTATCGCTTCTAAGCCAAGAAGATAATATTATAACCACTCTATAAACTTACTATCAGGGAAAAAATATGGTTTCAATTTACGATAATTGTTTTCCATAATTATTGTACAAAGGTCTGCTGAAATAATTACAGTAGGTACAGCAAAGAGATACATTTATTTAATGTTGGTAGACGTATTAATAACTAAAGACTTTATCTAGTATTGAAATTCAATTATTAAGGGCAATAAGCGTGTAAAAGTCACGCAATCGTTTTGAAAATGAATCAATAAATAGACTTTTGTTAATTCGTCTGACATTTCGATGAAGAGTATTATTAGAGTATTGAAGAGAAACAAGCTTATTTATAGTAAAAAACGTTTTAAACCATATATAAGCTTTTATTCTTAATTCGTAATTTTTTTATTACCACCTGTTCAGAATATTATTTAAAAAAAAAAACGTTGCCTTCGTTGGAAAATTCCAAGGAAGGCAAAGTTTTTTTTTTTTGTTTTTAAGTACCCTCCCATAGACAAACATCCATTCCGTACCACATAGACATTTTTCATCGATAATTTAAAAAAAAAGCAGCTAGCTGTTTCCTACGATAGTGCAATATCTATTCGGTCAAAATGCATGGAACAGCTAATTTATAAAAAAATACCGATGTGAAATTTCTATGTGGGTTCGGTATGATGTACTGAATCTGTGGTAATCATTTGTTCGACGATGTCCCTTTCATCCTGTGTAAATCTATCACATGCCAGAGAGGTAGCCCATGCGCCATAGATCTACCACCCCCAGTTTCAAACAAAACAGCTAAGGTTGTAACTGGTAGTTAAAACGATTTACGATTTCTAGGGCCGTGCCAACGAGATAGTTTGGGTATCGTTTGTGAAGTACCATTCCGCTGGAACGGAGCCTGCTGGATTCGATCAACAGAAAGACTGTTCGTCACAGCTGACTATATGGGACGGGGCCGCCCCTGATGCTGACTTGGATCGGAAGGTAATTTTGCTGTTTTTTTTCTATACATTTTAATTTGGAGCAAAACGGGTCTATTACCTTAATATCTTGTCAATATTTGCTTCTGCTAAGTGCACTGAGAGGCTGGTGGTTAGTGACGTATATAGTCGAAATTTTTACTACGAGTGATACTAACTTCTTCTTCTTTATCGTGTGATTAATGCCTAACCTGTTGTCAAAGTTTTTATGCCGCCCATAGGCCTCTGACTTAGCTTTACATGCCACCAAGAAATATCTCTCTGGCATGCTGGTTTGATACTAATTCTTAAAGACCTTTAATAGAATTATAAACGGCTCTAACTACTGTAATTTTACACAGGTGATGGCATTAATAAGACCATAATTATGACCCGTTGCTTGTTACGAATAGAAGTTAATTGTCACGTTACATTCATCATCATCATCGGCCTAAAACACTCCACTGCTGAACATAGGCCTCTCCAATCGCAAGCCATTCAACATTCTTGGCAACTCTCATGCAGGAAGATAGTCGCTTGACCAAGCCTGTGAGTTTCATTATATTCTACCTACTAAATACAAGCCTAAGATTAATCCCCTAGGTAAGTACTTAACTGAGCGCACAAGAATTTTATTTTCACAAAGCACAAAGGCATGATTGATACACGCTACCAGTATGACTTATCTACTACAGCGCAGATTAATCTATGTGCCGTAAAGAAGCTGGTATAGTTTCCTTCCTTTAAGTAAATATAGGTGACGTCATAGCGCCTGTTTTAAGGCTCTTCAGTCAACCCGCGATCATGGCGTTTGCAACAGCTTCAAAGTATCGGGAGCTCAAAATAAACGATAATCACGGAAGATACCCATTAAATGATAATTAAGTTAAGGCTCTTTTCTGTGGATTTCTGTTCATGATAGAATTAAATGAGTAAATTGATGTTTATTTTGTAAATTGTTTTTAAAAAAACACTTTAACACGTCAACAATGCAAATCAAATACTCGATAAGGGGACGTCGCCGTCGTGACATTACCAAGGTTCTAGAGCACCCAGCGTCGGTTATAAAAAAAAAAAAAACTCCTTACGTTTTACAATTGTGAATACCTAACAGTGATTTCAGCTAGTCTTTTCTTCTTTTTTATGAAAAAAGAAAACTGTATGAAAAAAGAAAACTATAGTTGAATTAGGCTTAGAATCAGCAAGTTTTCAGAGTAAAAATTACATATACGAAACGTCGCCCTTCATCACTTTCTCCCGCTCTGGGTAGAGCGGAAGGGAGTGTCAGACTTGTACTGACTAAAACCCATCCATATTCCTTCCTTGCCCTTTGTGTTCCAGGGCCGCGGTATCTCTTTCGAACAGTCCTGGAGTCCTGGTGTCATCACTATCTTGTGTTTTAATATTACAGATAAATAAACAGCAGAATAAGAATCAACATCATTATATTTAGCAGCCTGTGTATTCCTTATTTATGTTCTTTTGTATTTGCTGTGTCCCGAGAACTTTAATTCATTTTACAGTAGGTACCGTGTACCCGAATGCAGTTGAATTTTATACGAGGCTATATTTTTAACTAGAAAGAACGGGGTACTGGCTGATTCTCGGCTGAGTTCGGTTATTCACAGCATAAAGAATACGTTTTATATGCAACGGGGCGCTGTACAATATCTTAGCCGGTGAATTAAAAATTGTGTAGCTATAAAGTGTGTTTTTAGTGGACTTTGTAGTGAACGTAAAAAAGAAAAAGAGAAATAGCTTCGTTTACGTGAATCTTTAACGTCACAACTTCACGTTTATTTGCTTTAAAATCAATTTGACGAATCAAAATTAGTGGCTAAACTTATTTTTAAAGACAACAATATTTTAAAGACTATTTATTCACTTCAGGTATTTTGCAATATTTAAATATTTTCTTAGATATTTAGTTCCCCTTAATGAGTTAAACAGTTATCTTGTAAATAGGTGCAAAGGGATAAGATTTATATCCGAGACAAGGTCGTGATATAACATTTTGAATGATAATTGCAGGTTATACTTTGTCGCTAATAAATAGCCGTCATTTGTTATTTCATATCTACGAAATCGGTACAGGCAACAAAAATATAATTTGTGCTTGTTTATATGTTGTTTCTTTTGAATAATAATGTAACTTGTATATCTATATTTAAAATTTATAATTTTATTTTAATCATTTTAATTATTCCTTCAGTGCGTAATGAATTTTCTAGCCGATATGTGAAGTGAAGTGTGAGTGTATAATGAATAGAAGAGAAATATAGAAGAAGAAGATATGCTACGCCGACCCCAATTAAATTGGGACGAGGGCACGGGAATGATGATAATGATGATGCTCAACAGTAGGCCCAAAATATGACCGTAAACAAAAGATAACAAAGTGAGATGTTTTCTGAAACGCAAAGAGTTTCTAACTTTCCAAAAATCCCTAAAAAGCCATTTCGATTTGTAGTCGCGTAGGCACAAAACGGAAGTACCGCACCATGTGTCGTCTAATGTCCCAAATAACACAGTAAATCTCCACTTAAAACTGTTATTGTCTAACTTCCATACTTATCGGAAACAATTCTTGGCGTTCGCGCAATAAAAATAAAATATTTAAATTGTTATCGCATACCGAATCACAATACCGGGTCGTTCGTATAAAATTTTATAGTACATGAATTTAAATGGTAAAAAGTCGGGAGCCAACGTGTATCGTAATGAAATGTGGATTAAATTTAACACGTACGAGTAAAACTTTCGCACTGTGCAAGACTAACACGATGATACAAGTACACACGGCGGCAAATCAAGCTTTACATTTCCAGTATAATATGGCCTCGCTTTGTATATATTTTCTGTACAACGAGAGATCCGCATAAACTGGTTTTGTATAGCTTGATCAGCCGTCATGCGTACGAAGCGATATAGAATTGGGCAGCATTCTCACTGCCTTTATTCGTGCCATTTCACTTTGCCAATCACTTCAACCTCCCACTTGACGTCGGCAGCCAAACATTAATTTTCTTTAATGTGTCTGAGCACTTTTACCGAGTTCCAACCGACTGCAGTGCGGTGTTTCGTTTCATTCATTCGGGATTCTTCAGTTTGCATTAAGAACGGATAAGCGGTTTTAGTTCAACTTATTTTTTGTTAGCACTTTAATCAGAAAAGTTTTTCCGTTCGCTCGCAGATACACTATGTAAATAGTGTAGCCGAGTTGAATAACTAAATAATTTATTCAGGGCCTTTTTAGTTTTCTTTCAATTTGCATGGACTTATGAGGGAGTTTTTTTTTTTAATAGTGGAGATTTCGCAAAAATTTGTTTGAGCACTGATAAACTATAAATATTCATTACTGATTGGCTTTTTTTGTAGACGTCAGAAAAATCTTTTGGGCAAAAACTGTTACCAGTTGATGAGTTTTTGAACTGGGAATTACTGTTACCTTCTTCTTGATAAAAGTTGTGTGCCCGATGAAAGTTTCCATTGGCGAAGATTATAAACATATTAACTTTAATGTCATATACAGGATGTAAACAGACTCTTCACGAAGCCGTTAACCAAGCGTTGTGTACATCAAACTAAGTAACTTTACGCAAAAATTATTGCTGGGAAACGAAATTTTTTTTTAGGGTGAAATATCACGTTTCATGTTATGACTCAATGAAACGCTTTCAAAACACTGTGCTGATGGATGGATTGAATAGCACGGGGGTCGTGAAGGTGTCTTAAGTAAAAAAAAAAACATTAAAAACATGTATTTAAAAAAAAAACTTGTGAAAAAGTTGGAACTTTGACCCCCAATATCTCCGTAAATAGAAGGTATGGTCTAGAACAAAAAAATGATCGCAATGACGGGGAGAACAAGTGCCTTTCGGCTTCGTTAAGAGTCTGTTTACACCCTTTATAACCCTTTTAAGTCTTGATCTCATTTAGGGTTGTCCTTAGTGCTCACCCTCGTTATAAAAACAACTCAGGCGCATATGTTTTTGGTGCCCCACAGTGAAATGACTGTAGCTAATCGCAGTCACTGCTGTTTCGTACTCATCATCATTATAATCAGCCTACAGCTGCAGTCCACTGCTGGACACAGGCCTCCTCAATCGCAACCCACTCAACTCGATTCTCAGCCACTCTCATGCAGTTGCAGCCACCCTGCGAAGATCGTCGCTCCACCGAGCCTGACGACTGTTTCTTACTAATTCTTCATTATCTACCAGATTTTCTAACCAACCTTTTCTTCAACAGCTGGACATGAGCGACAAGAAGTCCCGACTCGGACTCTTCTGTCGCGAAGAATCACCCCGACTTTGCGACCACGCGCTCCTCTCAAACGCAACTCGAGCGACCCGACCGTGTGCCCCCTCTGAAAGCTACATCACTACTGGAAACGCGCTAACCATACTACAAGTAAGTGAATAATTAGCAACTTCATCATCATCTGCCTAGCCTTTTCCCAACTATGTTGGGGTCGGCTTCCAGTCTAACCGGATGCAGCTGAATACCAGTATTTTACATGGAGCGACTGCCTATCTGACCTCCACAACCCAGTTACTACTGGGAAATACGATACCCCTTGGTAAGACTGGTTGTCAGACTTTTTGGGCCACTGACTACTTTAACGACTGTCAAAGATCTTCAAATGACAGCCGGGACCAACGGCTTAACGTGCTTTCCGAGGCACGGAGGAAACTCGGTATGTAATGGGTGGTCACCCATCCACAGACCAACCTAGGCAAGCACGGCTTAACCTAAAGATCGACCCGAGCGGCTGTTATTGTTTAGCCACTAGCAACTTAGTAGATAAATAATTAAGACTGATTTGTAAGTGCTACTTAGTGGCGTGAATGCACGCTATCCTTTTCAACTGGCTTATAGTAGCTTCACAGAAGTTGGCGAAGTGGGAAAGCGTTTGGTTATTGCGCTTGCTGGCTATTATAATATAACATAACATCACGCCTGTAATCCCTGAAGGGTTAGGCAGAGGTGTACCCTTTAGTACACCCATATTTTTGCCAGTTATGTTTAAGTTCCATGTATTAGAGGGCAAGCCTATTGCCATCAACCAGGCACAAATATAGACTCCGTGCCTGCTACTTAGAAATTCCCTTTAGAAAAACCGAATAACATTTAGCCAGACCTGGGAATCGAACCTCATGGACAGCTGTCGCGCTTGCGACCACTAGACCAACGAGGCAGTCATTTGACTACTTTTTAAGAATCTAGAGAATATGCACTGTGTTAATTATTATCCTTAAAATAAAAATCAATTACTTTTATGTAAAGCACAATGGCAGAGAAACGAGCTTATAATCATGATAATGCCCTTTTAATAGTTAATATGTGCGTCTCAATCTTTTGATGAAAATATCAAAGGTGAAAATTGAAGGGCAAAAGGTGACCGAATTGTTCGCGGTCTAATGGTGATTAATGAAATGTCAAAGGCTTTAACAAAGATCCTATTTTTGTGCATAAAGTGGATCTTTAGAAGACAATAGGTACCACTAAAAAGCTTTATCAAAAAATCTTTAGACACATTTTATTCGAAAAAAATAAAATTTGATTCGATTTAACAAAGGGTTATAGATTTGTACTTTTCTTTTTTTGTTCAAAAATCAAATCTTATTGTTTGAGTCCAATAAATTACAATCATGACCTCAGCTTTATCACTCAAAACAATTCAATTGTTTTACAAATCCCTCTCGCAAAAATCCTAAGGGCCTTCGCTCACCACGCTTTTTTTATGCGCTGACGACGCGTTTTTGATTAGCGCGTACTCTGCGAGTCCTCTGTGCGTTATCAACACGTTTTAGCAGATTTTACACGTTTCTATCGATACAAACGCAAATGTAACGCGCGTTTGTACCATTGGTGGTGCAGCGAAGGAGGTGATGCGGACAGAGGTGCGCAATATTGTGGTTTCAAATGGCGGTGGCTTTTTGCGCGATGCGCGATGTATCAGTGCGTTTACAGCGATACAAACGCAAGGATCGTGTGCAAAGGTAACAACATGACTTTAGTCTTGCGTTTGCTGAGCTTCCTAATTGCGTTCTACGCGCGTCGTCAGTTCATAAAAAAAAAACGTGATGTGCAAAACCCCTCAATAAAATTTGAGAAACAGAAAAATAATCCTCGTTTTTTAAAGTTTGTCACTAAAACCTGATTCCACATTAATATGGGATAACTCAAAAAAGAATTTCGCCCCTAAATAATGCAACAAATAGTCGACAAACAGTTGCCAAAGCTCACATAATTACCGTTGCAAATATTTATCTACCCATTTCGGTAGGTAATCCGTATGCAAAGAGCACTGTGACAGACAGCGAGAAATTTTTAGCCAAAAAATATAACAAGTATATTGCATAGAAGTAACTCGGAACGGTCATGAATTTAGAAGCAGTCGGCTAAAACACGTCACGTGCATCGCGAGATAATAGTGCGAGTGCTTCTTTCACAATTTATATGTCTTTCTCGCATATACTTGGCTGAATTACTAAGAATATGGCTTCTGGAATATGTATAGGAGATTGTAATGGTCCCTCCATTCAGACTCTTGTGTGTTTATTCGTCTAGGTTGTAAGTGAAATTGTTTCCTGTGACGAAAATATCTCAATACTTTCGTGTAATATTTTTAAGCTTTCAACTTAGACAGTGTTCTTACCGTAATTTTGCCATAATCTGGCGCCGATATAATAATGGTTAACGAAAAGTCTTAGGTATAATGAACAACTTAAGGTTTCTAAAAAACGTCTACTACAAAATTATCTTGTAGATAATGATGTAGCTTTTTATTGTCATGACCTTAATGACTAGAACGATTAAAAGTCAAAGTCCCGTATCATCTTTATTTTGTTGGAAAGTATACAATATTAATTATAGGCTTATTTTTATTGTTAATGTTCCGGAAACAAGATACAAGTCAATGTTAAAAAAATACTTGATGTACTTGACTGACGTAAACAGATATTACTTAATATAATCATGAGCAAACATAAAGGAGAATAAAAAAAAAAACCAAATTACGATATTCCTTTTCATAACCCACCCTCTCAACAAATCAGAGGATAATAATATAAATCTCATAAACATGATTTCTCCATTATATCAGCCGGCTATATCAGTTCACTTATATTTATTCTGGTATCGATCCAATACTCTGACATTCAAAGCAGCAATCCACGCGGGATTACGGTAGTGACTACCCATTGTTTCCTTTTCTCCCTTGCCACTGCCCTTTCAGCTGTATTCCCTCAGCTAGATGTAACTTTTCTGGCGTGTGAAACATTCATAGCGGCCAGGATAGATAAGTCACGTGCTACTCCCGCTGCATTTGCCATAGTGAATAATGCAAGGAGGACGTGCTAGTTCGCAACTCTCACAGTGATAGAATGCCTTAGTGTTGTCACGTTATTTGAAGTGTTAGGAGTGTCACAGGATGAGACACGTACCAAAGTGTTTGTAAAACTCGGATTTATTGCGACTCATCACTCGTTATGGCTGTTTTATTTTCTTGGGGTTTTTTGTATAAACTCTAAGGTGGAGCGTGATGAGGTTTCATTTAGGTACCAGACGTAGGTACTACATATTGTCTAGAATACGACATGCATATTCCCCTCACACTAGGAATTTCTCCCGTATCGTGGGTTCATTTACAAACATTAAATCTCACTTATACAAACAGCCAGACCCAGAACAACTACTTGTAGGTAGGCCATGCAAATAATTGTTCCGTGCGGGGATCAAAAACGCGACACGCAGCGCAGCAACCAATCGCTCAGCCACTGCGCCAATCGTGCCACCTTGTCAACCAAATTAATAGGTTTAATGTCAGTTTAGTGTGAGCATTGATAGGTGTCTGATTTTCATAGGAGCTCACGACTGCCCGTGATTGTGTACCCTATTCTGTTAATTCTACACAAGGAACTTGAATTGATAATTTGTCGGAATTGATTTCAGTTTCCAATTTTCGAATAAACTTTTCTCTCATCGCATTTGAGTTTGGTTTTCGATCTGTTTGGATACCTTAAACGGGACCTGGATATGGCATGCCTACATAGGTACTTAAAGTCTTACACACTGATAATAATCTGTATTATAAAGAGGAAAGTATTTTTGTATGTAAGGAATAAACTTTTTATATTTTCTTATGTAACGAATAAACTTAAAAACTACTGGACCAATTTGAAAAATTCTTTCAGCAATGGATAGTTAAATTATCAGCCAGTAACATAGGCTATATTTTGTCCCGGTATTCCCACGGAAACGGGAACTACGCGGGTGAAACCGCGTGACGTCCGCTAGTTAATTATAGAACCGACAAATCACGTCTTCTAATAACTGAAATAACCAGTTAACGCGTACAATCATTACAAAAACTTAAACATTGCTATTGGTATTCTACGCAGCTGCTCAGCAACTAGAAGACGCCCTAGTTAATATAGGGAACCTGGTCTTAAGCAAGTTGTTAAAGTCACTAGTTGAGAACTGCTTTATTATTCAATATTAAATTCAACAGAGGAAGGACTGAAGCAAGTTTCTAACTAAATATTTGAAGTTTTACTACACCACGCGGTCTCGGTACCGTGGAGTCGACCTTGGCGATACACTGCCTATAAAGTAGAAATAAGTTTTAACGTTTATAGAAAACTTGAAATTTATGGTGATAGATCATTAGGATTGATTAATGTCTGTACTAGTTAGACTTTTACTAATAGTACCGTATATTTCACTAATGGCATGTAGAATGAAGTGTGACATGGCCATTAAGAAGTACACTTCAGATTTTAATTTTGTTGATAACATACTTATTATTTTTTGGGTAAACACGCTAGTACTTAGATCGATACTTAGCTGTGTATTTGTTTACAGGAACTACGTCAAGGTTCAGCACTCTATCCAGTCTCGTTTTTACTCCGCTACGAGTTTGTTGACGTGAGTGAGCAAGGACAACCATTGGTAGACTCACAATCAGCTTGCGACAGAGTCTTCAAATCTGCTCAGACCTATTCTGGTAGATTTCAAGCTCCACGAGCAATTTTCTACTACGGAAGAGGTGGCGCACAAAACCTTACTTGCATACTAAGGTAAAAACTATTTCTAAGAACCTTATAAAACCTTGAGACTCCATTAGATATGTTATTGAAATTATGATAATGCTTTCAGATTCGAAGCCAAACAAGGAGAAAGAATACAATTGACCTTCACGAGCACTTACTTTGGAAATAAATATTGTAATACGCACAAAGACTCCCGAACGAGCCGCTGGAAATGCGATAGGCCTGCGAAAAGAACCATTGGGGGCGAAGGACTCGCCCAAATTATTATAACAGAATATCCTTGGGAAGGCGTGCCTATACAAAGAGACTGCATTTGTACGAATAGATCTGAGCCATTAAATGTACATACATTAACCGCCCCCGTTGTAGAAATCAACTTTACCGTGACTATGATGAATATTACTGAAGATTATGACGATTTTGCTTTTGAAGGAGAATATAAGTTTGTACCAACTGGACCGGGAGACGAAACTGTGTGTTCTACAGGATGGGGTAAAAGACGGCTAAGAGGAAGCAGTGGAGAAATTAGACTGTTTGACAAAAGACAAATACCAGTAGCACCAGAAATAGTTGGCGACAGACATGTTATATCAGAAAGTGTAAGAGCCGAAGTTGCGTGTGTCCATAGACCTTGGCTCATTGAACCAGGGGGTGACGAAGTAACTCCTGTACAAGGAAGGTATTTGTACGTCAAAGTTCCTGGTTATGAGCTGACAGCGTCATCACCTTTCTGTAGCACTCCAAACCGACTGTACATTTATGAAGCCCATGACACTTCAAATTTAAGAGAAGTGTGTCCAGACGGTTCTAACGTCATAGAGTTGTATTCACCAGGATGGAAATCTGCCCAAACAACTTTGGAGACATCGTTGAAACCACACGCTCGAAGTTATGTTATCGATTTTCTACAACATGAACAGGCTGACTACTCAATCAAATGGATTGAGCTTATGAAGAAACCATCTTTTGAAAATGATCCTGAATCTAACACTGTTCCCCCGCCAGTGTCCTTGGAATGTCGTTACAGGTAAGGTTTGACGTTCCATTTTCGTGTTTTTACTTTGATTTGAACGTATGAATTCTAATATTATTCTCTTATCTTGTGTTTAGCTGTCCGGAGTTGAACGCCTGTATTCCTATCGCACTATGGTGCGACGGTAGTGCCCACTGCCCTTCAGGGTACGACGAAGATGATTCGAATTGCTCCTTCAGGATATCTTTACCTCCGCCTTACGTAGCCGCAGCTGCTGGAGTTGGTCTTCTTCTATGTGCTATCGCCGTTGCTCTGTGCGCATGTAAAAGACGACGAAGAAAAGACAAGGAATTCAAAGCGAGGCTAGATGGTGCGTTACCGCCCGAAGAAAGACCGTTTGATCGCGCCAAAACAAACGGCGTACCAGAAGCTGCTCGCCAATATGCTACTGTACAAAAGTATGCGACAATAGATAAGTACAGCTTAAGTCAGAAATACAGTGCAGGATTGAACGACGCTCGTTACTACGACGAGGTAGCACAAAGGGATAAGCTCGCGGATACAAGGTACGCTAGTTTAGGTCGAGCAGGTCGAGGCATGCGAGTCGAGAACTCAAGAGGCAATGGCACCGGTTCCAGAAGAGCCATGCCTGATTTGGGTTATCCGGACTTAAAAGACGGTTTTTGTTGACCCTCCCCGGATATCATAGAAACAACAGTTTAACGTTTAGGACGTTAACATTTAACAGATTTTCTTTTGTGTAAACATTAGATTGAAGACTGAATTTGGCAAAAGTGCCTCCCTAACATTTGATCAATAGCTATCCAGACTCGAAATTGTGCTGCAGACATCGGCTTCTATTGTTAGGTAATTTGTTTTATACCGAGACGAAGACTACGACTTTGACTTATTTATACTATACTAGTATATTGTGTAAATAAATTAACTATAAATAAGTTTGGATAGCAGGCGTGTCTGATACTTAATATTCTTTGCATCAAATCTCACAGTAATTTTATTCTCATCAAATAACATATCTAAATGTACATAAAACGCTTGACAATACGATTTTAAGATACAAAATAAAATCATTTTAAAATGTTAGTAGAATGAGTGGTTAGTGACTGACTCTGAACAATATTATTAACTGTCGGACTTAAGTGTAAACTGAATTATGTTATTTATAAGTAATAACTTCGTATGGGTATTTTCCTGCATCAATCCTATTTTAATATGGGGTGATATTGACAACTGTTTACCATGACCTACTTTGTTAAACTCAAATGCTTTTGCTTAAAGATTTTTGTTGTTTTTTTTCGAAAAAGTTACCCAGCTCTGTTTCAATGTGTGTTTTTATGTAAGTCATTTGTTTTTTCTAGGCAAATACTTGTTTTTCACCTCGACTCTACATTTTAATGACACTAGGCATAAAAAAATGAAAATGTGATATAGGTTGTAAAAATGTAGGTATCTAAGCGTTCACAGAATGTATAACTTGAATTAGTAATTTTCCTTTGTGTATAAAAGTAATTAAGGTTGTAACTAACTAGTTATTGATTGTAAATAAATTATAGATTAAGATTTTTAAAGTCTGTAATTATTTCCAGGTAAAAGGAAGATTAAAGTCATTTCTAAAAATCGATTCCATGTTTTTTTTACCAATCCTTTTCATTACGTTTCTTATTCAATTAGAAAGTTAGTTTTTCAATCAAATCAATTTAGTTAAAGCTAACAGTTTTCTAAAATATACTTGATTAAGAACCGTGAAAGAAAGTTTTCTAGATTGATGAACCTTCAATAAACATAAATTAGGTTCAATAACATTTGCTAAGGAATGTCATTACGAATATATAGTCGTGAAAATAATATTCTTTCTTACAAAGAAAGACTTTTGAACAACAAAAATATAATTCAAAACATGTAATTTTTTTGCAAGAAAACAAAGAAGAACATGATATACCGTTCTTTCTTGTACACCTGTAAAAATCTCAGAACGGCTTAAAAAGCATACCAAGTTAATGAATAGAACGCCTGTCTCACAACAAAGAAACAACGCAAATATTCCTACAAAGACAGTTTTACGACAGTGAAATATTTTTATTTAGTACACAAAAAATGAGACACATTTTGCTTCATTGGGGCCGTGATATAAAGGTGGGACTCCCTACGTTCTTATATTTCTGTCTTGATATAATTCTTTTGTAAATTATAGCTTTGTATTAAATTACTTTATGCTACGCCGCCGTCACGGAATAATGCGCACATTATGTCAGAAATTCTTTTGAAGGGTAAAAAAGCGTGAGTTTTTGTTAGCAAGTTTCTATCGAGACGATTGTCGTCACATTCAACGCATTGATTATATAGGTATAAGTAAGCTTTTGGAATAAACATCATTGAAAAACATCGTAAAAATTGTAACGATTATTCAGGGAAAGCTTTTAAATAGAAACGGCTTCCGTAATTTTCTCAGTGAGATGCTCTTTGTTTTATCAACCTGAATTCTTAAACGAAGCGCTACATTCGAAAATAGAACACGGAGGCATGACAATGACAAAATAACTCGTGCAGTCACATAATAAATTGCTTTGACGCTCGAATAAGCAATTTAAATCATGAAAACAAGGTAAATTCGAAAATAGAAAGATTTAAAAAAAAAAACGAATTGTTGAGACTGTTGTCGTGAAACAGGTACTAACTTACTATTAGGCGGCCATCTTCCAAAATGGCGGCTATGCTCATAAAATCCAATAATTTAATAGCAAGCTCGTCCAAGCAGGTACGCAACGTCACTAATTTGTATTTGTCTCGTCCAATAATTAGATTATAGGCTCAAGCTGCATTAGCCTGTCCACTTCGCTGGCGTAACGAGCGACTCGCAAACTAAATTATCTGATGAACTAATTAGGATAGAAACAGTACTTGTGTAACAACAAGTGAATTCCCTGGGAAGTCGGCGATGTCGAGTTGGGAACAACGCTTTGGATTTGTATTGTTGATCGTTTGTTAAACTTTGGCTGAGCTGAGATTGACTGGCAGTTGGTTGGTTTTGCTGTAAAATGGAGGAGGCGATTTGGTTAAGTATAATACTGAAAGCAGTTTGAATAATCGAAACATTTGTAGACACAAAATTAATAAGTTCTTAAACACACGTACAGTTTAAGTTGAATTTTCCATGAAATTATAATATTCCATGTGATTTTAATAGTTATTATTTTGTGCAACAAGAGAGCAAAGTGGGTTTTTGCTGCGAGTGTTGATTTTGAATCCCGAGTAAGCGAAGGATTCTATAGTTGAATCACGAGCGTAGCGAGTGATTCTAGGTTGGAACACTGAGCGTAGCGAGGGATTCAAAGACACGAGATGCAAATAACTTTGGTCTCGTGTAACACATACAACTTTTTACTTCAGCAGCGAGAACATATAACTAAAGGTAAAAAAAAACAATATGGTAAAAATTAAACCCTTCACCATAATATATTGTATTTTAATGTTAGCGGGCGAAAATATTCTGGACTTTTTGGATTTGTGCCATACTGACATATTTTTCAAAAATGCAATAAGTTTGGGATAGGTTTCAATGTGCACGTCATCTTTTGTTTTTATTGTGGCTTTCAACATTGAGTAAATACTCCTCATTATAGATGGTTGCCTAGTTTGTGATAATTCTGTGAAGTACGATAACAGTACAGTCTCCGAAAAAGTGTTTGCACCCTTTGTAAGTCTCCATTGCTTAAAAATATCATAAGTTTATTGATATTTTTTGGGAGAGTTTTCAGGCGGGAAACTTAATTCTGCATTTTTTACATTATGCTTTAATTCTTCGGATGTTAACAGACTTCGTCACTGGACTCACTCATATTTTTTTATTATTACTACTTTATTATCCAAATTTTATTTAGCTAGCGTACATTGACCATAAAAATTTGAATCCCGCTATTTTTTTAAAATGCGTTCTGAAACTACACTCGCGGTATTCTGTCTCAATATTAAAGATTGTTAAAACTATAAATAAATAAGTAGACACATGATAAATTTCGTATTTTTTTCTTCAATATTCTTCATCTAGATTTAGTTATAAAAAATATAATTCGATTATTCGATATATATTTTTTTTTCATTTAAAACCTAAACACGTGATTTAAAATATTACGGTTATCGATTTACAATATCGGTAACCGAACGTTTTATTGTTTGTTTCTCTTTTGGGCCTACTAGATATGGAATTTGAAAATCGAATTTCGTATCGACTTGTTTCTATCTCTCGCTTTTTTCGTATCGAAGTGAAAGTGACAGGATAAAGTGAAGTTGAAATCGTTCAAATTTTGTGAGTAGACCTGTACAGTTCTCGGTATTTAAAAACTTACTTTGTATCACGCTCGCAGCGAAATCGAATTTTGCTCACTGTCTGTAATCAGCAAAACCTGCTTGTTTGAGGTGCTGAGGTGAAAAAGCTATTCCTTAGTCAGTGGCCCTAAAGTCTGACAAACAGTCTTACCAAAGGGTAACGTATTACCCAGTACTAACTGGGTTGTGGAGGTTAGATAGCCAGTCGCTCCATGTAAAATACTGGTATTCAGCTGCATCCAGTTAGACTGGAAGCCGACCCCAACATAATTGAGAAAAGGCATGGTGATGATTTTAGACCCTATTCGAATTATTTACTAAAACTGAATTCATTACTGAACCTTTTCATTCCGCGAATGTAGGTAGGTACTTACTAACACAGCCTACTTTTATAAACCCACATTTAGTTTTTGAATACCGACGCAAACTCTGTATCTAAGTAATACATTCCTGCATTGTTTTATTTTCTCATAATTCTTATTAAAGATAAAACCTAACCAATTTATTAATATTTTATCTTCAATACCGAACCATATTTTTATACTTCCACATTTTTGCTTACAGACACTAACTTAGTAAACTAAGATAAATGAAAATACTTGGCGTAAGTTTCAGGGCGGGTTTCACTGTCCAGTTATCCAGCTAAACCAGTTATCCTTGGAATTTGAAATTTAAGGAATGTTTCGAATTTACGTTGTAGGCACTCTGTATACACGATGTTTTGGAAATTCAGAACCAAAGTGGTAACCGCAGCATGGGTGATGCAACTATATTGTAGTAGAAATACGTAGACGTATTTATGGTAAAGCAACAAGGTTTAAATTAAATTAATCCCTGTAATTAAAAACGAATTTCTAAAGCTGTCCGTGTCAATATTCCAAAGCATTGATGGCAGTTCAACGTGTTAAAGATTTACTGATCGTGATCAGTTTCATTGGTGAAATTAACGCTGAGTAGCCAGAAAAACTTTTCTATAAAAATCTAAGTGGGCAAGGTAACAAAATCAAAGAACATAAATTGAAAATGTGACACGTGTCATGCGACAGGGCAAAAGCCTTGTACCAACCACTTTGATAATGTTGAATAAATATCTTTAAAGGCAATCGGTTATCATTATAATGTTGGAATAATGAGATTCCATTATACGATGTTTAGGAACATTCTGGGAGAAAACCTTGTCTTTAACTTCTGAGTAAAGTTAATTTGAATCATGAAAAAATAAATGGGATTATTTGAACAAACTTGAACTAAAGAAAGATCTGTTCTTTCATTCAGTTCTGGTCAATAACGGCGAAGGAAAACAACACGAGGAAATGCCCTAGTTAAAAAAAAAGGGTTCCGTGGCACCAAACCATAAAGGGTGTAAACAGACTCTTAACGAAGCCGAAAGGCACTTGTTCTCCCCGTCATTGCGATCATTTTTTTGTTCTAGACCATACCTGGGAACCTTCTAGTTACGGAGATATTGGGGGTCAAAGTTACAACTTGTTCACAAGTTTTTTTTTTAATACATGTTTTTAATGTAAGATTTTTACTTTAAACACCTCCAGGACCCCTTTACTATTCAATTCATCTATCAGCACAATTTTTTGAGTGCGTTACATTGAGTCCTACTGTAAAACGTGATTTTTCAGCCCAAAAAAAAAAGTCGTTTCCCAGCACTAATTTTTGCGTAAAGTTACTTAGTTTGATGTACATAATGCTTGGTTGACGGCTTCGTGAAGAGTCTGTTTACACCCTGTATAATGACATGAATTAAAATTAGATGTAGTGGGGGGAAAATTTTATGACTTTATAAGCAAACAATCTTATCAACCATTGCCAAAAGGGCTTTTGGTAGTGTTGTGTAGTGATTCAAAGACGACACTTGCTCTCCCAATTAGAACTCTAAGGTGCCTACAGTCTTAAAATAAAATGGCTATGACATACGAACGGACAGACAGACGGACAGGATAAACCTATAAGGGTTCCGTTTTTACAATTTGGCAACGAAACCTTAAAAATTGAAGACATCTGACATCTACCAACCCGCACTGGGCCAGTGCAGCGTGGTGGATTACAGCCCACTCCCTCTCATAGAGACCTGTGTCCCAGCAGTGGGAACAATAAGGCTGATAAATGAAGATGCTGTTCAATGGGTATTTTGATCGATAATTATCACCTTCCTTGAATTCTAGAGTCGAATTACTAATGCCTGTAATTGTGAGCATAATGTGTTGATAGACAAAGGACACTTAGGTTCATTGAACATCTTCAGTAAGAAGGTAATTAAGCAAAACGGACCAGCGATGTATATATAGTCCTATGTATAGATATATGTTTATAGCTATTGTCTCAGTGCAGGTATTATACGGTAATGTAACAATTGCCTATTATATTCATCAAGTTAAGCATGCTAAACTAGATTGCTGTTTCTGGGTGTAATTCTATAATTATAATATAATAATTATTCAAGTAATGATTCTATCAATTATATTGCGCTATTAGTTACGTTGACAATTAACATGTTTTAAAAAACATCTTCATTATCTTGCCCTTATCCCAATTCATTAGGGGTCGGCGCAGCTGCATGTCTATGTCATGACAGTTTTTAACAAAACATCCAGTGTAGAATTTTGATTGAAAAGTACCCGTCAAGACGAATCAAACGAGTCCAAACTCGATGGGGTTGCGTCGTTTCATAACGGGGTTCCTAAAGCCACCTTCCAGCTCCATCATCAGATAAGATCCATGTCATCTGTATATTGTATTATCATGCGATATACTCATGCGTGTAAAATTTCAGTTCAATCAGAAATCAGGAAGTGTGTCAAATTAAACATGCAAGACTTCACGCGACGTCGCGTGATATAGCTATTTACATGGAAAAAGACCAAATTACTGAACTGATTTTGATGAAATTTTAATGGGACCAATCGGGAAGTATATCCTTTCACATAAAAGAAGAATTTTTGAAATCGCTTTAGAAATGACTGAGTTATGAGGTAACAAACACAAAAAAAAAACCGCCGAATTGAGACCCTCCTCCTTTTTGAAGAAAATCGGTTAAAAAGCACACTAATTGGTCAAAGTGAATCTGCGTTGAAATAAATTAAACGAACAATAGATATTTTGATACGAGTGCGCAAACTTTGTCATTGCAGCCGAGGCGGAATTAAGATTGGGGTGTTATGTAGCCGAGAACTACATAGAAAAATGCCCTCGTGTATTGATGATGTTTTTCAAAACATTTACGAAGAAATTAAATAATAAAACGAATTATTTTTGTCATTAATTATAAGGAAACTATGATCTAATTTGCTTTTTTGTTTTTTACCATATTTCATGAAAATTGAATCTTGAAATGAAATAACACTAATCTGCTGAAAATAAAGTTAGAAAACGGAATTTCAAGATTTTAACCCAAAAGATGCAAGTACGAGATTAATGAAAATATTTGTTCCAGAAAGTTGAAACAAACAAAATACATATTATAAAAACAAAGTTTGCGTGATTAGTAGGCGTTTTAGAATAAATAAAAGTAAATATAATCCTTGAGCCAATTCTATGACATGGTTTACTAATGTGGAACTAAACTGGAAACAACTACTCATTAAGTAGGTTATTTATATGTTTCTAAATAAAAAAATATATTCTGAAGAGTTGAAGAAAAGCCTAGAAAACAAAACGAACCCAATTTATTGTTTCAGGCGGAATATAAAGCTTAGATCCTTTATTATTAAATTGTCTCTTATTTCAAATAATATTGACAAGACCTCTTCACCTATCGTAAATCTAATAAACCTTTTTTTTTTTTCTTCACCTTTCGTAAATCGGATAAACCTCAAACTAAGATCTTTTTGGAATTTATTAAAAACTTCAGGACGAACGAAGAATAAATTCTTTGGGATCCTATTTGAGAATAGGATCCCAATGGGATCGGTGATTTTCAAAGATGGAATTTGTTTAAGAGCCATTGCTAATAGTTGAACGACAAAAGGGGAATTTCTAATTTCAAGATTTTTACTTTGTAACAAGAATATGTTACCGGGATGTAATCATGAACGTAACATTGCGCTTTTAACCCCGAAGGGTTAGGCATAGGTGTACCTTATAGCACACCCACATTTCGCCAGTTATGGTTAAGTCACATATAATAGGTGGCGAGCCTATTGCCATCCACAATTCCAGACTCCGTGGTTGCTACTGAGAAATTCCTGCTGGAAATACACAATAACACATTGCCCGACCCGGGAATCGAGCTCAGGAACTCATGCTCAGCAGTCGCGCTGGCAACTACTCGACCAATGAGGCGGGATGTAATCAAGAAAACATATAAAGGAAAAGTCTGCTGTTAATGCGTGCTTATCTCAATTTATGTGTTTCCGTCTTTTCTCACTACACGCTAAATTATAAAACCCATAGTAAAGTTCGGAGTACAAATACAACGTGTAACGTTAAATGCGCAAAACCTGAAAATAGTTGGATCAGATAACGAGCAGAATCAATTGATCCACTTTTTAACATTAATCTCATTTTTTTAAAAATCTTCATTAAAAATATTGCTCTGTCTATTTATTAATAGGGCGCAGCGGCCAAGTGCTACCTACCATCGCAGACGCAAGAAACTATCAGAATTGCCAGTAAAACTAAAACAACATATAAAACCTTTAATTATTTTTTAATTATTTTTTTCACTCAAAATTAGGTCAGTTGAATTAAAAATCATTTGGGGTGTCTGAGGTTTTGCGCGTTTAACGTTACACGTTGTATACTCCTACACAATTTCATGAAACTTCTGATTATTAACTTTGAACAGCAAGAATTGAGTCTGCTATGTATTTCTCAATATACCACCTAGCAAGCACAAGGAAAATCCGTGCGCAACACTCCGCTATCTCACACATAGTTCACTATCCTTTACCAAGAGAAATAACACAAGGTGAGAAAGCATATCGCTTCAAGAAACAGAACCACTTACTGGTAATGGCCACGATAGGAGTTACGTGACACATGTGTGAACATGCTTTGCCGGCCACGCATTCCAATTCAAACAAAAATAAACAATCCATATTCTCAACACAGGTGCACTTTTCAAATGGAATGCGGGAACAAAATTGATTGTATAGGGCCGTTTTCCATTTAGATATGGAAATTCCGACAGTGTGTATGACACCGCAGCCAGGCTCGTTACTAAAAAATATTCCACGAGCAATGTGTTCGCACGTGAATTTTTGCTTTTAACGAGAATGTATAATGGCTGAAATAATAGTGGGTTTTTTATGCGCATTTAAAGTAATGAGATGCCTGTTTATTGCATGTTGATGCCCAAAATGGAGTCCATTTATTATTGTTATGTTGGCAGACAAATTGTGATAAATTGAGGGCTAATTGAAGAAGTTTATTAAGGGGTGATTTGCAAGGATCAAAATATGGTGATTTATATTGAGATGGATTAAGTGATTTATATTCATTTTATTTTAATGGAAGGCTTTAATGGGTCTTTAATAAGGCTCATTCTAAATTAACTATCATTTTGAAACAGGTACCTCACAAAATTTATAATAATTACCACGAAACCTAGCCATTATTAAAAACTTTTAATTGCAAAAATCCGTTTATGTGCTTTGATTTAATTAGATAATAGAAGAAAGGTGCTTAATTATTCACGAGAACACGAAAAGCTGATAAAAACCGAATTAGGCCCAGAACATTGCGTTACGTACAAAATTGGATCTGAACTTTCGAGAAAATTAGGTAACATTGTTGACTTCTGCGATAAGCGATTGCTTGATCAGTGTGTTTCTACATTATTATAAGTAGATTGGTGGTTAAGAAATAGAACGGTATAGAAATCAACTGAGTGCTTTTTGTCATGTTGTTATTTATGGATTTATAAAACCCGATAAAAGGGAATAAAAGGGAAAACCGATGACCATTCGAAATGTAGGTAAGCATTATTTTCTCAAACAAATTGGTTTCATGGAAGTTTTTAACTCTAATAAAAACTGCGAAATATTGGTCCTAACTTTTGCCTGTCGCTGAAAATGGAAATGAGTGTTGTTGTGATAGGTTTTTCGTCCGAGTTCCTGAAGAAAATAAAAGGATTCGTAAATTTTTAAAATGCTCTGCGACTTGTTTTTTAAATTTTGGAAAATGTATGTTTTTTTGCATTAGGTTTCGTCCTCATTTACAAGAGGAACCCCTGCTGTCAGTGTAAATATTTGAGCGGCAGAAAACATCTGTAGTTTTCACTGTAAAATTGCATATGGGATCTTTTTAGAAGGCATAAACTAGCCGGTCAGAATTAATAAAGTAATCAATTGAGTTCTCACATAAATTACACATGGTGAAAAACCGAGGATGTGTTTTTACTTAGTGACCTTCTTTAATCTTCAAATACGTTTCAGGTAACCGTGGATGGCCGTGATTTGGTTTGTATTCTGTGTTGTATCAAGCAAGTACTCACAACTCCACGTCCAAGGTGGTTTAGTTAATATAAACTTCAAGTTCATCCTGAATTATTTTACAGACAGATTTTAAATATCTACACATAGTAGTGAATATCCAACCCAGTTATTATAATAACTTCATCCCGAAATAACCATACATCATTTTTTAGGGGACTAACACACCACACATTTACAGTAACAATTGATATTTTTATGGCGGTCGGGACAAACTACATAAAAACTTTATTGTCTCTGGCCAGTTTCAAGAGTTGAGGGAGGAAAACGGTTTGCTATGATGTGTTTTGGCAATGGAATAGCCATCTGCCGTTAGTTATTCATTGGGAAAACGTTTTTACTGAACTTAGTTTTCTTTTACGTTAAGCCGTTGGTACCGGCTGTCATTTGTAGATCTATGACAGTCGTTACGTGGTCAGTGGCCCAAAAAGTCTGACAACCAGTCTGACCAAGGGGTATCGGATTACCCAGTACTAACTGGGTTGTGGAGTTCAAATAGGCCGCCGCTCCACGTTTAATACTGGTATTCAGCTGCATCCGGTTAGACTGGAAGCCCATCCCAACATATTTAGTTGGGAAAAGGCTAGACAGATGATGAGATTATCCACGCCTGTTATACGGATGATTTATTGCAGATGGTATGCCATCTTGACTTCCTATGGTATGGAGGGCAGGCTTTGTCATCAAAGACTAGGCTATGCTATGTTATCAATATCATCCTTCAGGCTAGGCTATATTCAGAAGGCGCTGCTGCTGAAGCTGGAAGAATAGTCTACCAAAAATAGACAAAGCTCTTTCGCCCAGCAGTGGGACACCATGTAGGCTAAAAAAAAAACTCAAATAATAGTAATCAAAAGAATCTTGTCTAGGTTCGATGTGATGTAGACCATTTGACATTCGTTGAGAAAAAATGTTTCTACCCCCAAGTGTCAAAAGTAGAGAAAAAATTGTAGTCATGATTGACGTTGTAAACTTTTGTCGACCAAAGAATAAAATCATTTTTTTTTACAATTTTAATATCGCCATTTTTAACATCGCCAAATCTTTCTACAATCTGTCATTTTGTCGATTCTTCCATTGACAAAACCCGTTTCTACGGTGGTCACGCTACGCGTGCTGCAGACTAAATCTATATTCATATCTCTTACGGGACAAAGTATGCTCTATCTTGCTCGCATACTAGAAAGGGCATGGAATTGCCTGAACCCGGATTTAAAATGTATTCGTTACTAAGCCATAGACGTTTACAAATGGATAAAAATATTTCAACAAAGACGATAATATTCTTCCATAATAAAAGTAAAAATATTTTTTTCTTTTGAGAACAGCAGCCCAATTTCTATTAATTTGTTTTTCCTTCAGCTTGTCAAAATATAATAAAAAATTCTGAGACTACAACAGATTTTCCTTAACAGAGAGAGTGTTTTGTGAATAACAATTACGGAAGCAAGATGTAACATTTTTGTTTCTGTTTACAAGAATTTTTAGGGCCGGGTGCAATGGTACTTATTCAGCTAAGTTACCAAAAACACCCGACTTCCCACACTCTCATAGCAATGAGTTTGATAACTGTCACACTTGGGTCCTGAAAATCAAACGGTACCTGCTTTTAAAAGGTCATCATGTCAATTGCAATACTTAAAGCAATATAAACGTGCGTTGGTATCGTTTTACGAAATAAAGCATATGTGTGTAATGTGCATGCAAACCTACCTTGCAACCGGAGGGTTGGTGCAACAACTTCCCTGAAAACCTATTCACAAATACTATACTATTTTTTTTTATTATTCAAAAGGAACAACAAACAGCTGGCAATATAAAACATAGAAATAAGAAATACACAAAACTTGTAGACAGTATTGCAGCCCACATTATATTGATCATATTAAATGATGAATATTTGTATGTATGTATAGAGGGTGTAAAAAGGTTCTTAACGAAGCCGAAAGGCACTTGTTTTCCCCGTCATTGCGATATTTTTTTTGTTCTAGACCATACCTGGGAACCTTCTAGTTACGGAGATATTGGGGGTCAAAGTTCCAACTTTTCACAAGTTTTTTTTTTTAAATACATGTTTTTAATGTATTTTTTTACTGAGAACACTTCCAGGACCCCCTTACTATTCAATCCATCCATCAGCACAATGTTTTGAGTGCGTTACGAGTAAGACGTGATTTTTCCACCCAAAAAAAAAGTCGTTTCCCAGCACTAATTTTTGCGAAAAGTTCCTTAGCTTGATGTACATAATGCTTCGTGAAGAGTCTGTTTACGCCCTGTATATATAAATATAGATGTTTCAATCACGTTCTCCAAATGGCTCTAACGATTTCGATGAAAGTTGCAATATAGGGCTTTACGGGGGTGAAAAATCGATCTAGTCTCATATCTGGGAAAGTTCGATTTCCTATTTTCACCCGAGCAGAGCTCGATCGCTCAGGTGCTAGCTCTAATACGATTAAAAACAGAAAGGTTTGTTACACAAAAATTATATACCCAAATTTTTATATTGTACACCCAAATATATATATTTTTTAATTCAGTTGCTCATTTTAGACTCTATCAGCAACACTTACCAGAACTCTGCGACCATTGCCCTTAAAAAGATCATTCCATTTTTTCTGCTTATACAACGTAGGGTGCAGTTAAAAGGCATAATTAATATGCGTATACGTATCATTCGATCGAATGAACAATATTTCTCTTTGATGTTGCTGTTAAATGAATATTCCGACGCGGTACGTATTATTTCGTTAATTACAAGCATTATGGAATGCAATGCGGTCTGTTAATTTCCGTTCCACTCATATTGTGTAGTGACATAGTAGAATGTATGTGGCGTTAGTATATTGCTGTTCGCATGTCATTGTTTGGACGGCGTTTGTGCTTTGTAGGTTATATGAAATGAGTTTTGTCGCAGTGTTTAAAGTGTAATGTTGATAGTGTGTAGTGGGTGTTGAGGGTGTCGTTAAGGGTAGCTGAATGATGTGAAGCGAAGAGACTTTTAGAGGCGAAGTATCTTTAAAGTTGTAGACATAAAATTAATTGTAACTCTTTCTTTCTTTTGCCCAATAAGTCGCAGGTCATGGAAACATTAAGAGTAAATTATTTACCTTCACGATTGTTGCCTCGCCGTTTTGTCAATGTTCTACATCTGACTGCTAATATGAACAATATGCTGCACATCATATTTTATGGGAGTGTAGTCTTTGGCAGAATGAACGCAATATTATGTTGGAAAGTACAAGTTACATCCGGAGCTATAAATTTACTTTACGGACCTTATAGAAACTACAACAAATTTCCGTGCGTTCAAGCCTTTTTTTGCCATATCTATTATTGGAATCAAATAGCTCACAATATTAAGGACCCATTTTGTAAACGATAATATTTATCAGTGGTGCTCGGCAACTGGGCTTACACCAGTAGTAATCGTCCCTTTATGCCTATTGAACTTGTTTTTTTCTGTCTCTTGCTGATATGGTGGGAAGTGGTAATTATGTTTTCCCTTCCTCCTCCGCTATTCTTTTCTGATTAATTTCGTTGCGTTATACAAGATAGTTAAATTGTTTCTCTGGGATTTCGTCGAGCTTCATTGTATTGGTGCTTTTCTGGTGGTCGCCACGGTTGATTCTGGTTTTCAGGAACTGCAGTGATTTGGGAATAGTGTGGCGAGCCTGTTTGTCTTTCTTTAATTAAGAATGTTATCCTTAGCAGTCAACAGCAGTCAGCGGCAGTTACTGCGAATTGATTGTGGCCTTGATAAACTTTCGAATTGTAAACATGAATCCAGAATTGAACAAATAATCTTGTGTGTTTCAAATTATTTTGATATTATTTTTTCATATTCCATAATTAAAATTCAATGCATTTATTGCACTGTATCTAATAGTAAAGTTATGAATCATATCTCGTAATTAGTTTTACCAACTTTGAATGAAAACATGCGCTGCCTCATTCCTAGCCCATTTATAATTAACGAGGGTTCATAATTGCCTGTAAAATGATTGGGGTTCAAAAGTCCCGTCATCTCGTGTAGGTTAAAACTTATTCTCTTACAATCTCTGTTTTAATGCCTGGATGTGTTTGTGGATCAGTCCCACATTATTTCTTCACCATTCCCAATATTTTTCAGAAATGAACGAGGAAATCAATTCCGGCACGAAAATCTACAAGCAAGAGTAACTTGCAGCCCGATTCATATTAGTATCAATGAAAGTGGAAGGAAGTACATGCAGTCACCAACGGATCAAGTTACCACAAACTGTCAAATTTTCTCATTCAATTTTTAACTTAACCATCAACATTTTATGGTTTAAAATAATTTGGAATTTGGAGAAATAAGAATGTGTTGCATTTTTGAAGTAAAATTTCTTTATGCACCTTGACTTGGGGAGTAAGCTGGTGAATGCGTTACGAAACGTTACGTTCCGGGGCGGACGAAAAAAAGTTAAAAGAAAAGTCTTACTTCAGTCGTGTGGTCAAAAGCGCACTCGTTTTTTTTTTTATAAAGCGTTTGTTGGTTAACAAAACAGTTTACAATCTCTACCACCAAAATTACCACGCTTTACAGAGATCAAGTAACGAACTACTCACACGAAGCCCATCTGAGGCTGACACTATACGCAGCAGAAGTGTTTTTGTGTTCCAAACAGAACCCTTCCGGTAAACGAGAAGTTATTCGGGCGTAACATGAACTTTCGAGTAAATGTAGCATGTGTTTAACCACCACCATAATTTTAACGTAACGACCCACTACGTGAGAGAGATAAGTCGAAGTTTTCGGCAGCGAAGGTATTCCTGGTTTATCGCACGCACGTTGGAAGAAATTTTAATGAATGCGCTATAGTTACTGCAAGATTTATTAAGCTCGCAGCATTGCGTGCGTCCGCGGCTTAGAGCCCTCTGATTTATACATGAAATGAACCCTAATGACATCGTTAAGTCTTTGTATTTTTAACGATTTTTGATTGCGTCGTTTCCGATAGGATTGAGTAGGGTCAGTGTGTAATGAGGTGCGAGGTTATCGGACTGGTCGTTTGACGAAAGTGCGCAAGTAGGCTGTTTTATGTCGCCAGCATAAGTTGGGATTCATAGAAAATCAATGTGATATTCCTTTACTTAGCAATACGACGTGTTTGACCGTAGTTTTCTTGAGTGTGCCTAGAGTTAGTATCACTCAAGTCTTTATTGAATTATACATGTACGGTTATGAAACTGAAGAAAACTAGGTTCAAACATTTTGGCTTTGAGTTCTAAAAATGTCGTTTCTTGTGTGATGAATATCCGGGCTCTTTACCTTTATTAACATGTTTTAGAGTACGTGGCTTACTAATAACAGCCGCTCAGGTCGACCTTTCGGTTAAGCCGCGCTTGCCTAGGTAAGTTCCTGGATGGGTACCATCCATTACTTACGGAGTTTCCTCCTTGCCTCGGAAAGTAAGTTAAATCTTTAGTACCGGCTGTCAGTTGTCATTAAGAATCATCGCAGGTAGACAATGGCCCAAAACTCTGAAAACCAATCTTACCAAGGGGTATCGAATTACCGAGTACTAACTGGGTTGTGGAGGTCAGATCTGTCGCTCCATGTAAAATACTGGTATACAGCTACATTCGGTAAGACTGGAAACCGAACCCCAACATAGATAATGAACATGTTATAGATATATTTTTGTTTTTTCATAAAAACACGAATTCACAAGCAACTTGAGAGAGGAATACCGTATTTAATTTTCTTGTAATTATCATATTCAGAAGGTAAAGCTGCGGACTACCTAAGATGTACCTACAGACATTATTATTTTTTTCACAATTTTGTAACCTTGTTTATGTTTGTTTCACCTTGTTTACAGAGTGTGGTATTAATTATGGAGTCTTTTCAAAAGACATAAATTAATATTAAGTAGATTATACAGTGTGGAAGGGAACATCGACGTATAAACGGGGTACTGCTTATTCAGTTCATAGAATTTTATAGAATTTTCCATTAGTAATTTAAAAAAAAACAGCTCTCTATTACAATTTAACATAACATATCATAACCTGTAATTCCCGAAGGAATAGGCAGAGGTGAACCTAATAGTACACCCACATTTCGCTAGTTATTTTTAAGTCCCATTTAGGGGGCGAGCCTATTGCCATCAACCGGGTACGAATCCAGCTTCCGTGGCTGCTAAATTCTGAGAAATCTCTAATGGAAAAACCCAATATCACTTTGCCCAACCTGGGCACCGAACCCAGATGAAATCAACATCCTTCAAACTGCAATTGAAAGTATGCTATGCGATTGGGGTGCTGCTCAGCCTGATCAAAAAAGGCTCAAGGTTGACCGGTTAGTCAACCTGAAAAAAAATCCAGTATGACATGACCTCGCCTTGTATAGGTTTCCCGTAAAATGACAGATCAGCATTAAGTTGTAACATATAGCTTGATAGATAGCCGTGCGTGCTCGCAATCGGGCGTGCTTGTACAACTACGAACGTGGATGACGTAATAGAATTTACTTGACTGGTAGAAGACATTCTCGCCACCACCATCAAGAAAAAATGCTCGAATATTTGTATGTAAATGTAATAATTAGCTGTTTCTTTTTTATCTATTGTGAAATTAGTTTCCATAATCACTCAAAGCCACCGAATGGATGCGAAAGTGTCTAACTTTAGCTCACAAGTCTTGGTTTATATTTAGTCCAGCTAGCTCATTTCTTGCTAGCTTTTTGTTGAGACTTGTACGAGGAATTCAGTCTAGTATTAGCTTTCTATTTTTCCTGATTCCTTAACGCTGAGAAGTTGTTCTTTGCGTTTAAATAAGAACGTATGTGTGGTGATTAATATTGGTAGATAAACTTGGAGGTAGCTTTGCCTACCAGCAAGCATTGCCATTGATTCGTAAGCAGAAAAGGAGGAGCTCGTGGCTGAATAATAACACCCACACACAGTTCTGTATGGTGACGGAGTTCTGTATGGTGTCGGACGTAAAGAATAGCACCATCCCATATTTTCCCATGGGTGTCGTAGGAGGCAACTAAGGGACTTGCCAGAGAATGAGGGACTGTTAAACCACAATCATGTCAATTCTTACTGTCCATTACTAATATCTGGATGTTTCAACTGCAGTTCCTATGCCTGGGTTTTCCAGTAACATAGATTGTGGTAGGTTTTCGGTCAGAAGCCAACACTTGTATAACCTTCTAACGGATGTCCGCATTCGGGTTGATATCTAGACATTTGTGTCTGTAACCAAACGACCGGCGAAATCCTTTCCTAATTTTCCGATTATTCCAAGACAAAGATTTCACACTTAAAATCACCCTAATTCAAACTAAGAGGGTGATTAGCGAACAAATCCACCTGGTATTAAAATTTCAATTATGTATTAACATTAGCTCGTCTTAAAAGGGAGAGGACGAACCCTGCAGAGAATTATAATTATCTATTCGACCCCAATTGGATCTTCTCGAACATTCCCGAACTTTCCACTTTGATTCTTCGTTATATCTATTTTACTAATTATATTCAACTGACCATTTGCCTTTATGTCCAACAACTTAAATCCTTTTATCCGTTTTGTGTTTGAATTTAGAATTTTCGAACAAACCCTTCTGTTTTGATTTCGCTGTATTGGTGATGAGTTTGAATGGTTTGAATTGGGAATGAAGTACCCCTCTGTCATAAGTAAAGTGGGAAGGGACTGCATTAGAATTGGATAAATATTTAATTGAATTGTCATCGGACTATACGACTCAACCCAGCTGTGGGAAGAATATTAGTACTTATGTATTGAAACAATATAATTGAAACAGAAATCGTATTTGTTCATAAATAAAAAATATGTAAAATTCATGTGTATTTTTAAGCACGTCATTGTGGTTTAAATAATTGTTTGTTGATGATCGTATAAAGTAATTAAATTTGAAAACATTGCAAATATTCATCAAAAAGTAAAGCCAGTTGTCAAAACCATCCAAATTAGCAAAGATACCCAGCCTGCACATTCCACTGAAGGTACACTTAAGCACACAATTCGATTCAATGTCTCCGCCAATAAAAGTAAACGACCATCACTTCATGACGTCACAGCTACATTACGACCACACAATTGAACGCAAAGGTAGTTCCGACCCCAACATTATCACTTAAAATACTTAATATGCTCACAAACGTCCCCAACACCGTGAAATTCGTTTCACGTCCCCCAACGAAATGTCAAACGGTTAGAGAACCTTCTCAAATACTCTAAGAGGGTCGATTCGACCCCTTGACAGTTCTAGCCAGTAATCCGTCGAAAGCGAAGGGTCACTTTCCAATTACATAATTGTCTACTCGAGCGCAACGGGCGCTCTCCAAATGTCGGCGAAATGGCGCTGATTATACAACTATTGATAAAAAGGATCAATTGTTTTCAGATATCTTCCGATATAGATACAATATTGGATGGGTGACCACCCAATACATATCGGGTTTCCTCTGCGCCTCGGTAAGCACGCTAAGCCGTTGTTCCCGGCTATCATTTGTAAATCTTTGACATTCGTTACAGTTAATCAGAGGCCTGAAAGTCTGACAACCAGTCTTACCAGTGGGTATCGTATTACCCAGTGCTATCTGGGTTGTGGAGGTCACATTAGTATCCGGTTAGACTGCAAGCCGTCCTCACCGTAGTTGGGAAAAGGCTAGGCAGATGATTATGTGGGTACTGGGTTCATTACAGCAAAACGTGATGTAGATAAAGGATCATCATCATCAATTCAGCACGGTATGTATTGGATAGTCACCCATTTACCAACTAACCAGGGCAAGCATGGCCTAACCTGAAGATCTTCACCGAGTTCCACCCAGTATCCACATAATAGTTATACGTTGTACGTGCAACATACTAAACAGTGTATCTATTTAATATGTATAGGACCAATATAATCCGTCTTACTTAACCACTATAATGTGAACACGACCAAACTAGGATCCCTTCACATAAGTTATATAACATTTTCGAAATTGTTTCTATGTGAAGTTACAAACCACGACGATGCCGCGGGCCGATTTCCTTGAACCCCCTGTATATAAGTTTCAAGTTTTATCATTAACACTTCACTGGAACAGAGGTCGAAACCGTCAACGTAACTTTACCCACGACTGGCAACTTTGCCCACTGTACAGACTGAAATATCGATAAGGGTGGTCTAAAATATTGGAAGTGTTAAAAGCAAAGAATGGTTTTTGCTTCACTTGTTTGAAACTGGAGCAACACCTTGATTTATTGGCCTTGAATTCCCGTCGCAGCGTCCGACCAACTTTACTAATTAAGAGAAAGATTAATTTCCCTTTTCCCTAAAACAATTTCCTTTAAAAGTTATAACACTTGGAAACTTGGTTATAAAAAATAATCTGATTCTTCCTTATACCCGGTGGGATATTTACCAGAGATTTTCCACAAAATAAAAACAAAACAAGTAATTTTCTTTGAAGAACACAAGAAAACTGATGAATAATAACAAATAGTAAAATAGAGTGGAACATGGCAAACAGAATTCGTCAAAAACGACGCGATATCAAAAAGGATAAAAGGGAACTTAGTTACCCAAGTAATGATCAAGTACACGTGTATAGATCAAGCAAACTTAAGTAGTTGGTCGATCATGTGGAAAACTCAAAGCTGAAGGTAACTTCGTCATCTGCCTAACCCTTTCCCAACTATATTGGGTTCGGTTTCCAGTCTAACCGGATGCAGCTTTACATATAAATAAATAAAAAAAAGCCTTATATTTCCTGCTTAAATACAAAATACATAGGTACATATAAAGATAGGCTTTACATATAAAGGCTGCCTAATTCTGACCTCCACAATCCAGTTAGCACTGAGTAAGACTGGTTGTCAGACTTTCAGGCCACTGACTACCTGTAACGACTGTCAAAGATCTATAAATGACAGCCGGGATTAACGGCTTAACGTACTTTCCGAGGCACGGAGGAAACTCGGTATGTAATGCAAACCCATCCACGGACCTACTTAGGCAAGTGCAGCTTAATCTGAAGATGGACCCGTGCGGCTGGTCTTATTTAACCACGAGCTCCTCAAGGCTAAATGTAACATCATGAGACATAACAAAAAAACAAAGTTTTCCATAAAAAAACAATCTCTTGCGTGACTATAATGAAAAATTTAGGCAAATGTAAAATAAACATCGAATACCATAATATCACGATAGAGCAATTGTTACGATACAATATCTAAATAAAACCCAACAATGGAACCATGACGTTGCGTGAACTCCCGTAACAGTTATAATAACGCAACGATTTTTAACGTTATTTACTCAAACGTTTTAACATTAAAGCTCGGTTTTTGATCCCTAATGATACAATGGAGGTACACTAACACGCCATAAACTCATTTGCTGGCGACTCCCTAATCTTGGTTGCCAGTGTATTTAGTTTCACATTTATGAACAACGTTGGCGTGGAACTTGCTTCGTACATAATTATTAATATGGGTTTAGAGCTGTAATGAACCACAAAGCTCGCGCTCCATATAATATCGTGTAACTGTACTGTTTTGATTGCCAGCATGTGTAATTTGGAACTGGTAATTACGCATTATGTTGACAATCACGGTTTGGATAATGATGATCTACTTTGTGTTAATTTGACACTTTCGGACCATTTTCTATGTCACCACAAATATTTTATTTGGGTGTAGGCCGTGGAGCTTTGAGTGATGTCCTAGTTAAATAAACTATTACTAACTATTGGTTGTCTAGCTTGTTTAAAAAAGGGTATTTTTCAGTATTTTTGCGGATTTTAACCAGGCAATTTTTTATGCGAATATTGTAAAACAGTTGTTTCAATTTTGCTCTACAATAAAGTATATTCTATTTTAATTATTTTCTGAAAAAATTTGTAGTGCTGTCCCCATAATTCATATTACTCGTTAATAGTAAATAACAAGTCGGTTCTCTTCCAGAATTCATTAAAATTATATTTTATTCTGTGAAGTACTAAGTGTAAAATCAGTTTCTACGTAGTTGTAATAATTGCTGAATTCCTTCGCAACATGTATTCATCGAATTATTTGTCTGTACTTATTTTATTTTGTTAACAACGAATATGTTCTAATATAATATATTTTGTATAATATATCAATAACGTATATTCGTAGTCAGTGTATGGCTGATCCAAAGACTTGTTTTTATTTATAGTTAAACTATTACTTCATTCGTTTACCGAATCAAACCAATCAGAAAAAATACCCTATGTGCAAATATTGGAATATTGTAATTTCCTGTTCTTTTTTATTTAGTGTTTAGTGCCGCCCATGAGCCTCTGAGTTGGCTTTACATGCCGTCAAGAAATATCTCTCAGGCCTGCTGGTTTACTCACGATGTTTTCCTTCACCAAAGCAAGTAATAATTACACAATACGCATATAAATCTAAAGAGTCAGAGGTCTTGGGTTCGGACACTAGATCTATGACTTGGCAGCCCATCGGTCACACCACAGGCAATCACTGCCGGCAACTTTTATAATTTATTTTGGGGTGACGGAGCCCTTCTTTTTCTATTATATATTTCGATATATCTATACTTTTCTGAGAGCAGCGGTGGCCAAGTGGTAGCGACCCCGACTTACGAACAGTAAGTCGTGGGTTCGAACCCAGGCAGGCGCATTACTTTGTGTAATTTATTTCATCACCACTGCTCTCAGAAACGGTGAAGGAATACACCGTGAGGAAACCGGCATGTCCTAGAAGCAAAAATTCGAAGACATGTGACATCTACCAATCCGCACTTGGCCCGCGTGGTGGATAGAGAGGAGGCCCGTGTCCCAGCAGTGGGAACATTATAGGCTGATGATGATGATACTTCTCTTAATAGCCGTCATTTTAATAGTCACTTCTCTTCTATTCATGTATCTCCTAAAACGTATTCATTCCTATAATCACCTCACATACATAATATAAATCTTTACCCATCGTCTAAACCTGTTCGACCAAAAATCGATGATGTGCCTGAAGTTTCGCGCGGCTTGAAACAAATTTGCAAGCGTTAGCATGTGCACGGATGCTTTCGACACGGTTGCTTGCTGGGAGCCGGAGCCTAAGCGAAAGAACTAATTTGAAGCGGCCAATAACTGCTAGTTTGGAGTCGAATGAAACTAGCTCTTTTTCCTCTAGGGTACGAAATTTTTAGTTCACATAATTTGTAATCAGACATTTTACATAGATAGGTCAGATATTGGATAGGCAGTCGCTCCATATTAAGTATTGGTCTCCAGCTGTATCTGGCCAGACTGGAAGACGACCACATAATAATTGGGAGAAGCCTAGAAAAATGATGATGAGACGTTTAACGTTATATCGAGTATGGTGGCCTAGTGGCCTAACGGTCGAGACTTATAGTCAGAGGTTGGAATTCACAGAGCCATACTTAAACCTCATTGTATTTTATGTATCCCGCCAAGGATAATTCTTATAATTCAAGGATACGTTACTTTATTTCCATACATTCATCGTGTGCAAGTTGACCAGATTTAATAAATAAGTAAATAAAATGTATGAAAACTGAACTGACAAAGAACGCAAACAGTTTTTTTTCAACTCAAAGTTTTATAACCGCTCATCAATTTTTTTATTGCAAAATTAAAAGAAAAAAGACAAACATTAAAAGCGTTTCAGTCGACTTCATTTATCTAATAATGCCGTAGAGACTATATAACAAAAGTTTGCAGCTACTACGCTATGCGTTCAACTTTGTCGAGACTTCATTTCTGTGCCACTGAATGCCATATTCGTGGCAACTAGGTGTTATAAATGAGCTCATTTTTCTGGCGGGAGCACTTTTTATGGATATTGTTTTGCTTAATAATATTTTCAAGTGCTACTGTGATATTATGCAAGCAATCTTAGGACTGGTTTCTTTGAAGCAAAAGCGCAGATAGAGTTATTTTATAATGACGTAAATAATAGATTTGTTAAACATGTCGGAGAAATAATTTATCGGGTTCTCGGAGTTGGATTATAATGTTTTTATACTAAAATATGATGAGATAATTTAACGGTACTGTTATGGGGTAGTAAGTGCTCCATTAAATATACATTATTTTCTTCTCAAACATTTTACTTTTTCTACGATTTTCTTTAGTTCATTATTCTTTTCTTCATTTTCATGATAATATTAGTAGTAGATATCTACTTAAGGATGTTGGAGCCAATCAACGTAATTATTCATAGTATGGTATAATAAATGATGATTGAGTGGGCTACTGAGGGGCGGGTAGAAGGGTAGGTGTCCTGTGATACCCATGGGTCCTTTTCCCAAGGGTAACCGATCTCAAAAGCGATGAGAGATATAATTATTAACACTCATGTGGTACGCCGATGACAAAGGGATATAGTATTAATAATACTTTATTCAAAATTAAAAGCTACTGCCTTTAATTCCCTAGTACCTGGATGACCGAGCTTTCCTCGGTAACACGCATAAAACGACATTTTCTAAAAATTAAAGTTAACTAGATCGATTTATCACCTCCGAAAACCCCTGCATACTTAATTTCATGAAAATCGTTGGAGCCGTTTCCGAGATTCAGATTACAAGAATTCTTGTAATCTGAATCTAGATACACATTATATTTCAATTTAAAAATCCCGAATTTTCAAGATGAAAATCTGAGAACACGTGCTACCTACGCTACGTGCAATATAAGCCAAATTCTTAAAAAAAATATCCAATAACCTGATAAAATACACATCAGTGCACAAAAAAGGGGCCCTTGGAAAAATTCTCACATTAAATTCAGCGAGCTTAATCAAATATTTGTGATCGAGAAACTGCCAGCAATTCTTATGAACTGAAAGTGGAGTTTTTTTACCCCTTTTGCTAGTAAGGGACCGCTCGCGTTATTGTATTTCGTCCATGTTTCTGTAAAAAAAAGCCTTCAACTAACAAGTTATGTTTGAGAGTAACTTCTGAGACGAGTATTTTTCTTTTTAGAAATTTGCGAACGTTGTGTTGTTCCCTCGGGTATTCTGTGAACTTTCTTGTTTCGATGCCTTTTCAGCGATATATTGGTATGCTGTTGTTTTATTTACTGGGCGATTCTTTTCTTAGTACGTGTACGAAGTATGTCCTACATCTGTAGTCGGATTTGGATCGTTTTCTTATTTGGTTTCTTTATCTAAGTATAGAAACGTTGTAGAGCTGCCAATCGTTACGTATATTTTTGTAAGTTTTAATAAAATTGTACTATTTTGAAGCATATTGTTATGGTAAAGTCAAAAAAACTGCTTTTCGTGAATTGAAGCTAGTGGCATTTTTATTTCATCTATAAATAAATTCAATGGTACATCTATAAGTTCTTTGAAGTGATGACTTATTTATTAGCTACATCGGGCTCCTGTACCTTAGTACCACAACAACAAAATTACTCTCGAAACATTTACTTCACGAGTCTACTGAACCCACTTTTATGTAATTAGTGTGAACTAATTGGCTGGTGCATCCAAACTATATCATTAAATTTTCGAACTAACAGATTTATTTTAACTGACTTCTAAAAAGGAGGATATCATATGTTTGTGTGTTTGTTTTTTAACGGATAACGTTTCACTATTCTTTTAGTTGATTTCTTGCACTTGGGATTAAAAAACTGACATTGGTAGGTAAAGTTACGAGCCAAATTCAACACCGATTTTCTCATGAAATATTGATTTCAATCTTGAGATAATCTCAATTTTTTTTACACTAAGTGTACTTGCGTTTGGCCGCTACTCGCCTGATGTGAACTGATGATGCAGCCCAGGGAGGGCGTTTGCCTAGAAGAGACTGTATACGTATACGTTCCAACATACTGTGTTCGTAGCAACATAAAATTAAAAACAATACAGTAGGAGCAAATCCGCTATCTCTAAAGATACCCTATCTCCAAAAACCGTATCTCTCATGATGCTAGACCTAGTTTAAAAGATAGAGTCTACATAATTGTGCTTCATCACCATCATCTGCCTAGCCTTTTCCCAACTATGTTGGGGTCGGCTTCCAGTCTAACCGGATGCAGCTGAATACCAGTATTTTACATGGAGCCACTGCCTGTCAGACCTCCACAACCCAGTTAGTACTTGGTAATACGATATCCCTATATAATTGTGCTTATAGTGTAAAATTTATAATTTACGATAATAAATTCATATTTATTTTTAAATATTTAATGTAATATGTTCTTGTTTTATGAAATAAATAGGTGTTTTATTTTATTAAAATCACTTTTAAAAGTTTCTACGTATAGTCATATTAGTGCTCGTGTATGTACAGGTCGTGTATCACAAACACGGGCCCTATATTGATGTTTAGTCCAGAAAAAGCAAACAAAAAACACACGTAAACCCACGGGCATAGCTTCATAAACTATCAGACTATATTTCATACTCATATTTAATTTCACCTAGCTTGAAACACGCTTTAATTGTAACAAATTTCTATTAGGTTCGAAGCTCGGTGTAAGATAATGAATGAAGTACTCTTAGAAAGCAATAATGCCTGTAAAATCAAAGTTGTATCGAGTTCAGTGAGAACACTTGTTGTATTTACACAACAATTCACTGAGACTTAGCCATGGCACTAACTAAGAAACATTTAGACGTAATAATTTTGTGTCTTCGCTACAAATCCCAATTCGAAATTAGGTTTTTGAAGAAGAGATTGCGCTTTTGTTGCGATTTTATTAAAATTTTAACCCACGCGAGATTTTTTTTTATTACTAGCTTTTGCCCGCGGCTTCGCTCACGTTAATTTAGAATTTAACAATCAATTCGGGTTGTACTCTGCATGTAATTCAATCATGATTCGAAAGACACGTGGCGCCATCTATGAACATAATAACGTTATTGTTGTTTTCCTCGGGAACAGTACTTTTTTTCAGGATGAAAAGTGGCCCTATGTCCGTATCTGTACATCTGACAACTAAATGCAAAAATTTCAAAATTTCAGGAAGTTCGGTTCAGTGGTTTAGGCGTGAAAACGTAACAAACAAACTTACTGTCGCATTTATAATATTATTAATTATATAATATAATATATATAATATAAAGTAAGGATTATTTGAAAAACATCATGTCATGTCAATTTTAATGTCTCTTGGCTCTTTAGTCAACTGATCCCACACAGGCGGGACCCGTGGTTCCACTCGACCTAATGTGTTTGAATTGGTCAATTGGTCCCGTTGACCAATTTTGTGATTTTTTTTATGTTCTCGCTGCAGACATTTTGTTTTGTCTTTGTTTTTACCGGAATCAAACTTCACTGAGTATTACATCATCAGCTTCGTCTGCCTAGCCTTTTCCCTACTATATTTGGGTCGATTTCCTGAATACCAGTATTTTACATAGAGCGACTCTCTATCTGACCTCCACTACCCAGTTAGTGCTAAGCAAGATGGTACATGGCAAAACTGCACATTTTATTTCTCGAAACTAACCCCATAGATGCTTATTTATAGACACACATGCGTCTAATTGTATTATGCGCATAAAATATACGTAGAGTATCGACCAGGACACATACCCGTACGCACATCGAATTCAGATCAAGCCAACCCCTCCTGATGGAGATTTGATGTCATCCGCCGACTGGCCATGCACATTTTATTGTTTTTTTTCCTTTTTTTTTCTTTTCAACGACCGTTTTTCTGACGTCTTATTAAACTTCTGTTAGGGATAAAGTGTGACTAGAATATGTTTATTTATTTGTCAGTTGCAATGTATATAGTTTTCGGTAATAGGGTTTATAATTTCACTTGCTTATGGCCGCGGCTTCGCCTGCGTGGAGGTCGGTAATGTCCCACAGGTTCGTACTACCGGGATCAAAAGTATCCTATATGTTAATCCAGGTTATAAACTATCTGTGTGCTAAATTTCATTCAAATCTAGTCAGTAGTTTTTGCGCAAAAGAGTAGCAAACATCCATCCATCCATCCATCCCCATGAACTCTCGTATTTATATAGTAAGATTATAGTAGGATTCTTATTATTTGTTTTCTACGAAAATACAGAAAGATAAAAAAACGTAATTGTACGCTAACAGACGTGGTTGGAAAACTGTCAGAAAAACGAAATATTAATTTGTAACTAAAGAAGAATATGCCAAAAATAAAAGTTTCATGTCGGTTATTTTTTATTTGCAACTACCTAGAGCAATTCGGTAGACGTAATTGATTACTAAATAAGATAAACCATACATACTGATATCATAGATTAATTCAATCCGTCATTGATCCCAAAACCAGTCATCAAATCAATATCTTTTTAACACGCTTTTTTTGTTTTATTATATTTATGTTTTTTTTTTTTTATGGGAGTGTCTGACTTGTACTGACTAAAACCCATCCATGTTCCTTTCTTGCCCTTTGTGTTCCAGGGCTGTGGTATCTCTTTCGAACAGCCCCGCAGCCCAACCAGACCGGCCTGAGAGATATTTCTGACGGCATGTAAAGCCAAACCAAGCCATGGGCGGCATAAAAACTCTGACACTAGGTTAGCCACTAACCACACGAAAAAGAGTCATGTAAAAAGTAACCATGTAACCAAGCTAGGATTCATTCTTAACTCAGTAAACAGAAAAATAAAGCGTCAAGGGAACATGCAAAGTGAATAAACGCGTTGTTACACTCATTGTGGTCCATTCGCAACTGCGCCGTCGTGCTCACACCTAATTACTAAATAGCTTAATGGATGGAACTGCCTCATTAGACCGGAGTGGAGTGGCGTTTGGAAAGACATTCTATAGCCATTGGCAGCGAATATAAGGCCGTACATTCACAAAGTTGCTTCATCGGGAAATTAAGCTCTAAAAAGCTGCTTTTTAACCACAAACCGGCGACGCTAGTACGAGTTATATGCTCGTCAGCAGCTTATGTGAATCGGCGTTGGTAATTTTGACTTAGTATTTTGAGTCGCTTTCGTCTGGGAGGTGAGATAAAATGTTTTCTTATAAATGCGAGTAAGATCCCAAGTTTTATCTACAACATACATTGGAAACATGCATGCTTTCTTTATACAACACTTTTATGACTAAACTTAAAAATA
Organism: Lycophotia porphyrea; assembly: GCA_950005105.1. NCBI lineage: Eukaryota > Metazoa > Arthropoda > Insecta > Lepidoptera > Noctuidae > Lycophotia > Lycophotia porphyrea. The sequence goes on from OX465396.1 coordinate 8,899,403, forward strand.
TAATTGAGCTTTAAGAGGAAATGTGGGTGGTCTTTTTTCCATACAAACGCTCTCGCCTGTTTTCTTTCTGGTCTGGACTTTAAAGTTATGATTTTTTACAGTTAAATAAATATCTACCTCTTCTATGTCCCTATGTTTTCCTTTTTGAAGATACATAATCTGTATAAGCACTAGAACCTTTACAAAATGGTCAAAATTGCCTATTTAGATCACATGTCAACAAAAGCCTAGTGTACAAATTTGACAACTATTAACGAAAAAAGAAAAACATAGAGACACAGCATATATCCTCCTTATTCAGTTTATAATATATTTGTTAAATTGGTCGAATATTGGAGGAGGAAATAGTGGAGAGCCAATCCTGGAATTATGACATTTTACTATAGTTGTCTTTATCGCTCCAATGTCGAAATCACGCTCGCAGAGAGACAGCTCGTGTTTCCTCTTAAGAACGATGTTTATATGGTTTATGCTTCAAACTGCAGCATTCATCACGTGACGGTATTTGTCTAAAAAATCCAAAAAATATGCCGCTCAAGTTTGCTCTAAGAATTTTTTATTGGTACTTTTTAGCAGAGGCAACTCCCAACACAAGATTTGTGTCCACTGCATACGGGAACTTTGGTACACCCAGCTTGATTTATGAGGCCGAAATTTCAGTTACAATGGATGTTGGTGGAGACTATTTTGCTCTCAACTCGACTGCATACTGTTTTCTCGGTACGCAGAATTCTGTAGCGTATTTTGGCGGAAAAATCAGTGGAAAATCAGCTTCTTTTGTTGTTTGTTTTAATTCTACATTATTGTGTACTGACTTAAAACTCAATTCAAGATAAACGAAAGACACTACGTCTTTCGTTTATCTTGAATTGAGTTTTAAGTCCCTGACATTTTACAGAGCCAAGAGTTTCTCGATATTCCTTGTATTTTGTGAATATACATCTATGCCACTCACTTCCCTCATAAAATAAGTAAGGCCCACGAATATTTTATGTTATTTCATCGGTTTTCTTTATTTCCGTCTCGCAAATCAATGTCATGAAAAGTTCTAAACAAAATCAACTTGCTCATTTGCGCATTGTCCCTTAATTTTCAAATACAAGCAAACTCGGATGTCAACTTTGTTTCAAAATGTAAATTATAAATCTATTATCCAAATCCCCAAGTGTCCGTTTGAGTTGAGAGCTTCTTCGCGAATGATAACGAAGTGTCGATACGAAATTTTGTCCAAAGTTTCCGTCCCTCTTGTTTTGTCCAGATTTGAATATCTTAACGAGACAAAGCAAACAGACACAAAGTCTCCAAATAAACAATTATTTTTAATTTAGTCAATTTTCCTTTTGAAGAAGAGACGTTTGTAGGAGTGTGTTATTTTAATCATCTTAAAGATGATACTTGTAAGAGGGAATGTAATTTAAAATGTTGTACGTACGGATTTGTTTTGTAATTCTTTTATTTAAATGGAGTGGTTCTTATATTTTAATTAATTTTTGACTTGTACTGTTTTTATTTCATGTATTTTCTTAGGTTTATAGTAGGAGGTAAACTCATAATTACTATAAGATCTTTTTAAGACGTAATAAGTACCACCATTTAATATCCATAAAAGTGTAATCTTATTTTAGAGATAGCTAAGAGAAAGCTAACTGCGTTACGTGTTACGTAACAGCTATTAACCCAAATTAGTGTACCTAAATAGCGGCTAAATGGAAGTTTCGAGTATCAAAATAATTTACTTACTTAACTACGCCTGTGTCTCGGGTTCTCAAGGTAGCCTAAGACATTAATCAACATTTATATTCTTAGGTAATCATATTAAAATGGAATGTGACTATGTCTGTTCAATTTTAATTACCATTACATAACATCACGCCTGCAATCCCCGAAGGGTTAGGCAGAGGTGTACTTGATAGTACATCCACATTTTGCCATTTATGTTTAAGTCTATGTGACAGGGAAGAAACTCCTGATGGAAAAACCCAATAATAATTTGCCCGACCCGGGAATCGAACCCAGGACATCATGCTCAGCAGTCATACAAATAACACATCACAATTAACATTTAATTTGTCTATCATTCTCACTTAGTTTAAAGAGGAAAAACACAAAACCACAAAAACACGCAAAATTGAATTCTTAGATACTTTGTGATTATTTTTATCATAATTACCTATGTTTTTGTAGTCTAGCTGGAATAAATCTAAATCGTATATCTACGTAGAGTTTCCCTTATATTAAATTGATATCACAAAAAATTAGGTATTCTTTTTATGTTTAAAACTAAACAATTGAACGTGAAAATCAAACTCCATTGATTTCCATTCAATGTAAGAATGTATAAAAAAAGTAGTAAATGATAACGTGACGGTTGACAAAGGAAGTGAGGGAAGAAAGTGTGCCATATATAGGTAATTCATTCAAATGAATATACTAGTTGGGACATTACGACAAACAAATAGGTACCTCTTTTCATACCTATTAAAATACCTTTTTGTACGAAATAGAAATACAAAAGAAAATCATTGAATTCGAGAAGCATTCATTATTTTGACGTAGTCGTCTACAATACTTATTGTGCGTACAACACAAAAGGACCCGAAAATTTGGATATGGCTTTTGATAATAATTTTAATTCAATTGACGACAAGTGACATTCAAAGAGCTCTGTTTCGTCGAACTAATTATTTCAAGTAAAAGCTCTTTTAGGTAAGGGGCTCTTCTACATAAAGAATACGTGATACGCTTGAGGTGCAGATAGTATTATTTTTATTACATAACTAGCTGATGCCCGCGGCTTTGCCTGCGTGTATGTCGGTTATCGCGACCAAAAGTAATCATGATGATCCCATTACCTGAACTCATGGGAACCTAGTTTGCCCATTTTCAAAGTATTAAAATGGATATAGTATATTATCCTTAAGAGATAGACGTAAGCCATCGCGGCTTTTTCTGTAGACCTATATAAGATATACAATTCTACCATTCATCATTTTGTTATATCTTAAAGGGCAGCGTTTTCGTTGAAAGCTCCCCCAGAAGGCTTATTTTTTTCCAACACCTATAACAAATATCATTATATTTTAGCCAATCTGTACAAAAACTTGACAAATTATATACTAAAAAATTCCTCGAGAACCACTCTATCTATTTAAGAAAACAACATGAAAATAAGTGCAGTAATTTTTGAGTTTATCGCGAACAGACAGGTAGACGCGGCGGAGAACATTGTGTTATAATATGTAGTGATGTTGGGTTCGGCTTCCAGTACAACCGGATGCAGCTGAATGTTATATGATATGATATTATATGATATTATATAGCTGAATAGTATTTTCCATGGAACGACTGTCTATTTGCCCTCCACAACCCAGTTAGTTCTGGGTAATACGATACCCCTTGGTAGAAATACAGTGAAATTAGTGTTAGTTTTAATTTCCACATCAGGTGTTCCAGATCTTCAATTTTTATACGTCAACAGAGAGTGCTCATCAGGCTGAACAAGTTTTGCTAAGACGTCATTCCTATATATATTATAGTGTAACTGGGCTCTTGGAGCTCCACAACAGGTGTTTCACATCTTCAATTTTAATACGTCAACAGAGAGTGCTTATCAGTCTGAACAACTCTTGCTAAGACGTCATTCCTATATATCGCACCTTCGGTGCAACAAAGTCACAACAGCCCATTTACAAAATGGGCTGTTGTGACTTTGTTGCACCGAAGGTGCGATATGTTATAGTGTGGCTGGGCTCTTGGAGTTCCACATCAGCTGTTCCAGATCTTCAAATTTATTCTCTTAGCAGAAAATGCTCATTACGTGGTACCATAGCAAAAATGGTTCCACGTAATGAGCATTTTTGTATCTCTTATAGTTTAGCTGGTGTGTTGCGGTTCTGCATCAGGTGTTCAAGTTTCCAAGATAAATTATAGCCTATATGTTGCCCAGACTTAATACCTATACAACAAAAAACAAAAAACATTCAAATCCGTCGAGTTGTTCCGAAGATTAGCGTGTACAGACAAACAGACAAACAGACAGAATTTTTTTTTGGATTCGTGCTCTGTTACTGTTTCTAAACCCCCCACAATTTTTTTTTTAATATATTCAATGTACAGACACAGTTTTTTTACTGTCTTATTATATGTATATATAGAAATGTTAGGATTTTTCGAGTGTAGGTGTACTCGAAATATATTATTAGTTTTTCTAATGAAGTTACGGAACTACGAACGTTACTAATCTTTGTTAAAACTATTTCGAAGCATTTATAGGTAATTTTTTCCAATTATTTTGGGATGTAATAGTGATAGAACGGTGAAAAAATCTTGATAGATTTTTTTACGTTTTTTTTTATTTGCGATTTACTATGAAAGGTGTCGAGAAATTCTTTTATTTCTTTTGACTCTTACGACTACTCCACTTTTTTTTTATGTATTTTTTTTATTTGCGATTTTTTTTCGTTTTGGAAACACAATGCACCATTGCCTAGTTCGGTTGCAATTGCTACATCCATTTATTAGATATAAATACTGCCAAAATACTTGTTATATATTATTAAGTTTATTGTGAAATAAAAAAATATTTATTATAATTTTAATGGTTTTTTCAGTAGCACCTCCTTTACTATAATATTTATCGCACTGTAATAGCTCAAAATAATCATGAGCAAGGGAACCTGTTCAGTGACTGAATTACAAAATCATTAACTAAAGTTTCTTAGTCTAGAGTCAATTTAAGTGGAGGCCATTATATTCCAATAAAACTCCAATTTCTCATTTAGACTTCGGTGAATAATCTCTTCAAACTTTAGATATCCAATTCAAAAATTCCAAAGTCGTAAGCAAAGACATGTGAAGTGTGAATATGATATCATTTTCAAGTTGAATTACTTTTAAGTAGGTATTATATTTGCAAAATGAGCTTTACGTTTTATTATACTTCAGAACTTTACTTGGCTTTAATGATGTGATTAGTTAAGATGATAGTTAGATATTTTAAGAATGACAAGTTTTAGATGTGAGGTGCTTATACTGCTAGCTGTGTCCGAAACTATAAAGAATAGTGAAAAATACTCAAAGGAGTCTCGAGCCCGGTTTTGATGAAAGCTAGAACTGCATCATTTGATTTTTGAAAAATCATTACTAGCCATGAACCGAACCTGTAGATTTTGGAAAAAAAACACATACTGTATTATTACACCCTTCGATAGCGTCGCTATTTAGGGTCACATTCTGGAAAGTTATGATATTTGAGTATTTTGTAGTTTTTTTATTACATCGTGTCGATGTTGTTGTTCAATAAAACATAATGGGCCGATCCGGACAAGTGTGTAGCACTATTAAACTGAAACATTAAAATTTTCGTACTGAATTAGATTGTAAGTAGGTAACTATCTTAGAGGGCTGTGGCTCAAACGCCAAAAAAAATATAATAATAAGTTTCTCGATTAACATCTAGGCATTGGTTTCACTTACCTACTACCAGATGCAGCTCGTTTGCATTTTACTTCTATGAGAGAGTTATTTATATTTTACTGTTCCAGTTTACAGGGACTGAATAAAATTTATACGGAACACACGAAGGTATACGGTAATATTATTTGTAACTAGAAGGTGAACAATTTTTGCACAGTTACGTTTGTCGAGATGCAGATGGGCCCTAGTTATTGTGTTAAACCTTATAGGTACATTAATTTCATCACTACTGCTCTAAAACAGAAAAGTAAAACATCGAAGAGAAACCAGCATGTCCTCAATTCCCGCTCGCCCCACCAGTGGGGACACGGGCGGTGGGGACACGGGCGGTGGGGACAGTGGACCCAAAAAAAATCAATGATTTGTGATCAAGCACTGGAAACTGATTCCTCTTTAAACCGTCATGAAACTTTTGCAAAAGACAATACATTTATACCACCGTCTCAAAAAGTCCAGAAATGATTAGACCCAATTTTCAACTCAGCTTTTAAGAGGCCAGTTAAACAGCCAACGCGGTATTTTGTATATTGACATCAAAGAGGCTTTGCGTCAAACGTTTGTTATGCAAATAGTATACGGTAGTTAGGGCTGAAGGGTTAGTTATTTAGTTTCAAGATATTCTTGCAAACGATCCTCGAGAGAGCAGAGATTTTCTTTGTAGATATTTGATTTAGGAATTTAAATTTTAGGGTTGATTTGTTAAAAAGATACAGTAGTGTCAGACTGCCTCGTTGGTCTGATGGTCGCAAGCGCGACTGCAGAGCATGAGGTCTTGGGTTCGATTCCCAGGTCGGGCTAAGTGTTATTAGATTTTTCCATTAGAAACTTCTCAGTAGCAGCCACGGAGCCTGGATTTGTGACCGGTTATTGGGAATAGGCTTGCTCCTTATTATTTGGCTCTTAAACGTAACTGGCGAAATGTGGGTGTACTAGTAGTTACACCTCTGCCTAACCCTTCAGAGATTAGAGGGGTGATGCTATGTAGATTTGATAGAATGAGCATAAAAATTCCCCCATGTGAACAAGTGGGTTATAACAATATACCAGTAGTGCGGAGGGTAACTTTCCCGTTTGGACCACTAAACAAAATACGTGTAAAACATGTGAAAGTGTAAAAAAAGTAAAAGTCCCCCCTTTGGTAACTATTTTAATCTTCATACATTGGTTCCTGTTTCGTCAAAAATAAACTTCAACTGTTTTTTCTACGGTACAGTCAGCTCCCAAAGTTACAAGGAAACCTCTTGTTGATGTTGCTATTTTTGTCTCTCTCTGGCAAACTAAGGTTTGTTACGAGATAACTCAATCCATACATATAATAAAAATGTAACGGATCGCTGTCTGTACATGGAAGATATATGCGAAAAAATATGATGGGGACCATTATCAACGCAAATAGCACCCAAAACAATGATTGTTAGAATTTTTGTCTGTTTGTCTGTGCATTTGTGCACGCTAATCTCAGAAACGGCTTATCCAATTTAGATGGGGTTTTCACTAATATATTGTGGTAAGCTTCACTTAACATTTAGTGTTTGTTTCATACCAATGCCAATTTAAAGAATCACGACGAACATTTGTTAAACTATGTATATTTATCTATTGTTTTTGAAGTAAAACTTCTTTAGGCGCGACTAGGGAGTAACTCAGATTTTTTTTCTGACGGAAGTAACGCTTACTATATTTAAAAATGGAACGATCTTATACTCAAAAGCATGGCAACCAAGGAGCCAACTTATCAAAGGTTTTATTTAAATATCGAATTGGCTTGCAAATTGAAAGCAGTTTATTGAAAAAAAACAAATGAACTCATCAACGCGAGAAAAAATATTGTTGTTTGTGTGAATCATTGATTTTGAAAATTTTAATTCATTTCCTCGCATTATTTGCATGCCGTTTTTAGTAGGCGAAAGAACTATGTTTGTGTTATAAAATCTGTAAAACACCATATTTCAGGCAAATAAAGTCAAAGTCAAAGTTTTTGAAGTAAAACTTCTTTAGGCGCGACTAGGGAGTAACTCAATTTTTTTTGAAAATCTCTAAATATACTTGTTTATTTATTACTTTTAAAATAAGTAAATTAAAAGAAAAAGAAGTTTTACTTCAATCGCGCGTAAAGGTTACACGCACACATTTGTTTTTTTTTGTTCAGTAGCAATGACTGAAACTTTACTAAAGTTCATAATAACGGTCTATATAAAATTATGCTCATATATAATTTAAAAATAATCAATTTCGGAAATTTTTAGTAACCAACAATGTAAGTTGTACTCAGTCAATCTATATCATCAATCATATGGAATAGGGTTCAGCTTAGGCTGGACATTTGTAAGTTGTACACGCCTGTGCGGGTATATAAAACGCGCCGAGAACCGCGCCGCTGGCTCCAGCCCGATCACTATGTACGGTAAGCCTATCCCTTGGGAGAAGCAAGCCAAATATCTAGGAGTCATACTCGACCAACATCCGTCCTTCAGTCTCCACATCACTGCAGCTCGCGACCGAGCTTTCTTCGCTATGGGCAGACTCCATTTCTTGCTTACAGTAAAGAGCAAACTGTCCCTCAGGTGCAAGTTGGGCCTCTATACCGCGGTGATCCGTACCATCATGACGTACGCTTGCGTCGTGTTCGCACATACCAAGCCTAAATACCTCTATAGGATGCAAGTTCTCCAGAACTGATTCTTACGCAAAGTCACGGGAACCCTCTTCTATGTCCGCAATGACCGTCTGCATATAGACCTCAAAATACCCACTATCCAGCAGTTCATGGAGCGCCTCTCCAAGCGCTTCTTCGATTCTGCGCGGCTTAGCCTGTACTTTTAAATCAGCCCCTAAATAATCGTACACCACAGGGGGTGCCCTTAGCGTGTAGTCTTAGTTTGTAAGATTTTATGCCGTGGCTGGAGGCCTTTTACTCAAGGTTGACATCTCTAGGTTGAACTGCGAGATGACATTCAAAAAAAAAACGCGCTTTATTTAATTATTCGCAGCGAACGCACGTATTCCGGAGGGGCATGGTGTAACATTTGCATTCGAAAACACTGACTGTTTGCATATTTCTTTTATTTATATTTAAAGGTTTGTAAAAAGAACTCAAAAATGCTGCCCAATGTCATTCATTATTCCAGTAGTCGTTATTCCACGCGGACGACGTCGCGGGCACAGCTAGTTTAGAATATAAACAGAAAGTACTAGGAGAACAAGATCAAGAAGGAGATGTTGGTGCCGCTAAAATTGTTTTTTTAATGAATACCCAACAAAAAGTAAATCGAAAACGAAACGAGAACGAAAAGACGAGTGTTACGAAAGAACTCAATTTGGAATTTTAACAGAAAGTACTAGGAGCACACAGTCAAGAAGGAGATTTACGTGAACTTGTGTGAACAAACGGAAGTGTAAGAATAAATACCACCTTGAATTATTGATGCAAGCCTAATACATTTGGTTAACATGATACAGATGTTATTGTATAAAACTGATTCAGCTATTTTCCAGTATATGACCAAAAAATGACCCATATTACGCCAACATGCACGAGCATTAAATATTGAATACAAATATTAGCATAACCTTTATTGCCAAAGTGATAACTAGGCGCTTAAACTGGTCCTTATCAAGTACATTTTTATTGTAATTGAATAGTACCTACATCTAAGGTTATTTATTAGTGGTTATTTATGTACTAAGTCCCATTAAATATTTGTCAGCTGGTTAATGGATGTTATTTACCGAGTCTGGCGCAAATAGAGTAGCTTTTTCATTTGTTTTTTGCGCCGAAATGAATTTCAATTGTGTATTCGGGCAGTTACAATGTTGGCTTTGGTATATTGTCATTGCTGTTTTATTTCCTGGTGTGTAAACTAACAGCAATGTATATAAATAACAATATGTAGTTTACAATGTTTTTATATATTCATAAAAAAAGAACGCAATAGAATTCGAAGTAAGGAACTACACCAACATCTAGTTTGTTAAAATGTTGACTTAATTAATTAAGTTAATTTAATAACCTCCATACAAAAATAAATATAATTTCGTAGTACCTGTTTCATTTCACTACCGAAAACAATATGTTGAAAACACAGTATCATGATACCAAGCTAATCTGCATTCATCTTACGACAAGAAAACTTTACCAATTGCATTTAAACAGACTTGTTCGCAAAAGAACACATACATTAGTTACAACAAACACACCTACATGAACTCAAACACATTTGCACAACTTCGCTCCAAGTAACGCGTCTACTTCACGTAAAGTGCTACTCAACCAAAAATGCAAAACGCACTCATACACACACATTCCCTTTTCAAACTCCAGGTGCTTTAATTAAAACAGCACTCACACACACACACTTACACTCAAATTTAGCGTGTCTAGTACACACGTACGCACTCGTCACCACTTTCTATGAACCTCAGAAGTTTCCTTTGTCGAGGTGAAGTTACAATTTGCGGAATAAACCATTGTACTTATATTATGAAGACAGCTTAAATTTCATAGGTTGGAATAGGAGCCCATTGAGGTAATAGGGATGTTTTGGCCCGTTTTACAGACGAAAACCTCACTCGAGATCACGTAACGTTTTCATAGCACTGGAAAATTCCAAATATATTACCTGCGACCGTTGCATTGTTGAGAATAGAAGTGGGGCGGAGACGACTTCGTGTATTTTATTTGTTTAAGTTTGTTTTTAAGTAAATGTTTCACTGTAAACAAAGGAATGCATAAGTTAGGTACCCTACACATGCAAATACTTTAAAGAAGAGGAAAGTGAAGTCATCAGTCGTGCCTTCTTACTATAGGTTCTCTATAAGCTTTTCTTTACAATTGAAAGACCCTACTTTACCCACATGGTAGGAGGCTTTGTAATAAGTAGACTAACAATTAAACACATGGTACCTATAAAAATATACTGTTTCTTTATGTGAGTTTGTAAACGCACCCACTATACTGGAGAAATTCATTTAGTAAAAACAAAACGGGAAAAACGTAAATTGTGGTGACGTGGGTTTTAAAACATACTGTATATTATATACTTACAACTACTTATAAAGGTTTTTTGTAGCTCTTTTGACACATACGACTGAAAAAACCCCAGAAAAGTAACATTCTACTAAAAAGAACAGCATACAGTTGCACACAACAGTTCCACAATAAGCTTATTAAGTACAATCGCATCCACAGCTGCATAAGGCCGCTCAAGACTCGCACGTGTGCCCGCCGCGGAATTTCCTCGTTGCATTTACCTCTGATGACGCGTCCCACCATTACCTGCGGGACCGTCCCAGCAATTTTATATTTCGCTGCAATATCGTGCTGGTTGTCACACAGCTTGATAGATTATCTTGTACAACGATATTTTATAGATTAAAAGTATAAAATGGGGTAGTGTCATCGTTCGTGGTCCGTTTTTGGGTGCTATTTTGTTAGTGTATTTATTTTGGTGTAGTTTTTGGTAGTGATATAATTAGCAGTATGTTTAAATTTTTATGTACAGACGCCAGAACATTAAGCTACCCGAAACTCATTTTTTTCCAATCTACCTTAAACCTAATGCTTTAGCGATAAAGTTGAAATCTATTAAAGAATTTTGACCGATTGTAGTAGCTTGTTACGCTGGCAAAAAGAAAAAGAATCTTCGTTTGAAAATAATGTAGTAGGTATTTACAAAATGTTATATAAAGCAAAATGTAAAAGCATCTTTATCCAAGTTGTGGGCGCCGTAAGAGCTCAAAATTTTAAACGCACACCTCGAAAAGAACATTAGAATGCAAATCAAGTCAGACACCGAGACCAAAAAACAAAAAAAAAACATAAAGCAATATAGCTACACTCTTTCCAATCCAGTTTACGGCTTAAAATGATATACAGAACTCTTTTCGTTTCCGCCGCTGCGTTCCCCAATCTGAAACAGCCATAACTCACTCATTCCCCACGTTCTGTGTTTTATCAAATTTACACGTTTCAAAAATCCAATCGGGTAGTGTTGAACGAAAAATGTCAGTGCAAAATAGGACTTTATAATGCAGGAGCCGTGGCCGGGCCAATATGCTGACGGTACTAGGGACACTTGAAACTCGATTTTCACCGTTGCGGTGTAGTTGTGACCAACCTAAGCAGCCCGGATTGGTTATAGTGACAGGTTAGTGGTGGGTTTGAAAAAGTGCTTTGATATTTGGCACTTGTATGTCAAAGGGAAGAGTCAAATCTTCTGAAAAAGCATGCAGTACATGGATCTTTATGCATGAGACCACTATCAGAACGAACGCCGCCTTCTTAGTTTTTTCAAAAATATAAAAATATGTCAACGTCAATCGATCGACAAAATGCTATTGTAGAGCTATATTATTTATTCAAGTAACATAGCTCATGTGTTAGTAACAATCTGACTTATTCCTATGTTAGTAAACTAAATTAAACACAGATAAAGAATCAAGCAACATGCAATATACAACATACAACACAACGTTATTAAGCTGCAGGTCCAGCAGAAATCTTGCAGCACCGGTTAACGATCGCACAATCCAGCCGGCCCGCGATCAGGTTTATAGCATAACTATCGCATGCTTGATTGTTTCTTTAAATTAGCTTAACTTGTTATCAATGTTCATAGAAGCAAAATGTTGTGGCCTTGAATTTACAAAATAAATAATGTATTGCGTTAAAACTTTAGGAATACCAAAAAAACTATGTACAATAGTTTTACAAATAAAATTAATGACGTACAAGTTTTAAATTGTTCTATAATGATTTGAAACTTCTGTAAGATCGTTCTCTAACTGAGTTTTTGAACAAAATAGTTTCATTAGTTTTCTTATTTTATTTTGACTTAGCTTACTGAGTAACGTAGTTGGTTTTATCTAAATAAATGAAGTTGGTTTCTTTTTGTTTCAAGTTTAAATTAGATTAGGCTCTCATTACACATTTTTTTTTCTTTATTTATTTAGGGACATTTAAGAAGAAATTACAGTTTTTCTACATTAAACGTCAACTTAAAACAAATAAAACTTATTCTATGAAAGAGTGTGAGACATTTCAAGTTCTTAAAAAACGCCTGCTGGTCGTCCTCAGGAAATACGGGATTTCGATTTTTTTTTTGCGGAATGGTACAAACAAGACCGGGGAAAAAAGGACTGGACCTTGATTGCATCTATGTACGTATGTTGAGTGATGTCCACATTCAGTTTGCACAAGTTAGTTGACATTGGTGTATCACAAAATAACACAAACAGGATATCATAAAAACGTCTCAGTGCTTAGGTAAACATTTCATCGAAAGTACGCATAAGATCGCTTTGTATCGATTCCCACAGCGATGCCACTTGCAGCCTGCAGCGTGACTGAGAACGAAGTTCACACGTTTTATAACACGTCACGTTACAACGTGGATTGTGCCTATATAGTATGTAAGTTACATTTTATATCAATGGCCCACCTTCCATCTTACACCTCATGCCCTTATACTAGCGCATTTGATGATCTACTACCTGGATGAACGAGCCTTGCCCGGCTTTTTTTTGACGTTTTCTAAAAATGAAACCTAGCTAGATCGATTTATCGCCCCCGAAACCCCCTGTATTCTAAATTTCATGAAAATCGAAAATAGATAGATTAGATACATATATACAAAAATTACTCGTTTAAAGTATTCGATTAGATTGACTGTATCAGTGAGCTAAGTTTGCGTAGCTGAATTTTATGCCAAATACGAGTATGTGCCATGAATACGTTAAGAAGAAGAAGACGTTTGAAGAACATTGACACGCAAACTGTTATCACGATTCCAGTAGATGGTTTTTGACCCACCAGGGTTAAAAATTTTCATGGGTTTAAAAAAAAACATTTGTTTCATAAAAATTGCAGTACCTACGCGGTTAAAATGTATGGAACGGCTGGTTTTGGAGATCTAGAATTATGGTAACAGTTTGCGCGTCAATTTCTCTTACACCATAATTATTATGTACCGTCATCATCATCATTTCAGCCGAAAGATATCCACTGCTCGGCCCAATCGGCCATCCGTAATCCGTTCTGGGAGCAATGTGCTCTGCCCACTGCAACATATAAGTTTGACAATTCTTCGGGCTACGTCGGTAACCTTGGTTCTCTTACGGATGTCTTCATTTCTGATTTGATCACGCAACACCCATAATATGTACACACCATATGTATGGTGTACGGAACATTGACATGCTATTTATACTTATGGTGTAAGGGAAGTTGATCGTGTATTTTTTAGTACATCAATCAAATTCACTTTCGCTTTTCTTTTCTTTTCAACTGATAAAAACTACTAAGTCCTTGACACATATTGTACATTATTGTGATACTTCTTATCGATTTCCAAAATGACGGCCACTTATAAGTTTAATTTATGGGTACATTGTATGTAAACACATCCTCCTATATATGATGCGTTCTACATAAAAGGCACACGCGTAAATTAACACCAAACAAAAACCGCTCCAATAAATTAATATGACTTTTTTCAGCGCGCAACGCAGCGTTTTTCCATGAAAGCAATCGGGATTTTTTGCCTTATTTACGAAGAGATCGTTTCCCGCTAGGTTACAGCAGTCATGGCTGTGCAACACTATAAATATCCCCTCCGGAAACATGACAAACAATTGTATTGTGGACAAAAATAAACAGCGATTCGACGAAATGCTTTCCATCGATAGTGTGGGAATCCGACTGAACACAAGTGCCTGACACCTGATTGTGATTGTGTGAGTGTCAATAGCGTTGTGTTTATTTGTGTGAATGAATTGTTATAGAGTAACACATGAGTGGCTACTTAAAGAACTGTCATTTACCGTCCACACTTACCTACTTTTTTGTTCTTTATGTCACTGGCTCGACAGTATCTTTTACTAACCCTAAACTTTTCTACTTTCATGACGTCGTCGATAACAGCAAGGTCGCTTTGTCTGTATGTTTCAAGTACAGAGGTAACAGAGGGAACACTCATGAATGGATGTACAGAACACCAACGCTGTGACATATTTTCACCATGCTTAGAGTTTAATGTACTGACGACGTAAGCGTCATACGCATCGTAGATTAATTTATTGAATGATGCTTTTTTCGGTTTATTTCATTGCAAAATGTACGCTGTTTTGTGTGAATCGAATCCCGTTCTTACTTAAATTGGAATACAATACAATCTACTCAAACATCTAAAGCCGGCCACACATAATTGCTAACACACATCACGACTCCCTTCATTCAAATCACACATTATCGAACAATCACTTCACGTAGACGTCTCCCGATGACTTGTAATAGACATCGTGTGCCCGACAGGCCCACCGGTGGTCCACGAACGTGCCCGCTCTATCCCGTTGATTGCATTTATTCTATGACGGGGGCCCATCCAGGGGCGAAGCTTGGCTGGGCATAATGACCTGCCTCAGGCCAACAGTGCGATCAGAAATTCCCTTGTTAATAGATTTCTGAGCGTCGATTCATGTCAATTATGTTCGGACGTTCGGAGCCTGGGCTTACTAGAAATTCAATTGGGTATTGTTCTTTTTGTTGAGTTACTTTTTATGTGGGATAGGCTTAATGGAGCCAAATTAAGCTTAGAATAGATTTTTGGTTGAACAATGACCATTTATCAGAATATTGGAAGACTTACTGTCAAACTTACTGCATTGTAGCTTTTGTAGGTTGTGTGGTCTGTAAATTTTTATTATAACATAACATAACGCCTGCAATCCCAAAAGGGTTAGGCAGAGGTGTACCAAAATATTACACCCACATTTCGCCAGAGGGCAAGCCTATTGCCATAAACCGGGCACAAATCCAAACTCCGTGGCTGCTACTGAGAAATTCCTGTTGGAAAAACCCACAAATTGCTCGACCTGAGAATCGAACCCAGGACCTCCTGCTCAGCAGTCGCGCTTGCGACCACTTGACCAACGAGGCAGACTTTTATTATAAGCATGCTTTATTATGCAATTACAACTCACATTGGATTTATTAAAACATATCTATTGAGATAATTACCGATCAAAATCAAAATAAAAGCATTTATTTCAAGTAGGCCAGTTACAGGCACTTTTAAATTGTCGACAAAGATAACAATGTAATGTAGCTACAGTCCCAATCACAAGGCACAAAAACTGTGAAAGTACTGTAGTGGCCCATTCCCTAGCGTAGATCTCTATGGAGAAGAACGGATAATATCTTATTTTGATAAAACATAAAACATTGATATTAAACAAAGATGAAGAAAAGTACCTTTTAAAGCAGATTATAATAACATCCTGTAAGCTTTATTTAATACCAGCTAGGTATAACCCGTTAATTAGCTTTTTGGTACTTTGCGTTAAATGAGGCCGAAAATTTTGGTACCTACCTACTAATTATGCTTGGCGGGCTTTCGACTTTACTGGAATATTAAAGCGAAATACAGTTAAAAGTACCTACGGGTTATTATAAAATTGTTTCTGTTAAAATTAAGCTTGTTTACCTGTAAATAAATTAGCTACTATGATTGTGCATCATTGATACACTGAGTTATTTACATCAGTTGAGCAATAAGACTTATTAGATTTGGCTGTGGGACTGTTCGAAAAAGATACCGCGGCCCTGGAACACAAAGGGCAAGAAAGGAACATGGATGGGTTTTAGTCAGTACAAGTCTGACACTCCCTTCCGCTCTGCCCAGAGCGGGAGAAGACATTTGATGATTTCCCATCCGTAAAAAAAAAAAGACTTATTAGATTTTATGCGTATAGTTTGTGTGAACACGAGAAAATGTCAGTCTTTAGCATAATAAAAACTTAAGAAACTTTCACTAAATAAGTGAGATTATGCCTCGTTGGTCTAGTGGTCGGAAGCGTGACCTGCTGAGCATTATTGCTGGGTTCGATTCCCGGGTCGGGTAAAGTGTAACTAGGTTTGTCCATCAGGAATTTCTCAGTAGCAGCCACGGAGTCTGGATTTGAGCTTAGTTGGTGGCAATAGGCTCGCACCCTATTACATGGGACTTAAACATAACTGGCCAAATGTGGGAGTACTATTAGGTACACCTCTACCTAACCCTTTTGGGATTAAAGGCGTGATGTTATGTGTGGAAACATAACATAATTATGAATCTAGCTGATACCCGCGGCTTCGCCCGCGTGGATGTCGGTTATCGCGACCGGAAGTAATCATGAAGTTTTGATCCCGTTCCCGCAACAAAAACTTGACAAATTATATACTAATATCTTCCTCGAGAACCATTCTATCCATTGGTGCAAACAGCATCAAAATCGGTGAAGTCGTTTTTGAGTTTATCGCGAACAGACAGACATGGCGGAGGACTTTGTTTTATAATATGTAGTGATGTAGTGACAGTAATGTCTAGATCTACAGAACATCTAGACTAACAGCGTCTCCACCCGTGCCAGCACAAACTCCATTACCGACAGTTCCTTTGTTTAAGCCCCTGTATTTTATATCATGCAATTTTATACACATTTCTTAACAAGTTAAGTTTATGATATACGCCCTATACGTTTGTACCCTCGAGATTTTTAAGTTTGAGCGAACTTAAAACTCCGCGAGGTCATTCTGTATCTCAAGTCCCCGCGGGTGCTAACTTACCTAAGCGGTGGGGTTAAGAAGTAGCCCAGTTCTTTTTTCTTTTCTTCTGCGTAGCACTTTCAGTTACCCCTCTGAGATGTGGGGGAGTAAGGGTTCTTGTGGAAGTTCGTTTGTCAGGGGAATTATATTCGATTGTCATTTTCCTTTAATTTGTGGGTAGTGATGTGGGTTTAAAAGGGAACTAGCCTTTCCAAAAAACAAAGGCGATGATAGTTTTTTCTTTGTAACCTAGGATTTGTCTGTGACGCATGGAAATCGGAAATAATTTCATGAGAATGTACTACTACGATAAAAAGTATCCTATTCTAGGATTTGGATAAGGATCTCTGGATAAGGTCTCAGGTCATGATTTACCCGCTGAGGCGTGAAAAAGTAACATACACACAAAAGAGGCAAACAGGAAGAGTCACTCATTATTCATACCACGTTTACAATTTTAGAAAATATGATCTGCCTTGTTGAAATTTTCTTCTGACACTCATTTCCATGTGACAGTCTCTTTCTAAAGCTTGATGTGTGAAAACTGTCCTGAAAACTGATGCAAAAATAAAAATAAAAACCTGTTCGAAAATCGAATGCAAAAATATCAACACGAACAGCACACTCATCTAAAAACAAAACACGATACCCGTCAACGAAAAATCATTCTTCATCAATTCCTTTTAAACGAAAGCTTCTTTCTTACAAATAATTAACTAACCAATAAAAGGTTTCACATAACAAAGCGAACAGCACTCAATGCAGGACCAATACCTCTTTATTTTGAAAACACCAATAAATGGCGGACCATTACTGGGTTTTATTTTATTTACTTCTTAAACAGTGGACGTCTAAAGTGTGGGAACTGCCAAACGGTAGGTATTGGTGCTAAAAGTGATTTGCAGCATTTGTAGGATGGGTTGTAGTGTATGAGTGTCCCAGTCTCCTAACACAAGCGATTGGTCGCGGGAATATCCGATCATCGTGTTCATTACCCTTCGTCGGTACGACCACGCATTCAAGTTCGCCGAACTAAGAGAAAGCAGCAGTCGTTTGTTCGCAGGATGATCGCCTTTGTTAGGACGCAGCCAGTCTTTACTAACTAATACTAAGTACTCGGTGCAGTGGTTCTCCACATAGGGTAGGCCATGCATACCGATACCCAAAAAAAATGGGTATACATATTTTTAGGTTAATTCTCGTAATTTGGGTACCTGCTTTCAGACACAACTTGCTTAAATTATCTTATCATTCATATGATAATTACGTAAACTTACTGCTTTTAACTTCTAACAAACACTCATTATCAGCGCAAACTTCACAACAGACAACCATTTTTAAGTAAATAAACAAATAACACAACAAATCGGTTCAATTTGGCGCGAATCGCGATCAACAGATAATTATTAATATCTGTTCACACACATCAGACATTGCGAGTGTTATAACTTAGAAAGATATAAAAATCCAAACCAATAAGTTGTTTGTCACGTAAAACCTTCTCTAAGAAAAGTTTAATTTCTAATTTGTCAATAAAAGTGACAGACACAGCAGGGTTGTCAATATTTATTTTCCTAACTCCCCTAAAAACAAAGCGGAAAATAAAATTCATGATTGTAGTTTCTGTTTTATAAAAGGCTTTTGCTATTCCTTACAATTTATAATTTTTTGGACGGTACAAATTCGACAATACGACCCTGTTTTTTTTTATTGTCTCTATTAGTAATTAATGAAACAATCGTGTTTGTGAGTAGTCTGTTTCTTGAATTCCCCGTGATTCGGGGAAATCTCCACAAATTGGGAACCCTGAGTCATTCACAATCTAGCAAGCCAATAACAACACAGCTCCTGTGGCAGGAGACGACGCCCATAATCTATGCATGTGTGCCGTTCATACTCACGAAAATATGCATCAGTGTGCGTAAATTTATGAATGCAAAGGTAGCCTACCTTGATCTTCGAGCTTCTACCTCGATCTTCGAGCCTAAAAACGATGTCGTAACGTATAGTGTGAGTTCACACGGGCGCGACAAGTTGCTATAAGTATTTAACAGGAGTTTTAACTTATTTTTTTAATATGTTGTGTTATTTTATTACGTAGTTATAATAAATGCATTTGGCGTTGTTGGTAGGGTAGGCTAGGCCTAATTGCTTCTATGGACGGCACGCCCTTTTAAGTACTCCTAGGTAGATCTTTAAATGCATTAGTTAAG
Organism: Lycophotia porphyrea; assembly: GCA_950005105.1. Lineage (NCBI taxonomy): Eukaryota > Metazoa > Arthropoda > Insecta > Lepidoptera > Noctuidae > Lycophotia > Lycophotia porphyrea. The sequence continues at coordinate 8,918,672 of OX465396.1, forward strand.
TATAAGGGAACAGCTTCACATCACAGCCCACATCCCTGTTTCTAGTAGCATTATCTATACAAAGAAGTAAAACATCCATTAACATTTTAGTGGCAGATAGCTGATGTCACAAGGAGTAGGTAACTTAGGCTACTTTCATTTTAGAAAAAGGGTTAGGATTCCGATCAAAAATTTAAAAACCCTTGAAATTATTTACAAAATCCAATTCAAATATGGAAGTAATATTTTTTTATAATAATTTTACGCGGACGAAGGTCGTGGGCAGACAGATAATATTTAAATTAAAACAGAACTCCGTCTCGGTTCCTGTTCAAATGATTTTATTTTAATTTTGACCACAAAAGTGTAGACACGTTACCTTCCGTGCATATAGATTTACTTTTGAGCAGTAGAATTTGCGAAGTATTACCGAGTCCTGAAATGTGTGTAGGTAATTATCGAGTGCTTTCTGTGTGCAATCGGGAATATACATTTTCCCGTTTTTTTGGTGTATTGACGCGTGAATTTCAAGTATTAATATAATAATTGGTGTAAAAAGACCCTTAACCAGTTCACCCCGTTGTTTGTGATATTCTTTTTATTCTGGACTATACCTGGGAACCTTCTAGTTACGGAGAAATTGGAGGTCAAGGTTTGAAGTATTCCACAAGTTATCTTTTAATGTACATACTGCATAGTAATGCATAAATAAACACGGAATATAGTTTTGGTTTTAAGACGAAAATACATTGTATTATATTCTCTGTATAGTTTCTAGTCCATTATCCGCTTTAGTATTGTATGTAATCCTGATGATCGAACCAAAGCCGCACACGGTGATATTCCGTATGACCGGGCGGACGGGATTGTGGATGACATAATGCGTCCTCTGAAACGATCGCTGGATTTGAATGCATTAACTCGTTGAAAACTAATACAGATTGAACTGATATCTGCTAATTTGGATCGGAGTTCATTGTGACTGTGTTGATCTATGTTAGAGAATAGGAGAGAGAATAATGAAGGACATAATGAGTGGATAGATGGTTAGGGAGATAGGGACATTACTAGGGGAGCGCCAAATAAACATTTCACTTTACAGCCAGCGACATATTTCTTTCACAAAAACGGAAAATGACAACCAACCTCCTTTATTAGAAAAAAAAACAAACCATTACTCAAGAAAATAGTTCCAAAAATGTTTAAACCCTAATCTATAATAAGCATCCCTAATCTATGCTAAGTCTATTGAAACAAAACGTTTCTAGCTTTACTTAATACTACCATTACAGCATTATCGAGCTAAGAAGTCATTAAAAAAATTTAACACTCTTAAAATCCGCCTATCAAGATTTTCTTACTTAATAAGTAAAAAGAAAATTTCTCACGAAAATAAACACTTAATGTTAGGAGGTACATAAAAAATCCATTCCACTTTGCCAAGTTCAGAGAAGTTAAATTTAAAATCAACTGCCAACATCCCTCCAGTGAAATCAAATTATTTTTGCCACCGTGAAAAATGGGAAAACATTTTTTTCTTCTTTTGATCTAAGAAAACATTGCGTCCAATATTTTGGGTAAACATCAATTTGGCGTAATGACCTGTTCGGCGTATAATGTTGTCTAATGATTTAAATAATGTTCCAAATTCAAATAAAATCGGTTGGGTCGTGTTTGGGTCTCATTAGTAACAGTTTAGTAACACAAAGGTTCGGTTCACAATGAACTCGGCACGCTATGGCATGATGGGAGATCGTATTATGAGAACTTTAATTATATCGGTTAACAGCTTTTCTAAGGAGTATTATAATATCAGGTAACGTGATTTCAAGGAAAACGGAAACGTCAATATAATGGAGTCGAAGCATGTGAGGTTTCTAGTAATTGTAATAGTGAAGTAGTGTTGCTATTATTTTAAACATACTAATGACTTAATTATGCCATTAACTGGGCTGTCGAGGCCAGATGGGCAATCGCTTCAAGCTCGTGGTTCAATAATAACAGCCGCTCTGGTCGATCTTTATAGGTTAAGCTGCGCTTACCTAGGTGGGTCCGTAAATGGGTGACCGCTCATTACATACCCATATATATATATTTCGGAGAAACAGCATTCTTCTGAACATCGTCGAGTTTAGTGTTTTTTTAACGTTGAGAAACACTGAAGGAATCAATATCTTACAATAACTAACTGTCTTAGCAACTATATTCGAGCAGCAGGTTCGCGACACCAATTTAACTTTGTCACCACGACCAACCACCATTCTCCCAACAATCCTCGCTCCGTCACGCAAAAGTCAAGATGGCGCCTCGACCCTGTTCTAGATTTATCCTCTGCTCGGATTAGACGTTATACAATGCAGAGACTTTTAAATAAATTAGTTAGATTTTACGCAATATTCAAATGTAATAAATCATATCAAATTAAGTCAGGATTTAACAAGTTATTTTAAATTAACAATCCATGTTATCAATTAATCGTATGCAACCAACAATCAACTCTCTGTTTCCTCTTCCTCCGACGTATATATTCCATACTCTGTTTCCAGCTTGCCTCGGAAAGCACGTTGAGCAGTTGTTCCAGCTGTCTTTTGTAGATCTTTGACAGTCGTTACAGGTAGTCAGTGGCCCGAAACTCTGACAACCTGTCTTACCAAGGGGTATCGTATTACCCTGTACTAACTAGGTTACGGAGGACAGATAAGCAGTCACTTCATGTAAAATACGGGTATTCAGCTGTATTCTAATTAGACTGGAACCGAATGCTGCTGTTAAGAAAAGAATTTCTAAATTATATGTATGTATGACTAGCTAAATTATGCTCGCTCTAGAATAGTTACAGAAAAAGAATTCAACGCCAAAAGTTTTCGAAACGAGATGAAAATATCAAATATACTATACGCCAAAATTTTATAAAAATCAATCTCATTATCCAGCCTTAAGTTTATCACTAAACACGGCTTTAAACACTCTAAACGTCGCGTCAAAGTTACTTCTTTAATAAGATTCACGCTATCGAAACTCGAGACAAGATTAGTTACGTGTTGACGCATAAAATGTGAACGATTTTCACATATTTCTCATGTCTATAAAATTCTAGCTCTGAGGCTTGGCAAGGAAATAAAAATTGAAGGCACAATAATAACAAGAGAGACTCGTATTGTGTGTAGAATAGGAATCTTATTGTAATATACTTTGTTATTGGAGTAACAATTTATAGAAAAATTACGATGATGTGATGCTGTCAATATAATGGGATAATATGAGATGACGCTTTTTGTATACTTTGACTTACTGGTATAATAGTAACAAGTGTGGTTGGTGATTGAAAACTTGAAAAAGTATCGAGTTTGATGCACGGCTGAGGAATGTCCCGTTTGGTAACTTTCCCACGTCGCCAACTAAACAGAATATCATCACAAAAGTCCCGTTTCGTAACAATTTTCATCTTCATACATAGTGAGTTGTGTCGTAAGGAAAGTTATGAGTATGAATATGGAGGGGTGTATGAGTAGAGGAAGACAGAAGAAACGATGGATGGACTGTGTGAAGAATTATATGGCAAGAAAGGAGGTGTCTGATGCGATGACGAGTAACAGAAAAGTATGGAAGAAGAAGACATGCTGCGCCGACCTCAAATGAATTGGGATAAGGGCAAGAGAATGATGATGATGATACATAGTGAGTTGTTTCCATTTATTTTGGTCATCATATTCACTTGAGTGTAAAATATTAATTAAAATGCATTATGCCAATACTTTACAAGAGTATTTTGTAAAGATTATTTGTTTAATAGACCAACGAACACCAACGACTGCCCAGTGGTCGCAAGCGCGACTGCTGAGCAGAGGTCCTGGGCTCGATTCGCGGGTTGGGCAAAGTGTTATTGGGCTTTTCCATCAGTAATTTTTCAGTAGCAGCCACGGAGTCTGGATTCGTGCCCGGTTGATGCAAAAAGCTTGTTGTATCACATGGGACTAAAACATAACTGGCGAAATGTGGGTTATGTTATGTAAACCAACGAAGGCCGAGTTCAACATAAGCATATGCAAACTAAAATCCCAAATTCCAAGCAATAAAATCGAATATAAAATTCGAAACCCAAGAATTGAAAGCTCATATGACTATTCAGCTTAAAACCTGCCAGTCGAAGCGCAAAATGTTCTTACAAACAGGATTTTGTCGAACGCCGACTGGTGGAGTTCCAGTAGACCTAACATTTCAAAAACGCATTGAGGGAATGTAAAGTGGCGTGATATAGTTTAGATTGTGCCCTAGATTTGCGTTCTTCAACGCAGTCGGTAGCCTTGCTTAAAGTGAATGAGCGGTGGCTAAAGCGGCAGCGGGTGCGACTGCAAGCGCGACTAGTTGGCTACACTGAATCGCGGTTTGTTGTAGTGAACAATAGAAATATGAAGCAGATGTGAGTCCGCAGGGTGAAACAGCAAACGATTGCTCCATTAGCTAATCCGCTCAGTTCCATCCAGCCAAGTATGTAGAAAAAGTGTCAATCTTTTAAAAGCGGTTCGGATTTCTATAAGAAGTTGCAACAATATTAATTTACTTTTCGATAGCTATCCAATACATCCTTGACTTTTATATCCACGTTATCGATGATAAAGTGTCATTCGTTCTTAGCATCCGTGAAACGACCGCCATCACTTCACCATGAACGCAAACGGCAATTTCATAGATTATGAGTGACAATATTCGTCAGTTCTACTTTACTAAGCGCTATTAAGGCGATTGAACTGTCCAGGTAGCGACTAACTGGTTCAACAGAACTTGAGAAGTTGTCAACCAACACGAAAGGAAGAAGAAAACTTGTTTGATATTTCATACCCGCCAAAGCACCGGCGTAAACTCCACCCCTGGTTGAAGCCTTAGTTTTCAGGTCGCTGCAACTGCGCGTGGTTATATTTGCATGGTCATAATAAAGCAATAAAATGTTTTTCGCGCGACTGGGAGCTCATTTCATACAGCTAGTCTTGAACGAGTTAAGGCTCGATATGGCGATGGCGTTTGTTTTATTTTTTAAAGCAGGTTTTAGACGCTAGAGGTTTTCATGTGATGGATTTGATGCAGCAAGTTTATTCAAGTTTTAAGAAACTAGTGCAATACTGCCTCTTTGTCCGTTTCTCTTCGCTACCTTGTTTACCTATTTATACCATTTGTGGTAACAGCATCAATACACCATAAACGTAAGCATGTGTTACTTGGAACAACAGTTTTAAAATCATTTTTATTCAGCCAGACCGTATATTGTGCAACATATCAAAAATACCATACAAAAGAAGTGGTTAGTTATAATTTTCGGAGAGTAATAATTGCTTAGTAAGATTAAATAGGAACTATTTTATCACTTTTATGTATACAGGGTTATTTTTAAAACACCAACAATCTCGCAGGAGTGGATCATAAACAACAACATTTGTTCTACGACTTTTTCGAAAACAGGCAAAAAGAATCGACTTTTCATAAAAAACTCGATCAGCTGTTCGGACATAATTATGTATCGAGAGTTGATTGTGGTTTGTCTGTTTTCGGAAAAGTCGTAGAACTAATGTTGTTGTTTATGATGTTAGTAATCTACTCCTGCGAGGTTGTTGGTGTTTTACAAATAACCCTGTATATCAAGTTAAATCCACCATAATATTGAAAATCTAAAACACACACACATAATCAGGGCACTCCTATTACGTTTCGAGTACCATTAAACCCTATTCACAACTAAATTTATTTCTATTCAACTTACATGCAGAACTCTTAACTATAATGAACGGCTGTTAGTTCGCTTGCAAATCTTATGGCTGTTTCAAATGCCTATAGACATGAGCTAGATACTACGCGCTTAGCATTTCATTAAAAATGTTGCTGAAAGATGAATTTACAAAAGTACGTGCGAGTACTTTTGACAAGCATTTCTGGTTCTTTTGAATGAATTTTTATTATTTTTGCATTAGCAGTGGTGAACCAATCGTTACGATCCTGTTTTAAGTTAAAGGTCGTGGGTTTCAACCTAGGCAGGTCATCACCATCATAACACCCCGGAATCACCCACTGCTGGGTATAGACCCACCTTTTATCTGCCACACTTCGCGGATCTACGCATCCGACGATATCGTCGACCTAACAAACAGTAAGACACAGTAAGGTCCAAAGAAACCAGGGCCTGGTTTCTTTGGACCAACGTTTGCCACCAATCAGACAAAGCCTTGCTCCATCGGCCACCTCCGCGTCCTACCGGACCTAGGCAGATACTTTGTGTAATTTATTTTCATCACCACTGTTCTCAAAATTACAAAGGAAAATATAGTGGGGGAATCCTAGATTTAGAAAGTTGAAGAAATGACTGTGACATTCGCCGAATTCTGCTCGCATGGTTGATTATAAGCATAATATACATACACACACATATACTCATATTCACATTCTCATAGTTAATAAGAGCGAGTCATACGTATAATGCGGTCGGCCAGGGTGTCGACATCGATATTTTCAGTACTAGCATCTCAAAATTAAAGAGGTGTCTTTGTAATTTCTTCTTTGATAACGTAAAGTAATTGATTGCAATTTGCGCTGTTTGAAACACATTTTTACCTCTGATACTGGTTCACAAACACTGTCTGCCTTCTTAAATATTTTTGTTTGTTTATAAGCTCTCTTCTATCTGTGAAAATTCTTAATTGGCCTTATTTCTGTTACTCATAATCTTGTGTAAACTTTAGCTGTAAGTTTTCCTAAAACTGTAAAATAAAATAAATAAATAATATCCTTTGTCCACCCGCATACTCATCATCGCTGGATGCGAGTCGCACGGGGCCGGTCAATATGGCGACACTTGGGGAAGGCCCATATCCAGCAGTAGACGCGTCTTTCGGCTGAAATGATGATGATGATACTCAACAAAGATAAACTAAGAATACTCCATCCGATTATACCCTAAACACAATGTTTGATTTGGACGTTACTCCCGAAATGTGGATGAAGAATAGACCTCTGCTATGCATTTTACATCAAATTTACAAAAATAGCCAGTTGAGGTCATTTAAAGGCCCTTGTACAGGATTTAACCTTCTATGCAGCATAAATTAACAAGTGATTTTAAAGGAAAAGAACTTTTAAATAAAAACGTACACACATGTTGAGAGTGCAATCCATCCAGCCTCTCAAACCGACAGATGGAATCAGTTATCCGACGAATACAGTACGTATGCAGTCGTGTTATAACAACAGCGGTTAGGTATGACTACACGAGCAACTTCGATTGCACAATATTGTCGTCGTCACAATAATATTTAGCAACTAAATGATGCAGATTCCTTTTTTTCGAGATTTTGCCTTAGCTTTTGGCTTTGCCTAAATGATGCAGATTCTTGCCGGTGATGAACACACAATATTCAGTGATAAGAAGCAAAACATAAATAAATATTAGATAGTCCTTTTAATCAGTACAGCGTAAAATAATATGGAGCAATAAAAGGAATCTCTGTTCAGGAAAATATTATGGAAACTAGTCAAGTCCTAATTTCTAGAACCAAACACTCAAAGACTGATAAATGCTATATGCTATGCTTGAAAAAATAATTTTCAAGGAATCTAGGTTGCTTATAGGTCAAAACTCAAAACGGTACAGAATAAAAAAACATGCTTTAGAATGACGTCATTTTATTTCTTGTATTCTTCTTAGCAAACAATAACTAGTCCGCTATCTTTAAGAGTCTGCCATATTGTATTTACAATGAAGTCACCTAGCTAATCATGCATTGTCATCAAAACTTAACATGTATGCAAAATTTCAGCTCAATCGGAAAACAGGAAGTGGGTCAAATTTAATTTCTAAGATTTTTTACATAGTTATAGGTGAAATTAATAAAAGCGTGTAAAAAAATTCAAGACGCTGTGGACACCAGTCACTTAAAGATATGTACTTCACACGTTTATCCGGACGCGATCTGTCCGTATCGATTTGACTATATCTTAAGTTGCTTTTTTGCTACCAGCGGCAACAGTTGCCAGACAATTGACAACAAAATCGCCCGTGTAGGCGCAGCGTTATAACAAAAGCGTTACCGACGACATCCTGAGATATTCATTATTCAGTGCCACACATATTTACCGTTTCTTTGTCTCGGTATGCTAACGCTTGTTTCATGTGTAACTTTGAACGTATGTTTGTTATGTAGGTACCTATATGTTTGTATATGTGAGTGTGTCGGAATGATGCTTATGATTGCTTACGGGAAAGGGTTTTTTCTGCAGGGGAGATTTACTGTACGACAATATCCAAGACTGCTGTTTAAAAAATATGTGTTGACGTAGAAGTACAGTATCTTGAGTAACTACTTCAAGTGTTTTAATAGGTCTAATGCTAGTTACCGAAAATTTAGTAGGTTAGTAAGTTATTGTTGTTGTTTTTTTTTTAATATTGATTAAAAAAAAAGCAACAGCTGTATAGTCGTATTATGTACCTACAGTGAATTCCGCTATTGTTCTTAAATGTAGATTTTGCAACCAATTATCCAAGTAAGGATGTTTTTTGATGAATGTGTAGGTATGGAAGTGCTTCATACGTGTTCCACGCCGGCGGCAAGCTGCTAGTTTAAATAAAATAAACACACATCGGCTCATAAATTATCGCGGAATGTTTAAAATTAATTTGTGTAAAATATCCGAGCATTAGTTACAATTTATTTACCATAACATGTAGTGTAAAATGTGCTTAATTTATATCTCCACACTTAAAATTTAATGGTCTCATCATCATGATTTATTCGGAAACAAGCTGGAAATAATAATTCTTAGTCACGCAAGTTTAATATTAAAATTCAAATTGCGGATAATCTGTTTGTTGAAGTTCAAACATCCGTTTAAAACAATTTATAATTGATTAAATTCAATTTGGTTGTGTTAGACAAGGCGCTACGGATTGTCGATGTAGTCATTCGTATGCTTGGCTCGTAGCACGTCGTAGATCCTCGTAGCGGCTCGTAGCGCCTCGTAGCCGACACGCGTCACGGGCGCGCTCGAACGTCACTTCTGTCGCCTCGGGCATTCGTAGTACCCCTTTGTGTAAATGTCGAATTTATTTTACTTGAATTGTTAATCGATAAGTTGAATAAATGAGTTCTGCAGTAATAGGGATAATTGAAAAGGAACGTGTTGTGAATACATAGGAGAGGAGTTAATACAAATTATTGGTGATTCAAATGGGATTAAAGTTTCAGCGTGCCATTTCGCGTATACAAATAAAATTATTTGGAAATACTATTGTAGTAAAGTATAATTTTGCCTGAAAGCTTGACGAAGATTTAAGACCAGTTTATCTGCTCTCGCGTCTAATATCATAGCTATTGGTCAAATAAAAGAAAAAGAGCCAATCAAATAGCTTAATAAAAGATATGTCAACGGATTAAATTGCATAGATATTTCTATCTAAGGACCGTCTTCTCAGACGGTACATTTTTTTTAAACCCACGCCTTTTTCTCTTTTAAGGTAGACAGGAACTACAAAATACCTTCAAATACGACCCTTACATGCTCCTTTTGGTTCTTCTGCACTCATAGATCTGGTCATACACGCACGCTGGCGTGGCGGGCACGGCGGACAAGGGCGTCTCCTCTTAGTGTTTCCGCTCACATCTGATGACACATGACATGCAACATATGATTACATAACATCATGCTTAGTAGGTAATCCCCGAAGGTTCAGTCAGAGGTGCACCAATAGTACATCCATATTTCGCCAGTTATAATCGCCAGTTATATAGACCTCCCCCAAGTGTCGCCACATTGACCGGTCCCATCCGACTCGCATCCAGCGGATCCCCGCAACCTTCACCAGGTCATCCGTCCACCTAATGGGAGACCTTCCAACGCAACGTCTTCCGGTTCGCGGTCGCCACTCCAGAACTTTACGGCCCCATCGGCCATCCGTTCTGCGAGCAAAGCTCTTGCGGATGTCCTCATTTCTGATTCGATCGCGCAAGGAAACTCCGAACATAGCCCTCTCCATTGCCCTTTGGGTGACTTTAAGCTTTCTGATGAGGCCCATCGTGAGCGACCACGTTTTGGTCCCGTATGTAATCACTGGCAACACACACTGGTCATAGACTTTCGTCTTGAGACACTGCGGTAAGTTGGACGAGAAGATACCATCGCAACTTCCCGATCGCTTCCCAGCCGAGTCGGATTCGACGATTGACCTCTTTCTCGAAGTGAGACCTACCTAACTGGACCATTTGTCTCAGGTAGACATAATCGTCTACAACTTCGATTGTAGAGTCTCGATCTTGACAGGAGGGGGTGTTACATGGACATTCAACATGACCTTGGTTTTGTCCATGTTCATTTTAAGACCCACTCTTTCGGAAGCTCTACTGAGGTCATAGAGCATTGTACTGAGGTCCTCCATGGTCTCAGCCATAACCACCTCTACTCTTATACCCATCTCTATTCATACTCAGAACTTTCCTCACGATATTTTCCTCATTCCTCCGCTTCACATGCCCATACCACGACAACCACTCTCAAACTTCCTCTTATGTACTCAATTTACAAAATCATACATAAACATAACATAACATCACGCCTATAATCCCCGCAGAGGCGTACCTTATAGTATACCCACATTTCACCAGTTATGTTTTTTAAGTTCTATGTTATAGGGGGCGAGCCTATTGCCATCAATCGGGCACAAATCCAGACTCGTGGCTGCTACTGAGAAATTCCTGGTAGAAAAACCCAATAGATTTACAAAATCATAACACTTATATTCATCTCTTGATAGATTTGATACCAAGAAGACAGTAAGGTATGACTGCTGGCAGACAGATAAATGTTGCCACGTTGCCAAACTCTTGGCACGCCAGACGTACAGACGTACAAACCTAGTGATAACCAGTGAAACAACTGGTCGGACGATTTTGTTTGCCCAATTTGGATTATTCCGACTGACTGCTGATTGGGCAGTTTAGGCTTTAGATTTGAGTACGAAAACTTTGGATTAGTTTGGTTTAGGTAGTGTGTATTTAGATAGATTCATTGCAGGAAGGTTGGTTTAGTTTTATTATGTTTCAGAGGCATAAATTACGTGTGTGACTGCCTCGTTGGTCTAATGGTCGCACGCGCGCCTGCTGAGCAAGAGGTCCTGGGTTCGATGCCCGGGTCGGGCATGGGTTTTTCCATTAGAAATTTCTCAGTAACAGCCACGGAGTCAGGATTTGTGACCGGTTGCTGGCAACAGGCTCGCCCCCTATTACATTGGACTTAAAACATAATTGGCGAAATATTGGGTGTACTGTTAGGTGCACCTCTGCCTAAACCTTCGGAGATTACAGGCGTGATGTTATGTCATGTATGTTCAATCAACATCCAAACTACCTACCTCCCGATACAACCAATGAAATTCATCATCATCATCATTTCAGCCAAAAGACGTCCACTGCTGGACATAAGCCTCCCCGAAGTGTCGCCACATTGACCGGTCCCGTGCGACTCGCATCCAGCGGATCCCCGCAACCTTCACCAGGTCATCGGTCCACCTAATGGGAGACCTTCCAACGCAACGTCTTCCGGTTCGCGGTCGCCACTCCAGAACTTTACGGCCCCATCGGTCATCCGTTCTGCGAGCAATGTGCCCTGCCCACTGCCGCTTAACTTTGGCAATTCTTCCCAATAAAATTACTCACAGTTAAATTAAAAACATTTCTCCAAGCAATGTCCAACTTAATACATAGGTAATATTTGCTCTCCAATTAAAAATGAATGTTAGTAGCGAGGGCAGCACAGTTGCATATGTCATGAGAGTCTGATCATTTCATTTTCAATTAATACCACGTTTGAGTACGACACGGTAATCACGAAGAGCTACGATTCCGGATGGTCGGATGCGAATTATTTTGCAATAATTTTCGACGTTATGATTGCAAACTTGTTTTGTTATTAAACTTCTTTCTTAATCTTTAGTTGTTTTTCAAATAATATTAGTTTTATTTTGGAAAGGTAATTTTATTACAGTTGCCATGTTTCAGGAACGTGGATTACAAGTTAAAGAACAGAGGAGCCTAACTAATAATAAATCTAAAATAATCATAAAATATCTCAATTTATCTACATCTTTCACAAATCTTTTAGACTAATAAAGGTCCGAGTGTGACTCTAGACTTAACGTTTGTATCATATCAATATGTTGCAGTTCAAATATGTCTTTAGGGGGTGGAAGTGAAACCGACGCGAAAACGTTTACCACGTACTCGGCATATCATTCTGAGTTTTCAGGAATTTTTCGCCGATAATTGAAAAAAAAAAACAACTGTTCCATACACTTTGACCGTGTAGGTATGTAGGAAACAACTGTGTTTTTTTTAATTTCCGATATAAAAAAAATCTCGGGGCTCAGAATTATGTACTGAGTACGTGGTAACTGATAACTGCTTTCGCGTCAGTGTACCTTCCACCCCGTATATTATTTCGAAATGAATATATTAAGGGGGCCTATGTCCAGCAGTGGACGTCTTTCGGCTGAAATGATGATGATGGTGAATATATTAAAGTCTGACATCGATCCCTTGGCACATAATCGGAGCTAACGTCGTCGCCGTCTTATTGTATCAATACAATTTCCATAGATAATATAATAAATGTTAACCAATAGCGCGCTCCTGGCAATGCCGTTCACGCGCCAGAAGATCCTTGCAGCGCTGTACCACACTGGAACATTGATTACGTCAGCCGTTCATCACAATAACCTATTTTACTTCAGTGACTACATTGTCTACATTATGCACTCGGCTGATATGTATGCAATAGGTACATTCTAATGTGGTATTGATATGAGCACTACGTGTTCAAATATCAGCGCTCTAAATGTTCATGATTTTAGTGAATAAGGTTGGTAATAGATGTGACTGTTCCTAAAATACCCTAGGCTGATAAAATTTTCGTTTTTCCTAAATCATATTAATATTAGTATGAAGTTCGGTTTCCCCCGAAGGGGAAAGGGCCGCGCCCCGCCAATACCGCACGGCTCCTGTAAGGTTCGTCCCAGACTGGTCGCCTTCCCACCGACTAAGAGGACTGAATTCCCAATTTGGGGTAGCCCTGTCCCGACTTTGAAAGCTAGGGGGACAGGGAGGGAATACAAGGTGAAGTTAATATTGGGAATTCACAGTTAACACATATACATGAATAATATCAAATCTTATAAAACAAACCAATAATAAAGTGTGACTCTAGTAAGACGAGAGGACACAAAGATATGATATATAATGAAAAGGTTGGTAAGGAAACGTTACGCTTGCGCTTAACAAATTCATTATTTACAGTTACGTTAATTTCATGATTTAAATGTAATACGAACCCATGTCTATGGCATGTAACCGGTTACAATAACTGCCCCAGTACGTGAATGTTAGACCTAAGCGCATAGGTCCACTAAGGACACTGCTACGAATTCTAACAGATCACGCTCCCTAAGCATCGCTCACATGTCTTTCTCAATCCTAAGACAGAGTTCTGAGAAGTCCTGCTGCCATTGAGGAAGGCACGTATAATAGTTCTTCCTACACGCGTATTCATGTCAATAACTCCCTTACGGCCGTCTACCCCAATTACTATGTCAAAACACAGTTCGCACAAGCGCACCGTAGACTCAGTCTGTAGCAGAACATATTGCGATTGTTATTGGTGGACGCCGAAGTGGTTTATCGTCACTTCACATTTCTTTACTCTTCCCCATGTCGTAGTTGCGTGTCTCGTTAAATAGTGTCGATTCAGTAATAGGCCTATCAGTGGCCGGGGTTTGGTTATAACGAGACACTTTCAGTCCCTAGCGTTCCTTAGAACGGAGTTATCAATTCAGTTTGATTGTCAGGTACTTCGTGAGGCCTACCCCTCTCCCGAAATGTGCGCCAACAATCCTCACGCAATGTTTCTGAGCTAGACTTTTAGGAAGCAATGTTCATCAGCAACGTTTGGTTGATTTGTACTATGAGTCGGCATTATAGCCTGACCAATAATACCAGTTTGTATTAATCGAATAGCGTATATTACGGTTCTGCCTTCCATTTGTGTTGCGTCAGATATAAGTCAACAATTGTCAATAGTCGGGTGTATTAGTGTGCAGTGTAATATCGTATGCGTGAGGTGTATAGTGTAGCGGAAGGCTTTCTCCGTCTCCCTATAACCAAACGCAGATGACGGATATTTGCCAAGGTACGGATTAGAAGATGGACACATAACACATAAGATAATAATATTATACATCGTGACGATATAAGGCGGCTGCTCCGTCATGCTGGAATAAATGATTATTAACAGCTCCTCTGCTCTCCCGCCAAGCTACTACTTAAACTGGGAATTTAATATAGTTAACACTTACCATGTGTTTATTGAAGATGATTAGTATAAAACTAACTTACGGAGTACTGCACACTCTACCAGTTTCGGCCCGCGACAGCTCGTCTTCTTCCGCGTCTCAACACTCACTTTAACTAGACTTATAACTACTACTTATATTTAACTTATAAAATACGAATCGCTCTCTTACGACAGTCCACGGGGACATGTGCATCTTGGTACCAAGACTACGGTAACTTCATTAGCCTAACCTAGGACGTCCTAGCACGTCAACGGTTTTACACCCCCTACCTAGACTTAGCTCGACTCGCCTAAGGTCCGGACCGTTTCGCAATCTCTAGCCAACTGCCAACTCCTCAGACTCTCATGTCCGATCTCTCGAGTCGTCCAAGACTAACTGCCCCAGTACGCGGTATCAATCAGACTCCCTTTCACGTCTCCAGACTTTTCGTCCGACCTATCAAACCGTCCAAGACTAACTGCCCCAGTACGCGGTATCAATCAGACTCCCTTTCACGTCTCCAGACTTTTCGTCCGACCTATCAAACCGTCCAAGACTAACTGCCCAGTTCCCTATCCCTATCCTTTCTTCAGCCTCCTCAAACCACCACGCACGAAGAGCCATGGGGTTCCTTTCACAGAATTCATTTATGACCGTTTTTGTGCAAACGTCTCAATTGTTTTAAGTGTCTCGTTGGATGCTTACGGCCCAAAACATGGTAACCAGATGTCGGCGTTAGTCTTGAGAAATGCATTTAGTAATTGAATGTTTTTTTATGTTTTCTTAAGGATTCTATGAAATATTATATTGGCTTGTCATTTAGCTTTCTTCCCTAGTGCGTTTCCCATTAAATAGAGAATTTATGCGTTTCTAAGCGGTTCGATATTGTTTTACAATTCAAAGAAAGAAGGAACGTTTGGTTATTAATTACGGTAACATGTCAGCCTGTCAAACCCATAAACTAGAGATGTTTTGTAAGTGGCCGATACCACGTTGTGATTTTGAAATAAGAATCAAGGCAAAGATATTTCCTTAATAATTAGGAGTACGTGACAGACAGTCACATTCCCCCCTCTGAAAATCAGACGCGTGACGCAGTACAGCGGATGAGCTTTCACAATAGGGTGAACTCTGCAGTTTCATGACAGTAATAAAGAATACATTCAGTACACCCGTTTGCTATGTTAATCTAACCAGATTATTTTAAACGTTCCAACTGGAACAGTGATCTAATAAGATGCATCATCTGCTATAATTTTGCTTTGTTTAGCAGAAGTATCTTTAATCGATACATTAAGTCCTCTATTTAACTTATTCTCCATAAAATATTCTTGTTATTTACCGCGTTTAAGGTAATTGCAGAAGACCTGTGCATGCTTATAGTTTAGTTTTACATACCAGAATCTCTTCTAAGAGTATTTGTGCTATCGAGTGATGTTACCTACGGCTCGCTCGTTCTAAACTCAGCCTACCGCAGCTGCCGCTGGACAGAGGCCTTTCCCAATGCACCTCAACGCCGAGTCAGCTTGATCAGCTGCTCGCCGTTGTATTCAGGAGTAGCTGAAATAGTCCGCACATAAACATATTAGACTTTATTCCAATTAGTCGCCCCCCTCCAATTATAAGAGGAAAGAACAGTTCAGAAATCCAACTAGAGTTGGAAAGTTGTATTCGATAATGAATGTTCTGTAATTAGAAATAATGATCTTTTGCATGAATAGGGGCCTACCTAAAATTTAAATCACAATACATTTTGTGCACCTTCGATGAGCAAATAAGAATCTTGACTTTGACATCAACTTTGAAATGTGGACACCATAGATTATTCAACCAATGATTGGCCTATTAAGAAACACTATCGTAATCACTTGGATATGAATATTTTGGCAAGTGGCATATATTATCTGGCAGATTCCAATATTGGAACTGCTTGAGTAGGTTTATAACGTTATATAGCTCAAAACAATATACAATTATTGTTCAGATAACAAAGTCATACCGCGTGGCAACGGGTAAGTATAGCGTCTAATAAAAGTAGAACTTAGCTTCGTTACTGGAGCCACGCTACAGCTGCCGTTGAAGTCAGCCGATGTCAGCTGAATTTGATGAAACTTTGACCCGAGCGCAACGCACAAACCCAAAGGTAAGACAAAGCGTAGTGACAGCCAAGCGAAGGTTGAAATATCCTGGAATTAGAAATAAGGCCACACGAGTATTTGTCCAATTATATGACATACGCTAGAGCTGGAAAGACTAAGGTTAACTTCCTACGATAATAGTTAAACTTAACTCTAACAATACGTCAATGAATTGTGCTTTTGTAGACTTCACGCTTCTAGGTATCTAACCGCTAATAGTGTAAAGTGTAATCATAGTTGTGGGCGTATTTTAAACCCACTTTCACTCTCCCACGCACTCATACAAATCCAAAACGTGTATTCGCAAACATGTATCAAAATCTGTCTGTGTACTATCGGACACGCAACCTTCATATACAGGGAATCGAACCCATCATTAAAGTTACACTGGAACACAAGCATCAATCTTACAAACTTCGAAAAGTACCTCTTCGCATAGCATACGGGAATCGAACCCACAAACCGTGACACAGGAGTCTAATTACTTATCAAGTATTGCGTCAGGCGGGAATCGAACCCAAAATCCATGGCAATGTAACACAAGTACATCAACTAATAAAACATGCGGGAATTGAACCCACTATCTGTGATTGAAGAATTCAAACACAATAACCAAACCGTTCACTAACTAAATTATGTTATTGTAGCCGTTGTAACTAAGCCGTCTCTCACAATTACTAGAACCATAAAATTACGTTGTGTTATTATTGTAGTAACCCATAATTTGTTCTTTCTCGTTGCACTGAAGTGAATCAGTACATTTAATGACGAGAATCCTGGTCACGGCACCACATGTGACTGTTCCTAAAATACCCTAGGCTGATAAAATTTTCGTTTTTCCTAAATCATATTAATATTAGTATGAAGGTCGGTTTCCCCCGAAGGGGAAAGGGCCGCGCCCCGCCAATACCGCACGGCTCCTGTAAGGTTCGTCCCAGACTGGTCGCCTTCCCACCGACTAAGAGGACTGAATTCCCAATTTGGGGTAGCCCTGTCCCGACTTTGAAAGCTAGGGGGACAGGGAGGGAATACAAGGTGAAGTTAATATTGGGAATTCACAGTTAACACATATACATGAATAATATCAAATCTTATAAAACAAACCAATAATAAAGTGTGACTCTAGTAAGACGAGAGGACACAAAGATATGATATATAATGAAAAGGTTGGTAAGGAAACGTTACGCTTGCGCTTAACAAATTCATTATTTACAGTTACGTTAATTTCATGATTTAAATGTAATACGAACCCATGTCTATGGCATGTAACCGGTTACAATAACTGCCCCAGTACGTGAATGTTAGACCTAAGCGCATAGGTCCACTAAGGACACTGCTACGAATTCTAACAGATCACGCTCCCTAAGCATCGCTCACATGTCTTTCTCAATCCTAAGACAGAGTTCTGAGAAGTCCTGCTGCCATTGAGGAAGGCACGTATAATAGTTCTTCCTACACGCGTATTCATGTCAATAACTCCCTTACGGCCGTCTACCCCAATTACTATGTCAAAACACAGTTCGCACAAGCGCACCGTAGACTCAGTCTGTAGCAGAACATATTGCGATTGTTATTGGTGGACGCCGAAGTGGTTTATCGTCACTTCACATTTCTTTACTCTTCCCCATGTCGTAGTTGCGTGTCTCGTTAAATAGTGTCGATTCAGTAATAGGCCTATCAGTGGCCGGGGTTTGGTTATAACGAGACACTTTCAGTCCCTAGCGTTCCTTAGAACGGAGTTATCAATTCAGTTTGATTGTCAGGTACTTCGTGAGGCCTACCCCTCTCCCGAAATGTGCGCCAACAATCCTCACGCAATGTTTCTGAGCTAGACTTTTAGGAAGCAATGTTCATCAGCAACGTTTGGTTGATTTGTACTATGAGTCGGCATTATAGCCTGACCAATAATACCAGTTTGTATTAATCGAATAGCGTATATTACGGTTCTGCCTTCCATTTGTGTTGCGTCAGATATAAGTCAACAATTGTCAATAGTCGGGTGTATTAGTGTGCAGTGTAATATCGTATGCGTGAGGTGTATAGTGTAGCGGAAGGCTTTCTCCGTCTCCCTATAACCGAACGCAGATGACGGATATTTGCCAAGGTACGGATTAGAAGATGGACACATAACACATAAGATAATAATATTATACATCGTGACGATATAAGGCGGCTGCTCCGTCATGCTGGAATAAATGATTATTAACAGCTCCTCTGCTCTCCCGCCAAGCTACTACTTAAACTGGGAATTTAATATAGTTAACACTTACCATGTGTTTATTGAAGATGATTAGTATAAAACTAACTTACGGAGTACTGCACACTCTACCAGTTTCGGCCCGCGACAGCTCGTCTTCTTCCGCGTCTCAACACTCACTTTAACTAGACTTATAACTACTACTTATATTTAACTTATAAAATACGAATCGCTCTCTTACGACAGTCCACGGGGACATGTGCATCTTGGTACCAAGACTACGGTAACTTCATTAGCCTAACCTAGGACGTCCTAGCACGTCAACGGTTTTACACCCCCTACCTAGACTTAGCTCGACTCGCCTAAGGTCCGGACCGTTTCGCAATCTCTAGCCAACTGCCAACTCCTCAGACTCTCATGTCCGATCTCTCGAGTCGTCCAAGACTAACTGCCCCAGTACGCGGTATCAATCAGACTCCCTTTCACGTCTCCAGACTTTTCGTCCGACCTATCAAACCGTCTAAGACTAACTGCCCCAGTACGCGGTATCAATCAGACTCCCTTTCACGTCTCCAGACTTTTCGTCCGACCTATCAAACCGTCCAAGACTAACTGCCCAGTTCCCTATCCCTATCCTTTCTTCAGCCTCCTCAAACCACCACGCACGAAGAGCCATGGGGTTCCTTTCACAGAATTCATTTATGACCGTTTTTGTGCAAACGTCTCAATTGTTTTAAGTGTCTCGTTGGATGCTTACGGCCCAAAACATGGTAACCAGATGTCGGCGTTAGTCTTGAGAAATGCATTTAGTAATTGAATGTTTTTTTATGTTTTCTTAAGGATTCTATGAAATATTATATTGGCTTGTCATTTAGCTTTCTTCCCTAGTGCGTTTCCCATTAAATAGAGAATTTATGCGTTTCTAAGCGGTTCGATATTGTTTTACAATTCAAAGAAAGAAGGAACGTTTGGTTATTAATTACGGTAACATGTCAGCCTGTCAAACCCATAAACTAGAGATGTTTTGTAAGTGGCCGATACCACGTTGTGATTTTGAAATAAGAATCAAGGCAAAGATATTTCCTTAATAATTAGGAGTACGTGACAGACAGTCACATAGACAAAAATGTTGTTAGAAATTAAAACGCGTTTATTTTTAGCAACGATTCCTGTAAAATAGCCAAGTTCATGAAATTTATAAAGAAAAAGGACGGTTTTTCTAGTTAAACATATTGTCCATTGCATTTTCAAATAGCTCCAAAAAATGTCATAAAATTTTTGTGGCAATCATATTTTTCATTTTAACTCCAAAGCTAGTATGATTTTTAAGATACTTTAAGCAACGCGTTACATTCTATCTTTTTTTTTCGCTCTTTTTCTGTTAATTTTGTCATTTAACTCACAATTTCTCCTCACCAATATTTTCAACTACAATTCTAACAAACAAAGCACTCAATCCGCCATATCGACTAGTTAATTCGTAACTCAAAGCGCCTATCTACAAAGGCCCGTTCAAACCATCCGATATACGTCAGGCTACCAAGCGCAGTCAAATTAAATGGACACGTGTGTTCGTGTGTGTACTTATGAAAGTTAAATTCGTTAATAACTCGCTCAATTTCGCCTTGTTTATTTTTACTTACAATTGGATGTATTTTTAATTTGCTGGTAAGTCTTTTGATTGGTAGATAATGGTGCCGATTCCCTTGTTTACAAACTTAACCAAATTTAAATTCAGTGCATCTTTTTCTTTTTATTTCATTAAGAAAAGGACAGAAGATAAATTTTAGTTTAGTTTAGTTTTACCTGACGTAATTTGATGTAATTTTAGTAGTCAACTTTTTAATCACGTCTAAACTTGTGTCAGGCGCTGGTTCATTTGACAGAACTAAACTAAAATTTATCTTCTGTCCTTTTCATAATGAAATAGAAAGAAAAAGATGCACTCAACTTAAATTTAGTTTAGTTTGTGAACAAGGGAATCGGCACCAATGAGTTTTACGAAAAGATTTCTTCAATATTTGGGGTGTTGATTTACGAAAAAATACCT
Organism: Lycophotia porphyrea; assembly: GCA_950005105.1. NCBI lineage: Eukaryota > Metazoa > Arthropoda > Insecta > Lepidoptera > Noctuidae > Lycophotia > Lycophotia porphyrea. The sequence goes on from OX465396.1 coordinate 8,939,392, forward strand.
ATAAGACCTTACAGGAATCCTAATTAATAAAATAGCGTGGCTATTTTTAAAACTCATCTCACACGGTGAGCGCCGCACGTCCGCGTGTTTCGGCGGTATACGTGTGTTTATTTTACAAATAGGTTTTTAGTAACACTATTACACGTATAGCGTTAAAAAAATAAAATGCATTGAATGATAGACATAATAACCAATTGAATGTCATTAAAATACTTTGAAAGCGGTTTTCACCAGGTGGAGACCTCTGACGCCAACATTTCACAGTTTCATTCAGATACCCTAATACGTTATCAATCTCACTTCTCAATATGTAGGAGAAATCAAAATCAAAGCATTTATTTCAAGTAGGCCAGTTACAGGCACTTTTGAATTGTCGACAAGATAAAAATGTAATGGAGCTACAGTCCCAGTAGTTGCCCATGTAGTTGCCCATTCCCTAGCGTAGATCTCTATGGAGAAGAACGGGCAAGAAACTCCATGGACACTCTTTTAAATCAGTATATTTTTACAATGTTGAGATGGTACATTATGTGAGAACGATTATGGATTTTGCATTATGGGAGAAAACTGTTATCACGTCAAACGTAACAGATGTTTGAAGGACAGTATTACACTTTGATTTTGTTTGAAGTTTTTCTTACTCGCGCCTCGAAGTTCCTTAACTATACATCTTCACGTATACATGTATGATACTAGTCTACTTTATTTATAAAGGGTGTAAAAAGACTCTTAACGAAGCCGAAAGGCACTTGTTCTCCCCATAATTGCGATGATTTTTTTGTTCTAGACCATAACTGGGAACCTTCTAGTTACCGATATATTGGGGGTCAAAGTGCTAACTTTTTCACAAGTTTTTTTTTTTTAATGTATTTTTTTACTTAAGACACCTTCACGACCCTCGTCATTTAGAAAACAAAGAAAAAGAAAAGAAAATTATAGATTTTAGTTTTATTTGTATAACACCCCCGTACACAATATTTTGAATACGTTACATTGATTACTAACGTAAAACGTGATTTTTCACCCCAAAAAAATAGTCGTTTCCCAGCCATAATTTTTGCGTAAAGTTACTTAGTTTTATGTACAGAATGCTTGGTTGACGGCTTCGTGAAAAGTCTGTTGAAACCCTGTATACTAAATAAGGGAACTGGTTATTTAAAGTTTTAAAAAGTGACACGAATGTTCCCTGATGCTCTCAAAGGTTGTCTTGATGATCATCATCTGCCTAGCCTTTTCCGGACTTTATAGGGGTCGGTTTCCAGTTAAACTGGATGCGACTGAATACCAATATTTTACATGGAGCGACTCCTGACCTCCACAACACAGTTAGTACTGGGTGATTCGATTCCCTTTGGTAAGACTGATTGTCTGACTTTCGGGCCACTGACTACCTGTAACAAATGTCAAAGATCTACACGTAACAAGCTTTTCGAGGCACGGAGGAAACTTTGTTATGTATTGTGGGTGTCACCCATCCACGAACTAACCTCAGCAAGCGTGGTTTAACCTTAAGATCGACCCGAATGGATGATTATTTAGCCACGAGGTCCTCGTTGTCTAGAAGATAGGTTTCGAAATAAGATTATTTTACAACTATTAAGGCGAAGCTAACTTGCTGCTACTACTAGTAGATTTTACTCGTAATGAAGGTGTGATTTTTTTCTGAAATCAAATAAAAACCCCATTACGAAGTAGCGATACTAGTATAGTTCCACCAAAATGTCCTCAGTCCTGCTAATGTAACTAACATATCTACCCACCAATCTATTATCTATGTAGATTAAATGTGTTCAGCTCTTTCAAAGCGTCCCTAACCGAATCTAAAAATAAATCCAAGGAAATTGTCTTCGAACACGACAACACAACAAATGTAAATTGGGAGACAGACCACTATATGATCTACTTGAAGCTTAATGCACCATGAAATTACGTATTTACCTACTTACCAAGTCGATAGGAAAATTGGTTTCTACATCCCGGTTGTCCATTCGGTGCAGGGAAGATTGGCGTTTGACAGTCGAGAGTTTTCCTCCGCGGTATTAGACGGATCAATCTCATTATACTAATCGGTTGATCTGTTTTATTAGGAGGAATCTGGGATATATGAGTATGCGGTTGGATTATTTTCTTGGGATGTAGATTAGTGACTGTTTTGTTTTGGCTTATAATATTAGAATTATTTGTAAGAGCGGGGCAAATAAGAACAAGAAGATTTTAGCTTTAAAACATGGAAAGTTAGACATGATTGATTAAAAACAAAAAACTTTTATTTCAGACAAAGTTCATATTTTGGCTAGAACAAGATACAACTCAGAAACTACCAGAAAAAACAAAAACAATTATTAATCATAGGCCACTGGGGCATGTAGGTGTATGGGACAAAACATTTAGAAAACAAAGAATATAATGAAAATTATATATTTTAGTTTTACTAAAATCTTTGTGCCAAGGTATTTTTGTTGAGGTGTCCTTTATAGATATTATAAGTTCATACATAAATCTGAAAAAGGTAGTTTATTTTTGCTTTACTATATATTGGCTCATAATTCATGCTTTTACCTATACTTAAACCATAGTAAAGCAATAACTTTCAGCTTGGTGGTTGACTTACAGCTATTATCATCGATTTCCTCCAAGTCATCAATCACGTTACCCTATATAAATCGGGTACAATTAATAATTTATACCTCGTCGGCAAAGTAGGTAAAGAAAGTTCTTGCCTGTCAATTTTTTCGTTTGGTGCCTTTGAAAAATTAGTAGTCATCAAAGGTTCAGAGGGGATAATAAATTTTAGGGTGGTATTTTCGTGATTTCATTCGCTTTTCCCTTAGAACACGGGGTGAATGCGATAAATTATCCCCATCAATAATACCCAGGCAGCCTTGTGTCAACAACATTCTTCACTGATGGCATTTGTAGCTATTTATTTAGGTACCTTTCACAGCTGCGTTGTGATGTCATAACTTCTGCGTGTCTTAGCCATGGATTGTTTTATGTACGATAAATTATTTTACGAGTCCGAATATCAATAGTGTATTATTCGTTATCTCATAAAAGATTTTTGGCAACCGTGGCAGAAATTATTCATATCAGATATTTCATCAATGGATACTGGAGTATGACGAATGGATTTGGATTAATCTTTTATTTAATTACAGACAAAATACGTCTTCGTCGATTGTACATAATCTTAGTATCTTTATAACTAAGATAAATTCTCTAGGACAAGGACGCAGTACCCAAATGAACCAATAAAACGCAAATCCGTACAAAAAAACACATGTCCGAATATCATACAATATCCTATCTAACCCACATCCGCAGTGGAATCCTAAAAAGGCAGCAATGTTTATTACTTTACCCAAAATTAGTTTTCTTTTTTATTATACGCTACCATAAATAAACCTGCCAAAGTTAACTAAAACCCACTCGTCCTTTTATTTGGGAGAGAAAAGAACCTTTTACCTGCGGGAATACCTTCTATGTTTAACGAGAAAACTGGTCGCGGATCGGTTTGAAATTTCAAGTGTACGTACCCCTTTCAGGGTTCAATCGGAATAACCACAAAACATTCGGATCCTATTTCCGATTCCCGTCACAGTGCCCCCATCACACGGAGGTAGGGACGGACCGAGGTGGGTAGAGCCACTCTCGGTGCGTATTCAGGGAGCGTGCGTGTACCCGAACGCTGTGATCGTTTATGATTTCTATTGAGCGTAAGATTAATATGTTTAAGATTTTTGCTTGGAATTCTGTTGGTCATAACCCTTGTTTTAATGGATGGGTTTACTATTCGACATCTATATAAAAATCTCGTGTCACGGTGTTTGTGGTCGCACTCCTCCGAAACGGCTCGACCGATTATTTTTATGTACATATATTTGGCAGGTATGAGAATAGCTCGTTAAGTATATTTCACACCATAATTTTATAAGGCAGAACATCGTTTGCGAGGTCAGCTAGTTTTGATATTATTATTATAATTAAGTTCATGGTGATTATCTGTAATTACCGTGAACTTATTTACTTGAAATTTCGATCATAATTACTTATTCTACGGTTCGTTTTCCTACACACCCAGACTAGAATACTGACTTAGAAGACTTAAGTGCAGATCAAAAACATTATTATAGCGACTGCTAACTTTGATAAGCATTTGATAAACGAAAGCGGATTGCATTTGAATAGCATGCTTAAGATGTCACCATAAAGATTCAATTTCTTTGTAGTTAAAACGTTGAGGTGAAATTTTCTAGACTTTTTTAGCGTGTTAAGTCTAAACAAGTAAATAAAAATATCTAAGACAGGCAACCTCTAAATTATACACGTATACAATTATAACATAAACCTTCCAACATTAATTCTCTAAATTGGAAACCGCATCTAAATTCATTGTGTAATTTTGCAGATCAAGGTTCAAACATACATACACGAAAGTCGACATTATTTTTATAATGAGTTGTTTCAATGTTTAAAATTAACCTACTGTTTCTGATGAATTTGAGAAACTATTCACTAGAGCCACGTAATAAGTTTAGTTCATGTATTTTATCGAGATTTTTTTTCTTATTCTAACAATTTTTCCTACGGTACATACTAAACCCAATACTAGATTTTCATCAAAGTTTACCTTACTATCAGCACATCTATCAGTAAAAGTTCAAGGCTGTTGTTGTGGGTGGGTAAAGCCAGTTGTTGAGTAGGCGTTATTAAATAATATCGTGTAAATATTTCATTAGAGGCAGGAATCGCTTAGTTAAACTAATGGTACTTGTGGGTCAATATACTGGACGAGAAAGGCATGCTTAACGAGTTTCTAATCGGTCTACGTGCTTGTTCAAAGCACAAGGATTTCTGTTATGAATTGAAAAATTAACAGGACTCTCAATAACCTTACAAACAAATCATACCTGTAATCAGGGGGAGAATTATAATACTTTTCTACTTAGTGTTAAGCTGTCCTGCTTGTTTGGAACATAACCTGTCTATTCATGCTTCCAATATTCCATTTTTTTGCTAGCTTGTCCACTGTCCCACTGCTGGACAAATGCCTCCCTTTTGCCCATACCAAACCTCGCTATCTTGTGCGATCTCTGGCCATGTTCGTCCCGCAATTAAGATCAGACCGTCACAGCACCTTCGCTGCTATTGTATAGTGTAAATATCGCATGAGTATAAGAAATTATTTATTTATAATCGTAGTATACGAACTGTCATAATAGTTTTAAAACTTCTAAACCTAATTCTGAGAAAAAAAACATCTTACTCCTTTTTGAGCAGTTGCGTAAAACATGCCTTGCCTTCCTACATACCTATAGGCTATAGATACCACCCTCAAATAAATATTTCAATATGAAAAAAGTGTTCCAATAAAAACTCCTAGACTTTCCATGTTATTAAAACATTTCACGCGTCACCCCACAGTTTGGCCACAGCCTGAAGTGGAATCAATATAGATGCTTTTCGTATTCCGTATCACGTAGAATCAATTTAAGAACTCCTGCTGCGGGTCAACGGATATTTATGAAGATAACTTCGATTTATAGAGATTGCTTTGCGTTCTTTACACCACCGAGCAAAGTTATGGCGCAGCGGTGTTGCTTTAAGTGTTCGATAAGATATCTTCCCGCAAATGAGTCTTGGGTTCTATTTATTTTAGAGGACATTTGAGGTGAGTCTGTTAAATGGCACTTGTGTGTAGTTGGTTTAGATTTTAAGATTAGTTTTTGTACCTTTTGAGCGTAATATTTCAGTGTAATTTTGTGTGGGCGATGAGTAAGATACGGCTCTCAAGCCTTAATTGGACCTAACTAGCAGAAAGTTACTTCAAGAGTCGTGAAGTGGGCTGGTGAGCATTAGTGTCATACTACCAATCGACCAGAAGATTCAAAGAGTTATGCCCGATTCGTCACTGTTCCGATTGGTTACCAAATTATTTTCCATACAAGACGTCCCGATTCGTCATCTTAAGAAAACAAATGAATTTTAATATTAAATGAATTACCGATTCGTCATCAGTATCTCGTTTATTAACAGAGTTTGTTTAGCTTATCGACAGAATTTTTTTATAAATTCAGCAGAATCTCATATGGGACATCCTTGTACTAAATGCTTCAAACGTTTGAAACAGACAAAACCTTGGGACGTTGAACTTTTCACGTATCTTGTACTATACCAACGCGGTCTGTGTGCCTTCATGAAACAAGTTAAATGTCTAATGTCTGCAATTTATAGGCATCTGCAACTAATACGACGTTCACTGGAATAAGTACAAAGAATTGTTTCGCTGTCAGCGTCTCAAATGTTTCGTGTTTTTCCTCTTAAAATGTATTTCTATGTACTTATTTCTTACATGTATTTTCTTTGGTATAAGCTTTTCAAGTTTCTGTTGTACTGTTGGCTTGTTGTTTAACTTTGGTATTTAGTGTAGACCCTTCTTGTACCCTGTACGTGTACATATTTGGGCTCCGACTAAGAGTCAAGTACTTTTAAGTTTCTGGGGTTTATGCGATCTGAACTGGAGCAAATCTCCGAGTGGAGAATCTTGTTGTTGGGCTCCTTCAAGAACTAGTCTCGGAGTAAAATAAATTGAATAACCTGTTAGAAACCACAGATTATATTTTTATAAAACAATTGTGTAGTTGTTACTTTCGTATTTATTGATAATATTAACTAATAAAACCATGATTTGTAAAGAATACTTCCAGGGATAAACGGATTATAGCTCTAAGTTAGTTAGTCACTATATTTAGCTGGAACGTGAATATTGAACAATTTTGTTAGGTTCAATCTGGATCACGTTGGTTATTATATTAAATATAATATTAAAAAGCAGTTTTATTCATAGTTGATATTTTATAGAAAGATCAAGTAGTTTTAAAATCTAGACTTTCTGTCTGCTGTTAACTTTTATGTACGAAGTGAAGTTTCTTAATTTTTTTATCAGTAAGAAAAAACCATGGACATGGGCGATAAAAATAAATTATTTTTAAGAAACATTCTAACAAGTTGTCGAAAAAATACCAAATTATAAAGTAACTCTACACACAAAACATAAATAAACACCCACAAAATTAAAATAAACTCTTTAATCTATAAAGACGCTTCCCCTAACATCAGTTTACATTTATTTCCCCAATTTCCATCAAAGAGAAAACGGGGAGAGCCCTCGAAGAAAATCTGCCAGTAAAAGAGTCGTGTACAAATTTAATAATACATGTTTCGGCAGATTTCCTCACTCATATAATGCACTTTGTGATGTCACTTTTGCCGATGTTTGACTCCCCTCGGCATGCCTTGTTAAATGTATTAGTTTTGCATCGACACTTTTTTGTCAAATATTAAAAATGGAACAATTTTTCAGTCTGTTTGTTGAGTTGTCACGGCTAAAACACTGAACTGAATTGATGGTTTTTTTAATGGTTTTTATTTTATTTAAATGAAATTCGATGGTATTTATTAGTGTAATAGAAAAGACATGGTAATTTGTTAAACAATGAACCCCTAATGTGGTGTTGAAGTTTTTAAGGTGGACGGTTGTAAGACGGATCAACACATCGGACCGTTAATTACCACCATTAATTTCACTTAAGGCATAGGTTCTGTGCCGTGAAGACGGCGCGTTCGTGTTCTACGCGCGCCTCAAAGAGTTGTCAGCAAACAGGGAGGGGCCCGCAAGGACCGATGCCTGCCATGGCTGCGGGCTGTTCGAAAGAGATACCGCGGCCCTGGAACACAAAGGGCAAGGAAGGAACATGGATGGGTTTTAGTCAGTACAAGTCTGACACTCCCTTCCGCTCTGCCCAGAGCGGGAGAAGTCATTTGATGATTTCCCATCCGTAAATAAAAAGGCAGAGGTTCTGTAGTTTCTACGCTTCTGAAGGCTACGACTTGCCCTTTCCCTTAAAAATTGTGTCACTTCTTCTACCAAACATCCTGTATATCGAAAATTCCGAAATCTACGCAGACAACACCAAGTTGAAAGCACTAGTGTGTAATAAATAACACTTTAGCATCGGGTGTTAGTGTATTAGAGGGGGAATGTCCAGATGTTTCACGATAATAAAGCACATAGTGGGTGAAAAGTAATTTGTTAGAGTACAATGATGAAAGTTTCAAAATATTCTTTTTTGCATGTTCCCGCTGTGAGATTAATTGAGACATTGCTAGGGAAGGGTAGTTGATTATAATGTAGGGATATAATCGATATTACGCCTCGTTCACGACCTCTGATGATGTGACTTGGTGCGCGATGTGCGTCAAACGTAACGCGCGTGCTTCATTTGTAAGGCAGTTACAGATTTGCGTAATATCGGCGTAAAAAAATCGTTTATGGAAGCGCGTACAGGCGCGTTTAAGCGCGGTTTTTGCCCCACGCGCTACTGTTACGAGCGTTGACTCACTTATAAGCTTGTATACGCGCGAGCCGCCAGAGACGCCTCTCCACGCGCTTACGCACATCCCGCCAACACACCGTCATAAGCGCTTGTACTTGCACGTTCGGTCTTTTGAAGCACTATAGTGGCGCACGTGTTAGCGTAGGCCTATACACGCTTATACGCGCGCAAAAATACGCTACTCTGAAACCGCTCTTTTAATTCGCGGGAATAAGTACTGTCACGCCGCGGTGCTTTGTAGCATGCTCTAAACAGTTTTTCATTGGTTCTCACCGCACATTGGTTTTCACAGTCTTTATCACAACACGCACGTCGCTTGAATGTTTAGTTCGTGGCAAGCGGTTACTGTGTTCATTGTTGATACGGTAATCGAGGGTTACTAGTCGGCTTAATTGCTATGTCAAATGCTGACCTACTAGTGCATTGTTGACAGTGAGGATTTCAACAGCTGTTGATTGAGATATTGTTTCCTATTGTATATGTTAACGTTCAATTTATGATATACCTAAACCTATGTTTTTTATAATGCTGCTAGATACAAGTTGAATTTATTTTTGTTTTCCCGTTTTATGAAAAAATCCCTTCGTGATCGACTTTTCCTATGAACAAACAAAACAATTTACTTATGGTCATATGTATAACAATTGTAATTATTTATTTTTCAACACATTTTAGTCTTTACAAACGTTATTTTTTTATATAAAAATATTCTATTTGTACGTTACGTTCTTTGTTGATTTACACTAATCTAACTATCCGCCATTGCTGACATTACTCTCTGCAATTTACAAACCTAATTAACATCACTAAGTTCCCACCAGCTCCGTAAAGGAGCATTCCTCCAACTATTCCCCTTCAGTATGTGTTAGAAAAGAAATATGACGCAATTTTCGTAATGCTTAGTTGTCGAGCCACAAGGGAATGAAAAATTCAGGGGGCCGGCGTACATTACCGTACCGCATTGCTAAGAGCATTTGTTCCCTTACCAAATTTGAGGAGAGGAATATTTTCGGTAAGAGTAATGGCGTTCACTTGTCCGCTTTGTTCGGTTCTGTCGTCACTACAAGGGCTCAGGTGTCTAGTTGTACATTTACAAATAAAAATATATTACTTTGTGGGTGCTGTAGTGTGGGGAAAGTTTTGGGTTTAAGATTTTTCTTACTTATTGTTGTGTTGCTCGTGAACGTATTGTGGAAGCCTAACGATTTTTAAGTTGTATTGCTTTTTATGTGTAATTTTAGACTAGCTTTACCCTGCCGATTCAGCGACGTGGTAATCGTATCCCATGGAAACGTTCAAGCGAGGAAAATGTTTTATTTGTCCTTTACCCATTGTCTCATCATCATCATCATCATCATCATCATCATCATCAGCCTTTTAATGTTCCCACTGCTGGGACACAGGCCTCCTCTCTATGAGAGGGAATGGGCTATAATCCACCACGCGGGCCTAGTGCGGATTGGTAGATGTCACATGTCTTCGAATTTTTGGTTCTAGGACATGCCGGTTTCCTCACGATGTTTTCCTTCACCGTTTTTGAGAGCAGTGGTGATGAAATAAATTACACAAAGTAATGCGCCTGCCTGGGTTCGAACCCACGCCTTACTGTTCGTAAGTCGGGGTAGCTACCACTGGGCCACCGCTGCTCTCAGACCTATTGTCTACCTGTGTGAAACCGTGTGTTCTGAAAGATAACAAACAGACAGACTTACTTTTCCATTCCTTATTGATACATAATTTAACATCGTACAAACTTCTTAGTTCTTTTTTTTTCTTCATCAAAGCTTCAGAAACACCCTTAACTTTTTTTTGCAAAAGGTACAACAGGAGAGTGGACATTAGCATTTAGCTGGGATACTAACAGGAGTAATAGGATATGTACTTAAATCACCAAATCACTAGGGGGATGCTATAATAACGCTTATGGTAATCCACTATAAGCGTTATTTGGGCATCCCTCTTCGTGTCCCATAAAACCGTGGTGATATACAGGGGAGGCTGAGGTTTGGTAAACAGATTGCAATAATGCTGAGCCCATCGCATATCCCTCAACGTTTTACCACCGATATTAATAGATGAGTTGCAAAAAGAGAAGAAAAAAAAACGTCCTACAAAAGTCGGAACAATCCGAAATTTAGTAGGTAGTTAGTAATACGATTTTGTAATGGTAAGGACAGAAAATAAATAAATTTGAACTACTTTACTGCTCAAATGGCATGCCTACATTTTTTTTTTTCGGATGGGTAATCATCAAATGACTTCTCTTGCTCTGGGTAGAGCGGAAGGGAGTGTCAGACTTGTACTGACTAAAACCCATCCATGTTCCTTCCTTGCCCTTTGTGTTCCAGGGCCGCGGTATCTCTTTCGAACACTCCCGCAGCCCTGGCAGAAGTCCCGCAGCCCTGGCAGGATGGCATGCCTACCTAAATCCAACTTGTAGCTAACAGCTTTATATAAAACATAGACTTGAAAGTTTGGAGTAACTTCATTACTTTCTTGTTTGGAAAACAGCTTTTTGTTGTAGGAGGTACAAGTCTATTTTAAGCCGCGTCGGCTAATAATGCTAGAAGGACATAAATAGTAACATCAATCTTAATAAATCCTTAATACTCTATCTGATTAGTCAAGAGGCGACGGCGACGTAAACAAGGTCTCACAGTTTATTTTTAGCCCTTATAAGTAAATTACTCAAGTATTATTAGGAAGTTATCTGGAAGAGATCATTTTGTGGACTAAGACCGTTTAATGTAAGTACATAACCTGTCCAACCTTTTGTGTAACTATCTTGGAGTGCCTTTTTTATGTGAATGGCATCTCGCAGATCAAATACTTAGGAGGTTGTTATCTGCTTAACCGGACTATCCTGTGGGGGCCTTGAGAGTAAGGCCTGCAGCCAGGGTAAAAGACTTACGAACTCTTCAAGTCTAATCAGGGATAGTTGTTAATATTTTACATGGAGAGAAAAACTTGTCGCTTGAGCTCGAGATAACTGCAGCGACAAACGAAACGGTCCTCCCCGGTGGCTACGACGTGGAGCTGAACGAGTAGCCCAGAGATGGTGGATGTGCCTCCTATTCTTTAGATCGGCGTCTGGTCAGCATCGGTGACATATTATTTTCCGTATTTTCCATTTTCGGTGCAGTCCAGTTTAGTTTTATGTAATTCGGTAACGGTTTTATTTTTTCTCCTTATTATTTATTCATATAAATTAGTTTCCTTAAGGTAATTGGGTAAACAAAATTAATTAATATCAGTTTTAAAAAACATACATTACATCAATTTGACACCCGAGCCACAGCAACTAATAATTATCGACTAAATCCTACTCAATAGCCTAGCTAACACCATGCTTGTATGATTCAAATACCCACTTGCACGCAAGCCCGACTGGCAATAACCGTTTACCTTAAAGAAAAAAGCGTGAGCCCAGTTAAGTAGTTTAAAACACACTTCAGTGCCTTAACAACTCTATTTACCCTACACGCAAAAACAAGAACGAGTGCCGTGTTTGATACCTAATTAAAAAAAAAAATCCACTTACCGCATTACGATCCCACCAGCTTGCGTAGGCATATTATACAAGAATACAAATCTGAATAATATAATAAAATAGATCTGTCTGTCTGCAGAGTATTTTCTTTTGTCTTGATACTTATTAATACGGTATAAGTAATAATATTATACGATTATGCGGCTCAAGAGTTGGTACAGCATAAATTATTATAATCCGCCTGAATATTTTGTATGTCTGCGTAGGCTGTCGTTTTGTCAATATTAATGGTTGACGTACGTAGTGTGGTTGTGATAATAAATAGTGGCCTTGTCGTCTTTTCGAAATGACTGTATTTTTCATCGCTGCTTTGATAAAAACCATTAATGAAAACCGACGTAGCCCGAAGAATTGCCAAACTTAAGTGGCAGTGGGCAGGATACATTGCTCGCAGAACAGATGGCCGATGGGGCCGAAAAGTTCTGGAGTGGCGACCGTGAACTGGAAGACGTTGCGTTGGTAGGCCTCCCACTAGGTAGACCGATGACCTGGTGAAGGTTGCGGAAATCCGCTGGATGCGAGTCGCACGGGACCGGTCAATGTGGCGACACTTGGGTGAGGCCTAGGTCCAGCAGTGGACGTCTTTCGGCTGAAATGATGATGATGATTAATGAAAAATCGCCTCAATTTCGATAAAGTTCGGACAAACCGGACAAATTGCGAAAAGACTGCGGACGCCCAAACTCTGACAGATAATGTACTAATTGTAAATTAGCTGTCTGCAATGCAGCTTGCAACAAAGCACCAGCAACACACTGCGTTGTAATCATTGTTGTTATGAAACTCAGTAAAAAAAGTAAAAAAACAAAATCATACCTGCAGCAGAAAAAGCTAAATCTGAAATACAGTTGGTAACTCAAACTATTTTCACATGAAAGTCCATGAGCCAAACCGCAGGCAAAATCTAGTGGAACTTTATTATGATATTTGCGTTCATATCACTTACGTCGATATGAAGTTGAGCTGCCTGAAGTTTACGCGTCAGCTGAAATTAAAGAGTAGGTAGGGTTCCTGGTATTACGGTAACTTTGCAGACTCGAAATTGTGAAATTATTTCGTGGTTTTAACGAAAAACATACTTTTACGTAGTTTATAGTGGGTAGTTACACGAATTGTATTCCTAGAAGTTTGTGTTTTGAAAAAAACGTGTAGGTATTCTATAACAATAATTTGTTTTCTAAATACGAACACCTATTGCACGTAGCACGAGCACGTAAGTTTCTTGATGGTTTATTATAATATATGTTCAACAGAAGTGAAGCCCTTATTTTCAAGATTTTTTTATTTCTGTGACAAGACAACTAATAACATGAAAATAACTTTATACAAAATATCATCGAGTCAGCACTTGAGGATTCCCCGTGTACTGTATACTGTCGGACGTAAAGAATAGCACCATCCCATATCTTCCCGTGGGTGTCGTCGAGGCGACTTACCAGAGAATAGGCAGCAACGTTGTCTGTGCCTTTGTAGCAACCGTACCTACTGCGATCACCAACTTGCCTGCCAACAGTGGCGATTATGGCAACCCCCAAACCCCGCTTTAGGGGAGGCCTATGATGTCCAGCAGTGGACGTTTTGCTAGTGGCTGAAATGATGATGATGATGATGATGGGCGAAATATGTGTCGAGTATAGATTTAGGTGCATGACATGCTAATTATTATTGCTTGTGCATATTTTTGCGGGTGGGAGAGTGGTGCCACATCCAGGCCTGGATCTTTTTCGCGAAATTCATCATCATTTCAGCCCTTTGATGTCCACTGCTGAACATAGGCCTCCCCAATCGATTTCCAACGTGTCCGGTCCAATGCCACCTGCATCCAGCGACTCCCTGCAGTTTTAACAAGGTCGTCGGTCCATCTGGTAGGTGGCCGTCCCACGCTGCGCTTTCGAATGCGTGGTCTCCACTCGAGTATCTGTTTGCCCCATCGGTCGTCCGATCTTCGCGCAATGTGGCCTGCCCATTGCCACCTCAGCTTGCTTACCCGCGGAATTAAAACTACATATTTTACATGACATTTAATGTCATGGATTTCCGCAAAGTGACGCCTGATTCTATAACTTAATGTATAATAGTCACTAGCTGGATGACTTAGGTCTTGAATAAATTCCTCTAAGTAGATAATTGTTATAATAGTTCAGGTTTTCACATACTCATCCTCCTCAACGGATCACCACTAACAGAGGAAGAACGCTTGTAATTTCAGCTATCTAATATAATACCCAATTTTTAACATACTTATACTGAAATGAATTTTTATTTTTCCTGCCTCAAAACAAAATCCTCTTAAAAAGCAGAGTACCTTTAGGAGGGAACTCGAGTGAAATCGAGCTTCTAAAGTAAAGTTGGCTGAGAAAACGTCAAGTTCATTTCTCAAGGACTGTTGCTTGACGTCTTTGGGACGTTGCATGAAAATATAATCACTTAGAAGGAACAGGAAGTCTAAGAAGTACCTATACAAAACATTATGTATTTTATTTGTAATCTTGGAATATTACAGCTATTTCTAATTTCTTGCAGAAAGTGTTGTGGTTTTCCAATCGGTATATTAAATTGGTCGCTAGAAGTAGAACATTTTAATTTATATTTAGTTTAGTTACGTCCTTCCAAGGTTGGGAAAAATAATGTTGAAAATATTTATCCGGTTTTTTGTATTAATTTACTTACACCTATTTTGATCGCAATATCCTTGTAAACGCTGTACTGACAAACTTGAACATACTGTTGTAACGGAACAACGATCATTTATCTTTTTTTTGAAGTTATACCTACTTCTTTTGGCGCGTTAGGGAAAAATGATGCGAGTAAATTCTTACGATGCGCGCGCACGTTGTCACGAAATACCGACACCCTGAAGTTAGCTAGTCAACATTTTAGTTGTATACGCCAAAGAAGTATAACTTCTTACGTGCGTAATAAGTACACACACACTTTTTTTAAACTGGATAACTAAACATTTGATTTGCCATTTGGTTTGCCGCCATATTAATGAACATCTGTAACGCAGCAGTGCTTTTTTGTCACTCATAACAAGAAAGAAAGTTCGCTATACTATCGGAAATCATACACCAAAACAAAACACGCAACAAAATGCAGTACAAATAAACGAACATCGATACTTCAGTAACCATGGCAACGTATGAAGTTCATTCACACGCCTCATCGGTTTACCGCTAATAAATAAGAGCTCATCAATAAGTGAGGCTTCTCGGTATCTTCGGGAACAGTGTTCATTCGTCAATGTACACTGCGGGCTTTTTCTTACGCAGGTATTTACTTATTTATAACTCAGGTTAGGATATTTATGTAGTGTTTTAGGTATTCAAGGATAGCACATTATTTATAGGTTTAGTAGTATTGTTGTAAATAGACTTTTACTGGGCTAATGTAATGAAGAACTGATAAATGATGTATCGTTGATCAAGAGGTAAGATACCATTGTTTTTAGGGTTGGAGACTGGTATTTTTTTATTTATGGTCTTGAGTTGAACTCTGTTTCTTACTTGATTGAAAATATATTTGTTCCACAAGCCATTAGGTATTTACCAAGCCCTGTTTCCTAATCAAAGCGATGACTCGCGCGCTCGCGCGGAAGCACGATCGTTGCAATCATGAGCATTAGTTTCTTATGTCAGTGCAACCACGCGTTGAAGTCCACTGCACAAAATTATCACGTGTTCACGAGACACTCGCTTTGGTTAGGACGCGGTCCAAGGCCAATAAGAAAATCGCTATAGTAATGTTAATAATCACTTTGGTGTAATATCAGACTCATTTAAATGCCACAATTTTAATCAAGGAACACACTTCCTCTACAAATTCTTCGTTTCCACAAACCACATGTAAATTATACTCATACAACAAATACATTATTCATAACATAAAGATGTACCTACATCAAAAATGGAAGCTGGCATAAAGCGTATTTCAGAAAGGATGTACTGTAAACACTACCCCTGGTCGGGGGGTAAATGTTCCATGAAATTACCCCAGCATTTCGCTAGCAATGAAACTCGTTTTCCACCAGACTATTCCGACTTTATCCGCTGAAGTTATCTCGGCAATTGTATAACTAGATAATGATAGTAAGTGAGTTCTAGTCCGTGTAATGTGTTTTTTTGTTTATGAAAATATTGGCTAAAAGATAAAAAGAAAAGTAGTGCTTTTATACACTTCCTCAGTGGTCCATATGAATTAGAATTAGTTCTCAACCAACACTGATCCTACATATGGACCGCTTCCTCTCAAGGCCACAGGCCTCCTTGTCCTAAATTCCAGCATTGGGTACATTCATATGCGTAACCTTTTCCCATTTTATGGGAGCCAGCGCCTTAGTGCAGCAGTATACCAGTATTTTACATGGAGCGACTGCCTATCTGACCTCCACAAGCCAGTTAGTACTGAATACCACGGTACCCCTTGGTAAGACTGATTGTCAGACTTTCGGGCCACTGACTACCTGTAACACTGTCAAAAATCTACAAAAGACAGGCGGAATGACTTAGCGTGCTCTCCGACGCAAGAAGGAAAATCGGTATGTAATGGGTGGTTACCCATCCGCGGACTAACCTACGCAAACGCGGCTAAATTTTGAAGGTCGACCCGAGCGGCTGTTATTATTAAGTTACAAGCAGTTCCGAACATTATAGGATGAAAATGCAAATGGTTCCTATTAACAGTTTCAATAATTGAATCCATCGGTTGATCGCCATCTAATTGTTGAAAGCTACAGTTATTAACAGCTACGACAACCATCATCGTATTCCTGGCCGTGTCCCATGTTACTTGGGACCGGCGCAATATGTTTTATTCTTTCATTCTTCTCTGTCAACCGTCACACAATCATTTACACCTGTTTCTTTCATATTCCTCACACACTCCATCCATCGTTTAATTGTTCTTCCAATCCCTCTCCATCCATCTTTCTATTCTTCACTCTTTTAATAGCCACAACCACTCGGCGGTAAAGTTCTGAAGTGCAACCGCGAACCGGAAGACGTTGCCTTGGAAGGCCTCCCACTAGGTGGACCGAAGACCTGGACCGGGGATCCGCTGGATGCGAGTCGCACGGGACCAGTCAATATGGCGACACTTGGGGGAGGCCTATGTCCAGCAGTGTACGTCTTTTGGCTGAAATGAGTGAATGAATGAATGAACCACTCGGGACTATTTGAAACAAACAAAATTTTGGGCTGACCATCTGTGAGGCTGCACCATAAGTGCTCATTTAGGTTTTTAAATATGGTAATCGTACGCTTGCTAACCAGAACACAAGCTAAACTGTATAATTCAATGAAATACCCCAAATCAATAGTTGCACGCTCAAAACTCAAATGAAACTTGTTCTCAACTAAAACAGATTGTTTTAATTAGAACAAGATGAATGTGTAAAGTTTCCTTGTCATAATTCTGCAGTAAGCTATCGCAGGTGTCGGTAGAACGTACGGGATTCAGCTGAGTCGTGGTAGATGTTCAAAATAAGGGTATTTATGCAAATAAAGTTTTCTTATCGAATATAAAAATTAGTTTTGAGATCAACTAGTGATTATATCCTTATGGTAACTTTTTTGCACAAAACGTAATTTAGATCTATTTTAAAACCTGAAAATGTTAGTTTTACAAATACACGTTTACCCATTTGGTTTTAAGATGTTATTCATATCTATTTGTAGGCAAAATTGAACCAAAATATACGACAGTAGCATCGAATTTCCCTGCGTTAACGTTTACGTTGCGCGTTCGCGTGCAGTAATTTTGCATTGTTCTAAATCTAAACTCATCTAGCGACAAATCAAAATGGTTCATAATTATTAATATAGGCACAAACACCAACTATTAGGTACCGACACCAGGACATCAAGCTACTACAATCTGTCTATCTGTAATAGAATTTCAACGTTATTGCTAAAGCATTAGATTCAAGGTTGATTTGGAAAATTTGACAGTTTCGGATAGCTTAAAGTGCTGACTTCTGTACCTACACACTGCCCAAACCATGTACAGGTAAGGTACCTTTAAATCCTAAAGAGGTAATTATGTAATAAATCAACGCCATCTAATGGTTAATATTTTTCTTTTTTTTTAAGAAAAAAATGTGAACCATTTGACATTAAACCATCATAATTGTCTTAGCAAATCCGCTGTCGCTTGAGGATTATTTCTAAATCTCTACCAGATCATTTCCCGCTAAAGTCTATGAGGATATCTTACAGCGGACATTAAGACAGCGATAACAGAAGAAGATAGTATCGAATTTACGTGACCTACATAAATGAATAGGTCACAATCACGACTCAATTATTATTATTCACTTCATTTTTCGTCCACCCTTTAGTGAAATTAATAACGTTTCCATTATTATGCCTACCACAAAATGTATTTATCTAAAACAAAACAACTAAGAAATATCTCGGAAGACAGACATTTCCATTGGCCCCGGAATAAATTACAAACTCACTTAATTTTGTGTTGTTTGGTAATCCCAACAATAATTTCTTTCAAGGCCTTCATTTCAATCTGGGGGAACTCAGTAACATTAAGGATTAGATATGATTTACGAGACTAGAGGAATTATCAAGAAATAATGAGTATTACCGAAGAATGCCTCGTCTTTGTTAATAGATAAATAAATAGGAGTTATCTTCGTTTAAGCGTGGAAAAATGGGAGGCATTTTTGTAAATTAAAAGGATTTTTATTTTTCCGGGTATCACGCGTCAGGGTCAGATTTCGGCCGAACAGCTGAAATATTTTGTAAGAAGTACCTATATATTTTAATTTAGGGTAAGAAAAAATCCGATATCTTCATAAATTAGGTGTTAAGGATTCTGCCCACTTCACCGCACCATAGCATGAGCGTACTATGAACGTATCAGGCAAAAAAATATTCTTTGTATTGAATCGACAAAGAAGCATGCACACTCGGCCGTTATACCGTATCACGTGAAAAAGTCATATGACGCCTTCCAATCCATGCACTCCTGGTGGAATAACAGCCCATTCTTTCTCACAGAGATGATGCCTGTGGCCTAGGACATTATTGACTGAATGTGCTATTATACTACGTACATCACCACCATCTTCGAAATAAATATTTAACATTTAAGTGGTTCTAATTACCTACCAAACGTTAACACTATCTTAACATTAATCGAAGCATCAATCACAGATCAAGGCTCCGATCACGTCAATCCATTTCCTGCGATAAATCCTCGAGAATTGCATTTCATTAGTTCGAGGAAGTGTCTTGCAAGTTGTCGTGACAGAATCATAGATGGCGTGACAGATGTAATCGACTATCAACTAGCAACATCGTGGGACAGCTGCTGTCATGTTGGAAAGCAAAGGAAACAGGTACGAGCTATGTCAGTCGTCATTGGTTTGGTTTACCCGGTTTAACATTCTTGATTGACTAACTACATAGAGGCTTCTGTTTTGAAAGTAGTTGTAAATTCTTACGCCTACAAATCACTAGTAATGCAAAAAAACATAATTTTGCCAACGATTGATAGAAATTAAATGATATTTGAAATCCTGGATCTACGTTTTAAATACGTTTAACGACAAATGATTTGTGGTGTATTTACTTCTTTTATTCACCATAAAATGCAGATTTCGAAAAGCCAAATCTAAAACCTGAACTCTAAAGATTAAGAATATACATATTAGGTTTGATTATGCGTTTTTCTTACTTTTGATTATTATGACCATAACCACAGGATACATTAGTAGAGAAACAATGACCACAGCTACACGTGGTGGCAATTTACATAAAATCGAATCTTTTGGTCAAATAATTGCACCAAATTCAGAACACTAATTGCCAAACACAATGCACCACAATAAAGAAACAAATGTACTATTTTATCTACTTAAATCAACACGAAAATGCACAGCCATTAGTATCGGTGAGTTGCAGTTAATATGCCAACAAATCAGAAATAAAGCGGGTATGTAGAGGGCAAAGTTTACGAACTTGTTCTGAGTTCGAGCCGCAAATCAACTTAACTAGCGCACCGTACTACACACTACTTTAAACTATGTAGCTCGATCGATTCGAAATTTCTAATTTCTATTTCTTTCTAACTGCCTCTGAGCCTCGTTTGATTACAAATATTTGTGATAATGTTTAGATTACTATTCAGTAGTTAATCATTAACAGTATCTTCTATATTTTGTGACCAAGTGATATCATCATCTTTGGTAACCTTTTTTTTTTTCGGATGGGAAATCATCAATTTACTTCTCCCGCTTCGCGCTGGGCAGAGCGGAAGGGAGTGTCAGACTTGTACTGACTAAAACCCATCCATGTTTCTTCCTTGGCCTTTGTTTTCCAGGGCCATGGTAACTCTTTCGAACAGTCCCGCAGCCCTGGCAGGCATCGGGCCTCGCAAGCCCCTCCCTGTTTGCTGACATCTCTTTGAGGCGCGCGTGGAACACGAACGCGCCGTCAACATGGCCGGTCGTCAAAAGACGGACGGATGGGGAGCTAACCCATTACTCACCGTCCACATGCCCGCGTCTACGGTGGCCGGAAGCCACCACGTGACCCCCGACACCCCGGGCGTCTCCCGCGGCGGCTGGGATGAGAGGTTCTCCGCCACCTCCTTCGCTAGCATGGCTGCTATCTTCGGTATCCTTGGTACACCTACTGGCGAGTATAGGCCTCCTACCTCCTCCTAACCTCAACCAGGTCTTCCGTGATCTTCTGAATGTCATCCACTCATTTGGCTTTGGTCTGGCACGTTTCTTCTACAGTCTTTCGGTAATCATTCAGAGAGGGCACTTATACTCTAAAATAAAAGTCAGTTTTATTTGACAAATTACTAAATTATTTTTATAATATTCGTTTGTGAGAGAATGGGTCGTGACTTCGTTGTAGATAAGCGAAATCTAGGTATTTGTTTTGAAAACTTTTTAAATAAGCCTTTTGGTAACTGCATTTTTAAAAACTCGATTTTTATTTATTTGTCTAGCATAAGGTTTTCATTGACAAACTATTAGTAAAAGTAAATGTAATGTATGGAGAATGATAAATGACGTTACCCTAAATAACTGTTTATTTTTTAAAAAAAGGTTGAAAGTTCAATATTTGAAAGGAATCGTCGAAAAATAAAAGTTTTTCTATTATAAATCATTCTAAATAATTATTTATGTGTGACACAAAATCACATACCAGTAAACTTACATGCGTAACCCAAAAAAATCCTCGAGACATAAAACAAAAAATGTAATAATACTAGCAAACAAAACTCACTCGTTTCCAAGTAACAACTCCGTAGCTCAAGCTTGCTAATTGAGTAATTCCTTTAAGACGTTCGTTATGATTATCAACTAGGACAGACTCCCGGGGGTGAAACTTTGCGAAGTACTTAGCACTTCTCTTCTGAATACGTGTGATATGTAGGTGCCTACGCTGCGGTGTGAGGCGCGCAACGTAGATGTGCGAAGATATTTTGAAAGGTGCAATGAGGGAAATATTTTTTAATTTCTACTGGAGTTCCAAACACATTATATAACGTCACGTTTTATATCCAAGATTTATAAACTCAAAAAAAGAGAAAAAAAGTTTTTTATTTCTTGTAGTCCCTGGAGGGTTACGTTGAGTCGCTGAGAAGTACACCCACGTTTCACAAGTTGTGTAGGTATGTAAAATCTATAGGAGTTGTGTACGACATTATTTATCCACTTTGACAGAGAAAAGATTTTTCGACCGGCGAGGATTCTACAAAATACAAATATTCTACAAGCGCCTATTGATATTATTGTCTTATGTCTAGTTACATGTCCTAGTTACATATTGCTAATATTTCACTACAACAAGACGAATTCTCAAAACCACTCAAAAGAACCTTCTGCAACAAATGATTAACATAAATTGTAAACACAGCAAAAATATTGCAGACAAAACTATCAACATTAGTTGGGGGTGAAGTGAATGTACACTTCATCCCCATTTTCCGCAGTTGGTCGCTCGTTACAAAGTTATTTCGTAACTTCGAGTTACCAACACAATGACATAAGGGGCGTCGCTTTGAAGCCACTTCCGTTTTCTGCGTAACTGTTATTAGGCAGACGCTCCGCTCAATTTCTATGCCATTTACCAGGAAGGTGGGTAGTTATAGTGTTTCTAGATATCGATATCTGCGTGTAGGATGGCTTCTGGGGTGTTCGGATGGTTAAGTCGTTAGCGGTCTGTGTGATGGTCTGATAATGGGTGCTTGGGGTCTGTGAAGTGCTGTTGTGAGTTCGATTGATAAGACAAAGTTCTGTCTGCGTTTAAATTGATTTGCGCTCAGGTCGGGGAGTGTGGTTAATTCTCTCAAGAAAAAGATAACATACTCGTATGTGGCACCTACCTAATTGAACTCATTTTCCGTTGGCAAATTATTGGTATATTTTAAAAGAAACATGTGTATTAAATTACCAGAAGAAGAAAAGTCAAAATAATAATAAATTATATCAAGAAATGAGGTGTCTGATGAGATGACAAGTAAAAGAGTAGTACGGAAGAAGGAGACATGCTGCGCCGAGCCCAAATAAATTCGGACAAGGGCAGGAAAGGTGGACTAGAAAAATTAATCAAAGAACTAAAACCTCTACAAAAAATTAAACTATTAATTGTTTTTATTGAATTGTAGGATAGGAATTTGGCCTTGAAGCAAGCTGAAAAACGTTGGCAACATTTTCGCATATCTACTACATAATCAATTTCAATAAATAACTGAAAACCAGTCTCCTAATCCAAGAACAAGTGCGAGCACAGACCGCGTGGCGTCTTGAGATTACACACCCTGTTTTCATAAACATAAGAGCTAGCAATAAATCTTCAGGACTTGATACATCTTACATTGAAAGCTCTTGTGATACCAATAGTCGCGGTGTTGTTGTTAGAGCACGTTGGCAAGTTAGGGAGATTGTACACTGGTGTAATGCAAGATAAGGGACGGCATGCAAGAAAGAGGGTGAAGTTGTAAAGCAAACGCTAGTAAAATTCATGCTCTTTCTTGCATCCTTTAAAATGCATACTAACTTCCTATCCTAACTTTTTAATATATAATTTTAATATTATAAGCGAAAGTATGTTTGTTTGTTACTTCTTCACGCGTAAACTATTGAACCGATCGTCTTGAAATTACACATACAGAAACGGACATAGGTTATCTTTCATCCCAAAATGTATTGTTCCCAAGTAGAACAACAATAACGTTCTTATGATAAGAGATGGCGCCATGTGTCTTTCGAATCTTGAGTGAATTATATTATTACTAGCAGAGTACAACCTGAATTGATTGTCAAATTCTAAATTAACGCGAGAAAAACCGCGGGTGAAAGCTAGTTTTTCATATAAAAGCCAGCTCTCTGGTCACGTGAAGAGTCGACCAACCGCTTGGCGGTACCCCAAAAGACTAGGTGGTGGTTACTTACTTCATACTTGATAACAATCTAGGTATAGTTTATGATTTTAGGGCCTTATTGTTTATATTTTTTCCGAAATTTACCTACTTATCCTATTAAAATGATAAGGGTTTTTTTTTTACGGATGGGAAATCATTAATGACTTCTCCCGCTCTGGGCAGAGCAGAAGAGAGTGTCAGACTTGTACTGACTAAAACCCATCCATGTTCCTTCCTTGCCCTTTGTGTTCCAGGGCCGCGGTATCTATCGAACAGCCTGCAGCCCTGGCAGTCATCGGCCCTTGCGGGCCCCTCCCTGTTTGACTACCCTAGGGTCAGGCAAAAGCGTTTGCATGAAAAAATAACCATAAGAAACTAAAGTCGATAATGGGACGGCGCGGGCCGTTATATTAAGTTACGGGTTACGGCTCATATTTCCTGGTGTAATATCCGACAACATAGAAGGGATCGTTTAATTTTCGAGTTAAACAAGTGAAGGTTTTCTCATAGATAGTTTTATGGCTCATATAAAAAATATTGCTTATAAAACGACCGCAAATATAATAATTCTTTTACGAACATTGAAAAACTGATAGCTTACTCTCTGTTGAATCTTGACAAAAGAAAACGTTATTTCCTATTTGGGATTAACCTACATATGGTGTTTTCCTTATGGTATCAAAGATCTGAAGGTTATTTCGGAATGGCCTCAGGTGAGAACCACTCTTCTTGGTAACATTTTTGCGCTACTTATCGGTGACATTTTGTTTATGACGAATAATACCAAACAAATCACATCTGGGTAGGTCACTTAAAGTACTCAATCTGTCAGACAATCATATATGTTCTAGTGATTGGGTTAAAAGTGTAATAAAGTCACTTCGTTTAAGATTAGAGTGGATATACTTGCTATGTTGTCATGTTGTAAAAGAATGTGTTAGAAATCTAGATTTTTTTCTGACATCATTTTCTTGCCTTGTAAAGTTAATTTAAAACCACGTTAGACCATAATTATAGTCGCCGATTATAGGTGATTTGGGGCAGTGCGCTTTCAATCAGTTAGCTTTGAACATAACTGTTTTATTTTTTAGATTTTCTTCTGGCATCGTCTTGCATTGTCCAGTCGATGTAAGTCCACGTTAAGCTTGGCAATCGTCCGAGGCGAGTGACGACGCGCGGCGCCACTTGTCGACACAGCACACATGTCGTGAGACGGTTGGATCGCCACTCATGCTATGATTAGTGCTGTGATATCTCTTTGTAATTTCTTATCGAAATTGTTTATCGGAAAACTACTACTACAATTGCGTAGGTACTGAGATGATACAGAAACATGCTGTCTCCACCTCAAATAAATTGGGATAAGGGCAGGAGAATGATGATTTTTCATTAATACAATTTGTTTACTTCAAGTTACTTTATTGCAAAGTTAGCTTGAAAAGATCTCTCCTAGATTTAATAAATTACTTAAGAAGTTTCTTAATTAAAATCACTCAATTACAGAAAAAGGTAAACAGCACATCTTTACAACTTCAAGTCAATAAAGAAAATGAATCGGAGCACCTAAACACTCTTCTTAATTGCACGAAACCCTCTTACTCTCGAACCAATATATCGGAGAACAAGATTACATTGTAAACCGTAATCGTAAATCTAAATATCGATAAAAGTGTAACATTTGATAGGGGATCACTAGTGTAGTCCCCGAACGGTAATGCAACTGTATCCAATTCGTTATCGGATCCGACTTGGATTTGTCGCCGTCTCAGCTCACAATGGTAAATTTTCGATGTGGTTACAACACTGCTGTGTGGAATTGAATGTGTCTGTGGTCTTGGTTACACTGTGGACGAAAAAAGTGTAAATTTAAAATATAAATATTGTTTTTACTAACATATTGCTGGGTATCAATATTTATTTTTAACAGTTCGTTACATCATCAACATAAGATGAAAATTGCTAAATTCAAAGAAGGATTCATAATAGTAATTAATTACCCCATAATGTACTCTCGGTTAGGGCCCAGGCCTCCTCTCTATGAGAGAGCTTGTAGTCTACGAGGGCCCAGAGCGGTTTGGTAGATGCCACATGTCTTCGATTTTTTTTTCTAGTACATGGCAATTTCCTCACGATGTTTCCTTTTATCATTTCGAGAGCAGTGGTGATGAAATAAAGTACACAATATTCTACCGAGTTCCTGACGGTCGAACCATTTCATATCTTATTACTAAGGTCATAAGGGTTAATAGTAGCAGACCGTCAGTGAACTGTGTAAAACCACGATTTACAATTCGTAAGTCGGGACCAAAATAGCATTATCTACTGGTAAAAATACAAACTTCCAATCATATAAGCGACATCCATGTGTGTACAGACGCTAGCACATCAAGCTACTACAATCTGAGATTTTCGACTTTCTTGCTTAAAGCATTAGGTTCAAGGTTGATTGGGAAAATCTGACAGTTTCGGATAGCTTGACCTGCTGGTATCTGTACTAGTAAAACCTGTATTAAATAAATAAAAACAAATTACAAAATATAATAACAGCATGTCCGTACTCGGATGCTCATCCAAAACCGCAACGCAGAAAAAACAAAACGAAAGCTCTGATTCAACAACCGGTAATTTCGATCAACATTTTTCACATGAACAACAGAGACCGATTACCGAATGAATTCGTTAAAATTTACATCGCAAATACTGAACATCAATTTCAATAGTAAACAGTATTAATCTCAGCAGCAGTATATAATAATAACCACGTTATATTTACTCTATAATTGCCTTCGGGTGTGCGTGTAATTACACAGATAGTTGTTTGTTTTGGTAAATTTATCGATAAATTTATCGGTTAAGTGATGTACACCTCTATCGTTGTCTTTCTTACTGGTGTCGATTTGCATGGTGTACATTTTAATGTAGGTATCGAGTGGTTGGTTGAACAAGGTATTTTTTAAACAGTGAATTATTTTTTTAGTTAACAATGTCAATTTGAGAAACTTGCAGATACAGGAATAGTAAGTGTTTCTAAAACGTATTAAAAAAAATCAATGGAATGATTACATAAAACTGACCAACTTTACTCCAATAGAAGCACTTTTTGAACAAAAAAACAATAATTTTAAAGAAAAAACTTAAAACTAACATTAAACATAAAATTACATACCGCTATTATTGTTCTTTAATGAAAATCTACACAAAACACATGAAGGTAAATAGGTACGTAGGCAGCCACACAATAAAACAACCGCACAACATTTCCTCGGACGAGCCGTGTAATTTCTTTAAAACAATGCTTTCTTATCTCACAATAGCCAACAAAAGGCGTCGAAAAGGGGAGCTGCCCTAATGCCATGATTTTTTTTTCACGTGACCTTGAGATAAAAATTTCCAAGGCAATAACAAAAAGCCCTACCTTAATGTAACCAGTAAAAATTTTAATGTAAAGAGCGTTGAACGGTTACGTAAGGACGCCTCCGAAGCTAATGCTTAACGTTCAGAGGCCCTACCACAAGCGCGCGGTGTCAACGTAACTTAAGTATGCCTATTTTTGAATCGAAAATTCAATTATCCTATAGCATTTTAGTTAAACAGTTTGTAACAAGCACAATCAAGAACATTCATCATCTGCCTAGCCTTTTCTGAACTATGTTGGGGTCAGTTTTTAGTCTACTCGGATGCAGCGGAATACCAGTATTTTACATGGAGCAACTGCCTATCTGACCTCCACGATCCAGGTTGTATAGATAATACGATACCTACCATATAAATATATACATAGATATGAATACATTCTTAAAATCATGAAAATATTGCATATAATTATGTGCAATTAGTATTTTTAATTTTGAAATCGTAGTATTCACGTTACGTTTATCCACGCGCTCGTGCCAGGGCCTCAGAATTGACACTAAACAAAAAGAAAACTCCGTAAAAGACACCGAAGTCAGTAAATTTTTGATATAGGGAGGTACGCTTAAGGATTCCGCAGAAAGTTTCGGTCAAGGGCTATATAGCTTTACGACTTACGGCAAAGGTTCGGAAAATTGTAAAAGTAAACGCGGCGAATATCAATAAAATTAGTTTTATGTCACCAATGCGAAAAGCGGAAACCTTCTCAATCATTTTATCGAATCAGATGCGTGTGAAACGGTAACATTTTAGGTTTAATATGTTCAGTGAGTTGGTTCTTCAATCTGGGAGTACTATGACATACTTGAAATGTATTAGACACGACTCTCTAAGGCATTGAAACACGTTGCTTCGTAACGTTATTAGAGTAGCTGGAATTGTTCCGGAGCTACCTAACGCTTTCACAGTTGCTTTAATAGTTTCACATTTCCTTTACAAATTATAACGTTTGTAAAGTGAACCTACAAAGTATTTAGTTGTAGATTTTGCATAATAAAAAGTTCGTGGCTTTTTTGTAACTGTTAGTTAAATGACTTTAAAAAAGAAATTAGTGTTCCCATTAATTATCACTCAGCATTTTCCGAGAGCGCGGAGCAGCGGTGGCCCAGTGGTGGCGGCCCCGACTTATGAGCAGTAAGTTGTGGGTTCGAAACCAAGCATTCCCATTACTTTGTGTAATTTATTTCATCACCACTGCTCACAGTACGGTAAAGGAAAACATCGTGAGGAAAGGCATGTTCTACACCAAAAATTAAAAGACATGTGACATCTACCACTCCCGAGAAGGCCTTTGTCCCATTAGTGGGAACATTATAGGCGGATTATGCTTATGCAGCATTTTCCGTAGAACAAGCTGCAACCGACTGATAATTCAACACTTACTAGTACCTAATTTGTACCATAGCAGCCATATCACTAAAATTGACATAATATGTAGCTCCATTCAATTTAAAATAATATATACCTACGCAGTTCCACTTGAAAACATACTAAATTTTTATCACAAGTTCGCAGCCAAAACTAGTGCCCTCCACTTAATTTATGCGCGATTACCCCATCACGCCGGCCTATAGAAACTTTGTTTACGGCCACCATATCTTAACTTACCTATGTTTACGGAGGGTACGCTTCGTACTAGTATAGAATGAGAATGTGTAGATGCGAAATTGGCTGCTGGTCTATGTATGAATGCCTTCGGGGTGTGACGTGTGAGAAACGTTCATGGCATGGTGATTGCCAACCATGGTCGCAGAATTTTTATAACATTAAGAAACGGCACTGATGCAGCTATTAACGTGGCCACTTACTAAGGTCCATCTGATCTAAAAGTAACACCGATTCGAAAAGCGATCTCATTATCAGTATTCGTACGCGGAGCTGCGGAACTATCTTGCGGCTTGGGGAATCGCTTCAAATAGTTGTCCAAGTAACACTTATATAATTCAGATTTAATAAAACGACGAAATTTCACTTACAGTTTAACATACTTTAAAGGTGTCCGGCGGAGATCCTCCACACAAAACTGTCTGGCAGTGGGCGAGGTGAATCATAATAACCCTAATGTAATAACAAAATTCACGCTTTTTATTATGATGTCACTTAGCAGATATTTAGTATAACTTTGTTACCTGATATCTGCCAAAGTCACCGCGATCGACTTTTCATAATATCCAATTGTTCTTACTATATTAAGAACTGCAACAGAAAGAGTCTCAGCTTATAAAATGACGTAGGTGTGGCAGTCACGGGACTCCTGTCTATAATGTAAGATCGTTGCAGTACCCGATGATTCAACCGCAGTCGCACCAGCAAATAGCCCAGAGAAGTGACAATTACCTTTAAAGAGTTTCGAACTGCTTGGTAATAGAATTGTTATTTAATTTAAATAGAACAAAACTGTATCTTTGTTAGTGACTATGTTCGATTATTCCAAAATTGGCAAGTGGCAGATTGTATGAAACCGATTGTATTAGGTAACAACTAAAGCGGTAATATAGGTGACAATGTAAACGAATTTCACTTCTACACGGTTTTCCTAATCTTTGGTATCAGGTAGAGAAATTTAGGGGAACTATACTATCATTAATCCCAGGAGACAATGTAGTTAACGATGACCCACTTTATCTATATTTCTTGGGGCCACTAGTTCCCAACGCGATTAGTCGCTCTGATATTGGACGGGATATTAGGTTTTGGTCTGTTCAATTGTTCTTTATGGTGATGGTTATTTTGATACAGTAAGGCTGTTTTCTTTGCAGAAAAAAATGGACCAGTTGATATATTTCGGTAGGGCGATTTGTGGCTTAAGTAAATATGAATCAAAGCAGTGATGACCGACCTAGGCAGGCGCGTTATTTTGTGAAATAATTTATTTCATCACAATAGGGTACTTTACTAAAAAAATCGAATTAGTCCGTCAGATAGATAAAAAAATTAAAAGTTTGACTGGTAGAAAATGCCTATGGCATTAAGTCCGCCTTTTTACTTTGTGCTTGAAGTATTAAATAAATAAATAGATTTCCAATAAATATTCGACACGTATTTTTTATTTTTTCACGTCAACAAAAAACGAAGACGATACAGCGCGTCGAAAACTCGTGTGACGGCATAATGTCAGTACACTTTTACTGGCGGAGTGACGTCACAAGCTCCCACTCATGACTTTTGATGCGTTTTATCTTTGTCACTTTTTATTGATTCGATAAAACAAAAAATAAGTATCCAATATTTTTCAATAATCTAACTGACAGACTAAATAGAATCAAATATTTTATCAGAAAACATATCTAAAAAGCGTTGAACCAAACGTTCGCAAACTTGTGATATCTTCCAAACCACACTGGGCTCGCTTTCTTTTCATATATCCCAGCAGTGGGAGGATGATTATGCTTATGCAATGAGCAATTTATGGATAAAATAAAGAGTATTTAGTTGTGAATATTTTTGACGAAGCAATACATACGGCTGACTTAGTTATTATTTTATTTGTCAGTCGAGGATTTCAGTTCATATAGGTTCATTTTGATTGGCCCCAGCATTTGATAGTCACGACACGCTATGTTCACGTAAAAATCCTACCAATTTCTAGTACAACATAGTGCCTGACAGTATTTTTTAATTGCTTTCGACAGGGGTGCAGTTCAATCCCACCGGATATTTTTTCGATTCACGAATAATATTAGGCATGGCGGTGTCGGGTGCCTGATTGTTTTCCTCCTCAAATATCATTCTGAGGTATACGAACATGAACAGACTTACTCGGACGGTACTCTTACTATGAATATTCTTGTGACAAATATTTGTGTCTACCTCCCGAACACTATTTTACGGCGTTAGAAGCAAATATTTAGAGAAAAAGAAGTTTGTAGAAAAATAATGTATTAGAAACTTCAATATGATTTTTCATGAGCCTATTTTTATATAACTGTGTGGGTGTCTATCACCCAGAAATTTCTACTGTGTGGTGCATACAGTCTTGGAGTAAAATGGCATTGACATATGAACGGATAGACAGACAATATATGATCAGGACGAATCTATAAGGGTTCCGTTGTAGCCTGAACCCTAAAAACAAATGAAAAATCACTCACTCATTTGTTTCAATTCACAATGAATACATATTGGCAATTCAAAATGTCATACTCTTCGGAATTTATTCAGGCGCTTAGGCGCTACGACGAATAATAAAATGGTCTCACCTCACCGTTTCAGTTTACATTGTAAATCTGCTGCGTTGTGTAAACAAGCGTTAGTAATTAACATTTTAGTACGAAAGTGTATTATTAACGTATTTCCAAGTTTAATTAGGATGTCTACGATTTATTAATACAACGTTTTAAGGAAAATTTTCAAGTTGTTTCCGCCTTTGATTAGTTTATGAATTTTATATGACGTTTGTTGCGTGGTTTGAGGGTTTTAACTTTTCGTAAAAGGGTTTAATAAGTGTGGACGGGTTCTTAAGATTTTGAAAGTAAGTTTACTGAGTTATTTTATTCGTTATGAATTTATTAGTTACTAATGACCCGCCCCCACCCAGAGGTGCTCGTGGATAATTAATAACAGCCGCACGAGTCGATCTCCAAGATTATGCCGCGCTTGCTAAGGTCTGTCAGTGGATGGGTGATCATCATTACATATCGAGTTTCCTCCGTGCCTCGCAAAGCACATTAAGCCATTGGTCCCGGCTGTCATTTGTAGATCTTTAATAGTCGTTACAGGTAGTCAGTGGCCCGAAAGTCTGCCAACTAGTTACCCAGGGGTATCATATTACCCAGTAATAACTGGGTTATGTTGTAGAGGTCAGATAGGCAGTTGCTCCGTATTAAATACCGATATTAAGCTGCATCCTGTTGGTCTGGAAGCCGACCCCAGCTTAGTATGAAAAAGCCTAGGCAGATGATGATGATCCCGGCGACCTATCGCGTCCGGCCCTGGTTCAATATATGGTCCAGAGCGAGAGGGAATGGGACGCTGTCACCTCCTTCTGCGAAGCAGTCATGCTAGCGAAGGAGGTGGCGGAGCGTGAGAGGGAGAGAACCTCTCGTCCCAGCCACCGCGGGAGACGCCCGGTCGTCGGTGATCACGTGGTGGCTTCCGGCCACCGTAGACGCGGACCTATGGACGGTGAGTAATGGGCTAGCTCGCCGTCCGTCCGTCTTTTGACGAAACGCCATATTGAAGTCGCGTTCGTGTTCCACGCACGCCTCAAAGAGATGTCAGCAAACAGCGTGGGGCCCGCAAGGGCAAATTCTGGCTGCAGGACTGTTCGAAATAGATACCGCGGCCCTGGAACACAAAGGGCAAGGAAGGAACATAGATGCGTTTTAGTCAGTATAAGTCTGACACTCCCTTCCGCTCTGCCCAGAGCGGGAGAAGTCATTTGATGATATCCCATGCAAAAAAAAAGAAAAAAGATGATTATCCGCCCCCGCCTCACAAGGGTTTTACGACTTCACAAAACATCGAATTTTTTCTAGTGTGTGCAAGTTTAATATTACCATAATATAATTTATATTCCGCAAAATCAATTAATTAAATGATGATTAAACCGTGTAAAAGTTTAGGAGAACACGTATGTACTTACATAAAATAAAACACTTTATTCATAGGTAAAGAAATATGTAGATATTTTATTACTGCAAAGGCAAAACTTCAAACATTTCGGAGTATTCCCATTTGAGCACCGATTTCAAGAGCACCAAAGATTTTCCCTTTTGAGCAAAGGGTTGGTGCTCTAAGCA
Source organism: Lycophotia porphyrea (assembly GCA_950005105.1). NCBI lineage: Eukaryota > Metazoa > Arthropoda > Insecta > Lepidoptera > Noctuidae > Lycophotia > Lycophotia porphyrea. The sequence goes on from OX465396.1 coordinate 8,971,887, forward strand.
TTGGTGCTCTTGAAATCGGTGCTCAAATGGGAATACTCCAACATTCCTATAAGGTATACAGACGAATAACGTTTTATTTTAAGTTTATTTTATTTAAATCATACTCGTGAAGTAATAAATAGTTAATATGGTAATTAGTGCCACTTCTAGGCGAGCCTCAATTCGTATTAATCATTAATTATTAAAATGAGTAGGTCTCATGAGTTCAAACGCTTGTAGCTCATAATTTTAACTGAAGGCAACACGTGTGTTAATTACTGTCATTACCACGTTGTATCTAATAGGCCTTTAATAAATTATTTAAAAACTGGCCAAGTGCGAATCGGACTCGCGCACGAAGGGCTCCGTACCATAAACCGAAAAAAACACGTTTGTTGTTTGGAAGCCCCCTTTAAATATTGAATAATCTATATTTTTATTATTTGTTGTTATAGCGGCAACAGAAATACATCATCTGTGAAAATTTCAACTGTCTAGCTATCACGGTTCATGAGATACAGCCTGGTGATAGATAGACGGACGGACAGACAGCGAAGTCTTAGTAATAGGGTCCCGTTTTTACCCTTTGGGTGCGGAACCCTAAAAAAGAACTCGATAACGTGCGTCAGAGTTAACTACTTAACGAAAACTGTAGGTGGCCCAGTGGGAAATCGAGTTTTCCAGACTGGCACGTAATTGTTAGAAATTATTTGATAACCATTGCTCAAAAAACGGTGAAGGAACATTAAGAAACACAAAATCAACAATTCAAAGACATGTGACTTGCAATGGGCTTGTCTTGTCACAGGGGCCTGTGTCCCAGCCGAAGAAGCATTACAGGATGATTATGCCAACAAAATATATCAGAAGACGTTAGGATACATTCAGATTTGACTCTATTGAATGACTTTTTCATGTTATATATTCATTGAATAGGGTTTAATGTACTTAGATGATTATGTATTGATGATTTTCATGATTGTAATTTTATAACTACCTATGTGTTACTAGCGCGACTCATTTTTCATCAACATACAACCTGGCACTGACCTGCAAATTGCAATACAACGTAATAAAATTTGAGTTTTGCGGGCTACCCGTACGTTTCCACCTTAAATAGATATTGGCCACATCTGCCGCATGCCCAATGAGCTGTGGGCCAAAATAGCCACTTTCTGGAACCCTGACATAGCCAGAAGGTGTCACGGCTGATCTCTTAGAAGATGACGGGACAAGCTGGACAAAACCAACGACCAGTGGCGCAACATTAGCCCTGGACCGAAACAACTGGAAGTCATGGGGAGCAAGCCTTTGCCCAGCTGTGGGATGACTTAGGCTAACAGTATCACTATCATTAATATAGATATTCTGATCCTTTGCCAGATAAAATAAATAAGAGCGAAGCTTCAACCGCGAATTCTGATTTGTTTTTTTCGATTTTATTCATAGAAACTAACTTCGTATTAATATTAACCTCTTCAGTAATTATTCAAATTTATTAAACTAGAATGCTTGGCAGAAACATTTTATCGATGTGTTTTATTTATCGCTTTGCTGTTTTTAATTTTGTAGAAATTTCTTTAAATTTCTAGTTGTAATGTAGATCATAAACGTCTTGAGACAAATTCTTAAAAATATAATCTGAATATTATGTAACGGTCAACGATCGAGTTTTGGAATCTATTACCCATAATATATTTTGTCAACCAACTGTTTAATACCTTAGAATGACATACTTTTGTTATTTAACCGACGCAAAAAAAAGGAGGAAGTTCACAATTTTATCAACTTGATTGCCCTATTTAACAAATATATTAATAAATATTTAGGGGCCAAATCAACAATCCTTTGTTCTCAAACGTCATATGTATACAATTAACGGTAGTTTATATACCAAATGATCATCGCCGTATGAACTGGTCCAACTTCTTATGTTCAGTGACAATCGATTTCTTGCTAAACTCCCTAAATACCTTTTGATCTTAAATTTCAGGTACTTCCTGACAATAGACTAATCAAATTTACGTTATAAAAGAAAATAATTTCAATTTCTCTTTACCTTTGCTATTTAATGAATTATCTTCGCGTTGTTTTCTTAACGTTAGTAGGTCTAAACTTTGTTTACAACTAATAAGGATATATTATCCTTTTTGTTTAGCTTTTTCTGTCCCACTGCTGGGAAAAGGCCCCCCCATTCTCTTCCAACTCTCCCGGTGTTTATATTATCTTTATCCAATGTTTTTTTTTATCAACTCCTATGGCCTGTGTAAAAGCCTGTGAAATAATTCGCAGTGTTTGTATACGAGAATGGTTAAGTGCACTACTTATTATTTCTGATTCATATTACATATCATTATATATAATTTAAATTAATTATCACCCCAAAGAGGCTTTAGATGAAAAAATAACGGAACGAGAAAGACCATAGTATTTATTTCTTTACCCTCAAAATAACAGGCGAAAGCAACATTAAATTGATATTAGCTGCAAGTGTAAAGCCATTTTATTTCCCGTACATTAGCTCCTAGTTTTCGCACTTAGAGGTCTCTGAAGAAAAGATTTATTAATGGCAGGGCGGCCACAGGTACACCTGAAGGAATAAAAATAAAACACATTTAAGTGCGGTAAAGATGTAATAAATAACTGATGTTAAATTGACTGCGAAGAGCTTATGGGCCCGAAACTCGAAACAAAAGGGAAATTGCCTTGTTTTTCCATTGGTTTTCAACGGGGAAAAGAAAAACGAGTTTAAAGAATTCTATTTAAGGATCTTTGTGATGTGGAGGAAAATATTTTTTTGGTTTGGGATATTGAATCTAAACATTGATTGTTACCTAACAAAACATTTCCTACATTTATTGTAAATATTTGACAGTACGTAAAACTTCTATCATAGGTTAAATATTTAATGAAGCATTGACCATTATTAGGATTTATCCGTATCGAATATCTAAAGAACATTGAAATAGGGGTTTCAGGTGTCAAAAAATTATAATGTTGTGCAAAGTCAAAAATGTAACAGATTGACAGTATTGATAAAGATACTAAAAGCTTACCTATGTGAGATTCTGTTTTGAGATTCAAGAACTGGCCACATAATTTTGTAGATAGGCTGAATATGAATTTCCTTTCCATTTTATCGCCATAATTATACTTTTCAACAGCTGTAAAGACTTGTTTAGCTTAAAAACAAAAAACCGTGAGAAAAATGAATGTATGATAAATTAGAACGAGTATAATGCTTGGGAAGACTACGGTAAGTACATCTGTCATGGCGGGCATAAACTTTGGGGACAGGTACTTATACCGTAATTTATTTATTTTTATTCCTTAAGAAATTTTGAGCACTGATACCTAGTATTAGCTAATTCGTTCATGTTTAAAAACGAACGTTCATCTGTGTTTCTACAAAACTATTTATCCACTTGAATTATATTTAAATTCATAGTAGGTAATGTTTTTTGCGGGGTCACTATCATAGTCTGCTTAGCCTTTTCCTAACTATGTTAGACTGAAAGCCGACCCTGGCTTTCAGTCTAACCAGATGCAGCTGATGCAGCAGTATTTTATATGGAGCGGCTGCCTATCTGACCTCCAAAACCCAGTTAATACTGGGTACTAACACTATAAATTACTTATTTTTATACACATTAAATACAGACCTCTATTTACTACTACTTACTGACTTATTGGTAATTAGTAACTTAACGGCCAATGTAAACCGACATTGGCCCCGGACCGAAAAAACTGGAAGTCAAGAAAGAGGATAGGTCTTTGGACTTTGTCTTAGGCCTAGCAGTTGGTAAGTAATTACTTAGAGGTTGCTTAGGTTTTAAATTTAAAACTACAAAAAAAGTGTTCCTAAATTTTTTTACACATTTATTTAAATTTTTAATTTAGATAACACCTGCCTCACCGTCAGGTGTTATCTAAATAACTATTGCAACAAAATATTTGTTTACGTTTCAATTTGAAACTATCACATTTCAAACGATTGCGCAGTTCGGATGTGCATTTATTTGGGGAACTAGTTTCCATCGCCAGAATTAGTTTTGGTACAAAATTCAACAAAACTTTTTAGATAGATTGGTATGATATTTCAATTCAGGATTAATTTAATTTTATAGTAGGACAGCAAGCAGTGTTAGAAGTTTATATTTTTTATTCCAACTTCGGGGTTTGACAAAATTAAATTCTATCAACGATAATAACTATAAAGCAGAACTTTTTAATATTAAAAATAAATGTTTTGGAAAAATGGAGTAACATAAGCTACCAAAATGCTCATATCAATCCCGTAGAGCGTATAGCGATAGCACTTAAAACTTCTGAGTTCGTAGTTTTGTGAGAATAAGCTGTCTTTAATACAATTATATTCTAATCATATACCTATAACTGAGAATAGAATAGCTAGAATATACAAAAATGGTAAAAAAATAAAAAAAAATATCTCCACAAGATATCCCTGGGTGTACAGTAAAAGGAAGAAAATAAACAAAAGGAAAAATTCTGACACTAATAAACTAAAAACTAAGTACCAGAAATATTTTACGTGGTACGAGAAAAAATAGAAAAAAAAGATAGGAATTGAACGTGTGACAGCTCGACTCCTGAAATCTTGAGAAAGGTAGGTAACATTACCTAGTGTTAGGAAAGGTAACATCACCTAGTGTTAGGCTATTCTAGGGCTACTAGCTAGTACTCAAACTACAAAAGTTATTCCTAATGAAAATACCAACTAATGAGAGAAATACTAAACCGGCCAAAGTATTTTTAAACCTCCATATCAAACCTTCAAAATTACCGCACTTATTACCCATAACACGTACACAAAAAAAAATAGTTATAAATAAATCAAGGTACACACTACACAGCGTAAGGACTATTGAATACCATTTTTCATGATATACTGAACTTCGCTATTATCATAACGGCTTGAAATGATATAGCGGGCTTGTTTTGACGTACGCTCGGCATCCATGAAATGGAAAAGCTATATTCTGTACTGAACGAACGTGTAAGTAGTCTTTTATTTATTGAGTGGAAGTTCAAGGATACAATCTTGCAGACGTTTTTTCGGGAAAATTGTCGGGAATTATTTTACTTCTACGTGAGACTGGCTTTTTCATGTATAGGTTTTGATACAGATAGGTATTCAAGTTTGTTTGCTACGATGTAGCTAATCGATGAAGAAGCTGCAGTAGTAACATCATCATCAGCATTGATAGTCTTGTTCCACCCTCTGCTGAGTATAGACCTCCTCCTATGTGCCATGCTTCCATAAGAATATGAAGAACAGAGTGTGCGAGTTCTATATGGTCTTAAGTCGCGGATAGCTTTAATATCGCGATTCAAAATTTAATGCTAGTTCTTCCTTTGTGTCATAGATGACGCGGTAGTACTTTTTGTACTGTACACTTCACTTCCCTGAACTGCGAGAGTCTTAATCAAGCCTTTCCTGCGATCTAAGTACAGTTTAAATAAATACTTCAGGTATTATGCAGCGTTTACTCATGACAACCTCAATGGAACACGATAGCAAAACAATCAGGTACTTTTCTTGATAAATAAGGAAAGTTACACCAAAAAGAAACACATAAAAATACGTCGAACTCCAAAACTTCTCATTTACCTAAGAAGAACTCTCAACCGCCTCTTACATAGTCCTTTACCACTCAATTCAACAAGAAACATCATATCATAATTGTTGGTAAAAAAGTTTTCCGTTCCAAGATTCTCGCGATACAAAACGAGGGAGGGAGAGATGTATAAATATTTATTGTACAGGTGGTATAAACCGCCCGAGGATATTGGAGGATAAATTGATTGTTCGGGGTCGGTTTTCCATTTAGATATGGAAATTTCCGGGATTGTGTACGAAAATCTTCGATTTTACCTACCTACCTTTTTTTTCAACAAATCACTGTAAGAGAGAGGGAGCTTTTTTTCATGCGATTCTCGTAATTTGGTCGTGTATTTTGCTGGACCAGTGAAATTATGATGCCATGTATCCTTTAATATATGTCTAAATATAAATTATCCATATATAAATTACTTTGACAGTTCTGCGAGTTAATTATCAAAATAATAAATAGCATTTCATATTTATAGGTTTCCAAACACAATATTTCACTGTCAATAAAATATGATTTATTACCAAAACGAAAAAATAACAAGATCACAACGTAATAAATACACAATAACCGAAAGTAAAACTTTAATAGAACCACAATACGTCGGGCCAGTTAAAAGGCCCACAGCAATTTCGTTTTCGCTTCGTCCATAAAAGAAATACAGCGGTCACAAATTTATTTATGTTCAGTTATTGTACGTCATGTCCCAGTGATCGTAATAAAACATAGCGTTTACATCCGTGGGCCACAAGAGACGCCATTCAAACAAACGTGACCCTTTCACTATCGTATTATTAGATTCAGAATGTACGTACATAACATAAACAACGGACAAACGATCGACTTTCATGATAAAGGGTTTGTCCATACGAAATTAATTCAATAACAAAGGTCACTGTTGTCTTGTTGTCTCCTTCTTTATACCCCCAAATTGGATAGTCGAGATGTTTCATTTCACTCTTATTCGGTTACTGTTTGACTTTTTCTCTTATTGGAGATTGAAATTGTGTCTCTAACTCGGCCCACGATTGCCCGCCTCAAAGTTTCCAAGTTTTGATATCGTATTACTCAGCGTTTTTAGATATTGCCTTTTCAATAAAAATATATTATTCCTTATTTTATCGACAGCTCTTTACTAGTTTGCGAAGAATAAAGGCGCTTAAAATTATTTATGACTGTCGTTTAAATACTCTGGGCAAGACATACGCGCCTGGGAGACTTTGGTAACGGATTTATTTTATAACTCAACCTGGTTTCCACAATTTGAATAATAAATTGAATAAGCTCTTAGTGTTTCTAAAGCTGCCTTCATAAATCATTTTCTCAGCCAAGTATAATAAACACTTTCGCGGCCTATATCGAGAAACTTGGTCAAACTAACGGAAATGCCCCAAAACTAAATTGGAACGAATGGCTTCAAGTTATATACTAATTAGACGACGACGCAAGAACTTTGTACGTACAGTACGTCTCCTTAGAGTGTCGAAATAAGAGTTAAACTAAACTTGTTTACCTTTCTGCTGAGCTGTTTATATGAAAGTTTGCAAATACGCCACCTTGGGGAAGTAAAATTTTGCTAAAAGTGCCATGCGCCAAGTTTGCTTAGTTCTCTCATGCCTCAAAGTAGTTAAGTAATTTGTATAAAATTGTTTTACTTGAACAAGTTTTGCATCTGTTTGTGTACTTTGCGGTTATCATAAAAGCTATGCGACATCCATGTATATTTGGAAATGGGGGCAAATATTCTGTATTATTTATTTTTTAATAGTAAATATTGGATACAGGGGAAATGTTCGGGACATGAGGTTCTTTTTAACACTATGAGTGCATCAATATGTGTGTGTTAGTACAATAACAAATCTAATACCTTTAAACGAGCAATTCTTGTACATATCTATTACCTTTAAACAAGCAATTCTTTATGTATATATATATATATATATAATCTGAATCTCGGAAACGGCTCCAACGATTTTCATGAAATTTACTATGCAGGAGGTTTCGGGGGCGATAAATCGATCTAGCTAGGTTTCAGTTTTAGAAAACATAAAAAAAACGAGCATAGCTCGGTCTTCCAGGTACTAAATAAAACAGCCACATCCACTTTTTCTTTTTCTATGGTCGTTTAATTTAAACCCACATTTACTGAATACCTATAGGTACTTAGTATATAGACGTTAGAGCCACCCTACATTTTTTCTGCCTTATAATCAGACTAATAGAACCTAATCGTCCTATTATTTCATGAAACAAACCTTGACAGTACACCAACTGTCTCTTTATGACGTCAGTCAACGTGGCGTGACAACAGGTTTTATATCTTTTTTATGCCACTGTAAAGACAAGTCCTTATATTTATAAAATGGGATGATTTTGTGTGCAAGGACACGGCGGTGGCGTTGTCCTTTAAGATGTAGGGAAGAAAATTATGTCAAGGTGAGGTCTATTCATTCATTGAGAAGACATACTCAAACTCAAAGCATTTATTTCAAATAGACCCGTGACAGGCACTTTCGCATAGTCAAAAATAAGCTACCTACAGTCCGGCTACAAGCATAATAACTGTGAATGGACTATAGTACTCATCAAAACAACATATTTGCAAATTGTACATTAGATACCGTATTTTCTTTCGTACTTTATTAATAACATTATAAAAATACCTACATTTAAACATTTATGTAGGTAATTATGAGAAAGTATTGATTACTTTTCTCTAAAATCTATTTTTAGAGAAAAGTAAGCTAAGTTTAAAAACAGTTAACTAACAAAATTAAATTTCAAAAGGCTGAAGATTAGACAGATAGACGTCTAATTGAAGTCATGCAAACATTTATTTTCTGAAGTCAACTCAGTATGAAAGCAGTATTTACAATTTATTAATTCAAAGAAGGCGAAACGTCTGAGTAACTTTAGGTAAATCAAGCTTCACTCAAGCAAAACTTTAAAATTTTCCCAATCAACCTTGAACCTAATGCTTTAGCGATAAAGTTCAAAATCTATTACAGAAATGTGACAGATTGTAGTAGCTTGATGTGCTGGCCTACCTTCATTTCCATTGTTTTCTCGATTTCGTTAAAAATGATGGAACAGGGTAACTTCTCCCCTTACGTTTTGTTGCTTTCAATCAATTCTTTCAGCTGAACACAAACAAGCAACTGTCAGGTTACAAGAAAGTGCTTTAGATATAAACTTCGTTTTTATTAACTTCGGAAAATTAATCTTTGTAACGTTTTCTTTTTCGAAAAAATATTGCAGTTTTATTGGATTCATTTTACTTTATTTTCGTGCGTTGAAGTTTACAGTTAGACATTTTCAGGATATTGGATAAGAAAGTTAGATGGTTTTATATTAAATTATGTTAGTGATTAATGTTTTAAGTTTGCAAGTTTTGAATGTTGACATTTCAGAGATAAATCTGGACAGCTAATTTCTTATATTTGACACCACAGAATTTTAGCCAGTCAAAACATACTCATTTTCTATTCCAAAATATAAATATCAAAACCTTTTCCAAAGCAACAATAGCAACAAAACCAATGAAAACAATTTATCGACTTCGACATGAAAGCCAGAAATTAAATTTTTCTTCTATCTAACCACAGTCGTTTTCATGAAAAAAAAAACGACTTCAAAGGGTCCGTTTCATCGTCAAAGAAAGCCACTACTTCCAAAAGGATTGATATAATCGTGTAGCTCCCATTTCGACAAAAAATAAACAGTCACATATTCCCGGTATCTATTGAAAAGAAACCGTAACGTCACCATATTTTCCTGTTGAAATTTCCGCCACTTGGATACAGATTAGGTTATGTATATCTTCACGATCTAAGGCGTCGTTCAGACTGAGGAGCAGAACCAGACGCTTAAGCGGGTGCGGCGTATCAAAGCTAATGAAGCCTACGTTTGTGTCCGGCCTGGTTCATAATATCGACAGTCACTACATCGGCAGTCGACAGTACACTAAATCGACGGTACACTACATCGACAATTCACCAAATCGATAGTACTCTGTATCGACAGTATACCATATCGATAATACGTTGTATCGCCAGTACACCATATCGATGGCATCGATTGCCCGACCCGAGCCAGATTTAAATGAAAAACAAACTTTTTTTTTATTTCAAGATGGTCTTGTTCTTGACCTCGATCCCGCCTGATGGAAAGCGATGGATGAGGTGTATGAAATCTGGCTCGGGTCAGGCAGTCAATGCAGCGTACCATCGATATGGTGTGCTGTCGATACAACGTTTTATCGATATGGTATACTGTCGATACAACGTATTATCGATATGGTGTACTGTCGATGTAGCGTACCATTGATTTGGGGTACTGTTGATTCATTAACCCGTCGATGGTACTTTTTCAATACAGCGACTCTCGATGTTATGAACCGTTTGCGTCTACAGCTTGTACCAGCAAGGTGTGGTCATTTTCAGGACGCGATACCATATTGCTAAATCTTTAAGATTTTAATATCCTGTAAAACCTAGACCAGGTTTGCTTGATTCAGCATATTATACGGTAGCAATTATGTACAGAGAAGGGAATAAAAAACAACTGTTACATGATTACACACATGGCAGAAATTGTTAATTTGTGCATATTTATTTTGTACAGTACCTACTTTTAAACACACTTTGAGGAGCTCGTGGTTAAATAATAACAGCCGATCGAGTCGATCTTAAGGTTAAGCCGTGCTTGCCTAGGTTGGTCTGTGGATGCGTGACCATCCATCACATACCGAGTTTCCTCCGCGCCTCGGAAAGCTCGTTAAGCCGTTGGTCCCGACTGTCATTTGTAGATCTTTGACAGTCGTTAGGTAGTCAGTGGCCTAAAAAGTCTGACAACCAGTCTTACCAAGGGGTATCGTATTTTCCAGTAGTAACTGGGTTGAGGAGGTTAGATTAGTTAGGTTAGTTAGACTGGAAGCCGACCCCAACATACTTGGGAAAAGGCTAGGCAGATAATGGTTTCAAACGGATTAAACATCATTCACAGGATCATAACATAACAATATGTGTAAAATCCCAAAGACTGAGGCAGCGGTGTCACTCTCACATTTCACCAGCTATGTTCAAATCCTAACACCACAATATCATGCCTCTAATCCCCGAAGGGCTAGTCAGAGGTGTACCTTGCCCGCACCCATGTTTACCCAGTTACGTTTAAAGCCCACGTAATGAGGAGCGCCTATTACCCATCCACCCTGGGCACAAATCCTGACTCCATGGCTGCTACTAAGAGATTCCATACGGAAAAAGCCAATAACACTTTGGCCGACCTGGGAATCGAACCCGTGCTAAACATTAGCGCTTGATGCCACTAGACCAACGAGGCATACCCAGGAAATAAAAAAATAAAGAAAAACAAACAAAAGCAATAAGAACCAGTCCATAAACGCCCTCAATTACAAGTCACTCAAATAAAGTCGCGTGCTTAAAACCAAACATCGAAGCCTTCCCAAGTATTGAATTATAGATGAGTTCCGAAGAAAAATAATTACTTACCGGGGAGTACTTACTTTTAATTATTTCCGAACAATTCAGTTGGCAGCTTCGAAATGGCGCCGACTAAAAGAACCTTTCAGCGGGAACCAATTAGTAAAAGTAGGTGCCAACAATGCGTCGGTATAGATCAATAAATTATTAACCTGACTACAAAGGACACGCTTCATAGAAATAAGTGCCGGGAAAAGTTGATTTTAATAAAGTGACAGAACTTTTTTCTTTTGTCACATTGACGTTTGTCGGTTTCATAGAGTAGAAATGGCTTTTTTACGCTGTGGTTTTACTTGTAGTTTGTAATAATTAGTTGTTTTTTTGTAGTAATTTTAAGAAGGTACACCAGCAGGTCAAGCTACCTGAAACTCTTAGATTTTCCCTACCAACCTTGAACCTAATGCTTTAAAGATAAAGTTGAAAATCTATTAAATAAATTTGACACATTGTAGTAGTTTGATCGTCTGTAAATTATTACAGGATAATAATATTATTGCGTAGAACTACTACTTACTAACTGGTGGTTGTGAAATCGTTTTAATATAGGTTTTTGGGCAATATTTCCCTTTCCTTATTTCCTTCCTTTTCCATGAAAACTTTTTGTAAAAGATTACATTACAAACCAAATGGACACTATATCCTCTTTGTCATAACTCATAACACAAGGAAGAATGGAAATAGCCTGCCTATTCATAGTGGAAGCTGCATTGCATTAAAGCCAAAGTATTTTCATCTTACTCCTAGCCATTTCCTAGAGAAATAATTCATTTCAATCACAACGGACAAGTGAATCTCATCGTGAAATGAACGCGGTTTATTTTATATATTTCTATTAAATTCCTGAAATATTACCTTTATCTTTATCTGGGCTTGGAGACGAGGTCAACTTCTGTTTGACTACACTATCTGACCTCTTTAATTGAATTGAGTTAGAGATGAACTCCACTTTGGCATGAGTGATATTTAAAAAAAAAATGTTGCATCTATGCGTGACGTCCGTCGTGATTCATTGGATGGCAATGAAGTATTACATAAGCACTTAACCTCTGAACACCTGAATTTCTTCGTTTTTTTTTTTTTATGCTACGTGCATGTAGCGCTGCTTCCGTAGTACGCTTCGAAGTGTGGCAAGCAAGCTACGTCTTATTTGCTACGCTTAAAACTAATATAATGTAATTAGACTTCGAAATACTAACGCTAAGTTTTTTTATGCCGTTATAAACGTTATTTAGGTACAAGTAGAGTCCTGATAGAAAACTAGCTACTTATAGTCTTTCGATATTCATGTGAAGTAAGAAAGAATACGATAGAAAGCAACATAATTTATATATTTTTAAGAACATTCATTGCTACGATTTAGACTCAATTTTAAGCAAATTCTTATCCTATCCTAAAATATATTAATTTTTAAGAAAAGTGACTATGTTTTATGGTGATTTCGCACTGCTATTTTATCAACATTTAACCGTAATTTTGATGGCAAGAGGTTCACCTAAAAACTCTCAAGCCAAGCTTAACAAGCATGTTTTTTTTAGCGGTTAATTATTACTCAATAGTTTCACAAAACGAAGCTGCATCAACATTAATTTCCATGTTAGTTACAAAAATCAGTGTTACCATCAACGCTTCAAAAATTCTCGTTCGCGGTCGAACAATGCTAAAAATGACAGCTTTATATAGCTGAACTGGAATAACTCTGTTAGTGTCATTGTTGAAATGAATATTTTAAGTATTATTCCCGGTTTAACGGCTACGTTGGAAATACCTTTGAATGTTGGGGAATATATTTAGGAGACGCTTTGTTATTGTAACGCGTTTGTAGACACTAAAGGTAAGAAACAGACTTCTTGGATTACTGGTCGTAAGCTCGTCGAGCTGAAGTCCTGTTTTGATTACCAGATCTGGTAAGGTTTAGGTTGGATTTTTCCGTTTGAAAGGACGATGCGTCAAACCGTCCCCCAACCCTTACATCGACCGACAGATTTCAAATGTATCTCAGACAAAACATCTTAGTAAGGTGATCATTTTTTATTATGGCGACAACTCTCAAAAGTGTGGGATTTCCGAGAAAAATAATGTTTTAATACTAACATTTTGGCACCAAATAACAGTAAAATCAAAAACAATGGCTTATAAGCCATAGTTTTTGATTTTCAAAGTATTTTAATTATTTTCTACATTTATTTCTGTGCACACTAATTACATTTTTCAATATTTTTATCATTTTCTAATTTAAATATTTTTTTATTTTTTTTAAATAACAATAAAAATATATATAAAATTAAAATTACAATTATTACAGGAAATCGAACTGTAGAAAACTGCGCATATATCATTTCAATAGTGTGGTATATGGGGCTAGGGCGTTACATTAATTTTTATCCACCGGCGGAACTGCTCAATAGAATTACGAGTATAATGATGATAATTAATATAACATAACAACAGTATGACATAACAGCCTATAATATTGTTATTTTAATTTTTTATAACATTTTTGTATCGAATATGAAAAAATGAATAAGATATTTTTTCATTTTATATTATTTTTAAACGCCATGGATTTTGAAGTTAGTTGCTAGTCTTTTTATAGATCCTTATGAACCTACTAACACATATGAAAGACCTGTTGGAGGGGGGGGGGGGGGGGCGGGTCTCATACAAACTTGGTCATCGTCAAAATTAGTAGTTGTATCAGCTATACATATCCAGTATAACATGGTTTCGCTTTGCATAGATTTCCAATATGCAATGAGAGATCCGCTTATACTGGTTACTTGATTGGTCGTCGTGCGCACGCACAAATTGACAACAAAAACGTAAAGCTTCCACGATAAACTAATTTAAACTCGTTTATTGGCCTAATTATATTTATTATATATATAAATATATATATTCTATTTATTATATACTTATTTAAATATATTTTGCCAAAATTCGGCAGTATTAAACATTGAATTATTGTAATTAAAATGAAAATGGCATTTATTCTCGCAGAAATCATATAGACTCACTATTCCTACTACAAAGTAGATGAGGGTAAAGACCGATCTCTATGACTTCCATTTTTTTATCAAAAGCTATTGTACAACATCTGGCGTTGGTTGTCTCCAGCTCTTCCCGCCATATTTTACAAGTTCGGCTGTCAGTATTACTATTAGTTAAAAAAACTAAAACAAAAATCCTTGCAAACAATTTTTACTTCCGCCATTGCACACCAAAAATGCAATTCAAAAATACGCACACAGCATAAAAACCGCGTCTTCCATGTAATAACGTATTCCAAAGCATCATAGCTCAGGTGGATAGACCGCAAACATTCCCGCTGTGCCGTACGTCTGCAACACCCAAATTGAACTTGTTTACCGAACAATCCCGCGACCTGTACGAATACAATGTACGGAGGTACGGTTAAATTAATTTTCTGTGCGATTGTACTTTGTTTAAGTAGTGTTTTTGTTAAAATTGGGCTTTTAGAAAAAAAAAACAGTTTTGTTTTTTTATTAGTGGTTGAGCAATGGTCGTCTGGACACCTAAGGGAAAGCATCGCTGCCGAGGTAGACCGCGGCGGCGGTGGGTTAACATGGTCAGAGATCGCTCAAGACATACTAGTTTTAACAACGAAAGGCTTTTTTCCAACAGTTCCAACTGTTTTTTTTTTGTTAAAAAAAAAACAGTTGTTATTTTTAACAGTCCAACGACAAATCAAATCCGAAAATCGGACAACCTGTCAAGCCAAGAGCCAAGGGACTAAGGGACCAATCGTTTTGTGGAAATCAGGTAAGCAGTCACTCCATGTAAAATATTGATATTCAGCTGCATCCAGTTCGACTGGTAGTCAACCCTAACATAGTTTGTTTTCATTAATTTTTTTCATTATATGCAGCAATATTTCCAGGTTTTTTTTAATACCTGTGTATTACTAATTATGGTTTTATAATAAGTATGTATGAAATACCAAAAGTCATGTAAATGCTAAACGCACAAAATTATAATAAAACATTACTATACAACAAACTGTTTCAATCATTTCATTAATTATAAATGGGAATTATTAATTTTATGTTAGATCAACTCAATTTGTGGTTTAGACGTAGCTCTATTGAATGCGCAGTAATTTCTGACAGCTTGTCAAACAATATAGAAATTGTTGGCCGCATATTTTGGCAAGCCACAAAGTAATGACTAATAAATTAATAAATGTGCTAATTCACTTTAATTTTAGGGAATATAATTACATTTTCACTGTTGTATGCGATAGGCCCTTTGAGTATCAGAAGGACTCTGATTAACAAGCCTGCCAAGGGGTGTGGGTATTGTGATAACTAGTAACTGTATCGCAGAGGATAGATAGACAGCAAGTCCGTGTATAATAACATAGCATCATGCCAGTAATCCCCGAATTGTTAGGAAGAGGTGTACCTAAAAGTACACCCACATTTCGCTAGTTATGTTTAAGTCCCACGTAATAGGGGGCGAGCTTATTGCCATCAACTGGGCACAAATCTAGACTCCGTAGCAAATAACTAAATACTAATAGTTAGTTGATAAGTTTTTACTAACCAGTGGACCAATGTTTTCAAATTAAATAAATGAATAGTCATTAAAAACACTTTGGCGGACCTGGAATCGAACTCAGGTCCTAATACTCTACGGTGTAAAGTACTGGTATTTAACTGTATCGGGTGGACTGAAAACCGAAGACTGGAAGTCAACCCCTTTCTGTTGGGGACACACTTAACATAATTATGATGACAGCGGAGGACGTTACAGGGTGTATCGTGATAGTAAAGTGTCAGAAAGTTTACGGTATCAGAAGGGCTGACTAACATAAATAGATGCAGGGGATTCTTGCGCTTTTTGTCTAAAATAAAAGGGTCATAATAATGCATTTTTCTAAATTGTGTAATAGAAAAACAATTTTTTTATGAATTACTACCTACTTACTACTATTTTATTTACTACTACTACCTACTTCTGTTTCTTTGTTCTAGCCATTTGAATTCATAACCGTTAATATGCCTATGGCATTAAGTCCGCCTCTGTACTTTGTGCTTGAAGTGTTAAATAAATAAATAAATAAATATCCTTTCTGTGAATACCGAAATGTCACAGGAGAGAGAGCACGAATGAAATTAATTTAAATGTTGGTGAATTGTTTTCAGTATTTTTTTAATAAGCGGCTTTTTTGACATGTAGTTTTGTCAGTAAACTCACTACAATCTTTTACTTTTGACAGATGAGTTCAGATGCATGGCATCATCAGTCAAAAGTTAATGTTAAGGCGCGCTTATAACAATATTTTTAAAATAAAGAATCCTTTATTTTAAAAATATTGTTATAAGCTTTGCTTGTTAGATTTCGCTGTTAAAAATATCGTATTTTGGCTTGCTATATATTTTTTCAACAGAATACAGTACGCAAACCCGAAATATAGTACAATACTATAAATAATAGTACGGCTGGCAGCCCTAGAATAAATGTAAGAATTTATTTAATACATAATAAAGATTATTACGTTTGTCAAGTAAACCAATATACAATGTGCCAGTGTTTCAGTGTGAATCAACAACAATGTAGAGCGTTGTTGAAACTTTAAAAACGATTTAATACACAAGTCACTTTAGTACATAAAGTATAATTATATTAATTGTCTTATGTTTAACTAGGTACCACTTATTCACCGGCTAACTCCGCAGAATATTTTTGGGTAGATTTGTATTTCCAGCTGAATATTTTTGTTCAGTATTACGAACTCTTCCTTAAATATTTATTTTATGGTCTAAATTAACTTTTCAGAAAATACCCATTGTTTGTATAACGAACAAATAATATAGGATGTTCCTCGCAAACGAACCATTTACACACTTTGTAACCCAATGTAAGCTGTATAATACCTACTGTGTGTAGACAGAAATTAATTTTACATTGGGCCGGAACCGCCGAAGGGACCGAGTGGCGCGCAAGTAATTATAAAATTCATTCACTCACCTCATTTTGCTCATTCCAAATATCTAGGGTATAATATTCTTGTATTTTGGAGTAATCGCAGCGTTTGTGTTTCTTTATACAAAGATTTGCCTGTGTTATGGTAACTGCTTATTACTGAGTATCATACCGAATTTGTTATTTTTGTTGGTGGAAGAATCTGGTGATAATATTCAACGCCATCTAGGGACGGTAGCTTAGACAAAACTCTTTTGTTTCTTGAGATAAATGTAAATTGTTTGAGCATGACATTTCATCCGACGCGAGTCTTTTATTTTCTTTTCTAAGAAACATTTATGGAACGCCTGAATATTCTTTTCATAATCCTATTCAGTAAAGAAGTCATAGAACAAACTTCGGTCACAAAAAAAATATTACTGTGATATTTCTCATTCACATTTCATACAACTTTAACCTCGAACCTTTGAAATGAAAGGCGGTCGTGCAGCCATATACTTAGACCGATAAATTATATCACAGACTCTTCAAACATTCACATTCAAGGCTAGGTACACACGAATGGTGTGCAAAAGTTATCTGGGGAGCATGTTGAGTACCTCACCCTTTAAAATAAATCATATGTAATACCGCGCTGAGGATGTGAGCCTGACGCTGCTCAATAATCCGAGCTTGCCGTATCTGGCGGCTCAGATTTCATTATCATCTGATATGTAGATGTAAGAATTATTCCGAGAGGTATTTTGTATCGGCTGGTTTTGATGGGCGCTCATTTTTGATATTTTGGCTGAATATTATAATATTGGTAGGGTTATACTTCTCATTTTGAGTAGGTCTATTCTCGTCGATCTACAGTATTTTTTGAAGTAAAAACTTCTTTAGCGGCGTTGTGCACTTTTTGGGATGAGTAAAAACTGTTAAACTTGCGTCAGATCGTTAGACCAAATCGGCGGCGCAGGGCGCTTGTGCGAGTGTGCGTGTAGTTTAAGCTGGATGGCGTTGTTTCAAGTTTTCACTTCTGCCAGCACTCCCGGAGTGCAACCCGTTTTTTTTTTGATAATTTGGATTTTGCAAAAATATTGTTTGGTCTAATCATCGTCCTAATAATCCATACTTCTCAATTTAAATCTTTAACATGAAATGACAAACATCCACTACAATTTTGTTTTACATTCCATTTAAATCTACCCCTTCACTTGCTAGCGATCCTCCCTGTAACCTACTGGCCTAGACAGTTTTCATACTGAAGTAATTCTTGTTTTTCTGCTACCGAATCTAATTTCCGCAGCTTTCTGTGTACTCCCAGTTAATTTTGTTCGGTGCACTATGAAAGCCATCCAGAGCTGCAAAGTCCATTAGAAAAATAGCCCCAGCTTTAACCCAATAGACCACTCTATATGTTGCATGGAAATGCTAAAACTATAAAGGGTATTTGCTGCATACGGTTTGCGCTAATAGTATTACTATCTGATTATATCATCAATGTAATTGATTGCTTAGCCAATCGCAGGCTGTAAAATAAAGATTGAATGATGATTGGTTGTCAGAATTATAACAACCAATCATGATGGTTTATTATGAATTAGATATTGAATAGGCTTCAGAATTAAAATTCTAAACATAAGCCTACATGGACACACATCACGTCAGACACTAGAATCACACTACTTTTCGTTCGTGTCTTATGGATAAAGAACAGGCAATTAACTCTAGTATTTTAAAATAATTGGTTTTAGCAAAGTTCTCATATAAAAGAGTAAATAGATACATACAAACATATATGAGAAGACAGCATAGTAACGATACCGTTCGGTAACACTCGTTGTCAGACTTTCGGGCCACTGACTACCTGTAACGGACTATCAAAAATCTACTAATGATAACCGGTATCAACGGCTCAACGTGCTTTCCGAGGTATGGGGGAAACTCAGTATGTAATGCGTGGTCAACCATCCACGGACCAACCTAGGCAAGCGCGGCTCAACCTGAAGATCGAACCGAGCGGCTATTATTTAACCTTGAGCTCCTAGTACTACTTAAAATAACGGTATACACAAATCGAAGCATTTTAGGAGCCATATTGGTGTATTATTAAGGAAAAACTCAGCGAAATTGTCTAGTCTAGCACCTCCAATAATAATAGCCATCCAGCTTGACTTTTATGACGTCATAGACAAACGCTTCCCAAAGCATCCAAAAGTTTTAATTGCTAACGCCATCTCGCGGGAATCACCGCGATCAATATTTTAACGAGCTCTTGAAACGTAGAGGTAGCTCGTAAACATACGAGATTAGATCTTATATGACTTCTGACCAGACATATTGTTTAACCATGAAGAGAGAATCAGTTTGTGATTATGGTCTTATGAATT
The DNA here is from genome assembly GCA_950005105.1 of Lycophotia porphyrea. NCBI lineage: Eukaryota > Metazoa > Arthropoda > Insecta > Lepidoptera > Noctuidae > Lycophotia > Lycophotia porphyrea. The sequence continues at coordinate 8,991,321 of OX465396.1, forward strand.
AGCGTGAGAATTTAGAAAGACTTGTTAATGAAATTTAATATTAGGTATGTGATTAATTTATAATAATTTTATTAAAGCGAAAAGTCACTTCTTTGGATAAGCGATAGAACCATATTAAAAATGTTATGCAAAATTATGTAGGTTTAAATTCCACAAAAAAGATTCAGGCCTGGATGCAGGATGCAGCACCTTCCCCACCCGCAAAAATATGCAGGAAAAGCAATAATAATTAGCATACCATGCTACCAAAGGCAAAACAGGCACTTCACCTTTGCCTCCCTAATCTTTTCAAACTAATGTTAGAAATAGAATAAAATTTTGACGATATTAACATGATACAAATCAGAAGAACGATATGATCCAACTATTTCTAATCAATGTAAATATTGAAAATATTGAAAGACAACAACCACCATCCAATACTTATTGCCAAAAAGATCAAAGGTTAAACAACGAAACTGTAGCAACATTCCACATACTTCGTCGGGAAGCAATAGACCCCGAACTAAAGCAACAGATTAAAGCGATACGCAGCAATAAAGCGCTAAAAGGTTAAAGGGAAAATGTAGGTAGCCAACAATAAACGAGTTGAGAATATTCGAGAAAATTCGCTCTGCATACTGCAGTTGGAATGCTCTTACCAACAGTGAATGGGTCGAAATTAGAACATACTTTGTTATAGCGTAACAAGTTCTGCTTCAAGCATATTATGTAGCAATTTTTGTGTTCGAAACAGATTGGCTTTACGTCGAATAGGAACTACGAGATTGCGAATATATTTTCTGTGTTAGAATTGCGCTTGATTTGTTCTATTTTCTAAGTTAACTGCAGCGAGTGTTTTAGATTGAGTAGTTTTTTATTGGAGTGGACTGGAGCTGGGAGGCGAGTCGAGCTCTGGTACTAGAAAGGCGTCTAGGTTTAGAATTAAATAACTTTATTGATATTTATAGGCTCGCCCAGAAAGGGGTGGCGAGACGACTGGAAAAAAGCTCATGGAAGGAATTTGGGGAGGCCTTTGCCCAGCCGTGGGACAGTACAAGCTAATGAAAACAATAATGTTTTAGAGTTACGCAGTTATTTGGTATGAATTCTCCGAATATCTAAATCAACGAAGTCAGAACGCTACCCCATAAACAAATTGAACTTCTTTTCTTTTAACGCATCTCGCAGTTCAACCAAGAAGATTGTTGTCTGCTACGAACTATCCTTAAGTGTAAGGCTTTCAACCTGGGGCAATTTCAAAGTATTTAAATATCTGTATCGCATTGCCGCTGTTTTTTTTCTTCATCGTATTCTTACCCTTTTTTTTTTGTTTCGCATGGGAAATCATCAAATGATTTCTCCCACTCTGGGCAGAGCGGAAGGGACTGTCAGACTTGTACTGACGAAAACACATCCATGTTCCTTCCTTACCCTTTGTGTTCCAGGGCCGCGGTATCACTTTCGAACCGTCCCGCAGCCCTGGCATGCGTCGACCCTTGCGGGCCCCTCCCTGTTTGCTGACATCTCTTTGAGGCACGCGTGGAACACGAACGCGCCGTCAACACGGCTTTTCGTCAAAAGACGGACGGACGGCGAGCTAGCCCATTACTCACCGTCCACAGGTCCGCGTCTACGGTGGCCGGAAGCCACCACGTGACCCCCCTCGCCCGGGGCGGCTGGGACGAGAGGTTCTCTCCCTCTCACGCTCCGCCACCTCCTTTGCTAGCATGACTGCTTCGCAGAAGGAGGATCGCATTCTTACCCTTGTTCCACGTTACTCGGAGTCGATGAAACACTTTTTTTCCTCCATTTTCCCCTGTCAACAGGCACTATCATAGCCGTTGTTCTTCTTGAATATAATGTAATTCTCTGAAAGAGACTTGTTTACCATCCATTTCTGGAACACATTTTTTTGCTTTATTTTGTTTACTACTATTATTTCTTATATTTCTTTGAAAAGAGCCAAGAAAGATCACGTCTTTAATATTAATTTTATAAAAAGTACTGCCCAGAATTAAAAAAAACCATAACCCGACTCCAGAACTCATTAGTTTCGGTTCGTGTTGTTAAAACTTATACAAAGTTGATGTTAGTAATCACGTACATACCTAAAATACATTGTAGTATAAGAACATCAGTTCAACGAAAGTACAAATGAATTTCCTTTTACTGCCTCGGAAACCTCAGCGAGAACTAAAACTTGTACTCGTTGGGTTTTTTAGAACTTAAAAAGTAAGACTACTAGCTTAGAATCTAACGTAACTTACTAGTCTTGGTGAAATGAGAAAGGATTGTTGCTGGCTGAAAATAATCAGTCTAGATTCAAAAATAGGTACAGCAGTGACCGTAGTAAACCATAAATGACGGTCTATTTAGTGAGCTCAACTTTCACTTAGACTTATTAATCCTAATCCTATATATATATATATATATATATAATAATATTGTAAATGTGAAAGTAAGTCTGTTTGTTTGTTTGTTACCTTTTCACGTCTAGACCACTGAACCGATCATCCTGAAATTTTGCATATACATTGTTAAGTGTACAGAAACGGACATACTAGGGTACCTTTCATCCCAAAAAAAAAGTACTGTTCCCAAGGAAAACCAGGATAAAATTCGTATGGTAATAGATGGCGCCATGGGTACAACCCCAATTGCTTGTCAAAGTCTGAATCAACGCGAGCGAAGCCACGGGCAAAAGCTAGTATGACCAAAATTTTGATCATTGTCATCATCCTCTTCCAAAGCCCGACTTGACCCACTGTTAGGTATAGGCCTCTCTTAGCTTGTGTCAAGCTCTTTTGAAATTTATTTTCAGTAAACAGTCCCTAAATAAACCACATCCTTGAGTAGCGTCAAAACCTGAACAAAAAATGCGTCACGCGATTAGTATTCAGGTGTCGTGAAGGGAGGCGCAAGACATTAACCTTTAAAAAGGGGTCAATGCGTGAAGTTTTGTTCCCTAATATCTTATTCTGGACGGCGATTTGTCGAGGGACTGTTTGGAGAGACAAATACTTACTTTGAATATTGATGGTCCACCTCATTACAAAGACAATTAAAGTCCACTGATAAGATTTTAATAACAGACCTTCTCTTAGTTTAGTTTTAATGAGAGAGCATAAGGTTTCCTGGAACAAGTCACGTCGACCATCGACGTCCCTTGGGTAAAAGTTGATTGAGAAATAATGAAAGTTCGTGTAGCGATTTCTATAAGTACTTTTGTTATTGTGATGAGTTAGATTGACCCGGAAAAAATAATAAAAATGATTACTCAAACTTACAAGGCATGGATTCATAAGTATATTCCTTTTGTATTTTCTACTTTACTTGCGTAATATTTATCGACTTAACATACTATTTCACGGCATTGAAATCAGATACGTAGTCTCGTTGATCAATTACCTTCTGTAACCAAACTCACTTTACTTTGTTAAAATTTTAGTATCGAAAGATATTCAAAACTACAACACATTACTATATTATAGTTTCCAAACAGTTGCCATTTGGAAGTTCTTATAACGTTATTTTGTGATCGCTTTAAGTTGTCAAAGAAATGAAACGTATAAGTATTTATATAGATTGGGGATGCTTTTAAAATGATAACAAAAGATAACGAAAACGGAGAGGAAATACACAATAATGAAGGACTTAAATACAGATGACAAAATAAAATTCATATAAAACGGAGAATCGATCGTCGCTTCCTTTCGTGTCGTAACAATAACACTTTAGAGGAAAATCTACTTCGTTCTCGAGTACATTTTACAGGAAACTTCCAATGGCGAGTGACTTTGTCAGGTGAATAATAAATGCTCTGGAAGTCACCTGTGGGCTCTTATTTCTGCTGCCAGGCAAAAGAACTTCACTGTGGCTCGAAAAGATACGATTAAAAAACAAGGCTTATTGCTCTAAACCACAGATAAACTCCACTGTAAACACTGGTTTTTAGTCAAAATAACTGTCATTAATTGATGTTTACGACTAAAACATACGATGACGATTCGAATGCATTTTTTTTATTGTATTACCTAAAGGTTAATCGTCTATTTTTGGCTAAAGCAGCCACAGCGCTGTCAAACTGGCACCAAAAGTATAAAAAAACTGCTGTCAATTCCAATGTATTCAATTTAACATTGTAATGCCCATTTCTATTTCAAATAAAGACAATATACAACGGATGGACTTAATACTTTGTCGATAACCGTACATGGAATGGGCATTTAGCGAGACTAATCGTCTATTTTTGGCTAAGGCAGCCGCGGCGCTGTCAAACTGGTAATAGACGCACCAAGTTTAGTAACGACGCATTGAACTTCTAACTTTTACGGTATTTTTACGTTAAACTAGTCTCAGCTATATCTATAGATACATAGATAGATTGATACATAGTATTGTAAACCAAAGGACTTGGAAGATTTTTGAATGAAGCCAGGTATACAAAAATGGTCATACAATACTGGTTTGTATTGATGTCAGCTATCGATTGATACAGGTTTTATGCGAGGCTAATCAAATCAAAGTTGTGCTGAAAACTGTAGTTTCGGCGAGAAACTCCGCTGCCGCGGCAAATCGTCGCTCAGCGGACAGACTTCCGGCGCGATCTCATGGCGACATGAGAGAGAGAGCGAATATTGCAACCCTGTGCAGGGCACACCACAATAGTGGCGTTAAGTCCCCTCTTTGAGGAGTGGCTAGAGAGACGCCACGGCACCCTCCCCTTCCGATTGACGTAGATCCTCATCGGATACGGTTGTTTCGGGAGGTTCCTGCACTGAATCGAGCGGGAGGACACGCCTGGGTGTTACCACTGTGAGAATCGCTCAGAGGACACGGTGGAGTACACTGTGGAGGTCTGCCCCGCTTGGGCGGAGCACCACCGTAGCGGCGATCGGCAGCGGTGACCTATCACGTACGGCCCTGGTTCAATCCATGGTCTGGAGTGAGAAGGTAATGGGACGCCATCACCTCCTTCTGCGAAGCAGTCATGCTGCGCGGGAGACACCCCGGGGGGTCGACCGTCGGGGTCACGTGGTGGCTTCCGGCCACCGTAGACGCGGACCTGTGGACGGTGAGTAACGGACTAGCTCATCGTCCGTCCGTCTTTTGACGACAGGCCGTGTTGACGGCGCGTTCGTGTTCCACGCGCGCCTCAAAGAGATGTCAGCAAACAGGGAGGAGCCCGCAAGGGCCGATGCCTGCCAGGGCTGCGGGACTGTCCGAAAGAGATCCGCGGCGCTGGAACACAAAGGGCAAAGAAGCAACATGGATGGGTTTTAGTCAGGACAAGTCTGACATTCCCTTCCAGACGGGAGGAGTCATTTGATGATTTCACATACGAAAAAAAAAAGATGCCGTCAGTTTTACTCTTTATTAGTAATTTTATTAGTTTTTGGGAAAGTTCTCAAAATATCAAGTCTCCATCGAAGTTATAACCTCAAACAATTTTATTGATTCTAAAACACGAAACGTACTAAAATGGAGCGGGTTGCGACCAGTAATAAAACAGCACTAATTTAGTGCCGATCTTCACGTAACAATGTTACACACATGACTCGGGATACAATAGCTGATGCTTGCTTTACGAGTATGTACTGGCAATACCAATTTTAGAGCCTTGTCGAGTTGCAGTAGTTATTGTTCGAATTTTATGATGCTGCCTCTGTTCGAAATGTGAGAACGTTGTCATATTATACATAGTTAGGGGGCAACTCTATCAACTGATATTTTTTAGTGCACGTGGTCAATGAATATTAATATCGATTCTTGAATTTTATCGAATATTTCAAGGGTTGTTAATGCTTTCATTGAAGTCAAATAGGTGAGGTATTGTGACAGTATCTTTTCAATATTTTGTTTCTAGGTCAAACAATAACTTTAATTAACTCATGGATGATTAACATGTGACCAAAAATAGACTGATGTTAGTAGAAACAAAATCTTCATGAAGTTTGGATTTGTTTATACTGAAGACTATTTATACGAATAAATGCGGATATAATTAAATTTATCACAAAGAAAATAAATGACATCACTATTACAAGTATATATTTAAAATTACAGGTAAAATTAACATTAAACAAACAAAAACACTAGTGATAAATAACGTAATGGTTGTACGGAACAAAACCCGGATTCCTATTAGGCAGGGGTCTATGCAAAAAGCCATCGTAATACAAACCCGCTAATGGCTTAAATTCACTCGACATCGAAAACATTTCCCCCAATGAAGAAAACCTCGTCCATCGATCATCTAGTGGCGGAGGCAAAGGTGATTCATTTGTATAAGAATTTGTCGTAATTGATACCTGATCAATCTCCGCATTGTGGTACAGGGCAGCTGGATAGGGACCTTTTATTGTATTGTGAGTCTCATTTACTGATTGAAATATAGTAGTATTGTCTGATTTTTCTATAGGCTCGGTGGTATTTTCTCTTGTTATATTTACATCGGCAGTTACTGTGAAGTTCTTCCATTCCTGGTCTAGTAAAGGTGGTAATAGAAAAGAGTTTGGGGGTCCGTCTGTTATTGTTATTGCGTTTACTACTTGATCGTTATAAACTGCTCTTGGGTATAAACCACTAGCTTCTGTAGTAGTAGGTTCTGTAACATTTTCGAAACTAAGATCTGCTATAGTAGTTGCCTCAGGTGCGACCGTTTTATTTTCTTGAATTGTGTTTGCTATTGTATTATTGTCAACCATCGCATTGCTTTGTAAAGTTTCTCTGGTTTCGTTTTCGTTCACTTCAGTCTTTCCGAGACTTCCTCTGTTCAACGCTTGTCTGAAACTCACTTCAATGTCATTGTTTTCTTCATTAGCTCTGGTGGCATTTAGTATAACTCGCACTGGTATAACTTTCTTGAATATTGCACTATTTTCGTTGAAGTTTTCATCACTGCTTACTGGTTGATCATTTGCAATATGTTCTTTGTTTGCTTTCGGCACAATAATTATTGGAGATATTAAGAATACTGGAATTTTCAAGTTTTGACCAGGTTTGAAACCTTGTAAATAAGCAAGTATGGTTAGCGGTTTCTTAGTATTTTGTTTATTTTCACCTTAAAAAAAAGACAAGGGGGTTATGAAACGCCGAAAAAAGTAACTTCTAAAAATATTTAGTCTTTTAAGTAATAACTTACATAACACAGATCCGTAAAGTAAAAACAATGTAAGGCAAAGACCATGCTTATGCATTTTGCGGAAACTGGTGAACTAATGCGTTACGTATTGGAAACTAATGTCACTGTACCCTTATGTGTGATAATATTGCAATAGATACAGTATACGTAAAAAAATAACAGAATTTCACGAAAAAAGTTTATTTTTACTCGAGATAGAAATGTAAATTTTAATATAGAGTAAGTGTATTGATTTAATACCTGAGTAAATTGAACATTAACTTTGCTAATGGAATTTATTCAATTATTTGTGTAAGCAATTTCTTAAAACACTGTTCACAGATCAAACTTTTTTAGAGTTTTCGAAAAAAAAAACATTAAATAATTCCATTCAAAAGTTTCTACCTTTTTTCCACAGACCGATTGAAGGCTCCAACTCCATCTCAAAATTGACGCAAGAAATTCAATTTTCTTATTAAAATGTTTACGTTTCATCTGTTCTCATCAAATTTAATCTTATAACCCTCCTCGCGTATACTAACTGAAGTGAAATCGAAAATAAACATAAACCACATCAGAATGCGGGCTTGTCAAACCAGCATGCTACTCTGTTATCATTGTTTCACTTTGTTTATCATTCTCGTTTATTATTTCTAACATTACAAGCATTGCTTTAATAATAGTGTGAAGTCGAAAACTTTCCAACAGAAAGTTTGATGATATTACTCCGCATAAGTTCTTGTAATATCAAGAATATTTTGGGGTGTGCAACTTTACATGCCCACTTGTCCAACTTCTGTTTTTGTTTTAAGGGTTTCTGAAGTATCATCAGCTTCTGTTATGTTCTTGGGACTTGACCTATCATTACTAATACCTTTTATTATTTTTCCGATGGGTAATCATCAAATGACTTCTCCCGCTCTGGGCAGCGAAGAAGGGAGTGACAGACTTGTACTGACTAAAACCCATCCATGTTCCTTCCTTGTCCTTTGTGTTCCAGGGCCGCGGTATCTTTTTCGAACAGTCCCACAGCCCTGATCATTACTAATACCTCAATCAGATGCTTGTATGTCTTGTATTTAGTGAATGCAGTCTTTCTACTTAGTACCAATGTTAGCTTCGTACTATTCCTGTTATCATCATCATTATAACATCACGCTTTTAATCCCCGAAGTTTTAGGCAGAGGTGTACCTTATAGTACACCCTCATTTCGCCAGCTATGTTAAGGGTTTAATTAATAGAGGGAGAGCCTTTTGCTATCAACCTGGCCCACATTCAGACTCCATGGCTGCTACTGAGAAATTCCTATTGGGAAAACCCAATAACAATTTGCCCGACCGGAAATCGAACCCAGGACCTCATACTTAGGAGTCACGATTGTGACCACAAGACCAACGAGGCAGTCCTGTCACTATGGCACAAATCCAACCACAAGTGTATGACAGAGTCTAAATGACTAAGGCAAATCACGCGCTAAGTAACGTCAAAGTTAATTAGAGAAATTTACCCATTCTGTTACGTAATCAAAATAATTTTACCAAACACGTGTGTGCTTAACCTGTTGGTAAAGACTTCAAACTGCCATTAATACTAAATGCTCCGATTCCATTCAAAGGTACATAGAACTATAAGGTTGAGACCGTAAAGCTTGAGAGTAAGCTAAGCAAGTCGCCAACTTCGGCAACGCTACAAGTAGCAAGCAACAGCATACAATATTCAAAACAATCATGGTCAATTTCGGCTTTCGTAAAGGAAACTGGTCGACTTTATGTTAGGTTTCAGCAAAATAATGAACTAAGTACTGAGTGTTGTTCAAAGTGATAAAGATTAGTAGCAGTTACTTGCCATTATGATCCTACTAATATTATAACTGCGAAAGTTTTGAGAATGGATGGATGGATGTTGGTTCCTCTATCACGCAAAAACAGCTGAACGGATTTGGGTGAAATTTGGCACACAGATACTTTATAACATATATGATACTTTTTATCCCGGAAGTACAATCGTGAGATAATTAACGAAACTCGGCGCGGGCGAAGCCGCGGGCATCTTCTTCTTAGTGTATCGATGGCAGAAAGTCTAAATAGTATTATGTTTAGCCCAAAACTCAGCCACGCGAACCCCGCTCACTGATGCAGTAAATAAATCATCAAGAGCGCAGTTCTTGCACTGCATGCCCTAGCATGGAGTGCAAGATAGAAGGGCATAATCGAGTATGACATAAAGCGCATATTTAAATCGTCCGATTCGCAGTGGGGCACTGCGTCAAAAAACCGGGCATGTTTCTATTTGATTGGCAATGATATTTGTCTTGTTCATTCATACTGAAAATTGTATCCATCGTCCCGTGTAGAACTCACTCAGCATCGACCAACACGCAAATCGATTGAACTTTCATTAAGTTATGAGACGCATCGTCATCCAATCCCATCATCATCAAGAATGATGGCTGGAAGGTCAGCGAGTGCCGTATAAGATCCGTACGCTGACTGCGGGATTGTTCGAAAGAGATACCGCGGCCCTGGAACACAAAGGGGAAGGAACATGGATGGGTTTTAGTCCGTACAAGTTTGACACTCCCTTCCACTCTGCCCAGAGCGGGAGAAATAATTTGATAATTTCCCATCCGAAAAAAAAAGGTACGTACGCTGCTCATATCTTTACTACTGTCTGCATAGAACTATTGGAAACCCCATCTTAGCGTATTTCGTATGACTCCTCAGCAGGAAGCCATCGAACCCATAGCGGCTGATGCACTTGCACCGTTTTATGGTTTGCTCAACACTAGCTCAGTCTAATTAATTTAACTACGGCTAGGGTAAATCTCACCATTTAAATCATTGATATAAAGTAAACATCAGGCCTGTATTCCCCGAAGGGTAGTCTAATACGAAGAACCTGTTACGTTTAAGTCCCATGTAAGAGTTCTCCGGGTTGCTTCTGAGAAATTCCTAATTGACCAATGAATCAATAAAGTGTTATTGATTGATTGGTCAATTAGGAATTTCTGACAGAAAGCTCAAAATAGAACTCTCGTGTTCTGATATCGGCAACAAATCTGAATCTGGGCTCCTTCTGAGAAATTTCTAATATTGACGGGATGGTTGGCGCAGTGGCTGAGCGATTGGCTGCTCCTCTGCATGTCGCAAATATTTGTACAGCGTATAAGCAGTTAGTTGTTCGGGGTCTGGTTGTTTGTGTATGTGAGTTTAAATGTTTATAAACGCACCCACGATACAGGAGAAATTCTTAGTGTTAATGTTTAAAAAAATAAATTACAAGCCTGTCAATAACACTGCCTGACACAAAGCTTAGAATAGAATAATTGTGTTTTGATAAATTAATACTTGTTACCGGAGGCCCTAAACCTGAACGAAACGAACGCACGACATGTTATTTTAATCAAGAATTACATGTCGGTTGGGACAAGTGTAAAGGCGCATACCCACCGCGGCGCACGGATAGGCTACGCACGTGTGTTAAGCTTCGCTTTGCAAGAAAATGTATGTGACTGTGTCCACTGCAAACCACGGACAAGCTATTCATCAGTTGACGCCATTAGTACTTGCGTGGCTTGCTCGAATAAGGCACATAGCACCACACTGTCAACGCCATGCACGCTGTGAATGCGGTACACGCTGTACACGAATATTAACCCAAGACTATGTACAGATATCGCAGCACAGTTTTTAAAAACACGTGAATAGCCTCTCCGTGCGCCGCGGTGAGCAATGTACGCTACAGTTTTACATAGTTGTGAGTGTCTACACACTCACAACTACGAAACGTAGACCCACGTTGTCAAACAAATAAATACACGCAGCTAAAATGCGCCGCGTGCCCGTGCACAGCATCCATCGAGGTGGGTTTGCGTCTTAATTATGTCATGAGTATGAATACAGTATTACAACAGAGTAGATGTTTTTTTTTATACCAAATAGATTTGATGCGGCCTAGGGTAGCGCACGCTTGCCTAGAAGGAATCGATTCACTCGAACTATGAATAGATCCAGATTAAAATGATCAAGGCAACAGTAAAGCCAGAAGTATTATATACGAAACAAGTAGTTCTATTGTGATAATCGTTCGAAACAAATAATGTTTACTAAACACGTTCGTTCTAGGCTCAATGGTACGCACGACGGCTGATCAAGCTTTACAAAATCAGTTAATGTGGATCTCTCATTGTACAGAAAAAATTATACAAAGCGAGGCCACGTTATACTGGAAATGTAAACCATGTATGCCGCCGGGTGTACCTAATCTCACAGTCACACCATCAAAGAGCAAACAAAAGATTTGAGCATAACAAAAGTATAATCAAGAACAGACATCGATGACAGGTAAAAAGCAGCTATTATTGCGAGTTTCCTTGTAATGAAAGCGTTCTCCTTTATTTCTTTGGGGCTTCATTGAAAATAAAATATCCTTTGAAAAAATAATATCAACTCCTAAGGGAGGAGTGGAGGTACCTTGAGATGACAGTTTTAGAACAAAGCTTTTTTATTCTTGTACGACCGAATTTGCCATTATGAAATGGAAGAGCATGTTTGTCGGTATATTTATGAACAACACGGCAACCTTTTAATGTCTAAAATAGTTTGTACAATATTATTAAATTACTATAATTACAATTAGTATACACAGCTAGACGGGATTGCGGCAGACCGAGGAGATGGTGGGTCTCCTTCGATGGCTTTTTCGTTAATTGGCTCAACATCGAGAAAAGTGGAAGGATGCCGTGTGTCTTTGCCCAAGACACCTTAGACTAACAATTAAAAAAAAAACATAATTATTAAAAATGTCATAACAATAATGTTCTTACTACTAGGACACCACCCCAACCCACTAACCTGCCTGGCCTGCCTTTCCTATAAATAGGAGTGGGTTCCAAATCTGCTTGACAAAATGAAAATGAACTCTATAGCTATATTAATTCATACACGAAATCTCTTAAAGGGTCATTAACAACTTTCACTATGGAACCGCACCTACATTTTGACGAGTTATGTGAACATAAATGTAGGCTCCAGCTGATTTTTTTTGCGATTTCAGGATTGGTCCCATAGTGAAAGTTTTTCGTAATGTACAATGAGAGATTAAAAAGAGATTTCGTGTATGATACTATAGACCTTATATAGAGAAAAAGAAGGTATCCATCGAGAGCACACAAAATAAGAGCACACTAAAGTATTTCACAAAGCGCACACTTAGAGACAGAGAGGCACATTGTCTTGGAATGATAGTATGGATAGTTCAAAATCGATCGAATCGATAGTTAGTAAGTTTGGATGTAATCTACGGAACTAATGATCCGATTCCGAGAATTCTTTCACTGCTATAACTGGGAAGCCACATTTTTCCCGAGTGTTATAGGCTATATTAAAAGCAAAAATAAATATCCGACCATTCTGGCAAAAGCCAGTACTTGATAAAAAGTCATACAGAATATTTGGTATAGTATTATACCACAGCACCCAAATAAGCACAAAACTTCAGTTTCTCTAAGCACGGCCCCCAGTCGGTAATAAACCAAACAACTATGTTTCAAGAGTCTAATAACTCAGTATTTGGGTTACGCCTAGGTCTAGGCTCTTAGGTACGGCAATAAAACATAGGCTACAAATCAGTAATGAAAATCTGTAACACATGTGAAAAAAAAATTGCGAAGCACATGTTTTCTTTCTGTCGAGATTAAAATTATAATATTTTGAGCAAGTGTGCCAGGAGATTATTGGGCCGAAAAAAATCTTTTCAGGTTTTAAAAATTCTTTCTTCTTCTTCTTAGAGTATCCATGGCAAAAAGGCTAAATAGTATGTTTAACCCAAAACTTAGCCACGCAAACCCCGCTCACTAATGAGTAAATAAATCATCAAGAGCGCAGGTCATAGGGCATGCGGTGCAAGATGAAAGGTAGGTCATTGTTTGAAGGAAGACGCCGCATAAATACACTTGAGGTCTGAGCCGTCCAATTCAATTTCGTCCAAAAAATTCCTTGATCTACTTTGAAATTAATGAGAATCGGAAACCGTGGGTTGTCTTTACTAATTATGGGCCTTTTAGCAAGGTCGGTAGTGTTTAGAGCTAACCCGCAAGTCAGTGATAGCCACAAGCACCTCCCTAAATCTCATTTTAAACATAGGCAATTTAACCAGCCCACTAAGTACCTACAAAATGATGACGCAACACACAATTATAGAGGCTTGATATGCGAATATCCGAAACAGAATGACAGAATACAGCGTAGGAGTAATACGCGCTTATATTACGCGAAGGGTTCCGTGATATCCGCCGACAGAACGTCGCTGGAGGCTCACGTCATCTGTCGGTCTTGTGACGTCAGCGTAACGTCACATTCGCAAGATTATTAAGCTTTCTTTATTATAACATAATATATATATATATCAGCAGTTTGTCGTACCATATTTTTGGGCTTTCGTGCCGTCCAGACTTTGTGGCAATTAAAGCGTATTTCCGTTTTATGGCCTGTAAAAAAGACCGATAAGTAACCCTGTTTTATTTTTTGGGGGCAAAATTACACTTTTATTTTTATTAGAATATAATTTTAATATAATATAGCATATCGTTGGGAATCCCCGAAGCGTTAGGCAAAGGTGTACCTTATAGTACACCCACATTTCGCCAGTTATGTTCAGGGTCGAACGTATTGCCGTAAACCGGGCACAAATAGAGACTCCGTTGTGAGAAAACCTAATTGACAAACCCAATAATAATGCCCTACGCACAATGCACAAAATAGAATAGTAGAGATAGAATAGTATGGTAGTTAATAATAATTGTCTTTTAACACATTAAGTTTCAAAACATAATATCACGCCAGCAATCCCCGAAGGTTTAGGCAGAGTACTATCACATTTTGCCAGTTATGTATAAGTCCCATGTGATTAATAGGGGGAGAGTCTAATGCCAGAAACCGGGCACAAATCAAAACACTTTGCCCTACCTGGGAATCAACCTCAGGTTCTCATGCCTCATGCTCATCCATAACATCATCATTATGTATTACGTAACATAGTAAATCTGCCGTGTTTAAAACGGAAACTATTCCAAACAGTTACCTGTGATACGCTATGGGATCTCACTTGAAAATAACGTACGTAGGTGTCAACTATAAATAGACAAACCAAACCCATTTGTCTTAAAGGCATTAGATACAAAACCCTTTATTCTAGTCTAAAAGTGGTATTCATTATATGTTTCAGCAGCTTATAACTAAGCCTATAAACAAAAGTACATACCAACTCGAGTGTATTCATTCGAAATAAGACTACACACGGTTACCCATTTTAGATTCAGCTGTCCAATTTGAGCCAAATATTCAAACTTGATGTGTCGCTTCAACTATCACCAAGATGGGAACTACTGTTCTGTTTTCGAAACAAAGGTAGTAACCGCTAATACTTGGGTTTCTCGAAACATTCTCGTTGATATTTCACCCGAAATATTTCATGTGTATGAGTAAATCGTATCGTCAATGTCTATCGAATTTATTTATTGCAAGAAATATAAGAAAGAAGATATTTTGTCACAGACCAAATTAAAGACTCTTCGCACTTTTCATATCGATATAGTGAATCGATCTAACTTATAATAGCCTTATTATCTCCATTAAAATTCCTTCACACACAACGCCCAACCTAAACTGGGTTGCAAGATCTCGCTAAATAAAAGAAAATGAGCGTATAACATAACATAACAGCATGCCTGTAATCCCCGAAGGATTAGGCAGAGGTGTACCTAATAGTACCTACACCCACATTTTGCCAGTTATGTTTAAGTCCCATGTAAGGGACGAGCTAGAAACGCTGGCGTGACGATCTGGACTCATTCATTACGGATTTGTCGGAGAAGGCAAATTGTAAACAAAATTGGAAAGCCATTGAGTGGAGGTCTTTGCAGTGGGACAGATCAAGCTGAGCAAAAAAAGGGACGAGCTTATTGCCATCAACATGGCACAAATGAGTGCAATGGAAAGAGTTTTTGAAAATGCATCTCCTAAAAGGGCTCAGGTAGCAAAAGTTTTTATAGAAATTGGAAACTAATTGGACATAATTATAGCATCTCATTTCATAAATATTATCACAGGCAAAACAGAGGAGATCGGCTGCTAAATTAATTTACTGGTTGCTCTGCAGCTTTTATCTAAGAACCCCTAGTTATTACAACAAATCCGATTAAAATACAAAACGTATTACTAAATCACATAAAGTGAATATAATAAGAAAACGTCGCTATCTCTTAATGATATTATAGTATTCTAATCTCAAGTAATTATTTTAGAATCCCCCTTAGCGATGAAACAAGTAGGCATAGGGGAATTAAGGTGCTTACACACGAGTATATTAATAATATTACTATAACGCTGCCAATCACGGTAGGGTGCCGATATTCTCGAGAACGAGCTAAATTTCAAGTTACCGAGTTAGACGGAGTTCTATAGATATATGCATACATATATTGCAATATATGTACAGTGTTGTAGTGGATTGTAGCAGGTTTGGTGAATTATATTTGAGTTCCTCTCGTTTACTTGGGAAATAAGTGAGTTATTGAAGCTTTTACAGACTATTATTTTATGGCGATATTAAATATGTTGGGTATGTTATTTGGGTAAAGATTCTTGACTGGTTAGAGAGTTATTTAATAAATTCGTAATATTATGTAAAGATTCGTGGCTTAATAATAACAGCAGCTCTGGTCGATCTTCAGGTTAAGCCGTGTATGCCTAGGTTGGGGTTCGAATGGGTGATCACCCATTACATACTGAGTTGCCTTCGCGCCTCAGAAAGCAAGTTAACCCTTTGGTCCAAGCCGGTAAGTTGTAGATCTTGAACAGTCGTTACGGATAGTCAGTGGCTCGAAAGTCTGACATCCAGTCTTACCAAAGGGTGTCGAATCTCTGCGAGGATCGCCCGGAAGACACGTTGGAGCTCACCGTGAAGGTCTGCTCCGCTTAGGCTGAGCACTGCCGTGTCCTCGTTGCGACGATCAGCGGCGGCGACCTATCGCGTCCGGCCCTGGTTTGTTTTTTATTTTTATTCATGGTCCGCAGCAGGAGGGAATAGGACTCCGTCACCTCCTTCTGCGAAGCAGTTATGCTAACGATGGAGGTGGCGAAGCGTAAGAGGAAGAGAACCTCACGTCCCAGCCGCCGCCGGGGCGTCGGGGGTTACGTGGTGGCTTCCGGCCGCCGTAGGCAGGTCCGCATCGCGGTCAGTGAGTAATGGGCTAGCTTGCCATCCGTCGGTCTTATGACGACAGGCCGTGTGACGGCGCATTCGTGTTCCACGCGCGCCTCAAAGAGATGTCAGCAAATAGGGAGGGGCCGATGCCTGCCAGAGCTGCGGGACTGTTCGGAAGAGATAACGCGGCCCTGGAACACAAAGGGCAAGGAAGGAACATGGATGGGTTTTAGTCAGTACAAGTCTGACACTCCCTTCCGCTCCGCCCAGAACGGGAGGAGTAATTTGATGACTTCCCATCCTAAAAAAAAAGAGGCCAGCTGTCGCTCCATGAAAAATGCTGGTATTTAGCTACATCTGGAAGCCAACCTCAAAATAGTTAGAAAAAGGCTAGGCAGATGATGATGTAAAGTAAAATCTTAATCTTATTCTAATCATAAAATGTATCCTTAACAAAAAAAAGTGTGTGTGTGTGTAAAAGTGTGAGTGTGTGTTTGTGTAATGTATATGTGTGTATGTAAATGTATCCTTAAGATAGTTCTAATTTCATAAAATGGTCAGTTGGAAAGTTTGTAAGTCCACGGCTTTCCCTTTTAAAGAAAGGCATTTAGTAACAAATTAATTAGTACATTTTTTTTTAGTAAAGAGTTTCGTAATTCTGCAATGACTTTCAACCAAAAATTTTGACTTATCGTTCATTGTTGTCTTCGATCAATATTATTGATACATAATTGCGTGTTTTCGTTTTGAAATTAGTATAGTCTACGCATACGTAATTGAAAAACATTGAATTGTTTGGTGAAATAATTTTTAAGAACATTTGTGAACACCTATGACAGTTTCCTGAAATGAACACCTAACATTTTTCTTAAAAGAATTGGCACTGAAAATATTCCAGACATTCTTTATTTGAGAGCTAAATACGAATTGCTATAAATTCTATACAACTGTAGTACTGTCAATTCTATTGTACTAAATATCATATTTCCTTATCTCGACACAAATAGCGATATTCTTTTTATCACATTGCCTCCACCAGAGTCAAAAATTTCAGCGGAATTTTATTTTGTTATACCTTTTTACAAAACATATCCGATACACAGTAGGTACCTATTATTATTTTAACTTCCTAGTATTGCTATAAGAAGTTTTATTCATCATCATCATCAGCCTATAATGTTCCCACTACTGGGACACAGGCCTCCTCTCTATGAGAGGGAATGGGCTATAATCCACCACGCGGGCCCAGTGCGGATGACTAGAGGTCACATGTCTTCGAATTTTTGGTTCTAGGACATACCAGTTTCCTCACGATGTTATCCTTTACCGTTTTTGAGAGCAGTGGTGATGAAATAAATTACACAAAGTAATGCGCTTGCCTGGGATTTATTCTACTTCCTCAACAACTACACTGGATTTATACATAGGATACTTTTTATCCCGGTAGTACGATCCCGTGGGACAATTACAGAACTCTACGCGGGCGAAGCCGCGGGCATAAGATAGTTACTTCTATATATCTATTACTACACACACATGCACTATCATGCCCATGTCAGGTTTAATGATTAATGCATAGGTATCTTATTATTACTATATTGCCACAATCACGGAACTTAGTAGTATTTCTCAGACAACAAAACGCCAATATTCTTTGCGGTGCTTTGTCAGTTCTTTTTTTTGAAGTCCGGTTTAAGTGACTACAATAACCGTTCTTTGCATCGGCATATAGACAGGACTTTGACCGATAACACTGCTGGTACTGACATATCTATCAATGTCACCGGAATTCACAGGCAGTCTGGAGTTCGGTCTGGTACAGCTATAATATTAAAGGAGTTTTATTTTGACGTGATAACGTCTAATAAATTGATGAACGCCGGCTGCATGCACGGAAAAGTCTCCCGTCCCGTTACGCTCATTGTACGCATGCGCCACTTTCGTAGTGTCAGATATTGACAAGCCTAGGTTATTATTTTTAATCTACTGCTGGAGCTAGGAGGTTAAGGTTATAGGTAATCTCTCTCTTCCACTCGATTTTATGACGTTGTCACCTTAAACTATCGTCCGTAAACCAACTTTACAGACAACCAATTTTTTTTTGTGTTATTTGACTACTACATCATTTCTCGATTTTCTCCTTCCTATTTACAACAAATGATCAACCAACTTAATCCCAGTAACCGAAAGCATAAACTATGTTTATTATATTACTATATAACGGCCAGTACCGAGTATCTAGGCTCGTCCTTCGGGAGCATTTCGATACCGATATACGCAGTTACAGACCGTTCCATAACTTGCGGTCCCTCGGCTACGTTTGGTGGTCTATTACAATTATGTTGCTACGATTACTTATTGACCCTATTATGGGTGAGCGATCCCGTATTTTTTTTGGTTCATTTACGTGGAAAATCTTGATTGGATTATTATGTTTGGTTTAGCGGCCGCTGGATGTTACGTGGAAGATGCTTTTCGATCGGTCGTACATCGAGAACAAAGTCCAGAGTTCTCATTCCCATGTATTGAACTCAAATTAAGGTTTTATAAAGATGTGTTTGTAATAAATATTCTGCAAGCAGATATTTTATTGTGCTGCGGAAATTGAGTCAGCTCTCACAAAAAGACGCCATGTTTGAGTTTCGGCGTGTTTGACTTCAATTCCGGAAAGGTAAAATTTTTATTTCTAAATTGTGTCGATCGAGTTTAGTTGGGCTCAACTTCGGAGCGTGAAAACGGAGAATCCCAATCTCTCTTTCACATTACTCCACCTTTTGTACACTGCGAATTTACATAAAGAGCCTCACTCGGTCCTTGGGGTACCTTTCCGGGTTTTCCATTTTGTGCTTGAATGCGACGTAGCGGCCGGGTCCTAACTATAGCTTGAATCTGGCAAAGCGGCCGCCTCGTTTTATTTCGATCGAACCACAAAAAGGGTTAGGTTTTTTGACGGCTGACTGTACATTTTTTGGTAATTGGAAACTATTCGTTTTATGAGGGTACTTTCGAGACCCCGGTATTGTAACCTTAAGGATATTTTAACCTTAACGGTATATTGAAAAAGGTTTATCAGGTGACGACTTTCCAATCATTTTAAAAGCAGGAGAACAACTCTTTTCATTTAGAAAAAAAAAATTGTTTACGATCCTCAACTTTGGTATTCTCGAACCACTGACATTAATTTACTATCCTGTCATAGTTAAGCAAGGGCCTTTTACAACTACGAATGAGATACGACCGGAACTAAGCCGACGTAATCACCGCTTCCCACGACACTATCGCACAACCGAGATATAAAGAAAAAGTGACGAAAAGTTCAAGAACATGTTCTATTACCCAGCTGAACTATTCTCACCTCCTCGCCTCGCCCGTTCGTCTCATAAAGTAAGAAAATCGTCCGCGGCCGACGATCAGTGAAAGTAATCTTCGCAAACATTCTACCTCCGGGCGGAAAACAATTTTCACTGATGTATTTTTTTGAGAGGCTCGTGTGTTCCAGCATTATTCTCGAGTAATACAGGATTGGAGTTTTTTCTCTCGTCCGTAATTCAAAGGAGGTATTACAGGGACTTTTTAGTACGTCAAAAATATTTCGGACTCTGGACAAAACGTCCTTTGTCGGCTACAGATTCAACGTTCGTGATTCCTCATGAGATAAGCTTGTAACCACATTTCTCTTTGCAGCACTACTATTTAGTTAATCCCAATTTTAAACTAAACATTTTGAGCATTTTGCTTCAAAGTGATTTCTCAGCTTTAAGTTTGCAAATAAAACTGCCATATATTTAACACGAAGATTTAAGGGCTTATTTTATTAGATTTGTTTGTTTAAATCTGATTCATTATACGCTTAATACAGGTGCCAGATGTCTCGCAAATCTTTTCATATTAATATCAACAATTTAAGTTAAAATAAGCTTTTCTTTGAAGTGGTGCCATTTAAGAAAATTATTAAATTTTTCAGAAAAAATAGACACTAATAATAAAAGAATAATGATGATATTTTTCACAATTTCACTTCATATATAAATAGAATGAATTGCCCCTACGGGGCGCGGTGAGCGTAGGTACTTATTTATAGGATAGAAGCACAGGTGGGTTTGGGTCTTAGCAAATGTGTTTTACGCTGCCCCCGGGCGCCCTGCCGTGACGCATTGGCGGCCGGAGACCATTAGATACGCCAGCATACATAACTTCCCACCGTAATTATTGCGGGTGTTAAACATAAGTTGAAAGTCGGTCAGTCTGTTGTGGTTTAGGCCTCAACTTTGAGGGAACAAGTCTGGCTAGTTCTGTCCTAATTCTGTCTGTAGTTAAAAAAAGTGTGTAAATATATGAGCTGAACATAAAGAGAGTACGATATGGCTATACGTAAAATGATTAAGAGATTGGAGGAAGGTTCGTTGATACCATACTATGTTCCTAGTTACTCATAATATCAGTTTGGTTTTTCCCGGACGTTAAAGCAGAAGTGACCGTACACCTACATTTCCCCCATAAAATAGGGGGCGAGCTTATAGCCATCAACAGCGCACTGCTACTGATAAATTCCTGATAAAAACAACAATAACACGTTGCCCGGGAACGGTTGGTGGTTGAGAGCTAATGTAATTGGGAGCTTTACACCAATGAGGCAGTTCCCCTCGTTGTATGTTATCAATAATTTAAGATAAGAGTATGACAAATGTTGATGTTGGCATTTTTCCACATGACGCGCTTGAAACATGTTCAAAATGAAATTCTTATAATTTCGTAGAGATAAATTGTAAACGAAACATTCTCATTACTCAGGTAAATTAAATAATATATCAAATGAAATACGCCGTATACGATTATGAAGCAAATATTTACTTTACCCGACCTTCTTCGGTTGAGGTAAGAATTCTCGACATAAAATGACGGAGATTTTTATACGTTTTTAACTTGATTAAATTTAGCAGAGCTATCTTAAAAGAAATCAATTCTCTTTTAGCTACAGTTTGTCGAAAATGTTGTTGGAATTTCTGTGGACTTTGGGATATCTAGAAATACTCGTAGTGTTAATTATAATATACGTTTTGGCGTTCCGTTCTGATATTATAACAATCAGTGACCGTCAACAATTTGATGATAACAATTTATCTAGCAACAGTGATATTCTAGTAGTAGTAATGATAGCCTAGGGGTGTGACAATTGGAATGCCAAGTCATGGGTCTCGAGTTCGATCCCAAGACACGCACCTCTGATTTTTCGGATTCATGTGCGTATTGTATAATTATCTCTTGCTTTCAGTGAAGGAAAACATCGTGAGGAAACAGCATGCCTCTGTGAAATTTCTCATGTAAAGTCAAGTCAGAAGCCCATGGGCGGCATAAAAACTTTGACACCAGGTTAGGCACTAACTATACGATATAGAAGAAAGAAAACAATCAGCGACCGTGTAATTACAATATAATTTAGTACATCTTTACTTATATTATCACACTTATAAATTATAAAGGCGAAAGTTTGTATGTGTATGTGTATGTTTTATACTCCTTCACGCTCAAACGGCTTAACGGATTTGGATGAAATTTGGCACAGATTACAGTCTGGAATAACACATAGGCTATATATTATTGCGCTAATTACTTAGGGGGATGAGCAACTCTACGCGGGTGACGCCACGGGCATTAAGCTAGTATCTTATATAGCATAACCACCACGCCTACGAATAAGGGTTGCGCCTCATTTGACAGCCCGGTATCGCATTTTTCCATTCCGCTTACGATAGGACTCCCGCTTTGCTTCTCGCTCTAGCAAATGACGGTTTTGAGAGACAGAAAAGGAGCATGGAAAAAAAATCTTCTCCTTCAAGGTCTGGTGCGTAGTTCCCGCAACCGGCGTGCGTTAGTAAAAAGACTCTTAACGAAGTCGAAACGCACTTGTTCTCCCCGTCATTGCGATCATTTTTTTGTTCTAGACCATACCTGGGAACCTTATAGTTACGGAGATATTGCGGGTCAGTTCCAATTTTTTTTTTTACCCGACTGCCAATGAAGGGTTAGATACTGCTATATGGGTATCAAATTAAAGGGCTCATCATGAGGATTTTAAAATGGTATATCATAACCATGTAACTAAAAGTTGTCAAATAAAATAAATAAATAAAAAAAATTAAAATACCCGCAATTATAAAGCAATTTAATTTAAACTGCAACAGTTGGGACCCATATTGGATAGAATGATTTTAGTCTAGATTATTTAATGGGCCCCGACTGTTGCAGTTTAAATTAAATGGCTTTCAACACTTCTGGACTGAACTTGTTTTTCTCTTTTTAGCTTTTATTTAATTACTAGCTGATGCCCGCGGCTTCGCTTGCGTGGATATCGGTTATCGCGACCAAAAGTAATCATGAAGATCCCATTCCCTCAACTCATGGGAACGTAGTTTGCCCATTTTCAAAGTATTAAAATGGATATAGTATATTATCCTTAAGAGATAGACATAAGCCATAGTGGATTTTTCTGTAGACCTATATAAGATATACAATTCTACCATTCATCATTTTGTTATATCTTAAAGGGCAGCGTTTTCGTTGAAAGCTCCCCCAGACGGCTTATTTTTTCCAACACCTCCAACAAATATCATTATATTTTAGCCAATCTGTACAAAAACTTGACGAATTATATACTAAAAAATTCCTCGAGAACCACTCTATCTATTTAAGAAAACAACATGAAAATCAGTGCAGTAATTTTTGAGTTTATCGCGAACAGACAGATAGACGCGGCGGAGAACATTGTGTTATAATATGTAGTGCTATTGGGTTCGGCTTCCAGTACATCCGGATGCAGCTGAATACCAGTATTTTCCATGGAACGACTGTCTATCTGCCCTCCACAAACCAGTTAGTTCTGGGTAATACGATACCCTTTGGTAGAAATACAGTGAAATTAGTGTTAGCTTTAATTTCCACATCTGGTGTTCCAGATCTTCAATTTTTATTTGTCAACAGAGAGTGCTCATCAGGCTGAACAACTTTTGCTAAGACGTCATTCCTATATATATTATAGTGTAACTGGGCTCTTGGAGCTCCACGACAGGTGTTCCACATCTTCAATTTTTATACGTCAACAGAGAGTGCTTATCAGTCTGAACAACTCTTGCTAAGACGTCATTCCTATATATGTTATAGTGTGGCTGGGCTCTTGGAGTTCCACATCAGCTGTTCCAGATCTTCAAATTTAATCTCTTAGCAGAAAATGCTCATTACGTGGAACCATTTTTGCTATGGTACCATTTTTGTATCTCTTATAGTTTAGCTGGTCTGTTGCGGTTCTGCTTCAGGTGTTCAAGTTTCCAAGATAAATTATAGCCTATGTGTTGCCCAGACTTAATACCTATACAACAAAAAAAAAACATTCAAATCCGTCGAGTAGTTCCGAAGATTAGCGTGTACAGACAAACAGACAGAATTTTCTTTTTGGATTCGTGCTCTATTACTGTTTCTAAACACCCCCCCAATGATTATTTTTTTAATATATTCAATGTACAGGCACAGTTTTTTTACTGTATTATTATATGTATAGATATAGGAGATACAATTCTACCATACATCATTTTGTTATATCTTAAAGGGCAGCGTTTTCGTTGAAAGCTCCCCCAGACGACGTATTTTTTTCCAACACCTCCAACAAATATCATTATATTTTAGCCAATCTGTACAAAAATTTAAGAAATTATATACTAAAAAAATCCTCGAGAACCACTCTATCTATTTAAGAAAACAACATGAAAATCAGTGCAGTAATTTTTGAGTTTATCGCGAACAGACAGATAGACGCGGCGGAGAACATTGTGTTATAATATGTAGTGCTATTGGGTTCGGCTTCCAGTACATCCGGATGCAGCTGAATACCAGTATTTTCCATGGAACGACTGTCTATCTGCCCTCCACAACCCAGTTAGTTCTGGGTAATACGATACCCTTTGGTAGAAATACAGTGAAATTAGTGTTAGCTTTAATTTCCACATCTGGTGTTCCAGATCTTCAATTTTTATTTGTCAACAGAGAGTGCTCATCAGGCTGAACAACTTTTGCTAAGACGTCATTCCTATATATATTATAGTGTAACTGGGCTCTTGGAGCTCCACGACAGGTGTTCCACATCTTCAATTTGTATACGTCAACAGAGAGTGCTTATCAGTCTGAACAACTCTTGCTAAGACGTCATTCCTATATATGTTATAGTGTGGCTGGGCTCTTGGAGTTCCACATCAGCTGTTCCAGATCTTCAAATTTAATCTCTTAGCAGAAAATGCTCATTACGTGGAACCATTTTTGCTATGGTACCATTTTTGTATCTCTTATAGTTTAGCTGGTCTGTTGCGGTTCTGCTTCAGGTGTTCAAGTTTCCAAGATAAATTATAGCCTATGTGTTGCCCAGACTTAATACCTATACAACAAAAAAAAAACATTCAAATCCGTCGAGTAGTTCCGAAGATTAGCGTGTACAGACAAACAGACAGAATTTTCTTTTTGGATTCGTGCTCTATTACTGTTTCTAAACACCCCCCCAATGATTATTTTTTTAATATATTCAATGTACAGACACAGTTTTTTTACTGTATTATTATATGTATAGATATAGGAGATACAATTCTACCATACATCATTTTGTTATATCTTAAAGGGCAGCGTTTTCGTTGAAAGCTCCCCCAGACGACGTATTTTTTTCCAACACCTCCAACAAATATCATTATATTTTAGCCAATCTGTACAAAAATTTAAGAAATTATATACTAAAAAAATCCTCGAGAACCACTCCATCTATTTAAGAAAACAACATGAAAATCAGTGCAGTAATTTTTGAGTTTATCGCGAACAGACAGATAGACGCGGCGGAGAACATTGTGTTATAATATGTAGTGCTGTTGGGTTCGGCTTCCAGTACATCCGGATGCAGTTGAATACCAGTATTTTACATGGAACGACTGTCTATCTGCCCTCCACAACCCAGTTAGTTCTAGGTAATACGATTCCCCTTGGTAGAGATACAGTGAAATTAGTGATAGCTTTAATTTCCACATCAGGTGTTCCAGACCTTCAATTTTTATACGTCAACTGAGAGTGCTTATCAATCAGAACAACTCTTGCTAAGACGTCATTCCTATATATGTTATAGTGTTACTGGGCTCTTGGAGCTCCACGACAGGTGTTCCACATCTTCAATTTTTATACGTCAACAGAGAGTGCTTATCAATCAGAACAACTCTTGCTAAGACGTCATTCCTATATATGTTATAGTGTGGCTGGGCTCTTGGAGTTCCACATCAGCTGTTCCAGATCTTCAAATTTATTCTCTTAGTAGAAAATGCTCATTACGTGGAACAATTTTTGCTATGGTACCATTTTTGTATCTCTTATAGTTTAGCTGGTCTGTTGCGGTTCTGCATCAGGTGTTCAAGTTTCCAAGATAAATTATAGCCTATGTTTTGCCTAGACTTAATACCTATACAACAACAAAAAAAATCATTCAAATCCGTCGAGTAGTTCCGAAGATTAGCGTGTACAGACAAACAGACAAACAGACAGACTTTTTTTTTTGGATTCGTGCTCTATTACTGTTTCTAAACACCCCCCAATTTTTTTTTTTATATATTCAATGTACAGACACAGTTTTTTTACAGTCTTATTATATGTATAGATTACTTATTTTTTACGCAGTCGGGTATTTTTAAATATATGTTTTAATGTATTTTTTTACTTAAGACACCTTCACGACCCCTGTACTATTCAATCCATCCATCAGCACATTGTTTTGAATGCGTTACATTGAGTCCTACCGTAAAACGTGATTTTCCACACTAAAAAAAAAGTCGTTTCCCAGCAATAATTTTTGCGTAAGTTACTTAGTTTGATGTACAAATGCTTGACTAACTGCTTCATGAAGAGTCTGTTTACACCCCGTAAATGTGTGAACATTGACGAAGTATCAGAAGTATGTAACGATCGTGGCTGGTGATATTGATGAATAGTTTAGTTTCTATTTACTTGAATGTCTGTCTCTTTGAGATAGGCTATTCTCACTCCTATACACTTTAATCCAGTACATTCAACATTATTTTATATACTTCTAAATTCCGTTGAAAACACTTCACTGGCCGCAGTTCGGTTTGCTCATCATATTTTTTCCTTCCCGCTAAAAATGAAGCCAGCGTTGGCAGCCATTGTTGTCTTTTTGCTTTTAGTTTGTGTTTGCCCAGCGTTCAGGTATTGACTCAAAAACATTGCAACGGTTTTTAGGGAATGAAACATCCGAAATTGAAGTCATTTTCTTGTAGCGTAGATACTTTGTTTTTGAAGCCCTTTATTTGTATAAGGCAGTCTGCGACTGTTTACATTGATTAGTGACATTAGGATAGGTATACACGCTGAACCTTTCTCGACCCGAGTTTTTAAATAATTAGCGTTTCGGATCCTATTGGTACATATTTAAATAACCTGTATATTAGGGTCAGCTAAAAGAAAATAAATAAAGCTTACCATACGTATTTTGCTTTTTTTGTATTGACTTTATAACATTTTATAATCAGACAAAGTAAAAGAACTGGCATCCTCAATAAAAACAAAGCCAATCGCAATTTTCGAAAAGAATTTTTACATGTAAACATCATTCTGATTAAAAGTGCCAATCCATATCTTTGAATATGGAATTTAATCACAACATTTAATTTGAGAACATCTATTTCATATTTAATTTCGATGCAACTTTCCACTTTATTAATTTTAGTCGGGACAACAATGTTCTTTTACTAGGTCAACGGCAGAGAGCTCGGAATGAATCCGGATCATTGATTTCCCTGGCGCCTGGTAAAACCAAACGTGCCATTATTTAAATACTGGAGTCTGCTTTGTCGTAGCACTGTAGGCGTTCTTATGAAATTGGCTGTATTGCACTTTATATTCGACGGCTGGTTATAGCTGAGGATCTGTTAAGGTGAGCAGCTGTAATATTAAAGTGGAATGAGTCTGGCTTCTGGCATTCATCTTGACATTAGAGAGGGATAGGTTTAGGGTTGCTTGGGAGCGATTTTGGGGCTGACTTTGAAGGTCATCGATATAAAAATGCACTGTACATGATTCAGTATGTTATTCTGGGTGGAAACATAGAGTGACTAAATTCTTGTTAATAATTTCATAACTAATCCACTTACCAAACACATAAGCTTTGAAAATACAATCCCTTAATAATCCGTCATCAAACCAATATACTTATTATTCATAATTATAGGCCCATATTAACAGTACACGCTTCTGAATAATTTATAAAGACCGGTACACACAGAGGCCTACATTAATCAACAGCTAAGATTGTTCGGCGGACGTTAGTATTATATTATTCGGTATTTCATCAAAATATCGTCCTAAACAAACATATGGGCCTAAACAATATAAATTATTCAGCAACTAAATATGACAGAACCCAACAATCAGGCGTTTGACTCCAATATTCGTATAATTTCGTTACCAAGGCCCAAAGCTCCGGAACCTATAATTATTAAACCACTAGTTAGTGGTAGTTTAATTTAAACTTCCATTTTGATTACTAGTATTGTAACCAAAAGTAGCCAAGAACAAATATAGTCTAGAAACTGTTGTTTAAGTAACAAAGGTTTATTATTGATTGCTGTTCAATAACATATTAATTGAATTTAATAACCGTGAGGTTTTGTGGTGGGTACTTAAAGAGAAAGGTGTGTCTAGAAAGTATGTGCTGTTGATCCGAGCGATGTACAGTTGATGTAGAACCCGAGTACGGTCTACAACGAGCACTACCAGCAGCTTCAATGTGGCAGCTGGCTTGCACCAGAGTACGGCTATCAGCCCTTCCTTACCCCTTTACATTAATTTTATTTGCGTTCTACAATATTAATAAGGTGTTACAAAAAGGCTCACAGCTAAGAACTTTTTATGGACCGACAATAATATCTTCCTGGTGATAATGGACGCTCTTATGTTGGACATCCAGGAAGAGGTTCGGGATGGTATATGCTGCTTGCGAACGACTTTGTGCTAGTTACCGAGAGGGGTCCAGAGGTTCAGAGCAGATTGGAGACGTGATGGTAAGGACTGGAGAATGTTAGTCTGAAATTAAGTTGAACCAAAACATAGTTTTTCTTTTTTGTGATTTTGGCGGTCTCTCCAGTCCTGTGTCTATAACACTAACATAAATTGTGTCACTTTTTTTTATAGAATTGGATTTTTGCTTAACAATATGAATATGAGCATTTGCCCAACTCTGTCAAATCAGCTTCCAGTCTAACGTTGTGTTTCGCAAAATAAAAGCACCTACTTCAAACTTTAAATTCAGAGTGATCTAACACTTCATTTCATTTGTGGGCAGTAGTGTCTCACGCATGGATTCTGCAGTCAGTAAACCATAATAGTGCAGTGATTGGTAAACGCCCTTTAAGACTACGCTTATGTCCGGTGTAAGATGCCTTGATAGTGGAACACTGTTGCGTCTTAAGATAAGATGAGTGGGCCTCACCACTGAAGGGCTCATACAGCCATGCAGTTTCTGAGCCAGTTGAAGAAAAAATTTAGCGTATGAAAAAGTAAGAATATAAATTCTGCGAGTTTCTAAATGATTATATCAATAAGTGCATAACTGACTGCCTCATTGGTCTAGTGATCGCAAACGCGGCAACTAAACGTGAGGTCCTGGGTTCGATTCCCGGGTCGGGCAAAGTGTTATTGGGTTTTTCCATCGGCAATTGGTCTGTAGCAGACACGGAGTCTGTATTTGTGCACCATTGATGGCAATAGGCTCGCCCTCTATTAAATGGGTATTAAACATAATTGGCGATATGTGGGATATGTGTACTTGTTAAGTACACCTCTGCCTAACCCTACTGGGATTACAAGGCGTGATGTTATGTCATGTATAAGTTTATTTTTTGTAATCAACACAAGAATGAAAATTAATTTTGATCTTTAGCACTAATTAATTGTTTTGATTTATCAATGACTTCTAAAATTAGTCTTGAACTAATTAAACAAGTTGGTTTAAAGCTCGACTTAAGTACAAAATGCTAATTTCTGTGAAAAGCATGTCAATGTTCAAACATTGTAGGTTTTCACGTCTCGCCTACAAATTGATATCAAACGGTAATCGCCTTAGAGGTCCGCCCTCTTATAAGTTTACATTAAGTTAATTTACTTAGGTGAAATTGCTCGCTCCAACGCAACCTTGATAGCAATTCGTTAGGAATTAATTGAAACCAATATTTGCTTTACATTTTCGAGCCTATTAAAATACTAGATTGATTTAGAATATTATAACTAAGGTACATAGAATTTATTAAAATAATGAACCAGAAATTCCAGTTGTTGGATAAATATTTTAAATATTTTATTAAGTAGAGTAGTTTTCGTTTGAAAATTCGTTTTTTTATGTTGTAAATATTATAACATCAGCCAAAATTATTTGAAGCGAGTTGATTTTTTACAATTCAGTAATATTTTTTTGCTCTTCTGCAGACACTTGTCATACATAGGCTAAATAGTTTGTAGCTAGAATCATAATAATGCTTAGTTATTAACTACGTAGTTTCTGTAATTCATTTATCAATAATTTCAATAGACTAATTTTATTGTGTGAATGTGACTAAATAAGAATATCTCCTTGGACGCAAGAGCTTTGAGAGTATCACGCCGTATTTTTTTTTTACTTTTTCTCTTCTTTTTTTGGTTTTACTTTTTGATCGATATCAGAGTCATATTACATGTAAACAGGGTGTAAACAGACTCTTCACGAAGCCCACAAGCATCCTGTACACCAAAGTTTACTTACCGCCAAAATACGACTTTTTTTTGACGTTTTGCAGTAGTACTCAATGTTACGCACTCAAAACATTGTGCTGATGACTGGATTGAATCGTTAGCTGGTCGTGGAGGTGTTTGAAGTAAAAAGCTTACATTAAAAACATGTGTTTCAAAAAAACTTGTGAAAAAGTAGGAACTTTGACCCCCCATATCACCGTAACTAAAAGGTTCCCAGGTATGGTTTAGAACAAAAAAATGATCGCAATGACGGGGAGAACAAGTGCTTTTCGGCTTTATTAAGAGTCTTTTCACACCCTTTATATAAATAAACGTATTTTTAGCCACCTGCAACGAGCATGATCATCATCATCTGCCTAGCCTTTTCCCAACTATGTTGGGGTCGGCTTCCAGTCTAACCGGATGCAGCTGAATACCAGTATATTACATGGAGCGACTGCCTATCTGACCTCCACAACCCAGTTACTACTGGGAAATACGATACCCCTTGGTAAGACTGGTTGTCAGACTTTTTGGGCCACTGACTACTTTAACGACTGTCAAAGATCTTCAAATGACAGCCGGGACCAACAGCTTAACGTGCTTTCCGAGGCACGGAGGAAACTCGGTATGTAATGGGTGGTCACCCATCCACAGACCAACCTAGGCAAGCACGGCTTAACCTAAAGATCGACCCGAGCGGCTGTTATTGTTTAGCCACGAGCTCCGAGCATGATCATGATTTATAAAATAAACCAATATACAAGGTGTAAACAGAACCTAGCATTCTTTACATCAAACTAGTAGTAACCCTACGCAAAAATTATTATTGCTGGAAACTACTTATTTTTGGGGTGAAAAATCATATTTTACTGTAGGACTCAATGTCTCACTTAAAACGTGCTGATGGATGCATTGAGTAGTAAGGGTATCGTGGACGCTTTTTAAGTAAAGTTATAACATTAAAAACTTGAGTTTAAAAATAAACTTGTGTAAAAGTTGGAATTTTGAATCCCCAGTATCCCCTTAACTAGAAGGTTCCCAGGTATGGTCTAGAATAATCCATCTTTTACCTCTCACAGAATAAGAAAAACGGGATAAAGGTATTTAGCAATGTTTACGTTTGATAAAAAGTTTTACATCCATCTAAGGCAAGGTTCACCCTTATTTATGCTTCTTTTCTAACTTTAATCCTTTCTTTTGCATTGATAAGAGAGGCTTTAGCAAGTTACAAAGTTTCTAGTACCTAACTACCTTCAGAGTAAGATACTTTTTATTATTTATAAAAGTATCTATTGTAATGGTAATTGTCTCGAAGCTAAGTTTTAAGAGTATTTTAATCTCAGATTTTTGCTCTTCAGTGAATAAGTAAGGCTTTAAATTTTTTACGGCATTTTAGGATTTTTTGTTTGTTGGTTTGTGTCGTTTAATGGTCTCTGTTTTTATGTAGTTAGTTAATATTCAAGTAGACAATGGATTTATGTGTGGACAAAGGTTTCTCGTTTCTACTCTCTGACTAGGTACTTAAACACAGCTACCGCGTTTTCAGTACATTAGATCTGAAACACAACGAAATCCAAATAGAAATATTTCATCGGTTAAAAAAAAATTGCTAAAAGTCCGTTCAAAATATATGGTACAGCTGAATTTGTTCAGAATGATGTACTGAATATGTAGTTACTGTTTGGGCGTCGGAGTCCCTGCAACCTTGTACTTGTATAATTGTATATGAAAATGCAATGAAACAGTGAGAAAATCGACGCACTTTCGTCAGTAAGCTAACTTGCTCATCTTCTTACTAAGTACCGTTCACTTCACGTGCAGTTTGTCCCGACACAACTCCCAATTAAACTTGGTATCTACTCATGTGACAAACATCAAAGGGAAAGATAACGCATTTAGTACCTAGTAGCCTACTATTTAAAGCTATTTATCCTAGAAATGAAAACTCTGAGAGTAGGTCTTTTTACGACGTAGGCAACCACTAAAACTGAGTCATCTCATAAAACCTAGTCAACTTTGCCTTTAATGAAATCCTTTATCTTTTGGTATAAAAATAAAATTACTGTTCTTCAATTTTGTCGCGTGAATATCTCTCGTCTTTTTCCTTTGGTCTTATTTTTATTCAAGGCTCTCTGTGATAGCACTTTATCTATCAATGAACGCCATTTTAGAAGTAATTGCGTACTTTTACTATTAGTAGAGATCTTAATCAGCCGTCCACTGCAATGTCAGTACTGCACTGAATGATTTGCCACTTTAACGGTACGGTTTATTATCATTGTTTAACAGCTGCGAGTTCGTGCGTAGTATGCCCATGTGTCGCATTAGAGCAGCGCCTGTAAATAAAAGTAATTTATTAAAAAAATTCATCATCATCATTCATCATTTCAGCCGAAAAACGTCCACTGCTGGACATAGGCCTCCTCCAAAGTTTGCCATAATCGCTATGCTTGGCAGGCGGGTTGGCGATCGCAGTACAGTTGTTACAAAGGCACAGAGAACGCTGTTGCCCATTCTCTGGTAAGTCCCTTAGTCGCCCCTTACGACACCCACGGGAAGATATGGCACACCATACAGAAGGTAGGTACAGTTGTTTAAAAAAAATACTAAACTAAATTATTAGAATAATTTTACTTCCCTATTTACATCGGATTTTGTCAACAATTAAATTAACAACAATGAAGTAACAATTTTTTTTTGTGTTTGAATTGTTTTGCATGGACCCTAATCTAAGCTAGCCTAAGTTACTCCTTATAAACATCATCCATTACACCAAACACACCATTCTATACACACACCACACACATACCATTAAAAGTCCCGTCAAAATCGGTCCAGCCGTTTCGCAATTTGCTCGAACAAACAGACAGCCGGACCGACTGACAGACAGACCGACAGACTGACCGACAGACAGACTGACCGACAGACAGACCAACGACAGACCGACAGACAGACCGACAGACCGACTGACAGACAGACAGACCGACAGACCGACAGACCGACTGACAGACAGACCGACAGACAGACCAACGACAGACCGACAGACAGACCGACAGACCGACAGACAGACTGACAATCAGTTGGTGTTTTTTTTTTGTATTGTGCCTTCAGTAAAAAACTGTGTTTTTAAAATTAGAAACAAACACTTCAAATTTATTTATTTGTATAGATGGCAGTACCCCCATTCAAAATCGCAAAAAAATCGCGTAAAATTGCACAGCACTAAAGAAATAGAAACAGCACAATTTCATTTCCCACTATCAATAAATACTACCTAGATCTCGTTTCTACCAAAACTAATAAAACGGATCAAGAAGTATCAATAGCCATTCCGTAACATGAGCTCTAAAATTGAGTCAGGTCCGCTAAAAACCTATCTTATCCAGTATCATAAAAATACGTATTGCAACGGCTTTACTTACAAAATACTTTTAGAAGCACTCCAAGTTTTTACCAAGAAGGCACCTTCCTCCCAACTTGAGAGTATGTTTAATAGAACCGTTTTTCTACGTTCTCTGTTTTTTTTTTTATTATTTATAGCTTAGGAGTTTAAGTAACAAGTTGTAAGTTCACAATCGTGATGGAATTTTTCGTGAGAATGCTAGGTTTTTGAGGAAAAGCTTGTAACGTGTTTTAATGCCTTTTTTTTTACGAGAACTGTTATCATTTGC
This sequence comes from Lycophotia porphyrea, assembly GCA_950005105.1. Lineage (NCBI taxonomy): Eukaryota > Metazoa > Arthropoda > Insecta > Lepidoptera > Noctuidae > Lycophotia > Lycophotia porphyrea. The sequence continues at coordinate 9,025,096 of OX465396.1, forward strand.
TGCAAATGAAAAGGCATTGTTTGCACGATGGATTTTGAGGCAAGGTTATACATGCGGGATGCTTACGCGACACAATGGCAATGCCTATTATTTTGAAAATTTTAAGTTTTGTGTTTTCTAACCAAATAATGATGCAAAGAATAAGAAATTTCTTTTATGGTTTGTGTTTTATGCAATTGAGGCGCGGCCTCTGATATTCTTAAAATCAACAATAATACCAGAATCTATCCCAATTACTCACGTGAAAGTGGCCGAACGTCATCTTGATTTAATTATAATTCAGCGCAAACATGAAGTGTATCACTTCACCATCTGGCGTGGTATCCCCTTGGTATCAGAATATATGCATGTGTAATTACTGATCATACGTTTTTAACATTATATAGATTTTATTTAATATTCACTAAATTGAGCAAAGCGTCGTGAGGAGACAGGCATGCCTTAGAATCATAAATGCGAAGCCTGTGTACCAGCAGCAGGAACATCATATCCTGATTAAAATTTAGCTAAAGAAAAGTTCTCCCATTCCTATTCCTATTAAAGACGATAGTAATTTTAGTAGTTCAACAACATCCAGCTTGCTGCAATTTTTTTATAGCTTGCAGTCCGTCATGCCAATTGAAACACCAAGACACATTACGTTATTTTTTTTAATTTAATAAATCTTATCACATATAATAATTACATAATTTTAAGAATTTATTGCAAATAGTTTAACTCAAATGCTATAGGATAATTGTATTTTGGATTTAAAAGTCTTGCTACGGACTCTGTACAAACGACCAGTGAATATTAGATTTTCATCATCATCATCAGCCTATAATGTTCCCACAGCTGGGACCCAGGCCTCCTCTCTCTATTAGAGGGATTGGGCTATAATCCACCACGCGGGCCCAGTGCGAATTGCTAGATGCCACATGTCTTCGAATTTTTGGTTCTAGGACATGCCGGTTTCCTCACGATGTTTTCCTAATATTGATTTTCTTTTTTTTAATGTTTTTCTAATATTAGATTTTATTGCAGTCAAAAACCTGCAGTATTATGAATAACAAAACACACAAAATCACAAAACATTTTTGGCGTAACGGTATCAACAAAGTCAATAAGACCCGAAGCCACTCAATATTCTGTTGTGAATATATTTTTGACGTGCATTGTACGCCCTCATGCCAGCTTGGTCCCGGGGGGGTTGAAGCTGACAGGCTCAACCAAGAGGTAATCCATTAAAGCCGCTGTAAGTCCCTACAATAACATAATATGAACAGTGGCAGCCCTAGCAAGTTTTCCTACCGTTAATGTTACCTTATTCTTCATTGTGTGCAATTTTGACGGTGTTTCTATAGTTTGATGGAGGGTCAAGGGATTTGTCGATGGGCCATTAGTGAGGTTTTGTAGCAATAAAGTGCCATTCTAAAGATTTTCTCCTTTTGTTGCTTGTTTCGAGTCTGCGGCCTAATTATCTGTCATCTGACGTCTAAGGTTTCCATGAAAAACCCAAATCTGTCTAATAACATGGGGTATAACGGATTCGGTTTTTAAAATGAAAACACTATATCTCTCGCTGATAAAAATGCTGCTTTTTATGAGGACCCAAAGATCATAAGTAGGGTTTCAACTTGTAGTTTCGTACACAATAAATAGTATTTAAAAGAAAAATAATGCCTATCTTGCTTAAGATTAAGTGACACTTATTAATATGCTTAAAAGCGTCCGTTGGTTTTTTGTCATTTGACAACCGCAATAAATATTTTTTCTTTCTTTCTTTTTAGGGTTCCGTACCTCAAAAGGTAAAAAAAGAAACTCTTATAAGATCACTTTTTTGTCCGTCTGTCACCACCGATTTTCTCAGGGACGGATGGACCTAGCAAGTTGAAATTTATACCAGATACTAAAATCTATAGTCCCTATTAGGTGTATAAAAATCAAGGTCCTGAGTCAACACGATAAAACGATATGGCCAAATTTAGATTTTCGTGAAAACTTGTAAGTACCAAAATTTACCTTAATTTTCAACTTTTATTTTTCGGAATTTTCCCTTTAGTTGTTCTTTTAATAATCCCAATAATAATTAACTTAGGTGTACATTTAGGTGGCACCTAGCGTTCCCAAAAACAAACATAAACCTATTACCAACAGTTATACAAAGGCTCAGAAGATAAGAACAAGAATCAATTAATATTAGCCACTAAATCCGATTTTACGTACACAAACAATATTCAGCTACTTATAACATTAGTGAGTAATCCCGTAAAGCTCCTGTAAGATGGCCTACAATAACATAATACGAGAAACAACATAACCTATAGCCCGGCTTTAGTAATCCGCAGAGTACTTAGTTACCAACTTAACTTGACTTTTTTTGAAGTAATCTTTTGAAGAAGATGATTTTAACATAATTATTAGATCTAAGACTTTTTCTGTATAAATATAGTTGTATTTAATGTAATTATTAATAAACGCAAGTAGTAGTCGTAGTTAAGTACCAGTCAAACTTTTTCTTTTGTTTATGTTTTTTGTAAACTGGAAATAAAAGGCTTTTTTTTTTTTTTTAATCTTTTGAACGAATTGGTGTTAAGACTCAGCAACTAAGCCTATAATGATATGAGTCTGTTTTTCGCACGAACGACGTGCAAGCTCTCAAGTTTTTTTTTGTTGTTGTTCAGTTCTGATGTACTCTAAATGTTTTGTTATGCGATGTATGTTTACTGTTTATTTTTTCTAATGTTGTATACACGTCATGTCTCTGCGACAAATAAATATTTTTCTTTCTTTCTTCTTTCTATAAGTCTATATTCAATGCCGATAACCACAAAACATTAAATTGCGTTAAACACTAAACATATTTTAAACATCGCTTATGGTCTTTGTAATCATCATTATTTCTTTGTTTATATAAGAAGTATTTCTCCTGCTTCGGTGGTAAAGTAGTCGCAAGCGCGACTGTTGACCATTCAGGTCTTGGGTTCAATTCCAAGGAGATCCATATGTGGGTGTACTATTAGGTACACTTCTGCCTAAACCTTCGGGGATTACAGGCGTGATGTTATGTATGTAAGTATTTCTCTCACAATGTCACAACTATAAGGTCACATATAGGTACGTTGTAGTCACAATTCAGTAATCTTCGATTACCCATATCAGAATTCTCTTCAAAAACTTTAAATAATTTATCTGTTAGATAAATATTCACTTCATTTAAACGGGCGGAAATGAAACCTTTGGGTCTCTTTGAATCGGGTAGATCGGTCATAAATCTCTTTTTATTACATTCCAATACTATAGGTATTTTACAAAAACGTTTTATTATTACAAAAAGGTTTTTAATTTTCTATAAAAGTTACGGCGATTAGATACCAAAAGTAACTGGGAACCTTTGTACTCCGTAAAATTTGGCACACATGTAGTCCATAATCTTGATCACGACAAAATTACTCTTAAGAAAAATATCTAATAATAACTCTACGCGGGCGATGCCACGAGCAAAAAGCTAGTGAAACATAAAGTTTAAACATGTAATATTTTAATGTGCAGTCAAAGTTACTTACTCTAGTATCTTGTTGGGCTCATAAATAAGAAGTGCATGAGTAAAGGAGTGCTTGTGTGACAAGATAGCAAGGACACATCCTCTCTGATGGTTCCGCCGTGGCGCGGTGGCGCTAGCGTGCATTACTGAATTTCTTTATTTTTCACATTTCTGGGCCGGATAGATATGCGGTCGGAACGCCGCGTTTGTCTTGAAATGATAGGAATTTTAATTGTTTCTTGAATATTTTTATTTTTTTGGGATAAAAGGCTGTTTGTAAACTCGTACGGAATGAAAAGTACCTACGTGAAAAAAATCCTTCGCCGCGATTTTACTGCACAGTATTCTTGTATGTAATACATAATTAAACCGGATGTAAAAAGATCCATCACCAAGCCGTATTTAGCGAATTCTATTCATATAACTGAGCAAAAATAATTCCTAGGAAATTTTGTGTGTGAAACTCAACTGTTTACAGAATTACATAAATTAGTAAAACGATTAAAAATTCCGGTGTAATTATTTCACATAGGTTTAATATCAACAAACAACCTTCTAAAGGGTTGAAACCCATCACAAATTCTCAAGTCAATACAACCAGTCATCAAATATGATTAATACCACAAATAGGAACATTATGCTTCCCTAAACATTTCGAATACCTAAACAATTACAGTTCCGCAACAAGCATTGATTAACTACTACGCTATTCAGCCGCTAGTAAACACAGAATACTTAAGGATGTAATGCATGATGCATATACAAGATGTAGAATCCTTATATATAAGAAACTAGTTTTTGCCCGCGGCCTCGCACGGTTTAATGTAGAATTTGGCAATCAATGCGGGTTGTACTATGCTTGTAATAATATAATTCAACCATGATTCGAAAGACACGTGGCGCCATCATTATCATAACAACGTTATTGTTGTTTTCTTCGGGAACAGTACCTTTTTTTCGGGATGAAAGGTAGGTACTCTATGTCCGTTTCCGTACACCAGACAACGTATGTGCAAAATTTCAGGATGTTTGGTTTAGTGGCTTAGGCATGAAAAGGAAACAAATCAAGAAACAAACTAACGTTCGCATTTATCGTACCGTGCAACAGTGGGTAGGCAGAGCAACCGCGCGGCTCGCAAGCCCGCTCCGTAAGCGGTTGTAATCTATACTCTATTATAAAGAGGTAAAATTTATTTGTAAGTTTGTATGTAGGGGGTAATCTCCGGAACTAATGATCCAATTTTAAAAATTCTTTCTAAAATTATATTTCTGAAATTATTTCTTTTCTTTCTTTCTTTTCTTTTCACTGGTAGAAAGCTACATTATTGGTGAGTGCTATAAGCTATAAATTATATTGATAGCATGCATATTAGCCGAGCTACCACAATTATTGTCTAGTCCCAGTGACAACCATTCTCTTTGGTTGGCATTTACCTAAGAAAAGAATATTTTACCCATGGGCAGTTATATGGGCGGTTTATCACGAATTGGATCACCCGCAAATCAGATTATTTTGTTACCGGAAAATGAAACAACCTAAAAAATTATAAACAGACCAGTTTTAATTTAAATACCTATTTAATTTCATTAGGTGCCTGCCAGACTTAATTTTATGAATTTCTTTCACCTATAGAAAGCTACAATATTGAGTAATACTTATGGGCTGTATTTTCGAAATCCACACGGTCGCGGGCGAAGTGCTAGTATTATATATATATATATATTTATAGTAATGAGACAGAACGGCGTCACGCAGCTAACAGCTGATAGGTAACAGGCGCGTGCGCGTGAATTTCATACGGCTGTTGTGTTATTGTGATAAAAGTGAAAGACAATTAAAAAAAATGTTTCTTTGGGAAAGTTGTTTGTTGTGCACCTGCTACGATCCTTTTTTTTGGGATTGAAAATCATCATATGACTTTTTGCCTCAAAAACGAAATAACAACTGAACTAACTAAGCAGTCAATAACAACGTTTTATTTACTTCATCAACGTTCAAAACGTCGTTAACATTAGAACCACGTCTGAAACGTTCGTTTGCATACATTTTGTGAATAAATCATTGTCTTCAGAACAACAAGATAGTGCGTGTTGCTTTGGCAAATTTATTTTTATATTTCACAGAGTTTGAATACAAAGAGCGGAGCGGTGCACGAATATTTTACAGAAGAAAATATTGCTGTGTGTTTAAGTATGACAAATTAATATTACGGGCATATTTTGTGAACGTTGTAGGAGACAAATAATGGGTTCATTTTTATAAATTGTGGCAATAAGTAGGTACTTTTATTATTAGGGAGGGACTCTCTTATGATACTAGATGATTGTGAGATAGTAAGTTCTAGGCCACCTAGCAACTTCACCTCACACTACAGTACCTTTGAGTAATTCAAAAATTTCTTGATAAAAAAATAGCCAATGAGCAGCTTGGCGGGAACAGCGGTGGCGGACTTACGAGCAGTAAATCGTGGTTTCGGACTCAGGCAGACTTCGGCATTACTTTGTGTTATTTATTTTATCACCACTGCAATTAAATAAATAATGATTAAAAAAGGTGATAGAAAACATCTTGAGGAAATCGACGTGCCCTTGAACCAAAAATTCGAAGACATGTGACATCTACCAACCCCACTCAGCCCGCGTGGTGGATTATAACCTATTCCCTCTCATAGAGAGGAGGTCTGTTTCCGAGCAGTGCGGACATTACAGGCTGATAATGCTTTGCTTATATAACAGCTTGGTACCATGAGTGATTGTCCATGGTTCGTCGAACGCTTACTACCGTCCTTGAAAGACGCATCAATCAAATCACAAATTGGTTGACAAAGTTCATTAACCCCACACGTGCTACAAACTTCTCTTATTACTAACTCAGTTGCGTCAACATCAACTTCAGGAGACACAGTAATTTAGTTTCAGCTTGTAATCCGATGAAATGGACAATTACTGGCACTTATCTAACTAGATGTAATTACTGAAACTGTATAGAAAAAGAAACTGTAAATAACAAGGAAATCGAGAGAGATAATTTAGGCCTAATTCGGAGGTAGGTACAAGAAATCTATTGGGTAAAAAACTTTAAGGTCTGAAAGAAAATGTAAGGGGAACTTACTTCCAGATGAGAAATCAACATGGCGGGCCAAAGTTTGTAGCTGCGAAGCTGTTATCGTTTATCTTGTTCAAGGTGAAAAATTACTTCATATTTCCGTAGCCGCAAGTTTTGTGATATATTTGTAGATGAAAGTTTTATATTTATATACATAATTAAATTTTATAAAACACGAGGTGTCTGGACGCTTGGGGCTATATCTGCGGTGAACCGAGGCTTTGGGCGTATGGACATGTTTATAGAATTATTCGATAGATACAAATGAATAGATACTCGCAAGCAAAATTGCAGCAAATTTGTATTTTTAAGTCGCCTTTTTAAACATTTGTATTCGCCCACTGTTTGTCTCTTACTTATTATTCAGTATTTTAATTTTCACCCGTTTAATTAAATATTATCCCTTTTTATAGTGACATAAGACATTATAGCTCAATAACCTAAACGCTATAGGCTATCCTTTCGAACGCCAGAGCATAAACGCACGCGCGTGCCCTCCACGCCAAACCACAATTTCACCGCAAATACCTACAAAAACAATAGGGATTTCCAAAATTATCAAATTGTTTATTTCGTGTTATAGTGCACCGCACATTTTTTGTTACATATGTATTCGTGTAATATGTGAAGAAAATAAAAAAAACAGTCCATTTTGTTTCATTTCTATTGCAGTAAACAAACTTTTTGACACAAATTAATGACACGCAAGAAAACAAATACGAATGGTTCGAAGAAAAAAAAAGCGAATGTTGGCGTTAAAAAAAGAACAATTATTTCAAATAAAATTAATATGAGAAACTGGATAGGTCAGTTTAATTTATCTTATATTAGTTAACACAAACGGAACAAGTTTATGTTAACTATATTTTAAATTAATTTTGTACATTTTGAAACACACTATCACATATTGTTGAAATAGGTATTACGTACGTTTTTACATTCAAACAAAATGTGATTCATTACAAATAAGAACGCAGTTCCATTACATAAGCCTACAACAAATACATAGGTAATTTGAAAGCTATTGGAAAAATCTAAACTATTCAATTAATTTTGTACTAATTAAAAGCTGGAACATTTTGATTCAATGCACATGTTAAACCAATAATGCATGGTTTACGCTTCACCATTTTCGTTATTTCGGTGTAATTAATGCTTGTTCCTACCCAGGAAAATGCATTAATTACGCGGGAATAGTGGCATTTATAAGTTCAATGGTTTTTATTTGAGCCAATATTTTCAGTTTTTAAAATTCAGGGATCGAAACTAGCTAAATGTATCGTAAGTACAAGAGCACAATAATACATATTACAGCTAGTTTTTAGTTAGAAGTATTAATAGGGAGATTTTACTAAACGTTTTAGGTTCGCTTCCGTGGTGTTATGAAAAAAACTAACAAAATACAACGAATTTGATAGGCTGATGATATTTTGTTTTGATTAACTAATCAGATCTGGAAAACTAATTAAAACATAAATAATACTAATGGTACTACACCGGGAGAGTTGGAAGAAAATGGGGGAGGCCTTTGCCCAGCAGTGGGACAGAACAGGCTAATAAAAAAAAATACTAATTATACTCCAGCTATACTTATGACAAAACCATAACAGTAAAAAATAATCTGCCGTTTTTTGAATTAAACTAAAAAAAAAGGTTTTTTTTAACCCTTACAAACTAACAGCTCCAAACAAATAAGCACGTTTCGTTAAAATTAAAATAATTAAATTTTAAGTTGCGAACATATTCACAAGGTTCATTTAACTAAGTTACTCGGGCCCAAAACTAAAACAACTTTCAGTGTTCCCCAGTGGCCTGTGGACTTGTCTGGATAAAATTTCTGTAGGTAGACAGATACTTTAGCAAAATCTAGGTCTTTAGTTGTTAATTGCTGTACGCAGAGCTCCATCTGGGAGCTCAAACGTGGTTAAACTTGTTAGTGAAGTAAACATGTTTTTTGCGAAGTAATTTCAATTTGGAACATGACAGAGAAACTGCAAATTACTGTGGAATTTCGTGGGTCTAGAGCAGTGAACTTTGGAATAATTTGCTGTAAAAACATTTACCATACAGTTCAGAATTATTGTATTTATTTTGTATGTACATTGGAAGGGTAACTTATTGAATTTCATCAATTTGATTCAGTTAATCAAAGATAAATAAGTATTAATGTTAAGAAATCATTAATACTTATTACTTTCTTAATTTTATGAATTTATTCATGTCTTGTGTGTATGTGTAGACAGTTGCAAAAAAATTGTGTTGTTACAAAAAATAGTAAAATGCTATGGGATAGTTGTATTTTCTATACAAAAATCTACTTATTTACTTTACCTACGTTTACACTGTTCGCTCGTACTAGGGTTTGTTAATTAGCAACAATCGTTTCAAGTACATGAGGCTGTTTCATCACGTCAAACTGAATGATATGAGGATTTACGTTCCTGCGTGCTGATTGGATGGTTCCGATTCACACGAATCGTGTGAGAACAAATTGTGACGTCTAATTAGAATTTGCGAACTCGTTATCACTAATTTGGCTTAAAATGCAAAGTTGGTGAAAATTATTTGTGGCTTTCTCGATGTTTATTTGTGCGATAGAAGGTACAGTCAACAAAACAGATAGGTGTGCAGGGTCGAAAGATATAGCTTAAGTTTTTTTAGAAACTGTTGCACATCTTGAAATGAAATTTGAATTAATATAACCAATCGATTATTTTTCTTCATTTAATTTTAATTTCACTCGAAAACATCGATCGGTTTTTAAGAAAAAAACAATTATATCTTTCAACCCTGCATACCTATCTGTTTTGTTGACTGTACCTACGTACATAGGTAATGATCCAAAACACGCACCTCTGCACCTCATTTTTCGGATTCATGTGCGTATTGTACAATAGGGTATTTTAACAAAAAAAAATGTAATTAGTCCGTCAGATAGATTTCCAAAAAATATTGGACACGTATTTTTTCTTTTTTCACGTAAACAAAAAATGAAAACGATACAGTGCGTCGAAAACTCGTGTGAAGTCACTATGTCAGTACACTTTTACTGACGAAGTGACGTCACAAGCCCCTACTCATGATCTTTGATGTGTTTTATCTTCTGCAGTTTTAATTGATTTGATAAAACAAAAAAATCATACCGAATATTTTTCAATAATCTAACTGACGGACTAAATAGAATCATATTTTTTTTATTCAGGAGACATCCCTATTATCACTTGCTTCGGTGAAGGAAAACATCGTGAGGAAACCAGTATGCCTGAGAAATATTTCTTGACGGCATGTAAAGCCAAGTCAAAGGCCCATGGACGGCAAAAAAACTCTGACACCAGGTTAGGCACTGACCACACGATAAAGAAAGAAGATGTGGGTACTTGTGGGTACAATTCTTGATTCACGGATTTGAGTCTTTTTTATTGGTGAAGTGAGGGAGTTATCAAAGTAGGAATCTATTCACATTTTCTAAAATTTCCCCAATTTTTGGGCTGCGTCCTATCCAAAGCGATCGATGCGTGAGCACGCGTCCATCACATTCTGTTCATTACACAGCGAACCAAAGCAATTGGTTGCCTGTACCATCCGCTTTTTCAAACGAACGAGTGACATAATAATATTAACGTGACGACCGCGTATTCGTTGATCGCTTTTGTTAGGATGCAAGATTATCTTAAATATCTACTCATCTACCTAGCTTCTTCTCAACTATGTTGGGGTCGCCTTCCAGTTTAACCGGATGCAGCTGAATACCAGTACTTTACATGGAGCGACTGCCACCACACCTGACCTCCACAACCCAGTTAGTACTGGGTAATACAATACTCCTTGGTAAGACTCGTTGTCAGACTTTCGGGCCACTGACTACTCGTAACGACCATCAAAGATCCACAAATGACAGCCGGGACCAATGGCTTAACGTGCTTTGCCGAGACATGGAGGAAACTCGGTAATGGGCGGCCACCCATCAAGCTAGGCAAGCGCGGCTTTAGCTTAGGATCTACCCGAGTGGCTGTTATTATTTAACCACGAGCTTCTATCTTTAATACCTTCTAACTTAATTAAATTCTTGAAATCAGTTTCACATTGGAAAATTGGCACAAGGCTTTCTATTCAAATTTATCTTTATTTTAATCAATCTCATTTACTTTCATCAATCAAGACAAAGAAAATGGAAATAACTTCACTCCTTTTCAAAGCTTCAAATATCAGCTTTAAGTTGTAGCAGACGTCACGTCACGTCAGTGATAGCAACACCAGTATAACCTGGCCTCTTATTCTATTGAATTTTAGCACTACGCTAGGCTAGCTTAAGGTCAAAGTGTAATCAAAAACGTGGGTTGGACTACACTACAAGAACTATTTACCACAAACATTTATTTTTTCAACTAAGCAGCGTGGTGTCCGGAATATAGAAAATTGAGAGTCAGTTTAGTATTTCGGATAGCATTACGTAATATTTCTTCTTGTACCCCATTTACGTGTGGTGATCTGACGGCTGGTTTGCTCAATCTATTTTTTTTTTAACTTTGCCCTCCACTAGGAATTTCTCCTGTATCGTGGGTGCGTTTACTAACATTTAAACTCACATTCACAAACAGCCAGACCCGGAACAACTATCTGTAGGCCATACATATATTTGTTCCGTGCGGGGATCGAACCCGCGACACGCAGTCACTCGCTCAGCCACTGCGCCAACCGTGCTGTCCAAATCTATGCTATCCAATACTATATAAAATAACTAATATCTGGCCGCAAATAAAGCAACCGTGGCATGAACCTGAACCTTCCGGTTTTCGAACAATTAAGTAACATTTGAACGCGACAACAACAATTAAGTAATATTTAACACTAACTTATGCCCGCGGCTTCATCGCGTGGAGTTCAATAAATGTCCCATGGGATCATACTTCCGGAAAAAAAATATGTGCTTATCCAGATCATAAGCTATCTATATGCTAAATTTTATCCAAATTCGTTCAGTAGTTTTTGCGTGAAAACGTAACAAACCTCCATCCATTCATTCATCCATCCATCCTCACAAACTTTCATATTTATAATATTAAATAGAACTTTAAGCACTCATAATGTACAGAGGTGGGCTTAATGCCAATGGTATTCTGTATAACTGTCAATTTAATAAGGACGAGTCTGGTTGTAGATTTCAGCCCCAAAACATCTGTAGATTAAAACTGATACGAGATTTTAAGTCCTATAGACATCGTTATGTATGCGAAACGTCACGGATTCCTCACAGCTCGCCGTTTTCCAATTAATATTTTGGTGGAGGCACCTCTTCACAGTCATACATACATACTTTAATAATAACCAGGGTGAAATGGATTACATCGATTGCTAAGGAATTAAAGATTACGTGTTTTAATCGAGAATTTCGATTTTTTATTAAATTTTAAAAGTATTTTGTTTTTGACAATTCGAATCGAATTAAATACCTGAGGATTCGACTCGATTCAAAATTCTTTAAGTTCAACATATAGAGGGCAACTAAACGTGATACCAATGGCAATGTTGTGTACCAAAATTACTGTAATCCGATTCCCAGAAACAAGTACAACCTAATTACATAAATTAATTTAGCGAAACAGAGGGACACTAGAGCAGTTATTAATGAACTAAAACTCTCTCAAACAAAGTGTTGTTGTGAAAGCCTACAGCAAAATTAACAAATAATCCTTTACACAAAGTTGGTTTAGCTGGACAGAAAATTCCATCCAGGTTGGATTTTCAAACAAAATAAAGGTACTTTGCTGTCGAAAACTCACCTAAAAGTTAACTGTTTTTGAGTAAGTCGTAATATACCAAAATAAAATATCAGATATCTACTTTGAGCGGAGCGGACTTATAGCTATAAGTAGTCTAAATACTTGATCTAGTCTAAATCCTTCATTAAACTAGTTTTAACCTTGCCCTCCCAGGGAATTTCTCCTGTATTGTGGGTGCGTTTACAAACATTTAGACTTACATACACAAACAAACAGATCCGGAACAAGTACCTGTAGGCCATACAAATATTTGTTCCGTACAGGAATCGAACACGCGACACGCAGTGCAGCAGCCAATCGCTCAGCCATTGAACCGTGCCGTCCAAGTTAGACAGTGCTATTGTGAAATTGTACTAAATAGTTTGAGAATTTTGAGTGTATTGTAGATTTACAGTATTACATGGCAAACAATTCCGCTGTAAACTGCTTCCAAATAGGCAATAAGAATGTCGTTCCTTTATAAAACATAAATTCTGAATGTCTAAATAATTTCTCCCAACACCATTAAATCGAGTCAGGAATAATCACTACCGCCATCCAAATACTTTAATTTGCCTTCGTTTCCCAAACCTAAAATAAAACGTAAAAAAGAAGTCGTAACTTTACATGTAAAAACATAAATCTTTACTCAAACGATATTTTATTCGTTTAATATATCCATCACATCAATAACAAAAAGGCATTCCCAATAGACAGGCTCACAATAGAACATCTCATTTTTTCATAATAATATCCCCAAGAAATGGGCCATTATCTCTTATTTATCGCTAAAACTCGTGAACTGTACGAGGCTCAACTCTTTTTTACTCAGCAATAATTCTTTTGGCCTAAATAAAAATGTCAACTTTGTAAGAATTACATGTTATCAACATTTTCGCCTGAAAGGCTGTAAATTTTCTTATAAGAGGACGGTGCACCTATCTCTCTTGACCTAATAATCATAATTACATTAGCCCAATTTTACAAGTGTGTATGCGGCGTGTGTGTATCTTGCGCTGCATGCCCTCACACCTGCGCACTAGATCTTATGACTGCATCAGCGAGCGGATTTAGCATAGCTGAATTTTAGACCCTATAATATATGTAATGAAAATCGACACGCTATGAAGAAGATTAGCCCAATTTTTATTTACCATTGATAATGTTGTGTTAACTTAAGGCCAAAACTAGCAGCCTAAAACACGTAGTAAAAACATAAAAAAGCACACCTATTGCTATCTTTTCATATCCCAAAACAAGACAGAGACAGAACTTAGTAAACACATTCTTTCACTTTGCCCAAAAAGCTGAGAATCGAGGCCTATGCTTTCTATATTGCTTGTTCATTAAAGAATAGAGATAAGATTTCAATCAATTTCTAATTTGAAAGGTAAAACTTGATAAATCTTTAAACATAAAGGGTTTTATTTTTACTAGTATTGAGCGGATTTTAAATGCTCTTCATCACTTTGGATTATCCGCCTGCAAATGTAAAAAAATAGATTGGCTATGCTTACAACGAAAAATGAAAATCCATTTTGTCATCAAAACATTGTTGGTTCTCTTTTTATGTCACTAAATCCATCATACATCAATTTGCTAACGAAAATTCACGTATAAAATATGCAAAACTAAATTGAAATCCTTTGTGTTTCACAACTTTTGATGTTATAATAAAAATACGCAGAAATAAACTCTCCAAGAAAATTAATTTCATAAACACATTAATCTACTCAAAATGAATGTTTTGAATACAAAGACTTGAGATTTTAATTAACAGGTTTGTTCACAATCCATAGTCTCTAACGTTCCCTTTCAATAGCAAACCGCAAAAATAATTGACAAAGAAGGTAGGCAAAGAGACCGTGAACCGGCTGCTCCCCGACCAACGCATTAACAGACTGTTTGAAGTAAAAAACTTGTTTGCGCTTATTGTTAGAGAATATTTCCGTCCAAAATATAAAAATGTTGCATCAGAAAAACTTCAAAAGCATTCTCAGCGCAAAAACTTGGAGGTTTTAAGCTTACTCAAACTGGAAAGTTAGGCAAATGACACCGCGGGGACAGAAATATTTCGCAATCTTCTCACAAACCGAGATGGGATGCTTCTTGAAGTTTTTCCAAAAGGAAGTTGGCCCGAAAAGAGTAGCGTTCCGTCGCCGCCGGTTCATAGCTCAAACAAGACAATAGATACCAGAATAGTTGAAATGTTAACTTTTGTTCTTGCTGTTGACAGCCCGCCTTTTCAGAAAGGATTTCTCATTTTCTTAAGGCCTAGTGTTTGCCTCGGGCAAAGCTGCGACGGCGGTATTGACTTAGTTAATGACTTGGTTACCTGTTTTAAGAACGGATTCAGTTTATTAAAAGCTGTAAACAAGAATTGTTGAATAAGTAAATGCTTGTTCTATAGAACTACCTTCATAGCTTTCATTGTTTCTTACGTTTATAGCATGAATGCCAGGTCATTTAATTGGAATGAACAGAATAAATATAAATGATCAAGAACATACTGCCTTTTTTATTTTTGGAACACGCCCGTCACTCTGTTCCGAAGTCCCAGAGAAACAATTTAACTGTCTTGGATCCCACAACGAAATTAATCAGAAAAGTGTAGCGGAGGAGTAGGAAAACCATAATTTCCACTTCCCTCCATATAAGCAGGAAACAGAACAAAAGAAGGTCAATAGGCACAAAGGGGCGTATGCTGATTTCGCACTGACTCTCAATTTTTACATGAAACCCAACATCTCCTTTCAAATTGAAACATCTCCAAAAGACAACCCGCGTTAACTTAACACCCGGCAGTTCCCGACACGTTATATTTTAATCAACAATACAAAAGTCCGGTGGCACTACGCAGCAGCTCGCTACGTAATCGCTGCGTGTGCCATGTGGCTTGTCCGGGAAATGAAAATCACCGGCGCACATCCTTGCCTCGGCGCGATGCTAAATTGGAAAAGCAACACCTGTGCCATGTTTCCCGACACTTCCCCTTCATCTGCAGAGGTTTTATTGACGTTTTCTGAGTTGGGTTTTAAATCGTTTTACTTTGTAGCGGTTTATGATTGACGTTTGCTGTCTGAAGTGAGTGTAAAGTTTAAATTGAAGTGAAGAAAAACAAAGTAATTCGCCGGCTTCGCGTAGAAATACAGCGTGAGAAACACTGTGTACAATATTAGACTCTATTCTAATAGAAAATAGGGCAGTTATATTTAATATAGGTACATATGCTGAAAAAATCGCCGTATGGAATCAATTCAATACTTACGTGGGATGATTATGGCAAGTGGAATGGAACGAATAGTTTTGTCAAACATTCGCCTTAATTTATTCAGCAATAACATCCCCAAACAATATTGTAATGAGATTGTATTTGTTGAATTACCATGCCCAATTACGTTCACCTCTCGTTAGAACTCCCCACCATCACTAACCACTACACTAGCTATTAATAAACAAACACAAATATTGTAATTCTACCTAAATACAAAACGCTAACCCAACGGAACCTAAACATTTTCACCAAAATATCGCAAATTGTTGGATTAAAATTCATGTTTGTATACTCAAATCAATTATTTTGCCTCTCAATATTTACATTGCTAGAAATTAAATTGGTTGCTTACCAGTATGTAATATTGAATATTATAGGGAGGGGACATGTACGGGATTATCGAGCAGGTTGAATCCATCGCACTTCCGGAGTTGAATCCGGAGTTCAGATTTAATTAATCCGGATTTAGCCTTCCCTCACGGCAACGTGAGATAAAATGAAGCAATGCTTGTAACCTGGGATGGAAATGATGAAAATGTTCATAAATCAAGACTAGTAAGTATTTGCTTTTTATGCCTAATATCCATACGTACTAATCGCAACCGGGGCGTGCGTGTATAACCAGATATATGAACGCGGACGAGGCAAAATAAATATATAGGGATCGTGGTCCCTGGTCCAATCCACGGTCCGGAGCGAGAGGGAATGGGATGCCGTCACCTCCTTCTGCGAAGCAGTTATGTTAGCGAAGAAGGTGGCAGAGCATGAGAGGGAGATAACCTCCCGTCCCAGCTGCCGCGGGAGACACCCCGGGCGTCGGGGGTCACGTGGTGGCTTCCGGCAACCGTAGACGCGGACCTGTGGACGGTGAGTAATAAGCTAGCTCCCCGTCCGTCCGTCTTTTGACGACAGGCCGTGTTGACGGCTCGTTCGTGATCCACGCGCGCCTCAAAGAGGTGTCCGTAAATAGGGAGGGGGCCGCAAAGGCCGGTACCTGCCAGGGCTGTGGGACTGTTCGAAAGAGATACCGCGGCCCTGGAACACAAAGGGCAAGGAAGGAACATGGATGGGTTTTAGTCAGTACAAGTCTGACACTCCCTTCTGCTCTGCCCAGAGCGGGAGAAATCGTTTGATGATTGCCCATCCATCATAGGAAAAAGGCGTGAGATTGTGTATGCCCATGCGGTATATTGCGTTTCAATAATCTTTACTTTGTTTTAATAAAGTCCTAGTCAGTGCACTTAAATAGATGATCCCTCTTTCAAAGAAGAAGAGACAAAAAGGGTCAATACATCAATAGTGTAACAACTGACTATACGCACTTGTATTCCATGGCATGATAACCATAATTATTAATCAAAATCAATAAAACAGTGCAATAAATGACATCAAAAATAATATTCTTTATAGGCTCGCTTGAATAAATATGCTGCAGTCGAGGTCGACTGTTAGTCGACAAACACCAAACAAAATTGCATAGACTAAGTTAAGATCACAAAAAATAATGAGTAGTTCTATAATCACCTGCAATAATAGTTTTAATAAAACTTCTTTCTTTGTTTTTTAAAAAAATATTCATACAAACGTGAAATAATCAAGCGCATTCTTAGAATTAGAAAAACAAAAGATAACCTTCTTTAGCCGTTTATACATTGCATCACAAAGCCACAGTCATGACGTGTCTGAGATACCTAGATGCACTTTTTAGATAATGACTACCACAGCTATTTGTAACACAAAACCATAATTACTCATCCCCTAACATAATTGGGATCGCATTCTCCTATCTGTTGAGTTTACGTAACGGCAATAATAATCAATTTGAAATCGACCGTTCAGCATCTAGCCCGGCTCGTTTCACATATTGAAGCTCACCATTTCATGTCAATAGGGCTTTTGTATGGAAACCGCATAGTGGTCTAGCCAAAGGTGGTCTGAGCAATTAGCAGATAGCATTGCCTCCATCTCTATGATTTTGGGGTTTACGGATGGTGGGGCTGAGGGATATTGAGATTAGGTTAATAAATAAGACTTCTTTGTGTTTAAACTGAATATAACATTTAATTAGTTAGACCACATACATTGCACAGAAAGTATCACGAATGACAGACAGATAAAAAAGAATGTAACGCTGTCAAGTATTACAACAGGCAAAGACATCAAAGCATACAGCCTAGTATTAAAATAAGATTTAATCCAATACTCCCACTAAATTTTATAAACATAAATCTCAATTTGCCTGCTTTTATTAAACAAAACTTACATAACTGACAATATTTCATCTCTTAAACGTTCGAATTTAACAGTAGGCAGAGCCTTAGTAAAAATATCAGCCAGTTGATCTGAGCTTTGCACATACTTAATAACAATTAACTTTCTTTTAACTTTTTCTCTAATGAAATTAAACTTAACATCAATGTGTTTTGTCTTTTTATGATAAACAGGATTATTTATAAGTTTAATTGCACTCTGATTATCAATACACAGAGTTGTGCAATTTTGAATGACATCAATTTCTTTGAAAAACTGTCTTAACCATAAAAGATTCTTGGCAGCTTCACAACCAGCCACAAATTCAGCTTCAGTTGTTGATAAGGCAATACAAGGTTGTTTTTGACTAGACCAAGATACAGGTCCACCATTTAACATAAAAATATAACCAGTGGTTGATTTTCTTGTATCTAAGTCCCCAGCAAAATCTGAATCTGAATATCCAATTAAACTTTCCTGACCTTGATACTTAATACAAACATTTTTAGTTTTAATAAGATATCTAATTATTCTCTTAAGCTGATTAACATGATGTACACTTGGATTATTAATATATCTACTTAACAGATTAACACCATATGAAATATCTGGCCTAGTTGCTGTAGATAAAAACAATAACGACCCTATAGCTTCCCTGTAAGGAAAATTAATCTGCTCATTGTCTATATTTTTAGTAATCTGAACATTAACATCAACTGGTGTACTGCTAGGGTGTGCAGTACTCATATTGAATTTATTTATTAACTGTTCAATATATTGTCTTTGACTGATACAAACAGAATGATCAGTTTTTAAAATTTCTAAACCAACAAATCGATTTAAAATTAACTCTCTTATATTAAATCCTTGCTTTAAATAATTCACAATTTCATCTAATATGGAATTTGATTGTGACATTATTAAAGCATCATCTACATATAGAATTAATAATGCTTTAATACCATTAAAGTTGCCAACAAATACACAATTGTCTGCTTGTGACTGAACAAAACCAAACTTCAATAGAAAGTTAGTAAATTTTTGATTCCAGCAACGAGATGCTTGTTTTAGGCCATACAAAGATTTATTCAATTTACATATTTTATTTTCTGGTGCTTTCACACCATCTGGAATTACCATAAAAATATCCTCCTCTAACTCTCCATATAAGAAAGCTGTCTTGACATCTAATTGCCTTAAATTCCAATTATATTCAGCAGAGATAGATAACAATATTCTTATTGACTCATATCTTGTAGTAGGTGAAAAAATTTCATTATAATCTATCCCTTCAATTTGTGTGAAACCACGGGCACAAAGTCGAGCTTTATATCTTTCTACTTGACCATCTTGGGTTCTTTTAATATTAAAAACCCATTTTGATGTTACAGTTCTCTGGTTTTGATTATTCACAAAACTCCAAGTGTTATTGGTATGATGAGCTTCTAATTCTTCATTTATGGCCTCAAGCCATAACTTACGATCTTTACTATTAATTGCTTCATCATAACTCACAGGTACATCCAACTCCATTAAATTTGCCTCAAAAATATTGTTTCTATGTGATCGCAAAGTCATATTTGAACGACCTATGTCAATTACATCAATTTCTTGTGAAGGTTCATAGGTCTCATCACTTTCATCAATGGCAGTATGTGTGCTGTCATCACTTTCAGTCAACTCAGTGTTATCTAAAACCTCTTCAACATTTTGTTCACTATCATCCCCTATAAAAATTTGAGCTTCATTCTGTTTTATTTCAGGACTTTTCTGTTCATTGAAAATAACATTTCTTGAGATTGTAATTCTTTTTGTTATTGAATCATACATTTTGTAGTTAGAATTATCATACCCAACTAACATCATTTTACGACTTTTACAGTCAAGCTTCTTTCTCAGCTGATCAGGCACATGAACATAACCTTCGCATCCAAACACTCTGACATAATCCAGACTAGGTTTTACACCACTCCACAACTCCATAGGGGTAATATTTTCTGTCTGACTTGAAGATGTGCGATTTAATAAATAAACAGCACAATTTACTGCTTCTGCCCATAGATTGAGTGGTATGTTACGGGCATAAAGCATGGAACGAGCACTTTCAACTATTGTTCTTATTTCTCTTTCTGCCCGGCCATTCTGTTCAGGCGTGTAAGGGGCAGTGAGCTCATGAGAAATACCCTCGCAGTCAAGATACTCTCTAAATTCTTTACTTGTGTATTCTCCACCATTATCAGTGTGTAATATGCGTACACTATGTGAAAACTTGTTTTTCATCATTGAATTATATTTTTTAAAACAGTTTAACACATCACATTTATTCTTTATAAAGTACACATATCTAAAACTTGTAGCAGCATCTTTAAAAATAACAAAATATTTCATACCTTGTACAGACAGCACACTGAATGGTCCACAGACATCACTGTATACAACATCACCTGGTTGCTGTGATCCTCTGTTTGATTTCTTGAATGGTTGACGAGCATGCTTACCATAAGCGCAACCCTCACATACAAACTTGTCACAATCTGATAAGTCCACACCAGTAATCACATTGTTTCTACACATTTTCTGTATTTCTTTAACATTCAAATGTCCTAAACGTTCATGCCATGTTTTAAGATCCAATTTTTGCACTACATTACATACTGGATTTTGATGTGTTTTCATTTTTAACTCATATAAGTTGTTACTTTGTAGAGATGCACACAGCACTATTATATTGTCTTTGTATATCAAAGCATCAGTTTGTTTCTTCACAATATTATACCCTTGTCTTGTCACTACTCCTTCAGAAAATAGGTTTCTTCTCAATTTTGGTACATAAAGAACATTTTTCAGGATACTTGTCTCCCACTGTCCATTGACACACTTGTCTATCAATATATTTCCTTGGCCAATCACTTCTACAGCATCTTGGTTTCCTAGTTTCAGTGGAGATCCTGTATACTCATACAATTCAGCAAAATTTTCACGTTTATAACACATGTGAGCTGAGGCACCGCTGTCTAATATCCATGTTAGACTTTCATCCTTATTTTTCCAATCTATATTTGCTACATTGAAAGCTAACATTTTATTCTTTTCTCCTTGTTGTTTCAGATTTTGTTTAGGAGCACGGCAATCTCTTGCATAATGACCACGTTTCCCACAGTTATAACATGTAAAACGATGTGACTTTTCATTGAATTCTTCATTTGTTTTTGTTTCCGGAACTTTTTTCTTTTTTATATTTTTTTTTGCTACTAATAATGCAGTTTCATTATCTTCTTCTACATTCAAGCTGGCCTCTTCATCTAACAAACGAGCTGTTAAATTAATTACAGTTTGCTTCTCAGTGTCAAGTGACATCCAAGCCTGGCGTAGAGATCTGTACTTGGGAGGTAGTGAACTCAGTATCTTAGTTATGATCGCAGTATCACTAATAACCTCTCCACTTTCTTTCAGTTGCTTAGCTAAGCTTTCTACTTTAGCTATATGCTGAGCAATGCTATCTGCCGATGACATTTTATATTGATAAAAACGTTCATGTACCATCATTTTAGTCATCTCAGATTTTTGTTCATAAATGGACTCCAGTTTGGTCATCACTTCAAGCGCTGATTCGCAATTTTCGATGAGTGCTATTTGATTTAAATCCATAGCAGATGTTAATACAAACATTGCCATTCCATCATCTTTATTCCATTGAATCGCATTTCCTTCTGGTTTTGGCGTGTTGATATCTAACCCTTTTGCACGGAGGGCACATTTTATTTGGAATTTCCACTGTTTAAAATTCGTTCCATTGAATTTTTCTAGGTTCATCTTTCCATACTCCATTTTTGAAAAAAACAAAATACGATTCTGCTGTCGGAAAATTTCAAAAATACTTTTCTGTTTTCTTTGCTCTTTATTTATCACCAACTTAATTTACGTGGACCTGGGCCCATAACCTATTGAGATTAGGTTAATAAATAAGACTTCTTTGTGTTTAAACTGAATATAACATTTAATTAGTTAGACCACATACATTGCACAGAAAGTATCACGAATGACAGACAGATAAAAAAGAATGTAACGCTGTCAAGTATTACAACAGGCAAAGACATCAAAGCATACAGCCTAGTATTAAAATAAGATTTAATCCAATAAGGGATTTGCTGGTTGGTGTGCAATTTTTTGGCAGTTCTTGTGAAGAGTTTCTTAAATAAATAATGGAACCTCCGTTTATCTCCATAGGGACTAGACATTGTTCCCGTGATAACTGGATAGAGAAGATAAAAATAAATTAGATTGGCAGACATCATAGTCGAAAAGTTAAAAATGTATAGGGTTGCCATGAGTTACAAAAACCTTATTTCAATCCTGTTGAAAGGCATAGTAGCAAAACAAAACCCTTGGATAATGATTGCCACCTTTGTCAAGGCCCTTTGGCCAGATTCTTTAGTGAGTTTCTTGGTCAAAATAAATCTAATGAGCAAAATCGACGGATGAGTCAGAATCAGAGCTCCGGAAAATTGTAAGTGAGAAAACTTGTTGCACCAATTATCATCCGATTAGTTAGAAACTAGAGAGGACATTTCAATTTACATTGCCGGCAAATAACTTTATTGCGAATATTTTTATTTAAGTAGAAAGCCATTTTTTAGTTTATTTTTAAGTTATATTGTTATGATTTGGTTTAATAAAATAGTCCTAGTAGATAGTCAAATCTTTAGAATTGTTAGTCCTGAAAAGTTCGATCTAAGTGACTGTATGTCACAGCATAATGCCAGTACCGAGGTTCGAGCCCTTCACTAATAGCCAGGCTACTCTTAGCGATATCAAACGATACGACTGAATAAGCTTTCACAATACAGATATATTGGTATAGTTACTATCTGTAACTAATCTAACGAAATAAAGATACTATCGTCAAAGTTACCTCAATATAAACTAATTTAGTACCTACTAATTGGCTTAGTCTTTTTATTAGCTTACAGCCAAAGTAAAAAACCGAATCACATCTCTTTTAAAACTAAACTAACTATTGCCCGCGGTTACACCCGAGTAGAGGTCTAAAATTTACTCAAAGGACCCCAGAAACAGTACATATGACCTTACCATAATCATCATCTGTCCGTGTTAGCCGTCGGACAAGGTACATACAAGGTATTATTGATTTGTAGTCGCAGATACAAAATAAGACCACTCAATATGAATCGGAGGAATTAGGAAAAAGTCGTGAGAAAAGTTTTTAGTATGAAGCATACAGTTAACTCAAATCCTGGGAAAAATAAGTAAGACATTTTATAACCCGTAATTTCAATATTTTTGATTCCATTCGTGGTATGGACATGTGATGCGAAAGAATGACGAAATTGTAGTGAAGAAAATTTTGATGATGAATGTGGATAAGAGTAGAGGAAGACCAAAGAAACGATGGATGAACTGTGTAAAGGATGATATGGCAAGAAAGGAGGTGTCTGATGAGATGACGAGTAGAAGAGAAGTGTGGAAAAGAAGACATGCTGCGCCAAACCGTAAATAAATTGGGATCCTAGGCAGGAGATGAAAATGAACTCAATCATTGACGATTGCATAAATTACGTAGTTCGTCGACCTATTTTTCACGTTGACGCGACAAGGCAGACTTTAATTGCTTACTGAAATATTTATTGACACTCCTCTATGCATTTATTTACACGTTACATTTACATGTATTCTTCACTGAGTTTATAGCCAATTCGAATTATGAACTAAACTAAGTGGTACCAACCTACTTTAGCTATTTATTGTGCCATAATTACTTAAACCTGTACCTAATATGTAGTAGAAATGAGTAAAACCCTACAATTTTACCTATGATTTTATCGCACCACTCAAAATAACCGAAGGCTACTAATCACCGAACCTGAATTACCCATTAAAACCCTCAATTAGTGCAATAAAACTTTATATTACCCTCGAAACCTATAAAAAGAGGAAAAAACCAATAAAATGATTTCGCCATTTTAAAAATCGGAACATCACACAAAAAGCTTCGATATTTGATAAATATGGCCCTGATGGAATATAAATTAAATAAGTCGTAGGATCTCCACGCTGAGATTTTTATTGATGGCCGTAATTTATTTGAACGGCACCCGCAGTGTGCTTCAGGAGAAATATGAAAGGCATTACAGCAAAAAGGCCTCTCCGAATTTATGAGCATCTCTTTCGTTGTTTGATAACGTTCGAGTTTTCGTGGTGAGATGGGGAGTTCGATTTTTGAATGGGAAGCTGTGTTTTTTTTTTTAAATTGTATTGGTTTGGCTCAGGTGATAGGTATTCAGGAATACAGAGGTTCTAGCACGAAGTTTTGACGTTCTTCGTAACTTAAATACATCGATTTAAAAATACGCGCTTCACAAATAATATATTTATAATTTTAAGAATTTATTCATATCTATGGATGATAGTGATTGTGCTTGTTGCAAACAATTTAACTAAAATACTGTAGGATAATTGTATATTCGTTTCAATAATCGATGTATTTTACGTTATGAAATACGTTAATCTCGTGCTAGGATCTCAGGATGCTGTATAAATATTTCTACTTCTCGAAATCATGTTATTTTTGAACGTGAATTAAATATTTAGTTATCATTTTCAACAAGTCTACTAAATCAATCGATGTGATGACTTTTTTCACATTCCCTTTCTCGGAAAATCGTCGAGACGAGTCTTGTTATTGTTGTGACAGTGACAGTTGGACTGTCACTCATGACAGCCCACCTTGGGAGTTAGGTGAACTTGTGAGGGCTTCTCATGTCTCGGGACTATTGAAGAATTAATTAAATGTGATCTAGGTAAAACAGTACAGTCTTCTCATTCAAGAACCCTGTATAATAATAGAACAGTTATTAAAACCCTAATTTAATAACTATAAGCCTCGAGTGCCTAGAGTGTTAACGACAACTCTTATCGATTGTTTCAGTCCCTGAAGGGTGCTAACTAAATTATAAGTCTGTAACGAACAATGTTAAATCTAAATAATTGCTACGTGTAGACGGCAAGCTAATATAAACTCAAAGCCGTTCTACTGTGTATAATAAATGTTCTTTTGTTGTTTGAACATAAATGTGTAAAGTTTTCGATTCTGTCGTATGATTCTTGGTTTTAGTAATGAGCTTTCGAATCTAGAAGTTCATGAAATACGTTTTTGAACACACTATAAATATGATTAGATACTGATACTGTAAGCCTGCGTCATCCCACTGCTGGACAAAGGCCTCTCCCCATGTCTTCCAGTTGTTTTGATCCAGGGTTAATATGATTAGAGCTGATTTTTTATATTAGTAATGGTTTGTGGAGGTCAGATAGGCAGTCGATCCATTTAAAATACTGGTATACAGTAGCATTTGGTTAGACTGGAAGCCGACCATAACATAGTTGAAAAGTCCAGGCAGATGATGATGATGCAAGTATAAGCATATGTATCTGTATACTATGTATCGATATTAGAGCAGTGTGGTACTGACAAATGTATCTGTGGTTAACATTTAGTACCAGTATGCGGGATTACCTATCTTTATCTATTAGTATCACTCCTCAATTTTTGAAAAAAAATCAAAGTTCCGTCACTTAAAACATTCTCCGTTTAACCCTTTCATTACCCAAGCTACCGACAATAACCAAGTAACAAAGCAATAGTACAAATATTCACACTTTTCTCGCCCAACTAAAGCACATACCAACGCGGCAGGGACCAAACGCTACATATATTTTTGTAATTAATTTCCCAGGTGAGCAGTAAACAACTGCATAGAACCCTATTCCGTGTTTACGCTTCTTCCCCAGCCACTTTTATGAACATATTAAGCTGTCCAACGTAAAATTTTCTTTGGTTTTGCACGCACGGTTGGGGATTATTCTCGCACATATTTTATAGGGTTTGACGGATTGTGACTGGAAACCGATTATAACAGCTATAGGATGTGCAATCGAGGACACTCCCACCTGATCACCACTAAGCTCATTTTTGCTTGCACTCACATCATGAAGCGCTCTCTAGCCGGGCGGGGCGCCTCCGCATGATTCAAGCGTTTTTTTTTTTAACTGATCAGGCAGAAAATGCCGCGACTGTACATGTATTTTTGTTTTTTACATTATGTTTTTCTTTTTGCCTATGAATTAGTAAATGAATTCGTATATACAGTGTAAACAGATCCTTCAAGAAGCCGGCAACGAATCATTCTGTACATCAAACTAAGTAACTCTACGCAAAAAATATTGTTGGGACACGAATTTTTTTTGGGGTGAAAAAACATGTTTACGGTAGGCCTCAATATAACACACTTAAAACACTGCTGATGGATGCATTCAATAGTGGTCGTGGTGGTGTTTAAAGTTATAGCATTTAATAGTTGTATTAAAAAAAAAAACTTATGTAAATGTTGGTACTTTGACCTCTAATATCTAGAAGGTTCCAAAGTTCCCAAAAAAAATATCGCAATGACGTGGATAACAAGCGCCTTTCAGCTTTGTTGAGCGTACTTTTACACCCAGTATGTGTTTTGGAAACGCCTGCTTGGTTGATTTGCTAAACAGATTCTAACAAAATGTTAAAAAACGTGAAAAAATGCAGTAAACCCAAGTGTAACCAACTTTCAGTACTTCGATATCTTTTGGATTAGTAAAACTTCAGTGCTCTACCAACCTATTTTTATAAACATGAGTATGAGAGTATGTGTTTTAAAAGTCACCTTTTTCAAACAGTCTTATGGTTTTTAGAATCTGCTTACTTTAAATCAGCCTCAATGTGAATAGCTACACCACCATATTTTAATTTACATCCTGAAAGTGTTAACTTATTGCCTCCTTCCTTCCGTTTTTTCTATCCCTGTCTAATGAGCGAGAAAGAAAGAACGCGAGAGATTAATGTCTCCCCGTCAGACTAGGAAAGAGAGAAAAAAAAATCTAGCTTCCATACAATTTACTTAGAGGAAAGTGCATTACATGTACGAAGGCACGCAAGCACGACAGAGTTCGGAGAACTTGTTTCAAAATAAAACTTGGTAAAAAGACTGCAGTCTGGAGTTCCTGGTAAGGGTATACATGCAAGGAAGTTATTAGGGCCGAAAACAACTTGACTTTTTTTTCAAAGTTCGAAGTCTGTGCTCTGTTAATCATTTCCTTTAATTAGTCTTTGGGGGAAAGGGGAAATGTTCTCTGTGCGTGTTTTAAAGTTTTGGTGAGTTTTTAAACATTTATTTTCAGTGGCCAAGAGTATTTACACATAAATATCGTAATTACATGAAAAAAAAAGAGTGATCACTGACTGGGGAGAATGGGAAAAAACACGCAGCACCAATTCCAAGTACTTTCTAATATGGTAAGAAATAATTATGATAACAAATAGTAAGATTTCGTTGAATCTTGGGCACTAAAATTATTTAACCGACTTCCAAAAGGAGGAGGTTATCAAATCGTATGTTCAGCGATATCTTGACCATTTCTGAACCAATTTGGATTATTCTTTTTTTATTTGGAAGAGTATTATTTTGCGCTGGTTCCGTTTATATTTGGTGAAGATCTGATGTTGATCTTCGAAGATATACACAATGAAACTCTTCAATAATAGACAGCAAGTCTGTTGTAATTGCCGTGGTCGCTTGGATATGTATTGTTTACACAATTCCGTAACATAACATTATGCTTGTATACTTTGAAGGGTATAATACCCCCCAGTGATAAGTAGTCATACGTTCTGATTGATTATAAAGACATACATACATTAGTTACCTTTCATGATAAATATACGTATGACTTTAAAGATAATACAGGCTTTTAAGAAATAATTGCGTTGGGAATTCCGATTAACTGAAAAATAAACCAATCCACTTTATAGGCTAATAAATATTCAGCTTAAACTATTCAGAATTCTGTACCAGAATTTATCAGGTATATAATAAATGCCGACAGACTAGGAAGTGCTCTTCAGGATAGCTGGATCCATGTCTGTGAATACTTGAATACCGTCCAATGCTAACGAGCGCCAATGAATGTCGGGCGATTCCCAGATAATTCTGCGATATATTTCCGATAGATTATTTGAAATTTCTACTGTTGCGCTTGAAGTTTTGCGGTAAGTGACGTTTGAGAAGGATTTTATACGTAGTAATATATGGTAAAATGATGATGAGAATGAGGAACTCGTTACTAAATAATAACAGCCGCTCAGGTCGATCTTCAGGTTAAGCCGCGCTTACCTAGGTTGGTCCGTGGATGGGTGACCACCCATTACATACCGAGTTTCCTCCGTGTCTGAAAGTAGGTTATACCGTTGGTCTCGGCTGTCAGTTGTCGATCTTTGATAGTCGTTACAGGTAATCAGTGGCCGGAAAGTCTGACAACTAGTCTTACCAAGGGGTATCGTAAAATCCTGCACTAACTGGGTTGTGGATGTCAGGTAAGTCGCGCAATGTAAAACACTGGTATTTAGCTGCATCAGGTTAGACTGAAAGCCGATTCCAACATACTTGGGAAAAGGCTAGGCAGGTGATGAAATGTATGGTAGAATGACTTAGGTGATCTTTTCTCGTGTTTTGAAAGTTTTATCGATTTTTAACCGACTTCTAAAAAGCAGGAGGTTCTCTATTCAGCAGATCTGTTTTTATTAAAACTCGCAGACGCTGTGTAAATGCTTCGAAAGAGTTTCGTATTACGAGTAATACAATGACTTTCGTTATCGTTATCGCTAATAGAATGTCAGTTTGACTATGCCGCTTAATATGTCACAACCAAATACAATTATTCATTTTATGTATGTGATTGCGTTTTATGGGTTGAGTTTTAGCAGTGTGCGTTAGGCTACTTTTCATGTCTTATAACTGTGTGAGTATTGCACTCTGGCGCTAGGTAGAAATATAATGAAGTTGACTGAAAAAATCAAAGAGGAGAACGAAATTAATGTATGTAGTTCTCGTATCGTAACATCTACACACACACACACGTACCTTTTACTGATATTTGTAGTGATTTTCGTAACAAGCAGTATATAGAATAAAGATAAACTACGTTCAAGAATAAAACGTTGTTAAGGTTATTAAATCAGGAAATTAGCCCTAACAACCGCAAAAATAAATCTGGCAGAAAACAAAAAAAAGTATTCATAATTAACTTAACATTTGCTCTCCTATAAAAAAGTTAAGAGGATGCCATAAATTCTATTTTCTTCTAGATTTATAAGAAATAAAAAAGGAATTCACGCGAAGTTCCTAAAAGTTTTTTGAAGAGTTCTCAACTTGAGCATTAGAAAGGAAATTATCGTGGGCCAGAGGAATAATTTCTAAAGTTTTGTACCAAGCCGCTTTGGCCGACGCGCACAACTTTTTAATGTATACTGTAGAAGCACTGATGTGTTATTGAGTTCTCTATATTCAGGGTCAGATGCGTTACTTTATGTTGTTGAGTGTTTTACATTTTGGTTTCGTGGTGAAAAAATTGATTTGTTGTAGATTTTTCCTTTACATGTGCTAAAAGGACATTGCTTCATGCAAAATTCGATGATTCTTGATCAACGGCAAGTACCCTATAGGTTTTAATTGAGAAATTCCTTGTGAAATCGCAAACAATGCGACAATATGCATGGCATAAACGGTCATATCTTTTGATCGCGTTGACTTACACGTATGATTTTTCACAGCTGAAAGATAACGTAGACCCGAGTATTATACCTCTACGCGTTACCGAGAAAAAAAGTCTTGACAGACACACAGCCATATTATGGTAACAAAGTATAAGGGTTCCTTTTTCCTTTGCAAGAACGTAACCCTACAATAATGTCAATCGCACTCTTAGTCCATTCATATTAGTTGTTAAATTCGTTGATTTTGTTATTTAGAGCCAAGGAGTACTGTTTCGCCCAGTCTCTTTTCTCTGGTCAGTTATGCAGTCACTGCATGTAAAATTCTGGTATTCAGCTGCAATAATTTAAAAAGTCTGTAGTTGTGAAAATGTTAGATGATGACGTAATAGATTTCTTGAAAGAATTTATCTACTTGCACATTCTACAGTTACATTGAACCAGCAAGAATTCACAATGCTAAAAATATGTAGAAACAATTTCGAGAAAGTCCTTCTCTGAAATTAAGGCACAAATACACATCATGTATTCCATCTTGCTAGATTCGCTTTATGCAGAAACAAACGTTTCTGATTGTTGTATACGTTATATGGTTGATATTCAATGTATTCAGTGCACGCCGGAACTCTATGCTCAACATGACAGGTGGCACTATCTATAGCCGATCTCGAAGACGTACATACATTATACATGATCTATATCTTTACATATTATATATTAATGCTGCTTTTCTTGCCTGTCTGTTTAATGGCGTTGTTATTCTTAAATAAGAATGGATTTTTACGGTGTGCGCCATAAAATTACCTAATTAGAGACTTGATTCCGGAAGGTTTATATTTGCATAACACAAGAACTTTTGCTCTTAGCTTCGCTCCCATTATTATCACATGGGAACACTTTAAATGTGTATGATACTCGGGGATAATATAGCTTTCCGCTACTTAAATAATTTTCGGAATCGGATCAGTAGTTGTGACGACCCCCTACAGACAAACCTCATCTTTTATAATATGAGAATACCAGCTAATGCCCGCGGCTTCGCCCGCGTGGTTGTCGGTTATCACGACCAAAAGTATAATCATTTTCGTTGAAAGCTCCCAGACGGCTTATTTTTATCCGACACCTCCAATAAATATCATTATATTTTAGCCAATGTATACAAAAACTTGATTAATAATATACTAAAACCTTCCTCGGGAACCACTCTATCCATTGGTGAAAACAGTATGAAAATCGGTACAGGAGTTTTTAATTTATCGCGAACAGACAAACAAACGTGGCGGAGGACTTTCTTTTATAACATGTACTTAGTGAAGTGATAGTGATAGTGATGATAAACTAATACAGGTATGACATTCAAACGTTGGAGTATGGTCAAGTGGTAAAAACCGTACGCAAAAAACCACTAAATTATAACGATTTTGTTTATTTCATTATTTGTCTAACATCCAAAATTCCACCCTTTTAAGTAATTCGACCACTAGGCTGGTAAAAAAGTTATAGAAGTCAATTTTATACCTTTGAAAACCTAAAACCGACACGACAAGAGGCTTACCAAATAGGCTGGGTCAACATGCAACGCCTAATAGGAAAGAAACAGAAAACTTTCTAGCCCTTTTGAACACCGCCTTCGCTAGCCATCACTTACATTCACTCGTAATCTACTCCGCATACCCCTATAGGTACCTACTACAGCACACTGAACTCAAAGCAAAGAGATGTCATATCTCTTTTCTTTCGTTCAAGTACATACGCAAACACTTCAAGCTACTACAATCTCTCAAATGTCTTTAATAGATTTTCAACTCTATCGCTAAAGAATTAGGCTCAAGGTCGATTGGGAAAATTTGACAGTTACGGGTACCTTGATGTGCTGGCGTCTGTACAAGTAAACCCAGGTGTGCAGTATCTACGTTAAAGTGTACGATCCAAACAGCACATAAAATCAGATTAATGTACCAGCACTCGTAGTACGCGGTTCAAAAGAAGAAATGCAATAAACCGACTGCACTTGTCTGTTTGAAAACTGAGAATGTACTTACACATCATTTTAAATTCAATTAGGAATAAGAGTCTCTCTGAGAGAAACATATTCGTACCTCACAAATAAATATAGAAAGTTAGAGACTATTACTTGTCTTGCAACATAACCACGATGAAATAACTTGAATATAGTTGTGTATTACTGCCTCGTTGGTCGAGTGGTCGCAAGCGCGACTGCTGAGCATGAGGTTCTGGGTTTGATTCCCCAGCTCGGGCATAGTGCTATTGGGTTTTTCCATCAGAAATTTCTCAGTAGCAGCCACGGAGTCTGGATTTGTGCCCAGTTGATGGCAATAGACTCACCCCCTATTACATGGGACTTAAACATAACTGGCGAAATGTGGGTGTACTATTAGACACACCTCTGCCTAACCCTAACGGGATTACAGGCGTGATGTTATGTTATGAGTTGTGTATTAGTCTGTAACTCGTCAAAAATAAAATTTTCCAACGGGACCCTATTACTAAGACTCCGCTGTCCATCCGTTTGTCCGTCTGTCCGTCCGTTTGTCTGCCAGCGGGCTGTATCTCATGATCCGTAATAGGTAGACAGTTGAAATTTTCACAGAACGTGTATTTCTGTTGCCGCTAAAACAACAAATAATAAATTAAAAATTAAAGGGGGCTCCCCCCTACTACGATGGTTCGGAAACCGGCATCCACGAGTCCTACTCGCACTTGGCCGCTTTTTACATTTATTGTAAAAACATTCTTCAGTATCAATTCAGAAAATTGACGCCCTTACCTTGCCCTTGTCTTATCTACAATTAATACTGCATCAAAGAATACTCATATCATAGAAACTACAGTACCTTTAAAAGAATTAAACCCATGCCCTCCTGATTCTACACTCTCCCACCGATGCGATGCATAGAACCGATACCTAAGGCTTACTGCAGACGATGTACACCGCAGACTACACTAATTACTGCACACATACGCCTCCTTGTAGCAGGGTAAGGGCAGCCTAATTGACATCGCGACGGATGTCACTTAGCAACGATTCCGTTGTCTAGCCATACAAATTAGATACGTTTATTAGATTTCCTTGTAAATGAGATTGTATCAGTTATTTTTTCTTTTTCTTTTTTTGTCTGTAGGAAGCTTCGAGGGCTTAGGTATGTTTGTGTGGAGATTGGAGTTCACTTTTGTGTTTGCCTGTATTGGTAAACGACTTACTGGAAAGATCGATCGCTTTAGGGGTAACAATTTAACATTAGTAGCAGGAAACGGCGTTCGTAATCCAAATGACAAACAGTTAAACTGTTTGTGTAGTTGTTGCAAGTGCGTATCTTTGTCACTTCTCTGTCTCGATCTATTGAATCTTGATGTGTGGTTTAGTCAAAGAATGTTTGATAATCTTGCGTATAGTAATCAGTAGAGTACAGTATTGGTATTTCGGACGGCGCGCTTCTAAATACAAAAATTACAAAAACTTTATTAGAAAATTATCTTAACAAACCAACCTAATGGAATATCAATTTCGATACCATCCCGAAACAATAAATAAATAAACACCATAAATAATAAATATTAATGATTTAGTTGAAGCAAACGCTTCAACTAAATCATTATTTCCAGGTTTTGATAAGGCACTGAGAGGCGAGAAAATATCTTTTCTAGCAAACTCGAACGGAAGCGGCGGAACATAGGAAATCGAGTGCTGTACACAGCTTTATTTATTTTAACGTCATGTCTGTTACATCCGGAAAAGAATCGTTCGTTCCATCTGCCGATAGCGTTCTAATATATAGCTTTTGTACTCACGATTATTAAGATA
This sequence comes from Lycophotia porphyrea, assembly GCA_950005105.1. Lineage (NCBI taxonomy): Eukaryota > Metazoa > Arthropoda > Insecta > Lepidoptera > Noctuidae > Lycophotia > Lycophotia porphyrea. The sequence goes on from OX465396.1 coordinate 9,058,427, forward strand.
AATATCACAGTATAAATATATCCAGTAAGCCAACTAAACTTATTTTGTGAAATCGAACACGAATATTAGGGTTGTCAACTTAACTTTATGTTAAATTCACACATATAAAACATTTTTGGTAAGTTGCATTACATACGTAAGAGATGAAGAGCTCGTGGCTAAATAAAAGCGTAAATAGTAAAAGCCGCTCAGGAAGATCTTCAGGTTAAGTTGCGCTTGCCTGTGTTGTTTGGTGGATAGGTGACCACCCATTACATACCGACTTTCCTCCGTGCCCCGGAAAGCACGTTAAGCCTTTCGTCCCGGCTGTCAATTGTAGATCTTTGAAAGTCGTTAAGTAGTCAGTCTAAAAATCCGGTCTTGCCAAGGGGTATCACAATATTACCCAGCACTAACTGGGTTGTGGAAGTCAGATAGGCAATCGCTCCATGTAAAATACTGGTATTCAGCTGCATCCGCTTAGACTGGAAGCCGCCCCCAAAATAGTTGGAGAAAGGCTAGGCAGATGACGATGCATTACACACATAAAACGTAACCATTTCTCTCGATGCGACAGCCCCCACTTACAAGTAACAGCCGATTCCGATAATTTATTCCCAGTTGAAATACTGTATGATATAATAATACTAATAATATGTCTATTGAGTAAATATCGAACCTCGTTTGTAAATTGTATAGCGATGGATAACAGCATTTTTATTTTTTGTTGTTTTTTCGCTTGTGATTTATATTGATACAGTGTCATGATTTAACGCGGAGGAAGGAGTATTAAGAAATGTGTTGGCGACTGCTTGATACGATCTGATGGCTGTTTGTTATTTGATAGTTGTTAATGTTTCCTGCTTTATTTGAGGATCTTTGAGCAAGAAGTATGTCTACTTTTATAATCTGCAATATTGGTGGACGTATGAAAACCAATCATAACCAAAGTGGTTGGTAGGTACTTGTAAACGTACACGGAAATATAATTTGTATGCTTGCCTTTTCCCAACTATGTTGAAGTCGGCTTCCATTCTAACCGGATGCATCTGAATAGAAGTATTTTACATGGAGCGTCACTGCCTATATGACCTCCACAACCAAAGTAGTACTCGGTGATACGATACCCGTAGGTAAGTCTAGTTGTCAGACTTTCGAACCACTGACTACCTGTAACGACTGTCAATGAACTACAAATGACAGCCGGGATCAACGGGTGTAAGGAAAGGGGTGGTCAGCCATTCACGGACTAACCTAGGCAAGCGCGTCTTAGCCTTAAGACGGCGACCCGCGCTGCCGTTATTATTTAGCCACGAGCTCCTCCGAGGTATAATTTTTAATACGGTTGATCAACATCTGCCTAGCCTTTTCCCAACTATGTTGGGGTTGGCTTCCAGTCTAACCGGATGCAGCTGAATACCAGTATTTTACATAGAGCGACTGCCTGTCTGACCTCCACAACCCAGAACCCAGTTAGTACTGGGTAATACGATACCCCTTGGTAAGACTGGTTGTCTGACTTTTTGGGTCACTGACTACCTAACGTGCTTTCCGAGGCACGGAGGAAACTCGGTACGTAATGGGTGGTCACCCATCCACAGACCAACCTAGGCAAGCACGGCTTAACCTAAAGATTGACCCAAGCGGCTGTTAACATTTAACCACGAGCTCCTCAATTCAATTGTAATTATGGTAAATAATTCACAATGTATTTGAGGACGATCAAAAGCCACATACCGACTAAATATTACATTTAAACCGCCCTTTACTAACACTTTGAGTAATACACCTACAATCTTTAACTTGGTAGAAAATAACGTGCTTTCAGAACTTACACGACAAAGCTTACAATAGGTACAGTCAACAAAACAGATAGGTATGCAGGGTCGAAAGATATAATTGTTTTTTTTTCTTAAAAACCGATCGATGTTTTCGAATGAAATTAAAATTAAATGAAGAAAAATAATCAATTGGTTTAATTAATTCAAATTTCATTTGAAGATGTGCAACAGTTTCTAAAAAAACTAAAACTATATCTTTCGACCCTGCATACCTATCTGTTTTGTTGACTGTACACTGAAACCCCAAAACTATACAACTTCAAAATGAGAACAGCAGTTAAGCACTTACGTATCGACTTCCAATAGTTTGTGTCTATTTGGTCAAAGTCGGTGACATACAAGTTAGTACAAACAAGAAATAGGTTGGTTCGGTCCCGCATCTAAAGGAGGCCGAATTACAACTGACTAAGAACTTATATACACACCAAGTTTAGAGATATTAAGGCTGTTAAGTAGCTCTACACACATGTCCAAATTGCTTTAAGTAATATTTATGCGTAAACGTAATTAAGTTTTACGGGGTTTGTCCAAATAGCGTAACCTCTTAAAGGGTACTTTGCAAACAACTTGGTCTAAAGGTTTTAATTGAAATAATGGTGACGGATTTTCTTATGAAATATTACTTTGGTTATTCCAATTTGGGGTTTACCGCATTGTTTTGGGTTGTCTTTAAAGACGATGTGAAATAAAATCTAAAAGAAACAGTAAATAGAATGTGGACCTTTTATTTATCGGTAAATATTTACTTATCAGGCGAAATGTGTGAGCTTTTAAAAGTACACCTATGGGGCTAGACATTTCAAGGACTAAAAGATGAGAGATATGATGATAATTTCATCACGCTATGTCATTTACATTGCTGTAAACATATTGTTGAGTAGACTTTAGTTCTAACTGATTGATAGGTAGATACAAATAAGAAATGAAACGGAGTAGTTAAAGCAGGATATTAAATAAGTTTATTCTACCTCGATATTTTGACACCTGAGCTAAGTACGAGTGACATTGAGAAGTCTTGCCAAACATTACGTACTTTTCCTTTTTAATGTGTTTTTGAATACGTAAAAAATACATACGGCCATAATTTGTTTTAGTAAGTTGTTTTCCAATCATTACACCCTAATGCTACTAGTATTAGGGTGTAAAACATAAAAACCACAGACTAAAAATAGTTCACAGTTGTCCCACATAGCGAAGTCATACAACACAATATCGTTTGTATGTGGCGAACGATCCGATGTATTGACTTCCGAGTCGGCCAATAACGAACCTGAGTGGTGTTTGTGTAATGCACTTGCTCCCATCGGCTAGTGCTGGCAACACTGTGGAACTTTTAACATAAATTACTGGTAATATATTGGTTGTAGTCCGGTATGAACTTTAGAAAAACTTTGCGTGTTTCCTTATAATAAAGTTGTAGTGGGGTGAGGTTGGTTATGATTAGAGAAAAATAACGTTTCCTTAGTGTTAGTAATGCAGCTACTCAATAATCAAAAGTTTAATATTTGACGAACATTGTCTTCGACATAACATAATAAACTGTAATCCCCGAAGGTGTACCTAATAGTACCTACACATTTCACTGGTTATGTTTAAGTCCCATGTAATAGGGAGCGAGCCTATTACCGGCAACCGGGCACAAATCCAGACTCCGTGGCTCCTGTGAAATTCTAGATAAAAAAACCTAATAATACTTTGCCCGACCCGGAAATTGAACCCAGGACCTCTGGCTCAGCAGTCACGCTAGGGACCACTAGACCAACGAAGCAGTCCTGACGCATGCCTACTGCGGGTTGGTAGATATCACATATCTTCGATTTTTTTCGTTCTAGGACATACCGATTTCCTGACGAGGTTTTCCTTCACCGCCGTTTCGAGAGCAGTGACAACGAGATACATAAAATAATTCGCCTGTCTGGGTTCGAATACCACTGGGCTACCACTTAATTGCCCTCATCACAATGTGTTGCGCTGAACCTAAATAAAATGGCGGGCAGTTGATTATTATGATTTTCTTCATTATGAAAAGGAAAACCACCCTTCCTTGTTGACATAATCACTTCGCGGCCTTGTATGTGACCGCAATAAGGTGTTATTAGTCCGCATATTCTGTTGCCCGTCCCACTAGCCACAGCTAATCCCTTAGTTGTACCCATGGGAAGCATAGCCGCCTAATAGTACCCGGAAAACAGATGTCAAAGTTGACCAACTTAACCTCTTTGGTACACTGTGGCTCCACGATTTAACCTCAAAATATAGGCCTGTCACAAACGAAAAAGTTTTTTCTCTCAAAACATTTTTACCGCGGGCAACACTGTCACTGAAAAGTAATTTCATTGGTGTTCCAAAAAAAAAGTACTTTTTGTGTTGTGATGTAAGCTTGTCGCTATATCTGTACGCTTGTAATCATGTTAGGGAAATCTAGTTCACGTCAACAGTTTGTGGTTATGAGATAGGAATCAAATTACAGACAACTACTCCGTTCATTGTTGAGCTAGAAATTCAATATCGGGTTTGTATCACTTGCTTCGGTGAAGGAAAACATCGTGAAGAAACCAGTATGCCTGAGAAATATTTCTTGACAGCATATAAAGCCAAGTCAGAGCAGCATTAAAACTCTGATACCAGTTTAGGCACTAGCTACACGATAAAGAAAAAGAATATCGACATATTATTTCTACTAAAATCTTTAATATCATAATAAAGTTATAAAAACTATGTAATAATAAATAAACAAACAGCTTAGGAGTTTTCCAAAGCAATGGTTGTTATGGAAAAAATAATTGACCCTAATTTGGCTTACTGACAATCAATCGAAGTAACAAGCAAGTTTTCCTGCTCCCCTGTGGTTAATTTATGTCAAATATCGCGTCTATATAAACTCGAAATCAATCACAGTTAAAGATGACTGCCTACTTTAAGAAAACTAGCACATGCCTTGTTTGTTAATGGCCCAGATGAGATGACAAAAAAATATTAAATCAGTAATTTTCCCGCCCTGTTTCAGTTAAAAAGCGTAGACCGCTTCAAGCCATTATTACACTTCGTGGCGTGGCAACCAGGACTATAGTGTACTAGCAACTACTATCATATCAAATCGAATGCCAAAAATGAACCCAAACAAGCTTATATCAAACAAAGAAGAAAGTAATAAAGACCAGTAATTTCCCTGCTCTGTTTTAGTTAACAAGCGTCCTGACCGCTACAGGCCGTCCACATTTGCGGCCTGGCGTGACGGTCAGCAGCACCACAGTGTCCTAAGCTAGCAATTACTCACAGCTAATGTACGACAATGTTTAGCCTGTAATCCTAACGCATGAGTGTGATTCTAATCGGGTCTGAGGTACTTGAATTTTGGTCTTTAGTTACTTTTTCCTTGGACAAGGACGCAGCTGATTAATAATTCAGAATTATTGGTTTCATTATTTTTCTTGAAAAAATAAATCAGCAACAATTTTATCTGACTAGCCTTTTCCCCAACCATGTTGGGGTCGACTTCTAGTCTTACCGAATTCAGCTGAATACCAGTATTTTACATGGAGCGACTACCTATATAACCTCCACAACCCAGATAGTACTGGGTAATACGATACTCCTTGGTAGAACTGGTTGTCAGACTTTCAGGCCAGTGACTACCTGTAACGACTATCAAAGATCTGCAATGACAGCCGGGACCAACGACTTAACGTGCTTTTCGAGGCATGGAGGAAACTCGCTATGTAATGGACTGTCACCCATCCATGGACCAACCTAGACAAGCACGGCTTAAGCTGAAAATCGACCTGAGCGGCTGTCTTATTAGCCAAGGGCTTCTCAACTAAGAACATGTTACATGCTATTAGCTTTAATTAATCAATTAGAAGTTCCAACGTAATATTACTATGTGAAATAATCCCTTTATATAACACTTTAAGACAGCCTACAATAGTATGTAATGCTAAATTCCTAACTCCTACAATACACACGTGAACCCTTGTACCTACTGATCTTAGATATCAGGAATCAATTGCCTAATATAGCCATTGATGCCTGATAGTTAATACCAGATACACAACCGTAACTAGTTGCAGGTGTTATGGCTTAGTATATGTGTTAGTGTCGACTTTAATGGCACCTGTGTTTAGTGCTGTCAATATGTACGTGAGACGGATGGCGTGTGATTTTGTCGAAGTGAATCAGTGTTAAAACGTAATTGTAAGGGTGTGTCCCCACTAATAACACAACATGTAATAAAACATGGTTATTTAACATGATATAATAGAGAGATTACCAATGTTGTATTATTTAGACATGTTCTATAGCAATAGTTTTTACTTACTGAACTTTTACTTTTTTTTGTTACTTAACCTGGACGCACCTTAACATACAATATAACATAACATCGCACAAATCCAAACTTCGTGACTACTACTGAGTATGGAGTTGGGTAGGACACTTAGCAAGGCGCGGTGATGGCAGGTGGAGTAAAGCTGTGACCGAGTGGCGTCCAAGGACTGGTCGTCCGGTGGCGAGATGGGCAGACGACATTGTTGCCATCGCGGGAATATCCTGGATGAGGCTGGCATAAGAACGTGGAGCTTGACACAAGTAAAGAGAAGCCATACTCAGCAATGGTGGAAGTTGGGCTGTGGGTGATGATGATGATGACTGAGAAGTTTCTGATGGGAAACCCAATAACACTTAGACCAGCGACACAGTCCACTACATTTTCTAATGAAAATAAATGACATGTTAGTAGTAGATGCATACCTTTTTATGAAAACTAGCAAGACTATTTTATACTCGTAGAATGATAAGTATTTTTGCTACTGAAATAATTAATCAAACGTCATGACCTACAGTTGAAAATCAACTAAAGATAAATTATTCTACAGTACGGTTTACTTTTGTGGTTTTTCACCGCAGTTTTATTTAACGAATGGCATAAACAGCCCTTCAAATTACGGGAGCTGCAATTTTTTGTACGTAAACGGATTATTTCACAAATTTTAACAAACGAATATTCGCATCTGTTTTCGAAATGCCAACCAGCATCGGGCACAAAACGAAAATTATCTTAATTGGTGACAAAAAGTTTATATATTGCGATATTTTTTTGGTGTAATAAAGTATTCAACATATTATTTCTTCTTTATTTAATTAGTACTGGCATTCTATTAAGGTTACTTTCGCCATTTTTTTTTTGTCAGGCTTTCGAAAGAACAAAAAAAAATAAACGATTTGTAATAATATTTATCTCTGCCAATAATTTGGTTTAAACCAAACAGTTTGTAGCTGTTCGCAGCTGTACATTAAGTAAAGGTATGTTATGTGAATATTAGTTGAAATTTTGAAATCAGCCTTGAGAATTTAATTCCAGCCAAATAATCTTTTAAAAAGTTATTTTTAAATAAATATGGTAATGTGCTATCCCTGGTATAACTAAGTAATTACATAACGTCACGGGAATAATCACAAATTCTAGTAAATAATTAACAGAATGAAAATTGGGATACATGTGAATGACGTTGATGACCGCCGCCGGTCACTCCCATGTCATCCGGTAGCTGACCCAAATATTTGATCTCTGGTGATGGTTGCCTTTGAGTTTCGAACTTATAATACACTAGCGGACGTCACGCGGTTTCACCCGCGTAGTTCCCGTTCCCGTGGGAGTACGGGGATAAAATATAGCCTATGTTACTCGCTAATAATGTAGCCATCCATTGCTGAAAGAATTTTTCAAATCGGTCCAGTAGTTTTTAATTTTATTACTTACATGCAAAGATGTCTTCCTTGAAAATTGGAAAGAAGTAGCACAGAATCGTGACCGTTGGAAGGAATGGAGGGAGGCCTTTGCCCAGCAGTGGGACAATATGGGCTAGCCATAATAATAATAATAAATACTTGACTTAGCTCGCGAGGTTGTCGACATGTGGGATGTGGACTCAGCGATCATTGTGCCGGTAGTCATATCAGCCCATGGCTTAATTGCCAAGAGCCTCGACCAACACCTGAGGAGGCTCTCGTTAGGCAGCTGGATCAAGGGCTTGATCCAGAAAGCGGTACTCCTGGACACGGCTCGTATTGTTAGGAGGTTCCTCTCTCTAGAGCCCTGACCGCCGGTAGCTTGGACCCTATTCCCGATACCGGTGGGCTACTATTTTTTATATTTTTAAATGTTTTTTTTTATGTCGTTTTATATTTAAATATTTAAAAATGTAAAAAATGTGTATAAAGATGAATAAAGGAAATAATAATACAAAAATACAAATCTTTCCTCTTTATAATATTAAGTATACATAGATATTCAAACACAGTTCTAAAACACTTCATCAAGATAACAAAACTAAAAGTTCATGATTTTTGAAATAAAGTATTAAGTACATATTTTTACACTGGCAGCAAAAAGACAACCCATCCTACTTGCATAACCACTTCTAATTCATTATCTTCCTGCCCTTGTTTCAATATTACTTGGGGTCGGCGCAACACGTTTTTTTCCAGTCTCCTTTGCTAACCGACACTCTATCATTTACTCCTTTTTCTTTCACATCATATCATTCCTCATACAATCCATCCATCGTTTCCTTGGTCTTCCTCTCCCTCTCCATCCATCAGCATTTATATCCGCTGAAACCATTAGTAACTACGGAATAAAAATCTTAAATTCACTGACAAGAAATGTACAGCCTACTCAGTCTAGCTAGAAGCATATTATTTTGGACACCAGATCCTTATAAAACAAAAGTGAGTACTACAGAAGGATATTTAAAAAATGATTCCCAACAAGGGGCGAAAGTTAGTATTCGAGGTTCGTCAATTTTGCTGATGGCAAATCCAATAGAGCACACGGTGTGTAATCTTCATAAAACTAAAAAAAATAACTCGAATCAAACGTTTGAAAATAGAACTGACATAATATCACGCCTTGTAATCCCCGAAGGGTTAAGCAGGTGGGCTGCGGGCTGTTCGAAAGAGATACCGCGGCCCTGGAACAAAAAGGGCATCGAAGGAACATGGATGGGTTTTAGTCAGTACAAGTCTGACACTCCCTTCCGCTCTGCCCAGAGCGGGAGAAGTCAATTAATGATTTCCCATCTGTAAAAAAAAAAGCGTTAGGCAGATGTGTACCTAACAAATACACCCATGTTTCACCATGTTATGTTTAAGTCCCAAGTAATAGGAAACGAGCCTATTGCCATCAACAGTACTCCAATTAACAAAAAGGCAGAAAAAATATTAAGCATCAATAGAATCAGATTCGAAGACATATTTACCGATATTTGTTACCGTCGAAATAAATTGCGACTGGCGACAGTGAGATATTATACTTTCTTGTTAAATTATATTATCAATTACATTCGGTTCAATGGGCCATGATTGTTATCTTTTGTGCTATCCTCTCGACGAAACGATATAGACACAAAGTAGAAAAGTTACAGAAGTTCAGTTCACTAAGAACAACGAGTGTTTTGAAGACTATGTACTAATATAAGCATTAATACAAGATGGAAGGGACAACGGCGCTGTAACTGTCACAAAAAAAAATACAGTCGTTTCTTACAAAACTTAATACCTACACGGTCAAAATGTATGGAACAGTTGTTCTTTTTTAATAATCGGGGAAAAACTATGTGGGAGTTCAGAATTATGTACTGAATACGCGGAAAGCATTTCAGCGTCGGTGTCCCTTCGACCCTGTATCCAAGCTTTTAGATATCACCAAGATCGTGTGGTGACCAAGATGTCGCCGGCCAAATCCGCCATATGGTTCCGCCAGTTGTGAAGCACCTATTGAACACACGCTCGGATGCCAAAACAAACGGTTTGGCTTCGCGGTCGTCTTGGTATCGCGATATTCAATTGAACGCATGGGCACTAATAATCAACACTACAAAAATTATACATGACAGTCACCCAAGTCGTCAGAAGAAATGGATGAAAAGGAAAACCTTCGTTACCTCATTCAGAAATTCCTCTGTCTATACCACCAGTAGTCTTGTATTTGTAAAAGCTCCGAAATCCGTGCCGGGTCACCGTTCTAACTGAAATTGTATGTACATATTGTACATACACACAATTTGGGCGTGCCCTGTTTTTTCCCGTGGCGTGGAGTTGAACAGTATTAGTCCAGAAGTAATGGCTCCTGCTTACGCGTTCTAGATCATTGTGAAGAAATCATTGTGTCCTTCATCTAAAAGTTCGAAGCGACATCCATCGTCTACATGAACATGTAGCCCACGTGGTGGATCACGGCCCGTCCCCTCTCACAAAGAGGAGGCCTTCTCAGCAGTAAGAATGTGGGGGATTATCCTATGGATTGGACCTTCTTTACCTATTTATTTGGTGTAGAAACGATGCGGACGTTGTTAATGTACAACCTTCATTGACTCTTTGTTCTATTTTAGTTGCCTTTGATTCAGACTTAAATTAAGACCTCTCTAACGATACTGGCTTCATGATCCTATATTTATAGACAATCCTTCAAAGTTCTTTCAGGGTTTTAATGTCACATCATTTTTCGTAAAAGCAAAGATAATGACACTTTTTAGCGTATTAAAAATAAAAATATCTTGATGGAGCTTTGACACATTTTAACGCGGGCAAAGAGAAAATGTTAATATTGACAGAGTGTTAAAAGTTTCATGCTTAGACTTATTTATGGAGTTATTTACAGAAGAGATTAAAAAGGACTAATAGATATAGACGTTTCATGAATGTTTTTGCATTTTCGTGCGAGCCTAACCTGCCCGCGTAGCATGAACACCGTAGAAACAGACGAGAATCGAAAAAAATGACAGATTGCGGAAAAATTTCTATCCTCGCAAGCATGGCGATGTTAGAAGTGTAGAAAAGAAACGTTTCTATTCTTATAAAGCATGGCGACAATTTTTTCTCTACTTTTGACACTTTCAAATAGTGTAGAGCAGTATCAGATCTAGACAAGCTTATTGTTCTAACTATTATTTGTGTTTGTGAGCTACTTTGATTTTAAAAACAATACCGGGGTCCTACCGTCGCCATCTCCTCAGTTTTTTTGCGGAGAAGTTTGAAAAGAAGGCCAAAAGGAACAAACAAACTACATCTTTCCAATGTTTCAATTTGTTTTATTTAAACATAATTTACTTTGTCAACAAACAACAAATTCTTCTTCCACAGCTAATAAAAGTCCTCACTTCATCTCAGTCCGAAACAGATTAAAAACTATACGAGTAATACGTTTCGTTGTTGCTTTGAGTTACGTTTAAAACGTGGTGCATTTGACACATTTTTTTAGCTAACTAAACGTAAGATTCTTAGAATACCTACATCACTAGCTACTCCTCCGTTGCTATGGAAAGACTGTCTATATCTGTCTAATTATCTACGGGACGCCGCATGCTTGGGAAGAAAACAGTCGAGTTGTATAGAAAGAGTTTAGTCGATTCTTGGGGTAGAATAGAGATAGAATCGCCATGCTACGCGGGCTGGTGAAAAGTTTTTATACCGTCCATGGGCCCCTGACTTGGCTTCGAGAAATATCTCTCAGGCATGCTGTTTTGGTTTCCTCACGATATTTTTCTTGACCGAAGCAAGTGATCTTAAAGTCATGCGTTCGAACTCGTTCGACGTCTTTCTCGTCGCCTTGGCAGTACAACGGTCACACCACTAGACTATCACTGCTACAAGAAGATGAATGTCTTAAGTACAAACAAATATGGTTGGAAATAGATAGATGACTATCTATCCATGTTACCAAACTACTGGCGAGAACTCCTCTCACTAGAGCCATACGCGTGGTGAATGAGGTTTACGGGAGGGTTGATGTATTGTGGTGCAACTTGAGTGAATTCGCAAAAGTTACACTATATGTAATAAGTTATTTGGATAAAATTATTTTTTTTAACTAGGTATAAGGTATAGATTTAGGATTTAGTTAGTAAGGCCACTCTGTCGCATTGGATCATAGATCTGTAATGATAGTGTAGGTAAGATTGTTGTAAATAAATAAATGTTTTGTAGACTGTTTGCGGATGTATTGTGATAATGACAAGACTTCGAAGTGTATAGTCAGGACTGCGATATCGAGGCCGAGGTCGAGATTTTGAAACGGAACTTGCCAATCTAAACGTTATTCACATCGCTATCGAAAGATCAATTGAAAAGCTTTATACCAACATTACCGTCTAAATTAAAATATGCTACTAATTTTAAATCGCTGATATTTAATTTTGGCACATATAGATAATTCACACAGATTATGACATCTAAATTAAATCTCGAACAAACATAGATTGATTGATCAGACGCGATTGTGCAATCAATGTGACCAATCAGCCACACAGGTGATTATCATTCATGAAACACATAATTTTGCGGTTCAAATTGGATGGGCCGACATTGGATGTCGCATTAATCGCTAGATTAGTGAACCAAATGATATTTGATTAGCCATCACGGAGGATTACAACACAGAAACCGCGAGATATGATAGTTTCCTTGTAACTGTTGTTTTGATATGTGGTTTGCACCTAGTTTAGATATTCGATAATCGATGCTGAAAATATTTTTAATATATATAAATCTGCCTCGTTGTCTAGTGGTTGCAAGCGCGACTGCTGTGTATGTCCTGAGTTCGATGCCCAGGTCGGGCAAAGTGTTACAGAAATTTCTCAGTAGCAGCCATGGTATCTGGATTTGCGCTATTACATGGGACTTAAACATAACTGGCGGAACGTGGGTGTACTATTAGATTCACCACTGCCTAAGTTTTCGGGGATTACAGGTGTGATAATTATTGTATTATTTAAAAATCACGTGTAACTTTATTCGTACGTGACATGCTAATATCCTTAGCCAGCCAACCGATTTCAATGAAATTTTGTGAACATGTGTGATTGGTTCCCACTTGAAAGATAGTTAAGTTATCCCTGGCTGCACCTTATCCTGGAAAATAATAATAATATCAGATATGACTGTTATACCTATGAGTCTCGATATTGGAAACGGTTAAGAATCCCTTTGACTAGAATTGAATAAGATCGGAGTGAAAGTAAAATCTTTTAACTTACTAGTAGCACAGCTAGAGTTCTTTATTTAAATATTCGTAGGTTTAAGTATTAAGTTATATTGTGAAGTTGTTTAGCCTTATCAATCCTGGAACAGATAATGAGTTTTACCAAGAAATATTTGTTATTTACTACGTTTCCAGTTACACATTAATAAACATTCTGAAGAACATTTCGGAATTTTATAATAAACACAAACTTACCAAGAATTAGGAATAAAACAAACGGTTTGTTACAAAAGATAATGTCGACAAACAGGTTCTGGTGTTATATTTATGACTTCTATTTGTCATTTTGAGCCAACAATTCGTCTCATTGCTGGGCAACGGCCGCCCCTTTTCTTGTCGAGATCTCTATCTGGTCTTACCGGAGAAACGGTCCAAAACCTCGCCATTTACGATGTTGTCTGACTTGATATCTTTATTTTACTTTGTATTTGTATCTTAGAATGTTTCCTGGAAATAAAAGTTTTTATGTTTTGTGAATCTATAACTAATATTATAAAGCTGAAGAGATCGTTTGTTAAACGCGCTTATCTCATTATCTCAGGAACTACTTACTGGTTCGAATTGAAATATTCTTTTAGTGTTCCATAACCCATTTATTGAGGAAAGCTATAGGCTATATAACATTACGCTACGACCAATAAGAGTGGCGCATTAATGAAAAATGTTACTAAAACGGGGAAAATACATACATACATACATGAACTCACGCCCATTTCCCATGGGGGTAGGCAGAAACCACAGAACGCCACCTGCATACTCCTTTTGCCTCGTCCACGTTCATACATCTGGTCATACACGCACGCCGGTTGCGAGTACTACTCACCTGACCTTTCTAAAGAACCTCACCAATGAGGTCAGCGTATGTTCTTCTAGGGCGTCCCCTCCCGGCGTTGCCACTCACATCTGCCTTATAAATACCTTTTGTTAGTCGCCTTTCACTCATCCTCTCCACATGACCAAACCATCTAAGCATACTTTTAAAAAAAAAAATTCACTACATCTTCTTTTAAGCCGCAACGTTTCCGTATAACCTCATTCCTCACTTTATCATTCAGAGTTACACCACACATGCTTCGCAAGGAACGCATTTCCACAGCATTAATTCTACTAGGGAACATGGTACTTTTTAAAAATAATTTTACGTAGACGAAGAACGCGGGTAACAGCTAATCTACTGATATAATGTCAACTATATTATGTCATTATTCCAATAGCAGTTCTGATCAATGTCTTAGTTTTTTATCAGTGACTTTTAATTTTATGACAAGTAAAGAGCCGTGGTAATTGGTATTCCCTTTCAAAACGTAGCGTATACCTACAACGACTTCAATGGGATTGACTATAAGTGGTCGGGCGCTTAGTAATTTTTTCTTATTTGTTTTTTCTTTTCTTTTTAATTTTACATTATTATGTTGTTCTGTGCGAGTTAAATAAATAATTTTTCCTTTACTTTGACTTGTCCATAATCGTCATGGCTGATAGAATGCTACTTTTTAAGAACATATAACTTTTCAGAAAATACAGACCGATTGAAATAGTTAATGTTTGACATAACAGGCATTTAATATTAACTCCAACTCAAAACCATTTCTTTTAATAAGACCATTACAGGCACATTTGAATGTCAGAAAAACAAAGAAGGCTAAACTACATTCACAGACACAAGGCATAATAACTTGTAAAAGTACCTACTGTAGTTGCCCATTCCAAAGCTTAGATCTCTATGGAGAAGAATGGGCAAGAAACTCCATGGATACTGTTTTCAATCAAAATAATAATAATAACGATGTAGAAATACGTGCACGTTAAGAGCGTCTAGAGTAAAAGATTATATCAAAAATTTAAAAACAAAGTAAAGTAGTTAAAATAAACCGTGGCAGCTTAGATATGACCATTCCTAACTGACAGCGCTCGTTCACGAACATGACGAATGGATCTAGTCATTAATAGCTAGGGTTATACTTAACCGCTGGTTAAAATTAAAAGATAAAAGCTGGTTAGAGTTGAAACGTCAAAAATGTATGGTTAAGCAGTTGCTAATCATGACTTTGTTTCCTTTCTTTAGACAACTTTTCATGTACTTTTTTTTTCTAAGATCTCCATGAACCTTAAGCCAGTACCAAGCCATGTGACATAGTGTTCGCAATTTCGTCCTGCAGCGCTTTAGATGTTCGTTACGTAAAGTTATGTGTTCCACCTGTTACTGGTATGGAGTGTTCAGTAGCCGAAATGAGAAAAGCCAGCGACTTTCCTTATACTGCATTTTGGTGACTAGGTTTTCCGGTTTTTAAAATACACGTTTTTTTCATTTCTTACGTTTTTTTTTTCGTTCACGAGAAATAATTGGTATGTTTAACATGATATGTGTTAAAAATAATTGACTACAGCTTTGATTAGCTACTCATAAGTCCAATGAAAACAAATTATGATTTTAATTGTAATTATTGCCTGTTATTGCAAATACTGATTTGGAGCTCGTGGCTAAATAATAACAGCCGCTCGGGTCGATCTTTAGGTTAAGCCGTGCTTGCCTAGGTTGGTCTGTGGATGGGTGACCACCCATTACATACCAAGTTTCCTCCGTGCCGGCTGTCATTTGTAGATCTTTGACAGTCGTTAGGCAGTCAGTGGCCCAAAAAGTCTGACAACCAGTCTTACCAAGGGGTATTCTATTACCCAGTACTAACTGGGTTGTGGAGGTCTGACAGGCAGTCGCTCCATGTAAAACTGATATTCAGCTGCATCCAGTTAGACTGGAAGCCGACCCTAACATAGTTGGGAAAAGGCTAGGCAGATGATGTATGTACTATAGTAGCTTTAACGCGGTTTCCATTAAGTAAATACCTAAATAGATTTAAGTAATACCGTTCTCAATTTAGCTTAATAATACAGATCAGATAGGTGAGAAGTCTGGAATTACTCCGACAAAATAATAAACGTAAACTTGACTGATTATTATTTTTGAAATCAGTTGTTATTTATTTTTTATATGATTCTAAATTAAAAAAAAAGGGTTGGTAATAAATTATCTCCCATCATTTTTGGATAACCATTAAAATGTGAAATCTCATTATAAACCTGTCTCAATGTAATGAAGTTTTTTAAAGTACCTAACTTTCGAAGTAAATATTTTTAGCTTACATTGGTTTATTTGAAGCATATTATAAAGGAAAAGAAAGCCAATAAATTCTAAGTTTTGATTGATAAATACATACAGGGTGTAAACAGACTCATCACGAAGCCGTCCACCAGGCATTATGTACATACATCAAACTAAGTAACTTTACACAAAAATTAGTGCTGGGAAACGACTTTTTTTTTTGGGCTGAAAAATCACGTTTCGCAGTAGGACTCAATGTAACGCACTCAAAACACTGTGCTGATGGATGGATTGAATAGTGAGGGGGTCCTGGAGGTGTTTAAAGTAAAAATCTTACATTAAAAACACGTATTTAAAAACTTGTGAAAAATTTGGAACTTTGACCCCCAATATCTCCGTAACTAGAAGGTTCCCAGGTATAGTCTAGAACAAAAAAACGATCGCAATGACGGGGAGAACAAGTGCCTTTCGGCTTCGTTAAGAGTCTGTTTACACCCTTTATATTATATCAGAATTTCGCGGGTTTCAAAATAAGAATCTTATAAACAGGCTAATTATAACTCACTGTCTAAAATTATGCTTATACAACTAATAATCAAATAATTCAAAATAATTGAATCATTAACTGGCGAACTAAATGATAAAAAAATCAATACTTGGACTCGATAGATTTTTAATTAAAGCTAAAACCTAACGATAGAGCTGTAAAGTTACTAGAACATAAAAGATCTAAAACATAACATAACACCACGCCTGTATTTCGTGAAGGGTTAGGTAGAAAGTGCCTAATAGTTCAACCACATTTCGTCAGTCATCAAATAAATCGTGAATCCCTTGTAATAGGGGGCGAGCCTATTGCTATCAACCTGGCACAAATCCAGACTCCGTGGCTACTATTGTCAAATTCCTAATAGAAAAACCCGATAACACAGCCCGACCTGGGTATCGTACCCAAGACCAAAAGACGAAAGACCCAGTAGTTGTCAAACCAACGAGGCAGCCGTAAAAATAGAAAAAGGTCAAAACATGTATCTAATCTATATAAATCAAACATAACATAAACCGCACAAAATATACAATCAGTTTCATTACTAAAACTACCACCGCTTTTCTACCTTTAGTTATTCTCAAAACTGCTGAAATATCAACCAAATCACATATCAACAAAACCACACCACTCCGTACAAGATGTAGGTATCATACAAGAAATCTTCATCACACGTAAACTTACAAATCCATCCATTCAAATGTAACATCGATTCAAGTGATAGAAGTGTTAAACATACAGTTCTTTGTTACGAAAATGTTTTTAACTTAAACAGGTAGGGCAAAGTTGCCGTACTTTACCCAACTTTGCCCGCCACCAGTGGCGAGGACGTAAACTTGCTACAAAGTTGATTGCTGTGCAACCGCACTCGACACAAGTTCGAGCTTGATTTCTATACTGTGCCCTTAGAGACCCTATTCATGATTCTATTCGGTCTTGTTTTTAGTAGGTTTCTATACATTTACACAAGACTTATTCGATAAAATTGATGATTTACTTCGACGTCGATTGATTTCTTTGATTGATTTTTAAACACGTATTCGTACCTGTATGCGTTATTAACATAACATCAAGACTAACTTCTCCAAAGGTATAAGTAGTGGTGTTAAAGAAGAGTGGTGTTTATCACTGCGACTGAACTCCGTTTCGGTAGCATTTCCGCTCTCGGCCGCCGCAGAGTGCACACGTGCGTTCCGCTGCTTCCGATCGCTCCCTGCGCACCCCGCGCCCCTCCATTGTCACTGTGTGCTACGTCGTAGCACACGGTGTATGCTCCGCCCGCCGGCCGCCGGCTCCGTCAGTGCTGTGTTTGTGTAGTGCTACGTCGTAGCAGGTCGGTTGTGTATTGCGTACGCGATCACAGCTGATTTGCTACGCCCGCGGTTCGCGTCGCGCCTTTGACTCCTTAGGAGTAAAAGCCACAGTTTCGTGGTTCTTGGTGGAAACCTCACGGTGCCAACGAAGCCAAGAGAGTGGTAACCCAATCCACTCGCCTAGCCCCTTCAGGGTGAAGCTATCCATTGGAGTCGAGAGCTAGGACCTTGGCCTTGGGGGCTACCCTCGTCAAACCTAGTCTCTGGTTCTCTCAACAGCTACTCACCTTGTGTCGGTTGGGAGTGTCTACCCCTTCGACCTTGAGGCCCCGTCGTGGGCGTAGGGACCTGTCGCACATTAAGATTGGCGACAGTATCACAGCTTAGGGCACACCTTAGGTACTCACCTCTCTGTTCTGCCACAACAGGCAGAGAGGCCACACACCCCCGGGCCCACCCACCCGGGGAGTTAGGGTATTAGGTTGATTAGGTGTGAGCTTCACTCAATGTCGGCTAACTTTTAGCCCACTAGGCCCCATAATGTCTGACAAAATCCTTTTGGATTTTGTCAAACGCATTCTTTTTCAGGACTCCTACTTTCGGGAGAAATATGGCGCCCAATTTGACGCCCTAGAGCACGCGGCCATCGCAGAATTCAGCGATGCCCTCGACAGCTCCTTGCTACCTACGCCCGCCGACAATGACATTCCTAGAATGCCAGAGTCGGCACCCATTGTTGTTTTTAGCGAGCTAGATAGCCCGCTATCGCCCCCACCCGCCGACAAAGGCATTCCTGCGAAACCGACGGCAAAAGCGGCGTCTATTGTTAAGACGCCCATTGTTAAAATGCCCATTGTTTCGAGCACAATGGAGCGTTCCACACCTGCACCGTCTTTGTCCTCTTCCGAGAAGATGGACACTTCAGTCCCGGTTAGTGACCCCGAGTTCTCGGAATCATCCGCCTCCTCGTCCTCTGAAGACGACTACCAAGTCGTCGGAAAGGGGAAAAGGAGGAAGGGGAAAAATTCCCAAGCCACCGCGGCCAAAAAACATCTAGCGACTGTCGCTAATCCCCCCACTCCCGTGACTTCGCGTCCCTCCTCGCCCGTCCAATCGGCCTCTGCAAAGGACGGCAGGCCAGCTAGCCCTAGGGCAAACCCGCCCGCCGCTTCGTCCAAGAAGCCCAAACCCCCTCCCCCGATATTTATTCACGACAAGTCCAAGTGGACTGATGTGTCTAAAATGTGTGTTGATCAAAGGATCAACTACACCAACGCCCGCAGTACCCTACAGGGCATTAAGGTCACCGTGCCCACCGTCGCGGACTATAGGGAACTATCCCGTCACCTTCGCGGAAGGAACATTCCCTTCCACTCGTACTCCCTTCCGGAGGAAGCGCCCCACCGCGTCGTGATCAGGCGCGTTCCTAAGGAAATCCCCACGGAGGATATTTTAGATGACCTCCAACGTCAGAATATCCCCGCTACTGCAGTCCACCGCCTTCACAAGGCTCGTGGAGGCGAGCAGTACGACATGGTGCTGGTCGTCTCTGACAAGGTGGAAGGTCGACACCCGATTTTTAAAATCAAGTCGGTCTGTTCCCTTTCGGGCATTCAAATTGAGAAGCCCTTTAAAAACTCGGCACAAATTGGACAGTGCCATCGCTGCCAGCTGTACGGCCATAGCAGCAAAAACTGTTATGCCCGTCCCAGGTGCGTCAAGTGCCTTGGCGACCATGGCACAGAGGACTGCTCACGTCCTAAGGACATCATCAAGTGCACAGAGGCACCTAGCTGTGTTCTCTGTGGTCAGTCCGGCCACCCAGCCAACTACCGCGGCTGCCCCAAAGCCCCTAAACCCACATCCGCTAAGCTCGCTAAGCGCGCTAACGCACGCCAGCAGCGAGAATGCCCCTCTGTGAGGATTCCCTCCTCCCAGTTGCCTGAGAGACTCGCCCCTCAAAGGCCGTCACCCTGGAACCCGCTGAACCACCAGAGAGCGTTCCCAGCTCTCGGTAAAGCCTCAGCCGCTCCCATGCCCGGGTTATTAGATACCCCCATTCCTCCCCCGGCACCTTTCGTAGCAACTCCTGTTGCACCTGCAGTCCCATCAGCTTCCCCTCGCGTCGCGCCGTCAGGCCCCGAGGCCGTAGAAAGCTCTTTTAGGACCATCGCTAGGTACAAAATCTTTTGCAGTCCGGAGGCCGATCGCTTAGCGGCCGAACTCAGGAAGGCAAGAGAATTTGCAGAGATCGCGGCAATATTTGATGCCTATCCCAATATCAGGGATGCCCTTCGCAATCTTTAAAATATTTCCAATGGCTGCTAGAAATATTAATTGCACCAAACCCCGATCCCTTAGACTAGCTTACTTCAATGCTAATGGCCTTAGAAACCAACGTGATGAGATCGCCGCTTTCCTCCGCGACCATCAAGTCGACGTCCTCCTCATACAGGAGACGTTCCTCAAACCCTGTAATCGCGATCCGAAAATAGCCAACTATCGCATAGTTCGCAACGATCGGTCGCGCTGTCACAAGGGCGGTACTTTAATATATTTTAGGAAAGAACTACATTGCATTCCGTTAGACCCCCCCCCGTTAGAGTCTCTTCTTGAAGTTTCCATCTGTCGGGTCGGCATGACCGGTCACTCGCCGATCACCATCATTTCGGCTTACATTCCTCCCGGTGGCTCGACCGAGGAGCACATCCCACTCACCAAGGACCTCACCGTCCTCTTCGGTCTGAGTGACTCCGTTATCTTAGCGGGAGATCTCAATGCCAAACACCCAGCCTGGAACAGCACGTTGACCTCTCCTAGAGGGCGACTCGTGTTCAACCTAGCGAACTCACTCATCTTTGACCCTATCGCTCCTATGGAGCACACTCATTATCCCCACGATCCCAATCTTCGCGCAGATGTCCTAGACATAGCGCTTCTCAAGAATGTCAACCTCAAGTTGCATTCGATCGAAACGCTCCATGAGCTCAACTCCGACCACCGTCCAGTGCTCATGCACTTAACTCCTCGCTCAGGTCCCTCAGACCCCAGCCAGCCCCCGCCTACCCAAGTGATCACCGACTGGAGGAAAGTCAGCGAAAAGCTGAAGTGCCTCTCGTCGCCTCACCTGGATACTATCCCCAATCACATTGTCTCAATTGCTGACACGACGGCCGCCATCGACTCGTTTACAGAACACATCCAATCCGTGCTGAAGGATTGTTCACGAGAAGTCCCAGTCATGAGTGATCATCGCTGGCGTCTTCCCGATGACGTACGTGAACTGATAAACGAGAAGAACGCGGCCATCCGTGCCTACAGCTCTTTTCCCTGCGACGCGAATAAGACCCACATGCGCTACTTGCAGCTTGCTGTAAAGAAGCGCATCAGTGAGCATCGCTCCGCCCAATGGGAGAAGGACATAAGTGAACTCGAGCCCACCCACCTCGCCTTCTGGCAATTGCAAAGAAAGATGCGTGCCACCGATCAGGCTTCGATGCCTCCTCTCATCCGACCAGACAAGAGCGTCGCTTTTGACGACTCTGAAAAAGCCGAATGCCTAGCCGACAGTTTAGAAACTCAGTGCTCTCCTAGCTCTCAACCAGTAGACAGAGCTCACCTCGAGATGGTGAACGCTGAAGTCGAACGTAGGGCTGCCATCCCTCCCGTCGAAGACCCCGATGATCCTCTGCCTGAAGTCTCACCAGACGAAGTGCACGACATCATTAAAAAGCTTCGACCACGGAAAGCACCAGGCTCCGACGGTATCACTAACAAGGTACTCAAAATTCTCCCCAGTCAACTCATAGTTTTATTGGCGGCCATCTTCAATGGCGCCCTGAGTAACAATTTCTTCCCCCAAATATGGAAAGAGGCCACTGTTATCGGTATCCCGAAACCCGGCAAACCCAAGGCGGAGCCCTCCAGCTATCGTCCTATCAGTCTCCTGAACGCACTCGGCAAAATCTACGAGAGGCTTATTTATAAGCGACTCAAGGATTACGCCGAAGCTAAGAGCCTCATTCCTAACGAGCAATTCGGTTTCAGGACCGAACACTCATGCATTCAGCAGGTTCACCGCATCGTCGAACATTTGAGCGCTGGCTTCCAGCGCGGAGCGATGACAGGTGTTTTGTACTTCGACATAGCGAAAGCCTTCGACAAAGTCTGGCACAACGGCTTGTTGTACAAGCTGTACCAACTGGGCGTGCCGGATCGTCTCGTGCTCATCTTACGAGACTTTCTGTCGGATCGCACCTTCCGCTATCGCATCGGAGACGCTCTCTCCTCCCCTCACCCCATTCGCGCAGGAGTCCCGCAAGGCTCCGTTCTCTCTCCGCTCATTTTCACCCTATTCACGAGCGACATACCAAAGAGCAAAAAGGCTCAGTTGGCCCTGTTTGCAGACGACACGGCCATCTACTATACGGATCGTTGTAAGAACGCTATCGCCAAAACCCTCCAAACCTCAGCCAACGTCCTAGGCGCTTGGTTCAGGAAATGGAGAATCGAGGTTAATCCCGATAAGAGTCAGGCGGTTCTTTACTCGAAACCGTCGCGCGGTAACAATCGCACCTCCCCCAGCCCGATCACTATGTACGGTAAGCCTATCCCTTGGGAGAAGCAAGCCAAGTATCTAGGAGTAGTTCTCGACCAACATCTGTCCTTCAGACACCATATCACGGAAGCTCGTAACCGCGCTTCCTTCGCGATGGGTAGACTCCACTTTTTACTCATGGCAAAAAGTAAACTATCTCTTAGGTGTAAATTGCGCCTTTATACCGCGGTGATCCGTCCCATCATGACGTACGCGTGCGTCGTATTCGCTCACGCCAAACCAAAGTACCTTTATAAAATGCAAGTTCTCCAAAACCGATTCCTACGTAAAGTCACGGGAGCCCCTTATTATGTCCGCAATGATCGTCTGCACATTGATCTTAGATTGCCCACTATCCAGCAGTTCATGAAACGCCTCGCCAAGCGCTTCTTCGATTCTGCTGTTAGACACCGTAACCCTCTGATCGCATCGGCCGCCCGATACGAGCCCTCGCGTATTAGTCAGATCCGCCGCCCGAGGCATACTCTCGTTGACCCCGACGACGACATCACCCTCCTCCAGGAGAGCAGTAGGGAAACCAGCACGCTCACAAAACACAGACGCCGTTATCCGTCTTTCCGTCCTCGCCGACGAGGCCCGTCGCGAAACCCCGGTACACGCCCTCCCCGACCCTTGCTCGAGCCAGCCCGCGCAGCTGAGCCTGTAGACTTAAATCAGCCCCTAAATAATATCGCTCAGATCCAGCCTGTCCCTTTGCTGTCCTCTCCCAGCGACGCCCTGAGCCG
This sequence comes from Lycophotia porphyrea, assembly GCA_950005105.1. Lineage (NCBI taxonomy): Eukaryota > Metazoa > Arthropoda > Insecta > Lepidoptera > Noctuidae > Lycophotia > Lycophotia porphyrea. The sequence goes on from OX465396.1 coordinate 9,081,588, forward strand.
AGGTCCGTACCCCACAGGGGGTGCCCTCAGTGCGTAGTCGCTTAGTTTGTAGTTTAGTTTGTAAGTTGCTCTGGCTGGAGGCCTTAATTTCGAAGCATCCACAGAAAAGCCCGGTTAAGCAGTCGACAACCTCCCTAGGTTGAACTGCGAGATGCCCTTCACAAAAAAAAAAAAAAAAGAGTGGTGTTTAGACTTTATTGTATGTACATAGGAATTTGATCAGTAATTGCTGTATAATAAACTCTTTTTCTATACACAATATGTGAAGTCACTCTTTGTATCTCTACATCATAAATCTAAAAAGTCTACACTGCCAACCTAAAAGTTAAAACATTACAAACGAACAAAAAAAGTACCGTCGCGTCGTCGATTATTGTAAGTCGAAAATAATCGTTTCGGTGATTAATTTTTTCGTTGAACAACCTTGTTACGAATAAATGGGTTAATTACAAGGCTAGTCCGGGAATGCTTGAGCTTCGAACCAAAATGGCTTACAGGAATTAAAAACTCATTACAATTAGCGAACAACTGCCAAGACTAACTTATTCGTGTAAGCACGGGTAAAGCAGAATTTTTAAATTCACCTTCTCAGCTTACTTTTTAAATTAAGTATAACCTTCTAGTGTAGAATATGAAAATTTGAGAATTCTACTAACCATGCTATCATTCGTCGCCGCGTCGGTTCGTAAAATTAAACGTTTTTCGTAAATCACCCTATGTAAATGTAGTTGACAAAAGGTTTTAAACAAACACAGGAAACAGAACTAAATAGCAAAACTCTTCTTATTTAAACTTATACGTACCAAAAAAAGAAACTAAAGTTTTGAACAGTAGATAATGATTTCCTTCATAACAATTGACTTTCTATCAGAAAGAAATAGTCATATTTTTATTGCTAATTACCATTGAAAAATACTATTTCAGTTTAGGAAAAAGAAAGAAGTCGGCTGGAGCCAGATCAATGTCAAATAGACGACTCTTATGCGATTGAGTTTTTGGAGAAAATTCAGGTCTTTTGCGACTAGCCGAGCGGCAACATGTTTCATACCCAAATGATTACACTAGTTTACAAATTTTTACTTTTTTTGTATACCCGGCAAGATTTTTTTATAAACGTGTTAAACTACCTTCCTTAAGCCTAAAAGTGTTAACAGAAATATGTTATCACGTCACACATAGAAAGTTCAGCGGCTATCTCTCTCGCACTTTAATAAGGATTTTCAGTCACTATTTCCTTCACCTTTGCGATGTTAACTTCAGTTGAAGACGTTGATGGCCTACCAGGGCGAGGCAAATCTTTCATCACATAGGTAATTACACGGGTATAAGTCGATATAGCGGCTGTGACGTGCGGTTTCGCACCCTGTCGTATTTCTATCACTATATATCATGTGACGGACGGAGCAGTAGGTAAGCCTTTTGTAAGACTTTCAGGGACGACACACACAACATTCCATTGGCGATGCAAAATTTAAGATAAACTCTTTGGCCGATGTTTTTTTTTGTCCATTATGAAATTCGCTATTCACATTAGATATGATCTAACTAAAAACAGCACTGAATTTTATCTAAATAACATATGCAAGTCAAACTCCGAGCCAAAATGGAAATTGTTGCGCCAATCTAACAACAAAAAATTGAATTTGGAACCATAAACATATCATCCATTCCCGATACTTTTTTGACTGAATGTATATCATTCAAATATTGTTAATTGTCTGTTGCCATTTTATTCCATCAACAAAAACATACGAACGTTAAACAATATCTTTCAAATTATATAATAATGTAAATGCAGTTTGTTGTTCTGAAAAGGCCAATATCATTGACTATTTCAGCAAATAATAAAACAACAAATATTAATTTAAAATGTATTATTTTCTACTTTTTAGTTGGACGTTTTTGAGTAACTTAGCGATTTAATTACATTATTAACAAAATACAATAAAATTAATCAATAATAGTAAAAAATATGTACAAGTAAAAAAAAAGGTTACGTTAAAAAATTCGGCTGGCAGCATTGCCGCGTTGTATGGCAATGCTGATTCTTTGGTCAAAAAATAGGCCCGCCCTCTGATCACGTGAAGAGTCGACCAACCGCTTGGCGATTTCCTGAAACACTAGATGGGCACTCGGACCCCATGGCCCTAGTGTTTCAATCCCAAATGGCTCTAACACATAACTACCAATTAAATTATTGTATTTGCGCCGTTTGAGGTTTTCAGCACCTGCAGCATCAGCCCCAGCGCAGCCAACTGTGCTAGGAAAATGGGATGGAGCAAGCGTATCGACGTAAGTTGCGTCCCACACCAAAGGCCTACCCAACTTCCATGGTATTATAGTCATACCATCTAGTCTATTCCCATCGACGCGTGCCAAGCTAGGGGATTCTAAGACAGCTGGCACCCCGGCAATTATATAAAATGTATTGAATTGAACCATTAGCTACTGAAAATAATTACTAGATAATAATGTACTTTTGTACCATTGCTATTAAAAACACATTCACTTTTGATAAGCAATTTAAAGAATAATACCGAAGTAAAAAAGTGGAACAACATTTTTAGAAAACCATATCATTAAGCTCTGAAACTTTGTGCAAACGCGGGAAATGTAAGTAGAAAACAATTTTAGTAAATTCTCAGCAAAAAAATTCCCAGCCATGTTGGCTGTTTATTTGCGCCTATATTTTGTGAAATATTTTTAAGGCACCTACAGAACGCTACCAAGGATTCCCTATTGCTGCTAATCTTATTTTAATTTATATGTAAATTCATTCTCAGCATATTATCTCTAATATTTCGGCCAAATGCTCCGAGTTCCAAAACTTTTTTTGAGATATTTTAATATTATAGCAATCTCTCGCTTATTTCCCCTTTTATTACCTCGACTTTTATCTTTAATTCCACAGACATGCCATAGGAACGCAATGATTACTGGGGGAGAATGGGGTAGGAAGAAACAGAGAGAAAAATGTATAATGAAGTCCCGTCGAACCCTACTTTCCCTTGCTTTGTTGCCATTCTTTAAATCTAATCAAGGGTTACACTTTGTAACAGTAGATAGATGAGAAATGCAAACTCGTCCTTCGGGTATCCTTGTATTGGCATTGTCACCTTTAAGATGGTTATAAAAATATTTGACTGGTTTGCAAGTATATTGTTTTATTAGAGGAAGAGGTAATCGTCGTACAACCTTAAACTTTCAGGAAAAGAACCAACGGTTCAAGATGTCAGTTATTTTATTACTATCCTTTTTTTGTCATTTTTAAGAAAATTGTCTCGATGAATGGCCTGCAGCGACACGAGTACTTAGCGTTTCCTTTTTCTTTTTTTCCTTAAGTAATTATTTACAAGGAAGAAATTGTCATAATAAAATTTCCCGTTTCCATCAGAATGAAAATTAAATACGGCAAGAAAGTTTAGTAAAAATTACACATTTTTAACCCAAAAGTTTCTTTGGGTTAATTAAGTTCTTCATGTTACGAAACTTTATAGGTTGTTCATTTCCTTCAGCTGTTTGTTAGGTACAAGTGTTTTCTCACATTTCTATATTTGCAATGGTCCAAAATTATTTGGAAAATCTTGGAAAAACCTTTGAAAATTACATAACATAAAAAAGTGGTAGTGTTACGGAATTCTACCAAAGTAATGATGTTCTGTAGGAGCAATGAATTCTTCGGGAAATGCCTTACCAAATTAAGGAGTCCCTTTTGTACACAGACGTCAGTTATTGTTTCCGCATACGGAATCCCGAAATGAATTCACTTGTGTTTCTTGCACACACATTTATTGACCTTTGTATATCTACGGCGAGATTATGTTTGAGATTGAGTTTGACTATACATAGTATGATCATGAATATCAAATTTTTGCTCGTGGCATCGCTTATTGACTGAGTCAAAGGCATCAAGTACACAGCAAAAAATTATTTTGCTGTGTACTTGATGACTTGTTCGTAACGTCTATGGATTCGTGTAAATTCTTAGCTTTCGCCTAGATTTCTACAAGACTTGTGAATTTCAAACCAGTTGGTGGTTTTTTTGAAAATTTTGTACAATTGTTAGAATCTAAATAAACTGAGGTACTGCTCATGTAAACATAACATCATGCCGGTTATCCCCAAAGGGTTAGGCAGAGGTGAACCAAATAGTACACCCACATTTCGCCAGTAATGTTAAATCCCATATAATAGAGGATTGATGTAAAAATCATGATAACATATCTCCAATTATATTTCAGAGCAGATACAGTCGAAAAAAAAATCTTTATACACGTCAAAACACACGCTCCCTCATTCAAAACAAAGACAATACGCTTTCTCGCACTACCTATATCTGTTCGCGAGTGTACATGTAACGGTCATATTGTGTCGACACCGCACATACGGTACAGTCGGGCGCAGGAGTATCTCCTAGTTAATTACCATCACTTGACACCTGGCTTCGTACCACTACCTGTTAGCTAATTGACAGTGGGACGGGCCGACAACCAAAGCCGGGAAACGGATTTACCGCTAAATTTTCCCCCTTCGAATGTAGGTACTAGGTACTGATATGTTACGTACTTGGCGTAAAAATATTTCGTTGAAGGAGTACATTGTTTGCGGTCCGAAAAAAAATTAATGTGTTATTTTTGTTGGAGTTGATTGATGAAGTGGGTGTACAATACAATGTTTTAGTATTTTTTATATTCTAAAATTGCTGAAAATTGACTCTAGCTTCTAGATTTATTGTAGGTATATAATAAATCTGCATAATTGGGTACGTAAGCGTGTAATAGTTATTTTAGTTTCAAGATAATCTTGGAAAGGTATGTAATAGATATCATTCTGTCCTACGCTGCCACTAGTTAATAACCGCTTTAGGTACAAAGCGTTATTTAAATATTCGAAGAGGAAACGCATGTTAACACAGAGATTTAACTAGAATCGGTGCCACTAGCGCATGTACACTAAAGAAATACTTTGTTACGACCTTACGTCGCAAAAATTTCAACACAGCGGGCTTACTAAAAAAAAAACTATCAAATTCTCTCGTAGACTCGTAGAAATGAAAACTGACGTGTGTAGGTAAATTCAATTCAATTATTTCAGGGTAGAGTTCGTTTGAGTGAAATTATATGTGTATAAGTACGCGTATTCAGTTTGATTTGGTTTCCAGAATTTGGAAAAAGGAGAAATTGTTAAAATAAAAGGTCAAGAGCGACTCGGACTCGCTTGCCGAGGATTCCGTATAAACTTGTAGGTATTTTGTTATTAAACTATATATTTACGGTTTTCAATTTTTTTCCCTTTATATGTGCTTCTTGCAAAATTTCATGATACACCGTCAACGGGAAGTACCCTATAAATTTTGATTCCCTTGAGTGTCGAAATATACGTTTTTTTGTGCCGTATCTTTTTTTACGTTAACTAAGGAATTTGATTTTTTCTCAGTTTCAAACGACTATAGACTTGAGTATTTGGTTTTAATTACAACTCGATACCTTTACGCGTTCCCGAGATAAAGGGTCTTGACAGACAGACGGACAACAAAGTGATCCTATAAAGGTTCCGTTTTTCCTTTCGAGGTACGGAACCCTAAAAAGAAACACAATTCAATTAATTCAAATTCAGTTTCTTTTAAAGTAACACACAGTGCTTTAAAACTAAACACTTATAAAAGAATCCTTAAATAACTTTATAACCATTTTCCTTGAACAATTCGTTACTTTTATTTACAAAATATTTCTTGGAAAATCAAAGAGTTTTCCTCCAATACCGACACTGTGTTTTACTGTCGAGCAGGAAATATACAGTGCAACGCCGAGCCAGGAGGGGACGTACTTTTTCACTTATACCTGCGAATAATTCCCGGGTTGCCGGGATCCAGTAATAGATTTCAAAAAGCGGAAACGAAGTCAACCATAAATCCGCCGGTGAATGACGGGATGAATAGGTATTTAAATATCTGGATGCGAAAGTACTACAGAGGTGTATCTAGAATTGTAGGTAGGTTTGTATACTAATTAATGTTATTAAGTTCTATGGAACAGATCAAACAAAAAATTAAAGTTATTAAGTTTTTTTACAGTGAGGGAAGAGAGAGAGCACCTGTGCGTGCGCACGTACGAAATATTGTAGTATACAAGTAGAACAATTTTTCTAGCGGTGATAACTAGTTTCCTCTAAGATTGGCCTTGCCCGCAGAACGGCTTGGGAGAAAAATATAGTGTTGTAAAACTTTTTTGCAAAAACAAATAACAGACTCTCAAAAACAAAAGAAGCTAAGTTAATAAAATTTATATTGCACAAGCTGCATGTACAAAAAAAAACTTAAATAGGACCCGTAACCACGGAGAAATCGGTGAACATAAATGAAAAAAAGGTTCTGGTGGAACACATAACCTTCTCCTTCTGTAGAAGTTGGTTAAAAGGAGACTGTTGTGTTGCGTGTATCGTTCAATCGCCATCCGAAATCGTGCTAGGAGTTGTGAATGCCGATGACTGTAAAGAAAAACACCCACTAAAATATTATGAAAAATACCAAGTAAATTGTATGTAAGTCTTAATTTTAACAATTATATGTCGACTAGTAAGTATATTTAAGTATATTTTTAAATTAAATTACCCGCACGGTGCTACGTGTGAGTATACATTGTGAAGGTGTAAGTTAAATAAAAAAAGGTGGGCTTTCCTAGCCATTAATACATACAGCAAAAGCAACATTGCGTCGTTGAAGTTCTAACACCACGTAAGTCAAAAGTAGCAACTTTACTGGAGACTGATTAAACTGCATAATTATACCTATTGTATTTGTATGTATTGTGTATACCATGTAATGGTAGATACAATCCGCGCGCGAGCTCCGAGGAATGATAAGGAATGTTATTATATAAATAACACTGTTATCGCAAAATTAAAAACAACCACTCGATTAGCGTGCATCAAGGTCGACAGTAGTACTGGGAGAGTACGGGGTATCGAGCGACGTCGGACGCGGCGCATACCCGCTCGTTTCCTCAGTCACCGATTCCTTGGAGCTCGCGCGCGTACTTTACAATACCATTTCATAATTTGTGTTCACTTCAAATTAGATAGAGACGTTGCTTGTTTCTGTGATTGACTGAAACAACTCGTCTTCCGATTCTGTAGCAAACGGCATCAAAAATCAAAATGTCAAAACCACCAAACTTACGTGTTGTTAGAACATTCAACGACGATTAGCCGTAAAAATTGTGATATTAAACTACAAATAAATTAATTTGCAACACAAAATGTCAAATAAATTGCCAAAAACTCGGATTCACTTCTCCAACATGTCGGTCGTTTATAAAAGTGGTCCCTACCAAAAACTAACCCATTGAAAATTGACGAGAAGACCCACCATTCCCTTGTTTCCTTTTAATTAAAACTGAAAATTCAGAGTCATGGTTGAAAGCGAACCGGCCGGGATAGCTAAGCTCGGTACTTGAAAAAAGTTAGTTTAGCTTTGCAAATGAGATTAAGTCTTATGGCAGTGTTGCTCAGATGTATTTAGTTCCACCCGGTTTTGTGTGCTGAGCTAAATATATTTTGAAGTATTCTTTATTTTTAGTTCAGGTTTGTGGCGCTGCTTATTTAGGTTTCTTGAAATGTACTTACATTGCGTTGACGTTTTGGACTGAAACAAAGTTCTACTTATTTATTTTTTAGGCTTTACAATTACGTATGTATGATTTCCTCGTTGGTGTAGTGGTCGCAAACGTGACTGCTGAGCATGACGTCCTGGGTTCGATTCCCGGGTCGGGCTTTAGAAGTTTTAGAGGGTTTGTCCATCAGGAACTTCTCAGTAGCAGCCTCGGAGTCTGAATTTAAGCCCGGTTTATGGCAATACGCTCGCTTCCTATTACATGGGACTTAAATATAACTGGGGAAATGTGGGTGTGTGTATTAGGTACACCTCTGCCTCTCTTAGCGGATTATAGGCGTGATATTATGTATTCTTGAATCCATTATTATTCATATTTTCAGGTCTAGTGTTCATCTTCATCATCTGCCCTGCCTTTGTATAACTTTGTTGAGGTCAGCTACCAGTCTAACCGAAGGCAGCTGTATACCAGTATTTTGCATGGACCGATTTCTATCACTAACAATAAGAGTCCTTTACTGACGTAGTCATGTAAAATTACTGAATCTAAATTTACACATGGCCGATGGGTAACTGACAATGGCCGCTTACAATAAAAAAAGAAATAAAAAAGAGAAACTTTCTAGCATACTCTGTATCAAATGTGTGCAGGACCGCTCAGTGGAGCCTGGTTTAGCACGTGGTCTTAGATGGGCGGCGTAACGCGGCGGTGAGGAAGATTCTTCTTGGGGGCTGAAGACTTTTATTTTTCAGGGCTGGAGCCAGCAGAATTAAGTAGGGAGGGCGAGGGATTCCGTGACTCTTCTTTAAATAAGAACTTGTAGTACGAGTTTCATGGCTTCATTTATTTCTTGTTCATAGTGTGGTCGGCTTCGGAATGTCGGAATGCCAAAAGGGGCTCCTCTTTTAAAGGCAGCTGTGACCAATCACAGGCCGGGGAGAAAGTGGCGTGATTCTGTGAGCCAATCAGCGCTCACGGGGTTCTCATAAGCGAGAATGTATGGGGTTTCTAATAAGTCCCCTTTTTGGCGTTGAGACATGCCCGATTACAATGAAGTGGGTTTTACCCAATGGTAATTGACTTAACCTACTTATTTACAAACAATTCTAATTGGTATCTTATAAGATAAACCCTAAAAACAATAAAAAACTAAATTGGCTCTCGTTACGGTAACGTAACGCCGTACTTAAGCCTTTTGGCTCTATATGTTGGTGCTGCCACCATGCGGGATAAATAAAAAGCACACCAATATTATTATTTATTTTACACTAAATGCTAAATATCTTATTAGTCTTATAACCTAATTAGCTATCAGTCTGATACAATTAACAAGAAAAATAGACACACATTTTAACATAGTTTGTACACTTATAGGTCTAAGGACTAGGTAATCAAAGGCAAATAAGAAAATGATTTTATATACGTTACAAAAACAAGGCGCTATCTTATTAGTAAGTTATTATAAGTTACATGCCTGTGTCGTGCACATTCTCCCGCCGTCGCGAGGCCGCGACTCTGTTGGTAGCACGACGATCTTCCTGGTGGGGCGACGCAGGATGTGGCCGCTGCTGGTGGTGACGTCCACAACTCGAACCTCTCCGTCGGCTCCCGGGTACAGCTGGCTGATGCGTCCTCGTGGCCATACGTTGCGTGGCAGGTTGCTGTCGCAGATGATGACTAGGTCACCCAGTTTAGGTTGGGTACCTGTGCTGCTGGGCTCCCGCCGCTGCTGTAGTAGTGGCAAGTACTCCTTGACCCATCTTCTCCAGAACATGTCTGCCAACACCTGGGCTCGCTTCCATTGCTGGCGAGCGGTCATGTCGCTTTCTTCGAAGTGGCCGGGGACTGGTACGTGGGGATTAGGCCCGATGAGTATGTGGTTTGGCGTCAAGGCTTCTGGTTCTAGGGAGTCGACAGAGACGTGGGTTAGGGGTCGTGAGTTGACTGTGTTCTCGACCTCAACCAGTAGTGTTGCCAGCGTCTCGTCGCTCGGGTATCGCTCATTCAAGGTGACGCGTAGTGCTTCTTTCACTGACCGTACCATTCTTTCCCAGGTTCCTCCCATAAATGGTGCTGAGGGGGGAATATATCTCCACTTGATTTGGTGGCACGTGGTCTCGTGGTGCATCGCTTCGAGTGCGGCCTCGCCGAGTTCTTTTTCAGCTGCTTTAAAACAGGTGGCGTTGTCGCTCCACATCTCTTTGGGGCAGCCTCTTCTGGCCATGAATCTTCTTAGTGCTGATATCGCTGAGTCGGCGCTCAGTGAGTGTGCGATTTCTATGTGGATCGCTCTGGAGGTCATGCAGGTGAAGAGCGCGCCGTACCTTTTCTCGTGGTGGCGAGCGACTGTTACTTCGATCGGCCCGAAGTAGTCGAGTCCAGTGAATGTGAATGGCCGCGCGTGGTGTGCTAGGCGTGCAGCTGGTAGGTCGCCCGTGAGGGGAACAGCTGGCTTCGCTTTCTTGATGCGACACGGTAGGCAGCTTTTCACTATGTTTCTTACTGCTGGACGTAGTTTTAATATCCATAGTCGTTGTCGTAATTCGTTTACGACCATTTCCACACCGCCGTGATGTAGTTTTTCATGTACATAGGCTATGTACAGGCGAGTGTAGGTTTGTTTACCTTCCAATATAGGGGGATTGGAGGTATCTTCTTGTATGTCTCGTGCCGCGGTCACTCGTCCTCTCAGGCGTATGATGCCTTCTTCGTCGATGTACACGCTGAGTTGGCATAGACGATCGTGGTTGTTGGGTGAATGACCTTTTGTTATGCGGTCGATCTCAGCTGTGAAGCTTTCTTTTTGACTCGCTTTTATCCACAGGTGTTCCGCCCTTATTAGGTACGAGGCGGGTATGTCGTGGTAGCGAGTGGTGGCGCGGGGCGAGTCTCTTGTCACTCGCGCTGGGGTTGGTTTCTTCTTTGTGGTGCGCCAGTCGGGGTCATCGACCTTTGTTTTCTGTGTGCGTTTTCTCGCAGCTGCGACTGTACTTTTGTGGGGTCGGCAGAGTTCGATGAATTGTAACACTCTTGCTGTCGTTCTTATGAGCCGAAGCCACTTCGAGAATTTTTCTATGTGAGGGAGAGGGCATTGACCTGGGTTGCTCTCCAGCTGTTGCACGTTACATTTTTCTTTTTCTTCTCCGGTGTCGTAGTTCACCGCTTTTTCTTCTTGTGGCCACTGGGATTCTGGGTTTCTTAGGAATGAGGGTCCTTGAAACCATCTGTGAGTGGCTGTGAAGCTGTCTGGCGTCTCTCTTGTTGCGTCGTCAGCTACGTTGTCTTTTGTTGGAAGCCATCGCCACTCGTTTTTCTTTGTTGTTTCTTCTATTTCGGCGAGGCGATGGGCCACGAATGATTTGTAGGTGCGTGGCTCTGAGCGGATCCACACTAGTGCTGTGCGTGAATCGCTCCAGTACGTCTGACTTGCTATCTCGTACTCATGCTCTCTTCTGACGGTTTGTGCGAGGCGTGCACCCAGCAAGGCGGCTTGTAGTTCGAGCCGGGGCATGGACACTGGTTTTAGTGGTGTCACACGGCTTTTGGCTGCCGCTAAGGCTACGTGCACACTGCCGTCGGCTCGTTTTGTTCTCCAGTATGTTGCGGCGGCGTAGGCTTGCTCGCTTGCGTCGACGAAGGTATGTAGCTGTCGCGAGATGCTAGGTTCGACGTCATAACATCGTGGCACTCTCAGCTGTTTGATTGTGCTGAGTGACGTCATCCATTTCTTCCATCTTTCTTCTAGCTCTGTAGGTATGGGGTCATCCCAGTCGATTTTGTAGCTCCAGGTGTCTTGGAATATTCTCTTGGCTGGAGTGGTGATGGGTGATATTAGCCCCAGTGGGTCGAAGAGTGCCATTATGATGCTTAGGGCTTCTCGTTTTGTTGGAGAGCGCTGGTTTTCTTTGACTTCTGCTGGTATCTTGATCGTGTTTGTGTTGAACCCGATGTGATCTTCTTTCACATACCAGAGTAGCCCGAGCGTCTTCTCTGTTTCTGTGCCACCTAGGCTTACTGTGGCTGACTTGTTTTGTTCTGGTGGGTTGAATTCTTCTATGGTTCTCACGTCGTTTGATGTCCACCCATCTAGCACGAACCCTGCTTTCTTGTGTATGAAGTCGACTGTTTTTGTAGTTTCTTTCGCTTCCATAATAGTGGGGAAGCTTTGTAGGTAGTCGTCCATATAGTGGTTCTTTTGTATTGCTGCTGCTGCTTCTGGGTAAGTGGATGCAAACTCGCTCGCGTTTTTGTTTTTTATGTAGAGAGCGGTGCATGGTGATGACGTGGATCCGAATATGACTGACGTCATGCGATATTCTTCTGGTCTGCCCTCCCGCCGTTCGCCTCTCCACAGAAATCTGAGGGCGTCTCTGTCTTCTTGTCTGATTTTCACCTGCATAAACATTTCTTTGATGTCCCCACTGACGGCGTATTCGTGTTGTCTGAATCGCATAATCACTCCAGGCAGGGATTGTAGCAGGTCTGGCCCTGAGTACAGCATGTCGTTGAGACACATGCCGGTGGCTTTGGCAGACGCGTCGTGAACCAGTCGAGGCGGTTTATGTGGCTTCGCTGGGTTAATGACCGGGAAGTGAGGCAGGTACCAGGTCTTTCCCTCTGGGGCTGGGATGGATGCTTGTTCTGCATAACCGGACTTGAATAGGTTGGTCATTCTTTCTTCGTATTTTGTTTTCAGATCTTCATCTTTATCCAGTTTTTTCTCTAGTGAACGCAGGCGTCGCTCAGCTTCGTTGTAGTTATTTGGTATGTAGAAGTTCTTTTCTTTCCACAGCAGGCCGGTTTCGAATCTTCCGTCAGGCAGTCTCTTGCTCGTTTCTTCTAATATCTGTATAGCTCTCTGTTCTGGATCTTCTTTTGGTTTCTTTGGTTCGATGCACAAGGATTCAAGTTTGAAATAATCCTTGATTTTCTCTTCAATCGACGATTCTTCTTGTTTTTCTCTGAGTTTTCCACAGAAAGCTACAGTGGCTGAGAGTGAGCTGTGACAGCCATGCAGCACCCAACCGAGTTGCGTGAGGGAGGCAACTGGCTGGTTGCGACGACCGGTGCGTAGTTTTCTTGACACTATGAGGTGCCAATTATCTTGACCAATTAACAGCTTGGGCGAGGCGCGTTCGTATGTGATCTGATCTTTGATGTCGATCAGGTGCTCGCAGTCTTCCAGGTGGCGGTCGTACACTGTCTCTGGCGTGAAGTTCAACCTCTCTACAGTGCGCGCGGCTTCTATCTTGTATTCTTCTTCTGCGTATTTTCCTCTTATGGTGAGGTTGATGACCTTGCTGGTGTCGTGTTTCATTTCGTTGCCGATTCCTTGGATCCACATAGTGTTGGTGGGTCCGTCGGCTCCGATGACGTCAGCTATCGATGCGTCGACCAGCGTGACTGTGCTGCCTTCGTCTAATAATGCATATGTTTCAATGCTGGAGTGCGGCCCATTTAATATGACGGGCGCGATCTTGAGGTAGGCACGTCGTTGGTCACATGGCTTGGCTGTTGATGTAACTTCTACCGCTGGCGCTGCCGTTTCTTTCTTCGTAGAGTCGCTTGTTGTGTCTTGATTTTTCTCGTGATGCAGTAACTTATGATGTCTCATGGGGCACCCATGTTTCCCACACGGCGGAGCTCTGCACTGGACACGGCGATGTTTACTTCGTAGACAGCGGTAGCACATGTTATATTTCTTTGCTACTTCCCATCTTGCGTTGGTGTCGAGAGCGACGAACTGCTGGCAGTCAGGTAGTTTGTGGTTTTGTTTACACTGCGGGCAGTTGTCGTCTGATGTTGTTCTCTTCTCCGTAGCGAAAGTGCGTTCTGTTCTTCTGTTTTTGCGCTCTCTTCCGGTAGACTCGTCGTTGGTCATCTCTGGTAGAGCGTAGGCGCCGCACTTGTCTGCTTCTTCATTTAAAAACATGGAGATTTTCTTTAATTCTGGTGTATCTTCTTTCTTCAACGCGGCGTAGTCGTACCACTTATTTTTCAGGATAGGCGTGAGCTTCTCGTTTACTACTCGCGCCATCTCAGGACTATGTAGGTATTGAGGTTTCCTGAGTGCTTCAATGGTGCCCACTATATTTGTCACTCGACCGGCGAAGATGCACAGATCTCTGGGGTTGTCTGTGACCCGGTTCAGTGACTTGAGCTTCTCTATTTCGACGTGAATGAGTGCTTCTGGTCTTCCGAACCTTCTTTGTAGGGCGTCGATGACGATATCTGGGTCTGGTTGGCTCACTATTAAACAGCCAACCGCTTCTTTCGCTGTTCCACGCAGACTACGACGTATACGTGCCAAGTTTTCTGTTCTTGTGAAGTACTTCAATGTTTCTTCATACGCCGCCTTGAAACCGAGCCAGTCTGCACAGTTTCCGTTGAATAGCGGTAGTTCTTGAATGTACTTTGGTGGTTCCCTTGTGCTTCGTACCGCTTGAGAGAGAGCGGCGGCGAGGGTTGTCACGTCTATTAATGGTTGACGTGTATCTTCTTTTCTTGTTGTCACTTCAACGGGATCTTCTTGCTTCTTCTTCTCCTCTTGTGATGACTGTGGGTGGCCCGCTTCAGGTTCTTTTAACCACGTGTTGATGCGGACTGAAGCTAGGTCGTCTTCCACTTCTTCTTCTTCATCTTCTGAGGTGTCTTCTTCTGCTTGAAGTCGCTGGACCCGCACTTGTTGTAACTCCATCTCGGCTCTTGTTTGCTCGAGTTTTAGTTCAGCGAGTTTTTCTTTCGCTTTTAGTTCCGCTAGTTTCTTTTTGTGTGAAACCGCGGAACAACATGACCGTGCGCCCTTTTGTCTTAATGTGCGCTGCGATGCCTTGTCCTTCTCTTGATGGGACGTGGCACTCCTTTCTTCTGTTCCCGTCGTGGTGGCGGTCGAACCATTAGTCCCGCTGCTATTACCCGACGCGTCGGTAGCGGTGTTCGGCGTGTCACTCGTCGAGGGGTTGCCCGATGCGGTCTCTTCTTCGACCGTAGGTGTCTTCAGCTCTTCTTGCCGGCGTTTCGTTCGTTCTCCGTCTTGACTGCGTGTTAGAACCATCTTCTTGATGCTGGCTGACGATCCGGCTGCGAAGGACCAATAATGTGCAGGACCGCTCAGTGGAGCCTGGTTTAGCACGTGGTCTTAGATGGGCGGCGTAACGCGGCGGTGAGGAAGATTCTTCTTGGGGGCTGAAGACTTTTATTTTTCAGGGCTGGAGCCAGCAGAATTAAGTAGGGAGGGCGAGGGATTCCGTGACTCTTCTTTAAATAAGAACTTGTAGTACGAGTTTCATGGCTTCATTTATTTCTTGTTCATAGTGTGGTCGGCTTCGGAATGTCGGAATGCCAAAAGGGGCTCCTCTTTTAAAGGCAGCTGTGACCAATCACAGGCCGGGGAGAAAGTGGCGTGATTCTGTGAGCCAATCAGCGCTCACGGGGTTCTCATAAGCGAGAATGTATGGGGTTTCTAATAAGTCCCCTTTTTGGCGTTGAGACATGCCCGATTACAATGAAGTGGGTTTTACCCAATGGTAATTGACTTAACCTACTTATTTACAAACAATTCTAATTGGTATCTTATAAGATAAACCCTAAAAACAATAAAAAACTAAATTGGCTCTCGTTACGGTAACGTAACGCCGTACTTAAGCCTTTTGGCTCTATATGTTGGTGCTGCCACCATGCGGGATAAATAAAAAGCACACCAATATTATTATTTATTTTACACTAAATGCTAAATATCTTATTAGTCTTATAACCTAATTAGCTATCAGTCTGATACAATTAACAAGAAAAATAGACACACATTTTAACATAGTTTGTACACTTATAGGTCTAAGGACTAGGTAATCAAAGGCAAATAAGAAAATGATTTTATATACGTTACAAAAACAAGGCGCTATCTTATTAGTAAGTTATTATAAGTTACATGCCTGTGTCGTGCACAAAATGGTATATACTAAACAGTTGTTACCCGACCGTTGAACCCTCTGTAAATAAATTCACTAAAAACCCTAGAAGACCCCCAACTTCAGAACATTGAAACAAATAGACACATCATTGCGAAAACAAATAAGCCTGACACAATAAAAAATGCGATCCAACCAAATTATTCACAGCCCAAAAAAAGTAATTAAAACAAACAAACACAAGTAGAACATTCGTAAGCATTGGTATGAGCACCGCGATAAAACCCCGCAGGTATGCTCACCCTTAATTAAATTTAACCGCGAAACCCGTCGCCTCTTAGGATATATTAATTCCCCTTTACCTAGGCATCTAAAATCAGAACAAAACTCCCTTTGTCGCGAGGGTTAAGATTAACAGCCGAGGTACAATTTTATTAGCATTTTTTCCTCTTTCCGGAGTGCCAAGCTCATTTCCTCTCCTCTAATTTATTGCAGGCATTCGGAACCCGTGAAATTAGTGATATCAAACAGTCATAACCCCCCGCCCCTTTCGTATTTACCTCGAGGAAATTTAATTTTAGGAATTCGATTAAAATGTGATTAAGTCGAATTTAAAAAATGTTTCACGTCCCTGAAATATTTTATCGGAGATTTAATCGTCTGTTAGAAGTAGGCTAATCTGTGTTTAACACAAAAAGTAATTTTGGGCGAAGGGTTCTATCCTTTTCTAATGTAAGTAGCTTGTTGGTTTTTAGGGGAAGTTAGAGTACAATGGGGCTTTTATGACTCTCAAACTACTATTACATAAAAATGATGGTGTTTTTAAATTGAATTTTTCATCGTTCGGTTCATATTTGCGAGATAATAAATGCACTCTTGAGATTTCGGCGACAAAGGGCTCATTCATCCCTCAAAAAGATGTTTTGAGGGGTGACAAAAGGAAACCAGATACTAAATAGTAAGATGTGTTGACGCGTTGTTACCATATTTTCTACCATGTTAAATACATGGTAGAAAATATCATGGTAATCAGAGTTTCATACAAGTTTAATTATATTTTAAATATTGAACAGCGCGAAATATGTTTAATTAGCTCAATTTGGCTGGTCGCCATTATTTTAATTCCAATGTGTTGCAGTTCGAAATAATTACGATTTCAGCAGCTCTCTGATTTAAAATTATGTTAAACATGTTTCTGATTCTGTTTGCCTGCAAAAAAGGTCGGGTCGGGTTCTAAGAAATACGGTTTTTCATAAAATTTTGACGAAAATGGGATAGAGAGAAATACGTGTATATGTATATACAGGTAGTCAGTGGCCCAAAAAGTCTGACAACCAGTCTTACCAAGGAGTATCGTATTACCCAGCAGTACTAACCGGGTTGTGGAGATCAGATAGGCAGTCGCTCCATGTAAAATACTGGTATTCTGCTGCTCCTGGTTAGACTGCAAGCCGACCCCAGCATAGTTGGGAAAAGGCTAGGCAGATGATGATGATGACGTGTGTTAATGTACCGAAAAATTAATACAGTTTACTTCTTTTTTGTCTACTGTATTTTTAAACCTCTTTGTTTCATCATATAACCCGTCAATACTCATATTAAACCTCAGCGACCCACATAACCATTGCAGAATGATTTTGGGTGGAGTCCAAATTACCGAGAAGCTATTGTATCTCCCCAAAAAAACTACATCTGTATCCTTCAATCAAAACTGGAGCCATCTGTATCCAACCCGGCCAGCCAACTCTTGCATTACCAAAATTGCTCGGAACCAATTTTCTTTATGCGATTCCGTAAGATACACTTTGAGGAGACTTGCAAGCCACTCATATTTACGTGATTGATTTATGTTAAAGTGAAGCATTTTAACAGTTTGCAAAAATACTAGGATTTTCTTGAAAGAATGTTGCGTATCTATTTGTTTTCTCCATCTAAAACGATGTTTATGGGCTTTTACATTGATTGGAAATAGGGTACGACCTGTTTATAATTAAACGGAATACACATAGGTTATTATAGTATAACAATTTCGGCAAGCCTATATTTGAACACATTAATAAGTCAATTAAGTTGGGCAAATAAACAACACAACAATTACTTAATTGCTTCATTCGTAATTACATACCAAATTAATGGATACTACACGAAGCGTTTTAGGAATTTCATTTCAATAAATGAAAGGATGAGTCCCTAGATACCTTCAAACTCGGGGCAAGTCGGTAATAATAGACACATTGATGAATCCCTGGCTTAATGCAATACAAATTCAAAGAAAAAACTTCTTATTTAATAAAGGCTGTTTGCAACGACGCTGAGTGCTTAATGACGCCATATTTACGGATAACATGGAGGGATAGAATGTAAAAAAAAATCTCCCAAACATTTTGCGCAGATGGTGAACTGAATTAACCACAAACTTGGGCCATTATTAATTCTGTTTTCGTGTAGCCGACGGCTAATGTTTCAGCGGGCTTATTATTGGGAAATTCTGTAATGACTGTTAATAAAACGATCACGCCACGGCTTCGGGCACGCGACCACGAATAAGGACAACTTGTATCAAAGTTCAATGCACTTACCTTCTGACTTCAATTGGGTTAATCATATTATAAGTTTCGTGCCCGGCTGGTACAAGTTATGTTGGAAAAACTACCATCGTGAAGTATTTAAAAGTTTCTTGTTACTCAAAGTTGAAAAAGACAGAACTAAGTCAGTGCAATGCAGTGTCATTCTTTGTTAAGGTGGAAGGTACGAAATAAAATATTCATTGAATAGGGTTACATGAACTTACGAGGGTTGTATTCTATAACTTTGTACTATGTGTTACTAGCGCGACTCATTTTTCATCAACATACAACCTGACACTGACCTGCAAATTGCAAAAAACATAAGAAGATTGAAATTTCGCGGGTTTAGCCCCCTTAAAGAGAAACATGACAACTAGTCATGAAGCTTTAGCTTTAAACATCGAATAATTTGGCTCTGTAGCTTTGGAAACATAGAATAAAAGCTTCTAATCTTTTAGTTTTGAATTGGCTAAAAATATGTACAGTACATCCCGTCTTCTATACGAATATTATAAAAAGAGGTGGTTTGTAAGTTTGTATGTAGGGGGCAATCTCCGGAACTAATGATCCAATTCTAAAATGTTTTTCACTGCCAGAAAGATACATTAGTCGTGGGTGCTATGGGCTATAAGTAATATTTATATCATGCACATTAGCCGAGCTATCACAATTTTTGCGGACGAAGTCGCAGGCGTAGTGCTAGTTTGAAAATGAACTCAAAAACGTTTTTTTCACGGTTATAAAAACATGTTTCTTGGACCCCTCCTACCATAACTTTCACCTCAACAGTTATCTAATACCCTTTGCATGCGTCACACAAAAAACCGTCAAGTGTGAATGCTCCAACATGTGATGTTGAATCTACCCACAGATAAGAGGTACCTTTATCCCATTCAAGGCTCAACACACGACCATTTTTCATGTCTTTGTTGGGTCGCAGTAGGTATTAGGGTGACTGTGTGACAGTGATGCTCACTATCCCCTTCCTATAAAGATTTAATATATTTTTTTAGACTTCAAATGAAAGTACCATGTATTTTTCAATATGCTTGTTGGCATGATTCATGTTTGTTATACAGGGATTCTGTTAAAAAATGGTGTTTATGAAACAGTCGACGACTCACAAGTAATAAGTCATTTATTCATTTGTTCATATCCTATCAACCTTATGTCAGTTCTGTTTACTACGTAATATTTGAGATTTTAAATTGTGCCGTAGAATTGCATCCGCTATTTTTGGGAACTAATAAAATATTCTCTTTCTCTTATAAAATCCTTTTTTAATTCTGTATATTATATAAACCACTAAAGGTGCGGAGTCTTTTCGGTTCACCGGACAAAATGTATTTTAAGATTGCAAATGTATTTTAAGAAAAATTAGCTTTTTTTTTGACCAACCACGATGTCGACATTAATCGCAAATTCGCAATAGTTAAAATGCTCATTCTAACTATTATAATAGGACATTATTGTTTGATCAATTTCGTTGCTTGTCACTATTTATCAACTATATTTTCTGACGGGTTAATACTCTCAAAAAAAAAACCAAATCCTCAATATTTAACTGCGTGACTACAGTAAAAAAGAAAATTAATATTCTATAAAAAGTAGCAGTTAGTAATAAAGTAAGAAAACCTCAAAATTAAATCGTCCTCTTAGACGACTATTGTGTAAAAATGTCTCAGACTTCTTTTATTATTCAGATACTTACCAACTCAATATTTCCACTTCACAAAATCTGAATTAGCCTTTGGGAAGAATTTAAAAAATGGTTCAAGTTTATTAAAAGCCGAATTGGGTGGACCTCTAGTCGTTAAATTCATGATGAATTTTTTTAGAACTTTTAGTGCGTCGTAAAATTGTGTGTCAACAGGGTTTAAACAAGAATAAACAACTGTTTATTTTTTAAAAGAATTATCCCCAGTGTATTTCTTTTAGCCTTATATTATCCCACAACTGGGAAAAGATGGGGTTTAGTATAATAACTTATACTTTTCCTGTGACCCCTCTATAGAGCACTACCCATCGTCACTCAAGCAGGAGACAAGAGTCTCCTGCAAGAAAAAAAAGCTGCTATTAGATATCGCCAATCAAGTGACTTTGACGATATCTTATTTAGATTAATCAAAATCTTAGTTAAGTTGATCATCACGACATGATTGCAGCAATACTAGTTCAAATGTTTGAACGCTCAAACAAGTTTCTTGATTACCCTTAACATGGCATGATTGTAGAAGCGTCTAAAAAAAGACAATCTTTATTGTATTAATCAAAATGCTTGATTGACACAACTAACTTACTTTTGACTTGATTGCTGATAATAGGTTTTGTGATAACTCCAAACAAGATCCTGTTTCAAATCTCAATCAAATAAAAGTAGTAGCTGTGATCACTGTGCTTGATAGGCTCAGATACAAACAAGTTATTTAGTCAATCTAAACAAAATCTTGATTGTGGCAACTACTTTTTTTTCAGTGTACCCTGCGGCCATTATGCATAATTCCATCATCAATAGATACGCATACCCATCATCATCATTAACATTCTCCTGCCCTTATCCCAATTTATTTGGAGTCAGCGCAGCATGTCTTCTTCTTCTATACTTCTCTATTACTCGTCATCTCAGCAGTCACCTCCTGTCAGTCCTTTCTTGAGATGTCATCCTTCACACATTCCATCCATCATTATCACAAAAATATCACACTAAGAAGCTAACCTTCCGAGTACTTTGTAGACGAAACTAGGACCGCACTACCGTAGTGCTTTCAAAAAGAAACTCAATTTCCAATAATCACAGGATATCAAATTCCACATAATATTGTAACCCTACTTCCCTTGATAAATAAGTTATGATAAACAAAAATAAAAACCAAATCAGACATCGATGAAGAAATACGTGATGCTCATTCTAAGTATGCAAAGGAATGAAACAGAAATAAAACCAAGGAGTAGGAAAAAAATGGAGTGCTACTTTCTTTTGGTGAATCGGCACAATTAGTGACCGCAGTTTGTTTTTGATATCATAACGGACAAAGGGGTCTTAAATTTCTCTATATAATTTTATTCTCATTTCAAATCTCAATCTTCTTCTTATAAGCTTGTCAGTGGGAAACATTGTTTGAAAAAAGCGATTTTTTGGTCTCAACCCAGCACTCAGCAACGCTATCACTATTTGCTAACACATACATATCAGATGTACAGGTGAAGAAAGCGCTATAAGATGATAATTTCCGTCCGTAGAATTTGTCTTAGCTGTGGTCGATGTGAGTGCGGTTTCTTTTGGTGCTTGAAGTTTGCCAAGTTGTCCACGATAGCGCGTCCCCAGGTTCTCCTAAAGGATTCGATGAACGATGAATCGGGAGGTTTGAGATTGTCTCGCCCAAAATCTCATCTTTTTGAGGCAATGATGCTATCAAACGGACTCACGCACCTAAAAAACAAAATATCTCATTAATTTTGTAGGGAATTCCCTCCATTCTTACAACATCATGGCCAAACCATTTGCACCACATCCTACCAATAACGATTTGTTAACTAACACGGGTAAGTTACTAGGCGGGTTCTTAAATCAAACTGCAGAGAAACTTTGTTTGCAACGTTAACCGCTGAGTTAGAGGCAACTTCCACGGTACTACATGTTGGCAATAGGTACTACCACTATGTTGTTTCTTTTATGTCTGCCTTTTTAACGGGAAGTTTTAAGTTTTATTCACGTTGGCTCATTTGGTTATTGCACGTTATTTTGAAAACCTTTTTAGAGAGTTTGGTAATTGTCTATCGTGATAAAAATAAAGGAATTTCTAGACCATGCCAGTTTCACGATGTTTTCCTTCACAGTTTTGAGAACATTAGTCATGGAATGAATAACATAAAGTACCTACCTGGGATCAAAATTACGACAATGACATATTTAATTCGAAGTAGTTACCAATGAACCACCATTGCTAACTAAATTAGGTAACAAATAAAAAATCGGTTAACCATTATTTTTCTATATTTAAAGTGGAGACTCAGTAAATGTTGTTCACTAAGCCAAAATATAACAATATTATAAACGTTTTATGAATAAAAATAACCAGTAAATAACTTAACTATAAATTAAAAAATGGCGCCGAATAACTCCTTAACGCTATCAACTGGTAATGTTCCCAAGAGACTGGCGGAGTTGCCACATTGTATGGCAAACCCTAAGCCCCTGTCCAAGGTAAAAGCCAGTCCGGGGTCACGGGAAGTGTCAACTAAGCGTTTTGAAATTTCCTTAAAAAGGCTGTGACACTCGGACAATAGTGCGAAAACATAGTGGAGACTAAATATTTTTTATCGATTGTGCTAATTAAGGGATATAACAACGTTTGATTGTATGAAATAAGTAGTTAAAAATCCAGCTCATGAATATAATTGTTCTTCTTACACTTTGAAGCACTCAAGCCTTTCAAAGCACCTTAACTTCTCGAAGCACTTGAATGTTGCGAAGCATTGCAACGTCAAAAATGTTTACATAAAACAATTTAACTTGATTTATTCAACAATTTTATAGCTGCGCGTACCCGAGATTCATGAAGAGTAGTGAATACAGGAACCGGGAGCTTTATATAACTCTTATATAACGTCTACATAATTACTTTGTACTCGGCAGGGTCAGTATTTCATTGTTATTATCAAAGTTAGCTTTATTTCGTACAATTGGTTCGACTATTTTGTTAAATTTATTGTTAGGTCTACCAACATGTGCCATGTGTTGTTTACGTATTGTGAGAAATCAAAATGGCTTTTGTATTTATTATGATTTAGTACTGCGATTGTACTGAAATGGTCGGACTTTTGGTAGGACCTTTGATATTTTACTCAACTATTTCTATCAGATATAATAATCTAGGTGAGTAGTGTTGAATACTTACATGGAAATTTTCTAATAGAAAAAATATGGCTTAGTGGGTCTAGTGGTCGCACTGCTGAGCATGAGGGCCTGGGTTCGATTCCCAGGTCGGGTAAAGAATTATTGGGTTTATCCATCAGGAATTTAGAAGCTACGGATTCTGGATTTGTGACAATAGCCTCGTCCTCCATTACATAAGATTGAAAGATACCAGCCGAAATGTGTATGTACCATTATGTACCTACACCGCTGCTTCTCCCTTCGGAGATTTCAGGCGTACTCTTTATTATGAATAATGATATTCGACATTTCATGAACAAAAATTTTGATCAAATCCAAAGTAACAAAACTACAATTTTCTTTTGTGCTTCTTCTAGCACAACCAACAATGTCGTATGCAGGTCACTTTTAAAACGCACCAGTAAAGTGGGGGTCCTGTAAAACAAAACATTTTTATTACATACACGCTATACAATCATAAAAGTTATATTTTGCAACACTAAGCCAATTATTTTTCTAGATAAGCATAAAGCACTCATAAATGCAACATTTTATTTCAGCTTATGGTTAGCATAATCGGGCCTAATGTTCTGACCACGACATAGGGTTATATGTAAAGGTTGACCAAGATTATGCCTGGACCTTAAAAGAGACTACGACCTCTTACTTCGTGTCGGCTGTTTCTTCTTAGAGTAGTCAAGTACGAAACACCGGCCTCAACAAGTTTAAAAAAAAAACGACGTTTTTGTAAAAACCTATTTGCAAAATAAACATTATTTATCAAAGACAGCGGGCTGTTATCCAACACGTGAGCCCAGTACGGATTGGTAGATGTCACATTGAATGAAAGGAAATCAATCTTTATTTTTTTTCTAAATACTATGTAAGTATTTAGAAAAAAAAATAAAGATTGATTTCCTTACATTATAAACTCACGCCTTTTTCCCATGGACTCAGACAGAAACTACAGAATGCCATCTGCAACGATCCTTACATACTCCTTTCGCTTCATCCACGTTCATACATCTACTTGAAGTGGCAATGGGCCAGCCATGCTAGCCGTGGAACCGATGCCCGTTGGGGTAGATGTGTTCTTGAGTGGAGACCGCGAACCAGTAAGCGTAAGGTGGGATTCCCTCAGGCTCGGTGGAGCGATGATCTTCGCAGGGTGGCTGGTAGCAACTGGATGAGAGTTGCCAAAAATCGAGCTAAGTTGCGTGCGATTGGAGAGGCCTATATCCAGCAGTAGACTGCTGTCACAATTATGTATTTTCCCTCATTATGTTTTCCGTCACCGTTTTGAGTATCAATGTTTAAATACCTAATAATTATTTGCAGCAAAAAAAGACCAGATCTTTGCAGTTACAGTAACACTTCCACTATCCAATAGAATTGTGTGACGTCTTGGTCTTTTGGTAAGTAACTTCTACGCCTTCTTTCAGTAATGGACGTCGAATACGATCTGTAATTCAATTCAGTTCACAACCATACGTCACTGACCGCAAGCCGTCACGCTTACATTTTTAACAACACCTACGAGGTAGCCAATTTAAATTGGCACGCGACGAATGGAAACTAAATGTATGTGCGCAGGTACTGAATTTTCTCACGGTGTTCTGTTGGCGCACGAAAAATCGCTGACTTGACAATTGGTTGGTTAGGTGAGGTATTGGGCACTTGTCATTTAATTCAAAAAGCTCATTGTGAGCGGTTTATGATACTCTCAGGATAAGCCAGCTGACAGTCTGACCATGTTAGATAAAAACATATCTGAGGGTCAGACCGAGCGACAATCGCTTCAAAACATTTTGTATTTCTACAACGTCTTTTCGTATAGGCTTTTCGATAGCTAATGTCAGTCGAATAATTTGTTGTCGTGGATTCCATGGATCGGCATCATCATCATAATTTTTTTCAGAGGGAGCTCGTTGCTATGATAATCATCTGCCTTCCTTTTTCGTGTAATCGGATGCAGCTGAATACCAGTATTTTACATGGAGCGACTGCCTATCTGACCTCCACAAACCAGTTAGCGCTGAGTAAAATGATACCCCTTAGCAAGACTGGTTAACAGACTTTCGGGCCACTGACTACTTAACGATTGTCAAAGATCTGCAATTGACAGCCGGGGTCAACGGCTTAACGTGCTATCCGAGGCACGGAGGAAATTCGGTATGTAATAGGTGGTCACTAATCCACGGACCATCGTAGGCAAGCGCAGCTTAACCTGAACATCGACCCGAGCGGCTGTTATTTAGCCTCAGGGTACCTTAGCGCATCTTCCTTTAATATTTTTGCTACTAACTCTACATGACCGACCAAATATACCTACTGGCTACTCCATAAAAATAGTGTAGCATGCTTAAATTAATGACGGCATAGCTCTTACTAACTACACACAAATCATACCACCTCCGATTTATTAATCGGCGTAGCGATCTTTTTAAAGATTTTTTTTGTTCCGAACACGCCAAGGCAGCATTAAAGTTTTCGTGCATTTGCAAACCGTAGCGTGAGTGGCGTGCTGCTGAAGAAATATTTAAAATTCGATGTCATTTTAAATATATATAGCTCATTTGTTACTAAAGGTCTTGTTTGAGAGTTTGGAGTGTTTTTTGTAGGGAGAATTCAGCGTAAAGAATAAAAGCTAAGCGCAGGCGTCAATCTATGTATATACAAATCAATGCCACTTTTCGTTGTAATTTTATAACTCAAGAACGGGCTCACCTATTCAAACCAAATGTTTAGGCCTTGTTCGGACTATTTAGTAGATGGTTTATGGGTATGTAGGGTATGTAGGGTAGGTAGGGTAGGGTAGGCTAGTCGAAATATTATTTAAATGCATTATGTAACGCAAACGCAGTTGCGCGGGTCAGCTAGTCGTTACATATAATAATAACTAAGTTTAATATAACTATTTTTGATATAACTACGGTTGATTCACATAACTCACAAGTAAATTTAATGTGACCTTTACTCTCAATAAGTTGTAGGACATATTGTGTTGATACTCTAAGATAAACTACAATTAAATTACTACAAATCAAAAAATCGTCACGCCTATAATCTACTGTTCACCACATTTCGCCTGTTACCTTTGAGTCCTATGTAATAGGGTGCGAGCCATTCCTGATCGGAAAACCTAATATAGCTATACCCAACTTGGTAATTGAATGCAGAACACGCTTGACAGTAGCGCTTGCGTCCACTAGACAAACTATAAATCAATATTTTCAATCATCATCTGTCTAGCCTTTTCTCAACTTTGTTAAGGTCGGCTTCCAGTCTAACCGTATGCAGCTGAATACCAGTATTTTACATGAAGCGACAGCCTATCTAACCTCCACAACACGTTTCCTCATGGTAAGACTGATGGTCGTAGACGTACAGGCCTCTGACTACACGACTGTCAAAGATCTACAAATGACAGCCGGGACCAATGGATTACCGTGCTTTCCGAGGCACGGAGGAATCTCGGTATGTAATGGGTGGAAACCTAGGCAAGCACGGCTTTACCGTGAAAATGTTATAGTACGCATGAAGCGAGGAAAGTCCCCGGGGCACGACGGGCTCAGTGTGGAACACCTAAAGCACATTTCATCTGCCCCGAGTTCTGGCTTTGTTTTTTAACTGTTGTTTGTCGCACGCTTATCTGCCACGAAATATGATGAGAACCATTGTCGCCCCAATTGTAAAAAACAGGACTAGTGACATTTCAGATAAAGGGAACTATAGGCCAATCTCTTTAGCCACGATTGTAGCTAAAGTATTTGACTCTCTGTTGGATAAAGTTTTGAAAAACCACATAAAGTTGCATGATGCTCAACATGGTTTTAGAGAGGGCCTATCTACTAAAACTGCAGTTCTATGTCTGAAAAAGACTGTAAGTTATTATACAGGCAACCAAACTCCTGTTTTTGCCTGTTTCTTAGACATGTCAAAAGCATTTGACATGGTGTCTTATGACAAGTTGTGGTTTAAGCTCTGTGACGCAAATGTACCTAGTGAGGTCATAAATATTTTCAATTATTCGTACTCCCATCAATTAAATTGTGTGAGATGGGCAAATAAATGTACTTTCAGATGAGTACGTTATGGAATGTGGAGTTAGACAGGGTGGATTAACCTCTCCTACTTTATTTAATTTATATATAAATGACCTCATTGTCGAGCTCAGCAGTTTACATGCTGGATGCTACATCGATGGGGTTGCTTTCAATAATATTAGCTACGCTGATGATATGGTGTTGCTAAGCCCGTCAATGGCAGGTCTCAGGAAATTGATTACAGTATGTGAATGTTATGCTGAGGGACACGGTTTGAGGTACAATTCGGTCAAGAGTGAGTTGCTGATCTTTAAGGCAGCTAAGAAGGTCACGGAGAGCTATCCAACTGTTTCGTTGAGTGGTTGTGTCTTGAACCGTGTTCTTCAATTTAAATATCTAGGGCATATTGTTACGGAGGATTTGAAGGACAATCTAGATGTGGACCGGGAGCGAAGAGCATTGGCGGTGAGATGTAATATGTTGATCCGAAGGTTCTCACGCTGCACGGGTTCAGTTAAAATAACTCTTTTCAAGGCATACTGTCAAGTATTTTACACGTGTAGCCTTTGGTCTAGCTTTACTCAAAAGACCGTTAATGCTCTTCGCGTCCAGTACAATAATGCATTCAGGATGCTGTTGGGGCTGCCACGCTTCTGCAGTGCCTCAGGGATGTTCGCAGACGCCCAGACTGACAGCTTCGCTGCAATCAGACGCAAGCGAGCAGCGTCCTTGTTGCACAGGGTGCGTGCCAGTACCAACAGTCACCTGAATGTCATTGCCAACAAACTGGATTGTCCTTTTATCTGGCATTTAAGTCAACTACATGCTCCTGTAAATATTGTGAATGTCGACTAACATAGTTATTAAGTTTTTATGTTACTAATATCTTTGTATGTAATTGTTTTTGTACACTAACATAGTTTTTAAGTGATCTTGTACTAACATATTTTTATGGAATTTTATTCTGAATTAAAGAGATTATTATTATTATTATTTACCTAAAGATCGACCCGAGCGTCTGTTATTATTAAGCCACGAGCTGTATCAGTATTTGCAATAACAGGCAATAATTACAATAAAAATTATAATTTGTTTTCATTGGACTTATGAGTAGGTAATCAAAACCGTAGTCAATTATTTTTAACACAGATCATGTCAAACATACCAATTATTTCGCGCAAATTAACGCAATTAATTTCATGTAATTCATATTTAAGTTCATTGTATACTGATAGAAAATTACGCAGTCATAAATTCATCATCTGCCTTGCGTATTCACTTGTTTTTAAGGGTTCCGTAACCAGAGGGTAAAACGGGACCCTATTACTAAGGCTGCGCTTTCCGTCCGTCTGTCTGTATGTCTGTCTGTAAGTATGCCTTTCTGTCTGTCTGTCTGTCCGTAAGTCACCAGGCTGTATCTCATGACCCGTGATAGGTAGTTGAAATGATCACAGATGATGTATTTCTGTTGCCACTATAACAACAAATACTAAAATCAGAATCAGATAAATATTTAAGGGGCTCCCATACCAAAAACGTGATTTTTTGCGGTTTTTTTTTTATTATAAAGGGTGTAAAGAGACTCTTAACGAAGCCGAAAGGCACTTGTTCTCCCTGTCATTGCGATCATTTTTTTGCTCTAAACCATACCTGGGAACCTTTTGGTTACGGAGATATTGATGTTCAAAGTTCCAACTTTTTCACAAGTTTTTTTGTTAAATACATGTTTTTTATGTAAGAGTTTTACTTTAAACACCTCTAGGACCCCATTAGTATTCAATCCATCCATCAGCACAATGTTTTGAGTACGTTACATTGAGTCCTACTGTAAAACGTGCTTTTTCAGCCCAAAAAAAAAGTTGATTCCCAGCACGAATTTTTGCGTAAAGTTACTTAGTTTGATGTACATAATGCTTGGTTGACGGCTTCGTGAAGAGTCTATTTACACCCTGTTTAATTATATAATTTACAGAATATTATGTTGTATATTCACTTTAAAAATAATTAATTAAGTTAAAATAAAATTAATATTATATACAACAAACGTGATGTTTTTGCCGTTTTTGTCTAATGTTGTATAGATGTGTGCGCGAGTCCGACTCTCACTTGGCCAGTTTTTTTGGGATGGCTCTCTGTGTAAGCGGATTCCATGGAACGACTGCTTTTCTGACTTTTACAACCCAGTTATTGGTTAATACGAAATACACAACCACGAATCATGAAAAATACAAACGCTTTATAAAAATCAGAGTTGTCTAGGAAAAAACATTTTTTTTTTGTAAAATAAACAGGGTTATATTACCTGAATGAATAAATGCATCGAAGAAACTCATGAGCTCTTGAAATAATTTCAGTGTAAGTAAAATACTTGAAAAGCAAAGACTCAATATAACAATATTTAACTAACCAAATAACTACTGGGTTATTTAGTTCATTACTGTGGGTTCTAAAAACTACTTGAGAACCCAATAACATTCACTAAAATAACATAGCTAACTAATTAAGTAACTGCAGTAACAAAAAAAAAAAACTGACTCAAAGTCTAGACATTATTGAATCTAGGATCTCGTTCTCGATGTATCGTGTTACCAACATAATGACATAAGCCGAGGTAACGTCGGTCACCTAAGGACGCAAACTAGACTGCGTATTTTGTTTTTATTTCTGTGAAATTCTGTAGAACCTAAGAAAATTCTGCCTATGGCGAAACACGCCCTAATCTCTTTTTTCACAAGAACCCATAACACGAACATCATTATTGTGAAAATTCATCCCCATTAAAGAAATTCGTAAAACTGCGGCCTCCTTACCTCAAATCGTAGTATATCAACTGCGAAGTTAGGGTTAAATTATTCAAAACGATACGGACGTCGTCTTTGTTGCGGATAAGAGTTAAAAAAAAATTGAATTATCTGACAACGCTGCTCCTGGACAGTAGTCATAAAAAGTGGGCAGAGGCACGACGTGACTGCGATATGGCCGTGTTTAATTTTGAAACGGACGGAGGCGAGAGATTTTAATGAGAGATCAGGTTTTTCAATTATCCCCGCTTCTTTTCACGAAGTTTTACGTCAGATTTTTATCGGCTGCGCACTTTTATGAGTACTATACAGCAGCATCCAGAAATGAATAACCTTGGATAAGTCACGGCGGCTCTTTTAATTTATTGGTCTATTCTGAAATTGATGAGTGAGGGCGAATATTTAACAGGAACCCGCCATGTTTTTCATTTTTTGCATGTTATGGTAAAATATTCAATATCATTTCCGAATTGCAATTTAAATAATGCGTCGTGTGCACGCTTTGTGCACGTTAACCAGCGCGTATTGAATATTGCATTTATTATACAACTTTCGTCGCATAAAACATAACGCAAAAGCGAAATAACCGCACTTTGACATCCTTCATTTTTTGACAAACGAAATTGTTAATATTATTAAAATTAAAACATTTTTTTTTAAACCTTTGACTTCATAAACAGGATTAAATGGACCCTGTCTTATACGGTCTCCTACTAAATATACCAAAGTCTAAAATTAAAATAGATATATTGATCGAGTGACCTGCAGGGCTTATTTTCTTTACCCATAGCTAGCTTAATGTCTACACCATTTTAAAAATCATAAACGCTGGCATGTTCTGATTCTTGTGCCATTCTTCTCTAATTCAATACCTGGTCTTGTTCCCAATACTACTGGTAGGCTACTAATTTTTAAATGTTTTTATAAATAGACGGAATACTAAAATTTATTCCAAAATATTACGTATAAACTTTAATACAGTTTTGCTTTAAACTAAATCAAGTTTACACATTATTTGTGCCTAAACTAGGTAATACTCTGTTTCAAGCGATTGGAGGTAACAGTTAATGGTTAAATAATCACATAATATCATAGTAATCTTATCAGTATGTGAAAAGGTGTAAATCATGTAATTATACATTTAAAAAAAAAAAATACTAAATAAAATAATAAATTAATTTAATGTGACACGAACGTCAATAACTTCAGCCTTTATGAAAATTGAGAGTTTTATTCTCTAAGCATTTTTTAATTCCATCACGATTAAATATGAGCCGTCAAAGGTAAATGGTGTATACGAAGAAAACCAGACACATCAAAGTAACTTCAAAACTCGGGGATTATCGGATTTATTTATTAGCGTCTTTTGAACCCGAGGTCAAGATGAAAGGTGATTTTTATCTTTTTGTCCTTTTCTTTACTGAACACATAATCTTTTATTTATTTTGGGTTAAATACCTCGACTGATTTGAAGACTTATAATAAATAGACTGATAAAATCAATTGTGCGTTGGCTTTTGTACACTTAAGTAAAATGTACAATCTAATCGATAGTATATGTATGCAACCGGCGTGCGTGTTTGACCAGATGTATGAACGTGGACGAGGCAAAAGGAGTATGTAAGGATCGTAGCAGGTGGCGTTCTGTGGTTTCTGCCTACCCCCATGGGAAAAGGGCGTGAGTTTATGTATGTATGTATGTATGTATGTATTCTATAGTAGAGTATTCTTTTTTCCGTTTTTCCTAAAAGTTACTAGCTGATCTCATCCACACAAAAACAAACATAAAAGAAAAAATATGTATTATACTGGGTGTGATCGGACCCTTCACGAAGGCGAAGCAGTAGATTAAAAATAATAACCTAGGCTTGTCAATATCTGACACTAAGCTAACTTCAGGGTGTATGTTGACTAGCTAACTTCACAATGAAGGTATTTGATGTCGGTGTGCGCGCGCAATCATTTTTCCCTAACACGCCAAAAGAAGTATAACTTCAAAAATACTGCATAAATAAAATAAATAAATAATTATAATTACATAAGTTGATAAAAAATGCAATGCAATATCTTTACCGCGGCAGTCTCCGAGTGCCACACGTCTTTTTTTGTTGTAGCTGTTGCCCGCGACCTTCGTTCGCGTAAAATTCTTATTAAAAAAACTAGTTACCAATTTCAGGGTTTTTTTTTGCACGGAACCCTAATTATTTATCTAAAATAAGAGTAGCCTAAGTTACTCCTTGTTACATTAGCTATCTGCCAGTGAAAGTCTCGTGATCTGAAATCGGTCCAGCCATTTCAGAGATTAGCCGGAACAAACAGACAGACAAACAGACAAAAATTGTAAAAAAAATTGTTTTGGTATATGTACCGTGTATACATCAATATGCACTTAGTAAAAAGCGGTTATTTTATTATTACAAACAGACAATCCAATTTTATTTATCTGTATAAAGGGTGTAAACAGACTTTTAACGAAACCGAAAGGTACTTGTTCTCCCCGTCATTGCGATCATTTTATTGTTCTAGATCATACCTGGGAACCTTCTAGTTACAGAGATATTGGGGGTTAAAGTTCCAATTTTTTTTTTAAATACATGTTTTAATGTAAGATTTTTACTTTAAGCACCTCCAGGACACCCTTACTATTTAATCTATCCATAAGCACAATGTTTTGAGTGTTTTACATTGAATTCTACAGCAAAATGGGATTTTTCAGCCCAAAAAAAAAGTCATTTCCCAGCACTATTTTTTGCGAAAAGTTACTTAGTTTGATGTACATAATGCTTGGTTGACGGCTTCGTGAAGAGTCTGTTTACACCCTGTATGTATCGATGTATAGATTATATTTTTTGTGTAATACGCAGCGACTTATTGTCGGGCCTACGCTGTTCCCCTATACTAGTACCAATGCTGCGGAGATATTGGGGGTCAAAGTTCCAACTTTTTCACAAGTTTTTTTTTAAATACATCTTTTTAATGTTTTTTTTTTTACTTAAGACACCTTCACGACCCCCGTACTATTCAATCCATCTATCAGCACAATGTTTTGAACGCGTTACATTGCTTTCTACCGTAAAACGTGATTTTTCACCCCAAAAAAAAAATCGTTTCCCTGCACTAATTTTTGCGTAAAGTTACTTAGTTTGATGTACATAATGCTTGGTTAACGGCTTCGTGAAGAGTCTGTTTACAGCCTGTATATACCAAATGATTTGAAAAGAGTAACCACGGAGTTTCTTGTCGCTTCTTCTCCACAGGAAACGACCAACCCGAACCATGCACCTTTTTGTCGACGTTTTTTAAGTGCCCATCTGGGCCTATGTAAAATAAAATATTTTGATTTTGATCAAACTAAGTAACTCTACTCAACAGTTATTGCTGAGAAGAAATAGAACCGGGCCGTGGCGGTATTTAAAGAGAAGTTATAACAGTAATGCATCAGGTCCTGGGTTCGATTCCCTGGTCGGGTAAAGTGCTATTGGGTTTTTCCATCAGGAATTTCTCAATAGCAGGTATGGAGTCTGGATTTGTACCCAGTTGATGGCAATAGGCTCGCCCCCTATTACATAGGACTTAAAAACTAACTGGCGAAACGTGGGTGTACTATTAGGTACACTTATGCCTAACCCTTCGGGGATTACAGGCGTAATGTTATGTTATGTATGTTATGACAATAAAAAGTTTTATTTATGAATAAACCCAGGTATGTTCTAGAAACAAAAAATGATCACAATGCCGGTCGGCTTCGTTAAGGGTACTTTTATACCCCTTATAAGGGTTCCGTTTAATGCCATATGGCCACGAAACCCTAAAAATGATCTAAATACGCGTTGATCTGATATAACAAACATTCAGCGGGAAAAATTTAAACCGACAGCAAAAAGTCATAAAAATATACCTATACGACCTACTGAAGCTTACGTAAAACTTCAGAGATAGTTGTTTTAATTATGAACAGTTTTTTAACATTTTAATTTCAACCCAGTGTCCGCATTTGAAAACTCTTTTATGTCTGTTAAACTAAAAGTCTGAGCAAATAAAAAAAATGAATTAGCTACTGAAATTGTTTAATTCATTTTTGTGTTCAGAAACGGAACTCATGACTTTTGTGGCCGTCCATCCGTCTGTCACAGGCTTTGTTTAAAAGAGTACTGAAAAACATTCCGCTGAATTGTTTAAAACTAAAAAAACAATACATAGCACATAGCGTTTGCCCTTTTCTCTTTTTATGTGGATCTGGTGAATATGGTAAATGTGACACCCTCTTTATATGAGGTCTAATTCTTTCGATCCTGGGCCATAGGCCTCTGGTTTTGTCCAGCTTGTCCCACCATTTTCTATGATCGGCACCACTTTTATTTTATTTTTTTCGGATGTGAAATTATCACTTCTCTCGCTCTGGGCAGAGCGGAAGCGAGTGTCAGACTTGTACTGACTACAACCCATCCATGTTCCTTCCTTGCCCTTTGTGTTCCAAGGCCGCGGTATCTCTTTCGAACAGTTCGCAGCCCTGGCATCATCGGCACCACTTAGTGGATGTTTTGGCCCCATTGAGCATCAAGCAGTCGTAGTTGTAGCCAGTTCAGTACCACATCAGCTGAGCGGCTTAGTTATTAATCATCAGTATTATCGGTAGGAACCACGGAGTCTGGATTGGTGCCCGATTGATGGCAATAGGCTCGCTCCCTATTATATGAAACTTAAACATAACTGTCGAAATGTGGGTGTACTATTAGGTACACCTCTGATTATCCTTCGGGGGTTACAGGCGTGATGTTACGTTATATGTAGTTATTAAATAACTAAGTAATAGCTACCTTATTTCTCTCAATGTGGTTTGTTGATTAC
Source organism: Lycophotia porphyrea (assembly GCA_950005105.1). NCBI lineage: Eukaryota > Metazoa > Arthropoda > Insecta > Lepidoptera > Noctuidae > Lycophotia > Lycophotia porphyrea. Next base: position 9,116,240 of record OX465396.1, read on the forward strand.
CTACCGACATTATTTACGAAATGTATTATCCTAAGTATATGTACAGTCAACAAAACAGATAGGTATGCAGGGTCGAAAGATATAATTGATTTTTTCTTAAAAACCGATCGATGTTTTCGAATGAAATTAAAATTAAATGAAGAAAAATAATCAATTGGTTAAATTAATTCAAATTTCAATTGAAGAGCAACATTTTCTAAAAAAACTAAAACTATATTTTTCGACTGTGCATACCTATCTGTTTTGTTGACTGTACATACCTATCTGGCCCCATTTTATCGGATGAATGACCTCCGGTAGTATCTTGGTGTTTAGAACTTTTTTAGAACAAACTTATAAAACTTGGACGTCTGTTCAGCCTTCTTCAACAAAGGTTTAAAAAAAATATCCTTTAGATGTAGGAAACAAGTTGTGTATGAATACTACAGCTACAAGCAATAAGTAAAAACCTAAAAATATTGTGGTACACATCTATAGTTTTTGAGAACAGATTTCCATCAGATAATGAAACAGTAAATAAAGCATTTCCACAAATAAAATGTCATGGACTAGCACAGAGTGTAACATTTTCATGTGACAATTACAAGAAAATATCTCCTTACTTAAAAATTGAAAACAAGAAAAATAAAACCTAGTCAAGGGCACTATTTAAAATCAGGTCTAAACAAAACACTTCATGAACTAATTTCTACTGTTTACCATCAACACACATACGTTAAATTCCCGCGTTTACCAACGCCGCCATCTTAACACGTTTTTGCTCCAGCTGAACAACACCGTAGATACGGAGGCCACAGCCACTTTTTGCGCCCACGATAAATGATGCTTCTTGAGCAGGGAGCACATTGTTTGTTGACCACTGTCGTGTTTATGGCCTAGAAACGGTGCGATGCCACTAAAGAAGATTTATTCACACTTTACTGCACGACTGTACAGCGTTTGAGTTAAGTTGAGTGTTAAAAGTTAGCTGTTAGAAGCGTATGGTGTGTACAGTCGAGTGATAAAGTGGTGTAAGTTACATGTTGAGTGGGGAATTAGAAAGACTTTTATTTCATTAATTAGTTTTATGGTTAGACGAATATATTTTGTTATAACGGCTTCCTTTAAAAATAAACAAGAACTGTGTTAAAAATAATCTCAAATACCTTTTTTTAATCCAATTATCGAAGTATATATAAAAATTCCAACATTCTTTGTCATAATTAGTCTATTTTAAAATATTTTGCCATTTGATTATTATGCCCAGACGTCAAACAATTTTGAAATTTCATTTAATTTTCCAATCCATATAAAAGAGATTTGTTCATTTAAGGACTTTCCTTTATTGCGCCCGAAAATATATTTGGTCGAAGATTTTCTCATTAACTGGATACGATTACTAGCTCCTTCTATGTTTACTGTCGTAAATACGGTTTAAATTCCAATATTTTAAAGCCGTCTCTTAATTGAAACGGCCCTAAAGTGCTTTTCAGTGCTTCTTGTCTATCCACTTTACCTTTTACCAGTTTCTCGACGAAGACATAGTTTTAATTGGACTCCTTCCGCTTTGCTTAAGGTCCCCCTAATTGAATTTTTTGCATTTTAAATTTGAAAGCACTTAATTTGGAAGTTAAGATTAATTCAACTCATTATACGTTATAAAGGAGTTTAGAACTTAAATGAACTCTTGTTTTATCTTTATTCAATTCCTAGGATTTTATTTTAAAAGAACTATTTTTTTTCTTAGGCACTTGAGCTTTGCCTAGCCTTCCCTTAACTATAATTTGAGTCAAACCAAATGCAGCTGTATACCAATGTTTTACATAGAGCGACAGTCTATTCGACCTCCAAAATCCAGATACTGGGTAATACAATACGCCTTGCTCAAACTATAACCACAGAACAAAAAAAAAACAAGCTGGACGAAACCCAGCATAAAAACGAACTCGAATTCCAGAAATTCCACTTGAACACGTTGCTTCCTTATTATATTTGCATACGCTAATACAAAGCTCACAATGTATCATGTAACAAAGTAACTGGCTACAATATAAACTAATATAAAAGTAAGCCGAAGCAGGCAAGAACGCAACATCACTACTTCACCAGTCACGGAAGGGTGTTGCAAAAACTCAATTAAAACTTACCTAATACGAACGTGAAGGGAACTATTTCTTTTGTCTCATTGCTGTGATTGAACTGTGTCAGTGTACTGTGTCAGAGTTACTCAAACTTTCATTGAATTTGTCGTGGGGAAAATGATGAGTATGGATGTGGAAAGCTATACGGCAAGAAAGAAGGTGTCTGATAAGTTCAGGAGTAATAGAGAACTATGCAAGAAGAAGATGCTGCGCAAACCTCAAATAAATTTTGATAAGGGCAGCAGAATGATGATGATGAATATGGAAGGCTTTAAGAGTATGAGAAGAACAAAGAAACGATGGATGGACTGTGTGAAAGACGATATAGCTAGAAAGCGTTGAAGAAAGGGAGTACTAATAAAAGAAGAAAAGACCGCAAATAAGTTATGATAAAGACTGGAGAACGATTAAGATGAAGATGGTAAAAGTTATTTTAGATTATTAAGTTGGCGATAAAAATAAAAAAAAAGTGATAAAAAAATATTTGAGATACTGATATGATAGAAATGTATTGAATTTTCTATCTATGATTTATGTTCATGATGTTATCTGCACAATTTACGATTTTGTTTGGAATAAAAAGCTTGAAAATTGATATAGTACAAACTATATCAATTTTCAATATATTTTAACACGACTTAGTAACAAAAGGACTTTCTGTCCAACCACATCAAAGATTTGAGTTTATGAACGTTGGAATCGTACTCAATCAAATCTGCTCCCCAAAATAAGTATTTGGGGTCCAAGGGTGTCCCAGTTTGAGAAACGCTGTATTTTACGAATGTAGAAGCATCGAGAGCCCTTTCAGTATCTCCATTTCCACAGGACGAGTTTCGTAACTCTTAAAGCTAGATAATACTGGCACTGGATGTAATTGTGAATTGTTTTCTTTGTAAGCACTTGCTATAATAGGTTTTCTGTTCGAGTCTTATGTTATTGTGGGATTTGAGTTTTTGAAATTGAATCTCGATTATAGAAAAGTCACTTTTGCACGTTATTCTTTTCGAATACATCATCGTAATCTGTCTAGCCTTGTCCCAACCATGTTTGGGTGGGCTTCTAGTCTAACTGGATGCAGCTGAATACCAGTATTTTACATGGAAATCATTATATTGTATTAACGACAGTGTAATTATTGCTTACTCGAAAACACGCAATATGCAAAATAATTATAACAATACCAAGTCTTGACATTACTTATTTGGCTTTGATTTTTTTTATAGACAAGAGTTAATTTAAAAGAGAGACAAAAAACTAACAATTTGTTAAAACTATGGGAATTCTTATATTCTTAATTAAGGATTTTTGAATCCTTAATTAAGAATATAAGAATTCCATTATTTTATTTTATTTGGTTACGATTTACGACAGATCCCAGCGACATAGTGGCCATTACATACTATTAATCAAAGTCCTCTTTTAGACCTAGCTCCAAGCACTACATGTCTAGAAGCCACGTAAACAAAGATTTAGGGAGATAGATTTTATGCCATTACTTTGACAAAGGTAGAACAAATGCTTCGTTCCTTTCTACTTAAGGGAAGAGCCTTATAAAGCTTAGCAATCCTTACTATCCTTACTTTACTTTGTATGTATGGATGTTTATTACTCTTCCACGCAAAAACTACTGAACAGATTTGGATGAAATTTGGAACACAGATAGTTCATAACCTGGATTAACACAAAGGACTTTTTATCCCGATAGTATGTTCCCGTGGGAAAATATCGGATTCCACGCGGGCGAAGACGCGGGCATTAGCTAGTAAAATAATAAAACAAGCTGTTTAAACGATTTGACTTGCTGGTTGGATTTGGTGAACTGCCTTACTGGTCTAGGTCGCAAGCGCGAATGCTGAGCATGAGATCCTCAGGTAGGGCAAGTTGTTATTGGGTTTTCTCACCAGCGTATATGGATTTGTGCCCGATTGATGGCAATAGGTTCGCCCCCTATTACAAGGTACTTAAACGTAATTTAACCCCTTGCCTTGGTCTAGTGCAGTAAATGGCAATAAACTGGCTCTTGTTTATTATGTCACTTAAAATAAAAATAACTGATGACAAAAAACAAGCCGTCATATGTTGTTGTCGAAATGACGGTGAGAACCATTGCTTTTCGACTTCATTAAAGATCTTTTAACACCCCGAAAAATATTTCGGTTTTCGGGAATTTATGGCTTTTTTCATTAGTTTTCATCATGAATATGAGAATGTAAATTTGCCTAGGGCCTCTGGTGAATTTTTGGTGTCAATAGAACTCTGATCCTTCAGTGATTACTATACGAAGTAACATTTAAAAATAGTTGTTACGTTCCAATATTTGCTCAGCGAATACAGAATAAACATTCTGAACAAATTGAGTGTGCTAGCAAGTTGGCCACCGCCCAGAGCAAACTGGAAACGAAAAGAATCCGTTCCCAGGATACCAAGTTCAGTTCAAACTTCACAAATGACACCGAAGAGACCACGATAATTCACCAGCTAATGTCAAAGTTCGGAGTTGTTTGAAATTTTTACCAACATAAAGTAGGAAGGTATCATTATTCGTCCTTCCGTTTCGTTCGTTCGGTTTATGGTAAGTGCTTCATTAAATTACGGGGTTATTAAAGAAGTTTATGTTTGTTGAAAGGGCGGTGTGTTAGGTTTATTAGGCTGGGAATGTGTGTTTAGGAGAATGTTTAATTAAGTTGCATAATTAAATAATTATGCAGGTTAAGCACATTAAAGAAAAAAACGGCCAAGTGCGAGTTGGACTCGCACGCTCAGGGTTCCATATAAACTTGTAGGTATTTTGTTATGAAACTACATATTTGCGGTTTTCAGAATTTTTCCTTTATATGTGCTGTAAGACATTGCTTCTTGCCAAATTTCGTGATTCTAGGTCAACGGGAACTACCATATAAGTTTTTGACCCAAAACCTATAGGGTACTTCCGGTTGACCTAGAATTGTCAATTTTAGTTAAGAGTAGTAGTTTTACAGAGGAAGTAAAGGAAAAATAAAAAAAGTTGCAAATTAAGGTAAATTTTGCTACTTACAAGTTTTCGCGAAAATCTAAATTTGCCTAGATCTTTTTATCGTGAAGGTCATGGGTTAACCCATGACCTTCATTTTCATACACCTCATAGGGACTATAGACCTAAGTATTTGGTATAAATTTCAACTCGCTATGTCCACCCGTTCCTGAGAAAATAATTGGTGACACACGGACAGACAGACGGACAAGAAAGTCATCTTATAAGGGTTCCTTTTTTTACCTTTTGAGGTACGGAAACCAAAAAATGCAAAAAAACATAAAGTATACCTATCACTCCGTCTTTTTAGCGTGTCGATGGCAATGTTTAATGAGTCGGCCCAGAACTTAGCCTACGTGTTTGGCACTATCATTTAAGTCCTACCTCCTAAAGTATCCTGTAATGAACAGGCATTTACGGCACGCAGGACACAATACCACTAACAAACAATGGGATCTATCACTGTTATCACAAGACTGACTTTTATTAAATTATTACGTTACAATGGTTTTATCTAGGTACCAAGCACTGCCAAGCAGTACCCTGTACTAGAAGCTATTTCTGCAAGTTACCTCAAAAGATATCTAAGTTATCTACTGCAGGAAAAACGAATAACACGCGATGCAGATTTATTAAAAAGTATCCAATTATACAAATTAAGCAGTACTTTAACAAAATCAAATCGTAGGTAGTGAAGCAAAAACTTTGTTCCAGTTGACATTTGACGTGTTGGCGCTATGACAAGAATTCATTACCGGCTTTTATTTTTTCAGAAAACAAGATTTTCTACAGACCTTCTCTTTTCTTTTGAACAAGCCACATTTATGAAACATCGTTAAAGAAAGAGGAGAACTGGGGAGAACTGGGGAACAGTTTTAATGGACGTGAGTACCTAACTTCATAACATTACATCACACCCAATGTGTTAATTAGGAAAGTATAGTATACCTACATTTTGCATACACATTTTGTTACAAATCCAGACTTTGGGTTTATAACAGAAACACAAATAGATAAACTCAATAACTACCTATTTTACCTACCCGGGTATTTATTCCAATCCCGGACTAATTAGTGGTATTCGCCTGTATCCAAACATTTAAACTGACCCCAAAATATTTGGGGTAAGGCTAGTGGTAGTACTAGTAGTTGATGTAGTCATACTTTGTTTTATTTATTACTAGCTTTTGCCCGCGGCTTCTCTCGAGTCAATTTAGAATTTGACAATCAATTCGAGTTGTACTCTGCTTGTAATTCAATCATGATTCGAAAGACACGTATGAGCATAAGTAATTGTTGTTTTCGTCGGGAAAAGTACTTTTTTTCGGGATGAAAAATACCCTATGTCCGTTTCTGTACCCCTGACAACGTATATGCTAAATTTCAGGATGATCGGTTCAGTGGTTTACGCGTGAAATGGTAACAAACTTACTTACTTTCGCCAGTTCATCTTGCTATCTCCTTCTGGACCTGCCACGTAATCGTTTCCTGCTATTTGGTATCCACTGAGTAGTAATTTTTGCTCACTGCTCCTCCGACATGTGGCAGATGTGACCAGCCCAATTCTGCTTTTTGGGTTTTGGAGCGAAGTATGGATTTTCTAATGCGGTGTATCAGTTTGACACCAAGTATACTTCGCGCTACATCTCGTTGGCAGACTCCAAGTGCGGACTTTTGACGCTTTGTAAGTGATAGGTGAGGGTGGGAAGAATGCACATACATAAAAAAAACGGGTCAAGTGCGAGTCGGACTTGCGCACGAAGGGTTCCGTACCATAAACCGAAAAAAAAAACACGTTTCTGGGTGTCTACCACCAGGCAAATAATAAAAATATAAATTATTTAATAACATCCCATACAAGAAACCTGTACCATAAAACGAAAAAAAACACGTTTCTTGTATAGGAGCCCCCTTTTATCTGTTGATATAGTGGGAATAGAAATACATCATCTGTAAAAATTTCAACTGTCTAGTTATTACGGTTCATGAGATACATACAGCCTGGTGACGGACAGCCAGACAGACGGACAGCGGAGTCTTAGTAATAAGGTCCCGTTTGTACCCTTTGGGTACAGAACCCAAAAAACGAAATTTGTTTCTGCCTTTCAAAATGAAGTAAGACTTCACTTAAAAGTAATAGTGAGATGTTAAAGCGAGCTATGAATAATTAAAATAATGTTTCAATCTGCAAAGACTAATGAAGGCTCAGAATTAACTGAGTACTAACCGTAGGCTGTTTGCATATTAATAATAATGTTATGCCTAGACTCAGACGTTTGGTAAATTAATGTTGTTCTTAGTACCACCCCTTAATCTTGAGTTAAGTGTATTACAGAAGTATTACCAACAAGTACAGACGCCAGCAGGTCAAGCTACCCGAAACTGTCAGATTTTCCCAATCAACCTTGAACCTAATGTTTTTGCAATTAAGTCGAAAAACTATTAAAGAAATCTGACAGATTGTAGTAGCTTGATGTGCTGGCGTCTGTACATCGAAATATTTGTACGGCTGAAATGCCGAATATAGTGAAACCTTAAGAACTAATGTTACCTATATTCTTGCAAATAAATATATCATTCATTCAACCACCAAAGCCAATTTTAAAGTTTATTACTTTAAAATTGGCTTTGGTATGAGTAAACTTTATAAATATTGATTTCTTACATTATTTTGTGATGATTTTCATGGGTACATCTAAGCTGTTGCTCGCGACCTTCGTTTGCGTGAAATTATTATACAAAATTGACTGCCCTTTTTGAATCGGACTTTGTTCAAGAGTTTTAATTTTTTTGCACAGAACCCTAATTATTTTACTGAAATAAAATTAGCCAATGTTAGTCTTTATCAGTTATCTGCCAGTAAAAGTCTCGTTAAAATAGGTCCAGCCCTTTCGGAGATTAGCCGGAACAAACGGTCATAAAGACAGACAAACAAAAGTTGAAAAAAATGTGTTTTCGTTATAAGTGCAGTATATGTATATTTTCATATCCATTCAATAAAAAGCTCTTATCTTGAGTATATTACAAACAGACTCTTCAATTTTATTTATTTGTATGTATAAATGTATAAAAGATGTAAAGATGTATAGTTTTTTTTTAATAGTTGTTTAATTCTTTGTTTAGACTGCCGTTAGTCGAGTGGTCGCTGGGGATGAGGTGCTGGGTTCGATTCCCGGGTGGGGCAATGTGTTATTGGGTTTTTCTTTCAGGAGAAATTTCAGTAGCAGCTACGGAATTTAGATTTGTGACTGGTTGGGGGCAATCGGCTCGGCCCTATGTACAGGCGAAATGTGGGTGTCTGTACTATAGGTACACCTCTGCGTAAACTTTTGGGTATTTCAGGCGTGATATTGTGTTATGTTTGTTTTACGCTAAAAATAATAACTGTTTTGAAATTAAATGCAGAGTTAAGAGACGAAAATAAATTCAGATTCAGTTCACAAAGAAGAAGAAATCAATAACCCACAAATTCATATCACCCAAATCTCTAGTTGATAACACTAGAACCCCAAAAGAAAGGGTAGAAACGCCATACATAGATAATATACATAGCATATTTTATCAAGTTCCGTATGCCGCATATAAAGTAAGTAATATGTGAGCCCGTCTCGCATGATCTCAGTTCGTGTCAGTGTCAAACAAAAGCCGAATTGTCTTTGTAAAGCAGGAACTGAATAATACATTTCACTTGAGTTTTAACATGACACCTCTTCTTTGTTTTGTGCTTGCCACTCGTCACTAGAGTCTTGATATGAATGTACGTACTTTTGTGGTGCACGAGGGTGTTAATAGAAGTGGAAACAGAACTATAAATTGGTGGAGGCTCATGAAAAAATATTGCATTATGAATTCATACATAAACTCACGCCTTTTTGCATGTAAAAACGGTGGATTCTTACATACATCATATTTTGTCATTTATTGCCAATATTTATTATTGTAATAAAGAGTGTAAAAATACCTTTGACGAAACTGAATGGCACTGGTTTTCCCCGTTATTGCGATGATTTTTGTGTACTGGACCATTTATCTGGGAACCTTCTAGTTACGGAGATATTGGAGAAATTCCTTTATCACAAGTTCTTTTTTTTAATACTTTTTAAGGTAATAACTGTGCTTAAATGACCTCCATGGCCCATTTACTATTCAAAGCATCCATCAGTACAAAGGTTTTATTATCCTACATTGAGTTTTACCGTAAAACGGGATTTTACACGAGAAAAGTCGAAACGTACAAACCAATGTATGATTTTCAGAGAGAAATCCTTAAAGACTAACATTCTAATAACATAACGCCTGTAATCCCAAAAGGGTCAAGCAGAAGTGTATCCTTAGAACATCCACAGTCCACATTTCGCGAGTTATAAAAGACATTGTTTTGCGCTTTGTTACTTGTCAATAGAGAACGTATGATATGAACATACGTAGGTACTTATCCTATGTACAGTTTTGTGATACACGAGGTTGTAAACAAAGGTGAAGTCAGGAATGTGAATTGCTGGAGGCTCGTGAAAAAATATGGTTTGTACTTTATTTTGTTATAATATTTTGACAGTGTTTGTTAGAGCAACAGCCGCACGGATCGATCATGAAATGGCATGTTATAAGCCAAATTACATCCAAATCTGTCCAGGCATTACGGTTATAAAAAGTATCTGACAGACTGACATACTTTTTACCGCATTTACAATATCAATTAATACGAGTATGTTAATTATAACATAGCTATAAAAAAATCCACGATGCAAAATAATAACTAGCGAGAGTTTTATTGTTTACAGCTAGACTTGTTCAAATATTTGCAACAAAAACGGCAGCCATGTAATTCCATTGAACTATTGGTTCGTTACTAAATTGTAAACAATAGATATTTTGTTAACTTTAGCTGGGTTTTAACTAGTTTTTGTGTGATATTGTATATGCCTTTCGGTTTCGTTAAGAGTTTTTTTACACCCTTTATATTGCAACTTTCATCGAAATCATTAGAGCCATTTTCAAGAACATGATTGCAAATATGCAAATATTCCGCATTTATTTTAATACTATAGGATAAATTGTAATCAATTCGTGCGGAGTCATTATAGTATTACATAACACATACACATCACGCCTGTTTTCCATGAAGAGTTAAGCAGGGGTGCCAGTACCTATTGTGCCTACATCTCGCTAATATATTGTTCAAGTCCCATGCAATAAGGGGTGGCTCTATTGCCATTAACCGGGTATAAATCGAGACTTTGTGCTGTATTGAGTTTTCCTGATGGAACAACCCACTAATACTGGTCGAGTAGGAATTAAACGTAATTAAAATAATGTTCTCAGTAGCAGCCACGGAGTTACAAGCGTGATGTTATGTATGTATGTACGCAAAATTATTTTAACTCGCACCATATACCTACCTAGATGGGCACTTACAAATCGTCTATATATATAAATAGGTTCATGGTTAGGGTTGGTCGTTTCCTATGGAGCAGTACCAGTTAGAAACTACACACACACGCAATACACACCCCCCCCCCCCCAATACACACACTACACGCACCCACACACTACACTTTAAATGTAAGATGTCATGAAGTTCCATCCCTAGTAAAAAGCCATTTATTCTATTTTGATAACGAAATCCATAAATGACAACAAAGTACACAATACTAGACTCCATGTCAAAGCTTTGATGTACTGCCTCCACAATTTAAGATTTTTGTATCAAATCTCGGCTGTGAGGGGAGGATACAGATATTCAATATATTGCATCAGACATGATTTCCTTTGGCAGATGGATGAAAGGCAGAACCGCTTATATAGAATTTCATTCATAAAAATGGAAAATGGTACTAGTTCAGATATTTGCAAACGCGTTAGTAGCTTTTGAAGAATATTTATTGAACAAAATATGGTGTTATTCTGAACGTAAGGCTAATGAGATCAGGGAGGGGCCCGCAAGGGCCGATGCCTGCCAGGGCTGCGGGACTGTTCGAAAGAGAAACATGGTTGGGTTTTAGTCAGTACAAGTCTACACAGATACTCCCTTCCGCTCTGCGCAGAGCAAGAGAAGTCATTTGATGATTTCCCATCCAAAATAATAAAAAAAAAAACAAGCCTAATGAGATGTCTTAAAACTTCTTCTTTCTTAAACTTTATTTGGGTGCCTGAGGATGGACGGCGCCGACGAGGCCAGCCTAGAAAGAGGTGGCGGGATGATCTAGACGCGCATCACGAGGGCTGGTTCGAGTTGGCGCAAGAGAAGAGTACTTGGAAGGATATAGAGGAGGTCTTCGCCTAGCAGAGGGACATACGATATTCAAAAAAATGGCCAAGGGCGAGTCGGACTCGCGCACGAAGGGTTCCGTACCATTATCTATACCATACCATTCCATACCATTATCTGTCTAGCTATCACGGTTCATGAGATATCATGAACCGTGATAGCTAGACAGCTGAAATTTGTCTATCACAGACAGACAGACAGACGTTTTTTCCCTTTGGGTGCAGACCCTAAAAAAAGATTAAATAAGGTTAAAAATAGCAAAACTGCCCTAAAATGATCACGTTTTATCAGTTCTAAGAAATAACAGGTGCAACAGACTATTTCTTTAGATATTAAAATAAACGTCTATAATCCAAAATTCTATTACAGGTAGGTTTCTTAACATTGCTTTAAAGAACCTTATTAAATAAACCTGTAAAAATACACCTACAATTTCAGCTGAAATAATTCTCCCAGCAAATGACATTAAAAGAAAATGAATAATAGGTAAGTATATCTTCGCCATCATTAATTTGTCAAGAAAAGACCGTAGGCACACCAATCTTAAGCTCGACTTGATAGCTTTACTTTCTATAATTTAAAATCTTTTATCTTAGAAAAACTCTCGGTAATAAATTATTTCCTCTGAGTAGGTACCTCGTAAATCAATCACTGTAATTTGTGCTCGATCAGTTTTTAAGGTTTTTTTTACGAACGAAGAAAGATTTAATTCCTCTAGAGATTTCTTAAACCTCTCTACTTATTTCAGTTCTTAACTTGAAAGTAACACCCCGTATCTAGATAGAGTCAAGTTAAAGTAATTACCTACTTAAGTTTATGTAGTTACTTATGCAAACATTTTTATAAAATAGACAAGAAAAAAAAAAAGACAAGAAAAAAAAAATAAAACAAAAAAAAAAAAAAAAAAAAAAATTGGAACATAGTAACATCCGTCAAAGAAAGCAAAGCTAAGAATTGTAACTTTTGACCATTCTAATTTCAAGCAATTACTAAACTACAGGATACTACGATTCATACAGAAGGTAAGGTCTTTTATTTTCTCCTTTTGGAAACAGTAAAATAATATACCGTAATAAAATAATTCCCTAGTAGCTGTGTATAAAGTTACGACGATTTTTTTAAATATTTTCAGCTGACAACACAGTCCCTTATCAACTAGAATTAATTTGGCAACATATTAGCATTAGCTTATTTAGCCTATATAATCCACCACGCGGGCCCATAGCGGGTTGACTGATGCCAAATCTCTTAGAATTTTTAAGTTCAACGACAATAGGTTTCCTCTCGATGTTTTCTTAAGCCGTATTAAGAGCAGTGCTGAGGAAATCAATTATTGGCGCAAAAACTTGTTCATTAATTCGTTCTTTTACAAATATTTCACGCCCCAGAATTTCAGGCTAGTGAAAAATTAAAAAAAAAAAATCTTGTCAAACCACACACTTTTTTGTATCAATAACTATTTTTTTTTCTTTCTTTTTTGAAAATAATCCCTAACACCACCAGCTTCCCAGAATCTTATCCCGGGGTGTATATCAGATAACGTCGGCGTCGCGTCCTTACATCAAGGGGCGTCGGCAAACACCTAGCGTGCCAACGGCATTTGTCAACTTCACGGACAAGACACTCCTGGCAGTCCTGGCACACAGGGCTCTTCGGACAACACGACACTGCAACATTATAGAAGCGTGCGGGTATTAATAAGACGAGCTAAATTGTAAATAACAATTTGGTGGTTATTTACTTACTTATCTGTGGACTAATGTCCATTTGGAAATGATCATCTCAATCGTTGACAGAATGTCAATGTCGAGATCCTTAGGACGTTTTCTGAATTGATTGTAACTTGCCAATAGGTAATTGTGTATTTACAAATTGTTCAGTTGAATAATGATTATGGACATAGGTAATTTAAATTTCATATTTATTAATCGTAAAATTCAAGAAGGTGTTATTAAAAGTCGGAAAGCCACCACCCGTGAAATACACCCATTACTCAATCCCCTATTTATACTGACACGGACTTCCGAATGCTCAATCTATAGCCACATTAATACTTCAAGGCAACAATAGAGCATCCTGTATCTAAAGGACGGTATCTCGAGCACCGAATCAATCAACCGACACGTGTAAAGGGGGAGTCCAAAACACTCGCGCCTTCTCCAAAGCCAGGCTGCTTTCAAAATAATGATGGCTAAAGTGCATCGCCTTGGAAGCGAAAAACTGTGTATATTTTTAACGCTGTTTTGTATGAAAAATATCACAGCGTTTGAGGGGTTGGAAATATTTTCAGATGTATCCACCATAAAAAACGTTGAACTATATTGGCATGTTTTGACACAAATATCTATGTTTAGGAAATGATGGATGGATTGCGTAAGAAATGATATGAGACAAAGGAGTAAATGTTAGCGTTACGGTTGACAGAGGAGAATGGAAGAAAAAAATAATTTGCGCCGATCCCAAGTAATATTGGACAAAGCCAGGAAGATGATGATGGTGTTTTGACTTTGACTTTGACCTATCTATGGTCACTCATTCGGAGTAGTTCCCATTTGAGCACCGATTTCAAGAACACCAAAGATTTTCCTTTTTGAGCAAAGGGAATATCTTTGGCTCTAAGCATTGGTGCTCTTGGAATCGGTGCTCAAATTGGAATACTCCACTCAGTCACCAAATACTGATGTATACCTACATCTTGCAACTTTTATACATAAACAAAAGGTAATGGAAATTAACGTTTCTTCTACTGTATTGATTGTAATTTTATTCATTACATTACAATATTTTGGAATCCCTAATAATCCGAAACAGACCTTATCTCAATGTTGCAATCGTACTTCTACGAGGAAACTGTTATTGAATTTTGCTGTGTATTTATTTGTGCTATTGATGAAATGATTGATGAATGATTTTGATGAAATGTCATCCGACATTACTTCCCAATCAACTTAGATTATTTTGGTGTGAAATGAATAATATAACAAACAACTCTACAACCTCCTTTTGTTCCTATATAACTATGTACCAAGTAATGAAATACCAAAATTCCACTACCTCGCAGGAGAGGTAAAAAAATAATAATCACCTAAAAAATGATTTACAAAGGATTTACAGCGATATTTTTTCTAAAAGCACCAAGATTTGTTATGCAAATGGAAAAGCCTTATTACACTTCCTTAATTATTTCACAGGCTTTACTCAAGCACAAAGTCCCTCTAATATTTTATGACGTAATTTAAAAGACTGTCTTTGAAAATGAGTTTTAAGACGTCCTCTACGAGGGATAATTTTCAGCCATTGTTTTACATTCTGTCTAAATCTCGGGCCCTGATTAGTTTGTCAAGTACGAACGTAAAATTTGTAGAAAAAAGAATATTGTCGGCGAGATAAAATTTAATAAAGAGTAGGTACTGAATAAAAAACCAGAGTTTTAGTCAGAATATTACAACTTTGAATTAAGCGCCAATATTTGTTTTGACAACCGATCCGCAATAATTTGACCGGTTTAGTATAAAATTCTTCATTTGCCTAACCTTTTTCAAACTATGTTTTGATCGGCTTCCATTCTAACCGAGTTCCAGTATTTTATGAGGAGTGACTGACGCTGAGTAATGCGATATCCCTTGGTGAGACTGGTTCTCAGACTTTCAGGCCACTGAATACCTGTAACGACTGTCAAAAATCTACAAATGACAGCCAGGACCAACGGCTTAACGTGCTTTCCGATTCATGGAGGATACTTGTCACCCCCACCCCCACAGATGAGCCTAGGCAAGCACGGCTTAACCTGTAGAACGACCCGAGTGGTTGTTATTATTTAGCGACTAGCTTTTCAGTTTGCAAAAAGATTACGCACGTAAAAATTAAACTCCAAGACATAATAGTAATAGCTATATTGTTATGGTATTGCATTTTTCATTTTCACTGCTGACCACGTACTAGAAATGCACGTTCAAACATGCAAACATAGTCACAAACCGAACGTTTCATCAAAGCTTGAAAGTAGATAAGATTTAAGTGCATCCAGAAACTTTCTGGAGGCCTTTCTTTATCGCGGTAGAGACAAATCACGCAGAATTTTCAGGGATTACACGCGTACGAAACATTTTATCGGACGTAGCAAGAAAGTTTTTTTCAAAGATATCTTAAGCCTTGGATCTCCCTATAAAAGTTGCCCCAAACTTTAGTTTCCTGCTGCTTTAATAATAGCTACTTTTTTTCTTTGCGTATCGTCATAAAGAATCTACTGTGTGCTTTACGGTGTGGCATCCTTTCATAGGAAAAGAAAAGCTGTGGAGATAAAATCAGAGTTTATAATACTACCCGTATTTTTTATGTCTACATCAAAGTAGAAGTATAAAAGTACGACCACTAGAAATAAAATTCTTTTTTTTACAACATAGCTTAGATCCTACCAAAATTATTAATTATTTGGAAAGCAATACAAGAAGAAAGCGGTGTGAGAGCAGTGGCGGCCGCGACTTACGAGCTGTAAGTCGTGGGTTCGAACCCAGGCCGACGCATTACTTTGTATAATTTATTTCATCACTGCTCTCAAAACGATGAAGGACATCTTGAGGAAACCGGCATGTCCTAGATCCAAAAAGTCGAAGGCATGTGACATCTACCAACTCGTACTGGGCCCGCGTGGTGGATGCCATTCCCTCTCATAAAGAGGAGGCTTATGTCTCAGCAGCGGGAACATTATAGGCTGGTTAGACTATGCTCTGCTTATGTAAAACAAGCTGTATTTTTTTTTTAACTACTTATATTTTTTATAGTTACAAGTTACCAATTTATAAAATTCTCGCCTACACACGTAAAAACCCCAGTATAAAAACTAAAAGTACCCCAACACAAACATGTCAGAGGCACTCACAGCCACTAGTTAAGTAAAGATTGGATATTTTTTTCTGTAGCTTTGCAAACATCAATCCTTTTACGCATTGGTATGCAGGCTGCGTGGGTCGAAATGCAAAACACTTACCCTCGGTAGCGTTCAAAGCTTAAACTTTTTCTGTCCCAAACATTATTCCAGTCGCGTAGTTCTGCTTTGCGTGTTCGAGGTTTGAAGTATTTTTCGGTTGAGCCCTGGTTTCATTAAAAAGTTGCTCGCGCAACTAATATTCGAAGTGATTGAGCAACTTTCAATTTCGAAGTCTGTAAACTGCTTTTGTCGTCATTGTTAGTAATCTGTGTAGCGCTTTTTTGTTTGGCTGTGGTTGTTCTCGATAATTTGGTTTGAATTCGATTTTAGAAAACTAAAACAGGCCACAAGGTTTAATATAAATAATAGGTTATGCGTAACACCACAATTATTAAAACACTCCAAGACAGGCATCGCTAATGTTGGCGATAAGTCTGAGAGGTTAAAATGGGATTGGGTGGACCAGAATAGTCACCCAGTAGGTGCCTGAAACGGTCATCATCACCGAGGCAGGCCCAAGAAACGCTGTTGTGACGTTTTGGACCCGTTCCTGACTGATTGGCCCATTGGACTTAGATGAAATGGGGAGGCCTTTGTCCAGCTGTAGAACAGAAAAGACTAAACAAAAAAATCGGTTGCATTGAATATCAAATCTTCAATTACCAAAATCCAATCCAATTTGGTACGACAATACCACTAACATGACATTGTATTCTGGTATGTAACTTGAATGGTTTCAGGGTTATATTTTCAACGCTACAATTAATTCGTAGAACTACAACATTATGTCGAATATCTATTGAACGCTGAAAAGTTGAAATTACAGTACCTACGTTGTTTACATGTTCAGTTTCTCTGATAAGATGTAATGCGAAATATACATCATGTATCCTATTCTAACTAATATTATTATTGAGAAAATAAGTTTGTTTATTTGTTACCTTTTCACGCCTAATCCAGAACCGATACCACCGATCATCCTGAAATTTTGCATAAACGTTGTCAGGTGTACAGAAACGGACATAAGGTAAGGTATCCCGAAAAAAAGTAATGTTTCCGAGAAAAAAACAAAAGAAAATATGATAATAGATGGCCCCACGTGTCTTTCGAATCATGATTGTTTTATATTATTATTACTATAGAAACTTTAGTAGTGTGCAAAGTTTTTTTTTCTAAATTAACGCGAGCGAAGCCGCTAGCAAAAGCAAGGAAATAATAAAAATAAATAAAAATCAATTTATTTTTTAACTTATACATTCACACTGCCTTACCTTGAGGGGATGATATTATAAGAGAAACATTTTTTCTTTACTTTTCCTCTGTGCACGAGGTAATCAAGTCAAATCTCCCAATTTCATGACATTTCATTCAATCCAGATTACATAATCGGGATTCAGGTGCACAAAATAATTAATTTCAATGAAATGTGACTAATACATTAATCCATAACCACAATTCAATACATACCTACACTCAAAATGTACAGTACATCTACTAATTTCACTACGGCTACCTATCTGTACTCTGTGGCTACACTGTAAGCTAATTTAGACTTAGCTAACTCGTAAGTAGATAAGTCAGTGAGCCAGTCAGCTAACAGTAAGTTAGTACGGTGCGGGTGTGTGGCCGTAGACTAGTACAAATAGTAAAGTCAACGGAGAAGTTAGCGTGGCTGCAGATGTCCCGAATTTTGGGACCAGGGTTTAGGTTAGCTTGTATTATTTTGAAGGATGTTTGTGGTTGTTTTCTTAGTTATTCATAAATGTTTTAATCAAATGATGAGATAAATTGACTTTTCGTGGCCGTTTTCACTAACACTAAGCCGAGCGAGTGACAATTAGTTATTATGAATCTAGACAAACAATGACTAAAATATGAATGATATAATCTGTGTATTTGTAAAAAAAAAAAAACAAATTTGTACACCTCACCAGTACATGTACGGACCTGCCTACTTTACTAAGTTCTTGCATGCTCAATTTGTGTGTAAACGCATGTTTTTAACAAATAAAATATCTTTATCTCTTTATCTTTTTATTTATGCGAGACGTAATTTAATTAAATGTTATGGAACTTTTAGAATTTTAGCTGCAAAGTCAACATCATCTGCCTAGCCTTTTCCAACTATGTTGGTGTCAGCTTCCAGTCTAACCAGGTGTAGCTGAATACCAGTATTTTACATGGAGCGACTGCCTATCTGACCTCCACATCCCAGTTAGTACTGGGTGATACGATACCCTTTGTATTTTTTATTAATTCAAAATTATCTATCTATTCAAAGTAACCGTTTGCTTTGAAATAAATACAATGTGTTGTTTGTCACTATGCTTAAATACTTAAAAATATCAACAAAATAGTGAATACACGATATCTACATAAATCAAACTAGTAAATACAACTGACGGCAGAACTAGCTTATTAGAAGTTGTTTAAACTAAACCTAAAAATGTTATTTACGTATTGTAAACTGTCGCTCACTGTTCAAAGGCTGTTTATTTCCTTTCATTTACAGAATAAATCGTCTGCAAAGTTTTTTTACCAATATTCTCACTATCTTCATTCAGGGCAATGACCTGAGGCCCCGCGCGGTATAAACGTTAGATAAACGCCGATTTAATCGTAAAAACAATTGTCCAATACCTTTTTAGTTAAATTGGTTGCAACAAACACCATCTGTAATTTCCATAGATACATTTTTAAAAATATGAAAATGTTATTGATGATACAGGCAATTTTAAAATTGTGTTGCTAGTTTATTTTGTTTTAGTTTATTTAATAGTTTTTAGTTTTGTTTATAGCTAGTTTATCCATTTTGAAATAAAAAAATAATTTTAAAATGGAACTATACATATACGTTTTGTTTACAACGCAGGCTCGTGCGAAGGCTTCTGATCAATACGACGACGATAAAGTTCCCCCTTCTAAAGAAAAACAGTCAAAGCTCAATTATAAAACTTGAACGTTAAAAGTGTAATAAACTTACCTTGAGGCATCAAACGACAAATTTACCCTGACACAACCGATAATAGCAAAGTGTGGCTTTGATTCCTTTGCACCTGCATTATTTAGTTTATTGGAAGTCTGTGTAAAATTCACTTTAAAGTTACCTACCCTCAGGTAGGTAAGTTCAATGTGAATTTTTACACACAATTTTAAATAATGTCTCAACATTAGTTATGAATTGAAAAAAAAGTAAAAAACTAGCCAAGTGCGAGTCGGAGTCGCGCGCGAAGGATTCCGTACTATTTTAATCTATGTAACTAAACTGTATCATTCATGCATTCTTTTGCCCATATACCAATTAATTTGGGGTCGACACAGCAGAGCACAATTTAATATCTACTTCAAAGATGCTATCGATTTGAGGGGGAGCCTAGCTCACGCCACCGTGATAAAAAATATAAACAAACCAGCAAAATCCTAGCGGACACAAAAATGTCAACCCTGTTGAATGTCGTTATAAAAGTGAAATACTTTGAATGCAATTGCCCCTGGTCTTGGCACTCCGATACTGCACCCAGTGATACATTAAAGGTCTCTGAAAGGCTTATTCCTACGAGTACCAAAACCAATATCAAATATTTGTGGTGACATCGTTTATAGAAATCTTATGTCTTTTAATTACGTTGTAGTGACAGGAACCGTCAGTCTGACCAAAAACTATCGAAAAAAAAGAAATCATAACTTACCACTTACTAATTCAAATTAAAATATGCGTACTGAATTGAATACTTATTGAATATGAATAATTCTAATTTCATAATGTTCCTAATATATTTGCAAACCTAGCATGGTTATAATACAGTGTACCTTACATTGATTTAAATAAGTCAATGGTACCTTATGAACCTTTTGTAACATCCTCTGATTTCTGAACCTGTGTTATGCAAATATACATGATTTGTATTTGTTTGTGTTTGTATAGTAATATTAGCTTTTTTCCAGGGTCTTCGCTCTCATTGAGGTCGGAAATTATCCTATGTGATCGAACTACCAATTATGGTTTGTCAGTAGGTATGTCTCATCCAGATGCGTTCCGGCCGGCAAACCCAAGAAAGAGCACAGACGGACATACAAAGTTACTTTCGCATTTCTAATTTTAGTATGGATGGGTAGCAGGAATTCATTAGATATCTCCCGGAATCTGTAATCATGCCTGTTTTTGAGAATTGTAATGAAATTTAATCAAATCTAAATTAAATTATAACTAAGCCAGATTTGAAATGAACGCCCAAATTCGTAATTTATTATTTGACTGCATTTTCATCTTGAAAGCGTTTGTTTATAGATTTAGTTTTCAATTTAACTAAGTCCTTATGGCAACATTGACAATATGATTAAAGCACGCACTCCACTTAAAATTGTAGGCGTGTAATTGTGTATATAGAAATTGATTTATTTGTAATCTTACAAAACATGGGTTATGTAATTTTTCAACCCAGTAAATTGGTAATGATTCACCTTAATAAGACTGGATGTCCGATTTTCGGTTTCTGACTACTCGTAACGACTGTCAAACATCTACAATTGACAACTGGGACCAAAGTCAGCTTAACGTGCTTTTCAAGGCACAGCAAGATTATATTTGATGCAGGTATCTATAGCAATCGATTCGGTTTTATTCAGAAAACATAAAGAAATTGACCAAAGACTGCCCCAAGAAGAACCCCTCTTCTTGGGGCAGTCTTTGATCAATTTCTTTACCGTACCTGCTGCAAATATTTCACTGTCAACAATTTATATATCCAAGGCAATCCCGGGGTCCAATGCGTCCCAAACCAAAACCAACTGCAAAACGATATACATCTATTTTGTGTGGCCACCTCCACTTGATTTCCCTTTGCTAAAAAACGAAGTAAAAGGCAAAGATTTATGGTAGTTTTTACAATTTTACGGTCAGCGAGTTCGGTTGGTACGTCAGGGGAGGCATTACGAGAGATATCGCAGATTTACTTCAAACTTGATGGCTTCTCTGGAGGGAAATCACGGGATGGGGTATCATTGCAGCATGATTCATTCGACAAGCCACCGCGAGTGATGCGGTTTTAAAATCTATTTCCGCGCCGCGAGACTGAATTGTGTAACTTATTTTTTTTTTTTATTAATTATTACGCACTTCTTTTTTTTTAATGTTTTTGTCGTTGCCTGCTCATACTATTTCAACTCACGTCATAACCACGACAAATGCATGATGTGCTTACCTGTAAGAAGTTGGTATATTAGTCTGTGGCTCTATTGGATGTATATCATATCTATGTTCAATAAAAAATAAATTTGACTGGCATAATATAAAAACGTAGTAGAACTTTATTCCTGAGTTAGTATTATTTCCATAAATAGCTTCTTCAATCAAAGAAAATATGATTTTTCCTTGAGCAAGTTTTATAAATAAACATCAACCTGCTTGTCTTCAAAGCTGTCGCACGTCGTTAAAAAAGAAATCATTAAATTCCGTATAGCTACCTACCTACGTGGCGTCTAATGAATTCTGAAATATTCCCTTTCTGATAAAGTAATGAGGGCAAAGCCTCTTTTACGGAGCACCTTAAAAATGCATATCATGTTTCAAAATCGATACCATCACATTTTCTTTGTTCGATGAAAACGCACAAATAGAAACAGGTAGATACTTGGCTATGTATATTCTACATGTAATATATATTAACGATCCCTTTGGTCGCACACAAACTGATATAGATTATCAACCCCTGGCCCTTATTCGTACAAAGCCTTTATCGAACACGAACCCTAGAACACTTCAAAACAAATAAAAGGTCGGATAAGAAGATTATAGTGCCGTCGCTTAGTTGAAAAATGAAATAGAAAAATATAGCGTTTACTCTTTGTTTGTTGTCAATATTGAACGAACGGTTCAATAGAAACGCGTTGCTAAATGAATTTTTATTTTCAAGATTATCATTCTATTGAATTTGAATAGATCTTTGGTATGGCGTCATCAGTTTCGAAAATAAGGTTGGGACCTGTCAAAAATAATTCCATTTTTATGTGAGGGGTTCTCAAAAATAGGGAGAGGACCCCTCCTCGTTATTTCGTCTTCGTGCTCTCTGTAACGTCTATTTTCATGCTAAATATGTTTTAAATTGCCATTCACGTTTGATGATTACGACAATAACATATTCTTGCTCCAACAAAAATGTATAAGTGAGCAAATTATTTTTCAAGATAAAACAAATGAGATTCGCAACTTGTTCGGCAAATAACTCCACGAAAAATGTTAAGTATATTTAAAATAAGGGAACTTTCTTTTTCAAAAGATATAGAAAAGATTGTTCATTTATTTAATCGTGCCAAAGGCATACAAAGTACATATTTTAACTTAATTATTCTACACCTACACGTCATTAATTTCAACTTCGTTATTCAAAAACAGATTCAAGTTTAATGAACCATGTGAAGAAAACATTGAGGTGAATTATGTGGTAATAAAAACCATTTTATTTTGGGTTCGTATGAAAGTTTCAAAAGCACAACGTTGACGCAAATGTTGAATAGTTTATAAACAGTACCTAGACCTGTCTCAAGTAGGTATGGCTACAAATAAAGGTGAAATTCGTGAGTAATTTTGAGCATTTAAAAATAAGAATAAAATCTTTTAACGTCGCAATATCTGCTGAAGCCTCTTTTACGTAACTTTTTGAAAATGAAATTCATGAAACATGTGCTTTGAATGTCTCTAACGTAGTAACATACCTGTGGTAGTTGTACTTATAAAACTACAACTACGCGAATGGGCACGGCTAATTTATACATTATGCGTCGTTGGTCTAGTGCTTGCAAGCACGACTGCTGAGTATGAGATCCTGGGTTCGCTATCAGGTCGGGAAAGTGATAATGGGTTTTTCCATCAGAAATTTCTCAGTAGCAGCCAATTAGCCTGGATTTGCATCCAGGTTCATGGCAATGGGCTAGGACTTAAACATAACTGGCAAAAAGTTGATGAACTATTAGATACACCTCTGTTTAACCCTCCGGGGATGTTATATTATAAGAATCAAGACACTTGGTAGGTACTAAGTTAACATTATAATATTAACTACAAGCAAGTATGAACTATAAGGACCACAAGCCGAAAATCCTAGGGATGACTAATATTGACTGTAGATACAAGAAAATTTTACTCAAAAACAGCCTCGACGAAATTGAGGATTCTTTACGAACAAACTACATTACCTGACGACAATACAAATAACGTAAACAAGAAATTTGATAAACCTTCTCAAAGAAATGAGGAAAAACTTGTAGGAAACACGATAAATCTGTGTAGTTATTTTCATCTGCGTAGCCTTTTCCCACGATGTTGTGGCCTGATTTAGTCTCACTCACCACATACTTCTCCTCACACACGCTACTTCTATATTATTTTGAACCATTAATTTTAATCTTTTATTTTACCTTAAGTTTCGGTCATTTTTTAGGGTTGCGTACCGAAAGGGTAAAATTGGACCCTTTGATAATGATATGATAATGGTACGGAACCCTTCGTGCGCGAGTCCGACTCGCACTTGACCAGTTTTTTATAGCTTTGTATGTCGCACGGAACCGGTCAATGTGGCGACACTTGGGGAAGGCCTATGTCCAGCAGTGGACGTCTTTCGGCTGAAAATGATGGTGATGAAATGATGATATCCCACTGCTGGGCAAAGGTCTCCCCCATATCCTTCCAGGTACTCTTCTCTTGTGCCACCTCGAACCAGCCTTCGTGATGCGCGTCTAGATCATCTCGCTGCCTCTTTCTAGGCCGGCCTCGGCGGCGCCGTCCATCCTGTCAATTATCTTAAGTTTTTGATAATCAGTATAGTAGTTGCTGTAAGCACTGTTTAAGATTCCATATTCAAGTTTATGTACCCAGAAACTTTGACACCTGTCATACAGAATGGCCTAGTGCAGGGGTCGAGACTACATACTCGTAGTTGTTATGTCTATTGAAGTTTAAAACATATATATATATATTATTTTTATAACCGGATACATAACCAAATACCAGATTTGACATGGAGCGACTGCCTGTCAGACACAACACAGTTAGAACTTGGTTATAAGATACCACTTGGTAAGACTGGTTGTCAGACTTTCAGACCAGCTTTAACAACTGTCAAAGATCTACAGATAACAGCCGTGATCTTTCTGAGGCGCAGAGGAAACTCGATATATAATGAATGGCCACCTATCCATGGACCGACCTTGGCAAGTGCTGATTAACCTTAAAAATCAACCTATGCAGCTACTATTATTAAACCAAGAGCTCGTAGTCTAGTAAATCTTTGTACATTTATAACTGGTAATAAACGAGGTAGTACGACGACCTAGCCCTTTCATCTGGCTCTGGCCGTAAATCCAAGATAGAGGAAAGTGAGGGAAGTACCCTCTCTCTAGTGATGTATTCCCAACATTAATGGAATTACACGGCCGGCCGATATGTAGCACTTGTTGGTACAATTTAACGATAACAATTTGTATTGAGTGGTTCGCGTTTGCTTGTTAAGTTTGCTTGTTAAGTTTGCTTGTGAAGTTGGCTTCTTAAGTTTGCTTGTCAAGTTTGCTTGTTAAGTTTGCTTTTTAAATTTGCGTGTTAAATTTGTTTGTTAAGTTTGCTTATTAAGTTTGCTTGTTAAGTTTACTTGTTCGGTTTGCTTGTTAAGTTTGCTTGTTAAGTTTACTTATTAAGTTTGCTTGTTAAGTTTGCTTGTTAAGTTTGCTGGTTAAGTTTGCTTCTTCAGTTTGCTTGTTAAGTTTGCTTATCAAGTTTACTTGTTAATTTCGCTTGTTAAGTTTCTAGTTATAGCTTGTTTATATCTTTAGTTTAATAACGCAGTGAAATAAAGTGTAGTTTAGTATTGTTTACTTGCAAGATTTATCCTATCCCGAAGTTTAAGACAAAGGCACATTTATACTTGATCATCTATGTTTAACACTTAACATCATGCCTGAATTCCGGAAGGGTTAGGCAGAGGTATACCTAATAGTAAATCAACCTTACCTTAGGTTTCGACAACATTTCGCTAGTTAAGTTTAAGTCCCATGTAATAGAACGAGGCAAACCTATTGCTATCAACCGGGCACAAATCTAGACTTCGGGGCAGCTACTGAGGAATTCCTGATGGAAAAACCCAATGACACTTTGCGCGACGTAGGAATCGAACCCAGTACCTTATGCTCAACAGTTGCGCTTCTGACTACTAGATCAATGAGGCAGTTATGTTTAAGTTCCATGATATAGGGCTACTACATACGGGCTACTTCAGGATGCTGTTTCTGTTGGAAAAATTAGGTCAACGAGTCAATCAAGATTTATCACTTAAACCCCTTATAGTTTTCTCTTTATTCCCAAAAAATAACCGATTTGAAAGTAAGACTTCGCCGTATCCTCCCTACATTATTATTTTTACTTTCATCAATAAATTATGTGTTTAGGCAACTCAAAGAGCCAAGCGTTTCGGGAAGATCAAAGTTCATAAACTTAATTTTAGGAAGTCTGATCGATTGGAACTGTCTATAAATTATACCTAAAAGATATTCTTGTGATCCAACATTTAAATATTATTTTCTCGCTCGCCTTATTAACTGGAACAACATAACTAGCAAAATGTGTATACAATTAGGCACACCTTTGCCTACCCCTTCGGGAATTACAGGCGTGATGTTATGTTTTTTTTTCTAATACTAAATAATCTCGCGTACGTACTTATGGGATACTAAACACTTGTTTTATTGATGTATCACGGTTATGTATTTGATTAATCTGGAAAGCATATTTCAGTCAACCTGCTACTTACAAACACTTCTCCAAATTATTTGAATAAGAATACAAAACTTCAGCTCCTTGACTCTACACAGCCAAAACAGCTTTCTCGCTCTTGTTTAAGTTTACAACAAAACATATAAGCGCCAGTTTTTGACAACTTTACTTACAGTTTATCGCTAACATAACCCCAACAAGACCCCCCCCCTTGCCATCGAGGCCAGCATACCAGGCTAACTAGTTGATCATCATCTACCTGGCCTTTTCCTAAGTATGTTAGGGTCTGATTCCAGTCTTACCGGATGCAGCTGATTACCAGTATTTTACATGGAGCGCCTATCTGACCTCCACATCCCAGTTAGCACTGGGTACTACGATATCCCTTAGTAGGACTGGTTGTCAGAATTTCTGACTACCTTATACGACTGTCATAGAACTAAAAATGACAGCCGGGCCCAGAGGCTTAACAAGCTTTCCGGGGCACAGAGGAAACTCGGTATGTAATGGGTGGTCACCCATCCACGGACCAATCTAGGTGAGCGCGGATTAACCTGAAGATCAATCCGAGCGGCTGTTATTATTAAACCACGAGCTCATGAGCACCTCACGAGCAAACTAATTGATCGCATGCCATAAAAAAAAACTCTGCAAAAAAAACACTTTTAAACAAGTAAAACCCTTTTATTTTTTTCTTTTTTTTCGGATGGGAAATCATCAAATAACTTTTCCCGCTCTCTCCCGCTCTGCCAGAGCGGAAGGGAGTGTTAGACTTGTACTGACTAAAACCCATCCATGTTCCTTCCTTGCCCTTTGTGTTCCAGGGCCGCGGTATCTCTTTCGAACTGTCCCGCAGCCCTGGAACAAGTAAAACCCTCACAAGAACATTTTCATTGTGCGCTTTAATACGAGTAAACGACCACATACTTCGCACGATAAAATTACGTTCCCCCTTTCATCACACACAGGTGAAGAGCAGCGTAAGACCCACCACAATTTTTGTAAATCCACAAAGTACGGGCGGATTGAATCCGCCCGGATACCGGGATACAGCGATGTTTCTTTGAACGCTGCATGTATCAAAAACATACGAAATCTTTTTGCAACGGAAAATAAAACATGGACAAAAAACTGTTAATGAACCACATGTGTTGCTTGCTTACTATCTATACACGTACAAGCTAACATTTTTATTTTAGCGTCTCATAATTAAAATGTGGTCTTGTAAAAACTTACGTAAATGAAATTCT
Source organism: Lycophotia porphyrea (assembly GCA_950005105.1). Taxonomy (NCBI): domain Eukaryota; kingdom Metazoa; phylum Arthropoda; class Insecta; order Lepidoptera; family Noctuidae; genus Lycophotia; species Lycophotia porphyrea. Next base: position 9,143,572 of record OX465396.1, read on the forward strand.
TGCTTAGTAGAGTATACGGTTTTGCATTATTGCATGACAAGCTTGGTTCGTTTCAAGCAAAGAATTTGGTATCTGGTTCAGCCCAAAACAGGTCGGGCATTAATAAGAAAAAAAAATTAAAAACGAACATTGAACAAAGAATCCTAAAGATATTTTTTACTTTTATTTCCATATTTTCAAGTCCTTGTGTCTCGTTTTTATCCAAGACTAGATACGTAAATATTCGCGAATATGAAATTTTTAATATCCTCAAGACAGGCGAAACTCTTGCTCTCAAAAGGTCATGCTTTCAATATTTTATGAACACTTAAAACTAAATTAGATTTTTTCTTGAGTTTGAACAAAATATTGGACGTTGGAACACCTTCTACAAGTTACGGCGTAAAGTTGGAGGTGAAACTTTTGTAATTAATAAATCTTTACAATTAGTTTTTGCTTGAATAGTTTTAATTTAATAACAGTGCTGGTTCAAAACTCCATGAGAATGTATTTTCGTTACTGAAATCAATATTAAATTACTCGTAAGGCCTAACATCCATTAGTTTTCATTTCAGAATATTTGAAACGCTAGTATTCTCTATAAATTAAAAAGGTCTTTCGAGAACATGTTTTTTTTTAAATAAAACAACAAGCTTATTTATTATACATACATGGCACTTATATGTTTCTTTTTGATATTATTTTGAATAAGTATTAAAAGAAACATATTGTTTGTTTGTACTGAAATGTTTTGATGCATGATTAATGCTAGAGTCTACATTAAATAGACTTTAAAAATAAATATTTCAAAAGTAAAAATACTCACGAGAAAAACGTTGCCAAAAAGTATAAAGTAAGCTGAGGTAACTTGTTCCAGTGATAAATACACATCACCTACTCATGTTTTATTACCTTTTTTATACCTCTATTAAAAAAAACTTAACGCTCAGTACTTTCAAAACATCTCCAGGTTCATATAACATGGACAAGCAATTAAAACCATGTAAATTCTACGTAACAGTGTAAAGGTACTCCTGAACTAAGTTTGCCCGCTAACCTTAGTTCAATAACAAACTCATCTTGTCTTCCAAACTCCTTCATTGTTTAACAAGAACGGTCAATCCGGCCATACTGCAGCCAAACTCAATACATTCTGGAATGGCGAACTTATTTAATAACAAAATGTTAGTAAATCAACAGAACGGATCAACCCCAGCTGCCAGACTCCTAAACTAGGTTCGATTTCTAGGTCAGCCAGTGTTATTGGATTTTTTTTTTTCATTTAGAAAGTTTTCAGTTTCGAGCCGATGTTAGGAATTAAGCCCCGTAAAATAGAAATAGGCTCGCTACCGTTGTTGTTGAACTTTTATTTTTTTGTTTGTTGAAAACGAAATGTGCCTACCCGTGTTTTTGGTTTTTATTATAGGTGCATTTACGAACCCAAATAAATAAAATACTCAATCCCGAAAATGTAACAGTATTTTTTTTCGAGGTTGAGTATAAATATTTATCACAAAATTGGGACCAAATCCACAAGAACGGAAGCTAAAGAACTCCACTAGAGACACTTCCAAATGACAGTCAGCCAGTAACTGCCAGTAATTAAATCCATCTGCCTACCCCATCAAGAAATCTAGCGTGCTATTGTAACAAACCGAGCGAACATCGAGCGAGTGAAGCACAACTCAGCTTATCCGGGTTACGAGATCCGGTCAGATCTGGGCCACATCTAATCGCCAAATACACGGATATTCCATTTGCATTGCATCCGGGCCACGCAACTAGGCGAAATTCATTCGAACGTAAACTATCAGGTTTGGCTGCAAGGTGTAATGATAACGCGAAGCGAAATTATTGGGATCGAAAAAGATGGGAGCGGTTTAAACATTTCATGAAAGCATTTCTGGTTAGAGGCTGAAAATTATACCACCATTTGCCAAGCCTTCTCTGAACCAAACGAGTGCCTGCCTATTTTTCAGTCCTTTTATAATTCCCGCCCACATTAACTAACCATTTAATGACAACATAACAACACACAAAAACAATAAATTGAATGGATTAGTTAGTACTTACATGAGATCAAACTTGCACAATTTACAAACGATTGAAACAGTCTAGACCGCAAACCAAAACCAAATGACGACAAATAAAAACTAGTACAATACTCGAATACTTTCAAACCAACAATACATTTAATCGATACAACTCACAATAAAATGATACATTTTCTAAGATAACCGAGATATACCTGTAATATATCAAAACAAATAGCTATCCAGAGCATTTCGTATGCATGACCGATCCGGCCAAAAGACCGGACGTTTCAGAGATATGTACTACGTACGTGGAATGCAAAAGGACATACGGATAAACAACTGCTAATATTTAGATAAGGACCTTCATGCGCAAAAGCGTGTGCAAGGAGTAGGTAATAAATGGAGTATTTGCAGGCTAGGGCAGGTACCGCGCCGCCTTTACTGCTATTTGAATTATAGTGAAGCCGTAACGTCTCAATGGTTTATCAGTACCAACTGTACAGGGTGACTGCGCTGTGTATGCACTGGGTGACATCTATCTATGACATTGATCTAAAATATGTATCTGTTTATTAAAATGTAACATTTTCTGTAAGTTTGCGGTATGTATGCATTACTTCCAAAAATTTGATCCTTATTAGTGTGTCTTCCGAATGATGTACTAATAGGGTGTGTTTTTTTCCGAAATCTACAGGTTGGAGTCTTGGCCAGGAATATTGATTTTTCAAAAATCCAATGATGCGACTTTAGTTTTCATTAATATTGAGCCCGAGAGTCCTTTGAGTATTTTTTGCTATTCTTCATAGTTCCGGATTTGGCCATCGACGCCGACTTGTAAAGTTTAAGTATGTATAACGTCTGTAAACTTTTCTGTAAACAATTAAAAAACCGCCTTTATACATACGTAAACATCCTAGAATCGCCCAACAACTCTCGTATGACAATAACGACATACGTCACAGAAAAAAAATCGGTAAAAGTGTTCTATCCATTGTAAAGGATTGTGAAGACTCCATTTTTCCCAACTCTGTGATCCTGTATGACCAACAAAGTTAAGGCTGCAAGAGATAAGAGAAACCGTAAAACATACGTGCTTTCTTTGTGCTTGTGTACATCAAAACGACGAGATTTTTTACTCGCATTGTCATAAAAATTGTGCAGAGTTTTAGGGAAATTTTAAGTGTGCCGTAACCGCTTCGTAATGAGCCTGACAGAGTTAATGGCTGAGATAGGATGCAGTTGACATATTCGCAAACGTTTGGGTAAGTCGAGGGTTAGATGACCCCTTTCTTTTGTTTTGTGAGTATGGGATGGAGGTACCTCGTACCTACTTCATCTGTCAAGCATGGGATTCATTTTTTTTTTCTCATATACCCATGACATGACTTCATCAAGATGGCTTAAATAAAAAATCTGGAGTTTTACTCTACAGTTTGAAAATGAAAATGATGTTGATAAAAATTCGGGAATCAAACCATCTCTAGGACGTGGAAAGTCTGGTGTCTTTACTTATCTACTTTTCATATCGAAAAATAGTGTGCTCACCGTCAACGAGTGACTTTTAAAACCAACTTCATTAAGTCCAAGGGTTGCAAATTTTAATATTTTATAACTTTTATATATTTTACTTGTCTTGGAAAAGTTGTAAGCTCGAGAGTCGCTCCTATCAGCCAGCAATCTTACATTTTAGTCACATCTGATTTGGCAGCGGTAGTGTCTACGTTTCTCAGCAGGTAGTCTTCTCACAAATGTAGAGAAATGTTGAATTTTCCAAGAAAATCTTTGCTCATATTTATCTTGATAGAATTTAAGTATAGAAATAAAACCTTGAAGTTTTCTTCGTTTATTGATTGATATCAGCTAATTTCACTAAGACTGGACAACCCAGGATTGGATTTTCAACTCTCGGCGGTTAGCTGAACGTTGTTATTACAATAGTGCGGTTTCATTTAAGGAATGCATTAAGTTAAGTTAGTAGATAGAGTTATTGAAAAAAATCTTATGCAAAAAATAAAAGCGACTTCAAAAAGACAAAAAAGTGAAAAATGACTTTAGACGTCAGAAGTCCGTGACTTTTTTGATTGATTCAGTTTTTTTGCCAGCTATCACAAATCTGCGTACCGCCTCAGAGCATACAGGCGTGGTGTTATGATATTGTGTACCTAAACAAGCGATTGCAGCAATCACGACAGATTTGCTATCTATTGTTAAAGAGTCCCGTTGATTACTCCAGGATCCCGTCATCAGATCCTAACCTGACGACCATTGGACTAACTTGTAAGTATAACCTTTCCATCAAAAAAAGAATATACATAAAAAAATTAAAGATTCCGACGAATTGCGAACCTCCTCCTTTTTTGAAGTCCGTTAAAAACCTGCATTCAGATTGGTAACTTTTAAACCAGTGAAATATTACTTAGAGATGTATTTGTACTAATAGTTACACACTTAGGTATACGTTCTGATGCAAATGTGTCGCTGAGCTCTCTCTAAATACTTGTGAACGGGGACAGAAATTCCCGGTATTTGTGAAAGTCCTTTAATTCAACCTTCCTAGTACAACTAACTATTCTAAACATTTAACTAATAAGTTGCCACTGCCAGATTAAAATGTTACTAAAACGGATACTGATTACGGATACAGATTCAAAGCGGATACGTAAATGTATCCGCTTTGAATGTTAATTTTAACGATGAAACTAAGTACCAAATAGAGTAAGTAAGGATGACGATCTCGTTGGTCTAGTGGTCGCAATCGCGACTGCCGATCATGAGGTCCTGGGTTCGATTCCCCGGTCGGGCAAATTGTTATTGGGTTTTTCCATAAGGATTTTGTTAGTAGCAGCCATGGAGTCTGGATATGAACTCGGCTGGTGGCAATAGGCTCGCCGCCTATTACACATAACTAGCGAAATGTGGTTGTACTAGGTACACCTCTGCCTAATCCTTCTGGGATTACAGGCGTGATGTTCTGAAACTAAGTACTGAAACAAAACTTTTTGTTGGACAAATATTCTATTTCTATCAAAGAAAAGACAAAAATACTTAAATACTCAAACCAGTTCAACGCTATCTGATCAACACCAACGAAAAATCGAATAGAAACGTCCATTTTGAAATTTGTCACCCGAAACGCTATTCGAGAGCGTAGATGCTCACTGCAAGTAATAACAAAATTTCATAATATACGGAACGACAGGTACAGGTAGTTACAAAACTGAAATCTTCGCGGAAGCACGTAACATTTTCATGGCGCTCGGTGCAAAATTTCACGAGATAACGTCACCTACATAAATGCTAAGTTTTAAGTTTTTTGTGCCCTGTTTCGTTTGTCGACGATTTGCATAATTTGTAAACGCGACATTAAAGACTTCGCCTTATCGTTATTGAAGGGGAGATAGCGATCGGTAACTTGTGACGTATTCATTTTTGTTTTAAGAAAGTTCTAACGGATGTTTTATTCAATTTTATTTTGAGTGACTTGCGACTTTTTATCTAACTATACAACAATAAAAGGTTATGTTTTTGAAGTGGATAAATGTGTCATTGATTATTTGGCTGAATGAACTTCTAAGTTGCAGTCAGGATTTTTAACATTTTTTGACACGTAATTGGTGTAAGTTAACTTTCTTTGAAGAAAGAATTAATTAAAAATCAATCACTCAGTTTTTAATCAACCAATTTTAAAGGTTTCATCTCAATATAGTACACAATATCGTTAATATCGTCGATACTGCCTCCGAGGCAACAAAAGGTGTCGGAACTACAATGATTGAATGTTGCTCACAGAAAGTAGTTGGCAGCCACGCTTTGAGTTCAAGCACCAACTGCGAGCGCTTAATGAAAAGCCGGTTCCAAAACAGATGTCCGACCTTTTGTTTAGAGGAAAATTGTCAAGTCTTTGTGAAAAATTGAGGCGTCGGTTGGTTAGTAGATTTTAGAGGATAATTTAACAAGAATTTTTTGTTGGACTATGACTGTCTGTTTGATCTTGAATCTTACTTTTTATTTTTGTTATAGTACTTCTCGAGCTAGAAACAACCAACGACCAATCGCCCACATTAGCCCTGGATCGAAACAACTGGAAGTCATGGGGAGAGGCCTTTGCCCAGCAGTGGGATGTTGCAGGCAAACAGTATCAGTATCAGTACTTCTCGCTGAAAGCAATGACATATTATGTATTAACTACTGTTCTTCATTAAAGCATTAACTACTTCATGGGATATCTGCTGTTCCAAGCGCCATGATCGCGAGATGACAATCATCCCGCGATCATGGCGCTTGCAACAGTGTCCAAATATCTGGAGCTCACAATAGTTAAAAACACGGAAGATATCCCGTAAGTGAGTGTGTAATTTTAGTTATAAACCGTGAAAACTTAATACTTGGTTTTACACACTGAGGCAGCATCTACAGCAGGCCACCTACATATTAGGATCCTTACGTACTCCTTTTCCTTCGGTCATTTTAATTTTGCATAATAACAAACAGGCTGGTCGTAAAGGGCATACTTTATGGCATACTTTTCTTTCATGGTTTCAGAAACAAACCATTAAAAGAAACGCACACTATTTTAATGTTGCCTACGACAAATACATAATATGTCACGTTCGTTCATCATATTCATCTTTGTGCTCTGGTCCCATGTTACTTAGGGTCAGAGCAACACGTTTATTTCTGCCATATTCCTGTTTTAATCATCACACTAACATTTACCCCGTTTTCTTTACTATCATTCCTCACACAATCCATCCATCGTTTCCATGGTTTATCTCTCCCTGTCCATCCATCAACATTTATATGTCACGAACATTATTCATCCCTTTAAAAACAACAACGAAAGAACCCGCATCTCATAATCAAGCATAACTGTCGCAATTAAATATTTAAATAAAGTGACCACAATAATTACAAAGTGCGGAAGAGCTATTTATTATCCATAGCCTTTTTACCCTCTCGAGTCTTTTATGTTCTTCAACGAAGATATAGTTTTAATTGGAGTCGTTTCGAAGCACGCAAAGAGTCTTTTAATTAAAAATTTAACTCTTCATGTTTAAAAAAAGTATGATGGCTTGGTATCCGACAGTATTGCTGTAACTTCCGCAGCGAATATTTTTCTTTATGAATTCTTTGGATTTTTCTATGTCTGGGATAAAGTGGGGTTTACTGGGCAAGTTATTTAAGCGTTTTTATTTTTATTTTATGGGGAATTGAATGGAATGTGACTTGTTTGGCGGCAGAGTTATGTAAAATATCTTACTGAAAACGTGTAACTGTTTCGATAAATAACAAGTCAGTGAAATACCTATGCGAACATAAGGATCTGTTTGTCAAGTAAATAATTGAAGTTAGTAGAAAAAAAAAGTGTTAAATAAAATGTATGAATAAATTTAAAATTGCTACGATTTACCTACAAACATAATTAACGTACTTAAAATAGAAAACAGCTTATCAGAGAAGCGTTTATGTTTATGAAGCTATCCAGAAACTCATCATCATCATCATCAGCCTTTTTAATGTTCCCACTGCTGGGACACAGGCCTCCTCTCTATGAGAGGGAATGGGCTATAATCTACCACGCGGGCCCAGTGCGGATTGGTAGATGTCACATGTCTTCGAATTTTTGATTCTAGGACATGCCGGTTTCCTCACGATGTTTTCCTTCACCGTTTTATGAGAGCAGTGGAGATGAAATAAATTACACAAAGTAATGCGCCTGCCTGGGTTCGAACCCACGACTTACTGTTCGTAAGTCGGGGTCGCTACCACTGGGCCACCGCTGCTCTCCAGAAACTCAACGTTTTATTTTTTCTCATCTCCAATGATTGACGTTTGAAACAAAAACTGTCATGTAAGCACTTGCACAAGAACTGCAATCTTTCCAGACATTGCAGACTTGCAGATAGTTAACTACCCACGATAAATGCAGAAGACATTTCAGCGTAGAAGCGAGCAACTCTCAAACAACTTCTTGATTTATTATTGTAGGAAACTATTTGAGTATTTAGTCTAGTGGCTTGGGCGTCACTCTTATCAGGGTTTCAACTTACCAACTTTCACTATTAGTCGGTAAACAATTGCTTGCTCAACCGAAAGGAATACACAACTGGTTTGAGCGGCAATTATCATAAAAATAAAGTTGCTCAAATAGCGAATTTTATATCGAATATGAAGCTTATCGTGTGTGTTTGCTAAATTTTTAAATGACACTGTTTGCTTGTTTCGGACCTAAAATCTTTTGATTTAACGACATAAGTTGATTTGAATCATATTCTAGCGACTTGTTTAGTGAAACGCGGGAGTACATGATCAAATATCGTGGCATCATCGCTCTCTTGCTCTTAACCCAATCTATACAGGGTGTAAACAGATTCTTCTCGAAGCCGTCAACCAAGCATTATGTACATCAAACTAAGTAACTTTACGCAAAAATTTGTGCTGGGAAACGACTTTTTTTTGGGCTGGAAAATCACGTTTTACATTAGGACTCAATGAAACGCACTCAAAACATTGTGCTGATGGATGGATTGAATAGTAAGAGGGTCCTGGAGGTGTCTAAATTAAAAATCTTACATTAAAATCGTGTATTTAAAAAAAACTTGTGAAAAAGTCGGAACTTTGACCCCCAATATCTCCGTAACTAGAAGGTTCCCAAGTATGGCTTAGAACAAAAAAGTGATCGCAATGACGGGGAGAACAAGTGCCTTTCGGCTTCGTTAAGAGTCTGTTTACACCCTTTATGTGGTTGGCGCAGCATGTCTTCGCTTCCGTAGTTACTTACCTATTAGACGTCATCTGCCTCGTTGGTCGAGTGGTCACAAGCGCGACTGCTGAGCATGAGGTCCTGGATTCGATTCCCAGGTCCGACAAAGTGCTGTTGGTTTTTCCATCAGGAATTTCTCAGTAGCAGCCACGGAGTCTGTCTGTCATTCGTGCCCGATTGATGACAATAGGCTCGCCTCCTATTACATGGGACTTAAACATAACTGGCGAAATGTGGGTGTACTATTAGGTACACCTCTGCCTAACCCTACGGGCTTACAGGCGTGAAGTTATGTTATGTTATGTAGACGTCATCTCAGTGGATATAATATTTATATTTCTAGCCATATCATCTTTCACACAGTCTTTCCATAGTTTCTTTGGTCTTCCTCTACTCTTATAGACATCCATATTCATGGTCAAAACTTTTTCCATATCAATGATTGTTTTATGAGAAACGAAAATGATACGTCATTTGACTTTCGTAATGATAACATCATATGGTAATTAAGATAAACATTTAGGTACGTGCAACGCAATACCGCCACTCTAACAGAACAATTTATTCTATAAAATGACGTCATAACACAAATTAGCAGTGTGTTTTAGCCTCGCTTAATACACATTACGAATTTATGGTAAACCCGGATTCCCCTGGTTATCACGCCCATAATTTTTACTACTAAACAATTTCCCGAATGAATTACGATCCTTTTAACTGACGATAATGGTACTCGTCATAAAATGTTGCTTTACGATATCATCGGAACTCGTAAAACAAACTTTGTTTATGTATAAACAGGCCTGCTCGGCCTAATTACGTTTTGTGATACTGTAACACATTATTTTCATTTCCAAAATGTTTTAAAAGTTACTTTAAACATCAGTTTTAATTAAGTTGATACGATCTTCTGACTGCGAGCGAGTTTGCGTCCTTTTGGGACTTTATTTATTTAGTGAGAGTTATGCGAGATTATTCTCGTACTGATACGGTCCGAGCAATATATTGAGTTGAAGAGTCAACATTATAACGTTACCGCTTTACTTGGGAGAAGATAGTCTTGTGTCAATAATGAACTTTCATAAGCTGAATTAATTGACCACTGCTACGTCAGTAAATGGAGATGTACAGTCAGCGTCCGATGTGGGTACCCCTCTTGAAAGCACCTACGTTCCCAACTGGGGTACCCAATTGATGCAGCCCACCGTACGTAATTTGAAGGTTTTTAATTTAACTAAGTAGTATATCTAGGATAGCACTAGTTAGCGTCGGTGTCCCACCCCGTATACTAGCCGGGTATTATTTGAGTCAAAGAAGAAAAAATTGTCATTCAAAACTCATTTAGAAATCAACGACAATTCAAAACTTCGTTATTAGCACAATACAATCTTAAAACTCTCTGCAATGACAAATTATCTAACACCGTAAAATGAAACCGATGAGTTACAGGCTGCGCCTTTTTCAAGGAGCAAAACGTAAATGTTTTGCCGAAGCAGTGGCAGGTATAATTTAATTTAATTTGGGGGAGTCGGGTTGATTATAAATTTAATTTATGTCGGCCGTGACGTCAGAAGAGGCTGCTTGTTATTCGCAGAGCGTGCAATTTATCGACTGCTGTGATGAGAGTAGACAGTGTAACAACCAACGGTTTTTTTAAATGAAGAACTGATTCATTTGATAACATGCGCTTGCGTGGTAAAATATCGTGTTTTTTTTTATCGTAGCCATGATACGTTGCGATATCAATTCATTACCTGAGTCACTAAAATAGGAAGCTCTTCTTATCATCATCATCATTCCAGCCGAGAATGGTCCACCGTTGGACATAGGCCTCCCCCAAGTGCCGCCACATTGACCGGTCCCGTGCGACTCGCATCCAGCGGATCCCCGCAACCCCCTTCACCAGATCATCGGTCCACCTAATTCAAATTATTTCGATTTAATTATTTTGTTATGGAACAAATTTTATCTTTACAAGTATTAAAAAATCTTTCGTTTTGTGTTTGGAGAAATGCTCCGTTTGAAATATTGTACCTTAATTACACAAGAAATTGCTATTTGTCTTTCTGTGGACTGTTTAAATACCTATGTAAAATGAATTAAGTTACTTTACTCAATATTCTATATAGGATATAGGAATTTGTCAGTAGCAGCCACAGTCTGGATTCGTGCCCGGTTAATGGCAATAGGCTCGCCCCTATTACATGGAACTTAAATATAACTGGCGAACATATCTCGGTCTAACCCGGGCCTACGGGGATCACAGGCGTGATTTTATGTTAATCAATATTATTTTGAAAAGAGGTGGGAAAACATGTCTCTAATTATGATGAAATAAATGAAGTGAAAACGCTTTATTTTCATACCGCAAAATAAATAAGTACCTAGGCCATTTTGATCACCCACATCTGAAATGTCGAGTTAAGTCCGACCTGAAATAATACTACTAATATCTTTCATTTCACCTTTCCTGGGAATTGAACTCAGAAAGTCTGAACAAGTCTAGAATAAATAAATCCAAACGAGATTTTTCTTTCCTTTTATCTTTGTCCCGGTTACTTATAAAAGATACGGTTTGATTAGTTTTATACAGGATGTACTTAAAGTACACCAGCGCACAAACGATTACCACGTATTTAGTGCATCAATCCCCGATGCCAAAATTACCTATAAAAAAATTATATGTAGGGACATAGTTTTTATTTCGCCCGAATTCGATTGCCTACGGAACTCGTCAAACGAGCACGTGTAAATGAACGTGGTCGAGTACGCCCGTCTTCAGACAAACTCGTCCAGCTTCATTGTTTGTATTTTCGCAATTGTACGCTTGTATGTATTCCATTGCGATGAGTAGTGTAATTGCGCCATCATTAGACAATGTGATGAGTTGTACAAGTGCGGGCTCCGTAGGCTTAATACCGAGACAGCCCTTAAATTCTACGTATTTGTAATAAAATAAAAGATATATTGCATTTTATAATAATCAAAATATTTTTGAATGACATTACGGCTGACGCGTAGTAGTCTATCCTACAGTGTTATATGGATCTTTTGACGTTTCATTGTGCCTGACAGGAGACCGCTATTGTTAAACATTTGTGAAATGTATTGGAAAAACTAGCTGTGTCCGCGGAGTCGCTCACGTGAGCGCGTATTATTTTGGCATTATCAGGGAACATTACATTTCGTTGACTGAAATTATCGTAAAAGTCGTAAGGGAATATTCCCTTAGGACTTTTACGATAATTTCAAAAGCATATTGAATTTCACATTAAAAATTCCAAAGTTTCAAAGCGTCAATGTAAGAGGAAGTGTCTGAAGGGATCACTTTTGAAGGGCATGTCCTCACCATATTGATGACGTCACTTCAAAAGGCCAAGTGCGTAGTCCTTGTAACGACGCGCTCCATAAAACCATGAATATGGAAAAGTGGAAGATGTATAAGAACCGTTGACCGTGACGTTGCGTTCTGAAGATCGATGAAACATAAACCTGAAAAATGACACCTTTTTAAACCTGAATGAATATCAGTATATTCACGATCGTTCAAGAAATCGATTAATATAATAAAAAAACCCTATCTTGCGGCTCGAATTGCGTACAAGTAAATTTTTGAAAAAAGAAAATATATTCTCTATTGTAAATGTATTCTAATCCTACTTCTAGTTACAGACTCGTTTCTTATTACAGATAAATTAAGTTACAGAATAAAACTTAGATTACAAAAAAGCTTTTCAATAATCAGGACAAAATGCAATCTTATTATGAAGAGAATCAGTGTTTTTCTATAAGGAATTTCTCAGCGGCCGCTGGGAGTTGGGAATTAGGACCGGTAAATGGTGGTGCCCAATTGCATGTGTCATGCGTACAACTCTGCCTAACGCTTTGGGAACTACAGGCGAGACATGACGTAATGTTTTATTTTGTAGTGAATCTGCGGCTGAAGCAAGTATGAAATTACATCTACACTTAATGTTATAATCGCGACAGGTTGGATGGCTGGATGTTTGTTACTCAATTACGTTACGCCAGAACGGTTGAACGGATGTGGATGAAATTTGGTACAGAGATAGATTATAGTCCGTGAAATCCTTTTAATCTTGGAAAAATACAACATTTCCACGCGAACGAAGTCGCGGGCAACAACTAGTTATAGACATTTGCCAAACGCCGGCTAAACGAATAGTTAGCTATCATATAATTTACAAATGACGCTCGCGGGAATACATTTAAAGTTACAATTTCACAGGTAATGACCTTTTAATACCACCCTAGTTGGTACAACTCTCAACCCATGTTTTGTTAAATTATGCCATTACATTGCTACATAATCATTAGTGAAAATTATGTTTCAGTATTATAATGCATCTACTAACTGAGCCCGCGGCTCCGCTCGGGATTATTTTTTAAGTTAGTTGTAACCTTCGCGTAAGTGTATAAGCATTCAAATTACGAAGTTTAATTCCAATCGGATGAGCGGAATGGCCGCACAAAAGATACGAACAAATAAACGTTAATTTGATATATTCGATGGTATGGGTAGGGTTTGTATGGGTCAATGTGCTAACAAAATAATATCACGAATGTAATACCTATAGTCTTTTCTTAAAATGTATTATGAATATGATAGTATGATGAATATTATGATACGTATGATGTATTACGTATATCATAATATATGTATGTAGTTTAGTTTTCAAAAAGAATTATTTTTATAACAGAATTTAATGTTAATGCACATAAGTGTAACCTCTTTTGCAGTTCTCGTAATCAAAATTAGGTTTGCTGTAAGAAAACCCAATTCTGGGTTAAGCTCGCCATTGTACATAAGTTATACCATTGTAATTTGTATGTATATTTTTAATTTGTGTGCAATAAAGAATAAGAATAGTATGAAGGTACTTTTTACTATCGACTCAGAGCTACTACGAGACATGCTACGGCGTAGCTTGCAATGCGCTACGCTGTCGTAGCTTGCAATGCGCTACGCTGTCGTAGCTATAATGTTTCGTAAGAGATGGTTGCCTGTAAAAGTATCCACTATAAACACAACAGATTTTTTCTCATCAGTAAAAGTACACGTACAGGTAGTCTATTTAAAGTACAAGTCAGCTAATAAGTATGACATAACCCATCAACTAATAACTATGTCATAATCCCCGAAGGGTTAGGCTGTGTACCTAATAGTACACCCACATTTCGCCAGTTATGTTTAAGTCCCATGTGATAGGGAGCGATTCTATTGCCATCAACCGGGCACATATTCAGTCTCCGTGGCTGCTATTTAGAATTAGTTACCACTAAAAAGTTAACCAATACATCCGATAAATAGAAGTCATAAATAAAATTCTCTAGTACAGACAAACTCGAGCAATATATTCAAATATTAATAACATGTAACCAAATAAATTCCCAGAAAGAAATGCACCACGGAAAAGTTATGTTAAGAAATAGTCGTAGCCAAAATTCTAACCGTACTTACATATAACTAAATGTGGGTGGAATAAATCTCTAAAACGTTTGGCAAATACAAACGAGCTCGTTCATAGAGAGACTTTAATCACGATAATGTCTACATGTAGGTGCATTAGAAAAATTGCTTGTATCAATAGCTCTTGAGCAGAATTGCAATGTGAATTGGGAGAAATGTGTGAATTATGATGAATGTACCTTATGTGTTTAAGAGTGTCAATGCTTCGTAGGTAGTTTTGTAGCTTTAAAATTTATGAAAATACATTTGAAGAATAAAGTGAAAAAGTCACCCTTATAACAATAGATGTAAAAGTAGCCGTTTAATGAAGACAAAAGGCACGAAGTTTCTCCCCGTCATTGCGAACATTTTTTTGTTCTAGACCATCGGTTACCGAGATATTAGGAGTAGGACTCAAAGTTCCAACTTTTTCACAAGTTTTTTTTTTTTTTTAATACATGTTTTTATTATTATTCTTATCCTTATTCTTTATTACACACCAATTAAAAACATATATTCAAATTGCAATAGTATAGCTTATGTACAATGGCGAGCTTAACCCAGAATTGGGTTTTCTTTCAGCAAACCTAATGTAAATGTATGTGTGTTTTTAATGTAATGTTTAACTTTACTTTTAATACCTCCACAGCCCCCGTACTATTCATTGCATCAACTAGCACAATGTTTCGAGTGCGTTACATTAAGTCCTACCGTAAAACGTGATTTTTTAGCCCAAAAAAAAAACGTTTCCAAGCAAAAATGTATGCGTAGAGTTACTTAGTTTCATGTACAAAATGCTTGGTTCACAGCTTCATGAAGGGTACCCTACCCTACCTTGTATAACGTACACAAATATAATATCGGTTGTCACTCCTGAATAAAGGACTCCCAAAGCGTCGCCGTGTCGATCGGTACTGTGCTTGTCGCATCCAGCTGATTCTCGTGGCCTTTATAGACCGTGAGGTCTATTTTAATGCTTACGACACAAAAAAACACACGCATTCATAGATTCACTAAACGCATTTTCTAACCTTGAAGTCCAATGTGATCAGCATTATCTGACATCAGGTTAGGCACTAAACACATAATAAAGAATAACATACATCTCAGCACGTCTAGTAGTAACAATTTATGGTTCTATATTCGAACGTGTCTGATGTAATCAAATTAGGACTTGTAATACTGGAGCTTGTAACACAATTAAATGACAAACCATCAAAGCTGACCAAACATTAGGCGGCACAATAAGTATGTGACAATGCCGATAATAAAACCCGTTACCGCCGAAAATCCTTTGAAACTCAATGTGGGCTATCCACTGAGTGCCGTGGGCTTACCATAAATAACGTTTAGTGCTGCCGAGAGGTGTTCAAATTGCTTCCACGTGATATATCCCACAGTCCAAGTACGTTTAGCCATATTGAATTTTTAAGAAAAGATGCCCCGTTGCCCCCGTTACGTGGCTGTAGCTTTTTGTGCCGGTAGTAAAGCAAAGCTTTTTGAATTGAGATAGGTCAGGTCCGTGTAGGTGTTTCTAAAATATCAGATCATGTTCATAACTAATGTGGAGGTGCCGTGGGACCTGTAATTATTTTGTGGGACTGGTTCTATGTCGGTATATTTCACGCGCCATCTGCCGAGATGGCACAGGTTGTTTGGTAGGTAGCATGCTGTTAAAGTAAGAGACTAGTGACAATATTACAAATCATCATCATCATCAAAACAGTGAAGGAAAACATCGTGAGATTACGTCCTCGGATCAAAAAATCGATGGCATGCGACATTCACCAACCCGCACTGGTCCCGTGTGGGCCATATACGGCCCACTCCTCTCAGGTAGGAGACCTGAATCTCTGAAGTAGGAATGTTGTAGGCTGATTATAAGCGTAACCTTATTTGGGAAATATAACTCCATGACCATGACGCATTAACTCTATGACCCTGTTTAAACGATCATCGTCCGTCTCAAGCTAGCTATTTATAAATATATAAAAGCCAATAAACAATCTCAACAAACGAATTCTCTTAAAATTCACGCAAGAGACAGCCTAAGCAACAAATCTCACAGTTAATTTAAATTCCATCAATTCCCAGATTTAATTAAATTAAATAAAACGAAACAACTAGACTGAAATGAATTCTAGTTTTAATTGTAGGTATTCAATTGTCTGCGTACCTTTAATTCACGACGGCACGAATTTATAATTGCAAATTAAATTCTGACTGACAAAAGATATTTTTGGAGTTAAAAGAACTCAAGAACAGCCCTTTATTTTGATTTGTCTCTTTGTTCTGGTAAATGAAAAGCCATTCTGTAGATGACTATCTTACACCCGGTATAATAGCGCGCTTGTCCTGAAATGATAACTCGTTATCATTTTTTAAATGTTTTAATAAAAAGCCGTGGCTTAATTAGTGAGAACATTTTAGCTGTGGCTCGGATGTCTGCGGTTGTGTTTAAGGAAAAGTTATGCTGTAATTAAAAGCCGCGCTATAAGCGTGATGCATATAAATTCATCATCACGTTAAATCACGATGATGATGATGATTCAAATCATCAGCATCATTCACCTAATGTAATTATGTAGTCTGTGCATTTCTCATCTTAAGTAATGCGTACGTTATGTAAAGATGCTTGCATAAAGATATAGGTTTTGATGTTTTCATGTACCTGTTTATTTATGTGTGAGCGTAAACAGAAAGCATGGGACTATTTGACAGACGGTTCTCCTAAATGTCAGGTGAACAAGTAAAAAAAGACGTGTGGCACTCGGAGACTGCCGCGGTAAAGCTATTGCATAGCATTTTTTATCAACTTATGTAATTATAATTGTTTATTCACTTTCGTAGTGTCAGATATTGACAAGCCTAGGTTATTATTTTTAATCTACTGCTGGAGCTAGAAGGTTAGGTTGTATAGACCTATACAGTGCCTACGTGTTAGGCACTAGGTGTTATTTTCGTTACGTTATTTTCGTTACGGAATTTCTGAATTCGGTCTCCACGCTCAAGGCCCGCGAAAGAAGCTATGCAATAGCTTAAAAATACATAAAAACAGAATCTATCTCAAATTAAACACCAAAAAGACAATAATTACAACGCTTCGCTTTTTCTTAATAAAACAATTTAATGAAAGCTCTAAAACAGAGCAAAGTAAAGGAACCAACAGTATTACGTCTCCTAAATAAAGATAATCTCCTAAAAGTAATCACCAAATGGATACCGAAGGGAACACGGAACTCTAATTTTACACAGCGGGTTCGATCAGCTCATCCGCTTAGATAGGGAAACTTGGCTGCCGTAACAATCCGTCCGGCAACATTAGTCAAACTCGACTTAATACTGCCCGAAATAGACTTAATGTAATCCCCTGAAATAATAATGAATTAGATTGATAGAGATGAGCTAGTGGACGTGAAATTGATGCCCGTTTTCTCTATCGTCAAGCGAAGCAACGTCTTTGTTTCTAGTTAGGTTATACTGAGGTCGAGCTCGTAGCGTATCTTCAGGTTAAGCCGCGCTCGCCTAGGTTGGTCTGTGGATGGGTAACCGCCCATTACATACCGAGTTTCCTCCGTGCCTCGGAAAGCACGTGTTTCCTGGTTGCCATTTGTAGATCTTTAATAGTCGTTACAGGTACATACATAGTCAGTGGCACGAAAGTGACAACCAGTCTTACCAAGGGGTATCGTATTACCCAGTACGAACTGGGTTGAGGATCAGATAGGCAGTCGCTCCATGTAAAATACTGGTATTTAGCTGTATCCGGTTAGACTGGAAGCCGACCCCAACATAGTTGAGAAAAGGCTAGGCAGATGATGATGTGAGTATCTGTCAAAGTCTGGTGTCGGTAGCCAGCACCTTATCAGTCCTGTCTATACTAGTTTGGCTGACCTTTTAGGCAAGTTTACTGTCTGTCCATATTGCCAAAAAATCTAAGCATTACGCATTACACAGAAACCTTTAAGAGAACTTACAACTAATAGAAATTCCAGACGGATTTCTAGAATATATTCGACAATTGATATACCCTGTAGTGTCGCATTAAGCGCTACAAAATAGATTGAATCTTCGGCTTATGGTAACAACGTATATATTCTCAAGCGACTTAAAATAAATCCTAGATGCGATCGCGAAATAGATATGAGAGGAGACAACGTTTGTGCTACATTGAGGAATGGATCCTAGGGAATGGTTTATTCCTATTCTGTTAAGAGAATTTGCCTGAATAGGAATTACTTTAATGAAAATAGTTATTTCTTATCCTTCTTTAAGATATTAACATAGTGATGTGAAATAAACGGAGCCAGGGACTTTATCTCCACTGTACAAGGAGCTTGAAAGAATTTTCATACGTAGGTATAAAAAATAGGACTAAGCGAGAGTAAGCGCCGTAAAGCATTTCCTAAACCCTTTTTTTTTGGATGGGAAACCATCAAATGACTTCTCCCGGGTAGAGCGGAAGGGAGTGTCAGACTTGTACTGACTAAAACCCATCCATGTTCCTTCCTTGCCCTTTGTGTTCCAGGACCGCGGTATCTCTTTCGAACAGTCCCGCAGCCCATTTCCTAATCCCTCGATTCGTTTTTTTACTTGATTAACCGTCAATATTTTTTTTAGTCAATATTTCGTTTAGTAGGCTCATGTTCGACCATAGATACCAATAGTTAAGACTAAAGAGATAGATTATTTAAGATTTTGAAATTCAACTCGCGAAAAAAGTAGGCCTTATTTTTATAACATCCTCCATAAAATTTTCTAACAGAAACTATATGAGATTCAGCGAGCATATTCTTCACATACATCATGTAGCGAACACTACATTCAACAGGCGCATTTCAAATTCAAATCCCTCATCCACCAAGGCGTTTCTCGCGCCATAGTTTATTTGCATCTCAGTATTTCTTAGCTCCTTGAAAAAGCACGTAATGAATAAGTACGAAGAAGGCCACGGGCGGGGTCACCAACAAAAGCTGGAATAACAAGCAAGGCTCAACCCTTGAGACAAAAGAAAACTCTTCGACTAACGATGTACTGGTTCGCACTTGACACCCGCCGAGCGGTGCTACCATTTCGGGGATTAATTTTTAACATGTAGCTAAATTTTTTCGCACGATATTATTTTTGTTGCCTTTTCTTGGGTAGTGTTCTAGGAAATAATGGTCTGCGTATTTTTTGGCTTTAGTCTGATGTTGCTATTTATAAATGTGAGTTTTTAATAGTAACTCATTGTATATACATGTATTTCGAATTGTTATTGACATTTTGGTACTTATTCGTTGCGTACCCATATTGTGTCATTCGCGTTCTAGAACTTCGCACTTCAATAAGGGCTCGTGAAAAAAAAACTGGCCAAGTGCAAGTTGGACTCGCGCGCTGAGGGTTCCGTATAAACTTGTAGGTATTTTGTAATCAAACAACATATTTGCGGAAACCAAAAGGTACTTACAAGTTTTCGCGAAAATCTAAATTTGCCCATAATATCTTTTTATCGTGTTGACACAGGACCTTGATTTTACACCTAATAGGGACTATCTGGTATACATTTCAACTTGCTAGGTCAACCCGTTCCTGAGAAAATCGGTGGTGACACACGGACAGACAGACAGACGTACAAAAAAAATGATCTTACAAGAGTTCTTTTTTTACCTTTTGAGGTATGGAACCCTATAAATGATTACAAACAAACTTTGCCTCAACACGAACATGTGATGCGGAGGCATAAGGAAAATGTAGTGTTGGCATAAATGTAGATGGTAATAAGAGTAGAGGAAGACCAAAGAAACGAATGGATGGACTGTGTGATGGATGTTAAGGCTAGAAAGGACTGCTGTGATGACGCGTAATAGAAGAAGTAGACATACTGCGCCGACCCCAAATCAATTAGGATAAAGTCAGGAGAATGATGATGATTATGAAACTGTACCTCAACACACTCGAACCCCTTAACCAAATGACAGTAGAAAAAAAACAATTAGAAGAGAATTAGATAGACCAACACTAAGTGACACCTAACACAATACCGGAAAGGAATAATCCTGTGTTCACCAACACTAAAAGACCCCTACCTCAATGCCTTATAGTCCTCATATTCATTAACACTAAGTGAAACCTAACTGAATGCCTAATTCCTGTTTCCATCAACAAGTGACACGACGATCGAGACTCGTAGAATATTATTATAACTATCAGTTGGCTTATCACCAACACCTTTTTTTTGTTCTTTCAATAAAACCCGTATCACAAGCTGTCCCTACAGGAAGACTCAAGTCAGCAGATCTGTCGCATGAGGCCATCGGCACCACAGGAAAGTCGTTGTAAATTTAGTACCGGACGCTAGCGTCGCCTCGCGCGTCCGCCTGGCATGCGCCCAAACTAATGTACTACCAACAAACTTTTTCATCTAGACACGTTGTTGATTCACAGAAGTTACTACAGTGCTTGCACAGTTTTTTTACCTGTAATCCCACATCAAAGATACCTTTATTCACAAGTACATAAGGATACAGTTAGAGGTAAAAACCTGAAACTACTACAAGGAGAAATAAACTGTGAATGGGATAAAAATATGTATTTGGCATTTGTTTTTAACTGCAGATAGTTTTAGGTTTTATTGGAGAGGCTATCACAAAACGGTGATGATCAATGCGTTCTTTTTTGTTCCGATATTAGAAGGAGATGGTCTCTAAAAAGATTTTATTGGATAATAAACTCGGAATTGGTTGTGTATATTATATAGTCGGATCAAATTAGAGGGTCTTCTAGACACTAGATGACAGTTCATCATTTTTTTTGGGCATCTATCTAGTTATATTGTATAAAGTGTGAGCTGGCTTTTTAGTTGAGGTGTTTTCTTTTTCGTGTGGTAAGTGCCCACAGAACATAATTATATACTCTAAAGGAATTAGTGCCTAACCTGGTGTTAGAGTTTTTATACCGCCCATGAGCCTTTGATTTGGCTTCAAATGCCTTCGACAAATATCTATCAGGCATGCTGGTTTAGTTACTTCGCGATGTTTTCCTTCACCGAAGCAAGCGATTTACACAAAACGAACATGAAAAACCAGAGGTGAATATCTTGGGTTCTAACTCGAGACGTATTCACACTTGGCAATCCGACGATCACCACTAGGCTATCACTCCTATCAACTATACCCGTAACCATAGGTACCTAATACTCGCCTTAATGCGCGTGCCTGACGCTTTAACCAAATAAATACAGGACAAAGCCACATAAAGTAGATAGAAAGCGGCCGCACATTAAATTGTTCCAAAATCCCAATTACTTATCGTTTAAATTCCCATTTAGGAATCCGTAGCTATTAGTTATAAGCGCTAAATTCCGCACTAGTATACAAAGCATTAACATATCGTGCAACACCCGCCTCGTACTACTAATTTAAATTAAACAATTATGTAGGTGTGTTCGTTGTTCAATCCCACGTGCAACGAAAACTAGAACAATTTAATACACGAACTCAACGCTGTGCTTCGCGTTTTCTTCCGGAGCTTGGCTACTAATTGTTGTAGCGTGATGTTAAATAGCCATAAACTTTTCTCAAGAATTGGGCTAGTAAATGGGAAAACATAAATATAATATAATTATAAAACAAAACAGAGTGAAAGGGACAGCCCTTCGCAGACTGATGGGTGAATTCAGTATATCATACTAAGATGACCAGTACTAGATATTATTTCAAGAACGTTATGGGAATTCAATGATTTGTTTTATTAAATAAGGACCGTGGCAAAACGCACGTAGCGAACGGCAAGCGATGCCGATGAGTTAGATAAAGTCTACAGAATATATCAGAACTAACAACGGTGTGGTGGTGATCATCAAATTTCTCTAAGAGACCCTCGTTGTTATCGCGAAAAAATATTCAACTGACCCATACAAAATTCCAATATCTACTCGACTATAAAATGTATGAGGCATCAATTTTTTTCGCTTTTACTATGTTGTTCCCATGGGAAAAGTTGTTTAGATTGATGGCCTATATATACCACATCCTAAAATATGTACACCACTACACCTTTCTGAAAAATACCCTATGTACTGTTTACCCAGTGTTCGTGGTCGAACCGTGTACATAGGTCCTAACAGTTAGGAAGCAAGGCGCTCATTACTGCAACAATTTGTCACGGGCTCACCGAGCGTTTCCAACTTTACACTGGCGGCGCTTCTTACCCGGCTCAGTTTGATGTGACAAACCCGAAGTGCGTACTTGTCTAGTCTGGGCGTAGGTAGATAGAACTATCCGGATTGAGAATTGGATAGTTGAAGGAGTTTTTACGTTGATGTAGCAGGATTAATGAGTATAGAATAGGATATAATACCTTTAAGCGTAGGTGTCTTGTGTTGTACCTTTACTTAGGTACAATCTGCGGTACAAATATACGGAGTGATTTGAGAAATACCAACACAAGTTTTGGAGGATTAGGGGTATCATTTGCTAGCTCAGAAAAACCTTCTCTTAAGAAAATTATGTCGGTCCGTTTTTCAAACAACCTGTATAATCAAGCCTCATGTACGTAATTGCGAACGATTAAACTTAAGTAATTGATTGTGAAAATAGTATAAACTGAATCACAATACGAATCCACCTAAGTTTTTATTACCATTGGTACCTTTATGAAAGGCAAGTTTAGAACTAGTCTCGATTTCTACAACAAAGGTAAATAAAATAATTAATTAAAACCGTGGACTTTATTGCAATACACAATTACACACTCCCCTTTTCCCATGAACAATATTCCAAAACTTTATGATGTCTCGACGCTACAATGCAGTGATTCCGCGGTCACCGTCGCCTTCACAAAAAACCCAACAAAAATCATAATTAAACTCCTTAAAAGGGGTAAACCAACAGATGTTAAGTTAAAAAATATGGTAATTGTTAAAATTAAACAAGCAATCTCATTGTGTACCAAACGGGGGCCGACTGGATGGCGTTCCGTGAAAATGGGCTATTGCCTCCAAATGTACCAAGTTTAAACAATGATTAGAATCTGGATTTATAGTAATTTGCAATGTAAATGTTAATGGAATCGGTTTATGAGCTGCTTCGAAAATATGGACCTTATCCAATTTAGGTTATCGTTTTTTACTCGATTGAAGTTATAGATAAGATTCGGTATCGGTATGTTATCAATAGTGTCGTTATCTGAGGTCGTTTGCTCGGAAAGCTAGGGCTTAGACCTAAGTAATACAATTTCGGAAGCTATTTCGGCAATACTTATTCAGTACCTTTCTACCTATTTGGCTTTTCACTTGACTAGGAACGTCTAATAGCCGCGGCGTAAGATAAAGGTTATATCAAGCGCTATGACTGTCCTATCGTTCCAAGAACTTCGAAAGACTTTAAAATGAGTCTACCCTGGTGAGTAATTAACCCCTTATTCTGTAGAAAAACATGAACGTAACAACTATTCCAACTCCAATCGAGAAGAAAACTGTTGCAAAAGTCAAAAAGATTCCGTACGGAGTAATAGAAATGCTCCATTGTGTAACCACGATTCACACAACCTTTAGACGCATTCATCGAATCTGCTCCTCCTATAGATGTAAATTAGGATGAAAATTCAAAAGAGCACTTAGTTTTAAACCGGAATCGGGCCACTTCAAGTATTAATTGCTTTTTGTGGCTCATTGTTAGTCAGATCTGTGGAAGTGAGATGCAAATTACGCTAAACTTTGCAACTGGCCCACTTTTCTAACGGAAATGTGAAAACTTTCATAAAAAACAACGCCTGCGGAATAGAAAAGTCTAGCTACAGTTAAGAAAAAAACGTGTTTGACTGTTTTTCGTTAGTTCGGTTTTGGGTTCAACAAATTGGTGAAGGATATTGTTAAACTTATTTTTTAAACGATAGATTTTAGTTTGGATGACGGTTATTACTTAAGGGCGGGCCAGAATAACCCCAAATTGTGAAAATTGAATGGCTCTGCTTTTGCTATTAGTACTTTGTGATTATAGCAAAGTTGAGCACTACTTCTAACTTGTATTTGTTTCGAAAATGCGATTCCATAGCCTTTTCTCGATAGAAAAATCTTATTCTTATCATTATTTAGATTATTGATTATGTAAATCTTTAAAAAATATGAGATTTGGTAACGTAGCCCAAGACATATTGATTTTTTTTTTTACTTTTACCTTAATGCTCACCACTGATAAACTTTACATATTTAAATACAACAATTACCTTTCAGTTAAACGTAAATGATATTCCTCCAACTATTCAACGTTTATTAGATCTAATAGAAATTCATCCATTTATCCGCCAGTATTTGAATGTATCTCATTATAAAACCCAAAGCTATCCATTTGTGTTACACAAACCTGCAATTATGATGTGGTTGAATTTGAATCATTGCAAACTATTCAATTCCCAATTTAATGCAATGATTATCAATTAATCATGATCATTATTTACTATTCCAGCTGTGGTTCTAAGCAAAGCATCTATTTCGGCTCTTGTAATAGACTTTACATTCTATTACACCTGGGAATTGCCGTGCCTCGACAAGCACTTTCATCCGTTTGTCCCGGCTGTCATGCAGATCTTTGACTATCATTACAGGTGGTCAGTGGCCCGAAAATCTTATAACCAGTCTTACCAAGGAGTATCGCATTACCCCGTACTAACTGGGTTGTGGAGGTCAGAGAGGCCGTCGCACCATGTAAAATACTGGTATTCGGCCGCATTCAGTTAGACTGGAAGCCGACTCCAGCATAGTTGGGAAAAAGTTAGACATTATAATGAAGATATATAGTTGAAACATCAAAATCTTAGTTGGCTACGAATATGAGTATTCAGTTAAGTAGGTATGTACGTACGTACCCAGTGAAGTAAGTAAGTAAGTCATATATTTAAGAGCACTGTGTGGTCGTACATTAACGGAATTCTTATCATGTATTAACCAGTTCTTGTAACTGCCCAGAAAAATCTTTAGCAAATTAATAACTTAGTAGTTGAATCAACACATATGCCGTGAAATTAAAGACCTTTTGTTTAAATAGAGTTAAAAAAAACATTGTGCCCAATTCACACGTGGTAGAAGTGAAACCTTCAAAAATTTTTGCTTCAAGATAAACACTGTATAATTTATTTATTTATTTAAAGAGTTTGGAAGACTTACAGCTAAATACAATAGTGATAAATAATGCTTCCTATCTCATTTTCTCCCACGTTAAATCTTATGAATTAATGTGTCTGTCTCTTTTTACTGCCGCATTTTCGTTTCATCGACTTTCAAATCACAACGAAGCTAAAGAAGTTTTCAAATAAAAAAAAAAAATATTAGGTTTATTTAGGTATTTTATATTTATTAAAAAGTAATGTGAGGGTAAGTCTCCAAGACATGACGACCTTAGCATCGAGCACTTGCAGTTCGCAGGTGTTCATTTACCTAGGGTGTTGATCATGTTTTTCAACTTGTGTTTGGGACATTCATATTTACCCAGGGAGCTTATGAAGACCACTGTTATACCAATACCTAAAAATGAGACGGGTGATGCCTCCGATGGGAACAACTACAGACCTATCTCATTGGCTACGGTGATCGCCAAAGTGCTGGATGGGTTGCTTGATAGTCACCTAAGTGAGCATATTGATATCCACGAGGCCCAGTTTGGTTTCAGGGCTGGGCTATCGACTGAAACTGCGGTACTGCGACTCAAGCATACTGTCCAGTACTATGTTACAAGGAAAACGCCTGTATACGGTTGTTTCTTGGACCTGTCGAGGGCATTTGACCTGGTGTCTTATGACGTGCTGTGGGATAAGCTCCAGGGGGAAACCAGCACTCCCAGAGATGTGATAAACATTTTAAGATATTGGTACGGTAACCAGACCAATAATGTTAAGTGGGCGGGTTCATGTTCCTCAGAGTACAGGTTGGAGTGTGGAGTGAGACAGGGCGGCCTGACCTCACCACGGCTATTCAATCTGTACATTAATGGACTGATAAGTGAGCTTAGTGGGGCCGGTGTCGGCTGTTCAGTGGATGGTGTTTGTATGAACAACATTAGCTATGCCGACGACATGGTGCTGCTGAGCCCATCTGTCACTGCTCTTAACATCCTCTTAGGGATCTGTGAGAGGTACGCGGAGGCGCATGGCCTCAGGTATAACTGTAAGAAGAGTGAACTACTTATATTCAAGGCGGGTAACAAGAGTCCGAAAACCGTTCTACCTATCAGGCTTGAAGGAATGCAGATAAGTAGGGTCACTAAATTCAAGGACCTGGGGCACTGGGTCACCGAGGACCTCTCAGATGATTTAGATATTGAGCGGGAACGTAGGGCGTTGGCAGTGAGATGCAATATGCTGGCACGCAGGTTTGCAAGGTGCACAAAAGAAGTTAAAATTGCTCTTTTTAAGGCATATTATTATTATTAAAATAACATATTCACCGAATCCACAGAAATATACTGATACTGTTAGCCTGCGTCATCCCACTGATGGGCAAAGGCCTCTCCCCATGACTTCCAGTTGTTTCGTTCCAGGGCTAATGTGGGCCACTGGTCGTTGGTTTTATCCAGCTCGTCCCGGCATCTTCTACGAGGTCTGCCGTGACGCCTTCTGGCTGTGGCAGGGCTCCAGAAAGTGGTTATTTAGGCCCACAGCTCATTGGGCAGGCGGCAGACGTGGCCAGTCCAGTCAGCTTAGCGGCTACAGAAATATAAGTCACTCAAATCCAAGACAGCAACTGCAATAAAGTAATTTATTCACATCGACCGACGAGCGAGTATCGATAATAATTTGAAATATTAATCTCCAATTAAACTGAGAAAGATATTGGAAATGTAATTTACGTTGTGGCACGCATTTCGTTCAACAAGAAGTTAATTAGTAAACTGCAATGGCAAGCAAACGGGAACACAATTTCAGGGGTGCTAGATCGAGTTTCTGAATTATCCCGATATTCGAATGTTTTGATACTTTTTTCCTATTTAAAAAGAATTGATACATATGAATTTTTGAACTGAATCGTGGATGATATTCAAAACTTTCGACACTTCGTTGTCATTAAAATTTGTCAAATAGACATAAACAGAATTTCGAACTCAATAAAACATCCTGAATTATCGAAGGTTGTCGATGACCTGAAGTCATCGGTGGAATTGAACTCTGCGTCTAAATCGCCCCCCCTCCATTCCCATCACTATGTTCGGCAAACCCATCCCCTGGGAAAAACAAGCCAAATACCTTGGAGACATTCTTGAGCAACTATCACTTTATTAATTTTCTTTCCCTAAAAAAATTCTAATCCCAAGAACCACTTTTTTTCCCCAAAAAAGGGGAAAAATGCCTCCACTCTACCAGTACAGGCGACTGCTTTCGCGCTACGTCAGCCATTTTCCATGCGTACACCGGGCTAATGAGAACGTAAATATTTCAATATGGCCGCCGGATATTTTATTGATAACTGCGTCGGTTGCATGGTGTATGTGACTTGTATG
This sequence comes from Lycophotia porphyrea, assembly GCA_950005105.1. Taxonomy (NCBI): domain Eukaryota; kingdom Metazoa; phylum Arthropoda; class Insecta; order Lepidoptera; family Noctuidae; genus Lycophotia; species Lycophotia porphyrea. The sequence continues at coordinate 9,171,289 of OX465396.1, forward strand.
GCATGATGCGGAATTAATTGGTGAATTTTGGAATTTTGATCGCGTTTGTAGCTGACAGGTGACAGGTGATGTTGTCTGTTGTTTGTTTTGTTTATTTCAATTGGGTATTGAAGTTAGGCGTATTTATGTTATGACAAATACATACACACGAACATAGAAACTTCTCCTTTATTGAAGTCGATCAAAAACGGATTAGTGTGGGTTTACACAAAAAGTACAAAAATATTGCTTAAGTAGGCACTTTCAGAGGTTTCAGGAATCAATACACAAATCTATCGAGTTTAATTGGATATAAGTGTCAATACCCAACACTATTGTCAGTTTTAAAATTATTTATTTTATCAAGTCATGACACATGATACCTTGAAGCTATGTTACTAAGTACACTTATTCATTGAAAAATATTCATAGAGAAAACCATTGACAAAAGAAGCCCCTGAGGTGACTAACATATTTTTACACTGACTGTTCCATTTACAAAAAAAAAAACAAACAAGTTGTTCTGTTTAAAACTTGCTGTTATGCCATTTTTAATCTGTTATTAATCGTTTATTCATAAATTAAAATAAAACATGACTAGCAACAAAACGAGTTCTATCATTAATTAGATTAAGTTAATTAGATTTTCTAGAACATTAAAAATAAAAACGTTTTCACCCAAATTCTTCACAAAAACATTTTTATGTCATTAAATTTAGAAACGCCTTAACATCCCTTAATAGCAAAATGTATTACTCTGTCGAAACTCGTATACTCTGTGTTTTTCGTCATCATATTTAAATAAGTACTTCTGGGACCACAAAGCTGCCACAATGTTTTAAGGAAACCAATTTTTCGCTTTGAGTATGAATGAAAACTGTAGAGCGCTAAAGGTTGACATCTTTTTACTTTCTAAGCTCCTGCCTAAACGCTCCTCCATGTATTGACACAGTTTTGCCACTATAATAATAATCCTAGTTACCGCCTCGTTGGTCGAGTGGTCGCAAGCGCGACTGCTGAGCATTAGGTCCTGGGTTCAATTCCCAGGTCGAGCAAAGTGCTATTGGGTTTTTCCATGAGGAATTTCTCATTAGCAGCCACGGAGTCCGGATTTGTACCCGGTTGATGGCAATAGGCTCACCCCCTATTTCAAGGGACTTAAACATAACTGGAGAAATGTGCATGTACAATTAGGTACACCTCTGCCTAATCCTACGGGGATTACAGGTGTGTGATGTTATGTTTATGTTAATAATAATCCGTCGCCGATTTTCGGTCAACTCACGACGGCAAATCTCAGTGGAGATAAGGCATCGTGCATCGGAGCGAGAGGTATTATAGTGAAAAAGTGTGTGCGCACACACAGGTGCAGTCTCTCTTTCATCACTCTCATAGTCCAATGGGACGACCATCAGTCACCACCGCAGAGAGATCAGGCGCAGGACCAACTGATTAAATCTAATAAGAAAATAGATTGATAGAGGAATCATGGATGAAATCAGCAACACTTGTCGTGCAAAGTGTTGCTGATTTCATCCATGATTCCGGGAATCGAACCCATGATCCCACGCTCAGTGGTCGCGTTTGAGAACGAGATCAACGGAGCAGTTTTCAGCTACTACAGGACTTCATTAATATTCAGGTCAAATATTTAGGTAACTAACCACCAAAATATTTAGCATACTTTTCATAACATACTTAACGTCACGTCTGTAATCCCCGTAGGGTTAGGCAGAGGTGTACCTAATAGTACACCCACATTTCGCCGGTAATTGTTTTTTACTGATTAATTATTTTACATGCTTTTGTAATTGCAATATTTTTTTCCAACTTTTCTTTGTTTATAAAGGGTGTAAACAGACTCTTAACGAAGCCGAAAGGCACTTGTTCTCCCCGTCATTGCGATCATTTTTTTGTTCTAGACCATACCTGGGAAACTTCTAGTTAGGGAGATATAGGGGGTCAAAGTTTTTCACAAGTTTTTTTTTAAATACATGTTTTTCATGTAAGATTTTAACTTTAAACCCCTCCAGGACCCCTTACTATTCAATCCATTCATCAGCATTATGTTCTGAGTGCGTTACATTGAGTCCTACTGTAAAACGTATTTATTCAGCCCAAAAAAAGAAGTCGTTTCCCAGCATTAATTTTTGCGTAAAGTTACTTAGTTTGATGTACATGATGCTTGGTTGACGGCTTCGTGAAAAGTCTGTTTAGACCCTGTATACTAAGATGTTGATATTCAATAGGCGCTCTACAGCTTATCGTAACTCTTAAGTCCCAGCCTGCATTATAGCGCATTATTAAAATAAATATTTTAAAATAACGAGCAGTGAGATCGGGCTTTATCCGCCTCTTTGTGGGGCCGCATCCGTATCCGTTTGTCGTATAGGAAATGTTTTGTCTTGAACCATGTAATCATATTCTTTGTTAAAATTTTTAATTATTTTTGTAAGTCATGCGTTGATTATCTTGGACTGTTGAATTTGAACAATGGGTAACAAGTTTTATTCCCACACAAAGCAAATAGCGATCCAGTGGTAGGAGCTTGCTGGTCTGGGCATGGAACTTTTAGGTCTATAAGCGTAGATATATACCTCATCCAGGGCTGCGGGCCTGTTCGAAAGAGATACTGCGGCCCTGGAACACAAAGGGCAAGTCTGACACTCCCTTCCGCTCCGCCCAGAGCGGGAGAAGTCATAATTGATGATTTCTCATCCGAAAGAAAAGAAAAAAAAACCTACCTCATCATATTCCTGCCCTTGTCCCATGTTATTTGGTTTTTAGGGTTCCGTACCCAAAGGGTAAAAACGGGACCCTATTACTAAGACCCACTGACCGTCTATCTGTCTGGCTGTCACCAGGTTGTATCTCATGAACCGTGATGCCTAGACAGTTGAAATTTTCACAGATGATGTATTTAAGGGGAGCTCCCCAAACGTGATTTTTTGCCATTTTCTTGCTCGATATTAATAACGGCGATAGGTAGACGCTTCAATTTCTTAAAAAGGTTATAATATAGTGTCTAATGTTTATTTTATTTTATTTTATTATTTTCGGAAAACTTACAGCTAGGCAGACACAATAGTTTCGTTAATGACAACAATATGGCCAATTGTAAATGTTGTATAGATAATGGTACGGAACGGAACCCTCTTCTTTCCCTTAATTCCTCACAGAATCCAAGATTATTTATTTTCATCACTCTTCTAGTCACGTGTGTTTCATTCCTCTTAGACCTTCTCATGTTACTCCTAAGCGTAGGTCCTCTCAACGAAAAAAAGATTAGAGCAGCTTAGCATAAGCTATATACATAGACTAATTATGCTATCATAATCCTTACGTTCTTACTTATATTACAAACGGGAAAGTTTTTATGTATGGATGTTAGGACGTTTGTTATTCTTTCATGAAAAAACTACTGAACAGATTTGGATGAAATTTGGAACAAAAATAGTTTATAACTTTTTATCTCGATAGTATGTTCCCGTGAGACAATTATCCCACTCCACACGGACGACGCCGCAGATATTAAGCTACAGTCTATAATGTTCCCACTGCTGGAATACAGGCCGCCTCACTATGAGTGGGAATACCTTATAATCCACCACGCGAGCCCTATGTGGGTTGGTAGATGTCACATGTCTTCGAGTTTTCGGTTCTCGGACATGCCAGTTTCCTCACGATGTGTGCCTTCACCGTTTTGAGAGCAGTGGTGAAGAAATTAATCACACAAAGTAATGCGCTTGCCTGAGTTGAAACCAAGAAGGGGCCAAGTCAGGGCCACCACCAGTAGGCCGTCGCTGAGGGCAGCTTATTAGTGCAAATTATTACTCCTTCATATTATTCTTACACAATCATTTTAATTTTTTTTTCGGATGGGAAATCATCAAATGACTCCTCCCGCTCTGAGTGGAGCGGAAGGGAGTGTCAGACTTTACTGACTAATACCCATGCATGTTCCTTCCTTGCCTTTGTGTTCCAGGGCCGCGATATCTCTTTCGAACAGTCCCGCAGCCCTATTATACAACCATCAATAAAACAAAACACAGGCAGATGGCTTAGACCCCAATCCTCGCATCCCAATGTACGCACTTATAGGTATCACTTCCAATCACGTACATAAATAATACATTACTTATGGTACGTACATTAATAATGCAAGAACACTAAAACGTTTCCGTCTCACCAGTTACAACCGTCACCCCTCTTGCATCTGACTTGCATTACCATCTAAATGTCAGGGATATTATCCCCTCGGGGTTTGACGAAGGTCCTTATTGCCAATATAATCATAGACGGACGAACAAAATTGACCTTTGCTTATTGTTTTGTTTGTAAAAAATATTTGTTTTGTTGAAAAACCAAAAAAAAGTCGCGCACTTTTTCTAAGGCTAATATCATACACACTTGTGCTATACTAATTTCTGTGTAGGCAAGACAATTCTTTATTAATTGTCAACTAATCAGAAACTTGATTTTTTTTCTAACGAGGCAGTGTGAATCTAACAAAACTCGGCCAAATGAAGCAATTATACTTGGTCATTTGCCCGAATTCGATTGTCTATGGAATTAGAGCAAACGACCAAGTGTAAATGAACGCGTTGAAGTACGCCCAACCTCTTGACTTTTCGACTTCTACATTCTTCTTTCAAACTACTCGTATTTGTTAGCACGTATTCCATTGCGATGACCAGTGTAATCAATGCATCGGGATGTTATTCCGCCATAAATGTTACTCCGCTTTCACGAACTTGCAGCTTACCAACCTGACTATACTAGACTATCTATACGACCTCGTTCTATTCCGGTAGAAAACCCTCATCAACGAATTTATCACTATGACAACGATTTAATCAGACCCTATCAACCGTAACGATAAAGTTATAATTAGCTACAAACTTCTAATTGAAACCTCGCTACTACGAACTGAAAGTTAATCAATTCACTCTTTGTAGGTTACATACTGAATGATAACATTCTACATATAATGAAACTACCTACTAAAATTAGTTTTTTTTTTGGGTTCCGTACCTACTTGGAAAAAACGGAACAATTATAGTATCACTTTGTTGTCTATCTGTCCGTCAGTCATGGTCCTTTTTCTCAGGAATGTGTGGAAGTATAAATCTTAAATAAACATCAAATACTCAATTCTGCTACTCCTTTTGCGATTTCACAAGGGAGTCAAAACCTATGGGGTAATTCTCGTTGACCTAGAATCATGAAATTTAGCAAGAAGCAATGTCTTACAGCACATGTAAAGGAAAAAAACTGACCAAGTGCGAGTCTGACTGGCGCACGAAGGGTTCCGTACCATAGACCTAAAAAAACACGTTTCTGGCTGTCTGTCACCAGGCTGTATCTCATGAACCATAATATCTAGACAGTTGATATTTTCACAGATGATGTATTTCTGTTGCCGCTATAACAGCAAACAATAAAAATATATTTTATTTAATAATTACAGATGGCTCCCATACAAGTAACGTGCTTTTTTTTCGGTTTTTGGTACGGGTTTCTTGTATGGGAGCCACCTGTACTTATTAAATAATTTATATTTTTATTTTTTTTATTATAGCGGCATCAGAAATACATGACTTGTGAAAATTTCAACTGTCTAGCTATCACAGTTCATGAGACACAGCCTGGTGAAGAAAGACAGACAGACGGACAGTGGAGTCTTAATAATAGGGACCCGTTTTTACCCGTCAGGTACGGAACCCTAAAAAAGGAAAAGGAAAAACCGTAAATATGTAGTTTATTAACAAAATACTTACAAATTTATGCGGAACCCTCTATGCGCGAGTCACTTAGCCGGTTTTTTTAGCAGTTTTGCAATTTTTCATATCACTAATATCCTGGAGAAGAAATTAAGAAAGATGAAGTTCATCTTCCCAACAAATGGTTCTTCAATTATGATTTTAATTCATACGTGGAAAAATACAAAAAATTAGGTAAACAGTCGCAAATTAGGTAAAACGAATAGTTGCGAAAGTCATATCATTCGTTGAACATATTCCTCTTATCTTGGTTATGTTTCCACACAAGATAATTTAGATAAAACGTTGCTGGAGACTTACTATTGGTGATAATAATGAACTGTCAGCTAAATAAATATAAGATAGCTATTTGAAATTAGTTTCTGTCTCATTTCTGAGACTTTTACTGCAGAATAGTACTTTTACTTTGATTTGACATTTAGGGAAGATTATTCTCGATTCTTTTTTTGGCTGATATCGTCGTTTTAACCAGACGCGGCGTAATCGCGACCACCCAAAGTGTGGCCTCACAGATCCTGGATGACGCGCAATATAGGTACGCCCCACAGTTTAAGGGAACCAAACACAACCGAATTCTTTTTGTTGACAGATTCTCATAATTGGATGACTCCTCGCGGATCCATTTGAGTACATGGTTTTTTTTTCCCAGACTAAAACCATCCTTACGAATGGGTAACTAAAATCAAAATCTATTTCCAATAATTGACAGTAAACAGGGCCTTTTAATGCCCGAACTTAAATAAATAAAGAGATAGAATGATTGAATTATTGAATTGTCAATAAAGTAACAAGTCCCTTTTCTGCTAAAATGAAGGAGAATAACAAAAGCCTATTAGGGCTTTGAACAAGACCAGTTGTTTTTTTTCTATCCTTCCTGTGTTCTTAAAATCACTTCGCGAAGGTACAATATTTCAATAGTGAATATTTTGAAACATGTGGAAGTGGAAAATTAAATGAAAAACCAAATTAATGTAGGTTACTAAGGACGAATAACTCGTGGCTAAATAATAACAGCCGCTCGGGTCAATCTTTAGGTTAAGCCGTGCTTATCTAGATTGGTCTGTGGATGGGTGACCACCCTTACATACCGAGTTTCCTCCATGCCTCGGAAAGCACGTAAAGCCGTTGGCCCAAAAAGTCTAACAACCAGTCTTACCTTATCATATTACCCAGTACTAACTGGGTTTTGGAGGTCAGATAGGTAGTCACTCCATGTAAAATACTGGTATTCAGCTGCATCCGGTTACACTGGAAGCCGACCCCAACATAGTTGGGAAAAGGCTAAGCAGATGATGATGACTAAGGACGAATTGTCCTAATCCAATTCTTTGTTCTCGGCATCATTTGGAATTTTTCCATACAAAATGGTCAGACGTCAATTTTACTCCACTGAAAATAATCTGCCTCGTTGGTCTAGTGGTCGCAAGCACGACTGCTGAGCATAAGGTTTTGGTTTCGATTCCCGGGTCGAGAAAAGTGTCATTGGGTTTTTCCATTAGCAATTTCTCAGTAGCAGCCACGGGGTCTGGATTTATGCCCGTTTGATGGCAATAGGGTTGCCCCCTACGTGCGGCTTAAACATAGCTGCATGGCGAATTATAGGTGTACTATTGGGTACACCTCTGACTAACACCTATGTTACGTAGGTAACTAAGGACGGCTTTTTCTAAGCCAATTCTTTGTCCTCGGAATCATTTGTATTTTTTTCCATACAAAATGGTCAGACAATGTTCCTCCACTGAAAATAGTCTAACGACATAGAAGTTCATTTCCACGGACCGACCCGACATTGACGGCTTAACCTTGAAGGTCAAACTCAAACTCAAATTCTTTATTGCATTACATTTAGTTGTTACTTACTTACATTTAAGTAAGTTCCAACAAACCCGGTTAGGGCACGGCAACATATAGATTGGGCTATACAAGCATCCAGTAGTAGTAGCATACTGGATTGCAAGTTTATTAAACAAATATAATTATTTTCCTTATCCTGACTTCCTTACTTCCTTACTTAGTAGTAGTATAGTAGTAGAAGTAGTAATATTATAAAAGCGAAAGTAAGTTGGTTTGTTTGTTTGTTACCTTTTCACGGCTAAACAACTGAACCGATCATCCTGAAATTTTGCATATACGTTGTCAGATGTACAGAAACGGACATATGATAACTGATATCCCGAAAAAAAATACTATACCCGAAATAAACCGTAATAACGTTATAATGCTTAGATGGCGCCACGTACAAGGAGAGGACAACCCGAATTAATTGTCAAATTCTAAATGCGGGCAAAAGCTAGTCAATAATATTACTAGTATTAGTTTTATGTAGTTATTTTAATGAATATCACGAGGTTATTTAATTATTTTATTTACGTGTATTATTTTATTTATCTTTATACATATATTCATTACATTTTTAAATATTTAAATATAAAACATCATAAAAAAACATTAAAAAAAGAAACATTTAAATTATTTGTATTAACTATTTTATTTAATTAATAATTTGTATGAATTATTATATTTTATTAATTTATATTTTTTATTATATTTTATTAATTTGTTTTTTTTCGACACGTGCGGCTGTTATTATTTAGCCTCGAGCTATGTGCCAGCACTCCCTCTCTAAACACTTCATAAGTTTCAGCACATCATATGTTTGTCCAAAAATATTCGTTTACTGAAACAGAAAAAGAAATTTATTGTATTCCTAATAAAAGCAACGTGTTAATACAATATTCCAATTAACACATCTAATACAAAAAGCAATATCCTGCCTAAACACGAAAGCAGGCGCCTTATCAAACATAGATATTATAAGGAAGACAAGACATCCGTATTCTGTATTTCCCTTATTAGGGAAAATTCGTATGCAGTGACGCCGTCAGCCTTATTATATCTGTGATAAACAATAATAGTGATCATCGCGCACATAAAGTGATATTCTAGTAGGTGTACTGAGTGACAAAAGTGCTCGTTTTCACGCAACTGTCTGTTTGTATTATTGTGTTTTGTTGTAGACTTCTCTATTTGACTGTACTACGATAGGATAGTGAGGGTGTGATGATAAAATTCAATGATTTTGTTTTTTTTTTTATAAATATTAATTTTGTTTAAAAAAAGAATGGACAACTGTTTATTTATTTTCTGAATAATTGGCAAGGACTGTTTAGACTAGATATGACACTTACCCTTATTAGGGGGTTGTCAGCAGGTAGGTAAGTAGGGGTTTCATAAATAATAAGAGTCAGCTGGTGAAGAACACTTATTAGTTATTTAGCCTAACTTCCGTGGCCTTCTCAAGCTCTGATTGAGAGGGTAGTAGTAGGTAGGGAACACTGGCCTGAACCGTCTCCAAGGCGATGATGGTCCCGTCACAGACTTGCCCGCAAACCACGCCTCCGGTCCAGGTTCTGTATATGGTAGATAGGTTCAGCGCAGGTAGGATGAACCGCCAGGGCTGCGGGACTTTTCGAAAGAGATACCGCGGCCCTGGAACACAAAGGGCAAAGAAGGAACATGGATGTGTTTTAGTCAGTACAAGTCTGACACTCCCTTCCGCTCCGCCCAGAGCGGGAGGAGTCATTTGATGGTTTCCCATAAAAAAAAAGGTAGGATGAACCTGCGACCACGGCTCCAGTCCAGGTTCTGAATTTGGTAGTAGTCAGCGCAGGTAGGGTGAACCGCTCTGCAGTAGGGGAGCTTCCCTAAGCGTCCCTCTCGATGCCGGTACCACATCGTGGCGAAAGGTTGAAGGGTAGACTAAAATCCTAGAATTCCAGACAGAAATAGAATCGTAAGTAGGCTGTCGGAGCCACGTTTGGTAGGTCCAAAGGTCACATAGAAAGCCTATCAAAATAGGTACGCTTTCCTAGATCCTTCTACGAATGCCAAAGAAGGCACGTGTTAATTTAATTAGAAACAAGCTTATAGTCAAAAAAATCATTTTCAAAAAGCTTTTAAATATAGGTCTAAAAAACGTAAAAATGACTAGTCCGCACTCATGAATTTAGAATGACGTCAACGGGGAAGAAAACTGTCAAATAGTTCCACGTAGATGGCGCTGACTGTTTGTTACAAACAAACTGTCAAACTCTATAGAAATTGAACAATATTTTATTATTTTATGACTTTTTTCAATATTATGGGTCGTTGTCACATTTCAAAGAAATTTGCACATGAAGAGAAAGCGAGAAAAGGCACTTAAAATAAAAAAATCAAATCAAGTAATTTTTCGAGGTTATATGGGAGACATTTAACAACAACACCTCTTCTGGCTATTCCATCTGGGATTCAGGACTGTTACACACACTGTCGAAGTTGAAATTTCTTTCGTAAGCTTCCAACCTGTGATGAAAAACGAGGTTCTTTTCAAATAACCTTACATTTTGTAACAAGAAAACAATGATGTATTACCTTAGTTAGTTTATCAATGAGTCTCATTAAAAAGCAAAAAGTTAGTGAGTTAAGTTTATTTTACAACTTATAGAACCATAATATTGCCCAGAAAACAGCTAAAAATCGATAAAATGTTAAATATAATGTGCCTTTCGACAAGCCCCGCTTTCTTTCCTTATTGCGTTGCCCCTCGTTTTTTCTATTCTTCCTTCAACTGGGTGATATGGCAGGTAGCATACATTACGCAGCAACACAAATTGAGGAAGAAAAACACGCAAACGCTTAAAAAATCGCCCACGCAATACACACGTTTATACTAAAAACTTTTGACAGGTAACAAACTATCAGCGCCATCTTGCGGCGAAATTTCCGGGAAACAACCCCATTAACTAACCATGCATTGTCATTACAACTAAACATGTATCTACGCAAAAATTCAGCTCAATGGGGAAGGTAGGTCAAAGCTAAACGTAGATAGCGTGTCTATAGCTTAGTCCCAATCTGACCAATGAGGACAAGCTATTTTGAAATATAAAATGACATTGACAGATTTTCAACCAATGACGATGCTTGGTACAAGCTATGCTAGCGCCATTAGAGTTTACAGTTGCCGTCCCAATTGGTTGGGGATAACTGTTCTATTTATAAACTTCTTGTTGTCAGGTTTGTGTAAAAAATCACAGATTCGAATATTAAAATTTTTTCTGTCTCTCATTATTTTGAAATCACAAAGACAAAGGTGTTTTAAAGCAGGGGAACATACTGTCGGAATAAAAATTATCGTACTGTGTGTCCTGGACCGTATTTTTAAGAGTTTTATGTAGCTAGAAACGAATCACTAGTACAGTCGCCAGCACATCAAGCTACCACACTGTGACCTTGAGCGCCTTATAAGCAACAACAGCGAGAATCGTGCGAAAGAGATAAATATCTTTTTGTCTGTTCTTGCTTGTAATGTTTCGTGCTGCAGTGCGTGCGTTAGGCTGTGTGCGTATGCGCGTCGTTGTGTAGAATAAGATACTTGCTATGCCAAAATACTAGTTTGGCGGATCGCATACTTGAATGGAATCGAAGTAATGACATGGTAGTAAAAATAAGTTGGCGGTTACGGTACGCCCGGCGCTTGTGAAATATCTATGTAATATTAGAAAAGGGATTTTTCCTGAGTAAAAAATATGATTACCTACCTATATTTTGTCTGTCACTTAGATTATCGAAAAATATTGGATACGTATTTTGTGTTTTATCAAATCAATAAAAACTTATGAAGATATTAAATGCATCAAAGATCACGAGTGGGGTTGTGATGTCACTTTCCGGTAAACAGTGTTCCGAAATGTGACGTCACACGAGTTTTCGACACACTGTAGCGTCTTCATTTCTTTTTTATGACTGACGGACTAATAAGATTTTTTTGGTCAATATTGACGCTTTGCAATTTTGACGGATTGCGATTTTCATGAATTTGACTGATTACGAGTTTGACCATACGCGACGAAACGTATTCATAGGTAAAATAATGAAAAAAAATGGGTTTCTTTTCGTGTTTGCGTTTAATTAAATCAATTTATTTTTACTTTTATGATAATAATAATCGCTAGCTCGGACCCAGTTCCCGATACCGATGGGATTAAATGTTTTTCATATAATTTATTCATTATATTCACTAGCTGATACTCGGGAAGTTCGTACGCGTGAAATTATTATAAAAATATACCACCTACTTACTACTATTTGAATCTGATTTTGTTGAGCTACGGGATATTATTTGACGTATCTTACATGATTTCTGTAATAGATAGTGCCTGTGGTGTTAGGAAGGTGTATTGGACGGTATTAAAAAAAATACTGTGGCGGCTTAGGCTAATGATAACTGAAGTAGGTATGTAACATTGTAATCACCTTAACATTGTATTAACAGACTGTAGCAGGAACGTTGATTATTTGTCAATATAATATAATATTCTAAATTACCCATGAACATGCAGCTCATTACTTGCGTGAAAGGAATAGGATAGGCACTACAAATAATTGGTTGGATTGGTCGTTTTAATTTTAGTCGCAACTAGCATAATTCACAGATTCTACATTTTAAAATAACTATACCTATACCTTCGTTCTCTAAAGATTTATTTTGCTTTAGGGCAGAAAAAAAAATACATTTCGTAATCTGAAATCAAAAATGAACTTTATTTTAATGGGAAAAGGTTGATTTGGCGTGGCATAGAGAGGGCATCATGCCATGACAGCGTCCTGTTTTTGATGTAAAATATAGGCGGCCTGTATCACAGAAGTGGTTCGTGGATGATTGTTTCATCCACGAACCACTTCTAAGAAAGTTCAACTACCTTTAGAATTGTTTTATAGGTGCCTAAGAACCACTCTCTCTAACTCTCTCGGTTATGTGACGCAGACGAAGTTGCGCAGCAGGGTAGTATCAAAATAAAATGCGACATAACAATCTTTAACCTTTTATTTTTAAACATTAATATTACTATAATACAATACTGAGAAACAAAAATACTCTAAATTAAAATATAAAACTAAACCATACAAACAACAAATAGGTATAAAACTATAAACTATACAAACAACAGAAAATATAAAACTAAACTGACCATACATTAAAAACAACTGGATCATATTTATATTTTAAAGCCGTAACTTAAAGTGTCACCAACAATAGCAAAGAAAACATTATCAAGAATGTAACAATGGTGCGAAAAGAAGTTAATATTTTTTTTATTACCGCTTTAGCATTATTGGAAGAATTATCCATACTAATATTATAAATGCGAAAGTTACTTTGTCTGTCTGTTACGCCTCTTCATCTACAAAAATGACTATATTGTTTGCCCAGTCAAAATTATAATATTCCAGGCAAAAATTTACTCTTGCCTCCTTATGCGCCTGGTTCATTAATATTTTCTTGGCAGGGCGGCAGCATTTTTTCCGGCGTCCTTTAGGCGCCTTGTAACGGTGTCCATTGAAATCTAAAACAAAGAAAATTTTGTCAATTTCAATACTTACCGATTCTTAATTATGACCAATTGTACGGGTCAATTTAACTATAGGGTGACTGGTAATAGTGACCGATACTTAAACACGTGATTCATGATACTAACAAACAACTTTCTATATTTTTTTTTTTATACTTATTCGCTTTTATCACACACATTACGGAGCGGGCTAGCTAGCCGCGCGGGTGCTCTGCCTAACAGCTGATAGGTCACAGGCTCGTGCGCGCGAATTTCATAAGGCTGTTGTGTTATTGTAATAAAAGTGAAAGCAAATGTTTCTTCGGGAAAGTTGTTTGTTATCATGAGCAATCACGTGTATAAGTATTGGTCACTAATTACCAGTCACACTATATATGAGTATGGGACAGTTTCAAATTATTCCTTTAAATATAAACATATACATAAATAGACAATCCGTCGAATTGAGAACTTCCACCTTTGTTGAGATAGGTGCTAAAGAACTGAAGCTTTATCTAATAGTAATGTCATTCACTGAGTCCAATACGTTTTGCTGCTGTAGCTTGCGCAATTATTAGGTATTCCTAGAACGTCCAGGCCACGCGGTGCGCGTAAAACTATGACTATAAAAAAATATATACATGGACTCACATTGTATGCAGTTGAGAACACTCTTGTGCTTAAAAACGGATCAGCAGAGTGTGCAGAGACGATAGCCAACGTCTGCTGCCGTCGTGGCTCTCGCGTAAAGTTGGCGATGTTGCGCTTTGATGGTTCCGCTTAGCCAAAAATAAACTGTTTTTTTTTTCCTGGAACGAAACAAGTAGCTATTGTTTATTTGCACATTATTACTCAATTGACTACTTATATGCTTTCCTACGATAATTGCTAGCTTATTATTATTTACACACAAACAGCACTAAAAAAGCCTTATCCCTGCAATGTTTCAACAGACAAAAAGAAGTGTCTAATTGCGTAGGTATTTACTTTAAAATCCAACCGGGTGCCGACTTTAAAAAAATAACAATAGCGCTTGGGACAGCGCGCAGTGTTAAAAACTTACTATACCGGGAACTCATTAGCAAAGAACACAAGAAAATAGGTAGGTAAAGACATTTATGGGTGTTTCTCGTATTTCGTGCACATTCCATAATATTTATTTTCATAAGTTTAAATTACCTACTTACAACATTTATGAATTAAAATTTCATTATATTAAGTACTGAGTTATTGTTTTTTTTTTTTATTTTAGGTGTAAAAGCTGTATTTTTGAATGTAGTTTTTTTTATTATGGTTACTGTGTTTAATTTCAGCATGGATATTTTTTTATAAAAAGCAAATGTTTGGGACATTACTAAATAGACTTCGAAGGAAATGACAATTAGTTAAGTTTTCATATAATTTAACTAGCGACCCGCCCCAGCTTCGCACGGATGCAATGTAGATACTAATGTGGGGCAGTGTGGAGTGATTTATATAGGTATATATAAACCTTCCTCTTGAGTTATCTATAGCTGAAAACAGCATTAATAAATCCGTTGCGTAGATAAAAAGATCTAAGCGTACAGACAGCGAGAGCGACTTCATTAATATTTTTTAAAGGAGAGTTTATAAAAATATTACATAAGAACTTTGCCCCACAAAACCGTTTTCTCGATTTATCTGTGGGAACGGAATAATAAGTATTAAAAATAAGGTTTACTAGTGCTGACACTTAATTTCCACTTTTTTGACTTATAAAGTAAGTAATAAATAAACAATAATATCTAATCTATGTATGGACAGTAAATAAAGGAAATTTGTTTTATACTATGCAATAAAGAAAATAATTGTATTATTTTGACTTATAATGTTCCATGCATGTAAGCACAACTTGATTTGGTTTGGCTTTCTTTATGGGAATATAAATATTTAATGAACTATTCAAGGTTTTTGATCTGGACGAGTAATATGCACGAAAAATGAGAAACACCCTTATTCGTAAGATACGGTAGGCACAAAGTTGTTTAAATATTATGGTTTAGGGATAGAAGCAGCATACGAAAATTAAATTAAATTGGTAACAGTTTTCCAAATAATGTAACACTTTAATGTAATTATCTCACAAATAACGTTAGCTCGTATCTATTTTGAAAGTTCTATAGAAAAACACCATTGACACATTTTTTCAATATTAGCTTTTGCTTATTTTAACTTAAAAATTATAACTACAAAAAATATTACTCACCGTAATGCCCGTCTGTCGACAAATATCTATTATACGGCATCCACTCAATCGGAGCGCTATAATGAGCCCCCTTTCAATTCTCGTTAACTGAGGCGCCATAATTAATCATTTAAAAAATATAAAAAGTTCGCCACACACTTCCACTAAGTAGCTACAAGCCGAACCAACTTGCTCCGCGAATTTTTAATGACTAGCGTTATGGACTAAGGGATGAATAAACGTGGCCGGTCGGTTGCGTAGGAGCAAGGAGGTGTGGCCTATTCCCCGTGAGGCATGAATTATTGGCTGCTAATTGTTAGTGTGCGCAACCATTGGGCAACTTTGGAAACGTTGAAAAATCCACCAATCACGCCAAGGATACTTTCTTTCTAACACAGCAGTAGCTGTTGTAGTTATAGATATGTATAGGGTTTACCTTGATGTGCTGGCGTCTGTACATTAAAAATAATAATTTGACAGTTTACATTTAATTTTACAAGTTTAGTCTACATAAAAATTTGATATAACAAATTTTTGTGTTGATGTTGTATTTATCATTTGAATAAAGAGTTTTTTTATTATGGGCTATGTGGTACTTACCAGTAACAAATGTTTTTTTTTTATAAGCCTAAAATATATTTAGAACGTGCATACTAATCTTTCGGTGAATCAAAACTTCCCCCTTTACCGTCTATTCTCTTATCGTCTTATTAAAATAAATATTCTGAGACGGAGTGATATTATAGCTCAACGCTAAATCCCTGCTGGGGAGGATTCATACAACTGAATTCTATTTCAAAAGAAAAATGATCGCTCCTGCTTTCACTGATATTCCAAATAGGGTTGTTTACCAAAAAATCTAATTAGTCCTTCTGATAGATTTCCAAAAAATATTGGAAACGTATTTTTTGTTTTTTTCACGTAAACAAAAAATGAAGACGATACAGTGCGGCGAAAACTCGTATGACGTCATAATGTCAGTACACTTTTACTGGCGGAGTGACGTCACGAGCCCCCCACTCATGATCTTTGATACGTTTTATCTTCGTCAGTTTTTATTGATTTGATAAAACAAAAAATACGTATCTAATATTTTTCAACAATGTAACTGACGGACTAAATAGAATCATTTTCACTCAGGAAACATCCCTATTGTCTTGGAGTCCTCTCATTTCATATACCTACAGAATAATTTTGAAAATACAGGATGGAAAGGATACCGACCCACAAACGTTTAGCACGTATTCAATACACCATACCGATATTTTAAAACAAATCAGGCATTTCATACATTTTGACCGTGTGAGAATTGCACTTTTGTAGGAAACAGCTGGTTTTTTTAATTACCTATGAATTTGGGAATGATGAACTGAATACGCGCAGAGCGTTTATGCGTTGATGTATTCCACCCTGTATATTATGTTAGGGGCAACCTGTATGTCTGCGGGACTATTCGAAAGGGATACCGTGGCGCTGGAACACAAAGGGCAAGGAAGGAACATGGATGGGTTTTAGTCAGTACAAGTCTGACACTCCCTTCCGCTCTGCCCAGAGTCATTTGATGATTTCCCATCCCATCAATATTCTTTTGTATATAATACTTAGGGATTATTGAGATAAATGCCTAAAACGTTCAGGTAAAGTAGGCAATAGTACACTCATAGTATAATTCTCCACCTCTGTCATCAGGGAATATCTGTTGATTGTTAAGGAAGCTGGCAAGATATCACATATTTACCGAAAACTGTGTGGGTTTTTTACTGAACACAATATAAATACTCCATTATCCTCGTGATTAAGTCTTCAGTAAATAAGGAATGGCAATCTCGTCAAATACCTAATTTATTCGTTTAAATAATTATGTAATTGAAACACCTACACCGCCTTCACTTCAGAGACAAAAGGGAGAAAAAAATAAATTAATCATAATAAATGAATAAAAATAGATATGCCCGGTAATCCCCGAAGACTTAGGCAGAGGTGTACCTAGTATTACACGGTGTAATACTAGAAATGGCGAAATGTGGGTGTAATTTACACCCACATTTCGCCAGTTATGTTTTAAGGTCACATGAAATAGGGCGAGCCTATTGTCATCAACCGGACACTAGTCCAGACTCCGTGTACTATTTCTGTCAACCGTTTAAAGATTAAAATCGGAGACATAATTAAAAAGAGAACACATATTTTGTCTTTTATCTCACACTCACATTTGCTTAACTTGTATTTCTGAATTGTAAGTTTGTTGTTCTGCAAACGACGACAGATAAGAAATACAATTGTTTGTTCGGCTCGAGATAATTATTTTACATTACGTAAAAGTGTAATAATATTTGTAATGGAATTTACCAAACGAATGTTAATATTGAATTTAGCCTTGTACTCGAAAGCAATAACAGATACGACTGGTTTTACACTGGGGGCGTAGCTCAGATGGTAGAGCGCTCGCTTAGCATGCGAGAGGTACCGGGATCGATACCCGGCGCCTCCAAGTAATACTTTTTGTGAAAATTGTATTTCTTTCTGGCCACTTTTTAATTCGAATTCCCGAAAAACCCAAAAAATTCAGTAGCTGCATTTAATGGACGGTTAAACAATAATGTACAAAGCTTTATTGTATGAATCCTTATCATTAGGGAAAGAAAACGATATTTTAAATATATGTATATCTTTTTAATAACGATAACAATATGTACAGAATATACAAATAAACATTAAAAAAAACATATTAAGAAAATGCAGGTATTCCAGTGATACCTCTGCCTAATATCAGTGCATGAATATCATGTGTTCCTTCATAAGTATTGACCGCCTCTAGATTCATTACATGTCTTATAATATGATACTCATCAGACACACCGTTACCTCCAAGCATGTCTCTGGCATTTCTAGCTATTTCCAAAGCTTTTCCACAGTTATTCCTTTTTAATAAAGAAATCATTTCAGGAGCCGCCTTATCTTCATCCTTCAGTCGGCCAACTCTCACGCAACCCTGGAACCCAAGGGCTATCTCCGTCATCATGTCAGCCATTTTCTTCTGTATTAACTGGTTGGCTGCGAGAGGTCTCCCAAATTGTTTCCTATCTAATGTGTACTGACGGGCGATCCGCAAACATGTTTCAGCGGCACCGAGAGCGCCCCAAGCGATCCCATATCGCGCGTTATTGAGACATCCGAACGGCCCCTTCAGGCCCACTACGTTGGGCAATAAATTGTCCTCCGGTATAGCCACTTCGTCGAGCAATATCATGCCCGTTACCGACGCTCGCAAAGAAAATTTGCCATTGATTTTTGGAGTATCGAGGCCCTTTTTAACTTGCGACCGCTCAACGATGAAGCCTCTGACTTTGTCTTCTTCGTTTTTAGCCCACACGACCAGTATGTCTGCGATGGGCGAGTTAGTTATCCAAGTCTTTGAGCCTGATAGAACGAAGGTTTTATTCTGAGCGTCGTATTTGGCTCTTGTGACTAGACCACCAGCATCACTGCCGAAATTTGGCTCGGTCAAACCGAAGCACCCTACTAATTCTCCTGTCGCCATTCTCGGTAAGTACTTCTGTTTTTGTTCCTCAGATCCATACATGTATATTGAGCCCATAGCCAAGCTGCTTTGTACACTCATTGCTGACCTGTAAGCTGAGTCAACTCCATCCAGCTCTTTTGTCATCAATCCATATGTAATCGAAGACACACCGGCACAGCCATACCCTTTAATAGTGCATCCAAGTGCTCCCAATTCTCCCAGCTCCTTGTAAATTGTTCTATCAAAGACTTCATTTCTGTTCGCTTCGATTATTCTCGGCAATAGTTTCTCGTTGCAATAAGCTCTGAACGAGTCCCTTATCGCCTTTTCGTCGTCATGTAATTGTCCATCTAAATTCAGGGGATCCTCCCAGTTGAACGTAACTTTGGCGTTTTTTGAACTTGTGGTGGACAATGCTCTTATGTTGGCACTGTTTTTGCAGAGAGACAACAATTTAGTGGACACTGACACTGCCATTGCGACCGGTTTCACTACTCGACACAAATACGGTGGCGCGACACTCACAATCAGTTGTTTACTGTTTCTTGTTTATCACTAATCTAGGACACTGACGCTTTTTATTACGTTTTATTTGTTGGAACTTTGTATCACTATAGTTTCATTGATAAACGAGTTTAATATCCACTAACTTTAACGTTTAGACAATTTTTTTAAGAATTTTTCGACTTCATAACCTGTCTTGTGGCCGAGAGGCGACGAATTGTTAAAATAGCGTTCCGCTACTATCTTCATATCGTTGAACTTTACGTCACTCTGTGTTTGCTTCGCGTTACTCATGCGCATTTGTGTGGGTCGGTTATCTTATTTTCATGCGTGAATTGTGGGCGTGTCTATATCATTCAAGACCTTATTCTAAAGGCAATAGGATTGATTTTAGTTGGTATAAGAACGTTGGATAAATATTATTTCACTTTGATATGTTACTTATTTGTCTTAATTTTTATCATGTTAAAAACATATAATGATAAAGTCTATTGGATGATAAAAGTGCCTACAGGTGAAATACAAATATTCATATTCGCTGAATAAATATCTAGAAGGTCAAATCAAACGAGCCTACTATAACAAAATGATTATTCAAAATTATTATTCTTTGGATTGACTTACAGTAAATTACTTTTACAATATAAATAATCTACAATTTCGTAACATATTAATCAAACCACAATAAAAACTTCAAAGTTAGTAATCTCACAATAAATACGTAAAAGAACGTGACTTATGACAATTCCACAATCATTATCATGCAAAATGAGAATGTAAATTGAGACCTGTGTATGCAACATAAAATTCATTTTCCCAAGTACCATTTCGTGGCTATCACGACCTTTTGGGGTCACAATTCGTTTCAAACTCACTAACATAAAAAAAAACTGAATCAAAACCGTTTCATACGTTTAAGTGATCGATACACACTTCAAACTATATACCCTTCTTTTTTGTTCGGGGGTTAAAAATACTGAATTTGAAGTAAACTGAACATTTTTTTCTTTGAAAGCAGACCTAGCCATTCATTTTATACTGCAAACAAAAATGTGGACAGCCTAAGTAAATGTTTAATTTCCAGCAAAAACACAAAGGAATTTCTCCTAGGCGGGGTTTATACAACTAACATTCCAGTATGATGCAGTTATTACATACTTAGGAGCCTTCTCAAAGAGCTACAGAGGGATCCTTGGCGGTAGGAATTACGTAATTATACATCTTAGCAACTAATTAGGCTCCTGTCTACGGAGTTATTTCCTTTATTCGTTTACTTTTTAAATATTCCAGTATAAAATAATATTAAAAAAAAATATTTAAAAATATAAAAAAGTAGCTCACCAGCATTGGGAACAGGGTCTGAGCTACCGGTGGTCAGGGTTCTTGAGAGCTTGAGAGAGAAACCTCCTAACAATACGCGCCGTGTCCAGAAGTACTTCTTTCTAAATCAAGTACTTGATCCAGCTGCCAAGCGAGAGCTTCCTCAGATGTTGTTCGAGGCTAGCCGACACGGGCTGCGGGCTGTTCGAAAGAGATACCGCGGCCCTGGAACACAAAGGGCAAGGAAGGAACATGGATGGGTTTTAGTGAGTACAAGTCTGACACTCCCTTCCGCCGAAGTCATCTGATGATTTCCAATCCGTAAAAAAAAAAAAAGGCTAGCCGGCACGACTATGGGCACACGGCGACTACTGTACTCACTTCCCACATGTCGACAACCTTTTTAACCTTCCTATAGGATGAAAACGTAGAACATAAAGGGTGTAAACAGACTCTTAACGAAGCCGAAAGGCACTTGTTCTCCCTGTCATTGAGATCATTTTTTTGTTCTAGACCATACCTGGGAACCTTCTAGTTACGGAGATATTGGGGGTCAAAGCTACAATTTGTTCACAAGTTTTTTTTTTAATACAATACATGTTTTTAATGTAAGATTTTTACTTTAAACACCTCCAGGACCCCCTTACTATTCAATTCATCTATCAGCACAATTTTTTGAGTGCGTTACATTGAGTCCTATTGTAAAACGTGATTTTTCAGCCCAAAAAAAAAAGTCGTTTCCCAGCACTAATAAAGACATGAGTAGCTGATTCTTGATTGATTTTACTGTTTGCTATACATTATGGCAAAATATCGAGACTTATAATGCTACGCAGAAAAACACAGCAATACAACGTGGTCTTAAAAATAATAATAGCAATACATAGATAAACCACTCGTCAGATAAATGACAGGCGTAACTTTTTGAAACAAAAATAAACCGGCCAGTCACCAACTCAATACTTTACCATAACATAACATCACGCCTGTAATCCAAAAAGGGTTAGGCAGCAGCAGCGAAGGGTCAATTTTTGTAAGAGGGAAGTCGGAGTACATATCTTTAATGTGATTATAATGTTTGTCTATAGAATACTGAATGTGCCATATTTCAAAGGGAAGCCGGTAGGAATTATTGCCTTGAACCAGGCTCAAATCCAGATTTTGAACTTTACCCGACCTCATATCTAGCGGTAGCGATTACTGCCACCAGTCGAAGCAGTCTTTTCAAATATTTTTTCCAAAATCATAACAACGTCACGCGGTTTCACCCACGTAGTTCCCGTTCCCGTGAGAGTACGGGGATAAAATATAGCTTATGTTGCTCGCTGATAATGTAGCTATCCATTGCTTTTTTATGCTATGGAAGA